>OW443314.2:9577462-12263300 GCA_937001585.2 Brachylomia viminalis
ATTTTAACCTTGAAATAATATAGTTTATTGCCAAAAAGGACTCTTAACAGTCTGTAATATAATTAACGATTAAGTGCCCTTGTTGGCAACAAACTATATTATTTGATGGTTAAAATCCCTTTTAAAGTTTCGTCTCTTTTCACCACTGCATCCCTATTCACCCTGTTTGACGGTATGAGGAAAGTGTAAAAAAAACAACATTTATTATCACGTTTATACTTAGAATAAGTTATAAACTTACTCTAAGTATAAAAGTTTGGTAAAATTCGCCCGTAGTGTATTTGTACAAAATTAAATGAACTTTATAATCAATAAAAATAGTGTAAGTAATATATTAATTAAACAATAAAAATAAAATATTCAGAAACGACTAAAGTAGGTTAAAAAAACACAGAATAGGTAAAAACCGTTGGATTTAATGCAACATGTGATGTTTTATTTAATAATTATTATTATATTTTTAAGATTGAAAATATAGAAAAATAAAATAATTCGGTGACCATAGGTACGGCATATAAATTCTCACCTATCGGCTCCAAAAAGACTGTGTTAGCGAATCGCACTTCCGGTATCCACAACGCGCACACCACATGCGCCCAAGTGCTTTGATCTGTCTGCTTGAACGCACCTAAAGACAAACAACATTGAGTCATATAACAGAAGTAAATAAGGGTCAGTTTACTTTGGCAATGACGAGATAAAAGACGATCAGAACCACTTTTTATACAGCAATAGAATATTAACTTTATTCGTAATTTATAAGGTGCATATTTCCTTTACTTATCGAATACTTACCTCCAGTGTTAGGACAGAGTACGCAGTTGACAAGACGCGATGGTGATTGCAGACATCGCCTGCATAGCCACTGCCCTTCAGGTATGTAGGGCACCTAGAACAGGTTTATATTATTATTATGAAAGATACAGCTTTTACAAGTAGTGGCTGAGAACGACAGAGGCAAGGATGACAGGCCCAGTCCTAATACTCTAAGAGATTAATAAAAGCTTTAAAACAAAAAAAAAAAAACTAATTTTATTTTCTAATTATTTTTTTTTATTATGCATTGTCACGAGAACCAAACACGTATGCCAAATTTCAGCCCGATAGCTTCAGTGGAAGTGGGTGAAATATTGATTGCAATATTCCAGGACATACATACAAGTGAAGTTAAATAAAAGCTTTTAATAAAATGGGTTTATTTTTTTTTTGTCCTAAGCCAAAAATCATGCCTTTATTTGTAATAACTAGTTCATTTAATGATAAATAATACATTTGAATGTAAGTGTAACCTAAAACCCCAATAAAACGATTTGTGAATATTTATGCTGACGACAAAAAAACAGTTTCAAATACTGGACTAATGGAATATAGTATTGGACTATCGTGTCATGAATCACCAAAGACCTTTTAATTTTTATATTGACTTTTATTTTTATTTTCTATGTTTTTATCATTCTATTTAGTTTGTGTTCTTCCTGTGCAAGTCCAATAAATTCTTTTCCTTTCGTCTTTCAAGACAGAGACTTTTTGATGCAAGGAAGGAAAGAAGAAAAGACGGAATACTGTGAATCTTTTTGAATAAAGCAACTCAAAAGAAGACTATGACGTACCCCATAGCAGTCCTGATGCACAGCCAAGTTGCACATGTCACAGAATAGAATCACATTGGTGTTCTGACACTCGCCATCCATACAGATGCAGCATACCGCATCCTCGTCCACTGTAGCTGCTGTCTGCTGCCCAGATTGAGATGCCTACGAATGAAACATGGTGAAGTAGAACTTCAAGGCTTGTTATAAAAAATAAAAATAAACGAGTCTACCATAGCTTTCATTACTGTATAATTTGCCAATGAATCAATACTCGGATATTATTCTGGCTTTTGGTGCCTTTTACAATTTTTCATGTTGTGGTAGGTGTCTACCACAAAATAGAAGCTCCGTACTCACAAACGGTTTTACTCTATCGACCAAACAAATCGAGTAAAAATCACGGCATAGGCTTTGTTCACACATTCAGCATTTTATCTATCGAGCGACGCGCGACGTCCAGTACCTATTCACAGAACTGTTCGAGCTAAAATATGTCTGTTCAACAAGAGACAGTGGTTGCATTTAGCAAGTCTTGCAATTCTAAATTATAAAAATAATAAAGGAAACGGTACAAAGCTAAAATGAGGAATGATGAGATTCTGTCTGGACTTTAAAAGATACTGTGACCTCTGAGTTTGTTTCGGCCTTTCTTCTCAAAGTAGTCAGATAGGAAACGCCGACCTCATCTAGTTAAAAAAAAATATGATTGACGTGTAAAAGTGTTTGTAAAAACCTACTTACAGAAATAAAATCATTTATCATGTATGAGGTATGGGGTTAAATATTGGTTAAATCGCCGCTGAACTTGATTAAAGAGCTGTGTCCCTTAAATTATGACAATTATTTCAGGATGCCTGACGGGCTATGTGAAGAATTACTTTCCCATTAATAAAAAAAGACGCTCGACTCGAAGGACGCGTACATACGCTCGAGTCAAGCTCGGCGCGGCGGCTCTATTCGAGTATGTGCGAAGGAAATTATATTTATTTAATTCCATCGAGCCGGCTCGATGCGAGCCTTCGAGTTGTAAGTTTTGCGGTCCACACGTTGATTTTTACTTGTTTTTGAGTAAAACTATCGAGTAATACCAAATGCGAATACGGAGCCTTAATGGCCAGATTGGTGTTGCCTCAAAAAAAAAATTATCTTGTCTGTATAAAAATCTCACTTAAATTATGAGTACTTAACTACTTACTTGAAAATAAGACTCCTTCTCCAGTCTATCCATGAGCAGTTCTAACGTATCAACAGTCACCGCAGGCAAGTTCTGCT
The DNA here is from genome assembly GCA_937001585.2 of Brachylomia viminalis. NCBI lineage: Eukaryota > Metazoa > Arthropoda > Insecta > Lepidoptera > Noctuidae > Brachylomia > Brachylomia viminalis. The sequence goes on from OW443314.2 coordinate 9,580,327, forward strand.
TGGCCCTCGTCTTGTTAATGATGGCCAGCCATGCAGTATCTTCTTCATCCACGTCATATTCGACTTCGCCGTCCAATTCCTCGGCAGATTTCTCTATGAAGCGAATGTAGGCGTTTGGTCGAGCTGGAGCGTCACATACGCGCTCATTGTAATCATCAACAAGCTAGAAGTGGAATAATAATAAATCTCATCAAAGGAATGTAGTAAGGGATTGTAATAGGTGGCTTTGTGTAGTTCTTGACTACCGCCGCCATGGGAAAAGTCGTGAGTTTACATATGTATGTATGTACATAATATGTATGTATTAATCAATAAAGATTTTGATAGCACATGTGTGTGTTGCTTTAACCAGTAGTGCTAGATCACACGAATCCTTAATAAGTTTATGAAATTGTAATTGTATTGTATTTTAATGTGTTGTATTGTGTTGAATGTTTGCAAATATGTGAGCACCTTGTATCTATCACATAATTAACTTATCTGTCATTGCTACATTTTAAACTCTTTTTACCTATGGTGGTATGGTAGTTTTATTGGAATCCTGCCGTTATGCCAAAATAATTTGGACAAAATTTCACTATCCAAACAAATTTTAGCATCCTTTTTTTATACCAATGCAATATCTGGAATGATTTTAGTACGCACATTTTCATTTGGTAAAATTTTCACTCGGCTGAATATTACCAAGGATAATGTCATTAAGGCATTTGGTCTTTAATCAAATGATTTATTACAGCAAACAATCTTTAGACAATAAACATTTATGTAAAAACATGTATTAGCTCTACTTGACTGTGTTGTTAACAAAATTGACCGTAAATACAAATGTGTCGGCATATTCTTGGACCTCTCTTAGTCCTTCGACACTGTCTCTGTCCCTATTTTACTCAGAAAATTGGAACACATCGGAGTACGCGGCACAGCGCTCAAATTGATCAAGGATTTTCTATCGGACCGGACCCAGTGCGTTAAAATAGGATATGTATGTAATATGTAAGTAGTAAACAGCTGCTAGATTTCGGTGTGCTGCAAGGAAGTTTGCTCAGCCCCCTCCTCTTCCAAATCTATGTTAATGAACTCTGTCTACTCACCCTCCCTTCTACTCATATTATAGCGTACGCCGATGATACTGTATTACTGTCCAGCGGACATGACTGGGAAACGGCTAGGGAGGCCGCTGAAAGGTCCTTGACCCAAGTAATGATCTGGTTGTGCAATAATAGCTTAACTTTGAACATCAGCAAAACCAACTTTATAACCTTTGGTTCCAGACCCTCTACCCTTCCATCTGACCTCTCACTTCAAATCAAAGCTCATGTTTGTGATGAGCATAACCGCAACCATTCCTGTCATGCCAGACTGTGACAAGAGCCTCCTCTATCAAGTATCTCGGTATTTACCTTGACTCCAGTCTAAGCTGGAAGACCCACATTGAATCTCTGTCTGCGCGCACTAGAAAACTCACGTTACGTTTTCAAAAAGTTGAGAACTTCCGCCCATAAGGATATCCTAAAAATGGTTTACATCGCTGTGTGAATCAACACCAAGTTACTGTATCGCTGCGTGGGGCGGTGCAGCCAAAACAATCCTCATGCCAGCTGAAAGAGCCCAACGTGCAGTAATCAAAGTCCTATTAAGCAAACCATTTAGGTACCCAACTCAGCAAGTTTATTCGGACTTTAAGGTACTGACAGTCCGCCAAATATTTATGTTTCGTGCGATCATATGTGCACATAAAATTACTGCTCCTAGTAGATGTAAAACTCCTACTGTCAGAAGAAGACCCAAACCCGTTTGTCCCAAAGTTTGTACAAATACCACCTTTGCACGGCGACATAACCGTTATTCAAGCACATTATTATACAATAAACTGCACAACACATTAAGTATTCATTCTTTGAACAAATTCCAATGCAAGCAAAAAATAAAAGAATATTTGCTAACCCTAAACTATGACGGCACAGAAGAATTACTCAAACCATAACTTTCACAAAACAAACCACGCACCCATTCACAAAGGCACACTCACACAGACATCTACACTCACACATACACAGCTACACTTACAAAATCACACACACTCGGCACCTATGTAGAACTCCCTTTCCTTGTTATTAATAATAATAATAATTTTTAACCGCAGGGCAGCATGTGGCGAGCTGTTGGGCAGTAGCGACCCCACGGACCCTACCTCCCGGGAGAAGTCATGTTTATCATCTCTGGCTTGACTTTATTGGCCGGCTGGAGTGAACAATGACGAGGAACAGAGCTCCCACCTCTTTCTTGCCTTTATTGGCTGGCTTGAGTGGAGGTTCGCAAGAGCAAACGTGCTCGGAGGAAGGTAGTATTCCAGTAAGGTGCTGGTAGGGATCTTGACCGTACTTCCGGGATTGTCCTGATAGCCGTGGAATACCTCTTCACTCCTCAAGCACCTCAGGAAGTGTTGCCTCCTTGTTGCTACGTCACTATGTGCTAGCGACCGTTTTCGGGGGCCCATTATTGAGTGTGCAAGTCACCCCCTGCCATTTTATTCGTGTATTACACCACATTGATCAGGCAGAGGACATAGTCCTTCCATAGTCCTAGGTAATCAATCCACTATAGCCACCCAAACCCACAGCCCAATATGTTTTGTTCCTATATTTTGCAATAGTCCTGCACCAACCGGGGGTTGTCCTTGGGTACACTTGCATAGTGCATACAGGGATAATCGTCGGTTAGTGCCTCAACACTTAAAATTGTCTAAGGGGCCTCTGTAAGTTGGCTTCGGCCCCTCGTACGCCTTCCAAAGGTCCGGGACCCCAGGGTCCCGAGAAATGTCAAGCACAATAATAATTTTATTGACACCAAAAATATTAACATTTTAAAATCATGTTGCGTAAAAATAAATTTGTAGGCTATAATGATAATAATGCAACATAATCTGTAGCCGAACTAGGTAAAAAAACCTGTATCTCGGCATACAGCGCCAAACCTCTCTGACAATAGACTGAACAATTTTAGCCAAACATTTACAATTTAGTTAGATATTACAGAAAATAGATTAATGTTACAGTTTATTTGTTATTAAAATAAAGAAAATGATTAGGTACACTTTAAAAGGAGTTGTGGAGTGTGGACGAGAGTAAGTCGGTGTGTGTGCGTGTATGTGTATGTGGGTGCGTGAGCTTGAGTGTGTCTGTGGGTGTGATAGTTTAATTATGTTGAGAAAGTAGTAAAAAGTTGTATATGATGTAAAATAGCTTTTATTAATCCATTAAAGCCCTTTTTACCTTCTACCCCCATTTCTTATGTTCAAAATTAATTGTATTAATCTAGTTTATTTTTTATAAAAGTGCACATTACTCATTTTTAAGTTATTACTATAATACCTATCCAGAATGGACGGATGGATGACCCCTGTAACACAGGTTTTGCCTAGCATGGGGGTCATTGATCATTTATTTTATACCAGGCTATTTGCCCACTTAAATTAAGTGTCACTCTGTATGTATACAGTACAAGTACTAGTTGGTAAGCAAGTTATTTGTTTCAACGTTCACTTGCCAAACTACGTTTGTGATACAATTATTTGTGAAGAGTTTATTTGCTAAGTAATAATTTGGCAAATGAAATTATGCGGAAAATTGTTTGGGAAGTGATAATTTGTAATTTTTTTTTTATGAAACAAGGATTAGGTACCCACTTTTATTAAAGGTGCATCGTCAATGTATACAAAGAAGCATGTATACAAAATATTCTAACACATTTTAAAAGAGTAATTGTGTAGTTTCTTGCCCATTCTTCTCCATTACGAAACAACCTTTTGGAAGGGGCGACTAGAATCAATTCTATTTTAATGTAAATGTTGACATTCAAAAGTGCCTTTTATGTGCCTACTAAATGCTTTGACTTTGTAGATCAGAATAATTTATTTGCCACATTCACAAGTTAAAATATTTAGGTCTTAGCTATGTATAAATAGTGCAATGTTTTCTCATAAAGACATCATGCCATACTATGTTAGAGAGCCATGGCTAGTTGGCTAGTTTATTAAGCAGAGTCTATTCACAAAAATAGTAAAAATAGTTGTGACTGAATGTTGCTGATTCTTCTCTCTGGTATTTCTAAGCTGACTAACCAAGTAGCTGATGGTAGTATTTCCTCTGGCACAATAATGTGGGCACCTTTTACATCTGAGGGCTTGAAGCAATGTGATCCTGTACTAAGTCAAATAATGGCCAGCCAACTAAGATAAGAATGGACAGTGTATAATATGACCCAAGTTTCAGCATAAATTATGTCCTATGTTATATTCAGCCACACCTGGATATTGTCCTTTACTGTTGAGAAATGGGTGAAATTAACATAAACAAATATTCTAATACCCTGAAAACCAGTAGAACTTTGTTCAATTGAAATTAAGAGTAATGATGGCCCAAGAGGTGGATAAGCTCCCAAAACTAACGAAGCTAACCAAAATTGCTGCTGAAATATGATGTTCTCTAGTAAACATTGAGTCTAGTTTAACATAGTAGGTGTATTCAATATTGTATGGATGTTCCTAGATTAATTAAAGGTTCAGTACCAAAATCTCCCTCTAGATAAAGTAGTGATCTCCTTAGAGTTCACCCAGTTATTTCCTAGGATATCAAATCGTTTCTTAACAATAACACTGTAGTGTAGTCACTCAAACCAAGGAATTATTCAGACACTGTTCCATATTAATATTTTCCTACTGTAGTTCAAATTGATTCCCATGATCCAGTCATTTTCAAAAGAAATACTAAGTAAAACTTTCAAATGTAGTTTTCAAGGATGATTAAGCCTAAGTCAGATAGATTTAAGGAAGATCTAGAAGATAAAAACTTTGCCTTGGCCAAGTTTCTCAAACTGATAATCCAATACCTAGTTGAAAGCTGAAAACTGTCCCTTATTTTGCAAATATTTTGTTAAACCTGAAAATATCGGAAGTTTGTGGCTAGAGTAATAATCAGTGATCGGAGTAGGTAGAGCTAGTTTTTGTACTTGTGATACATTGTCTTTATATGGACACTCCCGGAATTTGAAATATATAGAGAGTTGATACGACTGAAGGGCTTTCCTTTAAACTGCCTATACTAGGTACCATTTTCAAGCTGTGTACCAAAAATCAATTAAATAGGAGCAGCAGTTTAGTCGCAAATGATTTTTTTAGTTTTTGCCCCGTTTGAACACAATGTATCTTTCCTAACAGCTGATTATATCTGACGCAAGTCACAAGTATAACCAAATATTTTCGCTACAAAGATAGCAATGCAAACAAGGCAGCAATAAATACACACACACTTGCACTTTCATTACAAAGGGTGGTTGCGTTTTACTCTTATTGTAGCTATTTAGTTTGTTTGAAAAAACAAAATCTCATTTTTGGTGCTATTTATGGCATAAAACCATATCTAGTACTAAACACGTATAGTATACGTAGTGTAATTTAATGCCCCTCTGTCATATCAACTCTGTATTATTGAAATAAGTTCAAAATTACTTTGAAAATAGCTATTCACATCTTAAGGAATTATGAATAAACACAATATCCCTTGACCCCTCTGACAGGTAAGTATAAGACGGACAAATTTCATACTATTGATATACTTATGACAAGCTTTCTTTTATATTTGTTAATAAAAAAACAATTTATTTCTTCAAATACCAGAGTTTCAGTTAGAATCCTGGTGAATGTTCATAACAACAATGTTTGCAGTCATTGAACCAAAATAGCTCTATCTGCTCCGATCACTGGTAATAATGCAACAGAGTGTTGGTTTTATTTAGAATATTACTCTCTCTCTAGAAATGTACATATTCTGTTGAATCGTATTTTACGTAACCTACTTTTGTAGGTATGTGCTTCACATTTTAGTTTGTGAACTACACTGTACACAATGCCTTGGGATGATATTCTGTAATTTTGCGCATGTAAACTTAAATAAATAAATAATTGAAATAAGCCTTTCAAGTTAAGTTTAATTGTAGAGGACTTACAGGCTTATATAAATTTAAGTAACATTATTTTCATCTGCCAATTTAAAACAAGTCAATCTTGCTCTGCATAGCAGACATAAAAACTACAAGTCTCTACTAATAAAAAGACTGTGTAGTTGAGTTATTTAATCATATTTTTTTATGATAGGTAAACTTTGGAATAAAACATTTAATAATATTATTACAAAAATCAATGCACCATACCTTGAAGCTTGCTTCAGGTAATTTGACATGAGGTTCAGCCGGAGGTTCCACAATGGGCAAAGGTTTCTCCAGATCAGCGTTTGTCTTCTCCCATTCTTCCAGAGACATAATTGGTAAAGGCTGGTCAATTGGAATTCTGCTGATTTTGCCATCTATCTCAAACTGGACTACTTTTTGCGCTTCAGCGAAAGTTAGAGCCTCTTTCGGTGGACTTTGAAGAGCGATGTCACCCGTTGGCACGGCCGCCCTGCCTCTACCCTTCTTCCGATGACTAGCTACCGCTGGCGTCGCCGGGGTTGGATTATCGTGATCATAATGAACCAAATGATACTGTAGCCCACATAAACTCTTATACACCTTGTCACACTTTTCTAAAGGACACTGATACGGCGGAGGCCGGTTTTGCCGCAGTTTTTTGCAAAATTCAAAGACATCAAAGTCCAAGCCCATTTTGCAAGTTTTTGGGACACTCCTCCTTATAAAAGTATGAGCATTGTTTATAGTTATTTACACCACATTCACTGATTAAAGTTAATACAAAATGAGAACATAATTCAGCAAAATAAATATGATTTTATTATAAACACGAAAGTGAAAGGCGCAAAATTATTTTTTAATTTTTTGTTTGACTTCGTGGTTTACTTGTCAAATAGTGCGAAACCAACAAGCCAAATAAATTTATTTTTAGTCGATTGTATAATTTTTCATACCATAGCCGTTACCTTTAAGTTTTATTTTCTATTATAATATTTATTATATAATAATATTTATATATAATAATATTTATTATATTATATATTATAGATAACGATCAAAGGGAGCGTTCCGAGTTCCGCTGTAATCGATTTGAGCGTGCTAACGGGCGCGGACGGGGCGCGGGCGTACCGAATTAGCGTGAGCGCGATAATGATGTCCCGTGAATCGTCATATATGACGTCATGACATGCGCCATCTTGCGATAACGCCGACCATGCCTTAAATTAATATCACCGTGAGCGCTGTCAAAAAGGTAAACTTGAAGCGGCTTTTTCGAAATTATGCTGTAAAATCCAAGACAATGGTCAAAACAAGGATGTTCCCACAGACTTCAATATAGTATAGGATAGATGTTCCTCAGTGATGCAGTATTGGCGCGCCAAGACGCACTACGAAGAAGAAGTGGTGCAGTGGTAAATTGTTATTTTGCAATTTGTGGAACCAAAGTTGATCATCATCTATCGTCTGTATTTTAAATGAAGGCAAGAATAGGAATCGACTAAAAGGGGTATACAGCGTAAAAAAAGATTACATGGAAAATAGTATTTTCAAGAATCTTCTTTCTTCTTTATGATTTAAAAAGTCAGCTGTCAATTGTGTCGATAGTTTGTTGTTGTGAGTGTTAGTAAAAAACGTAAAAACTCTTCCTGGAAGTGCAGGTAATCGGAGATTTTTTTGTTGAGATTGTGCGGTTTTGACTCCAGTAAAAATGGATGTGTATGGGTTCCCCGGTTTTTCGTATAATCAGTCAGATGAACTAGCGAAACAAATGTTTGCTCATCAAGCACTGGCGTCGTCGATTCCTTTCAATCGTGAGATGTCGGAGCCACACGCAATGCCTGCACCTACGGGGGTGCCGTGGAACGTGCAAGGGCTGCCATGGGGCATGTCTTCACCGCCCCAACTAGTGCAGTTCACGGGTCAGAATCCAGCATTGGAGCAGAAGATCAGCCCTGTAATCCACTGCAAGAGAAAGAGTCTGGATGTAGAACCGGCTGTGTAAGTACTCAGTTGATTGTGTTTTTGTAATTTTGCGTGCTATCTTAACAAAATATGTAAGAACACTACTGCAAAAGAGCGTTTTGTCCGGTCTTCTCTGCTTAATGAAAAACTTGTATTATACGAATGCTCGGTCAGAGCTTACGAAACGGGGCACTATGTGAAAAAGGCTTCCAAGCAATAACAATAAGGTGTATTCGATGGAGCCCTGCTGAATGGGGCTCATACTTCTGAATGGTTAAAATAAAAATAAACACTATGGGGATGGCTGTGTCTAGCTGGGGGGTGCCTCAAGTCCCAAGCTCGATTTGCTCGCTCTTGCATACTAAGTTAAAAGGATCCCTTCAATATAATGGTTACAACAAACAGCTGGTCGGAGACAAAAACACCAAGATGCTTTTAACCTTATATTTAGGTGTTCTATAAGATATAATCGAGAAACTAATGATTTGCAAAAAAAATATACATTTATTTTGTTTAAACATTTCTCTTTTTTTCTCAGTACTTGTTCTGTACACCAACCCAATGCTCTTTGCCTCAGTTTCTTTCTGAAATCACTGAAGCTGTGTACACTATATCATTTTAAACAAAAACACCTACCACTATTTTGTTTTGTAGTTCCGGTTACATCACACTAGACTAAGAACAAAACATTGAAGAATTTTTTTAGTAACAAAATATTGTTACATAGAATCACTATTTATAGGTTATTTTTTTCACAGACCAGCAAAGCAACTAATAACAGAAGAGAAAATGGCCGCTCACATGAATAGCATGCACATATCGTCAGAATACACTCCGCACTCACTAGCGGCTGATGAAGTCATGGACGTAGGCATGGAACCGGTCATTGAGAAGCTAAAGGGTCACACAATAGTTCTGTCTGAGGAGTTGAAGCAGTTGCAGGAGGAACCACTGCTGCCAGCTGCGCTTATTGATAGGTGAGACATACTAGTCCCCCAATTAATATGATCCTGTTCATGCAAACTTTATGGCAAAAGATTTCTTCTCTGGCAAACAGCCACTGAGCAATGTGTGTTGTTTAGGAAAGCCTTTCCTCTTTATAACAGCTTTAACATTGATCACCCAGCTCACTTAGGTAGTAGACATTCATCATGAAACTTATTGGCACCTTTTTTTGCAAAATCTTGTTGAAAATGTACAGACGCCAGCAGGTCAAGCTACCCAAAACTGTCAAATTTTCCCAATCAACCTTGAACCTTAATGCTATAGCGATAAAGTTGAAAATCTATTTAAGAAATTTGACAGATTGTAGTAGCTTGATGTGCTGGCGTCTATACAATCCAAAAAGATAAAATCAACTCAACAATCAAGTCCCGTGCATTGATTGCTATTCACCTTGACATACAGACTAGTTCAAATTGACCCTATCTCTATTGTATTGAAATTTTCATGGTCTTAGATTATGTGTAGTTTTGTCAGGACCTATCTCCATCTTTGAAAACTAGAAAACAAAACCGTAAACATACTGTCTATGACATCTTTGTTGAGATATTTCTCTTATCTAAACTACACTTCACAAAGAATGATGTGAGTGTATCATTATTCAATTAAATGAAGTAGATTATTAATCTATTGTTTCACTGCACTAGGTTGCATTTCAGTTTCATATTACGACTAATTTTTTTTATAATTTAATTTTCATTGTTTCTCAGACAAAAACTAGTACTATTAATGTGTTTATTTTTAACCGACTTTTAAAAGGTGGTTATCAATTCGGCTGTTAATATTTTTATTTTTATGTATATTCGGGCATAACTCTGTCATATAAAGATGGAATTGCAAAATTCCATCTATAAAATTAAACAACAGTCCCATTTAAATTTCTCACAACGTGTAACATAATTAACGCAAGAACTCATACACCCCAATTAGAGTATGGAGTCAAAAGCATAATACAATGACCAACACATTTTTTTTTTTAAAGCTAACTATTATTATTAAAAAGATCGTGTTGATCCTAGCATTACTTTATGCATTTAAAATTGAGTCGTAAGGCTTAAAATAAGATTTAATTTTCTTTGGCTCAATCGGCGGTCAATATTGCAAAATACATAATTTTTGAAAAAAATACCTATATTAATAGTTACTGAAATCGATTCAGTAGTCAATTATGAGCAAACTACTTTCAGGAATTGCGTTTATTCTGTTACACCTTGTAGATTTGCTGATTGAACTCGTCAAAAAATGACAGCGAATCAACCGCGATTGCTGCTATCGCAAAAATATGCATTGTTTACGCTATCACACAACATAACATCACTCCTGTACACTCGATAGGGTTACGCAGATGTATTCAGTATATCAGGGTACACCCATATTTTCTATCAAAGTTAATAGCATATTTTTTCATGACTGGAAGCTTGTTGTAGCACAAAGTCTACAAGCTTGATTTATACTAAATCACATAGCAAGTAGTGGTATACGAATTTTTGTGAGATAAGTACTGCAACTAAAAAGTGAAAAAGAAAAACTTTTTTATAAAAAAAATAACACTGCACTACAAAGTGAAAATAACTTTGATTTCGGAAGTCGGTGACAAAAAACGAAAATACAAAACCAAAGACACCGCATCCGAAATTAAAGGTATTGTTCACATTATAGTGTTTTTTTGGAAGTTGGTTGTTTTTTTTATTACAAATGAATTGTAATGTTTTTTTCACACATTGCTATGAAAAGTGAAACCATTTTTATTATTTTATAAGAGGCTTTTATCCACAACGGCAATTCAGCCTCATGGAACTATTTTGAGATGCTTAACCCCTTGAAATGTTGAATCAAATATAAAGGCTGAGAGTTAGCATTTCGGTACTTTAGCGAGAACCACGAACTATCCAATTTCGTATTTATTGCACTAGAAATAAGATGCATATTTCTGAAAGAGTTGAAAAGTAATTTGATTGAACTGTGGTCATGTGTGGTGTCTCGTGATGTCAGCTGTATCTGCACATCTGCATAGCTATTCACAACCGATCGATACCCTTCCGTGCCGAATCGAACATCAATCAATGTTGCCAAATGCCAAAAATGTTGTCACTTTAAATAAAAAAAACGACCGCTATTCTTGTAACAACTATATTCAGTCGGGGGCAAAGCAAATCAGTAATTGAAAATGTGTCATTTACGAAACGACAGCCTGTCCTGCCTGTCGAATGGTTGTTAATAGCTATACTGGTCGAGTTGTGCGTTGTGTTACCATTTTGACATTTGAAAATTGTTGACAAAAAACTAAACGTTTGCAAAAAAGCCCGAACATATTACTTTTAAAATTTAATTATCCAGTAATTTCTTTCATTTAACTTTTTTCTTTATATGGTTTAAGGACATAATTTATTAACAAAAACTTGTAATACATAAACTATCAAACTATTAACATATAATAACCTAAACTAACTAAAACTATTAACAAATTAAAATATGGCGTCGAAAAATTCCTCCGCATCGCTGTCGACTGGTAAAGTACCCAAGAGACTGGCGGCATTGCCACGTTGTATGGCAATGCTAAGCCTCTGGCCAAGTTAAAGGCCAGTCCTTGGGTCACGGGAAGTGTCAACAAGCCGTTTGGAGATTTCGTTGAACATACCGTGAGCACTCGGACCCCACGGCTCAAAGGTTTCAACTCCAAACGGCTCGAAAATATAATTACCGATAAGGTTATTATACTTTCGCCGCTTGAGGTTTTCCGCAGCGACAGCACAGCAAGCCAAGTCAGGAAGATGGGATGGCGCAAGAGTATCGACACACGGTGCGTCCCACACTAAAGGCCTACCCACCTTCCAAGAAAATATAGCCAAGAGAATATGCCGTCCGGTCTCTTGCCATCGTCGCGTGCCAAACCATTAGGTTCTTATACAGCTGGAACGCCGACGGTGACAAGAGCTCGTCGGATGATGTCATTTATGTTCGCGTGCCGAGCTAAGCGGCCCGCACTTCAGCTGCAAGACAGGCCGTGGTGTCCAAGGCTGTTGACAACTTCGCCACAGTGACAGCGATGGGGAGAACAAGAAGGGAGCTCCTAGTCGTAGGGAAGCAGCGAGGCGGAAAGTAGTGTCGTCTAACAAAGTGCCTATGTTCGACGTCGGTAGTGCATGAAGCCACGCGCACGCTCCGCAGTAGTAGCAGTCGTGTTAAGTAAATTGTTCTGTACTACTCTGCAAAGCGGCCCATCGCACTTTCTCTGGGAAGATGGATTATCGGGTTGATCTTTTTTTTTAATTCTAAAGAACATTCCTTCATTCCATCTTCATCCAGGACAAGTCACAAGGCAGGACAAAGTCCGTACAACTGATCAGTCTAGTCGTGCGTCCAAACGCATAACAATGAAAACAGCTCAATCATATAAAACTCAGTTTCCTATGAAATTTCACCAAAAGTAGAACTGAGTTTAAACTGGTTTACACAGTCACTTTCACTTTCAATCAATGCAGTTGTTTCACAACCTTTACATAACACTCATCTCTTTGTAGACTGGAGAAGCCACACATGTCTCTCGTAGTTTGGAAGCCCAGAGAGAGTATCCTAGCAAACCTAAAAGAGGACGAGACGAAGGATGCAGAAAAGCAGCCGAAAAGAAATGGACTCCTTGTTACCCCCCACCAGTCAATAGAAGATGTTGATATGTGATACTGGTGTAAAATACGCGTAAATGTTTAAGACTTTGACACTGTGTACCTTTCTGAAGATTGTATGTAAGTCAATATCAAGTTAATGTGTTAAGTATCTATGTTTTGCATTGTAGCTGTAGTTTGCTTGGTAGGTGTAGGTTCTGTTTTCGCTCTACTTTTCTCAAAATTATGAAAGTTTCTTTTTTTGTGTAGTAGTATTTTAAATGATACAGGAACTTATTGGATATTGTCTTCGTACTATTTGCGAGCTATAAATTTTAAAAAATATAGGTAGATGACAGTTTTGTTGTTTATATACAATAGTAGTGTTGCACTTAATAGTCTTGTTATGTATTACAAAATCTAACCAAGTTTATCTATTTACATAGTAAGTAATATGGTGCACAAATAAAATGCCCCATTTTTTAATAAGTGTAGAACATTGATTGTAACCTTTAAGTATAGTACACATACAGTGTATTTTTCTTTACCTGACCTATTTTGTAAACAGTTTTGAGCTTATTACATGAAAACTGCTTCGAATTTACCATTTATTTTCTCAAAACCAAAATCTTAAAAATCCATGTTAAATTAAACATAACACCACATCACGTTTGTAATCAAATTACCATAGTGTTAGGTACAGGTGTACCAAATCGGACAAGTAGGTACCTAAAGAAAAATACACGTGTTTGCGACTGTCGACAATTTACTTTTCTAGAATTTGTGTAGCTAATTGTGCTATCTACTAAATTGTGTAAATTAATCTTTAAATATTCTTGAATAATTGAATTGAAACAAATTATGCATGTATGTTAAGCTTTCTGTGAAAATATCTACGAAAAATCCAATGATTCGTGTACCTTTATCAAACGGCAGGATTGAGCCCTGAACATTATCATATTACATACGTACATTTTCGACCATTTTCTCTAAAGAAAAGTTCATCGGCTGTCCGTCGTCTGACAAAGGCCTTATGTTTGTTAGGCTATTATACCTACCAGATAAGGTGAATACTCAGCTGAAGCCCGCCAAATTCATATTTTCTTTGTTTTTTTACAAATTGATTTTGAAACTAAAAAAAAGTCTGAATATTTCATATGAAAATTCTTAGGTGGAACAAATTTCTAAAGTTAGACGGTTGATATGAAATTGATGATAATTATTCAGTAAATATATCATTCCTACTGTAGAGAAACTCATTTTGATCAACATACGACGTAAAACAGAGCTACAATTTCCAAAAACCCAAAAAAAAAAAAAAATTGGCAGGCTACAGCAGCTGACGATTCACCTTAAAATATTATCAATTTTAAGTAATAATTGAGTTTTAAAATGTGTACTTTTATTTTGCTTTATATAAAACACTGTAATATCAATCGCACATTATTTTGAATGTATTCATAGGTTTAGTTTTTGTATATTGATAAGATTGTCAAACATCAACGCTACTACGAAACAGGCGTATTGTGAAGCCCACAGTGATGCGGGCCCCACAGATGTAGGGGCTCCAGGTAGCGTCCGAGCAGCATTGATGTTTGACAAGAACTTTCTAAGGCCTGGTTTGTAAGTCGTGCTAGAAGTGTGTGTAAGGATGGAAGGTTTTGTACTTGTTTGTCTTTAGAAATAAATGTAAGGTAATAATGTTTTTTTTATTTATAATTGCTGATCGCCGAAACCCTTTGTTCATGGAATGAGCAGCATTTGAATCCAGAATTGGTTTTAGAAATCGCTCGAAGTTTGACTTGGACTTTAGTCAACCACTAAACCACTAAGTACTTAATGCCTGAGGCATTTTCAACCAGTTAACTGGTAAGTACCTCAGTTTTTTTTACTTGTGCCTATATTTTATTAAATAATCCACAGTTGGCTATAGAAATCGCTCGAAGTTTATCTGGAAGATCTCCTCTAGAACGAGGACTAAGCTCGTCAACAGAGACTTAGCGCGGGGAGCAATGAAAAAAGTGGACTGTATACATAGGCAATGATTTAATGCCGTCTGATCTTACAAATATGAACTTTCTCGGAGAAACAGTTAATGATTAAATTATAGTAAGCGGAGTATCGTCGGTCGCGGTGGAGGAGTGCATAGAAGCGAGTGCTCATTGGATAGAGCCGAGTCGCAGCCGTACCGCGCCTCAACTTGCCGATGACGCGTTGATCACGCCGCCTGCTCATGCAGAACGCGTGCAAGGTGTTGGGGTCGAATCCCAACAGAGACAACAGGATAAAAAAAGCTGTAGTGGCCATATAAGCTGGAGAGCCGATGGCCGTTGGGGCAGAGATGTATTCTTGAGTGAATCTCCAAACGTAGTGCAGTGTAGGGCACCTTTAGGATAGATTTAGCTCGGAGACATATGGGACAGGTGTACTCAAACTGTTTCTGGTAGTTTCCTCGAAAAGGCCAGTCCGGGTGCCACCCTGCATTTTGTTACACGTTATTTTTTAAATTTAATGTCTGTACTTCAAAGAGTTTGTGTATCCCTGAGTTTGTTCCGCCATTTCTTCAGCGGTAGTCAGATAGGAAATGTCGCCTACATCTAGCTTTTTGGAGTTTAATCCTTAAGACTCCTTTCATATACAGAGTTGATATGACAAAGGCTTTGTCATCAAAGGGACATTAAATTACACTACGTATACAGGTATACTATACGTGTTAAGTATTAATTCGATACGGTATAAAAATAAAAAGCAACAAAAATGAGTTTTTTTTTCAAACAAACTAAATAGCTTACGAGTCAGAGTAAAACGCAACTACCCTTTGTAAATAAATTTAACTGACCTTAAATACCTAGGTAACAAAGCGACAAAGTCGCGTGCGCGCCCGAGCGCGGCGAGTGTTACCTCGTGTCAAAGTGTCAAAGCGGGCAGCCGGCGGGGGCGCGGGCGACGGCTTAGGCCTCCGCTCGCGCTGGCTTTTATGTTAGGTAAGGTTTTGAAGTACGCGCACAACAACAAAAACACAACATTTTTAAATTCTCGATATTATGTCCTCCATTCACTTTAATGCACAAATTATACCGAGCGACGGAGAATATTGTTCTTTATTTTATGATGGGTTATTGAAAGCAGGTATTTTGGATCTAAAATTAGGGTCGAATTGTTACAATTTTCTTTAATTTGGTTCGATAAGGTTTTTTTAGTTGCCAAATGTTTTTGAACATCCAGAATCCTATCAGGGAAGGTTAGTATCTAATTGCGCCCAGGCACTTTGTGAGTTCTCCTGGGTCGTAAGACGAAGACATTGCGCCAAACTCAGTGGAACAGACCGTCTCGCGCCCCGGGGAACTCTCTTTAAAACTGGGGTAGAATTTTTTAATTTTGCTATTTGTTTCCACAAGGTTTGTTCTAGAGGTTGATGTTGGGGATGTGGCTGGAGGCCAGAAGGATATAATATGTGATTTGTGAATCTTGCCATAGTTTATCCTCAGCCCCCGTTCGCCTTTAATAAAGCGTGCCTGTGAGCAATGTGGACCATCTCACCAGTTGGACATCAAGCAATGTGGCACAGTTTCCGGCGTCGCTACAGCCGGTATTGAACATAAGTATGTATATAAACACTTAGCCTACAGTTAAACTTACCTAAAAAATATAAAATAAACTGTAGACACACTCACTCAAAAAAAAAAACAAAAAAAGAACTTATTTTCTACTAACAAAATGTCTCGTAAGAAATTGTCATTGATGATGACTGCTGTGCAGTCTCTATATAATAGTAGCATTATGCTCGTGTCTAATAATGTAAATAACAGTGACAGAAAGTTATTACATCATCAACATAAAAAAGTAGTATTGAAGCTGACTCAAAAATCACTCATCAGTACTTGACCCTGAGACTTGACCAAATTTATATGGGACCACCTTGGAAGTAAACAAAAAAACACAAAACAAAAAAAATACTATTTTCCAAATCGGTTCAGGCGTCTTCGAGTAATCGGTGAACATACATAAAAAAAAGGTTCGGATGAATAGAGAACCTCCTCCTTTTTTGAAGTCGATAAAAAAATCCAACAAAACTTTACCCGACCTGAGAATCAAACCCAGGACCTCATACTTAGCAGTAGCGCTTGTGACTACTAGATAAACGAGCCATTAATTAGGTAATTGAACCTAATTAATTTAACTTCTTGTCACTTCGCCATCGATATTTTGTCCAGCAGTGGACTGCTAGAAGGCTGCTGAAGATGATGTCACCGACCCTTGCCCATCCAATCAATGCCATCTACGTTGGTGCATAAAAAAACAATGTTCTCAACATATTTAATTAGTTTATTTATCTCATATATTAATCATATTAACAAATTCACATTTTAAATCATCATTTTAAATACTGGTTCAACAGCTCGAAGTATACAATCACTATGTTGGTCCACACATTTGATGATTCTAAAGATATTTTATTTACTTACTTATTTTTCATAGATTCTTCCCTTACAGTCTTTCTAATTGTACATTACATAAAAATCTGGAAGACTCTTTGGTGGAAATATAAAAAAATAACTATCTTTTTTAATATTTCAACACTATATTAGGTACCTATAGATTAGATTCCTAGATAAATAAGATCTTTATTGACAAATAATCTGAATATCAGTTACACAGTCAACATCATAAAATATATAAAACAAAAGCACATCAATTTTGAACCTTATAACGTTTATATAAGGTAGAAATTTAAATCACATTATACTTTTGAAAATGTTAACACTCCCAATAGTTTTATAAATTACAAGGTGGTCTTATAGTCTACCTACATATTAGTCATCTCTTTTTAAATATTTACACATATCTTATAATAATTAAATTTTCTTTGAGACTTGTTATGTTGTAACTGTCTGAAGCTGATTTGCTTTAGAGATTTCCATCGATCACTAATTCTTTGTGTATACCTATATTATGTGTAGGTATGTAACCTAATTGGTGGCGTGGCGTGGTAATGGTGGCGTGTGTATTGGATCATTGAGTTCCCTTCAAAATGGTTGAGCTGAATGGTGCTGATCCATACGTCATGTTCGTGAACGGGCGCCGTCAGTAGGCACTGGTCATTTCTTAACTGCCACGGCTTATTTTAATTCCTGAATTGTTTTTATCTTTTTATTACGGGCGCTTTTAACGTGCATGTCTTTCTACATCGTTCTCACATGTATAATTACAACATGAATGATGTAACCACTTTTTTGTAACAATATTTTGATTTAAAAGAGTGTCAATGGAGTTTCTTGCCCGTTCTTCTCCATAGGTACTTACTACGCTTTGGAATGGGCAACTAGCTTCATGTTTCTAACTGACCGACGCGACCCCTTGACAATTCAAAAGTGCCTGTAATTGGTTTATTTGAAATAAATGCTTTGAGTTTTGAGTTAGTTTGAGTTATCACAAACTTTATTAGTGATCGATGGAGATTTCACAAGTTTACGATACATAATTATATCGTTTTAGACGACACGTATATGAACGTGTATCATGCACGTAGTTCATGTGTTTGTGTTCACATTTCCGCATCAGTAATTAGCACAAGATTCGTAATTTGTATGGGTACCTAGTCTTGCACTTTCGCCACACAACACTTGCAAGTGCTAATAATGATTACCTACGTGGATTCAACAAACACAGGAAATTCTTCTGTGTGCACATCTCTTCTAATTCTCTTAAATTGGAGAAAATAGGTACCAGACCTTACTTTTTACTTACATTTTAAAAGGTTTTCAGATTTTTCTTGTCAAATAAACAGTATCTATCATTAAATTATGGTATAGTTTCGTCATCGTAGTACTTTCAAGTCTTAAAATATCGGAATCTAATTCGTTTACGAGTCGTTGCGTTTGTAACATACCTAATAATATTCAATATCTTGGGACACTACACGCTTAAAAGATTATAATATCAAAGATTCACAAGTAACAGTTATTTCATGAAAACTGTACGTAGGCAATGACACTTACAAAATATACTGGCTTTTTTAGCATGCATTATCGTCGGGAATGTCAGCAGGGCTATCGCAAATATGACCATTTTGCTATCGGTATATTCGTCTTTCAAAAATATTCGTCAGTCAAAAATATTCGCTACTCAACAATATTCGCCACTCAAAAATATTCGTCACTCAAAAATATTCGTCACTCTAAAAACGATTCCGGCCGCAATCCAACAACAAGGCGATATTATTACTGCTCTAGGTATATGCTAACAGGGCAAAATATCACCATCCAAAAAGAGTCCTGAACTTTCGATCAGAAATAGCCCATTGCCATATCAAACTGTCTTTTATTTTCCGCTGTCAATGGACTTATTTCAAGGTGGCCTCATAATCAGAACATATTAACTTTGACGGTAGCAGTATCCAGGTCTCTCTTCATGCTTTCCAGCTGCTCGATGTCCTGGTCCGAAGTCTCGCACTTCTGCACCACCAAAGAATGATAGAAGTGAATCGCGAACGCTACGAAGACGATTAATACTGTAAAAGAAATATATAATGGTTAGGCGGGGAAGTCAAGGAAGAGGCCAAATGGACGCTCTAATGGTAAAAAAATCTAAGAAGAAATTCGTCGTTGGTGAGAGAAAAAATGAAAAGTGTAGAAGAAAACAGGGGTCTTAAAAAGATCAGAATAAAATCGTGGTATTTGCAGCAATGCAGTCTTTAATCAATGCATATTATCTATAAGACCTCCCATGGAGTCACCCTATGTAAAATTTATGCATTTATGTGTATTTTCTACTTATTAAAGAGTGTTCTATTCCATTCTATCAAGATTTAAATTGCTCTTCTATGATCAAGGAAGAGTAATTATAATCTTAAAAGGAATCTTTGTTTTTGGATAAACTTTAGATCGATGGGCATGCAGTCTTATTGTTGTTAGTCAAGTTATATACTCGTAAAACTAAATAATAGGGGTTTAAATATGAAATTGCCGTTTTAACGTACTGGGCACTTTGAATTAAAATGAAACCTGCATGGTGTGAGATTCCAGAGTGAAACTTTTTCACACGATAACTTTAGCATTCTAAATTTGAAAAACGTAAAACATTCGATTGTTTTGACTTTCAATTGTTTTTTCATTCAACTTTTAAAGTAAAGATGAATACATTATTAAAAATTCGAGTAACTTTTGAATACGAGTTCCGACGTGGTACTAACACAGCAGAAACAGCTCGTAATATCAACGCTGTGTTTGGAGAGGATACGGCTAATGAACGCACCGTGCGTAAGTTTAATCGCTTTCGTAGTGGAAACTTCGACTTGAAGAATGAACCCCGAGGAAGGCCAGCCACTAAGGTAAATAACGATTAATTGAATGCGATAGTGGAAGCCAATCCGTATCAAACTACCAAGGAATTCGCGGCATGGTTTGATTAGCTTTTATATCTTACCGATTTGATGCAAATGGGTCAAAACTGTGGGTATGCTAACCCCACAGTATTGATCTCATCATTTTGTCATTATTTGCATCAAATCGGTAAGATAAAAAAGCTTGAAAAATGGGTGCCTCATGATTTGACTGATCTGCAGGGAGAAGCGCGCCTTGAAGCTTGCCTTATCTCGTTGAACCGGTACAGAAATGAAGGGATTTTGGGGTGAATTGTGACGTGTGATGAAAAGTGGATTCTTTACGATAATCGGAAGCGAACAACGTAATGGCTAACTCCAGGTCAATTGCCGCAACAATGCCCTAACGCGAAGCTTATCCATATAAAAGCGATGGTAACTGTTTGATGGTCACTTTATGGTGTAATTCACTACAGTTTCCTCAGATCCAGTCGAGCAATTACAGCATATGTCTACTGTGCAGAACTTCGAACAATGATGGCGAAACTCGCAGCGAGACAGCCCCGACTCGTCAACCGATCTTCACCACTATTGCTTCATGATAACGCTAGACCTCACACTGCTCGAGAAACGGTATTAACACTACAGAGCCTACAGTTAGAAACCATCCGTCATCCTGCGTACTAGGCCTAGCCCCAACCGACTACCATTTTTTCCGCGATTTGGATTTTTTTTCACATGTTAAAAAAAATATTCGGGGGAAGCAATACAAAATGCCTTCACCCAGTTTGTTGAGTCCAGGTCCCCAGAGTTCTACCGCAAAGGCATAAATGACCTTCACACGAGCTGCCAGAAATGTATAGTCAACCTACCCACCTACACCTACCTACACTTAGATATAAATATATTTTACTTTAGAAAAAAAATTGTTTGAATATTTTAGCACAAAACGGAAATTTCATATAATTTATTATTCGTAGTATTTAAACCCTTAATCAACGTTTTAAAATGTTTTACATGCAGTTAGATGTCCAAAAATGGAGCGATGACACAGAAACTTTTCATTAAAGTTTTATTTTCTGTGCAAGCAGTAAATACAGATAGCTTAGGTACGTTCAGTTAAGTAATACAAAATGGATAATGACGTTATAATAATTATAACATACCTGATACACAGACCAACAGAAATAGACGAGGAGACAGAGGGAGCACTCACAGAATGACAAGTGGTATCACTGTACCTGGTATAACGATGACTGTGGCGGCGGTGGCGGCCGCGAACGAGTAGTCCCAGAACTTCACCCAGCACAGGATCGCTATCTCCACCAGGAATAGGAAGAGCCCTGGAAAATGGAGACAAAAATTATGTTATAGGTACTGGTATCAATTTCGCTATATTATAGTCTGTTGTTCTCTTACAGAATGGTCGAGTCGTGGAACGAATGCCTACGAGAGTACCTAACCAATGACAGTCTACACTGAGCTAGTTTAAACGCGGAAATCTCGTGATAGGACAAGAGAACCCACCAGTTTAGGTAGGTGCCTGCAAAGCTACACAGTTTTCAATCAAGATGTTTTAGAAACCTATCGGGTTAGGTACACATTGAGGTCCCGTTGGTGTTTCGCTAAATTTCTCCCCAGTCGTGTTGGATTGCCGTCTCTCGGTCCATTAGAGTAAAGAAACAGAGAGTGCACCTGCGTTTGCGCACACACTTGTGCACTATAATACCTCCTGCGTACTTAGCTAGTCTCCCTTGAGATTGGCCGCCGCGCGCCGTTATCTAAATTCGGTCCTTCCCTTTGGTATTAGACTCGATGCAGAACTGTGACTGATGGGATTGCTACATAAGTACCTACCTGAAGTATTTGAGGATCCCAACGCTTACCTAAAACAGTACTAAAAGCCCAAGCCAGCTCGATGAAGCCCCTCATCCTTTCATGAGGCGAGTCTCTCAACGCACTCGCTGGCGCCCTGGGCATCTCCATCTTGCTGACAGCATCAATATTCGGCAGCAAGTACGTCGATATCATCAGTGCGAAGATATGTACGGCCACGAGAACTGTTGTGCAGACTGCGAACATCACGAACAACCATTCGGGGACGTTCGTCGGCTCGTTGATTTGGAGTTCCACCATCGCTACCATCGCGAAACCTGGAATTTGGAAAGGGTTTTGAAAATGTTTGTTTCTATCAAAAGTTATCGTGCATTAGATTGAGAGCGCCTCTATCGAAGACTCGATTGAAACTATTTATTTGTCGGGATCGATATGTTGCCTGACATGATCGGTATGGTGACGTCAGCTTTCTTCGATAGTTCAATACTACCTATTCTAAGTTTGTGCTTGTTGGGAACTTTGAAATTCCTTTCTGTCTTCTGATAATTGATATCTACTCACGTAAGATACATTATACCTACGCATAGTGTGACATTATCCTTTGCTGACCTCGATAACGTGCACTGCATAACAACAACTAGTTGGAAAAGTCCCTGTTCAAATTCCTTAACTAATCGGGAAATTCAGCTTGCACGAGGAAAAACATCATAATATTTCATCAGATTTCCTTTCTAATTTTAAATGTGTGGTATCTCAGATACCTTCTGACATAACACAGGCATTTAACTACTGGGTCATTCCATGGTACTTAAATGCATAGAATAAATTAAAGTCGCTTTCCGTGTCAGTTTGTGTGACCGCGTTGTTCTATTAAATTACGCGACGGATTTTGATGAGGTTTTCACTATCATTTATAGAATACTCTAAATATTGGATTATATTATTTTGATATTATTTGTTTTATTCCGGAGCGTTCATGTTGCAGCGTGACCTCTGCGGTTTTAACCAGTATTATCTAGTTCCCATTTTTCATCATTTTGAATTCTTAATTTTTTTAAGTTTCAAAATTTTATTGAGACGTAACATAGAAACTTGAGTTGCTGAAAAATATGATTTTTATAATTTTCCTACTTTTAATTTTAAATTGTACTTTTATTGATTGTACTCGTACTTTACCTTAATTCCTAATCAAGTTTCAAGTTAATATGTTCTATTGTATGCAGTTAACCAAGTTATATTGTTGAGTCCTGCACAAATGGTGCAAGATATTCATCGAATTTGGTGTAGAACCAGTTAAAAGAGCTGCTGCTGGCCTTTTTTCCGGCTACCGGACTATCCACCAAGCTTGCGTGCTTTGGGTTGCTTTTACCAGCAGAATCCTTGGAGTTAGAGAACGGAAAGTCCGTTTTGGTCCGCGACACATTATGATAGTTGACGACACGTTTGGTGTAGTGGCTACAGTGGCTAAGTGTAGTCAGCGAAACCAAATGGTCCTGGGTTCGAATCCCGGTAGGGGCAAATGTTTGTATGATGAATATGGACATTTGTACCCGAGTCATGGATGTATATTTATAATATGTATGTATTTACGAAAAAAAAATGTATATAAGTAGTGTATCAACCATCTGGTATCCATAACACAAGCCTTAAGTGCTTAACTTGGAACTAGATGGTGCTGTGTGCAATGTCAGACGATATTTATATTTATTTATATTTATTTATAGTCGTATCACCTGCGATTCTGTCGAGGCGTGCTACTCTTTGAGGTTGCGGTTCGTCAGGATCGACTTAACTATCCATCATACTTAACTATTATAGTTATTAGTACTTTCAGGGTTAACATTTTACTATTAGTTGATCTATAACCAGGACTGTTTCTATAGGGATAACTTAGCTTCATCTTTATAATCAATCAATCTTTTAACTGTGAGAATTTATATATTTGTATGTTTATGTATGTTTATTTATTTTAGCATTATGTGTTTATTTAAATTTAGGTTATTTTTTTTAATATCCTAGTTTAAGACGTCACAAAACCAAATTTTACGCTTCTTATTCTCACACACTATTGTCTACGTTTCTATTTCATTTCTCCTTTCGCGGGTCTGCTGGGAGAAATTTCTTAAGAAATAAGCAGTAGGTACCTTTGTACTCAATACTAATATGTCGTTGGTATCTGTATCTGTTTTACTGTGTGTACAGTACATACATAAATAATAAAATAAATATATAATATTCATTTGAAATTTTACGTAATTTTGTGGTCACGAACCTAAAACCGAATGCAATCGATTTCCTAGGTCGGAAACAAAAGCGTAACAAAGATTTAATTACATAATTAATTAATTTCAACTTACCATCCGATGCAATTTAGGTTTTCTCGTAATATCTTTTCATTTAGGCAAAATTAGCTGTTCCGCGACTGTTTTAGGTAATTATATTTAATTTTAGCTTAAATATTAATAAATTATTTTACGTGATAAAGTGGTGAATTTTCATTATAATTTCCCTACTATGTGTATATTTCATTAATATTTAACTAACATATAATAAAGAAATCTCAATGTTTTTGTCAAGTCGTAAAAGTCGCGCGACGCAGGGGGGCAGTATTACATATTTGCGTCTTATTTACCTGACAGCAGTTCCGAGGTGGTGGCAGTGGCTTTCAATTTGGCACGGGACATGTGAAGTCTTCGCCACGATAGCCCCTCAGGACCCTGAGGCAGCTCCTCGTTCCAGCCAGGAGACACCGGCATCGTTAGTGCTACCTCACTTACACTCTGGAAATAGAGTTTGAAATTAGTATTATAATGTTAAATGGTTCTTTTGGCGGTAGGGGGAAAGAGGATGATTACGAAGTTTAATTCGTAGGGCACCATCAGCCTCCCGCCCTTTTTATTTGGCGTTTCATAAATCTCTATTAAAGTAACTACGACGGATTTTTTTTTTTCAGGCTTGTAAATGTGATTATGTGTGTGTGTTATTTCAAATCATATTAATTTTGCACCTGTGTGAAATCAAAATTAATGAGCAGACGTATTTTTCCTGATAAACTTGTGAAAAACCATAATTAATCATTATAATCGTCATTAATAATAATAGAGAATGACTTCTTGAAAGTTCGGACACAAGCCATTGGGAGGTTGGGACTGAATCAGACTCAAGCATTCAGTGACTCGGGTTTCCCTATTTTACTTTTTTGACTTCAAAAAAAGGAGGGGGTTCTCAATTTGTTTGTATTTTTTATTTTTTTATTTGTTTCCTTAGAACTCCTTCATTTATAAACCGATTAGAAAAATCTTCTTTTGTTTGAAAGGGTATTTAAATACAGGGGGGTCCTGTACAAATTTGGATCAATTTCAAGTTCTGATTGTTGGTTTTTGGTTAGCTTCAACAATACCTACGTATTTTTTCCCCATTGTACGTGGGTCACACTGAAAGTTTTTATAAAATAAAAAACGGAACGATGTAGAAGCCTGTTAATATTTTTATTGCTTTTCGAAGTAGTCTCTGGTCCTTTGTAAGCACGGTCTCATGCGATGGAACTATTGACTGAAGCAGTGGGCCCACTCTTCTTTAGTGATTTCTACCACGCCTTTTTCAAACGCAGCCACGGCATTTTCAGGATTCATAAAACGAATTCCTCTAAGTTTATCTTTTTTTTTTGGAAATATATCAGTCACAAGGTGCCAGGTCAGGACTGTAAGGAGGATGACTAACTAACTCCACACTTTCGATAGACAATTATTCGATAGTCCGTCTGGCGGAGTGAGCTGGAGCGTTGTCGTGGTGGAGAAGGATCCTGCTTCTTGGGCGCTGCTGTCTAACATTTTACAAGACAATTTAACTGATAAACAATGACTGACTGTATACCAATTTGCAGTAACGGTTTTTTTATCTTCTAGGACAATTGTTGGGAAATGTGAAAAATGTCAAATCAAAATGTCCGTCCAAAGAATGAGGCAATCTTCTTTTTCCCTTGACTTCTGCCCTTCTTTACTTTTGTCGGCAAATCTTCGAATGCGCACTGCGCAGATTGTCTGTTGGTTTCGGGTTCGTAATGATATATCCAGCTTTCATCACCTGTGACGATTTCATATACAGCATTTGAGTCACCTCCATCCATCCATCACTATTAGTGATCGATGCCTCAATCATACTTTTCAAGCATTGAGCAGCACCAATCCAAACGACGGCGTTTTTGATCTTCCATCAAATTATGAGGTATCCATCTAGTACAAAGCTTTCTGACGCCTAAATGTGCATGGAATACGTTTTGTATTTGACTCACAGCAATGCCTAAAGCTGCCTAAATCTGTTGCTAGGTCACTCTTCTATCAGCTTCTATCATTAGCTAAACTCATTAAATAGTGGCACCGGATGAGGCTTCGTCATGAAATGCTAATTGAAGTCTATCGTAATTCGTAACATTGTTGTTGAGTAAGACCGCAACGAAAGTCGTCATAAATCATTGAACGAAAATGTTCCCCGGTCAAATCCATTTCGACGCACGACAGACACTTTATAAATTGGCGCCAATTTATAAAAACAAATGACAAATTATGAATTCATTACACATCTACAGATTCCCAAAGAGTTCCTAATTCGAAATTAAAAAAATCATCGGCTGCTTTTCTTACTGGCCTATTCTATAAACTTTCAGTGTGACCCCCGTATACTGATGAATGATGATGTTATAATAACTTCCTGTCACTGTAATTTACATAGCAAGTGAAGGTATACGAATTTGTGTGGGGTAGGTACCACAACTAAAAAGTGAAAAATAAAAACCTTAATCCAACAAAAAAATACGGCTTCCAAAAGAAACACTTTTCGGAAGTCGGTGGCAAAAAACGCAAATATAGGTAAACCAAAGACACCGTCTTCCGAAGTTCAAGTTATTTTTCACTTTGAAGTGTTTATTTTTGGAAGCCGGTTGTTTTTTTTGTAATAATGTTTGTGTAAATTTATTGCCAAATGGGCCTGCCCTTTATCTCGGTTCTGCCTGATGGAAAGCGCTGAATGAGATCTACGATGGAACGACCGTGCCCGGAACATGCATGAATGAAGGTGTACTTCTGAACTTACTTTAATAGACTGGTTACATTGACAGTGGCCCTGCAGGTACCCAGGGCTCAGCAACACTGTGGCAGCTGATTTATTGGACACCATCCCGTTAGGAGTCACACTGCCGTTGGGACTGGTACCGCCTTTAGTGCAAACGTATTCTAAGCTGTGGGGTGGGGTCAATGATATCGTAGGACTGTCTGTCACGCTGACCTTGAATCTGGGAACAAATTGAGGAATAAGTTAGCAGTGCTTTTGGATCGCGTCCACAGATGGTTACATCAGGGAAATTCATTGTTAAGGAAATTGACTACGAACTTAAATTGACAGTATATTACACACATAACATAATACGGCAAATTGACATAGGGTGACAATTTGCTTAACTATTAATTTTAATTTCCCTGACTGTAGTTCTTATTGTTATTGTCACAAAGTAGATAGTTGTTAGAAGGTGCGTCAGGCATGACGTGTTTGGTTACAGTGGTGTGCAACAAACAGACATGCAGGGATGTGGCAGTGCAACCGTTTTAGACCACTAGGTCTAAAACGGTTGCACTGCCACATCCCTGCATGTCTGTAAAAAGCTCTAAAACGGGGTCTAAAAAACTATTTTTAGACCCCGTTTTAGAGCTTTTTGATCCTAAGAAACAGGATTGATTGGCATCTAAAAAGTTTTTGTAAAAGTTGCCCATTTTCTTGCTGATTGTAATTTTTTGGCAAAATTTGTGAATGCAGATCAAAATGTTTCAAAAGTTAAGGACAGTCTCCAAGACAGTTTTTCTGTAGGTGCAACGGTTAAGAGGGAAGCGCTAGGGTAGCCCGCGAAATTGAAATTCTCTGACGTTTTTTGCAAATTGCAGGTCAGTATCAGGTTGTATGTTGAACAAAATATGATTCGCGGCCGTAACAAGTAAGTATGTATTTACAGGCTCATCAATACAACTTTCTACGTTCATATAATCCTATGGATTGATATTTTATGAAATTTTCTTTCAATAGGTCGCAAATCATATTTTGTTCAACATAAAACCTGACTGACAGCCTGAAATTGCAAAAAAAATTAAGAAAATTTGAATTTCGCGGGCAACTTGGCGCCTCCCCCTAAGGTACCTGCCCTTTCTGCCTCGTCAAGAACCACCCTGTACACCTAAGTATTGGTCCTACCTATAGTAGTGTTACTGCACGGTGCACATAAAAAGCTATCTTCTTCACATAATTTGTGGCTAAACTGTTTTCCTTTATTATCACAGTTATACCTAAACAAAGAACAACCGGAATTAACAATCTGCGTCAAGGGCCCAGCTGCGTGTTTTGCAGTTCATGCCCTAAACTAGTTTCAGAAAGAACAATTTGAAATAAATTAACGAGTCATACTTAGGTAGGTACTCGTAACTAAACCTTAAATGCCAAATAACTTGATTATTGAAGTTGTAACTTTATGGCCAGATATGCAAACAAACCATTCCAGAAACCAGAAATAGACAGATTAAAAAAATCCAAAACAAATTAAAAAAATCTGACAGAAGATTCTATTTCATTGATTCGTTATTTGGACAATGACAAGATTTATGTTCGCAAACATTTTGACAAAGGTTTGGTTTTTTTTAACATCTCGTAGGTACGTATTGGTAATCTTTGGTACAGCTACGTGGACAGCGATTTTCTATGGGCTTTTCAATGGTATTACTTACAGAGCGGTACTATGGAAAATCCGAAATGTAATCTTCAGTTGGAGTTTTTCAGAAGATTGGCCATTTTCTGTTTGTTTTATTTTTAAAAGTTTTTCGTTACGCATTGGACACAATATTTACCTACCTAAATACTTTTTGAACACTTAAGTATGACAGATATTTTTGTGAGTTATAAGCATTAACAATAGAAAAGATTACCTTAAAGACGTCACGAGATGTAATGGCTGTAATGATGTTCCAAATTATATTTTAACTGACGATTTACCACTGTTCCTGCTAACTTTTTTGCGCACTATAAAATGTTGGGTAGACGATGTTACTAACTAGTGTCCAACAACTACCGTCTCTTGTTTGATAAATACATAAAAGGTTACGGCTTACAGTTTTATCAAATAGAAACATGTATTGTATCTATGGTTTGTTTTGAAATATTATTACGAATGTATCTTTTTACGTGAAAAAATGTTTGTTCTAAACTGTATTTCAGTGTCACAAAATTATTTTTTATTCACGTTTCCACAATAACAAATAGTGTAAGTACCTGACTTCACGAATGCACATTTATTTAATGATCGATGTTGCACATACACTTATGTATCCTAGGTGTATACCTACCTATATACAATATCACATAAATTTACAAAATGTAGATAGGTACTCAAAGCTGGGAGCTTCGTAAGCATTGGAGGAAGGCGACAGAATCTATTTCTTATTCAGCCTATATCTAATGTTCCCACAGCTGCGACACAGGCCTCCTCTCTGTGAGAGGGAGTGGGCTGTAATCCAACACACGGGCCTAGTGCGGGTTGGTAGATGACACATGTCTTCGAATTTGGGTTCTAGGACATGCCGGTTTCCTCACGACGTTTTGGTTCACCTTTTTTGAGAGCAGTGGTGATGAAATAATTTACATTAAAGCACCTGTCTGGGTTCAAACCTATTGAGAAGCTATTGAGTTGGTAATAAACAGACAAAATGACTTGTTGTTGTTGTTGAAACACGTACACACAGCAGCAGGTCAAGTTACCGCGAACTGTCAAATTTTCTCATTCGATTTTGAACTTAACCTTCGAAATTTTATGGCTTAAAATCATTTGGAGAAATGTGACAGTTTTGTTTGACCTAATATGCTGGCGGCTATATGTACATGAACTACCTACGTTCTATTAACTAAATAACATAATCTGCATTACGCTGTCAAAACAAAATTAAAACACAACACAAACACGGACAGCGTTCTCCAAAGTTAGTTACATAAGCCTACAAAATGTAATTCTGAACCTTACTTTGGATAGTCATAGCTCGGCGGCTTCGCAATGAATGGGTAGGAGTCAGTGAGGCCCAGGCTCTTGGGCCTGGGTTCGTGCTTGAGGCGATAGATTCTGTGAGATCTCTCGTAGAGGTGGTCTGATGTGTGGTACCTTTGCAGGGTGCGTGGGCGCGCCTTGCCGCTCGGCGGCGTCTGCGTGCATTGGTCGACGCGGGCCGCCTCCTCGACGCTCGTTACGAAGCTTGCTTCTGATATCTGGAATTTAGAATGTGTTGTTAGTATCCGTACTTAGAAGATGAACAATAGGTGGATCGAAGACCTGCCGGTCGATTCTCTAACCATCTCACCGAGATAACTTAGGTGAAGTGAGCTATTATTGACACTATCGACAACTCACTTCAAGCTCAGTTTACCTAAGTTATCACGGTGAGATTGCTACAGAATAGCTCGGCTGGTGAAGGTCGCGGGAATCGCAAGACCTAAACGCAAGTTTTGTAATGCCTAAAAGTACTTATATGATCCACTGCAGTAAACAAAATCAGAAAAATATGTGATATTCTGCATGATTTAAGCTAGTTAGTTATTGTGTTGAAAACATAAATCAACTAACTTGGTACCTACGATAGAAACCATACTAATACTTATACATGCAATCATTCTTTTTTTCATTTTTTTTTTTCAGATTGTTATTCAAGCAACATATTAACGTGATTGTGTTTTCATTTTTTAGTCCAGTTAATAGATTTTTTGTAAATAGTGAATTACTTCATAATTTGCAATAAATTACCAGCTTTGTGTCATCGCGCTTCTCTTTCTTTTCTATGCAGTCTGACAGTGATCGCGCTTTAGCTGTTGTCAGCCCCTTAAAGTAGGAAACATCTGCTCAATCCAATGTTGAGGCGAAAGAATAAATTAGCCCCTTATACCGACAGTATGGGATAAACTTCGATCATTGCAGTCACATTAGAACTGTTTCGTTTTGGCAGAAATAGTGGAGTAGGTAGTAAGTATGTGGAGTGGTGTAGATTAAACAAAAAGTGGGAAAAATCCTAAATGAGGCAGGATGTAGGTATGATAGGTGGTGTTCATAGAAATAATCATAAAATCAGCTATTTTATTGGGTGTTTACACTCATAAAACATAATCACCAGCTTTGTTGCGCACGTTTCAAAATGTTATTCACCTATTAAGAAAATTATTTATACAAAGCCGTCAAAGATCAAATTGAATGATAAATGTTCTGTTCGTTCACTGATGATGTCACGAACTAAACTTATTTTAAACTATGGTTAAACGTTGCTGACGCGTCGTCAACGAGCCGTGACCCCGCACGCTGTGGGAAAACGATAGAAAACTGTAATTTCACTGATTGTAGCAGCTTAGCCGGTATTTATCTAGTGACAATGACATTGGACCGCGTGCGCATGCGTCGATCAGCGACTAGATACAGCTGCATATTCGTTCATTTGTAAAAAGTATTAAATGATGATGGACGATTTCAATTAATTGCTAGATAAGTATTGGACAAAATGCAGGTGTACTGTGGTGGGTATAAGTGGATATAATATAAACGGTACGCAGGGCTACAGATCAAGCTATACCTACATTTCCAGCGTAGGCTAATCTCGCTTTGTATAGGATTTCCTTACAATGAGAGGTCAGTGTAAACTGCAAATGTATAGCTTGATGTGTAGCCGTGTGTACAACCAATTTTTGTTTTTGACTAATTAAAATGCACGGAAGGTTCTTTTTTAAGTAGACTATTTCGGAAGAAAGTTTCCTATCCCAAACTGTCAAAATCGGAGAAAAATTGTACCTACGTCATGCTTGACGTTGTTGTAGACAATAGGTAATTGTCTAGGGTTGTGAAGTCACTCCTATTCACATTTGATTTTTTATTCGCCATGCTAAAGACAGTAGAAAACTTTCCACGGATAACGTCATTTTTGTCTACTCTTCCGTCGACAGAACGCTTCTCTATGGTTGTCGTGCTAAGCCCGCTGCGCTGGCCTCGAGGATACGTAATAGCTAATTTCTACTAATTAGGTTTACTTTATGATCTGTTTTCTTCTTATCTTTTAATTGTTTTATTTATGTTGTGTACGTTATCTTTGTTTTGTCATATTTTGATGGAAGGACTGTTATTTGTTTTACATGAATTTGAATTTTTGAGAATTCTTGAACTAGGTGTCATAATTATTTACTTATTATAACTCATACTATATCATGATAAAGAATACAACAATTGCTTGCAACTGTTCAAATACCTACCTATTCTCAAGAAGGTAAGTATAAAAATATATGAAAATATGCACGTAGGTTTTTGTAAATCTTACAGAGGATTATATTTTTAGTGCGTCCGCCCGATATTTTCCATCGGGTAAGTACTGTGACAAGATGCCATACAAACTTTCATCCCCTACCTACTTAACCTCTTTAGGGAATGAATTTTCAAAAATCCTTCCTTGGTGCTGACTTGCGTGACCTTTATGGAACTATTGTGCAAACAACTTCAATCTAACTTCAACTTGAAGCATTTATTTTAATTAAACCAATTACAGGCACTTGAATTTTCAAGTGTTAGGTCAGTCAGAAAGATGAAGCTAGTTGCCCATTCCAAAGCGTAGTAGGTAAGTACCTATGGACAAAAATGGGCAGGAAACTCCGTAAAAGCTGTGTTTTGTCTGTCATTCATGAATTTAAGAGTTTAAAACTCTAAGTAAGTTTAAAAGTAGATATTTTTTACAGGATTTAGGTACACTTCTGTGTGTTGCCTGGCCTTAGCCCCAAAAAAGTGAGTTTAAGTGCTAATGTTCGAAATTTTAAATGCTTAGCAATTTAATGTTGACATGTAGATAACTCAAAGATGACTTCAAGTACCTAAACAATCTCAGCGCACGACTGACATACATAGGTGGTTCATACATTCCGCCCACAGATAACTATATACTAGATTCCGCCATAATGCACAGCCACGGTATGAAATTAAATAATAATTATTATTTCTTCATCTGATAACGCGAGGCTACACGAACGTGGAACATTATAGTGCACACGAAGGGGACAATTATAGTGCCCGTGCACATGAGCGGAGTGCCACTACGAAATGTAGCACTATTAATTACTGGTTTTAAATACATGCACGTCATAATATAATGATTAAGTAGGGAAAAGACGAATTAGGAATCTAATAATGATAGATTTACAAAACAGGACACAATTTGTTTGTTTAACTTGGAGATGTTTGATTTTGGGCCACCACTATGTAGGTACTACACTACATAGATAAATAGGAAAAAATAGGGGAATTTCATAAAAATACTAAAAAAATAATTTGAAGTAGGGCACAGTGGTTCAAAAATGATAATTTAAAAAGTTTTTTAATAAGATAACCCTAATTTTAGGGCAGCCATGACAGTTGTCAAACACAACTGTCATGTCATGACGTTTGACAGTTTAAAGCACAGCTCACTCCTCTCCTATGAATTATCGAAGTCCAGGGTATATTGATAGGCACTAAAGAATTAAGCAGTAGGACTGTTAATAAACAAAACGTTCAAGCCTTCGTTACTTCGTTTCTTGCTCCTCTTGACACCGATATAACCAATCTCTAACTGCTCGAATAGGTGATAGAAGATGTGCTGCCGCAGTC
This sequence comes from Brachylomia viminalis, assembly GCA_937001585.2. NCBI lineage: Eukaryota > Metazoa > Arthropoda > Insecta > Lepidoptera > Noctuidae > Brachylomia > Brachylomia viminalis. The sequence goes on from OW443314.2 coordinate 9,613,697, forward strand.
GAGTAGCATACCCTGTAGTCTTATTTTATCGAAACCGAAACCCAACCCAAGATTTTCGAAATTCGTATTGTTTTGTTTTATAAATGGCAGCTAATACACGTCAATCAAATGTCATTGTCAAAATGACATTTTTCGCATGCTGCTAATCTGATCCACCATGTTTAGTTTTATGTTGTGTTGCTCTCCTTGGCCAAGTTAATTTGAGTATACTTTGAGACGAAGTGAAATTAAAGAAAATTAACAATAAAAAACGGTTACTGTAATACATAGCGATATTTACATAATAATATAGTGTACATAGTGCTGGCCCAGGCTCCATACGTTTCTGGAACATCTCCTTTCCTTAAAAAGGTACAGAACATGACAGAATTTTGGCATAAGAATAATGGTAAAGTTTGAGTAAGGCAAGACTGGGCTGTTTCCCTGAAGCGGGTCAGGAGAAGGCGAACGGACTGCCTACAAAGTTTCCCTGCACTGTGAAATTATGAAGTAGTGATGATGATGATGAGTGATTGTGAATGCTGTGAGATGAGCTTTTCCTATAGCTTTGTCACGATATTGTTAAGTTTCACAATACGCTTCCAGGTCTCATTTACAATTTCTATACAAAAGTTATCGATGGCGACACGATACATGTGACTATAGTCTATAGGCTATTTTCCTCGATAAACGCACGGCTACACATCAAGCTATACATTTCCAGTTTACACTGACCTGTCATTGTAAGGAAATCCTATACACTGCGAGATCAGCTTATACTGGAAATGTGTAGTCGTGTGTACACGCTAGGGATACTTTAACGGATACGTGCTCCAGCATAACGTGATGTGCAGAATTGAATATATAGATACTAATATTATCCTTTGTTAGCGGCATATTTACGGCTCTTTCGTAAATTTCCACGATGTTCAGGAAACAAATGAAAAATAACCCAAGTAAGTAAGTACCTCTACCTAATAAACAAAATATGAATGGAGAGTCCATATAGGAGTGTCAAGAAAAGTTTTAAGTATGAAGTGCAAGAATGTATTGAACAACTACATCAAAAACAAAACCACCAACTTAAAAAAAAACTGTTTTGTGGTGTTGTTTTTTAAAGTTTTTATTTTTCAGTTTTTTGTTGTGGTAGGACCTACCCCAAACAAAGTAGTATACCACTAATTGCTATGTAAATAACAGTGACAGGAAGATATTACAACATCAACATACAATAAGTGGAAAAAATAAGTATTATCTACTGAAGCTGACTTAAAAACCACTCCTCAGAAATTGAGCAAATTTCTAAGGGACCAATCTGAAAGTAATATATCCTTTCGAACAAAAAAAAAAATCCAAATCGGTTTATAAATAACGGAGGGCTGAGGTAATAAACATAAAAAAAAATTAATTTATAAAATCACTGAATTGAGAACCTCCTCCATTTATGAAGTTGGTTAAAAAGAGGCAGACAAGACAAGACAAGAGAAAAGATGTATGGATTGTGTCTTATGATGATACTAATTACTATGGCTAGGAAGGGACTGAAAACGGAGAGGACATAAGATGTTGGATATACCCTAAATAAATTGGAATTTTAGGTAAGGGCAGCAGAATTTCCTCGCATATCGTTTATTCTTTCGCGTCTCAAAACGGATGCAGTATGTTTGACACGAGTGTATTACGCAAAAAAAAAGTCGTAGAATAAAGCAAACTCATCTCAATCGTTGGCCAAAAATGTGTTGCGCAAATAGGATGCTGGGTTGAGGAAACAATGTAAATCATCTACTGTCAGCTGCGATATAAACCACCTCAATAATATGTTAAAATGTTAATATGCCGTAGATATGTTGTAAGGTCAAGGATTAGACTGTTGCACATAATCCGATTTGTCAGTGAGCTAAGATTATCTAAGATGATTTGCGGCGATGGTCAAGGTTTTATCGATCGATATTATACATTAAATGGTATAATATCGATCACAACATATTTGAAGCTAGTTCGATCTTCGGACTAAGTAAATTACGTTCGGCTGCGGTCGAGGATGCAAAAGAAACCGATATACTTTGCTTAAAGACTTTAATTAATATAAGTATTACAATTAAATCGGTAAAATTAGGATGCGTGACAATTGCTCGATGTGAGAAACAAGAGTGAAGCACTAAACCTAAAATTCACATTCGTCACTGGCATTGCACAATCTTCGATCACACGGTCGGATTGCTGAGACGGCGGATCTCACGGTGCACCACACAGCGCGGTGTTAGTCATGTTCTTAAGAATATGGGATGTCGCAAGTAGCAACATAACATCTCCCTCCACGAGATCGGCCACTATTTGAAGACTCTAGTCGAAAATAGTGTCGATGGCGAAGCTGGATCAATCTCGGTGTTGCAGGACTCCTTATCCTTAGCCTTGATATCGATTACTTCAGTGGCTTTCTGTAGTACTAGTTTCTTCAGTCTGCGACGACGAAGTATACTGATGATAATGAGCACACATGCACCGGATAGTAGAATGTATACCGGTATAGTGGTGTGGTATATAGCTTCAGTGTTCGACGACTGTAGCGTTATAGGTTCTTGTAGAGCGATTTCAGAGTTACTTGAATGCAAACTGCCGAGATCAATGGTATCTAGTTTTATAGTTTTCATAGGTACATTATTTAAATTTTCCTTTATAGTTGGTAAGTCCATAATTTTCAGTATCTTTCCCTTCGTTTGGTCATGACGATTGCTTGCAGTGAATGATGTTGTTCTTAGCGCGCATCCTCTGGGTATGATAGATAGGTAGCTCCCTTTCAGCATTCTATAATTATCTTCAGAACAAGTGAGGCGAACTTTCGGAGGTTTAGGAAAGCTTACAATGAAGTGTTGGTCGTCTAGCTGTTCCATCGCTTCAGAAGACAGGATGACTGATGTGAATTGACAGGATTCATTAATTTTCTGATTTAATATAAGCTGCCGGATACAGTCTGATTGTTTGCCATGGTGGTGACTTAAGTTATCCTCGCAAAGGTGACCGTGGCTATACTTCGGACATTCTGTCTCCATGTACAATAGATCTTTTTCGTGAACCGCTATGAAAGGATAAGTTGGAGTAAGGACTTTATTGTTATAATTAGGGGCCAGGGATAATTTGTATAGGATAAAGTTAGTAGGATAAAGTATCGGAAATTGTATAACTATCACTATTTTATTCCCATTGTAATAATATCCTAGTCTAATAATGTCAAAATATTCTCTAAAACTAATCTCTAGAAATTGATCCTTATTATATAACATACTTAATCTATTCATCATGTCCTTAAACATAGCATAGTTCAATACAGAATTATGAATACTTTTAGCCCTAATAATGCTAATAAATTTTGTAATTTGTCAAGTTCTTTAAACAAATTATCTATATTGTCTCCTAATATCATTAGTAACTGTGCCAAATGAGCATATTTAATGGTATCTGTTTCATGTTTAACATTGCTAGCTAAAATTGAATTAATAATTTTCTCGATTTTCTCTTGGTTTTCTACTATTTTATCTGTAACGTTTGAGCTACGCGAAACCCACTGCTTACTTAGACTTATTTGGTGATTCATTTCAGCAACTAAATTATTTTCATTTTGCTTTAAGATTGCGATGGCATTATCGTATTTTAATGCATCAGTGTAATCTAAATTACCCGAAATACTCTTTATTACAGAACCAAGACCATCTATGAGACCTCTTTTAATACGGTTTACCTCGAGTGTTTCCAACTGTTCCGATATTTCTTCTAATTTAGTTCCCAGGTAGGTAACGTGGGGTTCATAGAGAGATCGTGATATATTACTCAATTGTGGTGTAAGATTTTGCAGTTGCTCGTTAACTGTCTTTAAACTATTGCGCATATCATCAAGGCTTATAATTTGGAGAAAGGAGTGGAAATGTGAAATGACTCTCGTGGGTCCTAGGTTGAAGGGCAAAATACCTGGTCCATCGTTAAGACTGTCTAGTGTTATCTCGTCTGCTCGGGCCAGGGCCAGGCTCAAGACTAGTAGTATTTGTAGTGTCCTGTAACAAACGAGCACTATTAGGCACCCGTTTTAGGCGTGATTTAGGCACCTTGCCTTTTTTCTTTCTGGTATAGATATGAATAGGCGAATCTGCTAATACTGTATCATGGGTGTATCGAGCTGCTAACTTTTGCCTATGGCATAAAGGATTCCTAATAAAAACTTGTTGAGTACGGGTCAGACCAAACTGGCGAGGTTGGAAAAAAATAGGTTTCAACTGCGGCGGTTGTTGAGATGGAAATTGGAATCGGGCAGGTCCTGGCATGCTATAATAATTATTGAACCTTGGGTCAGGCATATTAAACGGCTGAGAGTGAGAGGGCATTTTAAACGGGTTACTTGGCTGGTTATTGCTATTAGTTCTTTTATCAGGCAACCGGTCGTTACGATTTTGCAGATACATTGTATTAGTTTCCTCATGAACAAATTCCAGTGCTTGTTCTATATTTTCAGGGCGCATACAACGCACGCGTGATCCTACAGGGTCTTTTAATCCGCGCACGAATGCCTGTAGCGTCAATTTCTTATATAAATCTCTTTTAGCATCTATAGTAGTTTGTAATGTGTCGTGTAATGAAACATATGTCATAATTGTACTAAAAAGATTCTGACAACGCTCATAGAACTCTTGTGGGGTGTTAGAGCCCTGTGTTAAAAGAGTTAAATCGCTATAAAGAGCGGTCTCGTCCCTCTGGTCAGCCAAATTATTTATTAATGCCTTACGTATGCCATTCCAATCAGTTGCTATGCCATTTGAGTTGATTAAGCGAGCAGCAGATCCTATAATTTTATTTAATATACCATTAATAAGTGCAGAGTTAATTAATACGGAACCACCTTGAACATTATAATATTCTTTAACTAAATGATCGCATAATTGAATAAATCTAGTCAGCACATTCGGGTTCCCGTCAAACTCGGGTACCAACCGTAATGCTTTAAAAATGGTATCTAAATCCAAAGACATTTTTACAGAAACCGATTCTGTGTTTTCGTATAATGTATCTAAATTAATATCTCGTCTAGAGTCTTATCACTAATTCTCTATTACTTCTAACTAATCTAGTATCCTTGGATTTTCGTGGAAAGAAAATTTTGGAAGGTTATATTAGTACGGGCTAGGAGAAAGCGGTCACTAGAAATAATCTAATGTACTTACATGAACATTATATCAGCCCCTTTGCGTAATCAATGTCTGGATTCCTCGATACAGCACGACGTGTAGATTCGGGATACTCTGGAACGACTGGATAGCCGTACGGGCGGCTTAACGATTGCGGAAATCTTCCTTACGCGAAACCGACCGCGAGTATCCTACCGACTGCGCCAATTACGTTCGGCTGCGGTCGAGGATGCAAAAGAAACCGATATACTTTGCTTAAAGACTTTAATTAATATAAGTATTACAATTAAATCGGTAAAATTAGGATGCGTGACAATTGCTCGATGTGAGAAACAAGAGTGAAGCACTAAACCTAAAATTCACATTCGTCACTGGCATTGCACAATCTTCGATCACACGGTCGGATTGCTGAGACGGCGGATCTCACGGTGCACCACACAGCGCGGTGTTAGTCATGTTCTTAAGAATATGGGATGTCGCAAGTAGCAACATAACAAGTATATAATTATTGTGTATTTATTTTATTTCTTATTTTGTTGTTTTTACCGTATGCTGCACCGGTTGATGCCATCATGTCAACGCCGGCTATCGCTGAAAACCAGTGCTGCGGTTCTGTCTACAATAGGGAAGGATAGGGTAAGATAGTAGGGATCTAAATGTCTAATTCTGTCTACAAATAATATAATTATGCTGAACGATGGCCGCTTTACGTGAATGTGACGTTTATTTTCGCCCAACTTGGTATTTTTTGTGTTGTTTACCGCAAATAAGCAAACGTATTTTATTTCTTTTCTTTTTTTTCCTATTTCTTGGTGCTTGGGGGAGTCCAAAGTGCAGTAGTGGACGTCTTTCGGATGAAATGGTGATGATGATGCGGATCGCCATGGAACTTACGAGCAACCAATGAGTAATGGTCTAAGCCACCATAAATACGACCAAGTTCTTCAAAACGATAATGCCAATTCTGTGTAAAACATAGCTAACACTTAGCAATCGGTAGATAATAAAGTAATACTTACGGTATATACCACAAAATGCTTCACTCTATTTATTAAGAGTAAGCTGGTAATTGTAAATATAGCGAGCCATTGACTAGGTGCACCCTACAAACTAAGTGGTAAGTACCTTTAGGGCATTAAGGGTGTTTGGTAGAAATAATTGTAAATGTAAACATATTGCTCAAATACATCAAAATTATTTTTAGTTTATATTTGTGTCGATCGTGTACTATTTTTTTCCTAATTTATGTAAAAGGTATTTTGCACCGACATTCGTATTGTTTTCTCGTTTTTAATTTTGGTGTTTATCTGTGGAAACTTGTAAATGGCCTTCAGTTTCATATTGTGTATGTGTACACTGTGTATTATAGCTGTAAGTTTCCCGAAAAAAAAAAAAAAAAAACTTTTGCCTCGACATTTCAAAAATGAATGAGTACAAAACCTGGATCAACAATGGCGCACATATTTTGTTTCTTAATTATTGCCACATGATCAACTAACTCAACAGCTGCTGAAATTCCGTTCAGTTTTTTCGAACACTTCAATACAGCTGCGTTGCATCCATCAAATTGTGTCAATTTGACTAAGTAGGTAGGTACTGCAGCTGTTAATCCGCCAACTGCGTCATCTCCAAATCAGACATCAAGTTCGTGATGTACAATCGGAACCACATGGTATCATCCATCGTGTCATGTACTCATGTCACACAAGTTAGTAATTAACCTAGTGTTGTGTTGCGCCCGCGCCGACCCACAATGGCGGCTATATCCAGTAAAGGCTCCCACAGACAGGCGCGACGCGGCTCTTGTAGAACAATTTCCATGAAGTTTACATAGAAATGGTTCTACTAGAGTCCTGTATTATTGCAGCGGCACGTCTAGCTCTAAACACGGTGCAAGATTGTATAGCGAGCTTACTCATTAGTCGTTGTAGTACCTAGTCCTACTTACTATCGTAGTATTTTTTTAATAACGGAGGATTTCACGCTGTCTTTGGATCTACAGGCCCTAGCATAATTCGCTTTAGTTCATGCTGGTCAAAGTTTGTTGAAGTTGTCTGAAAACCACAAGTACCTACCATACAATGTGCGGGGTAATTACGTAACCCACTAACAGTAGCAAAGGCTTTCTTTTTGACAGTTCAACAACATTCATTGCGTTATAAACGTTGTTGAGCAGAACATTTATAAGGCAATGGATTAGCAATATCCTTCAAAATCATTCTGATTGTGATTGAAAGTGTGACTACGCAATTAGGGTGCTACGGGTGGATTCTGTAACAATCTCACCGTGATAACTTAGGTGAAGTGAGCTATCAAGGGGTTGACACTATCGACAACTCACTTCAAGCTCACTTCACCTAAGTTATCACGGTGAGATTATTACAGAATCGAGCGGCTGATCTCAATTTTTTGTCCGCGAATTTTCGAACTAAAAACAAGATCACAAAGTACGTAGTAAGTAAGTAGTAGCTGCCGCTTTCATTATTTAATAAAAGACTTCGAAGCTTTTAAAGTGGTGTAGGGTTATTATAATTTATTATTAAGCGTGTTCCTTGGAAAATATTTTTTAAGTTTGTATGTTTTTGTGTATCTTCTGCATGCCTACATGGCAAAATATGGCTGATCTTGTAATAATTTTGTTATCCTATATACCCATATTAGCAAAATTAAATTATCTTTATAGAGGTTTTTAGAGGCTGGCATCCGGCAGATGGGTTATTTCAAAGTAAACAATAAATCAATGTAAGAAGGCAGAGGCACATTGGTTGGTACCTATGAAGTAGGTACCCAAGCGAACTGCCAAAACAAACAGTTTCCGTTTTGTAATGAATAACATTTGTGATGATGAATTTCAGGACAATATTTTCCATGAAAAGGGGATAGTCTCCATATTAAATAGGAAGTTATTAAAGGAAAAAATAACCATTATTTAAATATCATAATTTTATAATTCGCCTAGTAATGTAACCATACGGATATGATAGCTTCGAAGGTTTAATTTATCTAACTAATTAGACATGTACAGCCTAACACGTATTAATACTGCTCTCAAGTATAATTATATACATTTTCCTCAGGGCTCTATTCTTTATATACAATGGGAAAGGAAAACTAGCCCATTATCGCCAATGCCTACGTTATTCTTCAGCCTGGGCTTTTCCTGACTGACCGAATGTTGTACCTAATGTTGATTGTTGAGTTTATTTGCAATCTGTGGATTTCGAAGGGCACGTCGTGTGCCATTGCGGTCGTTGTGACGCGATCTAGATGCTAGTGTAAACGCTGCTGTCCTCTCAGACATTTCTCGCGGAAGTTTTCTTGCAGGTGGAAATATGGCCTAAGCCATGTCTAGGATATTTACGACTGTTGGAGCTATTTTTTGTCTTTGGAAAACAGTTAAACCTCAAGGAGGCCAGTGTTGTTACGGTTGTAGCGGTATCTACATCGTCACATGCGAACTGCGCATCGCACTTACGTCACGCAAAATCCTGCATCGCGCAAGCAGAGTTTACCGCGCGACTAGCATATTACAACGTCCCGATATCAATCGTTGGACAGTTGCTGACCAGACACGACACCCGTCTAGTCGCAGGATCCTCCCTTTTCTATGGAGGTATGAGTGAACTTTACACCCTGTTCCTCACACCTACAAACGGTCTGTTAGAGAAGGCTAAACTGTCTCTTCTATACAGGATATTACTACGATAGACTAGACAATGTTAGAAATTCTCCTCAGTTGACAGTCGTAATAATTAACTAAAACTTCAAGCAAACATCAATAAATAATAACTAACACAATAGGTACTTATTTAATTCGTTTGTGTAAATTATAACAGTGTTGTTTGTCTAACTGTTAGACAAACAATACTGTTAGACTCTAACACATGTTTTTACCTCTTTATCTCAATCTTGAAATCTGTCTGGTAGTTGTGAAATCTCGAGACCGAACAAATATTAGTTAACCATTGTACAAATAGTAATCATCGCTCATGGAACACGTAATGTATGGCAACTTTACTAAAATTATTTGATTCGTGGATTTTAACGTTTTGAAGTTTGCTTTAGAACATAATTATTAGTACCTACTTAGTGTAGATGCTGCCTACCCCCATGGGAAAAAGGCGTGAGTTTATGAATCACTGCCCCGTTGGTCTCGTGGTCGCAAGCGCGACTGCTGTCCGTGGGGTCCTCGGTTCGATTCCCAGGTCTGGCAAAGTGATTCCGGGGATACCGTACGGTCTCCGGTGAGGCGGCGAGCCTCCTCGCTGGATTATCGCCATGGGATCTGGAGGCAAAAGTCCTCACTCACATATGGGAGTGACGCGAAGAGACGAAACGCTGCGCCGCGCGCCGCCGCCGGGGCGTAACTACGCTGCCGCGAGAAATCACGGCACAGCGGACAGAGCTCCGGCGGGATATCATGGCGGCATGGAAAGTGCGACTGTCGAAACCCAGCGCTGAGCACGCCACAATTGCGGCGATAAGTCCCCTCTTTGAGGAGTGGCTAGAGAGGCACGACGTGAAAGGAAGAGCGACACGTATTTTCAAGTGCTTGGTGGAGTCATATCCTACATGTCGAATACCTATGTTTATAAATGATGTTGGCTTGTGTGGACGCAGAGATAGACGAACAGTTGTGTTGGCGAATCGTTCGCCGCTGAAAGGTTCTATCGGTGAGATTCTCAAAAGTGAATCGTTCTGTCGGCGAACGTTTCATCGGAGTAACGAATGTCGGAGAACGGTGTCAGAATCACTGTTTTCACCCCTAGAACGTCTAATATACAAACTGTCATTGGTAAATGTCACGGTAATTGTGATATGTTATAATTTAACTATCCGAAATCTTTTGTGGTAACGCTGCGTGCGTTACCACAAAAAAGGGTGAGATTTCGTAGCTATTGATTTGATATTATCTGTAATAGGTACATCTCATATATATTGGTTTTAGAAAACAACTTATGTGTTTTAATCTCTTAAAACTGCGTATTGACGCAGGTTTCAATTGTTCGTACAGTCGCCAGCACATCAGGTTATACGAAACTGTCAAATTTATCCAAATGATTTTAAACCTTAAAATGTTGAAAGTTTAAGTTCAAAATCGAATGAGAAAATTTTACAGTTTGTGGTAACTTGACCTGCTGCTGTGTGTACATTGGCAAGAAATATTTCAAATTCAAAATGTATAAAAAAAAAATGTCCTAGCAAACTAGGTACTTCAATCCCACAAAAATTATGTTTTACCGAACTACTCGTAAGTAAGTAAACATAGAACTGCAGGCTGCATAATAATCAAAGCGCCAATTTATTGATCAAAAGACTGAAAGCCATTAAGAATTGCTTTGAATTGCAAAGTCATTGAACTTACTCGAGTTCAATGGCTTTTATTTAACCCATTTCACGACGATGTTTGTTTGGAAAATAAACGAACGCAGCTCGGAAGCTCCAGACTCCCGGTCGGCAACGATCGAAAGTTCAATAAGTGTAATTAGTTAGATATTTAAGCGGTGTAGGCGTGAAAACCTCTGCCGGGGTTGCGGGAAAGTCCGAAAGGGTTACTGTGGCCCCTGGTACAGGCAACGGAAGGAACACGGGTGGATTTTAGTCAATAAGAGTCTGCGCGCCCTCCCGCTCCGCCCAGAAGGGGAGAAGTTATTTGATGATTTCACAACCAAAAAAAAAAGGCATGAAAACCAGTCATAGGTATAGATAATATTAAGTATTGACTTTAAATTTATATTTGTTTGTATTTCTGTAATTTAATCAAACGAAAATAATTCATAGAATTTCGTAGGCAATGGGAGCCATTTTCCGGAAACGTTATCGTAAAATACACTCCCCCCACTGGCGATATTATTTCCAGACCTTTTATACTTGCAGTCTGTGGACAAGATACACGCAGAAGACGTTTAATGCCCTGCGTGTGCAATACAACAATGCTTTTACGATACTACCTCATTTCTGCAGCGCGTCAGGGATGTTCGCAGCAGACGACTTCATAACGATCATTCGTATAAGATCCGCTTCACTACTGCGTTGGATGCGGGGCAACGACAGCAGTGTACGTTATCCTAGCAGGAAAGTGGTTCCTAGAGTGATATGAGTGAAACGTATAATTAGTGCATAATCTGCTGTGTATGTGCTCCACATCAAAAATTTGTGCGCTTTGTCGTTTTGGAATAAAAACGGAAAAAACGATTCCTGCTAGAGTAAAGATTTTTCAGCAGAAAAATTCTAAACGAATAATCGGAGAGAGAAATATTGTGCATGCCCAGAGAGCTTATATTTGTGTAAAAAAGTGCACCGAAAATATAATAAAAATTCTGCGAAACGTTACTCCAGCAGGAAATGCAATATCTCGAAAACCTGAAGGCGCACAAATTATATTTTCGGTGTACTTTTTTACACAAATAGCTCTCAGGCCATGAACAATATTTCTCTCTCAGATCATTCGTTTAGAATTTTCCTGCTGGAAAAACGTTACTCTAGCAGGAATCGTTTTTTTCCAAAACGACAAAGCGCACAATTTTTTGATGTGGTGCACATACACAGCAGATTATGCACTAATTATACGTTTCACTCATATCACTCTAGGAACCACTTTCCTGCTAGGGTAACGTACACGCGACAGCAGTCTTCTGAGCGTTGTTGCTAGTAAGACTGAAGGGCACATGTGCGCAGTTCATGTACTGTTGCCAGGTGTCTCAGTGAGGTGGCCGAATTAAGTATTATTAGTTATTGTGTGTTTTAGTCTATTATACTAACATACAAGTTTAAGGAATACTAACAAATTTATGGGTTATACCTGAATTTGACTGACCGGTTGGCGCAGTTGCTAGCGATCCTGCCTTCTGAGCCGCTGGTTCCGGGTTCGATCCCCGGACAAGTCAAACATTTGTGTGTATGAACATGTCTGTTTGACCTGTGTCTGGGTGTGTATATGTATATAAGTATGTATATCAGTCATCAGGCTACCGTAGTACAGGCTCTGCCTAGTTCGGAACCTGAAGACCTTGTGTGGATGTTGTCTCATATTATTAAATATAAATAAATAAAAATAAATTACTGTAGTGTAGTGTGTGTTAGTAGTTGATTGCGATAATACGTAGTACCTACTGAGTAATAGGTAATCATGGTTGATCAAATTATCATTTAATTCTAATAAAAGTTATAAAGAAGAAAGTTATTGTAACCATTCATTCCTCTGTCTACTTTTATTACAGAACTCCACATTCGGGTCAGTTTAAAATATTCACGCACGCGTTCCATTGGGCAAGGCTGCACATAACCGGTCGTCATTGTTAGGTATTATTTAAAAAAATCTAGTAAAACGTTGGAGTTTATTATTTTAAAATCGAACGAAAAGTTTATCTCCTTTTAATCTGTTGGGTCATCCATTACTCATTAATAATAAATTATCATTATAGGTAATGATCGCACTTTAGCAGCCAAATAAAAGTGTGGTAATGCGTACAATAATTTGAAATACAATGACGGTAACAATATTTTGAACTAAGTTAGATAGAAATTGAAAAATGTACAATCACCTTTTCTTTCATTTTGTACCGGTGACAAAAAAACCGCTGAAATATAAATGCACTAAAGTCTCACTTGCATAATTCACTAAAATCACAGAACACAATAGATCACTTTCACTTAAATAATTCAAAAATAGTCGATTTTGTTTAAAGTTACTAAACAGTTCGTTTAAAAATTCGAAATGCACATAGACAATAGAACTTTGTCGCGATCCAAAGGGCGGGAAAAATTGACATTTCGATGTGACGAGCATGCGCACCAACAGGGAAATGCTGACTGACTCCGCGTTAGTAGAAGATCGACGTTTTAAATAATCACGCTTCGAAATGATTACTTGTGTGTGGTCGTTAGTATAGCAATTTGAACTACAGATAGGTACGTAAGTTTTGCTAGTATAATATCGTCACGCCTGAAATCCCCGAGAGGCGTAAGCAGAGATGCAATCTACATGACCAAATTATAGTTTTACTCCTCAGGGATTTGTAATTAGCGGTTTTTATCCTGGAATTAGCAACATGTGTGTACTCGTGCTTAGTGCTCATGTTGTTCACTCGGTGATTATTGTTTCACCAGCTCGAAAAAATATTTAATAAAAAAATATAAACATTTAGAGCACCGCAATGGACGATCAGATGAACGCAATAATACAATTTGGAGACGGTAGGTACTTACTGCCCATTCTTAACTCCCAGATTCCATAGTCGTGGAGAGGTTTCTACCTAATGAGTTTTTTCTTTGCGGAAAAAAAACCACAAATGTCAAATAGTTTTAGGTTTTACGAAAACTTTATATTTCATTAGATAGGGATCTAGGTAGGAAAGTATTCTGTGTTGGTCATCTCATTACCGACAACATTTTTATCATCACAAATCAATAGTAACCTAGGACCAAAAGTTCGAAGACTTGTGATATCCACCAACCAGCACTGGGCCCGCGTGGTGAATTACGGCCCGTTCTCTCTCACAGAGGCTGATTTTGATTAATACCTACTTACCTACATAGAATTCTAAAAGCAGGGTACACCCAATGACTTATTATAAAGGTGTAGGTACCCTCAGATCATTACAGTGATAATGTTCTATGGGTGCACTTGTATGGATACGTTCCAAATATAATACTTACATAATAAAATTATGTAAGTAATGGTCATTACGTACTACATTACCTACTATTGCTATTATCTATAATTGTGTAATTCTTGTAATAATCAATTTTTTTTTTGTATTAGGCACGAGGCTCAACAGACAAGTAGAGAATACAATGAACTTTTGATGGACAGAACATCGGATAATTATTATTATGTTTTGCATTTTTTATTAATTTCAATTTTCGAAGCAGTAAAAAGGAAAAAGGGGGGAAGTTAAAAAAAAAACAAGATTATTTTTGTGAACAGTAATCGCTGTATTGCGTCCAGTGTTAAGAGGAAGACCCCAGACAGTTAAGTTATTGCACTGACGACGACGGGTCTGTCGGAATCTGTTTGATGGAATCTACAAGTAACCGGGTTTCTTGGCTAGAGTGGGATGTTCCCGCGTGAATGGTCGACGCATCGCAGCCTAGTTAGTAATCTGGCGGCATACACAGAGTACACAATGCATGGAGGAAATCAGGAAAGTCGACTCTGTCGCCAGTCGGTTACAGGTCTTTGACTGCATTCTCTTCATTAATACATAAAACACATTACTAATTGCACAGTTTATTTATATTGCTTGTTGCTGCGGACGTTATGGGTATCGATACCAATGACCTCTGCAAAGTTTCCCTAGCCAATTAAATTTGACCCTGTATGACTCTACCTAGTAGGTAAGTATGAGCCGTTTTTGCTAAGTATTTGGTGTTTATTAGGCAGCAGGTGTAATTATGATCACCTAAACTAGGAATTTATAAAATAAAACAATATTATAGAATGCATCTCTTTTTTTTTCATTTGACCATCTTTGATTGGTTTATTCCCATCTCGGCACCTTCCCATCTCGGCACCCATGAATTTATTTATCTTGTGTACGAAAAATTCCCATCTCGGCACCCTCTCATGAATCATTTTAAGGTACACATAAAGAAACGGAAACACAGTATCAGTATAGTAAGTAAATCAACTTTATTATTTATTAAATCATTTTTGTTTCTTTTTAAATTACCATTTTCACAGACAAGCCCTTGAATCGCTTTTTAGAGGCTCCATTATCTCTGCCTTGGCAGTAACATGACAAATCTTAAAATATATGAAAAATTCACGGTTCGTAGGAATAATCGTTTTAAAACCTTTACAGCAATTATGTAAAAAATAAGTTAAAGATATCATATCTTTAACTTAATTTTTTTCAAAGTTTGGCACACGCTCGGGTGAATGTCTGTTTTCATTTAGAACTATGTCACCTTGTACAGTCATACGCCCATAACACCCGTTTTTTATTTTTGAGTTCACGCATCGCCACCTTGTAGTCCTTATTTTGCTTTTGTATATAGTATTGATGACCTGCGTGTAGAAGTACCTTTTGGCCACGTTGGGACTTCACATAATTTAGCACTGATCTCCCATTACTTGGTCCTGTACTCATTATTATTTCGTAATTCACTTGAACTTATAACGTGACGATCCGTTTATCTCTAAAAACTAGAAATACTGATAAAATGACTGAAGTGTAAACACATGCATAACGAATGTAATTGTACATTAAACTGGTTTGGCACCGGCCGCATCGCTAATTGTCTCTATCTCGCTCTTTCTTTTGTTAGTTTACGTTATTGCACTTCTAATTTAGTATTACGCAAACATGAACCATAATGAGCAGTCGTTAGGTTTACTTTGGTATGACTGTCTTAACCGAGGCGAAAGAGATAGCCAGAAAAAATGACACTTACTTGCTTAGGTACTTATTACTTGCGTATTTTTTTTTAAGTCCCGTGAAAATATATTTAGCTTTGTCCAATAAACACTAAAAATTTAAACTTAAACTTATTTTATATGTACTTTTTTTTCTGTGTACATTTTTTAGTTTTGAGTCAATTAGATTTACTCACTATACTGATACAGTGTATCCATTTTTTTATGACTGTGTACCTACTTAGCAACGACTAATGACGGAGTGCCGAGATGGGAATTTTTCGTAAACATGATAAATAAATTCATGGGTGCCGAGATGGGACTAAACCCATGAATAGGTAGATACCTAAAAGCCCTAGAGAACATAATACTCTCTAAGCTAAAAGCACATGTAGTGTAGGCTGTACCGTTCCTATCTAAAGTAAAATCTGCATACCTATCTCTCTACCTAATCGCTCTGTCTCTGCTGACAATCGTGACTCCGTGTCAATTTGCCAACGGTTCTTCTCCATCTGTTACGTGTTCAGTGGCCTGGTGGACTGCGGCGCTCATAGGTATCTCCAGTTGCTCGGATATTTGACCCGACCCGGCCTCCGGATCTTTTGCCCTCTATTTTCCGGTCACCATTAGACACTAAATACTGAAATCGTAGATATGACTTTAATAGATTGTACATGCAAATGTAAACTTCATGGTTACATTACAACAGGTAGTCTTAAATCATTCACCTGTTTATGAAGGTAATAAAAATATTCTTTATACTACCTACACCTGCTTGGAAAGTACCTTGATACTTTATCAAATTTACGGTAGAAACCGTAGAAAGTACGTCATTGGATATCGAACAAATATGCGGGGAGAAAACGCATCTGAGCGGGAGAGAAAAGTGTATGAAAATCCATTTCTTACGTGGTTTTTCTTTTTTAATTTTGGGTAAGACTATGCGCCGGTAACCTAAATATCAAAAGCCAAAAAGTTTTTACAGTGAGTTTTTATCTCCAAGTTCGCAAAATGACACTGGCCACTCCCACTAGCTGTGTGTTGGATGGTGTCGGGCTGGCAGTGCGACCCTGCGGCGGCAGGATAAACAATTTGAAAAAAGAACATGTGAAAATTGCAGACCCAGTTATTCCTCCTACATTGTCGCAAACATCTCAAACAAACATTAATGGAAAAAGTGTTACATTAAGCTTCACTAACTGCAACAATTTCAATATAAATTTCAATTAGTAAAGATTTAGTTTTTTATTTTCCTCGTAGGTGTAGTATAAAGCACTATGTATCACTCGAGAGAAAGTGCGATTCCCGATCTCGGGTGTTTTAAAGCCCACGCCTACGGCTCGGGCTTCAAACGACACCCTCGACGGTAATCGGTCACTTTCTCCTCTCTGTGAACAATGTACTATAGTCCTCTCCTAATCGTCAAAGATGCTGCACATTTTAATAAAGTTGGTACTTTCCTACACTATAAACTTGTATAGGTTTCCTTACCTAGTTAGAAAAAATCATATCGCACATGGAATTAGACACACGTACAGTATAAGCTGAGTTCTCATTGTACGAAAAGCCTACACAATGCGAGGTTAGCTAAAACTGGAAATGTATAGCTTGATGTGTCGTCGTGTGTACCTACCTAATCCAGTCAGTAACAATATATCCTTCAATTAAATAAAACATAATTGAATGATGAAAAACCTACTTACCTTCAGGAAAAACTTGTAAAGTCGCAACATGAAGAAGAAAAAGACCGTACTTAGTAATGAAGAGGGATAAATTAGGAGCCTAATGTCAGCTTTTATAATTTCTAACGTAACGATAATTTATCGGGAACGTCCACGTCACGGCATCACGATAAGTCGATAACACAGGGAAGTAAAATGTACGGAAATATAATGAAGACGCTTTTAAATTTCCGTCCCTGCTAACGTAACGTGCACTTAATTACATTCATTTTATGGATGTGGACGTGGACGCCCACGTTCATACCGTCACGTTAGAAATTGTAAAAGCGCACATTCCCTAACTACTAAAAGTAAAAGTCAAAGAGAGTGAATGAAAGCGGATATAGATTCGAAGTTCAAATAAAACATAGGTAAATACTCGTTCAGAACTTCAAGAGTCGTTCAAGCCCGTTCATGCCGGAAGACTCGATCGAGAACGGAAATGACAATTTACGGCTTGGAAAGTCGAACCGGACCAAGTTCCAGTGCTTCGATGCACAAGTAGTTCTGTTAACACTTCTGCAAGTTTTCCATTTTATTCAAACTATTTGCACCATATTTGGATAAAATATTAGTTTAAGTTTAGGTACCTACCTAAACTTTTTATCGTGTTAAGGCAAAAACTCCTACAATCATGCGCGACACGCGACGTGACACAAATGCACCATATTGTCGTGCGACGAGCGTTGCCTTTGTGACGCGTACGATTCGCGTCGCTTGTCGCGCCTGTTTGTAGGAGCCTAAGTTGCTTTGATTAGTCACCACTGCCTTATTATAGGTATCTGTTTTTCTAAAACTTAGCGGATGAACTTGAAAGAAACAAATATAACACTAAAGTCCAGTAGGTAAGTGTCCAATCTAATCTTACTAATATCCTACTTCCTACTACATAATAATATAATAAAAACAGATACCTGAATAAATGTTATGTTTGGATGTTTGTTCCTCAATCACGCAAAAACGGCTGAACAGATTTGGATGAAATTTGGCACACATACAGTTTTTAACCTGGATTAAAACATAGTGTACTTTAAATCTAGAATTTAAACTAGGATTTCTTATTAGAAGCACTAAAGGGTTTAAGCTGGTAAGAACAAAAATTGTACTATATGTATAATGCCTTAGTTCGGAGCCACCTTGAATTTGCCAGCGTGGTGTGGAGCCCACACTATGCAGTATACTCACAAAGAGTAGAAAGCATCCAAAGGGCCTTCACGAAACACCTAGAACATGCCTTCGGAGATGTTTCTCCCCGATGCCCATATGAACAAGGTACCTACTCAATGTTACAAAATGATAACTCTGCGCCACCGTCGTCGACTGGTACATGATCTCATGTTCTTTTTCAAATTAGTTAACAATAGATTGGACTGCGATAAATTAACTGAACAAATTGGACTAAAAGTCCCCCTAGTTTACCAGATTTCCCATTACCCATTTATTCCACACTAAAGCATCCAACACAAATATAGGAGTAAACTCTCAATAGGCTCAGTCGTGAGATGAATTCTTATATAAAATCCTCTCCAGATGTTGACATAATATCATGACTCAATAACACACTTTAAGACCCAAATTTTGACGTCCAAGCACGCAACTCACACAATCTAAAGATTAATTTTTTCGTACCACTTGCTCAAAAAAGTGACATTCTATGCCACAAAAAGCGACCATAACAATAGTCATTTTTAATCTGTTAAAAACAGGGAAAGAAAATTGTACTGAATTTCATTCATCCTCTAGGGGGAGAATGTGATTTAAATTTGGAATACTTACCGATGTTTATACTGAACTACATCTGTGTTTACAGCATTGAGTTTGTATATATAGCATTATACATCTTTTCAAAAAGAATACGCATTTATTATGCAGTTATGATTATTAAATAAAATTACGAAAACCGACGAGGCCGTATGAGCTTGATGCCTTTGCTTTTCCGACAAAAAAATATTAGTCTAGGAATTTGCCGCGTTTTTGTTTTCTTCAAATACATAAACGTTAAGTTTATTTTAATTTATTTTTATACATAAGTTAATGTTCTAAAAATACTTTTAGTTACATTTTTAATAAATGCTTATCTCATATTATTATTGTGTTAATTTTTTCGCAAATGGTACGAAAAGTAGAGTATTTTCCTCGGTGATAAAGCTGTCTTAGTCTTGGGTGAACTTAAATCCCTCGCTACACTCAGGACACGTCTTAAATCCCTCGCTTCGCTCGTGATTTAAGTTTTTAACACCCTCGCTACGCTCGGGAGTAAACCTCGAGTCCTTCATTACGCTCGCGATTTAAATCGTCACCCGCGACAGAAGACACTGCTTTATCCCCTTGGTTAATAATCTACTATATTGTATTATTTATTTATTAAAAACCACATGCACAAGTAAAACAAAAATACTGTACAAAGGCGGACTTAATGCCTGAGGCATTTTCTTTTTTGCAACCTTAGGGTGATACAGGGTTACCGTGGCCCCTGGCACAGGCAACTGAAGGAACACGGGTGGGTTTTAGTCAGTAAGAGTCTGACACGCCCTCCTGCTCTGCCCAGAGCGGGAGAAGTTATTTGATGATTTCCCACCCACAAAAAAAAAAAAAAAAAAAGGGTGATGCAGAGATAACCATGGCAGGTGCAACATACAGGATAGATAGCTCGGAAATGACTTTAAAATACAAGAATAAATAATAATATATAGATACATAGATACTTACATATAAACAAAATAAACCTTGGTCAGGAGAAATAACGATCGGTAGAGGAGAAAACGAACCCAGCAACTTAGCGCTGGGATGTTTCAGCCAAATTCTGACGGATATGTTCACGTGCCTTCACTTTAAAAGATAACCGACTGGTTGCTGTCCTGATTTTGAGAGGGAGCGCATTCCAAAGAAAAACCGCCTGGACAAAGAAAGAAGAATGAATGAAACCAGAACGGTGAGAAGGACATCGTAGAAGACGATTGTAGGTTGAACGAAGATTTTTACTATGGGCAGTGCATAAATATTGAATTTGGGAAGTCAGGTAAGAAGGGGAAGTGGGTTTGTCCAGAATAGAGAACAACGTAGACAGAGCCCTCTAACTCTCTGCGCTGACGAATGGGTAACCATTTTAAAAGCAGTCGGTGTGCAGATACATGGTCATACTTACGGAGATTGAAAACGAATCGAATGCAGTTATTGAGAAGGCGGCTATTAGTATGTAGGTATTTCTTGCAACCTCTGCAAGCTTATAACTTAAGTGTATTTCTTTTTTATATTTCTGTAATAGTTGTTACCACTTAATTTTTATGCATTTCGTTTTTACCTTAGGTTATCATTGTATTTGAGAATGTTGGTTCACTTATTATTGGCAACTGTATAAGCCCTCAACTGTTATCTACTGTTATTTGATATTTTGTATATAGAAGCTGTTGGTGTACCTTTATTAATAAATAAATCCCAGTAGTACGTCCCCGTGGGATATTTTAAGACAACCACGCGGGCGAAGCCGCGGAATTAAGCCAGTAACATCATAAAAATAGATTACCGCACCAAAACATATACCTAAGGTTCGAAGTATAAGTGGGTATTTCGAAGTAGGTATTAAAAAAACGTCATAACAAATCGAGTGTTTTCACAGTTAATTAACACAATCTACCACTATGTGTCTATTTATAACTTTATCAATTATGGCCACAAAAATAATCGAAGGCCACTGGCCAGTCCTATGGTGACGATTTTAGGAAAACCCGAAACGTACTTCTGATACAAACTTGTACTTTGGAAACTTATAAAAACTAAGTAGGTGTCTAATTGTTTTTTAACTGACACGTCATGAGTTAACATCATTGTAATAATGATCTACTAAATTTAGAGAAAAAGGAGTGTCTATGTAGGTACACAGCACGTAGGTACTGCTCTTTTAGTTTCTGTCTGCCGCCTTTGGAAAATAGCGTGAAAATTAAAAATATAGGTCTTATTTACTTTTGTCAAACATGCTTGGAAGTTTGAGCATTATTTTGACAACCTTCTCCGAGATAAATCGAAATTGCTGTACTGGCCAAGTTCATGCGAACAGCGGCCGGCAAAAGTTGTATAAAAATCCATATCGGTCGTGGTTTAGCGGGCAAATAAATTAGGTAGGTACCTAATAAACTCATATCTATCGTGTAATTTAAAAATGGAACGATCGTTTACTCCGAAACATGCAACCAAGGAGGAAACTTATCAAAGGTTTTATTTAAATCTCGAACTGGCTTGCAAGTAGAAAGCTGTTTAATGAAAAAAAAAAAAACAAATGAACACATCAACGCGGGAAAAAATATTGTTGTTCGTTCAGTCAGTTCGTTGTTCGTCATTGATTTGAAAAGTAATTGTATTTTAATTTCCGCGCATTATTTGAGAAAAGTAGGTAATATACAAGCCTTGGCCACAACTAGGCATCGATGGATTTACTTATGTGTGCCTCGGCTTCGGCTCGGCCCACATTTACACGTTCGTCCATCAATGCCTCTTGGCTCTTTTGCTGGCCGCTGCAGTAGTGTACTATTTCACGCCATGAAATAATATCAGAATCTACCTAATGGGTACCTAAGTAGATGGAAGGCAGTAATAATAACTTTTTTTCCGTTCCGGCAGTTGGTACTAACTATAGCCGGGGTACGGGTGTAAGAGAAACGTAGGCGCAGATCACATAAATTAGAATTCAACAGAACTTTTGAGTTAAGGCTCCTAGAATCAGGCGCGACACACGCCGCGACACAAAGGCGCGCGACGAGCTGTGCCTTTGTGTGGCGTGTGATTCGCGTCGCGTGTCATGCCTGTTTGTAGGAGCCTTTAAAGCACGCGCTCATTCTCTCGCTGATGGATAGCTTACTTAGTAACTAACGATTACAATCAAATCTTACTGGAGTTTGAGCGGACGCCCTCAGACGGCCGGGTAAACACTGTGGGTTGCCATGATAGCATTTACAATTTGCCGCACGCTATAAAACTTTTTTTTTAATATCGGATTGCAATTAGTAGACAAGGGGAAAAGGATCGTGATCGCAGAAAAAACCGTATTTTATTGTAGGTATTTGGGATTCCCGCGAGCATGTATGATGTAGGTATATATCACGTCTAGAATACGAAATTTTAAAGCTGCTCAGTAAGTAACAAGTAGGTACCTACACTATACCGATTTGCAATATAATAATTGAGGAAAACCAAAGGATTAATTGTGTAACGTCTTTAAAAATAAAAGTATTGTTTTTCAAAAGTTCTTTGCGAAACAAGATCTTACTTATTTAAGGTAATCCCTAAAATGTTAACAAAGAGTGGGACTTTCACTGTCCACTATTGCAATGATCCAATCTTGCAACAGATTATGCAATTAGGGCTACAGAGTTCAAAAATGAGCGAATCCTTCTATGAACATAGGTGCTTGTGGTTCGAATGCACGCTCAGGGACCTCCACCGATTAACGAGAAGCGACTAGAGCTGGCCACTGTAAACGAGTTAGCAGCGAGTACCTACGCGTAATGTACCAATCGTGAGTCTCTTAGCGAGTGCCCGCCAAGCGAGCTTCGTTGAGCGAGTATTCTCTTTGAAAGCTCTTGTCGTTGCGAAAACCGAGAAAGTACTCGACGGCGCGGCGCGGTGGCGCATGCCTCACACTATCTGAACCACTGATCACAGAAACAAGGTTTTGAACCTTGTTCTTATCTGTGATCGCGACGCACCTTAATGTAAGTAGGTCATTCAATCGGCAAAACAAATGACGTAATGGCTACAGGGATAAACCCTTAAAAATTAATGATTTTCGAAAGCAATGAAAGTATTCGTGAGAATCTCTTCGGTTATAAAAGGTAAAGTTTACTTATCAAGTTATCACGTGTACATTTTATCGTTCACATTTATTTTCACGTGTTGTTAAACCCGAGCTAAGGCTTATTGTTACGATTTACGACTGTGAATGTTACCCCGATGCAAAAGAATGGACACATTACATACGTACATAAACTCACGCTTTCGTACCACGGGGGTAGGCAGAAAATACAGATCGCCACCTGCTACGATCCTTACAAACTCCTTTTGCCTCGTTTACGGTCATACATAACAAAAAAAAACCGACAAAAATAACACTAAAAAGTGACAAATAACTTTGGATCTTAGTTTTGGATCTGTATTTTAGTTTTTTCCACCGACTTCCGAAATTAAAGTTATTTTTCACCTATTAGCGTTTTTTTTTGGAAGTCGGGGTTTTTTTTGTTAATAAAAAGTTTTTTATTTTTCACTTTTTTGTTATGGTACTACCTACCCCGCACCAATTCGAAAACGATAGTCTTACACGTCAACGTCCGTTGGAAGGCGGTTTTTTTTTTATTTAAAAATAATTTATTGTTGATTTTTTTTAAACCGCTTGACCGATTTCGATAAAATTTAAAAGGGACCACACGGGAAGCACCAGATTTCAAATAAAAAAAGAATCATCAAAATCGGTTCACCCTGTCGAAAGTTCTGAGGTAAAAACGATAAAAATAAAATACAGTCCAACTGAGAACCTCTTCCTTTTTTGAAGTCGGTTAATAAGAATGGATATTGTTTCCCAAAACTCATGTACGCTAATGTTTTGTTCATTCAGTGTCTCGTTGTTCCTGTGGTCACAAGCACTACTGTTGGTCGTGAGGTCCTAGGTTTTAATACCTGGGCCGGGCAAAGCGTTATTTAGTTTTTCTATCAGGAATTTCTCAGCAGCCCGGAGTCTGTTGTGCCCGGTTGATGGCAATAGGCTCGCCCCCTATTACACAAACTGGCAAAATGTGGGGTGCTCTATTTTGTTGCTCACCGGAGGTATTCCTCGAAGCGCTAATGGTAGCGCTTCGAGGAATAGAGAATCAAGGAGAATAGAGTTTTTGCAAATTGTATAAAATAACGTGTTTTACTTATTATCGATAGTTTCAGTTAGTATCCTATCTCTATTCGAAAGTTAATCATAGGCGCGCTTCCAGGAATAAAATTTTAATATTTTTAATTGCTATCGGGAGCGCTACTAAAAGGTGCGCTCCGAGGATTAAAAAAGGAGCGCCTCATTAGGAGCGCCTCAAAATGGTAGCGCTTTGAGGAATACCTCGCTCACCGCCATCAGTGCGCGACCACACTTTCGGACAAAAACATTAAACATAAAATAAAACATGCTGCAAATATTATACAGTAAGAACCATACAGTTTCTTTTATGAAATTGAAACTGTTGTTATCACAAGAAAAGAATACAAGATTGCTGGTAAAACAATGATTCACGCTGATACCTACCAGCCAATTTGACAAATAATAGTTATTTGTTATACAAGAGTGCAAAGTTGCTTTTTAACCGCGTGTTCAATTTTGATGACCGAGCAAGCGAAGGATTTAGAATCCTCAGCGTTAGCGAGGGAATCAAAAGAGCACGAGGTGAAAAATCTTTGCACTCGAGTGCAACACGTAACTTTTCATTCCACCTCAGCGAGGAAATGACTAAATGCAAAAAAAAAAAACGTTTACAATCACAAGATAGGTACACTTTTATTTCAGTTTAGGTATTAATTACTACATTATGACAGGTAAGTAATATAGAATAATCTTTAAATTATAACAAAATAATACTAAGGTATAATTAAGAAAATTTTAAAGTAACGTTGCTACAGTTATTTAAATTGAGTGTAATATTTTTGTTTGGTACTGTAATATTGGTGTTAGTCACTTGTGTACTGTTTTTCGGTAAACTATCTGTCATACTTAATAGTTGTACCGATTCATCGGATTCCCTTGGCGTGAATGTTGGAGAGAGAGGGAGATGGTTAGGTGTTTCATAACGGCTTATTTTTGATGTAGAAGGGCCAGTCCAAGGATCCGATTGAGGCTCTTTCAGTGTAATGGCTCCTACGATGCCTTCACATATTTTAGACTTATTTTGGATGGAATCCTCTATGTATCCCTCTACAACTGCATTGGACTTCCAGCCTCCGTGGCGCTTAAGGGACAGGAGATCAGCTCCGGAATCAGCCAAAAGTGTGGCTGAAGTTCGTCGGAAACAATGACCCGTGTACAACAGGGGTTCTGGAAGTTCAAGAAATGTTGCTATTTCTCGTGGGATACTGCCAATTTTATTAGTACCCATAGGCTGTCTAACACACTTTCCATTGCGATACTGTAGAAAAAATCGATTGATTGGAGTGTTAGGCGGGCGTAAGGCTTGATATTTCTCAACAATCGTTACGTATTCCTTGCGAATGACGAAGTTGCGGTCTCTTTTTGTCTTTGTATTAGGTAAATTAATTAATAGTAAGTCATCTGAATGTTTCTCAATGTTTTTGACATTAAGTTGTGTTAGTTCATTAGTTCGACATGCTCCGTTTATTCCAATAATAAGAACAACCTGTAACGTAAAGAGTATTGTAGTAGATAAATGAATAAAATTGATATGAACGCATAATTATGCCTATCAACATCTACTAAGTATACTATTTAATTGAGATTAATATACTTAAGTAGATACTGAATGTGCAACTGACTTACTTTTGCCGCCAAATATATGGAATCGGGTGCTTCGTTAAGAAACTTTTCAATATCAGATACTGTGAAAACCTTCGATTTTTTTGGTTGATGACCAGATGAGGCTCTTTTTAAAAATGCCACTAATTTAGGATAGGTATCGATATGTTTGTCTTTTTTCATCTTTATTGTTGCTTTTAGCATCGAATACGTACTCCATAGAGTGCTTGCTTTCTTGTTCTCGGATAATTCTATAAAATATGCCAGCAAAACGTTTTCTGAGAAAGTTTTGGCTCCTTTTGCTAGTCGCCACGTGTTGAACATATCGTACTGTTTTAAATACTTCTCGCGTGATTGTTGAGGGAGAAAGCTCATTTGCGCATTATTAACAGTTTCAGTCAATTCTGTTGGCGTCAAGCAAACTTCCTCGTCGCTAGAATCACTCATTTTAGTTTTTTCACTTGTTTTCAAGTTTCTTGTTTTTAATATAAGGTTTAACAATGACGTGAAAAAATGCCGCGTAAAGAACCGCGTACAAAGCAAATTGAAAAAAGAACACCAAGAAGGTTCCGAGTCTGAGTTTTTAACAAATTAAAAAAAAGTTGTATGATATATTCGGCACCATAGAGGTAGCAGTAATAGGTTTAATGTTTTTTTTAATTCACAAACTTAGTGCACACGATGTTCTAAATTCAATTTACTTTATCCTCTAGAGAATAAAAACGGCTTTTCCACTCAGATATTGAAGATTAAAAATACTCTTTCCGAGATGGTGGGATGAAAAAGTCATTATTATCCTGGAACGAATGTGTAAGAAACAGCAGGTGGCATTAATGCTGGATTCTAAGGGTATTGTGTCAGACTAAAAAAAGTTGCTCCACGTTAATTTCTCATGCATTTTGGTCATTTTGGATGCATTTACACAGATACATACAAACGAATAGGTATAGTACGTAATACAGGCGAAATTGTTATATAATTGTTAGAATAGAATACATTTATTTGCTTTAAAACATTCTACATTATGGTCTTATAAATAGAATTATGATCTTACATGTTTCGCCATGTAGGTACTGGCATACAAATATTTAAAACAGTTAAATGTAAAAGTTTAAAAATACACATTAAATTGTTAAAATTATTATTCTATTGTCTACTGATGGTAGTAAAATATTGACAATAATAAAATCGTAAAAAAATATACCTACCTAATGAAATCTCTGTAACCATAGGTAATTATCTGTTACTTTAGATCAATAAATTATTTCACACTATAAATATAGGTACACTATATATAAATAATCAATTAGCAATAAGCCATTTATGTAAATATGTAGTTTGTATTTAAAATGTTTAAGAGGGAGTTCCCTTATTTCTTTTGTAATATTGTTGAATATTTTAATTACTGTGATAAAGCTTTATTAATGGCTTCATGTGCTTTGATTTGAAAAAAAATGTAACCGTGTTAGGTCTCGGCGGGTACGAATTTTGAATGCAAATCACATGCTATAAAAAAAATTTAGTGTTCTTTGACAAATACATCAGCTTGCATTACCCCCTCATCTGTCGATCGAGATGATTAAGACAACAATAGAAAATGTAATTTTTGTGTCTCATTAGCGACAGTTGAGGAGCTATGAGAAGACCTGGTATTGTTAAAAGCTTATTTTTTTTAAATATATGTCTGCGGAATGGAGTATGTATGTATGTGTATAGGACTTATTTATGTATTTGTGTACGTTGTTTTAATAGTTTATTTTTTTATCATTGTTCCTATCAATTAAAGCACCTGCCATGTAATCTCTTCACCACCCTTGGTTGACTGGTAGAGAATGCCTAAGGCATTAAGTCCGCCATTGTACCTTTTGTGCGAAATGTTTAAATAAGTAAATAAATGGAGTAATACCGCAGATTGCTCTTTGTCATTGTTTCTGTACTAGGAAGGCTTCATTTACGTTCGTCGAGTTCCCCCTGAGTTGGAGTCCGTTCCTGAGTAAAGAGGAAACATACCCGTTCTATTCTATTCTATTCAGTGTATTTTATAACTATAATAGCTTGATATTATATGTTGCGTACATAAGGAAACAAGCTGTATCGTTACAATTTGAGCCTGTTGCTAACCGGGCACAAATTCAGACAGCCGAGTACTGAGAAATTCCCAATATCACTTTACCCGACCTGGGTACCGAAACCAGTACCTCATGCTCCAGCAGCCACCCTTGCGTCCACTATACCAACGAGACAGTCTACTTATTCACTGCATATCATAAGCATAATCAGCCTATAATGTTCCCACTGCTGGGACACAAGTCACACAAGTCTCTTCTCAGTGAGGGGCAGTGGGCCGTAATCCACCACGCGGGCCCAGTGAGGGTTGGTACTGTTGGTAGATGTCACATGTCTTCGATTTTTTGGTTCTAGGGCATGCCGTTTCCTCACATTTATTCACATAGTTATTACTAAATTCCAATGCAGGGTCAATATTTAACCTGACTTTTACCCTTTTCATATAAAGATCTTAAGAACGCTAACAGTGACATTTAGACCTTTCTTTATTCAGGGCGAGGACAACACGTTCCCTGCAATGGCTACAATATACAAAAATAATGGACGAAATTATAAACGTTGACTCCGAGAACTTTTTGTTATGGTTCATCATCTGCCATCCAGGAATTATTTCTGGAAGGGGCACACGGCTAGACAGGTAGAGTGTCCCC
Organism: Brachylomia viminalis; assembly: GCA_937001585.2. Lineage (NCBI taxonomy): Eukaryota > Metazoa > Arthropoda > Insecta > Lepidoptera > Noctuidae > Brachylomia > Brachylomia viminalis. Next base: position 9,642,133 of record OW443314.2, read on the forward strand.
CCATATCTAGTAGGTATTGCACTACTAAGCTGTTTTTGCGATTGATTCTTTTTTAATGACATATAAGAATAACTACAAGAAACAATACAATTGCCGACAAAGGTAGTAGTTTAAGAAATAAGAGCGAGAAAAACTAACGTAACTAAGCACCTACTAAATAATAATTATAAAATAATATACTTAATTAATTAAGTATCTTAGCTTAACTCTAGTTTTCCTTTTGACCATTCAAATATGAGCCAATTTTTTTTCCCTCGGCAGTGCTGGTTGTCACAGGTTGTCACATAAACCATTTGGAGGGCACGTGCCACAGTGTCCCCCCCCCCCCCACTCCCCAGAACCACCTTTGTATCTTGAGGTCAGCGTCCAGTCTAACCGGATGCAGCTGAATACCTACCAGTATTTTAAGTAAATAAGACTTTTGATGTTCTGAGTTCTGACGACCCGTAAGGACAGTCAAAGATCCACGAATGGCAGCAGCACCAACGGCTAACGTGCTTTCCGAGGCACGGAGGGGTCTCGGTATACAATGTGGAGACAACAATACGACAATAAATGAAAACACTGGCAATATTAATGCATAGGAGTATTTTGAAACTATCAAATTAATCCTAACACCGAAATAACAAAAGTGAATTTTTCAAACAAACTAAATAGTAGTAATGGGCCGACTATGGGTTTTGCCAATCTTTGACTAGCTATAGTGCCTAAACTATTGGATATATTTGCTTGAATTTTTGTTTGTAGGATGGGAACATCATTAGATATACGCAGTTTAATTTATTGTCGTATTGTCGTCTCCACCTTATATAAAGTCTAAAAATGGTCACCCATCCACAAGCCGAATGCCCCGTTCGACTTTTCGTTATGGTTCATTAATTCTTTAAACCTAAAGTATAAACAGAGCAAGACAAATACTTGCTCACCTACATTTTGATGCTATCTAAATACTTAGGTTGCAATCACATGGTAAACTAAAAACAATGATTGTTTACTAGGTAAACTTAACGAATTTTGATGATTGCTAATGCGGCCTAAACCACGCGCGATAGCGGGCACGACGAAGACATTGTACACAAAAACAAGTGTAGTTCTCTTGTTCGTTTAGTGTACAGTCGCCAGGATATCAGGTTACACGAAACTGTAAAATTTCTCCAAATGATTTTAAACCTTAAAGGATGAAAATTAAGTTCAAAATTAAATGAGAAAATTTGACAGTTTGTGGTAACTTGACCTGTTGCTGTGTGTAGGTACCTAAATAATTAAAGTATGAAACTGCCGTATTATTGTATTAGGTACTTCGAATTGACATAGAACCTTCATGGTTTGAGATTTTTGAGTGAAACTTTTTTCACATGGTAGGTACCTACTTACCTATGAAGTTCATCTTTAAAAAAATGTGCAATATTCGATTATCGACTTTCAGTTGTTTTTTTTTATTTAGCTTAGACAAGAAAGATGGATACTTCATTATTATACCATGGATACTTCTAAAATTCGAGTTATTTTTGAATACGAGTTCCGACGCGGAACTAACGCGGCAGAAACAGCTCGCAATATCAATGTTGCGTTTGGAGAGGGGACTGCTAATGAACGCACCGTGCGATTTTGGTTTAAACGCTTTCGTGATGGAAACTTTGATTTGAAGAACGAACCACGTGGAAGACCGCCCACACAGGTGAATAACAATGAATTGAAAGAGATGGTGGAAGCCGATCCGAGCCAAACTACCCAGGAATTAGCGGTATGGTTTAACGTTACCTTACCAACAATATTGACTCATTTGCGTCAAATCAATAAAATAAAAAAAATATGAGAAATGGGTGCCTCATGATTTAACTGATCTGCAGAAAGAAACGCGTGTTGATACTTGGGTTGCCTTGTTGAATCGATACAGAAATGAAGGAATATTGGATCGAATTGTGGCATGTGATGAAGTGTATTCTTTACGATAACCGTAAGCGAAAAATGCAATGGCTGACCCCAGGTCAAACGCCGCAACAGTGTCTTAAAGCAAAGCTTACCAATAAACAGGTAATGGTAACTGTTTGGTGGTCTCAGCATGGTGTTATTCACTATAGCTTTCTCCGATCTGGTCAAGCAATAACGGCAGATGTCTACTGTGCCGAACTCCGAACAATGACAGCAAAACCAGCAGTGAAACAGCCCCGACTCATGAATCGATCTTCACCATTATTGCTCCATGATAACGCGAGACCTCATACAGCACGAGAAACCGTTTTAACTCTACAGGAACTGCAATTAGAAACCATTCGTCACCCTCCGTATTCGCCAGACCTTGCTCCAACGGACTACCATTTTTTCGTGATTTGGACAATTTTCTACGTGATGAAAAGTTTTCTTATCAGGAGGCAGTACAAAATGCTTTCACACAGTTTGTCGAATCTAGATCACGAGAGTTCTATCGCAAAGGCATAAATGACCTTCCTATTAGATGGCAGCAATGTATAGATAAATAATGGTAATTATTTTGATTAAATAAATATGTTAAATTAAAAAAAAAAAAATGTTTTCAGTACCTACTAATCGGCAATTTCATACTTTAACCCCTAATATAAGTAGAATCGTGGTAGAAAAATGGCCGCGGATGTCGTTTATTCCGTAAATGATGAAATGAAGATTTCTCATTGGCATTAAAATTAATCGGTTGAAGGACACTAAACGAAAAACAATTGAAGTTCTATTTGTTAGTACGTCTAGGGGCGTTTAGTGTCCCGTGAAATGTTAAGCTGCTGCCCTGTCCTTCAGGATGGGCTGCAGCTTAAGGCGCTACCCTGGGTAAAACCTTCCTATAGTGCGTTATTCAGAGGCTATATATTAACTAAGAGACATAAACTACATCTAATTTTAGCACATTATTAATGTTCGATATCCTACCATCGCATTGCACGTTATTATTTGTTTTTATGTGATAAATACATTTTAAATCTGCTCGTAAAAAAATGATTAAAATTATTGATTGCATGCATCTTTTGCTAAAGGACGTTCTATCAATTTGGGGATTAAACTAAGGGATAGATAATCACATAATCTTAATAATTCACGTTTTATTTTATTTCAAAAGATCGAAAAAATGTGTGAATTGTATGTTATAGGGGCGTGCGGAGGGAGCGCACGCGGCGTACGCGGCGCGGCGGAACAGATAAAGACCGAGCACTGAAGGTAGTTCGCTCAGGGAAGCGTCTTAACACTTGGTTCAGTAATACCTAAAGACATTGCTTTTTTCGTATCTCGCAGATTAGGTATCCACTGTATAAATATTAGTTTAACCAATATCGCTACAGCTGTAGGTACTTACTTGCCATAAAACTGCTACAAACAAGATTCAAGGAAACTAGAATGAAAATCCAGATGATAAGTTTGGATTTTCCTTAAAGTAACGATGAATGATTATATTGAAGTAAGTTCAATGATAATGATACATTGTTAATTTATATTTATAAGCATGCAGACTGTCAGGTTACGTGTTTTAAGATAGATTACGTAAAATGTTATAACAACATCGATCACTAATAAAGAACTTCCATAGTAGTGATCGATGTTCAACAACTTACAATCGCGCCATCGCTCAGACACCGCTTCTAGTCAAAGTCAAAGCATTTATTTCAAATAGGCACATAAAAGGCACTTACGTCAACATTTACATTAAAATAGAATTGATTCTAGTCGCCCCTTCCAAAAGGTAGTTTCGTATGGAGAAGAATGGGCAAGAAACTCCACCGATAGATACTCTTTTAAAATGTGTTACAATATTTTGTATACATTAATTATATAATTATATGTGAAGACGATGCACCTATAATAAAATTACCCTACCACAATAGGTAAAAAGAATTAAAAAATGTAGCAATGACAAATAAGTTAATTTTGTGATAGATATCTACATGGTGCTCACTTATTTACAAACATTGGAAAAGTATACGATTTTCCAAATTATTTAAACAAGTAATATGTCAGTGTGTGAGTTAAAGTAATCACAGAATGTAAATCAATGTCATACAAATAATAAACTACACAATTAAAGTAGCAACAAGTTTAATTTTGTCTAGACCCTAGATTGTCCTATGGAGCTGGCTAGCATGTTTACAAGCCTTCTTATCTTGGATATAATCCTCTAATTTGTAATATGCTTGTTTACAAAGTGAACTTTTCATATGAGTTTAATTGCAATATATGACAATGTATTTTGTTGTAACATTTAACACAGTATGTACCCCATAAGATGTATTTAGCTAATCTGAAAAATGGTTGATCTATTTTATCTTTAGTTCTAGTATTAAAATTATGTCTATCACGTATTTAATTAAAAAGATGCAGATTTATTCTTACATAGATAATATTTTCATAAATGAATTGGCAAGGTACCGTCATAGTATTTAATCTTTTTAAATAGTTCTCTGACAGATTCGCGGTGACGTAGATCCTTTAGTTATTGTTCTGAGCGTAGATCTTATATGGCTCTGACAGCTCTATTTGTAAAATAAAGATGGATTCAATGTCAGCAGCCCGACCCCACATTAAAATGCCATACGCGACATAATGCTGTGGAAGTAGCTAAAATAGTGTATATAATTATACCTACGTTAGTTTAAAAAAAGCACGTAGAATACCTACTTCACGAATTCCTCCTGTATATTGTGCCTCTTCTACAATTCAATAATCCCAATCGTAGGACTTTTGTGGGAAACATTTTAAAGTATAGGTACTTACCTAACAATTACATACATAAATTCGGCGTGAGTTTATGCATGTAATCTTCCCATGGGGCAGGCAGAAACTAAAGAACGCCATCTGCTACGATCCTTACTCCTGCTTCGTTTGCGTTCATAAACCAGGGGGCCTACTCTCAAAGTCATTCAATGAAGATACAGGCCCGTTCGAAAGTTATTGTCAAAACAAATTATCAGTCAAAACAAAGTCGAACGGGAAAATAGACATGGGGAGTAGGGACAACTGTCAAATTGAGTTATTCATTCTGAGTTCGGGCCTCAAACTAATGATATGACCACAAGTGTTATACGGAGTTAGAAACGCCTGACATTCGGCCGGAACTACGGACTTTGTGCATGGGGAGTAGACTCCCTGGTCATACACGTACCTACGCCGCCGCCACCGCCGGTTGCTAGTACTGACTTGTCTGATGAACATCACATAAAAGTCGTCAACAGTACATTAAAGTAACAGCAAATTAAAGTCACTATTGCATAATTGTCCTTCTTGTCTAGGGCGTCCCTCCCGGAGTTTCCATTCACACTCTCAGGCCTTGAAAATAATATTGTTAGTCGCCTCTCATTCACCCTCTCAAAATGACCAAACAATTAATCTAACCATATTCCACACACTTAGATATTCGCTTAACTAACTAAGTACTGATGTCACAAATAATTAGCAACACAAAACAATGAATAAGATAATTATGACGGTCATCGCCATCGCCACTGTCCTGGTTTGCATACAAAGGACATCATTGTTTAAGTTACAAGATGTCCTAATAAATATTTTTCAACTGAAATTGTGTTGAAAAATATTTGCAGTTTCCAACATGTGACTAAAAAGTAAATACTTATTTTGGTCATTTTTTTTTTGGTAAGTACCTACTTTTTTATGTCCTGACTCCTGATTAGGTACATGCCATCATGTGAGGGGATTCAAAGTTATTTGCTAAGGAATACCTACTTATTTAAACAAAAACAATAAGTATATTTAATTAGGTATCTACCTATTTATATTTAAACAGATCAAAATTCGTTCTAAAATTAACCGTAAAAAAACTGAATTCTCTATGAATACCCACGGCAAGATGGTTTCCATCTTGACGTGGGTATTCATAGAGAATTAAGTTACTATAGATGAACAGTCAGCTGGTGCTGCCGGCGAGTTTGTTGCGCCACATGTTTTCCCAGCTAAAGCACTAGTAAGTGGTGAAGGACAGGCGCTTTGGGGGTCAGTCTCATGTAATTTTGACGTTCAAAAAGAGCTGATTCACAGTCTAATTTGAATGCTGTCGATTTTGGGTTTACCCTTTATACATAACTGGGCAAATTACTGACTATACAGGGTGTGGCGTAAGTAGTGGTCCACCGTTCAGGATTCGATGAACCAGATAATTAACTATAACAATTAAAAACTTTAACCATTTTTAGTAGTAAGTTTTTTTTACAAAAATCGGTTTTGAACTTGATGGTGTGTTAAAAATTAGGGTTAAAATTAGAGAAGTACCAACTTTTTCTTCAAAGAGCTGATTTTACATAATAAATCATAATTTATGATGATAGCTCTAGTATTCAGCAGTAATTAACAGAAATCAAAATGAAAAAAATATGGTTTTTGTTGAAACTACAAACAAATGTGTAATAAAAGGTAGATATTTCGTAAATAAAAGACAAAAAGGAAATATTTTTGGAACCCTTGGGTAACAATGGTTAAAAAAAATTATTGTTATAGTTAATTATCTGGTTTATTGAATCCTGAACGGTGGACCACTACTTACGCCACACCCTGTATACAGACCAATGTAGAGTAGTTACAGTTCACGTTGTTACAGTTAGGTACCTACCTACTAAGTACACACAGCAGCAAGTCAAGTTACCATATACCTACTCTCAAATTGTCTCATTCGATTTTGAACATAACCTTCAACATTTTAAGATTTAAAATCATTTGGAGAAATTTGACAGTTTCGTATACCTTAACCTGATGTGCTGGCCGACTGTACATTTCCTACCACTTTAAACGTACCAACTTAGTACCTAGTTTAACTCGATTTTCAATAAAGCGGATATAATTATGCGCTAACCGCGACTGAATGAAATTTTCCAAACATGTTTTCATTATCTCCTATACGCGCAAACGTAATATTTGATAAAAGAAAATATGCCAGCATAACGAGGAAAATTACTTGATATAAAAAAAAAGCCCCAGAACCTACCACCAGATGACCAGCCCTATGAAGCAGCCAGTTCGAAAGAACACCACACTTTTCAAACACAAACTTTTTAAGTTTTCTTTTATTCTTTTTGCTATTATCAAATAGTCACATCACTCAACACCATTATTTTAAGATTCAAGCCTGTATAAATTATTCTTCTTAAATAATCTTGCGAAAAAGTCAAGATACCGTTGCCTGAGATTAAGTTTTCGTGCACCGGTTCGCGAAGTTAATCTCATACTGAGTTCGTTATTTACAAAACTGTAGGCGATTTAACGAGTGACGCTAATAACTGTTCAGCCAATGAATATACTTACGACCATTTCAGGGCTGAAACGGCACGATAAATTACATGGCTTATAGGTAGGTACCCACCTACCTCAAGTAGTACCTACATACATGTTTACGGTGCAATATCACAAGGAAGTAGGTTATGTTTTGTGGCTTGTATACCTAGGTACCATAGGAGCTCGTGTCTAAATAATTACAGCCGCACGGGTTCATCGATGATTAAGCTAGCTTGCCGCGGTTGGTCTGAGGATGGGTGACCATCTTTATATACCAAGACCCCTCCGTGTCTCGGCAAGCACTTTAAGCCGTTGGTCCCGGATGTCATTCGTGGATCTTTGACAGTCGTTACGGGTCGTCAGAAGCCCAAAAGTCTGACAACCAGTTTTAATTAGGGGTATCGTACTACCCAGTAACTGGGTTGTGGAGGTAAGATAGGCAGTCGCTCCTAGTAAAATACTGGCTAGGCTCGTGGCTAGGGAGGGGCTTATGGCTATAGGTATCAATAACCGCACGGGTCGATCGAAAGTTAAGCTACGTATGTCACAATTGGTCTGTGGAAGGGTGCCCATCTTTCTGTACCGAGACCCCTCCGTGCCTCGGCAAGCACATTATCCGTTGGTCCCGGATGTCATTCATGGATCTGTGACAGTCGTTACGGGTCGTCAGAAGCCTAACAACCAGCTTTACCATGGGGTATCGTGCTACCCAGTAACTGGGTTATGGAGGTCAGATAGGCAGTCGCTCCATGTAAACTACTGATATTCGACTGCACCCCGTTAGACTGGAAGCCGACCCCATCATAATTCGGAAAAGGCTAGGCAAACGATGAGTCATACCAGCCCGCACTGGGCCCGCGTAGTAGATTACCGCCCACTCGCTCTCACAGAGAGCAGGCCTGTGTCCCAGCAGTGGGAACATTATAGGCTGGTTATGTATGTAATAGTTATTTCAAATGTTCAAGTGCAACATGCAATATTTCCAAGGAAAAGATTGTTTAAAAAACATCCTTCAGTTATCTTTATGTAGTAAGTACTAATATTATAAACAGAGGGGCAATTCTCGTATTTTTAAGAACGTTCGCATTCCAATCTCACGTCTCAATCTGTCAAAAATTGTATAGCGTTTACCTACATTTTTGACATTTGATTGTCGCTGAGATGAGATTGCGACTTGATTTTGAACGTTTTTAAATACGGGAATTGGCCTTCTGGTAAAATGTGCTTGTTTGTTTGTAAGTAGGGGGTAATAGGTACTCTAGAACTACCGGTAAGATATCAAAAATATTTTTTTGCATTTGATAGCTCAATTCTTGAGGAAAGCTCTTTTACATCGCGCTAGGACCTTTAGGCGCCGAGCAAAAAGAAAAAAAAGTCAGAAAGAACGCTAAGCAAAGACGAAATAATAGCGCGGGGCAGGCGATGCGATGCGATGCGACGCGGGCATATGCTAGTTACCTAAATAAACAGATATGCATAGAACAACCCAACCAATTGGTAAACAGAAAGCTGACCAAATATAATTGTGTATCCAGTAAATAATTTACTGATTGTCCATATAAGAAACCAGCTCAATATAGAAAACATGAGCGGCTTACTGAGCCTATGCTACCAAAATAGTATGGTATGTAGGTAATTAGGTATGTGTTTTATACATATCGTTAGATAATAAAATTGATACTTCTATGTCCCTATTACCAACCAAATAAACATGGCGACCGTGACTTTATGTATGACTTATGTATGACTATGAGACCAGTGGGAATCAGTTTACTGTTGTAGGTGTAAATTCTGTATTTTCCCACATTTAGCGCTATCAATATAATTGCCATACAGTGTGTATTCAATAAAACCAAAAGGCGTGACGCGACTTTTCTATGAAAACTTCATGGAAATTTATTGTTCTACAAGAGTGGGGTAGCGCTGTCGCGACGCGCCTGTTTGTGGGAGCCCTTAGGTTGAAGGATTCAGTACCAATTCGGTTCCAATAATACAAAAAATCTCGAATCGCTTTAGCGTGGCAATAGCGGCCTTTATTTAAAAAAAAAACTGAAATCAAGTCCGTTAACGTCCTGATTCCTGAATCAATATCTAGCGTGATCTTCAACATGTTCCAATAACAAAAAAAACATACATAGTTTATTGTTTGGATTCCTACGCAGAGATATCAGGGAAAGGGCAATGACCGCTATTGCCACGCTAAAGCGGTTCGGGAATAGTCAAATTCACGGACATCGTTTACCGATGGCGCTCTTTTCATTTCACATAACATAATGTGATCGCCGAAGGGTCGGCAGGACCTATACAATGTGGCGCTACAATGGTGACTTTAATTTAATACACGGGTAGGGCTAGTGCCCATTAACCATATAAATATTGATACGTTAAAATAATACGTAAACTGAAAAAAAAAATTTTTCAAACAAACTAAATAATAAAAAAGTCATTAAAATTGGGATCACCCTTGCAAAAATTCATTCATGAAATTACTTACCTAGCTCGCTTACGTTAACTCGGAGCGGCAATATGTCGGTTCGCGGGCTGGCAACTCGCGCATCGCGTCTTGTACCTACTCGTGATCGGTCCGATTCTTTGACGGCATATTATCAAAGAAACCGAGCGGCGCAAGTGGTACAAACACTTATCACATCACCCTCTCTTGTTACTATTAGTAATAACTGTCATCACTAATCACTGCCATCACGATCATAAGTTTACACAAGCACTAATAGCACAAATAAATGCGTCCGTATCGCAAGAGGTGTAAACGTACCTACTAGATAAGAAAACGAAAACCAATCAAAGTGTCTTTATCGCAGTACCATGATCTAATTACTATCCTAATTACACAAAAATAAATAAATAAAACAATAGCTAAGAGTCTTTTTCGCGACGTAATTATGCGCACTATAAATAAGTGCGTCAAGGACACGGGTTCGACTAGCACTAGAAAAGCAAAAAAAGAATTCGTGTTCGGTGCGGCGGGTGGGTGGAAGGGAGAGCGCGCGTCGCCTGCGCTGCTCGCCAACAAAGGAAATTTCCTTAAATTCGCCTACTCTATGCATTTGTTTCATCCTAATAGTATTGCTTATTCGTTTTAATTTCATTGATGCGAAGTTATGATCCGTGACCGAGGGAAATGACCGCTGCGCGACAGTTCTTTAAGTACAGGTTGCTCTAAGATGCTATTTCCTAAATTCTTTAATAAATCTGTAAATAATAACGTTTAATGGAAATAAAAAATTGTCATGAAACGAAAATGTGAAAACGTATATGTGTGTTAAATTAAGGTCACCATAGCAGCGCCACGCTGTATACACGGTGACATTTGAATCACAGTTTTGCTAGAACAATCGTTGTTCAGACCATGGTCTACTACTATTCTACAGCATCAAATATGTTATTAAAACAATCTAATCTAGGAGTTCTCAAATAAGTCTTATGTTGCTAAAACGTGTAATAATGTTTGAAACATTAACTGTAACATCAAAGTACTCATCACGGTAACGATATTGCATTCAAGACGCGAGCGCCGTGCGTCGCAGCCGCTGTGTCTGTGTTGTAGGGCGTAACGATAATCCGGACATTTTTAACATTGACTTTTTTGTGATTTTTTTCGAAAACCAATGACGTTTTTTTTTCTATTGGATGCTATAGAATGGTTGTAAACCATGGTCTGAACAACGTTTGTTCTATCAAAACTGTGATTCAAATGTCACCGTGTATAATACACCCACATTTTAATAGGGGGCGCGACTATTGCCGTCAAACGTCAACAAAAAACTGCAAGTTTAAGTTATTTTATTACATTTCTTTAAGCTCCTTCAAACAGACGCGACACGCGACGCGAATCGCGCGTGACTCAAAGGCACCGCTCGTCACTCGTCGCGCGGGGCATTGTGTCGCGTCGCGAGTCGCGCCTGCTTGTAGGAGCCTTTATCTATAATTAATTCATCTTTAATTTGCTCTTACCTAGGTATTTACGGTTCGGGCAACGTTTTTAGAACACGCTTTATATGAGCATCATTAAGTTTTACCATAAAATGAACAATAACGAATTGGCAGCCCTGAAACGGCGTAAGGTACTGATATGAGTAAAAATTTGATGAAACGCTCGCTAAATGCCTATGTCAATATTAAGGCTTGCTCGAAGTGTCGAACAGTGATAGCATTGTTTAATAGGGTTATGCAAATAAAGTAGGTACAGGAAACAGACAGCCTATGTTACTTACTCATTAAAAATACCTACACAATTAGGTATTGCCAAAGATCTCGTTAATTATCTAATTGGTTACAGCTGAGTTAATTGCTCCCAACCATGGTAATTTCAAATTAGAGTTGAGGCGTCTACCTGCCTCATAATTACTGAATTAAACAGAATATTACTGACAAGAGACTTAATATATAAGCCTTCCCACGGTAGGTATGTAACTAATCCATACTAATATCACATGAATAAATAATTTATTCATGTGCTAATTATACCTACATGCGAAAGTAATTTGTCTGTCTGTCTCCTTTTCACTCCATCACTACTGTACCGAGTCTTGGACCTGGAGAAGGCCATTGGCTACATTTCACCCTAGAAAGTTGTTTAAAAAAAAATATGAAATTTATAGTAGATACCTACACGCAGATTGAGTCACGGGCAACAGCTAATAGTAAAACTCACTAATAACTAAAGAATGTCTGTCTAACACCGAGTTATGCGGGACTGCGGGTAAATAAACACGCATGCATCAATACCTACGTATTTAATGGTATTTCTATATATTTATGTCCTAATCCATAATCTAAAAAAAAAAAATAAGGAAAATATACCTACCTACCTAATGTTAAAACCTAATTATTAATAAATAAACTCACCATAAATTAATTAAAACAACACTGATAGAAAGTTAACCATTTTCAGATTCACATGAATAAAAATAATCGATGAAGTTCGATCGAGAACTAAGGTGGGTGAGATTGGATGTCTTCCAATTAGAGACATAGTGAAATGATAGCTGTTAGAATTAGATGTACTTACTGGTGACTATTATTACAACAACTCAAGGGCACTCTATGAAATAAAAAACTAACACAAGTGAATTCTATATCTTTCTTTCTGTAGGCATTCAAATATGTTTGTTTAGTGGGGGAATCGAACCCGTGACACATCGCGCTGAAACCACTTGCTCAGTCATTGCGCCATGCCTGAATAAAAATGATAAACAATGCTGTGTAATTTGTAATAAGCAAATACTCACATTATCTGGTATTTCTAACATTTTGCTTGTAGGAAATATCATAATCGGGGAAACTTGAAGAACATGATGATTAAATCTGGAAAGAAAAAATAAAATACATTTTTAGCTAGTTCAAGAGTTTCAACAACGTGAATTTAAATTAATTTCATATTGTTTCTCAATAATCATAATACTCGGTCACTCTCTGAAATAAACATATTATAATACAAGTATCAATTACGTACTAAAAAGCCTAATATCCAAATCAATTCAATTAAAAAAATTTAAAAACGGTATTTACAAAGTTGTTTTGCTGAAGTCCGCAAGCGTTGAAATAAAAACAATAAAAAACTTTACAATAACTGCATGAATGTCCTCTATTTTAGTTCGCGTATGTTTAAACTGTGCAAATAAACTTTTAGTTCTATGATACGTTGCGATCAATAAGACAAACAGCTTGAATATTGCTGTTCACTCAAATACGTAAAAGCATTTCTAAACGTTTCTCTGAACCGTTGACATTGACACCTGACTTGACTGACATCTGTCACCTTGTACTTGTACTGAGAGCTGGTGTGTTTACCAAACAAGTTGTTATGTTTGTTGCTTTCCTCTTAGCCTTTTTTTTTATTATAGCCACTATTCAAGTGTAAATTAAAGTTGAATTAGATTAGGAAACAAGTTTGTGTTTACTACCTACAGCAGATTATAGTTTCTTAGAATTTCGTCGTGGATTTTTAATGTGTCGCTGGTGTGCCCGGAACTTTGTCGGTGAGTAGTAAATAAAGTTGTTTGGATAACCATTTATTTTATTACGGCTTATAGTAAATAACGTTTAACCTAGAGCACGAGCCAGGCACATTTGGTTTTTATTAAAACTGTCAATGTGTAATTGTCTGTCGTGTGTGTGGCCGCTGGGCGGGTCAGTTTAAGTAGGTAGTGCCAGTGAGGTGGAATTACAATTTCTGATCTGAAACAGCATGGCGTCGCGTGCTGTCGCCGGCGTGTGTGTCGGCAGCGGCCCGCGCTGCTATAATGATAATAATCTTACCGTCCATTAAAACTTAAGTTCAAAATATATCTGTTAGTAGGCAGAACTTAGATGTTGATTTTTCTTTTTTTATATAAAACAAATGTTAAGACGAGCGCTAATCCTGCCGACAAACTGTCACGCTGTTTGGCAGTTTTATAAAATGTGTCTAAGTACCTAAGTGTTTGGTCCAAAATAAATGTATTTTTTTAAATTATTTAGTATGTATCAAAAACCTTTAAAGTTTTGTAATGAAACGTTTTCATCGCATATTATTTAAATTGTAAGATAATTATTATATTCTTTGCAATACTGTTTTTTAACTCATTTCGTATCTGTTATGTTTAATAACCAAGGTCCAGGGAATTTATTTACATCATTACTATAAACAATAAAAAGAAGAGAGTATTTCTTGAAACTCATTACACAAAAGCAATCATATTCTAAGTACAGAATTATTTTTTATTAACATGATTGCACACACAATACAGCTTGCAAGCAGTAGGTCTGTTTATCACTTAAAATGTAAGCCTAGACTTCCTGAAAGTGATATTTCTGAAACATAAAGCATAAGAGGGTATTCATTAGACAATATTTCCTTATTAGAGCATCCTGGATACAATCAGGATATACTGTAACAGTATATTTTAATTTTGCTTTGTTCAGACAACCTCGTGAAGCTGGCAGAGGTCCATATTGTCAATGTCATGTTGTGTTGCCAGTCTCATTAATAATGCATGGAAGATTATAGTATAGACAATGAAACCTATCTAAATCTAGTATCCTATTTAAAAATAGAACATAAAAATATATTTCAGAAAACTTATAAGAGTTAACTGTCTGTTCATAATGAGGTTTATTTAGAATAATGTTGCTTTAAGTGGAGTAATGATTAGTGACTGTTTATTTAGATACTTATGATGTTTAAATATCTATTAACATAAAGCAACGTTTTTATATAAAGGGGATATGACTAATTGACTGCTCAAAAATAGGAGTGTAATATAACTAATGATTTCATTGCTAAAACGTAGAACTAATTTTGATGAACTTTCGCTTAGCTATTTATAATTTTGAATCGGTGTTCTATTACATTAAACTGATTCATTGTCGGCCTCGACACTTAATTGTATGCATGTTAGAATGAATGGTGTGCAATTATGTCTTACGAATTACGATATCACGTAAGTAAATATTATACAAATTCTATTCAATATGCTAGCTAATACGTAATATGTAAAGAAAATATTGCAGGAATCATGTAATTATGGATATAATTTATAAATGCTCAATTCAATTTGCATTCCGCAATCCGTAAGTTCGCGCCATTTTGTCTATGCCGCAGCCGGCAGCTGTCCCAATCTTGCATCTTACTAAAATTATTGTCTATGAAAAGTGTCGCCATTCTCGAGGGGCCCAGTGGCACTGAGCTACTTTCTAGTTACCACGATCATAATCGAGCTTCTAGTTATTTAATAGCCCTTTTCTAATGTTTTATGTAAATATTGTGCTATAAAAATAACTGCCGAATAAAACATCGTTAACAGGTTACTGACACCGGTTAGTAAGTTAGAACTGGTCAAAAATATATTAAAAATATATACAATAAGACGTTTATGCAAGCATAAATTGTAAAGTATTTTGCAACATAGATTTTTCTGAAAATTTATTAAATAATTTTTATTAATTACACAAATGTTATTATAAAATATACAAACCCAGTTTATAATATGTCATGTCAAACATTCATGTCATGTTAAACGACAAACATGGGTAAATAGCGTAGGTACTAAAAATCGCAAAAATGTCGTGTGTAAAATTAATGACGTAACGTGCTTGGACGATAATGGATCGTGTTTCATGCTTCGTACTCATGTCATTACACGGTATACTGGCATAGGTACTGCATCCATCATGGTTTGTTTGCTTACGTAACTTTGTGTTCTTTTATGAACTGACGCGGTCGTATCATTGCAACTTAGCCCTTTGGCAGAAATAGGTACCTAGTACAATCGAAAATCAAATGTTCCTAACAATAATTTGGCTGGCTGTGTGACTCGCCGCTCGAAAGTAATGATGATGACGTCACGCTGAAGTAGGTGCACGAAGGCTGCGCTGATGTTCATGTTTGGGTTCACCAGTATAGAGGTACGAGGAATAGGGTGTAAAGTTCGCTCATACCTCCATAGAAAAGAGAGTATCCTTCGACCCGACGATCCCCAACGATTGATTTCGGGGTATCTAAGCTAGTTGCACGGTAAACTCTGCTTGCGCGATGCAGGATTTTGCGTGACGTCAGTATGACGCGTAGTTCTCATGTGGCGTTGTTGATGCCGCCATAGGTAAAATTTATTAACTACCTACATATACAGACCCCAACATACCTAGTTGGGAAAAGGTTCGGCAGATTATGATCATCGGACTGATGGTGGTACGACAGACTCATAAAATTCCAACACTAAGGAACAACATTAAGGCGATTCAGGATCTTCCTTGTTTAGACACTATCTTGGAAACAGGTTATTTAGGAAAATAACAATATTGTTTCTATTTCACAATAATAATCTTAAATTCTTTAATCCACTGACAGACAACGATCATCCTAAACTGCTTAGTCTAGAATATTTAGAACCATGAAATTTTCCCTAAACTCAGACCAAATAAAAAAAATGGTCTTGAGTGCATAAAGGGGTTAAATAGGGCATGAAAAATGCCATCAGACGCATGGCTTGCTTTGTAATGAAACCCTAAATGCTGTTGTACTTCGCTTCACAGAAACCACATCCTATTTATATATTTAGCATTGAATGGGCTGTTTTTTGTTTAATAACTCTTGTTATAATTCGATACCTTATGTTTTCGGATGTGAAATCATAATTAAGACACTCATTGAATTAATTAATTTATTTAAGATGTTTTTGAACACTGTTACCGCTGAAAATCAAACCTTTAGTTACCTTTGACTGTTTGTTTTTACATCCAAATCTGCATTTCATACTATTAATTTACTCCTTTTATAGTCTTAGAATATATTTATACTTTTATACATTTTTATCGTAATTTGTCATTTGACAGTTTTCTTTTTTTATAAAGCCTATTTTTTTTTAAACGTTGCCCCTCACTAGGAATTTCTCCTGTATCGTGGGTGCGATTACAAACATTTAAACTCACATACACAAACAGCCAGACCCGGAACAACTACTTGCAGGTCATGCAAATATTTGTTCCGTGCGGGGATCGAACCCGTGACACGTAACGCAGCAGTCAATCGCTTAACCACTGCGCCAACCGTGCCGTCATTTATGTTAAGGCCAGTTAGTGTAATAAGGTCAGGTTATCTTTCAAAGCCGTTCTTTATTGTTTCTGGCTGACTATCAATAAAGTATTTTTTTTGTTTTTAAGTTTTCTTCATCTGTGTAGTATTTAGGACCTTCAGCCCAAATAAAGGCAATATCTGGTTTTGATCAGTCTCTTTGTTAAATCAAATGAAAATGTTGTCAAATCATTTTATTACCCCTCAAGACCTCGCTTGGATCTATGCCCCCATGCTCAGCTCCTGCTCCTCGGCGCATGGACGCCGTAGCCCAGTTGGTTTTAGTAGTTTTACGAGCACCGGCGACCAGCTCAAAGTCCTCCCTAAGACATATGTGCCCCCATGCTGGGCTAGTCCTGCTGTTCGGTGCATGGACGCCGTAGACCGGACCCCAAGGGCCCGGGGAGTTCCAAGGAACCGAAGCGCTCACCACCGACAGCCAGGTTCTGGGTAGCGTAAGACGTTGGAGTCCCGTCCTCGCTCCTGCGCTGAAGACCTGTTCCTAATCTTTATTATTTTTAACAGTGTCATTTACAATTAGCTCCTAAAACTAATCGTTTCGTTACAATGTCTGCGAAGCATTGTATCTTTTTAAACCGTATACGCTACAGGTTTGCCTTAATTATCTTAGCAGATAGACGGGCTAAGGCGATTATGACACAACCACGAATCACGCTGCATGTTACGTGTCAACGCACCTACGCGCGTAGGTACTTGCGGGTGCGTGTTTTCGAGTAAGGTAAGTATGTCTTCCATTAAATATACCTGCTGATAAAATAAATACAATATAGTGTTATGGCGTCACTAAAAACAGAATCGTCTAAAGTTAACACGCAAGATAGACTACACCAGAACTCGCAAAACCAGTCTTGAGCCAGACTCGCTAACGCCCGCCTAGCCTGGATATTTTTAGTTAGAAAGTTGAAATCATGGTTTTCCCAAAAGCTATAGAAATAGGAATAACAAAAGAAAACATAAAAACTGGCCAAGTGCGAGTCGGACCCGCGCACGAAGGGTTCCGTGCCACCGTACAATATTTTACACTACATGTTTAAAAATAAACACGTTTCTTGTATGTAAATAAAATAAATTTCTTTTATTTTTATTAATACTCAATACTCAATACTTTATTGCATTCCACATGTAAACTTAGGTGGTAAACTTAAAATTAGATCACATGGACCCTGTCGGGCACAGCAAAATAAGTGAGTTAGGAGAGAGGAAGCACTTTTAATTAATAATTATAAAATAGTAGGTAGGTACTTTCTAAGAAGAATTAACAGTATAAAATATAAGTAAATAGGTATTTTTAAGTGAGATGATGAGATGATTTTAAATTTTCGTCTAGGTAGGTACTAAAATTATGACTTTATAAGTCTATCATTTAGATATTCATTAAGCGAATAGTAGCTTTTATTAATAAAAATTGTCTAAGTTTTTTTAAAACTATGTGAATATTTTCTTCTTTTTTTATTGATGCGGGTAGTTTGTTATATACTTTGATGGACATTACGTAGGGACTTTTAGAGTGCATTTTTAGTCGAGAACTTGGTATGTTTAGCCTAGATCGGTGTCTAAGTAAATAGCGTATTATGTATTGGTATAGCGGCAACAGAAATACACATTCTGTGAACATTTCAACTGTCTACCTATTACGGTTCATGAGATACAGCCCGCTGACAGACAGACGGACGCATTGCGGAGGCTTAGTAATAGGGTTCCTGTCACCCTTGGGTACGTACGGAACCCTAAAATGTTATGTTTTGCATTTTACATGTTCTATAGTTAAGTTGAGGCGCGGTTCTAACGGATTAATAATTTATTAAAATGGTTTCTGTCACGAATAGCGGAGTATTGCTAACTAAGAACAGTTTCCTTGTCGCCGGGTATTGTCGGAATGTGAACGTAAGCTTAGATCTAGACTGGCGCAATTATAAACTGCATTTTTCACATTCTGTGTGCCTGATATTGTATTATGTTGGGGCTCTTGAGCCTCTGACTGTTCGGAACACTCAGTGTAGAAAGGATGGCCCTTTGAACTGCATTTATTTATTTATATTTTTGTTTTTTTTTATTTTTTTAAATATTTATTTGCATTTTTTGCATTCTTAATTATTATATTTTTTTTTTATTATTTATGTACACACAGTAAAACAGATACAGAAGACATTATTAGTATTGAGTACAAAGGTACTGCTTATTTCTTAAGAAATTTCTTCCAGCAGACCTGCGAAAGGAGACATGAAAAAGAAATGTAGACAATAAGTAGTATGTGAGAACAAGAAGAATTTGGTTTTGCGTCTTAAAAAGGAATATTAAATATACCTACGTATAATAAAAAAAATATAAAAATTACATAATACACTTAAATAAATACATAATGCAAAAAAAAATATATAAATTCTCACAGTTAAGAGGAAAGGTACCCAATGCTCTTTCTTTCTTTTTTTTCTTTTTTTTTCTCATTTTGTAAATGATATGAATTTATGTCTGTAAGTAGGTTGTACAAACACTTTTACACGTCAATAATCTACATCTTGAAGTGGAGGCCCACTGGTAACGGCCGCGACTTACGAGTTGTAGGTCGTAGGTTCGAACCCCGACCAGCGCTTTACTTTGTGTAAATTATTTCATCACCGCTGCTCTCAAAACGCTGAAGAAAAACATCGTGAGGAAACCGGCATGTCCTAGAATCAACACCACACACATTGAGTGGACCTGTCCAGTCAGTGCACGCATTTGTCAGTAATCATGCAGCTCAACTCAGAACTTAAGGAGCTCAACGATTTGACGAACAATACCAACGAAAGGACATTTGGGTAGCCCGCATAAAATACTCAAACTGCCAGACACTGACTAAAACTAACTGAGAAAGAAACAGTCTCTTTTAAATCCAGACACAATCTTGACACCAATCTACATTGTCTTCACATGATCTTCAAAACCTGATGCATAGTTTGATTTGATGACAAAGTCACAGATTACTAAATAGTTACTACGTAACAGATACTTCACTCAGTAGAAAATTTCCAATACCTATTGAGATAATAGCCTACTCCGTCGCCTCAACAACCACTGCATGCTAAAATGTGCCTAAATGCTCAAGCGTACAGTTGTGATTGCTTCGCACCGCGCGATCCTACAGCAATCGCAGGGAACCGAATTTGGACCGCAAGCGGTCCGAGAGCGCTCGCTCGAGCGGTAGGTAATTATAGCGCGCAAGTACATGGAGTGACGGAGGCCTGACAAAGTTTTTAACTCCCGACGCAAAAAAGGAGGGGTGTTACAAGTTTGAAGGCTTTATGTGACTGTCTGTGTGTCTGTCTGTGGCATCGTAGCTCCTAAACGGCTGAACCTATTTTGTTTTTTTTTGAAAGGTGGCTTAATTTATGCTTGTTTATATTTTCGACATGAAACGTAGGTTTATATCTAAATCAAAGTCAGTTATTATTAGGCTGAGAATTACCACTTTCTGAGCATCAAAATTACAGAACAAGACTGCTCACAAATCGCCTGCCTTCCACCACTTCCTGGCATTTGAGATTGAAATTTATTTATTTATTTATTTATATCCTCACTTACAGCTATTTTTACAGGTATAACCCAATGCAATAGTGAAACAAACTTAAAAACTTATTATCTAAAACTTATTACATATATTATAATGTTATCCTTGTGAATTCACTCAGATCAATAATAAATAATCAGATATCTACCAAGAACAATATAGTTAATTTCGCATTACATATTAAAACTCTATCAAGTGGTTATGACGAGGCAATGATTTGAATGACTTACAAACTATTGTTTACTTAATTAGTTTTTGTGATTCATCGCCGCAATCTGCAGTTACTTCATATTTCCTATTGTGTCTTTTAGATTTATTAGGATGAACACACGTCATAGAATACTACGAAGAATTATCTAATGCATACGAGTAGTTTGTACGTTTTGTGACCAAGTGGTTTTTACTGTCTCTATGTCATATTCAATCGGATTAGTCCATAGATTGAATTGGCTGGGGATCCAAGCCCCTTTGTATGTGTTTGTCTAGTGCTATCGCTGGATAGCCCTTTGATCGATGACTGGCGGTCTTTGGTATACTTTAGATTTTTTAAGACCACCAAAAATCTGGCAGCACCTATATTGATGCAGGATTGTGACAAGAGGGGTCACCGTCACCAGCTCTCGTTCCATCAGAGATCCTGGATCCTTTGAGCATTCCTCCAAGATTGGTGATTTTATTCAGCAATGTCTAAATCCATGAGGATTTAATTAAACACTTTTTTTTAAAGATATGTCATGTCTTTATATTGCCCTGTCCAGTCATTACCTTAGTATTTATATATTTTTAATGGCATTGCGCGTGCGCTGGCCTGTCACACGTGATCTAAAATAACAAGTCGCGATTAAGTGCCGTTGCAACGTGCATTATGCACTTGATAGCTCGGTTGAGTTCATAGTTTGCACGAACATTCTCGTTAAAACATGTTTATTTATATTATGTGCATGCAAATTATCATGACAGTCAAGAAAGTAAGCAGAATTTTACGACGGCAGTTCATTTCTTAGTTCTTACACACCTTTTTTCGCATTACATTACATTTGTCCTTTGCGTAAGTGTCACTGTGCAAGCTAAGATAACGGTCCAACAAAATTCACTTCATCATCAAAATCGTATAGGTACAGTCAATTCCTTTGGTAACCCCAAAGAAACACCATTAAAAAGGTACGTAATACCGGTCAGATCACAAACTACTTTTCATACTTAACGTTGATAGAAAATCGCATTATTGGATCGAAGTCTCAAAGAACGTTCGTTTGGTTGGTGGACCGGTCCAACCTGCCGCGTTATTATGGCTGGCTGGACACAGTAACGGATGTCTGTCTGTCTTTGTAGTTTGAACTTAGAACGTCCAGTCGGCAAAAGGATTAGGTGTGCAGGCTCGATATAGACATCTTTGCATTATGTAGACAATATGGCTCAATATGCCTATGTGACTTCTAAGCAAACGTTGTCGGGGCATGAGTTAGGTAATTTTTGGTTACTAGTTTGTTTTGTTGACTGTACATTCTGATACCAAATATATTTTCATATTATTATTTCAATAATATATTTTGCATTCAATAATCTCAGTCGATAACATAGCTTGTTTTCAAAATCAAATGTTTTCTTAGAAAACAATACACCTACCTATTTTTATGAATGAGTCAATCAGGAGGTACAGTTGTCTCATTTATAACACATTTTATTGATACCGCAATCATATAATAATTCTCAGAAATAAAAGATTCATGAATAAAGATCACTTAGCTGATTATTTGGAGGATATTCTTCGAATCAACAAAAAAGCCACATGATATCAAATTCACACAAAAATATACCATGCGGTCAGTTTATAAATTGAATGGTGAGCGGCTTGTGGAAGTCGAAACTATTAGAGATCTAGGCGTTCAGTTCAATAAACAGCTAAGTTTTGTCGAACTTATTGACAAAATTAAATAAGTATGTTAAAAACATCAAAGATGCTTGGCTTCGTTATGTTGTGAGAGATCAAATTCGTATACAATTAGCTAGTTAGAAACAATCTTAGAGTATTGCAGTGTGGTATCATCTGCGTCACATCAAGCGCACCGAAAAGCTGCAAAAACGGGTTTTATGGCATCTCGCCGTAAGGGAGCTCGCCCGCGTAATAAATACAGGGTTATTGGTAAAACACCATCAACTTCTTAAGTAACTTTTACTATGGGACCAAATATGATATCACGAAAAAAAAATCTTCTGGCCCTACATTTTGACGAGTTCTGCAAACATAAATATAGGGAACAGCTGATTTTTTTTCGCGATTTCATATTTGGTCCCATAGTAAAAGCTGTTCATAATGATGAGTACAATAACCCCTAAAGAGGTTGATGGTGTTTTACCAATAACCCTGTATACGTATACTTTTTGTAGCTCCGATAATCGCAGCGAGTTTTATTAGCACGTGGGTGTTTCAATATTGAACTCTGAATCTTTTATATTCGGCGACAAAATAAACGCTCAGCGATTGTCACTCGTGGGCGAGCTCCTAAATGGTAATATGGGCAAAAAGCTAAACTCCTACCAAGGAAGACTTAGGTAAGTATTTTAATAAATGATAAATGATTTTATTTCTGTAAGTAGGTTTGAACAAACACTTTTACACGTCAATCGGATTTTACAAACTAGATGACGTCGGCATTTCCTATCTGACTACTCTGAGAAGAAAGGCCGAAACAAGCTCAGAGGTCATAGTCTCTTTTAAAGTCCAGACAAAATCTTGGTCAGATCATGTGAAGGCTATGTAGATCGGTGTCTGAAATGGTCTTTTGAGGAAAGAACCACACAGATTGAGTGGACCTGTCCAGTCAGTGCACGCAATTGTCAGCAATCGTGCAGCTCAACTTAGACTTAAGGATCTCAACGATTCGACGAACAATACCAAAGAAAGTACATTTGAGTAGGCCGCATAAATTACTCAAAGATTTTAGGATTTAAGATGGTGTCGCTGGAGAAACGCAAGAATATGAGGCACTAGATTTGGTTTTCATTAAGAAGTTAGTAACAGGGTCTTTGGACTGTCCTGATTTGCTCAGTAGGGTGTTATTCCACGTGCCACGTAATCTGTCAAGAAGTTCTAATAGGAAGCATTTCTGCTTGCAAAATCAAAAATCTAATTTGTCAATTTCTCTATCCTTTTTCCAACTAAGTTGAAGTCGGCTTCCAGTCTAACCGGCTGCAGTTAAATACCAGTATTTAATTTATTCTTTGTAATTTATTGTAATCAATTTAGCTAATAGTCGTATGTATTCGAACCATGTATTAATTAATTTATTATATTGCACGCCTCATAAAGCGAAGCGGTTGAGGTAGTGCTTTACTCCCGACTCGTCAAGGTCAAGCAATTTTGTGATCTTCAAATGCCTCTATCACAACTATATTGCACTTATACAATAATATGAGTAGATGTACATCGAGAAAACACTTAAAATAAACCATATTATAGTCTAAAAATCATTTTATGTTGCTACTTTGAAAAAAAAAACGTGAAGTACTAATTTTTATTTACGTGGACTTACGGTTGTCTGTACGCTGATTTTGTATGTACCAACGATAACTCCCAAAAAGGGCTTCCCAAAAAGGGCATTTAGTTCACACACATACTTATAAAATGGAAGAACTTTTCTTGCTTATACAATGTGGATCTGGAATTACGACATTAAATTAAAACGAGCACAGTACTAGTCCATCGAAACATTTTAAAACACGAAGATTAGTAATTAATGGAAAATTTAAAAATTGCAATTTTCAAACAAAATAAATAGCAGGATCAACTGCATAAAAAGTAAACACGCTTTATCTACGAAAAGTCACTGACCTATTGCGCGGCGTGGTGCGGGGTGCAGCGGGCGGCGGAGGTGCTGGGCGTAGGTACTTTAGACGGAGAACAACAAATCAGCGGCATAAACTCACTAAGTTGCGAGTTGTTAAATTAATAAAAGATCACTGATTGAATAATTAATCACATAATATCACATCACAATCAGAATTTAAATCAGCAATAGTATTTTTTTTTGATTTTCGAAGTTTTCCCTGTTGTTCAATATGCACAAGCGACATCGTCTTATTCAATTTTCACGGACTCGTCTTAACAAGTCCCCATCTGACATTCTTTTAAGTTTGTCGAAGGCATTAATTATTTTAATTTTTAAATCCTCCACAGTGTTCACTCCTCGTGCATACACCTCGTTTTTTACGGCCCCCCACAAAAAGAAATCCAGTGGTGTCAGGTCCGGTGACCGTGCTGGCCATCGAATAGTTCCAAAACGGCCAATCCACTGACTTTCAAACATATCCGTTAGTCGCTGTCTAACAGGCACTACGGAATGGGCGGGTGCACCGTCTAATTGATACCATAGTCGTCCATACACGTCCAAAGGTAAATCGTCCGTAGAGTCTGACACTGGGCCACTAAGAAGTTCTAAGAATTTCTCTGCAATTAACGTCCCATCAATAAACACTGGACCTATTATTTTGTTCCTATGAATTTCAACCCAGAAATTTAGTGAAAACCGGTACTGGAATGAAGACTTTCGACTCAGGCGCGGGTTTTCGTTACTCCAATATCTTAGGTTTTGTCTATTCCAAACACCATTTCTTGTAAAAGTGCTCTCATCTGTCCACATAATATTAGATATAAAGTCAGGGTCGTCTGATATTTTGTCAATAAGTCACACTAACCTATGCACACTATGCACTAATTCAACTATCATAAATCGTCTTTAATCACAATAACAACTTAAAACTTTTCATAAAATCACGACAATGCGCGCGCGGCTCGTCTTGTGATAAAAAAGTAGGCGTGTGCTCTCCTCAAAGGGCGCCGCTATGCACTGACTGGCATAGTTACCGAGTAAAGGACTTTTTGCCGAAAATATTCCACTCACACACACACTCGCAATTTTCTATGCACCACTAATGCATTATTTGCGTAAATAATATTTCTTTTTCTTTCTAATTGTAGTATTTTGTGGGAGTGGGCGGGGTGCGTCAGAGTAGGGTCGTATGACACCTTTCTCTGTCTTTCAAGCATATTGAGACGTAGACAATAGAATCGTACTTTTTTGCACAGGTTCCTGACCTTACAATGTTTACCTATTATTACGGACTCAGATCTACATCATGTTGAAAAATAAGAAAATATAAAATTAATTCCTGTGGCTAAAGTATTCATTGGATTTGATTGATTTTTTGTATACGGGTAAAGAGCATGCCACTCTTTACGTGGTTTAAAGGAATGTCAATCGTCCTGCTCCACTTTGTATATGATTTTTTTTTATATTACAAATCAATTATACGATCTATTAAAATCATAATTATTATAGTCACAAGAATTTTAATCATAAGAATCATCAATACATCCCGCTAAGTTAGAATTGACCTCAAATGTTATGATTTCATGAAATCCTAGTCATAATATAGGGCAATATGAACTTGAGGGTTGTATTGCTGTTGATAAATACCTGTTACGGCCGCGAATCATATTTTGATCAACATACAACATAATACTGACCTGCAAATTGAAAAAAAAAGTAAGAAAAATTTAATTTCGCGGGTTGGCCTGCCGCTTCCCCCATAAGTTTGCAATGTACTGTAAAGTAACAGTGTAGGGAGTTAGGGACCCATTATTGAAGAGCCTAATAAATAAATAAACGAGTGATCAAAACACATTCTTACTGTTAACTTTTGAGTATTACGTAAGCAACAAAGTTCACTGTTGGCGATGGTTCTTTTATTGTAACCACCGAATTTAATGTGTACGAGTACAATCATTGCATAATCAGCCTATAATGTTCTCACTGCTGGGACACAGGCCTCCTCTCGTTGAGAGGGAGTGGCTGTATCCACCACGCGGGCCCAGTGCGGGTTGGTAGATGTCACATGTCTTAATTTTTTTTGGTTCTAGGACGTACCGGTTTCCACACGATGTTTTCCTTCACCGTTTTGAGAGCAATGGTGATGACATAATTTACTCAAAGTAAAGCGCCTGTCTGGGTTCGACACACGACCTGCAACTCGTAAGTCGCGGCCATTATCACTGGGCCACCACAGCTGCTCATTCACACAATCATTGATAATTCATAAATTATTTTATTATTCTCGACTTGTACAATTCTGTTTGGCTTAAAACTTTGTTAATTAATAAAACATTATGAAATCAACGCCGTTTCTTAAACCCAAACCACTGATAACAATCAGCAATCCAATCTCATATTATTTACATATAAGTTGTTACCTGTAGTATGCATAATATTTTAAATAACTTCGATGGTCGATGCACTTAAGCCCGAAGAGGAAAACAAAATTCAAAATAAAACCGGTTCCCAACGAATAGCAACACTCCTTTGATCGCCCTGGCAGTTTTGTTTACACCTGTACAATCTTCAAAACATATATATAACCAACCAAGAATGTCTTACCATCCTTGCTGTAGTTACTTGCTCAGAAAATCTATTTCAAAGATTATAGTCATAGTACGGAGCACGTGAACAACGTGGTTTAAAAAGTAGAGTCCGACCGAATTTTGTTTTCAGTCTTCGGCAATTTTCGACCACTGTTGTGTTCAGCCGAAGAAAAGTCCTTTATCGTTTGATCTCTATTACAACGGAGTTAGCTGTCTTATTTATTACTCATTTCTTTTGTTAACTATACATGAAGAAGGTTATATTAATTAGCATGACGATCCATTCTATTAGTAAAGGTGTCATTCAATTTGGTCAAGGAATTGGCTGCGCTGCCAATAAGAAGTTTCTGTAAACTGTAATTTATGTTCTAAGTACATACATTATACATAGTTATGTATGTTCTGAATAGTGATATAATTAAACTTTGTGTCTTAAAAAGAAAAGCTGTACCTACACAGTAAAAAAATATTATCTTATGGAAAGATCTGGATTTTGTGTGTGTATGCAAAGCTAAATTGTCGGGAATTATGGATCGTGCTATCGAGATAAATAAATAATATCCTATCATCCAAATCCATTCAGAAAAGTTAATAGAATATACAGGGTGGCCGGAACATTGACGTCCAAAAATAAAATTTCGGTCCCTCGTATCGTGGGGTATTCGAATCACCCCCATGTATGTTCCGCGACTTTTCATAGTTTTCGAGTTATGAATTTTTTTCTGAATGTTTGAAAATTTTCGACCTGACCAACCTAAAAAAATTCTAAAAAAAAAAGTAGAGGGTTTTATCGAGTTTCTTTTTTTGCAACTGAATTTTCATAAGTAGTACTTTTATGCATAAAATAATCAGCTTCGTAACTGTGATGAAAGTTATGAAAATGTTGATCTAAAGTGAAAAATTTACGTTCGGTAAATTATGACTCAAATTTTCAACTTTAAATTAAAAATCTTAACAGGTGACTTCATAATTCCTAAGTAGGCTTCAAGAATGCGCCAGACTCTCAGTTTTCATAATCATAAAAAAAATGAAGTACTTAATAGGGCTACTTTGTTTAAAATCGGCCTTCAAAGACAGCGAGGTGGAAAAATTCTTAAAATTACCCATCTGAGTAATTATTTTTTTTTGGCTATTTTCTCGTTCCTAAGGTTAATTAATGATAAGAATACTGAAAACTAACCAACAAATAGTTTCAGAGTTGGGTAAGAAAAGTTTTACGTAAAAAGTGGTTTTGAATAAAACACAGATGATAATGTGAAAAAAGTACTTAATTTATTTTTAACATTTAGAAAAGGTTTTCAAAGTGGCCACCACCAGCAGCAATACACATTCTACACCTACGTAAGAAATTGTCTGGCAATCGTCTAAAAGCGTCTCTGTTCTCTCTCACAACACGTTCAGCTTCTGCAATCAACTGCCTCAGCTCTTGTTCACTTGAACAGTCTCGGGCGTATGCTATTTCCTTGTAATAGCCCCAAATAAAGAAATCGATGGGGTTGAGATCAGGTGAGCGTGGAGGCCACCTAATTGGTCCGCTGCGTCCGATCCATCTGTTGGGGTATGTTTCATCTAAGTAATTTCGGACCTGGGTTGCATAGTGACACGGGGCGCCGTCATTTTGCAACACCATGGTTCGTCTGAGTTCGAGATTCACATCTGCCAGCAACAATGGAAGTTCATTTTCCAAAAAGTTTTTGTATGTTTCTCCATCAAGTCTGGACGGCAGTTCAAACGGACCAATTAGTTCGCCATTGAGAATACCAGACCACAAGTTAACGCTGAAGCGATGTTGAAATGTCGAAGCTCTCACTTCGAGTGGATTTTCATTCGCCCACGTGTGGTAATTATGAATATTGAATATTCCGGATCGCTCAAATCGTGACTCATCTGACCATAAAACTTTATTGAAAAATCCAGGATCCTCTTGCTCTTTTCGTAACATGGTTTGGCAAAAATCAACGCGCAATTGGTGATCTGTAGGCAGTAAAGCTTGGACTCGTCGGATGTGGAACGCGTGGTATTCTTCATCGTGAAGAATGTCTTGGATATTCTATCCAAAGAACTGAACATCCCAAGGACTTCTGTCCTTGGGATGTTCAGAGCACGAGCCATACTTCTCGTACTCGTAGACGGATTTCGCTGAACTTCTTCCAGCACCATTTCTCTGCGATCCGGGTTAGCTCTAGGGATTCCTTCATGACTGCCGCGTCGACCAGGAATGCGGCCTGCCATCAAAGTGTTGTGCGTGTTAATAAAAACACGATGGTCGGGATATCGCTCAGGTTGCGGCCCACCACGACGTTGAAGTTGTTCGCGATACAGTCGCGCTGCTTCATGGCCGTTTCCTTGTGCAACTCCATAAAAATAATGCATTTCTGCATATTCACTTAACGTGTAACTCATTTTTTACACTTCCACGTAAAAAAAGTCCAAATCAGAATGCAAAACACAGTCCAATAAACGAGCAAAGTAGTCAAACAAGTAGGCAGCGGAGTCCGTGGGCAAAGCGAGTGTGGTAAAGACAAAATGGCGAC
The DNA here is from genome assembly GCA_937001585.2 of Brachylomia viminalis. Taxonomy (NCBI): domain Eukaryota; kingdom Metazoa; phylum Arthropoda; class Insecta; order Lepidoptera; family Noctuidae; genus Brachylomia; species Brachylomia viminalis. The sequence goes on from OW443314.2 coordinate 9,671,460, forward strand.
ACGCGTATAGCAGTAAACACAATGTGAGTACGACTGAGGTACTTGTTTTGCGTTGGCTTCGGTTGCGCGCCTTGCGTGAGAGAGATAGCAATAATTCGGTCTCTTTTCCTCTCGGTCCATTGTTATTGCAGGTAAAAGAGTTGCACCCTCGTTTACAACCCATAGTCCACGAGAACGGATCGCGCAAAATTCATTAAACTAACATTTAAAAAAATCTCCGTGTTTAAATCTTAGCTTTCCTGCAGTCATTTTTGGTTAGCAAACTAAATAACCTTAGGAGCGAGAAAATGGAAAAAAAAAATTTATTAATCAGATAGCTAATTTTAAGAATTTTCCACTTCGCAGTCTTTGAAGGCCGATTAAGGCCAAAGTTAGCCCCATTAAGTCCTACGTTTTTTAATGATTATGAAAGCTGAGAGTCTGGCGCATTCTTGAAGCCTACTTGAGAACCATGAAGTCACCTGTTTAGATTTTTAATTTGAAGTTGAAAATTTAAGTCATAATTTACCGAACGTAAATTTTTCACTTTAGATCAACATTTTCATAACTTTCACCACAGTTACGAAGCTGATTATTTTATGCATAAAAGTACTACTTATGAACATTCAGTTGCAAAAAAAGAAACTCGATAAAACCCTCAACTTTTTTTTTTGAATTTTTTTAGGTTGGTCAGGTCGAAAATTTTCAAACATTCAGAAAAAAATTCATAACTCGTAAACTATGAAAAGTCGCGGAACATACATGGGGGTGATTCGAATACCCCACGATACGAGGGACCGAAATTTTATTTTTGGACGTCAATGTTCCGGCCACCCTGTATGCAATACATAATAAATGCAGATAATCCTTTTTTATTAAACAGGTTTATATGATTATAAATGTCTAACTTAAAAAGAGTATTAATTCTTTTAAATCCTTTAGCGCCGCTAGCGACCAAGCTCGACACAACTTAGATGTAGCATCGGCAAAATTCGTAAAACCGATCTCATCCGAACTGAGTGCGCCTTCAAAATCACCAATCCTTGTTACTGCTTTAGGCGAAAATAATCTTTACGCAAACGCAATAACTTGTAAAGTTATGTAACCGTATTGAGGCGTAGATTTACATGGACTTGCTTGCAAAATAAATGATCACGTAAATAAAGTCTGTATTATTTGTTTGTTTTTTTAGATTCGTTTTGAAGATGGTTAGAACGATGAATATGACAAATCAAACTTTTAGGGATATTTAATGTTAAAAACTTCACTTCGTATTGTTTAAATTATTGAATACATGCATATAATTATGTAACATGATTAATCAATACTACCCTATATTATTTAAAAAGTTTCTAGTCTACCCTTCAATGTCATTCATATAATTATTAATAAATAGTTAATATTATGTTTATATAGTTCATCATATAATTAAGGGCATGCAATATATGGAATAGATAATATTAAAAAAAAAACCATGGGAATTATGTTTGTATTAGCCTTGCACGACTTAGCATCAGTTACTATAAAAATAGTTTATTCTTGTTCGAATGGTTGTACACCTTACAAATCCATACTTACGATTCGCCACTGTCTGATGATAAGTAATTTATGTATAAGATAAATTGATCCAAATATTGGTCTGTTCTATCCTCGTGTCGCATATGCTCTTTTTCGCATTTTATTGCGTCATCGACTACTTTTTCCCATTCGGATACGCCAATATATTCGAATATCTCCATTAATATGTAGTTCTATGACTATTTATTTATTTATTTATTTATAACTTTTCGCACAAAAGGTACAAAGGCGGACTTAATGCCTTAGGCATTCTCTACCAGTCAACCAAGGGTGGTGAAGAGATTAGATGGCAGGTGCTTTAATTGAAAGGAAAGGAAAGCATTGATTTGAGCGATGTTTAACAATGATAAAATAAAATTAACTATCAAAATAACGTACACAAATATATAAATAAGTCCTATACACATACATACTATTTACTATACTATATACTTACATAAATATATATATATATATATATATATACAAATTCCAGGAAGAGAGATGTTGAGATGACTTTACTCTATTTGTTTCGAAAATAACTCTGCAATTTCCGCTTAAATGCATACCGACTGGTAGCCGTCCTGATATCAAGAGGAAGCGCATTCCAAAGAAGAATGGACTGAATATGAAAGGAAGAATGAACAAAGTCAGAAGTATGAGAAGGACAGAGTAGAAGAAGATTGTTAGAAGAACGTAGATTCTTAGCGTGAGAAGAACATAGGTATTGGAAGTGAGACACGAGATAAGAAGGAGGAGTGGGAGAGTTGAGAAGGGAGAAAAGCGTGGTCAAAGCACGCAAACTTCTTCTTTGGCGAATGGACATCCATTTGAGCTCAGACCTATAGCTCGACACATGATCATATTTTCTGAGGTTGAATATGAACCGGATACCATAGTTAAGCAATCTGTCGAGCTTATCCAGCAAAACCGCATTCAAGTCAAAGTAACACACGTCACCATAGTCGATCATAGGGAAAATCAAAGTCTGCACGAGCATGGTTTTCGTCTTAGCGGGCAAAAAATTCCTCAGACGATACAGGGATCGCAGAGTACCGTTGACCCTTTGACTAACACTAGAGACCTGGTGTTGCCAGCTGAGTGTAGAGTCGAGATGCAAACCGAGATCTTTCACAGTAGGGGTAATGGGTATGACGGTACCATTGAAAATAAGAGGAGGAAGAGAGCTAAGCGTCACCCTACCTATCATGCGTGAGCTTCCAATTACAATGGCCTGACACTTCGAGGGGTTTACAGACACCCCGAAACTATCAGACCACTTTTTAATAGCATCTAAGTCTCGGTTTACATCTGCTATAGCGTCTGACAAATCCTCAACCCGCTCAGCTGTATACAATTGAAGACCATCGGCATATAGATGATACGAACATCGAAGACAGTGAGTTATAAAATTAATGAAGATGGAGAATAACAATGGGGAAAGAATACCGCCTTGTGGAACACCAGCATCCAGATCACGCCAACTCGATGAGCTCTCATCAACGCGAACCGACTGCTGACGTCCCCGAAGATAAGAAGAGAACCATTCCCGCACCTCGGACGAAACCATAAGGTGGGAGAGGATAGAAAGGAGAATATCGTGGCTGACGGCGTTAAAGGCATTGGAGAAATCAATTAATACCAAAACGGTAACTTTGGTATCCTCCATGGCTTTCCTAATGTCACCAGTCACTTTAAGGAGAGCGGAGGCTGTACTATGCCCAGGCCTGAACCCAGACTGAAAAGAGCTAACAAGGTTGTTCCGATGAACAAACCCCGCAAACTGCTTGTGTACGCAGGCCTCAAGCACTTTAGACAGGAATGGGAGAATGGAAATGGGTCGAAAATGACTGGGAAGGGAGGGATTTGAAGTTTTAGGGAGTGGGCGGACATAGGCCATACGCCACAGGGATGGGAATTGTCCGGAATCAAGGGAAAAGTTAATGATGTGGGTAATTGGAGGGAGAAGGCTATCAAGGATCCAAACGACCATAGTACGACTGATGCCGTCGTAACCCACAGCCTTGGATTTGATAGACAGGATGATCTTTTTAATTTCGTCCAAGGTTACCGGAAAGAAGTGAAATGGTTCTATGAAGGGACTCGCTAGGCCATTAATGAAATCAACCGTCTGGGACAATATTTGGGAATCCAAATGACAAGTGGTTGTGAAGTGACGGTTGATATCATCAAGGCCAATTGTATTAGGAAAATCCACATGCCGTGGTCTGCCGATACCAAGAGTACCAAGGAACTTCCAGATATCAGCAGGTGAAGAAGAAGATATATTCTCGAGAATATGGCGGCGTTTAGCGTTGCGTATCATCTGATTACACCGATTTCTAGCAGCTTTGAAAAAGTTCCGATTTTCTTCACTGCGATCCCTTTTAAATTTACGAAAGGCCCGATCCCTGCTCCTCATCGCCATACGAACACCTGTCGTCATCCAAGGAGCAGGAGGACGCCGAAGCTTAATCTGCTTAACAGGAGCGTGTTTGTCATAGAGAGCAAGGACCGTCTGATTGAAAATACGCAGTTTTTCATCTACAGCTGTCGCCGCTGCCAAGTTTTCCCAACTGAGGTCTGACGCATCCTGACGAAGCTTCTCAACGTCCATGCGCGCAAAACACCGCATGTGCAGAACTTTTGGGATAGGTTTAGGCGGTTTTAGGACATATGAGAGGAAAATTAGGTCATGATGAGAAAATCCAGGCGCGGGACACTGACCATGAGAGGGAACAAGGGAGGGTGCGGATGTGAGGATTAAGTCGAGCCAAGTGTCATCGCCTGAGATGTTAAAATGGGTAGGTTGCAGTGAAAGTACATGGAGACTAACGGATTCAATGATGTGAAGGAGTTTACGGGATCGGGGAGTATGATGGGCAAGGTCAGTGTTGAAATCACCCATGATGACGCAATGTGCATACTCTGAACCTACGGATTCAAGTACCAATTCGAGGTTGGTAAAATAGTCAACGGCGGGTGGACAATAGACAGCACCAAGAAGGGTCTTGACGCCTCTGACGTAGACCTCCAAAAAGAGATACTCAGCGGAAGCATGGTATTGTGAGGGAGATGAGGCAATGATTTTAAAAGGAAAATCGCTACGAAGGTAGATAGCCACACCTCCCCCTCCCTTTCCAATTCTATCATTGCGGACGAGAGTGAAACCTGGGAGAGAGTAGGTGGTGGAGAGAAGATGAGGTTTGAGCCAACTCTCAGAAACCAGAACGGCATGGACATTGGTGTCAGTGAAGGTGTCCAGCAAATCACTGTAGTGACTTGGGACGCTTTGCGCGTTTATATGACAAACATTTAACAAATGACCTTTCTGTTGGCTGAAGCTTCGGCGCACAAAGTCACCAAGTGTGTCAGTCATAGAGCTGAAACTTGCATTAGCGGATGAGCTAGAGGAATCAATGGCAGAGTAAAAAGAATCATCATCAGATAACATAAAATAAAAATAATATAAATATAAAATATAACCAAGAAATATGCAAATTAACTATAGCTACGATTGCTTTTGCTTTAATTGCAAAACCACTATCTATCTATGCACCACCCACCAGCAGCACCAGTATAGTTGTACATGGATATCTTGGAGCGTGGCCAAAATCATAACTAATGTGACTTTTCATCAAAATCGTCAGTTATTCAAACTCCAAAAGATCCCTGTAGTACTGTACAGTAGTATTGATAATAAAAAAAAAAACAATAATAAACATCATAATGAGAAGAGGAAACAGCTTGACAAACAGTAAAACCAAGAAAAAACAACAACAAACAACAAAACAAAACAACAACAACAACAACAAAACAACAAGCAATACAAAACGAAACATGACAAAGTTACACGAGCAGAAACGAAGCGCAATTTACGAAGCACAACAAAACGTGTAACTAAGAAAATGGGACGTCAAACTTTATGCAAATTCAATATTGACAGGTGACAGTGACATGACAAACAATGACAAATTGTTTCTATTAAATTATTTTAACGATCAATTTTAGCAAATTACCAACATATTGTGATTGGAGTAGTTTTAACGGTTGAAATAAAAGAAATAGTAAGCAGGTAGATACGTACGATAAATACAAATATTACGTGAATTGACGTCCCAAGCACAATAACTGATTATGTTGAAGAACCACAACACTACACTTTACGTACTCCACTGTCAGACTTGCCTCCAGTTCCAGATGATTCCCCGGGCTTCTTAGGGTACTTAGCCAACAATGTAACTATCGTTAGATTCATCGAGACATTTTTAGAACTAACGTGATCTTACACTCGGGCCCAAATATTCTCGATTGGGTTAAAATCCAGGTGATAAGGAGTTAACCGTAAAACAGAATGACCATGTTCGGGCGTTATTCGGTCAACTGAATATTTAATGTGTTCTGCTTTGTGGTGTGTAATGATTTCATACAATTCTAGTTGCAGCAGATTTGACGCAAAGGGTATGTTTTATGATTGCATGGTTGCTTTTAGAGAGTTGGAATTCGGTGCATTGTTAATCTGTGTGTTTAATCTTTCAACTCTTGATATCGGTTTCTTTAAGCTTTTCATAGGACTATCCCTCCTACTACTGTGTGGCGTATGTGTATGTCTCTTCAGTATAAACTATATCCCGATTTACTACAAAATTTTTGTATCTGTCGGATATACTTAATTCGTTGAAATCTTCATCTTTCTCGGCCAGTAAAGATCTATTATTTTCCATTTTCTTGAATTTGAAACCCGGTTCATGCAATGTTCCTCGCAAAGTTTCTCGACTGCCTGTGAAGTTTGTCTTCCTTTAATTTGTTTAACAATGTTTGTTTTATTGTAGGCAGCCTTTTTTCAGTGACTTGAAAGTCATACGTCTTCTTCCTTCTAATGACATCAAAATTTGCTCAATGTTCTTTTTTTTTCTGGACTTTTTAGGTGAACTAGAAGTAGCACGAGCGGAACCACGAGTTGAACTAGTGGAAGTCGAAGCATTGTCATGCTCTTTCAAAACAGCACTTATTGTTCTATGTAACAAGTTCGCTCATGAAGGTTTGAAAGTGGTCTTTCCAAAAAACTATATTTTTTGACTCTTTGGCCTCTTGACTCATATATTGATAAACATTAAAAGTGATTTCACGCCTCTGGCTATTATACGGTTTACCACGTGTCAAGGTACACGTGTACAGGGTGTGGCGTAAATAATGGATAACCCTGAAACTGTCGATCGGCCAGATTATTATCTATCATTTACCCCACGTATATCGCCAATATGCCCATGGATGACCAAATTATTGATATTTTAAATAAAAATCGTAGTTACTCTTAAAAAATCAACTGCCATTTCTACAATTGGTGACTTGTTCTCGTTTTGTTTTTTTTTATGTCTTTCCTGAATATTTGTATTATCAGACCAGTATCAAGTTTTTTTTATTACAATCTAAGATAACATTGCAAGAAATACTTATTCTTAAATTTTAACATTTTTCTACGGAATAATGCAATTTTGGACACCTATATCGAAAAAAAATGTACGCGTATGTTGGCGATATAAGAGGGGTATATGATAGATGATAATCTGGCCAATCGACAGTTTCAGGGTAATCCATTATCTACGCCACACCCTGTATAGCGCGAATAGCGTTGATTGGCGCGATAGTGACCGATTACTATTGGTTGTGTAAATCGGAAGTGATCGGTTTTACAAATTTAGTCAATGCTAGGAGTATAAGTTGTGTTGTACCCTACTTAATAGCTAAATTATTTTATTACTTCAAATTTTAGTAAGTACGTATTAAGCGGGTGGACCGATTTAAATGAAATGAATACCAATCTGTTCTGACTATACAAGGTATTGTTTTGCACCCTCGTCAAATTCGAGGAGGTAACTATGCTAATGATTCTCGACACGAATCAATAATAAAATAAGTAGGTATTTATTTTTATTTTTTGTATTTTTCGGAAATCGGCATGTGTAGCGCCCGTGTGATACTGCCCTGTAACTGCGCTGCAAGCTGTAACTGTAACGCATGCTCACAGCGACATAGTCGTACGACACTGCCTACCGCATACGCAACGGGGCGATTTTGTTCTTTGAAAGTGGAGTATTCTGAAATACTGTCAAACTTAAATACCTAAAAAAACAAGTATGCATTAATTATTGAGCAGGATCGTAATTTAATTTGATTATTTATGTCTTTCATAACAGCCTCCTGAAATTTGACGAGGATGCAAAACAACACGTTGTATTTTTAAGTCCTTAAATCTATTTAAAAAAAGTACACAAGAAGTTCAATAATCACGTGAATTTAAAAATCACCCCCAATTTTACCCCATTGGGGGATGATATTACAAAAACGAGCCAAAAAGTAGCCTTGCCAAATTTTATCGAAATCCGTTCTGTGCTTTAGGCTTAAAAAGGTAACATACATACAGACAGAGTTACATTCGAATTTATAATACTAGTATGAATTAGTATAATAGTATTAGTATATTGGTCGATTGAATTTTGCATCCAAAATGGTCAAAATACATGAGAAATCCTAACTACAGACCTTGACTTTTTTCAGTTAAGGCTTTTTGTTTCATCAATTATTTTTAATTTTTTCGTTAATTTAAAAAAAAATTTAATGCTCATTGAAAGTTTATTTTAGTACCTTTCTAATGACACCAAAAAACAGAATACAAAATACCCATAAGGGATTTTAGGGCACAAAACCCAACATACACGTAAAATTATTGTTCAAAATATTTACGAAGGTGTATTCCCTCCCTTTACCCTACTATAACTCTTAGTCGGTTTTTCATGGATCGTATTAATATTGCAACGAAATTTTGAGGTATAACGTTGCACTCCTCTTCAATGGCAAGTTGAAGCTCTATGAGACGCGTAGGAGGTTTCTTGCACGGATTGAGGTCACAAACTTCGAGCTGGCCAAGTCATCGCGGTGATTCCAACATCTTCCATGTTGTGGCGAACTGTTCTGGCGACATGTGATCTGTCGTTGTCGTGCATAAGGAGTAATTCTTGTCCCATAAGCCACGCAAGCGCCTTCACATGTCCTTCAACCACTTCATCGACGAATCGTACAGCTGTCAGTCCTCCCGATCTCGGGCCAAAAGTCGCCGGAATGACGAACACAATGTCCGTTTTAGTGTCCAGCATTATGCCACCTCAAACCTTACACGATCCACCTCCAAAAGCAGCACGTTTGCATTTGCAGCATTGGGCAAATCGCTGTGATGACCTTATGTAGACTCTAGAGCGTCCATCATGACCATGTAAAGTTATCCTGCACTCATCAGATAACATAACAGGCTGCCACTGTTCATACGTCCAATTTAAATGTTCCCTTGCAAATTGTTGTCGGGTTTGCCGGTGAGCTGTGGTCAATTTTGGACCATTTGCTGGTCGATGTGCAGTCAATTCTGCTTCAGCCAATCTTCTAACTGTCCACCGACTTACACTGACATTGCAAACTTCTTGAAGCTGGTGTCCCGGTTCAAACACGTTCAGCTGTCGATTTCTCAAAGTCACAAGAAAGCGGTCATCACGCTCTGCTGTTGTGCGCCGACGGCCCGATCCTGGTCGTCAAATGAAGCCACCAGTCTCTTGGAATCTCTGGTATACACGTCGAACGAAGTAGCGACTCAAATTTAGTTGTCAAGCAACTTCACTTTGATTTTGTCCTGTTTCAAGCAAGGCAATGACTTGACCGGCTTCTGCGGGCGTAGTGTACATGTTTTGCCAGTTAATCCGTATGATTCCGATAGAGGTGTTATCACGTTGACCTTCGGTATGCAAATTCATTTAAATAAAACGACCTTTTTATACCTGCGGCTAAGGGTGCGCGTAGTGCCAGTGAAAACGAGTAAATTCGGGGAATTTTGTGTATGGTTGTCTTTGTGAGTTACTTGAAGGTCAATGATTTTATTATGCTCGTCGTTTGTAGATTTTGCCCTCAGGTCATATAAATTTTGCCAAATGATTTTTACTCAATGTCTTTAGATTTAACCGCCGACCTCAATTAGTTTTTAAAATATAATCATATTTTAAAAACTAGATGAGGCGGTGTATCCTATCTGACTAATCTGAGAAGAAAGGCCGAAACAAACACAGAGGTCACAAGTCTCTCTTAAAGTCCAGACATAATCTTGGACAGCTCATGTGAAGACCATGTAGATTGGTGTCTGAAATGGTATTTTGAAGAAAGAACCACCAAGTCTCAAGCACACCGCACTTTGTATGTCCGCTATTAAATTTTTTAGTATGTCATAGTGTCAATTAATTTCTTTAATAATGTTTATTCTTTTTATTCTTTGTATGTTGGCACCTTGTTTTTATATTCATGTAATTTGTTATAATTTAATTGTGCTTTTGTGTGCACTGAATAAATTGTTTATATGCCTAAAAATTCAGCATTAATTAGTAACTGTCACTTGTAGTTTCCACCTGACCACACAGCCTATTCTAACACATTCGTTCCGCGATAATATGACTTGTATTCGACAAATTGTCTGGTAACAGCGTGAATCATTGTTTTGTCAGCTATTTTATACCTATGTATTAATTTCTTTTGATAATAATAATATTTGCAATTGCATAGAAAAAACTGTATTGTTCTTACTGTATAATATTTGCAGCATGTTTTATTATGTTAAATGTTTTTGTCCGAAAGTGTGGTCGCGCACTGGTGGTGGACAACCCACACCACTGGGGGAAGGAATTAACTACATAACATAGAATGACGCCTGTTGTCCCCGAAGGTATGGCAGATGTGACCTATATATAGTACACTCACATCTCGCCAGCTATGTTTGAGTCCCATGTAAAAGGGGGCAAGCCTATTGCCATCAGCATAAACAGCCTATAATGCTACTGCGGGGACACAGGCCTCCTCTCTGTGAGAGGGAGTGAGCCGTAATCTACCACGCGGGCCCAGTGCGGGTTGGTAGATGTCACATGTCTTCGAATTTTTGGTTCTAAGACATGCCGGTTTCCTCACGATGTTTTCTTTCACCGTTTTTAGAGCAGTGGTGATATAGTACATTGTTCACCGAGAGGAGAAAGTGACCGATTACCGTCGAGGGTGCCGTTTGAAGCCCGAGCCGTAGGCGAGGGCTTTAAAACACCCGAGATCGGGAATCGCACTTTCTCTCGAGTGATACATAGTGCTTTATACTACACCTACGAGGAAAATAAAAAACTAAATCTTTACTAATTGAAATGGTGCCAATGGCGTCTGCAATTTTCACATGTTCTTTTTTCAAATTGTTTATCCTGCCGCCGCAGGGTCGCACTGCCAGCCCGACACCATCCAACACACAGCTAGTGGGAGTGGCCAGTGTCATTTTGCGAACTTGGAGATAAAAACTCACTGTAAAAACTTTTTGGCTTTTGATATTTAGGTTACCGGCGCATAGTCTTACCCAAAATTAAAAAAGAAAAACCACGTAAGAAATGGATTTTCATACACTTTTCTCTCCCGCTCAGATGCGTTTTCTCCCCGCATATTTGTTCGATATGCAATGACGTACTTTCTACCGTAAATTTGATAAAGTATCAAGGTACTTTCCAAGCAGGTGTAGTATAAAAGTAATTTACACAAAGTAAAGCTCCTGTCTTGGTTCGAACCTACGACCTACAACTTGTAAGTCATGGCCGTTACCACTGGGCCACTACTGCTCTCTATTGCCATCAATCGGGCACAAATCCAGACTCTGGGCTGCAACTGAGAAATTCCAGAAGGAAACCCCCCACCGCCCCACCCGCGCATCGAAGCAATGAGGCATTCGAGTTTACATTACGTTACGAAACACATTTCTGCTTTGTAATTAAATGATCTCGTCATTGTTGGTAAACGGGTACGTATTTGAATATCGAAGATTAAAATACCTACTGTTAAAATATCGATGTTCATAACATCGAAAATGGAAAAATCGAACGACCATAAAACCGAAAATTAAAATAACGAAAGTTTATAGTATCGAATGGTTAAATATCCTACGTCCAATATATCTAAAATCTAAATATCTACAAAAGTTACATCGAAAGATCCAAATATCGAAATACAGATTATCGAATGTCCTAAATATCGAAGTACAAATTATCGAACGTCCTAAATATCGATGGGTAGGTACATAGAACATCGAAAATGAATATACCTACGTGTAAAAATGGGTTAATTTTCAACATTTAATACATTCATTAATTCACCCTAAAAATACGTACCTACAAAATATCGAAAAAAATTTGATGTAAGTAGTATGAGTGGAAAAAGGTTGCTTCTGCAACGTCTCCGGCGCTACGGGAAGTGCAACCCCTTCGCCCTTGCGTAACAACAATACAATACGTGCTTTGTTACAGCGGGCGGGGGTTGTCCTCCCTTCGCGCCTCCGGATTTTTATATACACTCTAGGGGTAACAGCCAAAAGACTACGTAAATTCGGGGTGCCCCAATTCGGTTTTGGAACAATTTTGACCTATTTTATCCATGAAAATCAGTGTCTAGTGTAGAAGCATAGGTCAATCGTGAAGGTATTATTTAGGTCTTTAAATTAAAATATTTTCTTGAAAGTCAATATGTTGTGCTACTAAAGTTAGTGACAGAAACGTATCGCTGCAAAACCGACTCCACGTAGTCTTGTCTGCCCTACCCCTAGAGTGTAATTTAGAATCGCGTAGGCGCGGAGGGGCGAGGCAGCCCGCGAGCTGAGGAGCAGGTGGTTTTAACACCCGCCGCCGCAGCTGAGGTTGGCCGGCGAAGCCGGCCAACAAGCCGAAGCTGCGGTGGTGAGCGTTTAGACCATCTGCGACGTTAAGCTCGCGTGGGACTGCCGGAGCCCTGCAGCGCCGGAGCCGTGACAGAAACCATGCTTGCTTGCATGTTGCATGATTGCTGCATGCTTGTTTGCTGCTAGATGGTAATCAGTTACTAGGTGGGTTACAAAAAAAACAAGGAAAACCTCCTTTCCTATTTTTACATTCTCATAGGGTTCCCTTCATGATTATGTTCGCCACTGCACGATATCAATGTTGCACAATGTACTTCCGTAAAAATGTTGGTTATTAATCGTGATTTGCACTTAAATAAACGGTTTACTTTATATTCACAATCCCAATATATTTTATCTTGGCTCCATCGATTTTTCGTATAAGTAAAACCATTTAGATGCACTTTAAATCCACCTGAGTTTTTAAAACTTCTAATACGTGTTCCGACATAATAAATCTATAATATTCTATAAACTGTACGTTACATTTACGCAGTAAACAGACTAATGACTCTTAATAGCAACGGGTTTGCAGGGTGTGAGAATTTCACATCTACCTACATTTATGAATACACTCATACTGCCTATATAATTTTTTTTCGGTATTTCAACTAGTAGGTATTTTTAACGTAGATATTATGAATTTAGATGTATGAAATGTTGATATTTTGAACTTAGGCATAATGTCATTCGATATTTTGAATCATTCGAAATTTTAATCACTCGGCATTTCAATCTTCGACGTTTTAAGCTTAGGTATAACAATTTTCGACATTTTGATATAATCGATATTTAAATTTTCGATGTTTTGAACATTGGTATTTTAAGCGTAGGTATTTTAATCTTCGATATTCAAATACGTACCCTGGTAAACCCATACGGTTACTTTGATTAAACGAAGTTTATTGCTTGTGGCTATAATTTGATGCTTCAGAGAAAATAGATTTTGCGAGATATTATGACTAGTTAGAGTAATGTAATGACTTGGTTGACGTTATTTTTCTTGAGTATGTTGTAAAAAAGTTAAAGAATCACATCACTCTAGACATTACTCCATCTCCTACATTAGAGTGTTTAGTTTCAACAAGGCTTCCATTCCACCAACTGACATTATTGGAATAAAAGGCCGTGCCCTAAATTTTTTCTAGAATCTAGAACTTCCGATGTTCACGATTCAATCCAAGTTAGTAGGGCAGTTCTCACTCCACACCGAGTAGACCGCAAAATAGTAAAGTTCTCACAAACAGAGGTTACTTAGTATGATGATTTATAGATAATTGAACTAGCGACTCGCCACGGCTTCGCATTGTTTTAACGACTGGACAAAAAATCCAGATTTCTGTATTATGTTAGTTGTAAATTTAAGTCGTAATTCACCAAACGTACATTTTTCACTTTAGACCAACATGCATTTTGATGCATAAAAGTAAAACTCAAGAAGTGTGTCAATAATTTATTTCATATAGGTCGAACATTCTCAAAAAGTCAGAAAAACATTAATAACTTGAAAACTATGAAAAGTCGCGGAACATTCATGGGGGTGATTCGGTTACCCCAAAATACAATTTCCAAATTTTTATTTTGGACTTCAATGTTCCGGCCATCCTGTAGATACAGACGTGGCGCCAGTGAAAGAAAGTTGAAAGGGAGTGGTTTGTCTTGGTATGGGCATGTCACAAGGAGTGATGACACGCAATTGACGTAAAGAGTGATGAATATAAATGAGGATGCATAGAGAGGGAGAGGGAGGCCAATGAAAAGATGGATAGGTAGTGTCAGGAACGATATTCAAGAAAAGGGAGTGAATGATAGTGTTAGTTAATAAAGTAGAAGAAAGCGTGTTGCACTGACACCAAGATAACAAGGGATAAGGACAGGAAGATGATGATGAGTGATTTATATTCGGGCTTTTTTATTTTTTATGTTCGGGTGCCGTCGCCTATCTTCGTGTCAGGCGTCGGGCGGCTGCGCGAACAATCACAATCCCCTATCCATATTATCATCTATATTTAATCATGATCTGGCAATCTGAGTAATTTATGCGGCCTACCCAAATGTCGTTGTGGTCCTTAAGTTATAAGTTGAGCTGCACGATTACTGACAAATGCGTGCACTGACTGGACAGGTCCACTCAATATGTGTGGTTTTTCCTCAAAAGACCGTTTCAGACACCAATCTACATAGTCTTCACATGATCTGACTAAGATTATGTCTGTACTTTAAAAGAGACTGTGACTTCTGAGTTTGTTTCGGCCTTTCTTCTCAGAGTAGTCAGATAGGAAACGCCGACCTCATCTAGTTTAAAAAAATATACGATTGACGTGTAAAAGTGTATAAACCATAGATATAATCTGTTTTTAATATTTCTTTGGTATAAACATACCTACTTACAGAAATAAATCATTTATCAATGATAGTGTTAGTTAATAAAGTAGAAGAAAACGTGTTGCACTGACAGTTGACACCAAGATAACAAGGGATAAGGACAGGAAGATGATGATGAGTGATTTATAATAACAATCCCCTATCCGTAATATACGGTGGCATTGATCGATTCATAAAATACCTAGTTTGTAGTGCACATACGCGACAGCCGTTAGACGTTACATGTTACATAGCAAACTGTATTCAAATGTAACCATTGTTTAACATTTCTAGCATGTTTTTCAAACATGTTGTACAATTGTTAGCTTGGGTGGGCTCAGCGATCGTCTAAGTCGTAATTATGGAAAAATACTAGCCTCTACTTTTCTATTCAGAAAAGATTTCAACAAAGATCAATGAGAAACTGTAGGTTTTAAAGGGAGAAGTATAAGGAGCACCAGGATATGATACTCAATAGAAAATAGTGGAAAGTGCTGCATCGTGTTTAGAGGACAGGCATTGGCATCGACCTGTAAGTTGGTAGTAAAATTCTGCGATTGATCAATTGATCAATCAATATTTGCCCGTTGTCAAAGTCAACATCTTCATTTCCTTCTCAGGCTCTTCCAGTAATTCCAAGTTGAACGGTTGAAAATAGTATGACAGCATTCACTAAAACCGTTTATTGTCATGGTCCTTTTATTACAGCTTTGATTAGGAATACCCCCTGTGACTAAAGTCAATGAGACTTAATAAGTGTGACGTTATTTAGATTATAATTAATCATTATGTTCACCCTGACTTTACTAAGTCAGTCTATCTTTTACATAAGCTTTCATATTCATACAGACCTCACATTTCCACGTTTTTGGTTGAACGTTTTAATTAAATTCATGGACGGGTTGCGGAAATTTGCTCGCTGTAAGTAGATTATGGACGACGGGCCACTGCACGAATTTCATGTACGACAGGAAATTTTATCGTTACCTGGTAGATTAGACGATTTATTTATGTTTCCGCAGCTGTTAATCTGATTATTAATGGTCATATTAGAGATGTGATTGAGTGAAAGTGTCTCACTTACGTTACGTGTCTTTACTTTTGAAACTTTGGTATTATCTTTGTGATTGGGATGAACATCTTATGTTCTATCTGCTAGTGTCCCAAATGTCCGTTCACCTACTCCCTTGACTATCTGAACAACGCCTCTGACGCCCCAATGAACGTGGCCACTTACGTGACACAAACAGTACAAATAACATATTATATGTATGTACCGTCGACTGCCTCGTTGGTCTTGTGGTCACAAGCGCTACTACTAAGCACGAGGTCCTGGGTCCGGTTCCTGGAGTCTGGATTTGTGCTCGGTTGATCAAAATCTAAATCAAAACTCATTTACTCAAACTAGGCTGAGAATCAGCACTTTTTGAACGTCAAAATTACATAAGACAGTCACCTAAAACACCCGCTCTGCAACACTTCGTAGTGCTTTAGCTGGGAAGAAGAAACGGCGCAACAAACTCCCCAGCAGATAGCAATAGGCTCGCCCCCTATTTCATGGGACTTAAATATAAATAGCGAAATGTGGTTTGACTTACACCTCTGCCCAACTCTTAGGGGAAATAGGCGTGATGTTATGTTATGTACCGTCAAAACGAAAAGGAGAAAAGGGATGAACAGCTTGTCTACAAAATGTTTGCCACATAATTATGGCATTTAATAATATATTTTTGGAAATTGTTATCTCACCTCGCAGCCCTGGAGGGCCAGGCAGGTTGGGCTTTATTCTTATTATGAAAATATGGTCTTCTTCATGCTGCAATACTATACACTTGACATTGGCACTTTCCACAAGATACCACTCTTGACGACGATTAATATTATTACTTAGCAATTTGTACGATTAAAACAAAATATCAAATGAAATGATCACAAAAAATTTGTAACCATAAAGCTTTTTAGCTGACTCTTCCCCTTATGACAAAGTGTTAAGGTCCTATTAAATAGGTACCGCTTTTAAGTATAAATATACGCTTGTTTTTAGCAGACATTTTATCACTTAATTGCGAAATGTATTAAGCCATAATCAAATGTAAAAAATGTTGAATTTGGCTTATAGTTGACAGTTTGAAGTGTCATTATTGAAACCATAAGAAGTTACTAAGAGTGGCCATGAAGCTTCTTATTTATTAAATTATTGTTAAATCTTGCCATAAGCGGCAAAAGCGACAGATTTTTAATGTATTCACGATATTCACATAATCAAAACTGCATCTCAACGACAGAATATCGATATTTTGAACTTAAATCTAAAGGCAATCGGATCCGCACGATATCGATTAATGCACATACCAATTGCTTTTCGATGTATAGAGAATTGATTTGCGACTTAGCTACATGGTACGGACACGATAAGAGAGAGGGGAAGTTGGTGAAAAATTAACGTTAATTTTGTAAGAATTGATAGAGAAGACTAGGCATATAATTCTTATTATGAAGATCGTAAAAGGCAAATTCGCTCGCTAGCTTTTGGTATCGTGAGTGAGTGTGACCAAGCTTGTTCGAGTTTGTGATTACAGGCTTATAGTATTTTTATATCACGAAGCGACGCGCGCCTTACTTGTGGTTAACAAGGTGTAAAAACCGTCGCGTCCGAGACAACGGCGAAGTCGGAAGTGTGTGCGTGTCTGTGTAATGTGCTCACGCTACTCGTCTTCACGCACATATTCACAGCGTGTTGGTACACTTGGTTAACACAAGTAAAGCGCGCGTCGCTTCGTGCGATAAAAATACTATACTTATCACAACTAGTAGGATGCCTCATACAGAATGCATCTAAGACGAGGCCGGTAACATAGCAAACTGGTCACCAGCAAAATTCCAAATGATTTATTTGCATCTGAATGTTGGCTAGGGTGTTTACTGTTGCGCGCGAATGTATACGAGTATCTCCCGGGCCCTTGACTCATGGTCAGGACCTGGAAGAAACCGTGGGGTTTTTATAGTCGGTAGGAGTCCGGCATAACCCTCCGTTCTCCCCAGACGGTAGATTATCCATGAGGAACGCCCCACAGAAAAAAAGGCTGTGATCTGTGTAGGAGCTAAGAATGTGTAACAATTGTGCACTTTATATGTAAGAAACCTTTGCTTCACAAACAATTTTGTAAAACTTCGCGCCCTCACGCCCCTAGCCGCCGCAGGAGACGCCCTGGGCGTCGGGAGTCGCAAGCTGATTCCCGGCCACCATAGGCGCGGGCTTACGAACGGCGAGCAATGGGCAGCTCGCCGTTCGATAAGGACCAGGCCCGGGTCGATGGCGCGTTGTGTTCCCCGTGCGCCTCAAAGAGATGTCAGCATCAATGACGGGGTCTGCTAAGGCCGATGCCTGCCAGGGTTGCGGGAAAGTCCGAGAGGGATACCGTGGCCGCTGGCACAGGCAACTGAAGGAACACGGGTGTGTTTTAGTCAGTAAGACCGCTCTGCCCAGAGCGGGAGAAGTTATTTGATGATTTCTCACACTCAAAAAAAAAAGGTTATAATTAACAGGTTAGTTCTAGGTCTTCACTATAGCTTACCCTCACACACGCATAGTAACAAAATCACACACATTATTTTATGACTCGAAAAAGAAAGTATTTTTTAATTAAAATTGAAATTGATTTAGCGCCTACATTGCGTAACGTGATTTGTTTGATAAATTATCGGGTTTCTGATGTTTCTCAAAGAAGGCTGTATCAAAATATTGTTATGATTGTGGGTGTTTCATTAGCACTTCCCTTTGTTTTTCCGCGGCGGAGGTCGTGAGCCCAGACAAGCCGAACACAGAATTCGCTGGCAATGAATAATAATAATAATATAAAACGTTTATTTTCTCTACACATGTTATGTACACACAGTTAATATTCGATAATAGTGCACAAACAAGGAGCTAACTTTGTGAGAGACTGGTGCCTGTGGTAGGTTTAAACTAAACTAACGACGAATATTGATAAATAATAAAATCCAGAACGAGCTTACTAAAAGTGGGTTGTGATTAATCCATTTCAGATATTAAAATTACTAAGTGAGCGACTAGAAATACACAGAGGGCAACTTCAATATTAAGGCCAGCAGTGGCAGTAAGAGTCTGACAGACCCCGCTGCCCGCCCCAGGGCGGCGGACATCCATGAGGTTTTTACACCCCGGAAACAAACAAAAAAAAAGGTTAGGTTAGTATAGTTTTCAAAAAAAACGTGAGCTCATAGTACTTTGCTCATTGTATTATTTTTCAAAGTGGTTTTTCTATTCGAAACACTTCATTTAAGATAAAATGTCGCTCAGTATAAATCATGTGCCAAATATTGAAAAAAATGCAGGACGTAACGTTAACACTCAAACAAATACTCGTATTAGGTCGCTCAAATATTATGAAGCTTCTCATTTTGTATTTTAATTTTGTATTTTAACTCGAATTAATGTTTGTAAGTTGCTGTTCTGTTGGTTTCTCCTCGCTCACTTAGTAATACTATAGCGTAAATTAATTAGTTTTTTCACTTAAAACTTTAATTTACAGTCACGCGTTTAAATACTACCCATTTCTTCATTCTTCAGGAAGACGTTCTCAGGAGACTATCTCCGAACACGAGTAATAAAGAAGTAATTAGAAGATTATTTATTGAAGTCATATTTGAGAGAGACGCTGCTTCGTTGGTCTAGTGGACGCAAGCGCTACGGCTGAGCACGAGGTCCTAGATTCGATTCCCGTGTCGGTCAAAGTGTCTTTTTTCGGATGTTATTGACACAGAATACCGGTCCGATTCGGATTGGATTGGAGTTGCATCATTGCAAAATAATAAAACTTAGACAATAGGATTGCGTCATAAAAAATGTATTTTCGTAGCTATCATTTATTGAAATGTTTTTAATTTCGTTCAAAACCCATCTTTTGAGAGCTGTTTAATAATCGACCTTGATATCATTGCCTCTATTTTTATTATTTTTTTAAAGTTTTAATTTGTCAATAAATACAATTTTGTTATCGTTGCATTCAGATCTTGTTTATCATCTAACCTTGTAATAAAAAAAATATTATTCATCAAAGAACCCATACTATTAAACAACCCACAAAGAAGTCTTTGACCTTTTTCAATTAATTCTCAAAATTTTGAGCCTTGACTGTCATATTTTATGTAGTTAATTATAATAAAGGGAATTCAATCAACTAAAGAAATACCTAAAACTTATTCCACAAAGTCGTGCATTATTTTTTCAATGTTAAGAGCGTTTATACCGAGTGGCAACGTCGCAATTTAGTGTCATATTTCGTGGTTTTCAATTTTTATCATTTAATCGGAGCTATATTTTAAAAATCGGTTTAATTAACTTTTTAGAATTATGTGAAAACTGTGTAAAAAGTAAGAAATCGTTGCGTTTACAGTTCTATTTATATGCAAATAATACATTGGAAACTTGCAGGGCGTTATTTTCATTGTAAAATAACTGTAAGCACTACGGTTACTTACTTTTTAAACACTTTCACGTAATTCTAAAAAGTTAATTAAACAGATTTTTAAAATATAGCTCCGATTAAATGATAAAAATAGAAAACCACGAAATATGACACTAAATTGCGACGTTGCCACTCATAAGGTATAAACGCTCTTAAAACGGCTAAACTTGGCGGTCATTCGATTCAACTAACATCAAACGCATCGCTGTTTTAAACCTTATTTGTTGCCGCGATGCGCTATGGTCAATTAATTGCAAAATTTGCTTCTTACCGCGCCTTTATGCATAATCCCCGTAAATCAGTTTGAAGCTGTTTGAAGGAGCCTTTAAACTTTACCGACTATAAACGAGTATTTTCCAAAGAATAGCAATTCATTGTCATGAAAGTTTTCAGTAGGAAGGTCAATTATTAACAAAAAAATTGGTCCAATCATCTTAGCTACTCGTATAAATAAGCTTTGATAGTGTCATACAGTTCTTAGGGGAGGGGCTCGTGGCTAAGTAAGAACAACTGCACGGGTTGATCGATCAGGTTAAGCTACGCTTGCCGCGGTCGTTCCGTGGATAGGTGACCATCTTAACATCCGAGACCCCTCCGTGCTTCGGAAAGCACGTTAAACCGTTGGTCTCGGCTGTCATTCATGGATCTTTAACAGTTGTTACGGGTCGTCAGTACTCAGTATCCAGAAAGTCTGACAACCGGTCTTATCAAAGGGTATCGTATTATCTAGTAACTGGGTTGTGAAGATAGGCAGTCAAAAGTCCATTTGAAATACTGGTATTCAGCTGCATCCGGTTAGACTGGAAGCCGACCCCAAAAATATTTGGGAAGAGTCAGGCAGATGAGTGTCATACAATAACAGTTCTTAACACTTCCAGAACGGATTTGTTTGAAACGTGGCCGTGGGTAGTTTGACATTGTGTAGTTAACACCTAAAAACTACACGTTAAGGCGCGGTGAATAGACGAATTTTATGTATTCGAGGGGGTGAAGCAGATGAAGTGGGAGACGGGTAGTCCCGCCTACTGCGGGGTGCACCGCTCGAATTTCGCCGATGCGCAACTTCCATTATATTTAAAAGCGTAATTTCACTGCTCCAGTAAAATGTACAAATAGCCCAGCGCGCCGCTGTCCGACTTTACACTGCGCGTCCGCGGTGATCACTAGGTTCGAATCTCAATAAATGCGTTATTTTTGTTTTCTTATTTTTTAAATATTATGTACCTACATATTTTCGTGTTGTTATTTTTGAAATATATCACATATTTTTGTTTTCTTATTTTTAAAATAATTCGATAGGTAATTGTTATTTTAATAAAAACAATCATTTTTATTCCTATACGGGGTGTAAGTGTAAACAGTGGCAACCTTTTAAGGGGTCATTGTACTTATCATTATGAACAACTTTTACTATGGGACCAAAACCTGAAATCGCGAAAAAAAAATCAGCTGTTCCCTACATTTTGACGAGTTATGCGAACATAAATGTATGGAACAGTTGATTTTTTTTTTGTGATTTCAGGATTGGTCCCATAGTAAAAGTTGTTCATAATGATGAGTACAATGACCCCCTAAAAGGTTGACACTGTTTACACTTACACCCCGTATGTACATTTTTCTTTAGAATCAAGAGTAATATAAAAATAAAATAAAAACGTGAAGCAAGCTTGATGGTTGATTCTGAAGAAAAATAATATACAGTGTGTTACAAAAAAGTGTAGCAATACCAAAGGACGTCATTGTACTCATCATTATGAACAACTTTTACTATGGCGCCAGCTATAAAATCGCAAAAAACAGCTGTTTCATAATTTTTTACCTATTTGTATAATACAGCAGTCTTTTTTCAAGATTTTTATTTGCGCGAATTACGGTGTATAAGAATACAACGTGTGGACAGGCGGATGCGCGGAGAGACGGATGAAAGGGTGGACATACGGACGGGGTGGATGGATGTACAGGTGAACGAACAGGAAAAATACATAAAATTTAAACAAGCTAATCATTTAATTTAATTTTATAATTTTTGACATATTTACGTATGCGGAGCGAAATGTAAAGATAAAAAAATAAGAAAAAAAAATAAAAAAAATATAAATAAAATATGTATAAATTGTAGAAAGAAAAATTACTCAAGTCACAATTCTTCAAAATTTAGTCTGCGACTACAACAAGGGACGTTTTCTTTGTTTTCGTCACTTGATGTAACGAACAATGACGATTCTTTTTCACGCAGTGGCATCCCCCGAGCTCGCCGAGAATCGACTATTTCAGGCAAAAGCCAGTCCATGAAAAACGACACCAGCTTTTCCTTCATCTTTTTTTCCCAAAAATCGTCATCTTTTTTTATCATTTCTGTTTTTAGTGGCTTGTTTTCACCACTCCACACAGCAAACAAGCACTTTTCTCTACGCGTTACATGGAGCTGCCCTTGAATCTGATGGTACCAATTACTATTTTTGTTTACTTCAATCAGTTCAGTTTTTTTATTGTACTTCCATATCTGTATCTTGTTTTCCTTTATACATTCTTCTAGATCCTTTTTGAATGCCACTAAAGGACATTTCACTTCCACTACTGTGTCTTGGCCTATCAAACCATCGGGCGTTGCTCCAATAAAGGAAAATTCGTGGTCCACGAACAAACCGCACGGCTCAATGGTGACATTTTCTTGGATGGCAAGTTGTTGTAAAGCGAGATGTTCATTTTCGACGCCATGTGCGATTGCCGCTATATTACCGAGATTACTTTTATACAAAATATTTTCTACTAACTTTCCTTTGCTAGTATTCTCTCTTCGTTTCACTACTAATCCGAAATTTGATGCTGTTAGCATATTTTTCCTTAGTTCTACCCAGTCATCGCTATCTCTCTGATTTATAGTAGATATTTGTATTTTTTCTCTGTCCGAAGTTAGTTGTTTTAGATTTTGAAGGAATGATTCTTTAGCGGCATTTAATTCATCCGGTGTCAAATCTGGAGTAGTACTCTTAGCCCCATAATCATGTTGAACAGCATTGTCTTTCTTTAGCATCCGATTTTTTTTATGAGGTTTTGCTTTGTTTAATACTCTTTTCATCAGTCTTCGTTCTTCAAACTTCTTCAGGATACTTTTGGGACTTTTCCTTAAAAATTTTTTATGAAGGAGATGCCTCGGATGGGGGTTATTAAAAGAAACGACTGCAGCATTGCAACGCGCGCGGTAACCCCGACGAAGAGAGAAATTAATTCTTTTTCCCCCCACAATCTTTGCAATCACACTGTTGAAGCGCTCTACTGAATTGGTATCCACGTCTTCAAGCATGCTTCTTGATTTTGCAAGTAATGACTGGAGTATTGTCTGTATCCTGAACCAAAACGTAGTGTTTATTATTTCCATATTACTCTGTTGTGTTTTTTCTTTGGAACAGTAATAGTTCTTACAATTTCCATGATTACCAAAAGCATGTAGAATAGAATTTTGTATTTCGTTCCTAAAACCAGCTACTGCTTCCGTTTTGTCCTTTTCTAACTTGTACTCTTTTATTGATGCAATGACAACATTGACAACCTTTCGGATACTCAGAATTTTCGATTCGGTCAGCATTTTTCTGTGCACCAAGGCATATTTTGTGTCTTTGGCTACAGCCCTCAACTTATTGCACATATTGCGCAGCACGTGGTTTCGGCATTCAACTTTTTGAACCGTATGATTCTGGTAAGGATTGCGTGCCAAGATTTTTGCGTAGGTAGCCGAGTCGCCGTCAGCAATTAACCTGCCATAAATAACATTGTACATCAATACAGACGTTTCGAATCCTTGACAAATTATTTCGGACTCCATTCCGCTAGATGACCCCGTGTAGTTTTTAAAGCAAACGTGTTCTGGTGTAGCAATTTGTTTTTTCTCTGCCCGAGCACATACAAGGCAGTATTTGTTTTTAATGCCTAAAAACAACACTTCACCATATCTGCGACCTACGATTGCTGCAGCGCCAGACAATGCCTTATAATTATTGCCGTAGGATCGCGATGACCAACAGGCGTCGGCATATACGTCAATTAGAGGTATGCCATCTTTGCTCAATGTTCCATCAGCTATCGCTGCATCACGCTCACGCATAGCTGCTGCTGCCATGAATTCAACAGATGTTGACTCCCATTTCTCGTAAACCATGTTTTGAACTTGAGCATAAGTTGTTTTCGTAAATATGGGTACGTCCATACATGCTGTAATTTCTTCAAATTGCGAAAAACCGATACCAGCAGAAGTAATTCCTGTAACGGCACCCACGTTAGCATTGACATTATGTGTACTTGTTAAATCTTCGCTTGTGACAATAAACTCCTCTTTACACATACTGCATCTAAACTTAAATTTGGAGATCAAGCCGATCCTTTTTTCTCCTATGAGTGACATTTGTGAGAAATTGCAATTGAACAAAGAACTATGGCCGGATATAGTTTGCAGCTGCTGGATAAAATGCATTATGTCAACGACTCTTCGACCATGAATTGTTGGGTATATAATATTATCTTCTTGATATTCGGTCGACGGTTCAACGAATAGCACATCCTCAGTGATTTCTCTGTAACAAAAAAACACGTAATTTTTTATTTTATTATAACCAAAAAGAAACAAAATAATTCCAAATCACGGCAATTCCGCGGTGAATACAATGCGTGCACAGACAGACGGTTGGACAGTCGTTGACAGTGATTCAGAACAATTGGACTGGAAGTCGCCAAGTTCGTCATGCCAACTCTTTGGAAGTCGACCGCGGAGTCATCGCCTATCCGGCCGCTCCCATTGTGTGACGACCTTCAACCATTTGTTGATACTTACTCATCATAATTTGATTTTGGATTGGCTCCTGGAGTTACATCTCTTGCAATTGAAAGTGATGTCCCAGGGTTTTCATGCTCAGAATCCTTTTGTAATCTAAAATTGAAACAACATGATTATTTTTATGTCGTGATTTTTTTGAGAACGTGAGAAATTTCCACAATGTGCATTTTGAGTAATTTGCAATTGGCATTTAGAATATTTGCCATTTTGAGAATTAGGAATTTTTAGCATTTACCATTTTGAGACTCGTATGTCAATTTCAATTTATTAAATTCACTATAAAAGGTGCTATAACAATATCTGCCAACCTCTTGAGGGGTCAATTTACTCATCATTATGAACAACTCTTACTATGGTACCAAACCTGAAATCGCGAAAAAAAAATCAGCTGTTCCATACATTTGTGTTCGCATAACTTGTCAAAATGTAGGGAACAGCTGATTTTTTTTCGCGATTTCAGGTTTGGTCCCATAGTAAAAGTTGTTCATAATGACCCCTCAAGAGGTTGGCAAATATTTTTATAGCACCTTATATGTATGGGTATTGTGGACATTTTGAGAATTTGTTATTTTGCGCAAGCCCATTTAGCCATTTTGAGAAGTGATCCATAGGCGCTTAGCCCGTTGTGTTATGTTATAAATACCTACTAAAGTTGATAATTTACAAATTTCTTACAGACAAAGGTCTTACAGAAGAGTGTAAAAATACGAAAAGGGGTCATTGCAGTCATCATTATAGACAACTTTTACGTTGGCGCCAATCAACAAACTATGGTCATTTTGTCGCGGGTGAATGACCTTTTTATTTTTTCTAAAGTTGTTCATTATGATGAGTTCAATGACCTCCTGTCGCATTACTAGTTACTACAATATTCTGTAACACCATGTATAAGCTTACTCATGAAAAGTTTTCTCCGATGGTTCATCTGCTGACGAATTGCTCGCCAAACGTTTCTTTTTACTACAAAGAAAAACAATAAAATTGAATTATAATTGTTACAAAAACAAGAAAATCAACAAAAATATGAATTACTGAAAATTTTTTTCAAACAAGAAAATCGGCAAAAAGTATAATAACAAAAAAAAAACATTTATTTCAAATAATAAAGTCAACAAAAAAAGTGCATATAATAGCGGGGATTGAACCCGTGATCACTGATGCAGTGAACATGCATGAGACCGCTAGACTATTCGAGCTATGGAAATGGATTTCGAAATTACGCATCTTTAGGTAATCTATACAAACAAAATAACGTGTACACAAAAAGGTAGGTCCAATACTTACTTTATAACTTCCATCATGTGTTTTTGTTTCGTCGAATAGGATCTCTTTATTGCCCTGCGTTTATTTTTTTTGTTGCCCATTTTTTATAATGTACACTGATTGTTTATTTACACAAGTTTACACAACATATACTAAAACCGAAAACGAACAAAAATTTACACCAACTTACAGCACAACTTAAAAAAAAACTAATTGTTTATTTACATAACTTATGACTAGAACCGAAACCGAACAAAAATTTACACCAACAACAAAACTTAGAAAAGACGAATCACAAAATAAAATACTTATAATAAAAAGCTTTGATCAACAGAGAAGGATTATTTTCTGAGAGCCGAGCGGAACAAACTGACATAGGTCCATCAAGCAGCGAGCCTCAGCGGTCACTGTCGCTCCGCGTAGAAACGAAAGAGAAGCGAAAAGACGCCGCGATGGCGCGACATTTCTTTCGACTCGTTCGAGTTAGTTACTACTAGATACATTAATCTTTACAAATATTTTATTTCAATCGATAAATAAAAACAACAGTTCCCTTTATTATTACATATTACATCACTGTTATTAATTTTATCAAGATTTGTTTATAAACAATACAGTTACAATTGCTACAATTTCAATTTTAATGGTTATTTTATGATTTTTTTCTATCGAGAAAATTTACCGAAAACGTGTTTTGAACACAATGGTTCCCCCATAAATATGATCAAGAATAACATATATTTTTTTTGCTGCTCTAAAATGCCTACATTTGGCTAAAAAACTGTTTTTTGAAGGCTATTTTGACTATGTACAGCGCCTTAATTACGATGCTCCCACGCAGTTGAAGAGTATTAGTTTCTGTTTTTATGCTTCTGTGACATCACACATTTTGTTGACGTAATGTTGCCATCACGAGTGTTTGGCGACTTCATAGTTACCAGTAAAACGAACACGTGAATTATTGAATTGTTTTATTTGTAGACAAATATGAAAGTAAATAATAGGTAGATCAGCGTATTATGGTCCAGCCGGAAAATGTATTAAAAAGATCGAGAGGTGTCGGTTGGAACGAAGTTTCTTTCGCTGTATATTATGTATTAAATAACAGACACAATGACAAATCAACAAAGATTGAGAGTAACTAACTGGAAAAAAAAGGAAACATACACAAGTGTCGTGACGGTCAAAAAGGTTACACTTTCTTCGGTCTAGCTCTCATTCGAAGGCGAAGTTTCTTATCGCACTATATACTCAGATAGCGTGGGATAAGAAACTTTGTTCCAAAAACACAAGGGTCAGTTTCCTCTGACTATTTTATTCAACGATGAATCTAGTGTTTGAAGTAGAAAAGCGCACAATATAATATAAAGTTTCTAATTCTAACTACTGGAATACCCAGAAACGAAGTTCAAGAGAACCCTTGGACAGTGAACCATAAACTTCTATTATTAAGCCCGCCCATTGTATATTAAGTAGTGTTCAATTTAATTTTTGTTGTTATGTTTTTTGTGGTGTACAATAAAGAATATATAATATAAATATTATCTTTCAAGTTCAACTAAGCGTGTAAGAATGAACGTCAACCAAAAAAATTACTTGTAAACTTTGCTCCGCTTTTTAAGCGCTAGAAAAACACAGATTGTAATTAATCACATTAAAGTTAAGAGAACCTTGAACATTTAACATATTGATTTAACAACCAATCTTATAAGGAGCAATGTCCAACGCGCCTATTTTGAAACATCATCGTATACAAAAAATTACGTGTAGACTTTATTCCTTTAATTAGCTTCTGATTGGCTACTGGAACAGGACTATCTACGAACAGAAACCTTACTTAATTACGCCTCCTAACTACCTACATATCCCCAATCACACAGAACACACCCACAGCCACAAACACACACACACGCACACACACACACACACGCACACACTCACACATCACGTATACTATTGCTTAAATTAGCTTTATATTCATAGTCGCTCAGGTAGATCGACACAGTCTACAATTTTTATTTTTTTTATTTTTATAAAAACGTTGCCCCACACTAGGAATTTCTCCTGTATCGTGGGTGCGTTTACAAACATTTAAACTCACAAACACAAACAGCCAGATCCGGAACAACTACTTGCAGGTCATACAAATATTTGTTCCGTGCGGGGATCGAACCCGCGACACGTAACGCAGCAGTCAATCGCTTAACCACTGCGCCAACCGTGCCGTCAAATTATACTTATAGCATCCTTAATTAAGCTGAATCACCGTCTCTCAAGATACAGGTTTCCTAGTTTGAGAGGCAGGGTTTTCCATATTGTGTAAGGATTTCAGTTCTTAGATTATATTGCATTGTGTTACTACCTAAAGCTCTCTAAATTGTGTGTGTTATTTATTATTATTATTCAAACTGCTGGAAAACACACAACCATATTGATACAATAATAACCTTAGCTTTAATCCAGGACCAAAGTCTATCGCGTTTAATGTGAACGTTATTGATTCCGTATTTCAGTTGATTATTTCACTACACTACCACACCACGCTTCTCGTACAGGTACTGGATCACCTTTAGCCTTTTCCCGCCATTCGTGGTGACTGACAGATGACATTAGTGACAGCAGGTCCCTTACTACTTGTGTGAATGAAGCAATTTTTACTTACATATATGTACAGTCAAAGTCAAAGCATTTATTTCAAATAGGCACTTTTGAACGTCAACATTTACATTTAAATAGAATTGATTCTAGTCGCCCCTTCCAAAAGGTAGTTTCGTATGGAGAAGAATGGGCAAGAAACTCCACCGTTACTCCTTTAAAATGTGTTACAATATTTTGTATATATTAATTATATAATTTTATGTGAAGACGATGCACATATAATAAAAAATTACCCTACCACAATAGGTAAAAAGAATTTAATAAACGTAGCAATGATAAATAAGTTAATTAAGTTATAGATACATGGTGTTCACATATTTATAAACATTGTAAAAGTATACGATTTCCCAAATTATGTAAGTAAACAAGTAATATGTCAGTGTGTCAGTTCAAGTAATCACAGAATGTAAATCAATGTCATAAAAATAACTAACTTAACTATACAATTAAAGTAGCAACAAGTTTAATTTTGTCTAGACCCTAGATTGTCCTATATGTATATATATATACACTACAGTCATGACGATAAAAAATGACGGAAAGACTCTGCTCCTCCGAAACCGTATAATTATGACTTAGACGTAGGTACCTATAAAGTTATCGTACAAAATTAACATACAGCTGTTGTGGGTATAAATTAGGTTTCGCCGAATTTAATGTGTTGTCTAATGATGTAACCATTCATTAGAACTTATTCTAGGAAACACAATTTAGTAGAACTGGAAAAATCGCGACACCCATCTTTTTATGTAGGAAAACTTTAACAGTAAGTCACACTTGGATGCGTTTGTTGATTTAATATGGAGTCATAAGTGCTGGGCAAATATTATGTAACTGCATATAGGTAACTTCAATATTAACTGCAATTATCAAGGTAACGTTGTTGGATTTGTAAACTGATGTTGGATACCCAACGTGGTAAAAGAATTCACTAGCTGATCCATGATAATGCTGAATCTGTGCTTTGTCTAATACACCCAATCATTTTTGACTAAATTCGGAGTTCAAATTCAATCTCTTTTCCTTAGGAACGCTGAAAGTCCAAAGTCCGAATAACAAGTAAGGTTTCAACAATCATGTGATGAAAAAGACTCATTATCTTAAGCTGAACGAAAATTGTTTATTATTTTGCAAACGTATAATCAAAATGGAGGAAATGACTCATAATTACATGACGACGCCGCGGAAGCTTGCAGAATACTTAATACGAATGTAACAACACATTGAACCCATCTATCTTGTCATTATGTGCTATTTTTGCTTTATTTAAGACCATTTTGCACTGAGTTTTTTGACTAGCGAGATTTTAGAATAGCTCACAAATTATACTGCGGTGATGATACACTTATATCGTAGTATTAGGTACCTAGGTATATTTTAATGAGTTTTAAAAAACGGTAAATCAAAACACAATACTCCTCTATTAATCAAGCGTCTATAAACTATAAGGTCCCTCGTTAGACGAACAACAGATTGTGTTTCAACTCCAGTCGTTTTTTTATCCCATTTAAGCCATATTCTTATTATCATCCCGCTGCTCTTATCCCAACTTATTTGATTTCCATAGAAAAGTCTCTATTTGTCGTCATCTCCGAGTTCACTTCCTTCCAAGCAACATCGTCATTCATACGATCCAATGAAGCTATAATATGTATTCATAATATTCATATATGGATATTATTTTTTGTCACTGTATTAAGAATCTTTGTTAAAAGCTTCCTTGTAAAATGATACACCGAACTGTATTCGTTGTATGTATCAATCTATCTATAGCCTCCTGCACTTATCCGGAAATGTATTGGTGTCAATGCAACCGCTATGATATTATTATGCTCCCCCTGCAGACTGGCGGAGCCGACGATCTTGATGGTTTGCTGACCCTACTGTAACATATAGTTATAGGTACTTACTGCAACTACTTACAGTTTGAAAATATATAAGGATTTTTTTTAAATACTGACTATTGTATGGATTCTCTCACAGAGAGGACGCTTGTGTCCCAGCTGTGGGAACATTTTAGGCTGATTATGTATGTATGAATTCTCGATAAGAAAGTTTTGAGTATAAACGTTAAAAAAGCTTTGTGAATGATAAATGATTTTATTTCTGTAAGAGGTTTGAACAAACACTTTTACACGTCAATCGTATTTTAAAAACTAGATGAGGTCGACATTTCCTATCTGACTACTCTGAGAAGAAAGGCCGAAACAAACTCAGAGGTCACAGTCTCTTTTAAAGTCCAGACAAAATCTTGGTCAGATCATGTGAAGGCTATGTAGATCGGTGTCTGAAATGGTCTTTTGAGGAAAGAACCACACAGATTGAGTGGACCTGTCCAGTCAGTGCACGCAATTGTCAGTAATCGTGCAGCTCAACTTAGACTTAAGAAGCTCAACGATTCGACGAACAATACCAAAGAAAGGACATTTGAGTAGGCCGCATAATTATGAATGATGATTAGGTTAGAAAAGCGGTGACTACCGAGAATCGAGAAGTATACATGTGCGCCGAGCCCAAATAAATTTAGATAACGGCAAGAAAATAATGATGATGATATCGTATGGATGCTAAAGAAAATAGTGGACGGATGCAAAACTTAAGATTATAAACAACTTATGATTAGAAGCATCGGAACCAACGGATTCGGTGATTAAAGATGAAGAGCTTTAGTATGCCATAGGTTAAGGCAATCATAACTAAGATAGTTCTTTACATTGTGATAGACGCCAAGACAGTTAAAATAGAACTCGGTCAACTCTGTGTTTTGTACTTACTATGTATTTATTTCCGAAAAGTCGTTAATATTCATAGGTCTTTGGAGTATATTTCTATTCATTTGTATAGGTAATTTATGCGAGACACACACGTACCCACTATATTTATGAATTATATCGCTTACCTAATATGCAGAGACACTAGCCCAGTGATGCATCTGTCCTTGCCCACTTATTAACATTGAATGAATCAAATGAATGCAACTTCTTCCTATTGTGCATCGATATTGTACTCAAGTTTGGCAAGTGACCCTAACGAATTAGTATACAACACACCAATTAGAATATCAATTTGCAGAACTTATTTTAAAAAATATGGTCAAATATAGCTTACGTATCTGAAAATGTAAACCAAATTCTTAATTCACAAGCAGTTAAAATACTTAAAATATTTAGGGACATGCAGGTGATTAGGTGTCTAAATATTCTCGACTTGCAAAAAGAGCACGAGAAGCGCAGCAAAATGAGCATGAATAATTATTTATCTATGATGGATAGACATGCCAGGGAAATACTGACAGTACTGTGTATTGTATATCAGGTTAGTAAGATTACAAATTAAACTTAACATTAATTACGCCTGTATTTTCTCAAAGGGTTTTCGCAAAAGACCCAAAAAACAGTATTTAGAACCAACAAAGCTACGTGCAAAGGAAATATTGTTCACGATATACAAGAGGTAATGCGATATATACTCATAATTCTGCAATACAAAGGTCAAGTATAATCTGTCTAGTTAATGTTCCGTGCTTTAATTGACGACCCAGATTGCTTGATTGATTCGACGATCCAATTGCCATGATTGAAACTTCCAACGTAGTTCTACAATCCGGTAGATAGAACTTGCGCTTTACTTTATTTGATTTTGTAGAACATTTAGTAGTACATTTAAAAGGGAGGAATACACGTTGTAGAGGCTCGTGGCTAAATGATAACAACTGCGCGGGTCGATTGAAGGTTGAACTACGCTTGCCGCGGTCGGTTCGTAGATCGGTGACCATCCATTACATATCATGACCCTTCCTGTCTAACCAGTTTTACCATAGGGTATCGTGTGGTATCCAGTAACTGGGCTGTGGAGGTCAGATAGGCAATCGATCCATGTAAAATTCAGCTCCGTCCGATTAGAAGCTGACCCTAACATAATTGGGAAAAGGCTAGGCAAATTGATTGATTTGTAAGTTTAGAATATTATTGACACGTGAAGACCAAAACGTGATCGATGATACTGTATTAGTAAAATCTGTTCCTACAGGTTAAATACGAAAGTTAATTCAGTTTATGAAGTTTCCAGCGTACTTATGTAGTTTTTATTTTATTATGTCAAAAAAATAAAGACGGAATAGATTCGCGTTTAGTAAGTCTTCGTCTCTTCCAAAATTAACTTGGCAAACCTGGATGACACATCCAACATAGGTTCAACAAACAAGGATTATCGCGGAAAATAACGTCTACAAGTTTCGTTTCAGACAACTAAACTAATATGCAACATCATTGACAGCCTTGTTTAATGGGGAAGCGGCAGGATTTTTTTTTTAGGCTGGGAAATCATGAAGTAACTTCTCCCGCTCTGGGCAGAGCGAGAGCGCGTGTCAGGCTCTTACTGACTAAAACCCACTCGTGTTCCTTCAGTTGCCTGTGCCAGGGGCCACGGTAACCCTTTCGGACTTTCCCGAAACCCTGGCAGGAAGCGTCAGGGTAGTCCGCGTAATTCAATTTTTCTTAGGTTTTTTGCAATTTGCAGGTCAGTGTCAGGTAAAATCACCAATACAGCCCTCTAAATTCATATAATCCCATTGAATGGCTATTGTATTGATGATTATAATTATATTATTCTGTAAATACATACTTGCAACGGTTGCGAATCATATCTTGTTTAACATATAACATGACACTGACCTACAAATTGCAAAAAACTTAAGAAAACATTAATTTCGCGGGCTACCCTGGCACTTCCCCTTAACCCATTACTAGTATAGGCTTCTTCCCTATGGTACTTTACTTGTATGTATCAGTCTTATCTAGGTCTTACCTGCCGTGAAGGTCATCCACCCATCCACGACTAGCACAAAATGCTAAAAATAATGCGTATCTTTTCACTCTCATATTTAGAAACATTCCTGTCTATTAGTATATTCCGGTTTTGCTTTAAGTCGTGAGCTCTCTCAGGCTAAAACATTACAAATCCAGCAAAAAACCTTTCAAAGTTTGAGCAAAAACTAGTTATGGTTTTATTTATATTATAAGAAAATAAAATCCAAATCGTGTAATGTTCAATCATTAAAAATAGATGAGATGATAGAATACGTTGTCGAAAAAAAAATTTATATGGACTTCGACATGGCAATAAGCCGTGTCATAGCCCAAAGAACATATTATATTAAATTTAACCCATTGGGTACAAGGGCTACTTGCAATTAACATCAAAATAAGATGTTTATAATGAATAGCGCGAATCGAATATGTTTATAATTTATAATTAATCACGATTCCAATATAAGTACCATTATGTTCATCATCATGAGCAAACTCTATTAACGTGCTACGGAGTTCGGACGAATACATTAGTAAGCTCACATACCTACTGGTTTATATTCATACATTTTGTATCAGCTATTGGTAATAAAATTATTGTTGAGATTTGTGATTTATAATGGCAAAGATGTAGACTTAGTTATATATGTCGTGGATTGAAGGCGTCACGATACAACGGACAGCGCCATCTAACAGTTTGATTCGTAAACGAATAAACATGTGATCGGAAACGCAAGCGAGCCGTACCTACCGCTTGGACACGATCTTCGGTGGAGGGGATGCAGCGACGATGACGCGACATCAGAATTGGGATACACTCGAGCTAAAGAAATTGTGCAGAATTGAGCGATGACATCACGCGAGAAGTACGGCAGGTACCGAGCATATTTCTTTGCCTGGGTTTGACCTGGAATAAGCACATGCACGTGCGAGGTATAGTACAGCGGGCCGGTGCTTATCGGAAGTTCCACTTCAAAGAAGTGTGCAGATTATAACCTTGGGCTAGGCATCCAATACTACCAATTCGTCAACTTCTGCGGAACCAAAGCACCGTTCGGAACCGCAACACATTTGCTTCGAGATGCCCACATGTGCAATGATGTAGGTGCCAGTACGGCGAGCGGCCCAGGTGTTACCGGGCCAGCGCGTCGCTGCTGCAGGCGCGAGTAGTGAGTGCAATGTTGAAGTTTGCTATGTCTACAATCCGAGCAGTGTACTGATGAATACTGGTTGAGTCATATTCATTTTATTACGATTCTGGCGCCGAATGCTCTCTCATCAAAGATTGTGTTGCATCAAAGTTTAGTGGCAAGCGTGGAAACAATATTGTTAATTTAATGGGGATAGATCATGGTAGAGTGTAGGGCTTTCAATCCGGATATCCGCCGATTTTCAAATCCGGATTTTGTTGCATCACCATCCGGATTTTTCGGATTTTACGGATAGTTGTATTTCTTTTAAATATTAAATAAAAAGCTGTCATCTGTAAAGTACATGACTATTATTACGTTATTTATTATTTTAATATAAAAATAAATGTACAAGAAATTGAAGACTCCGATGGTGAAGAAGGTGTTATTGTAGCTACAAGTAATGTACTTGCAATCGGTCGTAGAACTGAAGTTTGTTTAAGAAACCAAGATTATAACTAAATAATAAAAAGAGTTAAGAAAAGTAGTCAAGAACTCAAGATGTTTAAAAAATCACCGACCAAGTCTGAGGTTCTTTATAAATACACCGCAGAAGGAGAACAAAAGAATGTTCGTCTTATCTTAGACTGCAAAACAAGATGGAGCAGTTTGATCGGTTCTTATTATCTCTTTTGACTGAATCTACCAGCCTATCTGATTTAAGTAGCATTGAAGTAAACGTTGAAGAGGTTTCTAACTTGCTTCGCAAGTTGGATACTTCGAAAGCGGCTGGCCCGGATAATATTTCTTCAAAATTTCTTGTTCGGTGTTCGACTTCGATTGCCCAACCTATCTCGCTTCTCTTCAGAAAATCCTTGGACACCTGTGTTGTACCTAAACTTTGGAAATCGGCTTTCATAACACCTATCCATAAGAAAGGAGTCAAAACTGACATTGTTAATTACAGGCCGATATCCAAGCTCTGTATTGTGGCAAAAATCTTTGAGAGGATAATCTACAACCAGGTGTATAGTGCTCTTAAAAACTCGTTTAGTTCCTTCCAACATGGTTTTCTGAAGGGAAGGTCTACCGTCACCAACTTAATTCTGCTCAATGATTTTATTACTGACGCCATGGATAACGGTAGGCAGGTTGATGTCGTTTATACAGACTACAGTAAGGCTTTTGATCGTATTGACCATGAGATCTTATTATCAAAGCTATATACTATGGGAATACGAGGTGATTTACTGCGATGGTTTTCTTCTTATCTGGAGAACAGGTCCCAAGCAGTAGTATTAATCAATTACATGTCTAGTTGGGTGCCTATCCCCAGCGGAGTCCCCCAGGGTTCATTACTGGGCCCATTACTTTTCATTATATATATAAACGACATCAACTCTTGCCTGATCTCATCCAAACTGTTGTGTTTTGCTGACGATATGAAGATCTATGCCAAAATATCATCACATGCGGACGTGATTGCACTTCAGGATGATTTACGTCGTCTGGAGGCATATTGTCGTGGGAGTAAGCTTGACCTCAACCCAGCTAAATGTTCGGTTCTAACATATTCTCGAAAACGCTCAATTATACCTTCATCGTATAGCTTGGGTGATCAATTACTACCTAAAACGAACTGCGTTCGAGATCTGGGGGTATATCACGATTCTAAGCTAACGTTTGAACGTCATATCGATGCCATAGTCGCTAAAGCATCTAAAGCACTAGGATTCATAATGCGGCTGTCCAAGAGCTTCAGTCAAGCAAAAACTTAAAAAATTCTTTACTGTACTTTCGTTAGAAGTCACTTGGAATACGCGTCTGAAATCTGGAATCCATGTTATCACAAGTACATTGATCGTATAGAGAGCATCCAGAAAAGGTTCATCAAGTATTTGTGTTACCATCAGAAAGTGCCCTACCGGTCTGAAGATTACCTCAGCCTCTGTAAGAAGTATCATATATTACCCTTAATTAATCGGCGAGCAATTTCAGATTGTATTTCGTTACTCAAAGTATTCAGTAATTCGATTAATAATTCTGATATCCTATCCAAATTTTATTTTAACGTTCCCGGAAGGTCTAAAAGATGGAACGTGCCATTGCGTGTTCCATTTACGTCTACAAATTACAGGCAGAATTCATTTATAGTGCGTGCAAGTAGAAGCTTTAATAACATGTGTAAGCAGCATGATTTTGATGTTTTCCTAACGAGTGTGTTCTCGGCTAGAAAGTGCTTGAGCCTTAGCTTTTTTAATTAGGATTTTGTTTTTTCAGTTTTTTTTTTATTAGGTATTGAATTGTATGTAGTATGAATAGTGTGGACTTAGTTTAAGTTTGAATGTTATCCTGTATTTTATTTTTTTTCTTGTGGCTGTATTGTGTTATTTGTGTTGTTCTCTTTTATAATCTGTTTTTAGAAGTGAGGACTTTTAATTGGCTGTCAGTCTCACATACTGTTTTTTTTTTTAATCTGTTTATCTTAGCTGTAAGTCTTCCATAGATAATAAATAAATAAAAGATTCTGTATTCAAGGCATTAATTGATTTAAAATCTGATACGGAATTACAACACTTTAAAGACATTTCGGAATCCCTTAATATAATTAAAGCTACGATAGAAGCGATCTGTGAAGAAGATGCAAACTTACTGACTGCTGACACAGCGTTCAGATTCATGATTCAGAAATTATCGCAAAAAGATAGCATTATCAGTAATGAACTTCTAGTATCACTCAAAAGCAGAATATCACAACGACGAGTTCCAGAAATAATCGATACAATGGCATATTTACACAAGCCTCACAATTTTTATGACGAGCGAAGTACACACGACTGTCCTTTTGAAAATCCTTCAAACGAATCTGTGACACTGACGATTGTTAAAATTATTTCTACATTTTTTGACATACAATAACCAGATCAAACAGTCATAACTTTAGCGAACTGATACACAAGGTACAACAAGATACAGAAGGTTGGTCTTCTTCAACTGTAAGCGTATCAATTAAAGCACTAATACAAGAAGAAATCATCCGGTTTATGAGTCAGCCATCTTCTGTGCAGCGACCGACTTTATCAACAAATGATTTATACACCACAATTCGAGTAAAGATAGCACTATTTGAGGAGAATGTTCAGAGAAGCAGAAATTTACAAAAGGTCTACAATCTACTTTTATCAATACCACCGACCAGCGTTGAAGCAGAAAGAGTGTTCTCGGCTACAGGATATTTATGTAACCTTTTAAGACCTTCCATGAAAAAAGATTAATTAGATAGTTTAAGCTTTTTAAGATCATATTACCAGGCGGCGGAATTTAATGACGGTGTTCAATGTAGTTCATGCAAGCGACACCTTGATTTTGGCTGCGCCAGCATCACGGAGGGCGGGTGGAGAAAATTAGGAGCCGATCGGCATGGAATGCTCTAAGTGCCGGATTTCATCACCATCACCGACCCCCTCTGCAGACATCTATCTCTGAGATACAACTATCTTTGTTATTATTGGCAGGATAGCCGAGCTACCTTTGTTATTAGGTATTGGCAGGATAGCTGAGCTAGTTTACTCTCAAAGCACATTTTGTCCACAAGTACTAAACCCGAGGACGGGTGATAGTCAGGGATGGTCGTTTCGCCATAGTACAGTGTTGATGGCGCCACGGTACAACGGACAGCGCTATATAACAATTTGATTTGTTTACGAATAAATATGTGACCGGAAACGCAAGCACGCCCTACTGCTTTGACATGAGCATCAGTGGAGGGGATGCAGCGAGGACTGGCGGAGATAACGAGTATTGCGACAGTCTACAATCGACAGACGAGCCCGGACAGTCTTAGCAAACGCTCAGTACCGACGCATTTGTTTGTTTCCGACGCATGTGTTTGTTTCCTTCGCTTGTTTTAAATTACAATTATATTTTCGTTCGAGTACCCACTACAGTGCCCACACTTACCTAAACTATGTCGAATCATGAATAAGACCCGATGTTTCGAAACTCGGCCACCCATGATGCTACATATAGTTTTATCGAACAAACACATAATATGATTAGGCACGTTTACAATGTCACTATAAGTAAAATAAATTTGACCACTATTCAATGGAAGAAGCTTTTATAAAAGAAGACATAATCACAACGTTTTTTTTTTATCGCATTGTTCGCGATCCAACAAACTTCATCAAAGAGGAACGTGTTCTTTCTCTGAGCGTAGGTTTTTATGTAGAAAAGGAATATGATAGTTATAGAGGCAAATATTATTTTCTCAACACCCATAAACATTACACCATTTACTTCGCCTCTTAAAAGTTCAGAATTTGCGAAAGAATCTAAAGGAAGACATAAAAAACACAAAGTCACATCTCATACAGATAAATCAATGAATCAAGAGACCCATATCGGTCTTGAAGAAATTTCGAACCAAAGTCGACATATTGAAAAAAAAATGGTTTCCACATGCCGATACCTATGGCGTGATTGTCTAAAATTATCGTCATAAATAAATTATCAGGGAACTCAGCAATTTTTGGCGGAACAGAAGTAAGAACAGTACAGTTTACAACAATATTTAAGTAGTCAGGTTCACAAGTTATTCATATCGCACCTGAATGAGGCTGTTATGGAAACACAATCATCATAATAATTTGTTACGTGATAGCGAGGAGTAACAGATCAAAGTGTATTAACTCCGTCAATGTAACTTGAGTTATAGGCATAATCCATAATACTTTAAAGAGAGCACACAAACACGATCCTGGATTTAATATTGTTTGAAACGATGTGCACGTTTGGTTCTTTTTTATAATAAAAAGTAATACAGTTTGGTGCGTCATAATTTGACATTAGTAACAAGGTTTGAAATAGATAACAAATCCGTTTGTACTATTCTTATTACGGTGGGTGGAGTTAATACACTTTGATCTGTTACTCCTCTTTACACAATACCGTTGATCTGTGATTTTCATAATAAGTCGTCATAAGAAATGGCTCAATTCAGATACGGTAAAGTTCATCTATCTCTAAACTTTAATTCAGTTTGTTTCATCGTCGTACCCCCATTCCAATTTATTTCATGTTGACGTAGCATGTCTTCTGATTATATTAATTATCCTTCTTTCGTTCAAACATCTCTATTGGTCATCTGAGTAATGACCCCTTTTCAGCCATTTCACAAAATGTCGTGTCCTTAGTTTTCATATTTTTTTATGCATCAAATAATAGTATTCCAAAGTTGCTTGGTATCTTAACAGTACCTAGTATTTTTACGCAACATAATTATCATAACTATAACAACTCGATTAATGTTAATATATTATGGTGTATACGTATCTATCGAACAGCTACGTGATCTATGTTTTAGATATCGCCCGTGGTCGTTAGCTGTGGTATCAAACTATAACCTTAGTCAAGATTGGCTATATTACAGTTGACGGTATCTTGCTGAGGCACGTTTCCAAAACGCAAGTCATGCGAACTTGCTTTACTTTAACATTTTGTTTCACGGTATTGTAGAGATTTCTTTAATTTAAATTAGGAGACTGGTGGTGCAGAACTACAATATCGTCTCGTGCTCGGAATCGATTACGCTTTATGCGTTTAGTTATCGATACCAATGTTTTTTAGTTCCGTGTGCATTCGCTGTTATCGGATACGTTTACAAATGGTCGGCCCTTCTAGTTCCGTGTTTACCTAAAAGGCGATCGTTAATATGTATCGGAAGAACCTGCTGGCACTATGATGATTAAATCTATGATATTCTTGCTAGGAGGCTCGTGGCTAAAAATAACAACCGCACGGGCCGATAGGTTAAGCTACGCTTGCCGCGATCGGTTCGTGGATGGGTGACCATCCATTAAATATCGAGCGAGTCCTTTCTGTGTCTCGGAAAGCACGTTGGTCCCGGGTGTCATTCACAGATCTTTGACAGTCGTTACAGGTAGTTAGAAGCTCAAATGTCTGACAACCAGTCTTACCAAGGGGTAGCGTGTTACGCAGTCACTGCGCTGTGGAAGTCAGATACGCAGTCGCTCCATGTAAAATACTGGTATTCAGCTGCATCCGGTTAGACTGGAAGCCAACATAGTTGCGAAAAGGCTAGGCAGAATGATATTCTTGCTATGGAATTGAATAAATCAGTGTTAAGATCTAATCAGCATTTTGTCTAAAAAAATGTTGCCTCTGGATTGACAGGTTTATTAACTTGAAAGTTGGCGATGGATACAGGTGTTTGTTGTTTCCGTTCGTTGACACACATTACACGGTCTAATGACGATGATGATGTGATTTTGTATAGGTATTTTGTTTCGAGCTTTGCTTAATGAACCTTTTTTTGTCACTGATGTCAGAGACTACCTGGATAGAACTAGTGTACGTGTACGGATTGGTATCTATATTTTTTTTTAAACACTTACTGTTATGTGTATCTGAGACCTACCTTTTTAGCTACTCTTGTTTTAATTACTGCGGCTCAATATTATTAAATCCTGCTATGATCTTCATATTTTGCGTATCTAAAACTTTTCCCTTTTAGCACATCTGGTTTCTGTCTGATCTGAATCTGATTTCACCATAGATATTCGAGATTTTACCCATAAATCCATACAAATTCCCTTTTATACTTACATACAAACATTTCGCCAGAACATATACAGGGTTATTGGTAAAACACCATCAACCTCTTAAGGGGTCATTGTACTCATCATTATGAACAACTTTTACTATGGGACCAAATAAGAAATCGCAAAAAAAATCAACTATAGGGAACATTTATGTTTGCAGAACTCGTCAAAATGTAGGGACCAGCGGATTTTTTTTTCGCGATTTCATATTTGGTCCCATAGTAAAAGTTGATCATAATGATGAGTACAATGACCCCTTAAGAGGTTGATGGTGTTTTACCAATAACCCTGTATAATAACGGTCATATAGCCGAGCATCTGCGGAAGTGCGAAGAAAGCCATCAACCGTGAGACTTACTGTCGGACAAGGCTCAATGAGTTCAACGCTGCTTACAATATTTTAATATTCCTACAGCGATGTAGGTAAATCGGTTTATTGCTTGTTTATAGATTATATACTATTGTAAGTAAATGATATTGCTGCGGAAATGTTGACTGTAGGTATCGATGTTAATGTCAAGTCGTTTAATTTTCTTGTACTTGTATGTAATTTTCATTCAACCGTACCCGGTCCATAACTTATTTTTGCTTTGATTGCGGCAAGAGCAGAACTAGAAAAATCGCTTTTCAATTCTGATTCAAGAGCCAATCAAATTAGTTTGTTATTCACATGGATTTTGGTAACGGCATTAGCTTCAACATTATTGATTGAATGCGCAAAATCAACGTCACCAATTCAAAAGAGAACTTGATGGTTCGCACAACTTTTTGCTACGGCTAAGTGGCGAGAAACAGGAGTGTCGGTGCGCCATCGTTTTTTGCTCTTAACTCGTATAAAGTCTTCGCGTGACCCGAG
The DNA here is from genome assembly GCA_937001585.2 of Brachylomia viminalis. Lineage (NCBI taxonomy): Eukaryota > Metazoa > Arthropoda > Insecta > Lepidoptera > Noctuidae > Brachylomia > Brachylomia viminalis. Next base: position 9,713,777 of record OW443314.2, read on the forward strand.
ATAAACAGGCTGTATTATCTGAGTAGCATTTTTTCACGCTTTATTCATTAGTTCGCAAAACCCGCGAGTCAATAAAAAACTTAGGATCCTGTACGTTACGCGTGATGATTATGACAGTTAAACCAAGCTCACTAATTACTGCCTAAGATTTTACAGTAAAAAGAACTTAATTACCGAAAATCGTAGAGTATCTCGTATATTCTTGTGTTATTGTGCTGTTATCTTGTCAAAAATCATTCATAAAGGCAGATTCCGTCTCGTGACCCTGACAATTTAACTCTGCAAGAACTTCCTGATTATAAAATTTTGACATCAAAGATTACCGTACCTTCGTAGACATCATTTAAAATAAGGGTCTAATAAAGGTGAAGGATAATTGTACAGTGTGTATATCGTGTGTTTATCGTACCGCGTATTTGATGAATTATTCATTTCACCTAAACCCGTTATAGCTATTAATGCTGCAAAATATTTAGTTGCCTTTATGCTTGGATTTATAGGACGAGACGAGACTTCAACAGTTTTACGACCACGTTCGCAATGTGTCAAAGATTAATAGAAAATATGTTGAAGACACTCGCACGTGATTTGAATGTGCTTAACTAATGTGTGCTTTCAAGATGCTTGTCGACGATAGAGAACAAATCCTTTATCTCACTCATAACACTAGTTATCAATCTATGTATATAGCCCTAGCTTCTTCCCGCTACTTTGTCCGCTAATAATTTATTGTATTAACATAGAATATATATTCTATGACACTCGGCAATACTGTAGCTTCCTATTTGTGACAGAATTTTCGGATTCGGATCAGCAGTTCCGAAAATTACCCCCTACCTAATTATTCGTAGCCCCCTACACACAAACCCATAAATTTTACCTCTTTACAGTATTAGTATCGATATAGATGTCTACATAAGTGGCTCGAGATAGAATGATCTCGTAACTTTTACACATTGTTTAATGCTGCTTCGACTATCGCTATTGACTGCTTTAATGGAGCTTCTCTATGTGAAATGACTATCAAGTGCAGGTTTGCTCACATTTGTTTGTAGAAAGCGCTGCCTGTTCTAAGTAATAAATTTCATAACGAGAATTATTATTTACTAAACCTGTTTAGGATTCTTGTAACATTGCGAAACAAATCAAGCGACCCAACTACTCCCAGTTCTCTGAAGCGTACAAATCAGAATAGATTTGTTGACCAGTCACCATTACATTAATTAAGGCTTACGTAGATCTCTCTCTCTCTTTCTCTCCTGTGGTTTGCTACAGAATAATAAAATTAAAGCCAAGCATCTGCGACATTTGAATGCAGATCCCGATTTTCTACTTCATAACGTGGCTAAGTTTCTATTTGTATTAGTGATTGACCAATTTCATATTCTTATCCACACCGCTTTCATAAAACACACCCTGGAATTCTAGATCAGATAGGGCATAGCAAGACAAAAAGTGGAAGATCTTTGATTAACAAACTATGGTTACCTACATCTTTCTATAGCACCTTCTACAACAGAATTAAGAGAACTCTGATAATGTAAGGCAACGTCATCTATTCGATATTCGTCAGGCCTTCGGAAGAGGTCTCAGCAAAAACAATGGGTCGGACAGGCTTGACTGACATTATAACATGTTACAACATGTACATGTTATGAACAAGTCATGGTCGTACTTATTAAGTTAAAGTTTAAACGGAACTGCCTGATTGAGCACATATAATACAGGAAATCTCTATATCCTTCTTTCCTTGGACCATTACTGTGTGAAGGGTGGGGGAATTATATTTAGGAATGACAGAATTTCCATAAGACAATCAGCTGTCAACGTTGTTACTACGTTCAAAGTTAGCTAATATTGGAAATTTGATAAAGTACTTGTAGACGAACAAGTACCATTGAAAAGAGAGTTGTTTACTGAATGGCAATTGGCTTGAGAAGCTCTTAATATCTTATGACCTACGAATAATAAAAGTCCTCAACCATTGCCATTATAACCTTCATTCGTAAAATCTCTTGTGTGAACCTCCTAATTGTTTACAGTTAATGTAGCTTAAACTATAACGAAAGATTGCACGGTAACTTCACTCTTAATTAAGTTAGTAATACTGAATTATTTTCATAATTATGTAGATTCCTACATATATTTTCTTTAGGGATAAGTGTACAAAAGGAGATGCACGTATTTTTAAGCTCATTGGGAGAGATATAAGAGAGAGAGGCTTGTGGCTTAGCAATAACAGCTGCATGGGTCGATCGATCAGGTTAAGCTACGTTTGCCGCGGTTTAAGTTTTCACGGTGAGATGGTTACAGAATCGCAATGCTGATACCTATATTAGAAGATATTAAGTTATCTTAGTTTAGGTATTAGTTGCAACTCTAACATGTAAAACAATGTAACTACCTTTCGGCCCATTTTATTGTAAACCTGTTTATGAGGTGCAAATAAACATTTTTATTATCTGTGGATGGGTGACCATCTTTACATTACAAGACCCCGCCGTGCCACGGAAAGCACGTTAAGCCGTTGGTCCCGGCAGCCATTCGTGGATCTTGACATTCGTGACGGATCGTCAGAAGCCCGAAAGTCTGACAACCAGTCTTACCAAAGGGTATCGTATTATCCAATAACTGGGTTGTGGAGGTCAGATAAGCAATCGCTCCATGTAAAATACTGGTATTCAGCTGCATCCGGATAGACTGGAAGCCGACCCCAACAAGTTGGGATAAGGCTAGACAGATAATGATGGGAGAGATTTAAAATGTTATTGTTATTCATACCTATAATACTGATTTATTGATATTGACCACGTCCGTGATTAATGATGCTGTATACAGTGGTATGATGATAAATAACAATCATAAGTGACAGATAATTAAGCGATTGCCTGTTCTTGATCGTGACAAAGGTGCTCATTCATAACATGAAGAATAAAATTGTGTCATCAACAAATCAATAAGTTTTTGTTTAACCAGTTTAACTACCTTGTTTATGTCTCCACATTATGAGAAATATCATTATTATACATTTAATAAAGTATTTGTGTGTTATTGTTAACAAATTTTAAAGAAAACGTACGTTTTTATGTTATGCATAATAATGCGACTATCTACTGTTAATTGCAGTGAATTTTACTTAGCTGCGGTTATTATTTTAATGAATTATTACATGCCCGTGGCATTGAACAGGTTATAAACATTTTATAGTTTGTTATTATTAGTGTAGGACAAGTTATAGTTACATTTAACCACAGTTAAGTTTAGAACAGATGTTCAATCGCTGTGATTAGAATATCTACATTCAACAAGTGTTGCTATCATAATAAAACTAAAACAAATGAAAATATTAAGTCATTATTTAATAGCTTACCATTTGATACGTTAGACAAATCGCTGCTTGTGATCATATCGATCGACGCATGACCAACTGTCCGCCACCTGTGTTCCTTGACCTTCCAGAAGCGTGGCACAAGTTCAGTCCAGCGACGATCGCGCTTCCGACAATAATCGATTCCGTACACAACTATACACTCGATTTAGTTTCAAACTAAGTCGATGTTCATTTCACTCGCGTACCGAATGCAAATCGAGGAAAGCGTTTTGTAAACAAGTGTTCCTTTTTCAAAACTTGTCCGTCGTCCGCGTCGGCCGGTCGGAGCGAATCGAATTAATTTTATTTATCGATGCTATCGGCAGTATTTTGTTTTTTGTTTTTATTATTTTTTCTCGACCGTACGTTGTTGAATAACGCGCGAGGAGGCGGAGAACGACGTGCGTGCTGCCGCGACGATGCAGCCGCTCGCAATAAAGCAAGTGGTTGTATTCTTTAGCGGCACAGCCGAAGAAAAAGCATGCCATGTGGACACGAACTCTCGCGCGGTTAATATCGATTAATCGAGGTAGCATTCACGCGGAAAAGCAGATTGGAAACAATAGAAATAATTTGTTGCTTTATTTGATCGCTGTTGTTTGTCATCGACTCGGAACTCAGATGTTTGCCCAACAGCTGCTCCAGCGATTTTCTTCGAATCTGATGAATTAAACTTCTCACAGGCTTTCACACTTATTTTGTACAATTATTACAAAGGTTTTCCAAGTAAAAATCCTCTATGGATAATATTATTACTTACCGCATTTTAATTAGTCACGTTTTTCCGGGATTTTCCTGTTTCTTTGCGCATTGTCTCATCATCTTTAGAGAAACCAAAAAGGTTTGTTTATCTTTGATCTCAGTTCTGGCACGTCAATCAATTACGTTAATTGATGAATGATGATATACAAAAGGAAAATGTTTGTTGCCGAGTAGTGAAGAGGTACCTACCGTTATTATGAACAAATGAACATGAATAATGAATACAGGGTGGCACGGACATCGACTTGGATTCAGTAGATGACTCTGAACGCCCCTGCGCGCTGTGTTGAACATTTTCGTCAGTTATTTAAAAAATAAATGCGTGTCGATACATTTTGACCGCGTAGGTATTGCAGTTTTGTAGGAAACAGTAGATTGTTTTTTAAATAACTGACTTAAGAGCGTTTATACCTTATGAGTGGCAACGTCGCAATTTAGTGTCATATTTCGTGGTTTTCAATTTTTATCATTTAATCGGAGCTATATTTTAAAAATCTGTTTAATTAACTTTTTAGAATTACGTGAAAGTGTTTAAAAAGTAAGTAACCGTAATGCTTACAGTTATTTTACAATGAAAATAACGCCCTGCAAGTTTCCAAAGTATTATTTGCATATAAATAGAACTGTAAACGCAACGATTTCTTACCTTTTACACAGTTTTCACGTAATTATAAAAAGTTAATTAAACAGATTTTTAAAATATAGCTCCGATTAAATGATAAAAATTGAAAACCACGAAATATGACACTAAATTGCGACGTTGCCACTCATAAGGTATAAACGCTCTTAACATTTCAACGCAGAAGGGTCCAGAATCACGTAGGTACTGAATCCTTGACTGTGCGTCGATGACCCTGTCACCCTGCATTGTTTTACAAATAAGTATTAATTATTTAAACAGTTGTTATCTTGAATAGGGCATTTGAAGAGTAAACTACAAAAGGTATCAGTGCGAATTACATACTTAGAGCCTTCTATAGAGGTAGATATTACACAGCACCTACTTTCTCACTTTTAGCCATACAAAGCTGAATTGTAAATGAAAACCTAAATTAAGTAGGTATACTACTGTCATTAAAAGTGATGTTGTGATGAAAACAAAAACAAACGAATGTCAAATGTGTGTGACGTTGGCTTGTGATGTCAACTGCCAAGAAAGGACAATGTCATGGTAATGTTATTTATTTTTATTGTTTTTTGAATATGTAACGTACGTTATGTAATGTACGTTATTGGACTTACTTTCAAGAGATTCGAGATATTTTTCCCTAAATTTACGGCATTGCTACGCCCTAAAATTTAGGGAAAAATACCCTAAAATCGCGCAAAGTACTTAAAGAGGTTTATTTGGTTGTCATAGTATGGGCATGTGATGCAGAGGAACAGAGAACACGTCATCAGGAAAGTTTTGAGTGTGAATAGATGGTTATAAGAGTAAAGGAAGACTTAAGAAACGGATGGATTGTGTGAAAGATAATATGGCTTGAAAGGAGGTCACTACCAAGATGACGTCTATTAGAGGTGTACCTATGGAAAAAGAAGACATAGGTACTTCTCCAACCCCAAATCATCATCAGCCTATATTCGTCCACTGCTGGACGTAGGCCTCTCCTAGTGAACGCCACTGAGCCCGATCCTCGGCTCTCCTCATCCAGTCTCTGCCAGCCGCCATTCGCAAGTCGTCACTACACCTGGCCGGCGGGCGTCCCACACTACGTTGGCCTAAACGTGGTCTCCACTCTAAAACTCGTTTTCTCCAACGATTGTCGGTCTACGAGAGATGTGACCAGCCCATTGCCACTTTAGCTTGCTTTGTCTTTGGGCTATGTCGGTTACCTTGGTTTTTTTTTTTTCTCTGGCGGATCACCTCGTTATCGTTATGGACCCCAAATAAATTAGGATAATTAAAGAGCACGAGGAGAGGATACAGAGATTTTTATCGAAAAGGAGGATACCTTCGTTCACCAAGGCGGAAACAATGACAAAAAAAGCAAGGGTGGCAATCTAAAAAGGCCATGGCCACGGTCCCAAATTCTGTCACCATTCCTCTTCTGCCTAGCCTTTTCCGAAATACGTTGAGGTCGGCTTCCAGTCTAACCGGATGCAACTGATCACCAGTATTTAATTTAATCTTTGTGAGTTATTGTAGGCAATCAATTTAGCTAATAGTCGTATTCGAAAAATGGAGGTTGGTACCTCCACAACCCAGTTACTGGGCAACACGATACGCATTGGTGAGACTGGTTGTCAGACTTTTGGGGTTCTGACTACCCGTAACGACTGTCGAAGATCAACAAATGACAGCTGGGACCAACGGCTTAACGTGCTTTCCGAGGCACGGAGAGGTCCACGAACCGACCCGGCAAGTGCAGTTCGATCGACCCGAGCGGTTGTTATTATTTAGCCAAGTACTTTTATAAAGAAACTGTCCATACATCAAGATCGCTCGCATGTACCTTTTACCACTTGTGTAAAGGTTGTTAGCCGCTATGTAGCGAGCTAGACATTTAATAACCTGTTCCCAGCGCTTACTTTTACATCTAACTTGGGAAGATCAACATTCAGCTTGCTTGTACACATTCCTCTCAGCATTGCTCATTATGACAACCGCCTGTAGGTAGGTACTTGCTAACTAACAAGACATGAAATATGATTAAGATCAACCTTCGTATTTTTTTAGATTCGGGCTTCGTTAATAAACTTAAGGGTCTACGTCATGTTTGGGTTTTTGTGGCAGAAGGGTTTTTTGTCAAATATCGAAAAAAATGTTACATTTACTTATTTAATGTTGATAACATTATATTAGTTTAAAAATTGCCTAATGTTAATTTGTGTTTTGAATTTAATTTTTATTTTAATTATTACCTATACTTTTTGCTGTGCCCTACAGGGTCCATAACTGTACCTTAGCTTTAAGCCATTGTAACATCTCATAAACATTATGGAATGCAAATAAATATGAATATGAATATGTGTTCCCTGTATTATTAGATAAATACCTACCTTTACCTACGAATGATACAAGAACCATTATTAAAATAAAATCATCCTTCCTTGGTTTTTGGACAAGGGTTTTATTTAATAGACTTTAGAACCTTCACCGTGTTTAGGTTTTCTGACAGAACGAATCTTTTGACAAATTACGAAAATGAGGTCTCTTTTTGGAGATCCTGACGGTAACTCCGCTAAGGAAAGGCCTTGGATGGAAGACTCCTGGATTCCCAGCGAACACACCAGTATAGCATAATCAGCCTATAAATTTCTCACTGCTGGGAAACAGGCCTCCTCTCTGTGAGAGTGAGTGGGCCGTAGTCCACCACGCGGGCCAAGTGCGGGTTGGTAGATGTCACATGTCTTCGAATTTTTGGTTCTAGGACATGCCGGTTTCCTCACGATGTTTTCCGTCACCGTTTTGAGAGCAGTGGTGACGAAATAATTTACACAAAGTAAATCGCCTGTCTGGGTTCGAATCTACGACCTACAACCCGTAAGTCGCGGCCGTTACCACTGGGCTACCACTGCTTACTGTATAACTAGAGTTGCCAGCAGGCTAAGCAGATTGATTGGTTTTTGTAGGCACCGCTCCCACAGTTTGTAGAATGACTACCATAATGCGTAGTCTTCCACATTAATTTACAAAGTAGGTGCTTAAAGTTTTATAATGATTATAGTAGGTAAAAGATACTTAAGCCTTTAAATTTTCTTTGAAAGAACTTATTATCGATCGTCCAATAATACTTTAACTGTAGAGAATCTAAAGACGCCTCGTTAGTTTACTACAAGTCATGCCCATTATTAAACATGTGCACGTGTATGTACCTTGTATTTACCTACTTGTTTTTACTTCAGTACTTAACTATTCTTGAACCGACTTTGAAATATGTACAGTCATATTTGTACACGTTTTATAAGTACGTGTTGAGGCTCTCGCAGACAGGCGCGACGCTACTCTAGTAGAACAATTTCTATGAAAACTTAATGTTCAAACGAGGCTTTGCACGGTCGCACTCGCACCCACCGTAGATATCTCTTTTCAGAAGAATTCTTGGTTCATTCTGAGTTACCCAGTTTGCTAAAAACACAAATATACTTAAGTAGAATAGGTAATTACTTATATAAGAAACAGAGGCTCCCTCAAACAGGCGCGACACGCGACGCGACACAAATGCACTGCATATCGCGCGATAAGAATTGCCTTGGTGTCGCGTGCGATTCGCGTCGTAGGTCGCACCTGTTTGTAGGAGCCTTTACTGATCATTGAACAGCATGTAAACATCGTGCCTCTTAGTGGATAGGTCAGTAAAAAACCTTTGAGGAGTTCCATAAAAACCTTCTACATTGAATTTATCGATCAGGTTTAGTTGGTACACAACTTGTAGTTTTATGTATGTGAATGAATATAAAATCGAATACCGTACTCATTTCGAAATGAAGGGGGATATGAATTAACTTAATAAATACTAAGAATAATAACTATTTATTACTAGGATACCAATAATATGAATTAATTTGACATTATCATCCACTGTTAGTCTCTGCATCACCCAAAGGTTGACTGGTAGAAAATGCCTATGGCATTAAGTCCGCCTCTGTACATTTAATTTATTTAATTAATATATTCTTTATTGTACACCACAAAAAACATAACAACAAAAATTAAACTGAACACTACTTAATATACAATGGGCGGCCTTATCGCTTTCTGCGATCTCTTCCAGGCAACCTTGGAATGGACAGAGATTTTCCTGGACATTTGTCTGCATAAAGTGATAAATAAATAAATATCATTAATTATTATGAAAATTTACCAAATGTTTAATATAAGTGTTATTAATTATTATAAAACACTAGTGCTTAAGTTGTGTATGTACCTAATTACTAACAAATTGGATTTTATGATCTGGAAAATCATCATCATCATCATCACCGTATATTCGTCCACTGCTGGACGTAGGCCTCTCCTAGTGAGCGCCACTGAGCCCGATCTTCGGCTCTCCTCATGCAGTCTCTGCCAGCCGCCTTTCGCAAGTCGTCACTCCACCTGGCCGGCGGGCGTACCACTGGAAAATACCCCCACCCTCATCTGGAAAATAACTGATTATTATTAAAACATGATTTCGACCTGAATCAGTATTATAACCAGAAAATATGGCTCCTTGTATAATTTAAAACCACTCTTAATGTCCTAATTAAATATTCAGATATATGTTTTTTACACAAAATTTGTATCCTGTTATGATCAGAAATTAAAAATTAAGCTAGATTGTGTCTGGGGGTTTCCCCGCATCTATACGGCAAGTAATTGTTTTACCATCCTGTATTTAAAATAAAAAATACCTACGTACCTACTACCTGGCCCAATATTTCAAAAATGACGTATAAAATATTATGTTTATTTGTTATTAGCAATTTACTTCGCTAACCTAAAAGACAAAGAGATTATATACAGACGCGTTCAACGTCTTGTTTCGTGAAACATGCGGTTCGAACGGCTGACTAAATCGCACTGACTCCTCGTGCCCTCGTGCCTCACTCGACAAACTGTGTGGAAACTGTGGAAAGCGGATGTCTTCAGCGAGCATGCGCAGAAATTCCCGCTCTCGTGATGTTGGTAGAGAGAATGTTGTTGTTCCTTTCATATTCATTCCCGGCATTCGCCCCGCAGTCGGCGCGGTGCTTGGATGTGGACCGGTGTCTAAAACATGAGGATTCGTTTTTTCGTTACTTATGACACCGCATCGTAATACGCTAACCTAAAAGCCGACTGATGAAAACGGGTGGAAATACTAAAACTATAATAGGGGTTTCAATATCATATTATTGAACGTAAAAATACTTAATACTTGTTTACGCTACGCAAATAAAATGTTATACTAGTAGAGAGGCAGATAGACATCCGAAAACAAACTTAAACATGTACGTATTGCAAACACTGACCTTCCTACAAATTGATCGGAGCCCGGTGTTCATTAAAATAAGGTGGCTAATGTGGCCATGCATGTAAGACCGCACGTGTATATTATAATCATGTTATAGGCGTGCCTATAATATTCTATTATGCGTCTTGTCTGAACGAAATAGGGACTAAGTTGGGGTGCGGTTACATGGCCCTTTTTTTTTTTTTTTTTGAGGATGGGAAATCATCAAATGACTCCTCCCGCTCTGGGTGGAGCGGAAGTGAGTGTCAGACTCTTACTGACTAAAACCCACCCGTGTTCCTTCCTTGGCCCTTTATGTTCCGGGTCAGCGGTACCCGTTTCGGATGATCCCGCTTTCCCGGCAGGCTTGGGCCCTAGTGGGCCCCCTCTTCGATGCTGACATCTTTTTGAGGCGCGCGTGGAACACGTACGCGCCGTCCAGCACGGGCCTGGTCCTGATCGGACGGTGAGCTACCCATTACTCACCGCCCGCAGGCCCGCGCCTACGGTGGCCGGGAGTCGTCACGCGGCTCCCGACGCCCGGAGCGTCCACCGCGGCGCGGCGGCTTGGACGGGAGACTCTCTCCCTCTCCCGTCCCGCCACCTCCTTCGCTAGCATGACTGCTTCGCAGAAGGAGGCGACTGCCTCCCACTCCCCCTCGCCCCGGACCATGGCTTGAACCAAGGCCGGGCGTGAGAGATCGCCGCCGCTGCCGATCACCTCTACGAGGACACGGCGGTGCTCCGCCCATGCAGGGCAGGCCCCCACCGTATGCTCCACCGTGTCCTCGCGGTTACATGGCTACTGTTAGCCAATGCTATCCTACTATCATCCCAAATCTAGGCAAGTCAACTCTTTGTTTTCTATACTGCACCATTTTGTGCTGTTGTTATTTAAATACACTATCAATCACAATCTGAATCATTTAGAAGGATATTGCTAATCCATTGCTTCATGTATTCGAAAAATTTGTCTGGTCAACAATGTAAATAACGCAATGAATGTTGTTGAACTGTCAAAATGAAAGGCACTCCTAGTGTTAGTTTGTTACGCGATTACCCCGCAGTTCGTAGTAAATCTGTCCAACTTGTCCCGCCATTTCTTTTGTGGTCTGTCTGATCCAGTATAAGCAACATTGTAATTTGTATTGCATCTCGTTGCATCATTTTCGACGCCCGACGCTTTTGATGCTCTTTATGCATAATTATTACATAATGTTATGAATGCAGAGGATGAAATGGTTTTGTCTCCATCATATGAAATACTGAAACAAAGACGCGCCCAAACTTTTTCTTTTGTTTTGTTTTAATTATGTCTCAACATTGTAGATAGTAACCATGGGAAGTTGCGAGGTAACCCCGTCACAAGTATCCGTATATCTTACCGGGGCTGCCTCAATTTCGTGGTGTAGATCAATAGTATGAGAAACAATGAAAACTTACCGTGTTGCTGGAAAAGTTGCGCCACTTTTTCATATCAGCTCTAATACTAGAAAGTGCGTTTTGAGAAGTGTATCTTTTCACTCGTGACCTTCAAAACTTGCTGATTCTCAGCAAATTAGGTCAAATTTGAAAAAAAAAATTGATTAGCCTGATTTTCTTTTCTACGCATATATCTGTAATTTATATTGTAGGTATACATCATAAAATGTTTTGTACTTACCTATCTGCAGAAGGTCTGCCAAGCATGTCAGAGTAGATCGGATAAACCCGAGTGTGAATGGTGACCTTTAGACTGAGGTATTTGGGATGGGCGTGTTCTTAGACTGTGTCTGTGCTTATGTATGCCTTTTATAGTGCCAGAGATCTATTGTTGTTGTGCCTATTATGGGCAGCATTTTCTGCAAAAAAATTGTGGTACCTAGGTACTTAGACCAAACCATTTATTTCAAATAGGCACTTATGAACGTCAAAATTTACAATATATTGTATAGGTATTAATTATTATTTATATAATTATACTAGCTTTTGTCCAAGACTTCGTCTGCGTGAAATTTCTTGTTGCCCCGCCCCACCGCGTCGCATCACATCGCATCGCCCGCCCGTGCTCTTGCTTCGTTTCCGCTTATCGTTCTTTCTGACTTTATTCTTTTTGCTCCTCTCTTAAGGGTCTTAGTGTGATGTTAAATATCCTAAAACCTTCCTCAAGAATTGGGCTATCAAATGCAAAAATAATTTTGTTCCTGCTCCTTCCAGAGATTACCTACCCCCTACATACAAACAAATAAATTTTACCTCGTTATAATATTAAATAACATATTATAGATGTGAAGACGATGCACCTAGAATAAAATTACTGTAAGTACCACAATCGGTAAAAATGATTAAATATAAAGCAATAACAGGTAAGTTAATTATGTGATAGATAAATGGTGCTCACATATTTACAAATAATGTAAAAGAAGATGATTTTCCAAAAAAATTGACCAGTCATTATTTTGTGTAATATTAAAGTAATTCTAATTACAGAATGTAAAATCAATGTCATTTATATTATAAATTATACAATTAAATTAACAACCAGTTTGATTTTGTCTAGATTCTAAGTAGATTTTCTCAGGACCAGCATGTTCAAGCATTCTTGTCTTGGATATAATGCTCTAATTTGTATTATGCTTGTTTACAAAGTGTACTTTTTAATTTTCTTTAATTTAATTGCAATATGTCACAAGGTATTTCGCTGTACCTAATATTTAACACGGTAGGTACTTACCCCATAAAATAATATAGTAATAATAAAAAATTATTCAAGTATAAAGTACAGCAAAAATAAGATTTACATTAATTACAATCAAGGAAAGTTAAATTCTAACTGTAATGTAGACCTGCCTGATCTAGGTTTATAAAAAACCTGTGTTTCAGACCAATGTATAAAAGATGTAAGTATGTACTTTAGATCATCGGGAAATGGTTATCTATTTTATCATTATTTCTAGTATTCAAATGATTTCTAACACTTACTTTATTTAAAAGATGTAGATTTTTTCTTTCATACATAATGTTTATATGTATAAATAAATTGACAGGTACCGTCATAATATTAATATTTTTAAATAGTTCCCTAAAAGATTCGCGGCGACGTAGATTGTAAATTTGCTCCGACAGCTCACTTTTGTAAAAAAAAAAATGCCATGCGACATAATGCTGTGGAAGTAGCTAAAGTAGACCATTCGCGCGGTTTGTGGTTAAAGAATCTTTATTCTTTATCTTTACTCAAAAGAAATTACTACAAATTTAACTTAATGACAAATATTTTAACTATATAATAATGATGACATTCATGAGCAGTGCTGAGAGCAGAGCATGACAAAACACGCACAAATATTAAAAGAAGACAACAATAATTAACGTACATAATAAGACATTGAAGGTAGCAGGATTCTTCAAGTTCTTCTAACAGCATAAGCGGCCGAGCTTAGCGGGCGGCTAAGATCGGCAAGAGATGTTATATGAGGTCCCCATTGTAATTTCTCGTCTAGCGTGATTCCGAGGAAAACCGTCTAATTAATAAATTATAGTTTTTTCATCCCACCATCTCGGAAAGAGTATTTTTAATCTTCAATATCTGAGTGGAAAAGCCGTTTTTATTCTCTAGAGGATAAAGTAAATTGAATTTAGAACATCGTGTGCACTAAGTTTGTGAATTAAAATAGTTATTTGTTATACAAGAGTGCAAAGTTGCTTTTTAACCGCGTGTTCAATTTTGATGACCGAGCAAGCGAAGGATTCTAAAATTGAATCACGAGCGCAGCGAGTGATTCAAAATTAGAATCCTGAGCGTTAGCGAGGGAATCAAAAGAGCACGAGGTGAAAAATCTTTGCACTCGAGTGCAACACGTAACTTTTCATTCCACCTCAGCGAGGAAATAACTAAATGCAAAAAAAAAACGTTTACAATCACAAGATAGGTACACTTTTATTTCAGTTTAGGTATTAATTACTACATTATGACAGGTAAGTATTACAGAATAATCTTTAAATTATAACAAAATAATACTAAGGTATAATTAAGAAAATTTTAAAGTAACGTTGCTACAGTTATTTAAATTGAGTGTAATATTTTTGTTTGGTACTGTAATATTGGTGTTAGTCACTTGTGTACTGTTTTTCGGTAAACTATCTGTCATACTTAATAGTTGTACCGATTCATCGGATTCCCTTGGCGTGAATGTTGGAGAGAGAGGGAGATGGTTAGGTGTTTCATAACGGCTTATTTTTGATGTAGAAGGGCCAGTCCAAGGATCCGATTGAGGCTCTTTCAGTGTAATGGCTCCTACGATGCCTTCACATATTTTAGACTTATTTTGGATGGAATCCTCTATGTATCCCTCTACAACTGCATTGGACTTCCAGCCTCCGTGGCGCTTAAGGGACAGGAGATCAGCTCCGGAATCAGCCAAAAGTGTGGCTGAAGTTCGTCGGAAACAATGACCCGTGTACAACAGGGGTTCTGGAAGTTCAAGAAATGTTGCTATTTCTCGTGGGATACTGCCAATTTTATTAGTACCCATAGGCTGTCTAACACACTTTCCATTGCGATACTGTAGAAAAAATCGATTGATTGGAGTGTTAGGCGGGCGTAAGGCTTGATATTTCTCAACAATCGTTACGTATTCCTTGCGAATGACGAAGTTGCGGTCTCTTTTTGTCTTTGTATTAGGTAAATTAATTAATAGTAAGTCATCTGAATGTTTCTCAATGTTTTTGACATTAAGTTGTGTTAGTTCATTAGTTCGACATGCTCCGTTTATTCCAATAATAAGAACAACCTGTAACGTAAAGAGTATTGTAGTAGATAAATGAATAAAATTGATATGAACGCATAATTATGCCTATCAACATCTACTAAGTATACTATTTAATTGAGATTAATATACTTAAGTAGATACTGAATGTGCAACTGACTTACTTTTGCCGCCAAATATACGGAATCGGGTGCTTCGTTAAGAAACTTTTCAATATCAGATACTGTGAAAACCTTCGATTTTTTTGGTTGATGACCAGATGAGGCTCTTTTTAAAAATGCCACTAATTTAGGATAGGTATCGATATGTTTGTCTTTTTTCATCTTTATTGTTGCTTTTAGCATCGAATACGTACTCCATAGAGTGCTTGCTTTCTTGTTCTCGGATAATTCTATAAAATATGCCAGCAAAACGTTTTCTGAGAAAGTTTTGGCTCCTTTTGCTAGTCGCCACGTGTTGAACATATCGTACTGTTTTAAATACTTCTCGCGTGATTGTTGAGGGAGAAAGCTCATTTGCGCATTATTAACAGTTTCAGTCAATTCTGTTGGCGTCAAGCAAACTTCCTCGTCGCTAGAATCACTCATTTTAGTTTTTTCACTTGTTTTCAAGTTTCTTGTTTTTAATATAAGGTTTAACAATGACGTGAAAAAATGCCGCGTAAAGAACCGCGTACAAAGCAAATTGAAAAAAGAACACCAAGAAGGTTCCGAGTCTGAGTTTTTAACAAATTAAAAAAAAGTTGTATGATATATTCGGCACCATAGAGGTAGCAGTAAATAGGTTTAATGTTTTTTTTAATTCACAAACTTAGTGCACACGATGTTCTAAATTCAATTTACTTTATCCTCTAGAGAATAAAAATGGCTTTTCCACTCAGATATTGAAGATTAAAAATACTCTTTCCGAGATGGTGGGATGAAATAGTTATTTGTTATACAAGAGTGCAAAGTTGCTTTTTAACCGCGTGTTCAATTTTGATGACCGAGCAAGCGAAGGATTCTAAAATTTAGAATCCTGAGCGTTAGCGAGGGAATCAAAAGAGCACGAGGTGAAAAATCTTTGCACTCGAGTGCAACACGTAACTTTTCATTCCACCTCAGCGAGGAAATGACTAAATGCAAAAAAAAAAACGTTTACAATCACAAGATAGGTACACTTTTATTTCAGTTTAGGTATTAATTACTTACTACATTATGACAGGTAAGTATTACAGAATAATCTTTAAATTATAACAAAATAATACTAAGGTATAATTAAGAAAATTTTAAAGTAACGTTGCTACAGTTATTTAAATTGAGTGTAATATTTTTGTTTGGTACTGTAATATTGGTGTTAGTCACTTGTGTACTGTTTTTCGGTAAACTATCTGTAATACTTAATAGTTGTACCGATTCATCGGATTCCCTTGGCGTGAATGTTGGAGAGAGAGGGAGATGGTTAGGTGTTTCATAACGGCTTATTTTTGATGTAGAAGGGCCAGTCCAAGGATCCGATTGAGGCTCTTTCAGTGTAATGGCTCCTACGATGCCTTCACATATTTTAGACTTATTTTGGATGGAATCCTCTATGTATCCCTCTACAACTGCATTGGACTTCCAGCCTCCGTGGCGCTTAAGGGACAGGAGATCAGCTCCGGAATCAGCCAAAAGTGTGGCTGAAGTTCGTCGGAAACAATGACCCGTGTACAACAGGGGTTCTGGAAGTTCAAGAAATGTTGCTATTTCTCGTGGGATACTGCCAATTTTATTAGTACCCATAGGCTGTCTAACACACTTTCCATTGCGATACTGTAGAAAAAATCGATTGATTGGAGTGTTAGGCGGGCGTAAGGCTTGATATTTCTCAACAATCGTTACGTATTCCTTGCGAATGACGAAGTTGCGGTCTCTTTTTGTCTTTGTATTAGGTAAATTAATTAATAGTAAGTCATCTGAATGTTTCTCAATGTTTTTGACATTAAGTTGTGTTAGTTCATTAGTTCGACATGCTCCGTTTATTCCAATAATAAGAACAACCTGTAACGTAAAGAGTATTGTAGTAGATAAATGAATAAAATTGATATGAACGCATAATTATGCCTATCAACATCTACTAAGTATACTATTTAATTGAGATTAATATACTTAAGTAGATACTGAATGTGCAACTGACTTACTTTTGCCGCCAAATATACGGAATCGGGTGCTTCGTTAAGAAACTTTTCAATATCAGATACTGTGAAAACCTTCGATTTTTTTGGTTGATGACCAGATGAGGCTCTTTTTAAAAATGCCACTAATTTAGGATAGGTATCGATATGTTTGTCTTTTTTCATCTTTATTGTTGCTTTTAGCATCGAATACGTACTCCATAGAGTGCTTGCTTTCTTGTTCTCGGATAATTCTATAAAATATGCCAGCAAAACGTTTTCTGAGAAAGTTTTGGCTCCTTTTGCTAGTCGCCACGTGTTGAACATATCGTACTGTTTTAAATACTTCTCGCGTGATTGTTGAGGGAGAAAGCTCATTTGCGCATTATTAACAGTTTCAGTCAATTCTGTTGGCGTCAAGCAAACTTCCTCGTCGCTAGAATCACTCATTTTAGTTTTTTCACTTGTTTTCAAGTTTCTTGTTTTTAATATAAGGTTTAACAATGACGTGAAAAAATGCCGCGTAAAGAACCGCGTACAAAGCAAATTGAAAAAAGAACACCAAGAAGGTTCCGAGTCTGAGTTTTTAACAAATTAAAAAAAAGTTGTATGATATATTCGGCACCATAGAGGTAGCAGTAAATAGGTTTAATGTTTTTTTAAATTCACAAACTTAGTGCACACGATGTTCTAAATTCAATTTACTTTATCCTCTAGAGAATAAAAACGGCTTTTCCACTCAGATATTGAAGATTAAAAATACTCTTTCCGAGATGGTGGGATGAAAAAGTGTTTTTTTGTTGATCAGTGTTATATAATTCTGTGAATACATACTTGTCACGGTCGCGAATCATATTATGTTCAACACTATACTAATAAATACCTACAACCTAACACAGACCTGCAAAAAACGTAACAAAAATTTGAATTTCGCTGGTTACCTGGCCTCCCCTTTAAGTAACCACGTGTAATCTCCTTGATACCAACTTTATAGCGTGCTCCAGTGAGCGTTAACTTAAAGTAAGTAAAAAGTAAAAATTCATTTATTTTCCACACTAATCAAAACACAGCACAGACATTATTAAAATAAATGGAGTGGACTGGAGCCTAAACTAGGGCAGCCCTGTATTTCAGGACTCCAGGTCTTCCTCTTGCGGCGAGTAAGTTGGTTCAATTTATTTATGAATGACAACTAGAGATGTAATTAATTTATATTTTGTGTGTTTGCGTGAGTGCGTGTGTGTTGTGAGTGTGTTCGTGTGTGTGTGTTTGTGAAGAGTTGATGAGTGACAGTACGGTTACGCGTATCTGTGTTTGTGGGAGTATGTATATGTATGAGTGGTTAAGGATGAGTGAGCTTTGACTGCTCTTGATTCACTGCAGACAGAACAGAGAAGTTATTTAGAAATTATAAGCAAGGATTCCGTGTCATTGTAATTTGAATTTAGAAGATATTTTTGGGCTGACATCTGTTTGTCATTAGAGGTAATTTAATTAATCACATAAGCTTTGATATAAGTGAGAGTTAAAGGTTCCTTCTATAATTTCATCGCTAAGCTGCGTGTTCAGAAAACGTAATTGTCACTTTTTTGTTTAGTTTTATTAACATCAAATGTACCTACCGAATATCAATTATTTAACCATGTATGCACACACATATAAACAGACAAGAAGAAAGGAACAGAAAAATACGTCCATCTAAAAAGAAGGTCGATCATAAAAAAGGGTGCTCTATGAATCCTGTATGAACTTTGCTCGGCACGTTGACCTAGATTCGCTGGCCAACCTGTTAACGTTAATTTGAACATTATAATTGGTCGCCAACGTCAACGTAGTTGGTTGGTGTATTTATCTCTGTCCGTGCCAGTATTTGTTTAACATGATAAATAATATATAACTGTCTATTAGTGTAGTTTGCTTTCTTCAATATTGTCATGATCCTAGCCTTTGGTTTTAGATACATATTGTCATATACAATTCCGTTCTTGTTTACTCCAAGGATTTTATTTCATCCCTAGACCGTTTAGCATAGTTGACCTCTTCACACCTTTATCAATCACTCTAGGTAATGTTGAATGCCATTTGCACGTCATAAAACGACAAGGTCTTTTTGTGTCTATGTGACTGTAAGATACTTTCATTCCACCAAAATCAAAATTGTCAAAAGTGATATACCTAGCCAGGTACTAATTATTATAATAGTGCACCTGTGCTTGGTCGGGTTACAGCTGGCACTTACTATTCATACTCTTTTAACACTCTCACCGCCATACACATTAAAGGTTTTTCTAGAACTTCAGGCCATGCAATGTTTTTTACACCACGCCACGCTAGGTTTTGTGTTACTATTGCAGCACGCCATGTGGACGGCCGGCAAGATACGTCGTTATGTTATTATCTAGCAAGCCAAGCTCTATAGAAATAAATGAATTTGTGGGATCACCGCGGACCACATGGCCTGCTGGTAAAGATGTACAAATCTATGGTGGCTTGCTGCACTGACATTTATGTGGGCGGCCAGCAGACTACATGGCGGTGAGAGTGTTAAAGAAAAATGATAAGAAAGAAGTAAACTATCACTTTAAAATAATAACTTCTATGAATCTAAAATAAACCAGCTTCAGCTCAATATAAGATGAAATGGAGGATGTTACAGCACACCTACGCAGTTCATTGATCAAAGCAAGATTCAAGCCTGCGACTATATTGAAGGATCGCTTAATATCTTGAATCTATTCCTCTTACTCTAAGTCTGATCGATTCTAAGAAGAACTTAAATAACTATAGCGAGAAAAAGCTTACTTTGATTTAGTGAGAAACTCCTTCAAAATTTTATTATGGTAGACTAGCTCCAGTCCGCGATTTCGTCCGTGTGCCCCCATGGCACTCGGCAATAGTGTAGCTTTCTATCAGTAAAAGATTATTTGTAATCGGGTCAGCACTTTCAAAGATTAGAGAGAACAAACAAACAATTTTACCTCTATAAAAAAATAGTTTAGATACCTTCTTTTTTTGGTTTACTTACATAACTTTTACAATATTTAACACAGCTAACTATTTACTCTAGTTACCAAGTTAAATGACTAACTATCTAATATCTACTTGACATAAAGCTTTTAAATGTTGGATTTACAGTAGAAATATAAACATAGATTCGAAAACAGTGAATCTGGAATACTTAAACATAGATAATGATTATTATAATATCGATATCAAGTTCAACAGGCAATCTCTAAAAGAAGATCAGATTGAAACTTAGTAACAAATAAAACTGCTCTTGTTTAGTTTAATACAACGATATACTTATCTTACAAGACTTATCAATTAGGTAGATACCTATAAATACCAAGGGAAGTGCGCACTTTATTATAATACCTATCTCTTGAAGACATTTTCTCGACTAGCGTGGGATGAAAAGCAGCAAACGGAAAACTTTATAATTCTCTTAGGATTATTTAACTTCAAACTGCTAATTATGTACCTACTTATATGGCTATAGTTAACTTCAGTTAAGTCTAAGTTTACTCAATTCACAAAGTTATCATAGTAAATACCTAATTAGTCTATAAATGCAAATTATTTTTACCCTGACAAGATTGCCACCTCGGCCACACACAGTATCATTTTGTTGCAATTCAAGTTTTTTGCAATGAACTTCACAATTTATTTTTATGGTTAGCTCTTTGGTTAATTAGCAACTGACAAACGGTTCTGATCAGACGTCAAGGGCTTTTTGTAACTGCTATTTTAATATTGATTATGTAAACACACTTTAAAAACCGGTAAATTATTTTATTTCTCAGACAAAGTTGTGGACAGTAGCTGGTTGATATTGAGAGTATGAATGATGGTCGCGAGTAACAGATGGGCCCCAGAGACCTTTTTAGAATGTACCAGTTTTTGATGCAAATAATTCCAGTTTTATTTGTGGAAGTACATCTTTATTGGCTTTTGAAAGTAGGTTTATCCCTCTTTATTGCGAGCGATTCGAACATAGGGACTTTGTTCGTATTATTGTGCAGTGTAGCGAAAGTTTCACGCAGTGAACAGCGAAAGTAGCTTTTACGAGTACCTACCTACCACCGGTTTGGTAAAAAAACTATTTGGCAAAGATATAAGTATGTAGTACCTATTACTATCTGTTTCTCCCAGTTTACTTAAATAGTAGGTACATTGTTACTCTAGGACTTAAAATAAGTCTTTAACCCGAGGTAAACACTGTGCTTTTCATTACGAATACAAGGAAAGTAAAAATAAAAACAAGAATTAGCTAAAGAAAAAATGAGCCTCTTCTCTTATGAAATCAGGCGTTAAATTCATATCTGAATCAGATGAACTCATTGTGTTAATACAAATCTCTGCTATACGGGAGTATAAACAAAAATCTACAACTCGAAAAAACAAATGAAGTTCGGATTGCCGCTTTCCCGCCAATTTTTTTTCTGTGGCCGGCTACTAGCTGTTCAGCCATTATTTGTCATTTCCATCATTGAAAAAATGGTAAATATTTTGCCCAAATCTATGTTATTTTAAGGAAATAGTTGAAAGTAAATTATAATAAAGTCATATAAAAAAATATATTCTTTAATTGTTTGTAGACGACACTAAAATTAACTTAGTAAGTAGACCAGTTACAAATATTTTTTTTCATTACTCATACACAGAAAGTAGGTCTGAAGTTGCCTGAGGAGCGGGTTGAATTGAAAGTGATACTTTTCAGCAATAGGGAGAATCGCTTTCAACTGACACCTGTCAAATTATTTAAAAAACTAGTTCTATTTTCACATTTCTATTGAGCCATGTTCCAACTTCCTATACAGCCACTCAATTACAGCGTGATGTAAAATTTAAATAACATAAAGTTAAGTATTAATTAAAGAATATATTTTTTTAAATGACTTTATTACTTATAATTTTTTTCAAACATTTCTTTAAAATAACATAGATTTGTGCAAAAATTTACCATTTTTTCAATAAAAAAAGGAAAATAAAATAATCTTTAATTCGGATAGGCAACATCCCCTAAATAAAAAATATCTACTTGGAGACAAGGATGTTGTTCGAGATACATCTTCGAACAACATCCCCTAACAAAGGAGAGATTTTTATTTCAGTACTTAGTAGTTACTTACATTAAAACATAAACCAAAGTGATTCGAACATTTTTCTATGGAAGCTGGCATATCTAGCGGCCGCCATTTTGTTTTTTTTTTCTAGGTTTCCGCGCACGATGTAAGATAAGGTTAAGGGACACTTAGTTATACTTACAAACAAAAAATGTCAGCAATATGGTACCCTAAAGTGTCATGTTTCCGATATATTTAGAGGTAAACATCGTCATTTATGATAACTACGAAAATCATTAAAAAATGAGTAATCACGTGAGTAAAATTTAATTAATTTCGCTGTTTTTACCAGCAAACAGTCATGCTGCAACAAAATAATTCTTCTAAAATAAATACCAATGGATTTCTGTACAAGGAGCAATGAGCATGAAGGATTAGCTTGACTCGGATAATTTTAAATGACAAGTTTGTCAACATAAAATAGTTGGTCACGGGTGATATTTGTTCACGGGTGATATTTCACGCCTAATCATCCTCTCCCGCTTAACCTTTTTAAGGTGCCTTTATATTAGACGCTATATAACCTTAACGAATCATGAATGTTAGAAATATTTCAGTTTTATTTTTTCGATGCCTTTTGTATTTTATTATTGTAACAGACTACAAAAAAGGAGGAGGTTCTATGTTCGTCTACCTATAGATAGTTATGTATTTTTTTCATCGATATTTGCTTCAATTGTGGAACGATTTTGAAAATTCATTAATTAATCTTTTGTATTGGTGGCTAAACTTACACGTTCTGTTAGCACACTGTAATTACAGGCACAACATAAAAGCTAATGACTGTAACATTTTAAAGCAGTTAACAGTCATGTCCTCTGCTTTAAAAATTCACACACACACACATTCATATTTACCTACTTAGATTTCGTTGATGCTAAACTTAAGAAAATGTTACCAAACTAATAATTTTACAACTTAGGTACACATTTCATATTCAGTATTCTGTGAAAATAATATTCTATCAATTAAACTTCTTAAAAAAAATAGAATTAAAGAGATTTAGTGTGAGAAACAGAGATAGTTATATCTTTCTTCTCTCTCGTGTAATGACAGATATACCTAAACGTGACGCGTCCTTGAAATTACACTCTCAATTCTCGTCCAATATCTATTTATTTATTCACAAGCCAACTACAACAGGTAACAATCACAGCATATCACTAGGTTCACATTATAGGTTTCGACCTGATTATCAACCAAAGCGTAATCGCACAACATGACCAGCAACAACAATAGTAATGATGACAACTACAGTAAAAAGCTTAGTTCACAATATTACAGCCACAAAGTTTGCGTCTGCCCTCCGACACACTCCTACTGAGGCAGGAAATGTGCGGGTGACCAAATACGCCAGGTAGAGTACATATACAAAGTTAAAAAGTTACATTATTTAAAAAGAAATAGTACATACATGTCTTTTGAAAGTAGCGGCATCGGCACGAGAATCGAAGATGTCAATAAGGTTATTTTCCCTTGAGATTTCATATTGGTTTAAGAACTTTATTTCCTCATAAGAATTAACAATGACTGGTAGAAAATGCCTATGGCATTAAGTCCGCCTCTGTACATTTGTGTGCTTAAAGTGTTAAATAAATAAATAATAAATAAACAATAATTCACTTACTGAGAAACAAGATTTACAATTAATGTTTAGGTTACTAGCGTACAGAGATAAAATAAAAAACATTTTTGTTTGCGGGTAGGCGATACACATAGGTATTGATATTACAACGAAACATCAACCGAGCAAACACGGATACAAAAGTAAAAGTTACAACATACTAGATGTGGCACAAAAGGCAGCGTACTGACCAATTGGATATTTTTATTTTATTTTTATATCATTTCATCAGTTTTGAGTTTTTTCATGCGATGTTTACACTTTACACATTCATTGTAAAGTCGACACATTCTAACGATATCGAATAGCAACACAAGGTTCCCTAAAAATAAAAATAAACTAGCAAAGCTCAATGTGAACGCTCCACTAAGTTAACAAAACAACACAGGTAGGTACTTAGTTCTTGTGACTAAACCTTGTTTGTTACTTTTAACTCAAGTTGAGGATTCGGCTCATAAACTCATTAGCTACACTGTGTAGATAGTCATGTCTGCTTAGAATAATGTTGATTTGAAAACGTTATTTGTAAACTTATGTAGTGCACCCAATAGGGTGAGTTAACGCTATAGGAAATATTTAACAGTTCCTCTAAAAGCTTATTGACTTTCTGATGATAGACACTCGTATAAATTAATGAACATCAAACATTTTTTTGCGTTTATGAGGCACATTTTTTAAATAATGAGCCATTTTTAACTTTCTGACCTGTTCTCACAGTTAGTCGCAGTAAATAAGCAAAACTAAAGCCACCCCGACTAAATGGGTTAGGTTATGTTAGAACTGTAACCTACGTCAAACTTTATTCGTAAACTTAACGCCTTCCAACCGTTGCAAGTGTTACAACCTCCGAACTCCCCTTTGTTCCTTACAAAAAGTTACTTGAAAAAAAAATCATGAGCCTGCAGCTCTTTAGGACAGGTAAAAAAACTTGTTTTGACCACCTGGATGTCTTTACAAAATAGACAGTGCTGGTACGCACAGCTACAGATCAAGCTATACATTTCCAGTATAAGCTGATCTCGCATTGTATAGGATTTCCTTACAGTGAGAGGTCAGTGTAAACTGGAAATATATAGCTTGATGTGTAGCCGTGTGTACAGTCAGCAACTGAAGTCGATTACTTAACACAGGTTCAGTTTTTTATTGTAATGATTGCACAAAATATGAAAAAAAAGAAATGTCACACATTACTTGAAATGCCAACAACAGTAGGTAGGTAGGTAAATAATTTTGTGTCTTTTTAGATACCTTGTAAAAGTTACAATGTTAATCGCCTTTCGTTGGGGACCGTACAATGTTATTGAAAGGTATAAATCCCGAACCCGGTTTTTTTGACGATCACAGTATTTATTTCATTTTCTCAAAATAACACTGAATTTATCAAATAGCCTGTATTCATTTCCCGAATTTCGATTTTAACTCTTGTTTCCTTCTTTACAGAAGCATGGAAGACTCGGATTGTATCAGCAGATTCTTCAATGAAGAGGATAATCTCACAGCTGTAAGTGCTGGAATACTACAACTGCAGCTGCCTTTCTCCCCAACTAAATCATTGGATTCCTCTCAAGATCTGAGTCAAGCTTCTATAGAGTCTGATGAACTCAGTCTATCACAACTGACCATAGAGGAACAAGAAACTATAGTAATACATCCTTTTTTCAACATCACGCCACGAAAAATGCTAGTATCACCACACTATGTAGTTGAAGAAGAGTTCTCCTCAAATCCCTGGGCGATGTTAATAGCAACAATTTTCCTAACGAAAACTTCGGGCAAAACTGCCAGGCCATACATGAAGGCCTTTTTCGAGGAGTACCCAACACCTTATCACGTTTTAAATGGCACTCCAGTATGTTTAGAAAGATTTTTTGATAACCTGGGCTTAAGGAAAAGGGGTCATATGATATGGAAGCTCAGTTATCAGTTTGTTTCTTCAAAATGGCGCAGAGCAAGTGACTTATGCGGTATCGGAAAATATGGCGAAGATGCCTACAGAATATTCTGCTTGGGGCACACGGACATAGACCCTAACGATAGATATTTAAAGTTGTATTTAGATTGGCTTAGAGGTCACACTGAGTTTTTGGAAGAAAATGGAGCGGTGGACTGTGAGCATGTGATGGAAGATCCAGTTATGAAGTATTATAGAATTACTTTGAGAGATGGCAATTCGATTTCTGTGAAATGAGTAACAGTTCTCTAATATCTGTGATGTGCAACAACAAAATGAGGTGCCCTTATTTGTCAATGCTTAATTTATGTAGGTTAAGTTAGTAATAAGGAGTTTGTATTCTCTTATTATGAAAGCAATAAATAAAACGAAAAAAAAAACAATAATTCCTTTGTCAACGTAGGTAATTGTATTGATCAATAGTCTTTATCTATAATCCATATCTTTAAAAAATCAATGCCACTTTTCGTTGTAATTTTATAACTCAACTACTCAAGAACGGGTGTACCGATTTTGCTAATTCTTTTTTTAGAGTATTCCTCGTAGTACGAGGATGGTTCATACGGAGAGAAAAATTTTAAAAAAATGTTAGGCGGTACGAAGTTCGCGGGGTCAGCTAGTTTTTAAAGTAGGTGGTATTTTGATTACAAACCTAGAATGTTACCTACATTATCACATCAGAGTAAATCCTACTTTGTTTGAAGTGCATTTAAAAGGGGATTTTCTTCTTGTTCTTCTTGAAAATTATAATATATATGGCCCGTTCCAAAAGCATTTGATGAACATGTAAACAGATGGATCAGGGAACGTAGGACCTGTGGGGCCGACTCGTAGTGTCACTTACAAATGGAGTGCTTTGATTATATTCTAAGTAGGTATTCCATTCTTAGTAAACCTGAAATTCTAATTTAAATCACAGGAAAGATGGTCTTCATTTTTAATAAACGAGGTTAATTTTATAACCTCAATTTTAAATTTAATAATGTTATTCAAACGATAACAGTTGGATTGGAAACAATTGTGAGATATAAAGTTGAAACCTTCTAAATATACTTAGATAAATGTGTTATTAATTCCCTTAAGCTCGCTCAAATTGTATCAAATGCTGTAAGTTGTATAGCTACCTACTTTAAAAATGTAATGATGTTTTAAAAGAAGCAAAAAAACTTAAAGAAGTCTGTAAATTTCGAGGTTTTTCGAGCACCACGCAGTCACAGGTCGTTCGAAGCTGCAAACTTGGTTTTACATGGTATCTATCCTAACAACATCCCAAAAAACAAGTATCTATAGTGCACTTTTTTCCGATCTAACGCGATTTTATGTCCACGGTGATTGGCCTATGTAGTGTTAATCGACTTTCGTCGCTGACCGTACAAATAGCTAATCTTCTATACCTACATTGAAAACTTAATATTTTCTTCTGCTTCCTGACTGAGAGCATTTTTACTTGATACATTAGGTTTTCAAACAACGGTTTGTGATTAACAAATAATTGGGCTATAAGATAAATATAATCGCTCTACAAATGGACACAAGCCCTAATATTGCAATTTTAAATTACAAATGTATATTTTATGTGAATGTGTACAGCGAAATGCCCCGATGATCAAGAAGTATTAAATATTCTTATTTTATTAAAACTCATGTTTGTTTCACTATGCACCTTTCCTCACATGAAAGCTTGGCATCACTGGCTAGCTTGCAGTCGCGAAGGTGACGGAGGCTAGATTCTCAGCCTAAAAATGGAGCTAATTTTAATCATCAGGCGAAAGTCCACAGACTTTATCGATTGTTTATAATAACAATAAAATAAAATAAAGCTTTCCGAAACTCATTATTACTACTACACACTACACTACTACAACCTTTCTTCTCTCTCTCTCTTCTGTACTAAAGGTACACCTCTGCCAACCCTCCAAAGATTGCAAGCGTCATGTTATGTGTGTGTGTAATATCAAGTAACGTCAGCTGATTACGGGGTCAACGGCCGCTGGTAGTGAAGCTACTTGAAATATTGAGTTTGGATTTTAGTTTGTTATTCTTTTTTAGGTATCGGGCCTGTGAAGTTTCTTTAGCTAATTTAATTTAATTAGAGCCTGTATATTATACATAATCGAGTAAAAATATATGACACTAGCTTTTCTCCGATTTCGTCCGCGTGAAACGGCCCTCGACCCACACATCGCCTGCTCGCGCTATTACTTCTTTGATTTATTCCTCGTTCGTACTGAAGTTTTGTCCCACATTCCAAAAAAAATCTCAGTTTGTCCCCTAACACTGTTGAAGTTGTGCTTCGTCCCAAATTAAGAGTACTTTAAAGGTACAGTTAACAAAAAAAAATACATTTTTGAAACAATAATTTAATAATAAAACAATTCTAAACATTTAGGCATAAATCATCTTTATTATCCAGTATCACAATCGAGATCACAGTTAAGGTATAATACTAATCTTATCATTAGATACTAAGTACAGTTTAAATAAACAGAACAGTCGGATCAGTAATAAACAATATAAACAATATTTAAGACATTATAATTTTATTTACTGAAAAAAATACCGACCAGCAATTACATGAGAGTATCAAAACAAACACCATGCACAATTTAAAATTAAATCAACAATCAATAGTAACGAAAAGCTAAAAAAAATTGTGAATAATACACAATCATGGATAAAACAAAATCAAGCATTTTAAAAATCAACATTCACAAATAAAAATTGGATCAACAGTAAACCAAGGGATACATAACGTCTAACACAACTAATTGATTGATGTTAAATATTTATTAATACGCCCTCTTTTACCGATTGTACATAAAAGTAATTTCGGCATATACAAAAAAAATATGGGCCGTAGATGGAATAGATAATAGGACGAAGCGGGAATTAAATAATTACGCTTTTTACTCGGCTACTTAGGGTCGTAGCATGATGTTAATAGCTATAGATAGCCTCTAACCTTCCTCTAGAATTGGCTATCAAATGCAAAAATAATTTTTCAAATCCGACTTGTAGTGCCAGAGACTGGCGCGTTCACAAACAAACTTTTCAGCTTTATTATTAGTATAGAATAGATATAGTTTTATATAAAATAGCTTTAGTTCTTAAAGCTAAGACGGTAAAAAAAAAAAACTAGCGCCTACTAGTTTACGATTACTTTGTCATCCCCGTGTAAACTGTTTCTCTTTCTACAGACGCCTAGTAAAAACACGAACGCAACAAAATGTCTATAGAGTACTTAGTAGTCATAAGAAGTCTCTATCAGGGTGTGGACTACAGCTAATCTGTTCTGTAATAATCTCACCGCGAAAACTTAGGTGAAGTGTCAATAGTGTCTATACCTAACATCAGGCGGCAGCTCACTTCACCTAAGTTTTCATGGTAAAATTTGTACAGAATAGACAGGGTACCTACCTATACATATTCCGACTTACTACTACTAATACTAGCGACCTTCAAATCCACCAACTCTAGCACCCTAATTGCGTAACACGCTACCAATCACAATCTGAATCATTTTGAAGGATATGACTAATCCATTGCTTCATTTGTTCGAAAAATTTGTCTGCTCAACAATGTAAATAACGCAATGAATGTTGTTGAACTGTCAAAATGAAAGCCATTCAACGCAATTACCCCGCAGTCATACCAAGGTGTATCGTGTTACCCGGTAACTGGGTTGTGGAGGTCAGATAGGCAGTCGCTCCATGTAAAATACTGGAATTCAACCGCATCCTGTTAGACTGGAAGCCGACCTCAATGAGGATACTAGTGACCTTGACAGGATACTGGCATTTAATTACTATTGCTATCAATACCTATACCCACAATATCGGTATTATTGTGTAACATTCTAAATTCCAGAATAAAATCTAACCAATAACATTTTAATTTATTATTCTCATATTTCATTTTGATGCATACCTACCAATAACAGCTTCCAATAAAATTAAAATGTTAGGCACTTACTAATTGTTATCTACTTACTCTGTTTCCTGTTATTAGTTTCCGTGGTAAACATAAACTAATAAACCATGTGCGAGCCTGCGAGGGAGATGATTTATTAAATATTCTATAAATTATAACAAAGTCAAAGCATTTAGGATTTCAAATAGGCACCTGTAAAGCACTGAATTGATTCTAGTAGTCCCTCTAAAAAAAAGGTAGTTTCGTACTTATGAAGAAGAATGGGCAAGAAACTCCATGTTATTACGTATTTCAACACAATGTACCTACCACTATTGTTATGAAATAAATTACTTATGACTTAAAATGTATATCAATATTTTGTATAGGTACATTCATTTTATAATTGTGACATTTTGTTCCCCAAATTATAATCAATTTAGTAAGTGTGTTCTTAATAATAGGTCATTTATTCTTTTTTAAACACAATAGCTATTATGTAAAATACAGTATACCTACATTATAATTTAGTAGGTACTGCCAAAAATATTAAATCTTAAAACAAAAACTAATAAAAATAAATAAAAAATATGAAGGTAAATTGGTGGGTGTTATTTTTTGTATTATGAGGAAAATTTCGTGAGGAAAAGTTTTGAGTATGACTGTGGATGGCTATAACCAAACCTGTGACCAAAGAAACGATGGATGGACTGTCTGAATGATGATATGGTTAGAAAGGGGGTAACTACCGAGATGACGACCAATAGAGAAATATGGAAGTAAAATACATGTTTCGCCGATCACAAATATATTGGGAAAAGGTATCAACTATTATTTATTTATTTATTTTATAACTGCTTTTGCAAAGTTTTTTTCAATTTCATTCAGGTTTGGTCCCTACTCTCCAAGAGAACCGTTGTCGTATAACAAAAGTGAACCTACAGGTACAGTCAACAATGGTAACGATTTGAGTTTGACAGCGCCTTTATGTCGTAGCAGTAGGAGTGATTTTCGTAGAGCGAGTGTTCCCGTTGATTTGAAGTTGACTGTACTTTACAGTGATCTGTTGTGTCTGACGAAACAAAAATTGTTTTCTATATAAGTACAACTGAATTATTACGTTATTTTGCGGTTGGTCTAGTACATACAATCATGACGGCAACGAAATTCTATGATCAGTGTTTTTTCTGTCATAATTTGTAATTGATCTATCAGTGACAATAGTGAATTTTTTTGCCGCAGTCGGGTTTTTAAATATTATTTCAAACTTTCAATGTGTTATATTTTCGGAAATACCTCTTCAAAACATTTTTTTTATATCCGTTCCCATTTGCACACAGAAACAGACAAACATATCTACATACTTACATACCAATACCAACCAAATACATTACCCATCATTTGGGCTTCGCCGCAATCGGGTAAAAAACTAAATAGATGTAAAATTTTGTAACTATGTCCAATACTTGAATTAATGATGAAAAGCTGTGAATCGAATAATTTTCTATCAATTTAGATAATAGAAAAAAAACGGACTTAAAAAAGCCACTACAAACATGAAAAATAATTTTAGTTTCGGAAATTGGTGTCTATAGCTTTAGTTATGTTTAATATTATAAGATCATCAACATAGATGAGGTGGTTTAGAAACATAATATTATTGTCATAATGAAGCTCACTCATAAACTTTTCACAGAAAGTTTATAAACCCCTACCAAATGATAAAAGAACCACGTAAATGGGCAGGGGCACAGTAATCACGGAGAAATGGTGTAAATAGATAGGTACATGAATAGAAAAACCTGGCCAAATGCCTCCCCCCTCCTCCTCCTTTTTTAGGAGCCGGTAAGCAGCAAGTACAGCTCAAATAATATGTACAGTAAAGGAAGCAGGAACTGTCCACTGTCCAGCATATCTTGACACTTCATAGCAGCTCTCCATGCGAGCATGCCACGAAAAATTACAAAAGTAAGTAGGTACTTAACTAAACTAAATATTAAAATGCTTGTTCATTTACATTTATTTATTTATTTTACTGCACATGAAAGTATTCTGGTCATTCTGTACTTGGATAAAACACAGTACTCTAAGTGAAAGTTATAAAAATAATACATGTTCCATGAAGGGAACCCGGGATACAGGATGACTCATAATATGTATTAGGACGACCTCTAGCTCTACACAAATCTAACATCCTTACTTCCTGCAGACTTGTGCTACATCCGCTCGATGTTTCCGCCAACCGTAAATAAATATTTTCACTTCACCTTCATGAACGATGAAAAATACTGTTACACTTCTTGTAGTGCACTTATTTAAATAAAACGGGTATATAAAATATTTTATTATTGGGTATTATTTTAATTATATCGTGGAAATCACCACACTACAATCATAGTCAGTACCAGTAACGAGACCTGAGAACAACTCAGAACTCTGTTTATCGTAGTTCTCTACTCAACCACTGTAGCGCTATGTACCCTGAAAGTTGCGTCATTCATGAAAATGATCATGGCCACAGCAATATCAGCCAGCCCCTCTCCCCAGCGTACTATCCAGGATCCAGTATTAATATAATTTAAAAACTTAGTATGTCTATTTATCTATTATTTTTAAAGTGAATTCAATATTTTATAATTACGAGGGCGGTACCTATTTTATTTTATAAATTACAATTTAGTCTATTGACCTACATCTAATGACTTGGACTGTTGAGCTTGGGCAATTGGGCTGTGACTGTTGTTGCTCTATCTATGTTTGATAATTAAATCATCTGTACAATACTGAATTATTTTTGTATTACGTTTAGTTTTATAAAGAAACAAGTCAAATCAAAATAGTTTTACATTTATTATTCTAATAACAACATTTTAGCTAAAACACAATGATTTTGCGATGTTTTGAACGCTCCCGCCATCTTGTTTCATAAAATAAACCAATAGGGCATTTCACGTAGTACCAACATCCAGTAGTTTACCGGAGTGATTGCTCGCCGCACGGTTGGCAGCAGTGTCGACTATTGCAAATGGTGGATTGCGTTACTTTTTCTCGTGCTCCGTGTAAAATATTTACGTAAAATAGTGTTAATTTCGTGGTGCAGTGTTTCTGACTAACATAAACATGTCGGAAACACTGCCGAATGCTAAAAAACAAGTTCCAAGACAGCTGGTGAGTGTTTATTGTTAGATTTTTACGTATTTAGTCCCGGGTGACGCCATGGTGGCTTTATCTGGGATCACGTAAACATGAAATGGTGCATCGCTGCATCGTGTATCGATTTACGAAAGTTACGGGATGTCGACAGGAATCTTTTTGTGAATGTGGTTTTTGTGTGTGATGATAATCATTGAGGGTCATCGGACTCAGTTATTTTGTGATCACGCCGCGACCGAGTTTAAAACGCGGCGGCCGTGTATGCATTTCGCGCATGCGAGATGGTGTCAAAATCTATAATAGTTCCGGAGATCGCGGCATTGCGATTCAGCGGCGATGATAATGAGCGACGTGACAATAAATTGCGCGCGCCAGCGACGTCTTCGGCGCACGAGGCATTGTAGGCATCTGGTAGGGACAGAGTGTCGAAGGCGTTTCCCTCCCGCGGGCTGGCGGAGAGCAGGCGGCCAGGGGCGTGCGCGCTGCGCTGCGGCCACACGTCGAGCCCAACTCCGCTCGCTACTCGCGAGCAATCTACTTTATTACTTGTTAATCTTCCGCCGAACAATTACACGCTGAGCGAGAGTCTATCGTCTGAAACACTTGCATATTGATTTAAATACGATACGACACGATTGTCGAGAGACCGAACGTTCTTTGTTAGGCCGAGACCGCAAACATCCCTCGCATTAAAAGTTATTGTTACAAGTTAGGTTCACTTATTCTTTTAAACTTGTATTATAACGGCCTTGGCTGGAAAAAAAATAACCTACTTCGTAACGAGAGACGCTAAACAGTCTTGCAGATGCATTTTTTGTACGCGATCGGATAACGACAAAGAAAATTCATCCACAAAAGGTGTTTAAAAGTGAAAGTCACTAATCACTCCAGCGCGCCGTATTGTCAACTTTTCAAGCTGAGCAAATTTTAGAGAAGAGGCAAATATAAACCTACAATATCATTGTTTTTTTTTTTATCCAAGCAACATAATATTTCATGGTGTTTAATAGACCAATGTAATTAATGGCAATAAGTAATTCAAAATTTTATGTTGAGAAATTAATTTTGCTGCCTACATTTTTATACACTATTTGTCATTATTTTGTAGTAAGTTCAGTTTTGTTGGAATAGTGGAAATTGCTAACCTTGCAAACTAGCTTTAGGTACATTATAGCATCCCGTTCACCTGTCAGAAGTTATGTAACATGTTTTCACTTTTAAATTCCTAACATAACTAGTTGAAAATGGAATATTATCTTAACAATTGACACAATAATCAGAATTATTGCATAGCAAAGTTCTTCTAAAACAAAAACGCAATTCAGTTGCCACATCATTGAGAAAACCAGTCAGCAATAATGTCACCTAAAAGCAAACCCAAAGTAAGCACTTAAGACCATAAGAAAGTGTACTCTTTAATTAATATTTCCTCCAAGATAGATAAGTAAACATAATTATCTTGTCTTCTCCCTAGCGTGAACGTAAACAACGCAAGCTATATTCCGATGAGTGGGCCCTGGGTGACGATGAGGCTGAAGGTGGCCGGGGCTTCTCCCTGGCTGACAAGCTGGAGAGCCCAAGATTTGAGCATTCCGGTGCGGTGCTGGACATGCATGGAACAGACCTGACCGTGTCATATCTACAGAAGAATGGATTTACTACTCCGCTGCTGTTCAAGGAGAAACTTGGATTGGGACTCAGGTATGTACTTGGATTTTTCTTTTGTTTATAATATAGGTTGGATAAATTGATACCTCTTGCACCTTTTTTCTCACTGATTTTAAACTGTTTTTCTTTAAACATTTTGTGTACTTTTCAGTTCATGCAGCTATGTATTTTCTTTGTCATTTTACTATTCATCATCACCATCATCAGCCGAAAGACGTCCTCTGCTGGACATAGGCTAGGGTAAAATGGCGAAGTGGCGGTGCTTGGTGGGCCCCAGCACCGCCATTTTACCATTATTTTCAGTCAATTGCCAGGTGGAGATAAGTTTTATTTATCACGTTTACTTTGGTGAAAATCAAGTGCACACCCTTGGTCTCGTCATGGTTAGTAGTGTTAAAATTTGAATACTAATATACTTACGGCAAATAGATATTAGCACTACTGGAATACATGGTGCCGGAAATATTGGTCGTAGGTATTACGTATTATGGCGAAAGATAACGACAGGGTCGCCCCTTCATTGATATTGAACTATTATCATCAACCTGTGGTTATTGAACTACTAATGTACGCGTGCACCTGCTATAAAGAATGTCGGGAACTCGGACGCGAGGCATGATTATAAATGGTCATCATAGACAATGCAGACTTTCAAACTATAATATTTGCCACACATCATGTAATAATAGGAAACTCACAAACACATTTTAGAATAATTTATGCATTGTCATGCGTACAGACCATTCCATGAGCTTAGTGCACTTTCAATGGAGTACGGACTGTGGACTAACAGAGTGCGTAATCGACTAACGCAAGTTACTACCATGTTACCTATACGTACCTATACGATATGATATTATGATACGTATGACAGACGGAAATAATTACAGTGATACCACGAGTAGCAGTGGTATCGCGTATCGGGACTTCACTAACCTAGTTAGATTCTACGCGTTGATCCGCAGTCATGCCATAAATATGGGTGCGAACTACACGCTATTGTCTATGGTCGGGTCGCACCGTTGTTTACATGAAAAACTGTAGGAAAACAGTTCAGGCTATCTATGTATAACTCTATGCGTGTCGCTCATTTTTAATCTTGTTTGAATTTACCAAACAAATGTATCTTAGAATTTCGTCTTGGCTTTTGGGCAGGTAGTTTTTATTGTATCTCCCTTATCATAAAAAGCTCTGTATTGTTAGATGAGGAAGCTTTTTAATAGAACTCTAACGAAACGGAAACAAGTTTTGTAAAGAGCTTACTTGCTCTTCTTTCGAAATGACGATGTATTGTGTAGAGCAACCATTCTAAATCAAAAGATGTAACGGTAGCAAATACGGAGGTCTAGGATACCTTACTTTTGAAGTTGGCCCTTTGATTTTAAGCCACATCCTACCCATATTCAAAGATGATAATATACAAGCCAACCAACTAGTGCAAAACATACTTTTATCTCGGTACCTATTATCTCACGATCGTATTATCCTGAATTACTGGGCTATTGGAACTTATCTTACCTACTAGGTACCTATTAATTAGGCACGTCTACTGACGGTAACAAAAATAAGTGATGAAAGTGTACTTAAAGCCTGTTCAGTATAAATTCTTACGCAATCATTCAATAAAGGGCAGGGTTCATTTTATTAGTAAGTGATACATTCATCAGTATTTACAAGGGTTCAACGAATATCTCTTTTTACTTAATTGTAATTGAAAAATCATCGCCGAAAATTGAGGTTATAAAATGAAACCGCAATGAAAAACATCTTTAAGATGATTTAGAATTAGAATTTCGGGTTTAAGTACCAATCAAAGCAATTAATTTGTAAGTGGCACTACTAATTAGCAATAACCTACGTTTTCTGATCCATTTGTTTAAATTTTCTTCAGATAATTTTGGAACAGACAATACTATTCAGTAGGTACCTAATTTGTGTATAAAGTCAGTTGGCGGGAGACAAAAACTGCGAATGCAAACTTTTGATAACGGCATCTGCACCATTCAATAGGTAGTTATTAGGTACGCACGGCTACAGATAAGCATCTCGCATAGCTGATCTCGCATTGTATAGGATTTCCTTACAATGAGAGGTCAGTGTAAACTGGAAACGTATAGCTTTATGTGTACCAACTAAATCTTGTTCGAGCATAAAGTGTAAGGGTTCACTAAATATGTTAGTTGTTTTTTACCAGATCTGGTTTCTAAACGAACTTCGTCGTAAATAAAGCAGGGTTAAAAACGTTTCAAAAAAAGTCTCGGCCGTACCTTTGAAAATTCATTGAAAAAGTATTTTGACGAATAACTTGATTGTCATTGTGTAATAACCGGCCTTAGTGCTAGGTCGGTATCTTAAGGTGTCTTCACAAGACTTAAAATGTATATTGCCAGACTGGGATCGCTTATCTCTTACGTTTTTTATCGCGTTGACGTGGTAAAAAAGTGGATTAGTTCTGGCCTTTTTTGGTAGAGCCCTAATGTATTCCAGGAATGTCCTAAGCACTTGTTTTTTGTTACATTAGTCATTTTAATTTATTTATTAATTCACAAATAAAAATTATTGGTGGTACTGGTACAAGTCATACCATATCATGTTCTGCGATTTCGGCGGTCTCTCCAGTTCTGGAGCCATAGCGCTTGATGGCGCGCTTCTCTCAGTCTGCTCCGACTTTCGGTATCTCGGTTCACTCGTGCAAAGTACCGTGCGAAGTAGATCGGACGGTTAAGCATTGAATTGACACAGGATGGATGAAATGGCGACAGGTCACGGGAACAATCTGCGACTCCCGCATTCTCCTTAAACTTAGAGGAAACAACGGTTAGACCTGCAGTCTTGTATGGATCATTAGGTTGAGCCACAAAAGGGATGAATGAAAGGCAATTGCATGCAGATGGGATGAGAATACTAAGAGGGATGTGTGGTGATTGATACACGAATGGATAGAATAAGAAATGAGTCCATAAGTCGTACATCTGTTTATCAAATCAACACATTTTGCCAAAATTGAACCATTAGTTACTATTTTTAACTAATTGTTAAGTTAAGGGGCTGATGACAGCTAAAGCGCGGTCACTTTCGGACTGCATAGAAAAGAAAGAGATGCGCGATGACACAAAGCTGGTAATGTATTGCAAAATATGAAGTAATTCTCTATTTACAAAAAATCTATTGATTGGACTAAAAAATGTAATCCATAATCCATCACTGCATGCAGTTTAGCATT
Source organism: Brachylomia viminalis (assembly GCA_937001585.2). Lineage (NCBI taxonomy): Eukaryota > Metazoa > Arthropoda > Insecta > Lepidoptera > Noctuidae > Brachylomia > Brachylomia viminalis. Next base: position 9,751,357 of record OW443314.2, read on the forward strand.
TGACATTTTATGGTATATTTTTAATTATTATTATAATTGTTGATGAAAGGGTAAACTGCTTTTAATAGTATATTATGCATTTAGTGAATAAAGGACGGATTTAAAGCGAGGGCCATAGATGAATCACGAGTTAGTGAAGGATTCTAACGGAGTGATTCAAGTAGGTATTAGAATCCTGAGCGACGCGAGTGATTCATGGCCCTCGATATAAATCCGTTTTATTCAAGAGTTGCATACTATACTTTATACCATGACTACGAGAAAAAGAAAGATTTAAGCGAAAATAAACATTTAATAAAGAAAAACGAAGCTTAAATGAATTAAAATGCACATTAAAATTGGAACAATTACTAAAATTAAGAGTAATTTTCTTGTTATTATTATTAGGATGGTCAACTTGTGTAGCGATATAACAGTGAGTAAAAGTGCTTTTTATTCACTGTTTTCAGTGAATAAAATAAGCTTTTTAGAGGGGGAATGGTATAAAGTAATTTAAGAGGTGTGTTTGATTTTTTTGATGCATTAATGTATATATAATTATGTTTTGAGTTGTTCAAAATATCATGTTTTTTTTTCTTGATAAAATTATTTACTGTTTAAGAGATACACTGCTTTAAAAAAGCACCTTTTTTACCTTTTTCAAGAAATCTCCGCCTTAACTACGGATCAAAAAACCGGCCCTTAGCCACGACCCTCTAAACCTAAGTAGTTAGTTATAAACTTATAAGTGTTATACTTATAACAATTATATTTCTGTTGAAACGAACGAATGCATTTAAATAAATATCAATTGGCGTTTTACTGCATTATTAAGTACACTATTGTAGAGTGTGGTCGATAATATTGTTATAGAAACAAATCGATTACGAATCGCCGCCCGGTGCCTATAATAATATTCACATTACGAGTACGATCAGAGGAATAGAGTGCAATCACTTTTGCGGTAGGCCGCCCTATCGAACCGCTGTAACAGAATAAAAATAACACGTAAGTAATTTATTGTTTTGTTATTGTTTATACTGCTTTTCCTTGACTGAGAAGTTGAGAACCCCCTTTGATATGATAAGCTTATTTTAGGTCGTTTCAGGTCGAGTTGTGTCAACAGAACCGAGTATTTCTTATGTCTTTAGTGTTCCGTACCCAAAGGGTGCCAACGGAACCCTTTTACTAAGCCTCCGCTGTCAGTCCGTCCATCCGTCCGTCTGTCCGTTTGTCTGTCAGCGGGCTGTATCTCATGAACCGTAATATGTATGTGGTAACCAGTTGAAATAGTTTCATAAAGTATCTATTTCTATTGCCGCTATAACAAATAATAACAATAAAATAAACTTAAAAATTTAAGTGGGTCATCATCAATCACCATACAAGAAACGTGTTAAAAAAATGTAGTGTTAAATATTGTACGGTGGTTGTCACAGAACCCTTTGTGGCCGGTTTTTTTTATATATAACGGTTTCAGATACCTAATTAAAAAAAAATGGATCTTGTTAAGTCTTATGATAATTATGACTCCTTCAGGCTACTTGGTCGAACTTATGGGTATTTAATTTAGAACCCAAAAGTTCTGCTGTCAAACAAAAAGAAAACTAATTATATCTTTACCAAGCTACAGCCAGTAGGTAAGTCTACGGTGCTGACTGCTGGTTGGAGGAAGATCTATTAGAAAATTGTATCAACTGGGTGTTAGAAATAGAGCAATAAAGATACAAGTTCGTTATATAAGTTTCCATCATTTGTTTGTTCCCTTCCTCGCCACGCGAGTAACGTGTCGCAGAGCGCGTAGCCGGATTGCTAGAACATCCTCGCAGTCTGTCTTCGGAAATAACCAATTATTTAGCATCCCCATCGTGCTTTCCTAGTATTGCCAGTTCTAAATACAAACAGAATTTCTGTCCATCCTTACCCAAGGGAGGTTAACACTAGCGTAGGAACTGTAAATAACAAAAAAGCGCAAAATTGGAACCTCCTTCGGTTTTTTTGTTGTAGTTGGCTTTGGCTGGCTGGATCGCCATTAAACGTGATTTGCATTCTAAGTAGCATAGTGTAACGATTTCACACGATATTCCTTTAAAAGTTTAATTTTAATTAGTTCATTTAAAGTTTAGTCGCGTAGTTAATAATGTATTCATTTCTTATTCTATAAAAAGTTCAACATAAACAAAACATATTTTCAATATTGGCACCAGACTAAGGAATCTCAAATCAAGTTTCATTTTTCACAATTGTTCCTTATTTTATACCCTACTTTTAGTGTAGGCTATAGAACTTGACAATACAACAATATTGTATGCATAAAATTGCTCAAAGATAAGTTTACGCAAGCAAAAATATAATTTAACTTCACGTTCCATTTTGCTATCATCTGTAACGTAATCTTTATTGCTTTTCTGAAGCACTATTTCGTGTAAGGATCGGTGTAAGCTTAACTCTTGAGTTTTATGTATGAAAATAAAATATACCAGCATGAAACTGCGTTATTATTCCACGTTGTTGTTGGGTAACCTTGAAGTTTTTGGTAAAAGTGGCACAACATCGGAAAAGGACTATCTATAAGGTTTATCTATTCATACACGAAATATTTTATGTGACAAAGAACTTTTAGAAACCAAATATATTTTCATCTTAGTATGTTATTTAAAAAATAAAATAATTGACACAAATGATAAAGAACTGTTAGAAACCAAATATCTTTTCGTCTTAGTATGTTATAATAAAAATAAAATAATTGAAACAAATGATAAAGAACTTTTAGAAACCAAATATATTTTCATCTTAGGGCTAAATTCACCAACCAAATAAAACGCGATTAAGTGAACTTAAACGGCGTTTTAGTTTTAATCTAAGGGCTAATTTCACCGATCGTAGCCGAAACTGCGTTTAGTAAAACTGCGTTTGCACTAATCGCGATTAATATCAAGATTTGATCTCGTTTAACATAGATTGCATTTCACAAAGCAAAACGCCACGATCGTTGATCGCGTTTACGAAAACCGAGTTACAGCATGTTAGAACGGCAACAGCGCGCTGCGTTTTGTCCTTGCACCGAAACTTGATAAAACTATTACAATATTTGTGTAACAATACATGTAACAAAACGTATTCCTTCGGTTGTCTGGTCAATTGTCAACTTGGTAAAGACATAAAGTGAGTGAGGTTATTATTAGTATTGTTCGTAAAGTTCGTTTTGCATTGTTATTTTTTTCAGATTAGCAGTGCACGTTTTAATTTGTGGATTTTTCTTTGTTTGTACTCGTGTTATCCGCATGTCTAAAAGAAAAAGAGACCCAACATTTCAACAAAGTGAAAAGAATCCAATAGTACTCTAGTACTATTGGAGAGTTGGTCGCAAAACATTATATCACAATAGAGTCCAAGAAACCTGATGCTGTGAGTGTTCGGGAAAAGAATGACGAGTGGCGCAAAATCAGCAGTGAATTTAATGCAACATCTGGTTTACTAGAGATTGGACAGTTAAAAAAAATTTTAGTCATGTTCATCTAGTGTCGAAGTGCTCCTCTCTTTCGCGAGTTCCCCTTGGTCGTCGAACCAGAAATTCATCCTCATCTTCTTCAAAGGCCAAACAGTAAACTCTTCTCATTAAATATCTCAAAATATTCGTAAATATGTGATTCAAAACAGGTAATAATATCACAACAGTCACTTTAACACAATACGGCAGAAGCGCGTCGGTACCTAGATGTCTTTGTCATCAGTCAAGCAAGCACCTAATCGCGTTTAGGATCGGTAAACGGTCAAAATTGGGCGTTCAGTATAGTAACTGCGTTTAGCACTAAACTAGTTTAAATATTGTTGGTGAAATGCCAAACTAAACCTTAAACTTAGATTAAAACTAAAACGCCGTTTAACTTCACTTAATCGCGTTTTATTTGGTTGGTGAATTTAGCCCTAAGTTTAAGGTTTAGTTTGGCATTTCACCAACAATATTTAAACTAGTTTAGTGCTAAACGCAGTTACTATACTGAACGCCCAATTTTGACCGTTTACCGATCCTAAACGCGATTAGGTGCTTGCTTGACTGATGACAAAGACATCTAGGTACCGACGCGCTTCTGCCGTATTGTGTTAAAGTGACTGTTGTGATATTATTACCTGTTTTGAATCACATATTTACGAATATTTTGAGATATTTAATGAGAAGAGTTTACTGTTTGGCCTTTGAAGAAGATGAGGATGAATTTCTGGTTCGACGACCAAGGGGAACTCGCGAAAGAGAGGAGCACTTCGACACTAGATGAACATGACTAAAATTTTTTTTAACTGTCCAATCTCTAGTAAACCAGATGTTGCATTAAATTCACTGCTGATTTTGCGCCACTCGTCATTCTTTTCCCGAACACTCACAGCATCAGGTTTCTTGGACTCTATTGTGATATAATGTTTTGCGACCAACTCTCCAATAGTACTAGAGTACTATTGGATTCTTTTCACTTTGTTGAAATGTTGGGTCTCTTTTTCTTTTAGACATGCGGATAACACGAGTACAAACAAAGAAAAATCCACAAATTAAAACGTGCACTGCTAATCTGAAAAAAATAACAATGCAAAACGAACTTTACGAACAATACTAATAATAACCTCACTCACTTTATGTCTTTACCAAGTTGACAATTGACCAGACAACCGAAGGAATACGTTTTGTTACATGTATTGTTACACAAATATTGTAATAGTTTTATCAAGTTTCGGTGCAAGGACAAAACGCAGCGCGCTGTTGCCGTTCTAACATGCTGTAACTCGGTTTTCGTAAACGCGATCAACGATCGTGGCGTTTTGCTTTGTGAAATGCAATCTATGTTAAACGAGATCAAATCTTGATATTAATCGCGATTAGTGCAAACGCAGTTTTACTAAACGCAGTTTCGGCTACGATCGGTGAAATTAGCCCTTAGTATGTTATTTTAAAAATAACATAATTGAAAATGTCTTACTACTGACACACATAATAAATACTAGCTCTTTAATATTTTTTTATTTGTTTAATGCCTAATGTACACAACCATAGTTACACGTTTAACATCTTTTACACTAGTTTCTACGTAGTATTCACTGTCATTGAAGCTGGTGGCGCACAGTGGGCTGAAAATCTACTTTCATAGACATATAATACTTTTTCCCAAATGTACACTTTTATGACTTGAAAATGTTTTGGAAGACTATACTCTAAAGGTGGTTAACAAATCGTAAAAAGGGTTTTTTATAGTTGACACTTTCTGGTTTAAAAATACGTTATAACAAAATTAAATTTATTTGCGGTCACAGGATAGTTTCCTGTTTTTAGTATGTTAAACTTTATCATTTATTTTTAAACTACTATTCGTAGACGTAACTGCTTGAGCACAATTTTTTAGTTAGATTTATTATACATAAAGATATAATATTTTGTAATCTGTCTATGGTAAAGAGCCCAAAAAGACAGGTTCTCCAAACCTTTTAGAAAATACAACGAATTAGATAACTTTGCTAAAGTGAAGAGTACAACTGTGACGTAGTTTGGCAACTGAAGTGGCAGGTATTACGTTTAGTCGTCGTCGTCGTTTTTATTTTGGCAGTGGAAGTGTTCAGAGCGTTTTTACCTTATGAGTGGCAACGTCGCAATTTAGTGTCATATTTCGTGGTTTTCAATTTTTATCATTTAATCAGAGCTATATTTAAAAAATCTGTTTCATTAACTTTTTAGAATTACGTGAAAGTGTTTAAAAAGTAAGTAACCGTACAAGGTTCAAGGTTGCCTGGAAGAGATCGCAGAAAGCGATAAGGCCGCCCATTGTATATTAAGTAGTGTTCAGTTTAATTTTTGTTGTTATGTTTTTTGTGGTGTACAATAAAGAATATATAAATAAATAAATAAATAACCGTAATGCTTACAGTTATTTTACAATGAAAATAACGCCCTGCAAGTTTCCAATGTATTATTTGCATATAAATAGAACTGTAAACGCAATGATTTTTTACCTTTTACACAGTTTTCACATAATTCTAAAAAGTTAGTTAAACAGATTTTTAAAATATAGCTCCATTAAATGATAAAAATTGAAAACCACGAAATATGACACTATATTGCGACGTTGCCACTCATAGGGTATAAACGCTCTTAATCAGACGCCTTTGGTGACAGCGCTCTCGACATTTGCGATTGTATGCGTACGTTTCGATTTTGATCGAGAATTGGAAAAATTGCCAGGGTCATGTAATAAAAGAAGAACAGAAAATGTTTAAATTAGACAAAATAATTGATGATACCACTGAACGCTTTATTATTAATATGACAGATAGTACATCAGATTCAGAATAGAGCCTATTAATATGTGACTATATAGTATGATTTTAACATTTGAAATAAAAGGTTTATCATCTATGAGTCACGTGGTTTTTTTGTTTACCCTTTTTTAACTACCTAAACCTAAAAATATCAATATTATGGAATAGCAAACAACGTACACACATTTTTATATCTCCGCTTTGGAATGATTGGCCCTAATTCTTTTGCAGGTGATTAATCCTTCAATTATTTAAAATTTTTCGAACTTTTAAAAAAACTATGTAGTAAACGATGAGCTCGAACACTACTTTGTATAAACATGCCACATGATCAAAAAAAAAAAATAAGTTCCAAAGACCTAATTATCTAACTATCCATTTCTCTCTCTCTGATCTGATCTTAATAATTGTTGTCATTTTTTTAAGAGTTGAAGTAATATTGTTATTCATATCTATTTAATTAATTAGCTAATGAGGGTAGTGAGTAAATTACATTTTAAAGTATTGCGGCGAAGTTAATTTAATTTAATAACATGGCCGCAATACTTTTACTTGGTTTATGAGGGTAGTAAGTACATAAGTTTATAGATCACACTAAATTAACATCGTTGCAATAAAAAGGAGAACTCAAAATAAAATCAATTCATTTCGCTTAAGCATTGAAAGTGCAAACAGTAATAACTTCACCATACACATGAAAGCATCGTAACAAATCTGGATTTATTCTTTGTTTTAAAAGGTTCAGCCAAAATGAACGATTATCAGTTTTTATTTGAGACTGTGCTATAGCTCGATTGAGATGTAGTTTATCTGAAGAAGGTCGTGTGACGTTTAAAGAATTTTGTCGGAAATTTACCATAGCAATAGAATGTTATGATTATGTGGCTTGTTTATACAAAGTAGTGGTCGGGTTCAACGTTTAAATAGTCCCTGCAATGTTAACCTTAAATTAAGTTAAAGTTATAGTAAAAAATATTTTTAGAAAATTTTAAATCTTATGCGATATTTTAATTAGGGATGTGCCGTTTCGGGAAGTACGTCATTTATTTTTAACAATTAAAGGATTAACCACCTGCAAAAAAAATAGAGCCAATCATTCCATAGCGGATATTATAAGACTTTAATGCCAGCTCCATAGTAATAAGTTTAGTTTAAAAACATAGTCATAGAGCGATTTGCACTGTCAGCTGTTTATTAATACTTACCTAGTTTACTACAGATGTGTAGGTAATGTAGATTACGATCTGTTTTAATCGCACCTAGGTTCTTTTTCGAAAAAAATTAAGGAGGGAATCTAATAATGTACTACTTAGGTTTAGGTGGTTTTGCAATTTAAATTCACATTCATTAATATAGTAAGCTATAAGCTATTAAAATAAGACTAGATCGAGTTATGAAGTCTACCTAAGTTGGTTTATTTTTAACATCATCACGCCTGCATTCTCGGAAGAGATAGGCATAGGTGTATTTTCGTACGTCCACTACAGTTCACCGGTGATATTGTTAGGCCCCATGTAATAGGAGGTGAGGGCAGGTGATTGCGTCCGGCAGCACACAGACTGTGGAGTGCGGTAACCGCCAGGACGCGAAATGACTACCATGCTTGCGCAGTCGCGCGGACAGATGCATGCAAAATGCAAACACAACCTCACCTCCTACACGCTGCTCGACTCAGAATAGACGGGTTCGCCTCGCGCCGTGCCCGCGCCTCTGCCCTGGCTGCGTTGGGCGGGTCATTCATAGAATAGGTAGTAATAAAGGTTTTATGCAAAATGTCTCGAACAGTTTAAAAATTTTAATAATTACGTAAAATAAAAAATTACTTTGCCAATTTTTTTTTTTCGATTCTGTCTGTTCTTTAGCACTTTGATGTACCTCTTAAAATATTTCGTGTAAGAATAGATACATCTTACATAAATAAAAAAGAAATGCTGGTCGTTGGTAAGCGCATCACTTGAGAACGCTGGACCGATTAGGCTATTTTTGTTATAAAAAAACATTTTTACAATAAATAGAACAATCTACTTACAAAAGAAACACTAAGAAGACAAAAATAATTTTAATTTCGGAAGTTGGTGTCTTTGGTTTTATTTTCGTTTTTGCCGCTGACTTCCGAAATTAAAGTTAAATTTCTTTTTACCCGACTGCGTGAGGAGGGTTATGTTTTTCGAGTGTAGGTATGTACTTATGTATATTTCTTTGGCACGCTCTGTAGCCTAAACGGCTTGATCATTTTCAGCTTGAGAGGTAGGTGCCGTTAGATTCGCCTTAATTGTGAGAGTGACACTGGGTATATCAAAATTGTAAAATATTGTATATCAAATTGTACCTTAAAAAAATATTTTTCTCAAAACCTATCGAGAGGGGATCAAAATAAATGGTTTCATAAATAGCTTGCAAACATTTATGCAACTTGTATACTTACATATAATTCGGAATGAAAAATGCAAAAATAAAAGAACAAGCATTGTTGCTTTGGACGCTCGAATGCTTGGGCATTTGACTATTTGTGCACTTGATCCAAAAAAGCTTTTAAATAACCCCCACTACCAAAACTCCTTGCAAGAACTAAATCGTCTGCGAAATCTTTCTAAATTAAAAAGCTGGAAATAAAAAAAATATTAATTAAAAAAACAAAAAACCGACTGCGGTAATAAACTGAAAAGCTAAAAACAAGCCCATTTTAAATTAAATTAAAGTTGGAAGAAGGCGGGGAGCCTTTCCATTTTTATTATATTTTCAAACTCAAATGGGTCGCGCCTACTTCCAACTTTTATTTAATTTAAAATGGGCTTGTTTAAAGCTTTCATTTTTTTTAACGTTGTTTTTTTTTGTTATTCTATTTCATTATTTTATATTGTTTTTTTGGAAGTCGGTTGTTTTGTTTTTTGTAAAAATGTTTTTATTTTCCACTTTTTTGTGGTACTTAGCTACCTACCCCACACAAATTAAGATACCACTACTTGCTATGTAAATAACAGTGACAGGAAGTTATTATAACTTCATAAATACTAAGTAGAAAATTAAGTATTATTCAATAATCGTATTCCTTAACGGAGCCTCCTCCTTTTTGAAGCCCGTTAAAAATGATCGTAATAGGCCGAATTGGGTTTGTTATGGAAAGAAAAAATGGTTTTCTCGGAAAAAAAAAAATTGAATCGACCTGTTTTCTATTGGATTTTTGTTTGAACTATTGAAATTTGGACAGGACAGGACACCACTCGTCTCTCGGGTCAGCCAGTTTGTAATAATTATAGAAACCCATACTACACTCGGCGTCACAAAAATGGCACCTCTTTAAGAATTCCCTTCAGTCATTTTAACCCTATTAATCAATGGTAGACATATGACTATAAGGTATCATTGGAAAGGCAATTTATTTAAATTTCAGAATAAATCAATGGATTTGGTTTTTTGTTTACCAGGGAATAAAAAGAAAGCAAGCTAATGCAAATGATTAAAAAGTTAAATTTTACTTTATCAGCAAAAATTACAACAAAGTCCTTAAAAACAACTTAAAACCTAGTGTTACCCCCCCTAGCCCTGATGACTGCTTCCATGCGATCTCTCATGGACCTAATTAATGTGACAACAGTCTCTTGAGGAATGTTGTCCCATTCTGCAACGACGGCATCTTGGAGGTCTTGGAGAGTGGTAGGGGCAGGATCACGTGCCCGTACTCGCCGTTTCAGTTCATCCCAAAGGTGCTCAATAGGGTTCAGGTCTGGACTTCGCGCCGGCCAGCGCATAACAGGGATTCCAACTTCTTGCAGGTAGTCTCTTACAATTAAAGCGGTGTGACAGCGGGCGTTATCGTTCATTAACGTGAACCCACTGCCAACAAAACCCGCATAAGGGACAACCTGCTCCTCTAAGATCTCTGTTATGTACCGAGCAGCAGTCAGCGACCCTTGCCCGCGAGCACTTCCAGTCCGAGAAACACACACAAGGTTCGTTTTACCGTCGATTGACATGCCGCCCCAGAACATGCACGAGCCACCCCCGTATTCCACTGTCTCTTGAATACAGGCTTGTGCGAATCGTTCCCCTTGCCTCCTATACACTCTTCGACGCCTGTCGTTGCAGAAAAGACACACCCTCGTCTCAGTCTCAGAGCACAGCCCTCCATTGGTCTATTGTCCAATCCACATGGTCACGGGCAAATTGCAACCGGTCTCTCCTATGCTGTGCAGTCAATTTTGGCCCTGTAGCAGCCCTATGAGCTGCAATTGCAAAAAAAAAACGCTTACAGAAGTTCTGCGAGCTGATCGCAGTTGTTGTTGCAGCTCAACAGCATTGGAGAACCGATTACATAAAGACGTCGAAACAATGAAGCGATCGTCTCTTTCGGATGTGCACCGTTGTCTTCCAGATCCACGTCTTCGGATATAGCCACCAGTCTCTTGGAAGCGTTGGAACACTCGTCGAACGGCAAAACGACTCAAGTTCAGTTGCCGAGCAACATCAAATTGCCGCATCCCTGATTGCAGTAGTGCAATGACTTGAGCGGCTTTCATCTGCAGTGGTATCCATCTTCTGGGGTATTTTTCTTGCTGTAGCTGTTCACGTGTGTTCACTTCAAAGGTTGAATAGCGAATGACCCACATTTAACCCGGGTCGCCCGTTTTATACCCTTGTATAGGGAGGTGCAATTAGTGGCCGTAATTTTTTTTTAATGTTACGTGATATTGAGATCTGTTGTGTTTAGGAATTCTAACTGTTGTTAATTTAAAGGTCGTTAAACATACTTTCAATTGATACCAATATTAATTGGGTTTAATGTATTCGTTACTGGCGGGACATGTTTTAAACTTATTTTCGAAGAGGTGCGATTTTTGTGACGCCGAGTGTATAACGGCTAACCCACTGAGTAGCGTTAACTTGGTGAAATCAAATATCTGGCTGGAATCATAAAAAAACAAATCTATTCACAAAAGGATATTATTTTCAATGCATTAGCGTTCCACCTAGTATCCAGATAATACCGATGACAAATAAGTATGTAATTGGAAAATCCCGAGTGCAGTGAAAGATGGAGAATATTCTCCTCAACATGTTTACAAGAGGGATACGAATTCAAGGAAATTGTGTGTATGATGCATATTGAATTTCTTTCTATAGAAGTGTTTGTATCGTCACTAATGAATGAAGCATAGATAGACTACATTTACTTAGTTAGGGTCAGTATTCAAATATTAATCGTATGTGTGTTTATAAAACTGTCTTTGTGGTTACTTAATGTCACATTAAAATTTTATTTATCTCTAATACACTTCTCAGTGTCGATAGCAGTCTTTTTAATTATGGTATTCAACAATACCCCACACGCGTATACAGTGCGTTGTCCTTGTATCCCTTGGTTTCATGTGTGGGGAGGGCCACTCCCTAATTATTATTTTCGTAGTTTCACTACACCATTGTTTAGCGGTTTACCTTCTCTCCAATTTTCATCGATTTATGGCTTTTTCTTTTTTTTTTTGTGGGTGGGAAATCATCAAATAACTTCTCCCGCTCTAGGCAGAGCAGGAGGGCGTGTCAGACTCTTACTGACTAAAACCCACCCGTGTTCCTTCAGTTGCCTGTGCCAAGGGCCAAGGTATCCCTCTCGGACTTTCCCGCAACCCTAGCAGGCATCGGCCCTAGCGGACCCCGTCATTGGTGCTGACATCTCTTTGAGGCGCGCGTGGAACACAACGCGCCGTCGACCCGGGCCTGGTCCTTATCGAACGGCGAGCTGCCCATTGCTCGCCGTTCGCAAGCCCACGCCTACGCTGGCCGGGAATCGGCCTGCGATTCACGACGCCCGGGGCGTCTCCTGCGGCGGTTAGGGGCGTGAGGGCGCAAATTTTGCCTCTCCCTCACTCGTTCCGCCTCCTCCTTCGCGAACATTACTGCTTGAGGTGACGGCTTCCCAAGCCCTCTCGCTCCGTACCATGGCCTGGACCAAGGCCGGACGCGAGAGATCGCCACCGCCAATCGCCTCCACGAGGACACGGCGGTGCTCCGCCCAAGCCGGGCAGACCTCCACCGTATGCTCCACCGTGTCGTCCGGGCGATCCACACAATGGTGACACCCGGGCGTTTCCTCCCGCCTTATCCGGAACAGGAACCTCCCGAAACAACCGTGTCCGGTGAGGACCTGCGTCAGGCGGAAGGTGAGGACGCCGTGGCGCCTCTAGCCACTCCTCAAAGAGGGGACTGTTCGCCGCAATTGTGGCGTGCCCAGCGCTGGGTTGCGACAATCGCACTCTCCATGCCGCCCTGACATCCCGCCGGAGCTCTGTCCGCTGTACCGTGATTTCTCGCGGCAGCGGAGCTGCGCCCCGGCGTTTCGCCTCCTCGCGCCACTCCCAAACGTGCGCGAGGACTTTTGCCTCCAGATCCCATGGCGGTAATCCGGCAAGGAGGCTCGCCGCCTCACCGGAGACCGTACGGTATCCCCGGACCAGCCGGGTGGCGGGTGGCGGCTGGCCGCCGCCTCAAGGAACGCGCCCACACCGGTGCCCCGTAAAGGGCCATGGACCGCACGACCCCCGCGTAGAGTCTCCGGCAGGAGGCGTTTGGCCCCCCGTTTGGCAAGAGCCGCTTCAAGGCAGCCCCAGCCCTTTCCAGTCTGGGAGCCAAACGTCGGAAATGCTCCACGAAGTTCCACCGGCTGATCGATTTATGCCTAATAGTCTCGCGAGTAAAATGGCAGTGGCGCATCCGGACAGACGGAAATGACGTAATTATAAAAGTTCAGTGTTCGTTGTTTGATTGTTGCTCCTTTTTGTTTGATATTGTTTAAATCCCTACTGTTTAGACAAGGCAATACTATGTCAAAAGTACTAACCGCCATCCTAAGCAAATAACCGTAAGTGTTTGGGCTCAATCAATACCGATTGATTGGTCCAATTAAAAATTTGATTGAAATTGTTATACTAAATAAATCGAGATTGAACATTTTAGTTCTAACTTAAAATAAAACTAGTTTATAATTCATGAATTGGGGGTAAATATGTAATCTATTAATTATAAGTTATTAGTATTAGTTAAATAGTAGGTTCAGGGCCAACTTGAGTGTGCTTGTGACTCACAAACGGTGTTGAGCAAGATAAAAATTATAGTCCTTTTTGGTAGAAAATAACATTTCCTATTACTTCTAAAAAACTTTTTCTCTTATCTTAATAAGATAAGATTTTTATTTGCTTAAACATGTGTGTGTAGGTACAAACATGGAAAGTGCATACAAGATGATAAAGTTAATTAAGTGCAAACATGTTTATCACTACGTGACGTGCAAAATAATTGTTTTATACAATTAAAAAAAATTCAAAATATTTTAAGTTGTCATATTTAATTATTAATGGGTTATTAAAATTATAGAGTAAATCAACAAATAAATAAATATTATTCGAGATAATAAGATTTAAAAAATAAAAAACTATTGTCAGGTTTTTTTTTGCTTAGCGAAGCGCTTTTTTTTTGCTTAAAGATAGCGACCTATTTTTGGTGCTAAAGTTCCCGGACTAATCTATCTCCCGCTTACTCGTGCAGCCTGTCAGTTACTAACCATCATCGGTAACACACATATTTTATTAAATTTTTTCTGTGACCACCGGAAGTTACATGAGACACTTTTTTGTCAGTTCAAAAATGGAGCCATGGATGAAACATTAAGTATTCTGCGTGACGATGGTAATGTTGGTTTGTCAAGTATATCGAAAAATTCTAATTCTACAAACAAACATAAAAATGATATAAGTATATGCTATCAGAATATAATAAAAAAAAACGGAAATATTATCAAACAAATAGACCCAATGTGTGAAGTGTTTACCAAACGAGACCTAAATCAAACGACATAATAGAAGTACGTACTTTAAATTTCGTCAGTCACTTGAAAAACACGTCTCAGAAGTGTTCGAAGAATATCAAGCAAGTGTGCTAAAAATTGTAAAGTGATAAAAAGCGCCAAATGGCAGAAATACAAAAAGAATGACAGAGCAATTTTATTGCATCCAATGAACAAAATAAACCCGCGGAGAACCCACTGTCTCAAAAAGATTTTGAGGCGAGTCTTGCGAATTTCTTTATCGAGTCAATGATTCTTCTGCGAACAATTGAAGATCTTTGAAGCATTAAGAAGCTTATGGCTGATTTTGATACAGTAAAAAGGATTTAAAATACCAAATCGTTGATCTTTAAGAAATATAATCCTTGCACAATCTTTTGAACAGATACAGCAACAATACGAAAATTCGCCCTGAAACTTATTCAAACCTCAATCGATAGGTAAATCAATTACGTTAGTTTTAGTTTTTAATCGTCAATCAAACTATATTTTTGACAACACTGTGTACAGAATCAGTTTATTTCCAATTTTCATCGATATAGGCCTAATTGTCTCCGAGTAAAATGGCTGTCTGGACTGACTGACAGAAGGAAATGTCAAAATTATAAGTGTATCGTTTTGGCCAATTGGCTACGGAACCCTAAAAACAAAATTTAATGTACTTAGATTTTTCGTTGTTTGATATTGTGTAAATCCCTACTGTTTAGACAAGGCAATGCGATACCAAAAGTACTAACTGACATCCTAGTGTTTAAGTTGAGCACAATAGGCACAACGGAGAAGTTCGGACGGGACCGGACAACCTTACAATCCAGGCTATAGACACCTTCAAAACTTCATCCGCTGAGCGAACTACTGCCGATACAGCCTTGTTATCCCAGAAGCCCGAAGCTTGGTCCAAGTGAAACTTGATTTCCTGGCTCTTAGTGAAGTTGGTTGAATTCATTTATTCAAATTGGGGCTGAGAATCGGCACTTGTTGAATGCAAAAGTTACAAAAACAGACCTCATTCACAGCCACCCTGTTACCATCGGCTCTGTGAAAAGAATACTAGTTTTTGACATAGATGGTATACAGCATCGAACTGTCGCAAATAACTCACCCGAATCTCTAGAATCAAAAATATGCTTTGTGAAAACCCAGGATAAATCTAACTCCTTTACCCATAAATCCGATCATCTGTTCAAACGTGAAATCTCTAAGAAACCTGTAACATTTAAACGAGATATTCTCACAAATTGCATAATATCTTCTAAGAATTGCTTACGCAAAAGCTTCCCTTTCAAGTTCAGATTAAACGCGATACTGGGAAAAGGTGCGTTGTGGTGCTCGGGAGACCGAACTAGGGTTCGGGGGGGTGGGGTTTTGAAATTTCAAAGTCCTACAAAAAGCCCGACTTTTGCAAAAGAAAGTTCAGACCTTACTTTTGAACCTTTCTTTTTAGGGTTCCGTACCCAAAGGGTGACGACGGAACCGTATTATTAAGGCTCCGCAGTCAGTCCGTCCGTCCGTCGGTCTGTCAGTCCGTCTGTCCGACCGTCCGTCCGTCCATCGATCCGTCTGTCCGTCGTGTCTGTCAGCGTGTTTGTCGTCTGAATCTGTTGAACCGTAATAGGTAGTTAGTTGAAATTTTCAGTGTGTATTTTTATTGCCGCTATAACAACAAATAATAAAAATAAAATAAAGTTAATAATTAAAGGAGTCCACATCAGGAAACATGTTTAAAAAAAATGTAGTGTTAAATATACGGAACGTGGTAGGTACGGAACCTTTCGTGTGCGAGTCCGACTCGCACTTGGCCGGTTTTTTCAGTAGCTACTTCATCATAATTCTCTTGTCCTCATCCTTCTATTTGGGGTTGGCGCAACAACGCCTTTATCTTCCCACTTGCTACTTATTGAACTTAATTTCTAAATAAAATAGGGCTTCCTTTGATTAGTCCGGACAAATGTCAAAGGCAAAAAGCCATACAGTTCCGGACTGATGGCAACCCTAGACCGTACGTCTAGTTCATCGTTTAAGTAGTCCGTGTAGATGTTAAGCTTAAATTAAATTAAACATTTGACAAATAATATTTTTTGAAATTCTAAGTATAAAGCGATTTTTTAAAACGGTCGAGATACTGGCCTGTTCAGGGAGTATGTCAAAACATTTTAAATAATTGAAGGAATCGCCTGCAAAAGATTTAGGGCCTGTTATTCCACAGCGGAGATATAAGACTTTCATGCCAGCTCTATAGGAATTTTTAGAGAAAAAATTATGTGTGCGTTGTTTGCAATGCTATTCCACAATGTTGATATTTTTAGGCATGTATTTAGTCTTCCAAAACATTTTCAAGTCATAAAAGTAAGACATTTGGGGAAAAAAAATTATATGTCTATGAAAGTCGATTTTCAGCCCACTGTGTGGCGATGAAATTATTCACACAAAGTATAGTGGCTGGTTCGGATCGAACCCACGACCTACCTACAACTCGTAAGTCGTGGCTGGTACCTCTGGGCCACCAGTGCTCTGAATACACCCTGCTTAGAATACTATAGCATAAAAACTCAACTCAACAACAGGTGTAATACCTAAACAACTCCACCAGTCTTTAAAAACGCTTGATATACCACCCTACACATATCAGACTCTTTAGAAAGCTGAAATCTAGAACACCTGCAGGATTGTCATAGAATTTCGGCAAAATGACAAAGAAACATCAATTAATGTTACCTCACACACGAGTGCAGCGACCACCGCACGAACAGTCTCATGGACAGACACACTCGCCATCACAAAATCCAAACAAACCATCATCTCATCATAATCTAACCAATTTCCAGTGGTTGCACTTGGCTTCGGCCCGTACCACCCCATAGATCCGGCGCAACGCCGAGATACGTAAAAGTATGAAAAAGAATACTAATAAAAGTAATAATCGCATACTTATTTATTTTTAAGTTAAATTTAAAATTAAAAAACCCCCGACACAAACAAAAACCTCTATTAACGGCTAATGTAAAAGACTACTTCGAAAATAAAGATACTGGTGCCGATTCTCTTGTACACCGAACTAAATTAACTAAACTATCACTAAAATTCCTTACTTGGCTATGAGAATCTTAAAGCTATACTGCAAAAAAATATCTCTAAATTTAAAAATAATTTTGACACAACTAAAATCGGATTGTGACAATCGCGACTCCACGTGGTACAAGATCAAGCTATAATTTTCCAGTATAAGCTGATCTTGCATTGTATAGGATTTCCGTACAATGGGAGGTACATAAACTGCGAATTTTTTCTAGGGACGCACGCAGGGTCCAGCCACGACGATATGAAAAATGATTACCTACATCTTGAGTTTTAGGGGTTTACGGGTCTTATAAAGGGGGTCGAAGTTTTCATTATTTTTGCGATAGGACACCATTTTCGAGATATAAGCAAAAGAAAAGAAAAAACGATACAGTATTGTTTTTGCACCTGAAGTCGAGGTGTTGGTGTGCATTTTAGTTCATGACAACTAATTTTATTCCACACCTTTTTAATCGCGATTAAAAATAGTCTGAATTTGTTAGACAACCAAAATTTTTGGTGATAAACGTCAAATTCAGAATAGCAAAATTACCATTGTCAATAGATTAATAACTCAGTGCCATCTTAGTGCTGTCAAACTAAAATATAGTTAAGTTGTGTCACTTTAGTCAATTTCAGAATGGGAAATCGTCGTTTGACAGAAATAAACTAAATTTTGGTGATTTTTAGGCTAGTTTTGAGAATTTTGTGACAAGAGAATCAGCGCCATTGTATTTTAATTATAGCAAATATTTGTACATTAGTTTAATGTGATAATAATTACAATCGCTATGAAATTATTAATTTGCTTGTCCTTACTGTTATAATTTATTAGTCCAGATTTTTAATTTAATGTGTAACCAAGTTGACTACCTATGTATATTTTGACAATGTAATTTAATAAGAAAACTGATTGAGAATAATTGTGTCATAATGTTCCTAACATATTTGCACACCTCACATGGTTATAATACAGTGTACCTACCAGAACCTTTTGTAACAATCTTTGAACCTGCGTTATACAAATAAATGATTTGATTTGAAAGCACAGTTGCTTATTTGACTGAACTAGGTCGAACCTGTGCTTCAGGCTGGAAGGTGCATAAATATTGTGATAAATTGACAATGAATGTAATTGACAAAAGTTAAATAGCATGTTAGCGGTTCTATTTGCAAACAAGTAGGTCTTCTAGTCGGTGAATAAATAATGGTTAGTAAACATTTAAGTATATTTTTTTTACAGCTAATGTTATTTAATTTATATATTCTCAAGTTTTATATTTCTATTGTACAGAAATAGGCCTAAGAATGTAAAAAAAATATCTTGTTAAATCCGTAAACATTTCAGTTACATGACGTGACTGTTTAGGGTTTCGTATATGACGTCAATAAGGATAAAAATCTTTATATAAGTTACTATTTCGAAATTGAAAAGTGTTAGAAGCATTAAAAGTGCTTTCGGGCTTTTTTGAATCGAGTTTTAATTGTTTTGTTTTCTTTGGAACACACAAGTTTCGCACATTATGAATAAGAATATCCGAATGCAGTAGTTTAATGAAACGGTTAGGAAAACCCCATATAAACCAGAAAAACAACTAATAACACACAGCATCACGCCTGTATCCCCCGAAGGGATAGGCAGAGCTGTAGTACCTTACTAACCTATAGTACCTACACCCACAATTCGCTGTTTATGTTGTAAGTCCCATGTAATAGAGGCGAGCCTATTGCACAAATCCGCACTCGGGTTGCTTCTGGGAAAAACTCAATAACACTGCCCGAACCGAAATCGAATCCAGGACCTCATGCTCCGATTCCCGGCCACCGTAGGCGCGGGCTTGCGGACGGCGAGCAATGGGCAGCTCGCCGTCCGATAAGGACCAGGCCCGGGTCGACGGCGCGCTGTGTTCCACGCGCGCCTCAAAGAGATGTCAGCAATAATGACGGGGTCCGCTAGGGCCAATGCCTGCCAGGGTTGCGGGAAAGTGCGAAAGGGTTACCGTGGCCCCTGGCACAGGCAACTGAAGGAACACGGGTGGGTTTTAGTCAGTAAGAGTCTGACAGGCCCTCCTGCTCCTACCAGAGCGGGAGAAGTTATTTATGATTTACCACCCACAAAAAAAGGAGCTCTTCTCAGTAGCCCTTGCGACCACTAGACCAACGGGACAGTCACAAGAAAATGAAGCATTGGAATTAAATAAACCAAATTAATTACTAAAACAAAAGAGCAAATCTGTACAATTTGTGGTTATGTCAGGCACATCTTGCGTTTTTTTACTTCAATTTGGGATCAATAAAGTAAACAACTCCGTTCAAGTTGCCGTTTTTACAGCTAAAACTGCCTTACAAAACTCTCCAAAGTTTCCCCTGAAGCTTCCGAAGTGCTTCTCAGAACTTGATACCATTATTTCGAGTAAGGTTTATACTTCAGTAATTTTCCCGTTACTTATTAAGCGGTTTGAAAGAAATATTGCCACCACATAAAATACATTATAATATTATATTGCAATTATGGGGTGTGCTAAAAGGAGCGGGCTGAGCAAAATATGAGTAGTTCAGCAAGCAGTGTGCAGCAAACCAAGCCAGATCACAAAGCTTCTATATCTGCTGAAATACAAAAAAGATTCTGACGAATTGAGAAACTCCTCTTTTTAAGGTTAAACATTAACTTTTCTATTTAAAATAAGTTGTTATCGTACTGCAAGTTTCAATACCTAGTGAATCAGTATCATCTCGACAGAAGCTGGAAATATACCTCTCCCAAGCACCGCCAGAACATCCAGGGAAGGGAGATGAATTTAATACATATTTGTAGAAGCAGTGTGGGCAAGTCCTCGAAAAAGGTGTACCGGAAGTGTGGAAGTGGAAGTCATATTTTTTTTAATTTAACAGCGATGAGGAACTTTTAAAATTAAATTTTGTCCAATAATTACGGCGAAATCGGAGTACATACTAAACGCTGGCTGCATAACCACTCCTTTTATTGGAGTCTGTTATAAATGACATAATTGACACATTTTAACGACATGTGCTGTTTATAACCTCCGAAAAAGAGGGGTGTTAAAGTTTAACGTGTACAACTGTGTGACTGTCTACGGCATCGTATTCGTAGCTCCCAAACGACTGAACCGATTTTGTTTTGTTTGAAAGGTGTCTTAACGAGAGAGTTCTTAGTTTAAAAAAGATCATCTGTTCAGCCGTTTTTGTTTGTGACGCGGGTTTTTAAAATATTATATAAAGCACAAAAAAGAACGTTGTAAATTGGAGGACTGTGACCTGTCGTCTGTCGATTTTATTAAATAGACCCCCTGGTGAAGGTCGCATGAATCCGCTGGATGTGTGATGTGTGTAGGTACGCAGGACCTAAATTTAAGCAAAAAATAAAAACTTGAATGCTAAATCTTTTTTGTTTTGTTGCAGGGTCCCGACCAGCAACTTCACGGTCAACGATGTGAGAATGTGCGTTGGATCACGTCGCATGCTCGATGTCATGGATGTCAACACACAGAAGAACATCGAAATGAATATGAAGGTAAGAACGCATGACTTATCAGGATATCATTAATAGTAGTGGTAGCAAAATACGCGCTCGGACGTGGAGTTGCGGACACAAGCCCGGCATACTATCATTAACAGTATACTTAAACACAAGAATATTTGAACATCGACTGTTCCAAGAAGTGGGTTTGAATTCTAATGTACAGACGCCAGCAGGTCAAGCTACCCGAAACAGTAAAATTTTCCCAATCAACCTTGAGCCTTAATGCTTTAGCGATAAAGTTGAAAATCTATTAAAGAAATTTGACAGATTGTAGTAGCTTGATGTGCTGGCGTCTGTACATAGTGCATCCATGTTGATTGTGATATTGGTGTTAAGCTGGTAAGTTTTCATACAAAGTCCCAAAATACCTAATTATACGTGACCAAATAGGTATGTAACAAGCCGGTATTTTGCGGTCACTGTTTTCACTCAAACCTCCAAAATTAAACTCTGATATTAAACCAGAGACCTTTACAAATTCCTACAGTGAATATTCACAAAAAGATAATTTTGTTACCTGTTAGTAAAAGATTAATAGTGGTATCGAGCACCGCCGACCTGTTATTATGGAGACAGGCTACCTATCAAAATATGTGGCAGATTAACGAATAGATTACGTATCAAGTTTTCAAAATAACTTGTAACTTACCTACACCAATCTTATCCTGGGGGTATTGACCTAGAGAAGAAATTCAATAATAACATTAAGTACCTACCACAGTAACTTATAAAATATTACGAAGCGTGAACGAAATTTAAAAAAAAATGTCTAATATTTCATTAATTTTCGTGACTCTTTTCATGAATAAACCATTATGCCACGACTTAACAATCGTGCCGTAGGGAACTGCATAAAGGCTCCTACAAAGAGGCGCGACACGCGACGCGAATCGCTCTCGACTCAAAGGCACTGCGTGTAGCGCCTGTTTTAAGAAGCCTTAAAATAAGCACCGCAGCGAGAATGTCGCGCTTTTACACACCCTTAAATATTCAGTACGAACGGAATTATTGTAATATATTGTTATTTAAACAACTTAAATAATTCAGCAACATTCTCCTGACCTTACTCAATTTTATAAAGTTACCTACTTAATTACTTTCCTTTGTTATCGTATTCATATGAGGTGGGTTTAGAGACCAAACGAACTTTATTTATTGATATTCTTGATATTCTAGTATGGTAAGATAGACCGACAAAAGAATGCTCTATCTCTTTTTACACTAAGAGAAGAGTAGAGTCCGGATAGAATGCGCACTCGCTCGTTAGGGCTAATCTAAATCGACCTTTATGCTGACGAGTGACGTTTGAAGTTGCGCGTATCATGGTGTGGTTCGATTTATCGTTTAGGCAATGAACACTACCATATTTTTTGTTTCTCCTATCTCATTTCTAGATCTTATATACAGGGTTATTGGTAAAACACCATCAAGTTCTTAAGGGGTCATTGTACTCATCATTATGAACAACTTTTACTATGGGACCAAATATGAAATCGCGAAAAAAAAATCTGCTGTTCCCCCTACATTTGTTTGCAGAACTCGTCAAAATGTAGGGACCGGCTGATTTTTTTTCGCGATTTCATATTTGGTCCCATAGTAAAAGTTGTTCATAATGATGAGCACAATGACCCCTTAAGAGGTTGATGGTGTTTTACCAATAACCCTGTAATAATAATAAGTTTTTATTTAGGTCCTTTTACAACGTAATACATCTAAACACTTATAAATACTTAGTAGTACCAAGTTCTTAACAGATTGGCTTAAATACTTATATAAAAGCTAGTTTAATTTACTTGTTTTTATTTACATTATGAAAGGTGCGTTGGTACTGACATTCTATCTTGTGGCGACCTGCTTGAGCTAGGTTAATTAAAACCTGTGTTTCAGGCCATGCCCATACTAAGCGAATATACAATAATACTATCCTTATTAAACTAGTTACTAAATACAAATAAAAGTTGCCAATTTTATAACTACATCATTATTGAAGTACTTCTAGAAGTATTTCTGTGTCTGACCATGATATAACCCTGGGATAGGACCCTGTATAACCATGATAGGGCTATCATCTGTTTACTAAAATACCTCTGCCATTCCTTACTCCAAACAAACGCGACATTTATGTCACATCATATGACATATCTTATACCAATAAACAGCGATAGCCGAGAGCACTTGTGATATTTTACTATAACCACATAATTCATTTTCAAATCGGTCATCAATCACTATCTATAGTTGACGGCGGTAATCGCATCGTTGATTGTCGTATCTACGTTTACACAAGGCCTAACACCGGGCTGGAGTCAAGAGACAACTGAATTTAAAATTTATAAAGACGGTATTGCCGTTTTCGCAATGTTTACTGTTTTGTACACACGGCTACAGATCAAGCTATACATTTCCAGTATAAGCTGATCTCGCATTGTGCAGGATTCCCTTACAATGACAGGTCAGTGTAAACTGGAAATGTATAGCTTGATGTGTACCCGTGTGTACTTGCAATGTCTGTTGTAAATTTTGTTTATGTAATTTCGTGAAGAATTATTCTTTTATGTAGAAAATTCTGTGCTTTTATCTGAACAGGAAACTGAGGGTTTTTAGATTGAAGTAGAATATCAAATACAGAAGATGAATATTTAGAATTCGACATCGCCAACCTTAAAAAAAAAAGTAAAATTGAATCGGGGTCAGTAGCCTCGAGGGAATCGAAGGTCTAAATTAGCAATCTTTCTTCTCAGCGCGAAAGGGCGGTAAGTTGATAATATTTCTGATAAATTCTTTATACATATAAGAGTAATTAAATCGAGGTTTGAGTCCATAGTTGAGTCAAAGAAAACCGCGCTTGTTCAAAGTCTACACGAAGCTGTAAACTTAACTACAGACTATAAGTTCCAAATGCTCTCTGCTTAAGTTTACGTGTCACACAGTATCACTACTTATTTACTCACAATAAGCTCTTCAAAAAATACGAGGTACAAGTTACAACCAGTAAAATAACTTATCTAACTGGTGCAGACACTCATAAAAGGCCTTAAAATAAACTCGTCACTTGTACAAGTGCAGCTTTATAGATTGTAAACTGTAAATGACTAAACACTTCTCAAATCTATCACATCATCAATTGAAAACTGTAAAGAAAAAGTTGACTATACACTTAAATCTATCACATCATCAATTCTATCAATCTTGTCACAGTAGTCACTAAATACACAAATCCTTACTGTTTGTTTTGTGATTTATGGACCCCCATGAGTGTCAGACCTGCACTTTAATAAATAGTTTTGGAAGTAGGTACGTGTAGCACACAAGAAAAACGATTTAAATACGATGAGGTAGGTAACAATTAAAACAAATACTTAATTAATCTAATCACGTCACAGATTACCTACTGAATAAATAAAACTTCACAGAGATTCATCGATTGACTTTAATTGAGAATCTAATAAGTCATACGCGTAGCAACTTATCAAATTCAGGACACACCTCTGTGTTTGATAAGAGTTTGCGCACATTACAGATAATTTGTTACCGTCAGCGTCCCGGCTAGCGGTTTTATAGTCTGACCGGCTAAATATAGATATGTGGGCGTGACATCAAACCGGAATGCGAGATGCATTGACATGTAATTAATCGTTTTTAAGTTCCTTGATTAAACGGTTCATGATAATGTTGACCTCGTTAAAATATTTCTCCAGGCACGTAATTATATTAGTATTTACACATCCATAACATAACTTATACAGCCCTTATTGTTCCAAATGCTGGGTTTTAGGCTTTCCTCTCTGTGAATGGGTCATACATCGCGTGGGCCCAGTGAGGATTTAATTTGTTTATTTAGTTAAAATTCACAAAATGTTTTATAATGTGATTTTTTGTTATATAAATAGGTAACATAAAAATCTTATAATATCCCACTGCAGAGACTTAGACCTAGTCTATGTGAGAAGGAGTGGGTCATCCATCACGTCTTAAATTATTTATATACTTAATTAAAATTCATAGAACGTTTAAAGATGTGAATCTTTGCAAAGTTGTGACAGAACTGATGCTGAGTCAAAACCGCAATCGGGTCCTTGATTGTTTTCTTGAACTATTTATTATTAAAACGAGACAACTTATTTTAACACTAGCTTTTGCCCGTGGCTTCGCCCGCGTGTGTAGGACGGTAATTATCCCACAGATACATACTACCGGCATAAAAAGTGGGGTAATTTCTTTATTTAGATACAATCTTAATACAGGTTCAGGATTTAGATATACATCATCCAAATCCGCCCAGCCGTTAAAGCGTGAAAAAGTAACAGATAGACAGACCGACGCTTTCATGACCACAAGGATTAACACGATTAATTAAGTGTGAATTACCGTGATTACTGCTTAATGGGCTTGCGAGATGTGATGAAAGTATGTACATTTTGTAAATCCTGTTAAAAAAACAGCGAAATGAGACAACTTCCTACGCTTTTCGCTGAAACTTACGTAACTTATTATGTTTCTTCTCTACCTTCTAGAAACTATATTGTTTTATAGAGATGGCCAATAAAATGACTAGACTTTTATGATATCGTTATTAAGCACAGTTTTCATTTCCTCAAGGTAGCTTTTAGTAACTGTTAAAGCTTATGTTTAGGAGAGAATACATTTGATATTTTACTTTCTAAACGATGTCTTTTCGCTGAAGTATTGGAAATACTGTAACTGCTGTGTAAGCCGCTCTCTTTCTCGATAAATGGGAAAGCTAGTAAGAGTGTTTTTGCTATATGTTTCGGAAGAAGCATCTTTCTTTGTCTTAAAAACGACATAAATAAACAACATTCAATTCTTCTATCAAGCGTGTGAAATGATTGTACCACGCTACTTCACAACCGTCCATTTATACCGATGATACCCATAGTGGTCTATATCGACCCCCACGGGTCGACGACGACCTGTGTAGGTCGTAGGTTGTTTTTTATTCTACAACTCACTACAGTTAGACATGCAGTCAAGACACATTTGAAGTTGATGAATATTCAAAAATGCTTTAGTAGCTAAGCAGGGTTCTACCCAAAACCGAAAAACATAGCAAATGGTCTATGAGACAAAAAAGTTTGGGGTCCTCTGTCTATACTCTAAGTAGTATCGTTTTATCAAGATACCTGATAATAATTACAACAGCAATAATTTAACATCTCACAGTTCTAAACAGTAGGTAACATTAATTCATGCCCATTCATCACCCAGGACTGGCAGCGCTACTACGACGACCCCAACAAGGAGCGTCTGCTCAACGTGATCTCGTTGGAGTTCTCGCACACTCGGCTCGAGAACTATGTGCAGGCGCCTCGCATCGTGCGCCTCATCGACTGGGTGGATACCGTGTGGCCAAGACATCTTAAGGATCAGCAGGTAAAGTGTTGCTACAGAACTTTGAACTACTTAAAAAAAAGCGCAATCGGCCAGCGGGGTAATGGCGTAACACACATAAAATGACAATTGATCTCATGTTCTCACATTTTGACAATTCAGTCGCGTTCATTGCGTTATTTACGTTGCTGAGCAGACGTATTTATTAAACATCAGAAGCAGTGGATTAAAAATAACCTTCAGAACTCTCGGATTGTGATTGAACCTGTGTTACGCAATTGGGTGCTGCTCATGACATCTATGTGGCCTGATGGAAAGCGATGGATGAGGTCTACGATGAAACCAGTGTGCGCAGAAGATGCCTGTTCACTCTTGCTTTGAATGCTGACGGGTTATATGTGGAAGGGAACGCAGACTGGCAGAGAGTTCCATACTTTGGCCGTGCGTATAATAAAACTAAAAGTGGAGGAGAAGCGTACTCAGCTCTTCTCTTCCACATTAATCAGTCGCACGGCTGGTCGGGATATCAACCGAGTGCAGATGGAGCCCTGCATGCAGTAAGTGTGGTAGTCCGGTAGTGAAATGGAAATTGTGGGATCAGGTCTTGGAGCTCCTGCGCACACTCTCCGAAATACAGTCTGTAAAAGACCGACAGGCAAACAACATTACGCCGTCTGTTGCAGATTATGGACACTTTTACAGATGATTTAGGTAGTTACGTAAACCATCCTATCCTAATGTAGCCGTTATCTACGCATTCTGTACATCAAAGTAAGTAAGTAACATTGAGCAAGTGTTTACTGAGAAGACTTATTTTGGTGGGGATATCGCTCTTTACGGCAGCGCGCAATATAACGCACACAATACATTGTGCTTTTAGGTGCATGCAATGATACAGAAGTTTTGGGGGTATTTAGAGTTAAGCTATAATGTTTAAAACTAGTCATCGTGATAGTACGTAACAAGGTAAAAATATACAATAACGGGGAGTACCCACGACGACATAATCTAGCTATACATTTTTAGTTTTAGCCGACCTCGCATTGTATAGGCTTTTGTACAGTGACAAGTCAGCTTTTACTGGAAATGTATAGCTGGATACGTAGTGACGTTCGGCTTCGTTACGCATCTTTTTACACCATATTCATTAAGCAAGCGCGAAGGTGGGCTGCTTGTAGGAAAAATAGAAGCCCACCTTCGCGCTTGTTAGGCTGAAATAGCAATTATTATCTGGTGGATCTCGGGTGTTCAGTGAATAGTGGGATAGTCAATGGGGTAAAAGATCTTTTCATACTAATTAATTATTTATAAGTAATTATTTCGCGTTGATATCGTGTTTATTAGTCATTTCTGATTGAGTTAAGGTGAATCCTCAGTTGTAGCCCGCCAAATTCAAATTTTCTTTGGTTTTTTGCAAATTGCAGCTCTGTTTTACGTCATAATATTATGTTGATCAAAATGCGATTCGCGACTGTAGGAATAATATATTTACTGAAGTATTTGTTCCGCCTAAGAAATTTTCAAAGCTGCAATTTGCAAAAAACCAAAGAAAATTTGAATTTGGCGGGCTACAACCGATGACTCACCATACATTAATCCAATGTTGAATAAATAGTGGTGCCGATTCTCTTGTCACAAAATTCTCTAAACTAGACTAAAAATCACCAAAATTTTGTTTATTCCTGTCAAACGACGATTTCCCATTCTGAAATTGACTAAAGTGACACAACTTAACTATATTTTAGTTTGACAGCACTAAGATGGCACTGAGATTATAATTTAGTGAAAATGGCAATTTTGCTATTCTGAATTTTACGTTTTTCACCTAAAATTTTGATTGTCTTAACTAAATCGGACTATTTTTAATCGCGATTAAAAAGGTGTGGAATAAAATTAGTTGTCATGAACTAAAAATCACACCAACACCTCGACTTCAGATGCAAAAACAGTACTGTATCTTTTTTTCTTTTCTTTGCTTATATCTCGAAAACGGTGTGTCGTATCGCAAAAATAATGAAAATTTCGACCCCCTTTGCCAACCCTTAAACCTATAAAACTCAACGTGTTGGTAATATTTTTTTATATTTTCCATACAAAAAGTAAAAAATTCCATACAAAACAAGTCGAGGCCGCACATAATGCGCGCCTACGGCTCTAAAAAAAGATCACGTGGTACGGCAAATAAGTACCACGTGGAGTCGCAATAATTGTCAAATTTGATTTTAGATGTGTCAAAATTATTTTTAAATTTAGAGATTTTATTTTGCAGAATAGCGTTAAGATTCTCATAGCCAAAAGTAAGGAATTTTAGTGATAGTTTAGTTAGTTTAGTTCGGTGTACAACAGAATCGGCACCAGTGTTTATCTCAAGTTAAAAACATTAAAAACCCAAACCAATACTCCAAAAGTTTGTTTTGCAAGTAAAACTCACTGACCTGGCTAAAAGAAAATGTTTACTACGAGAGCCGATAAAGGAAAATAATATTTCGCAAGAGTTTCCTTCGCTGAAAGTATCGGGCGGAAAATATGTTGACTGGGCGGGACGGGCTCGTTTAAGATCGTGAGAGGTCGGATTATTTCGGGTGACCGGGTGGATTCGGTTACATTCACTCCCGCCCCTATGACCTATGCCCTTGAACTGCGTAAAAGTATCTATGCAAAAACAAAACAAACAAAAACGACAAAGAAATTGTAACATAACCTTGTAAAGGTTCCATTAAAGAGTTGTTACTTCTTATATCTTTAATTGTAATGATGTAGTTTATGAATGGGTTTTGAACATAATTATATGTCACGCGCCAATACGCACACGACGACACGACCTAAGTATTACACGGCCTATCCGCACGCGAGCACGACGATGTCGGAACATTTATTTAGATCCAAGTACTTACAATCATTTCAGAATGACAGGATTGTTGACAGGCCTATAGTATCCTCCTCATACCCACTAAAGAAACAGTGCAATTTGAAAATATTGTAAATCCAATTGTTGCACAAGAGTAACTGTGGAGTTTCGTACCGGTTCTTGTCCATTGGAAACGACCAATTGGAACCGCGCACCGTGCGCCGTGCACCGTGCTAGCTTTTGACGTTTCATAATGAACCCATGTAGATTTATTTATTATTATATATATATTACTGACATACTCAAATACATAACCAAAAATAATATTGAAGACTACAAAATATACAAGTGGCGGCCTTATCGCTTTCTGCAATCTCTTCCAGGCAACCTTGGAAACCTAAACCATACACCATAAACCTTGGTTTATGTGAAATTAAATATGTTGAACGTAAGCGAAGCAAAGGGAGTATGTATGGATCGTAGATGGTAGCTTTTTGTAGTTTTTGCCGAGCCCCATGGGAAGAAAGCGTGGATTTATGTATGTAAAATATTTGGAAATTGAATTAGAACGCCTTTTGACTTTTGACTTTGTGACTTTTGTTACTTACGCCTATTAGATTTACAAATTAAGGGCGTCAATAGACATTTTCGGTATTATTACAAAATAACGTTTTTCTCTATGCATGGTTTTAACTATCAGGCCTGTTTTTGAAATAAGAACCTAACTTGTTACAATAAAATACCTCCCCACATACTCCAACTGAATGAAACGAAATTTAAATCTTGTATAAAACGCACACTATACAGCCAAGCATATTATAAGTTGGGGGATTATATCGCTGACAAAAATGCTTGGCTCAGGGCTGGTCCTGCTCCACAAGGGCGCGTAAACTAATTAATTAGCATTCGAAAATAGTGTTGGAGCTGATGAAGATTGTACAACCTATCTTTGCATTGTATAAATTCAATCTCTTAGTATTGTATAATTGCATAGCACATGTGTGAGCACTATGTACCCACTATAAAGCTTACTGGGTTCGTCTTTCATTGACTTGAATGTGCCCTGGCGGCTGAGAGTATGTCATGCTCACTCAAATGTGTCGCTGGTGGTGGCGCGTGTATTGGATCATTGAGTTCCCTTCAAAATGGTTGAGCTGAATGGTGCTGATCCATACGTCATGTTCGTGAACGGGCGCCGTCAGTAGGCACTGGTCATTTCTTAGCTGCCACGGCTTATTTTAATTCCATAATTGTTTTTAGCTTTTTATTACGGACGCTTTTAACGTGCACGTCTTTCTACATCGTTCTCACATGTATAATTACAACATGATTACATGAATGATGTAACCACTCTATTGTAACAATATTTTGATTTAAAAGAGTGTCCATGGAGTTTCTTGCCCGTTCTTCTCCATAGGTACCTACTACGCTTTGGAATGGGCAACTAGCTTCATCTTTCTGACTGACCGACCCCTTGACAATTCAAAAGTGCCTGTAATTGGTTTATTTGAAATAAATGCTTTGAGTTTGAGTTTAACAGAAATCGAAATACAGTTCCTTTTACAAAACTTACATCTTAGTCTGGTCTTAGGTTGACAATTTTGTATTAAGAACTTTACTAAAGTCGGGATAAAGCTCGAAATACAAAAACTGGATTGAAGGTTTAGGCTCGGGCTAAAGTTAGATCGTGTTTTGTAATACGGTTTGACGCTAAAACATAGTAGACACAACAAAATTCATAACACATTCAAGATTTTTTTATTCATAACAATACAATAAACGTCTATTTGGCTAAGTTCCTAGTATTAAAACGTACAATGTATCGTACACTGACTAGTGATATTCGTACACGTGGCGACATAATGTTAAGCTATACATTTCTAGTATAAGCTGACCTCTCATTGTACGGAAGCTCTATAGAATGCGAGGTTAGCATTGAGTCGTCGTGTAACTTACATATGAACTTTGTTGTACATAATAACGTTTTTAATTACTTCCTCAGACGGAATCAACAAACGCTCTGGATGATATGATGTATCCTAAGGTGCAGAAGTATTGCCTCATGTCAGTCAAAGGCTGCTACACAGATTTCCACATTGATTTTGGAGGTACCTCCGTTTGGTACCATATTTTGCGTGGTAAGTTGTTTTGTCATAACATTGTAGTTTATAAGCATATAATTGATAGCTATAAATAAAGCTTTGAATTAAACAGATGACCTATTTTTTGTTAATAGCAAATGTTTTAAACTACATCTATTGTGTTTTTGTGAAATAACGGTGTACAGCCTTACCCGTTAGGAATACTGCCGTGATGTCATGTTTTATATTTTATTGCTATGATGTTTTTCTCTCGCATCACTTCAGTTAAAAGTCATTTTTAAATGGTATCTCTCATATTTCAGGCGCCAAAGTATTCTGGCTGATCCCACCAACTGAGAAGAATTTGCAGCTGTATGAAAAGTGGGTGCTTTCCGGCAAACAGTCCGACGTCTTCTTCGGCGATACGGTCGAGAAGTGCATCCGAGTTCATGTGAGTATTACGGCTAATTTAACTAAAACCTTTAATATTATTACATAAATGTCTACTACTAAACTAAATTGAAGGTCATTTAAGGTTACATACGGAAGGTAATCGGCGTAGTTTCTGCCTCTACGGATTAACTAAATAACTACGATATTAGCCGAGAACTAAAATACTAATAAAACGTAGACTTGTGATTCCGTGACGCGGCGGCGGCGACGGTTTCCCACAGCAATCACGGTCTTAATAGCTTCATAAAAATACGCTCGGAACTCGTAGTACATTTTAACATTAATTAACTATGATTTTTTTATATTTCATTTGTTATAATATTACTTTTTCTTTAATCAAGGAGAAAGATGACTATTTAATAGTAGAACATTACCAAAACGATACCATAGGTACTAGATTCATTTGAACTGAATTTTAAAGTTAAACTCACAGTCGTCTAGCGTAGTGGATTACGACCCACTTCTTTAGACAGAGCGAGGGCGTAACGTCTCAACAGTAGGAGGAATGTTTATACTCTTATATTATTCTTTAATTCTTTGTGGTATTTTGACGGACGCAACTTTTAACACCATCTAAAATCATGATTTACATAATCATTTACATACTTAGTAATATTTACGTATTGTTCGTATCTTTTCAGTTGCAAGCCGGCCACACATTCTTCATCCCGACCGGCTGGATCCACGCTGTATACACACCGAGCGACTCCTTGGTTTTCGGCGGTAATTTCTTGCACCAGTTCGGTATTGAAAAGCAACTGAAGATTGCTCAAGTTGAAGATGTTACAAAGGTAAGATTGTGTTCAATATCCTACATGGAAACTTTTAGCGGAACTTAGAGGACTAGAGCCCTTTTCAGAGTTGAATTTTCACGCTCGGCTCAGCGCCAAAAGTTGAAAATAATGTCAGTAAACACGAGAATAAGCTCCACTTACTTACTATCTACTATAACTTATTGTGACAAAAGTTCAAATATTTTGATCAAACCTTTGTCTGATATACAAGTAGCCATCATAATAATTTCATCCGAAAATTATCCACTGCTGGTCATCAGTCTGGAGATTATTGGAGGAATAATCCACACCAATCCACCCACAGCTTCTTGAGGCAGTGCACTTTTACAGAATTACTACTACCAATACTTACCATCTGTTCCAAAAGTATCTGGTGAAAGGCTTAACAAAAATAACAAACCCTGTTCTTGTTCAATTCTTACAATCACTAACTAAAGGGAACTAGTAACACATTTATCTGTATTTAGAAGGTTTCAACATAATAAATATATCTCACCACGTTTTCCAACAAACATTGTTTGAATAATCATTTCTGCTTCATCATACAATTCCAGGTGCCACAAAAGTTCCGCTACCCATTCTTCACTGAGATGCTGTGGTACGTCCTGGACCGCTACGTGACTGCTCTGCTGGGCCGCTCGCACCTCGCGCCCGAGGGACAGTCCGCGCTCGTCGTGCCTAAGGAGCACGTGCACCTCACGCAGATAGAGCTGCATGGCCTCAAGGTGAGATATATCACAAATGTTACAAAGAAAGAAAATACGTTTATTCAGCACAGACTAACCGACACAAGTTCCGAAACCCGTTCCTTAAGATTCACACGGACATCTCCATTTGAAGTGGAAGTTTGTAGAGATAGCATTCCGCAAACCATCAGAAAAAACATTTACCGTTTTTCTCAAAATGTAAAACGCGGGAACTAACTTTTTTCCAATTTACGATACTCGGAGTAAACTGAAAAACAAGTTGGAAGAGAAGAAAAACGATCTTCATCGTAACTTATGTAAATCGTGAATCACAGCCATTTGTATCACGTCTTTTCGATCAGCCATAACTCCAGTTCAAAGGACTATGCATTATTTTGGGTCCTCTTGTTCAACAGTGATGAATTATATGTCATCTGAGAGCTCTTGAAGTGTACTTTATTTCTTTCTATGGCAGCTAAGTTCAAATCCAGCACGAAAATGGTGTTTTGGTGCGGTTTTGAAAATGTGTTTTGTTTTGATATTAAATTATATTAAGCTGTCAGTCAGTAGCTAGGATTATAAATAACTCTTGTTTGACTAAAAATACAATAAAAACATCAACATATAGGCTGTATAGTGCCCTGGCCGTGTAATTTTGATTTTGAAAGATTTATTACTTTTACATTTCTACGTTCATTACAGTCTACTACGCTACGACACGATCGAATTAGCGGACAGGTTTTCTTCAGGTTTTGCTTTTCATTGGATGTTTCATTAAAACGATATATTAATTTTAGATAGGGGTTTCAGAGATAGAGTAGTAGATCTCCAGTCATTAGGATATGAACAACATATATTACTCCAACGAAGGATAAAAACGAAAGTCAATTTACGACCAAACAAGCTTACAAAGTAAGATTATTAACGATATGTCGTTGGGAGTGAAAGCGGTGAATGGGAAGTTTAAAAATAGTTTTAAACTATTATGTCAAGATTATTTTAATAGAGCATTGTCACTTAATATGTTCGTTGATTTTGAAATTGCTGCTTCTCTGTATATGCTATTTATAGAGTAGCCACTACCCACCGTCTTAGTCATAATATTTGGAATACTATAAATGAGAAAATCAACTCGCCGAATCTTTTGTTTAATTCAGTTAGACTGAAAAACCTAAACAAGCAAAGGGTAGCGTTCCGATGGAAGCTAATCAGCCTCATTTAGAATATTTTCCCCAGCTAACTGAAGATGATATACTAATGATTTCCTTGGGCTCTTATAAAGTGAATCTTGCCAAGTCATACGCTAGTGAAAACTTACGGGATGGTGGTGTGTACACGATACCGTGAAAACAATATAAATGAGTTAGAGCAATGCAATATTCAGCAAAGTAATGTATGGCTGTTTAGGGGACGTGTGCAGTCACGACACGTTAGATCGAATATGTATTACACCTACGTCTTAATCGACCGTGACCAAGTAGGCAAAGGCGCCATAATACAATACTATTGTAAAGGTCTCACGAGTAGACGCACTATCGGACGTTGAGCCCGTGTCATATCCGTAATATGGTACTTGGGACTAGGTCAGTGTCTCCGTGTACACGGTAGTTACCGTAGATGCACCGTAATCTGGTCTTAATCTACCATCATGGTAATAAGGTATTACCGTGTTGTTGTAAATATTTCAATATAATGAAATACTTCGTAAAACCCAGCAACATAAAACAAATAAATTGCAAAAACTGTGTTGATTTCAGGCCAAGTAACGATATGTTGACAAAAATGAGTAAATCCATTTACGAAAAAGATATCGTCATGCTATGAGAGTTAGATATTGTCGTTGTAGGAGAGTCAGATTGTTTAATTTTTCATGTTTCACATGTTTTTTTTTTTAATTTTCTTTGTAAATAATTAAAAAGCAAATGTTATTCGGGATTTTTTCCTTTGAACGTTTACATGGTAGTTAACACGGTACACTTTTGGCTGATTCACCGTAATTTTGTCTAGAAACATCGTATTTTTACCCTTGCAACACGTTAACTCTCGATTTACACATGGAGACACTGGACTAGGTAGACATGGGGATGGTTCCATCGACCAGCAATACATTTAGACGAAAGTATTATAGATGAATTTTAAAATCTGCCTAGTATACTTATTAAGACTAACTAGTACGTTCTAAGACACCGTGTGACGACCTAAAAATGACCGTGTATAGTAGATCAAAGAAGCCACGCGCGCCATTGTGGTTTATTATAATGGATGAACTTTAATCTTGTTTACTCAAAACTAAGGTAACCTTGTATCGCCACTATTGAAAAACTATTATTTTTATAAGCCATGGATGTTATAATTAAAGCTCAAAATACTGGTTAAGTCAAAATTCCAATGTCGATCGATCGGAATTGAAATCAAGAGTAAGCGCGCAGATCTGTTATGGTTGTAATGGCAATCATGTCATCTGGTTTAAATAGGCTTTTATTTTTTTTATTTACCTTATACATATATAGATTCTTTGTATTTTGTGAATGTGAGAATGTTGTAGGCCTAACTTGTAAACTTAAGATTTGTTGTAGACTATTTTCTATCTTGTTATGTACCAGGTATCTGTTGACAGGCCTACAACTGTCCTCCCATACCTATAAACACTAATTTGAAAACATTGTAAAAGCCAATTATTTTTAAAAGAGTAACTAACCATGGAGTTTCTTGCCGGTACTTCTCCTTAGGAAACGACCAATAGGAACCGTGCACCTAGCTTCTGACGTTTCATAACTGCCCATGTAGGTTTATGTGAAATAAAATATTTTGATTTGATTTGTTTGTAACAGGTACAAAAATACGTTGTCAGTGTTGAAATAAAATCAAACAAAAATAAGTAGTTTTTTGTTTGTAAAGAACCTAAGTCGATATTTATCATTCTTTAATTAATTAATTATTACTTTTAATTAAATGAATAAATGTGCATTACATAATATGTCACGCGTACTTATCATTTACAATTTATTTTTTAAATGCACCAAATCGCCAGTTTCGCGCTGGATTTGAACTTACCTGTAGTATTTTTTTTAATCACTTGATTTAAATCAATTGTTTTGCGTGCGCATCGCAACAAAAAATTGCAATACAAAAGGAGGTGCATTTGAATGAAAAAAAAATCCGTTAGCGGCAAGCTTATCAAAGCAGTGTGTAAACTTTGTAATACAGAATTAATAATAAATAAAATTAATGGGCATCTATTATTACCCAGAATGAAATGCCTTGCAGCCACATTCAAGAATAAAAACTATCCTCTAATAAAACAAAAAAAAAATTTAAAATTCTTTTTCCATTTCTCACAAATAGTGATCAGAATTTTCCAAAAATTAGTTGAAATCGCACATCTTTGATTAAGTTTTTTGTTAAAAAAATAATGAAAACATCAACCTAATATCGTTGATATTCTTTTAAATAACAGTAAAAGTGATTAGTAACCATAATAATAGTGTTTTCTAAAAAACTGAATACCAAATTAAAAGCGTTTAAATTATCATTAAAATCAAAAAAATCTGATTTAAATCAAATAAATCCACCATTTTTTTTTTTCTTGAAAAAGTCATGAATTTTATCAACCCTGATTATCGACCTACTAGAAACATCGAAGACAAATTACTTTTTATAACACTATCTCTTCATTTCCAGGCAATAGTAATGTATCTCCACCAACTGCCTGCGGCTCGCAAGTCGGTGCCGGAACTGCTGTCTGATCCGATCGCGCTGGTCAAGGATGTACGCACGCTTGTGGAGCAGCACAGGCATGATAAACAACATCAGGCTATAACCGGCGTGCCTGTACTTAAAGGTAGAGGCATAAGAAAAGATACATGATTGTTTATTGAATATTTTATTGCACACTAAATAATACAATACGTGACAAACATAGAAACATAAGCAGCATTTTGTATATTTATAGAAGTTATATACTCTATAAATATACAAAATTTTCAATCAGAAGCAGCATTGTGTAGTTGTTTGGAAAAAGTACCTATCTAATCTATTATTTAAATTCTCACAAATGATTGAAATTCTGATTCTGTGCTAAGTGGAATGTGTCTCGTAGACTAGTCGAACTCCCTCTATCTACATAGCTAGTTCTATCTTGGGGTTATCGTTTGAATTCTGGTTCGAAGGAACAAATGTTGGGGTAGGCGTGTAGATTGCTGTGCTCAAGTAATGGGATGAGAACTTTAACCTTGCTAGTTTTCCATATTCATAGTGAACAACTGTCTCAACTTTGGTTTAATGAATACGTGGCTTTAGTGTATCTCTATCAATAACATTGTATTATCTGCAGGTCCGGACGACGTGGTGACTACGGAGCGTCGCCAGTCGAGCGGGCGCGGCGGGCGCGGCGGGCTGCACCGCGGCGGGCCGGCGCGCGCGCGCCCCGAGCACGCCAACAGCGCGCCGCGCAGGAGGCGCACGCGGTACGTACTATACTCTACGGAGCGTCGCCAGTCGAGCGGGCGCGGCGGGCCGGCGCGCGCCCCGAGCACGCCAACAGCGCGCCGCGCAGGAGGCGCACGCGGTACGTACTATACTCTACGGAGCGTCGCCAGTCGAGCGGGCGCGGCGGGCCGGCGCGCGCCCCGAGCACGCCAACAGCGCGCCGCGCAGGAGGCGCACGCGGTACGTACTATACTCTACGGAGCGTCGCCAGTCGAGCGGGCGCGGCGGGCCGGCGCGCGCCCCGAGCACGCCAACAGCGCGCCGCGCAGGAGGCGCACGCGGTACGTACTATACTCTACGGAGCGTCGCCAGTCGAGCGGGCGCGGCGGGCCGGCGCGCGCCCCGAGCACGCCAACAGCGCGCCGCGCAGGAGGCGCACGCGGTACGTACTATACTCTACGGAGCGTCGCCAGTCGAGCGGGCGCGGCGGGCCGGCGCGCGCCCCGAGCACGCCAACAGCGCGCCGCGCAGGAGGCGCACGCGGTACGTACTATACTCTACGGAGCGTCGCCAGTCGAGCGGGCGCGGCGGGCCGGCGCGCGCCCCGAGCACGCCAACAGCGCGCCGCGCAGGAGGCGCACGCGGTACGTACTATACTCTACGGAGCGTCGCCAGTCGAGCGGGCGCGGCGGGCCGGCGCGCGCCCCGAGCACGCCAACAGCGCGCCGCGCAGGAGGCGCACGCGGTACGTACTATACTCTACGGAGCGTCGCCAGTCGAGCGGGCGCGGCGGGCCGGCGCGCGCGCGCCCCGAGCACGCCAACAGCGCGCCGCGCAGGAGGCGCACGCGGTACGTACTATACTCTACGGAGCGTCGCCAGTCGAGCGGGCGCGGCGGGCCGGCGCGCGCGCGCCCCGAGCACGCCAACAGCGCGCCGCGCAGGAGGCGCACGCGGTACGTACTATACTCTACGGAGCGTCGCCAGTCGAGCGGGCGCGGCGGGCCGGCGCGCGCCCCGAGCACGCCAACAGCGCGCCGCGCAGGAGGCGCACGCGGTACGTACTATACTCTACGGAGCGTCGCCAGTCGAGCGGGCGCGGCGGGCCGGCGCGCGCCCCGAGCACGCCAACAGCGCGCCGCGCAGGAGGCGCACGCGGTACGTACTATACTCTACGGAGCGTCGCCAGTCGAGCGGGCGCGGCGGGCCGGCGCGCGCCCCGAGCACGCCAACAGCGCGCCGCGCAGGAGGCGCACGCGGTACGTACTATACTCTACGGAGCGTCGCCAGTCGAGCGGGCGCGGCGGGCCGGCGCGCGCGCGCCCCGAGCACGCCAACAGCGCGCCGCGCAGGAGGCGCACGCGGTACGTACTATACTCTACGGAGCGTCGCCAGTCGAGCGGGCGCGGCGGGCCGGCGCGCGCGCGCCCCGAGCACGCCAACAGCGCGCCGCGCAGGAGGCGCACGCGGTACGTACTATACTCTACGGAGCGTCGCCAGTCGAGCGGGCGCGGCGGGCCGGCGCGCGCCCCGAGCACGCCAACAGCGCGCCGCGCAGGAGGCGCACGCGGTACGTACTATACTCTACGGAGCGTCGCCAGTCGAGCGGGCGCGGCGGGCCGGCGCGCGCCCCGAGCACGCCAACAGCGCGCCGCGCAGGAGGCGCACGCGGTACGTACTATACTCTACGGAGCGTCGCCAGTCGAGCGGGCGCGGCGGGCCGGCGCGCGCGCGCCCCGAGCACGCCAACAGCGCGCCGCGCAGGAGGCGCACGCGGTACGTACTATACTCTACGGAGCGTCGCCAGTCGAGCGGGCGCGGCGGGCCGGCGCGCGCGCGCCCCGAGCACGCCAACAGCGCGCCGCGCAGGAGGCGCACGCGGTACGTACTATACTCTACGGAGCGTCGCCAGTCGAGCGGGCGCGGCGGGCCGGCGCGCGCCCCGAGCACGCCAACAGCGCGCCGCGCAGGAGGCGCACGCGGTACGTACTATACTCTACGGAGCGTCGCCAGTCGAGCGGGCGCGGCGGGCCGGCGCGCGCGCGCCCCGAGCACGCCAACAGCGCGCCGCGCAGGAGGCGCACGCGGTACGTACTATACTCTACGGAGCGTCGCCAGTCGAGCGGGCGCGGCGGGCCGGCGCGCGCGCGCCCCGAGCACGCCAACAGCGCGCCGCGCAGGAGGCGCACGCGGTACGTACTATACTCTACGGAGCGTCGCCAGTCGAGCGGGCGCGGCGGGCCGGCGCGCGCCCCGAGCACGCCAACAGCGCGCCGCGCAGGAGGCGCACGCGGTACGTACTATACTCTACGGAGCGTCGCCAGTCGAGCGGGCGCGGCGGGCCGGCGCGCGCCCCGAGCACGCCAACAGCGCGCCGCGCAGGAGGCGCACGCGGTACGTACTATACTCTACGGAGCGTCGCCAGTCGAGCGGGCGCGGCGGGCCGGCGCGCGCCCCGAGCACGCCAACAGCGCGCCGCGCAGGAGGCGCACGCGGTACGTACTATACTCTACGGAGCGTCGCCAGTCGAGCGGGCGCGGCGGGCCGGCGCGCGCCTCGAGCACGCCAACAGCGCGCCGCGCAGGAGGCGCACGCGGTACGTACTATACTCTACGGAGCGTCGCCAGTCGAGCGGGCGCGGCGGGCCGGCGCGCGCGCGCCCCGAGCACGCCAACAGCGCGCCGCGCAGGAGGCGCACGCGGTACGTACTATACTCTACGGAGCGTCGCCAGTCGAGCGGGCGCGGCGGGCCGGCGCGCGCGCGCCCCGAGCACGCCAACAGCGCGCCGCGCAGGAGGCGCACGCGGTACGTACTATACTCTACGGAGCGTCGCCAGTCGAGCGGGCGCGGCGGGCCGGCGCGCGCGCGCCCCGAGCACGCCAACAGCGCGCCGCGCAGGAGGCGCACGCGGTACGTACTATACTCTACGGAGCGTCGCCAGTCGAGCGGGCGCGGCGGGCCGGCGCGCGCGCGCCCCGAGCACGCCAACAGCGCGCCGCGCAGGAGGCGCACGCGGTACGTACTATACTCTACGGAGCGTCGCCAGTCGAGCGGGCGCGGCGGGCCGGCGCGCGCGCGCCCCGAGCACGCCAACAGCGCGCCGCGCAGGAGGCGCACGCGGTACGTACTATACTCTACGGAGCGTCGCCAGTCGAGCGGGCGCGGCGGGCCGGCGCGCGCGCGCCCCGAGCACGCCAACAGCGCGCCGCGCAGGAGGCGCACGCGGTACGTACTATACTCTACGGAGCGTCGCCAGTCGAGCGGGCGCGGCGGGCCGGCGCGCGCCCCGAGCACGCCAACAGCGCGCCGCGCAGGAGGCGCACGCGGTACGTACTATACTCTACGGAGCGTCGCCAGTCGAGCGGGCGCGGCGGGCCGGCGCGCGCGCGCCCCGAGCACGCCAACAGCGCGCCGCGCAGGAGGCGCACGCGGTACGTACTATACTCTACGGAGCGTCGCCAGTCGAGCGGGCGCGGCGGGCCGGCGCGCGCCCCGAGCACGCCAACAGCGCGCCGCGCAGGAGGCGCACGCGGTACGTACTATACTCTACGGAGCGTCGCCAGTCGAGCGGGCGCGGCGGGCCGGCGCGCGCCCCGAGCACGCCAACAGCGCGCCGCGCAGGAGGCGCACGCGGTACGTACTATACTCTACGGAGCGTCGCCAGTCGAGCGGGCGCGGCGGGCCGGCGCGCGCCCCGAGCACGCCAACAGCGCGCCGCGCAGGAGGCGCACGCGGTACGTACTATACTCTACGGAGCGTCGCCAGTCGAGCGGGCGCGGCGGGCCGGCGCGCGCGCGCCCCGAGCACGCCAACAGCGCGCCGCGCAGGAGGCGCACGCGGTACGTACTATACTCTACGGAGCGTCGCCAGTCGAGCGGGCGCGGCGGGCCGGCGCGCGCCCCGAGCACGCCAACAGCGCGCCGCGCAGGAGGCGCACGCGGTACGTACTATACTCTACGGAGCGTCGCCAGTCGAGCGGGCGCGGCGGGCCGGCGCGCGCCCCGAGCACGCCAACAGCGCGCCGCGCAGGAGGCGCACGCGGTACGTACTATACTCTACGGAGCGTCGCCAGTCGAGCGGGCGCGGCGGGCCGGCGCGCGCGCGCCCCGAGCACGCCAACAGCGCGCCGCGCAGGAGGCGCACGCGGTACGTACTATACTCTACGGAGCGTCGCCAGTCGAGCGGGCGCGGCGGGCCGGCGCGCGCCTCGAGCACGCCAACAGCGCGCCGCGCAGGAGGCGCACGCGGTACGTACTATACTCTACGGAGCGTCGCCAGTCGAGCGGGCGCGGCGGGCCGGCGCGCGCGCGCCCCGAGCACGCCAACAGCGCGCCGCGCAGGAGGCGCACGCGGTACGTACTATACTCTACGGAGCGTCGCCAGTCGAGCGGGCGCGGCGGGCCGGCGCGCGCGCGCCCCGAGCACGCCAACAGCGCGCCGCGCAGGAGGCGCACGCGGTACGTACTATACTCTACGGAGCGTCGCCAGTCGAGCGGGCGCGGCGGGCCGGCGCGCGCCTCGAGCACGCCAACAGCGCGCCGCGCAGGAGGCGCACGCGGTACGTACTATACTCTACGGAGCGTCGCCAGTCGAGCGGGCGCGGCGGGCCGGCGCGCGCGCGCCCCGAGCACGCCAACAGCGCGCCGCGCAGGAGGCGCACGCGGTACGTACTATACTCTACGGAGCGTCGCCAGTCGAGCGGGCGCGGCGGGCCGGCGCGCGCGCGCCCCGAGCACGCCAACAGCGCGCCGCGCAGGAGGCGCACGCGGTACGTACTATACTCTACGGAGCGTCGCCAGTCGAGCGGGCGCGGCGGGCCGGCGCGCGCCTCGAGCACGCCAACAGCGCGCCGCGCAGGAGGCGCACGCGGTACGTACTATACTCTACGGAGCGTCGCCAGTCGAGCGGGCGCGGCGGGCCGGCGCGCGCCCCGAGCACGCCAACAGCGCGCCGCGCAGGAGGCGCACGCGGTACGTACTATACTCTACGGAGCGTCGCCAGTCGAGCGGGCGCGGCGGGCCGGCGCGCGCCCCGAGCACGCCAACAGCGCGCCGCGCAGGAGGCGCACGCGGTACGTACTATACTCTACGGAGCGTCGCCAGTCGAGCGGGCGCGGCGGGCCGGCGCGCGCGCGCCCCGAGCACGCCAACAGCGCGCCGCGCAGGAGGCGCACGCGGTACGTACTATACTCTACGGAGCGTCGCCAGTCGAGCGGGCGCGGCGGGCCGGCGCGCGCCCCGAGCACGCCAACAGCGCGCCGCGCAGGAGGCGCACGCGGTACGTACTATACTCTACGGAGCGTCGCCAGTCGAGCGGGCGCGGCGGGCCGGCGCGCGCGCGCCCCGAGCACGCCAACAGCGCGCCGCGCAGGAGGCGCACGCGGTACGTACTATACTCTACGGAGCGTCGCCAGTCGAGCGGGCGCGGCGGGCCGGCGCGCGCCCCGAGCACGCCAACAGCGCGCCGCGCAGGAGGCGCACGCGGTACGTACTATACTCTACGGAGCGTCGCCAGTCGAGCGGGCGCGGCGGGCCGGCGCGCGCCCCGAGCACGCCAACAGCGCGCCGCGCAGGAGGCGCACGCGGTACGTACTATACTCTACGGAGCGTCGCCAGTCGAGCGGGCGCGGCGGGCCGGCGCGCGCCCCGAGCACGCCAACAGCGCGCCGCGCAGGAGGCGCACGCGGTACGTACTATACTCTACGGAGCGTCGCCAGTCGAGCGGGCGCGGCGGGCCGGCGCGCGCCTCGAGCACGCCAACAGCGCGCCGCGCAGGAGGCGCACGCGGTACGTACTATACTCTACGGAGCGTCGCCAGTCGAGCGGGCGCGGCGGGCCAGCGCGCCCGCCGCACTTCCCGTGTCTTAATGGTTAATTAATATAAACAAACACAAAGTTGATGTCAGTTTACGTGCAAATAGGTCTAATTTGAATAGATTTTTACAATCTATCGATAAAATAATGTAACCTACTTATTCGTAAATAATTTCAGATGTAAGAAGTGCGAGGCGTGCCAGCGCACGGACTGCGGCGAATGCGTGTTCTGTCACGACATGGTCAAGTTCGGAGGACTGGGCCGCGCGAAGCAGACATGTGTCATGCGACAGTGCCTACAGGTAACAATTTACTATTGATCATCATGGATTATCATAATCAACTAAAATAAACTTCATTTTGTTTCACTATGTTTATGTGCGTGAGTGTTGAGCTATAAAACACCGGACTACAC
Organism: Brachylomia viminalis; assembly: GCA_937001585.2. NCBI lineage: Eukaryota > Metazoa > Arthropoda > Insecta > Lepidoptera > Noctuidae > Brachylomia > Brachylomia viminalis. The sequence goes on from OW443314.2 coordinate 9,794,935, forward strand.
TATCGTTTACCATAAGACTGAATGATATACCGAAGCTCAGTTTCCAAAATATAGCCAACAGGCGCTGACTTGCTAGCTCTGACAGAACTTGCACAATTTTTACAGATATAAGGAAAAAGCCTTAAAAAGCGCTATAAATACAACCATTACAATATGCGCTACAATTTAGTCTGTTCTAATTCGTCAGCCGAAAACCTCGTATAAAATAAGAAAGAAAAAATTATTTTCTGGCTATGGTTTGAGCTTTTGGCCAGGAACCTTACGTGTTCAATAGTACTTTTATCATGTTGAGTTAATTATTTTGTTCTATTTTACAGCCCATGCTGCCCGTTACAGCTTCATGTGCAGTATGCCATCTTGACGGGTGGATGCAGACGCCTGTCGCGCCACAAGCTAAAGGCAACAATGGTAAGTAATCAACTCTTCTTGGTCATATTAATATTAGCTCTACTTATAAAGAAATGTCTCATAATCAGCTACAAATCATGCTGGTGACATTATTTCTTTGTGGCTCATAGATTTTCGCCGACAACGACACCGCATAACAGTCAATCAGCCTTAAATATTGCACTACGAACCTTGAACAAAATTTAACGAGTTATTTCCATTTTCGCCTAAAAGTCAAGATATCTAGAAAAACATAGGTCTTTGTTAGACCTTACTATATAAAAATAATAAAACAATTCGGTATGTAAAGGAAAACTGTCCTATGCTGATTCCAAAACCATTTCGAGCTTTTAGGTTTCTTAACCTTATTTTTCTATTTTTAATGCTTAAGTGGGCTATCACAATTTTTCTTGTATTTGAGTGTTTGAAGAGTCACACACTCAAATACAAGAAAAAAATTGATATTTATTTAGAGCACTCCCGACAGAAACGATCAAGCTTTCTCAGGCATTTTTTTTTTAAATTTTGGTGCCATCTGAGTGGTCTTGTATTTGAGTGTGTGACTCTTCAAACACTCTAATACAAGAAAAATTGTGATAGCCCTCTTAATATTAACAGGGAGTTTATTTTAACAGAAACACATGAAACACCTTTACTTTCATTTGACCTCCAAATGACGACAAAAAGTAGGCAGATTGGAAATACTTTCAGTGCCTCCTATGATAAAAAATCTAGTCATATTGTAATAAAACTGCTTCACTCCAGTATAAATATTTATTATTGGTACTACAATATAACAACTCTCAATAAAATGATTATAATTATTAATGCAGATGGAGACCAAAAATGTAAAAAACTAATTGTGCGTCCCCCCCGACCTCGACACCATTACTTTTTTCTGACAGCTTTTTTTTAAGAGAATCATCCGGATTGCATCATTTCGGTGTTGCCAGTACAACTAGTCGATTACCAATAATCGAATACAAGAATAAATTACTAAAACTTTGATCACAATAAATTGCGTCAAATAGTACAAATATAAATCAAAACCTAACACTATATTGTCAACTTTAAGGATAACCATAATTATAATGCAGTCATGCGAACAATGCGGTCTTTGAATCGATTCAAATCAAATGTTGAAAATCAATTCACACAAAAAATCTAAATCCTGAAGCCTGAATGTTTATTGTGCATGGCAATAGGCTTGCACTTTATTACACAAATAGCAAAATGTGGTTGTAGGTACTACACGTCTCTATCCTTACCCTACATCGTCGGGGAACACAACTGTAACGAATTACGAAGACGTTTCTCCATAACATACTAAGATTCTATTCTTCTGCAGGTCGCAACGGCCCGTCATCTCTGCGCGAGTGCTCGGTGTGCTACAGCATCGTGCACCCGGCGTGCGTGCCGCCCGGCGGGCAGATCAACGAGGACCTGCCCAACTCTTGGGAGTGTCCTACCTGCACCACCATGGGACTCAATCATGATTACAAGGTAGCAAGAGTCTGTCATCAAATCGTTGAATGACAGCACAATTATTTAATGTGAAGTAATTTTTGCTAGGGATGGGTTATATCGTAAAAATGCAATCAAGGGAGGAAATAAAACTCAAATAGGATTTTTTCTTGATTTTTCATCCGTGGATTTATTCGTAAAATGCCCTCCTCTATAATTGCATTGTTTACTAAAAGCTTTTTTTTTTGTGTATGGCATCTCGCATTTGGCCTTGAGAGGCCGTGACTGCTTAACCGGTCAATCCTGTGGTGCCTTCGAGCTAACTCAAAGCCTCCAGCCAGGGGCATAATATTAATTATAAACTAAGCGACCATCACCTAAGGGCACCCCCCGTGTTTACTAAAAGCCGTGTACAGTTATCTATAAACCTACCGGCCACGCCCCACACACGGCAGAGAACAGCTTAAGTACGTAAATATAAACAACATTGTATTTTATTTCAGCCTCGCCACTTCCGCGCACGTCAGAAATCCTCGGACCTCAGGCGAATGAGTGTGGGCTCCGACGTCGGACAGGTCAGTCGTGGCATACAGATAAAAGCATAACATACAACTATGAACCTTATCTAGGGTTTCCGCCCCTTCTTTAGGTACCTGTCCCTCCGCCGTCGAGGAAGCGACTAGCTATTGACTATTGAAATAGATGTAGCTCCCGTGTCAGTAAAAGAGATACATATTATGTTAATAGTTGATTGCTGTTCACACTGCCGGCGTGAACTCTCCGCTAGTATGTCGCAGCAATACTGTCAAATAAAACAACAATAGCTGTCAAAGAAAAAATGCCTTGCTGATCGTCGGCGCTGGGACAGGTGCCCATAAGCTACGGTTTCTTAGAAAAGCGGTGACTGCACATAACGGTCGCAGTGACGGCTGTCATGAAAACGATGACACCGACAAAGATTTAAACCGCTAGATACCGCATCAAAAGATAGTCGCGTTTCTGTTTTGTTTTGACACCTCTGACACACAAATGACGCAGTGACCTGACTTAATTATCATAAATGCGCTATATATAACTAACTATATATGACTAAGTCGATAATTGCTATATTTACCCTCACCATGGGCAAATCTAGCGATTTAAAACTTTTTGGCAGCGGGGTTTGACTAGGTCTCTCACTAGGAAATCATCACTAGGAAAACATAACAACTTTCATAGATAGCGTTTCAGTTACGTCTTTCACCGGTAAATTGCGGACGCTATGTGGGCGGTCGCCATTCTTCTAGGACACCGTAGCTTTCTTTACATTCACCTGAACAGATTTTGAAAAATGAGATAAAAGATAGGATACACCTTTATACATTTACAAATTACTTATGACCATTATTAATGTTTTCAGAATAAGACGCCAGCGCCGACATCGCAGTCGCAACTCAAATCAGAACCCGGCTCCGATAACGAAGGCAAGAATGAAGTTCCACATATCAAGTCTGAGGACGGTAAATATATGCCATCATTCAGTAAACGTCCGCTGCTGAATATAGGCCAAATAAATCAATAGGCCGGAAGTGATGGCTATAATTTAGTCATCTTGACGAAATATTGTCATTATATTGAAGTATAGTAATTGGATAGATTTTCGCTGTATGTTGTTATTATAGCACATTCTCTTGACGTAATCCCTTCGTCGCTTTATACAAGAGTATAAAACCGCCACATTATTATTAAAGTCCCACTTAAAAATAACTATGATTTCAACGGCTGGTTCTAGAAACTACGAAATAAGCGATCAGCTGATCGATTGGTTATTGGTGAGGCCAACATTACGTATTATGCTTTGTTTCTTAGGAAAAGTGGTTCATTTTCATGATAAGAATCAAATCAAATGCAAAGAGATGTTCCCACTGCTGGGACAAAGGCGTCGTCTCTGTGAGAGGAATAAACCACCACGCGGGCACAGTGTGTGTTTGGTGGATGTCACGTTTTCGAATTTTGGGTTGTGGGACATACTAGTTGTCTCACTAAAGTAAAATTAATCGCCATTTACCTTATTTTACAGAAATAAAGCGCGAGGAAGAGAGCAACCCAGTCGGCGAGGGCGAGGGCTGGGAGCCGCCGCTGAAGAAACGCCGCTCCAGCGACGAGGACGAGGCGCCCAAGAAGCAGGCGCTGCGGGCGCATCTCGCGCTGCAGCTCACGCACCACTCCGCTAAGGTGAGGAAAGTTAGTCGGAAATGCATTATTATTGCCGTATATAAAGCGACCCTCGTGAATTATGACGTACAAACGCGACTCGATTGATCGCGCGCGTATTTCATATTTATATAAACGAGCGCGACGATCGCTTTCAGTTAGGACGCGGCTTGAACCTACTCTATACAGGTGTGAGTTGTCGCGAATTTCCCGTAAAGGTTATTATTAGTAAGGATGTCTGTTTCTCGGACCCACCACCACCAACATTTCGAGATGAGGAAAAAACGCACATTTATTACCGACTCAATTATTAATTCCGATCCGAAACAGTGTTTACCACGCCTTATCGAGTTCGTAAGAACAAGCTCTATGAGTCATCAACCCATCGTGCAGTAGTTCCTTGTGGACGCTAGACCTTTCACCCAATAAGTTTCCTATCCTTGTCTTAACCCCCGATTTCCGTCCGCAGATCATGAAGAAACCGATGTACCCGATCCGGCCCGCGCCGTCGCTGAGCGCGGTTTGTAACCCGGCCGGCTCGCCGTGGCTGGACCGCGAGGCCATGCTGTGCGTGTTCGCCAAGCTCACGCCGCACGAGCTGGCGACCTGTGCGCTCGTCTGCAAGGCTTGGGCAGAGTACTCTGTAAGTAGTATGGTGTATGCGCAGCGAACTAGCGACACACCTGCCGAAAGTTACGCCTGCAAATGGGTGAAAATAGATATTGAGGTTGTCGGCTGTTTTCCGATATCGGCCAAAAAAACAACAAAATCGTACAACTAAAAGCACAACTGAAAATGCAGAAAAAAGGCTTGATCTCGCATTGAAAGTATAAAATTGCGTGTGATTTAACTTTCGGCCGAAAATGCAAATCGGGCCGAATTTCGTTAAAAAAAAAAGCCTCTTTCGCTTGGACACTACCTAGCTTAAATTCGATGAAATGTTGATCACATCATAATATTTACGTTATATTTCCAGATGGATCCTTCTCTGTGGCGCAGCATGTCATTCGTGCAAGTGCGCGTTTCTGCCGCTCAGCTGGCCGGCATCGCCAGGCGACAACCGTTGTCACTGGGGCTAGAGTGGTGCCATCTCGCTAGGAGGCAACTGGCATGGTAATTATACAATTATACTTTGTACTCCTAATTTATAAGGATTGTGTGTTTTCTAATGGTGTCAGGATGAGGCTGGGAACATGCGTTGGGTGATTCCTTCAATTACTTACACACCCTCTGGTGAATTCTGAAAGTTGCCAACTTTGCAAATAGTTTTCATATATTTAGCTGTTTTTATAATTTTTTATTATATAAAATTATGAAATATCACTTTATTGCACTTTATTAATCACTAGCTTCTGCCCGCGACTTCGTACGTGGGAAATTTCTTGTTTTCCCGACCCACCCCGTCGCATCGCATCACTTCGTTTTCGCTTAGCGTTCTTTCTGACTTTTTCTCTTTTTGCTCGGCTCTTAAGGGTCAGAGTGTGATGTTAAATAGCCTATAGCCTTCCTCAAGAATTTGAGCTATCAAGTGCAAAAATAATTATTCAAATCTGACGGGCAGCTACAGAGTTACCCCCTTCATACAAACAAGCCAACTATTAGTATAGATGAATTGCAATAATTATAACACCGAATGTGTGTTGTTACACTTTTAGGTGTAATGTGCATTTTTCACGTCTAAAACCAAATTGTAGGTATTTACTTATGGAATTGCCGTTTAGTACCTATACAGAAAGTTAAAGTAATTTTTATATAAATATTTTTTATTTCTATCAATCAAAATAGACACCTGTGCTATCGATGCATCTCTGCCAGCGCAGTGGTAATTTTTCAATGCCCTTTTTGAAGAAGTCGGGTGTATGTACGGGAGCCAACAAACTCTTCAAAGGCATTTTGTACTGCCCCTCAGGTATTGAATTTTTCTCTGCCAAGAAGTTGTCCAAATTTTGGAAAAAGTAAAAGTCTGTCGGCGCAAGGTCAGGTGAGTACGGTGGATGATGCAAAACTTCCAACCCTAGGTCTTCCAGCTTAGAGACTGTCTGTTGTGCCATATGAGGTCGAGCGTTGTCGTGTAGGAGCAGTGGGGACGAGCGATTAACCAAGGCTGGCCGGAGATTTGAGAGCTTCTCCATCATTGTGTCCAGTTCCTCACAGTACACATCCGCAGTAATGCTAGTGCCATATGGTAAGAAGCTGTAATGAATTATACCGGCACTAGACTACCAAACAGTGTCTTCTGACTTTTTTTTTGGGGTAAGTTTTCGTTTAGGGCATTGCCTAGGCGCTGAACCAGGGTCTAACCAACATGATGAACGTTTACAATAAAATGATCGAAAAAAAAAAATTTTTCGGCGCAAGTTACAATGCGGTTCAAAGTCCTTTCATTTCTGTGTCTGTTAAGCAACGCAAGGCATACCTTAACGCACTCGTTGCGCCGGCGATCGTTCAGTTAGTGCGGCACCCACGTATCAAGTTCTTTTATCTTGCCAATTTGACGCCAATGGACCAAAATTGTTTTGATGATAACGTTGAAAGCTGCTGCTGACTCAGCCGTAGATTGAGTATCGTCTGCTTCCAATAGCGCGTTTAATTCGTCATTGTTGACGGGCTCATTTTTAGATCAAAATTTCCATGTCGGAACCGTTCAAACTTCAAACCAACAACGAGTCGTGCGTTTGTTTGTAGTGTTCACACCGTACACGTAATTAATGTTGCGAGCCGTTTGTGCGGCATTGCTATCGCGACGGAACTCTTATTCCATAATTACTCGTTATCGAGTCCATATTGATGAAAAAGATACAAATGTAGTGAAAACAAAACACTAATCAATAAACAAATGACTGAATTTCAAAATAGAATTCCATATTAACTCTTAAAGATGAATGTGTGTCGGTTGTGACAAAAGATACAATTATACCTCCCCTTGTCCACATTTTTAATCTCTCCCTATCCTCTGGAATTTTTCCGGAGGTTTTCAAAACTGCCATAGTGCACCCGATTCACAAGGGAGGAGACAAGGATCTTGTCTCAAATTACAGGCCTATATCCGTCCTAACAACCATCTCGAAAACCTTCGAGAAGGTTATCAACGCGAGGCTTGTGAAATTCCTCGCTAAGTTCAACATCTTGGCCGAAAATCAATACGGTTTCAGAGCGGGAAAATCAACAGAAGACGCTACTCTGAATCTCACAAACACTATAGTCGAACACCTCAATAATAAGCAGAAGCCTCTTGCTGTTTTCCTGGATCTTTCAAAGGCTTTCGACACCGTTTCTGTCCCTAAATTGATTGACAAGATGGAACAAATTGGCATTCGTGGCATTGCCCTCGAAATCTTTCGTAGCTACACTTCAGGGCGAAAACAAGTAGTAAAGGTTAGTTCATTCATCAGTAATGAGAAAAATTTTATTGTTGGGGTTCCTCAGGGCAGTGTTCTAGGACCAACCCTCTTCCTCATAATGTTAATGAGCTGTGTCAGTTATCTCTCCCGAACACAAACATTATTACATATGCGGATGACACAGCTGTAATAACCCATGGCAAGGACTGGTCTGAGACTCGTGAGAGGGCAGAATTGGCTTTGAGAATGGTTATGACGTTACCCTGGAATCTGCTCACACTCAATATCTCTAAGACCAAATTCTGGTTAAAGACATTTATTTCTCATAAAGAAATTTACATTTCACTTACATGAGAACAAATTTGAACAAAGATATAAACTAATCATAGTCCTTCAACACTCGGACACAATTAAGCTGACGTATTTCACTAATTTATAATAACAGCAAAACAAAATTATAGTAACATTAGTGTGAGCAGTATTACTAATTATTTAGGTTCGTGGGTTCTCGCAAAAATTCAACACTGCCACTATGGGTAACTACCCTGCCTTGAGATAAAGAGTGCGGTCCCGCTGTCACAATGTAGATACATCAGTCAGTAATACAACTTTTGTTTACAGCTGCTATTTTCGTTTTTTTTTTGTATTTTTATTTGTTTTATGCTAAGTTGGTAGCATTAATCGTTTATGGTTAAATAATACTGATATTTTGAAAAACATATCTTCTTAGTTTGGTTTTAAAAATGTTGATCGAAATCGCATCCTTTATCTCATCTGGTAATTTATTGTAAAGTTGCACTCCCTCGTAAACCAGTGATCTTGTACCTTGAGTGGTTCGTATTCGAGGAAGTACTATGTGATCTTTTCTACGACTGCTACGATTATGCAATTGATGTGTTTTGGTGAATGAAATTTGTGTATGTATGGTTTTATTAAGTATTTTTTGAATGAGTATGCAGTTGCAGTATACATGAAGTTGTCTGATGTTCAAGTGTTAGGTAATCGTAATGAAAAAGCATTTTAATAATTTTGTTTTGTGCAATTTGTAATTTTGTCTTTTAAGTTTGTTTTGGGTGCGTTGCCCCAGATTTCGATTAGGTACAGTATGTGTGGCTTTACCAAAGAGTTGTATATTGTCTGGCGTACACTATATGGCAGACAGTGTACAATGTTTCTTAGTGAGCCTAATAAAGATGTAATCTTGGATCTGATGTAGTCAATTTGAACCTTCCAATTTAGATGGCAGTCTAGTCTTAAACCAAGGTATTTCTCGTGTTGTTTGAATTTGAGTATTTGGTTTTCAACTGTAAGCGGTGGATGAGGTGGTATTTTCCTATTTTTGGCTTTAAATATGACGTAACTAGTCTTGGATGCATTGATTGTTAGAAGATTCTGTTGAAACCAGATGAACAATGAGTTTATGTCTTCTTGGGCTTGATTTATCATGTCACCTATGGAATTACCAAAATAAAAAAGGCAGATATCGTCCGCATATAACGAGATATGTCCATGTATTGGAACCTTGTGGATGGAGTTTATATATATTAAGAAGAATAGTGGACCCAACAGTGATCCCTGGGGAACGCCAAACGTGATATTGTGCGGTTTACTTTGGTAATCACCAACTTTTACCACTTGAAGCCTGTTATTCAAATATGATTCGAACATTTTATACGCTACACCTGACACGCCTGTCTTTTAGCTTTTGTAGTAGTATCATGTATGTAAATTCATCTCTTTTACCCCGAGTATCAATCACCACTGTCATTTAAGATGAGGGCCCATGAGTGTACAGTGGCCAACACCTATAAGTGTGCCCAAATAGAACGGTCTGACAGCGTCGTTAAACTTGGGGTTATATTGGACAGTCTTGTCGTGGAAAAAACAGGTTAACTCTGTTCTGGTTCGAGTCAGGAGATTGATTTATTTATTTAAAAAACTTCGAGCAGCTGCTGATTTCCAATCCCTAAAAATGGTTTACTTTGCCCTCGCTCAATCAGTTCTTAGTTACTGTATAACTACATGGGAGGGTACCCACAAGACAACCATGTTGCGGCTAGAGAGGGCTCAGAGAGCAGTTTTAAAAGTACTGGCGAAAAAACCTAATAGATTTCCGACCTGTGAACTGTACTCACTTTGTGAGGTCCAGTGAGACAGTTATTCGTCCTACAAATAGTTTTTAAGAAACACCTGCTTCTGCCTTACGACCCTCAGCCCCTAACAAAGAAGCGGCGTGTCGATAGTTTGTAAGACTGAGCGCTGCAGGTTAGCGTTGGTTATTCGCCACTTCAATCATATCAGCTCTAAACTTTACAATCACATAATCAAAAGGTTTAATACCCTACTTATGACAAAAAGTCTACTGAAGAGAAAAATTACTGATTGGCTTATCCTTAATCCTTGACTTATGAAAAAACTGAGCAACGTATGGTATCATAAACACGGTAGCACACACATACACACTTCACCCCACCTCCACTCTACACTTATACTACATTGTAACTCATACATATATATATATATATATTTATATAATTACTCCTTCATTTAATTAAAAATTAACTTTCTTTGGGAAGTCTGGAATAAGTATTTGTATACCTATATTTTTGAGTTGGGCGTTGATAGCTGCGTCACAGTATTTTACTTTTGTAGCTATCTTCGTTTTCCTTTGTAAATTGTAAACTTAAGTTGTTCCAAATAAAGCTTTTATTATTATATTTTAAAAATAAAATACATTTGAATTTGGAATTGATTGCCAGCCATACATAAATTACGTTTCAAATGGCCAGTATTGTAAAACAGTAACATCATAGATAAAGACCTATTATATAGTGTCACGATATTAAGTATTGTAATTTATAATGTATAAGTTCACCACAAAGCAATATTTAATAACTTATTTAGCAATAATGTGGTGGATTATTTAGTTTTGGTAACGGCCGCGACCTACCAGTTGTAGGTCGTGGGTTCGATCCCAAGCAGACTTTGACTTTACTTTGTGTACATTATTTCATTACCATTGCTCACAAGAAGGAAAATATCATGAGGAAACCGGCATGTCCTAGAACCAATAATTTGAAGACATGGTGACATCTACCAACCCGCACTGAGACCGTGTGGTGGTTTACCGCCCACTCCCTCTCACAGAGAGCAGGCCAGTGGGAACATTATAAGCTGATTATGTATGGATAAATATTTCGCTGTTTTGATAACATTGAAATCTTTGACAGCTATTTGCCACATTGCCAACTTTCGGAATGCACCGCACCGTTGAAGTAGATCAGTAGAGTCTACTATCAGTGATTTCTTCAATGGAATGATTAAATGGGAAATTGGCTCGCGTCATAAAATGCGAAGGAAAGTAAAGAGCTAACATAAGGACGTGTATTCCCTCGCAGGTTGCTGGCCCGCCTGCCGGCGCTGCGCTCGCTGTCGCTGGCCGGCTCGCCCGCCGAGGCCGCGCTGGCGCTGCGCTCGGGCGCGTGCCCGCCGCTCACGGCGCTGGACCTGTCGTTCGCGCGCGCGCTGGACGACGCCAAGCTGCGCGGCGTGCTGGCGCCGCCCGAGAGCTCGCGCCCCGGCGGCGCCAGCGCGCGCGCCGAGCCCTCGCGCCTGGCCGCGCTCGCCGTGCTGCGCCTGCCCGGCACCGACATCACGGACGTGGCCATGCGATACGTCGTGCAGGTACGCGCACCCGCCAACGATACGATCCCAACTATGTGGGGTCGGCTTGCACTCAACCGGATGTAGCTGAATACCAGCATTTTACATGAAACTACTATCTGATTTCCACAGACTTACTGGGTAACACTATACCCCCCGGTAAGACTGTTTGTTAGACTTTTGGGCTTACCCGTAACGACTGTCAAAATTCTACGAATGCCGGGACCAACGGCTTAAGGCTCTTTGTACACGGCACGTTTTCTTTACGGTATGGGGTATAAACCGCGCTATAGGAAAACGTGTTTGTCGTCAAACTTCCATAGTGATCCATACAATATTGACGACCGTGCCTACACGGCAAATAAACCGTACGGCAAGAAAAACATGTGAGTACAAAGGACCTTATGTGCTTTCTGAGACACGTAGGAGTCTCTACGTGAAATCCATGAACCGACCGCGGCAAGCGTAGCCTAACCCTTGACCGATCCGTGCGACGCGGCGTTATAAGTAAAAATCGCTTTCCGTTCTTATTAAACTTGGATATAATAAAGAAATCTCGATGATTTCTAACGTCGTATAAAACCGTGCTACGCAGGGGCGGGTCGCTAGTGTAGTATATATAAATGGGTGATATTGTTCCAGGCATTACCAAAGCTAGTGGAGCTGGACGCGTCGTCGTGCGCGCGCCTGACGGACGCGGGCGCGGCGCAGCTGGCGCACCACGGCCTGGCGCGCCTGTCGCTGGCGGGCTGCCGCCTGCTCACCGAGGCCGCGCTCGACCATCTGGCGCGCTGTCCCAACCTCGTGCGGTAACGTACCGATCTTATTCTATCTCGTCTACACCTACATTTTGAACAAGTAATGCACTGCCATGTAGCTGATTACATTTGGCATAGCCGACCGCTGCCATTGTTGGACGACGTCCTCCCGTAAGCGTCACCACAACAACCTGTCCTGTGCCTCTCGCATCCTGCGGATTCCCGCGATCTTTACCAGGTGGTCGGTGCTCCCTTTTGAGGGTTACCTTCGCTGCGCCGCGCCGGAATGCGAGCGACATCGTGCCGACGCGGCGGTGAATCTTAACGGAATCAGTTGTTTGTGTAAAATAGAGACTTATGAAATTATATTTTTCTCAACAGACTGGATCTCCGACATGTGCCTCTCGTCTCAACGCAGGCGGTTATCAAATTCGCGGCCAAATCGAAGCACAACCTGCACGTTAAGGACGTGAAGCTGGTCGAGCCGCGGAAGACTTGATCCGAGGACGAGGGCGCCTCGCCGGAGCCCGAACCCGAGCCCGCACAGACGGACGCTGCCTGAACAGTGATAAATAGTGAGTGACGGTGTGTTGGTCGCATACCACGAACAGTTCGTTTGCCACGCGACACGTTCGCTATACGTTGTTGATATTTTAAGTTAGCACATTCTAGTCTAGTTCTACATCATCGACCCTAGAAATAACCCGTAACCAACATTGTCTTCTTCTTTCATGACAGCTTCTCAAGTACTTAATTCTAATCGGCATTTATCCTAAGATTTGGTGTGTTTGTTTTCTAGAATGTTATAATCGTGTGAAATTTAAAATAAATAATTCTAGTTTCTTGAAGATTTTGTACTAGTTATCTTTCGCACAACATATCAAAATATGCTATCAACACACTTTCTACAACCTAATGTAGATATTTTTGCAAAGACTTGATGCCTACCCTGGTACTATTATTAACGTGATACGATTTCTGATTAGGAAAATATTATAAGGAAAGACATTTGGTTAGAAGAAAAGTACTCAAAATTAAATCATTAAAGAAATGTTCAAATTTAATCCGTTTTTAGTTCATTATGATTCGTAATTTCAATTCTGCAATAGAATGACATGTGCCAACATATAGTTTCTATATGAGAAAGCACATTTATCACTGCACAATCATATAACATAATTATATTGTAGTTATTATATATATTAATTTTATTGCATGCTGTTGCATCGGTATTATATTTTATTGTTAGTTTTATGTTTGTAACTCTTAGTTGAACACCATTTGGACCACAAGAGGCTCCCATTTTAAAATAATGACTGAAAATTTTGAAATTATTGTTGAAACTTGTAAAATAGCATTTTGCAATATCACACTTAACTGTAGCGTGAAAGTATATTTTTATTAACTTTGTATTGTTACGGCGCAAGAGATATACAATGTGAAGCACAGATTGTATAGCTATTGTCAGAGTTAGCGTGATATTGCAGCTTAAGACAGTATATTTATGTATGATCATATTTTCCGCAGTGTTTTCGTTGTAAATAGATTTTAATTTTATTTATTAAACAGTAATATTCCTAAAGAAAGCTAAGTTTTAGTTACATGACAATTCAAAATTGCTTAGGTTGTATTTTTTTAGTTCTAGTCCCTTTGTAGGTTTAAGCTGTAAGTTCTGTGACATTGGTTGATTTATGTGAAAGTATTTTATAATGTGGACTTTGTGATTGGCCTAGAGATGTTCTTTATAGAGCATAGTCTATCAAATTTGTAGCATTTTGGTATGTCTGCAATCATTTTCATAGAGACATCTTTAATGCCACATAGTCATTTCTCTCGCTGTCTCACTCATTAAACATGCTTTTATCCAAATAGCTTTTGATTAAGACGTGCGACTTACCTCGCAGCTGGCCCCCATACCATAAAGTTACGTAACAAACATCTCAAATATTCGCTCCAAAGAACTCCATTTTTTAATTTACTAACATTAAATTTAATTATAATAAGGAAAGACAATATTGTAAAGAGGCAGTTTAAATAAATATATACAGATGTTAATGGGCACCAAATGTAAAGAGATTCAAGATTTTATCATTATTTTAAATTAAAAAATGGGGTGACATATCTGTTTACTTCCAGAGCCTGTACATATTAAGAGAAACAGTTATGTCATACGTTAGTGTGTAAGATAACCGACTCTGGTCACAGTAAGCGAGGTCGGAGGGCCGCCTATAGTATTAGCTTAGGAAAAATAATGACCTTATAGCGTAACTACTAAGAAAATTTGTGTACACACTTGTCAAATTTTGTGAACGATGCCAGTAAGAATATGAGTGACTTAGTTGAGAAATACGTTTTTCTTGTCATATTAATTAATTGTAATAGTTTAAATGCAGTCATATTGTGGTCCGTCAGGACTGGAGTAGACCGACTTATGTAATACTGGCATCGATGGAGCGGCGATAATATTTGACGAGTGCTACAAACTCCACGGACTACATTGTTAGAGTAAGTTTGTTGTCGAGTAACATTTTTACTTGGAACCGTGAGCTCCACAACATCGAGCTAGATTCTAAGCATTGTGTGCCTCTGTTATAGACAATTAGGTATAGAAAAAAATTGTTTATAAAAAAAATACTTGTGACGTCTATGTTTAACAAAATTTAAGGACCTATGAAAAAAAAAAAAACAAATTGATGAGTGATTTTTGAGCGTTAATTATAAGATAGATATTATCTAGTTTTGTAAGCGGCCTTTATGCGAGAGTTGATCAATATGAGATAGCATTTTTATATGTCTCGCATGGGCGTCGTCGTTGGCAGTTACGGTGATATTACACGCCAATGGCTAGGTTTATGTATAGCGATATTACGCGACGTACCGCGTTCACGGAAAGTAACATTGTATCATTGGTTACCATAAGCATAAAATAATATTGGAAATTAATATTTACAATGAAGTATTTATTGTGTTTCATTTTTATAGTTTTATTTATTTATTTATATAAAACATTTGGGAAAACAAACAGTAGTATATTAATCATAAACAGTGTTGTCTTAAAATTAAACTTAACAAATATACTACCCACAACATTTTCCACAGATTACTATATTATACACGGTGATTTTTAAATCACTGTTAACCTTTCAGGGCGTGAAAGTACTCATGATTATGAGCAACTTTCACTATGACACTGGCTCTGAAATGTCAAAAAAAATATCAGCAGTTTCACACAAAAATGCAATTTTTACCCGATGAAAATGTATGGAAACAGGTGATATTTTTTTCGACATTTCAGAGCCGGTGTCATAGTGAAAGTTGCTCATAATCATGAGTAACTTCACCTCATAAAAGGTTAACAGTGATTTAAAAATCACCGTGTATAATAATAAACAAGCTGTTAGCAAACGTTAACTGTAGCAGGGCTTACTTAATGAAAAAGAAGTTATAAGAAAAAAATAAAAGTTAAACAATATTCTAAAGATATAACAAACAAAACATTCAAACAACACCTATACTACCTACTCACCTTACTACTACTTACCTTATTTTCAGAACATGACACTGCCGATCTGCCTTTATTCCCCGAAGGGTAAGAGTATAGTTCACCCACTATGGTTATCCCATGTAACGGGGCGAGCCTATTGCCATCAACCGGGAACAAATCTAGACCTCTGGCGGCTACCGAGGAGTGGAAACCCTTTAACCTATTGAACGCCCCGGTCGGCAAATATCTTCGTGTCCGTGCCGCCTCAGTCGTATTAATACGACTAAGAACATTACCGATTTATTTATTCACAGTATACGACCCTATTCGTCGTAGATATGAATTTTTCGATGTCTGAGCTGGGCGCTGGGGGTATGGCAATTGGATATAAAACCAAGCTGTCAATAGGATAAACATGGACTGACCTGGGAATAGAAATCAGGACTTCATGCTCAGCAGTCGCTCTTGCGACCTCTAAACCAACGAGGCAGTCGTCTTACTTTCGTTCATGTTTACACTACATTACCACGCATACATAACCTAGAGGTCTACATAATAATTCTGGAGTATTTTATCGTTTTCATCGAAAGCCTAGTGTTATAAATATTGTCCGTCCGAAGGTTCGGATTCGACCAATCTTCGGCCCGACTGAAACTGGCGTATGGCTTTCTTAATGCCAGTTTTGATAGAATACGAACGACAGACAGCGTAGATTTAGTAATGGGGTCCCGTTTACACACTTTGTACAATACCCAAAAAAATAAGTATTTACTTATAAATAGAAGTAACTTAGGTTGTTAGCAGAAATGCTGCTATTAGTATCAGCAAGTAGGGATTTATTAGCTTTCTGGAAAATGTATACAAGCTCTAAAGGCAAGAGCAGATGCACTTTAGCGACTGCGTTCGGTCACATCACAATTAGCAAAGCCACACGCTTCAGCGATTACTTGGACGCTGCATCGCGTTTTGGCTACTCGTTCCATTAACTACGGTTTAAAAATTGCGTTTACTAACGATGCTGAATTGTTTGGCGGAGAGATAAAGCATTTCTCCTAGGTATATCTTGAGCTTCTGAAATGCGATTAAATACCTAGCTGATTACTAATGCTAAAATTATGCGGTGTAAAGACAATCGAGTATCTGAACAATTACTAAATCGCAAAAGCTAACAGTAGTAGGTCTGCTACGGCTCTTATTTAAGTAAGGGCTCATGTTTTAATCGTCATTTTGAAATGTTGAGTGATTCAAACAAAATCTTGTAAAGTAGGTACCTACTTGTTATATTTAGAAGAAATTGATAATTCCAAAACCAGCCCTTAATCAAATTATTTGTAACAAATCTACCAAAAAAGATGGTTCACAGAAAATACATTTTCAAAACACATTTAATTAACAATTTTTATTTATTTATTTATTTTAGTACATGGAGGACTTACAGCTAATAAAAACAGACAAAAGGGGCACCATAGTCACCAGCTAGCCAATTACAAATCCTCACGTATAGAGTTATAATAATAATTTATGGCGTGAGCACAAAAACAAAAAACACATCGCGTTAATAAACAATATAAATTCTTGGTTTACAATAATAAGACTGAAACAATAGAGAAAATAATAAAAACTAAAACAAATAATAAAACCTACCGCTACTTGAAAAAATTGAGGCTTAAGCACCTTCTGGCCGAATTCACACTAATAGTGAATGGATCAAAATTATATTCCTTGCATAAATCATTGAAATTTCTGCTTGCGCGCACAATGTAACTGTTCTGCCTATAATTCGAAGATGTATGAGGTACACGTATGGGTGGATTAAAACGAAGTGTCTTAATTGGTACATTAAAATAAAATTTTGACAATAACTCAGAATTATCAATATTGTTATTGTTTATCTAGCTATCACTAGTCATGCATCTAGTCCATATTCAATGTCAATAAAAATAAATAATAAATTACCAGAAGACATAAAACAACAAAATAATTACACCATTTGGTATAATATAACGTATACCAAAATAAAAATTTCCATAATTGTTTCTATTATTTTTCTTTTATCTACCACCTGTAGGTAATTGTACATTATGGATTGCAATAAACGATTTGAGATTTCAGATATCTAAAGATACATCTAAAGTTTCAGGTTCGGTTTCGGCTGAAAAACGTGTTTCCCTCGGGCACTAGTTATAAACCATTGCGGACCCACCATACCACTGGCCATACCTCTGGTGGTATGGCCGGTCTAAAACTATACCACTGAGAAAATAGTATTGTTGACTACAAGGATCTGGACTTTAATGGTCACAGTTCTAACCTAACCCAACCCAAATGACTCACCAAGTAATTTATTCTCAGTGGTATAGTTTTAGACCCACCATACCGGCAGGGGTGGCTCCGCACACGTTATAAACGAGTATCTGCACAGCAGTGATCACTGGTATAGTGTGTAGGATGCCGCAGGAGCAGACCGCCGACGCCGCAACAGTGTGGCTTCGCTCTAAGGACTCTCTAACAGACTAGCAGCACCTTGCTGAGGCCAAAGGTAGCACTGCAGCTGTCGCCCCCTGCCGTCGACGCGTCGGCAACATTGAGATAGGAAAAACATAAGTCAATGGTCGGCAACAAGTCATTTCACAGTTATTTTATCTCTGACAGTTGAACGACTTGAATGAAGGATTGACACACAAGCGTTCAAAATCCGCGCCGCTGACGCGTCTACGACAGCCGACGTGTCGACTTTCACTTACCTCTGTTCGTGGCAAAGTGGAGCTCGTCTGTAAGATAAGATAAGATAAGATATTTTTATTTTGCAAATATGGGTACAGTACATGGTGTAAAAAAATATAATTAAACAAGTTCAGCCACATTTTACCACTAGGCATGCGAAAGGTACAAGACCAACAACAAATACAAAAATAGAAAGATTACAGGCACACACATTAAATCAAACATTTTTCTTCATTCCAACATAGCATGTAAGAGCCCTAAGGCCAAGATTCACAGATCACACTATGACTTTGAATTTACGAAGTAAAGTATTCGTACCATATAACGAACATGAATGTGAGCACGCGTTTTATTCGAATATTGTCCATAATATAACATAACATCATGCCTTTTCCCCAAAGGGCTAGGCGCTGCAGTTTCCTCTGTCGTCGCCAAAGTGCTGCTCGTCTGTTGGAGCCCTAGAGCGAAGCTACACTATTGCCGAGTCTCCGGTGTGCTGCTGCAGCATCCTACATAGTATACCGGCAATCAGTGCAGATACTCGTTTATAACTAGTGTCCGTGTTCATTTTTTTTCTTTTTAAATACTCCCGGATTATGTAGAGCTCTGCATCTAATATGTCCATGAATGCTATAGAAATGATGTTCACATTTGTATGCGTAATAGTAGGTACAGTCTGTGAATCTTACCCTAAGGGTGAGCGCAGACAGCAGCAATGTGCTCGAGCTATTTTTGAAGTAAATCACACATAAATAGGGTTTGAAATAGCGTGGGTTCACGAAGATCCCTGTGCTTATTTTCACCCAAACGACTTGCCCAACAAACCAGCAAAGAAAATGCTTCAGCATTTTGCTGTTATAAGAATCCAGATGTAATGAGGCGGACCTACGTTGGTACACTCACGTGCATAGACATAAGTCTGTGCTCACGTGCTCATATACCTTACAGTTACAAAGAAGAATTATACACAGTTATTATGAAGTGTTTTTCTTGTTAAAAAGGCCCTGTTTCATAATGCTTAGTATGGTTTCAATACTATGTTCGTAACGCTACCTATAAAATATCTATCAATACTCATTATTATTAAAAAAAAATTGCAGGCTACATTTAATTATCGTGTGGGTTTCGATAACCATGCTAGGCTACGTTAGAGTTTGCCGTGCTGGGATAAACGCATAAGACCTGTGCAACGGGCAAGGAAAGTTGTTTTATCAAAAATCGAATGGTGCAGTTTTAGTTATTATCAAAATTGCCCCGACAAAAGAACGATCAACACTTAATTTCAATGCCGGCTGTAGCGACGCCGGAAACTGCCAGTCAACCTGCCACATCGCTTGATGTCCAGCTGGTGAGATGTCCACATTGCTCACAGGCACGCTTTTTTAAAGGTGAACGGGGCTGAGGATACACTATGGTAAGATTCAAAAATCACATAGTGTACCCTTGTGCCCCCCAGCCACATCTCCAACATCAACACCTCTAGAATTAACAGTGTGGAAAAAGCTAGCAAAATTAAAAAAAATACTACCCCTGTGTTAAAGAGAGAGGGTGCGAGACGGTCCGTGGCATTGAGTTTGGCTCAATGTCTCCGTCTTGCGACCAAGGAGAAGTCACAAAGTGCCTGGGAGCAATTACTTATCTTCCCTTATAGGATTCTGCATGGTCAAAATTGTAACAATTCGACCCTAATTTTAGATCCATAATTACCTGCATTCAATAACCTATCACAAAAAGGCTTATGTTCACATGTGGAATCCAAATTAAGTGAAGGTGACATCAGGGGTGCCGCCAGGATACTGTTCAGCAGCGATGTGGTGGCGCCTTAGTCTCTGGAAACGCTAACTGCTCTAGAGAGTAAACACCCAGCGCCAGCGGATGGTCTCACCTTTCCCGACCCCCCCCCACCTTCCCGACCTAAATTCAACCTTTCTAAACATTTCGGCTGCCTAGTTGTTTGCAGCCGTGAGCTCCTTCCGAAGTGGTTCCGCCGGTGGCCTCAATGGCCTGACTCCACAACATTTAAAGGATCTTTTGAGTTCAGCGCCGCGGATGCTGGCGAGTCGCTTTTGAAGGAGCTTGCGGCCCTGATAAACCTCATGCTCACCGGTGGTGTGAACGAGGCCGGCGTCGATGTCTTATACGGGGCCAACGTATGTGCCCTGCGCAAGAAGGACGGTGGCATTCGTCCCATTGCCGTTGGGTGCACCTACAGGCGTACGGCAGCCAAAATATGCTGTAAGCTGTACAGCAAATCACTTACAGGTATGTTTCAGCCCCTGCAGCATGGTTTTGGCTCGAAAGGGGGCTGTGAGGCTGCCGTGCATGCCCTTTCTTCCTTTTTAAACTGTAACAAAGGTGAGGTCATCCTCAAGGTCGATGTTAAGAACGCCTTTAACTCGGTCAACAGGGACACCTTGTTGGCTGGAGTCAAAAAGGAACTACCCGAAAAGACAATGCCAGGAATAGGCTCGAATCATCTAGCGTCCGACAGACTTTCTACGATAATGATAATTCATAACAGAAAACAGTAAGAATTATACCATATAAATAAAATCTGTATAAGTACACCATTGAAAAGTAATTTTAAATAATTATTGAATTGATCAATACATTTCACAGCTGCTCTACAATTTCAATTAGAAATGTTGCCAATACCAAAATAAAATAATATCGCTACAAAGTTGCACTTGCAAATCGATATCAGTATGAAGATAAGTGAATTTATTACTAACATAAGTCATATTATTAGTATTAGTTATTTATTATTTATTATTATTAGTCATATTATTTTAGATTAAGTATATACAAATGTAAATAATCTTATGATATTAAAATACTATAATACAATAAAATTTAAAAAAATTATTCATTTTAAATGAAGTTTTATTTAAAATATCGATAGTTTATAGTCTGTCTGTCACGTTGATTCATCGCCCATCACTAAGTAGGTCGGCATGCCCATAGGCTTCATAGGCGTGATTTTACTGACAGCTGTCGCAGAGATCAAGCTATCTTTTATAAAGTATAGTTTGATTATCGATTCCGTTTACAATAGTTTATTCTTAATGTTATTATAGTGCTGGCAACACTTCGCTCGCTTTGACCGAATTAAAAAAAACTAGCTTTTTTGGCAAATCGCAAAAAAACGTTTTGCAATTTAGACTTCGGCTGTTTATTTGGACATAAATGTTACAAAATGTTAGTTTTAGTCTCCAAAATTAATTTACATTCAGCATTCACCCTGATTAGATACTGCTGTTTTGGCCCAAATTTTATATATTTTCTACGCTCTTCCCCTTTATGGAAGCAGCCTCACCTTTTGGACAGCATTGACCAAATTATTCGCAGCACACTAACATTAATTTTAAATGTAGTCTTCGATGACCGAGCGTGGCTGCAAGCCACACTACCCATCCGTTTTGGCGGTCTCGGCATCCGCAAAATTACCAGTATCAGCTTACCAGCGTTCCTGTCCTCTGTCCACAGCACCGAAAACCTGACCAGGAAAATTTTAGCCCCCGCCCTGGTTTGACTCTGAAGTGCCGTGCTTGACCGACGCGGTAAATGCCTGGAAAGTGGCTGGTAGCGGTATCTACATCGCCACATGCGAGCTGCGCGTCATACTGACGTCACGTAAATCCTGCATCGCGCAAGCAGAGTTTACCGCGCGACTGGCATATATACAACTTCCCGACATCAATCATCGGGCAGTTGCCCACCAGACCAGACACGACACCCGTCTGGTCGGAGGATCCTCCGTTTTCTATGGAGGTATGAATGAACTTTACAGTTTACACCCTGTTCCTCGTGCCTCTATAGGCTTGTCCGGATACAGATCAGCCCGTGAATATTAATACGTCCACCAATACTGCTGAGCGTGCCCGCCTGCTGGCTGTGGGTGAGTGGGAGTCGGGCCCCTAGCTTCAGGCGCTACCGTCACCCAACATAGGCACTATGCTGGGTGACACCACCTTACGGCTCGCTACTTGTCTGCGTCTGGGAGCTCCTTGCGTGGCTCTGCATCGCTGCCAATGTGGTGAAGGTGTCGACTGCCTTGGCCACCATGGCCTATCCTGCAGTAAGAGTGCAGGCCGGATAGCACGGCACCCCAGCATCCGTTCCACATTATCCGTCGTGCTCTTGTCACCGCCGGAGTGCCAGCTGTTTTAGAACCCACGCTTAGCGCGCGACGATGGGAAGAGACCAGACGGAAAAACCATAATGCCTTGGAAGGTAGGTAGGCCTTTGGTGTGGGATGCAACGTGTGTCGACACCCTTGCGCCTTCCCATCTTCCTAGCACGGTGGGCTGTGCGGGGGCGGCTGCTGCAGGTGCGGAAAACCTCAAACGGCGCAAATACTTTTTGGGACTTACGTGTTTGTGCCGCTTGGGGTTGAAACACTAGGGCCATGGGGTCCAAGTCTTAGTTTTTCGAGACATCGCCAAGCGGTTGGTTGACTCTTCACGTGACCATAAGGCTGGCCAATTTTTTGGCTAAAGAATCAGCATTGCCATACAACGTGACAATGCTGCCAGCCTTTTGGGCACTTTTCCTGTTGACAGCGATGCGGACGAATTTTTTGATGCCCTCTGATTTTTTATATTTTTTATTTATTTACTGGTACTTACATATTATTATTTTAACCCTTAGCTTTCTAAATTATGTAAATATTAGTTCCAATTAAAAATATTACCTTATCTATAGGATTATATGAACTTAGAGGGCTGTATTGATAATTATAATTCTGTACCTACACTTAATTTAAATCTTATTTATTGATCTTTGATTGACCACTTGGAAAATTCACTTTTTTACCTATCTACGAGGGGAGGTCCAAAAGATCGTGGAATGGAGGGGATGGAGTGGGGCGCTCGCTTAGTGTCATACTAATTGGGTACTCATCATCAGTATATAATTTGAGTTTCAGCCCTATTGCGTCATTCGTTTACGAACACTCGCCTGCTAAACGAGTCAATCCGGAAGCTCAAACTCAAACTCAAAGCATTTATTTCAAATAAACCAATTACAGGCACTTTTGAATTGTCAAGGGGTCGGTCAGTCAGAAAGATGAAGCTAGTTGCCCATTCCAAAGCGTAGTAGGTACCTATGGAGAAGAACGGGCAAGAAACTCCATGGACACTCTTTTAAATCAAAATATTGTTACAATAGAGTGGTTACATCATTCATGTTGTAATTATACATGTGAGAACGATGTAGAAAGACGTGCACGTTAAAAGCGTCCGTAATAAAAAGATAAAAACAATTATGGAATTAAAATAAGCCGTGGCAGCTAAGAAATGACCAGTGCCTACTGACGGCGCCCGTTCACGAACATGACGTATGGATCAGCACCATTCAGCTCAACCATTTTGAAGGGAACTCAATGATCCAATACACACGCCACCACCAGCGACACATTTGAGTGAGCATGACATACTCTCAGCCGCCAGGGCACATTCAAGTCAATGAAAGACGAACCCAGTAAGCTTTATAGTGGGTACATAGTGCTCACACATGTGCTATGAAAAAGAAGAAATGAAGAAAACTGAAACTATGGAGAAAATTGTACACCGTGTGATAAAATTCCTTACCAAGCAAGGAAATAACGCTCAGACCATTATTAATGAAATGGAAACCGTTTAGGGTAACAGTGCCCTAGTAAATCAATGATTTACAAGTGGCATAGTCTTTTTAAACATGGTCGGGAGTCGATTGAAGACGACCCCTGGCTGGAAAGTTGATGGCTACTGTTTGTTGGGATTGTGAGGGGATAATACTGATTGATTACAAAGAAAAGGGATGGACCATAACCGGAGAATACCACGCAACGATATTAGAAAAATTAAAGGAGGCCATCAACGAAAAACGTCGATGAAAATTTACCAAGGGTGTGTTGCTCTTGCAAGACAATTCGCCGGATCACAAGAGCAGAGTTGCAATGGCTGCTCTGCACACGCATGGCTTCGAATCACTTGTCCACTCACCCTATTATACAGTCCAGATCTGGCCCCAAGTGATTGTTATTTGTTCCCCAATTTATAAAAAGACTTAAGGCGAAGTAAATTTTCCGACGACAATGAGGTAAAAGAGGCAATTATGGCTCATTTTGAGGCAAAATATAAAAACATATTTTTACGGTGGTTTAGAAAAATTAATTCATAGATCTAATAAATGTATTCAGCTTAAGGGTGATTATATTGAAAAGGAAAAATTGATTTATTGTTTCATTCCACGAAATTCTGGACCTCCCCTCGTATGTAGGAATAGAGAGATCCTATAACATGGGTCGGTACGGACAAATCTGAAAGTAGTAGAAGAGATAAATAAAACGCATAGCTGCAAGTCTTACTTAGTCTGTGTTTTATTCTGGTAATTTATTGATAGCGTAGGTAGAATAATTGTCCCCTCTTTGAGGAGTGGCTAGAGAGGCGCCACGGCGTCCTCACCTTCCGCCTGACGCAGGTCCTAACCGGACACGGTTGTTTCGGGAGGTTCCTGTTCCGGATAAGGCGGGAGGAAACGCCCGGGTGTCACCATTGTGTGGATCGCCCGGAGGACACGGTGGAGCATACGGTGGAGGTCTGCCCGGCTTGGGCGGAGCACCGCCGTGTCCTCGTGGAGGCGATTGGCGGTGGCGATCTCTCGCGTCCGGCCTTGGTCCAGGCCATGGTACGGAGCGAGAGGGCTTGGGAAGCCGTCACCTCCTTCTGCGAAGCAGTAATGTTCGCGAAGGAGGAGGCGGAACGCGTGAGGGAGAGGCAAAGTTTGCGTCCTCACGCCCCTAGCCGCCGCAGGAGACGCCCTGGGCGTCGGGAATCGCAGGCCGATTCCCGGCCACCGTAGGCGCGGGCTTGCGAACGGCGAGCAATGGGCAGCTCGCCGTTCGATAAGGACCAGGCCCGGGTCGACGGCGCGTTGTGTTCCACGCGCGCCTCAAAGAGATGTCAGCACCAATGACGGGGTTTGCTAGGACCGATGCCTGCTAGGGTTGCGGAAAAGTCCAAGAGGGTTACCGTGGCCCCTGGCACAGGCAACTGAAGGAACACGGGTGGGTTTTAGTCAGTAAGAGTCTGACACGCCCTCCTGCTCTGCCCAGAGCGGGAGAAGTTATTTGATGACTTCCCACCCACAAAAAAAAAAAAAAAAAAAAGGTAGAATAATTGTAGTTAGATTGTAAGAAGTGTATCTACGACTAAATACCGACAGACACTACGCGGACAGGGCATATTACCTATAATATACATAATCAAATACTTACTTTGGAAATCGATTATGCGAAATAGGTAAGGTTAGAACTGCGGTACTTTCAACTTGCTCACAGAAATGTTTTCACATTATATACAAAGTCACCAGTAAATCGAGCACAAGACCACAGACCTGTCGGCGAAGAGTCCCGTCGAAGTAAAGTCTTGTCGGTCTGTCAGCGTTTAGTCGTACACTCACTGTATGGATTCAATTATAGGAACTGCCATTAGTAGGTATCTTATAAAATGTCAACGAAGAATGGTTTAGAATAGGTACTTATAATATTCAGGACTAGAAAAAATACGGAATAAGTACCTATGCACTTCAATGCTAATTAACGGAGAAGCTTTCATATACTAACATAATACGTAGGTACGTAAGACGGTACCTACCTATTTCTATTTCAACACGCACTCCCCTCTTATAAAATACGAGAGGCGTCGAGATTAGTCCAGAATCCAATTACATTTTCCAAATTTCCCATTTTTCCCTCGCCGCGGGTTCAAAGCTCACAGAAAATTATTTTCTTCGCTCCCTAAGAAATGAAAAATAAACGTGGCGCGGGTGGAGCGCCTCTGAGAAAGAACCTAAAGCAATCAGTGCGTGGGAGTGGAAGAGAAGATGCGTAACACTCAAGCGTGAAAGAGATAACTATACAAGGTTTATGTTCACCGCCCGAAGGGATTTGTCAAATACGTAGTGCGCGCTTCTTTTTCTTGTTTTTTTTTTCAGTCGAGAGGTTGTGACTTCAATTGCAAATGAACCTGCGCTGAAGTGCAAACTCCGCTCGGGGGCAAAAGAAAAGCTGACACAGAGAAACGTTTTCATAAATCTGGGTCAATTATCTGAAATAATTTGTAAACGCTACTTTTAGTAAAGAAAATGGAAATCCTTTTTGGTGATAGGCCAATTTGTGTGTACTGTAGGTACCTACGTGTTTCCTTACACTGTTTGTTTTATCTATGTAGTTTTGCCAAGCACAATAAACATTACCTACTTAACCAGGTGACAATTTTTTTTTTGGATTTTGTGTAGGAAGAATAGGAAGTTCCCAAATGATGGTGTGAATGCTAATTTGAGCCGTGTTCGTCTTGATAATGAGTCCAGCTTGATAGATAACTCCTCTACACGAATGTTCCATAGGTACCTACTGGTTTGGTCGTACTGTTCGTTGGTTGGGATCGGGGCACAAAATAACATCACACAATATTTTGAGAAGAAGTTATATTTAGTCCACATGGCAGCGCCTCGAGAGTAGCAAGGTCCCTAATTTGAAGGCTCATATTTTTCATATTTCAATGAAAACTCCATGGATATTGTTCTGCAAGAGTCGCGTCGCGCCTGTTTGGGCGGGGTGCCACAATATTGGCAGCGGTCAATCAGGTTGCAGGGAACAAAATGTTCGATGAAGTAAAGTAGCGGAACGAGTCAAACTCTATCTACCCACAGATTTTGTTTTGAAATAGTGAAAAATTCTGGAATCATTTAAAATGACGAAAACACTTTCATTGGAAGGATACCTACGTAACATATTTGAAAACCCTAAAATCACAGCCTAAATTTTTTTCTGTTTAAGAGCGTTTATACCTTATGAGTGGCAACGTCGCAATTTAGTGTCATATTTCGTGGTTTTCAATTTCATATATCATTTATTCGGAGCTATATTTAAAAAATCTGTTTAATTAACTTTTTAGAATTATGTGTAGGTAAACTGTGTAAAAGGTAAGAAATCGTTGCGTTTATAGTTCTATTTATATGCAAATAATACATTGGAAACTTGCAGGGCGTTATTTTCATTGTAAAATAACTGTAAGCATTACGGTTACTTATTTTTTAAACACTTTCACGTAATTCTAAAAAGCAAATTAAACAGATTTTTAAAATATAGCTCCGATTAAATGATAAAAATTGAAAACCACGAAATGTAACACTAAATTGCGACGTTGCCACTCATAAGGAAGCTGGCCCACTATGCTTGTCAGAAAGCTATTACCTACTTGAGTTTGATTACAGTAAAGACAACAAAAATAAAGCAGGTGCCTACGCTCAGACCTATCAACACTACCACCGTACTTAGACCTAGTTTACTTAGGTAGGTAGGTAGGTACCTACCCGCTTTCTTAACTTTTTTTTCTTATTACGTTATCTATCAACAACCTACCCTAAAAAACATACCCCATACAAATACCACAGCATTTCTGTACCAAAGGAAACATTGACAGATGGCGAGACGATTTAGATACACCCCTCCAGCAATTGGCCGCAATAGAAAGTGAATTACATACTTGTTGGCGTGGTCATAATGGTACAGTTTTATAGACGCGGTACACAGGGGTTTGCTCGACCTTTGGTATCATTTGCATTTTTATTGCAGCGAGCCGTGATTAGAAAGTTATCGTTATTTTAGTAGGTACCCAATGTCTGTTCCAAAATTCAAAAGCATCTGATGAAAATGTAAGCAAACCCTGTGTTCAGATTAATTTCTTAAGAAATCACTTACTAAGGGGAATTAGAAACACATTCATCTGTATTTAGAAGGTTACAACTTTATATTTCACCGCTTTTCCCAACAATTGTTGTTTGAATAACATTTTTAAATTGTGATTGAAAATCTCAATTGTCAAATGAAAAACATCGACGTGACTTAAAATTAGAATTTCGGGTTTACCTATTCAAATAATCCTATCAAAGCACTCAATTTTTAAGTGGCACTACTTAAAAATTGAATTGGTTGGCATCTAGAGGTCCTAAGTTTTCTGATCAGGCTATAGGATATTAGCACTTATTGTATGAAGTTAGGACAGTTATTGGTGGGACAAGTCAGTTATGCATAACATGGCAAAGTTGAACTAGTCATTATAGCTGTTGACCAAAGTAGTTTAATTAGTTGTTTGTAGCTAGCGATAAGTAATCTGTCTCAGTCAGGACTATAGAATCACGGTGTCAGTATGATTCATGATCTTAAAGTTCTTAGGAGTAGTGACAATACCTAACTGCTTCAAAAACCTGCTAGCATTTCATGGCAATACTACGTGTCTACCTAGGTACTTCAAAAGCCAGCATTAGTTTAGCAGTCCATTAAATTGAATGTAATTAATGTACATGTTTGTATTTAATGTACAGGACTCCCAGAATGTAAAGAAGTTAGCACACCACGGTGAACCAAAATTGCACCCCAGTCAGTAAGTAAGTTTACTTTCATACCTAATTATTTTTTCGATGTATGACCTTTTTTTTCCTCTCGATATTATTGTATTTTTTGAGCATGAGATAATTCATTCTCTTACGTCGCTGTTTTCGCGTATTTGTTAATGTTACTCACATTAATCGTTAGTGGAAGCTTGTAATTGACCATCGATTTCACATTGTACTAGAAAATGTATTAGATAAATAAGTAAGTCTTCCTAAAATTAATAAAATAAATAAAAACTGGTAGAGCGCAATGTAAGTAGATTGACGTTTGGTTTAGCCGCGGAACCCCAGGGATGTCGATTTGGGATCTGGGGCCAAAAGTCCTCGCGTACATATGGGAGTGGCGCGAGGAGGCGAAACTAAGGCGGACGTAGCTCCGCTACCGCGAGAAATCACGGTACAGCGGACAGAGCTCCGGCGGGATCTCAGGGTGGCATGGAGAGTGCGATTGTCGCAACCCAGCGCTGGGTACGCCACAATTGCGGCGATAAGTCCCCTCTTTGAGGAGTGGCTAGAGAGGCGCCACGGCGTCCTCACCTTCCGCCTGACGCAGGTCCTCACCGGACACAGTTGTTTCGGGAGGTTCCTGTTCCGGATAAGGCGGGAGGAGACGCCCGGGTGTCACCATTGTGTGGATCGCCCGGAGGACACGGTGGAGCATACGGTGGAGGTCTGCCCGGCTTGGGCGGAGTACCACCGTGTCCTCGTGCAGGCGATCTCTCGCGTCCGGCCCTGGTCCAGGCCATGGTACGGAGTGAGGGGGCATGGGAAGCCATCACCTCCTTCTGCGAAGCAGTAATGCTCGAGAATGAGGAGGCGGAACGCGTGAGGGAGAGGCATAATTCGCACCCTCACGCCCCTAGGCGCTGCAGGAGACGCCCTGGGCGTCGGGAATCCCAGGCCGATTCTCGGCCACCGTAGGCGCGGGCTTGCGGACGGCGAGCAACGGGTAGCTCGCCGTCCAATAAGGACCAAGCCCGAGTCGACGGCGCGTTGTGTTCCACGCGCGCCTCAAAGAGATGTCAGCAATAATGACGTGGTCCGCTAGGGCCGATGCCTGCCGGGGTTGCGGGAAAGTCCGAAAGGGTTACCGTGGCCCCTGGCACAGGCAACTGAAGGAACACGGGTGGGTTTTAGTCAGTAAGAGTCTGACACGCCCTCCCGCTCCGCCCAGAGCGGGAGAAGTTATTTGATGATTTCCAACCCTCAAAAAAAAAAAGGGATGTCGATTTTCCGCACTGGACCCATGAGCTTTCCAATGCACAAGAAAGTACCAGTAAATTGCTGGCTTAGCCGCATTTACTACGCTCCTCACCGCCCGTCCCGTAGAGTCTAGAGCAGACCTATTCTGTAAAAATGTCACCGTGAAAACTTAGGTGAAGAGGTCCTGTCAATAGTGTCAATCCCTAGCAACAGGTGGAATGACAGCGCACTTGAAGCACACTTCACCTAAATTTTCCAATGAGATTTTTGCAGAATAGACCGGCAGGATAGTTGGTCACCGCAACTATCGCAAGACAAAGTAGGTACAGACACAGACAGAGTTTACGAGGAATACTTACGTGTCATGCTAAAAAACACGTGTCCGCCACAACCGTGCCCAGTTGAGATAGATTTCCGAGTTAGCTGATATCAGGTGAGTTTGAGGGTAGATATCGATCGCCGTCCGCACGCCATGCTAACCACTGATTCGCGCGCCGCTGACGTTGACGGGCGTCTGGCAGCTGCCTTGTGTACTGTCGTGAAGCTAGACAGGTAGCGTTAGCAGATAAATTGGGGCCGTCGCGTCGTGACAAAGTGTAAAATTTTCGCTTATGAGATTCAGGGCAAGAACAGATAAATGTATCATAGATTCAAATTGATTTCAGGAATCTGGCGATGTTAGCTTTCGTCTCCCTACATAATTCTAGATAGGCACATTGTATCTACTTAATACTCAAAGTCAATATCTTTATTGCTTTACCATAATGTGTACACACGGCTACACATCAAGCTATACAAAACCAGTTTACGCTGGTCTCGCATCGTACAGAAATCCTATACAATGTGAGATCAGCTTATACTGGAAATGTATAGCTTGATGTGTAGCCGTGTTTACCTACTTAGGCTTTAGGCTTAGGCTTGTGGTTTGGGATCTATGTTGCACATGGTTTACTTCTTATCTATGTTGATTAACGAAGGCATGAACTTTGTAATCAATGTATTCTGAGCCCGGTCTGGGGTTAATTAATAATGACCAACGGCACAATCATCGCTTTGTAACATCCGAATTTGGTGAAATTTTTCCCACCGGTCACATTATTACAGGTAGGTATCACCTCTTTTCAAGATCGAAACCGTTCAGCATTGAAATTTGAATTGAATAATTAAATAAAATAGCAATGCTGAATTTGATTGAATAATTATTAATATACATATCTCAAGAAGGTCCTAGTAACAAACGTGGTTAATATTCCCTATTTTCCAAAACAATCAATAAATGCGCGGCACCGTTTTCTTAGGTAAAGTCATGAACTTCAAAATATTATTCGGGAAAACCGGCTTACCATATTTTCCGAAATGCTCATATTATCTAGCATCAAATTATTACAGAACGACTTAGTATTTCCCTGCTATCCGTCCCAAAGGCCAGGGCTACACTGAGTGGCGTGCACGCGACACGTCGGCCGCGTCTGTCGTCACGCACAGCGTTCGTCGAAAACCTGTGGTTTACACAGACCTAGCTGAATAAATAACAATACGAGAAACAACGGTGTTAACATGACGGTAATTGTTAATGTTAACTCGTGTAGGCTTGGGTTTAGCGTTAATGATTGATTAGATTTCGTTTTGATTTGGGAATAGATCTATTTAAAATTCAGGTGTATAACATAACGCCTTTGACCCTAGATGGGTTGCACAGTGGTCTACCTATAGTACACAGACGCGTACCTACAGTCCTTTTACAGATAAACATCAGATTTTTCATCTGTTGCTGTTGCGTTGCCGCCACTGACAAGTCTGTCAAAATTACATTGATCTTTATTGTTGTTTTAATAAAGTTGATGTTGGATTGCTGCTGTCAGAGGCAATATAACTATGAAAGGACTATAGTCATCTACTCTACTCTAAAATTACTAGTATTATAAAGAGGCAAAATTTGTTTGTGTGTTTGTAAGTTTGTATATAGGGAGTAATCTCTGGAACCACCGGTCGGATTTGAAAAATTATTTTTGTATTTGATAGCCCAATTCTTGAGAAAAGCTATAGGCTATTGATGTCGGGACGTTGTAGACATGCTAGTTGCGCGGTAAACCCTGCTTGCGCGATGCAGGATTTTGCGTGATGTCAGTGTGATGCGTAGTTCACATGTGGCGATGTAGATGCTGCCACTGCGCTCCCCTCCGGAGACCGGGGGTCGATAGTGGGCAGAGTCGTGTATCTAGCTATACTTGCCAAGGCCAGTTGAGGTTCCAGTGTGTCGGAACCTGGTGCCGTAAAGTTCACGATGCGTCGGAACTGATTGCAGTGATTTACCAGGGAGTCGGAGTGGCGCTGGGTTATTCTCCAATGACCAACAATGCGCGTCCGCTGCATGCTGGTGGTTAAGATACCCGTTGTAGCCGTGGGTGCTGGCTGGCTGTGCGATTCGCCACCCTAAAGCTTTAGGAAGTGATGGTGATGACGTCACGCTGAAGTAGGTGCACGAAGGTTGCGCTGACGTTCATACTCGAGTTCACCAATATAGAGGTGTCAGGAACAGGGTGTAATGTTCACTCATCCTCCATAGAAATGAGAGGATCCCCCGATTAGACGGGTGATGTATCTGGTGGATTACTGCCCGAACGTTGTATATATGCTAGTTGCGCGGTAAACTCTGCTTGTGCGATGCAGAATTTTGCGTGACGTCAGTGTGATGCGTAGTTTATGTGGCGATATAGATGCCGCCACAGTACTCCCCTCCGGAGACCGGAGGACGATAATGGGCTGAGTTGTGTATCTTGCGATGCTTGCCAGTGCCAGTTGAGGTTCTAGTGGGTCGGAACCGAGTGCCACATAGTTCACGGTGAGCCGGAACTGTCTGCGTTGATACCCCAGTGAGTCGGGGTGGCGCTGCCTGAAAGGTTTTGATGAGCGAATGAATGAGTCAGTCAGTGACGACATCGACGTCTTTGAGGTATTAATAAAATCCACATGAAACTAAGTGTATTTTATGAGTCTGCTAACTACATTTTATCCTGAGAATTTGAGCTCTCTAGCATTATCCATGCCGAAGCTATGAGGGTATGTAAATACGACGAATCGCTTTGAGAAAAGGTAGGTAAGTAGTGCCTCCGCTTTTTGTTTTTGGCTCGTCTTGGCGGGGGTTTTACCGTGCGCCAACTTCAAAACTGTTTATTTTAAAATTATACAATAAAATATAGGTACTTGTGACCTTCACAACAAGCCCTTTCATTTGATATGTCTTATGTATGTAAACTTTTGTTTTTAATTTTCTAGTTTGTTAATGTGACCCCCATATTCAAATTCCAATTTATTTACGTTGCACCTCCGTGTTTGGGTCACAGATATTCATATTTCTACCAAATTTCAACTTAGTCAGTCCAGTACATTCGGAGCAAATTGGCTGACAGGCGGACAGACACACACGCGAATGATCCTATACCTAAGGGTTCCAGGGTTCCGTTTATTCATTAGGACGTATGGTACCCTAAAAAGAAACATAATAATTTGCAGTCAAAAATCTTCATTGACTTACAAACCGAATTTCCTTTAAATCACTCGATTAGGCAAAACATTTCAGCTTCAAGATTGAAAGGCAATATAATAAAAGTTCAGCGGCAGTGAATGAGAATGAGTTATGATAAGCGAACGAATGGGAGGTGAGCAGAGAGCTGTAATCGCGACATGTGTCCTGGCGTGCGAGATGGATGTGGCGACAAAATTATAACATATTAATACGTGTGCGGGCCATGAGGGTGCAACTTTATTTATTTATTTTAGTACATGGAGGACAGCTAATAAAAACAGACAAACAAGGAAACCATAGCCACCAGAAAGCCAAATCCTCACGTATAGACTTATAATATCTAATAATTTATGGTGTTAGCACAAAAACAAAAAACACATCGCCTTAATTAAAGTAAGAGCAAGCAATATATAGGTACATATACTTGGTTAACAATTATATGACTGAAATTATAGAGAAAATAATAACAACTAAAACAAATAATTATAACCTACCGCTACTAAATATAACCGACCTACGATCGCGCGAACACGCGACGCGACGATCGCGTGTTTTCGCGAGCGATCAC
This sequence comes from Brachylomia viminalis, assembly GCA_937001585.2. Classification (NCBI taxonomy): domain Eukaryota; kingdom Metazoa; phylum Arthropoda; class Insecta; order Lepidoptera; family Noctuidae; genus Brachylomia; species Brachylomia viminalis. The sequence goes on from OW443314.2 coordinate 9,828,683, forward strand.
TGGTTAGGACTCGGAGTTAGCGTATTCTGGACGATGCTGTTTAGGGCTCAATTTTAATCTGACACATTTAATAAGCAGTACCTATCTTTCTCGAGAACTCTTTTTCCGTTTGTAATGTTGTTTTATTGTATTTGCGATGTGTGATTAGGTAGCCTATTAAAATAAATAGCTGCATTTCATTACTTTATATAAAAATAGTGTGAACTCTTTTTAATTGTAACAAATGTTTGTGTTAGTTTTTCTCTTGGAACCTTTGCTGTCAAACTGACCATAATTATGCCCAGTTTATTTGAGGGTATTTTTTCATAAAGTTATTAGGATTACTTATCAGGAAAATATTGGTGACTTAGTGATCCCAACCTAACTTTTTTTTACACACTTAAAAGGGTCCAGCGCAATAAGCCCCTTACAATTCAAACATCGCACCACAACCGTTCGTACATCCTACCGACGGGTGTTAGTAGCTTGGAGCCGGGTATTCCCTGAAGTTATTATGGCCCAGTGAACCGGGTAACGAACAGCCCCTCACCGCTCTAACCCTCCCTCCCCTCCCCTCACACCCCGCTGTAAATAATACATTACACCCTTTATCATAAGTGCGCGTCGATGACTAAATATGGTGAAGATTAATTGGGAAATCTGTTATCTTTCCGTGGCAAATGGCGGAAATGGTAGGCGTAAGTATCTTATTCTCTGGGAGTTTGGGACGAATATATGAAATAAAAGATAAATAAGCATATGAAGACAGTACAGGTTGGTAGGTACCTACAGTCACGAACATTAATAGTTCGGTTCGACAATAATATTTGATTTCATGATTGATTCATAAATATCTGTTCTCAAGAAGACAGCAAATATATGTGAACATCTGTGGAAGGTATATAAGTACAAGTAGCGGTGAGTACAAATATGTATCTTCGGAGAAACACTAAAACTATCTGACGAGTGACGAAGCAAGCGACGCCAAAATATAGGATACCACATCGGCTTCAAAAAGATGTGTCACCTCTCAGTATGCATAAATATCGGACATACTTGCGTTATAAATGTTAAAGAATTATGAAATGTTAATTGGTCTTAAATCAATCTTTTTGCTTATTTCTCACACATCTGTAGAATTATTGTAAACTGGAGGAGCGGAACCAACTAATACAAGCAAATCTCCAAACCTAACATAGTTATATCCTTAGGTGAAGAAATAAACATTTTTATTTTATTTATATTATTATATTATTTATAAATATGTGCCTACTCAGTTCAGTTCAGAAGAATGTAATACCTCGTTGTAATAAAAATATCTGACATCATTTTGGCGGAATAAAAACCTAACGGTTTAATGTGTCGAGTTTTTTCTATACCACAATCAGTCCCGCTCATATTGCAAAAATATCAAGCTTAGACATCTGACAGAAAAAAAAGAAGATATTTGAGATATTTTGATGTCTGCTTTTAGACTTTCAAATACTTCGAATCAACTAATTTGGAAGCTAACACGCGCTGTCAAAACATTTGACTACAATGGCTACCGTGGCAAGGTGTCGTCTGTCATCAACTCACCAGGGTAGCAGGGCAGCAAGGGTAGCTACCCTTAACTAAACTAGTTACCATCAACAAGCCTAGTTGGCCCAGAAGGCACTCCCAAGCGACGGTCACATTTCATTTCGGGACAGTTCATTTTATTCGGTAAATATTAAGTAGTTTGGGGTTTGTGTGCGTAGACATTAATTGTGGCCGCACTGATTTTTCAGAAGAATATTGTTTTATGAGAAGTAGAATAAAATTATATTTTTTTACTACGGTTAACGTTTTGAATAATAGGAATGAACATGTTCAGTACGCATATTAATCTGGTTCTGCCGTAAAAATGCGGAAAAGTAAGCTCTTGTAACTCTAACTTGCAACTTTTAGAAGGGGCTGTGAACTTTTAAATTCATGGCAGATAGGAAGCATTGACCCATATAAAGAATGAGTCGATTTCAGCAATCATCATAATTGCAAAATAAATACTAGCAGTAGTGACTTCTATTCGAGATTACATCGAGTCAACCTTAAAGAAAAACAATAATGAGATGGTTTGATCATTTAATATTTTCCGGGGTTCACAAATGATTATAAATTCTATTGCCAAATTTCGAGCTGCGGACATTACATAGATTGTCCCCAGATCACGGCTGTCGTGTACATAATGAAATGAGTGCAATATGCGTCCTCTGTCCCACGAGACCGCACATTCACCGTAGAACCTAAAGCGAGGGAAATGGATTGGATATGGCATGTTTATTTGTGGAAAAGTTCAGCTGTACTTGTTCAGCAAGCAGTAGTGTGGCTACTTCCTTGGACGCCTTGAAATAGATCATTCATTTTAAGCTATTTCCTAAAGAATGACTGACTCACGTGTCGTAGTCTTTTCAGATAATACCACTTAATATGTTATGTGGTATAATAGGTGGTCCCTGGCATCGGGAGCAGGGTCCAAGCTTCAAGTGATCGGATTTTCATGAAGAAAAATCTCTGAAACATGTCTCACAATCCTCCAAGATATCATTGTGGTAATTTTGGCTCAGCGGCTGGACGAGTCACCCCTCGGACAAAGAGTTCAGCCGAGCTATTCTGTAACAATCTCCCCATGATAATTTAGGTGAAGTGAGTAGTCGATAGTGTCAATCCCTAGCATCAGGTGGAGTGATAGCTCACTTCACCTAAGTTATCACGGTGAGATTTTTACAGAATCGACCGGCTGAAGGCTAATTCCTGTAAAAAATAAAGGTACAAAGTCTCTATCTCACCTCAACGAAAATTATAATTTGTCAAAAAAATATAGAGGAAGAAATGTAAGGAAGATAGAAGAAAAACAAAAGGGAAAGGAAGGCTAAGGGAAATTAGAGGTATTTCTGAATGATTGAGACCGAGATTATAATGCGAACGTTATTAAAATACGAGAATTGCCCCTCAGGCTTTTATCAATGAGACCATTGATCGTACCAACTGTCGACGCAACGACCATCGAATCGAAACACTTTTATTACCATCTCCTCACGATCGTAACTCCAGCCACGGTTCAGGTCTCTCGGGACCATGCCCCGGAGCGCTATCTATTTTGATTTATTTGTCCTCCCTCAGTACTCCTGACATCAACGTATTCCTATATCGATGTACCGATTGTAGCAAGTGTTTGCACACTGGTGTCGTTTTTGTTTACTCGTCGTTTGTTTTTAACTCTGTTTACAGACACTGTTTGATGATGCTTTCAGTTGTCATTGTCTATTGAGTGGGTGGAATTTTAGAATTTGATTGCATCGTGTTGTTACTTACGGGTGTAGATGTTTGTCGGCAGGATTTTACACATTCATTTGTTTTTATTGCGTTCGAGCAAAGTGTTAGGGGTTTTTCCATCTGGAATGTCTCTGTAGCAGGCTAGCAGCCCAGAATATTGTGCCCAGTTGATGGCAGTAGGCTCGGCCCCTATTCATGGTACTCAAACATAATTGGCGAAATGTGGATGTACAGTCGACTCTCGTTAATTCAAACCTGCGATAATTCGAACCTCTCTATAATTCAAAGTTATCACGAGTTCCCCACAAAATCTCTTTATATTTCGAACTAAATCAATAAATTTTTATGCACTTGGTAATTCGAACGAAAAAATCATTGCTATATAACAAAACGACGCGTTAATTCGAACTCATCGGCGTCCAACACTCGACAATTCAAAGTTGCAGAGAGAAAGAGGCGGAAAGATCGGAAAAGATCGGTAAAACTTAAACCCTTAGTGATAGGAAAAGCAATTACCGCGATGTTTCATTGCATCATTAAATTTCGAACTATTTGATATTTCAAACACTGTATAATTCGTAATATTTTAAGAGTCCCTCGAGTGATTTACCGAGAGTCGACTGTATCTACTAAATGTACCTACACCTCTGCCTAACCCTTTGGACAAATACGGTGTGATGTTATGTTATTTGTTTTAATTTTCATCATCTTAATGAATCTTCTTCTTTTCTTCTTGCTCTCAGTCTACCAGTAGGTGGTAAGCTACCTAATAAAATCTGCCTGTTTGTAGAAGGTACTTTTCTTGGTGACTTTTTAGTATTTCCTTAAAATTTAATTTAAAAGCTATGAAGTATCTAATGATGCTATAATTAATCTGGAAAGGTTAAATGCCAGGCCAGTTGTACCATTAGTCCAATATAAACTAGTTAGACAGACTCGCATTTTATCCATTATAGAAATAGATATTTATTAGTCATAGACAACAGGATCTACAAGTTGTTTTGCCAATCATTAATTAACTATCCAATAAACTACTTAATATTGACAGCTATATGATATCTATATTAATGGCAATTAAGTACAGAATATTCTAGATTTACGATTTATAATTTGCTTAATTTATTCAAAATCATTGATGTGTTAAAAAAAGGTGTCGTTTTAATAGTAAAAATACACGTCCTACACCCGTGGGATATGCAAATAGTGTAGGATTTCGCATTTATAATTCAAATCCGACCGAACTTAGCGAATTTCCTCCCCCAATCCACACACAATTGACGTCTCGCCCGCGACCCGCGCTTTTGTGCGCGCGACATGAATGCGCCGCCTAATCTCGATCACGTGACCGCCACGCGCGCCTCTCCTGCATACGACATGCCCGTGAATAGACAACTTTAGAAATATTTCCCTTGAATGCATCTGGAAAAACAAAACGCAACTCTATTCCTGTAACGCAAATGTCAAAATCCAATTGTCAGACTTTGGCGGTTAATTCTAAACAAGATGTCTGCCAAGTAAAAAAGCGTGTCCTTTATCTTAACTGATTGGATAATCTGTGTTCAAACGCTATAGTATATCGTATCGGAAACAGAAATATAACTCCCTTCGTCCTGATTAAGTTTTCTGGTGTGGGGCGGTCCCGAGTGCGAAATTACAGTGATTTTTTGACGTTGGTATTGGGTTTCCTTTGTGTAGAGAACAGTTTTACGTAAAATCCAACAAAAACGGTCGGATCTAATTATTAGCTTTGTCCCCGATCCTTGGGGTTCGATTGTTGGTATAATGAAGTAGGATATTTTGGTTAACAGATTTATACGTGATTTTTGGATTAAATGTATTGTGTTTTATTTAGGGTTTTTATGTGATTAGTTTCAATATCAGTTGGTTATATATTTTTCTGAAACCCAAGCTAAAATCTTTGTTCGGGTAAATTTTTTATAACTTTGGTCCCAGCACACTGCCTTGAGGAAGCCTATTTTATTGCCTGCACGACTGCGTCACTGACTTTAGCCTGGTTTTAAATAAAGATGAGTAGATTGTACACCAGTTTACTTACCCATTTTGTGTACATGTAACTTTGAACTAACTTTAGTTATTTAACTGACGGTCTACTACAAGAATATCAAATGCTTTAGAAAGGACAATATATGAGACTCGTTTTCGTATTGAATGTGTCTTATGAACTGATTGTACCTACTGTCTGGTCTTTTCATTCGAATTTTGAAATAGTAAGGAGGTAGACATAGATAGACTGCTGGCGACCTTTTAGTATATTTGTCTGGGTGTGTATATGTATATAAGTATGTATATCAGTCATCAGGTTACCGTAGTACAGGCTCTGCCTTCGGGACCTGAAGACCTTGTGTGGATGTTGTCTCATATTATTATTATATTATTATTATATTTGATTTGACAGTCTTAGTTCTTCTACAGGTTGCGAATTTGATGAATAGCCTTCTGTAGAAATGCTTGCAGTCACGATACGGCTTTTATGCGTACACAGCAAACGAATTAAATTAAATTGCTTTTAATATTATAGATAAAAATCTTGCTCAGCGCAGGAAAGTATAAAAAACAATGCTGACTAGGTCGTAGCCTCGAAGGGTCGTAGGCGTATATTTTTGCAAATATTATAACTGTTTGACCCTTGCATATAGATGAGGTATTTCCCGCGTCGTCGAGCCGGGACCACCTGATCATGTATTCATGGGGGTGATCACTGACGCCATGGAACCATGGAGTATGGAATAATCGCGATTAGATACGCTAGGTTGGGTAGTTTCTATGCGTAGTGAATCAAGGGATAAGGGGATTTTATATTAAAAAAAATATATTTTTCTTGGAGACCTAGCATAATATTTTTTTTTTCGGGGTTTCTTCATTTTTTCAATGATCGTACCTTCTCTTGACTGCTGATTTCTCACCAATGCAAATACTATCTTCTGATTTTACATTTATTGTCAAACACTAAACTCAAGCCTAGCCGGTCTTTATACGGAATTAATTATAATTCGTCAATAGATTTGATCAGGTGTAGACAGTCGAATTAAAAAGAAATCAAATCAATTTTGGGCTTCTTATCTAGGATAAAAACAAATTAAACAAATTACTCTTCAATTAATTTCCAGAAATATTAATTAAGAAGGCGCAAGACAACGAATATTAAATTATATTATTGATTACATTGATTCATCAGGTGGCAATTTGACACATCATATTAAAACGGAAACGGTAAAGAAAATCTACCATTAGGTATATAAATCCACCATATTTGTAGTTATAATAGGAGTAATTAAATTGATTAACAAAAATTAGAGATTCAATTAATTGAGTTCTTGATTACAGTCGGCAACTGGTTTCATTTTATATTTCTACTAATTGGATTGTTAAAATCAATTTTACGATAAGAATCGGCAATAAATATTAAAATATTGAGGTGCATCATCAAGTTTTTGATATCAATTGATTAATGTCTATTGCTTTTAATTTATATCACATTAAATGAGGTAGCATAGAACTAAATTTCGTGTACATACAGCGTGTATCAGAAAGGTGTGGGAAAGACTTTCAGAACTTTCTCCATGGGACCAACGTTGTAATCGCGAAAAAATTATCAACTGTCCCGTACAAAACTTCAATACCAACTCGACCTAAATGTATGGGACGGCATGGAGTCTGAGCAAACCGTTGCACATGTGCTCTTTGAATGCACAGGGGTCACCCAGATTAGGACGCAAACCCTCGGGGTACCCAGATCCTAGACAGATGTTCTCAGCAGACCAGGAGACATAATCAACCTTTGGAGGGAGATAGGCTGGTTGGAATAACCACCGATAGCCGCCATGGTCTACACACAATGGTCCACCGGAAGAACTAAGTGCGGAAATCAAACCCTAAAGAAGAAGAAGAAGAGGTCTTCAGGTTGATGGTCTGCACTACACCCTTGTAGCGGTATCCACATCGCCACATGCGAACTATGCATCACACTGACGTCACGCAAAATCCTGCATCGCGCAAGCAGAGTTTACCGCGCAACTAGCATATACAACGTGTTGTTTTGCATCCTCGTCAAATTTCAGGAGGCTGTTATGAAAGACATAAATAGTCAAATAAAATTACGATCCTGCTCAATAATTAATACATACTTGTTTTTTTAGGTATTTAAGTTTGACAGTATTTCAGAATACTCCACTTTCAAAGAACAAAATCGCCCCGTTGCGTATGCGGTAGGCAGTGTCGTACGACTATGTCGCTGTGTGCATGCGTTACAATTACAGCGCAGTTACAGGGCGGTATCACACGGGCCCTACACATGCCGATTTCCGAAAAATACAAAAAATAAAAATAAATACCTACTTATTTTATTATTGATTCGTGTCGAGAATCATTAGCATAGTTACCTCCTCGAATTTGACGAGGATGCAAAACAACACCTTGTATACAGCGCCCCGACATCAATCGTGGGGCAGTTGCCCACCAGACACAGCACCTGTCTGGTCGGAGGATCCTCCTATTTGTATGGAGGTATGAGCGAACTTTTACACCCTGTTCCTCTTTATCTCTATTGCCTTAAATATGACAACGTCTTTCTGATACACGCTGTATAAGCAGAACCTCTTAATATGATAATAAATTGAATAGGTTGTGAATGCAGTAACTAGAAGCAAATTGCTTCCATTGTTAACTCTCCAGTCAATTCTGGTAGTCACAATGGAAACTAAAATATTCTCGTTACAATATTATTTTCTACAAAATATGTTAAGTATCTCATTCTCTATGGTGATTAGCTATGAGAAAAACATCTATGAAATATTGGTTCACAAAAAAAGCTTTTTAAACCTAAGAAAGACAGAAAAAGGAAAAACTAAGTTTTCTCTTGGAGAACAATTTTTTTTACCCAATCCAATGTTTCGTATTTTCGTAATTCCTAGCCGGTACTTGCCGAAAACGATATTAGGATAATCTAAGTATGATTGTAGCGGGGAACAGTTCTTGTTTGCACGGGCTCTCCCTTTATTTGTGGAGATATTTCCATAAGCTTCACTATACATTGTGTATGATCGCATTTTAATTTTTATAATCTAGTAGCTCTATCTTTTGATAATATTATAATTAATGTGCATTACTGACTAGGGCTTGCAATTCGTATATTACATACAATCCAGATCCTACTGATTTGGAGAAGACACCGCTTTGTTTGTACACATTTTTTATGCCAATAAACAAAGAAATTAATATTATTAAATTATTATTGACCAAATTGACACCAATAAGTCGTATGACAATAAAGACAGAGTCTGAGAGTCATTTATTTCTTGAAGAGAACTTTTGGAACCTACCTATGTTTTGGAATTAATGTATAGTTTAGTTATTAAATGAATTAATCAAGATAAGGATTTAATCTAGTAAGTAGTTAATAATGAAATTAAATATCAAATACATGCATATGAGAAATGATTCCATATTATTAACGGACTTTTTACTACCTTCGAGTGATAAGAGCTTATAACTGCTTGCTACTATAAGTAGGTAGGTAGGTATCTACCTTATATTATTCTGCTGTAGTACCAAAATATTCAATTACCGCCAGTGTAATTGGCTAACTGATTTGGGCCGATGGGCTATCGCTAGAATATTAATGAACCCTTATTAATTGGCTAAATCAGTGCGCTCTATTTCACCACTTTCCTTTGATGTAATTGGTCAATAGACACCCATTTCTCTGAAATTTCTTACCTAAATTTAGGGTTAGGTTTAACCATTTTAGTTGGATTTTAAAATGAGGATTTTCTCAGTAGCAGCCGGGAGCCCGGTTGATGGTCAAACGAAACTCAAAGCATTTATTTCAATTAAATCATTTACAGGCACTTTTGAATTGTCAAGTGGTCGGAAAAGGAGGTAAAAGGGGACTTAAATATAACTGGCTCAATGTGTGGTACACCTCTGTTCTGTCTAACCCTTCAGGGATTCCAGGCGAGATGTTTTGATGATGATACCCACCCGCTAACATTATAAGAAAACTAGCACTTCTCCAGCGACTTCCTCCATAATCAGTCTATAATGTTCCCACTGCTGGGACACAGACCTCCTCTCCGTGAGAGGGAGTGGGCCTTAATCCACCACGAGGGTCCAGTGCAGGTTGGTGGATGTCACATGTCTTCGAATTTTTGGTTCTAAGACATGCCGGTTTCCTCACGATGTTTTCCTTCACCGTTTTGAGAGCAGTGGTGATGAAAATTGCACAAAGTAAAGCGCCTGTCTGGGTTCGAACCTACGACCGCTCGTAAGTCACAGCCGTTACCACTGGGCCACCGCTGCACACCTGCGACTTCCTCCGCCCTATATTATCAGTGGGAAGTTCGAAAAATCCGGTTTGATTCCTTGTCTACATCATAAAGAGAACTTCTGTGCAACAGCTTTCTAGGTCCCCAGGTTTGGGCTGGGCGGTAATGAGTCAGTCAGTGAGTGACTCAGGACTTTTTGTATGTCTTGATTGATATTATGCTCTCTGCAGAAAAAAATATGCAAGGGGCTCGTAGCTAGATACCTACTCACAGCCGCACGGGTCCATCGAAGGTTTAGCTACGCATGCACGTGTGTCCGTGGATGGTTGCCCTCGGGTGAGCACTCTAAGCCGTTGGTCCCGGCTGTCATTCGAAGATCTTTGACAGTCGTTACGGGTACTCAGAAGCCCAAAAGTTTGACAACCAGTCTTACCAAGGGGTATCGTATTACCCAGTAACGAGGCTGTGGAGGTCAGATAGGCAGTCGCTCCTTGTAAAATACTGGAGGACAGTGTAGGCCTGTCAACAAGTACCAGGTACTTAGAAAATCGAAAATGGTCTACAAATCTACAGTCTACAAGTTACAGTTAGACCTACAACGTTCTCACATTCACAAAATATAAACGAATCTATATAAAAGTTAAAACTAACTATACAAATAAATACAAAAATCTTGTTAAAAGATATAGAGATCTGTATCTATTTTACTGTGTGTACATAAATAATAAAAATAAATAAATCAAAGCCTATTTACTAAATGACAAATGATTGCCATTACAACAGTAACAAATCTGAATTAATATCCAGTCTACAAAAGCCATTAGTAATAAGTTGAAAGTAGAATTGTACAATAATTGTTACATAACACATTGCATTTTCCTCTAAAAACTTGAAACCTCTCAACAGAAGAGTATTATAAAAATTATCGGGCACAGTGCGAGCCTGTTGAAGTCCTCTCAACAATATTTTGGCCGGGAGCTACGGCAGCCCACTGTGTAAAGTTTGCAGAGCATTTTGCGCGTTTGCCGAGTGTTCGTCCCACCGGGCAGCTTTTGTCTCTGCAATGTTACAAAAAGTTTAACAAGAAAAGCTTTTGAATTTATATTTTTGGGGTTCCGTAGATTGAAATTTCGTGAACGTTTCGTTGTTACGTGTTCTATTTGAACGGCTTTTAGGGTAGTCGTATAGAGCATCAGGGGCATATAGGAAAATCGATAGTTTGCCAATGTGGAAAAAAATGATGTGCCAATGTGTGAAATTCCTAGTGTGGGGCAACGTTTTAAAAAAAAAAAAAAAAAAAAAAAAAAAAAAAAAAAAAAAAAAAAAAATGTAACGTTAACGTATTAAAAAACATGCTGCCAGACTAAAGCCGTCTTATTACAAAACACGATCTAACTTTAGCCCGAGCCTAAATCTTCGATTTAGTTTTTGTATTTGGAACTTTGTGCCGACTTTAGTAAAGTTCTTAATACAAAATAGACAATCTAAGACCAGACCAAGTTGTCAGTTTTGTAATAGGAACTGTATTTCGATTTCTGTTAGGTTCTTATTTCAAAAACAGGCTCGATGGTTTAAACCATGTCAAAAGAAAAACCTTGTTTTGTAATAAGACCGCATAGGTTTTAACAAACCACTTACACCGACGCCGACGACCCAACTTAAAAACCTATCTACTAATATAATTACTTACCCATTTACTAAAACTGTGTAAAAGCGCAAATTATGCTATTATGTAGATTCGTTTGGGTTACAGAGGATACCCTGGGCAGATACAATGTACCTAAGAGGATTATTTTAATACTTACAACTGGTACACTATAACAAGGGTGGGTAGGTATTGGTAATCAAAAAGCCAGATACCCTTTTCCCTTTTACTTGGATTATTCCACTGCCCGGGCCTGTTCGAATAATTTTAGACTTAAGGTTCTTATTTTAAAGTAGAATTCCTACGATATTTTGCCAACATTTTTGTCTTAATAATAGTTCAACCCTAAAATATCGCCTGTGGCTATACCGCCCGGCGCGTCACCATGTTGCCAGCGCACGCGCCTCTCACCATGCGTATGCGCCACACAGCTGTTATACTTTGCAATTTTTTTTTATGATTTTGCCAAAAAAGGAATCAATCTTGTAACGCTTAAAATTATAGACTTTACAAAGTACGAAATTTGCAATTTTTTTTTGTTTTTAAAAACGTTGTCCCACACTAGGAATTTCTCCTGTATCGTGGGTGCGTTTACAAACATTTAAACTCACATACCTACACAAACAGCCAGGCCCGGAACAACTACTTGCAGGTCATACAAATATTTGTTCCGTGCGGGGATCGAACCCGCGACACGTAACGCAGCAGTCAATCGCTTAACCACTGCGCCAACCGTGCCGTCAATATTTCCTAAAGGGTCAGCCTGGATCACAAAGTTAATGTAGGTACTACATGCCTAGATCTAGATTTAATCTCTGCCTTTTAGAACATCTAGTCTATGCTATACCTACTGTATTGAAACTTCTTTGACCTACAGTAAAAATACCTGAAGCAGAATGCGAAAATAATAGAGCACTTGGTTGAATATTTGAAGGAAGTCTGAAGAATGTTGAGAGTATTTTCAAATTCAAGTAAAAATCGCCATATTTTATATAAAGAACTCAGTATTGTACAGTAAATTATTTGATACTTATAATATTGTATCATATTCGCTATCATGGGGTTCATCGACACATTGTACAGCAGTTTGCACAGAGTACAGTCCGCATGATTGACAACTGTCTACTTGAAACGGAGAGCGATTACCGAAGTAATTCTATTTGGTCAAGAGGTGTCGAGTGCGTTTAAAGTTTAATACTCAACAAGTAACACTCATTCATCGAGTTAGGGGAGAATGTGAAGCAGAAGTTTGATGTGTCCCATGGATATTATGATTATTAAATATTGGTATAGCATATGTGGAATATATTGCATAGTTCATAAATGTATCAGTCCTTTATTTTAAGTGGTGTCTTGAACCACTAAAGCTACCACGATCAAAGACTCGACATTGAAGAAGCGTGAGTGTTGGAGGAACACCGTAAGGTTTTTCTGCTAAGTGAATAATTCAAAGCTTTCGACTTCCCCAGACGGAGGATGTCCATTAAGATTTCTGTACCTTAAGCAGGTGCCGTGCACGAAATCGACTGATTTTGATAAATTTTGTGCATTATTTGTAGGAAAGGGAAACATTATTTAAACAAATTTATTCGTAATTCGAAAACTTGAGTTCTTTGTTTTGCATGTGGCTAAAAGGGATTTTTCAATAAGTTAAGTATTCATGGAAAATCACTAATATTCGCAACCAGTTTTCCAAAAAATGACGCGAGACTGACGTTTGATATTTTTTTTACTAGAAACTACGTTTGATTTTGAACATTAAAAATTATCATCAACCATTATTATATGGTCTACTTGCACGTGGCTGGACCACTTTTTTCAACTTCGATACAAAATATAGGAGAAAAATAATGTTGAAAAAACCTATTTTTCGAAACAAACCCTGGTAGTACTTAATGTATTTTTTCCTATTCTTGAACAAGCCGTTTCAAGAAATTTAAAATTTCATTTTATGATTATACAATATTTTCATTTAGTAAATCAAAGGCAAAAAAAAAACTATACTTTCGAGAACGCAAAAGTGATGAAACTATTAACAGGTGCTGTGACTGACACGAATGGTTTGGCGCCATGAAAACTGTACTTTTGTAGTCACACCACTGACCTCTATTTAATAGAGGTCAGTGAGTCACACAGACATAATGTTTCAATGTTTTCCAGCTTTGTCACAATTAGATAAGAAATTGACAAAAGAGGGTTTTTTATGTGCACGGAGGCTTAAAAAAGTTTAGATTATCTATCTTATATTTACCTTTATTCAAAGATGAATGCAAAAGCCTGACTTGCTAACAAGCGTACGTTCAATATGTCGAACCTACTTTTTGCGAAGACTTCCTTATTGCAGCAAGTGTGGATCTGCAACCCAAAATATCCCTTACATTAATATTAGATAGTAATTTTCGTATCTTCAAAGAGCCACAAAAATTAAACCATTATTTAAAAAATCACAACTAATTAACCTTTTAGTGGCATCCCTTGTACCTACCTCTATCATTAAGTGCACTAAGTACCTACCACAGATTACAGCTTGGCCCACTATTAGTAAAGGGGCTAATTATTGTGATGTGGCGCACAAAATGCTACCCTTGTGTAACGACTGCGTGTAGCGAACACTACGCCTAGTTAGAAATATTCGTCATAGAGTATAAGAGCGTAATGCAGAGGGTTAGGTCCACTCGCCAAGTTGGTATCCAAATATCTATATGACGATTAAAGAATTTGATGTCCACAGAAAAGCAATAACCTTGCAACTGCTTTCCTGTCGAATTCTTATTAACAATTTTTTTTCTGCTCCATGTTGACGCGACTACTCTGAAAATACTGCTTTACACTGTCAAATTGTGCATTGGCAACCTTGTGAATTGATCAGAGAGAATCCACCAGTTTCCGTAAAATAGGCTGTTTTTTCGCCTATCAATGTTGATAAATTGAAGATGTTGCGTCGTTAAATTAGAGTAGTTAGTTTAGTTATTCTCTCGTTTTCTCTTACCTCGGAGAGGCAGCAAAAATCACTCTAAAACAATCACACTAGCACATTTATCTACTCTCTTCATGAATCCACAAATGAATAGTGTTCTAAACAAATCGGCAACAAGGTGGGGCGTGGCGGCATCCCGCGGCGCGCGTCTGTCGTCGTGTTGCCAACACAAAAAAATATAATTCTACCCATTGTGCTGGCAACCCCGATGACAGGTCGCCATAGGACACATGTTTGAGGCATTTTGGGGCAATTCCTTCGTGTAATGGGCGGTGTTTTAATGTTCTCTATGGATTTATGGCATGGGGTCGCGTCCCTCAGTTTGGTTTAACTCAGTTAGTGGTGAAATTACCTATGATATTGCGGATATGATGAGCTGTTTTATGGTTAATCACTGGGACTGTTCGTAACTGTCTTCTGTAGTGTAACTCCTAATAGACACGCAAGGTTTCGAAAATAGGTTCCTACCTAGTTCCACGGAACATATAGTTAGGTATTCAAACAGCTGGTGTTAGTTTTTTAGGTTTTGGGTAAAAGAGCTGCATTTTTACTTTCGACATCTTTGAGCCTTGAATCGAATGTATAATCTAATTGGAATCTTATTTCATCGATTTTAACTGGAGATGTCGGAAAAAAGCCCGCAGTTTTCGCTTAGTTGGAATGTTATTAATTATTATAATTTAGGAAAGAAAACTATACTTACTTGTAACTAACTTTACTTGAGTATCGTAATACTCAAGTATTGGCATTTCTTAGCGACTATCATTGTATATTGTTTTCATGTCTTGACGTGATTGTCGTCCTTGATCCCCATAAAGAGTACCCTGCGATGCAGTACACCTGTGGTTTTACCTGCATTTATTATAATTAATACAGTAACAATAATGATCAAGTATTCCATAATCCAAGCTTTTAAGAACCATTATTTCATCAGCATTACTTGCATCGCAATCTATCAAATCAAACCCACCTTCATCGCATAAACAATAATTGCGGCGCCACAGAACACTGGAAATAATTTCTAAACTTCATCATATCACCATTTCATCAGTTATGGTCAATAGTAGATTCAAAAGTAGTGAGTAAACCAGTTGAACGAGTGAATGAACGCGAGCGGCGATCATCAATCAATCAATCGACGATTCATTTGTGTGATTGACGTATGGACAGTGGTATGCAAATGAGCTAGAAGCGACAGCAAGCTCGTTAGAACGGGAACTAAAAAAAACTCAGACTTAGATTAAGAGACGGAGCTATTATTCAAATTTAAATGCCTCTTTGTTAAATTTAGTATGCCATAAAGTCAACAAGCACCCTGCTGTGATACGAGCAGCATTACAGCTTATCTATGCACGTCAGAGACGCCTGCACCCTTCGAGCGTTATCGTGATACTGGCAGATATTGTAACAATGCCACCCCCATTCCATTGGTTTATCTTTTCGCCAATCGCGAGGGGTTCGCGCGGATTCGAAATTTTAAATTTGAACATGGTTTTTCTTTCTTTAATTTGCTTTAGTTTTGTTTATCAGAATGTTGTGCATGTCTATGGTGAGGAAGTAGGGTGCATTACGAATATGGGTTCGTTGTCCTACTGCAGTAAGAGAATTTAAAGTGTACGTTGGCGAGAGATCAGTTAAACCTGCAATGCAACTATTAGATGATGGATGAGGATTTTAAATTAACAAGAAAGAAGAACTAAGTAAACTAGATACAAACCTTTTTGTCGCAAAAAGAATTTTATGCTTTTTACCTCTCTCTATTCCTGTTCGCCGATCAGTATTCTGGTATGGTATTACGAGGTATTACGAGACCTTTAAACAAAACTCCTGAATTCGGTTTTTGGATGGTTCGTTAGTGGTCAAATAACTAGATTACTTAGCCTGTAACATGAAAAACTTTAAATTATTGTAGAATCGTGTTGGTGTACGGAAATGCAGTTTATTTATTTATTTAGCAAATTATGGCTCTCCAACGACTTATTCATTAGGTACACATACAATAACAAATTTTGGAGTTTTTGTATTAAGTTGAACGTTCAATTACCAAAACCAGAAATAATATTTTTGAAGTAACCAATTCATTGCTAATAAAAGTTCACCCGATCCATCACATACGGACAACTAAACGATAAATTAAGAGTGCTTCCGCAACAAAAACCCTCAACAGACCAAAATTAATCGCCACAGATAACCATAATGAAATCGGTTTCATCCCTCGCCATACGGACTCATCTCTTGAACTACCCCACGGCGGCCATAGACAACTGTTGCGATGATACCGATATGTTGTTCTGTTGTGTTGTTGGATTACATCCTTGTACAACTGGTGGTGTTTGCAAGAGTACAGATTGTGTGGTGTAGGCATAGAGGCACGAGGTACAGGGTGTAAAGATCACTCATACCTCCATAGAAAAGGGAGGATCCTCCGACCAGACGGGTGTTATGTCTGGTGGGCAACAGCCCGAACGATTGATGTCGGTAAACTCTGTTTGCGCGATGCAGGATTTGCGTGACGTCAGTATGACGCGCAGCTCGCATGTGGGGATGTAGATACCGCTACATAGGTACTGTTGATCGGTTGTGATTTGGGATGGTGGTCATGTGGCCACGATATACGCATACTAGATCATATGCAATCAAAGGATAAAGAAAGTAGATCAAAAATATCTTTGTGTTTTACTTTAAGCGGATAACTTAAGCCAGTTTGTAGACGCCTGGGGGTCGTTAAGACAATATGAGTTTTAGCAGTTTCAATTATCACCAAGCAGACACTTGATAGTTACTTAAACTATCGCCATGAATTGGACACGATTGATACAGGGAAAGGGTTACAACTTACAATTAGGGTCAATAAGAGCTGTTTCCTTGCTCAATTAATAAGACGTCCTGAAGTTTGTCACTCATTATTTCTATTCACTACGAAGTAAGTGTTCATTGTTCTCAGTGTGAATATGACTAGCTTGCAGCAGATTGGAACCGACTTGATTCCTAATTCCAGGAGTGTATGGCTCTGATGTTTTAACCAGTACCTAGTGCAAGTTGATGACCAGTCATATGAACTAGAAAAAATAACTTAATAGGTTGAATTGAAACCACAAAGTTATTTTTTCTAGTTCATATGACTGGTCATCAACTTTTTATTCTTAATTTATGTGTAATACCTTTCCTCTCGCTTTCCTGCAATCTGTGGGAGTGATTTCGTGAAATGCGACGGAAGTGTGTAACAGGAAGCCGGGGAAGCGCGCGCTATTTGATTTGACCAAAGAGCGCGCGCGGTGGTATAGTTGGCCGTCAGATGGCTGTCTACGGACCAACCCATTTTCCGAGAGGTTGGTACTGTCAGCCAACACTTTTAAAAATAATTATTCTTCGTTACGAAAAATCATTTCAAGTGATACCTGAATCATTTTTTTAAGGACATAATGTTAATGTTTTGCTTATTACCAAGGTGAGATGTCAGAAATGTTACACATACCTAATATGGGACTACTGTAAGGCTCGCTCGTTTTTTTTTTTGATAGCGTCGTAAACAAGGCTTTCGTTTAATTATTGGAAAAACTTCAGTTGCTTAAAAACATGAATTGCATCCAGTAGTTTTTTTTATAAATATTCGTCTCTTAATTTTAAATTGAGTCAAGTAAATTTTAATGATAATACTTTACCTTAATTCCTAATCATGTTATTATGTTCCGTTATTTGCAGTCAACCACACACAAGTTGAGTCCTGCACAAATGGTGTTCTTCGAATTTGGTGTAGAACCAGTTCAAATGGGCTGCTTCCGACCCTTTTCTTTTGGATTGCTTCTACCAGCCGCATATAATCCTTGGAGTTCGACAGCGGCGAGACCGTTTAGACCCGCGACACACGATCGTCGTATCACCTGCGATTCCGTCGAGGAGTGCTGCGCTTTGAGGTTGCAGTTCGTCAGGACCGACTCGTTATTTTAAGCATCACACTTAACTATTAACACTACTACATACACTACTACTTTATACACACTTTACACTAAACTTAAATATGGTTATTAGTACTCTCAGGGCTAACATTTGATCCCGGCCACCGTAGGCGTGGGCTTGCGAACGGCGAGCAATGGGCAGCTCGCCGTTCGATAAGGACCAGGCCTGGGTCGACGGCGTGTTGTGTTCCACGCGCGCCTCAAGGGCCGATGCCTGCTAGGGTTGCGGGAAAGTCCGAGAGGGATACCGTGGCCCTTGGCACAGGCAACTGATGGAACACGGGTGGGTTTTAGTCAGTAAGGGTCTGACACGTCCTCCTGCTCTGCCCAGAGCGGGAGAAGTTATTTGATGATTTCCCACCCTCAAAAAAAGAAAAAAAGGGCTAACATTTGAACACTAGTTGATCTTTAACCAGGACTGTTTCTATCGGGATAACTTAGGTTCATATTTATAAGATAATATGCATTTGAAAGTTTACGTAATTTTGTTGCCACTAACCAAAAATCGGTTGCAATCGATTCCGTAGTTCAGAAACCAAATACGTCACAAAGATTTTCCATCCGATGTAGATAAGAGTACCTAAGTTTTCTCGTAATCTGTTTTCATTTAGGCCAAATTACGAGTACCTAACTACCAAAATAACCTGTGACTTTAATGGTATTTTTTTTTTTTTTTGATGCGTATTTATTTATATATTCTTTATTGTACACCACAAAAAACATAACAACAAAAATTAAACTGAACACTACTTAATATACAATGGGCGGCCTTATCGCTTTCTGCGATCTCTTCCAGGCAACCTTGGAATGGACAGAGATTTTCCTGGACATAAAATGGGGCTGTTGTTGGTGCAAATAATAAGTATGTATACAATACACTAAAATAGATACACATATATACATATCCTAAATAATAGATACACTTATATACATATCCTAAATAATATATACATAAATACGTACATACTAAATTTATAAGCAACGAAAATAAATGAAGACTATAGATAATTACAATTATGAGAACTCGATCACAACGACAAGTAATGTTCCTTCACGAGTCTTTTAAACACAAGCAATGACGGCGCGCGTTTAATTTCAACTGGCAATGCATTCCACAAAGGAGCGGCCTGGACAGTAAAGGATTTGTCAAGGAAAGTTGTGGAATGCATAGGCATTTTAAGCTTCAAGTTATCTGATGACCTTAGAAATTTCATGTGGGAGTCGCAAAGAAACTGGAAACGTTTCTTAAGATAAAGAGGGGTGGAAGGGGAGAAGAGCACATTAAACAAAAGAGAAAGGATATGAGCGTTCCGGCGAAGGCGAATTGGTAACCACTTGAGCTTCACACGAAATTCGGAAACATGGTCATATTTGCGCAAACCGAATATGAATCTTATACATAAATTTTGAAGCCGCTCAAGTTTATCGAGTAGGTCTTGGGTAAGGTCAAGATAGCTGACATCAGCATAGTCAAGGATGGGTAGAAGAAGCGATTGTGCAAGCGCAATCTTGGTGGCAGTCGGTAAAAAATTACGCAATCTTTTCAAAGATGCAGCGGATGCAAAAAGCTTGCGGCTAACTTCCTGTAGCTGGGCAGTCCAAGAAAAGTTCTTATCAATGAATATCCCCAAGTTTTTAACTTTCTCACTAAATGGAACAACTGAGTTGTCAAAAGAAACTTGGGGAAGTGTCGTCCAGTCGATCCTTGAGACCGTCCTAGAACTGCCCACCACCACAACCTGCGTCTTTATGGGGTTCACCATAAGTCCAAATCTCTTGCTCCAGTCGCATATTCGGGCCAGATCACGATTAATCGTCAAGATAGCCTCAGATATATTTCCAAGAGGAGCTTGCGAGTAAATTTGCAAATCATCTGCATAAAGATGGTAGAAAGAAATTAGCTCGTCGGAAATTGAGTTAATAAAAACTGCAAAAAGTAAAGGGGATAGAACGCCACCCTGAGGTACACCGGCAGAAGTATTGCTCCAGGAAGACAAGGTCTCTCCAATGCATATACGTTGCCGACGACCGAACAGGTAACTACGAAACCAGTCAATTACCGATGGAGATATGTTAAGAGAGCATAGAATGCCAAGTAAAACATCAAAATCAACAGTATTAAAAGCATTACTGAAATCTAGCAAAGCTAAGACCGTTAGATTACCGTTTTCCATGGCAGACCTTATATCATCCGTAATGTTCAGAAGCGCTGTAGTTGTGCTATGACCAGTACGGAAGCCAGACTGGAAGGGGTTTAGGAGATTATTTTTAGACAGGTATGTGCTTACTTGATTATGAATTAACCGTTCAAGGACTTTGGAAAGGAATGGTAAGACAGATATTGGACGGTATTCGGAAAAGGATGTGGGATTAGACTTTTTAGGTAAAGGTATTATTTGTGCATCTTTCCATGAGCATGGAAAGACACCACTAAATGCAGAAAAGTTGAGAATGTGACAAATGACAGGAAGAATAACATCCAGCACAGGGACCAGCATATTACGGCTGATACAGTCACTTCCTACTGCATTGGAAGTAATTGATAGTATGCTCTTCTTAACATCACACGCGGAGAACTGACCAAAAGCAAATGGAGAATAACTGGGAGTCGGAAGAGAAGAAAGATAATTCAGTGTATTCAATTTTATTGTCCTATCAAAATTGGACGAAGCACTAAAATGATTATTCATTGCATCAATGTCTATGTCTTTTGGGATTGTCTCTTGTCGGGTTTTACCGACCCCCAATGATCTAAGAAATTTCCACACTTTGGATGCGTCCCCATTTTGGACAGATGTATGAATGTGGTGGCGATTAGCATTCCTACACACCTTATTGCAGTGATTACGGATTGAGAGGTATCTTTCCCTGTTAGCGTCGTTATTTTCTTTATAATCAAATTACTATACGTGTAAAAAGTGGTCAATTTTCATTTTTATTTCGCTACTCTATGTAACAGTGAGAGTCGTTTGCAGGCTATGATGTTCGTTTGCAAGGAACAATAATCGTTATGTGGTGTTTGGGGTTTTCATTCGTAATAATAAGTACCTACATTACGACTGTAGGTACTCCAATCAGCGATCAAGTCAATACCTACAGTCAGGTTGTCGTCATTTAGAGGCACAACATTGTCTGGCCACCTATGACGTAATTTTTACCACATTTTCCGCTGTTATATTACAAACTATCCATTGTCAGGCATTCAGGGCATCCATCCAATTGTAAGGAGTCTGTCAACATTATTTCGTCCGTACATAAATTGGTTTCCATTTTACAAAGGCAGAATTGATCAAACCTCTTTTTTAATCGTGTCAAAAGAAATACAAAAACTCGATTGACAACAAAAAAGACTATTATAAATACAATTTCGGCTTCCAAATTGTCTATTTAGTGTGGGGTTGAGAAGCCGTAGTGTTCCACAATAGGGTGTATCTTAACACCGACAATTTTGATGGGACCGGTCTTTTTAGCCATTATAAGCGAAGGGTTAGCGCCCCCGTATTAAAGGACCATTTTTCCTGTCAGTTTTGATATATTTTTTTAACATACCGATTGAGGTTGTTAAGAAAAAATGTGTCAACAAACTTTTTGCCGCCTTTTTTGTTTATTAGAGAAAAATTTTGCACTTAGTCTTGTATTTTTTCATGATCGGTATGTTTTTGCTTTAAATAACAAAACGTGATAGGTACCTATACAACCACATTTCGCCTGTTATGTTTAAGCTTTATATAATAGCGGATAGTACCTCCTAAAATATGATTGATTTCTTCTACAGTAGCAATTATCTTGATCGTTCGCACCACGTAGGTACGTTAATTTATATGATCGGTTGCCATAAATAAATCGTCTCTACAATGTCTGTCTCGTTACTCAAGGGATTATTCAGATAAGAACACAAAATATAAAAAATAAAGCAAACCAGCCACATATGTATTTAAACACCATTTGCGGAATTGATGAATGTTTTACGAGTTCAGGGCTGTGTTAAAATTGTCATTTAATTCTCCCATCTCTCTTGAGACCCGCTGTGATGGAATTATACGGGAATGCATTTTGGTAACGCACGCTGAAAGTAAGCTTTCTGTAGGTAACATTCCTTATGTTAGGTAGGTAATATAATAATTTAATAAAATCACAAATACGTAAATGAAAAGATAGATGGAACGAAGACTTAAAAATACGACTGAGATAGGCGAGGGCCCGGGTGTTGTGGCGGAACTTGAGAGAAGTTTGTATCCAGCAGCGGACTTCGATAAGCTGAGTCGATTGAAATATTGAAGGTACAAAAACAAATCCTAAAAATTTTAACACTTTATTTTCTTTTACGAATTCGCCAAAGGAAAGTCCTTAGTACAGCCGTAAGGCTCAAATAAGGTGTGATCATCATAAAAAAAATGTACAATGCCATTTTAATAAAGTCTAATGTAATGTAAGTGTAGTGTAATGTAATGTAAGTCTATGTTTACTGCTCTGAGCCTGCACTGCAAACCACGTTAAACAACGTGCAAATACTCCACCAGTAGATACTTGAACAGGTGTAGACACAACGTGCAACGCAGCATTCCCGTCTCAACCACCCTCCCCTATATTTCTCCCAAAGCAGAGGGTAGCAACTGCCCTGTTGGAACACACTGGCGACTTTATAAGCGTCAGTCTAAACACGCAGATGCGACGCGGATGATGTATGATTAGATTCAGAAAGATTAGGGGAACATCCAGAATTATTGATGATGGCTCACAATGAATTGAACATTTGTTTTTACTGGTCTCAGGAGGAACAGATTTAGTGGATGTATTGTTAAGGGTCAACTGGGTTTGAAATAGTGATGGTGTATTGATTAAACAAACATCTTTACATACCGAGACCCCTGCGTACCTCGGAAAGCACGTTATGCCGTTGGTCCCGGCTGTCATTTGTGGATCTTTGACAGTGGTTACGGGTCGTCAGAAGCCCGAAAGTCTGACAACCAGTTTTACCACGGGGTATTGTATTACCTAGTAACTGGGTTGTGGAGGTCAGATAGGCAGTTGCTCCATGTAAAATACTGGTATTTAGTTGTAAAAAGGTACGAGGAACAGGATGTAAAGTTCACTCATATAAAAATAGAAAAAGGAGGATCCTGCAACCAGACGGGTGTCGTGTCTGGTGGGCAACTGCCCGATGATTGATGTCGGGAAGTTGTATATATGCTAGTCGCGCGGTAAACTCTGCTTGCGCGATGCAGGATTTTTGTGACGTCAGTATGACGTGCAGCTCGCATGTGGCGATGTAGATACAGTTGCATCCGGTTAGACTGGAAGTCGACCCCAAAATAATTGGGGAAAGGCAGGCAGTGATGATGATGATGTATTGATTAAACATACCTAGCGATCAGGTTATTTTTGCAAAGAGAACGGAGAAGTTTGTGCTTCAATCTTCAGCAAACCAATCCATATGAATTTTGTCATCGATACGTTAGAAAAAAGATCACTTATAAAGTGCAATGATTACTTTCAAAAAGTTAGCGAAGATTTGGATCGTAGCACGAGTCATTATAAAACGGCATTATAATAAATGTAGGTACAAAGACGTAATAATAAAATTAGAGTGAGTAGTAACGGCCGCGACTTACGAGTTGTGGGTCGTAGGTTCGAACCCAGACAGGCGCTTTAATTTGTGTAAATTAAATCATCACTACTGCTCTCAACGGTGAAGGAAAACAATGTGAGGAAACCGACATATCCTAGAACCAAAAATTCAAACACATGCGACATCTACCAACCCGTAGGTACTGGGCCCGCGTGGTGGATTAAGGCCCACTCCCTCTCACCGAGAGGAGGCCTGTGTCCCAGCAGTAGGAACATTATAGGCTGATTATGATTTTAATTAATCAATGAACATTACCTGTAGCCGTATCTAGTTGCCCCTTGTCGCTTTCAGTTCCTTCTCTTGCATAACTTCATTAATCCGGCTGTCTTCTATAGGTCTTCCTATCTTGCATCCTGGCTGGATGAGGGCATCCGGATTTCCATCTAAGCAACAATTTTAAGAATCATCAATGTTTGTTGCTTATTCTCAAATTAGTTTTTCTCCGTTAACTTTTCATTTCGCCTATTATCCCTTCCGCACAATATATACCGAAGTACACTGAAACCATAAATTATAAATCTTAAACCGTCCAATTGAATTCAACAGTTGATACAATTTGTCAGGAGTGGCTTTGAATTAAAACGATTCTTTTGTGTCACTTGCTGGGGTTCATCCTCAAATAATCGCTTGTTTACATTGACAAATGTGCTCGAATGTCGAGCACTGACAGAAATAGGATGCTTTAGTTGTTTCGAGCACTTGATTGATGGGATTTTATGTTTTTATGCTTATAGTTTTGGGTGGTAACTGTCTGTGCAAGTGTTGGGCAGGTTTTCTAGTGTCCGAAGGCCCTTGTAAGTTTTGAGTTTTCAAAAGTTATCACAATGAAGGTAGGTATAAGTTTCAATCATGTTGACTACGGTCAAATGGGGTTACTTTGATACTACGGGGTTACTTTGATAACAACTTTAGGCTTATGAAAAACTTAATTTTATAATATCTACAACACCAGTTAAAAAATAAACTATCAGTACTTGGCACTACTGATAGTTTCTTTGTATTATAGCGTTGTAGTTATTATAAAATTAAGTTTTTCATAAGCCTAAAGTTGTTATCAAAGTAACCCCGTAGTATCAAAGTAACCCCATTTGACGGTACATCACAAATTATAGAGGGTAGAGGTAAGGAGAACTATCCTCATATGGGGTGAGAGTTGAAAAGGTGTCCAGCATAAACAGTAAATAATCGTTCAAAAACCCTCCAAAATGGCGCTAGCGTAGGCAAATGGTGTGGTATGAATGTAGCAGTTGTTAACGGACTGAAGTATACAGAGTTAGAAAATTTAATATTTTTAGTGACTAGAGTAGTTAGTGACAGTCCGGTATACCATACCTCAACAATTTACGTAATCCAACATTATTTTGTAAACATAACCTAAAATTATTGCTTTTAAAATTTACCCGGTGGCTACTGTGGCGCCACCCTTATGTAGTACATTTTAACGGACACTTTTTTTTTATAAACAGTGATAGTTCTCCTTACCTCTACCCTCCATAATCACAAATAATCGTATTTCGCAGACATTTTAAGATTTTGACTGCTTGTTAGTATAGTTGTTGCAAGCGCTTCGGCTGAGCATGGGGTCCTGGGTTCTATTCCCGGGTCGGGCAAAGTGTTAGGTATTGGGTTTTTCCATCTTGAATGTCTCATTATCAGCCCGGACTCTGTAATTTGTGGCCGGTTGATGGCAGTAGGTTCGCCCCCTATTATACAGGGTAAATCAGCATCAACCTCTTAAGGGGTCATTGTACTCATCATTATGATCAACTTTTACTATGGGACCAAATACGAAATCGCGAAAATATCGCAATATCAGCTGTCCCTACATTTTGACGAGTTCTGCAAACATAAATCCAGATTTTTTTTGATTTCATATTTGGTCCCATAGTAAAAGTTGATCATAATGATGAGTACAATGGCCCCTTAAGAGGTTGATGGTGTTTTACCAATAACCCTGTAAGTATATAATAACTGACGAAATTTGGGTGCAGTACTATAAAGGTACTATTCTGCTTTCACAATAGGTAATTCTCATTAGAAAGCAGTTGAAATTGAACACCCCCTTATACGAAAAAAGAACCCAACACGACCAAATTTAAAATACCCAACACGAATGCTAAAAGGAAAAAGTTCTCACCCACAGGAATCAATGTTCAGCTAAAAGGATTTGTCTAATTCGACGTGACTGGCTTGACGCGTTAAGACAAAAAAGAAGGAAAATAAAGTTGACGCGGCCGCGCTTACGAGGTTGTTAAATCCGTCCTTCTGATAAAGATCTGTGACACATTTAAAATAAAAAAAAAACTGTCCTACAACACCTGGCCAGAGACTACTGTATTCAAATTATTTTTTTAAGAATCCCCGTGGATTTTTGGGAAACAACCCTTAAATGTGTGAGGTCGATATTAAAACCCATTTTGATAGTTTGTTTCCGAGTTTTTTTCAATGACATCATTTTTCTGGTCGTAATTTAGATTGTTACGATAATATCAGGGTACATGTATTTTTTGTAAATTGTGGCTCGTGTCCTTAAGTTTTACGAAATCAATTTCTGGAACTACGGCTTGACGTGGGCGTCGCGTCGGAATGCACATAATATGTTATGAAGTATAATTATTTTAGGTAACGTTTGTGTTTTGTTGTTCTTAACAAGATCTTATGGCAGTGGAGTTAATTCTCGCTAAGCTGTATCCTTTTTACGTTCACATAAAGTTGAATCATCATTGAAATTATATTTTTGACATATTTTCTAATCCTTACAAGTGCCCACAGTTTTTTTTCTTTTAAATAGGTGCAGTAAGTCCATGAAATCCTTTCACAATTCTACGAAAGGGACTCCTTTATCGTTTCACTGACTTATTGACTTTAAGAGAACAATCAACGTCTTCAATGGTGTGAAAATTTTTGTCCACCCCGAACCTCAAGCTCTCGAACAAAAAAATGTCCCAACCACCCACAATTTGCCATAGGAAATTGAACTTTACGTGGGCTTGATGGAATTTGTTTTTGCTTTATACCATTTTAAGTGGTTTGTCTCGCCCAGCCCATTACAGTGCGACTGTGGGATCGATTTCGGTAGCTGCATGGACATTGTATTCAAATCGCGGACATTTAAATACAAAAACACGATTATGTGACGATGGACCATATAAGTCGATGCATCCGCCGAGATTGGCATCTTTTGTGTACGCACTAGGCGGTATAGATGACGCATTTAAAAATGTGTATAGGTAAGTCTAGCTTTATGAACCCTTGCTTACATATCGAGTGTTGTCGTTTGTTCCAAGAAGAAACTCATTTATAGAGAGATAAATTCTTGTCAGCTCTCTATAAGATTGTAATAGACAGTTGACGATAATGTAATCTATTTCAGAAATTTTAACTTATTTTCTAAACGATCCGGACTTCTAACAGACCAATCTCTATCAATCAGGACACGAAAAAAATTTGCTTTTATTTATTTTACTATTTATGTTACGTACTCAGTAAAACAGATATGAGATATTAGAATTGAGTACAAAGGTAAAGGTATTAGAGATGTTTCAGCCACATTTTTTGCAGTTTCCAATATCAATTTTTCTTAAATAAGTTATTAATTTTGCGCACCCCGTTACGGTTGCAGTTTCCCGTCGCGTTTTTCAAGACAAGTGCGTTTAACAAAGTTTCTTATGATTCAAGTTTGGGATGCTCAGTAATCTGTCGGTTGTATGTTTTTATGCACTAATTTCGAGTGATGCACCCATTGTGGCAGCTTCCGGTTTATGATGATCATTGCTTCATTCATGTTTGAGTTTGTTTACTTCAGCTATGATGGAATAAAATGGGGCACACGCGATCCTATACGTGTATCTTTGTTATTGATTCTTGAAAGTTAGCTCTGAAAATTGGAATGGTTGGAATCTGATTGGAAACTAGCTCATTGGTTCCAATTATTACTTATGGGCATGGCACTTTGATTTTTGTAGCTTAACTATTGGGAACTTGTAAGGTGCAACTGTAGGTACTCGTTGCGTATTTATTTATTTATTTATTAAGGTAAACCAACAGCTTCTGTGTATAATATATCTTAAGTACTATAGATAACAATAGGCTCGGACTTACACAGTCGCCAATTACAGGATAACCAGCAATCTCAGAAATAGGTGATGACACATAATAATATAAAACTAAAGGCTTTAGAATTTTGAAATTGTGGCAAAATACTTCTTAAACTTAAGATTAATAACAAAAAGGAAAATGAAATTACAAGACGAACAATATTGCAATTTTACTCACTTACGACTAAGACATAAATAAAATAAATTTTAATTGAAATAAAAATGAGATCATAATGGAAAGTAAGTATAGTGTAGATATCACTCATTGCGGTATCAGTATCACACTAGTGATCCGTAGCCTTGCCGGTGCAAGTTCACGGGTGCGAACGGCACTACATACCTACACCCTAATAATTTAATGTTAGACTTTTAGAAATCCATAACATTCATCATCTGCCTGCCTTTTTCCAACTAAGTTGATGTCGGCATCCAGTCTTACCAAATTCAGCTGAATACCAAAATCTTGCTTACCTCTTCAAAAGTTCAAGTGCTTAGCGCGCTTTCAGCTGTCAAAACTAGAGGTGCACACGTCAAAATTTATTACTAAACGCTCGGATATTCACAAACTAAAAGGGCATCACTAATAATTGACGTTACGCAACGTTCCAACTTTGGTTAGCGTTTGAACTTATAACGCAATACCAAAATCCAGAACAGCTGAATCGAAACCTAACCACTGTCGCAATCGAACCATAACGTTATCGTATACGTTTGCAGACGTTTGAAATTAGCGCGATTGGCCCGCAGTAATTTACACGGAGCGATCGTCCATCTGGCCTCCACAACCCAGTAACTGGGTAATACGATACCCCTTAGTTAGACTGGTTGTTAGACTTTCGGGCTTCTGACGACCCCTAACGACTGTTAAAGACCTATGAATGACAGTCGGTGTACCAACAGCTTAACATGCTTGCCGAGACACGGAAGGGTCTCGGTATATAAATATGGTCACCCATCCAGGGACCAACCGCGGCAAGCGTAATTTATCCTGATTGATCGATCCCTCTCTTGGAATTTAGAAATTCAGAACAGTATAAAGGACAGTTCCCTACACTACAGTCCAGTCCACAATCCCAAACAAGAATTGTAAAGGAATTTACAGCAGCAACAATAAACCGACACTGAAGTAGTCAAATGTCAATAACAATAAAATAATAAATGTTATCATCGTGGGAGCCAGAGACAATCCGTCTCGATCCGAGCCCGTAATAAATCCACTAACTGATCAATACAGACCTATAAATGCTTCAAATCGTCAGCCCGGCTCTAATCATATAGATTAGGTAGAAAACAGAAGCGGCAGGAAACTTTTGGGCTGGTGTTTCAGACTCTTTTAAAATCAGAAAAACAAACAGATGATTCATGATAGTGCATCCCACATAAGTCAAAATATATAGAAATTTCCAGGCTTACTGTTTGTTTCGACGTTATTCTAAATGACTACTAGAAATGTACTAGAACGGACGGATAGCCGATGGGCCTAAACAATTTTCGAGTATCAGGTAGGCTCCTTACAAGGTGAGAGGTCGTGGGGCACCCTATAAGTGGAACGCAGAACCAACCGTGGTTGAGGCAATCCTTGGGGGAAAATATATTCAGCGTTCAGCCAAAATGGCAATGATGGTGAAGACATAGAAACACTTCATTTTAAAAACTTCTATCTATAGTTTCTTCTGGTTTGTTAATTTCATTTATGAAATGTTATGTTTACCGAGGTAGCTTCTGTAACCCATAGAGGCTTCACAATAGTAGGCATAGTTTGCGGCGGCATCATCATAATCTTCTACTCTCTGGTACACGTTTCGTATGTCACTTGGATTAGGCGCGCGCGCAGGTAGGCTGGTCTGAATGAATTGTCACTGTCGACCAACTCTGACACGTTACGTAGGGCTGACACTGACACTATGCTTTGTGTGATTATATCTCAGAACAATAACTAAAGCATTATATGTAGTCGATTTAAATTTAGGGATCCAACGAACGGTTCTTTTGCAAAAATATCCATTTCTACTGTCAATAAATTGTAACCTAGTAAACAGTATCACATCTTCCGTCTATAAAGTCGAAATATTTTTTGTATTTATGAATGACATACAATACTCACTTGGTTCTAAAGCTATTATGTTTGAATGTGGAATGTTTAGGTTTAACGACATATTATATAAAATTATTTTTCTAAAGATTATTGATTTCCATCTAAGTATTCCGGTTCAAATGGTGCCTGCTGTTAAAAGTATTGAACTTTTCCGGTTCCTCAGATCGATACGTTACAGTTTTCACATTAATTATAATAAATAAATAAAATATTTTTATTTCAGATATCAAAGATCCCATATGTAGGTAAGGTAGGTACATTATCACAAAAAATTAAATGTAGATTAAAATTAAAAATTAAATTTAGAATCACAATTAAAATATAAATTAAAATAATAGTTAAATTACTGACTTAATCAGGGACTTCCACAGCGAAGATGACATCCTATCGGCTACAGTGTTTAAGATTACGTTGCGGCTGCCACGCATTCTGCAGATCAGGGATACCGCGTCCTTCTGCGAATGATGGCATGAAAGCCATCAGTGAGAAACAGCGTGAACATCTCCGATGCACTACAGAAACGTGGCAGCCCCAACATCATCCTGAATATATTATTATACTGGATGCGAAGGGCATCCAGCGATCTTTTGGTGTGACAGACCCACATACTTCCAGTGTAAAAGCTCTGACAATATGCCTTAAAAAGCGTAACCTTCACTTGTTCAGAGCAAAGGGAGAATCTGCGAGCCAGCATATTACCTCTTAGTCTTACCGCTAGAGCCCTTCGCTCCCTCTCAATGTCTACATCGTCCTGAAGGCCGTCGGTAAGGAAATGTCCCAGATACTTAAACTTCACGACACGATTTACGCTCAAGCCATTTAGGGTAACATTGTGACAATGATCAGGACGTTCACCGGCGGTCTTTAAGAGCATGTACTCACTCTTCAGTACATTATATGAAAGGCCATGTTCATCAGCATAGGCCTCACACACTTTTAACAACTCTCCGAGACCACCCGCCGTCGGGCTCATCAGCACCATATCGTCCGCGTAGCTTACCTGTATTGTTAATGCACACGCCATTGACGTTATCCGTATTTTTAATAATGCCTTAAAATACCAGAAAATCACTGTTACTTTCTCAACGGCTCATAAAGAGATTAGCCTTATAATATGATAAATATCCAATAAATCAATTAGCTCGTATGTAGCAGCCCTGTAACACGCACGCTAATCCCTATGAGCAACACGGGTAGCTCGTGAGAACAGCGCCCGCGCCGTGACGAATGTCACTCAGTCGCCTGCGCAGCTCGCTCGTCAACTAAGTGGTGTTCAAGGTTGTATGGTAAGTAGTTAGTGGTAGGTTATATGATGCGATTAGTGTGAGTGGCGGGAGTATGCGAAATGTGATAGGTAGGTACTTAAGTATGAAATACAGATGATGGTAGTAATGGATGCAGCTGATGATACTTGTCTGATTACATAATCCTGTGAGTGATCAGAAAATAACGTTGCAGTAGATAATGTGGACCAGTTCTGGTTCTCCAAGAGCTTGTAAAATGATTGGTGCAGTTCATGACGAGTTCGGTCAATTACCAGACATTACCTACAGCGTCCATTGTTGAAGGCATAATGAGCTGCCATAGTGTCTTGTAAACAACCTTCTGAAATATGAAATGACGTTTTGCAACACCAAAGGTATGCCGCTGGTTGTTCGGAAACCACTTAGTGATAGTCTTCTTGCTCTACCGAAGCTGCAGGTCCTAGAAATGCAGACGACCCACTGACCGCAAGTGGAGTTAAAATATAGGCCTTTGAAGTCCCTACGTTTTAACTCACAGGGAGGAGGAGGCGGTTCCTTTAATTTCACCTAGATCATTAAAATATGGTAAAAACATCCGACAAAACTCACATAAAACTTGATGCCAAATAAGTCAACTAGGAGACCTAAGACAAAAACAAATGTTGTCGCCCTCAGATAAAAAATAACTCACACCCAAAATGTTTCTTCGTCACAAAAGTACATACCTACTGTCCCGGCCTCCGCTAAACTCCAGGCTCACGATGCACCTCAGCCGTCTCCTGCATCTGACGGCGGCTGCCAATCAAAAGGGCTTTAACCTAATCCCGGTTAGGATTAAGGAAAAAATAAACCAACAGACCCCTCTGTCCTGCACAAGCGTTCACGCTTCACCGCTTTCGTGTTTTTTGCCAAGTTAAATTTGGAGCTGGTGAAATAAAAGTCCCATGACTTTGAACTCTGTTTTGAGGGTTATAAAGTTTTGTAGGTTGTTCGAAACTGGTGATTTATATCTGTAATTCAAAGTTCGGTATTTGACGCTTGAGGTTTCGCGTTTGTAATGTAATTGTTGTATAAATGTATTGTTTGTTTTGTAAAGTTTTTGCCCGACTGACCGGGAGGTGTAAAATTCGAGATTACTTTTTTTGTTGAGGAAACTGTCGACGAATCTGCGTTGTAAGATATATTTTAATAGTAGGTACTTACTTGTATTATATTCGAATGAAGCACTGTGAAATTATACTCGATGTGGAACTAAAAGGTGCTATTGGAAAAACATTACACAAATGTACCGTCCATAGCGAATATAATTGCAATGTAAAGTCATTCGAAACAATTTAAAGCAAAACATTGCCCGTTCAAAAAACAGTAAAAATGTCACTAGTACTTGTTTTGCTGACTTACCTTCTACTCAAATCATTCGCGGTCCGTTTCATCCAGCTAAAGTAACCAGAAAGGCTTGACAAAAAGTACAATATCTATTCAAATTTCTGTTTCATTGAAAGCGAAATTTTTAGAATCTCCAGCCCCCTCGGCTGTCAACTGTCAGTCACAAGACCACCACTAACGAATTATCAACCGATCAACATAAGTACAACTTACTTTCGCTTTCCGTGAAACCTATTCAATACGCGGATAAACCAACAATAAGGCGTCGTAAATCCATACCTCCACCATTCTTTGTTCCACCAAAAAAAAAAAAAACATTCACGCTAAAAGTTGCCAGACCGAAAAATAGAAAAGGACACATCCAAAAACAGATTATGACAAGCCGTTGTTGTGTTTGTAAACACAGATTCGTACGATACAATAGAGTGTCGTAATGTGACACCTTTCTTGATTGGATGGCCTATAAGTAGCGGCATTGATACCTGATTTTTGCATTGTGGCAATACTTTGCGTTGATTGGCGGCAAAAGGTAAAATAGGCAAATTGTTGACGTTTGGCGGCGTAAATGGATACAGCTGCATTCGGAAAAAATGTTGTTGTTATATAATATTATTTTGATTATTGTAACGATAGGCGGGATCCGTGCGGATGTATGGGTGGACTGACAGGATCATGGGATATAATATTTCCTGCGTCGGAAATGAAATACGATTATCGATCGTATAATGTACATGGGATATAATATAGTAAAGAGATTTGCTTAACTCCAATATTTATGGCGTGGCTTTTCAGGATTTTCATTAGTTTAAGTTTCAGAGGTTCGTTTTGAATTTCAAAGCTTTAATTCCTCGATATTAAAGACTTCATTGTTGCAAGGGTTTAACACCAGTTAGTATCAAGGTCACCTTATTGTCTGGTAAAGTAGTGCAAAGGAAGCACACTTTCTTAAACTACTTTAGTTATTTGACTAGCAACCAGACGCTTCCCTCAAGGAGGTAGCAGCGCCAGGGTAGCCCGCGAAATCCTAATTTTATTAAAACTTTATGCACAAGTAAAAAAATACTGTACAAAGGCGGACTTAATGCCTGAGGCATTTTCTACCAGTCAACCTTAGGATGGTGCAGAGATAAACCATGGCAGGTGCAACATACGGGATAGATAGCTCGGAAATTACTTGTTTGCAATTTGCAGGCCAGTGTCAGGTTGTTTGTTGAACAAAATATGATTCACGATCCGCAAATTGCAAAAAGTAAGAACATTTTTAATCGCGGGCTACCCCGGCGCTTGCCCCCTAAAAAGTTGTTCCTAGCCAAGTTGCTAGTAACAACTTTTTACCATTGCTTCAAGGATCATTGGACAATTTATGGTCCAACAGATTACAGACAGCTGCCAAATTGACCACACACGTCGGTTACTCTATTCCATTGAGATGCAGTTAGCGGAGAGTATTGTTACTCTTTGAAGCGTGACTATCTATAACTTAATATACGTATTACACTTTTCTTAACAAATATTATTCATATATATATATATATATAGTATACATTGGCAGAGGGACATTTTTCTACAGTAAAAATGGCGGATGACCACAGAGAATCGAAATGACACTTGCGACATCTGGTGAACTTGGCGTGAACTATTTAAAGTATCGTTTTTACTAAAAATAATCTTGTTAGCAGACTCGTTTTATATAATAATCTTATTTTCCAAAAAATTTGAAAAATGCCATTTTTCCATTTAATCGACGATATATTATTATGATAAAGAAAAACGATTTGATTCTTTGTATGTTTGTTTGTTAGGCTTTCATGCAAAAACGGCTGAACAAATTTGGATGAAATTTGGCACATGGGTAGACCATGTCCTGGATTTAGACATAGCTTATGCATAAGCATAATCAGCTTATAATGTTCCCACTGCTGGGACACAGGCATCCTCTCTATGAGAGGGCATGGCCCGTAAT
Organism: Brachylomia viminalis; assembly: GCA_937001585.2. Lineage (NCBI taxonomy): Eukaryota > Metazoa > Arthropoda > Insecta > Lepidoptera > Noctuidae > Brachylomia > Brachylomia viminalis. The sequence continues at coordinate 9,863,232 of OW443314.2, forward strand.
CCACCAAGCGGGCCCAGTGCGGGTTGGTAGATGTCATGTTGAACATGTTTTCGAATTTTTTGTTCTAGGACATGCTTTCCGGTTTCCTCACGATGTTTTCCTTCACCGTTTAGAGAACAGTGGTGCTGAAATAAGTTACACAAAGTAAGGTGCCTGCTTGGGTTCGAACCCACGACTTACAACTCGTAAGTCGCGGCCGTTACCACTGGGCCACCACTGCTCTGATTAGGATCTGATCCTGTAAGAATATCGGGATAAAAAGTATCCTATGTACTTTTTATCCCGATATTCTTACAGGATGGAGACTTATGCGGGAAAACCGAGGGACGCACTAGTCTTCAATATAACGCTACTGTGAGACTGGACGAGAAATAATATTCCTAACGTGTAATTTGAAATTAATATATGATTGCAGTGTATTATTTAATTACATTTTAATGATGATAGTAATAATAGGAAGTCTTGAAATGAACTCTTTAATAAACTAATTTGTAAACTTTTTTGTCGATTTTAATAATTTTCCCCTAAAATACCACTTCGCTACAAAGTATCAGGATCATAGGATTTCATTATGATAATTATGTAATTTCCGATTTCCGCCAATCTGCCAAAATATACACAATATCTTCATGCAAAAAGCAAAGTCTAATAAAACAATAGCAAATCTATTAGAATATACCTACAGGGTGTCCCAGTAATCAACGTCAACCCGGAAACAGGTGATATAATAATAATATACTAGTCGTGACATAACTGTCAGAAAAATATTAATAAACATCTTTGTCATGTAGTTTTTAAATTATAAGTATCAAAAAATAAATCGGGAAAATGACATCCTGTGAAGATGAATCAAGTCCTGTGACCACAAATATTAACTTTTTTTCGAGTTTCATTCTGTATTGTAACCATGAATAACCCTTCTTTAAAATTAAAACATAATGCCACAAGTAGCACAAGCAAACTTAAAATTTTTTGCTGCTGGCTGTACCTATAGTTCGAATAATTATACAATATTAAAACAAAACTTCAAAGTGTCGAAACAGACGGCAAAATATCTGGCTTTCAACACGCGTATACCTACGTAATTTTGTCGATAATTAACGAGAAAATTGCTAATTAAATATTTAAAATTTGTATCAACTGTGTGCTCACTACCGTCATTGATGAACATTTATTAATTGGCAATATTAATATTATTATGAATTGGTGATTTTGTGTGTGAGGTTGAATTTTTAATTATATGGATAGCCTCTTTGATGTTTATTGGAAACCAGCTGTTCGTCCCCCACGTCGTCGCCCGGGGTGAATTTCATACAAAAATGGCATCCCAATTTCCGACGTTCCCGGTGGATTTTCCAAAAAAATTCTTTCATACATACCTTTTCCTGACAATTACAAACACAACATAAAAATAATTAGCCAATTAGGTGCAGCCGCTTTGAAGTGATGCGCGGACAAACATTTTTGGCAATTGTTTTTATTTTTATCTAGATGAGTTCAAAGTACACATGAAAATAAGAATAGGTACATGGTATCAATATTTGTTACAAAATGGAGTTTCAACGGAATTGTTCCCCGAAATACCTACAGCGACTGTGCTACAGAATTACGAATAAAATACCTACATAACTGAAATTAGCATTGTTTTTCTTCCACACACGAGCTAAATATATAAATAAATTTATAATTTTTATTATTTCCCACCACAATGTTTAATAGTTAACAAGTACTGCTTAGTAATAAGCTATTAATACACGTTACAATATTGTGGGAGCCTGGTGCCTAAGCTTGGCCGAAACCTGTGTTTCAGGACACCAGGGGCCGTACTATGACGTGTTAATTCCATCATTGTTCCAGCGTGGAAGAGAGACGGAGCTATACATGACCGATAGCACTATCTCTTTTTCTCAACGTTATCATTATGGCGTTAACAGGCCCCTGGTCTCCACCCCGAGCAACAATGTCTGGGTATACTAAAGCGTTACACCATGTATTACCTATGCGGCGAGTACAGCGTTGTGGATAGTCGTGCGATTGTGTACGAGAGTGAGTGTGTGATTATGTAAACGTGTGTGTGTGTGTGCGCTGTGAGTGATTTTTTGTAGGTGTAATTTTCTTCCTTTTTGTTCTGGCAGTTATAAATTAAGATTTATGAGTTTATTAATAGGACAGCTTCGGTATTCTCGTATGACAGCTTCAGCTTTATATACCAACCTTACTGACTCATCCCGATTATACTAAGCTATAATAGGTATTTGGCACGCAAGATTATCTAGTGATCTAAGATGCTCGAATTTCTTGAAGTTTCAAACGCCTGTATCCATTTAGTTCATGTGAATTGTGATGTGACCCAAGCATACACATCTGATACCAGTCATAGTTAGTATGACTTGACCTGACTAGACCGTGGTTTATTTTAAGGAAGTTACTGTTACTTTTCTTTTTGCACAATCGTGTAGTCTTACTCCAGCCATGTTTAGATGGGCTTCTGGTCCTACTAGTTACTGCTGATTAAATATCTGTAGGGTAGGTGTGTGCAGTAGTACGCAAATTTTACTGCAATATTCTAAAAAAAAAAATGAAGCACGTTAAAATCAACGTCAGTATTTATTCATTTACATAAGTTATCTGCCTAGTAAGAAATCTATAATAAAACCAATTAAAGATTTAGGAACTATTTAAAAAAATAGCGCCTTTATTGTGCACTTTTGCACAACGTATGAGGACAAGAGTGCGCAGCCAGATGTACAAGTTTGCGCACGCAGGTCAATAGTGCGCATCGCTCACAAATGTCTCATGTGAAGCTACCATGGCCTATGTACGAGTATGCTGTGCATTTTTGTGCCACCACTTTTTTTTAAATACATTTGATCCATCCTCAATAATTGGACCTCTATACACTTAAGAGCAACCTGGACATGCCCAAGTTTTCTTTTTGGATGAAATTGCTGGCTGATTTGGTATAGCAGTCTTGCTCTTCATAAGTAAAGGTTTTTCATTCTTCTTTTTAAGTTCTTCTTCGAGTATCCTTTTGTGTGGAGAGCTAGAGTCGCTATAGACTTAACATTTCAGACCTTTTGCTTCTATTATTATACGGCCAATTTTATTTTACCTTCTCCCCTCACAATATCACCTAAATCGAGCCTTGTTTCTCTTATTACCACAGCCAATCTAAAAAATGAAGTGCTCCAATCCTAAAAACATTATCAAAGTATTACAAGAGTTGCTTAGCTGGCGAAATATCGGTAGCATGCAAAATTTTACCCTGGCCACTCTGGAACTAATGATCGGCGGGCAGATACGGCCCGCCCGCTCCCTAGGGCTGCCGCGTGAGGCTGTGTGACGTGGTACAGGGGGCCTGAAGTCATTGGCTGTAGACTTTTGTGGGAATGGAGATTGATGGACCAAAGGAGATGGGTAAGTATCGTAAGTGGTGAAAGAAGGTGTTAGTGAGCTGGATTGCTTCGTAGGTGATGTCAAGTCTGGATTGGGTAATGATGGTAAGAACTGATACGTTATCACATTTGGAATATGCCACTGCCGAGTGGGTATAATAAAAGAAAGAAAAAAAGGCAAAGGATGACAGCAATGCTACAAAGTTTCTGACTGAAATAATAGATAATTGTCACAACACAACAACAATCCCAAAATTAGCGACGCGGAATTTTGGACATAAAAAAATTGACATTTTATTAGTTATTTTTGCCATGGTTATGGAAGAAGAATAGTGTTGTTCATATTATTTTGTAGCGTTCGTTACAGAATTATCCGAACGCAGTTTTTCGAGTAACCTTTCTCTTGAGCAAATCTCGTTGCCTCGCAGTCAGTCCTTGCATATGGAGCAACCCTTTTCTAGCATTCGCTTCATTATCACACCCCAGTGCAAACAGCAGAACTAAAACAAAACCTCATTATTTCCCAAATACTAAACTAAATAAATAACAACACAATCCACAAAAATAAAGTTGCCAACATTTTCCCCAACAGGCAACCCTACACCCCGGCGTCTAGATTCTGTAATGAAGCAATTTAAATGCATGAGGCAGGGCGAGAGACACGATGGTGGGGGGAGAACCAATCATAAATCAACAACGTAACGGCGCGACCGTTACATTTGAATTCAAACTTTATTCTTTAACGAACAAAGTAACTTTTCCTTCGTTAATAGGTTGTAGATACGACATTTAGTGTTGTGACGATCTCTGTAGGTATGGATGATAGTGCCCGCGCGGGGTAAGTACGGGTATATCTCTGCAGGTAGAGGATTATGGGAGGGTCTGGAACTACACAGGCGAAAATGTTTTCCTAACTTATTCGGAATAGAGAGGAAAAGTCGCGGAGAAAGTGATACGAGTTTCGCTTGTAGGTATGTGTGTTATTTTTGGCTGTGGTAGGTAAGTACTTGATTGGATGCTCGTGGTCCAGATTGGAAGGCTTTTTATTGCGGCCAATAATACGGGTGCGAAATTAAAGGTTGGGAAATGCGTGTAACACTGGATTTTTCTCTTCATTATTCGCGTATTTCAGGTTGATTGGCAATTTGAAATAGTGTGACTTTAGTCAAACGTTCATGTTATTTGGTATTTGCGACGTGTCAGCAGCATCACTTCCAACTGTCTTGCCTTCGTATCACGATGCATAGATGTATCCCGGGATGGTCATTTTGTTGGGTTAGAAACTTGGAATATGGTAACCGTGGCCGGTAAAAGGAAAATTAATAATTATTGTTTGAAAACCGACTTTTTGAAAAGATAAGCGTTGGCCTCTTGGTTTAGAAAAACATACGAGATTTGAATCTTCTTGGAACGTTACGAGTAGTATCGGTTTTCTAAACACTTTATCGGACCTCAATCATTCATTTCTCATCAAGTTACTTACGATTTTCTTCTGTTAATTTTAATATTCAACAAATACTAAACTTAGTCCTTATTTTTCTTCACCCATTGCCTACTTCAACACAAGATCAGACGTCAATAATCGGATACAGTAGCCACAATAGGTAAGTCAGAAACATTAAAACTTTTCGGAACCATTAATATCGAGCCGCGCCAATTTATATCCATTCCGAGCCCTCGAGTGACGTCACGAGAACTCGATCGAACCGCCTCCGACCGGTTTAGGGCTGCTAGTAAAAGGAAATAATTTTATGGGGAATATCTTCTTTACGGGAATACTGGAATGATTTTTGTGCAGAATCTTTTTATACTTACAGAATGGACTGTTGCGAGACTAGAAAATCTGTTTCTCCAGAATTCAGGTAAAGTTCAGAATCAAATGGAAGAAATAATTGTTATATTTTCAGTAGATACCTATTGTTCAAGAGGTTCAGAGGTTGGCACTCGTGTATATCCATTATATATATATTTGGAAGTCTAAAATAGTAGCCATACATATCTGACTTGACAGAAAATAACCATGCTTGCCGTGCAAATATTCTATTTGGCTGTACCCTGCAGATACTTCGGAAAATGGCAAGTACTGCGTCACCGTAGCTGTGAATAGACAATCTAATACGAATTCAGGTAGCGCTACATATTTGAGAATAAACGATTGGAAGCAAAACTTACAATTATTAACAATACGTATTAAAATTAGTATTTGCATGCCAAAATATGGCGAAATGTGTCATCTAGCAAGAATATACATATATGGACTACCTTTTGTATACCGCATTTGACATTGACTTTGACTTTGAAATAGGTACACTGTGTCTAGCAAGAATATTTATGGACTACCTTTTGTATACCGCATTTGACATTGACTTTGACTTTGAAATAGGTACACAAAGGTGGGAAAATAAGTTCGGCCTATATGTTCCTGCTTCCTAGGAACGGGAAAGTGGCATCCCTGCGTACTTATAGTGTTGTGCGCCTCTGGCGTGGCGGTGCGAGTGACAGGCAGTGTTCACGTCGCCTCACCTGACTGGGGTCTACCCTGCTTTTGAACCGCTAATCGATTCCGCGGTGCCATTCTTGTTCTGTACTCTATTTACGTGTGTTCATATGGCGTCATAAGTCGGGTGGAAATTGTGATGGTGATAGAGGAAGATGACGAAGGTTGTCGTTTAATTTTCACAAAGTGGATGTTATTATGTGATATTTTTATAAGAAACCTAGCTTCTGACCACGACTTCATTCACGTGGAAGTCGTGAGACACTATAATCTACTTAAATAACTACGTTTGTAGTTTTGGTCTCGGCAGCAAAAATATGTAGAGAGTCAGGACTGGTGACGCGAGACCAAGCGACGTGCTCGTAGGTACAGTTGTCCGTGTGAGAAGGAGGTCGTCGTGAGGTCGATACCCGCAGGCTTTAGTAGTCATGTCCTATTGCTTGCGAAGTATTTCGTTTTTAGTCAATTTATGAACGCATCCGTTCCTGCTTATACGAGTATCTACCTAATGGCACAACACTGATACACTGACGATGCATACTTACAGAATATACATCACGAGCAGCTAGGTATATCACTAAAATAATATTATATAACAGTCGATTGTAAACACATAGGATTTCTTATTTATTTTTATTATAACCAAAGATAACAGAAGAGACCTAAACTTTGGGTTTTTCTGTGTACACACGGCTAGAGATCAAGCTATACATTTCCAGTATAAGCTGATCTCGTATCGTATAGGATTTCCTTACAATGAGAGGTCAGTGTAAACTGGATATGTATAGCTTGACGTGTAGCCGTGTGTACGTTCTACGAACTATCTTAAAGTAATAGTATAACAAAATGTGAAAAAATGAAGCGCAAAAAATATTAATTTTTGGGAAAATGTAAATGTATGTAAATATAGGTTTGCAAAGCAGTCGTCGAACTTTTAAGCCATTTGCTTTGTTGAAAGTTGATTAAAATACCCGTTCTTATAAATATTATGTCATGATTGACACGTATAGGGATGATAAACATTTAAAAGGTTAAGGCCCGCTTGCACCACAAATTTCTAAATACAATTAGCGTTAAACAAATTTAAAGCATCGTTCTATTCCTGTCAATCGTTCGAAAAAGATAGAGACAGAACGATGTTTTAAATACGTTTAGCACTAATTGTATTTAGTGAATATTGGTGCAAGCGGGCCTAAATCTGTAACTATCTGCTTTATTCGTTCCCTATTCAGCCCAGTGACGTAATGAAATGATTCGACTGTTGTCATACACTGGTATATTATGTTCTCTCTCATCTCAGTATCATTTCCTACGAAATGTATGGGAAGTTTTGGTCGGATAACTGACTTTACTCAAATCTCAATTGGTCCAATAAAGTTTTCAATAAACAGTTTTGATTTCGGTTTGATTTAATTATATTGTATATTTAAGTACCTATAGGTTTAGGTGCATTCCATAAAACTCTTTAACCAATTTAGCGCTGATACTATGATGGTACAGCTTTTATTTGGTAATTATTATATGTATAGATAGATAGTACAATTAAAGTACCTACATATTATGGGAATGCCGATTTTCTGAAATTATTGGTAACTTCACAAGCGAAGCTTTCAAAAAGCATAACTAAAAATAATTATAAGACACTGGAAAGTATTGGTACGAAATCAGTTCGAGTTCGTTTCAAAAAATATTTTGTTCTACCAAAATCAAAACCTAAAGTCTGAACTTCGCAATTTATCAAAAATCACTACATTTACAATATCCAACATTCTACCGTAGGTACCCTAATCTAAATCAAGTACTAGGGCAGCATAGAGCACAAGTGGTGGACCGGTTCTTTTGCGAGGCTGCCTCCGCAGCGCTGGACCATAAATCAGGGACGCCCCTTGCTTGTGAGTTCCGCCTTCTGCGTGCTGCAAGTAAGAGGTGCTGTAGATCTGCAGATAAACAGTATTGCCAGTACCAATGTGCAGGTGTATGGTTTCGAGGTTAGTCCTTGGGATAATTATTGGTCGATTGGTGACTCCCGATACGTTCAGCCAAGACGAGCCAAAAACGAAAGGTAAAACGTAAAAAAAATATTCTATTTATGGCAAGTCATACTCCCAATTGCTGGAAATTCCTTTTGAACCTAGAGAATATGCATAGCAACAAAAATTAAACAAAATTGAGCACTACAAACTGTCAACGTCTTTTTGTAAACATTAATTTCTCAAAAACAGAATACAATTATTCACTTACAATGAGAAACACTGGTTGCATGCATATAAACGTTCTTTGGAACGAGTTTAAGAACGGTATGTTTGAGGTTAGAAGTAGGAACAATATTGTATTCGATTAATCGATTAATAATTGCTACGATATTTCATAGTGTGCAGCAATAAGTAATTCATAAAATAGGGTGTGAAATGCTATTTAAATAAGTAATAGCGACAAATAAGAATGGCGGTGGATAACGCCATTTACTAATTAGGAAATAAATCGTCGTCAAAAAATTAATTTAACCAAAAAAATAATTTCAAGTACTTAATGATAGATCCCTAGCTTAGAATCAAGGTTACGTCATTATCAAATTGTAATAGGTACCTAATAATATTTAAAAAAAAACGATTAATATAACTCAAACTTTTAACAACCGCTACTACTTTCGGACCCAATAATTACTACTAAGCAAAACTTTTTTTACCAACCACATTCTAAATTACTTTTCTAAAAAACCGTTTAAAAACAAAAAAAGGAATACTAATCAAAACTTTTTTTCAAAATTCGAATATTTTTTTTCTATTATCTTGAATGGGCGGCGCAGTCATGTCATTACGGTTCGAATTCTGTCACTATACAAACGACTGGAAACGCTTCGTAATGATATTCCGCCTACCTATTCCAGCTATGCCGAGATACGCATCGGTGGCCGGTCAGCACCGCCTCCTCCAGAACAAATGAGCTACGGAACACGCGATGACCTGCGCGAGGAATTTCGTGTGCCTATATTTTTATGGGCAATATTTTTAAGAGTAGTTTTTTAATGTTTGGTGTTATTAGTTTAAATATATATACATTATACATATTATAAATTAAAGTAATTTTTCATATCTGTCTGTGTGCGTTGTTCTACGCAACGGATTTTGATGCGATTTTCACCTTCGTTTAGAAAATTTATTCTGGAAAGTGTGGATGAAAATAATATTAAACTTTCGCATACCTAATAAAGAAATCTCAATGTTTTGTCAAGTAAAAAAAACGCAAAAAGTAAAAAAAAGTTAGTCATATATAAAGGTATTCGATAGTCTAAATTTAAGAGGGAAGCGCCAGGATGCCCGCGAAATTCAAAATTACTTTAGTTTTTTTGCAATTTGCAGGTCAGTTGCAGGTTGTATTTGGTTTTGCAAGTCATCAATGAGCTCACGAAAGGAATGAAAATTAGTCTGGGTCACTGTCCCCGGTTACGGCGAAGAGGACTTTATATGTATGTACAATATGTAACATAATTAACGCATGACCCAATGACGTTATATATCATTGGCAAGACCTCATACACCCCAATTAGAGTATTGAGTTAAAAGCATAATAAAATAACCAAAACAATTTTTTTAAAAGCTAACTTAAGCATTACTTTATGCATTTAAACTGAGTGTTATTGCCTTGAAATAAGATTTAATTTTCTTTGGGTCAATCAGCGAGCAGTGTTGCAAAATACATAGTTTTAAAAAAAAATACCTATATTAATAGTTACTAAAACCGATTCAGTGGGTGAATATGAGCAAACTACTTTCAGGACTTGCGTTTATTCTGTTACACCTTGTATATAAATTTAGTACCCCTATTGACCCCCCCCCCCTACCCCTATTACCCCCCCCCCCTACCCCTATTCATGAAATAATCATTCAATAGGGTTATATGAACTTAGAGAGTCGTATTGATGATTTTAATGATTATAGTTCTGTAAACCTTCTTGTTACGGTCGCGATTCATATTTTGTTCAACATAAAACCTGACACTGACTTGAAAATTGCAAAAAAAAGTAAAAAAAAAATTAATTTCACGGCTACCCTCGCGCTTCCCTTTAAAAAGTTTCGTAACTGGACATCATTGTTTCAATTATGTTTTATCTTTCGATGTACAAAAATACAAGTAGTCCCACAAACTGATTAAAAGTCAAAAATAGGGTGTTTCTATTTGTTAATAACATTAGATGGGAGCAAATAAATCGAGCTACTTCCTTTTTTCACGTATAACGGTTATTATTTTTGGTATTATGGAACGTATCAATTCAAAACATATATCGCATAAGAGGTTAAATGATAAATGATAAATGATTTTATTTCTGTAAGTAGGTTTGTTACAAACACTTTTACACGTCAATCATATTTTTAAAACTAGATGAGGTCGGCGTTTCATAACTGACTACTCTGAGAAGAAAGGCCGAAACAAACTCAGAGGTCACAGTCTCTTTTAAAGTCCAGACATAATCTTGGTCAGATCATGTGAAGACCATGTAGATTTGTGTCTGAAAGTCTTTTGAGGAAAAACCATACAGATTGAGCGGACCTGTCCAGTCAGTGCACGCATTTGTCAGTAATCTTGCCGCTCAACTGAGAACTTAAGGAGCACAACGATTCGACGAACAATACCAAAGAAAGGACATTTGGGTAGGCCGCATAAATTACTCAAGCTGCCAGATCGTGAAACTAACTAAGAAATAAAATAAAAAAAAGTAATAATCCACATAATCTTCACATTCACAATAATTTAAATAATATAATACTTTACAAAGTAATTACTCATGTCATTGTATGTATAAAATTCATGAATGTCAATGTGTATATAAATATTCGAACATAATCTTTGAGGACCATGTAGATTAGTATCTGAAATGGTCTTCTGAGGAAAGAACCACGCAGATTAAGAGGACCTGTCCAGTCAGTGCACGCATTTGTCAGTAACCGTGCAGCTCAACTCAGAACTTTAGGAGCTCAACGATTCGACGAACAATACCAAAGAAAGGACATTTGGGTAGGCCGCATGAACTACTTAAACTGCCAGATCATGATTAAAACTGAAACAATGACCCACATAGTCCTCAAATTCACAATATTATTAAAACAATAAATTGTACTTCTCAAGGTAAGTATTCAAGTCGTTCTGTTATAATAATTATCAATTTATCAGTGTATGTAACAGAAATAAAAGAAAACATTCAGTATGCAGAAAATTGGAACAACTCAATCCCAAGCCTTTTTGTCCTCAATATAATCCTTAACGGTATAAAAGCCTTTCTGGCACAACTTACGTTTAATGAATGATTTGAATTTATTAAGGCTTAGATCTTGAACGTGGCTTGGAAGTTTATTATAAAAGCGTATACATTGACATCTGAACGAGCCACCTATTTTCTTGAGCCTTGTTGTAGGTACAACGAAGCTGTGTTTGTTCCTAGTATTTATATTATGGATATCACTGTATTTTTTAAACAAGTTTATATTTTTATGGGCATATAAAAGATTTTCAAAAATATACTGTGAAGGCACAGTCATTACATTAATTTCCTTAAATTTCTCTCTGAGAGTGTGTCTCGGGCTTAACTTATAAATTGATCGAACAGCTCTTTTCTGCAAAACAAAGATAGTCTGAATGTCGGCGGCATTTCCCCACAACAGAATACCATACGACATTACACTATGAAAATAGCTAAAGTACACTAAACGGGCTGTCTCTATGTCAGTTAAATTACGAATTTTTCTAACAGCGTATGCTGCGGAGCTAAGCTTTTTTGATAATTTATCTATGTGTGGGCCCCACTGAAGCTTAGCATCCAAAGTTAAGCCCAAGAATACTGTGCTATCTTCAGGATTCAATTCTCTGCCCTTTATCAATACATTAGTTATAGTGGTTATTTAATAACCTTTACAACGACGGTAAATTATTAAATGATAAATTATTGGCTCTGAAAGAAAAACGGTAATTTTGATACAAAACTGTAAGGTTAAAACAGTCCAGAAAAAAACGACTAAAAACTAAAATAAATAATAATAAAACAAAACCCCTAATTACCCTTTTCTTAATGGAGTAAGTACAATCAAAATGTTATGAGCAATTTAAATGCGATAATTTTTGCCTATCCATTAAAATTTGATATAAAATTAAAAGTTGACAACCAACTGCCCTCATTATAAAGGTTAATTAATAAACTTTCAGACGGTATAGGTATGTTTCGAATTGATACATTCCATAAAACCAAAAATAATAATCAATTTACGTGAAAAAAGGAAGAGGCTGGATTTATTTGCTCCTAAGAGTACTTGCCGTAAACGAAGCAAAAGGATTATGTAAGGATCGTAGCAGCTTTCTGCCTAACTCCCATGGGAAGAAGGCGTGAGGCTAAGTACCTACGTATCTAAAACATATTAAAACCTTGTAGAATGACGACGTCCCTTGAAAGCGTGTTGATTTTTAAATGAATGGTACGAGTATATCTCGTCCGCGAAGAGAAAATTATCCGATTGTCTAATATTTCGAATGTGCAAAAGTTTACCTGACGCTTCCCTAGATGGCGTTGGGATCGAAATAGATCGCGCTATGGTTTCGTTACCAATCAAACCATTATATAGTTTTGCTTTTTTTTGTAAGCGCGATTCCTTGTGAATTAAAGTAACCTAGTTGAAATAGTTGGTGTGTTTCATTGGGTGATCTCGCCTTCAGACCTTGAAAACCTGTTCACCGATACATTGTCCTACTGATACATAGTGCAGTATAATATTTATATTAAGCATTGTTTTATAAGTATACTATATTTTAATAACATAAGCTGACCGTGTCACCTATATTTCGCTGAGAACCATTGTTTAGGCTTCGTTTTTAAGTAGGTACTCATGTACCTATAACACACACATTACAGTATAAACACACATTAGTATTATAGTTTAAATCAGTTTGTCATCCATTTCTTCCTAGTCATTTGATCTATTGATATGTTATAACAATTTATGTACATAATTTATATGAATGACTTCGAAGGTACCTATTTTTGCAACAGTTAATAACAATCCGATTTCAGCCAAGATTTGCCAGGTAGGTACTCAGGAGATGTTATAGTACACAGGCGTGTGCGCTAACACAGGTGCACTCTCTTTTCCTTAAGGGGCTGACAACAGCTAAAGCGTGGTCACTGTCGGAATGCATAGAAAAGAAAGAGAAACGCGATGACACAAAGCTGGTAATTTATTGCAAAATATGAAAATTCTCTATTTACAAAATATCTATTGATTGGACAAAAAAATTAAAACACTATCATCTTAACATGTTGCTTGAAGAAAGATCTGAAAAAAAAAACAGAATGATTGCAAGTATATTAGTATGGTTTTATTCGTTATAAACATTTTTTAGAGGCATTTTCGTGACTTTTTTCCATCGTAACAAATTAGTTATTTTATGATTTCAACACATTGGTGCTGATTCCCTTGTTCACAAACTAAACTAAATTTAAGTTGAGTGCATCTTTTTCATTCTATTTCATTAAGAAAAGGACAGAAGATAAATTTTAGTTTAGTTCTGTCAAATCAATCAGCGCCTGACACTACTCCATACAAGTTTAGACGTGATTAAAAAGTTGACTACTAAAATTACATCAAATTACGTCAGGTGCTGACTAATTTGACAGGACTAAACTAATATTTATCTTCTGTCCTTTTCATAATGAAATAGAAAGAAAAAGATGCACTCAACTTAAACTTAGTTTAGTTTGTGAACAAGGGAATTGGCACCACTATTTAACGCTAGTTATTCTTTAGGATATATGCTAATACCTATATCCTGAAGAATATCATATATTTTTCTGATTTTGTTTACTGCAGCGGATCATATACTTTTAGGCATTATAATTCTTGGGTTTTGGTCATGTAGTCCCCTAGTCCGATGGGACGGCAATCCGACACGACCGGCGAGAGATCAGGCGCCAGACCAACGAATTTATGTACTTTCCGAGGCACGGGGGTATCACACCACTGACTTCCAAACTTCGGAATGTGAATGAGAAATTCCTAATGAAAAAAAAAGCCAGTAACTCTTTGCGTGACCTGGGAATTGAACCCAGGACCACCGGCAGTCGCTTTTGTGACCACGACACCAACGGGGCAGTTACAGTTAAAAATACTTGATAATTAAACCTAATAAATACAAAGACAGCCGTGTTAATTGTGAAATCCCAATAAATTAAAATAAATTACAAATTAAACGAAATAAAATACGAGTCGAGTAGAAATACCAATTAATTCAATGGAACTCCATTATTAACGACAATAGTATAGTTGTGACAGAATGGCGTGCAAAATGTTTACACTTAAAAAGATAAAATATTTTTGTTACGCCTCCTGTATATGTAGGCTCGCAAACGTAGCCAAACGATTATAGAATTGCAATAGGTACTGCTATAATGCTAGCTGACTCGACAGACACATTGTCCTGTCCAAACCTAACTGATACAAAAATCCCAAAGAAAAATGGACGTTCAGATATTCCCGAACTTGAACATTTTCAGGGAATATTTTTCTTTCCTTAAAAACCAAATTAGGACATAAACATACATTTTAGAACAAAAAATTGCCAAATCAGTCCAGCCGTTCACAGGTGATGCGCTTACCAACTAATCAATCATTTAATTTTTTTTTATTTATATAATAATAGAATTACTAAAATTGTTCGTATAGACGCGAGCTGAACCTAAATAGCTCATGCAATTGTAACATGACAAGCTAGTCAGGATAGTTTGTAGGCCGGGAGACCGCACAGGGTCTGGATAAGGTATTAATAAACTTAAAAATCGATTATTTTCAGCGGTCGGTGCTAGAAACGACAAACCAAGGCCTGCACCAAGTTCCTGTACCAAGCGGTTCGCTACTTGGTACAGGAAAGTGAGGAGACCCGCCTCCAAATAACGAGACCAGGGAAGGAGGAATATGATTTTCAGTGGTCAGTGATCCCGAGGTCACGATCTTTACCAGTCCCTTTCACAATAGATGTTTATGAATTACGGTTATGTCAATCTGTCATTACAACACTAATTTCAACTTTGTCTACGTTGACAACTGAAGGAAAATGGAAGCAAAATATGATGTACTTATCTACCACCATCATCACCATTTTATCATTCATGATTATCCTGCCCTTTTTTTTTTTGTTTCCGGGGTGGAAAATCCTCATGGATGTCCGCCGCCCTGCGGCGGGCGGCGGGGTCTGGCAGACTCTTACTGATTAAAAACCATCCCGGTGTTCCGTCTCACACCTACGCCGGGGGTCGCGGGAACGTTCGATCCTTCCGCAACCCCCGACTGGTGCCGGCCCGCCACTGCGGGCCTCTTCGGGTCTGGGAGGGGGGAGTGAGGTGTTTGACTCCCCCCGCGACGTCTAAGAGGGGCGCGCGTGGAACACTACGCGCCGCCACCTCGGGTCCTGGTGTGTGGGGGGCGACGGACGTCCCCGAGTCCGTCGAGGACCCATTTAGGGGGGCTGGAAGAGGGCGTTGTCCGCCCTCCGCCGACGCCCGGTGCGCCTTCTGCGGGCTGGGTGAGTGGACGAGATCTCCCTCTCCCTTTCCGCAGCCTCCTTCTGCGAGATGACTGTTTTGCAGAAGGAGACCACCGCGTCCCAGGACTCGGCGCTGCCGACCATCGACTCGACTACGGCCGGCAGCGACAAGTCACTGCCTACTTCTTAGATGAGGGCACGGCGCGGCTCCTCCCAAGCTACACACTCTGCCAGCGTATGCCACGCCGTGTCCTCCCAGCAGTCGACGCAGTGGTGACACCGGGCGTCCGGCTCCCTGTTTATGCGACACAGGTGCTTCCCGAAGCAACCATGCCCCGAGAGCACCTGTGTCGCCCGAAATGACAGGTAGCCGTGCCTCCTCCCGAGCCAGCGCGCGAGCACCGGCCGGACCGCCTCGATGGATTCCGCCACCAGGACCTCGCGAAGCTGAGACCGACGCAGCTCCATGTGTCGCTGCATCGGTCCCTCGCCCCGCGCCCTCGCTTCCTCGCGCCACCGAAACAATGACGCGAGTACCCGGGCGGGGATCCGGCCAGTATGTACGCAGCCCGCCTCAAGATTATCCTGCCCTTATCCCAACTTATTTGTGGTCGGCGCAACATGTTCTATCTTCAATACTTCTCTAGCAGTCGTCATCTCGGTAATCACTTAATTTCTAGCCATATCGTCTTTCACACAGTCTAAGGTTTCGTAATATGGCCGTAGGTATTATTGGCTATTGGTAGCCATTGCCATTTTTCAAAGTTCAGAGCAATTTGTGTGAAGTTTGCAAAGACAATGGGACTTATGACTCATCATTTTCAGGGTTTAAATGTAGAGAAGGTAAAGTTGATAGTAATAATTTCACAATTTTGGCCAAATATTCAGTGAATTTATTCCCCAGATTTCAACACTTTTAACTCAATACGACGACGTTTGACGATTCATTCAAATACTGCAAATCTAAAATATCCGTTAATACGTCGCAACAAATTGAGTGTGGAAGTGATCATCTGCATAAACAAAAAGGTCAGGATATCCATTACAAAACATTGTAACGTTGATCTCATAGATACATGTTGATTCGACTGAGCCTGGGAAAAGCTATACAAACACTGAAAACAATTTCTCATTGTTAGTCTTTATAAAGGGAAATATTTTAGATGAAATCGTAGTGTCGCGATGGAACTCCTGAAGTTTGTACGCCTCATTGTAGTATTAGTGACAATGGTGTCAGGAGAACATATGACAAGAGAGGAAAACAGAGAGCTGGCATTCAAAAATGTCCATCTTACGGCGATGGACCCGCAGCATGGTCTGGTGATGTGCACCAGGTTATCAAAGGAACCGTATTTTGGAGTCGAGATGTTGCTGGGTAAACCCTGGAGGATTTACTACACATGGAACATGGATTTACAAAATCATTGCTTGGATATGACGTTCAGGAATGCTACACCGGCGGTTAGTGCACTCAGTTGTTTTATTTTTATTTATAGTTTATACCACGAGCAGTTAAGAAACTAATCCGAATTTTTTTTGTGTTTTTATGACTGTCATTAAAATCGTCGGCTAATTATGTGGCGATTTCACATCACAGAGGCGCTGTTACAAACTTACTTAGAAAACCAAGTTTTCACGCTGTGAAAGATATCATAACCTGGACCGCTGACGTTTAATTCAAATTTACTTATTAGTGGCACTTATGTATAATGTTGTTGTATATGATGTTCAATCAACTCAGCCTATCGCAGTCCACTGCTGGACATAGCGCGATGTGCGACCTTTAATTTGTGGACCGGCTTGACTGTCAGTGACCACGTTTTGGCACCGTATGTTATAACGGACAGGACGCGCCGCGCTGGTTGAAGACCTTAGCCTTCAAACATTGCGGGATTGGTGACGAGAAGACTTGACGAAGTTTTCCAAACACTGTCCAATCCAACTGGATCTGTAGCGGTACCATCACACTGACGTCTCGCAAAATCCTGCATCGCGCAAGCAGAGTTTACCGCGCAACTAGCATATATACGACGTCCTAACATCAATCGTCGGGCAGTTGCCCACCAGATACGACACCCGTCTGGTCGGAAAATCCTCCCTTTTTTATGGAGGTATGAGCGAACTATATACCCTGTTCCACATACCTCTATACCCCCATTTAACGTGCGAGTTTGAGGCAAAGTAAGTGCACTGAGCTAGAGCTAGAAAAATTTAATTATCTGTTTCTTCACGAAATGTGGGTGTACTGTAGGTATACCTCTGGCTAACCCTTCAGGGATTCCGGGTGTAATGTTAATTATGTTATGTTCACTTTTCGGTTTGTTGACTTGATTTCTAATCTACATCACTCTCATCATCTCTTTGTTTAGATTATCAATCGCATCTACAACGACATGAACGAGTACTTGGAGACTGAACCTAATTGGGATGCTGCCACGGTGCTGGTCCGAATGGGTCGCGTGAAACACGAGATGCTACTGTTTGCAGACCAGGGAGCGGCGGGGAGGTTCCAAGGAGTTCCCAACGTCATCAGAGATGGGAGTAAGTTACTCGTCATCTACCTAGCCTTTTCTCAACTGTTGGGATCGGCTTCCTGTCTTCATGCAGCTGAATATCAGTATTTTACAGGCTTTTTTTCAGGCTTCGTCTGGGTAAGCTCACTCCATCGTCGACTCTGTCTCTGTCACCACTGACCTAGACTAGAGTCAAAAGCAAACCCATCTTTAATAAAAAATACACGGAGTATCTGTCTATCTGACCTTGGAGCTGTCGGGAAGTTCCAAGGAGTGCCCAACCTTAGGAACATTGTAGGCTGATTATGCTTATGGTATGCATCATTTCAGATATATCACCAGAGAAACGTACGGTGCCACTACTCAAGTTCCATTTGAAACTGATGTACGGAGGCAAGTACCTGCTGATGGCTGACTGTCAGATCGGTGTGACGACACTGTCAGCCCGCAGGAATAAATTGCCGTACCGTGCAGAGATCGGCGGAATTGTCAGTAACCTCGACATCGGACCCGGCCAACAAGCTTGTCAGTCTGATAAGAATAAGAATGAAAACGTTCCTATAGAATAAATTATTGTTGGCACGTTGTTTTTCTTTTTGTCTGGCCTTGGCGTTGTTTTCCTATCTTCTCAACATTCATCATCTTCCTGCCCTCGTCTCATGTTACATACTTGGGTCGGTGCAACACGTTTGTTTATTCCTGTTTCTTGAATTCTCTCCCGTCAACCACCCTCATCATACTCCTTTCTCTTTCATACATTGTGGTATGCAATTAAATGATATGAAATATAATCATGACGTCAAAATAGTTCTGATAACTGTAGATTTATCTACAAGATTGAGACACTGTCGTGAAGAAAGTTTTGAGTTTGAATGTGGTTCGATATAAGAGTAGGGAAATACCATTGAAACGATGGATGTACTGTGTGAAAGAGTGTAATGGCTAGAAATGAGGTCACCACTGAGTTAACGAAGTATGGGAGAAAAACACATGTTGCGCCAACCCCAAATATATTGAAGATGATTGGGCCACTCGAACTTCTCATAGATTATTTACGATTTATTAAAGTTCTTACCCGTCTGCGCGACAGCAAAGACATCCTGTCTTTGCTGTCGCGCAGTTTGGTAAAAAGAGTCTTTGTTTTTTTCTAAGTGACAGGTATAATACAATTAATCAATTACATTTCATACATAAACTTCACGAAGTAAATGTATACCTACTTAAACACTTATTACATGCCTACCAATATCGGGCATGATTGAATAGTTTCGATCTCAACTGGATCCGAAGCATGAAGACCTCACAAAAAAAAGAATGTAACATATGGAAGTTAATGAACTTATAATTTTTTTATTAACTTCTTTTGTGCCAATAATACCAACCACTATTCAAACAGTGGTGGCACAAAGAGGAATGGTGGCCCAGAGCAGTGGTGGTCCAGTGGTAACGACCGCGACTTACGAGTTGTAAGTCGTACTCTCGCACCCTTGCACGCGTTTTACTTTGTGTAAATTATTATTTTCATCAGCACTGCTCTCACAACGGTGAAGGAAAACATCGCGAGGAAACCGACATGTCTCAGAACCAAAAAATTCTAAGATAATTCTTGTGACATTTACCAATCCGCACTGGGCCCGCGTTGTAGATTATGGCCCGCTCCCTCTCACAGAAAGGAGGCCTGTGTCTCAGCAGTGGGAAGATTAAAGGCTTATTATTACGTTTTCGTTTTCATTATTTTCGTCACGCCCCCTGTATATGCAGGTTCGCAAACTAACCTAATCTTTTATAGATTTGCAATTCTATGATCAACAACTTGCAAGTCACAGCCGCTTCCACTGGGCCACCACCACTGCACTGTAAATTATATGGCTTTATTAAAAATAGCAACTGTGATCACGCGTCTTGCTCGCTCGCTCCATGTAATGAACTGGTACTCAACTGCATCAGATAGACTGGAAGGCGACCATTGAGGTCTCTTCTTTCCTCCGATTGTCCGCTGCGAGTGGCGGACGGACTGCCTGGGCTGGGAGGAGTCTCGACTCCAACCCTTCGAGGCGGGCTTTCATCATGCCCCTACTTGGAGCATGACGGTTCGGGCCACCTCCGCAACCAACTCAGCTTGCAGGTAGCCAGGGGTTGGAGTGGACGCGGATGGTGCAGGAGCCGCACGCTCTTGTTGCCGACTAAAGTCGGCCCTTAGAGCGGCAAGTTTCCGCCGGATGACCTCCATCTCGGATAGGAGACGGCTGTTCTCCCTTGTAATTTTGCCGTCTCCTCCGAGGTCGTGCGATTAAGGAGGACTCCCACCGCCTCCTTAATCTCCTCCGCCGCCTCTTTAAGAGCTCGCGTGAACGTGCCCTTCAAGTTGCCAGACTTGGTGGCAACCTTCAGGACCACGTCCACGCCGTCCAATACTTGGCGGCTTAGGGCCGCCGCCGACAAATCCTCAGCAGCGGTCAAGCGAGCAGACCGCCGCTCTCTGGCCTGACCAGTCATTTCAGCCACCTCATCCAGAGCAACTGCCCGTCTCTCCTCTCTCCTAGCGAGTTGGGTTTCCCCCTTTGTGGTGATCAAAGAGTTTTGGGTACAAGCACTCTCCACTTGCTTGGTCCCCGGGGCACTTCCTCCGCTGGGTGCCGGCGTGTCGGGGCGTTTGTAAAAGCGCCCCAGATAGTCTCGCGAAGTCGAAGGAGCTAACACTCCACCAATTGCGCGGCCTCGTCCTCTCCTGCCAGCCAGCACCTTGGCGGCTGGCAGGTTCTCCTCGCTAGAAGAGAGGCCTGTCATCCCCATGCGCCTCTCGTCCTCTTTACGTGGGCGCTTCCTCCAAAATTTGGAAGGAAGCCCAACCAACTCCTCCTCAGTCCGCGAGTGCTTTGAGCTTACGCTCGTCACACTCGCCACACTCATCCTCTCAGATGTGGTGTCAGAGTCTGACACCGCACCTGACAGGACACCCATCTGCTCGACCAACACGATCGGCAATTAATTTTTTTGTTGTTTTTGTTTTTTCTCCATATAAATCCCACGAGTCGATATAGGTCCTAAATATCCACCGGGCAGAGCCTAGATGCCCGGTAAGCCTACATACTGAAGAGTGCGGCAGGTGCTCTGCAGGGGAAGGGCTAACGATTGGACTCCCTCCAGCCATGCATCCTCTCACTGCGCTTCAAAGCTTAGGATTGGGTGGTTTTTTATCTTAGAGGTAGCCTTCCTCTGGGCCAGGCAATTAAGCCAAGCCCCCGCCGGCGGCATTAGGCATGCCTCCGTTCGCTGTCCGGCCGACCCAACTCAGCGAACCCGCCGAAAGTTCTCTCCTCGAGGAGAAAAACACGCGCCGCGTTGGTGCGCCTGCATTGCAGCGGTGGTGTTTCCCAGTCTACGCTCACTCAACTACCTCTGTAAGCAGAGGAGGAGTGGACGTATTGACCGTCTGTAGCCCGGCTCCCTTCACCGACCATCAAAGCATGATCGGTGATTGGAACCATGACCTTTCCCCGTTTGTTGAAGATTAGCCGCCAGCCCCAATTGTCCACCAAGACGTGGTGGGCAATTGGAGCCGACGTTGCCCAGGGTGCGCCACGAGGAGGCTGTTCAACATGCACCCCATGATCTTCCGCCTGACGCAGGTCCTTACCGGACACGGTTGTTTAGGGAGGTTTCTGTTCCGGATAAGGCGGGAGGAAACACCCGGGTGTCACCATTAAGTGGATCGCCCGGAGGACACGGTGGAGCATACGGTGGAGGTCTGCCCGGCTTGGGCGGAGCACCGCCATGTCCTCGTGCAGGCGATTGGCGGTGGCGATCTCTCGCGTCCGGCCCTGGTCCAGGCCATGGTACGGAGTGAGAGGGGTTGGGAAGCCGTCACCTCCTTCTGCGAAGCACTAATGCTTGCGAAGGAGGAGGCGCAACGCGTGAGGGAGAGGCAAAATTCGCGCCCTCACGCCCCTAGCCGCCGCAGGAGACGCCCTGGGCGTCGGGAATCGCAAGCTGATTCCCAGCCACCGTAGGCGCGGGATTGCGAACGGCGAGCAATGGGCAGCTCGCCGTTCGATAAAGACCAGGCCCGGGTCAATGGCGCGTTGTGTTCCACGCGTGCCTCAAAGAGATGTCAGCATCAATGACGCGGTGGAGGCCTGCCCTGCATGGGCGGAGCACCGCCGTGTCCTCGTAGAGGCGATCGGCAGCGGCGGCGACCTCTCACGCCCGGCCTTGGTTCAAGCCATGGTCCGGGGCGAGGGGGAGTGGGAGGCAGTCGCCTCCTTCTGCGAAGCAGTCATGCTAGCGAAGGAGGTGGCGGGACGGGAGAGGGAGAGAGTCTCCCGTCCAAGCCGCCGCGGTGGACGCGCCGGGCGTCGGGAGCCGCGTGACGACTCCCGGCCACCGTAGGCGCGGGCCTGCGGGCGGTGAGTAATGGGTAGCTCACCGTCTGATCAGGATCATGCCCGTGCCGGACGGCGCGTACGTGTTCCACGCGCGCCTCAAAGAGATGTCAGCATCGAAGAGGGGGCCCACTAGGGCCCAAGCCTGCCGGGAAAGCGGGATCATCCATAAGGGGTACCGCTGACCCGGAACATAAAGGGCCAAGGAAGAAACACGGGTGGGTTTTAGTTAGTAAGAGTCTGACACTCCCTTCCGCTCCACCCAGAGCGGGAGGGGTCATTTGATGGTCATTTGATGATTTCCCACCCTCAAAAAAAAAAAAAGGACGGGATGATGTTGGCGCATAGACATGAACTACCGCTAAGGTTTTCTTGTCGGCTATACGGAATCTAAGGACAGCTATTCTATATGAGTATGCTTTAAACTCTTTAAACGTCTCTTAAATTTTTATCAATTGATAAGCAACTGATTTGCGAAATTCTTATTTGTGAACGCCATTTAGCGCTAAGAGGTCACTAGAATAGCGTCCATAAATAAGAATTGCAAGATGGCGGATTTTATTTGAATCAGCTGATCGATTCAATAGGACTAGTGTGTGCTGCCAGGTAATTTGGTTCCTAATATCGAGTTGTCCCTTAATAAATACGGATATCGATATAATCTTTTACG
Organism: Brachylomia viminalis; assembly: GCA_937001585.2. Lineage (NCBI taxonomy): Eukaryota > Metazoa > Arthropoda > Insecta > Lepidoptera > Noctuidae > Brachylomia > Brachylomia viminalis. The sequence goes on from OW443314.2 coordinate 9,886,208, forward strand.
GGTTTCCGAAATTAAATAATTTTGAAACGTCGGCTGAAAGTAGACAGAGGAAGACCTAGAAAGCTCATTTAAATCTGCTACGAGAATAATTACATAACATATTTTCTTCATTCGAAGTACATACGATGAAAGTATTTATAGGGAAAGCTCAATCAGGAGGAGGCTCAGTAGGTGCTCAGGTGGCTTGAAGAGAATGAGTTCGCGAGGAAGCTCATCAGAGACAGTGACTATACAATGTGTTATACCATGTGCCCCGTGTTTTATGACGCCAGTTCTAAGGCCCAGAACCAAAGAAAAGCCACGCTGTGGCCGCCACACTTAAATAACAAGTGAAATTTTATAGAAAGCGAGAGCAGTGGTGGGCCAGTGGTATCGGCCGCGACTTACGAGATGTAGGTTCGAACCCAGACAGCTCGCCGTCCGATAAGGACCAGGCCTGGGTCGACGGCGCGTTGTGTTCCACGCGCGCCTCAAAGAGATGTCAGCAACAATGACGGGGTCCGCGAGAGCCGATGCCTGCCGGGAATGCGGGAAAGTCCGAAAGGGATACCCTGGCCCCTGACACAGGCAACTGAAGGAACACGGGTGGGTTTTAGTCAGTACGAGTCTGACACGCCCCCCCCCCCCCGCTCCGCCCAGAGCGGAAAAAGTTATGTGATGATAACCACAAAAAAAATATATTCGAACCCAGACAGGTGCTTTACTTTGTGTTAATTATTTCATCACCACTGTTCTCAAAACGGTGAAGGAAAACAACGCGAGGAAACCAGCATGTCTTACAACCAAAAATTCGAAGACGTGACAGCTACCAACCCGTACCTACTGGACTAACGAGGTGGAATACGGCCCACTCCCTCTCACAGAGAGGAGGCCATTATCCCAGCAGTGGGAACATCATAGGCTGATTATGTATTTTATAGATATCAATTTATTTTGATAGAATCTACATTTTTGTTACAAATTAATTATTTTTGATTTCCAATATTTTTCCGCCAAAGACGTGGGTACAATTCATTTCTCATGCAACATGGTCTAATCCGTCGTCGTTTTTGCGAATAGTTGAACAGTATTGGTGCTAGATGCTAGTGGCCTTCGTAGCAGCAGTCGTACTTGTACCGGTAAATAAGCACTTATAATAATATTGTTATTAAAAGACACTGAAACTGCGGTGCAAAAGAAATAGGCACAAGTACCTACAAACATCTCTAAAAGAGTGTAAGAGAATATTCATGTTAACAAGCTTAAGGACATGAAAATACATAGCTATTATCCTTGATCTGAGCTATTATCGGATACTGCATTAACATTAATTCGGTAAGTTTATATTAGTAAGTAGATATACATTCAAAGACAAATACCTTTTCCTGTTTACTCCAATTATTGGAGCTTATTATTTTCATTGCTACAATCGCAAACACAATGAAGAAACACCTAATAAATTGTTTTATTCAAATTCAAATAGTCGACTATTTTAATTATAATCTGTGCCGAACGCAAAATTTCACCTTTACTTCGTTTTGCTACTAATCACCTGCTAACTGGCTTTTATAAATAAACAAAAAGTTAATCATTGAATGAGAGCTAACTAGTTGCCAAGCTAAACAGTGGCTTATCAGTGATTAGCGAGATTTCTTGGAAACTAAAAATCCCTTACCGTATTTACTGTTGGTCCCACCGCTAAAACAAAAGGTGCTAGCGCTTCCTTCTATAGTATCTTCTCCACCCCGTCTTACTTTAGCCAGGCCGATTCTAACCCAGTAATTTTTATCTAGTGCATATTCTAGTTCGGGAATCCGTTCTTCCATTCTAAGGGACCTGGTGTTTACCGGTAAAATTTGACACAATTCAATTAGACCATTTACAGGCGCTTTTGAATAGTCAAGTGGACGGTCAGTCAGAAATATGAAGCTAGTTGCCCATTCCAAACCTACTACGCGTAGGTACCTACGAAAAAGAACGGGCAAGAAACTCACTGGACACTCTTTTAAATTATATTGTTACATACATATTAGTTACATCATTAATGTTGAATATAGGTATAATTATAATGTGAGAACGATGTAATTATGACGTACACGTTGAGTGTCTAGAGTACAGCAAATAAAAATTTTAACGAAACAATCCATAAATAAAATAATTAAAATTAGCCGTGGCGGTTTAGAGATGACCGGTCCCAACTGACAGCGCCCGTTCACGAACATGACGCCTGAATCAGCACCATTCAGCTCAACTATGATGCAGCAACTATGCTAACAGCCTATGATGTTCCCACTGCTGGGACATAGGCCTCCTATCTTCGACATGGAGTGGGCTGTAAACCACCACACGGGCCCAGTGCGGGTTGGTAAATGTCACATGTCTTCGAATTTTTGGTTCTAGGACATACCGGATTCCTCACGATATTTTCCTTCAGCGTTTTGAGAGCAATGGTAATGAAATAATTGACACAAAGTAAAGCCCCTGTTTAAGATCGAGCCTGCGATAAAAAAAAATATATAAAGGAAGCTATGCTTGAAACAGCAAAAACAAACGATAATATTGCAAGAATTGTCGAAAATATGTCTGAAGGAATAAACAAAGATATTATTACATTTACATTGAAATCTGTAAATGAGGATACTGTTACAGTAAACAATAACAAGACTGCTATATAAATAACGATCACGAAAGGTATGGTTTCAGTGTGTACCGATCGTACAATACATACACAAATAATAATTAGAGAAAAATAAAAGAGAATTTGTTAATTTTGTTCTACATAAAAGTGAAATTCGTTTTGAAGTGTATACATAAATCCAAACAATTATTACCTATTCATAGGCCCGGAGACTTTGTTTTTGATTGAAGCCAATGATAGCCATGTTTCTAATATTTCTCCTCATTTCTGTGTCGATACAAGAAAGTGCAGCTGGAAAGGACCTCAGCGAATTGGATGTTGAGAACTATACTTCTTGCGAGAAATTCATGGAGAACACCACTTTTAACCTAAGAGTGTGTTGGACATTGACTGGAAAATATTCTACTTCTGGACCCCTCACTTTGAAGAGAGTTACAACATTAAATTCAGTGTGCCGACTGACGTGGTCTGTACATTTTACATTTTTGTATATTCAGATTTTGTTTCCAATTGTCGCTAACCTGTTGGTCTCGGCTGTCATTTGTCAATCTTTGACAGTCGTTACGACTAGTCAGTAGGTACCCCGAAAGTCAAACGACCAGTCTTAGCAAGGGGTGTTGTGTTGCCCAGTAACTGGGTTGTGGAAGTGAGATAGGCAGTCACTTCATGTAAAATACTGGTATTCAGCCGCATCCGGTTAAACTGGAAGCTGACCTCATCATAGGGAAAAGGCTAGACAAATGATGATACTGATTTTGTTTCCGATTTGATGGTCATTCACGCTACGATCTACCGGAGAGATTTACCTATGCACGTAGACCAGAGCGTGTGCTCGAAAAGACCTGCACTACGTCGTCACTACGTCAGCGCCGGCTGTCGCTAAAAACCAGCGCTGGGGCTCTGTCTTGCATAGGGTCGCGGCATAATGCTGAGTGATAGCCGTTTTGCGTGGTTGTGACGCATGTTTCCCCCAACCTTTTCATATTTTTTGCGTCATGTTTACCGCAAATAAACGCATTTTCTTTCTTTCTTTCTTTTTCTTTCTGTGCAGTTCCTTGAACATAAAACATGTGGGTCGACCTCCGCAGGCACACTTGCACAAGTAGATCGTACAGTGGATGGCGTGCATAGCTTACGTAATACTCATAAGACTGTCGGATCGTATTCACTCGATTCGAGTTAAATTCTTTCGTCAGACTTTTTTTTTAATTCAGTATTTCCAGGACTAAAACCGCAAGTGCGGAAGCAGGAGGCCGAATAGAACCGTTAATTAGAATGTGAACAAGAAACTGACATCATGTTCCTGGCCCCAAATGGAAAGAACTAAGAGCAGTCACTACGTCAGAAATTATTAATGAACTAGCGTCTCCTGCTTATATGGATGTAACGGTGGCTTGTTAAAACATCAAGATTTCTGTGCTAAAACTAAATTGTTCATGAGATGATATTATAAACATTAACATTCCGGTTTTTGTTTTTCTAAATTATGGTGAAAATCGCATCAAAATCCGTTGCGTACCTCAGAAGGACAACACGGTCACCAACGGAGATACGAAAAGAGAATTTGTTTTACAATGTTTAGATATATAGAAATTTAGATATAGGGGCTCGTGGCTAAGTATTACCAGCCACACGGGCCGACCGATCAGGTTAAGCTACGTTTGCCGCGGTTAGTCCGTGGATGGGTGACCATCTTTACATACGAAGACCCCTCCGTGCCTTAGAAAGCACGTTAAGCCATTGGTCCCGGCTTCTGATCTTTGACAGTCGTTACGGGTCGTCAGAAGCCCAAAAGTCTAACAATCAGTCTTACCAAGGGGTATCGTATTACCCAGTAACTGGATTGTGGAGGTCAGATAGGCAGTCGCTTCTTGTAAAGTACTGGCATTCAGCTGCATCCGGTTGTACTGGAAGCCGAACCCAAAATAGTTGGGAAAAGGCTATACAGATGATGTATGTATGTATCCTTCCTTCATTAATCACAAAATAATTATTTTTCCAGCTGGTCGATCGATTTAGAGTGGAGTTGGATACTGAGATGAAACCCCCGGTGAACTGGACCAACTCTGTGCTCTTCATGGAGAGTTCCATCGACTTCAGCGCGCTGATCGTCAAGACCAATGCCCCTGGCATCTTCAGAATGATTCCGACCCTAGCTTTTGAGTGTACGTATCTTTTATTTCTTAATTCAAATTGAAATTCTTTATTTCACCAAAAAGCCTTTAACAATATCCTCATTCTTTATGATTAACGAAAAAAAGGCTCGACACAAAGGCCAATATTTAAATACTCTGACTCCTAAATTCTTGTGACGTATGTCGGATAATGAATCTACAAATTTGTTGGGTCACTGCAGATACAAATTAGTCAGATGGAGATACTCGGATGATAACCTAACAATGCGACTGTGGGACCTCAACACGTTAATTGCGTGACACATGAGATATTTAATTTTAACAAATCTGAGGACCATAAGCAAGTGACAATCATTTCGTATTGTACTGCGAATTTCAACAGGACTGACAAAAGATTTTCGGTAGCTTATCTCAATCCAATAGGTACATTTTTGACTACTCTTCATCGTTATCACTGATAGAATAACACTCTTTGACTCGATCCTGTGGTCAAAGCTTACTTAAATAACTTCAGTTCACGATGAAGAAGAATGTGATTAAGAGCCCTTCTGTTAGACGATTGGCACAACATGTCGAACACCTCAGAAATGATTTCAAATTTCTTGATCTCTTATTCTTTGTCACGAGATTTGTCACGCAGGAGACTGATTTCAACTAATGTCTTATTTATATCAACCTTTTAGCAACCTTGTCGTATGTAATTTCAGTTACTCAAGCACCGCTACTGTTGTTCGCTCTGAAGGTAGTAGATCCTGGCTACTTGGGTATCCTAAACTGCAAGTATAGACTTTGCTATGCTCTGGCGCCGGCCGACAGGATGCCTAATCATGATTATGTAAGTATAACAGTTGTAAAAAGACGCTTAACGAAGACTAGAGTCACTTGCACTCCCCGAGATTGTGATATTTTTGTTTGACTGGACTATACGTTCGGGAACCTTCTGGTTACGGAGATATTGGAGGTCCCAAAGCATTTTTTTTTTTTTTTTTATAAACATGTTTTAAATGTTATAATTTAACACTTTATTTTATATACCGCTACAACTCTTGTACCCGTCGCATGCGCCTAAAAGCACAATGTTTTGCGTGAAACAGTGATTTTTCACACCAAAAATAGAAGTCGTTTCCCAGTAGCAGTGTTTGCTCAGTGTTACATAATTTATGTAGTTTGATGTACAGTCGCCAGCACATCTAGTTATACGAAACCGTCAAATATCTCCAAATGATTTTAAACCTTAAAATGTTGAAGGTTAATAAGTTCAAAATCGAATGAGAAAATTTGACAGTTTGTGGTAACTTGACCTGCTGATGTGTGTAAAAAAAAAAATCTTTTTATTTCAGACATTTTGGTCCATAATATTTGTTAGTAACGACTTAAAAACTATGTTAGGTACATTTAATTAAAAAAAAAAAATAAAAAAAAAATAGGAGATTACTACTTATTACATTATTAAATTGCATAAAAATTATTTTTCTTTTTCTTTTTTTCTTTCTTTCTTTTTCTTTTTTTACCGAATGCGTAGATAACGGCTATGTGCTTGGTCTTTTTACATCTATACTAATATTATAAAAGGTAAAATTGTTTTGTTTGGTTGTCAGTTTGTATGTATGCGGTAATCTCTGGAACTACTTGTCGGAAAACATATTTTTGTATTTGATAGCCTAATTTGCGAGGAAAGCTATAGACTATTTAAAACCACGCTATGACCCTTAAGGAGCCGAGCATTAAAGAAAAAAAGTCAGAGAGAACGCTAAGCAAAAACGAACTAGCCTAAAGTGAATAGATTTAGAAGAATCCATTTATACTAATCTACAGAAAGCTGCCATCTTAAACACCTGCAGAAGAGTAAGGAAGTTCATGCAGTTAGAGGAAAAAAACACACCCTCATCTTAAATACACACCACACGCTGCATTGACTTGGCTTTGGCCCGTAAATGTAGCTAAAACCAGCCTAAAAGCACTCCAAATAATAATCTTAACTAATATTAGTAATGCGAAAGTAAGTTTGTTTGTTTCGCTGAACGGATGAAATTTGGGACACAGATTGAACACGACCTGGGTAAAGTCATAAGCTACTTCTCATCCTGGATCGTAGACAATGTCACGGGCAACAGCTAGTATACTATATAGAAATGTGGGTGGCTTATACATACAACACTGTTTTCCATTCTTGGAATACTGGCAAAGTATTTAGTTTTAAAAACAACTAATAAGTACTTTGCCAGCGATATAGTCGGTCTGACCTTGTTGCTGTCAACATTACAAAGGGAACTTATTTAGTCTTTGTCTTCTCTGTGAAAAGATTCAGCTTTCGAGTTTCAAGGGTTTTCTGGGCATTGATGAGTCCTATTATTACCTATCTGTTTTTTTTTTTCTAGTTGACTGAAGAGGCACAGAGGCTAGGCTTCTGGAGTGACTTTGGACGGACCCACACGGCGACGATTCCCCCACTTCCCACCCTTGCCGCAGAACCCTACGAAATGGACGACGATGATGAGGATGAAAACTTGGAAGTAATACACCAGCACCACAACCTGCAGTTCTTGTGATTAAACCTTGGCTAGTAGGAGATACGAGTGGGGCTGTGGGTAGGGTTGACCTGCTTATCACGAGTGTGGTCTGATATGATGACAAGTTGAGATTCTGTGCTCTATCTAAATTCAATATTAATGTATTTGAAGTCGCGAATCACCACATTACGTTGTGAAGTTAAAGAACTAAGCGCACACACAGACATACGACCTAAATAAGGATTACTCGGAGATCTTGCTAGGAGGGCAGCGATTCACCTAACAATTCGTTGTACCTACACCTTGTCATTAATAGTGCATACTTTGTAAGTCCCTCATGTACTACAGAACCTTTATGTATCTACATAAATTATATTATACTAGCTGGACCCCGCGAACTTCGTACCTCCTAACATTTTTTTTTCTCTCCGTCTGAACCATCCTCGTACTTCAAGGAATATTCTAAAAAAAGAATTAGCATTATCGGTCCATCCGTTTCTTGAGTTATAAAATTACAACGAAAAGTGGCATTGATTTTTATAGATAAGGATTATTAGAGACACGAAAAACTACTCGTACTTTGTTTTAAGTTATTTATAGAATTAGACAAATACGGTTAGTAAGGGAATTAATTATATTTTAATCCATTTCTCAATGCAAAGTTTAAGTTTATACAAATTGCGATTACCAGGTTTATAGACTATTGAAACTTAGTGTTTAATTAAAAACTGTGTGTATGAATTTGAAATAAACTCATAATAACATCAAATGTTTTTTTTTAATATCCTATATTTAAGCAGTGGTGGCCAAGTAGCAACGGCCGCGACTTATGAGTTGTAGGTCATAGGTTCGAACCCAGACAGGCGCTATACCTTGTGATAATTATTTCATCATCACTACAGAATCGACCGGCTGACAGTGCGTTCACACGTAGATGAAACCTAATTATTTGGTTTGGCAATTAATTTCTTCAAAAAAAAAAGAAATATCTGCTGTTCCATACATTTTGTCGAGTTAAAGCAGCTATTCCATACATTTTGTGAACGTATGGATTCAAATCAAGTGCGGGGCAATTAAGTACCAATGATGACGTATGATGCCGTAGATGACGGCACGGTTGGTGCAGTGGTTAATCGATTGACTGCTGCGCTGCGTGTCGCGAATTCGATTCTCGCACGGAGCCAATAATTGTATGACCTACAAGTAGTTGTTCCGGGTCTGGCTGTTTGTGTATCTGAGTTTAAATGTTGGTAAACGCACCCATAATACAGGAGAAAATCCTAGTGTGGGGCAACTTTTTTTTTTTTAAAAGGAATAGCATGTGACTTTTTCAATTCATCGAAACGTCGTTAAAAGGGATTCGCCGAAATTATGCTACATTCAGTTTCATACAATTTTGAGTTTTGACTCAGATTCAATCATATAATACTCGTATACCACTCGTTTTGTGACAGGTCTGAAGGCGGTGCAAACTATAGTTAGTGTGACACTTACCTTACTGATGATAGTTATGTAAACGTTAGTGTTGTCAAAAACAGCAATACAATGTGTCAGTTTTCATACGGAAGCAAACGAGCCAGGAGTGTCAAATGACATGTCATGTTTTACAAATAATGGAGTCGCCCACATTTTGCTTATTGGAATTAAACATTTTATGTGTTTCAAAAGCTTTTTTTTAATTTAAATTAATTAATTACCTACGTATAATTTACATAACTTAACTTAAAACTACCTAGTTTAAATAAGAGTGATTTTGGCACATTTATTAATGGAAATGATGTTGGCAAAATAGACGTGTCACGTGGCCCATGTTTAGGATCTTATTTGATCAACAAAACTGTCGTAGCTAGCTACTGAGTTTTCGGCGTTGAAAATATTACCTAATGTTTTTAAATGGTTAATTTGAATCAGATTTTGACGTAGATAATTAATGCGTAATATGGTTTCTGCTTTCTGGTGTACTCGGGTCTGTGATTGACGGAAAAACTCGTGATTTTCATACCGTGATATAGAAAACCCCACTGTCGATAGATGAGACTAGTCATAGTTAGTTAAAGTTTATAATTATAACTATCAATAATAAGTTTTCATGATTTACCCAAAACCTCGCAGACGCACATGGAAGCGATAAAATTTAATGTTAGAAAATGGTTGAGCACTCCTGCGTCTTCGGTCAGTCCTATAAAAAGAAATTGTATTGTTTAATTTCATTACAATTCAGAAAAATGCGCGTTTTGTTGTACGTCTTCCTCTTTGTTTTTGCTAAGACTGGAGAAGGGATAGATTTCGGCAACTACGATACTTATCCGCACCTTCAGAAGCAAATGGATCTTAAGGCACAACACTTCGAAGAACCTGTGCCCTTTGGTCACATCACTCGAGAAGGCTTTGGAGACCCGTTTTCATCAATAAAACAACCAAGAGATAATTTAGAACTGAGTCTGAGAACGCCGAAAGACAGAAGAGAGGCGTTAGAACTGCTGCAGAATGCAAAAAGTGAAAACATATTTTTTTTAAATCCCGATGTACCAAAATTTTTCAGGAACCCCAGTCCTAAAGACGAAATGCTGTTAGAAAGGTTTATAAATCCAGTGAAAGAGACTAATCAGACAATGCTGAAATGGTATGATTTACCGACGATACAGGCTAGGAATGCAATGATGCCTCCCAAGCACCAATATATTCCGAAAAAGAAAGCTCTAGTTGGCGCCCCTGTACTGCCACTATCAGCACCGAGTGCTGGAAAGCAGCCGTTCTTTTCAAAATATTCGTTCCAGTTAGCTACCGATCGACCAGAGGAGCTTATGAACTGGACCACTTGCGACGAATTTGCTGTTGGAGCAGTCTTTTCTCCTAAAGATGTTGTAAATTTGAAATGGACGCCATTTTTCATTTGGGATAATAAGGACATTGACGTTGCAATAGAACATACTTTTGAGTATCCAACCAATAAGGTGAGTTGTGGCGTAACTGGCTTTTAAGTATTTAAGTGGATACTTTACAAAATACCAGTATATATACAGGGTTATTGGTAAAACACCATCAACCTCTTAAGGGGTCATTGTACTCATCGTTATGAACAACTTTTACTATGGGACCAAATATGAAATCGCGAAAAAAAAATCTGCTGTTCCCTACATTTATGTTTGCAGAACTCGTCAAAATGTATATATATCGTAGACAGTAGGTTTTTCTGTCTATATACAGTACGCTGTATGCATCGGTTGCCAACGCCCTACTGAGGCAAAAAAAAACTTTAATTACGTGTGGCATGCCAACAGCCTGGTACTGTCAATTTATTTTTTTGATTCAAGGTTTGTAACTATAATTTGTTTTGGAGACTAAGCAATACTGTCATCATATTAAGACCTTTTATCGTGCATGAATCTCTGTTGCAGCTGGTAAATGAATATCATTTAAGATACGGCAAAATATTAAACAAAACTGTCGATTGGAGCAAAACTAAACTTTTAATGAATGGAATAAGTGAGGCACTGCTGATTGCAGCCGACAAGAGGGGCTTGTTCGATGTTATAGCAAAACACGATTTACCTAAAACTATGCCACGTAAGTTCTAACCTTTGACTGATTTATACAATAACAATAATAAACATGTCTTTCTCGTCAGCACGCATTAGGATGCCCATGAGACTCGGGCTTATACCCGTTTTCACTAACACTAGACAACACATAAATATAATACCAAAAAAAAAGCGCATTGTTGGATTTTCAACGCTCGCTCGGCTCAGGGAGTCTACTCTTGAAGTCCGTCAACGAAGAAACGAGCCCGTCCGAAAGTAGGTACTTTGATACTTCGGAAGGCCCGGGTAGACGGCGCGTTGTGTTTCACGTGCACCTCAAAGAGATGTCAGCAACAATGACGGGGTTCGCTAAGGCCGATGCCTGCCAGGGTTGCGGCCCGCAACCCTGGCAGGCATCGGCCTACTTGCGGGAAAGTCCGAAAGGGTTACCGTGGCCCCTGGCACAGGCAACTGAAGGAACACGGGTGGGTTTTAGTCAGTAAGAGCCTGACACGCCCTCCCGCTCCGCCCAGAGCGGGGGAAATGATTTGATGACATCCAAACCTCAAAAAAAAAGTTGGGTCCTGAATCATTTGCTGAATCTATGGTGACAAGTTGCGCGTCGATTTTTTTTTTCCTGCCACCCTGCATAGAAGAAGAACATATTTCAATATTATTCATTTCTACACTGACGTACTTAACCCTTTTCAGCCGACACAAAACTGCCTACGGTGTCATTAAGAATAAAGATAGAAGATCCATATTTAGTAATGACTTATTGTGAACACCACTTCGCAACGATCATGGCCGTATCAGGGAATGAACCAACTGATTCCAAAGAAATGATGACTGAAGCAGCCACCATCAAGTTTGTAGGATCTGGAAGACCAGTTTGGAGAAATTACATGTCCGAGAAAGAAAAGATACAAGCGGAAAAGGATGCTAAAATAAGGGAAGATGACGAGAAAATGATTGACATTAACGAACCAATGCCGCCCGTCGGTCAGTGGGATTGAGCAGAGCACGAAAATACTAGATTTTTAAACGACTGCCAGAAGAAGGTTCTCAATTAGCAAGATTTAAAAATAAATGTACATTCAGCGAAAATTCTTTATCACGTCGACTGACTTCGATGACATTTTGTACAAAAAAAAAGGACTTTATAAATTCGGTCAAGTTCTGATGAGTGGTTTTTGAGTCAGCTTCAATTATAAATTTTTATTCTATGGTCTTTTTAAAAGTGTCTGAATAATTATTAAACCAACCCATTTCAGGTTAAATTCTTACGCGAGTAAGTAGGGACGTGGTAGGGGCAAGGGAAAGGAATTGGTTTCAACTTTATATCTAACCACTTTTTCCGACAATTATTGTTTATACAACATCATAATTAAATTGTAATTGGAAAATCATCGTTGAAAGTAGAATTAATACCTAAATGGTCAAATGAAAAAAATCTGTAAGGTGATTTAAAATTAGAATTTCGGGTTTAAGCATTCCAATAGATTCCAATACTTAAAGATCGGCCACTCGATTTGTAAGTGGCCCTACAAATTGGCATTCACGGGTTCATTTTCTGAGCCAATTGTTTACATTTTGACCGGATAGGTACTTTTGGGACAGACATTAGCCTATGTTGATGATGTTATAATACCACTACTTGCTATATAAAATAATAATATATATAGCAAGAAATTGATTGGTAGGTAATCCACACGAGAATAGGAAAATAAAAACTTTTTTATATGTATATAAGACAATTTCGTCCGGGTTTATTATGAACCGGCAAATTAAACAAATGTGTTGCTCTGAAAAGTCAAAGTGTTTATTTTAACATAAGTTTACAATTTTACGCTACGTACAATCACACTTTAGTTTTAATATCATACCTGAAAAGTCAAAGAAACGACATTTAAAGTATTTTAATATTAGTTTGTCGATTCCCTGCATACGTTAATTTTTATAATATTATAGCTTTTCACTTATCACTCCCTCTATCTTGAAAAAAGTCAAAACATTGACATTAGTACTTCCGTAGACAAGTGGCATCGTCTTTTCTAAAATATGTTGACAGTACAAAGGAGGCGCGTTTAGATCAACGGGAATAAAGAAATGTAATTTCTTTACATGTATATACAGCGACTTGTCAATTTAGGATCAGACGAGTGTATACAAAGTAAATATAATTACAACTTCTTAGGAGGACGTTGTTGTGGTACAAATGGGCCCTTATGTTATTATACAGAGTTGATACGACAGAGGGGCTTTCCTTTAAACTGCCTATACTAGGTACAATTTTCAAGCTCTGTACCAAAAATCAATTAAATAGGAACAGTAGTTTAGTCGTAAATGATTTTTTTAATTTTTTGTCCCGTTTGAACACGACCGACGTATCTTTCCTAACAGCTGATTATGTCTATACGCATAGGTCATGCACCTTAAAACGATAAATCTGAGTATAACCTACGATGCGTTGTTGCCGCTCTGACGCAAGTCACGAGCACAACCAAATATTTACGCTAAAAAGATGGCAATAAATACACACACACTTGCACTTTCATTACAAAGGGTGGTTGCGTTTTACTCTTATTTGTAAGCTATTTAGTTTGTAAGAAAAAATATTTTTTCTCATTTTTGGTGCTTCTTATTTTTATACCTTTTCCGTGTTATTACCATTTCAAAGAACATTATAATATATATTTGAACATACAGGTAATTTGTGCTGGTAGTCAGTTTGCTTAACAATTACTTTTCCCTGTCTTTATCTAAATACTTTAACTTAATTTTAAATCGGGGGTCCTAAGCTATTTAAGGGGGAGGCGCCAGGGTAGCCATTGAATGACTATTTCATGAAAAAGAATTAATTAACTTAGAGGGTTGTATTCATGATTTTAATTATTATAATTCTGTAAATACATACTTATTACGGTCGCGAATCATATTTTGTTCAACATACAGTCTGACACTGACCTCTATTATATTCCACCATGTTCAAAAAGAAAATACAGTTGTTTGTGTTTCGATTTCTTCGAACAGATGTTAAAATGCAACACATTCCAGCAATCAACAAACAAATGAAAATGAAACATCCTCAATACTGAGTATAAAGAGTGATCTTTAATAGCAGAGCCATTTAGTTTACTTGAAAACGACGACGCAAGAAAATTTAGTACTAAAACTAAGGACTAACTTGCGTACTAAATTTTGGAAAATGTTATCTTACGAGATATTTTCGCGTGTTAAGTTAATATCAATACTGATAGTTATAGCATTTCTAGTTTCTACAAACAGTAAAAAAGTTAAAGTGAAGCACGGTCCTTCTGGAATGAGTTTCGATGATTTTACTAACTGTTCAGAATTTTCCAAGTTTGGCAGGTTCAATCCTTTGTCCGTTCTTCGCGAAAAATGGTTTGTTTTCTACTACTGGGCTCCATATCGATCACTCACCACTTTTATTTTTACTTTTCCTTCGTCTAACGTAAGTATTACTCTTTATATTTTTTTTAGGTAAGACATTCTAGTAGCTAATTAGCTGATGCGTGTGTTTCAATTCGCTTGGAGATATTTATTTATTTATTTTGGCAAACCAACTAAATACACACAAAGACATAGTACATAATTATCATTTACAAATATAATAGCATTGCATGCATCTAAATTAAAGGTAAGCACAGCATTTTAATTAGATCTCACTATACAATAATAATTAATATAAAGACGGACAACCATGTAAGTAGGACTACTATCAATATTCTGTTATACTTAAACTAACTGGAATTAAATTAAATTAGATAGAATTAAATAACATACTAAAAACATAATAAAAAAAAAACACAAAACAAAATAAAATAAAATAAAAATATATATTTAAACTGTCCAGTCGGTTCTTGAAGTTGTAGGCACCCGGAAAATGTTCATTCCATGAAACAGAATGTTCAAATTAGACATAGTTTCTATTTTTAACAAATGCTTGAGTTAAGAGCGTTTATACCTTATGAGTGGCAACGTCGCAATTTAGTGTCATATTTCGTGGTTTTCAATTTTTATCATTTAATCGGAGCTATATTTTAAAAATCTGTTTAATTATTTTTTTAGAATTACGTGAAAGTGTTTAAAAAGTAAGTAACCGTAATGCTTACAGTTATTTTACAATGAAAATAACGCCCTGCAAGTTTCCAATGTATTATTTGCATATAAATAGAACTGTAAACGCAACGATTTCTTACCTTTTACACAGTTTTCACATAATTCTATGTGAAATGTATGTTATACAATATGTAACAAAAACCCTGTTGTTCCTTTTAGGGACGTATACATTTACCTACAAGAACAACATTGATGAAATTATAATTTTAAAAAAATGAGCATTGGCCAGTCCAGAGGTCAATACCAAATAACTATTAAAATCGGCACATTCAAAAAAATGTTTAGAGTATCTGATTTTACAAGTACATCTTTGTTTCGCTAAATAGCCTACGAGTTCGGCGACTTTCTTTGAACCGATAGAAGATGCCGCCAAAAGCTACCGCGGCGCACGTGCGTGCCTACCTACCCCGCGACCCCGCCACCCGCCGCCCGGCGAATCACTTCATTTATCCTTTAGTCTCCCGCGCAACCTAGTTTTGAACGGATGTTATTGTTGACCTACGTAGTGAGTGACTTGTGATTTGTTTACGTTTACCATGTCCTATTCTAACGTAGAATATTTGAATATGCTGATGAGCACGCAGACTCTACCAAGAACGTTTAGCGAGTCTACCATTACCATCGGTGATTGCATTCTAACGTTTGCACGTACGTACAATACCGGAAGTGTGCCCGGACGAGAGCAACATCGAGCTGACGCAGGAAGAGGCAGACCGAGGACTGGAGACATTGACACCGAGGAGCAAATGTTGGACTTGCAAGATCACTGATCTGACGCCTTTAGATTCTTTCCTCTGGGGCAGTGTAAAGCAACAGCTGTTCAAAAACACGTGCGATACGGAGTTCGAAATGCGTTCACAGATAGTAGCAGCATTTGACCACATCAAGTCCGATACCTCCGTTCTGCGGAGCGTACGTAGGCGTTGCAACAAAGGTGGTCATAACGAAGAGCATCTCCGAGTCGTCAAATAGACATCATAATAAATTAATGCATTCAAATAAACTTATGGTTTTATGTGACAGACGCGGCGACTTTGTTTTTTTTTAATGTAGTGAAGTGTTAAATGTAGTTTTAACAATTATCAATTGTGCAAAATACCGTGTAAACCAACATTTTCAAACATTCATTCGTTAAAGTGAAAAACAACAGCTGACAAGGTCACGAACTTTTGTAGCAAAATATGTAGGTAAGTGGCCGGCGGTGTACCGGCCGGCGGCACAGATCAAAGAGTGGGCGGGAACGTTCTATTTTTTTCTGGTTCGCGTCATCGCTTCATGCAGAATTGCAGAGGTAAGAAATCAGTTAAACATTACAAATATTAATTATTAAATATTTATTTAAATAATTTTTTTGAACAGTTTTTTATAAATGACTTGCTTTATTACGTATTTAGACCGATTCTTAAAACGTAGGTAAAAGGAACAACAGGGTTTTTGTTACATATTGTATGTGTTCTATGTTCTATTCTATTCTATAGTGCTAACAGAACCTTATTACTAATCCTACGGCGACTGTCTGTCTGTATGTCACAGAGCTGTATCTTTTAAACCTTAATTGGTACTTAGGTACATACTATCATAGTTTAGGTGGTACGGAACCCATAGTGCGCAAGTCCAACTCGCAATTAGCAAATAATTTTGTTATGTTGTGGTTCTATTTAGCCCCCCTTTCACCTTTCTGGGTGGCTAATTGGCACAGAATGAGCTATTCTGAATTCTGCCAATTATAGGAGAAGTTGAAATAGTTGAAATATTTTCAGCATACCAAACATCTGAAAAGATTGTTGGACGGGAATGTTGTCTTACCCGTGATGTGGTCAGCTCGTCAAATACTGATGGAGGATAATCAACATTATATAAGCTTACTGGTGGAAAGAAGTGACAGGGGGGAGTACTGGTTGTACCCTGTCGCTAAAGGTAATTATTATCATTAATTGTCTGCTTCGTATTGCTGGAAAGGGGCTATGTTACTTCCACTTTTCCTCATCTACAGCTCTATTTGGCCAATCTTTGAGAGAAGAGTCGCGTTCGTCCCGCCACCTACTCTAAGGCCTGACGTTGCCGTTCCTGCTGTTTGGAACTTGCTATGTGATTAGTAGTAATAAATATATTTTAATTCGTAACAATAATTTGATTAATATAAAGCCACGCCATCTCTTGGGTGGTTAAGGAAAAATGAGATTGTCAGAACCATCTTCACGTGGCGATATTTCACCTTTAACTATACAGGGTTACTTGTAATTCGACGTATATAGGTCATACCGTCAGGAGCTAATAATATTCAATAAGGTATTATTCTTAAAACGCTCAAAATTATAACTATTTTGTTGAATTAAGTACTTTTAATTATGTTCATAGCTTAATTGAAGTACCAGCTACAATACCCATACATAGTTTTCAATGGGACCCATTGTATTATTGTATTGTAGTTGAATTTTTGAATTTGGAGTTACATGTCAAATTTTGGGTAAATATCGGAAAACCCTTAAAATTGAAATATCTTGAAAACTATTGAATTTCGGCCATACATATGGGGGTTCAATTTGTTGCATTTCGGCCCCCCTATCAGCTCCCGACGGATATACATTGAATTAAAAGTAGCATGTATACAATGACATGAGTATTTACTTTGTAAAGTATTATAATATTATTTTAATTATTGTGAATGTGTGAACTATGTGGGTCATTGCTTTTTTCTCAGTTAGTTTAATCATGGTCTGGCAGTTTGAGTAATTTATGCGGCCTACTCAAATGTCCTTTCTTTGGTATTATTCATCGAATCGTTGAGCTGAGCTGCACGATAACTGACAAATGCGTGTACTGACTGGACTGGAATATTTTAAGGAAAGAACCACATATATTGAGTTGACCCACTCAATATATGTGGTTCTTTCCTTAAAATATTATTTCAAACACCGATCTACATAGTCTTCACATGATCTGACCAAGATTTTGTCTGGACTTTAGAAGAGACTGAGTCTATTTCGGCCTTTCTTCTCAGAATAGTCAGATAGGAAACGCTGACCTCATCTAGTTTAAAAAAATATGATTGACGTCTAAAAGTGTTTGTACAAACCTACTTACAGAAACAAAATCATTTAATTTTTTTATTTTCAAAAACATAACCTCTTCAAATAAGTTATAATATGCACGATAGAAGTGGGTGGAAACAATTGCGACCAGCGATTTTGACAAACGAAATAGTAAATGTTTCTATGTTTGTAGCACAAGGAGGACATAAAATCACTCCTCGTGACATTCGCTTGAAGCAGACCGGAGACAATCGCCTCCTTGGATTCATGGATTGCGTCGTGAGTATACAATTGTACAGGGTGGATTTTTGAGATGGAGCAGTGAGCTCTGTATCTTAACTGTGTAGCTAAAGGTAAACGGTCTACAGAGACTGTCCTTAACGTTTTTGAGATCAGTTTTTGATGCCAGCCTATGCTGTTTCTGAACTGAGTTTTGAGTACTAGAAAAGTCAGAAATCGCGAAAATCTTTTCCCATACATTTCGTAGGAAATGAGACTCAAAACTTACTTTTTTATGATGGATAGACCGGCACTACAAAAGTCAGAAATTGCAAAAACTTTTCCCATACAAGTCTAAACGTTCTAAGTTATTTGAGGTCTTTTTTTCTCAGAATGTCAGAAATGACAAATAACATACATAAATATACCATGTGGAGACGAGAATACGACCAAAAATTACTAATGCAAAGAAGTATATTTAAAAAGAAATAAAAAAAAAGTGATTTTACAAAAAGACTAAATAGTACCTTGTGATGGGTCGATTATGGGTTTTATCAATATTTGATTAAGTAGCTAGAGTGACTAAACTATTAGATATATTTGATTGAATTTTCGTAACCAGACTGTTACCATCTCACCGTGAAAACTTAGGTGAAGTGAGCGTGGAGTGAGCTGTCAGTGTAGTCCCACTGATGCTAGGGATTGACCAAGCATTACATTTACAAACATAATCGAGATTTTAATTATATTTTTTTAATTTTAATTCTGTTGATCATTTTATATTATTTCAAAGCTAGTATATTGTTCCTGACGAATGTTACCAACACGCGCTTGCATATAAAAGAGCCAACAGCTACCATGTCAAAAGGACACACACACACACATCATCAGCCTACAGGACTGCTGGACATAGGCCTCTCCAAAACGACAACTTTGAATAATTGTCAGGAGATCAAAATACATAAGGAGTGGCTGGGTTCCTGATAACTCCTCCAACTAAGCCAAATTTCCTTGAGGTGGAGGTTTTCCTTCACCATGCAGCTATTGACACTATGTATATTATTACTGTTTTGTGTTAACTGACCCGTTGGTTTCGTGGTCGCAAGCGCGACTGCTGAGCATGGGGTCCTGGGTTCAATTCCCAGGTCGGGCAAAGGGGTATTAGTTTTTCCATTAGGAATTTCTGAATAACAGCCAGGAGTTTGAAAGTGGGCGGTGTGATACCTCCGTGCCTCGGGAAGCACGTTAAGTCGTTGGCTGATTGGCCGTCATTGGTCGAAGTCCGGTCTGGAGTACTATGCGATGAGTACTACTCAAGACATATAAAAATCGGTCAACATATTAGACCATGTTTTAAGATTCACATGCTTTCGCACTTTTCTTCGCATTTTCCATATATTTTCCATTTATATCAAGTAGGCCATTAAAAGGCACTTTTGAGGCGGGCTAAATTCAGATGCTTTTATGTTTTTATCAGGACCAATCTGTACTGGCTATGGCAAGGTTGAATGACGTGCCTCGAAAGGATAAACTACATGAGGAAGCAACGAGACTCGGATATCGAGGTAGAAGAGGAAAATCTTATCTGTACCAGGGACATGAGTGGGGGCCTATACCTGAAGCCGATGAAGAATTATATTGGGATTATCGAAAAAAAGGCTTAAAAGATACACCTACAGAAGATAAGAGCTCAGAAGGAAGCAGTGAAGAAGTAGAATCACAACCAATAAATAAACCAGAACATTCTAAAGAAAATAAAAGTAAAGCTAGAGAAAGTAAAGCTGTTTCACCAGTGGATGATTTAGATTATGAGATGTGCGTTAAAGTTGAACCTGAGTTATGGAATGACCCAAAGCCCAGTCATAATCCAGATAATCTGATAACCAAAGAAGAACTCAACAATTTAGATGATATACTTGATACAAACAACACTCTGGCCATAGAAGCACCAGATGGAACACTGAACAACGAGCAAGAGAACAAATTAGATAAGGAATCAGATATTACGCAGGTAATTGATAAACTAGACAATCACAAGGATGTCCAAATAAATGAAATGGAAATGCCACTGAATGGACAAAAGAACCTTGAGGTACACGCAGAAAATCCGGATCCAGAAGAAGAAGATAATTGTGTAGTTTGTTATAAGTCGCAAGTTAGCTATATTTCAACTGGTGAACGCTATATACCTGAAAGTACCCGTTCGATCACTAATTTAAATAATAATGAAGAGGTACCGCGTCCCGAAGTACCACTTGCCGAAATACCATTTGCCGAAGTACCATTTGCCGAAATACCGCTTACCGAAGTACCACGTGCCGAAATACCACTTGCCGAAATACCGCGAGCCAAAATGCCGCCTGCCAAGGTACCACCTGGACCAATGGCACCTCAACAAGACCTGACTAATTCTAGTGAGATAATAATTTTGAGTCCGAAGACACTCATGATCTGAAAAGTTGAGAGTTACCAGATATACTATAACTTCATTTAAGTACCTACCCAATAGAAAACAAGACTATACAAAACCCAATGACACAGATGAAAACCAAAGTCAAAGCATTTATTTAAATTATACCCTTTAAAGGCACTTTTGAAATGATAAGGAGTCTTTCAGTTAGTCAGAAAGTTGAAGCTAGTTGCCCATTCCAAAACAAAGATCTTTATGGTGAAGAAGAGGCAGTCAACTAGGTACATAGGTCCTTTATAAATTTAGTTTTTGACAAAATTCTGGTTTTAAGATCCATTTAGTCGGTTTTCTAGCATGGACGATGTTGGTAACTCATGGTGATGATGATGAGTGATGGCACTGATCATGATCGTCATCGTCCACGACGCTACTCAAAAGTAACTAACTATACACAACCAATTGCAAATTAGTTTTAGTCTGTTCCAAAAGTATCAAATGTAAGTGTAAACAAACCCTGTACAGGTTAGTATTTTTATCTCACGGAGCGACGCGCGCTTTACTTGTGATTACCAAGTGTACAAACACGCTGTAAATGTGTGTGGCGCAGGCTAGCTCTCAGTACTGTCCGAGGCAATGGCGACGTGTGTGCGTGTGTGTGTTATGTGCTGACGCTACTCGTCTTCACGCACACCTTTACAGCGTGTTTGTACACTTGGCTACCACAAGTAAAGCGCGCGTCGCTTCGTGAGATAAAAATACTCTACGCAATCACTCCCAAAAGAAATTAATCACACATAAGATTTTAAAAGTTTTAACATTGTATATCATAAAAATATTCAAATAATCAAATAAATGCACTCAATTTGTAAGTCGCACTACGAATTGGCATCCACAGGTACGTTTTCTGATTCATTTGTTTTCATTTTCATCACTTAATTTTGAAGCTGACCATAACTAGTCTGTGATTGGTTGCTTCGTTTAGGGACCGCCATTATGTAACAGTTTGTAACTGGTAATTTGAGAGTAGCGTCGTGAAGGCATATTGCCTATTAGTAATTCGTTGTGATTTTATAATTTTACAACTTGCCGTCAATTTTACGACATACGTAGGTATGACTTAAAAGACTATACCTACTTAATACCTATTGTCTCCCATTTTTTATGTATGTGTCATGTCTTGTGTATAATTATCTTTTGTTGGAGATCCTAAATAAATATGTCGCGGCAAGTGGCGCCGCCTTTATTTGTTACGAAGTTACTGGAATCACCAAAATGTCGGATAAGAGTGACACTGGCTGGTGACTGTCACTCTAGAAGAGCATCGCATCGTAGACAGAGAACTCTGTCTACGCGTCGCATCGATGGTTGCGCGGCGGCTGTCTTCTGATGACAGATGATGTCATGGGAGCGCTGTCGTACCACGTCCACGACGAACTGCTATATTCCGGCACAAACCTGATGAATATTGAAGCTGTTGAAACACTAATACGATGACCACTTCTGGCAAAGGCTACCCTGCTCGTTACACCGTACGTTGCTAATAGATGACAATATTACCCACCATTAGGTATATATTACACTGGCTTTTGCAATTCTACATTCCCAAGTTGTTACAAGTAATTCGTTTAAACATTTATCTAATAGCAACGTAAATATTTAAAGCTATTGTTACGAAACCATTCCTCAGGGCATTTTTCATAATAGCCGGGTAATTATGGGAATAGCTACTTGAATTGTGGTATGAATAATGAAATGAGATCTCAGTCCGTTGGTTTATTGCTGTTCTAAGTTTAAAAAAAAATGTTCGATTTATCATTTCTAACGTGACGATATTATCGTGGACGTCCACGTCTATAAAATTGATGGGATTACGTGCACGTTATAACGTTATCGTGGACGGGAATTGAAAAGCGTCTTCTTATATATCCTTACATTTTACTTCTTTGTGTTATCGTGATGCCGTGACGTGGACGTGTACGTCCATGATAATATAGTCACGTTAAAATTATAAAAGCGTACATCGGTTTTTCCGTGTTGAATAAGAGCAAAATGTTGTGTATATAACGAGGTGGTTTTAAATATATACAGTTTTTTTATTACTTAGTAGGTAGCTATTGACATGGTGTGCTATAAAATGTTAATACAGATTTTGAAATTTGTGAGTTTTTTTTATTGCTGTGCAATCTATGTTAAAGATTTATAATTTTTTATTTATGCCTAATTCATTTTAAAATAATTATTATTGTAAAGTAAATGCATTTAACTATATATTGAATACACTTTTTCGCTACCTATTCCATTGTTTTATTTAAATATAGAATAGTAAAGAATTATAACGAAAAATATTTGTTCTTTTGTCTGTTTGTCTGGATGTATGTTCCGGATTGGTGCAAAAATGGCTGAACGGATTTGGATGTTTGGCACACAGGTGGGTGGGAAATCATCAAATAACTTTTCCCGTACTGGGCGGAGAGGGAGGGCGTGTCAGACTCTTACTGACTAAAACCCACCCGTGTTCCTTCAGTTGCCTGTGCCAGGGGCCACGGTAACCCTATCGGACTTTCCCGCAACCCTGGCAGGCATCGGCCCTAGCGGACCCCATCATTGGTGTTGACATAATATCTTTGAGGCGCGCGTGGAACACAACGCGCCGTCAACCCGAGCCTGGTCCTTATCGGTCGGCAAGCTGCCCATTGCTCGCCGTCCGCATGCCCACGCAGGTAGTTTATAACCTGGATTAACACATAGGGTACTTTGAATACCGGTAATACGTTCCTGATATCTTTCGACATACACGCGGGTGAACAGGTGAAGCCGTGGGGGCAAAAGCTAAGCTAGTCAATCATAGTTCTCACTAATAGTCGTCATCAACTAAAATCACATAGTGTTTTAAGAAGCGCAACATAACATAATCAGCCTATACAGCTGGGACACAGGCCTCCTCTCTGTGAGAGGGAGTGGGCCATAATCCAACACGCGAGCACCGTGCGGTTTGGTGGATGTCACATGTCATTGAATTCTTGGTTCTGAGACATGCCGGTTTCCTCACGATGTTTCTTCACGGTACTGAGAGCAGTGGTGATGAAATAAATTAAGTACACAAAGAAATGTGCCTGCTTGGGTTCGACCTACGATACGTCAGGCGGGGCCGTTACCACTGGGCCTACTGTGATAGGCTTGAGTCTCACACATTTTTATCACAGTTTGGGAGCAAAAACCGTGATAAAATGCATGACTCAAGCCTGTCACAGAGGCTGTTCTCGCCCCGCAGCTCATTTTTCTAAAATCACATTTTTATTATTAATTAACTAAACATTCTAGGTACTCGTAAATTGGGATACGAAATCTTCCGTTTATTTATGATTTTATCTGTTAGCTTTATAATAAAAAAGCGATGTCCGAAAAACGGGTTTTTTAAAACACTATGTATCGGGCTAGTGATACTTAAACAGAAAGCGATTTCTAGCTGGTACCTAACTATCCATAGGCTTGCAACATGTGTACGATTAAGCTTCGGTAGGTACGGATATGTAATCTTTTATTAAAAGCCCCATTTGAGCGGGGGGCAATAAAAGAAGTGAAATAGGCAACGGTTTAATGGCCGTCTGATCTTACACAGATAAACTTTTCCGGATAAACAGTTAATGATTAAATTAGAGCCAAGAGGAGTATCGTCGGTTGTGGTGGAGTGCGTCGAAGCAAGTGGTCATCGAACCGAGCGGTGTCGCAGCCGCGTCGCGCCTCAGTTTACCGACGACGCGTTGATCATGCCGCCTGCTCATAGTACCTACTCATGCAGACCGCGTGCAAGGTGTTGGGGTCGATTCTCAACACCCATTGAACGAATTATAGATAGTCCTAATTTTATCAACAAGACAAAATAATAATCTATTCTAATATAATAATAATGTCAAAATTTGTTTATTTGTTTGTATGTTGGGGGTAACCTCTGGAACTACCGGTCGGATTTGAAAAAATATTTTTGCTTTAGATAGATAGCCTAATTCTCGAGGAAGGTTAAAAGCTATTTAACGTCGCACTAAACCCATGAGTAGAGCAAAATCAGAAAAAGTCAGAAAGAACACTAAGCGAAAACAAAGTGATAGCGCGGGTAGGCGATGCGATGCGACGGGGTGGGGCGGGGGAACAATACATTTCACGCGGAAGCTAGTATCTCAAAATTCTATGCTGGCTGTAGGTGTTGGGAGTGCACGATGGATTTAAAAAATACACTTTTGAGGTCAAGATGCAGGTTTAATCGATTTAATTTAGTTATTACATTTTTAACAATAATTTCGTGTCTTAGCCAATGGTGGATCTTGGTACAAGCTTCAAATGTCATCTGTCAAACATCTGTCATCCTCACAAACCACCGACTAAACAAAACTTCAACCATAATTGACTATAATTTAGTTACATTGCCAACTCTAAAACTAAAAGCTAATATTATCATGTACTTAGACAATTTTTCGGACACAATAAACTAACTAAAATAAAAGGTTATAAGAAACGCGTCGTCAAACAGTGGCAAAAAAAAAAGTATACAAACAAAGTGAAGCCCGGACTCTTACGCTAGGTAAAAATACCAGGACAACCTAAACAAAACAACAAGACACAAAACAACAACGTCATCGTACAATATTCACAAAACGCAAATCCAGTCTCGCGGCCTTCGGACACTCTATGGAAACCGATGGAGCATTCAAAATGAGCATATTTAGTTTAGTTTACTATGACATTTACTGTCTATCTAGACTCTTTAATGGCTAGGAAGCGGCGCTCACCAAAGAACCTGTCCTCCATTATAATATTACACAAGCCACGTTAAACCGTCCGCTTTGGGTATAAATTATTTAATTTATGGGTTATTTTTTGTGATGGTAACCTTTAGTCAGATATGTAAGGTTCCGAAATTAAAAGAGGCCGTTACGTGGTTATGTCCGAAAGAGGTTTGATAACTGTAGTTTGGGAGTTTGTGTGAGATTGGGGAGATTTTCGAGTGTGTGACGATGTACTTTAGTAGATGATTTGCATCGGTCAGTATCTGAACTTAATCTTAAATCAGTACTAGGTTTATATTTTTATAACATATTAAAGCTGAAGAGTTTGTTTTGTTTGTTTGAACGCGCTAATCTCTGGAACTACTAGTCGGATTCGAAAAACCACGCATCACACTGACGTCACGCAAAATCCTGCATCGCGCAAGCAGATTTTACCGCGCAACTAGCATACACATACAACTAGCATGCACATACAACGACCCGACATCAATCGTCGGGCAGTTGCCCACCAGACACGAAACCCGTCTGGTCAGAGTATCCTCCCTTTTCTATGGAGGTATGAGTGAACTTTACACCTTGTTCCTCGTACGCACGGCTACAGATCAAGCTATACATTTCCAGTATAAGCTGATCTCGCATTGTATAGCATTTCCTTACAATGAGAGGTCAGTGTAAACTGGAAATGTGTATAGCTTGATGTGTAGCCGTGATTACCTCTATACGATAGCCCGATTCATGAGGAAGGTTTATTACTTATTTAACATTACGCTATGAGTCTAAGGATACGAGCTAAAAGGTAAAAGAGTCAGAAAAACGCTAAATGAAAACGAAAAAATTATGCGGGCGAGTGATGGGATGCGACGCGGTGAGTCGGGCGCCGAGGGAGTTTCAGAACAATGGTGGCTGTTATTTTAGTACATTGTGTATCTGACGTGTCACAGACTGAAGCTAGTAATGATGTAGGGAGCAAGTCGATGGATACTTAGTTGTCCGAATCAGGAGGCCTACTCTCTATGGCCGTCAAGGAAGTTAAGGGGGCACGTCCGAAAGTATTTCGATACCTTGGAGTGAACCCTATTCCCGAATAATTTACTTTCTCGGACGAGCAATAACACATCGGGAGTTAGGACAACTGTCAAATCGTGTTGTCATTCAGTCTTAGGTCGGGCCCCTAACTAATCTTATATCCGTAGGTGTTACGGTATAGGAAAAGCCCGTAACTTCGGTTGAAACTACGGAATTTGTGCTTAGGGAGTAGATCTCTTGGATGAAAGACTGATTTGTTTGTTAGAATGTAGATACAGTCACGTAAGATAGTAAAAAAATGTTATGGTGGTGATTTTGATATCTGCAATTTATGACTGTAAGTGCACCCACGATACTGGAAACATGTATAGTAGGGGCATAAGTGATCAGTGTCTCCCATACTCCCTACAAGTCATCATCACCATCAGCCTATAATGTTCCCACTGCTGGGATTCAGGCCGCCTCTCTGTGAGAGGGAGTGGACCGTAATCCACCACGCGGGCCCAGCGCGGGTTGGTAGATGTCACATGTCTTCGAATTTTTGGTTCTAGGAGATGCCGGTTTCCTCACGATGTTTTCCTTCACCTTACAAGCAGATCGCACTAAATCTGCCTGGCCTTTTCACAAGTATATTGGGGTCGGCTTCCAGTCTAACCAATATTTTACTGGAGCGGCTTTCTATCTGACCTCCACAACCCTTTTACTGGGTAACACGGTACCGATAGGCAAGACTGCTTGTCAGTCTTTTGGGCTTCTGACTTCCCGTAACTACTGTCAAAGATCTACGGGATCAACAGCTTAACCTGCTTTCCGAGGCACGATGGGTCTCGATATGTAATGGATGGTCACCCATCCACGGACTGACCACGGCAATAGCAGCTTAATCTGCGATCAACCCGTGCGGCTGTTATCATTTAGCCACAAGCCCCTCCTGCAAGTAGACCGCACTGATGAATATTTAATCTTTAAATATTTTTAACTCCTGCTTCTACTATTAGTAACTCTATTACTTTAAGTTTTCTATGATTTCTGACACCGACTACTACAAAGCTTTTGAGTAGGCATACTAAGGGAAATATTTAACTGATCCTCTAAGCACTAATTGCCCTTCTAATCACGTTTTTTAAATTAATGAACCTCTAAAAACTTATTGCACATCTCCACCTTTTTTTTAAATAACTGTGCCTTATTTTAACTTTCTGGTTTGCTCACAGTTGCAGTCGCAGTACTAAGCTAGGGCAGCCCGGCCAAATAGGTTAGGTTAGAACTATGAATAACCTCGCGCGAGCCGTGCGAGCGCTTCATCCAAGTTGGTCGCAACCTTTGTGTCCGAAAAATACAAACTTGCCAAGTGCACTTGGCTAGTTTGTATTTTTCGGACACAAAAGGAGACGCAATCATTATAATTATTAAAGTATACAATAATATTTGAGCGCAAATAAAAGTTATTAGAAGTTTGATTAAATGCATACCGTATAAAATCTTTTACCAACATATTTTATGTGTATATTTTTGTTGAGAGCCAGTTCCTTCACAACCTCGCACCCACGGGACGGTGCTGCTTCACGAGAGAAATAAATAAGATTAATGATACCTATTCATTTATCTTCCTACCTTGCGATAGTCTGTTTCAATTTAGAGTTCATCTTACCTTTGTCTTGTTTGAAACGTTACAGTGGCCTGTCTGGCCATTTTTTGGTACAAAATATGGCTTAGAATTCCTATATATTTCAATTATGAATTATAAGTGACCAATTATGAATGTTTACCCTGTGTGAAACAGAGTTTTTCAATGTACATAGAAAATAAATTCTTATATTAAATGATTAATGATTTTATTTCTGTAAGTAGGTTTGTACAAACTCACAAATTGTATCTCCTTTGATATGAAAACCACGCTTCAATAGGTTTCACCAATACCGGTTGGTGAGACACTAGAAAGTTCTACAAAGTAACAAATAAAATAACGAAGACCACTAAAAGGTTCATAATATTATATTAATACCTAAAGAAATAGTTAATTTACTAAGCTATAAAGCGTTTTGTTCAAATTATGCTAAGCTTAGTAGCGCTTGTTACAAAGTTAAGAAGTTTGTGAATATTTTATCGTTACGGAACATAGGTACCTGCTAAGTACCGACCGATAGATGGCCGCAGCATACCTGTGTAGCTTATTATAAAAGCAAGTATAAAAGTGGTCGACATAACTCACAGAATAAGCCACCTGAAGTAGCGATGCGCCGGCCATATTGGCCTTAGTATCGATGACCGTTGGGGTAGAGGTGTTATTGAGTGCGGACCGCGAATCGGCAAATTTAGGGTAAAGTAAGGACACCCTCAGACTAGATAGAGCGACGATCTTTGGAGGGTGGTAGCAGCTGGATGGAAGTTCCCGAGAATTGAGTTGAGTGACGTGCACATGGAGATGCCTATGTACAGCAGTGGACTGTTGTAGGCTGATGATGAAGATGATGTAATCACATGGCAAACATAACGAGTGTAAAAGACACTTAACGAAGACAGTCACTGGTACTCCACGTCATTGTTATATCTTTTTTGTACCGGCCCACACCTGGGAATGTTCTGGTTACGGGGATATTGAAGGTAAAAAATTCAACTTTGAAGGACTTTTTTCACGATAACCAGTTTTTAATGTTATTTATAACATAACACAACTTTACCTTAAAACCCATAAGCACAATGGTTTGCGTGTGTTACATCGCGCACTGCCTCAAACAGCAAATTTTCACACTAAAAATAAAAGTCGTTTCCAATTATTTTTGTTCAATGTTACTTAGTTTTATGTACAGAATGCGTAGTTGACGGCTGTGATGGGTCTTTACTTTACTAACACAGGCTACAAGCAACTGTCTAGACACAAAGGCGATAATGGGCTAACTTTTCAAGCGTCTGATTTTCTAATTGTTTGAAAGTCACCTCGAATTTCTATCACATGCTTGTATACAGGAAAGATGATCTACGTGATAAATGTCATCTTCAGGTTCAGGTCAGGTTGGTCAAACCTTCCACTTAGTGGTTACTTTAGAAATGCTTATAAACCTACAATATATTACATAACTAACTACACACATCAAAAGTGTCTAGGGATCAAGCATTTTTATGCGGATTTCTTGAGATTAAGATGTGGCTTTGTAATAAATTTATGATTTTATAAATTTATATGGATCCTTTTTGGTGCATTTCATAATTTGAATCAGGAACTGTGAATCAAATTCGAGTAAAAGATGAAAATCAGCTGTCAATATTTTCCCTATAAAAACATACAACGCATTGAAGATATTATTAGTGCTACTGTTTCCCTACTACTGATTAAAACCAACGTTATTATGGAGCGGCGACGTCATTTAAGCAGGGAAGAAATGCTCAGAGCCGTGGGAATGATAGAAGCTGGTTCCCGGCAACGTACTGTGGCTTTAGCTCTGAATACAAGTCAGAGTGTTATCAGTCGACTTTGGACACGTTACCGAAGCACTGGTACCGTGGCTGAGCGCCATGGAGGACGGTATCGCTGCACCACACGGAGACAAGACCGATACATTCAAATCTTAACTCGAAGAGCTCCAACAATAACCGCCATGATGTTAGCCGTGAGGCTTCATCACTCTTCAGGGAACTTAATTAGCGACCAAACAGTCAGAAACCGCTTGCATGAAGTGAACCTTCATTCCCGAAGACCGCTACGGGTACCACCTATAGCAATGCACAATCGTAGGATTCGATATCAATGGGCTCTTGAACACAGAAATTGGGCAGAAGAACAATGGCGTTTCGTGTGCTTTTCTGATGAGTCTCGTTTTGGTATGAGACCGGATACAAGACGTATACGACACTGGAGAACCCCTGGACGCCAACAGCGATTAAAATCCTGCCAGGAAGTCCATCCTTATAGTGGTGGAACCATCATGGTATGGGCGGGTATTTGGATCGGCGGAAGAACTGAGTTGATTTGGATCAGAGGCAACCTCAACGCTCAAATTTATGCTGAGACGATTGTATCAGACGTCATCGTTCCTCTACAAGTGCAAATCGGTCCCTTATTTCAGTTAATGCATGATAATGCACGACCGCACACCGCAAGAGTTGTAAGACAGACTCTCGCCGCAGCTAACATCAATGTCCTGCCCTGGCCTGCTCAGTCGCCAGACTTGAACCCGATTGAGCATGCATGGGATATGCTACAGAGAAGAGCTCTGCCGAATATGGAGGGTATCCAGTCGCAAGAAGACCTTTTTTTGTTGTTGCAACGAACATGGGCGGCCATTCCACAGCGTGATTTGGATGAACTCATTTTGAGTATGCCAAACCGATGTTCTTGTGTTGTTAGTGTTCGCGGTAGAAACACGGATTATTAATTGTTTAAGTTACCCAATAAAATTTTAAAGAAAACTGTTATTTCAGTCTTTTTTTCGAACTATTGTGTTAGTGGTTCAAATGTCAAAAATCCCTTTATTAGGAAAATGGCAAATTTCTTTATTAATGCAAAGGTGACTTGGTTTATCGTTACTGTGACAAACGAAAACACTTTATTTTATGAATCCTTAAAGAAAATTTTAATTAATATCAATCAGGAGAAAAGTTATTGCAAAAATATATGTTGATCCCTAGACACTTTTGATGTGTGTATTTACACTAGATGTTACGGTGTAGTTATTAAATTAAATAACTAACTATGCTACACTTTGTAGCGTAAAATAAAGGAAAACACACTTTTATTTTTGCCACTGAATAGGTACGTATAACTTGATTTATTTTAAAGATCAACAAAAGATAAAACATCAGATAAACAAAAAAAAAATATTAAAAAGTAGAAAATACAATATAAAAAATTCGTCACACTACCCGATGGGCTTCGGTAGGTTTATTAAGTATTAAGAATGAAAATACTGAAGGATTTCGTACCTTAAAATAAATTTAGAATTAATTGGACAAAACAGCTTGTAACTGTGGTTGCAACTAAATACTCTAACCGAAAAAAGGGCATCGAACCTTCTGTAATCTATTAGAATACAAACTAAGTTTAAGGTTAAATGTAAACTAAAAAATACTTTTTTTTTTAAATACATAAAATTTTCCGCCAAATCTTCTCCCGGAAGCTCCGTGACGTAACTCGTGTCTCTCACGACCCTTTGAGTAGCCGCTGTGTCAAGCTGATGATCCCTCTGACCTTAGATCTGGTAAATCGCCTCAGAAAAAATCACATTCTACTGCTAGAAAGACTCCGTCAGATAATTAGCCTCCACCAGCAAAATGATTTGTGGAGCAGAAAATAAATGAGTCGGAGTTTATAATTCTTCGGTGGTGTCTCGACTCGCCGACTATACCTACGCTCCTGATCCAGAATCACACGAACAACTTGTAAGCAACATGTGCCAATTTTGTAGGGCAATATTAAGACCATGAATACTTTAATGTATTGATTCCAAAAGCAATAAAAATATTCTCCGTCCGTTGGCAGTGACGAATCCTCTATAAGTGACTTTTTTTTTGAGTAATTCTCATCAGATGTCAAACCAAAATGTTTATTTGAAAAAATTAGAAAATAAAATTTCTGGTTAAGCAGAGTGACAAAAAACGAGGTTGCATGTTTTAAAAAAAGAAGGATGCATGTTAATTAAATAGCATGTAGTATTACTAATACTACAACTTGCATAGAGGTACTCGTCTGCATCGCTGTCATCCGGAAACTTGCCCAGAAGACTGGCAGCATTGCCACGTTGAATGGCAATGCTAATTCTTTGGCCAAAGAACGAACCAGCCCTCTGGTCACGTGAAGTGTCGACCAGTCGGCGAGAAAATGGAGACACGCACTCGGGAGTCGGTCCCCACAACCCAAGCGTTTCGACCTGAAACGGCTCAAAGCTGTAGCTACCATTAAGGTATTTGCGCTGCTTTAGAAAAAGCATTTCAAGGAACTGGAAATCCCAGTAAACCTAGCTATTTACGGTATTCTGTTTCGTACTATGGACATATTATGCACTGGAATATAAATAACTGTTTAATTCACAGTTAATTTTACACTTTTATGGACCGAACTTATTTTTGTAACGAAGTTCTTTGACCGTCACGGTACTGTTGTACTTTTTTATTTTTTTTTAAATTATGTTTTTCTCTCACATTGTATATTTATTTTATTGTGCCTGTTTTTTTTTTTTATTTAGTTATACTCGTAGGTCCCGTCACGTAAAAATAACGCTGGCCTGTACCTACCTATATTCCAGCCTATTCCAAGGTACCTACTAAGTAGCTACGAGTATTAACGCTATTAAGTAGGTAGCAGTCGTGGTGGGCGGCTATCGTTCTAACTTTATAGAGATTCCCAGCGGTGTACCGCAGGGATCGCATTTAGGGCCCCTTTTCTATAATGCCTATTTATTTGATATAAGTGACGCCATAAAACATTCCAAATATATTATGTATGCTGATGACAAAAAGATATACTACAAGATAAGATGTATTGACGATTGTAAAACTCTACAGACTGACCTTGATAATCTACATAATTATTACCTTAAAAACAAAATCTCAGTCAATGTAAACAAATGCCAAACTGTCACCTACACTCGCAAAAAACACTTCCTTAACTATCCATATAACTTTAACGGCACTAGGTATAATAAGCAAGACCAATACAGTTCGTGATCTTGGCGTTATTTTTAATGAGAAACTGTCATTCTCAGAACACGTAGATAGAGTTAGCGCCAAGGCTTTCAAAAATTTAGGATTTGTTTTAAGATCTTGCAAAATGTTTTAAAACACCGAGACGCTAAAGACAGTTTATTTTTCATATGTACGTAGTACACTCGAGTACGCCAGCCCTATTTGGTCACCATATTACACTATACACACTAGCCAACTGGAAAGAGTACAAAAGAAATTCGTAAACCACCTTAACTATCGTCTCCGAAAACCCCCAATGGCATATCAACTCAGCTGCAGAGCACACGGCTTGTTGACTCTCGAGGATAGACGCAAAATGCTAGACATGTGCCTATTGTACGACATACTCAACGGACGACTTGACTGCCCAGATTTAGTGTCTCAGGTGACATTCAACACTCAGCGCCGTCGCACGCGTCACACGCCACTGCTGCACATACCCAGACATGCCACGAACTACGTCAGGAACTGTGTACTCACGCGCATTGCTCGAACCTATAACGCTTCATTCTGCGATGTGGATATTTTCAGCACATCAAAAATGACATTCAGGAAGCAAATTGTAATTGTAGATTTTAAAAAAGAAACAACTCCTTTAGTCGTACCAGATGTACCTATTACTCTAAATTTAACTATAATTTATTTTAGAACGTAAACTGTTCTTGTTTATGTTCACATTTATTTTGTCAACTCCCATAACAGTTTATTATTTAGTTCTCATTTCATTGTCTGTTCGTAAGCTATTACACTCTTATGGTTAGGTACTCAGGAAAACCTATAATTGGCCTAACCTATATGTAATATGAAATTTTGTAAGTATCTTCTGTAACGCTGTTGGTTTTTTAAATAAATAAATAAAAAAAAATAAAAAGTACCTATTAAGATTCTACAATAAAACGATTACACTAATATTACCTATATAACAATATAACACAACTCCTTCATGTTGCACGGCGTTATTTTTACGCGACGGGACCTGTACTCTCAAACGTTGTTAATTTATTTCATTCAAATCAAATTAAATAATTTTTTTTTGTTTCACATAAACCTACATGGGCACTTATGAAACGTCAGCAGCTAGGTGCACGATTCCAATTGGTCGTTTCCTATGCAGAAAAGTCGACGAGAAAATTCAAGGTTATTCTTTTAGAAGAATACTCGTTTTTACAAACCATTGCCATTTTTTCATAGTGCCTGTTATGTAATACATAGTATACAGCGAAAGTAACCTCGTTCCAACCGGGTGTCCCACGACTATTTTTGTAAACTACCACCTATTTATCCTCCACATAATTATACCTAAGGTCAATCAAATATATTTTATTTAATATTAGGTACAGTGCCTATTTCACGACTTTATTGTCACGTTAGAATAATATTTCGACTTTTTTATGAAAGTGTTTTCTTTTAATATTTATCTTGTGTGTGTAATTGGACTTTTTAACCTTAAAAGTTTATGTTAATGCGCCTCTTTAAGTGTAGTTTATACTTTATGTTATTATGGAAGAGTTGGACAAATTGTGTCATACTTTAACGTTAATTTTAAAAAATACAGTTTAACAAAGTTAAAATGTGGTTGTATTCGTTACTTATTTGTTAGTGAGTTTTAATAGAGCATTTACTGGCTCAGATTACTAGACAGTGCTGCAATTTTAACAAAGTGACCGACACTGCAAAGACTTAAGTACCTTAACGGTGACTTAGTAAGTTAGTATTGGATTGTGTTTGAGTATTCAGCCGTAACGGTGTTGATTTCTTGTATGAGGACCTAAGCTACTTAGCATATTCAGTCTATAATATTCCCGCTGCTGGGACGCAGGCCTCCTCTCTGTGAGAGGGAGTGGGCGGTAATACACCACGCAGGCCCAGTGCGGGATCGTAGATGTCACATGCCTTCGAATTATTGGTTCTAGGACATGCCGGTTTCCTGACGATGTTTTCCTTCACCGTTTTGAAAGCAGTAATGATGACAGACCTAAGCTATGTACCTACCTACAATTGTACAAAACGTGTTTCTATCAATGTGTAACATTTTTACCTATTTGTATTGCTCATAATATATCCACACTTAAAACAGTCAAAAAACATCCATATTCTCATAATTACATCCTCCACGAAGAAGTAATGTCCGCGCGGGGTCAAGCGACGCGGTGCCACCATCCATCATAAAAGTCATTGATGGATGATACTCTGGGCCAATGATAATTATTGATAGCGTATTGATGCTCTGCCAGACTTTAGGGGTAATTTTTATGGTGGTAGTTTGTTATTTTTACGATTTTTGAGAAGAATAGGTGGTTTTTCAGGCAACTGTATCGAAGAACAAAGCATTCTCATTGTCTTTCTCTAAATCTTCTTGTTATCAAAAGATCATGATTTGAGTCGTCTAGTTTCAAAGTCCGCTAAAACGCTTTTATGTCAAATTTTAGATTAGTATGACATTTAAAAGTATTCTCGGAGTAGTACAAATTCGTAAAGGAGATTGGGCATATTTGTATGACGGTTTGCCCAACCATTGTAGCAATAAAGGCTATATGGTTATATCTTGTACTACTTGCCCTCATCACATAAATGTATTTTTTTTTACTTTCAGCGACGTCAAAGTATTTTTTTTGAATATTTAAAAAATTGCATCCTTAGCAAATAACCTACTTGTTTGTTTAGTGTGTTATTGTCTGATATTTTAATTTTTACGGATATTTTATATTCACTATCATAATATTATATATATGTATGGTGTATGTATGTAGCCTACTGCTGCATGCTATTTTATTTGAAAGTGGCGAGTGAAGTTCAAAAGGGGATAAAAAATAAAAATAAAAGTGCATTGATCGCTATTTTTATTTGAAACAACAATATATCAGAAAAAAACAACTAAGTATAAGATTAAGACTTACACTTTTATCATGTACAATAGAAATATATTATATTTATATATATAATATATATATAAAATATATATATTTATATTTTCCGTTATTATTAATCATTCTCATCATTTAAAATAATATGATCTAGAAAACTTGCCGGGATTTGAAAATCATTTTGATGTCTTGCAAATCCCAAGTACCAAACTATACTCATAATGTGGGCACAAGTTCCGATAGTACGACTTCCGGTTAAGCACGAACAATAAAGGTGTGGTAAAGCCTCTCTACCTGTCATATTGGTCTTAACTAAAATATACGAGTAATAGGTTTTTCTCAACGTATGTCGTGAATGAATCTGTCCTCGTAATAACGCACAGTTACTTGCATCTATTTCATAATCCGTTAGGTTTGGACTTATTTCGTGGCACACTTCTATTGTATATATACCACCCCTTAAATGTTCACCGACATACGATTTGGCCAGTTTTATTTGATAAGTTCCAAGAGCAATCAATATCAAATCTTCTTCGCTTAAAATAGGAAAAGGAATATTCAGTGTGTCACTATTTATTTGGATAAATTGCGCCCTTCGCCTGTTTATATTATTTTCTGTTACGAAATTACCAAGACGATTTGGTACATCTATTCTCTCATTAATAATATTAATAATCTCGCTAGCGTGGGCATTATTTTCTAAAGGCGCTCTAAATGCGTTAAGAAGAGCAGCGGCTATTCGTATGTCAGTAAACATATGGGTCATGGCTCTATTAAAATAGTCCTGACGGAATAACTTAAAGTCTCGTTTGATGCGCCCATTAATAACTTCTACTACCCAACGGACTATTGTTACAAGCCGGGATTCATTTGCTTGGTGAGTGGTAAGTTGCGTAGCGTTACGGTCTTTTGACGGTGGCATATGCCATTCATAGCCGAAGCTTTCAAGAACAGGTATTGCATCCCTAAATCCACGGTCAAGCACGAACGTATCTCCTTCATGAAGAAGGTAATGTAAAAGTGCATCTTCCTCATTGCAAATACGGGACATTATAGTTGCATCAGAAGTCCTGGCTGAGTATGGGCCAAACACTTCTAAAATATAGCCGTCTGGACAAACTACAACCAATGGCTTTAATAGATTTCGGAACTTGTGCAAGCTATATGAAACCTTTTGAAATAAAAAGTTACTACTCTTCTGAATATATATATAAGTGCCATCCAAGATTAATATTGCCTTTGGCGGATTATTTTCACTACTTCCGTATATGGCATTTGGGATTTGCAGGCTGTGTGATATGATTTCATCTCGGGTCATATGATCTAAGCCAAGGTGTCGCGGTACAAACTGAGATGAAAGGCAGTCGCGGGCAACATTCATGTATCGCTCAAGTGCTCGTCTGCTCATTGACAAGCGACTCGCGAGTCTTTCGTTAGATTCTCCCGTGCGAAGCTTCATCAAATAAATGCCCAGTGCGGTTTTTGGACGATTACAACAGTCTGTCAAAGAAGGTATTTCCAACAGTAAATTGTTGAACTGCACAAGCGTTAAGCCAGTGCAAAAATATAATTCATCTGCGTCTATATTTTCAACAGTGTCAGAATCGAATATTTTTTTTCCAAATATGCTTTGCGTTGAGTTTCCAGCACATAATCTGTTAATTGGCTCACAGAAAAAGACTCAACAGTTCTTAATAAGTCATCATTGTCTAAATCGGCCCATATATTGGATCGCAAATGACGTTGACATACGCGTGCACTGCCTGGAGTGTATATTTTTAAATGCATTAATAAATATATAATTATGTTCTTAGGAATCGTCATTCGTTCTACCTCAAAACAATTCCTAAACATACAGCGATTTGACGTATTCGACAATCTTTTATAGCCGGATAAAACCACGGACTGATCTTGTACGTTCACATTTATAGCATTTGCTTGGTCATCTGGTTGATCTGCTACAGCCTGCTCACTCTGCCGATTCATTCGGTCTTCATGACGCCTTGCAGCCACCAAACAGCGATAGCATATCATCATTCGGTCATTTGCAATCGCCTACAACAACGAAAAAACTCAACTTTTATATTGTTATTAGTCGTATCCGCCACTTTCGTGGAATATTAATAATATAATAATATACATATAAGTAAATATAACGGATACTAGGTAGTCCAATACTCCGAGACATCAGTATATTAGCGAATATTACTGTACATATTACATTCGTTTTCGTATGGGGCCTCGTACACAGGGACGCGTTGCCGCCATTTTGTTATGCGTCGGCGACGTGTGCTTGTGTACGAAACCCCATACAAATATACTGCGATAGTCGTCGGGATACTAAGGTCGTGGAATACCGGTAAGTACTTGCTTCTTGTGTAAAAATACGGACAAAAATATTGTTTCTTTATTTCCAATGATAATAGTCTTAATCTTTAGTTAGTTTGTATTGTTTGTTTGCATTATATCAACATTGCACCTGTGAAGTGAATTACCTGATGTATGTTGATATTATTTTGTAGAACATATTCAGCAAATCCAGGTCTTTCTTCAAGCTCGCCTCGAGTTAAAATATGTCGCGACCTGTCTAGTCGCACACTCCGACCACAAGTCACACATTGTTCTCTATGTGGTTCCATTTTCACCAAAATCCGGTAACTTGGAGTAATCAAAGTCCGTTTAGAATAACCGAATCGTAGGTAATAACAGAAACAATGTCCAAACACAGCCGAGTCGTCAGTAAAGAAATCAAACCATAAAAATGTCCAAACATAGCCGAGTCGTTAGTAAGTACAGGAATCAAATCACTCTGAACGCACGTTAGCACCAGAACAGTATTCACGAATGAATGGCGACATGGGGATGAATAGTTTGTCTGTTTGTTGTTCCTTTTGTTTTAGGTTTGCATACTATCTCGCTCACTCGCACTTAGTATTAGCGAGAGCGAAAGCAAGCCTTAACAACAGTAGCTACCTTTCTCGCTCCCTCACTCGTTGTGTGACTCACTCACGCGCACTTGGTGAGAGCGCTTGTAGTGACGCCATTTTGATTTGTATTATTACACGTGGTAGTTTAAGGGTGTTACTACACAAATCGGACATCGATCGATTCGACATTGATCGATTGGTGTGGCTTTGTCTGATCGATGGATACCGTTAGAATAACCTAGATCGATGGCCGGTCGATGGCATCGGTCGACGTTGATCGATTAACCCCGGCTATAATCCATCAGTTGCTATTCGTTCACCTCGTTAGCGTAGCTTAGCTCTGTAGTTCGCGGTGTGAACCAAAGTATGAAAAAGAGGTGAAATGATGCTCGCTCGGCTCGCCCGTTTTCGTTTTGACAATACTCTCATCGGCTCCTCTCCCCGCTCCCCTCCCTCCCCTCGCTCTCCCGCCCGCTCGCTAACCCTCCCCTGCACTCCTCCACCCTCCCCCTCGCTCTCCCACCCCGTCGCTCCCCCACCCCTAGCTCCCCTCGCTCTTCCGACCGCCCGCTCGCCGTCCATCCGTAGTTTTTGACGTGAACCCACATCAACAAACAAAGCTTCGCTTAGTTTATATAGTTTCCCTCGCCTCACTTCGCCCGCCAGCTTGCTCGCTCGCTCGCTAGCTGGCAGTGTGGCCGGCCCTTCAGCGCGTGGGCTGCAGGCGGGTGATAACGGGGAGCGGACGGCGCGCGGCGCGGCTCTTGCAGATCGCTCGACATCGACTAATCTGTTCTACCATCGATCGACGTCGACTAATTCATTCTACCATTGATCGATCGGTCTGGAAGAAACTATCGATGGACGTCGACTAATCGATGTTACCATCGATCGATGCCGTCAATCGACGATCGATCGATTGGTGTAGTAACACCCTTACGTATCTCGGTATGATATGTCAACTTCTTGTAGAATTGCTGACAAATACGTTAAACAGATGTAAACAATTTAATGTGATGTAAAGGAACTTTAAGCTCCTGTAACTTTTTACTGATGTAGATTTCAGCATCGCTGTCATACAACAAATTGTTTGTCTAAGTTATATCTTTGTAATGATATATTACTCAAAGTGCTACAATACTTGGGCAAATCTGCCCAATCTCCTTTGTTTCGTATCAAACTCCGCCATAAGGGAGTCTAAAATACGTTTTAAAAACAGTGTTCGGTGCAAAGTACTCTAAAACAAAGTGTGTGTTTCAAATTCCTCCATAACAAATCCAACCAATGGCAGCCTAATATTAGGCCACGTGACACAGTAAATTAGTATGGCGGATTCCGTTACCTGCGAGTGTTATTGCTGTGGTTTTTTATTGTTTTTGTGCGGAAAAAATGGAGGATTTACAACAATTTATAAAAAAGTCGGAGCCTGGTAAAGCACGGAAGAGATTAGTGAATAAATCAAAGTGGAAACGTGAAGTATTGCGTGAAAAAAGGTTGGTTACTTTCTTCTACTAAACAGTCAACTGCTGTTTCAAAAGTTGTTATGCAAAACAGGACCAAAAAATGGTTGAAAATGCTTTGGTGCAAAAATACAAATTAAATTTCCCTAAAAGTTCTTTGCATTATCCCGACTTTATACGAATGTGATTGACCTATTTGTATGCAAAAGGACGGCATTTATATTAAAAATTGTTACAAGTTATAATAAAAATACTAAAACAGTATTTTCGAGAAATTTGTAATCTTACATTAAGTTACCTACTCAGTGTAATTTTTACTTTTCGTAAGGTCTAATTAAAAAAGCCTGTTCAAATACCGTAATACTAACATTATTTATTATACTAATAATAAGTATGAATGTGTACTTATTTTATGTATAAAAAATGAATGTTGGTTGTTTTGTTCGTTAGTAATGCATTGAATTTGATGAAATTTGGCCCAGTATGTTGTTTTTTTTTAATTGGTAGTCAAATCTGTATTAATACTGAAAGTTCAAATAATGCTTTTGTTGTAGATACAAGCCAAATACCCTTCCAACATTCCCATCATGTGGACACAGGCGTAAGGCATTCCAGTGCGCGACTTTAACATGCACAGAAATGAAAAAATTCCACCAATCATTTTACAAACATCCGACAAAGATTTTTCAAGATAATTTTATAATAAAACACTGTACTATCACAACATCTAAAACTGCAAAAGCTGGTAGCAAGCGAAATCATTCATTAAAATATTTCATACGTAACAAGAGTAGCAAGATGATCCCTGTTTGTCAAAAAACCTTTACTAACGTATTGTGTGTGAAGAAAGACCGTATACAAGGAGTAATGCATAGATTTTATGAAAAGGAGGAGATGGCAAAAGAGCGTCGGGGTGGAGACCGAAAAAGTCAAAAGTTTGAAGAGAAAAGAAAAGCGGTGCAAGCCTTTATAGAGTCATTTAAAGCGAATGAAAGCCACTACTGCAGGTCAAAAAATATAAAAAGATTGTACTTACCCCCTGAACTAAATATAAAAAAACTTTGGCGTATGTATAACAAAGAACATCCCTGCTTAGAAGTAAAGCAACATTTTTTTAGAAATATATTCAATTGTTGCTATAACATTGGTTTTGGCACACCCAGGTCTGATGTTTGTTCGACTTGTCTGCAGTTAGATGAGAACATTAAAAAGGAAACAAATGCTGAGACGAAAAATAAATTGATGATTGAAAAAAGAGTCCACCGTTTGAGGTTCAAAGCATTCTATGAGATCTTGCAAGAGCAAAGAAGTGATCTTCTAACAATGAGCTTTGACTGCCAAAAAAATTTAGGGCTTCCTAAGGTGCCAGATCAGTCCGCCTACTATAGCCGCCAAATCAATTTCTACAACTTTACTATAGTAGTTGGTAGCTCTAAGGCAAAACTAACCAAGGAAAACATATTTGCATATACCTGGAACGAAACCACACACAACAAAGGTAGTAATGAAATTATTTCAGCAGTTCATCACTTTTTAACTAATTTAGATATTATCAAAGAAGAAATTAAAGTCTTAAGAATAGTAGCAGATGGCTGTTCTGGGCAAAATAAAAATTCCGGTATGGTAGCCATGCTTGGAAATTGGTTGACAACAGAAGCACCCAGACACTTAAAAAAGGTTGAAATAGTGTTTCCAGTGGTGGGACACTCTTTTATCCCACCCGACCGGGTGTTTGCTCAAATAGAGAAAGATTTGAAAAAGCGTGAAGTAATTTCGTCACCTGAACAATATCAAGAAATTATAACTCAATATTGTAAATTGACTGCTTTAGATACAATTGCAGTACGAGATTGGAAATCGGCCTACGCACCAGTTATTAAACCAACCACTAGCTGGCATGTACAGTTCCAAAAGTGCAAAAGGTTTTTCTTGACACGTTCCAAAACAAATAATTTATTGCTTCAAGGGGAACAGTCTTATAAAATTGACATTAACGTAAAGAAGCAGATTACAAAGAAAAATAAAAGCATCACTATGTTGAATCCAGTTGTTATTCCAGCAAACCAGGTTATTCCAAAGAAAGCAAAGATTACCGATGTTTCAAATCTATTAACGAAACATTATGGAGAGCAATGGAGAGAAAATGAAAATTTAGCATTTTATAAAACAGTGGAAGACAGAAAGTCTTATGAGCAAGGAGATATTGAGGAGGATACAGCAGAGATACCGAACGACCTTTGTGAAGATGGCTTTGACGATGTCAACCTAATAGTATGATTTAACTTTTTATGTTTGCCTGATTTGCAAAGTAGAACAACTACCTTACTGATTTCTTTTCAAATTATATTTTTGATTAAAATTGTTTATCTGCATTTT
The DNA here is from genome assembly GCA_937001585.2 of Brachylomia viminalis. NCBI lineage: Eukaryota > Metazoa > Arthropoda > Insecta > Lepidoptera > Noctuidae > Brachylomia > Brachylomia viminalis. The sequence continues at coordinate 9,928,907 of OW443314.2, forward strand.
TATTTACCTACTTGCTGGTCAGTTGTTGTTGCATAATATTGACCATCACCACAGAATAGCTTAGTTTCAAATCCCGCTATTTCACAAAGCTCAGTTGCAAATGCCTCTATAACACATAGTAAGTTTCAAAATCCGCCATATTTAAAATCAAAACCTGTTTTTAGTCTAGTTTTTGGTAGTAAGTGCAGCCTTTTTTAGTTTTGTTAATATTAGGTATCTTTTTAGCAATGGAAAAAATAAAAATTGCCTAATAAAGTACAGTTGTTTCTGTTTCTAGCTTTTTTTTTCATTCCTGTAAAATTTTATTAAATCGTTTTAGCGGGATTTGCAACTGGACGACTCATTTAAACAAATAACGCAGCAATACATTTATTTACAAAACCTTAGTAATTTCTGTTTACCTACGTTACTTAGCAGTGCTCTGTTCAAGTTTAAAAGTTTGTGCTGTAAAATATCATTTTGACGTATTATAATTGCGCTACAAAGTTAAATTGGCGCGTGGCTGAAATTGGAACTAACGCCGCCATCTTGTTATTGAATACATTTCAAATGACATTTCGAAAAAGAATTGCACAAAGGTTGACCAACAGCGCCCCCCTGTCAAGGTCATTCAAGTGCCAAAAGATCCTTGTAGCAGTGTACAGTCCGTTCACAGCTGTTTTACCTCTGACAGCAGCAACCCAACAGCAGCCGTATTATAACGAGAATAAAGATCACAATGATTTTGACAGACTTATCAGTGGCAACAACTCAACAGCAACCTTATTGTCAAGGGAATAAAGATCACTTTGATTTTGACAGTCTTGTCAGTGTTAGCAACTCAACCGAAACCTTATACGAATGAGAACAAAGATCACTGTGATTTGGACAGTAATGCAAAATCAAAGGTAAAATAACTGTGAACGGACAGTGTAGTTTCTGAGGCTGTGCAATATTAGATTGCTATCAATTGCTTTGTCACCCTGTATGTCATAAAAACTACTTAAACGGAACACTTCTTATTTATATACGTTCTTATCTCTACTTTTATTCAACTAATTTCCTTCTACGTAAACTTCCTTGAATCTAAAACTTTGATACTTATTGTTTTGTCATCAGACTTGAGCAAGTCTACAAAGTTTTCGATCAATACTTACGTAGGACAAACGTGTTGTATCTATAGCACATAGGCTTAAGTTATACTTACTTGATAAGTTTTATTGTCAGCAAGATAGGAAAATAATTGAGTGCTAGACAAAACTTTATATTTTACAACTTGTGTCAAGACATCCAATGAAAGAATCCGTTTGGGAGCTATAATGCCACAAAGGTATCAAAATTATAACACTCCCCTTATTGCGATGATGGAGACTCAAATATTCATGTGGAAATTTATATCAAACCTAATAAATTAAGTATGCCTGCCTTTAAATGGTGCAATTATAGTTTTGAACTAATTAAAATCAAAGCACCTCACTATAACCACTCAACGTAAACGAGGCTTAAAAAGACGTTAAGTAAAACACTGGAAACCAATATTAAAAAAAAAATACGTCGTTTAACAGCAAAAACGCGAGAAACATCGACACTTTAAAGCAATAATTACCTTCTAATCGGTTTACCAACACGACCGAGATGGTTATCAACGAAACGAACGACAAAAGCCGACCCAATTGTCACCCATGTCCTTTAAAATCCTGTTTCTATGCGCGAACGTAATTCATTACTCGTTAGAGACCCCGATTATCATAAAATCCTAGTAGAAAATAATCTCGGGACCGAATAAATATGCCACACAGAAATTTAGTACCAAAAGTCGGAACGGCCGATGTCCTGCTGGGCGAAAAGGGACCGCGCGTCGGCCATGGCGCTTCGGCGATCGTTTTTTATAAACATAACCTACAAAAAAATATACATATATTTTTTGACTGTCATCGGGAACTAATTTCGAAGAGTTTTTGTGGTTTTTCTGTTTAATAATTATTTCGTAAACGCCTTTGTGGATGTTTTATTGGGAACGTGTACGTAGGTGCGGGCGACCGAATTGTGTAGAGTGTATCAACTTTATAAGTGTTGTAAGTGGTTGCATTATTACTGATGCACGATTTTCTTACAATGCCTAGATTTGAAATGGTTTTGGAGAGCGCGTTTAGCCGTCATCAGAGCCAGTTGTCACATGATGGACACGTAGTTAATTTAATTCTGTTATTGTTACGATGATATCTTTGATTATAGACAAGTATATAATCAAAGGATGATATTATATATATATTACAGCCTCATGCCCAAAATATGTCTAATGTTTGGGATATCTTTTAAGGCAGCTGTACCCTGAATAAAATATCTGTCCGATGGCAGTCATTGCAGTCAATAAGAGATGGTCCACCAAATCCAACGCTGAAAATTGTCTTGGGTAGATATTATCCAATTGAATACTCGACACTCCAATTCTGAGTTTATCCAATCTGTAACCGGACCATAACATTTAGCTACAGCCACTAACATCCAAATTCGACTAACAGCCAATTTGCTATAATTGAAACAGTCACGGGAAAACTCGTCTAACTATGCGCACGCGCCGAACACGCCCCTGAAATACATACGATTCTACACCCATGTTAAATCTTATTTATCTATTATATGCTTCTTTTCTTCAATTCTCCAATTACCCACAACCTTAAACCAACTGAATTTGAAAGGTCATAAAGTTGAAATTGCTTTAAAGCAAGGGTTTTGTGGTTGACTATTTGATAACTACGCATACCCGTAACGAAAGAGGTCGCGTGGCGATTTGTATGGGAAGTATGGCGACTCAGGGTGCTGGCAAATTGGTTTTTAATTATTTGAATTCGTTCCTTATATTCCTCGGTATACAGTGTGAATTACCATAAAATGGATTTAGTTTTCTTTATGATGCCCATTTTGTTGTACAATCTACTAACTAAGCTATTTGAGTGCATCATATACATTTATTTTTTCTTAAGGCGAGAGTATGGTTTTGTAAGATTAAAGAACTCAGTTTGTGCTGACAAACTAAATACTGACTTATTTTTACTTGACATGTTATACTAACTACCTATATAGAAGCTTATAGGTAGAACCTTCTACGAGTTAAAACCGTGCCAAGAACTATCAATTTAAAGGTTCATTAAATATAGGCTCACCGTTAAAAACGTAGGAATAACAGGATAATCTGCCTACGATGCAAATAATTACAGATAATTCTAGCATAGGTTTCCTGTTAGTAAAGTGTAGGAAATATCCTACAGTTTACTAACAGGTAAGTCAATTATTAAGAAGTTGGCTTGGAATGCAGAGGTATTAGATAGGAAAGCGTTTATTTCTACACACGTATACCAATCATGGACTTTTTAAATACTAACATTAGTTACAAAGGCCGTTAACGACTAAAGTAGTGGGTCGATCACAAATATTAGTTAAAGGTACCTAAATAATTATTAGGTTAAGTTCGGTTCAAGCTTTTAGAATATTTTTGTGCGCAATAAAGAGATTATTTGAGTCTCTGAAATTATTTTAGCAGTGCATATTTCTTGAACACGTACCTACATGCTTAACTTAGCCGTTTTGCGTAGATGTGACGCATGATTCCCCCAATCTTTTCTTATTTTTTGTGATGTCCTTTTTTGCGTCATGTTTACCGCAAACAAACGCACATTCTTTCTTTCTAACTGTTTAAGTTTACCGGCAAGTAAAATATTCATATAATTATGTCAGCTCATCCCAAACTCTCCCTTAGAAGATACTCAACATTTGAACTAATTATGACTACAATCACAACATAGGGTCGCCCTATGGTTGCCCCCGAGGTATGTAGGCACAATTTGTTGAAACTCGCCCGGAATGCTGGCAATGTGCAGTGCTTGCATTTCAGTACAAGTACTGTTATTGACAGAAGTGTTACGGGGACATTTTGGATAAGGGCTTGATCTTCGACCCAAAATGCTCTGGGGCTATGTTTCCTCAAAGCAAACGCTAAAAAAAACAAGAATTGACTTTATAAGGAATACACGTTGTTTAATTCATTAGTGTGTGTGTGTGAGTGTGCGTAAGCTAATTATTATAGATACGATTCGATACACTTTGCCTCTAGTAAATACTGTATTGCGTAAGTTTTTTTTTTCTGTTTTATGTATAACGAACGACCAATGAAATAGAGCTCAGTTTGATGACGACGTTGCTTCCAATTCAAATTTTTAATTAAGTTATAAAATAAATTACATTATTTTCGTTATCATTTATTTCTATTAGTGGCTATTTAGGTAAAATAGCCACTAATAGAAATAAATGATAACACCTAACATTTCCAAAAAAGGGTTTCTGTTAATATAAAATCAGGTTAATGTCTAAATCAAGATAATTATTTCTTCATATGGCGATAGAGTTGTGAAGCGTGGGAGTTCAAGATTACTTATTGAATTATTAAAATAATTAACAAACATAATGGATGGATGTGTTACAATTTTTATTTCTTTATTAAGATTATTAATACTACTGTGCCACACGTGTCGCTTTGTTATTTTTATTGTGCCTATGGATATTATATATTATGATCGATGGACTAAATGTTTCATTAAAAGTTTCAAACATACGTATGGAAATACATATATTATTTGGTAACATTATAAAAAAAAAACTTGTTTCAGTCTAATAAAAACATAAGCGGATAGTAGGTAGTCGATTTTTATTTATTTTGCGATTTTAAGAAGTTAGATACTTTATAAAGAAACTAAAACTGTGTCAAAAATAATATCTAGGTTATAAAATCAGTTTGATCGATTTACCATAATAATTTAATAAAGTTACCGAACATAATGAGTACAGGCTCACCTTTACATTTAAATAAGCTAATATAAGCAAGCATAACAAAAACTACAAAGTAAAAAATATACCTACCTTTCTTCCCAAAATAAATTAATAAATGAAGTACCCGTCGTTGCACTTTTGTCCGCAACTATACACTATCGGTCCCTAATGAAGGGCTGGTCCCCGTACGAAAGGTGCAAGTGTCAGAAAAAGAGCTCGAACCCGCAATGAATAGCAAAAATGTTACATTTCATGCAACTAACGCAAGGATGGGGCGGTGGACCGTGGTGTGCTCCAAGTTGAGACATTTACATTACTTATAAGTCATATTTTAGGAAATTTTTTATTTAAGATGATAAACGTTAACTTATATTAAAAATGGATCCCTTCACAGACACCTCCTGTTAGATTTTGTGGGTTAGATAAACTAAACTACACGAAACTGTAAGTTTATTCTTTCGAAAGATCCTCATAGGAGTGTCTTGAAATATTTAAGCCCAGACTATAATTTTAACATTGAGACAAAAAAATCAAGTACCAGCTAACATACTGTGGGTGGGTTGCAGCTGAAAATCAGCGTCAGGTGGTACACCTTGTGTTGTCATCTGACATTATGCTGAGCTGAGGCCCGTTTGGCATTATAATTTTTGTATTCTGTTTTTATAGTATTAAGGTGTATTTATTTTGCTGTAATGCCAATAAACGCATTTTCTTTCTTTCTTTCTTTCTTTCAATACTAAAACATGACTAAAAAATAATATCTAATTTTTTTATGATAACCAGAGAGGTCGCTAAACGCTTACTGCTTGTAACTTACACCGATACATCCAAGTCGTAACCCGGGGCTGGTACAACTCAATGCTTCCGGGGGGTCGCTGAGCCTTTGTTTTGTGGCCAGAGTACTCGGCTCACTTCGGCTCACATCGGCTCACTCCGGCTGTTTCAGCTAATTGAATAACATCAATTTATTCAACAGTTTGACGCCACCTCTCATTGAATGGCGGACATATTAAGTGTCTGTCCTGAAACTACTGATATTTGTTAAGTAATCCATAGCATAGGATCATGTCAGATATATAGAAATAATATATAAATTATATTATATAATAATTAATTATTTATTTATTAATAAGGATAGTAAATTCATTTATTATAATTAATCTATATAATAAATATATTTATTAAGACAGATAACAATAATTATTAATAAATAATTATTTTTTTATTTGTAATGTGCGTTTTGGTTTGTGCAGAATAAACATTTTTTCTTTCTTTCTTCTTTTCTTTCTTTCTTTCTAATAAGGAAAAAAAGGAAACAACAGTTGTGTTGTTTATTTTCTTCCAGTTGAACTGAAAAACTATCTTGTAGAACTTTTGAAATCTACGTGCTAATTATATTAAGAAGAGAAATGTAAATATTGTAAGTATAAGAAATTAAAAGGTATTTTATTTTTATTTTTTATTTGCAACTAGCTGTTGCCCGCGACTTCATCTGCGATCCAGAATGAAAGTAGTCCTTACCCAGATCATGGTTTATCTATGTGCCAAATTTCATCCAAATCCGTTCAGCCGTTTTAGCGTGAAAGTGTAAGCAACAAAGAAACAAACTTACTTTCGCATTTATAATACTTGTAAGAATAAAATCACGCCTGTAATCCCCAAGGGACGGGCAGAGGTGTACCTACAGCGTACACTCAGTAAGTTGGTAGATTTTTACTCCAAGTAAATCGGTCATTCTTCGATATTTGATGACCACACTTGTACTTTTGCGCCGGCGCCGGTTTTACAAGTTTTAAAGAAGTTGTAAGATACATTAGTGGAACGTGAATGTGACCATCTGAAACAATATTACAGACACCAACATACAGATTAAAAAACATTTCAATATTGTTGGTGGTGGCGATTCATTGGTTTTTGGGTTACGTCTCTGTGTGGAAATTGGTGACTACATTGTTATATTCCAACCTGTTAAAATAAGTGTATAGTAATAAATAAAAAAAATCGATCCGAAATAAATAATCGGAAGCAAAATATTTTATTTTCCACTTTCGTCAAAACTCACAACTGTGTATTCCCATCGTAATCAAAATGTCATCCATTCTAATCTAAACTTGGAGGGCCATCGTGTACACATTGGAGCCATTACAACCAGCTTACAAACTATATTTTACTTTCCCAGATCAAAAAAGTGTCAACAAGCTTTTTTCTAAAGTTCACACCAACTAAAGCTGATTTGCAAACAAGATTAGTACGTAATCATCATAAAGTACTCAAATGCAGATCAATTCGAACCTCGGTGGACATAGGGTATTACGTATTAACATGAACAATATAGTTACAGAAGGTTCAAAATCTATAGCGAACGAAGTATAGAAGAAATGACGGTCTACGCTAATTGCGTAGCGATAACCACAATTTGCTACGCAATTTCGTAGCAGTGCTACGCACTATTTTATATAAGTACGAGTAACTTACAATTGTTGCTATGCCGCGCCTTTTTTGCAGCAACACTTTCCGTTTTAATATTAAATTAAAGTATTGAATAATTTTGTTGATGCTTTAAAAAATATTTACGTGATATTTGAAATTACATTTTGCATGATGGCATTTACCCACATAAGTTTTTCAAGCTAATAAAACTTCCTAAACTTTTTGCTGCTTTTTTCGCCTAGTGTAAACCTTCTTACATATTTATTTTATGGTGACGTGGCTACGTAAGCCACGCGTTAGTCACGTGACGTGCGCAGGCGCAGCGTTTGCGCTTCCACGCAGCCGCATCGGATCGATCAGCAACGCTCATACATTATGTGTAATTAAAGATTATGGAATAGAAAGAATTAAAGTGTGGTACTACAGAAAACTAGTTTACGTTATGATGATATTAAAATATTAATTTGAAAGCTTTTTTGTTAATTAGTCATAAATTATTTCAGTTTTTTTATTTTATTATTTATTTCTGATTTTGACCTTTTGTGTTATTTATGTGGTAGATAAGTGCAACCGCATCCGGTTGCAATATACATTATGATTTTAGAATAAATAAAATAGAATTTGCAATAATTAAATAATCGAATGAATCGTAGATTATTAAATGTTAGGTAAGTATGGAACTGTGTTTTGGAAAGTAAACGCATAATTTAGAAAGTAATAAAACGTACCATGAGCTTATGCCACACCATTAGATACGTCTACTTGCAACCGCTCACAATTGAAATTTAAACATATTCAACTACTTAATTTAAAACCCTTTAGTTCACACTTGAGCAAAGCCGGAATAAAATCTTTAAAATTTATTTTAATACCATTACATCATGCTTGTATTTTGCGACAGGGTAAGCAGATGTGTTATTACACCTACCAGTCATGGGGCCAATTATATTTAGGCTTCAATTAATAAGGAGCGAGTCTAATGCTATCAACCGAACGCAAAAAAAACGGGATTCTTTTCACAAAATATTACTCATAAAATTAATTTATTAATTTCAAAACACAAGTTACGCAAAGCAAACTATTAGTATTATTTAGTGGTAGAAATAATCATTCTCTTACTAAATGATTGCATCGAACAAACTGCCCCTGCGCAATGCACCGTCGCGTCGACACGTCAGGAATGACAGATTGTGCCACGCTAACTACGATGGGGTGAGTTGTAATACCGATATTAATGATGATAAGCTACTGTTAATGTGAGAAATTGTACCCTTTCTTTATTTTAGAAACTAGTATTGATGATTGTGAGAAATTAGAAGTCTGACGGCGGAGTGGGTCTAAATAAAAGATTTTATGGATTCAAGATGTAGATACTCGTTTGCCGTAGGAGTAGACGTCAAACTGCCATTTTTATTTGCATTAACAATATTTCGAATTCGTAACATGTAACGTAGGTAGGTAGTACAGTATACAGGGAGTATCAAAAACAAATCAGCTGTTCCCTACATTTTTGTTTGTAGAACTCGTTAAAATGTAGGGACCAGCTGATTTTTTTTTCGCGATTTCATATTTAGTCCCATAGTAAAAGTTGTTCATAATGATGATACAATGACCCCCTTAAGAGGTTGATGGTGTTTTACCAATAATCCTGTATAATTGAATATAGGATCACAGATCTATTTGCGACAAGCCCGCTTTTATGCTGCCAAGATCTACAGTGGCCACCTACCACAAAACTCCACGAAAATAAATCACAGTGAGTCCAGGGAAGTTATTTAACTATTATGAATCCGCACAGAACTTAATCAAAAAAACAAAATTAGAAGAATAGGTAGGTCAATGAGCTGGTTAAAACCGGTAAGAGTCCAGTAGAATTCTTTGCTTTTCTTAACACCTTGACTGTCCCGTAAATTTAGGGTAATTTCGTGGTACGTCCAATGTTTTTTTATAAGCTGCTTTATTTTACAATGTTCTTAAGAAATTCAAAATTCTAGCTCACACGTCCAGCCCAGGAAACTGTGACGTTCGTGCAGTCGCAAAGTCACAGTCAGACAAAAAATGCATTACATCTAATGCACGGAAAGTCAACTAGTTAAAAAGTATTCATGAAAAATTCCCAACGAAATAAGAAAAATATAACCTAGTCTTTGTTGTCACGCAGTTGCCTAGTCGGGTAAAAAAGGCCAATTGTACCGGACACTGTCAGTCTGGTAGCACCAGTTATAAATAAACATCGGAGGTTATGCGCATGTCCTGTCACATCACTCAAGATGACTGACCGAACATGCGCAAGAGTATTTAATCCTTTTGTTTTAAAACAAAAGGTTGAAGGTTCTGACCAGTCAATGTCATTTTTTGCGCATACGTTCTTTAGTTGATGTAACGGACTTTGGTTTTTGACTGGGTTATTGCGACAATGTCCTACTTTTTTAAGCTGTAAACTGTATGGTATAATAGTCGAATGTTTTGTATTTAAAATGTTTAGTTGTTGATCAATATTCAGTAAATTGCCGTGTCAACTTTTCAAATTTTTTGTTGTTAAAATGTTTCTACGTGATAATGTTGATGTAGGCAATCTACTTAAAAAAAAAACATTTAAAAGGAAAAACGGAACCCTTATACGGTCACTTCGTTGTTCGTCCGTCCGTCTGTCAAGACCCTTTTCCCTCGGTAACGCGTAGAGGGTGAAATTTATATCAAATACGTAGGCCTATGGTTCCTTGGAGCTCTAAAAAATCAAGCTTCTACTCGTAAGTCAACACAATAAAAATATACGGCCATATATGCGACATATTTTGACAATCGCAAATAAACTTCCTGCTGACCTAGAATCATTAAATTTGGCAACAATAAAGGTCTCACAGCAGAAGTAAAGGAAAAACTCCGAAAACAGTAATTAGTACTTTTATCACCTTTTTGCTGTTACAAACTTACATTGCAGTTGTATAATTGACCGTGACGGAAATCGATGTATGGGAAAACATTTTTTCAACAACAAAGTTGAGTTTGTTCTTGGGATAAACTCATCCTTACGACGGAATCCTTTATAGTGCGTGGTCCGAAACGCACTTGGCCGGTTGCTATAGCTCAATGTTGGGATCCTTATTTAATTCTATACAGCATATCTGTTTTATAAGTCTTGTTTGTTTCATATACTACTACACTTAGCCCGTATCATAATAAAATATTTGAAATGAGTTTACCTCCATATAATAGGTAGGAGGTGACCCTTGATCATCCTTGACTATCAAGCAACTATGTCAAAGACAGATTGCTTTCGTCATTATACATACGGCGCCGTCCGTTTGCATACTGTCGCCGTTATGCATAATTCTGAGGTTCTTACTGGTTTGAAATGAAATGTGACAAACCACGCGCGAGCCGCATTGTTCGCAGTAACTAGGTAATCCAGGGCACCTCGACCAAATGGGTTAGTTAGAACTGTGACAAACCAAGTAGCGCTCGCACGGCTCACGGTTTTTTAGATTTCTTACCGACTAATTCTGATTTGTTAACTACCGACACGAAACTAATGTTAAGCCAATTTACTGCTTAATATTTATTTTATCCATTTAAATAATTGTTACGACTACTTTATATTTAGTTTACTGCGCTGATTTTACTGACGATCTTGTTAATAGTAGGTAATGGTTACCCTAACATATGACTCTTGAAGGAATGGATGCGATCAGAAGCGTCATCAAATTGCCTCAGGCAATATACACAATAGTGTCAGTACCTATGCAAGCGGACGGCATCGTATGTATAATGACGAATCATACAATCGGCCTGCGACAGTTATAATAAATAATTGAGAAAAATGCTTAGGCTAGACTTTGGTCTAGCCCAGAGGTCCCCAAAATGTTTTGTCTCATAAACCGCTTGACATGTTTTTCGGTTTTGGGTAGACCCTAGTGCTTAGCTAATAAATATTTATTAGCTAAGCACTAGGGTCTACCCAAAACCGAAAAACATGTCAACCACGTTTGAAGTTATATAACTTCAAACGTGGTTTGACTGATGTCTAACCGTAGTGAGATGTAGAAGAAAAAAACAACCTACGACCTACAGGTCGTCGTCGACCCCTGGGGTCAATATAGACCACTTTGGGTATCATTGGTCTAGCCTAAGCATTATTTTCAATATTCTAAACAAAACACAGACACAAATAACGAAGAAGCCTGTGCCTACCCTCTTTTTACATCAATTTCACGTGTTAGTACATTAGCGGCGGCGATCAAGTCGCTGGTTCGCGTAATTCTCAGAGCACGTGCTGCGCCTGATGGACCACGCTTGATTACAGAACAGATTTGAAATGAGGGTACTGGCACAGATTGGTACTGGTGTTGTGAGGGTAGAAGGAAATTTATGAAGCTTTGATAAATAATTAAGATTACGTTTGTAGGTAGGAGCATAGTCGTAATCTTGTATAAAAACATATTATTTTTAATTTTACAGGAGCTATGAAGTATTCCTACTTTAGCGCGAGGAAGTGTGCATAGGTATACAATAGCACCTTCTTTCTTTTACGTCTTTCATTCGACTTTTTATTCATGAGTAGCAAGCTCTCTTGCCATCTCGAAGCTCCGAGTGCCTATTTGATTAGATCGGTTTACCGCTGTGTGCCAAAGAGTAAGTAAGTGAGTTGATGCGGTCATGACTTAATTTTAAAGGTATCTACTTAAGAGCGTTTATACCTTATGAGTGGCAACGTCGCAATTTAGTGTCATATTTCGTGGTTTTCAATTTTTATCATTTAATCGGAGCTATATTTAAAAAATATGTTTAATTAACTTTTTAGAATTACGTGAAAGTGTTTAAAAAGTAAGTAACCGTAATGCTTACAGTTATTTTACAATGAAAATAACGCCCTGCAAGTTTCCAATGTATTATTTGCATATAAATAGAACTGTAAACGCAACGATTTCTTACCTTTTACACAGTTTTCACGTAATTCTAAAAAGTCAATTAAACAGATTTTTAAAATATAGCTCCGATTAAATGATAAAAATTGAAAACCACGAAATATGACACTAAATTGCGACGTTGCCACTCATAAGGTATAAACGCTCTTAAGTGTCCAATTTGTTTTATATTTTGTAATTGACTCGGCACCATCTGCGTGACACTTAAATGCACTGCACGATAGCCAGTGAAGACCACCTTATTAGTGCTTAATCCTGTTTTATATTTATTTCTCATCGTTTTCTTCATTATGAACGCTAATGCAAAATACCTATTATATACAATGTAAGCTTTGTACACCTCAAGCTGGGATACCGATCAACATAATCCATACCTATAAAAGCCGCGATTACACTGGTTAGCCCTAATAATCCAACCACGTTTATTTTTAAGAATTTACTTTCTACATTTTCTCATATCGACGCGGAAGCGACTTACTCTATAAGACATGTTCACTCAGTGTTCAGGTTATCGTGTACACTGGCGGCCACTCGCAAGCACCGCCCGTCACGTAGGTAACTCCCGACGTAATCTGTGAACACTATAATTTGCGATATTGGCCGCTCCGCCGCGGTAGCGCCATTAAAAATTGGATAAAATTGGACATGGATAGCACAAAATGAATGCATTTTCTCGGTTACTGTGGGAAACGAAGCGATGAAGATGATGTTATAGTGCTGGTAAACGTAGCGCTGGTTCTTTGATAGGGTTAGTAATGTAAAACATGAATTATGAATTCGATCGTGGACTTTATTGTTTTAATCTACATGGTCGTTAGCGCTTGTGTTAGTTATTGTTTGACGTTAGCTGCAGCTGATTGTTTATGGCACTATATATTTTTCTTCTCTCCACAGATTCACTCATAGTAGGTACACACAGCTGAGTAGGTCTGAGTCTCATTTCTTTGACCGTTTTTGTCACATGCGCCCTTATAATAAGCTCATACCTGGATTTTCGCGCAAAATAATAACGGCGTCATTTTGTGTGACATTAAAGTATTGAATAAAGTACTTAGCCTTTGAAAAATTGTTGAACGTTTTATCGGTATAGTTATTAAGTCAAAATAATGCGTGAAAAATGTGAAGACCTATAAAAAACGCATTTCAGATTCTACACACGTCCACCGTATCATGTTTATCAGTGTTTGTGTACTCATGTGTTAATACTTCATCGCTTGTTCACTGTTCCGCAAACTAATGTATCGTTAAATTGGCCGCCAGTGTAACACACCACGTGCGCTGTCCAACGATTATGCACGCAAGTGTATCGCTCGTGTTTTTGTCACGCACTCGAAATATACACTCTTTTTATAGCTTCCGTGATTAATTAGGTTATTACAGAAAATATCTAGGTAAATGCTTTCTTAATTTTGGCTACAAAATTACCTAAACTAGTACTTACTTATTTCTGGTAACCGTTTTATAATAACAAAAAATTATTTCTTTAGTTATTAATTTAACCGATTAAGGTGGACTTCTTAAATCTTTACTGAGTACGTAATTATAAAAGTTAAAACAACAGTTTATTAAATAGCGACGTATGAATCGGTTAAAAACTGTAGTAGGTACCTACACACTCTGAAGATAACATCGGGTGTTGTTTTATTTAACACTACAATTACATACATTAACAGAACAATTAACTAAAAGTCAAGGCTACCAAAGGTGTGAGAAACGGTAATTAGACGAATTAAAATAAATATGGCTATTAATATTATCTAGATTCTAGAGTAAATCGGTAGGAAGGCCTTCTGGCATGGAGATTTTGACGTCATTACAATAGCTTCAATGGTTCTGAACACGCTTTCAGGCATGTAAGCAATATTATAATAGAATAGAAAACTTTTATTTCAGACCGGAGTCCATAGGGTTAGTAACAATTTTACTTAACTTCTAGTGTTAGTACTGTAGGTTACAGATACATATACTTATACAATTAAAATTCAGCGTGAAGCTGCATCCACCTCCGCCCCATCAGGCAATCCCACCGATCTGCGAACACACTGAGTAGGTATACTGACAAACTATTCTATCTCACCGTGTTAACTTAGGTAAAGTGAGCTTGAAGTGAGTTGTCGATAGTGTCAATCCCTATTATCAAGTGGAGTGATAGCTCACTTCACCTAAGTTATCACGGTGAGATTGTTACAGAATAGACTGGCTGTTAGTGCTGCCGCGAACACGCGTCTTCAGGGATACCTACACATCTATTCTTAATAATGGCAGCAAAAACAATAATATTATTTTCCACAAACATTCCTGATGTGCATTACAACGCCACGGCAGCCGCAGCAGTACCTAGGTACTCTCAGTATGCCCGCTGAGTGAAGTATCTTTAATGTTATTCTAATATTGTCTTTAATGAAAAACTCCCAGATCCTTTTGTTAGTAAGTACTTACAAGAATGTAGACTGCCTCTTTGGTTCAGTGGCTGCAAGTGCTACTGCTAAACATGAGTCCTGGGTTCGTTTCCCAGGTCGGGCAGTGTTATTCGGTTTTTCCATCTGGAATTTCTCAGTATCAGCTTGGATATGTGCTCGGTTGATGGCAATAGGCTCGCCCCCTATTACATGGGACTCATAGATAACTTGCAAAGTGTAGGTGTACTATAGGTACACCTCTGCCTAATCCTTCGGGGATTACAGGCGTGATGTTATGTGTTTGTACAGTAAATCGATAGAAAGTCCAAGTGGCATTGAGATTTGCACAGCACTACAAACATCAAGTTATCCGTAAAAGAACCGGAGATACCAACATAGCTTGCAGAGTAAGCAAGCTGAAGTGATAGTGAGCTGGCCATTTTAGTCGAAGGACCGATGGCCGCCTGTGGAGCAGACGTGTCTTGGGGGTTTACCTTCTAAGCTAAAAATCCGTAGGTTCGGCCGACGTTACGGGCGTTCTCTAGTTCGTACCACCTACGGACATAGATTAGTTTGGGGCCCGAACTAAGAATGAATGACACCACATTGTGACAGCTGTCCCTACATTCGATGTGTTTTTACCTGTCGGAAAAAGCTAATTTATCTGGTGTAGGGTTCACTCAAAAGTTTCAAACTATATTTGGATGGGCCCGTATTTTCGTTGACGGGCTTAGAGAGCAGGACCCCAGGAGTGGAGGCCGCGTATCGGCAAGCATAGTGTAGGACGCCCGCCAGCTAGATGGACCGATAGCCACAAAAAGGTGGCTAGGACAGACTGGATGGATGCGGAAGATGGAGGATAGGGTGTTTTGGCGCAGCCTGGGAGAGGTTTATGTCCAGCAGGGGACTGGAGTAGGCTGAGTTGACAAAGTTCCACTCATTGCGGGTAAAGTTTGCAGGCCTTTAAGTACTAATATTATCTAAATAAACTCCCAGATTCTTTTCTGACTGTTCGGCTGTCGAGAGAATATTTTCCTGACGCCTGTCAGTTTCAAACAACGAATACTTCGATCGATAATACCGACTAGTTATCGGGTCGGTGCAAGAAATGCGTCTCGGTAAATAACAGCGCACTTGAGACGTGAGCTCTTATTTTGTTTAGTTCGCTTGAAACACAGCCAATGTAAACAAAACTTTATTGCTAGGTGCCATGGTTGTAATTAGGTTGAACTTATAACTGTTTTAAACTTTTTCACGCGGACAGCTTTTAGTTTTGATTTTGTACGAGACCCGTTATCTATTTGGTATTGTTGATCGAAGAACGAAGACGTATTATGCGAATTTGACCTTTACTAGTTACTAGAATTATCGCTTTGACAGCTGTCATGAACGCATTCACTACTCAGACTAAGGAAAAGAAAGGACTCGGCATAACGAACAGTATACAGCATATCTCACTGCGGCCGGTCGCCATGTTTTGTCACAGCCAACAAGTACATCACTTGTCATAGCAACTTGTTTCTTTCAGTGTTTTGAAGAAAATTTTGATATTATAATGCGCGCAGCTCTACCGCAAGCCGCCATCTTTGTGCCAGACTCACATTTTAGGTATGCACGTTTTCTTCGTAGGTATGTCATGTCTATTCTTCTTTTCCTTAGTCTGAGATTCACTAGACGGCCGTACTGTAGTAGATTTAGTAGTGTTGTTCACACAAAAAATGTTTCGGCATAGACTCTATTCTCTGCATCAGTAAAATTCGAGATGAGAACCGTGCAGTACAGTGCTTTTTGACTTTAAGCTGGTCTAGGGTAGTACAGAGATTCAATAGAATACAAGGCCAGCCTATACGGGTCTGGTTGTTACTGACCTGCGGCCAACCGTACTACTTATGTACCTACTTGTGCTGAGCATAAACTTATAATGAAACTGAAACATAGTCGCTGGTGCCGACGACGATGGCTTCCATATTTCCTTCTACAACCATAATGAAATTAACAATAATAACATACGGGAACACTTAAGTTACAAAATTACCAAAACACACTATATAAAACCACAAACAAAGCAGGGAGTAAACACTAAACGATGGTCCAAAATGCCCGCTTTTATAATATGCGCCCGCGCCTGCCCACAACGCTTCCTGCGAACAACTTCCGGTTGATGCTAATCGTTCAAATTGCTCATATTATGTTATTACAGCCCGCTCGAGTCGCATCATTGCTTTTTTTGTTGCTCAATCGATACGATTATTCCCATTTATAATAAAAACTATGGGATAGATAATGTGTATTTATTATGGTATAAAACAGTTGTTCTTAAATTAAAATTGGTGTGGTTCTGTTTTTAAATTGGTCAGCAGAAAATTGACCAGTGAACTGGTGTTCATAGTTTTGTTTTTTTTTTTAATATTGTTTAAAGTTTTCTGAGCGGCCAGTACGTAACCTTTATAAAAAAAGATAGGTGTCCTTTATATTTGCTTGATTTGTTTCTTGTCCGTTCTTTGTCATAGAAATCAGCGCAATCGAACTAGCGACTAGCTAGGTACTATTTTCTGACTAACTGACCAAATCTTGGGTAATTCAATAACAAATGCTTTAACAAATAAATACTTTGATATTGGGTTTGATTTGTGAAATAGCATCCAGCATACCCTATTCTGTAACAATATCACCGTGAAAACTTAGGTGAAGTGAGTTGGACACTATTGACAACTCACTTCACCGACGTTTTCACAGTGAGATTTTTACAGAAGGTTTACCTTGTAGAACTTGTAAATTAACCTGAAAATTGACATTCAAAAGCTCTCGTTAAAGGAACTCCAATTATTCAACCCCTGACAACTCCATTACTTTCTAGACTAACAAAATTGTCAAGTACAGAGACACATCCCATTTTGTAACTCTAAAATAATCAAAATTTTGTAGCATGTGTGTATATTGGAGACGCGGCGGGGGGTTGATTCAACCCTCAGACATTGTACTTCACTGTAGTCGACGCTGACAACACCCCGCGGTTTATAGAAGTGAAAAATATCGCAAAATCGAGTGCGCTTGCGACATAGTGTTGATAAATGATTTTATTTCTGTCAGTAGGTTTGAACAAACACTTTTACACGTCAATCGTATTTTAAAAACTAGATGCGGTCGGCATTTCTCTGACTACTCTTAAAAAAAGGCCGAAACAAACTCAGAGGTCATAGTCTCTTTTAAAGTCCAGACAAAATCTTGGTCAGATCATGTGAAAGCTATGTAGATCGGTGTCTGAAATGGTCTTTTGACTTTTGGGGCTACGAAAACAGCGATTTTGCAAAGGTAGATTCATATGTTCGGCTAGGCAGAGGTAACTCATAGACATGACAAATTTTAGTCATTACAGTTAAATAATTGGAAATCTACTATGCCTCGGATAGTGTTGAAAAATGAAATCTTTAATAGGAAATGTGGGCAAACGTGTTCAATCAAATAATATTTATTGATTGAAGTTTTCAGTGAATAAAATACTGATTCAGTCAATTAAAGACTGAAATATACACGAAATACGAAAACTGATTAGGTGTTTACTTACAAACAGATATTTTAACATTAAGTAGGTTCTTATTCTACGAAAATGAGGACAACAGTAGAAAATGAGACAGTTTTTCTATTGCACAAAAAAAAAACGATCTTAAGAAGGTGGCTGGGACAGACTGGATGCGGAAGGCGGAGGACAGGGTGTTGTGGCGCAGCCTGGGAGAGGCATATGTCCAGCAGTGGACTATGATAGGCTTAGTTGATTAATTGACGGACAAAACTGTCAAGAAATAAGAGGTAGGGACGCTTTTTTCATAGCCATAACTTGCGTATGTAATTTAAGTGTGACTCATAACATTTTCATTTCAACTAAATGTAAAATGTAACGGATTGCTGACAATAAGTATAAGCCAAACGTAAAAAGTAACATTATTTTCCTAATCGATCTTAAATCGGCTTTTTAACAAGTTTTAATATCAAATTTTGGCATCAAAAGACATTTTTTGTGTAAGTTCAATAGACGGTTTTCGTTGCGTCTTTTAGTCAATACGTAAATTGTTGTTGTTTTTTTTTTTAAGATTTTCCAATTTGTTAAAGAAAAGTACTGCATTCAGCTTTTGTGGTTAAGTTCGTATTCATTGTCAAGCAATAAATAAATACATAAATGAAACTCAACGGTTCTACAATTGTAGGTACATAAGTAAGTACGGCGGTAAGTACCTAAGTGCCTACTACTTAAGTAAGTACGGTTCTCTAAACGGTTGTTTCACACCTCCCGTGACCCAAGGGCTTGGCCAGAGGCTAAGCATTGCCATACAACGTGGCAGTGCTACTAGTCTGTTAGGTACATTACCAGTCGACAGCGATGCGGAGGAATTTTTCGAAGTCATATTTTAGTTAGCTAATAGATTTAGTTAACTTAGCTTATAACACCTGTGACCCGGGCAAATCGTAAAATTAACGAACTTCATAGCAAAATTGACGTGTTAACGAGACATTTGAGTGAATTCGCAAGTGTGACATCGCCACATGCGAACATCACACTGACGTCACGCAAAATCCTGCATCGCGCAAGCAGAGTTTACCGTTTACCGCGCAATATATACAACGCCCCGACATCAATCGTTGGGCAGTTGCCCACCAGACACGACACCCGTCTGGTCAGAGGATCCTCCCTTTTCTATGGGATCTTTAATATGAGTGAACTCTAAACCCTGTTCCTCTTGCCTCTATATTGTTATTTATTTTTAAGTTATAATATAAATTATATTAGTGTAGGTAGTATATTATTGTGTTGAGTATTCTGTATAATATAAGGTATTGTGAAGATCATATTACTTAAAAATAGTTATTTATCCAACATGTGAGGAAAGTTCGTTTTTCCTATGAGTTTTGATTTTGAGTCTTGAGCGAACGAAGGATTGAAAAATAGAATCACGAGCGCAGCTAGTGATTATAAATTTCAATCCTGAGTAAGCGAAAGACTCAACAAAACGAATAGCAAATGAACTTGCTCACATGTTGCATACAAAACTTTTCACCACTCCCAGCAAGAAAGTATTCAGTCATCATAGGTAAATAAATTAAATAGTCACAAAGCAAACCAAAATAATTCTTTATTATAAAATAAAAAGAGCTGTTATTCATGAAAATATTTTCTTTTTAAATATCTTTAAAACTTAACATTAAAAAATCAGGCAAGGTTAGTTTCTGAACGGGATCATTACTTTCCTCACTGTTCAAACAGTGAGGAAAAAACAACTTTCCTCACTGTTTTCGTAGAGGAAAGACACTTCTTTCATGCGGGAGTGGTGAAAAATGGTTTTCGTTATTTTTATTATATTTATATGGTAAAAAGTAAATAGATTTGTAAAATGACCGAACTGTCGCATTGGGTACATACACCTGAAATGATATTTGTATTTTATTTTGATTTATTATGAAAAAGATCGTTATTTTTATTTAGTAATAATTAGGTATACGTTGTAATTTATGTATGTCACCGTATAATTATGAACACCGTTAGTTTATAATCATCTCACAAAACTGTAAATTGTCGGTAAATTATGAACTGTAGCATACTGCTTACAATATAACATATAAATTTTCGATAGTTCGTAGATATAATCTATCTACGTCAAACCATCAAATTGTGAACGAACCTGCACTTACCGACAGGGTAAAGAATCTGTCCGATATTATCACCTGTAAAATTGTAGCCGAATTGGCCGCAGTACGTAACTAAGCCAGGGCACCCCGACCAAATGCGCTAGGTTAGGTTAGAACAGTGACCAAGCGCGCGCGAGCCGAGCGAGCGAAGCGAGTGGTACCGCAGTAGCAGCGAGCGAACGCTACATCCAAGTTGGTCGCAGTTATTTTGCTATTTAGTATTAGCGCAAGGTGCGATCCGTCGCATACAAGTTTGATACCAGTTCACAATTTGTGGGTTTGCTATTGATAGATTATAAACTATCGAAAAATAATGCGTTAGATTGTAAATGGTTTGTTGCAGTTCCCAACTTTTAGATCATTTATAGTAATCTCGCGAGATAGATATTAAAGTAAGGATTTTATCATTATACGGTGACCTGTATATTTTATTTCAATTATTTTTTTTTATTTCAATTTTTTATTGATTTTTTATTTTAATTCTGAATAATATTAACTTAACATAATAAAAAGTAAGTGAATAAAAAAGCTGTAACTAAATAATGCTCGTGTTCTTAAATTCGTTGCGATGTTTCTTTTAGTTTTGAACACGCGAATAACCAAGTTTAATTGCAAGACGTTGTCGTGCCTAATGAAACTCGAAAACATATGGAAGTATTAGTAATAAACATTACACAGTTGCAGAATAATTATCAAAATTATAAGTTACCACATTATTAAGTGGTCTACTTATTCAACTGAATAATGAAAAGTAATTTAGTCGATGTGAATGCCAAACGAAGTACTTATGCAATATTTTTGTTTTATTTTTTTTGTTAGCCTTTTATTTGCCCCGCTGCACTGCTGGGAAAAAGTCTTTCCTGTTTCTTTCAACCTTCTCTATTTTGTGCGATCTCTGGCCAAGTTAGCCTAGCAAACGTGATTAATTAATTATTTTTATTGCAATTTCACATTTTATGTTTCCTTCCTATCTCGTGTCGGTACGAGCTTTACGGGTGGGTCCTCACATTGTCGCGCCGGCAAGTAACTTGGTAAGGTTTTGGCGTAGTGAGCGTAATTTTGCGTATGTCGGTATCTACACTTAGTGCAACTAAAAGATCGTACATTTTATTGCTTGTCATTATTCTATGGTTATTTCCATAATTTATTTTCAAACATGTCTGTTTAGAAGAAAGTTAAAGAAAGGAAAAACGAATGTAACGAGTCTTGTTTAGTTAGTTACAGCTAAACAAAAATGTAAGAATACGGTTTCTTGTAAAGATTGCCAGTCATGTATTCGCTGGAAGTAGTTTAGTATGGTGAAGCTTGTGGCTTTTTGAATGCAAGTTTAATTTTAGAATATAAAAAGTTCACTTTGTAAACAAACATAATTATTACAAATAAGAGGATTATATTCATGATAAGAATGCTTGGAAACATGCTGGTCCAGCTCCATAGGACAATCTGGAGTCTAGATAAAATCAAACAGGTTGCTAATTTAATTGTATAATTTATTATTTTTATGACATTGATTTACATTCCATGATTACTTTTTCTGACTTACTACTTGTTTAAAAAATTAACGAAAATCGTATACTTTTACAATGTTTGTAAATATGTGAGCAACATGTATCTATCACATAATTAACTTATTTGTCATTGCTACATTTTTATTTCTTTTTACCTATTGTGGTATAGTCAATTTATTCTAGGTGCCTCGTCTTCACATATTAAAAGTTTAGGTAACGGTGGAGTTTCTTGCCCGTTCTTTCCCATGCTAAACTACCCTTTGGAAGGGGCGACTAGAATTAATTCTATTTTAATGTAAATGTTGACGTTCAAGAGTGCCTTTTATGTGCCTATTTGAAATAAATGCTTTGACTTTGAAATATTATTTGTATAATATCACGACAGTAATCTTCGAAGCGTAAAGCAGAGGTGTTCCTATAGTACACCCACATTTAGCCATGAGTAATATCGAGCCTATTGCTATCAACGGGGCACAAGTCCAGCCTCCACCCTCATCATCATCATAAGCATATAATGTTCCCACTGCTGGGACACAGGCCTCCTCTCGGTTAGAGGGAGTGGGCCGTAATCAATCACGCGGGCCCAGTGCAGGTTGGTAGATGTGTCATGTCTTTCGAACTATTGGTTCTAGGACATGCCGGTTTCCTCTCGATGTTTTCCTTCACCGTTTTGAGAGCAGTGGTTATGAAATAATTTACACAAAGTAAAGCGCATGTCTGGGTTCGAACCTAAGACCTACAACTCGTAAGGCACGGGTTGTAGGTCGTAGGCTTGAACCCACTCCACCCTGCTACAGAGAAATTCTTTATGGAAGGATCCAATATCATTATGCCTGACTTGGGAATAGAACCCAAGACTTGATGCTTATCCGTAGCACTTGCGACCAGTAGACCAACCAGGCAGTCAAATATTATTTGATTCTTATGTATTCAATTAAATAAATGACATTGTTTTTTTGCGTAGGCACTTTCACTATAGCGGTATCTACATCGCCACATGCGAGCTGAGCGTCATATTGACGTCACGCAAATTCTGCATCGCGCAAGCATGGTTTACCGCGCAACTAGCATATACATCTACATCGCCACATGCAAGCTGCGCGTCATACTGACATCACGCACCGCGCAAGCACGAATTACCGCGCGACTAGCATAGGTACGAGTATATTACAACTTCCCGACATCAATCGTAGGCAATTGCCCAACAGACACGACACCCGTCTGGTTGGAGGATCCTCCCTTTTCTATAGAGGTATGAGTGAACTTTACACCCTGTTCCTCGTACCTCTATATCACTATGTTGTAGCAATATCTGCAGCTACAAGCATTTGCAGGAATATCGTAGAGGGCTTATGTGGGGGTCTATTTGCACTTGCCAGCATATTGCGGGCCATAAAGCTGGAAAAACGGATTGAATTAGGAGAACAGGAGCATGTACCTATAACGTCAGTTGTATACAACGGTCAGCACAGTTTTCATTCCATTTTCACCGACGAATATATCGATGACTCTGCAGTTCAGGCCGGGATAGAGTTGCTTACCAAATACTGTAATTTTCTAACTGCCTGAATAGTGCTCTTTTGTGAAGATCCTGAAAGTTACTTTACAGTGCTTTCAATGGTTGCAATGTGCTGCTAAACTACAATCAAAACTATGCTTATCGTTAAACACAAAAAATTTAATGACATTATAAAAGTGAAAACGTTATAATTCACTATCGAATAGATAGTTGATGTTGGCTAATAATTGAGCTTGCAACTAACCGCGAACTTATTGTTTGCACCACAATTCGTATCTATTACATCGGCATTTAGAGCAGTGGTGGCTCAGTGGTAACGGCCGCGACTTACAAGTTGTAGGTCGTGGGTTAGAACCCCAAGCAGGCACTTTACTTTGTGTAAATTATTTCATCACCACTGCTCTCAAAACGGCGAAGGGCCCAAAGATTTGCAGACATGTGACATCCGCCAACCCGCACTGAGCCCGCGTGGTGGATTATGGCTCACTCTCTCTCTCTCTCTCACAGAGAGGAGGCCTGTGTCCCAGTAGTGGGAATATTATAGGCTGATTATGCTTAAGCTAATAATATTAACGACAAGGACTGGGACAAAACCTAACCAGATTACAAAAGCGTATCTACCTCTTATTATTTTAGATCTATAATAGAAAACACACAAAATGACACGAGATACTATTCTGATAAAATTACTAGTTTTTAAGCTAAATTACTGTAGAGTTTTATTACGTGATCCTTGCCATATTAGGCACGTGACCCGGCGCCGCGCTGACGAGGAAGTGGGTAGCTATCGACTATCTTTTCACTCAGGAAAAGTACAATAGATGTAAGGCCCGAGTCAGGAACATAATTTATCTTTGTCCCCTATTAAATTCTGTTTAAAAACAGTTCCTCTCTCCTTAAACATCATCATTACATATGGTTGCCTTGCTCTTGTTTCATGTTTATTATAATATATATATAGATAAGTAAATGTTTTATATATGTATGTATTTATTGTATAGGTATGTAAATGTTACACGACTCTCTACCAGTAGTATTGTCTCTCCTTCTCCCTTTAATCCATCAAAAGGTCATCTGTAAAAGATCGCTTTTAGCGATATGACCGCCCATTGTGTCAACCCTAAGTAAAATTTACACATTTATATCTGTAATTTTTTGGTACACACAGCAGCAGGTCAAGGTACCACAAACTGTCAAATTTTCTCATTCGATTTTGAAGTTAACCTTCAACACTTTAAGGTTTAAAATCATTGGAGAAAATTGACAGTTAGGTACTTATAACCAGATGTGCTGGCGACCGTACATGATAAAGATTATTCTATTCTATAATTGTATGAATAGTTGATCTCTGACTGTTCACACTGCCGGCGAGAACTCTCTCTATAATACGTTTCTTGAGCGAGAAACTAGTAGAATAATCGTAATTCTGTACCCGAACCCGTAACTATAACCCGAGATGTCCTGATCACTCAGCTTTCTGCTTACTAAGACTATTTGATATTTTTGTTGGCTAACACATTGCAAAATACTTCATTCAAATCTACATTTCAGTTGACAGAAAAATTTCAAAGTAACTTTTGGAAACAAGTTCAATTATAAAAATCCATTATTAGACTTCATGACTATACAAAAAAAAAACCCAGTGAAAGTATTCCTACTAAAAATGAACTTTTGCAATTCTTTACAAAGCACAGCGTTGACTAGTCTGTGGTTTTACAATAATGCGCTTGCGCTTACCGCGAACTTTTTGCTTACCCAACAATATGTATTACATCGCCACCTAATTCACGAAGAGCAATAAAACGCAGCTCGACCGCAGCGTTTGTCATGCGAGCGGACTTAGTTTGTACACTTATTTTTATTAAAATATTAACGACAGACTCTTGCTTCGCACAGTTCTTACAACTTGACAAAACATCTGACTTCTGACTGAAAGACTTCTGTATTATATGTAGGTTTAATGGTAATGTTTTATATGCATAAACCTTCCAAAATATATTCTCTAAATTATGGTGAAAACCATATCAAAATCTGTTGCGTGGTTTAGAAGTATAACACGGTAACACAGACAGACACGAAGAGTGTATATGTCGCCGTATGAGTAAGAAAAAAAAAACGAAACGAATAACGAAAAATTGTGAACTGCAACAAATGTTTTACAATCGATAGTTTATAATCTATCCATGGCAAACCGACAAAAATTATGAACTGGTATCAAACTTGCATTGTGATGGAACGCACCTTGCACTAATAGTAAATAGCAAGTAACTGCGACCAACTTAGAAGTAGGAATCGCCGGCGGCTGCCGCGGCACCGCTCGTTTCGCTCGCTCGGCTCGCGCGCGGTTGGTCACAGTTCTAACCTAACCCATTTGATCTTTGGTCGGGGTGCCCTCGCTTAGCAACTGCGACCAATTCGGTTACCGCCAAGACCGACCAATCAGGAAATCATAGACATACAACAACAATAACATACAATAACATAAGATGATAGATTAAAAACTAACGAAAATGAATGCGTTACATTGTAACTGTTCCCAATTTTTCTAATAGTTGATAATAGTTGATAATCGCCCGAGATAGGTTATAAACTAACGAAGTTCATAATCAATCCATCCTAACCTATAATATTGCCTGCATACGTTTGAAAAATTTGGCTGGTCCCGTGAACGTAGATTGGACGCACGTATGGTAAGTACATAGTCCACATGAAACTCAAATTCTATAAGATAATTCAATATTATGCGGAAGAACGAGGAAAATGTCGTCACGATAATTTAGAGTATGAATGTGGCTATGCGAGTAGGATAATACTAAAGAAACGATGGATGGACTTTATGACAGAAGATATGGCCTGAAAGGTAGTGACTACCGAGATGACAACTGATAACGAAGTATAGAATAAAAAGAGATGTTGTGCCGACCACAAATAACTTGGGATACGGGCAGATGTATGATAAACGGTTTCATTACTACAGGCTATTATGTAGCCTATCTAAGAGGACATTACTCCAACCATTTATGTTGTATAGATACCAGTGTTCATTTGTGAAGTGCAACTGTTTTTATTGTATTTACTGCAACACCTTTTATGCAACAAAGTTTTTATTATTATTTATTTGTCTTGACATTTCTCGGGACCCTGGGGTCCCGGACCTTTGGCAGGCATACGAGGGGCCGAAGCCAACTTGCAGAGGCCTCTTAGACAATTTTAAGTGTTGAGGCACTAACCGACGATTACCCCTGTATGCACTATGCAAGTGTACCCACGGACAACCCCCGGTTGGTGCAGGACTATTGCAGAATATAGGAACAAAACATATTGGGCTGTGGGTTTGGGTGGCTATAGTGGATTGATTACCTAGGACTATGGAAGGACTATGTCCCCTGCCTGATCAATGTTGTGTAATACACGTATAAAATGGCAGGGGGTGACTTGCACACTCAATAATGGGCCCCCGAAAACGGTCGCTAGCACATAGTGACGTAGCAACAAGGAGGCAACACTTCCTGAGGTGCTTGAGGAGTGGAGAGGTATTCCACGGCTATCAGGAAAATCCCGGAAGTACGGTCAAGATCCCTACCAGCACCTTACTGGAATACTTCCTTCCTCGGAGCACGTCTGCTCTTGCGAATCCCCACTCAAGCCGGCCAATAAAGACAAGAATGAGGTGGGAGCTCTGTTCCTCATCATTGTTCACCGCAGTTATTTATTTTATTATTTTTATCAAGTTCTTAGTAGCATTTTCACTCAACTAGAGTCAACTCTGATGGCGTTCTTGTGAAATTATTTCTTTATTATAATCTAGAATATCTTTGTTAAATTGTCTTCTATTCCCCGAATTACTGCCTTACAAAGATCTATCTATCAACGAGAACTGATTCTTAGAATTCAGCTAAGCAGTAGGCTGTATTGAGTGTCACAATGGATTGGTCCAATAATAACATCGTGGCCACGCCTACTGCTCATGAATAGCCACTCACTTTCTACTTGCTAGCTTTGATCTTGAATTTTTTAGACCACGATATTAAGTCGGAGTTTCAAACACACTGGTGCCGATTCTCTTGTACACCGAACTAAACTAACTAAACTATCACAAAAATTTCTTACTTTTGGTTATGAGAATCTTAAAGCTATTCTGCAAAAAAAAATCTCTAAATTTAATAATTATTTTGACACAACTAAAAAAGAATTTGACAATCGCGACTTCACGTGGTGCTTGTTTTGTTTGTCAGATTTTGTTAGCAAAATTGCCATTTTTAATAGATTAATAACTCAGTGCCATCTTGGTGCTGTCAAACTAAAATATAGTTATGTTGTGTCACTTTAGTCAATTGCAGAATGGGAAATCATTGATTGACAGGAATAAACTAAATTTTGGTGATTTTTAGAATAGAATAGAATATAAATAGAATACTCTTTATTATGTACCTATACCAAAAAATTACACATATAAATGTAGACATTTTACGTAGGGTGACACAATGGGCGGTCTTATCGCTAAAAGCGATCTTTTACAGACAACATTTGGATGGATTAAAGGCAGAAGGAGAGACAAAACTGCAGATAGTCTGTGTGTACCACTTACATATACGTATATACATAAAACATATGTATACATATATATATACAATAATAAACATAAAAGAGCAAGGAAACCATATGTAACTTAGAGCATTAAAAGATATGTAATGATGATGTTTAAGGAGAAGTGTTTTTAACCAGAATTTTAAAAGAGGACAAAGATTGAGCACGCTTTCGACACGGGCAAGGCATTCCACAATCGTACTGCTTGAACTGTATAAGACTTGTCATAAAAACTGGTGGAATGCATCGGCATCTCTAGTCTTAAGTTTTCCGATGACCTCAGATTTTTATTATGTGTGTCATGAAGGAACTCGAAACGTTCTTTAGGATAAGAGGGGGTTTTAGGGTTGAACAGAATACTGTGGAGCTGAAACAAGATATGAAAATTCCGGCGAAGACGTAGAGGAAGCAACTTCAGCTTTGTACGAAATTCAGAAATGTGATCATATTTGCGCAGGCCAAATATAAATCTTATGCAAAAGTTTTGAAATCGCTCAAGTTTATCTAGTTGTGCCTCAGTGAGATCGAGTAGTCAAGGATGGAAAGCAAAACGGATTGTGCAAGCGCAGTTTTAGTTGCACCTGTGAGAAAGTTTCGCAATCGTCTCAGGGACTTACCCGATTCAAAAATAATTGTCTAGTTTATAGGCATTTGTGACAAGAGAATCGGCACCACTGTTAGAAATTCTAAGTTAAAAATGTATAATCTTCTTTTTATTATATATAAAAATCTATTTCCGTTTCGTTAGTCTCGCAAACACTCAAAAATGGCTCGACCGATTGCGACGAAACTTTGGTAAATAGTTGTGTGCGCGCCGGAGAAGGTTTTATAAGGCATTGCAACGCAAACCGGGCATTAGCTAGTGTGAGATAAATAATATGATATTGAAAAGGAACCTTAGTAATACGCAGATATATTCGTAGCTATTTGTGAAAGAGTCCGTTCGAAAAAATACACCTGTCTACTACCTTAAAGCTAGCTAGATCCCTGCAGATCTGGTAGCGTCGTGTGACGGATCGTTGAGCTCCCTAAAATAGGGTTGAGCTACACGATGACTGATGCATGCATGCCGTCTGTTAGGACAGGTCGACTCAAAGCTGCAATGGCTCTTTATTCAAAATGCCCTTCCAGACATGGCCCTGCATTGTTAGACTCACATAAAATCCTAATATTTAATACAATGTTTGGACTATGACCTCTAAGTTTGTTTCGGCATTTCTTCTCAGGGATCAGGGAGCTAGGAAATGCCGGCGCCATCTAGTTTTAAAATATTGACGTCTAAAAGTGTCTGAAAAGATCTACTTAGGGCTGATTTTCCAATAGTCAGATTACTTTTATCTGAGGATTAAATATGGCGGTTTGACAGCTTTTGTATAGAAAATATGTCAAACTGTCATATTTATTCTTCAGGTAAAAGTTATCCGACTATTGAAAAATCTGCTCTTACAGAAAAAAACATTTTTATTTGAAAGATAGACTCTTGGTATAAAAAAAGACGAATCTCAAAAAGAGTTCTTTCTTAATTCGCATCTAAAGGTGCCGTGTTGTTCTGGCATAACTTTCACAAATATGCACTGATGCCATTTGCTATTAAGACTATTTGCGCTTAGGACTTTTGCGTTTAGGACTTTTTGATACGGAGGGTATAGGTCTACTACTCCTGCGTTCGTATGACCGGTGGTGACATAACAGCGCCATGCACGAGACTTGAAAATACTCGTCCGAAGCAACTCAATGATCTGAGAACCGTTGCAGTATGCCGAGTAAATTTTGGTCTCAGTAGGTATTGTTTCACAGTAACACCCCTACAAACTTACCCTAAATCATTCGCATGCGAGCTGACTTCTATAGATTTGAAAAAGCTCTTTCATCAGACTTTCTCAAAAAGGCTTTTCTAGTGAAATATCATTACTAGGTATACCGATAGTAATGAAGACATCCCCAAAATTAAAATAATTCCTCTTGTCCTTTACATTTACTTGTATAAAACGCTGAAGCACATCAAGGGTTGTCACGCCGCGTCGGTATTGAGTGAGAGTACAATATTTATAAAGTGCGGTTGTGTGGTAGGGGCAGGGCGGTGGGTGCGCGCTCAGCCCTGAAATGAGTTCGGATAGAGCTCTGGTTTCAGTGACAGCGGGGAATGAAGATTATTTACAAATTAAACTAGGCTGAAAATATACACTTTTTGAAAGTCTAAAGTAATTATCAGAGACATTCCAAACCCTTAAACACTCATTCTGTTTCTGTGAACTGTCCCCTAAATGTTACCGAGCAGAAAAAGTGGCACAACACCCAGTAACGTATCTTGTTTAGAGAAGAACAAGAGAAGATAGGTGTTTTTTTTTTTTGTAATAAAATAAAACTTTGTCTAAATCAGGTACCTAAACAAAATCCTTTTGCTAAAATCCACCAATTCATCCCCAAAACCTTTCACTCCTTTCGTTTTCACTAACCTCCCCGCCACCACTCGACCCCAGCCCGACGGTTCGTCGTGACCGAAGCCCCGGGGACGTAAACAGTTCTGTTTAAATTAGGATAGGCTTTGACGTGTCTTTGGAGAGACGCGCGCAATGTACCTTTAGACGGTTGATAACTAGGCGGTCTCCTGTCCTGGTCCCCAGTGTCCCCAGCTTTAATAAACTTCTCTTATGAGCCATTCTTCTCGCAAATAGTGGTTTATGCTAGGTTTTTGATTAGATTTTGGTCATGCGGGTGACGTTAGGTTTGCGTGGAGTTAATGTACCTGCGTTATTGCTTATAGCTGTGTTTAGGACTTGTAGAGCGACTTGGGAGAGGACTATGTCTGGTTACTAGTTACAATTGACTGAACTGATGATTGATAGATAAGCCAGAAGGTGAACTGAGGTGCTGCTGTACAGGCACGAGCATAAACACGCAACATTCTAAAGCGATTTTCTCGTAAAATGACGCTTGCCATATTGAGAAAAAGCCTGATTTGTAATATAATTTCGAAAATACTATTTTCTTAACACGCTTTAGGAGAAAAATCGCGCTTGAATATCACGTAATTGCTGGTGACTGAATACTTACACCCACAGAGCCAAACAGAAAGACAGTCTTGTTTTCCTTCGATCTGTGTCTGAGGATTTCATTGAAAACGTTTTAAAACTTTTCAATGAAATGCTATTTAGGTGTCACGCCTAACCTAACACCGCCATCTTGTTTTTCCAAACAATTTAATGAGTGGCAACGTCGTAATTTAGTGTCATATTTCGTGGTTTTCAATTTTTATATTTAATCGGAGCCATATTTAAAAATATGTTTAGCTATCTGTTTTGAATTACGTGACAGTGTTTTAAAAGTAAGTAAACGTAATACTTACAAATATATTACTATGAAAAAAACGCCCTGCAAGTTTCCAATGTATTATTTGCATATAAATAGAACTGTAAACACAACGATTTCTTACCTTTTACACACCTTTCCCCTAATTCTAAAAAGTTACATACAGCTCCGATTAAATGATAAAAATTTAAAAGCACGAAATTTTACACTAAATTGCGACGAAATTTGTTAAGAGCGTTTATACCTTATGAGTGGCAACTCATAAGGTATAAACGCTCGTAACAAATTTATCAACAGCGCCTTCTGTGAATCATAATCAACAGCCTAAAGATTCTTGCAGCACTTTAAACTGTGTACCTACACGCCAAGTTATATCAACGAATATCTAAAGCAGTGCGACTGCTAATTAAATAAGGGACTCTGGTGTCCCATGAGGAGAAAAGGTGGCTTCGCGATTAGACAGAGGAATAATGGGTAAGTGACAACGCTGGCTGGTTTTAATTTAAATCAAGGAGGCTTAGGTATGTGTATGTGTACCTAAGTATACAATCTATATTTGCATTGTATAAATTCAATCTCTTAGTATTGTATAATTGCATAGCACATGTGTGAGCACTATGTACCTACTATAAAGCTTACTGGGTTCGTCTTTCATTGACTTGAGTGTGCCCTGGCGGCTGAGAGTATGTCATGCTCACTCAAATGTGTCGCTGGTGGTGGCGTATGTATTGGATCAATAAGTTCCCTTCAAAATGCTTGAGCTGAATGGTGCTGATCCATACGTCATGTTCGTGAACGGGCGCCGTCAGTAGGCACTGGTCATTTCTTAGCTGCCACGGTTTATTTTAATTCCTATATTGTATTTTTTTTTATTACGGACGCTTTTAACGTGCACGTCTTTCTACATCGTTCTCACATATATAATTACAACATGAATGATGTAACCACTTTTTTGTAACAATATTTTGATTTAAAAGAGTGTCCATGGAGTTTTTTGCCCGTTCTTCTCCATAGGTACCTACTACGCTTTGGAATGGGCAACTAGCTTCATATTTCTGACTGACCGACCACTTGACAATTCAAAAGTGCCTGTAATTATTTTATTTGAATTAGATGCTTTGAGTTTGATACAGATTTATTAATTAAAATAGCTTTTCAAGTCTGTTGTTTTCAAGTCCGCGTTGGTCTTCCAAACTATTTACGTAACAGATTTTGATGTGATTTCACTATCATTTAAAGAAATTAATCCGGAAGGTTTATAAAGTAGGTACGGAAGAATATGACATGTTGCGCCGACCACAAATCAATTTGGATAATGGCAGGAGCATTTGTGAGTAGTGGTGGCCCAGTGGTAACGGCCGCGACTTACGTGCCGTAGGTCGTTGGTTCGAACCCAGACATGCGCTGTACTTTGTGTAAATAATGTCATCACCACTGCTCTCAAAACAGTGAAGGAAAACATCGTGAGGAAACCGCCATGTCCTAGATCCAAACATTATAAGTCATGTGACATCTACCAACCCGCACTGGGCCCGCGTGGTAGAGTACAGCCCACTCCCTCTCGAAGAGAGGAGCCCTGTGTCCCAACAGTAGAAAAATTATAGGCTGATTATGATGGAAGCTTTATGTATCTATGCTTTATAAGAAATCTTGATGTCGCAAAAATCGTGCGAATAAGGGGCGGGTCACTAGTAACTATTAGGAATCCTCATGATGGTGCAAAAGTAAAGATTCATTTGGAAAGTGGGACCTGGTAAATGTATTCTAATGCAAAGTTATAGTGGTTATGCCTTATTTATAGGTTGGTAATATTGGTTGTTATTACAAATTGGTATGAAAGAAACTCCCATGACAACAGTAAAAAGTTATTTTAAACACAATATAATTTAACAACACTATGTACCTAAATAAATTAATACGTATGTAATGGCGCCGTATATCATGTTTTTATTTATTTATTTATCACAAGCACTGCTATCACTATACGAAATTCCTAATGCGGTAGCGTGGTCCATAATGAAACTATCCTAAATAACGTACTTAACACATCCTAAAAAAAAAACAATGCCACTTTTCGTTGCAATTTTATAACTCAAGAACGGATGGACCGATTTTGCTAATTCTTTTTTTTGAATATTCCTTGAATTACGAGGATGGTTCATACGGAGAGAAATAAAAAATGTTAGGCGGTACGAAGTTCGCGGGGTCAGCTAGTACAGTAGGTATATATTATTTTTGTGAAACATACAATGTCATTTAGAGAACAGAAAAATAAATCGATCCTGTCAGCAGTGTCATTGAGTGCATGCAAGGCGCGCGTCAGTGACGCATTAGTAACATTTTAGTAGATTTGGATATCCTTACTTCGTGGAAGTAAGTTTGTTTGCCTATTTGTTTGTTACGCTCTCGCGCTAAAACGACGGAACTAACCACTGGACGGATTTGGATGAAATTTTGCACACAGATAAACGACATAGGCTACTTTTCATCCTAGATCGCAGACGAAATCGGACAACAGCTAGTACACCTAGCTACTATAAAAATACCTTAGAAAATAACTATTAAGATATTCAATTTAGGGGCAAAAAAACTAAATTCTAGAAGCTAGACAAAACGCTAGGTTAGTCTCAACTCACGCACGCGCAGTTTACTTCACAAAAAACCAGCTACAGACAAAACATGGGATTATTTTATCGGTTTTTATCGTTTACCGATTATTTTAATCGGCGCGGCCGGATCGGGTGTCCGTCTGTCGGTAATGGTCGTAATCGGTCGCTAATCGGTGCACAATTTACGAAATTGTCGATCCGTGTCGGCGACCGAGTCGATGATCGGTCGATACTGTAGAGATGCGCTCGTATTGTTATCGATATTGTTAAATTAGTTATTATTGTTAAATTTGTTTTATTGAATGGGAAATGTTGTTGATCTACTTTTAATATGCTAATGATAATGTCAAGGCAAACAACTGTTATAAACTAATAGGTATGGCTGATTATATAAATCATGTTTAATTTAAAATTAATCGTGGTCGTTTTTACCTGTCATCCATTTCCTTGGCCATTAGAAAAAACATAACTCATAAATATATAATTAGGATTTATTATAACTTCTTATGTAAAATACTGCTAGACATCCATAAATATATCTAAAAAGAAAAATAGTTCGATAACTGATATCGATGTAACATCACAGCGACATTGTTTGTAACAAAATTATATAAAAAAAGATGTAAAATTGGCAGCGAACCGCCGTCTAACCCCTGTATTGATCACAATAATCGATCGTGTGCCGCGTAATTGCGCCGGATCGAACCCGCGACCCATTATGTCATTATAGTCGACCGACCGAAACAATAGAAAAAACACTTCAAAGAAAAACCCACCTTATTAACACACAAATAAGAACTGTAATTTATCGATAACGTTCAAGAGTAACGTCACTTGAATTCTAAATTTGGAAAATAGCACAGCTTATAAAATTATAAGCTTTAAATCTTATAACAGGAAGGGTAGAGTTAATTTCTGTGTGGCCAGTTTTTTGTTTGAGCATAGTAAACGTTCCTATTTCGAAATTGGCAGTGATCGTCTGCCGGGCGCCTGCGCAGCTGTGATGTCAGATGACACCACCACCCGGTTTAGCCATCGGCGTTTTTAAAAGTGGAATACTTTAGGTAGCTCTAGGGCTACTTTCGAAGTATCTGTAAGCAGTTCAACTAGGTTGCCTTAGAGCCTAATCTTTTGATAGTATGTCCAACATTAACAATGAGTAACAGTTCATATGTAGGTACGGGTTCTGGACCCCTTTTTTTTTGGGTTGGGAAATCATGAAATAACTTCTCCCGCTCTGGGCAGAGCGGGGGGGAGGGGGGGGGGGGGGGGGGGTGTCAGACTCTTACTGACTAAAACCCACCCGTGTTCCTTCAGTTGACTGAGCCAGGGGCCACGGTATCACGGTATCTCTCTCGGACTTTCCCGCAACCCTGGCAGGCATCAGCCCTAGCGGACCCCATCATTGATGCTGACATCTCTTTGAGGCGCGCGTGGAACACAACGCGCCATCGACCCGGGCCTGGTCCTTATCGAACGGCGAGCTGCCCATTACTCACCGTTCGCAAGCCCGCGCCTACGGTGGCCAGGAATCAGCTTGCGATTCCCGACGCCCAGGGTGTCTCCTGCGGCGGCTAGGGGCGTGAGGGCGCGATTTTTGCCTCTCCCTCACGCGTTCCGCCTCCCCCTTCGCGATCATTACTGCTTCGCAAAAGGAGGTGATAGCTTCCCAAGCCCTCTCGCTCCGTACCATGGCCTGGACCAGGGCCGGACGTGAGAGATCGCCAGCGCCAATCACCTCCACGAGGACACGGCGGTGCTCCGCCCAAGCCGGGCAGACCTCCACCGTATGCTCCACCGTATCCTCCGGGCGATCCACACAATGGTGACACCCGGGCGTTTCCTCCCGCCTTATCCGGAACAGGAACCTCCCGAAACAGCCGTGTCCGGTGAGGACCTACGTCAGGCGGAAGGTGAGGACGCCGTGGCGCCTCTCTAGCCACTCCTCAAAGAGGAGACTTATCGCCGCAATTGTGGCGTGCCCAACATTAACAATGAGTAACAGTTCATATGTAGGTACGGGTTCTGGATCCCTGAAACGTGTTAGTTTAAAACGCTCAGTTTTCTCATCTTTCTGTTTTTTCAACCAGTATCTGTACTGGCAACCGGCATCTCCTAGAAAAAATTCAAAGACATGTGACATTTACCAACCCGCACTGGGCCTGCGTGGTGGATTACGGCCCACTCCCTCTCACCAAGAGGAGGCCTGTGTCCCAGCAGTGGGAACATTATAGGCTGATTATGTATATTTTTTCTGAAATCAGTTTAGAATATCATGACGCTTTATTCCAGAACAATATTAGACTAAGGACAGAATGAGATGTTTTAGACATGTACACCCGTAGAAAAAAAATAGAAGAATATTATGAAGTTTTGCGACACCTGCCTTTCCTTATGTCTACAAATGAGACAAAATATGATAACCTAAGCAACACTCACATCTCACCTCTTTCATGAAAACCTCATTTACAATCGGCCTTTTTTCTCCGAAACAAAAATAAAATGGTGGTGTACCAGCGAGCGTCGCGTCAATTTTATGGGGTATGAATTTGTCTGAACGCGGCCACGAGTGATGTGGTCCCCGACCACAGCTTTGAGCTTCACCGTCACAAATATCATGTTAAAAAAACTAAAGAGTTGACAGTTAATGTAGACCGCAAGAACAGTTTTATTATTCCGTCTCAGTACTAAAGGGTTTTTGAAAAAATCTTCGCAAATTCACGCCTTGACCACGCGTCGGTATGTTTTGCGAATAAAATTACCTGTATAAAAGTGAACGTGGGTCGATTTTTATTGCATTATTTTACATTTTGATGTTATCAAGAGGAAACGCCCATAAGGATGTAGGCTGAATTTGAAAAACGATGCAACCTTCTCGAAACGGACGTACCTCTCTACCTGTGTTGCCTAACATTGAATTTTTACCAAGGTTTTAAAAAAAAATCGCCCGTAAAGAAATGGGCAGTAAAAAGATTCTAAATTCAAGTGTAGTAAAAATAACAGTCATTCAATTTTAAAATCCCTATTCTATGGCTGCTTTCAAATCCAGTGCGGTTCCTGTCTTTCCTTGCGACGGAAAGATTTAACTTTAGTCTAAATGGAAGGAGGGAAGGGGGAGGTCTTTACCTTGTAGTGAGACACAAACGGCTGATAATAATGCCGACAAACTGTTATGCAGTATGGCAGACTTTAATGTTTGTTATTGTTAATACAGATTTTGAATAAATAAGTAATATTAATAATAAAATCTACCTCGGTGGGATAGTGGTTGCAAGTGCTATTGCTGAGCATGAGTTCTGGGTTTGATTCCCGGTTCGGGAAAAGTGTGATTTGGGATTTGTGCCCGGTTGCTGG
This sequence comes from Brachylomia viminalis, assembly GCA_937001585.2. Lineage (NCBI taxonomy): Eukaryota > Metazoa > Arthropoda > Insecta > Lepidoptera > Noctuidae > Brachylomia > Brachylomia viminalis. The sequence continues at coordinate 9,966,029 of OW443314.2, forward strand.
CAATAGGCTGGCCCCCTATTACATGGGGCTTAAACAGAGCTGGCCAAATGTGGGTGTACACTTCTGTCCATCCCGTCAGAGATTACAGGTGTGATGTTATTTTACGTTATCTACTGTTATCAGCTTTGTAGTAAACCAAACCTAACTGCCATATCCATGTGATAATTGAGTTGGCTAATTACGGCATTGTTTCGACACATTAATGAGGTTGGGATTTGTGCTGCGTGGTGATGACATCTAATCTACAATGGCTACGTACATATAAGTTTGCGGTTTGATCGAAATTGCTTGATATTGGAACTATGTGTGCACACGTTCGTATTTAGGTTGGTACGTACGCTATTGTGAGTATGAATGCGGATAGTATTCATCTTGATCAGGATCATATCTCATCTAAATCATAAAACCGATATTGGAATAAGCAAATTGACAGATCAGTTTAAAAATTTGACGTCGCAGCAAGTGGCGCCACCTCGTTTTGTTACGAAGTTACTGGAATCACCGAAAAGGTCGGCTAAGAGTGACACTGGCTAGTGACAGTCATTCTAGCAGAGCGTCCATCCGTCACATCGACGGTTGCGTGGCGGTAAGAGATGATGTCAGTGGACCCGCTGTCAAACAATGTCCATGACGAACTGCTATATTTCGGCAGAATTCGGATGATATTGATGCTGCTGAATCACTTTTACGGTGGACACTTCTAGTAAAGGTTATCCTGCGCCGTTAATAACAAACGTTAACAAATCAAAAATCATAAATGACCAAAATCTTACCTATAGGTAAGTACTACGAAAGAGTCTCACTAAAAAGAGGTAACACCCGATTTATAAGTAGGTTCAATCTTTTATCAATAAAAGAGACTTGCCGCGTAATTTCTCCTGTCTCCATAAAAGTTATTGTAATTCCGAATTACACTCAACAAACGAAACCTAATGAAAAAACAATAACACGCGTCACAAATCATAAGGCGCGCCCAACACAGACTAATCCCACGAACTTTGAATAAAAAAACAAACAACCTGAGAGACCTTAGTCGATTAATCGGAGCTAAAACTAATCAAGCCTATCTGAAATGAAATAAAACAACGCGTTAGTCGATGTTAAAAAACAAATGAATGGAGGCGGCTCGACCCGCTTCTACTTCACATAAATCATGTTTGGACGGGAAGCGATCCCGGGCAAGATTTTAATAAACATAAGCCTATATCGGTATACCCATTCATGAAGTTTTTTTATTATTTTAATTACGTATAGGTCGTGTGAAGGGTTTCGAGTGAGTCGGCCGGTTCCCATCCCTAGGCTCCTGTTTTGTGTTCTGTACTTGTTTTTTAATTGCTTACAAATTGTTGAGGAAACTGGGGTTGAAAATACAAATGATGGTCTGCAATGTTCATTGAAGTCGGAAAATAATATCTATTTTACCTATAAAGACGATGTGGCCTCTCAGTTTCAGTACCTACCTAACTGACCTACATAAACTCATGAAAATAATTTTAGAATTTCCTTGTTTTGTATTCCTGATCTATTTTTTTAAGCCTCTTCTCCTTTTATCATTTCATAATAAGGTATGCTTAAAAATAAAAATACTCATCACGGTGTGTGTGTACCAAGAAGGTAGTCATTGGGATCTGTAAATGTTAAATTTTCCTTTCCATTAACTTATAAATCCTCTACCATAGGTACATAAATAACCTTACCTATACAAAACAATAATTATTTGAAAACAGAATACCTACACGTTCATAAAACGTGAAGCGGTGTGTAATGTAGGAAAAAAAAAAGAAAAAAAAATGAGTAAGGCCGTGCGTACATGGGCGGCAGGCGCGCCGGCCTTAATTACGGGGTACCGCGGCTTCTTGCCCAAGAGCAGGCGCGGGCTACACTCGCCGATGTCGGGGCAATGTGGAGCTACTTTATGTGATATGTCTCTATGGTAGATGAGGTCGTGATGTGGCTGTAGAATTGGCTTTTATTAAGTTTGTATTGGGATTGACTAAACATTGGGCAGCAAAAGTAGGTCGATATTTTTATCGGAATTGATCAGCCACTTAGTAGTAAAGGCTAAGATCTTTTTCCGTCGATTTGAGGGTAGCCGCTGGAGTGGATGAGGTGACCAAAGTCGCCGCATAGAAAGTGGCGCCACACGTTAGCGTCTACTCGCGTAACCTTTTAATTAATCGAAATCCGATAAACTTTATTCAATTTTTCATTTTAAAAAAATCTGTGGCACACTGTATCCGATTGCTTAGTCGATTTCGTACTTAAAAGCCGCGTATTCAGATGTATGACAACACCACAAGCGTTCAACCAAAAAAATCAAATAATTAAAAAAATATGGCGTCTTGTCAGTGACGTACGGACTCGCGCGTGTTTTGTTTACATGATAAATAATTTGTGTTTTAAGTGGGTTTTCAAGTGTTTGAAGTGCTATGGCCTGTTAAGTGTGTGATAAATATTATAGTGAAGTGAATTACTGCAGGATTTCAAGGTCGGTGAGTGAAAAAATATTACGTAATTTCGGTTTTATTCCACAACCGGCGCTGACCGATTCATGTTTATTGTTATTACGTGTATGTGTTTTCAGATCCTTATTTTAGTACAGTGTGTTATTCTAATACCACTACTTTTATAACAAAGTTGAAGCATTAAATAAGCTTTCCACAGGTACCAATATTTTTATTCTACGTATCAGATTTATATTTATAAAACAACATTTTGTTTCCATTGTCTTGGCGGCCATTGTTATTTTTTTGCCGTCGGCAAATTTTTTCAACTTTGCACGCTCGTAAATAGTACATATTGTACTAATGCTATGTGGTTTTATTAGTGTTTTGCGTTAAGTATATACACATAATGTATTTAAAACCTTAAACAATATAGGTCAACGCTCGTTTTTTCGAACTATAACCATTTATTTGAAAACAAAGTTACGTAAATACTATCGTACGTACGTATCGTACGTAGTGTTTGCGTAAATACTATCCTATTTCAAACGAAACTCCGCTATCTTAAAGCCCCGTTCCTTACCATAACAAAAAACACAAGTGTTAGCACCATTCAAACAAACCCAAGTCGTAAAAATGCTTTATTTACATTATCGGGCGGCCGAGCGGCGCCCCGCCGCGCCGCGCGCGCCGGTGACGCATCTGGCATTCATCTGGCTCGATTATTTTTCCCGCGCTCTGCGACCGAGCGGGTAGGAAAAGCTGTAATTTTCTTTATTTGTTAGTCTCCAAAGTTTAAAGCAATGTAGTTTTGTGATAGAATGAGAGTGGTTGCTCAGATAATTCAGTGCAAAAAAATACGTAACGTTTATTGTTTCAATCAACATTAGGTTTCTGGTCGTAAGAAGTTATGTTGGTTGTACGAATGCCGAATGGCTTGTAAATATAGCATTGATACTTCAAAATACGAAATTTTACAAAACTAGATAGGACATTTAAGAAATAACATCACCTCTATGGTTTTCCTCGAGACTTATTTTAGCAACCGAAGCTATCTTTAATATGAAATCTCTTCATGAACTATCTTAATCTCCACAGAAATCAACCAAGGATAGTAGTAGGTAATATGGGTGTTTATTATAATTACACGGTGAAAATGGCGTAAAAATATTCAATATTAGTCGGTAATTCAAGATAGCGAACGTGAGGCACGTAGATATGATGTATGTTATTATTCCTAGCGCAAAAACATTGGCTTTTAGTGCTAAATTTAAGGCTGGTAATACATGAAGCTCTTGGGCCTTTAAACTTGGGTAGGTACACAAAGCAAAATTTATTTGTCAGTTTTGTGTGTTGTGGCTTATGGCTAATTTGTTTTACTTATTTAGATGACACTTGGCAGGGAGATAACTTGAAGGCTGATGATTTTCACTCAGAAAAAAAAAGGTATGTAGGTAGGTACCTACTCCTATTTGACATGCAATTTTCTTTACTTATAACTAATACAACATCTTATTGGTGACTCTAATTCTACAGTTTTAGGTATAACATGCAGGCATCGCTTGCCAAGTTAAGTCTAGTGGGAAAACTTAAGCGAAGTGAGCCTCAAGTGAACTGTCATTTCACCTGATGCTTGACACTATTGACAGCTCACTTCACCTAAGTTTTCGCGGTGAGGTTTTTACAGAATAGACCGGCTAGGTTTCCAGTTCAAAAGGTATGCCTCTGCATGTTTTGCGATTTATAAACTTTAACTAGCGTCAATTCTTTCTCTCCATACTAGGCAAACCAATAAAATGAAATGGGAAAATAGTCTCTTTCTCAGAATTCATTAAGAAAGTACATTCAAACATTCAGCCATAAACTCACAGCAAACTTTTGTACACTTTATATGTGTCTCATAAAGCGGATCGTGTAACCGGCCTTTAGTTGGCAAGCCTGGAATGGTCGCAATTAAAAACTACCTTCCAAATGAAACAATAGACTGCTAGGAATCTACGGGAAGCGTTTCTGTTTATCGGTATTTAATAACTGCGAACACTTGATGATGGTCAGTCCGTGGCTTCAGATTCATGGTTTAACATTTAGATATTTTATTGAAGTGAAGTTAGCTGCAAAACTCTAACCGGAAATGGGCGACTGCAGTAAATAAACCATTTCAAATGTAAGTGGAGCGGACGGGAAAGAACTAGAGATTTAAAAAATGCTTGAATTAAAAAAAAGTGTTCTAATTTGTTATTATTCATCATCATCATGTTATCATTCATCAATCATTTTATAACATTTTGTGGTGGCATCTACAACGCCACATGCGAATTACGCATCATCCTGACGTCACGCATGTGGCGTTGTACCTACCTACTTGTAGATGCCGCCACAATTTCAAACCGAATTTCCGAATTTAGTTTTGAATATAGAAAGGCTTATTTACCTACTATATTCTTTTGTAAAACTAAGTAGAAAGTTGAATACTTTTTGATATCCGCGAAAATAGTAAGAACCGCAGGTTGCCTATGTTGAACGCTAGGTCTTTAGATTTTAAAATGGAACTAATTTCACAGATATTTATTTTTGCGGTGCATTGAAACTTTTGGTCATTTCGATGATTTAAACTGTTTGTCTACTTTTATTTTGTATAATGCTTTAAATTCAATATAACCAGGCTATAGATTTTTCTGGGATTGTAATTGGATTAATATCGTCCCTCATCAGATACGAGCTACAGTACCCACTTCAGAAGAAACATTTACGGTCTTATTACAAAACAAGGTTTTTCTTTTGACATGGTTTAAACCATCGAGCCTGTTTTTGAAATAAGAACCTAACTGAAATCGAAATACAGTTCCTTTTACAAAACTGTCAACTTAGTCCGGTCTTAGGTTGTCAATTTTGTATTAAGAACTTTACTAAAGTCGGCATAAAGTTCCAAATACAAAAACTAAATCGAATGTGTAGGTTGGGACTAAAGTTAGATCGTGTTTTGTAATAAGACGGTTTAAGTTTTTCAGAATTTAGACCATTTGCTCAAATAGATCCTTCACCCGAGCCCCAAGATACAAGTTCGGAGCTCACTGGCAAATAATACTTTGTAATCCAGCTGTAGGTAATATTTTAAGGTACTCATGTCTTCTCAACGTGGTTTTAATTGCGAACTTGCTTACTGTATTAAATTAATTAAATGAAATTAAATATGAGACAACATCCACACAAGGTCTTCAGGTCCCGAACTAGGTAGAGCCTGTACTACGGTAACCTGATGACTGATATACATATACCTACACACCCAGACACAGGTCAAACAGACAAGTTCATGCACACAAAATGTTTGACTTGTCCGGGGATCGAACCCGGGACCGGCGGCTCAGAAGGCAGGGTCGCTACCAACTTGGCCGACCGGTCAGTCAGTGTTACCTGGACATTAAACTATTTTCTTTAAATGATATCTACTGAAAATTGATGTACTACATATTTGCACTGGTCATCGAAATAAACCAAGCTCCTTATACATCACTATCAAAAAGTCTATCTACAATAAATCATGGGCCACATCGAGGCACCACCATATATTTAGCTGACCGCTCCCACGGTTGCACCAGCTCGGTTCTGGTGGGCGTATGACCGGCTACAGGCTATAATTAGGAGGGGCGGGCTCTTCCTGCCGACTCGAGCAGACCGGCTGCCTCAGTTTCTCACATCATGATATATTGGGTAGGAAGTGGTAGCTATCTATTAGAGAGCCTGTGGGTTTGGACTGTCAACCGATACCTAAGGTTTGTATATATGGTGCCCCCTCCCATCTCTTGTCAATATATGGATATTTAGATATACTAACCGAAGTGTTGATCAAATATTGGTAGGTACCTACACCATTGTCGAGGTCCGCCGTAATATAAAGCGGCAGCAGAACTGAAAGTATGAAAAGGTATCGCTTCTGATTATCTTCTTCGTACCTATTAGTAAAGTCTTTGATTAGAAGATGCTGTATGACGTAGGTATGCATGTATTTAATTAGGTTGAGTGGTAATGTTATAACAAAGTTATTTCCTTTACATTTCCGCAAAAGATGGGCCTGTTACCTTTAGCACGAACCCCTAGCAAAAGGGGGTGATGTTTTTAACAAATAACAATAGAGTTATTAGTGAGACTGAAGCCGAAGTTACTGAATCTAGAAAACTTCACAGCAGACGCTTTCTTTAGGGACATACGATCCGAAAAGTTAACGTAGCCTCAAATAATTACAAAGTTTAACTCTTGATTTCATTAAGAAGTGAAACCTGTAATCGTAGAAAGATATCTATCATTGAAGCGTGATGTTTCGGAAGGTGTGGGGGCGTCAGGAGCACTCTATACTATAATTATGTGGGGCGGCGCAGCCTGCCTAGCAATATGTGGGTGAAACATATGGGATAGTGGACAGCCCAGTTTATTATATGTAGAACCATATAAATTGGCTAATTAATAAGTAGGTATGATATATATATCAAAAGCAGTATACAACAGTTCCAAAGTGTGGTGTTTTATAACCCCCGACACAAAAAGGGTGTTATAACTATAAGTACCTAGGAGTCTATTTCGTTTTCCGTTGAGTGCTAAAATGGAAGGCCCGATTCAAGTATTTCTAGAAGGAAATACTTATACTTTGCACAAGTATTGTTCCGCGGCAGGTTTCCTTTTTTTGTGACCAGTTGTGCTTCCTAGTATTCAATTGTTTAAAACTTCAGTAGCCTCTGAATGCTGGACGATTCACTAGATAGGTATGTCTTAATATCTACATCTCTAAAAGGCTCTATAATAACATTTGTAACAACTGTAGCGTACAGACCCTACTTAATGTATGTAAGTATTTAACAAAACAATCAGTAGGAACCAGCAAAAAGCTACCGTGTAAGTACCCACAAAAAACTAAATGAGTTTTTCATCAGCGCTACCGAAACACAGTTCTCATCATAGACAATTTCAGCAAACTTATTAGACACAGAGTCTATACCATAAACTATTACTAACACAAATACACAAACAAAAAACAATCTATAGAAACAGAAGATTAGTCTGTGATTAAAATTTAAAATTCGAACACATTTAAAAAGAAATGAAAGTAGATGATGACCAGCGGTTTTTGGGCGGCGTCGATGGGAACTCACAAAAAATATCCATGTAGGTTGCGCTAGAGGAAGCTTATATATTTAATGAGAAATGTCCTCGGTTTGGGGTTCTCTGTTTGTGAGAAGAGAACGGTTTTGATCGTAAAATTACTATTTTAAAATTTATTTATTTTTACATCATGGAAGACTTCCAGCTAAAAAATCAACAAAAAAGGAAACAATAGTCGACAGAAAGCCAAATACAAGTCTTCGCGTTTAGACTTATAATAGAATTTATGTTGTGAACATACAAGCAGTAACATATTACTATAAACTATATATTAGTTAAAACTATTAAAATACAATAATGCAATTGAAAAGTGAAAGAAAAAAGAAATAAAGAAGCACTACAGCTATTTAAAAAAAATGAGGCTTTGCACCTTCTAGCTGAGGTCACACTGGTTGTAAAGAGATCCAAATCGTGTTGTTTACAACTTTTATTAAAAATTTTGCTTGCACTATTAAGCGTTTTATGCGTCGTAGGTCCTAAGTAAAGTAAGGCGCCGTCGATTGAGACTGGTTATCTCCTAACTGCTTATTTTAAATCTTTTATATTGAATTGTTTTTTAATTTTTTATTTTAGATCTACATTGTTCTTATTTAAAGGAGCAACAAGAGTAGTGTACCCAGGATTTTGTAATATCTTGATTTAAAAGAGTGTCATTGGAGTTTCTTGCTCGTTCTTCTCCATAGAGATCTACGTTTTGGAATGGGCTTCAACTGACTTTCTGATTGACTGAGCGACTCTTTGACAATTCAAAAGTGCCTGTAAATGGTTTAATTAAAATAAATGCTCCGAATTTAAAGGAAAAAAAAGTATATTGATACTGTTATAAGTTCCAAGGAAAAACTTAGCAGCATAGGGATTACATGCCTAGGATCATTATATTATATACCTACATAAGTATAATAAATAAGTAAGTAGTAAGTTTTTAATAATTTAATGTATTTTGAAATTAAATATTTGCACACCACATGTAACGGTAGAATGTAAACGGGACACATTTATAATATAATAATATGAGACAACATCCACACAAGGTCTTCAGGTCCCGAACTAGGTAGAGCCTGTACTACGGTAACCTAATGACTGATATACATATACACACCCAGACACAGGTCAAACAGACATGTTCATGCACACAAAATGTTTGACTTGTCCGGGGATCGAACCCGGGACCAGCGGCTCAGAAGGCAGGGTCGCTACCAACTGCACCAACCGGCAGTCAATAATAACATCATAGTACTTTGTACATCTACATTTTGGCAAATAAAGTACCTATCTTATCTTATCTTATAAAGGGTGTAAAAATAACTTTAACGAAGCCGAAAGTCACTTGTTCTTCCCGTTATTTTGTTTTTTTTTACACCGGACTATACCAGGGAACCTTCTGGTTACGGAGTTATTGAAATTTAAAGTTCCAACGTTTTTTGACTTTTTTTACGAAAACCAATTTAAAATGTTACTAGCTGACCCCGCGAACTTCGTACCGCCTCACACTGTTTTTTTTTTTAATTTTTCTCTCCGTATAAACCATCCTCGTACTTCAAGGAATATTTAAAATAAAGAATTAGCAAAATCGGTCCACCCGTTCTTCTTGTCTTGAGTTATAAAATTACAACGAAAAGTGGCATTGATTTTTATAGATATGGATAACTTAACTTTAAATACTCCAGCGATCCCTGGACCGTTGCATGCACTGATTAGAACAATGTTTCGCTTGCGTTACATTGCGCACTACCGCAAACAGTGAATTTTCAATCCAAAAAATAAAAGTCGTTCCCCAGAAATTATTTTTGCACAAAGTTACTTAGTTTGAAGTACAGAATGCGTAGATGACGGTTTTGTTAGGGGTATTTTTTACACCCTGTATATCTAAAAAGTGACTGACGAACATTAACAACTTTAAGTATCAGTTCCAATAAAAATGAAGATAAAGAATCAATTATTATCCGATAGAAAATAATAGTAGTGGACACTATACACCCAGTTTACATAAAATATTAACGTGATCTTTTTACCCGACTGCGTGACGCAAAGGAGGTTAATGTGTTTATTAATTGTTTTCTAGAAAGCCATAATTGCAAATAATTGCGGTAGTACCTATTAGCTATCAAAGTGAAGCTTGAAATTAGTCTTTAACAAATATAGAGTTATTAAAATCGATATGAAAAATGAAAATGAAAAATATAATATAAAAAAGTGTACCCAGTGTTCGGATTAATAAATACCTATATTCAATCAGTTGGTTTCAATTGCTGACAAGTACGAGCACATTCATGTGGTGGGAACTGATAGATCGGATCTCTTAAAGTGTTTGTAGGAAGTTATAGTGAGTTTGATTTAACATTTAGTGCAAAACTATCTCTGCAGTATTTTTTACTATTTACCTCTTTACCAAGTAGGTGTTCTGCGAGACATCAGCATCGGAAAGGGCTTATGGCTGACCAATACCAGCCGCACGGGTTGATCGATCAGGGAAAGCTACTCTTGCAGCGCTTGGTCCGTGGATGGGTGACCGTCTTAACATACCAAGATCCCCCCGTGGCTCGGCAAACACGTTAAGCCGTTGGTGCCGGCTGTCATTCGTGGCTCTTTGACAGTCGTTACGGGTCATCAGAAGCCCGAAAGCCTGACAACCAGTCTTACCAAGGGGTATCATATTACTTAGTTACTGGGTTGTGGAGGTCAGATACGCAGTCGCTCCATTCAGCTGCATCCGGTTAGACTGGAAGCCGACCCCAACATGGTTGAGAAAAGGCTACACAGATGGTGAAATCAAAATCGGATGATTATAAAGCTTAGTATTCTGCGTACAACGTTTAACTAACCGTAATAAAGATGATTACTAAGAATTCAGACTGATGTATTTTGCGTAGAATGTTAAACGTATCGTAACACGATACTTAAGTATATTTGACTACCTATATACGTCAATTTAGTTTAATTTTATTTTTATTTAATAAATACATAATCTACTCATTTCAATGTTTTTTAATGATATATTGCAATATATGGTTAGCTAGCGACCTCGACAATTGATCATATTATTCTTTTGAGCAACCGGCAGCAAGTTCGTCATGGTCCCTTAGATGTCAATGCTTGCGGTAGCGTCGGGGGTCGGGTTGCCTCCTTCCCTCAAATATGGCGAGGGGGGTAATGGCTGATCTTTGCGCTGTGCTCGTGAACGGGTGCTGCTTGTGGTGACAGGTTATCTTGCTGACTATGGTTTTGTTATTGTAATTAGTAATTAACTGTTTCTTAATTTTACTTCGAAGGTCCTAGTTTATCATTTGGGTACTTCAAGTTACAGCTACATATATAAACATAATGCAGCATTGCACATGTGAGCGGACACGCCCTTTATGCCTGGAGGCTTTTATTATGTATTAAGCTCTGTTTACGTTTTTATCATTTATTTCTGCTTGAGTATAGTTTTCAATATTGGCGTGTGCTAGCTGACATATGGCAAATAATTTTAATGTTTTTGTGTTTCGTAATGTTAATTACTTACTACTGCATATAGCATAGAATTCAGTTCTTCTAACTGAACAGACAGCAGTGCTGCTGGGGAGTTTGTTGCGCCACTTCTTCTTCCCAGCTAAAGCACTAGTAAGTGGTGAAGGGTGGGCGTTTTGGGGGACTGTTTTATGTAAGTTTGAAGTTCAAAAAATGCTGATTCTCATCCTAGTTTGAATAAATGACTTTTGATTTTAATAAAATAATTGAATTTGGAAGCTAGCTAAGTACTTACATATGATGCGAAAGAAAGTCTATTTTTTTAGGTTTAATAATTTATTCTAATAAAAGACAAAAAAGCCACTTACATGAGAATAGACAAGAAACATTCAGTAAACTTATTTTAGGTAACCGTCACCAAAGTATATTATGTATTATAGAGGTACGAGGAGGTGTAAAGTTCACTCATTGCTCCTTATAAAAGGGAGGATCCTCCGACCAGACGGGTGTTGTGTCTGGTGGGCCACTGCCCGACGATTGATGTCGGGAAGTTGTATATATATGCTAGTCGCGTGGTAAACTCTGCTTGCGCGATGCACGATGTGCGTGACGTCAGTATGACGCGCAGGTCGCATGTGGCAATGTAGATACCGCTACAGTATATTATTATATAAAATGATTCTATACTCCTTCAGCAGTTCAACTCTCAACCGTTAAAGTACATTGGAGGACGTTAGTCAAGGCAGTTTTCAATTAGGTGTTTGGATAGCTGAAATTGAAAACTGCGGAGAGAGCTTACACTTTTTGTATTATGTGGGTAGATTATTAAATAGTTATCCTTCTTCTTATGTAATACTCGTTCTAGCGTAATTAGTGCGTATTTTTGGCAAAACAAGTAGACTTGTCGACGAAGACAGCGTTTAGTAATTTGAGATTTTGTAGTACTTAAATGTCTATAATTTTTCTAATCAGAACGCAAGTAATATATGTGTAGAGTTGTTTGATATTCATGAGTTTCGTTTCTTCAAAAATTTTACACGTTGTTGTGTAGCGGGAGAAGTTGTTTGATGATTTCCCACCCTAAAAAAAAAGGTATGGATATTGAAACAATATCTTTATGACGTTATTTTGTAATTCTTGCAACTTCGTTTTTCCGGCACTTTTTTCCGGCACAAGAGATTTTTTATTATTTTATTAATAAATGTATATCAACAGCTTCTGTATACAAAATACCAAATAACAGTAGATAACAGTTGAGGGCTTACACAGTTGCCAATAATAGGTGATTCAACATTAGCAACTAAGTTACTATCCTAAGTTAAAAACGTAAGTAATCCATAAAAGTTAAGTGGTAACAACTATATAAACAGAAAAGTGGCTCTGCAGTTTTATATATTACAAATAAATATAAAAAGACATACCTAAGTTATAAGATTGCAGAGGTTGCAAGAAATACCTACATACTAATACTTACAATAAAATTAATCTATAGATTGTATGAGTTGCGTGCTTTGGGACCTAAAATTTTGGGTCTCTGTATAACGTATTTTTAAGGTAGGTATGCACTGGTTTATTCTATGAAGTGATCCTGTAAGTGCTGATAGTTTATTTTGAACATGGTCTATTTGTTTGTGCCATGTTTAGTAATGATCTAATCTCAAGCCAAAATACGTTTCGCAGTTTTTTGATCTAGTGGGATGATATCAATAGTTAGTGTGTCGTGCTGCAGATTTTTTTTATTCTTAGCTTTAAAGACAATGGAAAGGATTTACTTAGATGAAATTTGGTACACAGGTAGACCATGATCCGGTTTAGAACATAGGATAAGACTTTAATCTCGGAAGTGCGTTCCCGTGATATAATTTCAAACGTCCACGGGGGTGAAACTACGAGCAAAAGCTAGTTATAACATTACGGGGACTACATGACCTAAACGCAAGTTTTATAATGCCTAAAAGTATTATGATCCACTGCAGTTAACAAAATCAGAATATGATATTCTTCAGGATATATGCTAGTTAGATAGTGTGTTGAAAACCTAATACAACTAATTTGGTACGATAATAAAAAGTCACGAAGATACCTCTAAACATTTTTACACATGCAATCATTCTGGTTTTTTTTTTCAGATTGTCTGTCAAGCAACGTTTTAACGTGATAGTGTTTTAATTTTTTTGTCCAATCAATAGATTTTTTGTAAGTAAGTAAGTAAGTAAGTCATTTATTTTGCAAATATGGGTACAATACATGGTGATAGAGTGATAACAGGTAGGTTCAGCCACATTTTACCAGTCGGCATGCAAAATTTATAATTTGAAGCTAAAAATACTGGAACTTAATACTTAGACATTGAATAATAACGTCATAACTTATCTTGATGAGGATTACATAATAATATCAGAAACCAGTTACAGTTATTATTGAGAACACAATTTAGAGTCAATTAATAACAATAAAAATGTCATCTAATACAATTTCAAATATGGCGTCAAAAAAGTGTAAAAGAGAGAAAAAAAAAAAAAAATCAAATAAAATAGTAACAATAATAAAAAATAATAATAAAAACAGTTTTATCTATTCAGATCACTACATATTATTTCAAAATGTTTCTCAGTAAGGAATTCGCTGACAGTATAGTATGCTTTATGCGTTAGAAAACTTCGAAGCCTGTTTTTAAACAATGGTAGCGGTAATTCTTTCCATTGCTTAGGTAATTTATTATAGATTGCCGGAGCCATGCAGTAGACACTCTTCCGCATTAGTGCCGTTTTGGCGGGGTGGGAGCACAGTATATTATTATCTCGTCTGTTACGTGGGACTACGTCGGCCAGACGTTTAAAACGGTTTGGGTTGGACTTCACAAACACAGCTACCTCCATTATGTACAAACTAGGTAATGTTAATATTTTATGCTCTTTAAAGTATGGCATGCAACTATCAGTAGATTTAAGCTTAAACATCGCCCGTAAACATCTTTTCTGTGCTTTAAAAACTGTTTCCCTTTCGGTTGAATTTCCCCAGAATATTATACCGTAACGTAAGTGGGATTCTACTATGCCATAATAAGCAGTAAGAAGTGCATCTATGTCAACTATTGTGGATAATGAACGTAGAGCGTAGGCGGACTTACTAATTCTCTTACATAAGGTATCAGAATGTGCTTTCCAATTTAGATTTTTATCTATTACGAGCCCCAAGAATTTTGTACTGTCTACTTCTTCTACGACTTCGTTGTTGTATTGTATATTAGGACGCGTGCTAGGTATCCGCTGACTAAAGTGTACAGCTTTTGTCTTTTTTAAATTTATTTTTAAATTGTTTGCCTCTAACCAATTTACAACACTCTTTAAACACTTATTAATGTCCGATTCATATGTCACCAGATTTTCACATGGAATTGTCATGGTGCTGTCGTCTGCAAACAGTGTTATTGGGTGTTCAATACATTTAGGTAGATCATTTACGTACAGAATAAATATGAAGGTGCGGGAGTTAGTTGCTCCCACCATGTGTTTGAAATGAAACTAAAAGACTGTGACTTTAGAGGCCATGCAGTTTAATCAAAAAGGAATGCTCACAAACTTGTCACATACGATATATACATTGATGCGATCATAAATTACTAGTGCTAGTCACACATTAGAAAAAGTGAGGATCAAAAGGAGTAGCCGAAGAGTTATTTTGTATATTGGGAGATCTGTCATTTTATTTTGTTCCTGTCAAAGCCACTAGTGGTGTCCTACAATCGTAGTGATGTTACCCTCATCATTCAGGAGGACGATGTGCTAATCGCCACACCACCCCCCTACGGAGAGAACAACCCGGCTAAAATGACTAACCTCGTACAATTATAGCATATTAATAAACAGTGAAACAGGAAATTAATCAAAATTCTTAAATCTAACGCGCCGACCCGAGCGTGTGGTATAGGACTGCTTTACTGGCGTATGAACCTGTACTGACTGTTGCGGGATTGAAGGCTCGAGGGACTTCTCTCTTACGGCATGCCGTGGAGGAGGATCAGTCGGGGCAGGCGATTGCATAGTGTGGGTCGTTTGCAGATCGGAATGATCAATGAAGGCCGGTTTGAGTCGATCGACGCTTACGACGGCCTTGTTGCCCCTCACCATTAGGGTGAATGTTTTCCCATCACATGAGCGCTCCAGGACTTTAAATGGACCCGTATAAGGTGGTTGCAGAGCTCTTCGGACGGTATCGTCTCTAAGGTATACATGAGTTGCAGTCGACAATTCCTTAAATATGAATGAAGCTGGTTCGCTATGACGACTAGCTGGCAGTGGTCGTACCAATGACATTTTCTGTCGCAGCTGTACAACGAAATCAACTGGGTCTAATCTTCCTGATGGTAAAGGTTGGACCAAAAATTCTCCAGGGAGCCTGAGGGGTTCTCCGTAAAGTGCTTCTGCTACCGTGGCTTCGAGATCGTCTTTAAACGCCGAACGCATTCCAAGCAGAACCATCGGGAGGGACCTTACCCACGAATCATTATGACACATTAATGCCGCTTTAAGTTGCCGATGGACTCGCTCAATCATCCCGTTTGCACAGGGGTGGTATGAAGTGGTTCTAATGCGCTTGGTACCGAATTGCTGCAGTAATCGAAGAAACAAGCCAGACTCGAATTGAGAACCCTGATCTGTGGTAATAACGGACGGTACGCCAAACCGAGATACCCATTCTTTGGTAAAAGTCTCGGCTACCTCCTCCGCGGTAATGGATCGCATGGGCCAAACCTCGGGCCATCTGGATACTCTGTCTATTGCAGTCAAACAATAACGGTATTCGTCACAGACGGGCAATGGACCAACGATGTCGATATGGACGTGCATGAAACGACCGGATGGTATGTCAAAATTACCGATGGGGGTAGAATTGTGTCTTGAAATTTTGCTGCGCTGACATGCTTCACAAGATCGGGACCAGGCTCGGCAATCCTTTCTAACCGAAGGCCAGACAAAACGCTCTGCCACCAAACGAGTCGTAGCTTGAGCGCCGGGGTGGCTCAAATTGTGTAACTTATTGAAGGCAGCGCGGCGGAAAGAAGGGGTCAGATAGAGACGTGGCTTACCAGTAGAGATGTCACCGTAAACCGGAGTGTTGGTCCCTGATGTACTGATTTTGGTGAGTGTTAAGCTGGAACCATCTTGTAATAAATTAGCAAGTTCTTGGTCTGATGCCTGCGACTTAGCCAAAGCTTCGTAATCCTGGTCCAGAGTGATGGCGTCTATGTCAATCCGTGACATAGCGTCGGCCACGATGTTGTCTTCACCCTTGATGTACTGGATGTCTGTCGTGAATTGGCTAATGAATGATAGCTGGTTAAGTTGTGGAGGTGGAAGTTTCTCACGTCGCTGTAAAAATGCGTACAAAAGGGGCTTATGGTCTGTGAAAATTGTTGCATGCTGGACTTCCAAAATGTACCGAAAATGTTGGACACTTTCATAGACCGCTAATAATTCACGGTAATAAGCTGGCCACTGTGCCTGCTGCGGAGTCAACTTTTTGCTGAAAAAGGACAGTGGATACCAATGGCCGTTTAGGTATTGCTGAAGGCAGGACCCAATGTGAATGCTAGATGCGTCAGTAAATAAAGCCAACCTGGCGTTGCTGATTGGATGTTGCAGCAGTGTTGCGTTGGAGAGGCTCTTTTTACAAGCTTCAAATTGTTGCAAGAGTTCGGGTGACCATGGAAATGGCTTTGCACCTTTAGTGTTGGTTGAAACCAATGCGTCAATCAATGGGGCCTGGAATTTCGCTGCATGAGGCACGAATCGACGATAATAATTAAGCATACCTAGAAACCGACGCATACCTTGTACTGTCTCAGGTGGTGGAAAATCTAGCAATGTTTGAATTCGATCTAGAGGGGGGCGTGTACCATCACCACTAACGTGGTAGCCCAAAAATACGGCTTCGTTGACACCTAAGACACATTTCGAAGGGTTTATAACCACTCCGTAGTCTTGCAGGCGTTTGAAGAGGACACGCAGGTGCTGAAGGTGGGTAGGCTCGTCTTTGGAAAATATGAGTATATCATCTACGTAAGGGAAACAGAATTCAAGGCCCCGTGTGACCTCATCGATGAAACGCTGAAAGGTTTGACCAGCGTTCCTCAAACCGAAGGTCATATACGGGAATTCGAAGAGGCCAAACGGGGTCACGATGGAAGTTTTTGCAATATCCTCTTCAAAAACCGGAATTTGGTGGTAAGCTTTGACGAGATCCAGTGTGCTAAATACCTTGGCACCAGCGAGGTTATGGGCGAAATCATTGATGTGCCTAACCGGGTATCGATCCGGTACGGTTCTGGCGTTCAGGGCGCGGTAATCGCCACAAGGGCGCCAGGTGTTGTCTTTTTTAACGGTCATATGTAACGGTGAAGACCACGCGCTTTTTGAGGGCCGAGCTGTCCCGCATCTTACCATTTCCTCGAATTCATTTTTAGCTGCAACTAGTTTCTGCGGCGCCAAACGTCGAGGTCGACAGGAGACAGGTGGTCCGTCTGTGGTCTTGATGTAGTGCACTGTGTCATGCTTGATGACTCTAGGGAGGCCGGGAGGTCGAGTGATATCTGGAAACTCCGCTAGGAGTTGAGTAAATATTGACTTACCCGAGGCTACTGCTCGTACGCTGGGTTGGTCAATACTAGCGGTAGAAGCAGCAGATGTTAGTCCAGTAGTACCGTCGACCAATTTCTTATTTCGGCAGTCGGGTAAAAGGTGATAAAATGCTAAAAAATCAGAGCCAATAATGGCTGTACTGACGTCGGCTATCACGAATTGCCAAGTGAAATCGCGGCGCAAACCAAAATTTAATTTAAGGTTTACTGTGCCAAAAGTTTGTATACTGCTTCCATTAGCGGCACTTAGTTCATAATCAGTAGGCTGCCTGCGTGACGGTAACCAGCGGTGCGGAAAACAACACAGGTCTGACCCAGTGTCAATTAGGAAACGGCGGCTAGACACGTGGTCCGTGACAAAAAGGCGGCGGCCGATGTTTGCGCAATCAGTTGCCGCCGCTACTGACCGCTGCTTGGGTTTTCCGATTCCCAATCACATGGCCTAGTACATCTAGTTGCTTTAGCACCCCATCTCCTGTGGTACCAGCATCGCTTGGAATTATTCGCTGACTTACCGAAAGATGCTGACCGGCCGGAAGATGCGGACCGGTCACGTATGGGACGGTGTTGCTGCCTCGAGAGTGCAGCTACTTGATTACTCACATCTTCTAATTGTTGAGCTAATGTAGCTAAAGTTAAAGTTGAAGTTGCCGATGTGCAACAAACAGTAGGTGATGGGGCTAACTCCACGATTTTGTCAGCTAACTCTGACACTTTATCCAAATTGAGATCGGCCTGTGCTGCTAGTATTGCCTGAGCTTGTTGTGGCAGACGGCGCAACCAAAGTTGGCGTATGATATTATCATCTGAGAGAACTGTTCCGGCAAGTGAGCGAAGGTGACGAAGAAATTGGGACGGTTTCCGGTCACCGAGCTCTTCATCACTTAGAAGCTGTTTAACTCGTTTCTCTTGGGAAATTGACAGTCGTTGTATGAGGACTTCTTTAATTTTTTTATATTTCCCTTCGGCTGGTGGATTTGTTATTAAATCCTCGACCTCCCCTGCCAGCCTCTGATCTAGGTGACCTACTACATAATTGTATTTGGTAGTATCACCAACAATATTAGCAATTTCGAATTGGGCCTCCACTTGTGCAAACCAAATTGCGGGCTTGTCAGTCCAAAATGTAGGTAATTTCACTGCTACCCTACATACCTTTGCCTCCACTTCATTCTGGCCTAATCGCTTTTGTAGTGTTGCATTTTCTGCCATCAGTTGCTCAAGTTGTGCCTGAAGCTGTTCATTCGCCATTATTAATGAAACCTATACACAGCAAGTAGCAATAATACCACACACCCGAGCACCGCACAACAAAAAAATAAATAAATAACAATAATAAATAAATTAAAATGGTTACTGCAGTACCAAACCCAAAAGTAATAAATGTTAGCAGTTGGTAGGCATTCAAACAATATACAAAAAAAATTACAAGATCATAATTCACACAAACAGCTGAGTAATATAAACATTAAGTTTTATAAAGTACCCAAGTCCTTTTAAAAAATTGACAGAAAACCCTTAAGTCCTGTTGATTTATGATAAGTCCAAAACTTATTTCAATGATGTAGGTATGCAATTGCACCTTATAATTAACACAAGGAACAGAAAAAGCACTCACAGAACTGTAAAAACATGGCTACTTCCTATAGGCAAATAACAATCAGAACTTTAAGCAAGTGCAATGCAGAGCGACAAAATAGTATTGGTGCAATCTAATGTTCTTATTAGTATGTGCCTAAGTAGGTATTAAATGCATGCAGCCAGTAAGTAGGTAAGTACCAGAGCCCTAGGTAAGTTTGTAAATAAATGGTTTTAGTTATCAGGTACTCAAAAGGTATTAACAGGAAAAATAGAAAATAAAACTTGCGTGAGGCGGCAAGGAATCTCCAGTGCTGCTTATAATCTGTTCAGATTTCACTTTGCAGTTGCAATCAAGGCACACACACACAGACTACAATATAATATTGCACACACAACATGCATTCATGCACTCTGGGCAGTTCTTCCGGCGCTTGCAGTCATTAGGTACAGACTGCAAGTTGTAGTCTGTACTTCTACAGAAACGTGATGAATTCTCGTAGCGTAGATGTACTCGTAGACACGGCGCAGCGTCGGGTCTTTGGTTGCGCGTCGGTGGCGTCGTAATCAACGTCAAAATAAGGTAAGTATCTGGTCTCGTTTGAAAGGCGACGACAGACGCAGGGAGTGGGCACTCCGGCGCCGGCGTGGGCACTTGTTTGTCTAGTTACTGATCGCAGTTTACCTTCTGATGCTGCTTGGTCAGCAGGAAACGTGAAGTTTTAGTCGCGGTCACCAATGCGCGAGTTAGTTGCTCCCACCAATGGTGACCCCGACGTGATAGTACGCTCCCCTGCGGTACTCCATACCTAACTTTACGCTCTGAGGATCGATATATCTCTTCACGCTTGCTAACTGGATTAATTTGGCAAATTTCAGTTATTTGTTTTCGGTCTTTTAGATAACTCTCAATAAGTCTAAGTAAATTGCCTCTAATACCGTAAGCTTCAAGCTTACTTATGAGAATTGGATAATCTACGTGGTCAAAGGCCTGTGTCATATCACAGAATATGCCACATACAGGTATTCGATTATTGACATTCTGAATAACATTATATATAAAGTCAAATATAGCCATATTAATAGTCCTATGTTGTCTAAACCCTTTTTGTTCGTCACACAGAATGTTATGCTTTTCAATAAAATTGTATAATTCATTATAAATGTACTTCTCAAATATTTTGGAAATCACAGGTATGAGTGCGATTGGTCGGTAATGTTCCATTAATTCTCTGTTCTCTTTCTTAAATATCGGTTTTATTATTGAGGTTTTTAAGTCATCCGGGAAGATTCCTGCGCTGATACTAAGGTTAATTATATGACTTAGATGACCACATATTTCCATAGATACGTGTTTGAGTATTTTCGTACTAACGCCATCATATCCTACACTATTTGTGTTATTCAAAGACATTATTATCCTATGTATTTCTACCGGTATACTAGGCGACATGAACATTGATTTAGGGCTCGTGTTAATCTTAGTGTAGTTCGACCTGATGTCTATCTGCTTTGGTTGAATTTTATCAACAAAGTAGTTGTTGAACGCTTCAGCAATGTTTTTGGGATTTGAGACAATATGATTTCCAACCTTAATGTTAGAGATTTTTTGTTTAGGTATATTATGTTTTGCGCGATTAATAATTTGCCACGTAGTTTTTGATTTATTCTTAGATAGTTTAATATTTTGATTATTTTGTGCCTTTTGTGTCAGTTGTATAATTTTTTTGTGCAATTTTGAATATTGAGAGAATTTATTTTTACTATCTTTATTTAAGTTTAATCTCATCTGCCACAAGAGCTTTCTTTTCTTTCGGCTACACAATTTAATACCTCTCGACAGCCACTTAGGTTTTTTAATAACATGAATTTTGATTAATTTAATAGGAAAACACAGATTATACAAGAGCTTGAAAGAGTCAATGAAGTTGCTATAAGCAATGTTCGGGTCGTCCGTTTCGTAAATTTCAGAAAAAGAAAGGTTTTTCATGTAGTCTTTAAACTTGGCTATGTTTTCCACACTATAATCCCTTTTAGCCGCACACCAATAGTTCATTTCACATTTTGTTTGAACGGGACAGTGAAGGAGCTGTGACGTATGATCGGACAACGCAAATTCAAGCACTTCAGTTTTACAAGATTTACCGAAATTATGCGCAAAATTGTCTATGCAAGTGTTGCTTGCCATGCGGGTAGGCTGTCTTAATGCCAATTTCAAGTTATATCTCATTAACAAATATTCAAATGCATTTGTGTGGTTATTTTGTTTAAGAATGTCTATGTTAAAATCTCCGGCAATAATAATGTTTTTATAACGTGCTCGAGATATTTCTTGCAATACAGTTTCGAGTTTTTCTAAGCAATAGTTAAGATTATTTATATTTGGTACTCTATAAATACATATTACGACTATCTTATAATGCGTGAGCTCAATAGCACAGCATTCAAATATGCCTGAACAAGAGAAATTAGCAATTTTAGGTAATTCCTTCCATTGCAAACCACTTCTAGTTAGAATACAAGCTCCTCCCCTTTTTCTTTCATTTCTACAGAAATAGGCAGCTAAAGAATAGTTTGGAAGATGTAACTGATCCTGGTATCCTTCCATAATAAAATGCTCTGTGATGCACAAGACATCCACTTTTATATTTTTGTCAGTAAGTTCATCTAAACACACAGTAAGAATATTAGATTTTGCTATTAAGCCTGCGATATTTTGATGCAGGACTTTGAGATATTTATTACCGAAAAAACAGTTCACCTACTTGATCACTATTGCATGCAGGTGGGAGTTGGTATGTCCCGTTAAGTTCAGGGATTTGGATGTTGTCGGTATCAGTAGTATGATATTGATCGTAGATTGTAAATAGAGAATCGCTTCATATTTTGCAATAAATTACTAGCTTTGTGTCATTGCGCATCTCTTTCTTTTCTATGCAGTCCGACAGTGACCACGCTTCAGCTGTTGACAGCTCCTTAAGCAAAACAGAACGCGGCCCGTCAAGTTTCTCTTAGCTAACGATATGATAATGAAACCAAAATTGCAGTCTGCGATAAGTTTTATTTAAAATGCAAAAGATGCAATCAGGCAGAAACAATTTGGCTACGTCTTCGGCTAAAGAAATGAAACTAAGATATACTTAATAATGCAATGCAATGTTACTGTATAATTTCTACATAATAATAGAAAACTGCAGATTGGCGAAGTAATACAAGCAAATGTATGCTAATCCATACATATAGCCAGCTATTTAGCCCAGCTAGCCTATTGCGTAACACACTTCCGTTCACAATCCCATGGGTGCAAGGACCGTGAAGAAAATTCCTAAGCCTTCATATATTTGAAAAATTCGTCTGGTCAACAATAGTAAATAACGCAATGAATGTTGTCGAACTGTCAAAGTTTTTTGGTGCCCTATGATTCTTTCTCCTCCTTTTTTCTGAACTTCTACATGTTATTATTATTTTATGGCATTTTTGCAAAATGCATTTTTTTTGTCGCACAGTTAGTCGTACAATTGGTACATTTTACAAGCCGGAAAAATTTAGTGTATTGTCAGAACTCCGCCCCTAAGACGACCCACTGACCAAATGTTCAAAGAAAAAAAAGATTCAGTAAAAAATAATTCATAAAAATAAAATAGTAGGTATTATGATAAAAAATCGTAAAACAGAGCTCAAAAAATATTTTTCGTCGTAATCGTATAATTCTCAAATTTTGAGCGTAATTAATCTATCATATTTGATGTGCCAATTTAATGATAATAAAGGGAATTCAATCAACTAAAGATATACCTAGAAAATATTCCACTAGGCCTGATTTTACCAAAGTCAGATAACTTTTAAATCCGTGGAATAAAATTTACGTCTGACAGTTTTATCACAGTATAAAATATATGTAAACTATGGTTCTATTATAAAAAAAACTGTAAAAAATTCAAAATTTATTCCTAGGATAATAAGGACTTATTAAAGGTAAAAGTTTATTTAAATACGCCCTGAGTCGTGCATTTATTTTTTAATTTAATTAAAACTGCTAAATTTGGTGGTCATTCGATTCAACTAACATCAAACGCATTGTTATTTTGAACCTTATCTGTTGCCGCGATGCGCTATTGTCAATTACTTAAAAGCTTCTTATCGCCCCTTAAGACTGTTAAGAGGCTATCATAATGTTTTTCAAATACAAGAAAAAAATTATATTTATTTATAGAACAGCACTCCCGAGAGAAAAAAAAATTTCAGGCATATATTTTTTTTAATTTTAATTTTCTCGGGAGTGCTCTAAATATATATATATTTTTTCTTGTGATCCAGTGTGTGACTCTTCAAACGCTCAAATACAAGAAAAATTGTGATAGCCCTCTTAAGCTTTTAAATTATGTAGATAAATAGTAGTTGACTGTTAAAATGAAAGGCATTGCAAATTGTCAGTGTGTTACGAAATTAGCCCGCAGGTCTTTAGCTTCGAACTCTCAACATAACGTTTCATGCACGTCGTGAATTCGATAAAGAAATGAAACTCATTTCATAAAGATGCAATCTAATTGAAGACTTGAAATGAAGTGATAACAATCTAAATATTGCAGGAGTTTCTATGGCTGACATTATACGTGAGGAAAGTTTTGAGAATGTGGATATGTAGGGTAGAGTTCTGTTGATTCCGTATTTAACCTGATTATCTCACCACACCAAGCCTCTTGTGCAGTCACACTTACTTTCAACTGTTTCCCGCCATTCGTGGTGAACTGAAAGGTTACATTGGCGACAGTTACCTCACTACTGATGGGCATGAGATAGTGTTTACTAGCTTTGTTGCCAAAAAGAAAAATGTGTTTCTAATAGGTCGGAGAAAAGATTTTTTCGTATTTTATAGTCCTAAGGTTGTAGTAAAATCTCTTTGGCTGTACAGCCGGTCGATTCTGTAACAATATCACCGTGATAACTTAGGTGAAGTGAACTATCACTCCACCTGATGCTAGGGATTGACACTATCGACAACTCACTTCAAGCTCACTTCACCTAAGTTATCACGGTGAGATTGTTACAGAATAGCTCGGTTGTTTGCATCTGGCTGCTTTGGATACCATTAAATAGATGATATTTTAAAAAAGAAAAATAAAAAGTTAAAACGATTTCCCGCCATTTCTCCAAAATGAGTGAAACTAACGAAGAAATTCGATACATTTTGAAGTTTTATTACAAAAATTATGTGACATTTATGGACTCAACGCAGTATCAGAAAGAGTAACACACAATTGGTTCAAGCGTTTTCAGTCCAGGAATTTTAATGTCGAAGATGCAACTCACTCTGGTCGCCCTGTTACGTATAAAGTTGATACCATTTCTGAATAAGTGGAGCGTATTAGTAGTTACGATATAGCGGAAGAGTTAGGGGTTGACCTCAAAACGGTTTATACCAATTTGAAAAAGGCTGGGTATACAATAAAGCTTGATATTTGAGTTCCACACGAGCTCTTAGTCTTGAATTTGTATATAAAATACTTTATTACAAATTACTTTCTAGCCAAATCACCTTCCACGCAACAAATCCACCGTGATTTGTTGCGTGGAAGATGATTTTAAAGAAAGAAAATGCGTTCAGTTGCGGTAAACATGACGCAAAAAATAACACGAACACAAAAATATGAAAAGGTTGGGGGAAACATGCGTCACATCCACGCAAAACGGCTATCGCTCAGCATTATGCCGCGACCCTATGCAAGACAGAGCCCCAGCGCTGGTTTGCAGCGACAGCCGGCGCTGACGTAGTGACGGTACAGCTATTTGGCTAGAAGGGGAATAAATACTGAAATGATGGTTGATACAGATGTGTGTTATGTGGTGAACAAAGAAGGCATGCTGTGCCGATTCCAAACATAGGGTTATTGTAAAAATGAAAGAGAAATAGTATAAATCTGACGTCCTCAATAGAGGGTGTGGTCACATTATACCTGCGGCGAGCGATTGTACTACTCAAGAAGTAGCGAGGTTAACGCGTTCCAATACAATATTAATTTGTACTTTAAAGAAATGTTATTCTTTCAAATGAGCTACAGATAGAGCAAAATTTTATAAAGTTTTCTTTTCATTTTCAGCTGCGAGCGTAGTTAAAATAAAAGAAAACTAAAAGAAAGGTAAGTACCACAGAGCAACGTCGTGAATTCAATATCATGAATTCGCCTCACAGTTGCATCTTCTTGCAAGTGTAGTACTCGTACCTGCTTGAAAAGGCTGACTGATTTGGTATCTTTAACAAATTATCGATGCACACAAAAAAATCTGCAATCATTTAACACTTAAATCCTAACCCATAACTCTGAAAAAACCCAGCATTATTCCGTCAAAACAAAACAATTTGCATAACTAAATATTGTTTCCTTAAAATTGCAGGTTGAGTTTCCCTCGGTAGCACAACGATGCTGCCTCGGGCTGTGAGTGAGAACCTCACATTATATGGTGGACTATAGTGAATGAGTCAATATTATATGGAAGCCAGTCCGCCCCCGCTGGAGGCACGCACGCCTCAGCACCTGAACTTATACCTGCTGGTTCAAATTAAGATTTTCACCGATTTTCATTAAGTAACTAAGTAACAGGCTTTTCGAAATGATATCAGTAAAAGATGTTTCTCTATCTGTAAATAAAATGCAGTCTCCTTCACTTTTGCACATGTGGTGTTTGCTATTTCAATCTAATATTACATCAACTTGAAGGCCGGTAGAGTATGCAATAATATTATAAGCACATATTTGTTAAAAATCGTTTCAAAGATGTTCTTATTTTACTTTATTAGATTGTATATTTCCCTCATTTGCAAAAAGATTCTGCCTCAGGCTGTGAGTGAGAACCGCGCGGTATCTGGTGGACTACAGTGAATGAGTGAATATTATATGGGAGCCAGCCCGCCCCCGCTTTAGGCACTCACGCCTCAGCACCTGAGCTTGTAGCTGTGGCTTGAATTAAATAAACATTAAATAAGAGGCTTTTCTAAATAGAGCCACATACAGTAAATAGAGCATGTTTCTCTAATAACAAAAAATAAATAGAAGAAGCCTCCTATTTTTTTTTAGGCTGTCATATCATCAAATAACTTCTCCCGCTCTGGGCGGAGCGGGAGGGCGTGTCAGACTCTTACAGACTAAAACCCACCCGTGTTCCTTCAGTTGCCTGTTCCAGAGGCCACGGTAACCCTTTCGGACTTTCCTGCAACGCTGGCAGTCATCAGCCCTAACGGACCCCGTCATTTGGTACTGACATCTCTTAGAGGCGCGCGTGGAACATAACGCGCTGTCGAGCCGGGCCTGGTCCTTATAAGTCGGCGAGCTGCCCATTGCTCGCCGTCCGCAAGCCCGCGCCTGCGGTGGCCGGGAGTCGGCTTCGGGAATAGAAGACGCCTCCCTAGCTTTTTCTTTTTATCGGTTTGTTTCCCTCAGTGGCATAAAGGTGCTGCCTCGGGTTATGAACAAGAGCCTCACATTATCGGGTAGACTACAGTGCACATTATATGGAAGCCAGCCCGCCCCCGCGTCAGGCACGCACGCCTTAGCACCCGGCCTTAGAGCCTGCCACTTTAAGGACTGATTTATGTTCTTCGTGACGTTCATTATGAAAAAGCAGTTACACGTGCTACACAACACCACAGCTCACCACACTCTCTGAACTACAGTGTGTACTATATGGAAGCCAGCCTACCCCCGCTAGAGGCATTCACGCTTCAGCACCTGGCCTTATAACTGCTGTTTTAAAGACAAATTTAGGACATGCTTATGCTAAAAGCGCTGTTACTTAATAAAGAATTAGAACGGAGGAAGAAACAAGAATTTTCTTTAAAGACTACGTTTAGTTTTGCTTGCATCGCTACAACAGTGGGTAAGTTGAATCCGTGATGATTTTTCACCAACCTCCCGTCATAATTATACATACATCATACCTATGCTGTTCTCATGGAAATTAAAAATAAATTTAGAATTCCATTAACTTAACCAGTTTCCCTCAGTGGCATAAAGATGCTGCCTCAGGCTATGAGCGAGAGCCTCACATTATCAGGTTGACTACAGTTCACATTATATAGAAGCCAGCCCGCCCCCGCTTGAGGCACGCACGCCTTAACACCCGGCCTTAAATCTGCTGGTTTAATTAAAGTTTTCTACTTTTTGGGACATTTAAAGATGCTTTTACTTCTGCTACGCCTTGTTTGAAGGAGATTTTTTCTAACAATTTCATTCAAGTTAGGTCTTAAACATTCTAATGTAGCTGCATACATACCTTCATACCAACCAAAAACATTATACCCGTTTGGAGTCCACTGTGGTCGAGTGAAAAGCGTTTCAAGGAGCTTTGCTTTTAATGTTTCGATTAGACTTTGTATTTCCCTCAGTGGCATATAGATGCTGCCTCGGGCTATCAGCGAGAACCTCACATTATCAAGTAGACTACAGTGCACATTATATGGAAGCCATCCCGCCCCCGCGTCAGGCACGCACGCCTTAGGACCCTGCCTAAGCCCTATGGTGTTGGAAAAGCTTTGCATGAATAGACAGGAGTTTCGTTTCCATATAAAGCTTGTGTTGATAATGTTCTGTTTTATAAGAGAAAAAGTAAGAAAAAGTTGCCAGTATCACAATAATTATAATTATTATAAAACTATAGAACAGGATGTGGACTATCGGTCAGGGACCGTGGAAGTCATTAGAGTTACTTTTTTTTAAACCAAATAAGTAGATCGCAGTGGTGAATCTCAACACGGAAGCGCTCGTTTTTCTTACTACTTGATTACTTTATAATATTAAGGAGACAAATTTTGTCATTAAAGTTTGCAAAATTTTAATCAGCAATTTCCTTCGTGTTCATCATCAGCCTACATCACTCCACTGCAGAACATAGGCCTCTCCAATCGCACGTCACTCTCATCCAGCTGCTACCAGCCACCCTGCGAAGATCGTCGCTCCACCTAGACTGAGGGCGTCCTATCTTACGTTTGCCGATTCAAGGTCTCCACTCATAGAACGCGTCTACCCCAACGGTCATCGGTTCTACGGCTAATATGGCCGGCCAATTGCCACTTCAGCTTGTTTATTCTGTGAGCTATGTCGACGCCTTTGGTTCTCTGCCGGATCACCTCATTCCGGATTCTATCCCTTAGAGAAACTCCAAGCATAGCTCGTTCCATAGCTCAAACTCAAAGCATTTATTTCAAATAAACCAATTACAGGCACTTTTAAATTGTCAAGGGGTCGGTCAGTCAGAAAGATGAAGCTAGTTGCCCATTCCAAAGCGTAGTAGGTACCTATGGAGAAGAACGGGCAAGAAACTCCATGGACACTCTTTTAAATCAAAATATTATTACAAAAAAGTGGTTACATCATTCATGTGGTAATTATACATGTGAGAACGATGTAGAAAGACGTGCACGTTAAAAGCGTCCGTAATAAAAAGATAAAAACAATTATGGAATTAAAATAAGCCGTGGCAGCTAAGAAATGACCAGTGCCTACTGACTGAGCTCGCTGAGCGACCTTGGATTTATGGACTAGCCCCATCGTGAGTGTGCACGTTTCGGCTCCGTAGGTCATAACAGGCACGACGCACTGATTGAAGACTTTAGTCTCTGCAGAATACGCGACACGAATTCTTCTGTTAGCCTCCATCTCAAAGTGGTTCTTACCGAACAACCAACCTTGCTGTTGCAGGTGTCTATATGGCTGATAGCATTTTCATCATTATGGACATCATTTTCTATCTTATCTACCGAAACTTGCGATAATAAAGCAGGTGTAAGAAACCCTAAGTTTTTCCACAAAAACACCTGCAACATTTTTGTAACTTTATTCAAAATCACCAAGTACAACTCGTTGATTTCACAACCAAGCTTGTGATTTGTACAAAAAATCTCGGCTCAAATGTAATAATCATTACAAAGCGGCGACGGTACATATATCTTATATCATTTACATATCTTGTTTACGGTACGTCTGTCCCTATATGCTAATGACATATGAACATATATATTTCGCTACCTCGACACGTTTCAAAGCATTGTTTTTCACACTTAACCAGTTTATCAAGACCTCTCTTTCTCAATTCCTTATTGTTTAAGAGAGGTCGAGACTGCCTGGTGGATATTATTTTGTCCCTTTTACATTATAAATCGCGGCGAGGTTTAGTTTTTATTTTGTTATAATTTCGCGAAGTCGCCGCGGGCGCAGCGGCAATATGAATATTAAGAGCTTTTTTTTATTCGCGCGTGTTTCTGTTTCCATTGTTTTGAACATCCGTTATTTAATTAATAGAATCTTTGTCCTTAATCAAAGTTATTAGGTATAGTTCAAGTCCCCATAAAGCTTTTCAATGTCACCATATTTTCCTGCATAGTAGGTATGTCCAGCACGAGTATCGGAATTATAATAGCAAAGATACTGACTTTCTAAGCAAGAGTTTATTTTTGTTTTTCGTACTTAACCAACCATCATGAAGATTATAATCCGGAGAAAAAACCAGAGGAACCAGAAGTAAAAATCTAGGTACTTCCCAATAGGTTTATGCGTGTCTTTATATTTAAAAATATTTATTCCAAAATGTTCATTGTAAATTGCACCTACCACTGTTTGTCACTGCATCATCCAAAGGTTGACTGGTAGACAATGCCTATGGCACTAAGTCCGCCTCTGTACATTTGTGTGCTTAAATCATTACTTATTAGGTACGTAAAAGGATAAGGTAAATTACTTATTCAGTAAAACCTTAGCACTGAACACTGAATTAGTAGAGACTGCTAAAGGCATAGTAGAAAAAAAATCTAAAGGAAGGCTAAAACAAATCAAAAGGACCGAAGAAAGGGAAAAAGAAGAGGGAAAAGAATGAGTGAAAATCAATACAGAAACAGATTTTCATCCGCCAAAATCGTATCGTACGCCACACTGGACACACGCACTAACGGTCCGTGGGTCTCATTTGACTGACAGATGACTAAAATTTATGACCGCCAGTCGTTGAACCAATTAACAGTACCTATACTTCAGTGTAATAGCTCGTCTACGATTAAATGGAGAATATTCTCCAAACCAGTAGTTGGGAGATAAGGATCGTAGTGTACAAAATATGTAATTTCCATATTAATCTGAGAAAGACTCAGATGAGAGAGTAGGTATCAACTTAGGTATTGCCTAATCTGCCTATGTGTGGGTGTGGTCGATCGATATCGCCATAATTCAAATGTTTTGAGGTTCATTAAACTTAGAAGAATTACAATTTCATACGAACTTGTTTTGCGAATTTGATCTTTATTAGTTACTACAACTGTCACACTGACAGGTGTCAGAAGTGCATTCTCTCGACAGACGGACGGTGAATGTGAAACAGATGATTTATTTCTGTAGTGATGATACTAAAGTAAAGGAAAGTAAATACAGTTAATTCGGTGTACCAAATAAACGGAGTGAACTTGTGCGAGGTGGATGTAGTACGAGATCTGGGAGTTATCTTGGACTCTAAACTCACATTTGTACCACACATTGAGAATATAATCAGTCGATCCCAACGTATGCTTGGATTTGTTATTCGGAATGGAAAGGTATTTCAACGCCCACATACTAAATTAGTTCTCTACAATAGCCTTATAAGAAGCATCCTGGAATACTGCAGTGTGATATGGAGACCTCACTACGCAACCCACTCGCTGCGGATAGAACGAATCCAAAAAAGGTTTATCCGATACCTAGGGTACTCAAAGGGAAGGCAATTTAAATATCTCTCCTACCTTGATAAACTAGGCTGCTACAAAATGAGTACCTTGGAAGCTCGGAGGGAGCTCTTGGATCTGAGATTCTCATATAAACTGCTCAATAACACCATCGACTGCCCGCAATTGGTATTTAGGTTCAACTTCAGGGTACCCCGTAGACCACCTCGCAAACCTATAACACCCTTAGCTCCACCAGCTCGCCGTACAGTGTCTGGTGCTAATTCACCTGTACCCCGCATGTGCAAACTCATAAACGAACGCAGCGACCTGGTTGACGTCCACGCAGACTCAATATCAACATTTGTCAGACGTCATTAGTATTTGTATTTAATCATTATAGTTATCTAGACTTGTAAGTACAGTCTTTAAAATTTAATTTACATTTTCTAAAGAGCATTTTGCATGTGGTGTTTTCATGTAATTGGTTGTGCAGTTAGTTTTAAGACACAATTACTTGTATGTTCCTATGTATCTGTGTAAAGTCTGTAACAACTGTTGGTGAACCTTAATTAAATAAATAAATAAAGTAGGTCCAAAAGACTCTAGGCTGTTATTCTCGCTGCCAACTTGACTTTTATTCTCGTACAGCTCATACTGCTTCAAGAGACGATATTTTTTTCCTTTTGTCAGATTGGTGGACCCTAGCATGAAATGTAACACAAATTAACCGTCATAATGTATGCAGTGTAACATAAAATGTATTACAACATCATCATCTACCTATCCTTTCCCAGCTATTTTGGGGTCGGCTTTCAGTGTTAGCCAGATGCAGCATGCAGCTGAATACCAGTACCTATTTTACATGGAGCGACTGCCTGTCTGACCTCCACAACCTAGTTACTGAGTAATATGATAGGTAGGTACCCCTCGGTAAGACTGGTGGTCAGACTTTCGGGCTTCTGAGTACCCGTAACGACTGTCAAAGATCTACGACTGACAGCGGGGACCAACGGCTTAACGTGATTTCTGAGGCACGGAGGGGTCTTGGTATGTAAAGATGGTCATCTATACACGGACTTACCGCGGCAAGCGTAGCTTAACCTGATCGATAGACCCGTGCAGCTGTTGTCTAGGTGAATCTGTTTCAACGAGTGTTTCATGTGAAGTACCTACGTTTCTCCAATTTGTTCCCGTCATAAAAGTTGTCAAAATTGCATGACTACAAGCAACCTATGTTTCACAAGCAACTAAACCGACCCTTCTTCTCCCGTTAATCCCTTTCATTGCTAAATCAAAACAAAAGAAGCGCAAAACTTCTCGACAAAAATCGCAAACACTACGAAAATCTTCAACAAAGCCCAAGAAAGTTCCCAACAATTAATGAACAAGATACTTCTTTTTTTAAACGAAAAAAAAAATAAAGCAGTATTCATACTGGTTTTTGCCAAGCATTCCAGACAATGACAGATTAAGCTGAATGCAAATTCCCGGCGTCCGTGGGCGTGTCCCCTTCTGATGGCTCGCAAAAAACAATATAAAATATCGTTTTTTAAAACCCATTACGAAATGTAAGTAAAAATGATTTGGGACTAAGTTTAAGGTTATCGTTAAGTATTTTGAGGATTATTTGAATCGATTTGCAGTAGCCTACCTACTTACTAAACATAAAAAAATGTATTCGTTAACTTCAAAAAATTTGCGTTTTTTTCAGATTTTTAGAATGCTTACTCATTATTTTGATGCCCTATGATTCCTTCCCCCTTTTTTATATAATATTATTATTATTTTATGAGGGTTACCTTGCAAATTGTATGTAGATTTTATATTTCACTGTAAATATAACTATTTAATATTACATATTTACCTACTCTTTCTCTGGGTGTATTAAAAGAGTCTTCAGGTCCTCCTAGAAGCTACCTATTTGCCTATAAATAAAGCTATGGCACATAATAGCCACTGCATGCGTTCTGCAGCTTTATAGGATACTTGCTTAGACCATAAAGATTTTATATAGAAATGATTTAAAACTTTAGGTCGAAACTACTGTACAGCTGCTGGTATTAAAACTTTACAGAAGCTCTGCGCCTAGGCATTAGCTATTTATGTAGGCATAAAAATCATGACATGGCTTACCAAGGGGTATCGTATTACCCAGTAAGTAACTGGGTTGTGGAGGTCAGATAGGCAGTCGCTCCAAGTAAAATACAGGTATTCAGCTGCGTCCGGTTAGACTGGAAGCCAACCCCAAAATAGTTGTGAAAAAACTAGGCAGATTTTTAAATTTCATATAAATAAACTTGTAAACAACTGTGTTTATTAATAACAATAAATATACTAGAAATAAATTGCAGTCTATATTATATTCGGTTTCAAATGGGTTAGTTTTAAGAAACAAATGAAGTTCACCAATAACATACAATAGGTGCAACACTTTTTGAAGTCTTTCAAAACTTCTCGTATTAGCAAAACGATTTTTTTTGTTGAGCCTATGTCCTACTGCTGAGCCTGCCCGTCCCAAGTTCCTTCCAAGAAATCTTTTCCCGCGCCACCTCGACCCAGCAAAACTTAATCCAAAATATTATTTTGAATATGCACATTTTGTGTTATAGTACCTACCTATACAAAACAAAATTACCGAAACCCTTTATTCCACATAAAAAATACCGAACCGTCTTCAAAAGCGAAGACCCAAAAACAACGATATGGCCAGCGAACTCATTATAATGTTTTTCCATAGAAATATATTAATCACGCACAGCCACGCCCTCTCGCGGCTAAAGACCAAATAATTTCTGCCATAAACATTTTCTGTGGGCCACAGATAAAAAAGAATAATTAATTGTATTTCTGTGGCATTTTTCGAGTATAATTTCGGACAGGTGAAACTAGGTGTGTACAGCATGAAATATTGCTTTTTTTCAAGTTTTGCTTCTTTTTTGGGAGCAACTTGATTTCGGTTTTTATTAAAATAGCTTTGCTACCAACATTTTCGTAAAATATACAACAACTTCGAAACAAATGCAGACATAGTTCTTTCTCAGGCTGCATGAAGTATGCTCCTTGATCGAAGAATTCCTGCGATGTTTTTTTTTACTTCTGACTTGCACAGAACTATCACACAAAAGAAAAAAAAAAGAAAAAAGTCACAAGTGATGAATCCACTAAATATTGATGCAGTCCAAGGTAATAATTTCAGAAGACCTGCAAGGTATCGCGGAATGGTCACAGAGGCACATATCAGAAGGCCAATTCCCGTAATTAAAAACGTTCAAAATCAAGTCGCAGTCAAATGTCAAAAATATAGGTAAACGCTATACAAATTATGACATATTGAGACTGAGATTAGAATGCGAACATTCTTAAAAATACGAGAATTCCCCCTCAGATATCAGTGTAAGGCTCGACACAAGTGATAGGTTAAAGTCAGCAGAGACTGATAGACAGCTGCTGCTGTTGGCGATAATTAAATGATGAATTGGCCAATAACACAGTAAAAACAAGAAACCTCCATTAATAAAACTTTAAAATATGGAATACACGTCCCCAACCCCCTACATACACGCCATAAACACCCACTTAATTAACAAATACTTAATTAAACAGGACAAACAATAAAGCAGAACTGTGCGATACACTATTAATGTCAACACTTTAATATTAAACACAAACAACATCACACAATCAATCAAAAATCAACTTTATTACCATCATGACAAGATACATTAACTTATAACAGGATTTTAAGTGATAATAGTCTTTATTCTGATATTCATAAGAGTGATGTTAATGCGGTACGTTTTGGCATTTATAATTTGATAAGGCTTCCCCTAATGGCTAATGATGGCAAAGCACGGAAATGTCAACTAGATACGAACGAACACCTGTTTGTTAGGGTTCCGTAGTTAAATTTCTAAAACTGGGTAGATGTTGTGGGCAATGTGTGATGTGGTTCATTAACTACTGCTTATAATCTGTAACGGAGTGTTAGAGAATTAAGATTGTATTTTAACACTTTTTCACAAGAAGTAGGTACATTTAGTTTACCGACTACATTTTTAATTTTGTTAAAATCATATTGGCTGATTGTCTACATTTCCTTTGCCTGTCACGTGACTAGTGAACTAGTCATACAGTATCAAGTGAAGGACCTACTGTAAGTCAGTCTGATTTAATAACTATTCTTTAATTAATATCATAATAAGTTATAAACATGTGACCGTTATTTTGTTCTAAATGTTGGATTCTATTGCTGCTTGTAGAATTTATGTAGCAAGTGTATAATGTGTCATTTTCCAAAAACACTAAGTGTTACTTATGTGTATTATAACTGAAAAGGTTATAAGAAATCATGATAAATGATAATAAATGTGCGATTTGAATGTTAATCTGCAATGCATTTTATTTACTTTGTTCCTTCAGACTTATAGTGGTATAAACAAATACAATAAATATCTAGTTGTAGCCTAACTTCTGATTGGTCTAATAGGAGGTAGGTTAGGTATATGGCGGAATGGCGAACCTCTTCACATCCACGTGCCATTTTTTCCAAATAAATGTTGAATGTGGCCATGACGTGCCTACAAACAATCTGGACTTAGTGACTAGTACCATAGACTAATATATATAAACTAGTACTGCAAAACAATATACTTTCATAATATTACTCTTTATTTGCAGCTATATACTTTCACCATGATGAATTTATTATTATAACGTATTTGTTAACACTAATAGTTTTATATTTATTTAAATTAAATAACAAATTAGTGCGACGTCTGTTGCAAACTAAGATGAATTATATAATTCAATTCCATAATTGATAAGTTTGTTTTGTTTACGAAAAGATTTTTTTAATTTATTCTTTAAACTAAGCATATTCTCATAGATTAAGCAAAAATGGTGCCGTGCCCAAATTATTCTGTTACGTGCCACCAATGGCACCCGTAGGTACCATTGGTTCACCATCCCTCGTAATGATGTACCTACATAATAAACAGTTTTCTATCTATCTATGGGAAAACCATAAACATTTTGTACAGTTATCCTTTCCAGCCTCTTGTCACCAAGTTCCTAATTCTCTACTCTAATTCGATTCTGGCCATGAAAATTTTGTTGGCGCTTTCTCTTGTACAGATTTTAAACTGCAGTAGATAAAGGAGTAGGCAGCTGCCTAAGATGACTTAAGAGGGTTATTTTCACGAGCTCTTAATCAACATATTTGTGCATTACAGATTTACAGAGCAACATTTCGTAATATTTACAAATTAATCAAAACAGCGATTTATTTGACAGCTATTTGCGACGTTGCCATTTTATTCTTAACTATTTGTGATTTACTGCAGTTACCAAAAAGCTAACACGACTCGATTCAAAATATGACCTGGAATTGCAGAAACAAACTTCCATTCATGATAAGATAACAAATGGAGTTAACTGTAAAAGGACTACAACATTGGCGGTTAGCCTTCCTTAATTATTTCGATGGGTTCGAAAAAAGAGAACATTAATTTTCATACAAAACCCGAGCCGCATAAATAGCACCCACAGTTGGCAGCTTTTCGTACAGCTCAGTTAGGTCGTTACTCGTTGTTATGAACTTTAATAATTAGAAGATATCCCCGAGTCTCATAAAACGTCCCCCCTAGCTGGACATGGCAGCAACTATTAATGGTCACCTATGCATGTGGCACACGACATGATGTTGATAACCTATACAGTATACAGGGTATAAAATCACCCATCACGAAGCCGTCATACGTATTCTATACCTACATGAAACTAAGTAACTTTGAGCATAAATAATTGCTGGGATACAACTTTTATTTGCGCAATGTTACCCACGCAAAACACTGCGGGATCGTGGGAGTACATTTAAAACTTGTTCTCGCAAAAAAACGACAAAAAAAGTTTTTACTTTGATCTTCAATATCTCCGTCACCAGAAGGTTCCTAGGAATGATCTAGTATTAAAAAAATCTAACGGGAAAAACAAGTGACTTGGTTTTTTTTTTGCACCACATTTCCATGTTAGTATGTTTTTATCTGTCTGTAAGGAAATGCAAAGTACTTCAAAAAGTATTTATTACGATAATTATGTCGTGAAGTAGTAGCCTTGTTTTTGCCTTCTCCTCAAAGAATTAAAAGGATTACGAGAATAATTTATTTATTATTATTTATTGATATGGCACTTCGATGACTTACTGATTAAAACATACACAAACAAAAATCTAATACAGTTTTAGGTATTGTGAATTCGTAACTTACAGCTGAAGTGCACAGCACTAGCATAGAACTTAATGATTAAAGGACGTGTAAGATACCGTTCGTTGAATCGGTTACAAGTTACAAAAAGTCAAATGAGGTTAGTTGAATCGGTTACAAATTACAAAATAAAACGCGAATGAGGTTACTCATTGAATTGGTTACAAATTACAAAATAAAGCGCAAATACATACGATGTGAAGTACGGAGATATTTAACAAAATAACAAAAAGGCTGAAAAAGAAGGAAATGGAAGTTATTAATGGGCAGCTCGTGTCGCGCAGATGACTTGAGACTCGAGCTGTTTAAAAGTCTCGTACGGAATTGACGGAAAGGGTTTGAGTAGAGGTCGATGCTAGTGGTCATCATCGTCATCATCGGCCTATGCCACAGCCACTGCTGGGACACAGGCCTCCTCTCGGTGAGAGGGAATGGGTCATACATAATCCACCACGCGGACCCAGTGCGGGTTGGTAGATGTCACATGTCTTCGAATTGTTGGTTCTAGGACATGCCGGTTACCTCACGATGTTTTCCTTCACCGTTTTCAGAGCAGTGGTGATGAAATAATTTACACAAAGTAAAGCGCCTGTCTGGGTTCGAACCTACGACCTACAACTAGTAAGTCGTTGCCGATACCACTGGGCCACCACTGCTCTGCTGATGCTAGTGGTACGTGTAGCGATTTTATTTTATTATAGTTTCCCATTAAACGGTTCAAGGGTGCGGTGCTACCGAGGTTACTACCTACTTTTATGAATGGTGACTCATTCTTGTGTGGCAAACAATATAGACAATGTTCTGTGCCGTGTTGGTCTAGTGGTCGCAAGTGCGACTGTTAAGCATTGAGGTCTTGGGTTCGATTCCTGGGTCGGGTAAAGTGTTATTGGGTTTGTACCCGGTTGATGGCAATAGGCTCACCCCCTCTAACCTGGGTCTTAAATATAACTGGTGAAACTGGGTGTAGGTAGTATAGGTACACCTCTGTCGAACCCATCGGCGGTTCAGGCGTGATGTTATATTGATGTTGTTTTGTACACAAAGTTAAATCGACTAATAAGCACATTAAGTACTAAGTACTGCACTTCCGACGTTTGGCCCCCAAACTGGAACGGACTGGGGCCGCCCTCAAGCGGCTCCTGCCCAACCTGAGGGGTCCAAACGCCTCCTGCCGGAGGCTTTACGCGGGGGTCGTGCGGTCCATGGCTACATATGGGGCCCCGGTGTGGGCGCGTTCACTGCGGCGGAGAGCCGCCCACTATCTGAACGCGCCCCAAAAGGTGGTAGCCGTAAGGCTGATCCGGGGCTACCGCACGATCTCGGGCGAGGCGGCAAGCCTCCTTGCCGGACTGCCGCCGTGGGATCTGGAGGCGATAGTCCTCGCGCGCCTGTATGAGTGGCGCGCGGAGGCACTACGCCGGGGGGAAACCCCGCTTCCGCGGCAAATCGCGGCGGAGCGGACGGACCTCCGGCGCGATCTCATGGCGGCATGGAAAGAGCGACTGTCGCAACCCAGCGCAGGGCACGCCACGATAGCGGCGGTAAGACCCCTCTTTGAGGAGTGGCTAGAGAGGCGTCACGGCGTCCTCACCTACCGCCTGACGCAGGTCCTCACCGGACACGGAAGTTTCGGGAGGTTCCTGCACATCATCAGGCGGGAGGAAACGCCCGGGTGTCACCACTGCGATGATCGCCCCGAGGACACGGTGGAGCATACGGTGGGGGCCTGCCCTGCATGGGCGGAGCACCGCCGTGTCCTCGTAGAGGCGATCGGCAGCGGCGGCGATCTCTCACGCCCGGCCTTGGTTCAAGCCATGGTCCGGGGCGAGGGGGAGTGGGAGGCAGTCGCCTCCTTCTGCGAAGCAGTCATGCTAGCGAAGGAGGTGGCGGGACGGGAGAGGGAGAGAGTCTCCCGTCCAAGCCGCCGCGGTGGACGCACCGGGCGTCGGGAGCCGCGTGACGACTCCCGGCCACCGTAGGCGCGGGCCTGCGGGCGGTGAGTAATGGGTAGCTCACCGTCCGATCAGGACCAGGCCCGTGCTGGACGGCGCGTACGTGTTCCACGCGCGCCTCAAAGAGATGTCAGCATCATAGAGGGGGCCCACTAGGGCCCAAGCCTGCCGGGAAAGCGGGATCATCCAAAAGGGGTACCGCTGACCCGGAACATAAAGGGCCAAGGAAGGAACACGGGTGGGTTTTAGTCAGTAAGAGTCTGACACTCCCTTCCGCTCCACCCAGAGCGGGAGGAGTCATTTGATGATTTCCCATCCTCAAAAAAAAAAAAAAAAAAAGTACTAAGTACTAAAAACATTCCTAAAAGGGTTGGCAGAGGAGTATGTTGCAATTGCCAAGTTAATAAATCCATAACAATTTGCACAACATCCAGTGTTGAACTTGAGTCATTACGGACTTTTTGCAGTATATCCAGAGTAGAACTTGAGTATTACGATCATTTCGCACTACAACCAGTGTTGAACTTGAGTCATTACGAACATTTTGAACAATACCCAGAGTAGAACTTAAGTAATACGAACATTTTGCACAACATCCAGAGTAGAATTTGAGTCATTACGAACATTTTGCACAACATCCAGAGTAGAATTTGAGTCATTACGAACATTTTGCACAACATCCAGAGTAGAATTTGAGTTATTACGAACATTTTGCACAATACCCAGAGTAGAACTTGAGTCATTACGAACATTTTGCACAACATCCAGAGTAGAATTTGAGTTATTACGAACATTTTGCACAACATCCAGAGTAGAACTTGAGTCATTTCGAACATTTTGCACAACATCCAGAGTAGAACTTGAGTCATTACGAACATTTTGCACAACATCCAGAGTAGAACTTGAGTTATTACGAATATTTTGCACAACACCCAGAGTAGAAATTGAGTTATTACGAATATTTTGCACAACACCCAGAGTAGAAATTGAGTTATTACGAATATTTTGCACAACATCCAGAGTAGAAATTGAGTTATTACGAATATTTTGCACAACATCCAGAGTAGAAATTGAGTTATTACGAATATTTTGCACAACACCCAGAGTAGAAATTGAGTTATTACGAACATTTTGCACAACATCCAGAGTAGAAATTGAGTTATTACGAACATTTTGCACAACATCCAGAGTAGAACTTGAGTTATTACGAATATGTTGCACAGCATCCAGAGTAGAACTTGAGTATTACGAACATTTTGCACAACATCCAGAGTAGAACTTGAGTCAACACGAACATTTTGCACGAAATCCAGTGTCGAACTTGAGTTGTTACGTGAATATTGCAACTGCAACACTTGGAAATCCGATTGAGATTAGGACTGCCTTCCTTTATTTTGTGAAAGTACGTACTTAAGTATTCACTGAACAGAGTTTTATTTTTATACATAACATAACGCCTTGTGTCACCGAAGGGTAGGGCAGAGGTGTACCTATACCCAGTACACTCACATCTCGCCAGCTATGTTTGAGTCCCATGTAATAGGGGCAGAGCCTCTTGCCATCAACTGGGCACATATCTAGACTTCAGGCTGCTACTAAGAAATTCCAGATAAAAATAACACTTTTATCAACCTGGGAATCGAACCCACGACCTCATGCTCAGCAGTTGCTCTTGCGTCCACTAAACCAACGAAGCAGATAGAACATTTTTAATCGATTGATTTATAACATTACAATTGATATCTACCTCTAACAAA
Organism: Brachylomia viminalis; assembly: GCA_937001585.2. Lineage (NCBI taxonomy): Eukaryota > Metazoa > Arthropoda > Insecta > Lepidoptera > Noctuidae > Brachylomia > Brachylomia viminalis. Next base: position 10,006,944 of record OW443314.2, read on the forward strand.
GTTATAAACCAATACATATGATTGGCAATATTTCGTGGGAACTCCATACGAAAAACTTAAGTACAAAAAACTATAATGTGGTTAAAAGCCAGTAAATTGTATTACGGTGACATTTAGGTAAATCGGTAGGAAGCGTGCAGTGCAGTGTGGCGGCGAGATCACACGGTGAGCGATGGTGTGCGCACACGCAAATGTCAACGTGAGCACGTGTGAGCTAGGGACCGTGGTGGATATAGAGAGGATAATACCGCCACACTGGTTTTATTTTTGTTTTCAGAAGGCTATATTATACTTTCTTTAAGAGATTTACAATCAATTTATTTGCTCGTGTCAGCGAATTGGTTGTCATGATGCCATTCAAATGGAAGATTAGTAGCAGGTTTGTCCATTTTACTGAGAGAGAATGATGCTTCACGTAAGATGTTTCAGTTATGAAGGTCTTTTCCGCATTTAGAAATACAGCTCCTACATACTATCATCGGATAAATGGAATACGTGGCTAAAATAGAGTTTACCGTGTTCTTACAACATTCAGTGGTTAAATATGTAAACATAAAAATCCAGTAATAAAATTGCACTACGATTCTGAGTCAACAAAAACTAACTTCGTCAAAATTATAGAAGAACCTAATTCTGAACCACATTAAACAGTTTTTTATAACAAACATCACACCACACAGTCAAACAAACAATTCATCCATTCTATCTATAATAATAATCTTTATGATTATAACTTGAAACAAACAAACTATACAGTAGCGAAACTCATCATAAACTCGAGCAAACTTAATATCTTTTATGGCAGAAATAAATAGTAAACAAGTATAATAAGCGGTCAAATGTCGCCTTATCTGATTAAACGTAAAACTACCACTGACCGGAGACTTAGGGTGTTTAAACACGATGGAATTTCAAACATTTTCCTATTTACGAACCTTTTATAAGTATGATGGCGGAGCAATTAAGTGGCGCCGTCTAGTTTGTTAAGAAGTTACTGGAGCTACCGAAAAGGTCGGATAAGATTGACACTGGCTGGTGACAGTCACTCTAGCAGAGCGTCGCGTCGATGGTTTCGTGGCGACTGTCTTCTGAAGAGCAAAACGTTCAAAATCTAGTCGCAATCTCATCTCAGCGACAGTCAATGTCAAAAACTTTTCAAATATGTAGGGAAATTAGATGTATTTTTGACATATTGACACTGAGATTAGACTGTGAACGTTCTTAAAATTACGAGAATTACCCCTCTGATGTCAGAGGGTAAAGGCTATCCTGCGCCGTTAAGTATTTAAAACCTGACTAGAGACGTTGATAGAGTTAGGTATATGTAAACAGAGACATAATATAGTTCCTTTGACCTTAGCAAAAACTCAGTGAGAATCCGGGAAAATGCATACCCCAGTTTTTTAATAGAAATGGTTGGCTTATTCATGATTTAGGTATTCTTTGAGAAAAGCCCATCAATTAATGTAGATTTGGGTACTAAAGTATGCTTTACTTCTTACTACTACTTAAAATGCTAAAATAATACATTCCGTCAGCGTCTCAAATTACTAGCTAACAAAAAAAAGAGTTTTCAGTGTCTACATTTTCTAGGGTGGGTGGTATAGCGTGCTCTATATACATAATGTAGGGGGTGTGTTGTTACCCTTAACAATAGTAGTAATTAACGGACAGTTACGAGTAAAAATATTGTGTTAATGTTCGTTTGGGGTCCGAGGGTCAATGTTATTTACCCACTGAGCTTGGATGCTCCTAATTATTGATGGGCATCGATGGGTTTCTAAAGTTGTTGTTCATTTTCTTGTAGCTTCGAACTTTCTGCTTAATCTAGCCCTTTGGACATTTTTCATATTTAGATGCCCTATGATTCTTTGCCCCCCCTTTTTACATACTTATACATAAATTGTTATTATTATTTTAAGAATGTTTCTGTAATCTGCAATTCAGTAAAGTCTCCTGTTGCAGTATGCCTAAACTACATCTGAGTCGTTTCTAAATATACAAAATAAACATCAGAGACCGTTTATTGTAATACAATATCATAATCTGTCTAGCCTTATCCCAAATATGTTGGGGGTGGCTTCCAGTCTAACCCGATGCAGCTGAAAACCAGTCTTAAACATGGAGCGACTAACTATCTGACTGTTAGCTTAAATATCTTAAAATATTATCTTAGAAATTGAAATAATCAAGCTCATACAACAAGTCTAGTATGGCGAAAGAGAGTTTGTGAGAGTGTGTTGTGTGAATGATGTAACCACTTTTTTGTAACAATATTTCGATTTAAAACGTAAATAACGTGCACACTCACGATGGGGCTAGTCCATAAATTCAAGGTCGCTCAGCGAGCTCAGTCAGTAGGCACTGGTCATTTCTTAGCTGCCACGGCTTATTTTAATTCCATAATTGTTTTTATCTTTTTATTACGGACGCTTTTAACGTGCACGTCTTTCTACATCGTTCTCACATGTATAATTACAACATGAATGATGTAACCACTTTTTTATAACAATATTTTGATTTAAAAGAGTGTCCATGGAGTTTCTTGCCCGTTCTTCTCCATAGGTACCTACTGCGCTTTGGAATGGGCAACTAGCTTCATCTTTCTGACTGACGGACCCCTTGACAATTCAAAAGTGCCTGTAATTGGTTTATTTGAAATAAATGCTGTGAGTTTTTTGTGTTTTGTCAGAGTGTCTTCTATGTGGGTTCTGCTGAGGCTGGGCTGAGTTCAGTAGTAAAATCAATAACTAATTAATAATTAACTAAACATTAACCAGGAATCAATCCGAGGAAAAAGTCTGTTACAACAATAGCAGTTATGTAAATATTCGTTGGAGGTGACGTCACGGTTTCCGCTGGAGACGTAGTCTCCCGATAGGCTCCCTGCGTTTGTAACACTAGCCTTTTAGCTAAATAAGTCATTTGAATGTAACTGCTAAGTAACTAAAAAATTAAGAAATCATCCTATAGTGTATTCTTGTTAACTTTATGTTCAGGGGAAGACACTTGATTGACATGTTCTTTATAATAGTCAACACTTGCACTAGGTACTGTTTAAAGTACACTCACACTGCAATAAACTAACTTTGAAGATTTTTCATTCAAAATAATCTGTCACTGTTACTAAGTGCCTAGATAGATGAAATAGTGTCGTCTCCTATTCACTGGTTTTTCAGGATTTTTGTTAAAACTTTGACTCTGTTCATTAGACTGTTTTGTTGCAAGTAGTGTGCACGCCATCATTGTGTTCACAGAGCGTTATAGTCTTGTCCAAACACAAAGTTAATAAAGTTTTGTCTGCTGTACGCTTAACTAATATTAAAGTTTAGACAGTTAAGAGGGCTATCACAATTTTTCTTGTATTTGAGTGTGTGAAGAGTCTGAGGCTATATCTCAACCATAATCTGGGAGTTTTGATGTGTGATTATGGTTTAGATATGGCCGCAAAATAAAAAATAAATATGCCTGAGAAAGTTTGATTATTTCTCTCGGGAGTGCTCTAAATAAATATATTTTTTTTCTTGTATTTGCGTGTGAGACTCTTCAAACACTTAAATACAAGAAAAAATGTGATAGCTCTCTTAAGAAAATACAATAACATCACGCCTGAATGTTCAAGTATACTTTTACAATGTTTGTAAATATGTGAGCACCATGTATCTATCACATAATTAACTAATTTGTCATTGCTACATATTTTAATTCTTTTTACCTATTGTGGTAGCTAGATATAGGTGCATCGTCTTCACATATAATTAATGTATACAAAATATTAACGGTGGAGTTTCTTGCCCATTCTTCTCCATACGAAACTACCTTGTGGAAAGGGCGACTAGAATCAATTCTATTTTAATGTAAATGTTGACGTTCAAAAGTGCCTTAAATGTGCCTATTTGAAATAAATGCTTTGACTTTGACTTTGACATAGGGAAAGGCAGAAGTGCACCTATAGGTAGTACTTACGCTCGCATTTCGCCAGCTATGTTTGAGTCCCATGTTACAGGGGGCAAGCCTATTGCCACCAACAGGGTAAAAATACAATATTTCAGATGGAAAAAAACTAATAACACATTTCCCGGCCCGGGAATTGAACCTAGGGCCTCATGCTCAGCTCATAGCGTTTGCGACCACTAGACCGACGAGGAAGTTAATAAGTAAGTACTTAGGTATATTCAATTCCTCCCTGTCACTATTAATAACATCGTATTACCTACATTTCACGACGATATTTTACACAATTTGCATAAGTGACAAGTTCTTTATTTATACCTACCCCGTTTTATTAATAACAAAGATAACACATGAATTAATTTAAATAATATTTATTACCTAGGATTAAGTAGTTAGAGAAGAATTACGATGACACGTAAAAGTGCTAATTATTAACAGGGCCTGTAAATCGAACATCAAATACTAATTCGGCTCGCGCGTGGTTGGTCACACATCTAACCTAGCCGATCCCGTTTGGGTGGAGTAGCTTAGTGAAATTAAAATTATGTTCTTTTTTTTAATAAGCTTCCGCCCGCAGCCTCAGCCGCGTGGTATGTCAATTAAAATTAGCCTATGTCCTTCCCTAGAGTTCAAAGTATCCCCATACCAAATTTCATCTAAATCGGTCCAGCCGTTTTGGATTAGTCGTAAGAAACAGGTAGACAAATATACGTCGGGGTCACCAGTGTACAGAGGTATGACGAACAGGGTGTAAAGTTCACTCATACCCATAGTAAAGGTAGGATCCTCCGATCAGACGGGTGTTTTGTTTGGTGGGCAACTGCCCCACGGGCCACGATTGATGTCGGGACGTTGTTTATATGCTAGTCGCGCGGTAAACTCTGTTTGCGCGATGCAGGATTTTGAGTGCCGTCAGTGTGATGCGTAGTTACCGATGTGGCGATGTAGATACCGCTACAAAGCTGTTATTTTGACATTATATACAAATTAACATACTCTTCAATTTTATTTTATTTGTATAGAAAAGTGTGCGTCATTATAAGCGCAAAAAGTTCAAAGGGAAAGAGTTAGAGGTGCATTAATTAAAAAAGCGTACAATATTAGAAGGTCAATCAGTTTTTGGCAGATCAGTTAAATATTTCCCTTATTAAAATAGTTCTGATAAGGAACTGTGTGATTTAGAGCATTCGATTTATTATTTTTTAATGAATTGCATTTTCATACTAATGTTGATAATGCTAAGTCAAATCTTAACAGCAGGTACAGCCAGCTGAATCAATATGGAAGACTAGATTTTTTAAAGATAAAAGGATGATGAAGTAAATAAATAAATAACCTATGACCACACTATAGAAGTGAAAACTTATTTCAAATTGTAATAAAATCTGATGACGACTAGAGCCGAGTACGCTATTCAGCGCCGATTATATGCGATTCAGCGTCACCGACCCGATCATGACGGTTCAGTTTCATCCACAGATCATAATTATATGAGATGTGGTTTCGTCCATTGAACAGAAAAAGCGCAATATGCGCCTGGTTTTTTTTAGTTTTCACTTCGTCTATGAAGAAGGCCCTACCCAATCAGTCTCTAGACCTCACAAATAGGTACTACTCACGTTTCCAAGAAGACGATCACAAAAACTTCCATAATTAATTACTTAATATTACAAAATACTCACATTCACTACTTACCCACCTACTCGCTCATACCTATTGATTCACGAGTAGGTAGCGACAGCGCGGACCGGCCGATGTTCAATCAATCTGCATTGGTCACACTCAGCCGTCGTCAGCTATATATATACTATGGCTAGAAGTACGATATTGAAGGGCCCGTATTTACGTTTATTATCAAACGTGTTTCGTCAGAATATTAGAAGGATACTTGTGGTTGTATAAAAAAAGCCAGGGCTGGGCCAAATACGTGTTTTGCTTTAATTAAAATACAAATAACAAAATACTTTCTCGCATGTATTAAAAATACGAATTACAAAATATTTTCAAGTCGTGTATTTGAAATACGAAATACAGTCATTTAACTCTTTTCATTTAAAATATAAAAACATTCTGAGGGGCAATTCTCGTACTTAAAAAACGTTCAAATTCAAGTCGCAATATCATCTTAGCGACAACCAATGTCAAAAACTTGTCAAAAATGTATGTAAATTGATTGTATTTTTGACAGATTGAGACTGAAATCAGACTGTGAACGTTCTTAAAATTACGGGAATTACCCCTCAGAGTGTTTAATATAATAAATTGCCGTAAATGCCAAAACTCCTCAACTGTCGCTAATGAGACACAATTACTTTTTCTATTGTTACCGAACAATCAGCTCGGTCGATTGATGAGGGGCTAATGTAAGAACGACTTTAACTTGTACCTACACTTGAAAGTATCATATTATCGCTTATGTCATTTGGGAATATGTTTGCCGTGATTTAGCGGCCTAATAAATTGCATAAACTCATAACTATCGGGTTATTTAAAAATAGAACGATCTTTTCTCCGACACATGGCAACCAAGGAGGAAGGAGGTAGCTTATCAAAGGTTTTACTTAAATTTCGAACTTGCTCGTAAATAGAAATCCGTTTATTGAAAAAAAAAGACAGATGAACACTTTAACGCGGGAAAAATTATTGTTGTTCGTCATTGATTTTGAAAAGTAATTCTATTTTAATTTCTGCGCATTGTTTGAGAAAAGTACCATAAAAGCCATGGCTACAACTAGGCATTGATGGACTTACACGTTCGTTCATCAATGCCTCTTTTGCTGGCCGCTGCAGTAATGAACCTACTATAACTTTTTCTATGGAAAATAGTAAAATTTTGTCAAATTGTAGATTTGTAAAGTTATGTAGTATAGGGACCAGGGGTTAAAGTTTAGAAACGTGCTGCCTCGCTAGAAAGAATGTGAGACTATTTGGGGTTCTAGGGGGTCTTTTGAACCCTCCACAACATTTTATTTTTGCCGGAGACGCATTTTTTTTTATAGGAAATTAAAAGTAGTTTTAGGTTATTCACGCAAATATTTATAAACCACCGAACTATTTACCTAACTGCTCATTCCAACATATTTACTGGCCATTCATTTAATACACTACTTGAGTATATTTAATCAGTACAATGACTGGACGGGCAGTAACGTGTGGGTGGTTAACAAATCGGAATTAGTCATTAAGAGATCTAACTTGGAAGTAGCGTTGTTGGTCACAGTTTTAACCATCACTTTATCAACAAATAAAATTTTGGGTTTTTGACGCAAATATTTACGTTCATAACCTAAAAAAGACTACTTTTTATATTTATTATAAAATAATAAGCGGTTACGGCAAAAAAAATGGTTATAGAGGTTTTACAAAACCCTCTTGAATCCCCAAATAGGCTCACATTCTTTCTAGCGAGGCAGCACATTTCTAAACCCAACCCGAAGTTTTAAACGCAGAATATTATCGCGATTTGTGCGGCACAAGCTTATGAATAAAAATGACAATTGACAAGAGTATACTTGAAAATTAACGTACAGTAGGTATATAGTGCTGCCAACTCTGATTTGATTGACATATACCTACCCTGCTCTGAATTCTAGTGATTTTAGTTTTTGTATAAGTCAGCTTATTTTTCATTTCCATTATTATGATCGCCAAATGTATTTATATTAAAATGTTTTACCCTATGTGTATGTGTACCCTATGTAAATTTTCTAAATTTATATCTGTAATTATTATGGTGTATTATGAATATTCTATTGTATTTTAATGTGAAATTAGAGGTACGTATTTGAAATACTTACTAACTACAAATTACATTTTCAGGAAGTAATTGAACTACATAATACATAACAAAATTTAATTTCTATTTCAAATACGTATAAGTATCAATTACAAGTAATTCAAATACTGCCCAACCCTATCAATAGCTGAATGGAAATCAATATCGTTTTAACTTTTCATTGAAAGTTGCGAACAAGGAATTACTTAGTATGTAGGGACTTTAATGTACAGTCGCCAGCACATGAGGTTACTGTCAATTTTCTCCAAATGATTTTAAACCTTAAAATGTTGAAGTTTAAAAATCGATTGAGAAAATTTGACAGTTTGTAGTAACTTGACCTGCAGCTGTGTACAACGTTGACTTGCGAAGCAGTGGTTCCGTCATAGTAATAAATTGTAACAGCCGTTATGAAAATCTTATGGAGGGTAGAGGTAAGGAGAACTATCTCTGTGTATAATAAGTGTCCGTTAAAATGTGCTACATAAGTGCTACATACATGTAAAAATAAAAACGGCGTTCTAAAATGTGTATGGAAGCTATAATTTCAGTTCAACTACCAGCTTTTATTTAAGTCCATCTCTTTCTGGTTTTATGAGAGAGAAAAAGATGGAACTAGCCTGTATTAAGTTTACCTTGTGAACAAGGGAATCGGCACCATAGTCTTATACTTATCTATCATATCTAATGCTTGGCTAAGCTTAGATACTTCTTTAAACATAATATTTGTCGAAGTCCTAAAACTATCTAGAGAGCAGTGGCGGCCCAGTGGTAACGGCCGTGACTTACGAGTTGCAGGTCGTAGGTTCGAACCCTAGACAGGCGCTTTACTTTGTGTAAATATTTCATCACCATTGCTCTCAAAACGGTGAAGGAAAACATCGTGAGGAAACCGGCATGTCCTAGAAACAAAAATTCGAAGACATGTGACCTACCAATCGGCATTGGGTCCGCGTGGTGGATTACGGCCCACTCCTTCTCACCGAGAGGAGGCCTGTGTCTCCAGCAGTGGAACATAGGCTGATAAAGATTATGCTAAAAGTTTCAACAAACATTTCCATTGCAATACCATTCCAAACACAATTCCATTCAAACTTCCAATCTACCCAAAATTCAATACCGAAAATTAGCATTACCAATCCACATACCTAATAATCAGAACCTAACCCTGCTCCAATCCCGTGAGATAATAGCTTCGGATCAGGCAAACACAACGGTTCCAATTACGACTCGGTACGTCGCGGTCGCGGCTTAATTCGGTCGTGCGAAAGCGCGCCTGGTTCAAACGAGCACAGTCGTTCAAACGAACCCCGAGCCCCCGCGCAAATTCCAATTTTCCTTTATGTGCGAATGGTAGATAGGACAGTGCGGAGGGTGCTTACCTTGGTGCGGTTATATCTGGTAGGTTCTGGGTAGATTCCACACGACTACGAGTAGCTACTATACCGTGAGAGGATGTTACAGCTAAACATAATGCAGTTTTACGTTTTTATTATTTATTCCTGCTTGAGTATATTTTTCAATGTTTTTGTTGGTAAGTATATTGGCGTGTGCTATCTGACATATGGCAAATAATTTAATGTAATGTTAATTACTTACTACTGTATAGAATCCAGTTCTTCTAACTGGACAGACAGCTGTGCTGCTGGGGAGTTTGTTGCACCACTTCTTCTTCCCAGCTAAAGCACGTGGCACTAGGAAGTGGTGAAGGGTGGGAGTTTTGGGGGACAGTCTTATGTAGTTTTGACGTTCAAAATGTGCTGATTCTCAGCCTAGTTTGATTATATGACTTTTGATTTGAATGAAATGGAATGTTTGTTGTGTTGTACTGGCTGCAACGTTATTAGAAGTGGATATAATTGGGTAGTAGAACTAGGTAGGTACCTAAGTCTATTTTAAAAAGATCACACCAAACATCACGCCTGTACTTATTACCCAAAAGGGTTGGGCAGAGGTGTACCTATAGTACACTCACATTTGGCCAGTTTTGTTTAAGTCCCATGCAACAGGGGGCGAGCCTATTGCCATCAACCGGGCACCAATACAGATGAAAAGATCTAGATGAAAAAACCCAAAAACCCTTTTTCTGACCCGGGAATCGAACCAACGACCTCATGCTCAGCAGTAGCACTTGCGATCACTAGACAAATGAGGCAGTCGAGCGAAGCGGGGTTTTGTAAATAAATCTCAGAATAATGGTCAGACAATGTATTGCAAAGTAAGCTCAGAATAATGGTCAGACAATGTATCGTAAAGAAAGCTCAGAATAATCGTCAGATAAAGTATTAGGGACAGGAACGACGACCCCTAGTTTCCATTAGGGGACAGAAGTAGTAGCTCTCTAAAATACTCCTCTGCAATTATAATCTTGTTTTATTTTCCCTAGTTTTAAATTTCCACCAGACGGCACCGCTGCAATTCTGCATTTGAAAATGCTTTATCGCTTATTATTTCAAATATTTCGCACTGATTACTGCTAGACTTCATTTCCTTCTGAGTTTACCTGTGTTTGCTGAAGTATTAAATATGCGTTTATTACTTTCTAGGTTTATCTTATCTATTATTTTATAATAAATGACTAATATCTTTCTAAGTTTATTCCTAGGTTTAACTGTAATAACGTACTTTTACGTCGCACTGCAAAATAAACAATAAGACCGTAATTATTAAATAATAAATATTTTAGTTCTACGTTTTAATTAAAAGATAATGATTTTGTCACAGAATGTGGAAACGAACTATGTTATACCTACTAATAATACATGTTCGTAAACAAACTATAATCGGCACAGATTATACATTAATAGTGGTGTGAAATATTCGACATTGTAGATATAATTGGAACAATATTATAATGCAGTTGCTTGTGGATAAATGATAACAGCCGCAAGGGTCGGTCGGAGGTTAAGCTACGCTAGCCGCGGTCGTTTCGTGGATGGGTGACCATCCGTTACAGATCGAGACCTTTCCGTGCCTCGGAAAGCACGGCCGTTAGTCCCGGCTGTGTTTCTTTCGTAGATCTTTGACAGTCGTTACGGACCCAATTCCCAGTTTACCCAATTTCTGGGTAGCACGATACCCTTTGGTACCCCAACGGGTATCGTGCTACCCAGAAATAGGGTTGTGGACGTCAAATAGGAAGTAGCTCCATGTTAAATCCTGGCATGCAGCTGCTTAGCCGACCCCAACATAATTGGCAAAAGATTAGGCAGATTGATTGTAACGCAGTTGCAGTGAATCTTCGACGACACGAACCCCGCACGGAACAAATATTTGTATGACCTGCAAGTAGTTGTTCCGGGTCTGGCTGTTTGTGTATGTGAGTTTAAATGTTTGTAAACGCACCCACGATACAGGAGAAATTCCTAGTGTGGGGCAAAGTATAAAAAAAAAGAAAAAAAAAACTCATCTTAAATACAATAAAACGCTATCTAATATCTAATTAAACTTTTCTTGTAAGTATAGGTACCTAACCGACCTACCCCCAGTGAAAGCGCAACAAATTTACCATTGCTTGCAAATAGAATACAGTACACTCTTTTCTTCTAAGAAATAAATAGTTAACGGCCTCTTTCTAAAATTCGTTAGGAATATTACACTTCGTAAGACAATCGACCTAGTTCAGTAGGCCAATTCTCGTACTTAAAAAACGTTCAAATTCAAGTCGCAATCTCATTTCAGCGACAATCAATGTCAAAAACCTGTCAAAAATGTATGTAAATTGATTGTAATTTTGACAGATTGAGACTGAGATTAGAATGCGAACGGTCTTAAAAATACGGGAATTGCCCCTCAGGCCCTGCAGTCTCGACATAGTTAGCAATAGTTTTCGGTTGCTAAGTCCTAACAATCCAGATGTAACGATATTTGGTGGTCTCCACACTCAAATTTATCGGTTGTTACCGGTATTTTAGGTAGGTAACCACCGATAAATTGCAGTTAGGACTTAGCAACCGAAAACGATTGCTAACTATGTCGAGACTGCAGGCCCAGGATATAGGAGCAAGGTTTAACGAATGAGTTTCTTACGGGCAGTACTTACTTCATTATCATCATTCTCTTGCCCTAATACAAATTAATCTACAGTCGACGCAACATGTCTATTTCTTATATACTTCTCTGTTATTCGTAGTCACCTTTTTTAGCCACATCATCTTTCACACAGTCCACCTATTGTTTCTTTTGTCTTCTCCTAGTTTAAAACTGACTTATGCCAAACAAAATATTAGGCGTCAGATTCCATGTTCAGATAAAGGAACCCTTTTATCAATCAAAGCAGTAAGGTAGGTACCTACCTACCGCCATATAATTTAATATGCTCTCATAAATAAACACAAACCTTTTCACTTAGCACTCAGTGGTCGGCCATCGATTGATACAATAATCACTCAATTTGTCAGTCAAACAAACGAACAAACTGTAGGTTATAAAACTTAAATGATACAAACTTGACTCATTTATATCACCACCTGTCAAATTGATTTGATAAGTGTATGTTGCTGACTTTTAGGTACAAGGGGCCTGTATTTAAATATTACAGCCGCATGGATCGATTTTCAAGGTAATGCAACGCTTGCTGTGTCGGTCCGTGGATGGGTGGCCATGCATAACTACCGAAAGTGCCTCAAAAAGCACGATAAGCTGTTGGTCCCCGTTGCCATTCATAGATCTTTGACAGTCGAATAGAATAGAATATAATACTCTTTAATATGTACACCATAAAATTACAGATATAAATGTAGACATTTTACATAGGGTGACACAATGGGCGGTCTTATCGATAAAAGCGAAAGTCTTTTTAACCAGTCTTACCAAGGGGTACCATGTTGCCCAGTAACTGGGTTGTGGAGGGCAGATATTCAGTCGATCCAAGTAAAATACTGGTATTAAGCTGCACCCGGTTAGACGGGAAGCCGACCCCAACGTTATTTAGAAAAGGCTAGACATATTGATTGCAGACATTTAGAAGTTCTTTCAGAGGTTCTTTTAGAAGTTGTTTTAGAAGTAGTTTTAGAAGTTGTTGTAGAAGTTCTTTTAGAGGTTCTTTTAGAAGTTGTTTTAGAGGTTCTTTTAGAACTGGTTTTAGAAGTTGTTTTAGAAGTTGTTTTAGAAGTTGTTTTATTAGTTGTTTTAGAAGTTGTTTAAGAAGTTGTTTTAGAAGTTGTTTTAGAAATTGTTTTAGAGGTTCTTTTAGAAGTTGTTTTAGAAGTTGTTTAAGAAGTTGTTTTAGAAGTTGTTTTAGAAGTTGTTTTAGAAGTTGTTTAAGAAGTTGTTTTAAAAGTTGTTTTAGAAGTTGTTTTAAAAGTTGTTTTAGACGTTGTTGTAGAAGTTCTTTTATAGGTTCTTTTAGAAGTTGTTTTAGAGGTTCTTTTAACCCCCTTTTTTATTGTAGGTATGTTATTGACCTGTCTTTGCTATTAGAAATGCTGGAGATTGCGATGTAGCTGACACTATTATGGCAAAGAGCCTCTTGCCATCAACCGAGCACCAATCCAGACTTCGGCAGGAACAACCAAATAACACGTTAACCTTTTTTTTAAGGGAATCGTACCCGGGTTCATTCGCGCTCGAGGCAACTTCTTCTACCTAGCCTTTACCCAACTGTGTTAAGGTTGGCTTCCAGTCTTACCAGATGCAGTTGAATACCAGTATTCTACATGGAGCGACTGCCTGTCTGACCTCTACAACCCAGTTACTGGGTAACACGATTCCCCTCGCAGCGGTTCAATGGTAAATATTTTTTGAATTTCACAAAGATATATTTGGATAGACTTCAAAATAAAGCCAATAATGTTGACATATTCCAGATAAATAAAGGATGTTCTGTAAATAAAACGTTTAATATTTTCGAATAGATTTTATTCTTACAGACAATTCCATTATACTTTTGTTTATGTGCTAAATACAGATAGACAACAGTATGTACCAAATATTAACACTTAGTTTATAGTACATACAATATAATTATATACTTATAATAGTGATCCTGTTAACTCATCTTTTGTTTTATGATTGGAGCCACGAACATTTATTCCAGGGATCGAGAAAAAAAAAACAAGTTTCGACCAAAGATTTAAATCGTTACATTTGCGCCCACTGTACTGAGCTCCCACAATAATAACGGAGTTTCGATGACAATCAAGTCAGTAGTGCAATTCTGTAACCATCTCACCGTCAACAGTCTTGGTGAAGTGAGCGTGGAGTGAGCTGTCAGTGTCATCCCAATGATGGTAGGGATTGACCAAGCATTACATTATGCAAATTCTATTGATAATTTTATATTATTTCAAAGCTAGTATATAAGTGTCTAAAAAAACGACATTGAGTTTATGACTGAATTTATGTTTTGCTATTTTATTTTAAAACCATCAAAATAGTAATGTTTAACCACTTAGCTAAATCCTAGCTTTGAAATAATATAGAATGATCAATAGAATTTGGATAAAAAATATTAGTAAAATCTTGATTATGATTGTAAATGTAACGTTAGTCAATCCCTAATATCAAATAACCTCTCCCGCTCTGGGCGGAGAGGGAGGGCGTGTCAGACTCTTACTGACTAAAACCCACCCGTGTTCCTTCAGTTACCTGTGCCAGGGGCCACGGTATCCCTTTCGGACTTTCCCGCAACCCCGGCAGGCATCGGCCCTAGCGGACCCCGTCATTGTTGCTGACATATCTTTGAGGCGCGCGTGGAACACAACGCGCCGTCGACCCGGGCCTGGTCCTTATCGAACGTCGAGCTACCCATTGCTCAAACTTTGGAGAAAAACTATAGAAAAATTATGAACAACGCTTTTAATCAGGCCTCCCATACTCCACTATACCTATGGGTACCATTAGTAGGAGCACGTTAGCGCTCTGAGGGTATTAAATAAACTTTTTTTTTTGTTTTCAGGGCCTTACTCAATTGTTGCTTCAGCTACGACTTTACTTTGTACACTTTACTTAGTAAACTTCTTGGTTTACTTCAGAGACACGACTTTAAATGATATACATTCTTATTTTCAAATGTTTTATGTACACATAAGACTGTTCGTGACTACAAACATAATTGAAATGGTGTTATTTACTTAAAACACGATGTTCTCTTAAATGTATGGAAATTCTTTTCGAACAATACCTCGTGTCTGTTATTTACAGTGTTTCTTTTGAATAAGCTAATTTCAATTCTTGAGTTCGTGAAAATAAAATGGAGTTTTCTTGCTGATGTCCAATTTTTTGTCTGGACTTTTGAAGACACTGTGACTCTGAGTTTTTTTCGGCCTTTCTTACAAGAAACGCCGACCTCATCTAGTTTACAAAATATGATTGACGTGTAAAAGTGTTTGTACAAACCTACTTACAGAAATAAAATCATTTATCATTGACGGTCATTTTCAGTTTGAATTTTTTTTACTTTTAAAACGCTGGTTTTATATTTCATAGTGTAAAAAAATGTGCCTTATTATGTCTCTGAATATTTGATTGACAGAAAATCCGTATGAATTACAAGATTTTTGCTAAAATAATGAAATTTCTGCGTACATTTTTGTGTGATTAATTTGTAAACATTTATTGAAACAAAACTATAATGGTTAGCTAAAAGTAGGACGATACTTATGTTAAGTACCTAATTAAGTACATATTACTTAGACAATATACTAATACCTTTATACAGAGCGATTATTTACAATATTAAGATCATTACTCTAACAGATCGTACTTACAAGTAAGTAACGGGTAAGATATCAATTAATAATAAATATACAAAAAAAATGCTCAAAGTGTGTCTATCTTAGTATAGGAACCAAAATTACTCTTATATAAATTATGGTTTATGTAACCCATTGTAAATAAATTATTCTTTCTATGTAACTTAATAAATTATTTATTACAATAGCTACTATCTGTACATTTACCTATTTTTAATATTCACAGTGCCTGGCTTATACACAAATAGATTGATTATTATTATTAAGTATTAACTAAAAGGATATAAAAGGAAATATTTATATACCGTGATTTATGCGAAACTAATCGGAATTAGTTAATAATGTGTTCTTCTAATTTTTCCGGTTATCAAAAAAAGTTGCTTTATGTTCCACAGATTATAGCGACCTGTATTTTGATAAGGTCATGTCTGGGTAAAAAACAACAATATTCTAAAGATTAACAGTCGTCATAATCACACAAGTTTTATTAAGACTCCTGCCAACTTTGATACCGAATCAAAATACATCAAAACACATCGCTCAGATCAGAAAACATCGCCAAATTAACATTTATAGCACCAAATCACTGCAACAAAAAACAAACTGGTTCTGCCATCAATGACATCGAAAACAAACCTGAAGCAAGCGGGAAACTCCTTAACGTTCACAGAAACTAAAATCACATAAACACTGCGTTTTTCTTAACTTCACCAATCGCAACTGTTAATTAATAACACTGCTATAGTCCACTTTGTAGCCTGTCGAGCCGCATCAGTCGTGGTAGTCCCGCGGCTCCGGCTTGAGCTACCACACCAGACCCTCGGGGTGCAAGGGAGGCGGCCCGTCGCCGAAGGTAAACTCCGGCGAAGATGGCCGAGGGAGCACGAGGTGGTCCGGAGGCGGGAATTGATCAGGAAACTCCCCGCCAGGAAGAGTCTCCATGCCTGCGAAACGACCTGCTTCTGTTACTAAGCGCCTGGTACATTGTTTGATTTCGTTGTTATATTTTTGTGATTGATTTCACTAATTAAAGGTGAATATATCACCTTATATGAACAATGTGTCAATTAAATAGGCAAATGAGTTTGAGTTTGAAAAATTGCCAGTTGTTTTTTAATACTTTAATTTGGGGCTCCTGAATAACCTGATGGCTCTAAAACTATGCCACGTGTTTGTCAGACAGGCATCACATCATTCATCTGTTTATAGCTTTAAAAAAAACGCCTTCATGAATAAAAATCTTGTTACAATTATTTAATTGACTAAATGTCATCACAAAAACGCACACATTAACATAAGCAACACAAAAACGGTTTTATAATCTAAAAGTCGCGCGAAAGACATAAAATTGTTAACTGTCAGTATCCACGCGTCTTCACAAACTCGCGTCTACAGAGTTTCGTTTGAACAAACCAATATGGCTGAACTTGACCCTGATTCGAAACTTGCGAACAAGATACGTGCGCAGTACTTTGAAATAATAAGAATTTGAAATCGAGCTTGACTTTGAAACTGTTTAATGGCGTTCAAGAATTGCTCCCGTCTTTGATTGTTTATCAAAAACACGGTGTCTGTTCAAAATTAGGCACAAATCCATAGTTTTATGCATCCATCTATGTTTTTCTATTTCAGAAAGTCTACCAACCTGGCTGATTGAAGGGCATCGTCGGCGGCGGGTGGAAGAACGGCGCATCATGGTGGAACGGCGGGCCATAGCCAAACTCGAACTTGCCATCCGCTGTCGCGAAGTAAGGAAACCCCGGTGGGCCTTCCTCCAGCCCCCCCGGAGATAGGTTCATGGGGAACCCTCTCATCTTGCGGGACGACCCGAAAAACGGGCCCCGCCCCATTGAGGTCAGCTGCTTCAGACGGCGTTCTTTCGATCGCTTGTTTTGGAACCACACCTGTTGGTAATAAAGGGATGGTTTTATAAAAGTTCTAGTCACACAAAACATACCTAATTTGCTTGTATCTTAATATTCGTGAATCGAGAGAGAGTTCACGAGACGAAAAGAAGATTATGAAGAATTGGAGAAAACGCTAGGACGATGATGATGACAAAATATAGAAATTAACATTTCAAGTCGTTAGAAGAAAAGACATAAAGGCAATATTTAAGTTGCACAACTTTCCATTCGAAGGTTACAACTATTTTCATTAAACTTAGTTATGCACGAATCATAAACTGACAAAGTCCTTCAACGAGCGTTGAAATAACAGTAATAGTTGCCAAGTCGTCGTAAAGTATAAGGAATAACAATAAATGTTTATTAGAGAAAAGGCGAAAAATAGTCATGAGAACCGTGTCCCTTGTCGCGAAATAAAACTTGTGTCTGACCGCAATGTGGTCAACGTGTATTTGTTATGCCAATGACTAAAGTACTTCCATCCACATTTTTACGAGTATTATTTTGCATTGGACATTGTCCTCGTAGGTATTCTACTTTGAATTTTAATGTTTCATTTAAATCAAAGATCGAAATACGTGGAAGTTGGCAGCAGAAAAACAAATCGACGTAGGTCTTAATCATGCAATTAACCGATCGTTTAGCAAACCGAGATTAAGCAATCATCGCGTCTAATTTGACAATTAACTATTTTCCAACGTTTTCTGCTTCTCAGTAGTTTAAAAAAATAAAGCTGTCTTGTGATCTTGTCGCGTTCATGGCGCGTTAGCGTCGCGTGCTAGCCGCGTCACTAATCTATAACTTGTGTAACGGCGAGATCGCGCGTCGCGGCGATTACGTGTCGTGTGTGCTCGCCATTATATTCGCTCCGCATTCAGTGTGAGCCGCGCCTAAATATTGCGTGGCATTGACACGGTTTGACATGAAGGCCGATGAGTGACCCCTAGTTGCAGAAATTGGGAAGCCGTGAGAGGGAATATGCAACTAACACGGGTTTGAAAAAGCTGTGACCGCTTGATATACTGCAGCGGCCAGCAAAAGAGGCATGGATGGACGAACGTATAAATAGTAAACGTAAATTAATGCGTAAGTCCATCAATGCCTAATTGTGGCCAAGGCTTGTATAGTAGTTTTTTCAAATAATGCGCGGAAATTAAAATACAATTATACTTTTCAAAATCTATGACAAACAACGAACCACAATATTTTTTCCCGCGGTACTTAAAGTGTTCATTTGTTTTATATTTTCAATAAACAGCTAACTATTTGCAAGCCAGTTCGAAATTTAAATAAAACCTTTGATAAGTTACCTCCTTGGTTGCCATGTTTCGGAGTTAAAGATCGTTCCATTTTTAAATAACACGATAGTTATGAGTTTACTATGGTAATTTATTTAGTTGCTAAACCACGACAGATAATTATGGATTTGCATACATCTTTTGCCGGCAGTTGCTCGCATGTATTTGACCAGTACAACAATTTCGATTTATCTCGAAGAAGATTGTCAAAATAATGCTCAAATTTCCAAGCATGTTTGAGAAAAAGTATATGCTAAAGAAAACTAGTCTCCTGTAGTAGCTATTCTGTATAAATGGTGGCAGGGACATCGAAGTACAACTTGTTACTATGGATTCAGTACATGATTAAAATTATTCATACCACCCCGCGTCGAAATTTTACGTCGTTATTTAAAAAAAAATTGCTCACACATTTTGACCGCGAAAGTATTACACTTTTCTATCAAACAGCAGTTATTTTTTGATAACCTGCGTAAAATGTGTACGCTAGAATCACAATTCATGAATCTAGAACTATGAGCTGAATTCATATAATTATATAATAGCACGAAAGGTGTCTTTAAAAGACAATTTCTCCGTTATAAGCTGGTAAAACCGCACTAAACAACTGCGGCATCTATATGTTTCATAGACCGTCAAACAAGACAGCTCTAGGTGGCCACTGTAGTTAAGATACCATTTACGACTATAACCACGCTTCTGCCAAGCAATTATTATCCTGATAGTAGTCAAAACTTAATGGGAATTACACCTTTACTGTTTTCAGACATGGCTAGAGAGCCACTCTGAACAAATAAGGCCAGGATCATTCTGCAAAATTTACAGTAGGCACACGGCGTTTGCAGTACCAATTATAACGAGTTCAGTGCATAAAAAAGTAATAAAAAATATGGGACCAGCGGCTGGATTATAAAATATTATTTTCTTAACCTCTCTTGGCTTGTTTGAGTGTCGTAAAATTATTCCAAACATAAAAACGTTAATTCAATTAAGTAGTAAAACGTCGCAACTCTTACACCTGCCGTTTGATAGTGATGCCTTCAATTTTTCAATTAGTTTCCCAAGGTGTTCCATTCATCCTTTGATTAACCACTGATGTAACAGCTACATAAATAGACCAAACAAGTAACTCGTTAACTAGTTGATGCGATTCGTTAATTCGCTATCCATTTTACAAGCAATTAAAAGTATTTGTTAGTTTGATAATTAAGTTTGTTTTACGTCGATTTTCATAGATGTTGCTATTGTTTACATTATATTATAGCCGTAATTTTATTATATTTAGGAATATTTTAACATCATGCAGGCATTACAATTTTATTTATCAGCGTTTTAAATAATAACGTAATAAATAATATCTAAAATTGTTTATAGCGGCTTCCCGCTGTGCCTAGCACATCTTTACTATAAATTGCCGTTTAACAATGACAATAAAACGATATGAAATGAACGGTAAACTGTAGGATGTACTGCATTTGCGTAACATGGCACCTTAAAAAAACTACACAATATAAAGAAAACAAGAGCGTTATTGTAAAGGTTCATGCGCGCTAGCCCCGCTGCGCGGGCGCACTCTTTGATCGCGCCGCTCCCGAGCCCACGCACGCCATTCGCAGAGAAATCACATTCACAACCTGATCCAATTCTCTTGCATAAACTATTGATTAATCGACATAGTAAATCGAAATGAATTTTGGCTATAGATCTGTCTTTTAACTCTATAATTTATATAAGGTTATTTTTTTATGAATAATAAATCATTTACTTATTTCCTTAATTTAGACTGAAAATTGGAGCAATGATTAGCATTTTGACATAATTAAATAGATCTAGACGGTTTGCGAAACTGGTCTGTTGCAAACTGGATGCTTGGTTTAACAGAAACTAAAGTGGCAATTAACGTGGCAGGTAGGTACCTACACCATATTCTATCAATTCACCTTAATGCTTGACTTCTCTAAACGGACCACTAACCAACATTATACCGGCAACCTATAATCACGAATCAAGTATTTTTTTGTCGTTAAAATGATCAAGTCGAGAACACCGGCTACGCAAATCGATCTCGCTCAGTAACTCCATCCATACTTCGAACTAGGAAACAGAAATCACTTATGAGAACTCATACGCATTTCCTTCCTACTTTTATGGTTTCATAGCGGTAGGAATGATTTACTAGACTAGGTACTAGAGAACTATCGTAAAATTGATTATCGAGCAATAAACGTAAATGCTTAAAACTGACTGCTATTCATTTAGAGCGCGTCATAAAAGTGTTATAATTAAAATGGAGAATTATTTAAAAGTACGCAATTATTGCTTTCCCACTTGGAGCGGTTGTTCTATTTTCGTTTTACAAATGACTTTCAATTTGAAGTTTATGAGAAAAACCTGAGAGAAGTTTTACGACGGTTAAAAGCTAAGTACTCTGTAGATTATTTTAGGTAAATGAATAATCGGCAGGAGGTCATTTTTGACATCATTCAATGCAATGACAATTCGTTAAAAGTCTATAGGTTAGTACTTTCAAATAGGTCTTACAGTTAGTTTTAGGACAGGTGTTCGTGTTTTATTGAAAGACCGATACTTTTAAAATTTCTAAAGTTTGGGAACGTTGACAGATAAGTTATGTCTTATAGATTCCTTCACTAGCACTAGCAACTTGCAAAAAAAAACTTCTAACCTGTTACACTGTTTTTTTTCATAATCAAAATGCTAATTTTAGAATGGCGTGTATTACCATAAGAATGCAATTCGCACATGATCCAAATTTTAATAATATAGTTCATGCATAAATCAGGTGTTGGTCTCATTGATTAAATATCGATATTATTATGTTTTGACGTGACATTCAAACACAATAAATAATATTTCAACATTTGTCAGAAGCCCGAACGGCCTTCAGACAATCACCGGTATGATACTACAGTTAGCGATAAATGTCGGTGATCTAATCAATCAGGTGGATAGATTGACTGCTTTAAGATACGCAGAGTATAAAATTTAAAAAAAAAAACAAAAAATGGCTACAGACATTACAAGGCAAATAAAACAGATCGATGTAGTAGAACAATGAAAACTCTTGGCACATTGGGAAACATTTGAAAAGTGCAACCGTAGAAGTTTACGGTTTTTGAATCCGACGTCGTTAACCTTTTGAAGATCACATTTTACATCCAACAGCTCACATACTGGCTCAGGTACAACAACTGTAGCTTTTTGTGACCGACTATAGTCAGCTGATCCAAAATTGACCTGTTCCGTTTCTTAATGTTCAAGCTTATCGTTATTGGCTTTTATTACTTAATCGCACCAATAGATCAACCGAACAAAAAACCTTTATCGTTAAAAAATGTAAACTTCGTAATATTAAAATTGTGGCCATAACCACGTCATTAGACCAGCCACCCCATTATTGTTTATACAATCCATAAAAATATAATAATATTTGATGGGTGTTGTGAATGGAAACTCGAACACAGATAAAATAACAGTAGCATGAAGTAAACGGTACCTATACGATTTTCCATGAGGTCTCGGTTACACCGATCTATAACTTTTCGTCAGTCGTAAAATCTGGCTTAGTAAATGTGGTCAGGGGTTTCAACCAGGTCCAATTGCTAATCTCTCGATCAAGTATTGCCATTGTATAGTTGATTGTACACCTTTGGTTAGCTAATTTTGCTCCAGACTTGTGGTATACAGACAACATATAAGACTATTGTAGAGTATGGTAAGACAGACTGTATATGTTAAGAATTTTGTTTTGAGTTATATTTGGATGACGTCTTATCACAGTTATAAAATTAATATTCTTGTTAGTGCACACCTACTGCTGAATGGAACAAAGAAAATAAATTGCCTTCAAATAACCGTTATCGATCGCCTCTTGCTATTAGTCTATGTAAAAGAACATGTTATCACAAATTATAGGAATATTCAACAAGTCAAAGATGACTCATGATTAAATGCTTTTAAGTTTGAACTGTTTAGAATATAAAAAGGCTATGTCTTTCAAATTATACCTTAACAGACTACGCCGTAATACGCAATAGTTTCCAGCGATAAAATTAAGAATTATGATAGCTCAACAATAATGACAAAGTTTGTAAAGGCTTAGATTTTATAGTAGTTTCGAGAAAGAAAGTCTAGAGGAATATAAAGGAGCTTTGTGATCGCGTAGGGTGACGATGTTGATCGGGCGCTCGGGACTGTCTCACGCCACGGGGCGTCCGCCGAACATGCCGCGTGGTGTTAAACACTATATTTCATACGTCCACCGCTGTGAGGGGCCATTCTCTTATCCTAACCCCGACGCCTTAGAAACTCGTAAAATCTTAGTATTAACTACCGAGGTATAAACATGGATTAACTGTATAGTCTGTATATAACGCCTCTGTACGTACGTGATGTTTTTGCAAAGCCCGTGTTCACTATATGGACGCGTAATGCACCTCAGCGTCTTGTTTGTTCGCTTATGGAACGTGGCCATAATGTGCTTTTGCATAGCGGGCATAATGTAGGTGCGACAAATAATAAGGGATAGTGACAATCGCTTGTGATGGCGGGGGCTAAAGTCGCCAATCTTTTAGATTTATTCTCACGGTCATTAATCAAATTACAAACATGTTTTATGATTTCTATGACCTAGATCCGTAAAAAGATTTACATAATGTGCAAAATCTCTCGACTATGAGGATAATAAATAGTTCTAGCGTATACTACAGCGGGCAAATTTGATTTTTTAATGACAAACACATTTCAACAGCTGTTTAGTAAAACGATTAGATACTCTTTTGCAGCATCACCGAACGTATTGTCTGTAACTTGATCTATATATTCCATTGTGTTTGCAGCACAACAGGCAGAATCACCCAGCCGGCTTGAATAAAGAGATGATTAATAAGTGATCGGCCTGGACATTGTTCTGTTCGCCCCCAATATAAATAACGGCGGAGCGTCGAGCCTACCTGTGGCCGAGGCGCCCCCCAGTGCTAATGAGTCGACAGTACCGAACAGAATCCGAAACAAAAAACTACAGCAGCCGCCACAAAAATAATTTGCCAATCTCATACCAACGCACTTATCCTCCATACACTATGTTTATTCCGATTCAATTTTGTCCGACTCTGACAGCCAACATTCCGAATTATACAGGTGGGTCAAATTAATCTTCTTACATAGGTACCTATTCAGCACCGCAAATGGCAGATACCTATATGAAAGCAAACCCAATTTAGGCTTAAGCTTACGACTAGTTGCGACACGGCGCAATACCTAGAATCAGATGTGTAATCTAGCGAGTGAGCTGAACTAGTAATTTGGGCTTAGAGCGTTGAGAGCCGCGCGGCGGGCGGTCGGCTCCCTACAGGGCGCGACACAATCTACCTAACAATAATACACGAACAGTTGTGCTGGCCGTATTTTTGTTTTCTTGTTTCGTTCCGTCATAAACTTTATCGTGTCATGCGCCATGTGGGACGTAAACGCGAATTTTGGTCACCCTCGCGGTCACTCGGGGAATATTGATGAGGACGGCCGCAATTTGTTCGATAATTCATTATCGTGTATTTTCGTTATAGTTTTTATTTTAGCATATTACAAGAGGAAATGATGTATTGGTAATTCGATATCAATTTTGGAATCACGTTCAGCAATAAAAATGTCGGAAGCGTGCCACGGGGTAAAAACAAACGCAGACGATGAATTTTGAAAAGAGAAACAAAAAGAACACGGCGTCTGTGAAGACGCGACCACAGGGCGCGCGCACCTCATGCGCCATCTACAACCAATTGGCGTGGCGCTCGCCGAGGTAAAAGTAAATTGTTTCCACGCGAAATTGAACAACACGAGAAACTCGTACTTGTTTTATGTGCGCTACAGATGTGGGTAAATTGGACGGGATGTTGTTATTAGCATTGAATTTCAAAATAATCCGAAGTATTTTCCCTTTTCCATAATTCCTGACAAGAATGTGTTCAAAGCCGAATGTCTTTCATTTAGCATGCTTGGGCACAATTTGAAATTGTCGAATTTTAGTAGGTACTAACCTACTTTTTCTGTTTTCACGGTCAATATAAGCGCTAAAATCGCGTTCTAGACTGATGTAAGTAGACATTACGAAATCGTGATCGGGGCCAATACCTATAACTAAATATTTGAAAAATCTATGCTGCTGAATTTATGAATTCCTTTTAATATTTAATGTCCTCGTTTAAAATGTGTTTAAAATATCAGAACTGGCATAATAGAAAACAATCAAAACGCCATCTTTCCCTCCAACCCGTTTCTCTTGACAGATTTATTTAATTTAAAAAACTTAAAACAGTGTGTTCTCAATGTTCACAACGCTAAATTTACCGTGTCAGCTATAATTTTCAGCGGCACCAATTTGTGACTTGTCTTATTTTAGTTAATTAGATGTTCTTAAAATAAGTAAGTACATTAACTACTTGTTGTGTTATTTGTGTGTCGCCGATGATGTGTTTATTTTTATACTTGAAACATTTCTTTAGCTTTGTCACGTGGTTTTGATTTGAGTATGTTCTTTAAGTATCTATATTTATTATAATTTAGGCTTGTTTTAATCATTAAGTTTTTCTGACCAATAACTAGGAAGGCTTGGCCTAAGTACTCCTAGTTATTTGCTGGAAAAGCGTTGGGTAGGTATATATGCTAATATGATAGTTGAAGGATTTTCGATTTACAATCCTGTTGAAAGGTAGAGTCTCGAAACTCATCATACTTTCATCATCAAACCTTTTTCAGTCGAAGGACATCGAAGCACTTAATGTGAAATCAGTAAATGTGCATCACGATCTCATAAAGCACGACCCATTTCTCTCACTAACAAGATTCCATTTTTAATTTCTAATAAACGGCGCAGAGTATGTAACCGTTCCACCAATCACCATTGAGAGTGTATAAATCAAACTGTTATCAGTTACTGTACTGATAACGTACGCTCGTGCGATTGGTCACGCTTCTCAAGATGGAGGCCTTATCTCAGTTCGTTTTAGTGTTATAGGTTTTATATTTAACGGCCTCAGATAAGGTATCGTTTTGCTGTTGTAACACAATAAAAATGCGATGTTAAGGTGTTGGTACTTACTATGGAACGTGCTAGAAATATTTCCATTTGAAGCTTTTATATAGGACGTATTTTTTTTTTTGAAAATGAGAAGTTTTGGAAGGAATTGATTACTTTTATTAAATACCAAAACAATCGTGCGAAGAAAGTGTTGATCAAATTGACTTAGACTATAACATACAAGCCCGGAACTTTGTCCGCGTTAAATTTATTGTTTTAACATAATATATATATATATATATATATATATATCTTATGACTCTCCGTTATCCTGTGTCTTCTCATTAGTGAAATAGTGGCATAGAAAAGAAGCAGACTAGGCAAGCAATATAGCAAACGAATTATACGACAGCCGCACTTAGTGGTGACAGTGGTTGAAACCAATATCTTTGTAAACAATTTAAAATAAATAAGGCGTTATGCAAACCGGCAATATGTCAACTTGAACCAACATTAGCAAACACCGATCGTGAGTAATCGAGACAGAACGTGACGTAGTTAACTACCCGTATGTACTGATATAGCCTACGTTGATACAATTTTGGTTGCACAATTTGTATGCAAAAATGGAGTAGACAACAAAGAGCCATACAATTTACAAAGGCAGGCAAAGATTATCAGAAGACTTAACGAAAACCATTAATTGCGTTAATATTTGGGATCTAAGTACCTATTGGTTAATGAAATATTATAGAAACCTTCAATGCATGTACTAAATGAACTAAACGAACATGAAATGAATATAACATGAATAGAACTTAATTGAGACTTAGCTCTGACTGATATGTTAGTCAGTTCTATTTCTTCGTCATATCAGTTGAACATGGATGTATCTTAGGGAGTATAACGTAGACCCAAAATTGTTAGGACAGAATCTGTAAACTAAAAGAAGTTGATTTAGAGGACTCTTACTTCTAGCCTTGACAAAGACACTCCGAAAAAACAAATCTATGGTTTATCAATTATCTTCACTAACCACAATAGTGATTGTACACGGAATGGTCAGCTAGGAAGTGAAGAGTGTAGAGGTCACATTGAGAGGATTCGGACGTCATAACGCGGAATCGACAGATGACCTCGGAGGGCGACAGTGCGAGACGGCTACGGAGGGAAATGCTGGTAAAATTACGAAATAGCGCCATGTCGAATCGTCGGAAGCATTCGATACTCTCAAACACACTTTGAATCACAAAATCGTCAACTCAAAGAGTTACTGGTGCAATACTTAAACGAAATAGCTTCCAAACGAGACGTAAATTTAGTCTAGAGTAAAAAAAAGACCTTTCTGCTTGCAAAAAAGAGTGCAACAACGATAAGTGACCCGTGTCGAAGCCAATATTGTCACGTCAATAAATGCGTTCACCGTAAACGTCATTACGTGCTGGAGCATCAGCTGAGATGAAAAAACAGTCTGAAACTCATAAAAACGGTCAACGAACTGTACAAAAGAATATTTTTCAACACGCAACAATGGCTTTTTAGGGCAGATATTGCTGTTGAGAATAATGTCAGGGTACACGTGATAGATGGCATTCGGTCCTATGATAGTGCCTTGAGGAACACCGCATGTGTCGCCGCGGCCTTTGATAATGATCCCTTCTGAATAAGTCTCTTGATTATGTGGTCTAGCATTGCCCGTTACTATGGGGAAATTTATAGAAGTAATTACCATCCTAACTTTTTGATACTAGTGTCTAAAATTAAGCAAACAGTTTAATATAAGCATGTATAGCAGACGTTGCAGTGTCGTTACTCATAATAATCATCTTTAAATTTTTTCTGAATATTCTTCGTCTCACAATATTTTTGTAAAACTTTGATCCTTACGATGATCAAGCAGTATATAATTAATTTGCTATAACTCGGCTACTATGGAAACATGGCGGCGTTTCGTAATAAATCAATGTAGTCGTGGCTCGTACTGATGAATCGCTGCGTACGCGCATATCGTGTTTACACTCAGATAGGGCTGCCTTTGTCTCATCAGAAGTCTGCAGAGATCTTCATTTGTTTTTATTACTTTTTATGGAGCTTTACACAAGTTTACGCACATTATGTTGCTAAAGACTTCAAGGTCCTTTGCCTATATTACTACGCCTAGCTTCAAGTTAAACTCGAGGCAAACGACCACTTTGGTATTTATTTTCTTCTAATGTGTAGGTACATTTAGGTATGGTAATAATGAATAATTAGACTTGCTTAAGTTTTTAAATTGAGTTAATTAATGCTAAGAAATACAACAACAACCAAGATTTCTTTCCCATTGTGTCTGATAGATATCAATATTTCGAATTATCGCGACAAATTTTGACAACCCTACATCTGTTGGTAAGTAGGTATAATATGAGCGAATTGAGATGTAGCTGACGTTCGATTAGGGGCGTCCCTGATAGCAATGAATCATATTTTCAATTACTAGCCGTGGGTACTTTGGTATGAAGATATTAGGATTCTCGCCATAATTAAAAGTTTAAAATGATCCTCCTAGCAATTAGCAATCAAAGTCAAAGTCAAAGCATTTATTTCAAATAGGCACATAAAAGGCACTTTTGAACGTCAACATTTACATTTAAATAGAATTGATTCTAGTCGCCCCTTCCAAAAGGTAGTTTCGTATGGAGAAGAATGGGCAAGAAACTCCATCGTTACTCTTTTAAAATGTGTTACAATACTTTGTATACATTAATTATATAATTATATGTGAAGACGCAATACCTATGCAAAAATCTATATTTTTAACTTGTTATAGGTAAGTAGAAAGAAGATTGTACATTCGTATTTATTTTGTAAAACCGTTTAAACCTAATGAATATTGCATCTTACGTCCTTATTTGACCCCAGTAAAAACATCGACATAAATGATTTACAATGCTAAATAAGCTAAAATTTTTATTACTTAATATCCCGCAGTCTAGAGACTATAAAAATTAACAAATCATAGAACGAATTTAAAACGCTAGGATATTCATATACGATACCGAGTTGTAAATATTATTTTGAGATAATTACTAATGATTTGTGACATACATCGTCCGTTAATCGAAAAACACGTTTCTACTATTATTTTATAGACAAGAGCCATATTGAGTGATGACCGGCCTAGGGCGATCGAACATTAAGGCCTACGCAATATTAATGTGCCACATTCTCACTCGCGGCAATAAAATAAATGATGTCATTTTTTGTCCTGACGGGGTTCCCCTTTGTCCCAGTGTGCGCGCCGCGGCGGCAACTTTACTTCCCTTTGTCCACTGCCGCACAGTGTGCCCACAGGACGTCTCCTAGACAAAGGAGTTTCTGGCGCCGCTCTTGAATTTTTTTGATATTATTCGCAAATGTAAGTGTATTGGCCTTTTTTCATAATTAATAATTTATTGGTTTCGGTGTAGTTCTTTGTTGCGCCGCACCTGCTGCACCGACATAATGTAAGGTGCTTCTGTCTTCGATATCATAAATCATAACATCGGTACCTTTATTGCCTTTTTGTTATAGTTATGTAACTTTCTAAACAAAGTGTGTTACACAGCTAAGTATTCATAAATTCCGTATCTTTAATACCAGCTACCGTTTTATTTATAAGCCTTAATAATAAAAAATCGAGACTCTCAAATGAATACCTACAAAATACAATATCGTACAACACTTTCGTTAACAAACCAAAACAACGTTGCTAGTAAAACATAATAATAAATAAAGTCACCGCAGCGAACTTTAATTCCGTAAAAAACAATTTCTGGGTTGTTTCTCAACGCAATCGGCCATAACACCGCGGCCACAAGATGGAGGCACGAACTTTCATGGCGTTTATGCACAATAAGCACAGTAAACGTCATCTTTTGATGCAAATCCCGCTACGCGCCGTAATACCGACATTTTTACGAGAATTGACACGATATAACGTTGTAAAATAGATATTTTATTGTTACCTCATGCTTATCCCACACCGTTGTTTTAATAATAACGATTAAAATTACAAATTTATTGCATTAGCGTCCTCGTTTTTAGATAAAGTGAGGATTCGACGGCGGCGTGTCGCACACGCCAAACGCGATCGTTAGCCGATTGCATTTTACGTGAAACGACATTCGCGGCATGTACGCGACTTCTTTAAAAACCTTTCTCGTTTTTTAATCCCAAGTTACACTCACTTATGAAGGAAAATTGGATATTTGTGAATCATGCGCATTAACGGAAGTTAAGTAAAGATCAAAGGCAGTTAAGTAAGGATTTCATTGAATTTTCGGAAAAAGAAAACAAGTTTATGTTTAAAATAATATGCTTATTTTAACATAATGACAGAGGAGAAATACCTACGTACAAACGGTGAAAAATAAATGCTGGCTTTGTAGATAGTGCCTTTTTTTGTACAAAGTTATTATTTTATTCAAAGTCAATTATGGTAAACAAAGATAAAGAAATTTGATTTACGACAAAACGTTTTTCACCTGAACGTCGCAAAGCATTAGGTTGAACTCATTAGCGAAGCAAACGTCTGTCGGTACAAGAGCGGTACCGATTTCATTGTAAGCACAGATAAATTATAGAACAGTCAATCAATTAAAAAGACTGAACAATCTGTCGTAAAACATCGTCTGGGATCGGGTTAGCTCGGCAGTAAAGCCGCGGTCACACAGGCCTTTACCCGTTTGCCTCGTAACTCGTGCATGTTATAGTATTTGGGGCAGTTCAAAGTGGCCGACGGATATTAAAACATGAGAAATGGCCGTGCGACCGCCGAAGTACGGCTCTTTCAACTCTGATTCCGACACTGACGTTTACTTGGATTTCTTCTTCTTAATAATTGACTAAAGTCATATATAAAATAAAATAAAAGTAAGAAGAGATTGACGTCGTCATTTTGAATTTGTAACGTCTTTCTAGAACCGCCATTTTCTTAAAATGACTGTTAGAATATTCAAAATATTCAAATCGAATGAAAAAGTTCGAATCGTGGGGAACTCCGCCGCTTATTTTTCTAATCAGCTATCACTTTGATGGAATAGGTTTGAAGACAGGCACCGAGTAAAATAATTTAATAAATATTTTAAAAACGAGTCCTTTTCTGACTCTTAGTGGGTACAGCTACAGATAGACCAGTTAAAAAAAACTAATCTTCATTCGATCTGTCTTTACCATAACCATGGGAATTAACGTAAGATCAATGAGCTTGCAATGTTGATCTCGACTTTACCTAAAGCCCTCGTGGATGGGCCTACGACTGCCTACTGATTACAACTCAGACAAAATAGAGATGTTTTGTCTTATAAATTCCTAATCGCGAGCTTGACGTGGAATCCTGACCGCGGACATCGCGCGCCATTAATGACCATAGACGCGAGCGCATTAAGGCTGCCACACACGACACGACACACATTAATCAGGACGCGTCACGTCAGTAGCCAGTGGTGACATAATAACGTGTTCGCGACTCGCTGACAAACTGTTTTTATCGCGCCCGCTATCAATCAAGCAGTGACACGAGCTTCCGTGTGGGAATTACTTTCTCGATGGCCGTCCACTAATAATAAAATGCTTGTGATTAACTAGAAACCAACGGGTTTGCGTTTAGATACTGCAGAGGCGTTGTTGTTTGAAGGCTGTAATGGAAAACAGGCCTGCATAATAATTTATAGGTAGTAACATTAATTTTAATTTACAGTTTGACAACAGACTATGTAAGTCGTTTTTAATGTCATTTGTCATGTAATTATGCGCAAATTATTAATAACTACACCAATTTTTGTATCACTGCGTCACAATTAATAGTGCGGGAATTGTCTCAATGAATACCTACTGAGTTAATAATGATCAATGATCATGTAGTACAGAATTATAAATGCTAATACGCAACGTGCGTGGTGAATATTTCTTGGGTAATAAGGTAATAATTTGTAAAATGTAACTAACTACACGCCGATCACATTTACAAAGTAAATAAATAGGTAATCGTTGAATTAATTTATTCATAACCCCTTCTTTAGGTATGTTTTTTTTTCAAGTGGCGTTACGTGTGTGGTCGCCTTTATAATGCGAAATGTCATCGACCAAATTTTGGCGCGAAATGAATAATGATTCTTTGACATGTCGATTGATTAATGTTAAATAGCTTCAGGTATTTTAACAAAAAAATATGAGTGTTTCAGAATAAAGGTAAAAAACTTATACCTACCTAAGTGATAGCAAGACATAAGACACAGCTGAACTGAAATAAAATAAATGTGAAAATAGTAAGCACCTACCTATAGGTACTAAAATAAATTTACCTTCGTGCATTGAAACTGAAGTAAGCAGTGAGATTATTAGATACTTATATTTTAATTAAATGTAAGTGATTCTAAATAGAAACACTATGTTTGTGTATAGGGTTGGTAGTGAGGAAAAAAAATCATGTTTGACAGACAGCAATTATAAAACCTAACTTATTTTTCATTTTATCTATGAACTCATGAAAAGGATAACGATCATTTTTACAAAGTAAGTTACAGAGGAAATTGAAACGATGAAATAAAAAGTGACAGAATACAGATATCTCGCAATAAATTCCGATAAATGCTAATTCAGTTACCAACTTATGAGACGTGTTAATACTAGATAGGTACTTACGTCTGAGGGAAGAAATGTGAATACTGTATTAATTAAAAGACTCGCTGACAACCCTAGTTAGACACTAACTATACGAGCTGTCAAAATAAAATATGAGCCAATAAGGGCGCGTCGGGCGGCGACAGGGCCGTCACGCTAAAGAAATTACAATATATGAACTTATTAAAATATCTCCACTTTTTTTCTCGTTTCGCGGTTGAATGACACTGACGTCGAGGAAGAGTGGCAGCAGGATTGGTAGTCTGTTATTTTGATGTCCCTTCCGGCATTCCTGGTGCGGTTTAAGATAATTTTGTGGTTCTAAAACATGCGACGGCCATAACTTTAGGTAAAGCTGCGGTATTGCCAGAGGCTTTAATAAAACATGAGTGATAGTGTGACAAATATCGGTAAAAGGAACGTCAAGGATCTAGTATATGCTAAATATACATAATAGAGAATACTTTGAGATCCACTGAGCGCCTCAGGAATGTGCTAGGTATAACGAGCGAGGTCTGAGAACCATCTTTATATGTTATAACTGTGTATAAATAAGGAAGAAAGTCTCAACTATAATCTAGGTACCTTCAACTTTATTTGATAATAAAATTTATAAAGGTAGATATTTAAGGTTGATGAAAATGTTGCCTATAAATTCAATATTTATAGCTAATACAGCATTAATAATTTTACAAAGCCTGAGAAAGCGGTTTAACTATCCAATCAGATTTTCGTAAGCAAAAAGGTGGAACCCATTAGATGTTAATATTTCCTGTAAATTGCCTCATTTCACTGTATTTTCTGTATAATTTCAAAATTGATGAAATGTCAATGACTAATAAATTCAGTAGAAAATTGATTTTACTTCAAAAAAATGTTGGAAGTGGTTTCTTCAAACGGCGAATTTCACACGCACCGGTGTTAACTAGTTAAATCCCGTTTACAAAAAGTCATTTTACAGTTATGTCGCTCTAGCACATGTGGTGGCGGCGCGGTGGCACAAACATTTGACACGCGCGATCTGGCTCGACTGACGAGCGACGACAAAAAATAGTTGTTTATGATCCCACTTAACATACTTGACATTGCTTTTGTTCGAGAAAAATATTGCTCACTTGTATTCTCGGCGGTGTAAATATTTGTACACACATTTGTCACTTTACGGATCGATAAATCTGAACTCTCTCTTTCCACGAAAATACTACTTACAGTGCGGAACTGAAAGATCAGTTTTTTGTTCCGAATGATATAACGTAGATTTAGTTACATTAAGCTTAATTAATTCTTTAATTTTAATGGTAACATTATTATATTTTTTGCTTATAAATTACCTTCCACAAAAAAACACAAAAGCAAAAATTTTCTTTCTTCATAATCAAAAAATCCAACCATTGTTTTTGTTTTCGCACAGACAATAATTTCAGAGTTACAAACTACATTTTTTGCAACATCTGTGGTGAAGGCGGTAAATTTTTTCGAATTTCATTAATTACTTCACTACCGGTGACGAAACTGATAGTTCAGTACCCACTACGTTTACAAACAGTCGGCTAGACGCTGGTAAAAAGTAAGGGTTTTTTATATCGGTACCGACAGCAACAAAAACTGAAACAAAGAGGATGGAGCGCAAAAAGCGTGACGGACAGACGGACGGATCTCTGCAGACATCTGTTGCTGACGGTGTGGAGAATCGCGTGGTTCCATGTGTTAGATCAGGTTAGGATTTCGGGGATGTTACCGAATTAGATGTGGGTGAGGAAACTTGGAAGGTAAGATTGATTATGACTTCTGCGAATAGACCGGTTGCGGCTGACTCAGATGCAAATGGATTAAAATGTGCAACGCGGAATATTAGGAATGCTTCAGATATTGTCGAATTTGTCGATGAACTTCAAGGGCCATTATTTCTTCTGTATTTTTATCTATATATTTTTCGTTTGTTAAAAGGTCTAAAGACACAACTAGTGACTGGATATGTTTAGTTGAAAACAATATAATTTTGTTTTTATTCATTTTACTTTAACACGAATTAAGTTGTCAACCACTTATCTCAACTTCTTCACCTTTTGCAAAAAAAACTGAACATTTGACACTGGCCAGGGATGAATAACTAACATTCTTATTACGAATATGAACCAGCTCATCGATAAAAATATACATTCAAACACGAATCGAATTTATGTTCAGAAACTGTCTGCGTCACAATATTTCTGATATAGTGTGTTCGTTAATTAGGATATTTGTCACGTCGACACTGCGTTCCTGGACGGATGCGAGCGCGATATTCAATTTGCGAACGTACCGATGGGCCGCCATGATGGAGCATCGGCCATTTGTAACGGTTACCGTACGAAGGTGCGTGATGAATAGAGGTTTTGTACAAATCAATTTTATGCCAAACTCTGGGACTCTGTCGTCAATGCGCATTATGTTTTTATTGATAACATTTTGTTTTAAAACTTTATAAGATGCCATACGGGCTTAAGTTATTATCATAGGGTTTTAAGTACAAATTTGATTTTTGTTGCGTTTTAGCACTTCTTCCGTTAATCTGTCATTACAATAAGTTAGCCGGCACGATTGGCGCAGTGGTTAAGCGATTGACTGCTGCGCTGCGTGTCGCGGGTTCGATCCCCGCACGGAACAAATATTTGTATGACCTGCAGATAGTAGTTCCGTGTCTGGCTGTTTGTGTTTGTGAGTTTAAATGTTTGTAAACGCACCCACGATACAGGAGAAATGCCTAGTACGGGGCAACGTTTAAAAAAAAGTTTATTTCATTGCATGTCGTGCACCTTTTTATTTCTTCTGTAAAACCAATTCTGGAAATTAATCTAATTCTTCAATTGACAATATAATTCATTTCATACTTAATTCAAAAGTCACTAAATATCATCAACGTACTTATGCAGTTTTCTATAGAATTTCATACAAATGTAGAAATCGATTTGAAAACTCCTATGGTGAAAATTGATCAACTTCTTTTTCGTTCGTGTTTTTTTGAATGCACAGATAACGTACTTAGTGAATATATAAAGGCATGTGGCGTGCCTCGTGACTACGGTAAGTATAGGTACTACTAATTCGGATTCTCAGTGACAAAAACGTAAGCCCCCCCGCCTACTCTAAATTTTCGTTGGCCTACATAAAATTGATGGAATCCAGTGGATGCAGTAATGACATCTTTTGTCAAGCAATTTGACGCAACTGTCGCGGTGGCTTTCGTAAAGCTAGCGTAAAACGCATCTACTATTGTTTGTTTATCTTATAAAACGGTTAGGAAATTGAACTCAACACCTTTGTCATCTTCCTCAAATTTGGATAACCTACTAAGTACCGTTTTGTATTCATCACCATCAGCTTTTGTCTTTTCTCTACCATTCACGTCAACTCCTTTGGTTTCATTCTTGCCTATATAAAATTCCATAACTCAGATAACCACTAACCTGTATAACCCTCATGGGTAACCCCGTCTCCTTCGCAAGCTGTTCTCTTATATGCCTCGTCGGCTTCGGCGTCTGAGAAAAAGCCGACTTCAAGATCTCCAGTTGCTTTGCCTTGATCGTGGTCCTTGGCCCCCGTCGTTTGGAGCCCCCATTCCCATCGTCCGGGGACTTGTTTTCGGCTTGGGAGTCTCTGGTTTCCGGGTCCCCATCGAGTGAACCCTGGGGTGTGAAGAAAAACAACTGAATGCGACTTTGTGAACGGGCTTCGTAGTTGTACAGGTGGGATGGTCTATATGTTAGAAATGTATACGGAGTTTGATTTGAAGCAAACATTGTAAAACAGAAAGAACCTTTGTTTATCGTGGTATCAACAAATGAATGTAACTTCAGTGAAAAGAGATAACGATTAGAAGATATGAATTCAGCAGTAGACGTCTTGTTAATGTTCCTAATAATTGAAATATTGTGCAGTAAGGTGCTCTCTGTAGCCCATTGCACATCAATGGCCAGTAACAGGCAAGGTTACATACTCTTCGTCTCCAAAACCAGATTTAAATCAGGTCATTATTGCATTTAACGTTTCCGGTTAAGAGGATAGTAGTCTATAACAAACTACGGCTTTTATTACAAGCTTTATTTTACCAACCTGGTCTTCCGAGTCATCATGCGGCTTCGTGTCCCCATTGTGCGATAGTTCAGAGTGCAAGGCGGGGTGCGGAGCGTGTGCAGGACTACTCGAGTTGTTGGCAGCTCTGGATTCATCTTCCTCCTCTTCGTCGGACCCTGAGCCTAGTAGCGAGTCCGCTGTGGTAACAATAATAATAGGTTAGAGAAGTATGTATGCACGTATTTCTGTGAAAAATAAACTTATTTTTCTTTCCTTCTTTGTATGTATTAAATTTACAACGTGTTTATCAAAGCAGTGATAACTGGCATCGAGTTTGCAAAAAAACATTTACATAATTGGACGTTTTAAGCAGAAAGGACTCAATCCACACAAAGTCACTTTTGAGTTATGGGCGTTTGAAGTTTCAGCTGTAATTTCTCAAATAATTATATTTGTAATTTTAACACAAGGTATTTTTTTTATGATGCCACTTAATTAAAAAGAACATACTACTAGAAATACTAGAACTACTAAGAAACAATTCAAGCAGACTGAATTCGTTCAGCAAATACATTCTGTGTGCTCTTCATTGTTGAAGCGTTGAATCGTTCAGCTCCTTAAGTTCTGAGCAGAGCTGCACGATTGCTGACAATTGCGTGCACTGACTGGACAGGTCCACTCAATCTGTGTGGTTATTTCCTCAGAAGACCATTTCAGACACCGATCTACATAACCTTCACATGATCTGAGCAAGGTTCTGTCTGGACTTTAAAAGAGACTGTGACCTCTGTGTTTGTTTCGGCCTTTCTTCTCAGAGTAGTCAGTTATGAAACGCCGGCTTCGTCTAGTTTTAAAAAAATATGATTGACGTGTAAAAGTGTTTGTACAAACCTACTTACAGAAATAAAATCATTTATCATACTGTGGGTTGAGTCGGAGTAGCGAGAAAATACTAGTTTTCGTGTACATTTTTAAAATAGGGTTTTCACTAGGTACTTGATAGATTCGACCCTCAGGAGTACGATGGCATACTTAACTCAATTTTAGCCTCTGTGTGGATTGAGTCCTTTCTGCTTATTTGTCAACAACAATTATCGTTGCTTA
Organism: Brachylomia viminalis; assembly: GCA_937001585.2. Lineage (NCBI taxonomy): Eukaryota > Metazoa > Arthropoda > Insecta > Lepidoptera > Noctuidae > Brachylomia > Brachylomia viminalis. The sequence continues at coordinate 10,044,401 of OW443314.2, forward strand.
CAAATGGTCGCAAAAAAATTGCAAATTAAAATAATTCTAAACTATCCTACTGCTAAACACAGCTATGTAAATCCAATAATCAGCAAATAGATCGACAATGAAACAAATAGACACATGTTACTTTCGTCTACACGATAATAAACATGTTCATAGGTAAAAACAAACTATTAAAAAACCCTTTAAAATAGAATTGACTTATCAAAAAGCAATCGCTTTCACCCCGAGCCGGTTTAACCAAATAAAAATGTAATTTCGAGTGGTTCGTCCCCCAAAGAAATGGGAACAGAAAGAATTAGCCGCAAAAACAATTACTTATGGCGGAGGGAGAGGGGACCATACTATAGGTTCTCAAAGAACTCGAAATTGTTTTCGCAGAACTCGATAGGTACGATTTTCGGGCAACATGCTACGATTTTCAAAGTAGGAGCGCGGGTGCGAATAAAACAGAAAATATTTTATTGACAGTTTGATAAGTCTTTTATATTGTTTGGCTTTTACGATATTTACCAAGATCCGCTACTAACTTGATTACTGGGTAGTACTTTAGGACTAAGAAGTAAGTAGGATTTACGCAGATTGAGGTATAAATAATAACCCTTTTTCACACACATTTGTCATGTACTTTTAGCACAGGTTATGTTCTTAAGTATGTCATATATTTCCAATTTTAGTCATTGTATATTTCATAAACAGCCACGGAAAATACGTAGCTTACGTCATTGGCATCCAACGTGTTGTGGTACACCCGTTAAGTTGGTAGTAAATCTACGAGTGACATTTATTTAGATTTTTCATGACTAAGATTTAATAAAATCGTTGTTATTTGTGAGCAATTCATTACATTGCGTCAAATAGGACGATAGGTATTCTAAAGTTGTGACGTAATGCTTACAGTCTTACAGAAGTAAAGAAAACCATCGCAATTTATTTTAACCTCCCATAATAATAGCAAAGAATATTCTCACTACTTCTAATGTCTTCGAACCATTTTGTCGTAGTGCTTAATTTTCGTAGCAGCGTAGGTTACGGCGCTGTGGCGCGTAGCCACAGATAGGTATGCATGGCGTAGTCTGCGTAGCGGACTGTGCGTAGCATGATATCTGCGTAGCGTAGTAGCTGCGTAGCAAAAAGCTGATTTTATTTACAGTAGATAACAATTAAAGACTTACTAAAGGTAAAGTCTTTCAATAAGCTTTTGTAATATCGGTATTTATGTAAGTTATATTTCGATTTCGCATGTGGTTCGTATGAAAATTTCAAACTCGATCGAATTTCACACCTACTAGTAGATTCAAAATATTCTGAGGAAACTTTAGTAGGGGTAGAAAAACCGTTTATTCCTTGCAAACATGGAGGGTGGCTGGAGAACGTTGGCAGAAGGGGAGAGGTGACCGGACACTTAGCTGTAGGTACCTAGACCTGGGAACTTGGCACTTGTGGGCCGTGTGTAGTGCACGTGTGGGTACCCACCGATTATGTTGGAAATTAGTATGGTTTGTAGTAACTATCGAAGTTTTGAGTAATTAACAGTGGAGTGCTTAAGTACCTACAGTCAATCGCAAGAAAAAAAAATACATCAGGGATAAATGATAAATTATATTATTTCTCTAAGTAGGTTTGTACAAACGCATACACGTCAAAAAATAATTTTGTTTTAAAACTAGTTGAGTTCGGTGTTTCCTATCCGACTACTCTGAAAATAAAGGCCGAAATAAACTCAGAGGTCAGTCTCTTTGAAAGTTCAGACATAATCTTGGTCAGATCATGTGAGGACTGTGTAGATTAGTGTCTGAAATAATCTCTTGAGATGCTTATATTTGCTACAAATAAATGACAAAGATGCTAAGGCATAAACAATGTTTTTTGGTCGACTTGTAATTGGTATCGTCGTTTATGTATTCTTGAACTCTCGACAACGATTCTTGCAATGTGACAATGTACCTAAGTATGTCGGTAGTCGGTAGCAAACACGGTAAGTTTCAAAGGATCCAATCATTTGCTCGAAACAGGCATGTATGTGTCATTAATAATTTTACGATGACATTCTCCGTAATTTAATTTTAATTTTTTTAATTTATTTATTGTTCTTTAAACAATCGTTACATTGTTTAAACAAGTTTACACAAGCAAACATACAAGCCAAGTGCATAATATTAGGTGATAGACAATATATTATAATAATAATAATATAATTATATTAATATATACATTCAAAAACAATATATTAAGTATATAAAAAATAAACAAAAATTAAAGTAAGTATAAGTGCAGAAATGACGCTAATTTTCACACAATTTCAACACGAATAGTTGACAAGTTAACAATACTTAGTTGGGGAAATCGTGCGTTACTTAGAGGTAATGGTTATCTATTTTGGTGGACTTGGCGCTTGAACTTTTGAAGTGAAGTGCAACAAATATCGATCCCCTCATCGAAGTCTGCAATATTTATATATTATTGAATGTAATGTTAAATTAAATTATAAAAAATATTAAATTAATGTAATGTCATATTTAAGCAACTTCCAGCTTCTGATAGGTAGGTACTTGGACTTCATCAACGTATTAACGACTCTTTAAGTGAGCTCACTCATTTGCCATTATAAAATTACTGCCGTCTTTCCAATCAAGAATTTTATTTTCTTCTTTCAACATTTGCAACCTTAATTTCGCTAGTAAAACAACAAACATTATAAATACTCGAAGTTCAAAATGAAATCCATTTTCATTATTTTTTTTAATTCATCCGACGTAGGCAACCAATGATGCCGTCTGTTCAGCCCGAGGCTATTTTAGGGCGGCGTACACTATAACATCTGTCATGGTACGGGATGAGCATGTCTCGGAGAATATATTATGGCATGATGTGTGTACAGTCCTATAATAACTTTATCATAGATATTAAATAGATATGTTGTCGATAAAAATGGTATGAGACGGCGCTAATATCTCTTGAGATTTGATGAATTGTAGACGGGGTTTATTAATCGAAGAAGAATGTAGTTTATTATTTTTTGTTAACAGTTACTTACATCTACAATATAGAATCGGTATGTATTTTTCAATAATCATAAGCGATTCCAATTGTAGGTACATACGTATTGTGTCCCAAACTTTCAAAATGATTGAAGATTTGGAATTAAGAATTTGGAAAAGTTTTACAACGAAGCTTCCTTGAAAAACGTTTCCTTCAAATTCAAATTCAGAACAGTCCTTCTTGCCAGTTGTATTTTTATAAAGGAGGTTACACACCTTCACCTCATAAGACCTCCTTACATTTATTTTCACCTTTCCTGACACAAATATCAAGTTGCATGGCAACAAGGGTTCCACTTAATTAAGCCTATACAGCGATGAGCCAGCGTTTACCGTAGCTTGACTTATATTAATCTTGCTGCGTTCCCGCCACTGACTTGCGCTTCTGGAGACTTGCAAGTCATTTTAGGGTACTACGAGTCTACGACATAGTTTCGAAGAAAAAAGTTTTTCTACTACGGGGTGTTTTATTTTTAGGTGGAAAGCAGGTTGTATATCTGGTACCTAGAATTAAGTAGGTATGTAAGTATATACTGACAAGATGTAGCGCATAATCCAGACAGGTCTTTCTTTTTGGAAGGGTGGTATTTGCCCAGCAGTGAGACAATACGAGCAACTGAGCGCCTGTATGATTGATCTCTTGGTACTCATCTTGTTTTCAGTTTATTATTCCTGACATGCACTTTGCAATAATAATATAATTAAAACTAAAATGTAGGTAATTGGAATTTTTGATAAAATAAATTATATCTTTTCTTATTTTTACTTATTTAAAACATGTTTCGTATCCATTGACATCCAGTGACATTTGATGTAATATTATGACATTATTGTATTACTGTGATTCAAATGATTTGACAATAATTTGTAAAATGGAATTATAATAATATTCTAATTATTATTTAAAATGATATTGATAATGATTATGATTTGCATGCCCAGGTGACGCTAGAAAATGGAGAACTAACTTCTATGGCAACATCTTTGTACCAATTATTTACCCATGTTTGCAAAGAAATAAATGATTTGATTTTAAATATAAAGACGTGGTAAGTATAACGTATCAAGGATATTAAAAACTAAAAAGTAATGGGATAGGGGCAAATTAAAAGCCCTGTAGGTACTCCCTAAAGCTTCTCCTTTCTGCACTTAACCTGCAGTAAATGATTTTATTTCTGTAGATAAGTAGGTTTGAACAAACACTTTTACACGTCAATCGTATTTTTAAAACTAGATGAGGCCGGCATTTCCTATCTGACTACTCTGAGAAGAAAGGCCGAAACAAACTCAGAGGTCACAGTCTCTTTTAAAGTCCAGACAAAATCTTGGTCAGATCATGTGAAAGCTATGTAGATCGGTGTCTGAAATGGTATTTTGAAGAAAGAACCACACAGATTGAGTAGACCGTCCAGTCAGTGCACGCAATTGTCAGCAATCGTGCAGCTCAACTTAGACTTAAGGAGCTCAACGATTCGACGAGCAATACCAAAGAAAGGTCATTTGAGTAGGCATAAATTACTCAAAATTAAGTATTATTTCTCTCCCTCTAATCTATACAAAGGATGTATGTAAAAGACTCTGTAGGTACCTACATAATAAAGAGTAGGTATTCTATTTTATTCTAACTTTGGAACTTTTAGTAACTTTAAAAATCTTTTTTTTCTTCTGGCTATCAGATCAATCTACCTACTCATGTAGGTACCTACTTAGGTACGTACCTACAAGAGATTTTATCATCTTCCCATAAAGTTTATTGTTATACCCTCTTATTCCTAAAACATCCTCATCAAACACACCACATTATCACCCTTGTTTTAAGCCTAACAAACCAATCACCACTCACATTTTTATCATCACCTACCCACTTGATGGGCGATCAAGTTTGTGTGCATACCCTCTTACGAGTAAAACGTCCGTTCATGTAGGGTGCTTCGCCCTAGGGCCCTTCGGTGTACAAACACTAGAGTCTGTGATCTTTTGTGACTGCTTGTGTTGTCGATTACAATGTTGTGCCTTCAGAAAGAACACTAGTTTGTTGTTTTGTGTTGAGAGGGGTTTGAACAAAATCGATGGTCTTACCTTATTGAAGATTTTTCTTTCTGATTTATTAAAATAATCAGACATGATATATTGTTTCTCTCGTTTATTAATTGCTGTTGCTACCTAAAGTCAAGCAGCAGCCTTATTGCAACGAGAACAAAGATCGTTTTGATTTTGACAGTCATTCACATCATAGGTTCACATGACGGCACGGTTGGCGCAGTGGTTAAGCGATTGACTGCTGCGTTGCGTGTCGCGGGTTCGATTCCCGCACGGATCAAATATTCGTATGACCTACAAGTAGTTGTTTCGGGTCTGGCTGTTTGTGTAGGTATGTGAGTTTAAATGTTAGTAAACGCACCCACGATACAGGAGAAATTCCTAATGTGGGGACACGTTAAAAAAAAAAAACAGGTTAAAAAACCGGCCAAGTGCGTGTCGGACCATGCAGAATGAAGAATTCCGTAGTTGAGTTGACATTATCCAAAAAAACAAACATAACATTGTAGTAGAAAAACATGTTCTCCCATACATCGATCTAGTTACGTCACGGACAATTATTCTCCAACTGCTAAATAATGTAAGTTCATAAAAGCAAAAAAAAAATCTTTTATAAAATTACAAATTAACGCGTTTCGGACTTTTGCCTTTACTTGTACCTAGGTACTGTGAGACTTTACTTCTTGCCAATTTTCATGATTCTAGGGGGGCAACGTACCTACCCTATATGTTTTGATTCCTTAGCGAGTGTCAAAATATGCGGCAATATGCGGCATAAACAACCATATCTTTTGATTGCGTTAACTTGGAAGTTCGATTTTTTCACTGCTCTAAGAGACCGTAGACCTTCGTAGTTAGTATTAATTTCAACTGAATACCTCCACGCGTTCCTGAGAAAAAGGGTCTTGACAGACGGACAGACGGCGGTCGGACAACGACACTTCGTAGTAAATCAGTGAGTGAGTACCTAGATAAAAATATTTTTTTTAAAAACCATCTAGGCACTACGATTAACAATTACCTACAGTACACACAACAATTCAACTAAACATGAATGACTGAAATATTGAGTTCCCTCGCGTCCTGTACCTACCTACAGTCGCCACCAGTCACCTATGAACTCCCCGCCCTGAGCTTCCAAAATCAATTTTAAAACCACCCCCTGTATAAACGACTTCCTTTGTCCCGCTGTACCTCGCTAATCGAATTTTGGCGGGAAAACGGTCTTTTATTGTCGCTCAATTTCTAATATAGAACACGTTCTCTTTGATGTATGAAATTCGAATTTAAAATTTTGTGGCTTCTTTATTTATATTTCAGTATTTATCGTCGTTTGATTGATTTTTACGTGGTAGGTACATCGGTTTTTATTTTGTATGTAATGATTCAATCACGTTTTGCCTTAATGTTCTTATTTTATGCTAATGCCAGCTAATAACAGTCAAAGATAAAAATATCTGTATTGTTTTACATAAACTCGTATTCAAAAACATAATTTACATCGCGATAATCAACAATTTAGGCCCATTAACAATTCAATCAACGTGATTCATGAATATTTTTTCACCAAAAAAACACTAGAGCACTATCTTTAAATCTATAACAACCTATTAACGCAGCGAACGCAGTAAAATTCACAGATTATTTTGTATTACAGCCATATTAAAGGTTTGTTATAGCGTGTTTATGGGTCTGACCGTTAATTCCAGACCACCATCTCAAATGTAAAATAAGAAACCGCGAGATAAGGATCTTAGAACATAAAAGATATGGGAACCTTTGTGGTGCCGGTAGCCGGCATATACTTATTTACGCCCATATACAGCACCGGCGTATAAACGTAACGTCGCACTCACACTTGGCAAGTGATGCGGCACACATGAAAGGGTGCGGAGTACGCACACGTGGAGCGAAGCCACCTGATTGGTGGATGCGGCGGTGACGGCCACGCCCTCTTTTATCGACGTTGCGCACGGAGCGTGCGTGCGAAACACAAGTAGATGTAAAATGAGCTATAGGTAGGCTCGAGAGCGGTTTTTAAAATGTCATTTCCATTGGGCGCCCGTCTGATAGCGCTGGGAAACTCGCCGGCGAATAGTTTTTAGGACGAGAGATTAGATATGATTTGTGTGACTTGACCGAGCAAGAATAGAATTCTGAAGAAATAATTAAGTAAGTATGCGAGTTTATTTGCAGTGTGGAATTGAATAACACAGCCAAAATAAACGTTTTAATGAATCGTGTGGCAACTAATTACTTCTGCGATTACAAGTTATCTTTCTAGGTAAGTATTTTTACACGACAGGATGCAAAATAATTTCAGCACAACGCGAAAAACAATGCATTTATTTTCGTACAGTACTCATGAAAATTAAAGTGAACATTATACCAATAACACCAGTAGGTGTTCGATGACTTTAGAAAGACCTACTGCTACAAAAGAAAAAGCTCGGTTTTGCAGACAGACAAAGGCAGGCGATCGCCGGCTCCCGACAAAGGCGGTCGTGACGTGACTTCCCCAAGTAGCGGTGGGAGGGTAGTCGAAGAACACAATTAAAGAGCCTACGATAGCATGAGTCGGGTCTTTAACGCGTTGTGATTCGCGGCGCCTCGTCAACGCATACGCCGACTACGCCGTACGCCGAAATGACTAATGACTTTTTATATTTTTTACGCGACTGTACTTTTTACTTACAACGTTGTACATAATAAAGTTTTGGCGTTACATGTACTCTGTTTGTGTAGTAAAACAGATCGAGTTGCTATGATAAAAATGGACGTCAATTTTTTTTAAGAATGTTGTGGGATGGTTGCAATAAAATTGCAATGACATTCAATGTCAATTCAAATTCCAAATTCAATCCAAAAACTGGTTAAAGGTGATAAATTAAATTCAGAACGCTATTAAGACTAGCAGTATGAGTACGAATAGGTTATATACCTACTCAATATATTTTAGAAAAAAAAGAGTACTTAGGTATAAGATAGAATAGAAACATACCTACTTACGACGTAAAGTACTTTAGAAAACTAGGCAGACGATCTCTCAGTTGAAAACATGTTTCTGAAACCAACGTTCCCTTACCGGTAGACCCACGGTAGAGGTATTAAATCGTCGTATAAAAACCTTATTAAACACATGGAATTCATTCAATAACACTGAAAAGATGCACAGCAAGAGGTCAGGAGAAATGACCTGGCGAACATAAAGATGCTTAATTTCGTACAGCCACACAGTGGTACACTGATAAATACCAGTTACAACACACGTGAGGCAATATGTCAGCGTCTACGGCCGCCATTAACGACGCCATATTTGATCTAACACAATGGGATGCGCCCGCGCACTCCGAGGCGCAGCATTTGGACAAATTAGTCGCCCGTCCGTCGGATAGCTGTGAAAAATTGGTGTTAAATTATTTTTTTATGCACCGGAGTGAATTCTTTGACCCCGTAACGAGCTCGATTTGTGTATTTGACGAATAATATTTCAATTTCTCAGTTTGTTTACGGTGCCAACGCTAACGACCACCCACAGCTACGTCTGTTTTCAAATTTGTCTATTATAGACCATCTCGAATATCTCACCCGGTTCTGGGAAAACTTACAGATTTTTAATTTGCTGAAAGTTGTCCCTCATTATTCTTCTATGTGTATTTACAGTTGTGCTATAAAGGTCCTACTCTACAATATGTGAAGCTCCTGAAAACACATTCCACTAAAATGGCTACGAGACCTAAGTAATTTTAACACTTAAGAGGGCTATCACATTTTTTCTTGTATTTGAGTGTTTGAAGAGTCACACACTCAAATACAAGAAAAATTTTGATATTTATTTAGAGCACTCTCGAGAGAAATAATCAAACTTTCTCAGGCATATTTTTTTTTTAATTTTGTGGCCATATCTAAACCATAATCACACATCAAAACTCCCAGTTTAGATGTGTGATTATGGTTTAAATATGGAAGATAAGAAAAATTGTGATAGCCCTCTTAATATGTTTTCAGCGAGGCTATAAACTTTCAGCGTTGTTTCTGAACATCAATTAAACAAGCAGGACAAACAAAGCCAAAATGCGACATTCTCTTTGAAACTGCCTCCATAATAACGTTCATTAAAGCACGCAAAGCCAAGCAAAAACAATAGCGCATCATGACTTATTATAGTCTTTGAAAGGAAATTCAAAGGGCGACTTTCAGTAATTTCCATATTTCAAAAAATCACCGACGGGTTGGAATAACGAGTATGCATTACCATTAAGACTGAAGACCCATCAATCAGGGCATATGGCCACACACTGACGGGTTCTTATGGGGCTCATGATACTTTGGACTCATTAGGGATTCTAGGCGAGATTTTTATGGTACCAACCGGTTGTGCAAAGATAATGTATGCACACGCATGATTTCTCTGTGGTTTCTTTGTTTACATTTTTTGTTTAAGTTTTAGTGGCGCCATCTACTGTTTTCAATTATGGTTTTTGTCCTATTTTTGTTTCTATTGCTGCTCATGAAAAGAGCTAATACAAAGTTTTTACATTGGATTTTACGTGACAATTCATTTACTACACCTTCGACATATTTTAAAGTTTTTTCAGCCATGTACCTGACATCAGCCTCATCTCTGTGTAGCACTTAAAACATACGTAGACCACGTTGAGCCAGGTCTATTCCAAATTAAAAAGATTAATGAACCTTCTCTTCACTGAACCATCTTTTTTCCTGAGCAGGAACCAAACAATAACAAGAGAGCTTTGCATCATCATAAAATATTTCCTTTGAAATTAAACACAATTATTTAACACAAGCTGATACCCACGATTTCTTATGCAACCCAGGATTAAAAGTAGCATATTTTCTTCTGCAGTCCATGGTCTACCCATGTGCCAAATTTCATCCAAATCTGTTTATCCGTTTTATCAAGAAAGCGTAACAAACAAACATACGAAAAATCAAATATTTTCTCGTGATAATATTACGAATAGTTTAACATAATCCGTACCTTCATTCCGTAGACAATAACCGATTGCACTTCAATAATAAGCAGTAATCTTCAACCACTCCCAAAAAGCTACATTTGTTAGTCCAACTAGCCGCCATCTTTTTTCGCCTAGCTCCGTATTCCAAAACTAAAATTACATAAGTAGTAGATACAGGAAGCAACATAGTAGGGTCACAAAATAGACAGTACAGAAGACTAAACCCGTACAACGAGAGAAATCGCACGTACAAATAGACACGCGAGTGCGTGCGACTGACATCTGTATTGTTTATCAAGCTGGTGTCCGCAACTCCACGTACAATTGCGTATTTTGCGTACGGGTGGGAAAATCGATCATTCGATCCGACTCATCTCCTCAAGATGGGCCAGCAACCCCTTGGTATTGTATTAGGTACTGACAATCTCACGGAGGGTTTCAGTTTTTCCGAAGTAGGTGCTTTGTCGTGTATATGGTGACCACCGGGAATTTTAGAAGCACATGAGGTGTTGTCTCGTCTTCCATGCAGGCCCTGGACAGTGAGCTGCCTGTGACAAACTGGCATACGTTTGAGACATCTCGAGATTGCCTTACGTACGCGTCAATAGTTTTATGTATGTGTGCGTGCGCAGGTATGGAGTCAGCCTTCTGCACCTATCTATGCTGTGGTAGTGTGCACTGTATATGTATTATTATGGGAGTGGGAGCTACGTGACCGCAGATCGTGACCCCCCGAGATTGCGCCTGCGCTGGGCCGCGGCGTGTGCGGTGGCTTTATTTATTTCTATATCTGACTGTGCCGCTTGCGAGTGAGCTTTGTTACGATTTGTAGGTATTGTTCTATGTTGGAAAATTACAGTCTCGTATATATAAATAGAACTGCAAAGTCTACACAGGTAATTGTAAAAAGTACCGACGGTAATATAATGGTTGTAAAAATATGACTTTCATTTATAATTTTTACTTTTAAGTATAGACTCTACCTGCACATCATTATGAAAGAGATCAACTGCCCTTAGAGAACGATAGTGGGGTAAAGAAGAAGAACTAAAGGGGCAATGAAGGGATGAAAGATTAGAAGAAAAAAAACGTCTTGTACGCAAAGAAGCACATAGTAACAAAATGTGCCTTTGACCAGAAAACGAGTTTACAGAACCAGAAGACGGGAAAGTGTTTAAAGAAAGAAAAAAAAAAGAAAGAAAGAAAATGCGTTTATTTGCGGTACACATGACGCAAAAAATGACATATAGACAAAAAAGTAGGAAAATAAAAAAAAGACTCTAAAGGAAATGTTCTAGTTCCTTTATAGACCGGAAAACGTGAATCGGAAGAGCAAACTTCACACTATAATTTGGACATTTTGCTCCGTGCGAGGCAGTATCGAACCCATCTCGAAACTGGTTATAAAGACTTGTAAACTATGAGTGTAGGAACTTGTACCAGTATTGAAACTTATGTATATCCATACTATACTTATTTAAATCTAAACTAATAATAAACGAGTAATTAAAACGAGAAACGATTTGATTTTTTGTATGTTTGTTTGTTACGCGTTCACGTTGAAACGGCTGAACGGATTTAGATGAAACTTAGCACGTGCGTAGACCATAACCTGGATTGGGACATAGAATACTTTTATCTCGATATTCCCATGGGATCGAACTTATGCGAGTGAAACCGCGGGGCTCAGCTTGTTATCCTAATTAATATTATAAATGCGAAAGTGAGGTTGTTTGTTGGTTACGCTATTCATGTCTATTAAGGGGATGTAGTGAGGCCATTTGCAACCAAATGACCCCTTATGACCCTTAAGAAAATGTCAACAATTTTCCAGTAATTTGACGATTATATTTTTTTGAAGATATTTGGTATCTCGTTGGATAGCTGAGAAGTTGTACATATTTTTGGAATGTTCTGTCGATAAAGTTTAGCCATGTTTTTTAGCAGAAGTCGACCACTTAAGTTAAATAACCTGCTTAAAATGAAAATAGTGTGCTCTCGTTTAAGAAGTATTAAAGATAATAATTGTCATTTTATGATTGATTATTATTATGTATTGAAGTAGAAGCAGGTATATAATAATTAAAAAAAGAAAATGCTTTGTTTTAATTTCATGCATTCGACAATATAAACTTACGTTATTTAAATTTTCGGTTAAGTATATGGTCGTTCGTTATTAAAATTTTCAATGTTTTGAACTTTGAAATTTTAACCGTAGATATTTTAATTTTAGGAATTCAAATAGTTATGTACCCATTTCATCATATTGTAGCTCAATTATTTGAAGTTGATAATCAGCTGCAATCTCCTCACACCTAGGAACAGCAACTCGTTTCCTGCGCCACCGCGAAAAGAGACCTTATAGAGTAAGTGACCGGAAAATCCGTGCAAGGCTCTCTCTCAGCTGCATCATGCAGAAGGTACGCGGAGTCTGTACGGTGTGTGTATCTTTTACAGCCTATAAGTATCATTATCACACATTACCGTCAAGAATGCGACTTAACGACGTATTTGACGGTAATGTATGGCGGGCATACGAAATCGCACAATGAGAGGACGCAAGAAGCGACGCACGCGCTCTCTGAACGTACCGTGACAAATGCGCGCGCGCTTATGCGACGTGTGCTTGAGAAAATATTTTTCTACAACACAGACATTTTTTGTATCTTGTGTTAAGCGATAAATAATATAATCAAATATTTTCCTCTTATTCGAAAACCCAGCTGTAAGTTCAGATCCATTGAATGACTCAGGTTATGGGAAAAACAGAAAAATACTGTTTTTATATCATGGAAGTTTTATAAAAATGCTAAGCTTTTTATATTTTTCAAGCTAAACTAGAGAGAGAAAGAAAGAGGGAGACCCATTAAAAGGAAGAGCAACACAAAGAAAATAAACCAGTATGTGGAAAAAAGGACGCTGAAGTTTCAAAACAGTTTGAGCAACAAAAACCTTTCCCACAAAAGAGGACTGTACATAAGTAGTTACGTATACATAAACATCTACCGAACAGTAGACGGATACAAAGCCATTCAACTGAATGCGGTGTAATTAAAAGGGCTGAGCCAAACACGATCAATCTCGGCTCCATCTCCCCACATAAAGTCAAAATAATAGATGGCCACTCTAATGTCACTTTTTTCTCTACGACCGGCGTACACGACGGAATTGACAGGTCATCAGCGCAGGCGCACGGTGACGATGCTCTTTCTTCCAAATGATCACAAAAGATATTAAGTCGGAACAACTCCATACTAATATACTCGTTATTCGGTAGCCATAAGAGACCATAATCCCACGACATGAATGGGATGTAAGACCTTCATCGTCAAGAAAAGCCTCCCGTTCGGTTCTTTTTTCGAAAGATAATCTTCAGCGGCCGAGGCGTGAAGGCCGACTGCCACACAACATGGCGTCGACAGGTTTCTTCCCGCTTTTTTACCTCTTTTGTTCCTTCCCATTATTGTATGGATGTTTCGTTCCCGGCGTTCGATTTTTAATTTCTTTTCTTTTTTGTTTCTATTCCGCATTATTAATATCGCCGCGGCGTTTTTATTTACATACGAACTAAAGTTTCAAACAAGGACTCTATCTGTATGGGAAAGGCAGTGATGAAGCGGATCCATATCTTTCTGAGAATGATGATTTAAATATAAATGGAGGCTATCAAAGTATAGCGATGGCGTTCGCTTGTTAAATCACATAACGTTGGCTAGTTCGCAGGAAATAATGATTTAGTGCGGTAGGTAGTAAAATTTTGAAAACAATAAAATGGAGGAGGTCCGAGTCGGTAGCCTGAGAACGTTTGACGGACACGGAACGACCTCCCTTGAGGTTATTTCAGGCACGGCAAACGGTTGAGCCTGTCAATTTTATACCAATTTGAGGATTTATTGGGAAGTAAGTTAACAGGCCACGTCGGGCCATATATATTATTTAGCATCGGGCGTTTATTTGGTTGACCTAGTTCAAATCTCAAATCGTTTATTGCAATCCATAATGTACAATTACAGGTGGTAGATAAAAGAAAAATAACAGAAACAATTATGGACCCTGTCGGGCACAGCAAATTTTTAAATAAGTAGAGAGAGGATGAGCGCTTTATTAATTTTCTTTGTTATTAAGTTAGAATTATTTTATATCCTATATTACCTATGTATTTATATTTCCATTAATTCACTTATTCTATTAATATTTCATATGCAGGTATATCTATTCATTTATCATTTATTTAATTATGTTTAATATTGCTTATTTCTATACTCGTTTTATTTTTTAAATTGTTATTAATGTAGTATATTTATTAGGTAGGTATTGTTTTAGATTTATTTTGTTATTTTACAAATAAATATCTATTATTCATAGTTATGTACCTATTATTATTACGAATAAAGAGGCAAGCACAGACTGAGGCAAGACTGCAATTACGAATCCATCCAGTCTCTTCAAGTGCGCAAATATTTGAACATCGATAAAAAATATCGATCGCATGACCTCAGGAAACGCTTTCTATGCGGAAACCTGCACGCTCCATTGAGATTCGTCACCAGAACAGATCTAGAAAAAGTCGAACCATAAACAACCAAAGTTCAAATGAAGCGTTAAAGAAATATATTTTTTTGTAGCAACGTGTTTCTAATTCAGTGTTAAGCTGTGTTCTTGACTTGTGAGACGTCAAGGTTTCTTATGAGCCGTTTCCAGTTTTATGTCTACTATTATTATGACTGCGACGTGAAACTCTTACAGCCTGTGTCTTTTGTTTGACCATAAATATAGAGATGGCCATTCTCGGTTCTACTGTCAGCTCTCAATAGTTAATAGAGCTTTTACAGACAATTCTGAGCTTGTAAGTGTCATGCTACCTTATGCAATGTCGAGTTTCTCCCGCATTCACAAATATTCATGACTTCATCAGTCCCTAGACCTTCTCATTTCTGTTCCACAAACCTGAACTTGTTTCGCTCATTAATTTTAATTGCTAAGTAAACTGTGTGGCTGAAAATTTGCATTTCCTGCCTGTACTGCATTATTAACTGTATTCGGACTCGAATTGAATTGAAATTCAATTGTTTATTTGAGTTACATAAGATGTTTACATTTCATGGCGGCCAATTAAGGGACTCAGCTTATGACACGAGATTTTAGACCTTAGCATGAAGGTTTAAAGTTGAGATTTGATTGGTTTGTTGTGGTGAGGAAGCGAAGTGAAATGAGGCGTCACAGTTTCGATTCCCGATTCAGGCTATTAAAGTGTTAAGGTCAAGTTGAATAATGGCACGGACGGATTGTTAGCATATGTTTTGTATGAATGGCGCGTTCTGAGCAGAACAGGCGTTGGATTGAGTGTCGGGTGTCTTTCGGGATTGTGTTCCTTTCCAGGAATATTTAGTTGATTGACTGCTCCGGTAGCCGGACGCTGGCTTTGAGCGGCCGATTATTGTTCTTTAATTGACGGTGAATTTTGGTGGTTAGGATTAATTGGTACGTGGATTAGTAATGTCCATTTCCTTTGTGTGGTGAAGAGTGGGTTGTTAAAGTATACTCTTGCATTTTGACCAGTTCAAGAGATTCTTTCTTTAAAGAAAAGCATAACGATCTACAGTCACGAGCACGAATACGTATACCTTAAGCAACTTCTAAATGAAAGAAAGAAAGACAAGAAAGAAAATGCGTTTATTTGCGGTAAACATGACGCAAAAAATAACACAAACACAAAAAATAAGAAAAGGTTGGGGGAAACATGCGTCACATCCACGCAAAACGGCTATCGCTGAGCATTATGCTGCGACCCTAAGCAAGATAGAGCCCCAGCGCTGGTTTTCAGCTACAGCCGGTGATTTTCTCCAACTGTATTGATTGTAATTTTATGTTGTCGTTAAGAAATAAGTCCAATTTCAAAGTTGCAATCAATATTCCACGAGAAAATCGCGTTTAAATTTTGCTACATGTAGTTACACTTATTAGTGCTCGTGACTGTACTTTCCTATAGACGAAACGAGTTTCAACACTTTTATATATATAATGTAGGTATAAAAGTAGATCATCTGTCCTAATGCGTTTAGCTCTTGACAATTCTAGAGTCTGCCTTAAATGTCAACACAAGTATATAACAATAACAATACAAACAAATTACTCAACGGAGCACACGAAGAGCAAATTTACTGGTGTTACCAAAAATTAAGAACAAACTATGGTAAAATGCTTACCTACATTTGAACGAGCACAACTTTATAATAAAATACTCTCACAAATAAGAAATGTAGGTACACTCATTAAATGCATTTAAAACTCAGCTCAGCCAGTATTTTAGACTTCTGGAGAAATAAATGCGTTGGGTGGGTTTCGGATATGTTGATTAATCTGAAACTGGATGACGAACATTTTGTAAACTTAAATTATGATTACTTAGGTACTATTGTTCTCAAGTAAATGATATGTTATCTTTTCAGTGAGAATAAAGTTTCTTTAAACCTAAGAGTGTGGTGTAGCTTCGAATTGCACTTTTACTTATACCGATGTGCTTAGGCAAGATAACTTAGTACCTAAGCATAATGTCTAAGAAAGTGTTTTAAACAAATGAGGTTTACAATCCCTGGCTGGCAACACAACCTCGCCTTCGCTTTTCAAACGACGCAATCAAACAACAAGGCACAAACCAAAACCCATACAGCTTTTTAACACAAAAAAAAAACAAATCCGTTAAAGAGGTGTACATTGTGAACAACAGAATATCTAACACACGAGCGATAATGACTGTCCAGTCAATAAATAACCTAACATTGGTACTTTAACGCCCGGACCTAGGGGGTCCAATTAAACGGCGCCCCCTGTTGGGCCCAGCCTTTACTCTCACCGGCCTGGTCTGGGACGAGACCGGCCCGTATTAATCAGGTCCAGGATTAATGATTTTTTTTATTAGGTCTTTTTATAGTTTTCAGTCGTAAATTTTGTGATGTTTTGTAAATGGCTTAAGGTTTGTGAGAAAATTTGTATGTGGTATAAATACTTAGCTGAAGTGAGTTAAAAATGAGTTACTTATTCGATGAAAAGTATTAGGTATTGAAAAGTATTATTATAATTTACGGCTAATTTCTAAAGGGTTTATTGGTTATTTTCGTTAGATAGAGATAGGGAGCTGCGGTTAGACCTACGTATTGGTTGAGTTGCGAAAAATACTTTTTTTTTTCTAACCTCAAAAAAAAAACTACCAAATATGTTTCTATCATCAGGGGGCCAACCACCACCAGCTCATAAAGCAGTATTATTTTATTATTCATTCAGTGTTAGATAGTGATGGAGCTATCCAGGACATATCTACAGCTAACAATTACTACCTAAACAATTTTCTTAAAGACGAATCCTCCATCTAAAAATAATTTCAACAACACCATTTTCTAAAGAAAACAGTTCTATAATAAAATACTGTCCTACGACCGTGTGAGAGGGCGCCCCGGTCAAGGGGAGAGTGGGGGCAAACGACTTGCGGAGGGTAGATAAGGAAATAATATTTCTTACGCCACCTCCACCCTGCGCGACACTGCCTATGTAAAGAAGTTGGTATGTAGGTATAAGTCTGGGAATGAATCTGTCAGCATGAAACTGGTATGAATTGCTTGGGATAGGATTGACTTTTTATTTAAAATTGAGAGCTACTCCAATTGCGCATATTTTGTACCAATATATAAAGAATTATACTACGTTTTATTGTTATATATGTAAAAGTAGGATTAGCTGAATCTTCCTTTAAATTATGCATACAGAAAAAAGTGATAGGATTGTAAGGCCAATAGTATGAAAAGGATAAAGAAATAAAATATAAAGTACCTACCTACCTACCTATAACTTATAAATATTTCATTTACGCAAATAATAAAGCTTTCAATACTTATTTACATATTATTCTAATTAAATACAAGTAATGAAACGCAAACTTTCAATCACAGCGTTACGCAAATTAAATATCGAACGCAAATTAAAACAACGAAGGCTGTTCGTTTTCGAAATTCGAATTCAATGGTTGCCCTGACAAAGAGGTGGCCTACTCTAGTGCACAAAGCGTCACATTATGGCCCAAACTTGAAACTAACAAGCTCAGTAACGTAAGATAAGATCTTTGTGGTATGTAGACTACCTACTTATGTAGCAAGAGAATATTGGAGCACTGTTTCAAAGTAATGTGTGTACCTATTGCCAAATTAGAACTAACTTCTAATTCTAACGCTTGAATACTGTATTCCTGACAAAATAAAATAAATAAGTAGGTATATTGAAAAATAACTTTTAATTCCCATAGTATATAATGATCAAGTTGCACTATACTTATAGCTATATTTTTAGCAAACCTGTTTATTTATTACCTGAACATAACCCTAAAAAAATGAAGTACGATTAGGTGGCGGTGTATAACCTCCAGAGTCCATATTTAAATGGTCAGGCTTTACGCCAGCAAACACTGGCCACCCGTCAATTTCACGCCATTTACCCGCGCACAATACTCGCGCAAGAAAGAAAAATAATTTGAAAAACGAATGCGTGGACTCCTTCGAGCAGCTCGTCACGAAATGAAAACGGGAAATGCCGGCGAAAATAACAATCAGAAATAATTGTTTTAATGATTTACGTATGGAGATTATGGTTGATTATTATTATACATACCTACAGAAATTGAACTACGCTTTATCTAAAATGGAGCCAGTATTATCTCCTCTCACTATAACCTCATTCGACTGACTATGGCCGCCGACAGGAAACATTATTTTCGATGTTAGTCATAAACGCAATAATTACCCCACCACAACCTGCGGTTTGACAACTAATAATTACTAATACCTAAGCCCCTCAAAAAGTCAAACCGACCAAATTACGCTAAACGCTGAACTTAACCCTCGAAACGTCGCCGACAATTACAGTTAATAAATAATAATTTCAATAATAAGCGTATACAAAAAGTCGTAGAGATCACTAGTTTGGAAGGGACCGGCGGAGGTTTTTTTTTTTCCTCAAAGTGAGGGGTCAAAATTATTGGTTAAGTATTAAAACGCCGCGCACGTCCCGTAATGGCGAGCGGCAACAATCGCGCAGCACTAGTGATTATAACGATTACTGTCGATAACTTGTATCGACACCGGCTATTTGGTTAGTCACTCGATTATCGATAATTTGCCCTCGGGGTACGCTCCCGACGCTTAAATCGTTGACCGATTAGTTTTTTGCCGTCTTTATTTGTGGGTACGTGATCGTTCGATTTTACTATTTAGGTAAATACCATTCACCTGTCAGAATTTTTCCATTCCACAGTTCTGTCCATAACAGCTCTACATACGCGTTCTGCTTTTACATTCATATTCCGATCATAAATCAGTTTACCGCTACACTTACATTAAAACCATTAATGTCATTTTTGCAACGCGACGCGACTAAAAATCGAAGCCGTAGTTATCACACACCTCGACATGTTTTTACTGCCTATAATTCTATTCCACGAGTCCATATAAAATAGAAACTCGGGACTCGCGAGCTTTCAAAAACGCTACATTAAAACATCATAAAACTCAAACATAAACGTTTACTGCGGCCAGTTTACGAGCACGCTACCTATCGATCGTTTTAACGATAAATAAAAATTAATGGGCAGACATACGACGGAATCGAAGTGGTCACGTTAGGCGGGAAGCAATAACTAGGTAGTGAACGGAGCTCGCGCCCGATCTATGGTACAGGCGGTCAGGCACACTGCACGGGCTAACTATACCTAATATAACATGGTACGGCGGCATAACGATTAAAAATATTCGTTCCATTGACCATTCAAGAAAATCAACCAGTTAAAAGACCAGTAGAATGTTTAATGTAACTTTGTATCTATGTATATTTATAACCACGTAGACGTGTATTTGATTACTACTTGAAATGATCACAATGTTATGAATATGAAAAGCAATTCAAGACGACCTATGTGCCGCGAAGTGTCGCTGCACATAGGTCGTCTTGAATTGTTTGAGAAGTCCGTCTCCTTTCAGTTAGTGAACTGAAAAGAGACAGATTTCTCTCTACTGAAGAAAAACAAAAGTAAACACTTACATTTTCTTCAGTAAAATTAATTAATAGAGATCTATTGGTGAACCGAGAACGTAAGATATGATGTAATTTCCAAGAAAAATACGAAGGAATATTCAAAAGATTTTGAAATAATACACTGCTGTCAGTCTTATTAACTCGATCGGGCCGTCGGATGCAGAATCAGGAGTAATGGCTGCCTCACCCCCACGGCTACCGGGAGGGGAGGGAAGGAGGGAAGGGGGACACGAAATGGGATTCTATCGGTCTCCTCCATTCCACGCCGTTCGGAGTCTCTACGTGACTGCACATAGCTGTGCCCACAACTTTCTCTCTACACCTCACCTCCACTCTTAACACCTCAGAATAAGGTTTAAAACTCACAGACGAACGCCCCCAGGACTTGTTCAGAGGTTTTGTTTACGTCTGAAATTTCGCGTTTTACTTTCTTTACCGCGCTCGCTTGACATTCGTGTTATTTGGAGTTCGTGAATACTTTTACTGAAATCGTAGGTTCTTGTTGTGTTGTATAAAAAATTAAGATCGAAAATTCATGTGTATTTTTGTATTTAGAAATCGCGAACTAACAGTCCAGCTACTTATATTCATAGTAATAAATATTTAAAGGGTTGGGCAGTTTTGAAGGTTTCAAAAGCCTTTACTTGAGGCAATATATTCTTAGAAGCCATCCACTTTTAATTAAAAAAAATACCTACAATTGCGCCATTACAAAATAAAATATGTTTTGTTGTAGTGCTAGTTTTACCATACATCCCCTCAGTATAGTCTACAGTCTACCAAAGAGTACATAATTATAGAAGCGTTCAAAGAACTACCTACATCTAGTACCTACAAAGTGTTCAATTTATTTTACAAATCGAATCATGTTCTGCTCATCGATTTTCTTTTTTTTCTCTAAATTCAAGTCTGGAACAAGTGTATGACGTAATAAGGCGCGCTAGAGCGTGGCCACAACAAACAGTTCACTCTCGTATCGGTTGCAACACAAACAGCCAGCAGCGGTTTATTTTGAGGGTGCAACCCTATTTCGGATCACTCGCAACGTAAGCTATATAGATGCTATTATCATTGCGTTATTTTTTTAAGAAATTAAAATTAAGTTTTATGTTTTAGAAGCTGTGGGATTAAAGTTTTGTTCTAAATAAGTCTTCTTTTCACATTCTATTTAGTCTGATTAAAAAACTGTGTCGATTTTCACGGTAATTAAAATTGGTGCTTTAGTTTCAGTAAAAATATAGGTACTACAGATTTTTCGGATTAGACGTTTTACTACATTTTTTATAAAAGACAAAAAAGATCTACTTATATTTAACCTAATTTGAGCCACTAAAACTAGTTGTGGAAACCAAAACTGTCTCCATAAAACAAATGAACGCAGCTTTCTTAAACTTAAAAATGACGTCACGATACACGAAAATATAGAAGAGAAAATTCAACCCGTCACTGCCACGCTCGCGATAAGGTCACCTATTCACCCGATTGCGCCCAGAGCGCGTGCGTTTGATTGATACGCCTTATCGGCGTACGCTGTGCCCGGCCCGGCCGACCCCGCCTGGGACGCGCAGATATCCAGCCTTCATACACATACAGGAAATAGAATCGGGGGTCGTTTGTAGCAAAGGGCTTGGTTTGTTTTGGTAGAAATATGTTTACAGTTCGTATTAAAAAAAACTACCAAAATTTTTTTCATGCTGAACTTTTTATGAGACCGAGAGAGTAGCTTTGAAGATAGCGTTTCGATTCTAAAAGTATGGCCGGTATGCAAAATAGAGCACTAAATACATTTAACGCAAAACGAATTTAAACCATCGTTCTGTCTCTCTCGTCTTCAAACGATTGACTGAAACAGAACGACGTTTTAAATACGTTTAGCGGTAAACGTATTTAGTTATTTCTGTTGCAAACGGACCTAAAGAACCGATAAAAATTAAAACAGTACACATTTTTTTTTATTATTGTCATAAAAATACACGTTCAATAAACAATCATAAAGTCTTCAAGGTATTATAAGTTTTGCAATTTCGCATTAACCGTATCAATAACCACGTAAGCTCCTTAACCCTCGCATGCGGGGCAGGGACCGGCGGGGTCTAATCTACTGCTCTGTGGGGCTCAGTTCAGCTGGTGGAAACAATTCCTTGTTTGGCTTATCGTATCATTGCATGATCACGCGGGGGTTGACTGTCATACTGTGTTTAGTTTGCGATATTCTTTTGTTTTATGAACAATATTTTGCAGACAGAGTGTTTCTACTGGTTGCAAGTAGGATCGAATATTATCTACAATAGTCGTGTGCCTTAGTTTTTCGAGGACTCGCCAAAGGTTGGTCGACTCTTCACGTGATCACAAGGCTACCCTATTTTTTTGGCCAAATTATCAGCATTGTCGTAAAACGTGGGAAACGTGGCAATGCTGCCAGCCTTTTGGGCACTTTTCCTGTTGACAGCGATGCAGAGGAATTTTTAAATGATTATTTCCCCTTTTTTTTTATTTATACACATGTATATTATTATTTCAAGACTGTCGGTTTATATATTATTCAATAGGTACTAATCTAATTTCGACTCTACATTAAAAAAATGTTGTCTCCTTTGCATATTTTAAAGCAAATGCGTCACATTTTTTTCCAAACACAAACTTTAAACTATACGGAGCCTGATCTCAATGAACCGAAGCTGGTAAAAAAATAAGACAGCAATCAATAAAATAACAATAGTAACCTAATGTGAGATGAGTAACTCGGTTCTTAGACTCGCGACGCGTGATCATCCATAATAATGTTTGTGATTGTGTATGACCTTAAAATAATCGATATAATATAAGTTGGTAAGCGCATCACTTGAGAACGGCTGGACCGACTGTGCAATTTTTTTATTATTTTAAAACGTTCGTAAGAGTTTTGTTAAGTTGTTGAATAAGGTTTTTGAGGTAGGAATAGTTGCCCGGAAAGTTTTCGAATTCGGGAAAAACTGAGCGTCGTTTTCTATGGTATTTTTGTATGAATTACTGAAATTTTGAAAGGACATCTGTCGTGTCAACTAGTATGTCTTTATGTCTTGCAAGTTGCAAGTGATACCACCGATGTGTTGTTGATTGTATGTATACCCACGTATCTTTACAAATATATTTATTGTACAACAAAAGCAATAGTCAAAATATAATAAAATATTTAGGTATTACGTCTCTAACTTACCTAATAGGTATATTTTGATTTGGAATACAATAGGGCCGACTTGACCATTAAAACACATGACCTAGATTTGATGCCCAGGCACAGGAAGGGTTAATTTCTTCGATATAAAATTCATTAAAAAACTCAACACACTATCAATAGATATAAAACCCAACCCTTCTATCCCGTGATACTCTAAATTCTCCCGCGCGATTGGTCCCGTCGCGTCGCGTTATTTCGCTCTCGAGTTTATTTGCAGGCATTATTCCGTTCTAACAATGTATAAACACAATTACGTTGAGCAAACACGGGCGGCGCCGCCGGCTAGCACATGTTTGTGGGTGAACGAGCTAACACACGGACAACACTATTTTATTGTAACAATACCGTATTTGAATAAGTAAGTATGCTTAGCGATACAGCTCTAGTTTTTAAACCGTTCCAATTTTGAAATCATTTGTTTTCAATTTTAATTTTGATTTGTCATCGATTTTCACACCAGTTGTAAATCGAGTGGGTAAAGTTATAGGTTTTGTTCTAATATTACTAAACTTAAAATATTCTTGCGATGAAAGCTGATTTACATTCAAGACTTAAATGAATGAAGTTGAGATCTAGGTTTATTCTTTGCCAAATGTTCCCAACTTGTTTCCCCAACAAAAGGCAACATGCTATGTTGTACTTCGCGTTATTCTGAACATCCACTTTATGAGCTACACGATACAGTAGCAAACGGAATACATTAACATTCGGTACGTAATAATTGAGTCAATAAAACCAGATATACCGGATATCAATACGGTGTGATATATAGAAACATGCGACCCTGTCTGGCCACAGAGAGAGATAAAAGAAACGAAACCACTACAGCTGCTGTTTCAGTCAGGATCCATTTCTAACGAGGGTGCCAATCAAAATATTTGTACTATCTCCATGTATTTTGAATGGCTCGTACCTCACGATCACATCTTGCCTACAATCCGTCGGTTTTTTCTTCCTCACGTCAAGGTGTTGCCTTCGACAAAGCGGTAAATAAAAAAGTAAAAAAAAGATGTCTACAGCACTACCGCGTGGAGACGTGGCTAATGTGTAATGCGGTTGGCTTTTTGTCCGACGCCTTCGACTTTTTGTTTAATTTTTTTCACTTGGATTCTGTTACGGTTCGTATTGATCGAAAAATCCGATTTCAAAATGGGTGCCCCGAGAGTTTTATTGTTGCCGTGATACGTTCTTAAACAATAAAAAACGCATTTTAAATTGAGAATGCAATTCTCACATGTCACGTTCGTAAATTGAAGGAGACGTGGTCGTGTTTTAGAAAAGTAATTATTTTGCATCGATTGGTTTCGAGAACGAGTGAGGACAATAAAAGACCTCATTTATTTTTTCATAAAGCCACATTGGGAGTGATTGTTAAAGTGACGGACATGTGTCGATGTTTGATTGGACAATACGTAAATAGTTTATCGTTTAGTTCGGAGACAAGAATAGCGCAATTTCGAAGTAATCTAGATGTCTTGTTATTTTATTTTAGCGACATTGACCCGAGATGTCGCCACATGTCTACTTCAATTTCTGATTCCCTTTCACAACGCGCTATCGTTATAAGCAAAGCTCCAAGCTCCACCTTGTCTAATTTAAAATTGGAACAAGTGCTACCAACTTTCACATTTTAATTGCACGGCCGTTCATCAATGAATGCGTTCATCAGATAAACATCTGGTAACCGCGGCGGCATCAGAGATAGCAGCACATAAATAAAATATTACCTATCTGTTGATATCGAATAAAATCTTTAAAAATATTTGTGGAAATACAGAGAGCTTGTAAAGAGGTTAAGAGTCATAAATTTGGAATAAAAATCTTACAATGCTGTGTCGGCGCCTTCCCGGCGAGATAATCCTCTTTGCATATAAACTTGTTGTCGTCCAAGACGTAGAGCTCTTGGCCGGTGGACAGCTGTTTCCGACACACGAGGCATGTGAAGCAGTTGAGATGGAACACCTTCTCGCGAGCTTTGCGAACGAGGTCGGATGGAGAGATGCCGTGGCCACAACCACTGCACTTTGTTCCGTATCGCCTGAAATTAAAGGAAATAAGGATGCGTTCATAATTTGGAAAAATAAAAATAGAATGTTACTACAGTTTCGGTTACGATAAGTGGTTGTCGTGTCAAGTTTTTGTAAAAGAAAATAATGTTTCAAGTTTCCTAGGTGCTTTATCGTGTTCAGAAAAAGTGTTAGTAAAAAGTTTGCAAGTTGACTGTCAAATAGTCGATGTTTTGTGCAATTCCGTATCATTTCAATCGTAACGCCATTCTAATCCAGTTGGCATCATTTCGATGATGGTTCTATCACCTAAAAGCGAATTATGTTAAAATATTCAAGAGATTGCGATCAATATTCATAGGCTAGTGATGTAACTCTATAAGATATGACCGACGGATGTGTCGATAAACAGGACGGTTGCACATTATATAGATGTTGGTATTTGTATTTTTAGAATTATCCACAACTCTCAATCTGGTTAGCTTGCACTTTTATATTTTAATTTAACTTACTTACGATAAATAAAATGAAGTTTAATAAAGATTCGGCCTTTCTTCTCAGAGTAGTCAGATAAGAAACGTCGACCTCATCTAGTTTAACCGATCGACACCCGTCATGTTGACAGAAAATATGATTGACGTGTAAAACTGTTTGTACAAACCTACTTACAGAAATAAAATCATTTATCATTATAGAAAAAATCCCGAAGGTAGGTATACACATTGCTTAAGGTAGGTACTCATTTGTAAAATAAATATGGTTAGGTATCTACAGGTTTTCAGGGAAATAAGCACATACTTTTGAAAATAAGTGCAATATAAATTCAGGGAAATTAATTGTTGAGCGAATGGACTACCAACTTAAATTGTCCGTAGATATATTCAAATCACATGACAACGACCATTCTTTGACAGTTGTAGTAACTTATGAAATGGCTGTAACACGGTCAATTGACGTAGGGTGGCCATATTGCTAAACAATTCGTTTCCCTTATTCGTATCATATCAACTTCCAATCTTTGTGACGTTACAATGACATAAGTGAACATAGTTGAACAACTTCAAAGATGCGTCACACTCACTTTAAAAAAAAATATGTTGTAGGTTTATTCTTTCGTTCAATAATCTCTCATCCGTCAGTGGGTCCTAGCTTTAAACCGCAATCGAACGTTTTCGGTACACCGATGACATGTGAATATTATGCAAATTACTATGATTAATGGTCGCTGCTCAGAATCCGGTCAGGTACGATCTATTCAAATGAGATGCGTTCGGTATTAGTTATACTTATTATAAAGTTTATAGATCCAGAATAATCGCAAAATACAATTTTCTGATAGTGGCTCTATAATGGCAAGGAGCTAGACACCTACTCGTACATAATAAATTGCTACTGATAGCAGAGTCCATTTTGAAAAAAGTTAAAAAAAGAACAGATGTTCACATTCATCCTCTGTAAAACTTTCCTTTCAAAGACGAGGAAAACCATGAAAATAAAAAGTAAAGTCTCCAAATAAAACCTTTTTATTGTACCGAACTCCAAAGTTTATAACAGTGAGCGATTATACAAAAAAAAACTCGGCCGTCTAGTAGCGGTCTAATGAATGTTAATAGTCGTTTTTGATAGATTTGAGTTCCCGCGAACGGCTTTAATTCATATTTTATGTTATTTTAGTCTGGCAATGTGGGCCAGACCTTACTCGATAATGGTTTAAACGATCATCGTACCGCGGCACTGTCTGCGATCGTTTCGAAATTTGAAAAATCGTTTTTTCCTTTTTTTGGGCAAAGACAACAGTAAGAACTGGTTGTCAAATGCCAAATACATGTGCTAGAATAAAATTTGACAGTAATCGTTTATGTAAATACTGCACCTACTTTCAATCACTGTTCACCAATCCGCTTACCTACTAAACTTGGTGGTTATGGGATTATATTTTCAATCTCTCTTTGTAACAGTCAACAGAGAGACAGCTTCTGTTGAACTGCGATGTAACTACTGCACTCTGTAGGCAGTGATTTGTCGTAAGAGGCGACGATAACAAAATTACTTACCTAGTACTTTTTCACAAAACTTTCAGCATCTTAATGAGGTTCAGTTAATTTTACATGTCCGTTCCTTGAAAATTTCTCGCAGCCTTTTAAAACCAAAATAAAGGCAAAGACAAGTGACCATAGGTACTTTGACAAGGGTAATGTATTTATGGATCCAGCCTATTTACGTAACGGTATTTGTATAAGGTGGCCGAGAGACGTCAGAAGGAGCGTCGGTGGACCAACTGATACTCTAGCATCTGTTGGTCTACCGATGCTTCTTTTATCGGCAGAACGACCTACAGAAGAGCGCGGGAAAAACTTGGATGATACTCGCACAGAGCAAGGAAGTATGGTACAAAAGGGAGAAGGCCTATTCTCTGCACATGGGAACAGGCTACCAATGATGGTGATTTATATCTGTGGGTATTTAGTTCACTATATAATCAAATCACCAAACTAGAGAAGGATCACAGACAGGCAAACTTGATGCAATATACCTATTACAAGATCAATATTTTCGAATATTATGATAATCGCCAAGATTTACGATGAGTATCAATTATTGCGAGAGTTGATATATAATCCGAAGCCAAGGGTCATATCAAATGTTGAGACATTAGGAATTAAAATTAAACTCATAATATGCAATCTAGATTTTAATTTTTGCTGGTATATTATTAGACTAAAACGTTTTACAAATCGTTTTATTTGAATAATCTCTAATTGTAGAGGAAACATAATTTAGATAATTATTCACTAATATCGAAAACGTTGATAATTGAGGCACCTAATGATGTGATGAATAAGGAAACTATTAAGTTTTCAGATAAATAATTAGAAGTCTGAAAATAGATATATGAATACAAATGAAGTAAGTAGTGATTTTTACCAGTTTTTAGATACCTTGAGTGTAATCAAGGTATCTAAAAACTTATCTTCCAATCTTGAACCTATAAAGGCAGGTAATGTAGGCGATGCGTAGGTAGTAGGTAAGTAAACGAGTACCTACTAGACACTAACATCGATCTACTTTAATATCATTCATAACTTTTGATAAGAGCTCATTTATCATGGTGCCATTTAAATATTGAAGGCCTCTGCCCTACAGTAAAATATAAATGCTACAAATGGGAAAGAGTCAAAAGAAGCAATCGTATGAAATCAAAGGGATCAAGGATAACATCCAATGGACAGTGTCCAATCAAATCAGTAGGTCACATCTTTGAAAATGAATGTTTATAAGATTATGAATCTAGGTACGGTATATGCTAAAGTAGAAACAAAGAAGGCATAAGAAGGAATACATAAGGCAGTGGCAGAATCTTGGCTTGTGGAAGATACTGATTCCCCACGATATATGTCCCTACCTAAATATTATGAAACCTTATATGCCCCAAGCTCAGTTCTAAACACATTGCGAACAAGAAATTTGTCCGCAATGTTGTTTTTTTGTTATTTTATCATCACATTGAATTATTACCAGGTACATTTGCATAAACGATGGAGGCCGCATGAATAATACATAAACTCGGTTTGGCTGTATGAAGCTGGCAACCCGCCATGTCATATCTCAACACTGTTGCCGCTTTTTTGAGAAAAAGTTTAAAAATTCGAACTAGGTGAAAGGTGATAGACGTTGAAAATGCAACAAAATACTGAATTTAGTCATTTTGAGTGAACATTCAAATAAACTGCAACAACAACATTTAAATAATTCGAAGACACGTGACATCCACCAACCCGAACTGGTCCCGTGTGGCCGCGTGTTGGATTATGGCCCACTCCCTCTATCATAGAGGAGGCACGCGCCTCTGTCCCAGCAGTGGGAACATTATAAGCTGATTATGCTATTCAAATAAACCTATCTGATATTAATTTCAAGCCAATCCCTTCGATTATAACGTTCATCAATTTGCGTCTTGCAAAGCATTCCGCTTCATTTTTTAATTGTGTCCGCGTCAGCCTGAATGTTTTATGCCCTGTGCCTTAGTTGAGTTTGCAATAGCCTGAAGGCCCTTTTGGTCATTTAAATTATTTTTAAGACAATTCCAGCTAAACATGATTTACGTTGTCGTCTGATGACATTAAAATTGAAGTATGACAGGTGTTTTGAAGTTATAATCAAGATTTTACGATGACATTTGCGAAGAATTATTTAGGGAAATATGTACATAAAGATGAAACATTTAATTTTATCGTCGATGGGATAAATTACACTTTGTTTGTTGACAGGGCTTTGTGGTACTTAAGCTGAACGCTGAAACGATATGATACCTAAAACGTGTTCTTGTGAATTCCAAAAGAAGGTCTTTCGGAAGCCTTCGAGTAGCTGAGTATCCGATAGAAAATTGTTTTATCATAATAAACATGATGAACTAGCATGTCCCCCTTATTTTGTGAACTTTACTAATATAATTACATAGATTGCCCCGCAAACTTTTGGAGCACCGTCAATTTAAAACTAACGCAATAATGGCGGGGTGTCAAACAACGGAAATGACGTCACTTATATTGAGGAAGTCGAAATGTCACCACAGAGTATAATGTCATCAAATAAAAAGGTTTCGATAAGACAGACTGCATTGCTAGGGATTCTGTACATTGGTTTTCAGTAAAACGTAAAATATATTATAAATAACAGCATTTAATTTAGTAGCC
This sequence comes from Brachylomia viminalis, assembly GCA_937001585.2. NCBI lineage: Eukaryota > Metazoa > Arthropoda > Insecta > Lepidoptera > Noctuidae > Brachylomia > Brachylomia viminalis. Next base: position 10,074,446 of record OW443314.2, read on the forward strand.
CTTGTGTCTGGTAACGATTTTCAATTATGTTTCTGATTCTCTGATTACTCGTCGCTACTTAGCTAAGTTCTACTCTGACATAATTTAGGTTGCCATCGACACGCTAAGAAGATGGAAAATCGAATACTCCAATTATCTATGGATTTGCAGAGTTGTAGACATAGACAAGAATAGTTTTCTCTGTCTACGGTTGTAGAGGTCAAAGAGTAGGGCCATTGAGATAGTACTATTATAAGTCAATGAGTAGGGCCTTGTTCAGCAGTGGGTGGACAGTTATTAGACATTCGATACATATGAATGGAACAATTCGAAGCAACCAATGCCTCCTGCAAGATAAATGCACTCATAGACATTATTATACTTCATGTCGTATGTAAGATCAGGCGCAACCATATCAAATAGTGTTTATTTCAATTTGTCGACAAACCAATAAAGGTATAAATACATGTAGTAAGTACATTACAATAGTTAAGTGTTTGACGTAATTAGAAGTTCTTTTGTACAATAACAACTATTTTGTCTGTGAATAGCATCTTCTACATGATCATTGATGTCAAATTAATTGTCGTATGAACACAAGTTTAATATGCTTTTAAATTCCAGTACAATATGATGTTTTCCAAGAAGTACAACAAATTGTACCTACACAATAGTCAGCGTCTACTAATTATCATCCACGTATGGCTGCTTTAATACCAATATTTTTTCTAAAATTAAATCGAAAAAACTCGCCTAACGACAAGGTTATAATGTTTATCTGGTCAAGCATTCAGACTATCTTAATAAAAATGTTATTAATAAAAGAAATATTTTATTGATCTTATTGGTACTGTATGAGAAACGCTGTACGTAAGAAAAAAAAGCAGAAATCGTCGCCGAAGCAGGCTGAGGAAACGCTGAAGAGGACGTGAAGATCCAGCTGTTAGTCACATTTTTGGGCTTTGATTATAAATACCCATCAAGTCTGCAGAGTTTCTCTAGCCAATTTATTTTGACCCTGTATAGAAAGGTGACACGGAGAAAACTTGTTACAGAGGTATACAAGATACTTTCATGATGAGAAGAGAAACTTTCATATTGAAAAATAGAAAAGCTTACGGATCTTGCCGACATACATACTAGTATTTATTTGTACAGGGAACCCTAAACGCAGTATAAGCTGAATTAAACCATCAAGTCAGCAGTCAGCGGAAGTCGTAAGTGAACCGTTTTCCGCTCTTACCTGACCTGCGACAAAATTGCTTTTTAACCTTCTTTTTTTAAATTATTGGCGCCAAATAATGTAGATATTTTTTTTTAAATATCTATTATGTGGGAAATATTGAGCATCAGGTTGGCTCTTTGAAAAGGTTTAATTTTTTTGTGAGTTGCCAGTTTTTTTTTTTTGCAGTTGTCATTTTAGTTTATGGATGGAAAATGTATAGGAATAACATGGGCATAATAGAGACTGTTGATAAATATTTATTAAGAGCAGCATTATCAAATAAAACCCATCACAACAAGATACCTATCACTATTTTGCTTTTTTTTAGCAGTTCATTGGCAAGATGGAAAACTAATGATCAATTAAATATTCAGAGCTGCTGACACGATACAATCAATTTGCATCATTTATACAAACTGCATATTGAAAAAACACTATATTTAAAAACTTAACCTCAGAATACAGGCAGGTCATCAGTCAAAACAGAATTATTTTTAGCTACACTAGCAACTTGAATTTTAGGAATCATAACTAAATGACTTTAAATCGATTATAGACATCAAAGCAAAAGTAGAAACTACGACTTAACTTTGTAAACTGGTTTGATTGAAGACAAGTTTAAAGATTTATTGATTTATTAGTAACGTTTTCTTCTTATATTTGAGATTGAAATATTACTTTCACTGGCATATTGGTTACAAACGGGTTTCTGAGAATTTACCTGTGATATGTGACATGTGCAAATAACAATAAGTGCAGTTGACATTATTATTTCCTATTGCAAAATAATACATCATCATCATTATATAATGTGCCCACTGTTGGGACACAGGCCTCCTCTCTGTGAGAGGTAAGTGGGCCGTAATCCACCATGCAGGCCCAGTAACGGTTGATAGATGCCACATGTCTTCGATTTTTTTGATCTAGGACATGCCGGTTTCCTCACGATGTCTTCCTTCACCGTTTTGAGAACAGTGGTGATGAAATAATTTACACGAGGTAAAGCACCTGTCTGGGTTCGAACTTACGACGGCTCCTAAGTCGCGGCCGTTACCACAGGGCCACCACTGCTCTGCAAAATATTAATTTCAAGTTCTTGCTAATTGACTTAAATATGATCTAGACTAAACCAATATAGGTTACAAATTTATTCTCAGGAGTGTCTAAGTGGGACACAAAAAGGAAGCTTGTCACAAAGGGAAAAATGAGAGTGACATAGGTAGATACCTGTAGTATCGGTACACTAACAGTAGGAATGACTTTAATTTTGACAGTTCAACAACATACATTGCGTTATTTACGTTGTTGAGCAGAGATTTTTTTTGAAGATATGAAGCAATGGATTAGCAACATCCTTCAAAATGATTCAGATTGTAATCGATAGTGTGTTACGCGATTAGGGTGCTGGTACTAACGAAGTCACGACACAAGGAATACCTTCTAGTGTGAGTACCAGTGTACTGATGTCAATGGTGCAATTTTTAAATAATGAACTTTTTTTTACATGATTCATCTGTAGGTGATAATTATTATTTTTGATACTGATCTTTGTACTTTGAAAGAAACAGCTAGCAGAGCAAAAATATTTTAAGCTGACTGCAACTAACACAGGACCAGGGTAGGTAGGTAGACCAAGAACAGTAATAGCGAAAACTTTAGTAGTTCCTTAGAATATACATATTTAAACAAAACTAAGAATAGTGTCACTCTGTATGCTAGCACTAAACCTACAAAGACTGACGTTTTTGTGTCCATAATGAAAATTGATGGTAATCGTCGTGCTTGTCGGCATTAAGACGCGTCATGGTGTACTGATGACATAATTAGCCGCATCTGTCGGTATGTGTACAGACGTAATTGTCGAATAGGTTAATGGAGGTAGGACACACAACTACCAAGTACCTGCTAGAGTCCTAGTGTTGGGACTTGAAGGCCAATATAATAATAATGATAACTCTGAAGTCGGAAATTACTGAAATAGGAGAAGAATAAATGTATCGTTTGTTGAACAGAGAGGTCGAGTCCATGCGAGACCCGAGCTATGGAAAAGCTTTGCAGGGTACCGTAGAAACGCAGCCAGTTGAAGGTAACGTGAAAAATGCAAAACTAAAGACTGATTTTGCTACCGAGTAGTTAAAATACCACTTTGAAACGAATACCACTTTGAAACGTGGAGATTAAAATGGACATCAAGTGGAGATACAAAAAATTGGAGATCATCTATGATTGCTCCAGTGTCATACCTAAATATTGTAACACCAGTTTATGAATCAATAAAAACTTATTACTTATTATTACGTAAGTAAAAGGTCTCTGTCACTCGGATATAGTCAGCCCTGTTTGCAACTTCACTGACAAAACAAATTGCCATAACGTCAAATTTCATTTATTCAATTGTTCTTCCCATAGTAATTGTAAGATGATGGGGAGACGTGTTAGGAATAGGGAAAAGGCCATTGCCCAGTAGTCAGACTTTACAAATAGAAAGATAGCTTTTTTTATTTTTTTTTATTTAAGATGGGTTTGCTCTTTACTCTAGGTCTAGGTCAGTGGTGACAGAGACAGAGTCGACGGTGGAGTGAACTTATCCAAAAGAAGCCTGTTCACTCTCACTTGAAGAGATTAGGGTTGTATGCGTTCGGAAGCACAGACGCAGGTAGAGCGTTCCATTCTTTTGCTGTGCGCATTACAAAAGGCATTTGGAGACGCTTCGTGCGAATTGTTGGAATAGCAAATAGGTAAGGATGGTAACTTGCTGTGCGCCTAGATGGCCGATGGAAGAAGGGGGCCGGATAGATACATGGAATTACAATATATTTTATTTAGCACCTTATAATAAGCTCAACACTTACTGTCAAGGGTTAGGCAATCAATGTGGTGTCAACTGTATACCAGTTAATATGAACTGCAATTTAAATACTATTACTATATGACGACTGTTTGTACTTCTAATGATATCTGTTCGTCATTTAACATTAAATGATTCTTTGATGATGCGTTTGTAAATCTATGTTTTATCTATGTCACACAAAAAACAGTCGTAGAAACAAATTAATACGAATGAATGGAATTCCAAAGGATACTTAATTTAATGAATTAAAACACCTTGTGTAGAGGTATTATGTCCCAAGACTCTCAAGGTTCTTCAGGGACTAATCCTATAGATTTAACCATCGCTCGTAGTGAATTCTTTTTTACAATGATTCTCAGATATTCAGGCTCTGGGACTTCCTAGGCGCAAATGATCACGACTTCATTTTTGTGATAACAAACAAGTGATGGTGCTGGTTGCAATCTGATGCAGCCGGAAGCTCAAAGCATTTATTTCTATTAAACCAATTACAGGCACTTTTGAATTGTCAAGGTGTCGGTTAATCAGAAATATGGAGCTATGTAGTTGCCTATTCCAAAGCGTAGTACGTTGCTAAGCAGAACGGGCAAGAAACTCCAAGGACACTATTTTAAATCAAAATATTGGTTTCATCATTCATGATAAAATAATTCATGTGAGAACGATGTAGAAAGACGTGTACGTTACAATAATTAAGTTAAAATAAAACTTCTGCTGACTGCATTTGGTGTTACGGGAAGCTAACTCATCAAATGAAAACACTATCCTCTAGCTAAACGAATTAATATAGGACATCGGCGCGCAGCCTGTTAGCATGGATTCAGCACTTGATTCCGAAGCCCCCTTTTTTTTGTTTTTTTTTGAAGGTGGGAAATCATCTAATAACTTCTCTCGCTCTGGGCAGAGCAGGAGGGCGTGTCAGACTCTTACTGACTAAAACCCACCCGTGTTCCTTCAGTTACCTGTGCCAGGGACCACGGTATTCCTCTCGGACTTTTCCGCAACCCTAGCAGGCATCGGTCCTAGCAAACCCCGTCATTGGTGCTGACATCTCTTTGAGGCGCGCGTGGAACACAAGGCGCCGTCGACCCGGGCCTGGTCCTTATCGAACGGCGAGCTGCCCATTGCTCGCGGTTCGCAAGCCCACGCCTACGGTGGCCGGGAATCGGCCTGCGATTCCCGACGCCCAGGGCGTCTCCTGCGGCGGCTAGGGGCGTGAGGGCGCAAATTTTGCCTCTCCCTCACGCGTTCCGCCTCCTCCTTCGCGAATCTGAACCCCCTGCGTTAAAATTTGTAGAAAGAAGGTTAATACAAAACAGAATTGCTGTTCGGTACATTCTGACCGCGTAGGTATTGCACTTTTCTATGAAACAGCAGTTTTGTTTGTGATAACCGACGAAAAATTTCTACGCAGCTTAGAATTATGTGCTGAATTAACTGGTTGAATGCCGTAATTACAGACACAATTAAAAAGCCATTGTGTCTCGCGTGAATCTACGTTCATATGAAGGTAGTTTGCGCGTCGATGTCCCGCCATCCTGTATATATTGGTTGCAAATGCGGATAAACTCATTTGTGGAAATCATCAACATCACAAAAAGAGAAAACACGACAGTAAGACTGGCTATTAACTATCATACAACACCATTTCACAAGTAGTTGCAGGTCAACAAAGTTTTATAGACATCAAGTAAATGTCGAAGGCAAAACTTAATGCTTCTGACATTGTTTTTGATGCTTAGATACTGATGTATCCGCTAAATAATAAATTTTTAATGGCAAATGTTGTTGAAGATATAAAGTTACCATATATGGTATTTATGAAATATAAACGAAGACTTATAGGTAAGTCTTCGTTTTAATGTTAATATGTATTAGTCACAGATATAAGTCCGTAATTGTTTTATATTGTACATGGCTTGAGCCTTTCCTACCCATTGGGCGCAATGCCGTGAGAATTATTCTCACTCTCACAAAGCTTTCATTAGTGAAAATACTTGATAAGATAATACTCAGAATAACTTGGACACCCAATAACATAAGAAATATCAAATCCACTAATAGATGTACTGAATTTACTGATAAAACAGACCTCGGTGATTGGAATGCCACGAGGAACCATATTAGGACCTTTACTACGCCAAAGTCGTTTTGAGATTCAATAAATCAGTAAAGTTTCCTATATATCTTTGAACTTGCTATTCCTGGCCAGAATTGATACCTTGTCCGAATTAGTGTGACTCAATAAGCACATAGGAATATAACTGTCTATAGATGGTTAGGGGCTACGGTGCATCTCACGATTAATGCTATATGCAATTTCTCCTAGATTTTTTAAGGTTTAGTTTAACGTTTTAAGACGCCCGGGGAAAGTAATAATATGTTACCTAGAAAGGGTTTACACACGAAAGGGGGCACACGACGATAATTTAGCTAGTTTGCTTCTATGTTCTTCATCTTCTTCTTCTTCTTCAAACTAGTTATTTCAGGTTTTATTATTACCGGATGCCCGTGTTCAGATGTCCACAGAAAGACGTTCAGTAGATATTGTTTCGTCTAAATGACTTTCGAGACACACGGCTGGACACCAATAACATGTCTCTAACCGTGTGTCTTGAAAGTTGTTTTCGATATGTAATAATTACAACTACTTATTATTTAACAAGCGCACAAAGTTATTAACTCTCTACAGTATTCTATAAAAAGAGGTTTTCTACATCTAACTAAATGTCATCTGTGCAATTACTTCAATAGCTACAATAAAATAATTAATTTAACACCTGTTGCTTTGGAGCTAATGCTGCTATTGCAGTTATTATTTGACCAAAATGGTGTTAAACTATAATATTTAAGTAAGTCCTTCTTGTTCTACAATATTTATTCTCAATGTTCAAGATATCGTTGGCTATTTTTTGGTGATACTTTAATATCTACAGAAGGTACGAAACGATTTTTAAGTAGATTTTGAATATTAAATCGACAAAATGATGCTAGCGGTAACATTGAATGACTGTAGTAGTAGAAGATCAAAGAAATGTTAGATTGTGTGAAACATAACATTGCTAGACAGGATGTCACTAGGTACCGACATAATGGCTTTTATTTTGGGTGTTGCGAAATCATCAAATCGTTCGCCACAGCCAATCGCCTCCACGAGGATACAGTGGTGCTCCGCCCAAGCAGGGCAGACCTCCACCGTATGCTCCACCATGTCCTCCGGGCGATCCACACAATGGGGACACCCGGGCGTTTCCTCCCGCCTTATCCGGAACAGGAACCTCCCGAAGCAACCGTGTCCGGTGAGGACCTGCGTTAGGTGGAAGATGAGGACGCCGTGGCGCTTCTCTAGCCACTCCTCAAAGAGGGGACTTACCGCCGCAATTGTGGCGTGCGCATCCGACATGATGGCTGAGAGAAGTATGGCAGAAGAAGACATGGTGTGCCAACCACAAATAAATTGGGATCAGAGCAGCCTGGTAGGAGGACTAGAGTATGATGATGATACACTTGTGTAGATAAGTAGGTCATCACATCAAAGTCTTCAGAATGTAATCTTCTAAACGTTTAACCCCTTATTACCCAAACTGGGACTCCAAATTCCGCTCCAACACTATACACAAGGCAGTTATTACTTAAAATTCGCAACATCACGTATATGTAACACACTAAAGTCAATCAAGACTATATATCGTGTGCACCAAATCGTCTTTGCGTTCTAAAGTATAAGCTTCGTATATATTAACGTTCCTAAATTCGTGAATAGTTCGTGTAGTAATCGCAAGTTGCGCGTCGAACCTAATATGGTGGTTACACACTCGCTAGACGATTTGTCTTCGGAATTTAGTAACGTAGTCATTATCGATAGATTTGGTCGTAATGTGTCGAAAGGCAGAGTTAGTAGTGGCATTGGCTTTGGGATTTGTGTTCTAAGATTTTTGATGACAACAATCTTGTTTGACGCAATAAAAGGCGTTGATAGAACCAACGAAGTGATAAGTCCGGAAACAGGTCATGTCTGCTTTCTTGGCAAACTTGTGCAATGTCCTCGTTTATCTTTCTACTGCATGGTTAAGACATCCCTTCTCTCTTTACTTACGTTCCACCAGTTTGGGAACAGTTCTAACGAACTACCTTCCTACTTCCTACACACTAACAGTGTCATTGTAATTACCTAAGTGTACATTGTGCAAAAAAATATATATATCACGAAACCATTCCTACCGAACAGCTTATTATCCCAGCGGGTCTATTCTGTAAAAATCCCCCCTTGAAAACTTAGGTGAATGGAGCTGTCATTTCACCTGATGTTATTTTAGGGATTGACACTATTGACAGCTCACTTCACCTAAGTTTTCACGGTTAGATTTTTATGGAATAGACCAGCTGGAGTAGCACTCTATCCACTTTAAGGTAGTAACTAAGTATTATTTCAAATATTTCAATGGACAGGGATCTTCAGGTTGAAAAAGTGTTTCTATAACCTTACCTAAAGAAATCATTCCTACAGAACAGCTTGTTATCCCTAGAGTAGCACTTGTCGGCGAGCGGCGCGCGACAGTCGGCGCAGCGCACGCACGCGGCGTGCCACGCGCGCTCCAGCACGTGTAGCAAGAACTTGTCAAGGATGGGCTTCTCGCAGCCGGCGCACGCCATCGCGCCGCCTGCCTCGCCTCGTCCTGCGGAGGAGATGGTGTTAGTGAAAATGGGTAAAACAAATAAAGAACAAATTCTCCTTCGGCTCTCGTACCGCAGTATCTGTAATGCAAATATTTTAAGCCAGTCAGCAAGTTGGTATATATGTTGCAAATAACGTCTATAAGTAGGGCTGACTGTGGTATTCGAACTAGTCTCTCGTTAATAAGCTCTTAGTCAAAATCCCAACAGTTTAGTATTTAGATTTTGAAAATTTGAGACAGGTTGGTAAGTGAAAAATAATATTAAAGGTGAATACGACAAAGGTTAGTGTTTGAAAGAGATGAGGATGTGTCGGTGTGTGATGTGCAAATAAATGATAAAGTGTGGAGCAAGAGAATGAGTTTGTATATTTGGAAAGTCTGTTCACAAGAGATGGAAAGATTGATGAAGATTTGGAAAGGAGAGTGAACGCGGGAGATAAAGTGAATGTTGGTACACATGCGATTGTGACCAACCAGTCGATATCCAAAAATGCTCGGCTGGCTGTTCACAATATTGTGCTGGTGCCTACGCTTATGTACGGAAGTGAGTGAAGCAAAAGGAGTATTCTAGGCTCGTGCAGGTGGCGTTGTGTACTTTATGGCTACCCCGTTGGGAAGAAGGTGAGAGTTTATATTTCCATGAAATTTAAAAGGGCTTCTTTCTATCTATTTTCGCTTGATTATTAGGGTAACTCTTCACCGAATGACTTTATAGGGTATTAAGGCCAACAATACCGAATATATTGTAAATAAAGCCAAACAGATAAATACATAGAAACAAGTTTCACACAATGCAAACCAACCCCTGTTGTTGCCCCAACCGAACACATGATCCAATTCAACACAGAATTTAACCGTCCTTTAATTTCACACATCACAAAACCGAATCAAAAACGTTCAGAGCTTTACAAATCCTTTAGAAACAAGAATTTATGTCCGATCTAGCTCTGAAAATACCTAAAGAGTACATACCCAAGTACCTACATAAATCCCTTGTGTGTGTGTTCGTATGGGTACTCAATACTTCGTTCATCATAAAGTTGGTAGCACTGCAGGCACTAGCATAATGGAATTGAGTTTTACGATCGATAAAGCTTAGCTTGAATAAAGTTTTATTAACATATGTTATTACCGGCACTGGGTGTTACACCTTCAGCTAGGTACCAAGCCACCAAGCATTTCGAACCAGAAGCAGATAAATTTCAATTAGATTTTCCGTTTAAGTGCTAGAAGTTACGATCGGTTAGCAACTCGTGATCGGCAAGGAGTACGTAAACGTCTGGACTGTAAATAACGCGACGTTATACAGGGTTACTGGTAACTCAACGTATTCCTTGCACGACGTCATAGTAGGGTTAAAATGCAACAAATTAAGCCACCAAATGTTGTACCGAAGTTCAGTAGTTTTTGAGTTAGTTACATTTTCAGTATTTTTATGAAAAATCCCAGATTAAATCATTTGGTGTCAATTTAAAAAAGGATTTACAGCGCGACTGTACTGAAATTTAACTTAATATCATAGTTGATGCCGTAGCAGATCTTTGTTCATAATTAAAAGTTCAAAAATGCCAGAAACCTTGGCAAATATCACTAAACAAACATTAATTTTTTTGTGATTTTTGCTGTTAATTCATACAAAATGTTGTCTAGTGAAAAAAAATTGGCTTAATTTGTTGCGTTTTAACCCTACTATGACGTCCTGCAAGGAATACGTCGAGTTACCAGTAACCCTGTATATATAGGTAGGTACGAGTAGGTAGGTTGGCTGGAAAATTCTTGAGAGAGTGGTATTCAATATTTATACATTGCCTACATACCTAACTCTGAAGACATAAAGGTGCATTATAAAGGTATAGATATATCAAGGTAAACGTTAACAAATTCTAGCACATTAAAAACCAACGTAAAGCACAAACTGATAAATAAAAACATCCCTTTATCAATTCTTTATACACAGCTTTGAAACATCACATTGTTATTACACCTTATTATAAAATATACAATGACAAGTGAAGCGGGCGCCCTTTAACAAAAAGAATATCCACATTTTTTTCACATGTGACATTTATTGGCTAAATTTATGAAGGTCGCCGCGGTTTTACATTCCATATTCAAATCTGAACGTCCGATTGGTCGCGCGCCATTTCAGGCGCGTTCAAAAATTCTGTGACGGAATAACAGCCGTTATGGATACGCGGCGGTGCGTGTGATTCCTCGGTTAAATTTTACCGCTGTCACGCTGATTAGCCTGTGGATTTTGGTATTAATATTAATCTGACAGTGTTATCTCTGTTATAACTGGTTTAAGATTATGATAAATGGCTTAAGTGTTACAGATTTGCAGATCGCCAGATAGTTAAGTAGATTAATTAATGTTATAATGTCAAAGAGTATATTTTCTAAATGGCAAGTAGGTGTATGTCAGAGGTATAAGATTTTTCAGGTCATGCTTTATTTAACAGGAGACACCGAGGACATGTCTAAAATATCTTACCCACCTACAAGCCTATGCTTATTTCGTTTCAAACAAAACGACAAGAAAGAAGATTCTTAGCATACATAACTAGGTACCTAAGAACAGTAGGTCAATTCTCGTACTTAAAAAACGTTCAAATTCAAGTCGCAATCTCATTTCAGCGACAATCAATGTCAAAAACCTGTCAAAAATGTATGTAAATTGATTGTAATTTTGACAGATTGAGACTGAGATTAGAATGCGAATGGTCTTAAAAATACGGGAATTGCCCCTCAGTTATTTCACCTGGCAACCAGTCAAATATTACAAATCCCTGAAACTAAATAACCTAATTTCACCAAATATAAATTCTGTATATTTTCCAAATCATCCTGGTTAAGTAAAATATCCTATTTAATTGTAAATTATTGCATTGTGTGGTAAATACAGTTGGTGGAGCTCAAGTTCATTGTTACTTGGTATACCTACAAACACACTGTGGAATCCGTATACCTATCAAAGTATTTATTATTCTGTCCAAAAAAGGAAATGGAAAACATATATAAAAAAAAAATTGTGTTAAAAATATTTTCCAGAAAAACATATGCAAAAACGAAAGAAAAGTATAAACGAACTGTCGTTAAGGTAAGTTTTAAAACTTGAAAAACCATTTACAAAGTTATTTTCACGAAATATTTAAAAGTCGCGATATAAAAACACACAAGCTTGAGGTTACATGAAAAAAAAGCTTCGCAACTTTAAAAACAAAGTGTAAACTTATTAAACACAACATTTTAACGCTAGAATGTCTGTTTGTCATCCAATTACTCAGAAACCGCTGAACCAATTTACATGCAGCAAGGATCCGGGCTAAATAATGAGTAAAACCATACATATTACCTCACCACAACTACAGGTGTATACTGTAAACAACTCTAGATACAAAAAAAAAACAATGTAGCCTTGTCGGTTTTCTCTCATGAGACTGAGCAAGAATTATACAGTGCTTTCAAGCAACGAGCAATAAAAATGTATCGGTTTTTAAAGATAGCAATAAATTCGCTTACCCGACGGCATGAGATCTTATACCTATGGCTTCTGTGTAAAATGTAAAAAACCATGCAGAGAATTATACTTTTCTAAAGCAGACCTACAAAAGAGCACTCTTTTGTAAAAGTAGATAACTATTTAATACCGTCTTTCAAAAGTTATAGCAATACCATGACTCAAACTTTAAGCTCTACAAAAGGTATCGTCAACTACAAAGTCACTCAATTTCTATAGTAAGACTACCCCGGTAAAGTTCTTGAATTTCAGAATGGAAAATATTACATTATAGAGTGGTGCTGGACTTAGTTTTATCAAATTCACCAATTGGACCGTGTACCTAGCTTCTGACGTCCTATGGGTGTTCATGAAGGTTTATGACAAATAAAATATTTATAATTTGAATTTTGAAATATTTTCTGCACTTACATATGTACACATAATACAGTAACAAACGACATTGTCGATTCATTTCTGAGATGACCAAAAGCTGAAAGTAACTCCGAATATTCTTTTGTTAAGACAACTTTATGTAGGTAGGTACTTTGGTAAAAAGGCATCATAGTAAAAGATTGAAATACACCATTTGGAATGCCTAAAAAGTAAACTAACAAAAACAGTGCCCAAAACTTCTTTGGTAAAGTGATACTTCAAGCTCTAATGGTCTATCGAGAAGCAGGCGTCAGAAAAGTGCAATAACAATTTTTTTGACAAATTGTATTGGCGACAGAAGTATCTACCTAACTAAAGACGAATGCCAGGAATAGTTTTGAAAACACAAAAGATCTTTGCAGCTCAGCCGAAAACAAAGCTTTCATAAGTAATTTCGATGAAGAGAAAAATTTAAATTAAAAATTAAATTAAATATTCATTTATTTCAGGAAATTGTTCAAAGCACTACAAATTAAATTGACAAATATAAATTAAAACCATTGCATTAGAAAAATCACTTAGGAAATTTTATACGAAATTGCTACAAATAATTAAAGTCGAAACTTCCCGGTTTATTGATGATTTTTAAGGCATACATTGCAAATCTGTGCTTCTATCAAAAAAATTAGCAGAAAATTGAGGCATTTTAGTCTATAAAGCCTTAACAGCCAATTCTATTTAAAACATAATATTATATTTAGATAGACAGTTATACCTACTTCTTATACTAAATTAAATAACAAAAACTTAAAACATAATTGTACCGACAGATTGTTCTCAAAACTGGCATCAATTGTGAAAGAAGGGTGAATGAAATACTTAAAGTGCCAGTAACTACACTGAAAGCCTATAAAGTCACTTCGAGACCATTTTTGAATAATGAAAAAGAAGAAAACATCAGAAAAGTAGCTGTAACTAGCTGCTATCTCGTTATGCTGCTGAATAGGTAACTGTAGGTAACCAAAGTTTTGTATTTAATCTCGTGCACCAACGAAGGCACTAAGATGATCTGGATACTTCAAGTAATCCGATAGTGAAAGTGGCATATCAGTCAGTTAAGCCGATTATAGCAAATCCTTGACTTACTAACAAAACTTTCCTCGTAAAGTATTTTATGGCCATACTTATAAAACATGTGTCTAAAACTAGGTTGTGTATGAATGTGAATCCAGCAAACAGAATTATCTGATTGCAAATTCGATTCGAATGATGTCATTTGTTTTATGAAAATCTGTTACTTTTCATCGGGCCTGCCTATTGTTTTGTTATTCTAAAGTCTGCCACTATCAATGACTTTATGACTACAACGCCGTATAACTGTAGTAAGTGTTACACTATATTTATATTTAAATTACCTAAGTTCATGGGCGAAATTGGATTACACACCATTTTACCATTGTTCGTATGACTCTTTTTTTTTCTAAACAGCCCTGCTCGCGTAGATAGAAGAAAACAAAGCGTATATTTTTTTACTACGTTGATATATTAGAAGTCCAAACAATGTTAAAATAAAGACAAGTAAAATAAAATAGAAGATTAATTTATCAGAGAAGAAAAGATTTACCTTCATGGATGATTTTGTTAGCTCTTGTATAAATTGAGAAATGGTTTCTGATATTGATTAAGTAAAGATAATAAACAGACTCTGCATTCATGTTTTTCTTTCTTATACCGCTCATAACAAACTATGTGGAAAAATAACTACCACTAATTAATTAACTGTTTCACAAGCATCTGATAGTAAGACGCATTCAGATCTACCTAGAGTACCTAGAGAATAACAGTTTTCTATGAAAGAGTAGTTTTTCAGTATTTGCATCAAGCCTTTCCTCATAGGTATCACCTAACCGTTTTTAACTATTCACAAATTAATCTTACTTTACACTAGAAGGAAACATTACCATTTTTAATTCCTCAAAAAATTAAGCAGATCATACAGTTGATCCCAAAAAGAATTAACCAAAGAGTTTGGAAGTTTTGAGAATATATTTTTTAATTTTGCATTGTTCTCTTTCCTGTTCAGTAAGGGACAAAACTTTTGAATGTTTTAAAGGTGTTTTAAGAAGCTTATCTAAGGATTCTTTGAGTTTACCTGTTTGTGGAGATTCGTTGATAAAGGAATTATACGAATTTTGGGAACGTAATGCTTCTCTATTCTTAAGGTTCGCGTCAAAACTGTTTTGTCCTTTATGGAAGTATAAATTGCTATTGTGTGCTTGAACTTTACAGTGTTATCAACGGTTACGGTATGGATATAATATACCTATATTTAGTCCGAACACCTTTGTAGCAAAACTTGTCAATTTTGTTGCTATCCTGGAAATTTTACCGTAAGTAAAGTACCGTTCTTATTTAGAAACTTCTGTTTGTATTATTTTGATTCATTTCTGATTAGGTACTAAATATCTTTTTGCTCTTGAATCTTTTTTTTTAAGATTCTTGCCTAATTTTTCATTGTAGTTGTATCTGTACCTGCAAGTTCTTCTTCTTGCTTATTTCAAATACCTAAGTATTTATAATTTAAGAATACTAAAGTTAGAATACAAGGGGGAGTAAATCTCTGGATATTGTGGGATCTCTAGTTTTTGTTGTTGTCTTTCCTGTTGTTAGATCTGGTCTTATTATTCCTTTTTATAGAATTAATAACTTTTATAATAATCTCTGTTTTTATCTAGATTTATTCCACATGAATACACGGTTGTTTTTTTTTTGTTTTTTTTTCTTCTGTCTATGAATGTTGACATTGAAAAGATTAATATTTTTATTGATAACGGATTAGTAAGAAACGGTTCTTACACTGTGTTTCGATAGAAAAAATATCACAAAAACTATTAGAAAAAGTGGTTCAATGTTGCTGACAGTAAGAATACAAGACCTAGACATATTTTACGACAGAAAGAGCCTTATTTTTTAGTAGATAGTACCTAAGTAGTAGAGCAAGTTACATGCAGTAACATTGCAAAATTACGTGCGAGAGCTGTAGGCCTATCTTGTAGAGCCTAGGCCTAAGACAAGAGCCGATTCTGAAACTATCTGTGGTTACCACATATTAATAGATCATCGGCTGATATCTTGTCTATGTTTACAACTTAGTTTGATAGTCATAGATTTAAATAAAGGTAGAATTGAAAAGAAGAAAAAAGATTAGTGCTACTTTTTTAAGTTTATTTCACTGATTTTAGTAATGAGTGAAGTGATACATTTTTAAATACCATAGTGGGTACCGATGAACTTAGTTTCTGTTAGAAACAGGTTTGTTATCAGAACAAAACCGGAAAATTAAAAATGAAAACAGTGACGTGAAAGAAGAAAAAGAATACATCACAAAGCACATATTTACCACTGTTACGATGTATTTACATAAATATAATAGAATAAAAACATAACATGATGACAACAACCTCCATACGGCATAGTTGCACTCCACGAAACAGTTTAACTAAGACACAGGACACTAACTTTTACCAATGTGGTGCTGATGAAAGGGGGCATGGGCCCCCCGTCCTGCGGCAAGGAAACCCGCCACTTCGGCACCCTGTACACGGCACTGCACAACACACCGCGACGGCGGTTCAACACACCCAACACGCGCGACGCACAAACGCGTACTGACGAAAAAGCTAGCGTTTTCCGGCGGCCGCGCATACACAACTGAGACAGCAGTATGTTGAGTAACTAAGTGCGAAAGAGAAAGGTAGAGTAGCGCTTAGAAACAGGCGTGGTTGAAGTAAGCAGCCACTAACGTTCAGGGGGTGGCGCCTGCGGTATATTTTTCTACAATTTTTTTTCGTGCGTGTTTCTCTTCGGTAGTGGTATTTCATTTTGTAGGACACGTGCGCCGTTCGCAGTAAATTTAAATTGGCTCGCCGGTAGATCGAGTGGTAGCTCCACGTAATTATACAGACAGGATTTTTCGGTTACTTCTCTAGCCGGACCGGTGTCTTATTTTAGTTATTTTTATATTTTTATGCGTTCTCTGTTGAATGTTTTGACTGGGGGCGTGATCTCTATGTTTATGTAAACTGCCCGCCTCTAGACGTGTTCGTTCGTTTCTTTATTTTTATTTTGTGATCTCGGTTCGCGATGCGGTATGTAGGCGTCGGTAGTTCGACCTGATGTTAAATTAATGTGCTACCACCGAATTAATGAAATTTGATAGTGTAACATCTCGGTAAAGCTCGGTTATTGAAGTTTGCGAGTAGATTAATCTATAGGTAGGTATAACATTCAATGGTGCGGTATTAATTTAATTTGACATAGAAGGTAATTTAGTTCATAGGTCGCCAAGATCTTTTTGAAATAAGTAGATATTGAACTCGTTGCTAGGGTAGTTAGTTTCTTCATTTAATCATTCATTAATTGATAGAAAATAACAAGGTGTTTAGTAAAACAGCTGCCACATTAATCTCGTTAACAGATGCTCTACAAAAAGCGCTATTTAAGTAAATTAGGTACCTAGGTAGATACTACGAAGACTATTACCTACTACTTAAGACTTCACCACGATTTTAAGGCTGCCTTTCCACCAGAAATGTGCGAGGTACCTACTTAGATAAGAGACAAAGCTAAGCCATGAAGCTATGTAGGACCTATCTTTTTCCACCCGAGCAGAGCGGGAATGTAAAAACTCAGCTTCGTTGAACCCTTCTCCACCATAACTAAGCCAAGCTACGCTATGAAATGCAAACGATCCTATTGGTTGATATCTTGCTGAAGTATCTCAAGTGCCCATGTACCTGCTCTTTTGAGGATAGGTATACCTACGCTATTGACACTGCTATTAACACTTAGAGCGGAGAAACGTTATAATACCTACGTACAATTTGATAAACGCCATTGGACACAACGTTTAATCACGTCAGCAAAAAATATGTCTTTCTTGAAATAACGGCTTAGCTTACCTATACCAATTCCTTCAAGCTACGTCATCGCGCCGTATCACTTTAAATTTTCGTACTGCTAGCGCCACTCCACGTTAGTTTTTGTACACTTTATAAGGCTACTCACACACATAGGTACCTACATTCTAATTACCTAGGTACGCATACAGTGCGCCGCGCAGCAAACATTTGAATACCCAGATGCTCAGCTGAAAGTGTTAACGTAGCCGTCTACTGAGCCCAACCCATCTAAAAAGAGCGGTCGATTCGAAAAGTACCTAAGCAGAAGAAGGTTGATATGATACAGAGTGGCAGGGACATCGACCAGCAACTATTACCATGGATCAAATAGGTACATGATTCTGAGCCCCCCTAGCGTAGAAATTTTTATCCGTTATAAAAAAAAAACTGTTGTTAGATACAAAAGTGCAATACCTACGCGGTCAAAATCTATGAAACAGCAATATTTTTATTAAATAACAGACGTAAAATTTTGTCTGGACTTTAAAAGAGACTGTGACCTCTGAGTTTGTTTCGGCCTTTCTTCTCAGAGTAGTCAGATAGGAAACGCCGACCTCATCTAGTTTAAAAAAAAATATGATTGACGTGTAAAAGTGTTTGTTCAAACCTACTTACAGAAATAAAATCATTTATCATTTAATGTCGAGGGGTCCAGAATCATGTACCTAGGTACCTACGCGATGGATGTACCGACCGTAAGTACATCCATCGCTTTGCAGCTTAGCACATCTCGGGTACCTACCTAAACTCCCCACACGACTTACACGCGTTCATCCAATTTCATTTTGCTTTTCATTTGTGTAGTTTGACGGTTGGGTGGATTCCTCTTCCAAGGTCTATAGTTAGGCATAGGAGGGATAAACATATTAACCATGTCTGAAAGACGGTTGCATAGGTTGTTATGAGGTAAGTATTAGCTGCAGACAGAGCGCCATGGCTGCCCAACTACTTCCATCATTAATTCTTTTACCTTTATCCCATATTTAATAAGACTGTCTATTAACTAACTTAGTGTAACTCTAGTAAGCCTGTTATTCGGTCGGAGTTTGTCTAGTAGACTTTAAGACAAGTCTATAATAGACTTTAAGACAAGTCTTTAGTAGACTTTGAGACAAGTCTTTAGTAGACTTTAAGACAAGTCTTTAGTAGACTTTAAGACAATCTTTAGTAGACTTTGAGACAAGTCTTTAGTAGACTTTAAGACAAGTCTTTAGTAGACTTTAAGACAATCTTTAGTAGACTTTAAGACAAGTCTTTAGTAGACTTTAAGACAAGTCTTTAGTAGACTTTAAGACAAGTTTTTAGTAGACTTTAAGACAATCTTTAGTAGACTTTAAGACAAGTCTTTAGTAGACTTTAAGACAAGTCTTTAGTTGAATTTAAGACAAGTATTTAGTAGACTTTAAGACAAGTCTTTAGTAGACTTTAAGACAAGTTTTTAGTAGACTTTAAGACAATCTTTAGTAGACTTTAAGACAAGTCTTTAGTAGACTTTAAGACAAGTTTTTAGTAGACTTTAAGACAATCTTTAGTAGACTTTAAGACAAGTCTTTAGTAGACTTTAAGACAAGTCTTAGTGAGGCAGACTTGATACCACGAGGTGTAGTAGACCCTTTACGGTCGGCGCAACATGTCTTTTTCTTCAACACCCACATCTGCATTAACCGCCAAAGTTACCCCCTTTCTAGCCATGACATCTTTCGCACGTTCCATCTATCTTTTCTTTGGTCTTCCCCTACTCATTCGATCCACATTCATAATTGTCTAGGTGCTAAAAACCTTCCTCACAAGATGTTCCTCATTCCTCCGCATCGCATGCCCAAATAATGACAACCGATTTCATTAGTCCAGGCTACCTGTCTTCTTGAATTATTTCACTAATTGATGGCCGTCTGCCCACCGGGGTATCGGCAAAAAGATAAATAATACTTAGCATCAAAATTAGAAATATTAAATTAGAAATCACATTGATTCCAATGACTGTTCCAAAAACTATACAACTTGAGCAGGGTTTGTTGACACTTTAATACTGCCTACCTATCTGATGATCACTCAATAAAGGGAATTGGTGACACATGCATCAGTATTTAAAAGGTTTCAACTTCATGTCTTACCACTTTTTCTGACAATTACTTAAGCATTGTTTGAATAACATTAGATATTAAATTGTAATTGAAAAATCTTCCAAGAAAATTGAGGTTATAAAATTAATCTCAATTGTCAAATGAAAAACATCTTTATGGTGATTTAAAATTAGAATTTCTGGTTTAAGGTATTTAAATAATGAAATCAAAACACTACTTACTTTACGACTTATTTACGAGTTACTTTTGAGAGAATTAGACATAAAAAGGCTTAGCAATCAATTTCATCCCAACCAACTTCAGGTGTCAAAAAATTATGTCATTTAATAACAGTCCTTCATCGGTGACCTACTTTTATCTTTATCATCTGTTTTATATAGGTAGGTACTGCTTTACTGTTTAGTATGGTTTATGGGTCAATCAACGTTATAATGGTAAGAGGCACGATGGGGTTGATATATCTGTTAAGATAAAAACCCCAAAACAAATAAAGAGGGAAAAAAAATCGTCGAAGAAAATTGAGGTTATAAAATAAATCTCAATTATTGTCAAATGACAAACATCTTTACGGTGATTCAAAATTAGAACTTCTGGAATAAGTATTTAAATAATCAAATCAAAGCTCTCGATTTGTAACTGGCACTATAAATTAGCATCCACATATAGGTAGGTTTTGTGATCCATTTGTTAACATTTTCATCAGACGCTTTTTGAACAGACCAAACTTACCCACCTTCACGTTTGCCCTAGCAAAGGAAAGATCCAATAAAAACAAAGATGGCGCACTCTACGCCGTAGCCCGTACCGTCGTACGTAGCGCCAAAATGGTCAATACCGGTACGGCGCGGCGGCGGTACCTACCTAAAAGAAAGCGGGTGATTTAGGTAGGGTAAAGTAGTTGGTATATGTTATCATAATTCAACCTGTCAGCATGTACAGTGTATTTGGTATACAGGCAGCTATCTGCAACAATTTTCAAACAATTTTGTGGATGGGCTCATGAGTCAATACTTTTACATCACTCTCTTAAGACTTATCTACACACAACATAAATGTATATTGACAGTGTAGTGGAAAGATGAAGATTGATTCTGTATACCAAATAGCTTGTTAGATAAGATAAAATAAGAGTTATGATAGATAGATAAACCATTTAAGTATTCAGTGCCCACAAAAGACGTAGCACATCACACAAAAGCACAATTAAATTATAACAAATTAAATGACATGATTGTTCAGCTGTAGGTATATGTACTTGTAGTGTTCTTCAGCAATTGAATAATATCTAGATTATAGAAATAAAAACTGGCCAAGTGCGAGTCGGACTCGTACACTAAGGGTTCCATACCACAAGGCAAAAATCACAGAACGCAAACACGTTTCTTGTATTATAGAGACCCTTTATATTATTTATATTTTTGTATTAGCGGTAATAGAAATACACATTCTGTGCATTTCAACTGTCTACCTATTACGGTTTTTGAGATACAGCCCGCTGACATACAGACGGATGGACAGCGGAGGCTTAGTAATAGGATTCCGTTGGCACCTTTTGTGTAAGGAACCCTAAAAATTCCGCAAAAACTAGATCCTGGCTTAGACGCAGGATGCATGCACCGCCCTTAATTAATTACCCACCCCGTTTGTCAGATTGATTAAAATCCACGATTTTTCATCAGTCGGATAGACACAAAAGATCATGAACTCATCACTCTCAAGATTTTTTGGATCCTACATGCATTGCAACACCAATTGCACCGTCTAGTCTAAATAAAAAGACACAAAAAATAAATGCACGGATCAGTGGAATACCTACTATTTAGGTATTTCTTTAGTTGATTGAATTACCTTTATCATTAGGTATACATATAATATGATAGTTTACGCTCAAAATTTTGAGAATAACGCGACGAAAAAAAAAGTTTGAGCTCTGTTTTACGATTGTTTTATCATAATACTATTTTAATATTATGAAATATTTTTGAAAAAGTCTTTTCTTTCATCATTTGACAATACACGTAATTTTTTTCTGGCTTGTAATATGTACTGATACCTACGCCTACCTGTGCGACAAAAAACTGAGCGTTTTACGGTATCCTACATTTGGGGTTGGGCAGCGCCTTAAATATGACAGGTAAAAAACGTATGGGTAAGTAAGTAGGTAAACACTGGCGTTTATAAACTTACCAAAGATGTAAACAACAATGGCCGCTCGATTTTTTGCTCGCTAATTTGAAGAAAGAAAGAAAGAAAATGCGTTTGTTTGCGGTAAACATGACGCAAAAAATAACACAAACACAGAAAATATGAAAAGGTTGGGGGAAACATGCGTCACATCTACGCAAAACGGCTATCGCTCAGCATTATGCCGCGACCCTATGCAAGACAGAGCCCCAGCGCTGGTTTTCAGCGGCAGCCGGCGCTGACGTAGTGACGTCGTCCGGTGAGGCAAACAATAGTTAGGACGCTGTACCAGTACAGCGTACTTACGAACGTTGCACTTAAATAAAAATAATATGAATGTTATAGAATATACTAAACAGACATGTAAAAGGAAATAGACATGCTACGAGAATATCATCCTCAATAACGTTTTACGCTTTATGGCAACATTTCAAAGCGTCTTATTTGACGTACACACGGCTACAGATCCAGCTATAAATTTCCAGTATAAGCTGATCTCGCATTGTATAGGATTTCCTTACAATGAGAGGTCAGTGTAAACTGGAAATGTATAGCTTGATGTGTAGCCGTGTGTACACCCAACATACGTACACCAAAGAAACGCTATGATGTAAGGAATTACAAAATGGCCAATGATGTAATGTGTTACTAATATTATGCAAAAGTTATGTGTCAGTGCTACAAGCGTTGGTGTGTGAATGTGAAAGATGAGATGAGATGGACCCAGTAAAAATACCAAAACCTTGGAAACTGGAGGGTGGAGGGTGACCCGACATGCCGAACATTTCCTTATGAGAGCTTTGGTGCTCCAAAAACAGGAAGTTATGAGAAAATAATGTAAGTCAGAGTCACGAATAGAATTAGTTAATTTGTTTTAGTGATGTGTTTGTGTAGGTGTGTGTCAGGTTCATTGTAAGTTTAAGGGTAAGGTAATCCAAAAGGTGGTAGCCGTACGGCTGATCCGGGGCTACCGCACGATCTCGGGCGAGGCGGCAAGCCTCCTTGCCGGACTGCCGCCGTGGGATCTGGAGGCGATAGTCCTCGCGCGCTTGTATGAGTGGCGCGCGGAGGCACTACGCCGGGGGGAAACCCCGCTTCCGCGGCAAATCGCGGCGGAGCGGACGGACCTCCGGCGCGATCTCATGGCGGCATGGATAGAGCGACTGTCGCAACCCAGCGCAGGGCACGCCACGACAGCGGCGGTAAGACCCCTCTTTGAGGAGTGGCTAGAGAGGCGTTACGGCGTCCTCACCTACCGCCTGATGCAGGTCCTCACCGGACACGGATGTTTCGGGAGGTTCCTGCACATCAGCAGGCGGGAGGAAACGCCCGGGTGTCACCACTGCGATGATCGCCCCGAGGACACGGTGGAGCATACGGTGGGGGCCTGCCCTGCATGGGCGGAGCACCGCCGTGTCCTCGTAGAGGCGATCGGCAGCGGCAGCGACCTCTCACGCCCGGCTCTGGTTCAAGCCATGGTCCGGGGCGAGGGGGAGTGGGAGGCAGTCGCCTCCTTCTGCGAAGCAGTCATACTAGCGAAGGAGGTGGCGGGACGGGAGAGGGAGAGAGTCTCCCGTCCATGCCGCCGCGGTGAACGCTCCGGGCGTCGAGAGCCGCGTGACGACTCCCGGCCACCGTAGGCGCGGGCCTGCGGGCGGTGAGTAACGGGTAGCTCACCGTCCGATCAGGACCAGGCCCGTGCTGGACGGCGCGTACGTGTTCCACGCGCGCCTCAAAGAGATGTCAGCATCGAAGAGGGGGCCCACTAGGGCCCAAGCCTGCCGGGAAAGCGGGATCATCCGAAAGGGGTACCGCTGACCCGGAACATAAAGGGCCAAGGAAGGAACACGGGTGGGTTTTAGTCAGTAAGAGTCTGACACTCCCTTCCGCTCCACCCAGAGCGGGAGAGGTAATTTGATGACTTCCCATCCTTAAAAAAAAATTTAAAAAAAAAAGGGGTAAGGTAATCGATGTTACAATTATACCTACTTATACTTTTAGCGCGTAGAGTAGATTAAATTATTAGAATTTTGATAATTTCCTTCTTTTTATTAGGAATAATTTACTCCAAATTAGTCGTTTTAATGATAGATCATTTCATATGTACAAAAAATATTTAATTAAAATAAAATCTTAATACCTATACCTACTTACGACACTATTATTTTTTCTATAAATGTGTAGGTTACCTACCTATTAAAATACCGTCGATAATTATTATGTCACATCACTTAAGTACCTAATTCAATGACAAAATTTAGATGATACAAAAAGGATGCCAGTCATTTGGCAATTTTGTATGAATTCAAAAATCGTCCCAGATTTTCGCTATAGTTGATGAATAAGTAGTAGTTACCTACCTATTTATTTAATCGTTTACTGGGGTTCCACAGGATGAAAAAGTGACTGATAATACCTAGGTAGGTATGTGCTATTAGGCGCGTAATCAGCGAGGCGCAGATTGGCGTTCTACTCTTAGGCACAAAAGGATCCGCCGATCCAGGGACGGGGGACAGGGGCACGTGCCCCCCAAACGGCTTATGTAAAATAAAATCGAATCGTCTGAATAGAGTGGCCTGAATGCCTATCCATAAAGACATTGCTTCAATGATGAACGTTGAAGAAGTACCTACTATAAATCTTCAGCAGCGGTGGCGTAACTACTAAGGTTAAAAGTGGTGCAATCAGTTCATACTTAGGCCCAGAGGTCTGCTGAGCCGGTGCATTGTTATCAGCCTCTAACGGCGAGAGGATTTCAGGATAACATAGGTAGGTATAGGTACCTAATGCTAAAAAGATAGCCCGAGGAGCCTCGCGCGTCCGTATACACAGATTGCCTCAACTCATGAACAATATTTAGCTAATAAGTAATAAGAATGGTTAAAAGAAAAACTAACCTAAACAATTAGAGGTGGGGTACTAAAATTATTGAGCTCGCTTCGCTCGCTCTTGCAGCCCAGGTTCTCTCTTAAACTTTAGATACTTACTACCTATGAAAGTAACTCTTATTTATGTAGGTATCTATGATAAAAAGAAGACCTAGGTATCCTATCTGAGGCGGGGTGCTAAAATTGTAGTTATTCTTATAATATGTCATTGAAAAAGAATGAATCCCAAAAACAGCCTCAGTACGATACTAGACTGGAGACACTTCTTACTTGTCTGGGCCATGAAATAAATCCTGGATCCACGTCTGCATATGCAAGTTTAATGTCGTTGCTTTTAGTTCCTGGGCACTAACTCTTGAATATGAGAAGTCAGTTTTTTATTTTAACAATTTGACTATAAAACTTAAATTGTAGGCACCTACCTACGTATCAAATCACAACTGTCATTATTTTTGCAGTTGAAGTATGAAATGCCTATTAAATAACACGGCAAATTGACGTTGTGTCAGGTTTTTAAACAATTAATTTCCCTGACCTTATAGGTATACCTACGTTGTTGGGTCCATATTATATTGGTAGGTAGGTATTACTACTAATTTTATGTCATAACAAGAACCTTGCGACCAAATGACACAATTCACTTACATAAATTGTTACTTAAATACAATCTGTACTTAGAATCCGGTACCTATCGCGTCTATTGCATAAATTAATAGCGAAGTTATCGTCACGTATGTATCTACCTAATACATAAGTACCTACTCAATGGTATGGTAAATAAATGTAGTAGTACCTACCTAATAATAAAAAAAATCCATAGAAGACAAGTTGTTGGAGAAAAAACAGCCAAGCTGAAGTGGGTGTAACGTGGTGGGCTGACCACGTCTCTCGAATGCACTCGGAGATTTGGGCAAAGATCAAAACTCAATCTCAAAGCATTTTATTTTAATTAAACTATTCACAGGAACTTTTGAATTGTCAAGGAGTCAGTCAGTCAGAAATATGAAACTAGTTGTCCATTACAAAGCGTAGTAGGTACCTACCTTTGGAGAAGAACGGGCAAGGATCGTCTCTCTTACTCACTGGATACCTGACGGAGGACATCGCCGTCGAGGTTGACCGCCGCGAAGGTGGTGGAAGGTAGCGATCTGAATAGGTTTGCAGGGAGGACGTCGGCAGATATTGCAAATGCTAGAGAGATCTGGAAGCAGATAGGGGAAGTCTTCGCCAAGAAGAGGGAAATGATATTGCTAAAGTTTGTATCTGAACAAACCGTTGCGCCGCTTGCGATGGCAATAGTTACGGGCGAATTTCTGTAGTGATTGTTTTCATAAGTCAAATGTCAAATCCTTAGGGAAATCAGATTCTTAATATAATAAAGATCAATGGATACTAACTGCCAGTCACTGCCCATTCACTAGGAATAATCTCTTATGAAAGCCGGGCGATGGGACGATCTATTCATAGAATTGATTAAAGCGAATATAGAAACTAATTAAAGTTGGTAGCTATTTATGTATTTGATGGATTCATGTGAATGGAAGTAGGTTTAAAATAACATAATATTTGGTAGGCACCTATACCAGTCTATAATTATCTCGAGGTGCAACACCCAAGAGCACGGAGATGCCTCGGCGGCCGGTCGCCAGCACGGCGATTCCTGGCTCTGTGTACAGCAGCCGACACTTATTAACACCCGCTCGAAGAGTGCATTGTGTGGGAATCCGCCGGGTCCTGGTCGACCGGTTCGAGCAATACCTCTCTGTGCTTGTCTGTGGCAGTAGTCCTCCTGTGAGTCCGTCATCGTGCAGAAGGACGCTGCTGAGCAGGAACGGCAGACCTGACTCAAACTTAAAGCATTTATTTCAATTAAAGCCTTAGGCACTTTTGAGTTCTCAAAGGGCCGGGATTCCGCTTGAAGACGAAGGTAACCGCCTCGGCACTTCTTGCAAGACTGTACGCCCTTCACCTCTGCCGACCTTTACAAAAACTGACTGAGGCCCTCTGGCATGGGCGTACCAAGAGGGGAGTCTGGACCTGGACTGACTTACGAGGCATTCCCACTAAGGGCATATACGTAATTTAATAGCTTCAAATAAATTACGTACCTAACTATGCCGTAAGTATCTACTACAGGAAATCGTAATTTGTCCCCATCTAGTTGATTTCCCCCCGCTAAAAGCTGGTAATGTCACTCTGGAGTTGCGGACGTACGGGGAGACTGGAGACTCTGCACGTTCCCCGCAGTCTCCATTTCAGAGAATCAGCGATTTGCAGACAAATCAAAAGACAAAAGTCCACAACTATTGCTCATTTATAGTTTCCATGTTTGAAGTGAAAACTTCTTTAGCCCCGTTGTGATTTGAAACTCGATGAAACGAAAAAGCGACATTATAAAGAGACAAACACATACATCTATAGGATTTACCGTTCTCTGTCTACGGGATTTACCGTACGAGAGAATGAGATAGAATACATTATACACATGTTTTAAGAATAGGTATTTTGCATGCAGCAGTAAGCACTTCAAGCAAACTTTATCAAATCTCATATAAAAGACCGTAGCGACATCTAATCCATTGGCAATAAACAATCTTTACAGCGCCATCTAGTGTCACAGCTTCTATAAATTTCTACTGGTCTAGCAACGTCCAGAGAAAATTGACAGTAGTTGATTAAAATTTCACTAGATGGCGCGAAAATAAAATGATGTATCCAGGTATTTCTAACGTCTTATTCCGACGTAAATAAAGTTCAAACGCAAATTCTGATAAAAAAATACTAGTATTTTTTACTTTGTGGGATACTTTATATCGTGTCCAGCGCACAGAACACTATTACTCCTAGCGGAGGTCCATCGTGTCCTGTTGTCTGCACATTGCAGGAACTGATGAACGTTATTGAAGGTACCCAACTCGTAGCCATTTCCTCTGGCTATATTTTGATTGAAAAAGATTTACAGTTCGTAGGTATTTCATTAGAATATTTCCTCAGTTTGGATTACTCGTTATAGTGAGTGCAAGATAAGAATAAAAAATGGGGCAAAGGAAACCCAAAGATCAAAATACAAGTCTTTTATTTTCCGCAAACTCACACACTAGTATAAAAATATGAATTTATTTTTTACAATAAATGCATCAAGAAGGTAAATTGATAGAAGGCAAGCAGACATAATAAATAACGTCATTGACAACAAATTCAAATCATCACGTTTTGTAAAAGCTGCTTTAATTATCTTGGCAAGTATATAACGTTTGTATACTTTCTTAGTAGTCACAATATAATATTATACCACACTCAAACCGCTTAAAATTACTTGGCAACTTACACCTATACGAAATCTTTGTTTATTATCACACAAAAACATCTTTCAGTCGCTTTAAAATACACAAGATAAATGTTCAAAATATATTTTTAAGCTCTAAACTAAACTAAAGGCAAACTTACAACAAAGTCATATGGTTGCTTATAACCTTAATCTTATTAGTACCAACTTCATTTGAATTTTAATAGTTTATTATATAAATAATCTTTTGGTCAGTCTTTTAGTATACCTATAATATTTTTATTTATAAACAATTGTACGTAATCGGTCCGATGTTCCGAAGCTGTTATCTGAAATTAATATCGCTGTACCAAGGCGCATTATAACTAGATCTGTACCTACGCAGTACAGCTATTATATACTTACTATGTCCTCATCAAGAACAAAACTTGTTCTTGATGATTTATGAACCGATTTATGGCTTAATATAATATAATCCACAATAGCAGCAACCTTGAGACCTTTGCCGACACGTTTTACCAATTCCGTAAAAAACTTATGATCCCCAACCATTCTTATCATTTGATCACATTTATTGCAGCCGTCTCACGTATAATAATCACACCAATATTAAACTGAAAACTATTATTTACCTACTAATTAATTAAGAAAATCTGTTGTTGTATTTTCTTTTATATTGTCTTCGTGGCAACTAGCTCTTATCATCTTTCATGTAACAAAAAATGAGTTAGTTTATTTTAAAGCACATTTTAATAATTTGCTTAATTGATATGTATTTTTTTATCTATGTCTAAGCTGTGTAGTTCTTTAAGTGACAAATTCACCATACCAACAGATTTATAAGTTCTAGTAATATTTATGTTATTAGTGAATAAGTCGTTGGAGTACCTTTATATAAATAAATAAATAAAGTTAAGGCTTTATGGCAGATACAGGACATTGGCATAGTCCAGAAAACGCTGTGGACAAGCCTATATCAAGCAATGATAGGCATAATAGAAAGAAGCAGCCTGATAAATAGATAGGACTGCTCATCTAGGAGTTAATCTTTGTAAGTAAGTACATATTGGTATTTACTTACAAAATAGTTCGTCTTCTATACAAGGTTTAATTAATGCAAACAATACTTATTTCACTTTCTTAATGAAGCTTCACAACAGAAAAATTGGTTACAAGTATCTAAATATGACCTCTCCATGTTACCTCATAAAGATAAAACAATGAAAACCGTTCGTTGTGGACTGCAACCGGCGCCTTTATAATTTCTAACGTGATGACATCATCGTGGAAGTCAAAAAAATTATAAAAGCGCAGATTGAAAGGGACTAACGTCTAAAGCATAAGTTCTCAAACTTATTTTGGTCACCACCCTTAATTTTTTATTTTTTTTACTACTATTTCTCCCGATTTTTTTAACTTAACATCTTTAGCGAATCTGAAACAGCTATTGGTGCCGATTCCCTTGTTCACAAACTAAACTAAATTTAAGTTCATTGCATCTTTTTCTTTCTATTTCATTAAGAAAAGGACAGAAGATACATTTTAGTTTAGTCCTGTCAAATTAATCAGCGCCTGACACTACTCCATACAAGTTTAGACGTGATTAAAAAGTTGACAACTAAAATTACATCAAATTTGCCACGACTATGTTTAAACGTGTAATATTATATATATTCGTAAGATACTCCCCCTAATTTTCTCTGGGACTTCTACTGCCCCCCTGAAAATCACAAACGCCCACGAGGGGGCGTTATCGCCCACGTTGAGAAACTATGGTTTAGAGGTACAACTAGACTGGCCGATCAACGTCAGTCGATGACATCGACCTTTCAGGCCGATTATGGAGGGTAGAGGTAAGGAGAACTCTCTATGTATGAAAAGTGTTCGTCAAAATGTGGTACATAAGGGTGGCGCTACAGTAGCCATCGGGAAAATTTTAAAAGCAATAATTTTAGGTTATGTTTACAAAATAATGTTGGACTACGTAAATTGATGAGCTATGGTATACTGGACTGCAGCGCCGCAGCCTCCTTATAAGCCCATTCCCACCGGCTTCCCTTCAGAAGTTTGGAACACAACCACTCTCTCAATGGCACAATCAGTACTTTTAAAAGTAGAGAAAAATTACAAAACGCCTACACTGATGGACATTAAATCAACAAAATTTGCTCTTTTACAACATATTGCTATAAAGTAAACCGCAGGAGCGATCGGCTTATTCGCCGATAAAATCTCTTAGCAAAAGAACGTCATGACGTCACTTGAAGGTCACTACCCAGCCCGCCATATTAGAACTAAAGTAAGCCGACTCTGAGCGTCTTACTCGGATAATCGAGCGAGATGTATATAGGAAATATGTGCGCGCGAGCGGGATGGGTCGTTATCCGTCGTTGAATTTCGTATCGAATCGGACGAATGTTTGATGACATTTTATGTTGACAGACAATTTAACGTAATTACATTACATTAAAACGACCATAGCTTGCATGCGTTGTTGATTGAATTTATATTTGAATTTAATAGTTAGCTATTTTAGAATTTATTGCTTGGTATAAAATAGTGATTTGTGTATTTTTTTAGTTGAACTGTGTTTATTTGTGTTGTTGTTGTGTGTAGTGAAAGCAGTTACATAGACGTACGTTGAAATTAGGTATTTGCGGTAAGTAGATAGTGTAATAAGTTGAAATTACTAATTTAGAGTAAGTAGATTTACAAAGTAGCAGGTCAGTAGGATGGCGGGTTTAATAGCTTTAGATTGCTGCTTGACAGATTATTTGCTTTGTGAGGAAACATGCTTTTCAAGGTTAAGTTTTCTGGCTTACCTCTCTCAATATTTTCACCCTTCGCCACTGCTGGACTGTCACTAACTACTCTAGTCACTAAAAATATTAAATTTTCTAACTCGGCATACTTCAGTCCGTTAACAACTGCTACATTCATACCACACGATTTGCCCACGCTGGCGCCATTTTGGAGGGTTTTTTGAACTATTATTTACTGTTTAAGATGGACACTTTTTCAACTTTTTGCCCATAAGAGATAGTGCTCCTTACCTCTATCCTCCATAAGGCCGATGTAGTGTGGTACATGATAGCTCGATTACAATAATACAAAGATTTTTTGGCGCGTGGCCAAAACCGGATATGTTCTTGTATTTTCAATACAATTTCACAAAATTATTACCAACAAGGCCCCTTTCTCAATGTCATTCAGGCGCCAAAAGATCCTTGTAGCACTCTACGTATGACCAACCACTGTTTTTCTATGCCGATTGATGGGCGTGGAATGGAATGGATCGTTCTTTATTCAAACATCGCTTGATCATGGATCATTATGGAATATCGATTATGTTTTGTCGTCGATCGACCGCAGTCTAGTTGCGCAAAAATGATAAGTACTTAAAACTTATACTTTCTACGTCCAAGCCTGAGTGCTGCCCTCGCGATGTATCTTCGCGATCTCACTCCTCAGCATCCTTTCGTTAGAAGCCGCTTCCCTGAATTCGGCCTCTCTAGCGCAGGTCGCGTCTAACTGTTCCTGTTGTAGGCGAAGGCTGTTCAGTTGCGACTGGAGCGCGGTCACGGTTGAGTATTTTGAGTTCTTTAGCTGTGAAAGAGGGAATTATGAGTGTTTAGAATGTGGTAGCAAGTAAAGAAATGTTCTAAAGTGCACGCCTTTTTAACCGACTTCAAAAAAGTGGAGGGTTCTCAATTCGTCGGAATCCTTTTTTTTAATGTAAGTATGTTTACCGGTTACTCGAGGACGACTGAACCGATTTGAAAATTTCTGTTTTTGTTTCAAAGGTGTTTACTTCCCAGGTGGTCCCATATAAATTTGGTCAAGTTCTGATGAGTGGTTTTTGAGTCGGCTTCAATAATACTTATTTTTTTTACTTAGTGTATGATGATGCTGTTGTAATAACTTCCTGTCATTGTTATTTTTTTTTTATTTACATTACAAGTAGTGGTAGGTATACGACTTTATTTAGGGTAGGTACCACAACTAAAAAGTGAAAAATAAAAACTAAGTAAGTACTTGAAAAAAAGACCACCGACTTCCAACAAAACACTAAGTATAAGTAAAGTGAAAAAAAACTTTGACTTCGGAAGACGGTGTCTTTGTTTTTTGGTTTTTTCTTATTTGCCACCGACTCCCGAAGTCGGTTCCTTTTCACTTTGTTGTGTTTTTTTTTAAAGTCGGTGGTTTTTTTTTTTCAATCCCGAGTACGTTGAAACTACAGAACGGCACGTGATTCATAATAAATTGTCTTCCTAATATTATTATTAGGT
Organism: Brachylomia viminalis; assembly: GCA_937001585.2. Lineage (NCBI taxonomy): Eukaryota > Metazoa > Arthropoda > Insecta > Lepidoptera > Noctuidae > Brachylomia > Brachylomia viminalis. Next base: position 10,106,743 of record OW443314.2, read on the forward strand.
ATTCTACGTTTCTATCTTTTTGCGGTTCAAGGCCATCACTAATTAACCAATTTAACTGTATCAAGTTCTTAATGTACATTTAACACTTATGAGCCACTCAGTGAAGAACCATCCTGTGATGTCACGGCAATCCTTAAGGACACCGTTGTTTTTACCCGACTACGGCGAAGCCAAAAGGAAGGCTTATGATTTTAGCAGTCTATGTATTGTAGCAAAAAAATAAAGAAAACACAGATTCTCTAGATTTAATTTTTTTTTCTCTAGATTGCCATAGAAAAACTCGGGATATGCACAATTTTTACACAATAACAGTCTATATCACAGATATGTATAAATAATACGTACCTGCGACGCCCTCTCATTCGCCCTAACTTCGTCATGGAATCCTTCCATTTGTTCCAGTATCTTCTCTCGTTCCAGCACGTTGGCCTTCTGCCGCTGTCTATTGGCTTCTATCTTCTTTTCCACTTGTCTCTTGAGAGTGGAGATGACGTCACGCATTAGGAGGGCGCGGGCGTCACGTTCTTTGGCCCATAACTGGAAACGTATAACTTAATTTAGTGATAATCTGGAAATAAAATGAGTCTGAGAATGAGTAGGAAGTTTTTTTCATAAATATTGATAAAAAGTAATGGAAAACTAGATTAGCGTCAGTTAGGGGTACTAGGGGAACTGCAGGGTGTGGGCAGTCTAAAATACTCGCCTCAAGAGAAATAAAATACCAGATCTAGCAACAAAATTCGCAGACAGAAGATGAGAATGGCATCAATGGGTGCACAACTCAGCTGAAGATATATCAACTGATGAAAATCTGAGAACATAACCTGTTGGGTTTTGAGAACCAACGAAAGACACAGTTGTAATTTTCTCTGATTAATTTATAATATTTATTTGGCAGGTGTGTGTGCACTCTCGCTTGGTCCAGACGGAACACTGTCATCTAAACTATATTAAAGCTATGCACAATGTAAATATGTATGAAAGAAAAATACTCTAAAACTACTTAAGTGTGATTATAGTTTCAAGGAAACAGATTTTTACTTAGCAGGATAAATAACTTTTTTTTTTAAGAACATTCTTGTTTGAAAAATATATAGTCTCTGAAAATGTGCATAATGTTTTCTAAGCAGAGTTCGGAATTAGGTAAAGTTATTTATGTACTTACACTGATTTCATAGGTACAGCGAAAGATTGCCTCAAATCCCGAGATTAATTTTAAAGAGCAGGAAAATCCCGTGATTTATTAGATAGAAAAGTTATACAGTAATTTCGGAAGCGAACACTTCATATCTTAGTGGTACTTTGAATGAATCGGACAAGGAAAATGATTCTGATGGGCCGTTTGAATAAGCAAACCCTCACGCGTCTAGGCTAGAAGCAAAAGTATTTTCTTATTTATAAAAAAGGCGAGGTATAAGTATGAGAATTTGCTTAAGACTATTAATAATTTGTATTATGAATTAATGTAAATACTAATAAAAATGTTATGTTAATTATCTTTCTTTTATTTGTCTGTCTTTATCTGAGGTTTTTATTATTATTCATTTGTAATATTGTTGGCCACACGGGATTGTCCATTAGAAATCCCGGGAAGATCCATATTAATTTCAACATTTCGATGCAAGTACATAAATAACTCTACCTAATTCCGTTTGTAAATCAGTCTTCTTAAAAAATTAATAGTTAACTAGATTTGCGTAAGTTACGGGTTCTATTTATATTTTTATCAACATTCTACAGGGTGTCCCGTAAATAATGGATCAAACGTAATGGGTAGGTAGCTTACCTCATTTCAAACAACTAATTTGAACAGTTAAAAAAAATCGGTAAGGTAACCAAGATATTTTTTTTTCGAATTTTACCATTTTCTCTAACAGCATTCAGTGTTTTTAATGCTGTCGCTGCAACTAATAACATTTTTAGGTATGATTTTTGTCAAAAACTTCTGAATAGCTTATTGTTAATATTTTCTTTTTCAAATATAATTAGATTTGCCTTAGAAAAAAAATGTTCAATAGATTTTTTTTTTCAAATCGAAAAAAAAAATTGTTGGAAATTGATGGAAATGAGGTAAGCTACCTACCCGTTACGTTTGATCCATTATTTACGGGACACCCTGTATAGTACAAAAATATTTCTGTTTTTCCAACCATTTTAATTAAACCATCTATAAAGCCTTTAAAGCCGGGTATTCATTAGGCAACATTTGTTAATAAACTGTTTATGACGGGTTTATTAACAAGTTTACCGTAAACACTGTTTCTGAAACTTGGCAGTCCACACTTCTCAGTTGTTGCCAGGATGTCGCCCGAGGAAGTAGTGATGCTCTGTGCTGCTTATATAATATTACATAAGAGTGCTACTAGAAAAAAAAAGAAGAAAAGGTGGTGGATTCGAAATTATCTTTTAAATAGAAGTTATGTATTTCATGACCTTCGTGGATTTGATGGGTCTTTTCAAAATTTCACGAGAATGTCAACATCAGATTTTGAAATTTTACTGAGATTGATTGGACCAGCCATAACAAAACAGGAAACGAAATTTCGGCATCCTATTGAGCCCCAGAGAAGACTAGCTATAACTTTAAGGTTTCTTGCAACAGGTGACTCATATGGCTCACTGTCATATACTTTTAAAGTATCAAAACAATTAATCAGCAAGATTATACGAGAAGTTTGTCAGGAATTGACAAAAGTTTTAAAGGACTATGTAAAGGTGAGTAAAATAAAATAAATTCAAATCACTCAAGTAGGTATTTATCAAATATTTAAATCAAATCACATCAATTTATTTATTGTGTGTCATCTTCCAACTGGGAAACTATTTCGTCAAGATTACTAAAGCGCAACTCGTCACCAGTAGCAGTATGGACTTGGGGTTCTGGTGTCTGCGTTGGTGTAGATGCATCAGCATATGTCGACGTTGATGATGTGGTGCGGTATCCGTCGCCATAGCCGAGCCATCCATCTCCATAGCCTTGATATCCACCAAAATAATTACTATCGAAATTGCCCATTCTCGCTTTTAGCAATATATTATTTATGTAATACTTGGCCTGTAACAGTGCTCTTTGGTTTTTCACATTTTTCAATTCAGATGCCACATACTGGCCATAAATTTCAAATTCGTCTTTAGGTTCCTCCATCTTCTTTTTGGCACTTTTCATAATTTCATACATTTCATTGAGATTCTCGTCACACTTCCTCTTTTTGGAGTTGTTTGACTGTGGAAGTGGCGGTGGCGGTGGCGGCGGTGGCAGTGGCAGTTGTGATGTTGGCGGTGGCGGCGGCACAGTTGGCGGTGTATTTGACGGCTGCGTTGAGGCACTGCCATCCTTAAATCATTGTTTTAAATTGGTTACAGGTTCCAAGTACTGAACAAGAATGGAAAAACAAGGCTCGCCAGTTCGAATTATTATGGAATTTCCCTCATTGTATCGGCTCCATTGATGGAAAACATATTGTTATTGAAGCACCATTTAACTCTGGCAGTGATTTTTTCAACTATAAAGAACAATTCAGCATTGTACTACTGGCAATAGTTGATGCAGATTACAACTTTATATATGCGAATTGTGGTGCTAAAGGCAGATCTTCCGACAGTGGAGTATTTCAAGAAACTCCATTTTACGATGCAATTACTCAAAACAATTTGAATATTCCACAGCCACAACCAATTTTACCAAATGGTCCGAATCTACCTTATGTAATAGTAGGGGACAGCGCATTTGCCTTATCCGAAAATATTATGAAGCCTTATCCTGGTATTCACAATCGTGGAACTATAAAGCGCATTTACAACTACCGTCTTTCCAGATCAAGAAGGATAGTAGAAAATGTGTTTGGCATATTATGTGCTGTCTTTCGCGTTTTCAGAAAAGCCATACCTCTTAAGCCTGCTACTTGTGAAATTGTAACAATGACATGTGTATATTTGCATAACTTTTTGAGGCGCAATAAACAGTCTCGGGCTATATACAGGGTGTTTGGAATGGAGCTGTACATACGCCTAGGGTAGAAACTAGGGATAGTCTGCTACCTACCCCCGCCCATTATATTGACCTTGGCCTCAAGGTTTTTTTTTAATTTATTTTTATTTTTTATTTGACTTTTTTGTGATTTTTTGACTAAAACTACCTGTAGCTCAAAATCTATCCATGGGACCGGTCGGCTAATGGTCTTGTTTTAATCGTTAGAGTCTTAGGGTCCTGCAAAAAATTATTTTACACCAGAAAATTGTGGAGAAGAAAAGTTATGGGGCCTGAAGTACCGTAGTAAGGTAAAGAAATAATTTTAAGGTAAGGTAGTAAGGTAAAAAAAACCTTGAGGCCAAGGTCAATATAATGGGCGGGGGTAGGTAGCAGACTATCCCTAGTTTCTACCCTAGGCGTATGTACAGCTCCCTTCCAAACACCCTGTATACTCCACCAGGAACATTCGATTATGAAGACTCAGAATATAACATTATAGAAGGTTTTTGGCGAAGAGAAATCGGCCCTCACAACAGCATGTTGGATTTACAACCTATTGCAAGACATCCCCCACTAGCTGCTACGGTTGTAAGAGATCAATTTGCTGAATATTTCATTAGTCCAGAAGGTAGTGTGCCGTGGCAAAATTCTCATGCATAATACTTAAAATAGTAGGTACCTATGTACCTACCTGTTTTTTTCCAAATAAAGTTCCGATTATAATTTAGAGTTTTGTGTTTGATTTAAAATTTACTAACCCGTTACCTTGAAAAGATGAAAAAATTACATTAATATTATCAACTTAGCAAATAATATAAAAATGTAGGTACTCACCGTTCCCATTGTATCCGATGTTCCAGATGTCGTTGCACCACGTAATAAAAATTGTAGCGGATCATACCACTGCCATCTGCTTTTAATCACTTCCTCGGCACCGCTTCCAGTTCTTTTTGATGACTTAAGTTTTTTCTTTTCACGAGAAAATTGTGAGCGTAGAATATGCATCTTTGTTTCCACTTGCTTTTGCGACATATTCAATTCTGCAGCAATGTCGGCCCAAGCATCATTTTTTTTTAATTTATCTTTATAATCTTTATTTGAAGCATCCCAAAGTATATTACGCTGTTGGTAAAGCTCTATGAGCATCGAAACCTGGTTGTTGGACCACACTACTTCCATGTTTATAAACTCGCGCAACACACGTCCACACCTATTGACTTTTGCTTATAAACTAGACGTTTCGTCTTGCTCTCCACTCGAAGTGGGGAGCATGGCAACATGTTTAATAAACAATGTTGCATCACCTTTGTATATAAACTGTTTACAGAGATGATGAAACATTGTGAAACACTGTTTATAAACTGTTTATAAACAGTCTTTATAAACAAATGTTGCCTAATGAATACCCGGCTTAATGCTGTCGCTGCAACTAATAACATTTTTAGGTATGATTTTTGTCAAAAACTTCTGAATAGCTTATTGTTAATATTTTCTTTTTCAAATATAATTAGATTTGCCTTAGAAAAAAAATGTTCAATAGATTTTTTTTTTCAAATCGAAAAAAAAAATTGTTGGAAATTGATGGAAATGAGGTAAGCTACCTACCCGTTACGTTTGATCCATTATTTACGGGACACCCTGTATAGTACAAAAATATTTCTGTTTTTCCAACCATTTTAATTAAACCATCTATATAGCCTTTACCTACTAAAATCGAATTTGTAATTAATAAAAATATGTAACGGTGTAGTGTAATGAAAGATAAGTCTGGATGACAACTGTTTTAATCATAATTAAACATAGACAATCCACAACACCTTCCCCTTAAATAAGATAAAATAACATTAAAAACTAAACTTAAAATCCATTAATTCATAACAATAATACACAAACTTAAAAATCAATCATTAGTTCTACATTATAAAAATATGGTTACAAATTGTTAAGTCTTACTTCGGGTACGAGGTGGCGAGTAAGATGACGATACATTAATTTTGGTGTCTGGCACATAATCATCATCCCTATCATCCCCCGAAAAATACTCATCATCAATATCGGACACAACATTTTCTGCAGGATCCTTTACAGATCTTATCAAATGTCTACGATTACGGCGATAAATAGATTAAATACCTTTTTTGTTTCTAACAATATAAGAACGTGGAGTCAACGCTTTTCCTAATATTTTGCCACGACTTCTTTTATTTGCGTTTTCTAACATGATAACATCGTCTCCCACATTCAACTCGGGTAGCAGTTTACAATGCTGATCATAAACACTTTTCATTTTTATTTGTTTTTTCAATAATTTTTTATGTTGTAAGTTATCACAATTTGTTTGTTTTAATAAATCTGAATGAACTGGTAGTCTACAATTTAAACGCCGGCCCATCATTAACTGTGCAGGAGAATTCAAATCTTCCCGCGGCGTATTCCTGTAACTTAGCAAATTTAAATAAAAATCAGATTTACTGTCTACTGATTTTTTCAAAATATTTTTAATGGTTTGAACTGCCCTTTCGCTTTTACCATTAGATTGAGCATAATACGGAGAAGAAGTGACGTGCTTAAAACCCCATTCTAAAGCAAATTTAATAAAATTACGACAAGAATATTGTGGACCATTGTCACTGATGACCGTATCCGGTATACCATACCGTGCAAAATTTTCTTTCATAATGCATATTACTGAGTTTGATGAAGTGTCTCTTAAATATGCGACCTCAATAAAACCAGAATAATAATCAATTAATATTAAATAACTTTGCTTTCCATACTCAAATATATCTGTTCCAATTTTATTCCAAGGTAATTCTGGAATATCTACCGGAATCATAGGTTCCCTACACGGTTTGTTTGCTGTGGCCTGACAAATTTTACATCTTCTCACATAATCCTCAATATCTCTCGTTATACCCGGCCAAAACAATACTTCACGAGCTCGTCTCTTACAACGATCAATCCCTAAATGCCCTTCGTGAATAAGCTTTAACATGTCACTTTGCATAGAATGTGGTATCAAAACCTGCTTGTCTTTAAATATTACGCCATCTACACAGTACAGTTCATCTCTTATAGACCAATAGTATCTTAACTCATTGTGTATGTTAAACTTATTAGGCCACCCTTGATTAATATATTTTAGCAACAATTTTAAACACTCATCCTTACTAGTTTCCCGCTTGACGAGAGTAAACTTATTCTGCGACATGGGTACGTTATTGACTACCATTTTAATTTGGCATAATATAGCCCTGCTAATTTTATCGTCATACAAATCCGGAAGAGAATCTAGAGATTTTCTAAAAATGCTTTCCAGTGGTTTATGGTCCGATTCGACGACCACACTACTTTTTCCGTAAATGTACTGGTGAAACTTTTCACAAGCGAATACTATTGCCAGCATTTCCTTTTCTATTTGTGCGTATCTTTGTTGTGTTTCAGTGAGCGTGCGTGACGCATACTCTACTGGACGTCCCTCCTGCATGAGCACGGCACCCAGTGCCACACTGCTCGCGTCCACTGACAACACCACCGGACTCCTAACATTGTACAAAGATAGAACTGGTGCATTACAAATCAATTCTATAAGTTGATTGAATGCGTCTTTATGACCAACTTCCCAATACCAAGTCACATCTTTTTTTAATAATCTTGTCAGAGGAAAAACATGCTCTGAGTAATTAGGTATAAATTTAGAAAGATAATTTACAGCCCCTAAAAACCTTTCTAAGCTTTTCCTATCCATCGGTTCCGGCATATTATATATCGCTCTTACTTTCTCAGAATCCACTTTCATTCCATCTTTGTTAAAAATATGACCCAAATATGTTACTTCCTCAACACATATACGACATTTATCTTTATTGAATTTTAAATTTATTTTCCGTGCTCTGCTTAACAACTCTTTCAAACGCAGATCGTGTTCGTCTTTATTCCTTCCCCAACAAATGATATCGTCGATAAATGAATCTACCCCCTCTAGGCCTTCAAGTAATTGCTTGATTTTCGCACAAATAACACTGCACAGAAATAGCCGGACATAGACTGGGCTCATTGCATTGGCCTCCAAACACAATTCTGTAGGTGGTCGCGCGTGTTCCATAGCGCTTTTGAACCGTCCCTGACGATTTTAAAGTCCAAAACGTGCCTTTATTACCGACTTAAACCATTTAAATCTAATAAAATTTTCACCGCTGTCACCATGTAGTGTAATGAAAGATAAGTCTGGATGACAACTGTTTTAATCATAATTAAACAAAGACAATCCACAACAAACGGTTGCTCTAAAACTATATGAAGAGACCACGCATTCACTGCCCAATGCATGGAAACGAGTTTATAAAATAAGTAGCGAGTTGAATCTAACAATAAAGCCGGGCCGAGATAGACCCCAAACACGAGGCTAGCCTTGAAGCAGAAAGTGAATGACAAAAAAATTACACTTGATACAAATTAAAATAGTAAAGCAATTAACTAATTAATTAATTAACAGCGGCACCCGCCATTGCTGGCTGTGCCAACTGCCAGAACCAACCTGCTGGTCAAAGCACCTCTCACGCGAGCAATTCGTACTGTTAACGAAATACAGACTAGGTTGGACATTTTCTCGTGTTACTTTAGTGAACTTGCAAAAGTAAGTTTATATATAATATTATTATGTTACGAAAGCATCGATTAGTGTAATTTTATGTTTCTTGTTTATTTTATGTTTATTGTTTCTTTTATTGTTTTATTTTTAATTTTTGACTGTAAAACATACTTAAGTTAATTTTGTGTGAAGATTACATTGTTGTAATTGTAATTATAAGGTTGTATCGTTTTAGTTTTAAGTAATTTTGTATTAATGTAAGTATTGTGTTATTGCTAGTAATAGATGTTATTTAAAATAGTTAATATTATAATTAGTTCTATCTATCGCATTAGGTTCCAAAACTTGTAATGATAGTATACGAGTTTTAAATAAATAAATAAATATACTACCTTATCCTGTTTATCATTAATCTGTCTCGCTTCTCCGTCATACATGCTTTCTATGCTCTTCTGTCTCTGTCGCTCCCGCTCCCTGTGTTCTGTTAACTCAGCCAGTGCGGCATCTAGTACTCGCTTGTACTGTCCGCAAGTTTCTTGTTCTGATTCGCGCTCCTAAAAATGTATGGGGAAATATTTGTAAGACACTTCGATTAGCGCATTTGCAGATGGCATGGCTTGGGATTTGGAGCATGGCGGCACCGGTCAACGGTTTCTTCTTTAGCTTGTAAAGGTTTGGTATTGGCTAACCAATTCACTTTTATTTTAATACCGATGGAAAACCACAGCCGATATTTGTAGCAGAGAACCAAATATATGAAGAAGTTACGCGTTGGTAAATTTTACAATATAGTTAAATTTAACAATAGTTCTGCTTCTTAAATGAAAAATCGACCTGCAAAGGTCAAATCATTTTGGATCCCTTCGAAAAGAAACAACAAAGCTCAAAATAAACGAATTTTTACTACCGCAGAAACTATGATATAAAAGCTTTGTGTATCAAAAGGTCTACACACCTTTAGAATGGTCCTGCGCAACTTATCCAGCATTTCTAAATCCAATTCAATCTCCTTCAACACAGAGATCACTCTCCTCTTCAGCTTATACTTATGCAGACCCATGTTCACTATACAGGCGTCTCTTTCTGCCACAAGGCGGACGTGTTCCCTCTCTCTTTCGCACGATATGTACTGTAGCTCGTCTAGGGTTATTTTCTCTTTCTCTTCCTGTTTGCGAAGACGTTTGACTATTGTTTCTTTTTCGCTCAACTCTGCGATCTGGCCTTCGAGGCTTTCGCGGAGCTCCTGTAAAAGAGTAGAATGTTTTTAGTAGCTAGATATGCGTAGTAATACTCCGTCCGTGACTGTATTACAAAACACTTTAATTTTTCATTGAAAGAGAAAAGAAAGAAAGAAAGAAAATGCGAAAAAAAAAAAAACGAAAAAAAATGCGAATGTGATTACTTAATATGAAACTTAAATTAATGTTGGCGTGTGTGGTTTACGGCCGTTTTGCCAGATCTAACATTATTATTGTGTTATTTGGGTTAAATTTACAGTAATTTGTTGGAAAGGCGTGTTTTTCCATTTAGGTACTTTCCTCGTAATCCATTGACAGCATTTTTTTGTGGATTTTGCCAGGAGGGAAGTCACAATAGCAAACATAAGTTTTAACAGCGTATTTTCTGATGCCAAATACTATGATGGAGTTGATCAGGCTTGTGGATACCGACTACAGTAGATGATTTCATCCGACCATCAGAAGGAAGGGTAGCTGCATCTTACTCTAACTTGTAGCTCCTTTTCCTTCAATCTCTCCTGCTCAATCTGAATTTGTTTGCGCAGCATCTCGTCTCGCTCCTTCAGAGTCTTACGCGTCTCTTCTTCGTCTTTCTGCTTTTGTAGTTCTTTTTCCACCATTTGCTCCATCCTGGAATATAGGGTAAAAAAACCACGATGTAATGAAGATAGAAAAACAACATTGTTACTTAAAAATGGTCCCAGTACAAAGAGGTCAGTAATCTCGCAAGAAGCATTGTGACTATGATCATTTCGTTTTTGACACCCCGTTTTGTTGAGATATCATATTCAGCATTAGATGATTACAGAATTATTGAATATCTTAACAGGCAGATTTCAGCTTGCCGTTAGCAACATAATAATCAGCAGTACTTTGTGCAGGCTGTCGCAGTTTTCTGCTTCGTGGCACTATAACTGCTCCTCTTTCTATCTGACGCCCTGGTACTTTAGTGTAACTTACCAGGCGGACTTGAGCTTGCCGTTAGCAACATACTCCCTGGCAGCCCTTAGTTCTGGTTGTTTCAGGCTCCACGCGTGGTGCAGTCGCAGCTCGGCTTCGTGGCGAAGTAACTGCTCCTGTTTCGCCATGATACCCTGGTTGATCTCTTGGAGGGTTGAGGTTGGCACTTTATTTAGGTAGGAACTGTAAAAAGAACAACGTGTAAATGTTTTAATTTTTAAAGCATAACTGCCAAACGACACTACAATTTTACGTTATCCATCTTCCGTTCTTATTCGACATTATACGTGAAAAGATTAGGTATCTATACACTACTAATAAAAATAATAGTTGGACTACAAGAGAGGGGCACGGAGTGTTGTCAATCAGTAGGATAAAAAGTTTAACACCTTAATTACATTCGTAAAAACCAATAAGACATGTTAATTTTAATAGCACTTTAATTCGTAAGTTGAGTAATCAGGACCTTACAATGAACAATGTTAATATTTTGTGAGAATTCTTAGTAGAATAGTCAGATTTATCGTTTTATAGCATAATCAGCTGTTAGGAAAGATACCTACATCGTGTTCAAACGGGGCAAAAGTTAAAAAATCATTTGCGACTAAACTACTGCTCTTATTTAATTGATTTTTGGTACAAAGCTTGAAAATGGTACCTAGTATAGGCAGTTTAAAGGTAAGCCCCTCTGTCGTATCAACTCTGTATATAATTTTAAAAGTGGACAAAGATTGAGCACGCCTTATCGACACGGGCCAAACATTCCCAAACCGTATTGGTTGAACTGTAAAAGATTTTATGATTAGTGATTAGTGTTCTTCCTTACCCATTTTTATACAACTTCGGTTGCTTAGCTAAAGTCTTCAGTTCTTCCTCAAACTGCATGTCTTCTTGAAACAACATTAGTTCCAGTTTTTTGCGCCGTCCTTCAAGTTGTCTAAAAAGTCCAAACAAAAGGTTTATAATACGAATTTCAGTACTAACAATCATTCATGGTATTTGTTATATCCATTTCCTGGTAGACTGTATCAATATTCTTTGCTATAAAAAAATTATAATATTTAAACTGTTTTTTGCGGCTATTTCAAACTTTTTTATTTTTATACTTGTGTTATGTAGGTACTCACAACTCTTTTTTAGAATGGTTTGGTACTTTGAACTTTACAAGGTTGTTTTTTAGGGTAATAATGTTTTTAGGACAATCTATAGGTACTAATCTATACTAATACTATAAAGCGGTAAGTTTGTATGTAGGTTTGTAATCTCTGGAAGTACCGGTTGGATGTGAAATTTTTATTTTGCCCTTTTATAGTCCAATTCTTGAGGAAGGCTATAGGTTACCTATTTAACAACACGCTAGGACCCTTAGGAGCTAAGCAAAAATAATAGATGTCTGGAAGAACGCTAAGCGAAAACGAAGTACTACTCTGTCAAGAAAGTACCGGGAAAAGATCAATAATACACAAAATGTCTGTTATTCATCCAAATTTATTTGATCACCTTCAAAGTATGCTCCTTTAGAAACGATACACTTGCGCCAACGAATAATCCATTCATCAAAACATTTTTTAAACGCTGCTTCCGGAATTGAGTTCAGTTCTCGCCGCGAATTCTCCTTTATGTCTTCTATCGATTGAAAACGGGTGCCACGAAGTGGTAATTTGAGTATAGGAAAAAGAAAAAAGTCAGCAGGAGCCATATCTGGTGAATATGGTGGTTGCTGGATGGTATTTGTTGAGTGTTTGGTTAAAAATTCGTTCACAATGATAGCCATGTGCGAGGGCGCATTGTCGTGGTGCAAAATCCAAGAATTTTCTTTCCACAAATCTGGCCTTTTTCGTCGAATTTGCTCTCTTAAACGCCGCATAACGCTCAAATAATATTCTTTATTTACCGTTAGACCTTCCGGTAAGAATTCAGAGTGCACAACACCGCGATAGTCAAAGAAAACAGTCAACATGACTTTGACTTTTGATCGACTTTGGCGTGGTTTTTTCGGTTTCGGTTCAGTTGGAAGGCGCCACTCCGAAGCTTGTTGACTAGTTTGCATGTCAAACTCGTAAACCCACGTCTCGTCACCAGTAACAATGCGTTTCATGAATGTTGGGTCCGAACTGACTCGTTCTAGCATGTCCTCAGCGACTTTCATGCGATTGAGTTTTTGGAGAAAATTCAGATCTTTTGGGACTAGCCGAGCAGCAACATGTTTCATACCCAAATGATTAGTTAAAATGGTACGGATCGACTCGTGAGATACAGAAAGTTCGGCGGCTATCTCTCTCAGAGTTGAATGGCGATTTTCAGTCACTATTTCCTTCACTTTTGCGATGTTAACTTCAGTTGCAGACGTTGACGGCCTACCAGAGCGAGGCAAATCTTCCATCACATCTCGACCGCTTTTGAAAGCTTTGAACCACTCATAAGCACGAATTTTTGATAAAGTCGATTCACCGTAAACCTTCTGTAACATTTTCAGTGACTCCGAACACGAAATTCCATTGGCGATGCAAAATTTAAGACAAACTCTTTGTTCGATATTTTTGTCCATTATGAAATTCGCAATACACACTATATATGATATTACTAAAACCAGCACTGTATTTAATATAAATAACAGATACAACTCAAACTCCGCGCCAAAATGGAAAACAGTTGTGCCAATCTAACAACTACAAAAAAACAAAAATTTGAATTTGGAACCATAAACAAATCATCCATTCCCGATACTTTTTTGACTATGTATAAATAATGAGGAGTGGGCCGGGGGAACAAGAAATTTCACGCGGACTATAACAAGAATACCAGAATACAAATGTTTCAGTGTGGATATACTTCTAGTGCATAGAGGTAATGCTTTATTACTCCATCATAGACTACTTTGAAAATGCGCCATGTTGATAAAGATTTGTACCTACATGATTATCTGGTTTTAGGTAACAGCTCATGTCCTGCATGCCTTGATACTTGCATGTTACAGGAACTAACAGACACTATTGATTGAGCATGCATTACATAAAGCTGGTCTAATAACATGTCGTCATAATTAAATTAGAGATTTATTCTGTGACATAAGTCAACATGCATGGGGAAACGTAGTCAAAGAACACTTCTTCTCGGGGCGTTTGGGATGCTCAGAGGAAGGCGTTATTTGATATCCGTGTCGTAGACATTGACGCTCCTTCTTATATTTCACGCCCTGTCGCCTCTGTACTAAATACCGCCGAAGAAGAAAAAATAAGACTAAATTCAAACGCTTGTGTAATGCGACATACCGACTACATTTACCCCCCTTGTTACATCCGTTGATGGAGTCTTCGCTCCACAAATCTCTACATTCATAAAACATCTTGAAGCTGCAATCGCCGACCGTTGGAATAAGTCATTTGGCGTAGTGATGGGTTGGCTAAGATCAAGAATCATCATCTCAATAATCCGTGCCACTAGCATGTGCATTCGCGGCACAAGGCATACATTTAAACCAATAGCCAAGTTACCCGGCTTCGACGATGGAGCAGCCCTACCTAGACAAGACTGATGCGGATGCGGCCGACGAACTGAGAAGACGTCGATTGCAATAAATAGCGATGGATAAATGAGCTTATTTTATTTGTTAATTAATCAATAATTTGACAGTACTATAGTTATAGATTATTTTGTATTGTAAGTATTTTATCAAAAAACAAAGTCGGATTATTTAGGTACACCATTTATAACTCAAGAACGGCTGGAGAGATTTTTATGGGCTATTCCCGCTCGGTAACACCCTTTCGTCAACACTGTTGACGATCGGGAAAAAAAAGTTTCGTTCGTTCACAGTGTTGACGAACGCTACTTATTATTTCGGGTAATTCCCGTTCGGTAACACCTTTCGTTCCTGTCGTCAACACTGTTGACGATCGGGAAAAAAAAGTTTCGTTCGTTCGCAGTGTCCATGAATGCTGGTTTTTATTTTTAAAATACGCATACGCAATATGCGTTTTAAATGTTTTAATGGATTATGTTAGATGTTTTAAAACACAATTATGCGCCCTTCTTGTGTAATATTGGCGACCGCCATGTAGTAAAACAGTCCCATGTTTTCTTTTTATACGCACTAACACGGATTTTCCACTAGAACTACCTACCTGCTAAATCTTGTTCCGACATGTCCGAATTTAGAACTAATAATGTACTGTATGTACGATGCATAAATCAGGATTAGCTACCCAAAATGAACGATACTTATTATTGCAGTGCTCTGATTGGCTAATTCAAGGTCATGGTGGATAACGTACTAGAATAGGCCGGTCGGGGGTAGTGTGCGAATCTATTGTTTATTTTATCTACTGTTACCGGCTACCGGCGCAGCATCGCTATACCTGCCTGCTGCAAAGGGAAGTTTGCAATCTACTCTAACTTAAATTCTACAAATGGAACAACATCCAACATTTTTTATCAATTAAACTAGACTTTCGTCGTAATTAAACATTTGAAAATCCATGACATGTTTTATTTTTATTTCCATATTTTAAAAATAAAAACCAGCATTCTTGAACACTGCGAACGAACGAAACTTTTTTTTTCCCGATCGTCAACAGTGTTGACGACAGGAATGAAAGGTGTTACCGAACGGGAATTACCCGAAATAATAAGTAGCGTTCGTCAACACTGTGAACGAACGAAACTTTTTTTTCCCGATCGTCAACAGTGTTGACGAAAGGGTGTTACCGAGCGGGAATAACCCATTTTTATGATCTTTGATTTGTTGGATTGGTCTCCGCCCCAAATAGCAGAATAAGTATTTAAACATGGAATAATAAACGAAAAAAAATTAATAATGAAGATAATAAATAAAGATTATATCTCTATACACACTGTACGTATAAATTTTTCACTTCCTATTCTAAATAACCAGCTTATCTCAAAATACATAAAATATAAACAATATGCATAGAAAAAAGGTTTTCACAAAAAAACTATGATCTAAGAAAACAGAAAGAATACTGGTAGACAGATATAGCCTGAAGAATTGCCAAGCATAGGTGGCAGGGGGCAGAGCACATTGCTCGCAGAACCGATGGCCGATAGGGCCAAAAGGTTCTGGAAAAGCCACCGCATACTGGAAGAAGTACAGTTGGAAGGGCTGCCACAAGGTGGGCCTAGGACCTTGAGAAGGCAACAGGAATCCGAAAAGCACAAAAGCGGTCGAAGTAGCAATGCTTGGGGAGGCCTACGTTCAGCAGTGCATGTCTTGCTGCTGAAATGATGATGATAATGATCTTGATGAAACAAATTATTTAAATACTTACACAGCTCTAATCTTTCTCTGACTTAGCAACTCAGCCTCTTGATTAGCCTTCTCATAATACCCCTCCGTGGTCCACTGTTCATGATGTCTAGTCTTGTTAGTGTTGGTCTCATAGTATGTAGCAACCTTCTGTAGCTCCTCAGCACGTTTGAGTTCATTGTCACGGCGCTGGGCAGCTTGTGCTTGCAGCTGCCATTGCGGGCGGGGGCGAGACATTGTCCAGGAGTTTATGGCTGGTAGATAGGTAAGATAAAATTAAAAGTTGTTGAAAGTTTTACATTTGTCCGGTGTCTATTACTTTTATGATCCTGTCCCAGTGATCAACAACAACTTTACACTTTTAGTAGGTACTTACTTAAATATATTTCGTAGGTTTTTTTTTTTAACATGGGGTGTTCTTGACTCTAGTCTAGGTCAGTGGTGACAGAAACAGAGTCGATGGTGAGTGCGCTTACCCAGAAGAAGCCTGTTCACTCTCACTTTGAAGAGATTAGGGTTGTATGCGTTCGGAAACATGGATGCAGGTAGAAAGTTCCATTCTTTTGCTGTGCGCATAACAAAAGACATTTGGAAACGCTTAGTGCGAATTGGTGGAATAGCAACAAGATAAGGATGGTAACTTGCAGTGCGTCTAGATGACCGATGGAAGAAGGGGGCCGGTGGATTACGAATTTTACTTTTAAATTATTGATAAGAAAGATAATAATGATGTAGATAAAGTACTGAAAACTAAAAAATAATTAGGTAGGTTCGAAGTACTTGTCATCATACCAATCTCATCAATTTAGGGTATTGATCGGAAGTTCTACCACAAAGTGCAAAGAGTAAGTAGATAATACGGGCTGGTGTCCGCAACTCCACGTCAATGCGCGTATTTTGCGTACAAAAAGAGTAAGTAACATTAGCATGCAAAATTGATGGTCCATTTACTATATATGTGTACTATACATGTATACTGTGCACATGTACACATGCACAGGAATAGCAAATAGACTCTAAGTAATTATTGTGTAACTTGTTTTGTTTACTAACACCTTTTATATTTTATTTTGGTGCACACTACTAACTCTTTCTTTGTAATAATTATATGGACCGTATGTCTGAAACGAAAGATTAATTGATTAAACTAAGGGATGTTTAAACATCAAAAATGTATGATTGAACAGTTGCTAATCACTTACTTAACTTTAAGCAATGTTTATAAATAGAGGGGTTAATTTTAAACAACATAAATTACTGTTACAGATTAGCCAATTTTTCACTTTGATATTCACTTTAGCTAAACATAATTTTGAAAAAAAATGCAGTTATCCAAAATTAACTGACCCTGGAATTAATGATAAATGACAAAAAGTTTTGGATGTAACTTACATTTTTTATATTCTTTCTGAATTACTTACTTCATTTAATTCTACTAGCTACACCGAATAGAGTATAGAAGAAATTGTGGTCTGAGGGTCATATTAAGTTGAAAGAACAAATAATATAAACATGGGTAGAACACAATCTTTGAAAGAAACATAGTAGCTTGTAAGACAATATTAACATACCTGTTTTGAACTTTATTTATTGCAAAATGATAACACAAGCACAAGGTAACGACCGAATATGGAATTATATCCGAAACAGAAGTAAATGAGTCACTTTGCGAGATCAATACAAACGAACCTCTTTGGTTGACTGCACACGATTTGGACCTCCTTCGTAATGATCCAAGTCAATTACATGACTGTTACATTCGCTCGCGTGGGTGCTAAAACGACCCGTAATTGGAACATGTGAGGTCAGACAGATTACGTTCAATTCAGTTTACTTCCTTGTAAAATTAATTTTTATTGCTCACATTCACGCAATTTCAAATAAAACGTTGTTGACGCACTGCACAGTGACACGCCACAGATAAAGATAGTAAACAAGAAAGAATGTCAAACTGACAGTTGCCTAGCAACGAATTGCGTTTCAGTTTACTCATTTGGAGCATTGATTTGGAGTGAAGTGAAAACAATACGATTTGTATTATTATATCTTTTAAAACCGTAAATTATTATTTATTAGTTTAATTAACTAGGTAAATTGGAAGAATTGATTATTAGTTAATAGTTATTGACTATACAAAAAGTTGAAAAAACAATAAAAAAACGTTTCGTTTCAATATTTTATTAATTGCAATGGAGATTGGCGCGTAATTTAAGTTCCGCGGAGAAATAAATTAAAAGACAGCTAATGTTATCGTAATATTTAGTAATTATTTGACGAATACAATAATAGTTTTAAATTCTAAAACCTAAATTTTTAACTTGCTTACAGTGGTCGCGCCTAAGCGCGGTTTAATATTTACATCGCCGCCGCCGGTTAATTGTTGCTTCTCTTTACATTGCAGGAGTTTTACTTAAAAAATCTTTTGCTATTAGAAGTTATGCCTTTTAGAAGGTATAGTATAAAAAATAACAGTGAATAAATGATATGTCCGTATTTTAATTAATATTTTATTATCGATTTCATTCGAAATTACTTAACCAAGAACAAAACACTAATGACGATGATAATCACGAACGTGCTGTTATAAGCTGGAACTCTAGCAACTACGAAGCCGAGGGATAAAACAGGTACATACCAAAGCATACAATTACGGTATTTTAAGATAATCTTACTTCCTAAGCCCTAATATAATCACGCAATACAAAAGACAAGAGTAAATGGTTCGTTACATGTAGTAATGAACATAATATATATAGGCTCTTTTTTCAGGGATCTGGTCCTATTTACACAGTTTATTGATGAGCCTGAGGTCCTATAGACATACTCTTAAATGTTAAGTCCGAAAAGGAATGAAACGAGAAATTCGTCCCTCGTATGTTCCTCAAATGATGAGATGACAATGCGAAATCGAGTTTCGTAGTGTATTCTGGGTGAACTTCTCGATAGCGCGTGGACCACAGAGTAGGTACTTTTTTTAAATAGGTGGACGGCCAAATCTGAAACTATAAGAAATAAATAGTGAAAAATAAGTACTCAAAGGAGCCTCAGGAACGGTTTTGTAAAAAATTAAAACAGAAGCATTCGATTTTTGAAAATAAATATTAGTTAATAGGTATATTAGAAATGGCGAAAAATACTCAAAGGAGTCTCGGGACTTGATAAAAACTAAACCAGCTGCATTCGATTTTTGAAAATAAATATTAGTTACGGTAGGTATAATATAACAAATAGAGAAAAATACTCAAAGGAGTCTCGGAACCGGTTCTGTTTTAAATTATAAGAGCAGCATTCCATTTTTGAAAAAAAAATTAGTTTTTCTACAATATTATTATCTTGAAAATTTTAATAACTTTAATAAAATACAACAATTCCTTTAATTTCCCGTACTTCGAACTCATAACTATTAACCTACTTCTCCGAAATTGATCCGCGACACTATCCTATATTGCATGTATTAATAGTGTTTTTTTTATTTTATTTTGACTTGACGAAAATTATATTTGGCCTTAATCTCAACCTCTCGAAATGTGATCTTAGCGGACACTAGGTACTGATAGCCATCTGACACTTCCCAAATTTAACGCAATAGCTCCATAAATCAAAATTATTGAAAAAAGGTCTCTTCCTCTCCTTGGGTCTCCTGTCTTCGAGAATTCCTTTTCCGTTTTTATTGAGGAAAAATACAAAATGTCAATGATGTTTCGGAAAGATTGTTCCAAATTAACATTTATTCGGCCTTAACCTTAATTCGTTACTGCTGTTTCGGCCCTAAATTAACACATTTCCTTCGCGCTTCTCATTTATGGAAGCACACTCACCTTTTAGACAAAATGGACCAAATTATTCGACATACCTACATTAAATTCGATTTTAAATGTGGCCATGAACGACCGAGCTTGGACACAACACAAACTACTTTTCCTATTCGTATGGGAGGCCTCGCGAAATGTCTAGTGTTAGTTTTACCAGCTTTCATATATCATCAGTCTACAGCACTGAAAAATTTATCAGGAAAATCCTATCCTACACACTGATTAATTTTGATGTCCCGTGCTTCACCGAGGCTATGGATGCCTGGAGACTCGCTTGCCCGAACGCAGATCAACCCGATAATCTATCGTCCCAGAGATTGTGGGATGAGCCGCTCTGTAGAGTAGTACAGAACAATTTAATTGACACGTCTGCTACTACTGCGGAGCGTGCGCACCTGCTGGCTGTGGGTAAGTGATGGGAGTCGGGTCTCTGGCTTCATGCACTACCGTCGTCGAACATAGGCACTTTGTTCAACGACACTACTTTCCGCCTGGCTGCTTCCCTGCGACAAGGAGCTCCTTGTTGTTCTCCTCATCGCTGTCACTGTGGCGAAGTTGTCAACAGCCTTGGACACCATGGCCTGTCTTGCAGCTGAAGTGCGGGCCGCTTAGCTCGGCACGCGAACATAAATGACATCATCCGACGAGCTCTTGTCACCGTCGGCGTTCCAGCTGTATAAGAACCTAATGGCTTGGCACGCGACGATGGCAAGAGACCGGACGGCATGTCTTTATTTCCTTGGAAGGTGGGACACAACGTGTGTCGATACTCTTGCGCCATCCCATCTACCTGACTCGGCGTGCTGTGCTGGCGCTGCTGCTGCGGCTGCGGAAAACTTTAAGCGGTGAAATTATAATAACCTTATCGGTAATAATATTTTCGAGCCGTTTGGGGTTGAAACCCTTGGGCCGTGGGTTCTGAGTGCTCACGGTTTGTTCAATGAAATCTGCAAACGGATGATTGACACTTCCCATGACTCAAGGGCTGGCTTTTACCTTGGCCAGAGGCTAAGCTTTGCCATACAACGTGGCAATGCGCCAGTCTCTTGAGTACATTACCAGTCGACAGCGATGCGGAGGAATTTTTCGATGTCATATAAGTATGCTAATTTGTTAATAGTTTTAGTTAGTTCAGGTTATTATATTTTTATTTTAATAGTTTTTTAGTTTATTAGTACATATAAGAAGTTTTTAAGAGAATGTTATATAAAAAATAAAACATAATAATATTGTATTTTCAAAAATCTAGGAACACCGGGTTTAATTTTCATCCAAATCGGCCCAGAACTCGAGTAGTTCACCATTTCTTACCTACTTTCAGATTTGGCCACCGACGCACACTTAGACAATTCATCCTGTATCAATATAGTTAGGTATAAATTGTTGGTACGTAAGCGGTCGTCGTCGGTACGTCGGTAAGAGTTGTGGTGGCCCAGTGGTAACGGCCGCGACTTACGAGTTGTAGGTCGTAGGTTCGAACCCAGACAGGCGCTTTACTTTGTGTAAATTATTTCATCACCACTGCTCTCAAAACGGTGAAGGAAAACATCGAGAGGAAACCGGCAAGTCCTAGAACCAAAAATTCGAAGACATGTGACTTCTATCAACCCGCACTGGGCCTGCGTGGTGGATTACGGTCCACTCCCTCTTACCGAGAGGAGGCCTGTGTCCCAGCAGTGGGAACATTATAGGCTGATGATGATGATGATGACGTAAGCAATAAAATAACAAAATTCACAGTTCTCTCTACCTACAAGCTTGCCCGCAAGTACCTAGGTATATTACACTTGTCTGCAAGATGAAACGCAGTCATCCGCTATATTTTGCGGTCGGCAAAAATTACTCAGAACCTTTTTATAATTTCCTGGCTTGTGTTTATTGTATATTTAATTGAGGAAGTGGCTTTCTTATTGTAAATTACGTGTTATCACAGGAAATGTAATTTTATTCAAAAGTTTTGTTTTTAGATAAGTAAACATTCTATATCGAATGCTTCATATTGGTGTCGGTTCTACAGAGCTTAAATTGGCACCTAAAAATAACTCTTTGCTGTGTATATTCCTTATGTTGCCCCTTACGATACCCTCAAGAAAATATAGGGGTGCTCTTTTAATTTTATCCAAGAAATGTGAAACATGTCTTTAACTCTTGTTAATAAAAAAGTAAATAAAAAAGGTTAAAGACCATAAAAGTACGAGAACCTAGACAATTCAGTGGGCTGAGATGGCATTCAAAGGGAGTGTAACAAAATCTAGAAGCAACCGCCACCGCTAAGTCGACTCCTAGACATTAGTATTAAAACATTTAGATTTTTCTTATACAACTTTAATTAAGTAGAAGGCAAGGCAATTTGGCAATAATTCCTGCTGCACATGTGGCTTCCCCGGTATTTCATTAACGGCATCACTGTGTAAATGTCTATTAACTGCCCCCAAATTTCGATGTTTTACTTTTTTTTTCTTCTTTCAATCGTCTCATTATTTGACATTATACAGGGTTATTGGTAAAACACCACCAACCTCTTAAGGGGTCACTGTACTCATCATTATGAACAACTTTTATTAGGGGACCAAATATGAAATCGCGAAAAAAAAATCTGGTGGTCCCTACATTTTGACGAGTTCTGCAAACATACGAGTAAATGTAGGAAACAGCTGATTTTTTTTTCGCGATTTCATATTTGGTCCCATAATAAAAGTTGTTCATAATGATGAGTACAATGACCCCTTAAGACGTTGATGGTGTTTTACCAATAACCCTGTATACTTTCAATTCTTATTTCAACGTTTCATTAGTGGCTTTTGTGGACAAGACATTCATTCGGATTTGTAACAGTTGTAATGGTAATCATAGGTTTTTTTTTTTTAAAGATTCTTTTATATTTTGTTAATGTGAGAACGTTGAAGGCCTTGTAGACTGTAGAATTGTAGATAATTTTCTATTTCATTAGTATCTGGTAATCTAATAACAGTGTACTTAATTTGAAAACAATGTAAAAGCCCATTATTTTTAAAAGACTAATTGTTTATTTTCTCGCCGGTTCTTCTCCATAGGAAACGACCGATTGGAACCGTGCACCTAGCTTCTGATGTTTAATAAGTGCCCAGGTAGGTTTATGTGACATAAAGTATTTTGATTTGATTTCAATCGATTGCAAAGGCAATAATTAATTAGCATAGCTCAAGTCCAAAGTCGGGTATCGAACTGTAATCCCTCTAATAACCGTACGCTATATGCGTTCCTAAGGAACGTAGCGTTTATACGAGCCAGCAGCAACAGGCCTAGGGAATCCGGCATGACCAGAAACTAAATATATACGAAGCTGAATGTACGCACACCATTGCGTCACATCGAAAACCAAAAAAGTCTAGATTTGATAGTGTTTTGTTCTTTTTATTAATAGTGTGTATTAGTTTTTGGTTTTAATTTGTGTAGAAGTTAAAAGCTCTTATTTTCATTGAGTCGTCCAGAGCTTGCGGCCTTCAAGGTGATAGCGGGTCACATTCCGACATGAAGAAAGAGAAGGGGGGATATCGTCTTTCTCGCTTTAGATACAATGGAGGCACGTTTGGTGTTGCTACGCTAAGATTTTTGACCTTTCATGGTAGAATTTGTAATGTAGAGTTTAATATTTTAAGGAGATTAAAGTTTTGTACAAAAAAAAACAAAGTTTTGTACGGAAGACCTAAACAATTATTTAAGATTTTCTGGGAAAATATCTAAGGATTTAACACATCTAGCACAAAAATCTGCAATATGTTAAATTTTACGGTGTAAAAAGCTGAAGGCTTTTTTGTAAATAAAAGTGTTTTTCCATTTTTACCGTATGTCGCGATCTCTATATTTCGAGAAATATTACTTAAAACATAAGTAGACATTCATACATAAGGCGTGGTATAAAAGCTCAGAAGTTTTTCCGTCCAAAAGCACCAGCGCAGCGGCGCGAAGGCTCTATAGCAGCAAACACATCTCGAAGCTGGCAGCCCCGTCGACCGGCAGTCAGTCGTTCCGAGGCTGCCCAAGCGCATGCCACCACGAAACGTTAGCATCGATTTACAAAACTAAATCATCCTCCGAATACATCACCAAACGACTTCAACACTACTGAAGTCTAAATAGTGATGTACTAAAGTGATAAACATAACTAGTGATGTGAAACACTCCGACTTGTGTATATGTAAAGTGGTTTACGATTGATATTTTTTGTTTGTCCGCCTGTGTGTACGTAATAACCGTGTTCTGAACCAAGAAATGGGTTTATAATTGGTCTAAATCAATGGCCACGATGGTGAGTTATACCTATTTGTGGTTTAAACCTAAGAATATTATTGTTAACGTGTGTGCGTGACTATGTATGTAAGTACCTAGTTGTTACTTGTTGGTGTGTACAAAGAAATGCTTTCGTCTTTTACATTATATTTTATGTATAAACGCTGATGTAAGTTCACACATTATCTAGTTGAGAGTTTATGAAATATACGCCGAGGATTGCAATCACTAACACCTGCCGACTCTCGAGTCGACGAACTAGAAAGTTGTTTTGATGGGTTATGTCTGTACTTTCAAGTACTTTATCTTAAGCTGTGTGTTCATTTAACTGTGCCTAGAGTGAGCTTATTTGTAGTTTTCTATGATGGATGAGAGAACTTCCGGGAATGCGTGTGCGCAAGTTTGCGTTTGTAGAGTAAAAGACATCAACGCGCATACCTATGCCGAGTTGTGGAATTTGTGGTATTTGTGGTCTTAATTGAGCTATCGATTTAAATGCTTAACTCAACATTCATGGCCTTGCTAGTTATAGTTTATCGGCTTAAATACCTATGAATAACTTGCGTTAAAACTTTAGGCCTTTAATAATAATAAATTTATTTATTTCTTACCACAAATTACAGAGATAGTATTAACCTGTCATAATACCTAAATTGATGTAGATATTTTTTCTTATAAAGTTACAGTTGTCATTTCCAAATAAATTATGGGGTTTTTATATAGCTGCATGAGCTTTAAATCAAGCAAAACCTACGTATTATTACTTCAGAACCCAATACCTTATTATAAATGACGAAACAATTTAGAAATACCAACATAAATTGGAACCGACATTATAAGTGAAAAAAAGCCACCGCATTGTTCCGAGGGCGAATTCAACCGTGTACCTAATTGACTTTTGGAGGAAACAACTCACAATTTAATCCTTCATATACTAAACTAAACATTGATCCCACTCGAGGAGGGTCTAAAAGACTTTAAAAATAAAATACATTTTGTATCCTTTAGAAAGATTACCGCACGCCTTGATAATTATTAAGGCATCAAGAAGGTATTACTTGGTCACCCTGCAATTTTTATCTCATTAGCTTCACAAAATTTTGTGAAATTATTCATCATTAGGAAAATCGATAAAGTTATGGTTTACCTGGATGAATTATTGACAGAGATCTTAATTGTTCTTTGATGGTCTGTTGATGCTGATACTCATCATTTTGATGAAAAAGTTGTAAGTAATTATAGCTTTAGGGCTCAAGGATTGTTCACAGACTGGACCAGGCCGTTCGATGTTTTAGCTAGAAAGCCTATAAATTGTTATAAGCCTGTTATTATTCCAGTGCATGAGAAATGCCTCTTCACGTACTTGAAGAAAAAGAATGGAACATTAAAAGAATACCCATGACTGACATAAACGACAGAGCTAAAGCCACCTATGCGTATACACCTAACTGTAGGCATTTAGCCCCTCTACTATTCTTTCCACGTAAGCTATTGTCGTAAAGCTCGTACCAACTGACGATTATACCAAAAGAAAGAAGAAAAAAAGAGTAACGAAGGACAATGCCCAAAAAAGACGAGTAAAATTCCGCTGCCCTCCACTATTAAAGAAAAAAAGTTTAAAAAAACAACTGGACCGAAACGTGGAGTAAGATTTATCAGAAGAGTAGCCCGCCTGGGCAAGGTTCACCTGCCGGCTAAATCATCAAAAGCGAAGCCAATACACCGACAAAAATCAAAACTCAACGGCTAAATAAACATTTAAATCCAAAGAGCAAATAGAAGTAAATAAACAACTGGTACTTTTAAATGCCAGTTTGAACAAGCACGGGGACATTCGAGATGTTATTTAATAACAAACAGCCATATCCGTCTCAAGGCCTTCAATATAACGAATAATTTATGATACATGTTGAAAAGTGGCGTGTATGAAAAAGTTATTTTGGCGTAATTGGGGGACGGTAATCTGGAAAATCAGGGCTTGTTTGATGAGGATAAGGTAGCGATAGCCACCGGAAAGTCACAGCTTAGTAAAAACCAGGTCGTAGAATGTGGAAAATTTGGGAAAAAACTGGACGTGTTCCGAAGATAAACCATATAATGGAACAATCGAGAAAAGCACTTACAGAAACATCTTCGTTGGACAAAATTCATGTCCAAAATATTGAGTTGAGGAATGATGGTCTTAGAATTCGATGGACGAATAAATGTGATCTTGTATTCATGAAATTATCTCTGGACACGTCCTTGATGAGGTTTCCATTGTGACTAAGCATAATTATCTACCGAATACTAAAAAAACTTCAACTATCAAACACAAAAATGTTGAGTTGTGCCACTATTTCATTAGACAGGTGAATTATACCTGTACTACTCACGTACAAAGGTATAATGAACGTCAACAAAAAATCCGAGATAATTTGAGTCGATTACATTCAATTATATTCGCGGATAAGTTCGTCATTTCCATGGCACTGTCAAAAAAAGAAGTGGATTTCAAGAAATCGTTTTTTGCTTGTAAACAGTACCCGGTACCTATTAAATATCCCCCCAAAAACATACTCGTAGCAAAACAGGCCGATTTAAAAGGCCGAAAATAATTGAAATGATTACTATGACAAGTCTCTAACCAAGCTAGAAGCTACAAGTTTTCATTGTGGACAAGAGTGATCTTGGTGATCTTTTCTGGGGTCATCCCCTCAAAACTTTTAGGTCTGTGATCTTTTAATATAACTAAATTGTTCCGGCGATAAAGAGGGGTTAAAAAAGCTTGAAATAGTTTGTGCATAACATAATATATATGTAATAATAATTATGTGCACTCTGTGCGAACAATCTAATCAGTAATTACCAAATAATTACTAATGCTTTAAAATCTCGTGAATAACTACCTGCTCATACAGTGAATTATATACCCGCACCTCTACTCAGGTATAAAACATAACGTGATGAAGGGCAAAAAAGAACATAATACAGACTATTATATTCAATTATATTTGTATTCTACTCGTATGAGTCCGTCATTTTTTGCATAATGATTAAGAGGTTATTTTTACCGTGATCGTGGTGAGAATATTTTATTAACGCTTTTGTTTTTGTTTGACGGGGTTAGATAGGTAACCTTTGTATCGATAACATTTTTGTAACCACCTCCTTGTAATATACAAATATCTAAAAAAGCACACTATGTAGCACGTTCGAAAATGTTTCTTTTTTATGTAACCCAAGTATGGAAGGCGCTGATGTTGGTGATGGAATCGAGATTTTCGTTAGTACAGGCACCAACGATACACTTTTTCTGTAATATTTATTATTTACTAGGAAAATTGTTGTTGGGTCAAAAAAAACGGGGAATTAATAAGCGCGATCTAGAGGTAAAGTTTTTTTACCCGTAACATAATCTTTCAACGTATTAAAATTAAAGGCAACCTCTAAAACGATGGTCAAGCAAGATGTTCACCACCAAAGTTAAGGTTTTAAATGCGAAACGGTAACAAATTATAGATAACGATGACTAGTGTCTGCTTAAACAAGTTTCAGTAGACACCTAACCTAAGTATCTACTTCAGCAATTCGGCATCCATTCCTTCGTAACACCCAACTCCTTCAGGAAAATAATAACAACACTGATCAATGTACATAAAAATTCCACGATGATCACGCATAGACCGCTAGAGGCATAACGTTAAGTACCGCCTACGTTACAAGTAACAGGTAGCAGTATTTTTGTATTATTTTGTGTTTTCGTGAAGGATTGTATTGGGCCCGGCCGTCAATGCGAGTGCGCCCGCGGCGAGACGCGGCGCACGCGACTCCCTTCTACTCGCTTTTGATAAGGGTTCGAGAGACGTGTAACTGTAAATGATTTAAGATTCGTGATGAGGTTAAATTTTGTAAAAATAGAATTTGAGAGATATTTGCATCTGAATAGATGACATTAAAAAATGTTTGGGGCGTAAAACTTTTGGGGTCCGCCGCAATTGGGTAAAAAGACTGGATGTCTAGAAGAATTGAGAGAAGATCGAAATCGATTAATGAAATATCTCAACGTGAGTAAGCCAATGCTCTGTAGGTATGTGAATGTTTCAACCAGAAATAATCATTAAAATTTACCATTCTCACAGTCTAACTATATAATACATAGCCTTGAATTAATGCATTAAAATCGATTAGTAATCTCAGAAATCTATCACTAGGTAACATAATTTTTTTATTAATTGATTCAAAACGGTGCTTTATCATTAAAGAAGTTGTATTAGTTTAATAGAACGGTTATAAAAATAATACATATCCTTCATAATTTTGAATAATTTTACTGTTGTGCTGTACTAGGAGCTTTTACTCATATAATAATTGCGTTATTTGATATCGCGTTGAAAGCTCAAAAGCGGTTTGTACCATCATCAAATCCTAATTAGGGTGAATTTCACCAAAATTTTATACCTAGAATTAGTGTTATCCTAAGAATAAATTTTGAATTTTTAACAGTTTTTCCTTACTAGAACTGTACGTAACTTTGGTAAAATCAGCCCTTAACGGCATTTTTTAATTTAAGTGTATTTTTATTTCAAATCGTTAAGAGTGCCGGCGTCAACTCAACACCTATGAGCTTCAGTCCTTGCAGTTTCTACAACATATGTATACTTAAATGTATTTAGAAATTTCCCGCTTCTTCATATTGTTGATGGTACTTCAAATGCATTGGGTTAGGACACTAGAACTTAGTCAATAGTGAAGTCCGGCTAAGTTTAGTGCTGAGTAAACATAAATAATATCCAAAGCATTAAAATACGCATTCTCTACGCACTTACTAGTTCTACCCGGCTGTATGAATAATGATGTTAAAGAATCAGACTTGTTTAACTCAAAACAAACCTCTCCTATTTCTATTTTCAGAAATAAAAGAATGCAACTGTTGTTCAAAACTGGATCTTACACCTAACAAAACAAGGACTGTCCCTTTATCTCGTGCTGATTACATACAAATTACGTTGATTGGTCTGCTCACGCCACTTCACGTGCTCGTAATGATACCTCGTCGTACCAAGTTAGGATTTGAATTTTTTTGCCATCTGGCTACTGTCTAAGAGGCATAGCTTGGAGGCATAAGCTTGAGTTTTTGTTCATTATTCAGCTACTACGTAACAATTTGAAGAAATTTGTGGGCAAGCACAAAAACATTGGACCGAACGTGATTCTGATACACCTGTTTTTGGTATAAAAGTGTGCCCAGAGGTTGTAGGTTTCTCTTCAATTATTTTACGTTTTTTTTAATAATTTGATGCAGGTGGCATGTGAGGGTCGGAACGTGGATGCTTCATTTCTTCTGATAGATTTAAATTCTGCAGAAGCAATGATTTGATTTTGACGAAGTTACGCGTGTGCTCATCATGGTTTACTGTGAACCAATAATGCAGCCACGAGAATCTGTCCAAATAAATGATTATAGCGGTGCCATAATATTTGATGACTTCTTAATTATCGGGTCTTCAGCACCCATAGCATAGAAACACTTAATTTAAGGATCTCAACGAGTTAAGGGGTAGTACCGTCTGCATGAACATAAAAATCCGAAACTACCCAAATAATAGGTAGTGGTTAACCCGTCGTTTGCGAGCGCACTTTACTTACCAGTTAAGTACTCTACCCATGAGTGGAACACCAATTAATTTCATGTTTCCGTCAGGACTATTACTAGTTACGCTTAGCCCTTTATGTAAGTATGTCTTAAAAATCTATGACTTTTTTAAGAATAGGTCTTATTGCTGGGCAACTTATCTTTAGCTCAATGTTCAATATGAGTTCAAATGTAAGTGCACCCATTTCTTCATCCATTTCTTCAACGCAGATTGTCTACCTTTAAAATGCAAAGGTTTAAAAGTTTAATTTTGACATCCTAATAAACGTGCAATATTATTCCAAGTCGTGCCTACCATAAATTTACAATATTTAAGGGTTACTTTACGAGTTTATTTTATTGCAATACTTATAATCATAGACAATAATAACTCAGACGTTGTACAAGTATCACTACAGTGTTGCCAGCAGTGTGAAGAAAAGGTTTTATATCTTTCTTAAAACTAATGTTCCTTTCTTTGAATCCTCGGGCGAAAATGGCAGTGTTGCCAGACATGTAAACGTCAGGTTGTGATTTTGAAATCATTATCTGTAGTAAAATCTACAGCGGTAATGTTCGAACGTTCTGTTACTTTATTCCTTGGTTAGATTTTACAAGCGGCTTGCGATTTCATAGGAACGTGAATTCTGAAATGAAAATGTTTTATTCTGTCTGCAACTACCAACAACTTAAGCCATGATGTATCAGTCTTTCGCGGGAACTACTCGGCTAATCAAATGTGATTTTATAAAGAACATTGGTAGGTAGTGTAGCTGCAATTATATAAGTGTTGTTCAGGCTTCATAAAGCCTTCAAAAGTGGCAACATTTTAAGTGTTTTGTTTTTTGGCAACATTGTGCAAAATGTCATTATAACGCAGTGACTAGTTCATAAGTTATCTGTGGTTTTTTCTTACCGACATTACCAGAAAAACTTTGTAAAAACCGTAGGTAGACAGAGACTCTGTCTACGGTAAAAACTCTTCGGTCTGTCATAATTCAAATTATTGTAATACTGCAATTCTTGGGCTTAATTTTGCACCAGTATATCCCCAAAGATATAACAGGTGTTTTAAATTAATACTGTTTATCTGCAATTAAAACAACCTTTAAACAGCGTGTATCAGAAATGTGTGGTGATATTTAAGGGCGTGGTATAGACTCTCAACCCGAACAACTTTCTACATGGGACCAGCATCGTAATCACGAAAAAAGAATCAGCTATCCCATACATCTCAGTCGAGTAGGTTATACAGGCACGAGGAACAGGGTGTAAAGTGCACTCACACCTCCACAGAAAAGGGAGAATCCTCCGACCACGGGTGACGTGTCTGGTGGGCAACTGCCCGATGATTGTAGTCGGGAGATTGTATACCTATATGCTAGTTGCGCGGTAAACTCTGCTTGCGGGATGCAGGATTTTGCGTGACGTCAGTGTGACGTAGTTCTCATGTGGCGATGTAGATACCGCTACAAGGTATTGAAGTTTTGTATAGAACAGCTGATAATTTTTTCGCGATTACGATATTAGTTCGATGGTCATATTTAAGGGTGTGGACCCTCAAATATGACCACACCTCTCTGATACGTCGTATAACTACCCGACTAAGGAAAAAGAATACTTGTAATCGTCTTGCGTGGCAACCTGAGACGTCAAGCCAGCGCAGTCTTTTACCGTTTCTCGATAAGCATTAGAAATATAACTCATTACGATAAAATAAAGCGCTACCTAAGCTGTTGACAAACGCTGCTCC
Source organism: Brachylomia viminalis (assembly GCA_937001585.2). Lineage (NCBI taxonomy): Eukaryota > Metazoa > Arthropoda > Insecta > Lepidoptera > Noctuidae > Brachylomia > Brachylomia viminalis. Next base: position 10,138,216 of record OW443314.2, read on the forward strand.
ATTGCAGCTACTTTAATGTGTGTAATCTATCTGCATATCTGATTTAATATGCCACAGTCCTGCGATGTGACGAGATATCTCACAGGAAGTGTTGATCTGACATCGATATCCTCGTACATTACATTCCCTACACGTTTGAGCGGCTCATTTAATGGCAAAGCTATTTTGTTTAAAATAAATTGTTTTATTTTATTTGAACACACTCTTTATTAACAATCTTTGCAGGGTCATGAAATGATTGTACACTTGTATTTTTGTACGTGCACGTGTAAACAAACTGAAGATACATATTATTGAATTCAGTTGAAAATATACTTGGCTGAAAGCAGTGGTGGCCCAGTCGTAACGGCCGCGATCACAGATCATATAAACACATTATATGATCTGTGGCCGCGACTTACGAGTTGCAGGTCGAACACAGACAGGCGCGCTTTACTTTGTGTAAATTATTTCATCACCGTTGCTCTCAAAACGGTGAAAGAAAACATCGTGAGGAAACCGGCATGTCCTAGAACCCAAAAATTCTAAGACGTGACATGTACCAACCCGCACTGGGCCCGCGTGGTGGATTACGGCCCACATCCCTCTCACAGAGAGGAGTCCTGTGTCCCAGCAGTGGAAACATTATATGCTTGGTTGAAAATATGCTGTAAAACGTAATTAAAGAAAGGTCGTTGTAATTAAAACTCGCCTCGTTGGTATAGTGGTCACAAGCGCTTCTGCTGCATGAGGTCCTGGGTTCGATTCCCAAGTCGGACAAAGTGTTATTGGGTTTTCCATCTGGAATTTCTCAGAAGCGGCCCGTGGTCAGGCTTTGAGCCAGGTCGATGGCAATAAGCTCGCCCCGTATTACATGGGGCTTAAACTTACCTAACAGGTGAAATGTGAGTGTACTAGAACACGTCTGCCTAAACTTTCGAGGATTGCAAGCGTGATTTTATGTTATGTTCATAAAAGCGTGCTAATTTATAGTAAGGAAAGTTGTATTGTAAGCCGGTCATAGTCACTGGTAGGTCTAAGTACTATAACAACTTTAGTAATAATGGCCAATGGCCATTTGAAATGAAGCATTTGGCTGAAAGCCTTTTTTTTTTTTTTTTTTTTTGTTTCCGGGGTGGAAAATCCTCATGGATGTCCGCCGCCCTGGGGCGGGTGGCGGGGTCTGTCAGACTCTTACTGACTAAAAACCACCCCGGTGTTCCATCTCACACTTACGCCGGGGGTCGCGGGAACGTACGATCCTTCCGCAACCCCCGACTGGTCGGCGCCCGCCACTGCGGGCCTCTTCGGGTCTGGGGGGGGAGTGAGGTGTTTGACTCCCCCCGCGACGTCTAAGAGGGGCGCGCGTGGAACACTACGCACCGCCACCTCGGGTCCTGGTGTGTGGGGGGCGACGGACGTCCCCGAGTCCGTCGCCCCTGGACCCATTTAGGGGGGCTGGAAGAGGGCGTTGTCCGCCCTCCGCCGACGCCCGGTGCGCCTTCTGCGGGCCGGGTGAGTGGACGAGATCTCCCTATGGCTGAAAGCCTCGATCAACATCTCTCGAAGCTCTCGTTAGGCGGTTGTATTAAGGGCCTGATTCAGAAGGCAGTACTCCTCGATAGGGCTCGTATGGTGAGGAGGTTCCTGTCTCTGAAGCCCTAACCACCGGTAGATTGGACCCTGCTCCCGATACCGGCGGACTACATTTTTTATAAATATATTTTCAAATGTATTTAATCAATGTGAAGATAAATAAACGATATAATAATAATATTTTAAGTATTCATTAGTTTCATGTACTTAACTGAAGTAAAAATGTAGTCGTTTATCATTTTTTTTCTGTTAAGAAATAAGTCGGTTAAATAAGAATGCCAATAATGAATAATGATGTTCAGTTCAGTTGCTCTTAAACTTAATTACAGTTGAAAGTTTACTTTTATGATGGACTTCAATTAAAATTCGCCTGTAGGTCTCCCATTCGTCATCTGTTCCCAGACACAGCGCCTTTGTAAGGACGTCAGTATATCCTTTTTTTTGACCTGTCTAAGTTTGTAATAGCCCATTGTCTAGCTCGAGGGATTGGTCGAAGGGTTCCGTACCACTGTACAACAATTATTTAAAATACTTTAGTTAATAAATCACGTTTCTATTATTTGTTGTTATAGCGACCTTAATAGTAGACACTCTGTGAAATTTTCAACTGTCTACCTATTACGGTTCAAAAGATACAGCCCTGTGACAAACGGACGACAACGGAGCCTTAGTAATAGGGTCCCGTTGGCACCATTTGGGTACGAAACCCTAAAAAGAATGTCTTCGAAACTTTGAACTACTTTCAAAAGCAATTCAGAACCGGTCGCCATCGCTTTTTAGGGTTTGTTAGAATATGGTTTTTGTACAAAAGTGAATATTAGGCCTCAATACTAATCTAGTAAAAGTCTTTACTGTAATAGGTTTCTTAGGTCTAAGTAGGTATATACTCACTTTTTAATTATTATACTAATTGTGTACAAATAGCCGTGTGGTTCCTAGAAAAAAAACGTCGGTCTCGCTGTTCGTGGGTATCGTTAATGGTAAACTAGGGATTGTATTTAGAAGACTCATAAGTGGCGAAAATTGGGTATACTCTACTATACGCAGACAGCAGTGCTGCTGGGGAGTTGGTTGCGCCACTTCTTCTTCCCAGCTAAAGCACTAGGAAGTGGTGAAGGGCGGGCGTTTTGGGGACTGTCTTATGTAATTTGAAAAGTGCTGATTCTCAGCCTAGTTTGAAGAAATGACTTTTGATTTTGATTTTATAGGTGCACCTCTGCCCAAAGCTTTGGGGATTACAGGCGTGGGCTTATTTTATGTTATGTCACGTGTTATATTTAGAAGACGAGCAGAAACCTAATCCCTTTTGCTGCAATACCTATGTGTCTGCTTTGGAACGGTGATTAAGATACGATAATGATCTGCTGGTATTTCATGATAATTTGTTCATTTGCGAAAAGCTCGACATAATTCAAAAAGAGCAATTTTTGGGTATGGTGATTTAAAAGTTTAAAAGTAGCCGTAAGAGTGCGACGAAGCATAAAGTCACATCTTTCTAGCTCTCTCATTTTAGGCTTTACCGGGCTTTACTGTAATGTCATTTTTATAGCAAAAATAATAAAAGCTGCGTTCACCTGTATACTTAACCCAAAATTGCAGACTTTTTTAGATAGGTATGTCACCCTTTTTGCCAATGATCGATATCGACGATGAACTACGGGTCTGAACTAAGAATGAATGACCAAACGATTTGACAGTTGTCCCTACTCCCTATATGTTTATTCCCGTCCGAAAAATTCAATTTGACACTTGTTTCGGCGGATCAACTACTTTCGGACGGGCCTGTGTCTTCGTTGACGGACTTGAAAATAGACCCCCTGGAATTTAATATCGTTAATTAGCCCTTTTTTTTACTTCTCCCGCTCTGGGCGGAGCGGGAGAGCGTGTCAGACTCTTACTGACTAAAACCCACCCGTGTTCCTTCAGTTGCCTGTGGCAGGGGCCACGGTATCCCTATCGGACTTTCCCGCAACCCTGGCAGTGGCAAAACCTCCTAACACGATGTTTGACTATTTATTCCCTTAAACACTAATAGAAATGACTTGTAAATTATGAGATGCTAGCTTTGATGCGAATTCTTATGTATTTGGATAGAAATTTTCTAAAAATTTATCGGTAATATAGGTAGTTCGTTGTCGATATATTGTTTATGCTTAAGGATAGAGTAGACTCAATTAAAACCAGGTTCTAGTCGATAATATTTTACACAACATTACTTACAAATCATCACTTACTTATAGAAATGACATTAAAGCTACCTGTCCTTATTTCTTAATGTCTCTATGGCCAGTCTGACAACCGCTACCGGAAACGATCATCGAACGCATTATTGCCTCTCCACGATCACCGCTTATCAACTTTCATGCAAATTAAAACCGTAAGTACACGTGTTAGGGTGTAATTTACAAAGTAATGTGTGACTATGAAACGGTGACTTTCAAAAGTGCACATCAAAGTCAACGCTACGCTATAATTTACCGCTTACTTTATAAGATATCGCGGATTTTATTCCCGGTTTTCGCCTCTTACTGGACTAATTAAGTAATTAAAGCCATTAGATTCCCTTAGTTATTAAGGGTACTATAATAAGCTTTATTTTAATTATAACGGACGTCGTGTGAGTAGACTGAGAAAAAAGTTCTTGAACACAAATTAAAAATAATTGTTGGTATTTAAACATCGCTCCCCTGTAGGCATGCGAAATTCAACTGTATTTTAGGTGCGTTAACTTAACATACACAGCCTCCCAAACCCGGAACAGCTATCTTCTGGAAGGATCTTTTAATTACAAATTCTCTGGCCGAGAAAATTACATAACGAAAGAAAACATATCATTCATCAGGCTCCTGCCTACCTGTAAGTCGAGTAAGGCAAATTGAATATCTGAAATATGAACGAGCGTTTATTTATTGTTATTAGACTTACCGCCTCATTGGTGTACATTGGCTTATTGGTGTCGTGGGAGCAGGCTTTTAGAAGTACACATAATTATGCATCTTGACTTTTTCCGTGTGAGAATCTTAGGCTAGGTGCAGCATATGATTTCACGTCGCATTGCATCATGTAACTGCATTGCATAATTGTGTGCATGTATTTGTTTTGTGAAAGGTCGAGCTTGTCGTTAGATCAGTGTACAATGGCTTTAGGAGACGTAGAACTTTATTTATTACTATTGTTACTAGGGCCGTCTTTTCCATTGGCCACTATGGGCAAGTGCCCAGAGCCACGGCCTTTATGGGGCCCACTACTTCCTGCCAGCGTCGTTGCTAGGGGCTATCAGATGCACGGTCAAAAAAAAAATTAACACACTTCGCTCGCTCTTGCATCCTTGATTCTTTATAGAGGCCTCAGTATCCCAAAGTTTCCAGGGCCTCCAATAGCTTTAAGATGGCCCTGGTTAATCTTGCATCCTTGATTCTTCATAGAGGCTACAGTATCCCAAAGTTTCCAGGGCCTCCAATAGCTTTAAGATGGCCCTGGTTAATCTTGCATCCTTGATTCTTCATAGAGGCCACAGTATCCTAAAGTTTCCAGGACTTCCAATAGCTTTAAGATGGCCCTGGTTACCAGCCTAAGCACACAGACAGACGGACCTAAATATTGGTCACATTACCAATTAATATATCATGGGGAATAAATTACTTCTACCTGTAATTCTAGATAGCCTAATTGAGATGAGCCCTGAGTTTATCAGCTGCGGGGACTCTACCCTACCCACTAATAAACCCTTTCTAGGTACCTATATGTCATTTGACTTCAGTGAATACTAACCTGTAGAACTAAATTATAAAATGGTGGTTCATTTAATATTGGTGTTTCTGTTCCCAGATTCGGTTAAGAAGAACGTAGGCGAATCAAAATGTCGCAGCGGGATTTCTCAGAGGTATGTCTTGCAATTACCTAGTTTGTAGTTCCACAATTTATACTTTGATTAATATTATAAAAAGGGAGGAATCTCTGGAACTGCCAGTCGAATTTCAAACAATATTTTCGCATTTGATAGCCCAATTCTTGAGGAGGGCCAAAGGCTATTCAACATCACGCTATGACCCAAAGTCAGGAAGAACGCTAAGCGAAAACGAAGTTATAGCGCGGGCAGGCGATGCGATGCGACGAGACGGGGTGAGTCGGGGGAACCAGACGAAATTGCGGGCAGAAGCTCGTATTTTAAAATCTCCCTATGCTGTGCGAATGAAGTTAACATAGATTATAATCAGTTATTTGTTGTTTACCCCTTGCATGTTGTTGAAGACCGCTAAGGGAAACTTGTTTGTATGGTAAAGCGACAAATTGAGATATCTAAGAGTATTTTATTTTCCCACTGGAGTTTGTCTGTTTATAAATAGGAACATGACTTTCATCAGTGGTTTGCACGATTTTGTAGTTGGCCAGTCGATTTGGTAAGCACTCGATTGAGCAGTTACATCGTAGATGGGTATTTTGATGCCTTCGACCCAACAAATTGTGTTTTCTCTCATGTTGGCACGACATGTTACCTTATAATGGCGCGAATTTGTAAATCTGGGTGTGGGTCAGTCTGGCCCTTGGGACGATTCAAATTCATTAATTAGCATGACAAGGTTTATGGGATGTTACAATATATTGAATTAGATACACTGTATTACAACCATAAGAGGTGTGAAAATTTTGATTCCTACTTAGAAAAGCCGTGTGCATTGTACCTAGGTACACTCCCACTTACTCGTAAGTCACTTGTGAAGGCTTTAAATGTATCCCTAGTAACTTATCGTTAAGCTCCACTCAGTCTGTGTAGTTTTTCCTCAAAAGACCATTTCAGACATCAATCTACATGGTCTTTACATGATCTGACCAAGATTATGTTTGGACCTTAAAAGAGAATGTGACCTCTGAGTTGGTTTCGGCCTTTCTTCTCAGAGCAGTCCGATAGGAAACGCCGACCTCATCTAGTTTTTAAAATATGATTGACTTTTAAAAGTGTTTGTACAAAACTACTTACAGAAATAAAATCATTTGTCGTTTACCTACTAACTATTGTTAATTGGCAAGTCCCAAAAAAGTGTCTATATTGATTTACCACGACACCTCACTACTAAGAACTAAAAGTCGAACCTCTCATTCCCAACACTTTCTTAAAACAACCAACACAACCATTACCTAAAAAAAACATATTCAAATTACATCTGAATTTCCTCTCTCTTCTTGGAAGTGCATTGGCCCAACACCTCGTCCCCCATACAGGGTCGGCCTTTAATCCCATTTCGTCATCGGTTCGATTGTACGTTCCCAATCGTTGTTGTTCGGAGTAGTTCGGACGTACCGCGACGTGTGAACGTGTATAGTTGTGCGTGACTTGCTAGTATCTGGGTGAAGTGCCAGTTATAATCGGTAGCGGGGCTGAGTTAATATGGCTGCTTTTTGCTGACCAGTTGCATCTAGGGTATACAAGCTGCCTTGCAACTGTTCAACGTTCTATGTGCTATGTACACCTACCCAATATTTACCGAAACAATAAATCTCGGCTTCTGTACCTATGGGTCTTTGCACGTCCTGTGATGTCCTACGTAAATAGTATCTTCAAAAAATATAAAATGATGTAAACTGCTTTGGTACTTCGTCACGTATGCCTCTCAGTTAGTTTCTTCCTGCACTCTTTTGAAGACAAGCAGGCTAGTCTAATTAAGGACAATGCTTTCTCCCTCTCTCCTCAATTTGCAGCAGTACCGAATTCCTTCTACCTCTGTTTCTATCATTTCAAGTACGTACGTACGTGTTAGCTTGTAACTTGCGGCATACCAATGACGCGGTAAGTTACACATAAGGCCCGCTACAAATTAATGTAATTCAAATGCTGTTAAGGTGTAGATTCGATGTGACGGATAACGTGGGCGTGCGCCGCCCGGCGCAGCGGTGCGACGGCGGCACGGCCCTAATATCGGTTTATTATTTACAAATTAGCCCGTAATACATCCTGCATGTGGGAAAATAATGCTTACCTATTTTCTTTTATTTTATTTTATTTATTATCTATTTTATTGGCTTTTCGAAATCGGTATAACTGTGTGACTTATTTAAATATTCTAGACACATGAGAACAAAATCTTGAAACATACAGCCGAACTCATCGTCAGAATTTTAAACATTTCAACATAGCACTTATCAACCTAACCGGAAACATCGAAGTGATAAGGGAGAACTCTAAAATGAGGGGTTTTAATAATGTTTAAAGACACCTATTGAATTATCTGCTCGTCCTTAAACTGTAAGATATTCACTAAGCCTACACCTTCGTGAATACTTTTTCCAAGAATGTACCAAAAACTAACGTATGTACCGCATTATTTCGATATCCAATCAACTAATCTTGAAGAAATCTTTTTGTTAGATACTCAGAAAAGAGCTTTGGCCGTGGCTCTCACAGTGCATTCGATCGTTATCTTTCTTTTAAGTATTTGAATTGAACCGCGCTTATCAAGTCTATAGAAAATATACCACGTATCAGCGTTATCACTCCAAACACGACTGCTTATAGATAAACAAACTTGGATGCGCATGTTAGGAGATGGAGAAGTATTTGTGTAGGTACCTATGGAGCCTAGATACTGCAAGTACGGTTTGTTTCTTCAATTTTCTATTGTACCTCCTGCTCTCAGATCATATCTGTGTTTATATGATCTGAGCTCCTGCTCAAAACTTCACCAGTAGGTATTCACTGGTAATCAATAGGGAATATGCATGTATTTTTGTCTAATATTTTATTCTTTATTTTACATTGCCATTATTATAGTAAAAAAATATTCAACGTCAAAAAAACAATTAAAAAGTAGGTAGTTAAAAATAGCCAACTGACTGGGGCACCTTAGGCGCCCTCCATTTTGTCATTTTGGACATCATAGTCTATGGACATTGACAACGGACTGAATCGCAAACACTCCTCTAAAACACATTGACATTTATTGTTGTCCATAGACTCTGGCCAATGGCGTAGCTTTTCAAATTTTTTAATTCCCCACAGTTGTATTGCACTTTAAAAAATATCTAAAATATTTTTCGATGCATAATTCTGCAGTAATACAGTTTAAAAAAAGAAATATTTGACACTTATTTGAATCACATGCATATTCCCTATTCGACATGTCCACCTGACAGTCTTTTGTTATTGCCTTGACCCGGGAATCGAACCCAGGTCCTCATACTCAGCAGCTCACGAGAGACCAACAGTATACCAACGAGGCAGTATATAATGTTTATCTATCGGTATTTAAAGCATCCTCAATGAACGGCCGTTAATACACTCCTTACACTCCAAGGCTTTATGGTGGTCATCTTACGTCCTTCACGACCAGTTTATACTAAATTTTATAGCACAATGAACAGCACATAAGTATTAGGGGAGTAATACAGTGCGGACACCAGAGACAAAACAGGCAATTGGGATGCTGGAACCCTACTACCGTGTATATATATATATATATCTGATATGTTGCATTCAGCGCTCATATCAGCACCCTAATTGCGCAACACACTATCAATCACAATCTAAATCATTTTGAAGGATGTTGCTTATCCATTGCTTCAAATATTCAACATTTTTGTCTGCTAAACAATGTAAATAACGCAATGAATGTTGTTGAACTGTCAAAATTAAAGCCATTCTCACTTTTAGTGTGTTACGCAATTACCCCGCTGGTTTTAGAATTTATCGGGATTTTTTTTGTTTTCTTTTTCTCCTTTGTTCGTACTTTATCCTGTTTTGTCTCGTGTTAAAATCGATATTTTGCTTGATTTTTGTCAAATTTGACTTAGTGTCTATTGACTATTTTTAGGGTTCCGTACCCAAGGGTGCCAACGGAACCCTATTACTAAACCCGCGCTGTCCGGCCGTCTGTCTGTCTGTCAGCGGGCTGTATCTCATGAACCGTAAAAGGTAGACAGTTAAAATTTTCACCAGTGTGTATTTCTGTTGCCGCTATATCAACAAATAAGAAAAATAAAATAAAGCGGGTCTCAATACAAGAAACGTGTTACAAAAAAAATTGTGTTCAATATTGTACCGTGGTACGGAACCCTTCCTGTGCGAGCCCGACTCGCACTTAGCCGATCTTATGCAGTCGTGCACGTCTTCATTGTTTTTATAGAGCGATAGGCTAACTATAGAAAATCTAGAAAAAAATATGAAAATAAGTTGAGTTTACTCCTTACGATAGATTTTAATTTTATATCTAGTAGGTGTATTGAATGTGAAAATGTATTAACACTTTAATAATAGGTACTTTAATTAAGTAAACAGAATGTGTATACTGCCTAATGCCATTTACCTATTAAATACGTAACAGTACTTAGGTACATCTGTACCCACATTAAACATTTTAGTACCTATTAAATTACTTACTTACATAAGCTTGCTATGTTTATAATTATCTATTAAATACTTATTGGAAGGTATAGGAAGGTAGGGGCTTAGGTCATAATAGCTGAAGTCAAAGTGTCCTCCTGTCCCTATCTTATAATTGATTTATAGTCGGCACAGCATTTCTGCTTCTTCCAAGCATCACAAATGTATTCGTGCCATTATTTCTAGCCACTATCTTTTAGGAAAGTTCTAGAGTGGCGACCGCGTACCGGAAGACGTAGCGTTGGAAGGCCTCCCACAAGGTGGACAGACGATCTTGTCAAGGCCGCAGGAACCCGTTGGATGCGGGAAGCACAAAAGCGGTCGAAGTGGAGGTGCTTGGGGGAGGCCTATGTCCAGCAGTGGACGTCTTTCGGCTGAAATGATGATGATGATGATGACTATCTTTTAGACATTCCACCCGTCTTTTGCTTGGTCTTCCCATACTCCACCCATCATCATTCAGATCTAAAACTTTCCTCGTGAGTTATACAATGTCTATGTCTTTTTTTCTTCCGCACCACATGCCCTAATCACGACAAACATTTAAAAGAGTGACCATGGAGTTTCTAACCCATTCTTCTCCAAAGAATCCTACGTCGCTTTGGAATGGGCCACTAGCTTAATCCATCTGCCTGACCGACTCCTTTGACAATTCAAAAGTGTATGTAAATGGTTTATTTGAAATAAATCCTTTATGGAAGATTATTGCAAAAATGTGTTATGTGCTTGAGTGTTTAAAGATACCGTTCTTTATTTTTAATACCTGATATCTAGATATCTTGTCATATTAAGATTGAGATCAGGAAATAAAAAAAAATACGACACTATTAATTGCTTATCTTCGGCGTAATAGTAAATGAATGGAAGGAAATCAGTAACTCGATAACATCGGTATTCATCCGTAGATATGGAGGTATTGAGATAAAAAAGCACTTTTAAGTAGTCTCTTTAATCAATTTATTTAAAGCTAGCTGACCCGAAAGACGGCGACGTCCTGTTCAAATTTCAATAAATCACACAAAAAAGGACGTTTCGTTTTCCCAAATTTGAAGATTATCCTTGAAATATTTTTACAAAAAATAGGCAAATCGATCGGTCCAGCCGTTCTTAAGCAATGCACTTATCACCTAACAACATTTCCTTTTTATTATAAATAAGTATAAAGAATATTGATAATTTATTGATCAATACTCGTTACTTTTCCCTAACACTTAGAATTCCTATTTTATTTCTCGTTTTATACGAAATAGATAAATTTCACTTTACCGCGTTATGTCTGGATATAAAGCAGCGTATCCAACATCAGCGTAAGCACGTTTTTACGTCCACTCGACGTATTAGCGCAGTTATTTCCTGCACTTCTAATCTTAATTACGTCCGTTAGGCGTATTTCCGTCTCGCAATTAACTGTGTACGTCGGCATCTGCCTTTATTGTATGTAAGCTTAGAATGTTCAATATTATTTTAGAACGTGTTACTAGACATCACTTGGAAGATGTCTTTTCAATAAATTGAAATGTTGTCAGTCTGTATAACCTTTTCCCAATGACTAAAGACTAAGAGAGGACATTAACTAAAAGATCTGTATAAATTATACATTATGGAAATATCATACGATTCTATACAGAAATAAAAAAATATACATGTTTCTTTCTAACTTATGCAATTCTGCAAGTGTCAAAAAGAGAAAACCGTATTTTGTCAGTTTTCTAAAATTGCAATATTGAAGTATGACGTCACGGAAGCCCTGCCCATCGGCCGGTTCGCCATTTTAGTTTCTGGTTTTGACTACTTCTCAGAGTGTACATGAAGTGTCATTTGGCGTTATCGTGCGACTAAATATTAAGTTTTTTTTCCATTTTGAGAACATTTTGAGTGCTGTAAATTTGACTGAGGCTGTCTGTGATAGAGGAAACCATGCCTAAGTATTGTGTGAGGGGCTGTGGCTCGAATTACAGTTAAAAAGCGCCTCTGATATCCCTGCACAAGTAAGTCGAAAGAATTCATAGATTATTAAGTTTCCTATATAAATTTATACCAATTTCTAGTCTCAATACATGTTTATTACTGTTCGGTCATAGATTATTGCCTATTCATAGTCTTTCGAACGATATATTTCCTTTTTTTGGTTTTGTTTACTACGTATTTTTATTGACAAATATAGTGTTGTGATTGTGTAATTTGCACAACCAACGAATCGATTTTGCATCGATAAAAACCAAATTTCGTTTGAATATTTAGCATGAAAGAATATACACATTTATGTTAGTTTGCGTGTTTTGTTTGTGTTTTTAGGTTACCAAAAAATGATAAACTTAAAAGTAAGTGGCTTGAATCATTGGGTCAAGAAAATATCGACTCCAGCCAGGAAAAAGTATTTGTTTGTTCACTACATTTTGAAGAGTCTTGTATTAATAGAAGTCTTGATATAGTGAGACTTCACGACAATGCAATACCGACAAGGCTCCCTAAGGTAAATTATCACATTTTCATTGTAAGCCTACATTTACCCATATATTCGAAAATAATGTTGGACCTGATGAAGATTGTACAACCTATCTTTGCATTGTATAAATTCAATCTCTTAGTATTGTATAATTGCATAGCACATGTGTGAGCACTATGTACCCACTATAAAGGTTACTGGGTTCGTCTTTCATTGACTTGAATGTGCCCTGGCGGCTGAGAGTATGTCATGCTCACTCAAATGTGTCGCTGGTGGTGGCGTGTGTGTTGGATCATTGAGTTCCCTTCAAAATGGTTGAGCTGAATGGTGCTGATCCATACGTCATGTTCGTGAACGGGCGCCGTCAGTAGGCACTGGACATCTTATTTTAATTCCATAATTGTTTTTATCTTTTTATTACGGACGCTTTTAACGTGCACGTGTTTCTACATCGTTCTCACATGTATAATTACAACATGAATGATGTAACCACTTTTTTGTAACAATATTTTGATTTAAAAGAGTGTCCATGGAGTTTCTTGCCCGTTCTTCTCCATAGGTACCTACTACGCTTTGGAATGGGCAACTAGCTTCATCTTTCTGACTGACCGACCCCTTGACAATTCAAAAGTGCCTGTAATTGGTTTATTTGAAATAAATGCTTTGAGTTTGAGTCATAATACATTATTATTTCCCTGTACATTTATTGTAGACAGGCAGACTTTATTGTATTTCACATTATTGGTGTACTTAATACTAATTACAAACTGATATTATTGTATCTATTTGAAATAAAACGGTTCTCCCATTAAATTCATAATATCGATTTCTGTTGTTTTATTTTGTTAATAATCGGTGTAGTTTTGAATTCCTTGTTGCAGTTTAATTTACTCTTCTTCTAGCTTGATTTTCACGAGCAACTATTAATCATAGAGTAAATAATATCAAGTACAATTAATTTTAAATGAACCGCCAAATTGATGATTTTTGCAATTTTTCAGTCTGATTACGCAACAACAGGCTATGAGAATCGAATAACACCCTACTTACCTACTATCTACTTAAAATCAAAAACCTTATGTTAATGTACCTATGTGATTTCGATTAATCGATTTGTAATCAACACGATGAACAAAATCATTGCAAAGAATGAGCAGAGGACAACACTAGGTAATGGGCGGAGCCTACGCCATTTTACTTTCCACGCGCGCACGCGATACGGTCTTTTAGTTCATGTCCTCTCTTATTCTTTAGTCATTGCCTTTTCCATAGATCATCCGTCAATGTCTTGCCCATATGCGTATTTATTTGGGGTTATAAGAATGTATGGCCTTTTCCTTCGATATCGGGTCGGTGCAAGAAATACGTCTCGGTAAATAGCAGCGCACTTCGAGACGTGAGCTCTTATTTTGTTTAGTTCGGTTGAAACAGTCAATGTAAACACGACTTTATTACTAAGTGCCATGGTTGTAATTAGGTTGAACTTGTAACCGTTTTAAACGTTTTTCACGCGGACAGCGTTTAGCTTTGATTCTGTACGTGACCCGTTATCTAGTTGGTATTGTTGATCGAAGCTCTTTTACATAGATGAAACTAGGAAACATATTGTTATCATAAAACGCTTTGGATCAGTCAATCGATCAATCAATTATGATTTACCAGCCTTTTGCCAGCGGCTTCGCCTGTGTGGATGTCGAAATAGAAGTATTCTGTGTTCATTCTAGGTTATAAAACTATCTGTGTGCCAAATTTCATCCAAATACGTACAGCCATTTTTGCGTGATGGAATAGCACACATCCAAACATACAAACTTTCGCATTTATAATATTAGTAGGATTTTGCGTTTCCTTGTAGTTCGCTGTCCATTTGAGGGTTGAGTTACCAAAAAATCATAATGAAAGGATATTCTACTGTTCCGAGAAATAATCGCAAAAAAAATCTTTCCTGTTTTCGAACCTCGAGGCATTGTAAATTCATTAATTATTAGGCTCAGCCTAATTGTGCGTGAACGAAATAAAAAACGAGACTATCGGCGAAAATAACTTAAACGTTACTAATTACAAACTGCTGTGCGTTAATTGACTTGTAGACTTTAATTGATTAATTGATTATAGCAGATAACTATCTGAGTTGTGTTCTTGTGATACAATTAATACACAACTAGAGATACGATTGTATTCTTGAAATGGTTTTGTTGAGATTTACCCATCTGCCTTTATAATAATAAAGTATAGTAGTGTGCGTGCGTGTGTGTAGTGTGGAGTGTGTGTGTGCGTGTGTGTCTGTGTGTGCGTGTGTAGTGTGTGTAGTGTGTGTGTAAGTGTAGTAAGTGTAGTAGTTATGTATAGTCGTCAAAATGTCTTGCTCTAAACTATAATCCTATTCCTATCTAATATTATAATGTTAAAGTAAGTTTGTTTGTTACCTTTTCACACCTAATCCACTGAACCGATCATCCTGAAATTTTGCATATACGGTGTCAGGTGTACAGCAACGGACATAGGGTAGGTACCTACCTTTCATTTCGAAAAAAAAGTACTGTTCCCGAGGAAAACAACAATAACGTTCCTATGATAATAGATGGCGCCACGTGTAGTGTGTTAAGAGTATTTTTTTTTAATTTAAGTACCTAATACATTTTCTGAGCGTAGAGTGTCGATATCCCGGTTTTTCATTCTCCTAACTATAATAGTTATGCGAAATTGAGTTTGTTTGCTTGATACCTTTTCACGCCCTAAACCGCTAAACCCATCGTCATGACATTTTGCATATAAACGTTGTCAGGGATAAAGAAAACATACCCATCTTTCATCCAGAAAAAAGTACTGTTCTGAGCCCATGAGTGCAACGGCCAAACAACAAACCGAATACAACGCTAATTGATTGTCAAATTATAAGCGAAGCCGCGGGCAAGAGCTAGTAATATTATAAAGAGAAAAGATTTGATTTTTTGTGATTGTATGTTTCTTTGTTACGCTTTCACGCTAAAACGGCTGTACAGATATGGATGAAATTTTGCACATAGGTAGACCATGAGCTGTGTTAGGATATAGGATACTTTTTATCTCATTATCCTCACGGTATCGAGACTAATGCGTGTGAAACCGCAGGGTTGATCTGGTATGAAATACAGGATGGAAGAAATAATGTCTTAAGTCTCATTTGGTTACTACGTTAGATATTAGATACTGTAGAGGTTTCAGCCTGCTTGGCTTTACCATGCACCATTTCCAAATATTTTATAAGTTGATGGCATTATTAATGAGATAAACACTATTTCATATTAGAAGATTATCAAGAATTGAGACTCAGAGACAAGAGCTGGCACAGCGCGTCATATTGTCAGATGAGCAGCATCGTTTCTAGGAAAAAGTAATTAATATATTAATACTTACGTAAATACCACTTTTATTAATTCGACCCGGTAATATAAGGGTCAGAGCCCTTATAGCACACATAATGAATTTCTGCGTTATTCGCACCTGTTCGAAAAGAGAAACAATACTTCCTCCCGGTAAATCCTGACATTTAATCACCACCATCTTATCTACCTTAAGTCCTACACCCATTAAGCAATGACTATCTTATCAGTGGCAGGAAAACCGCGACATTGCAATAGCAAGAACTCGCGATAACTTTGTAAGGCTCCACCGGGCCCTTAATCAAATAGCTGTTATAAAACTATAATCTGAACGTTAAAAACGATATTAACACCCTGCAATTAGCATCGCATTACGGCCGTATTTGATTTAATAAACCAATTTAAATACTTATTAGTTTTACGAAGATTATCAGTGTTTATTGCTGGCTGGAAAGGCGACTGTAACAATGTTGTAAGTTGTTACAGTTAGTTAGAGTACGGTCGCGTGCAAAAGGAGGTGCACGTTGCAATGTTCAAAAGCGCATTTTATGATTAAACAAGGTCAAAAGATTCTTGCATTTATCCCTTGTTGTAGGCTAAATAATTATATTACATTCCAGGTCCGTCAACGAAGATACAGGCCCGTCCGAAGTAGTTGATCCGCCGAAAGAAGTGTCAAATTGAATATTTCGGACGGGAATATACATATCGGGAGTAGAGACAACTGTCAAATCGTTTTGTCATTCATTCTTAGTTCAGACCCGTACTAATTATATGTCCGTAAGTGACACGGAGTTGGATACCACCGTAACTTCGGCCGAAACTATGGATTTCAAGAATAGGTCTGACCCCCTTTTTTTGTGTGGGAAATCATCAAATAACTTCTCCCGCTCTGAGCGGAGCGGGAGGGCGTGTTCTGACACGCCCTCCCGCTCTTACTAACAAAAATCCACCCCTGTTCCTTCAGATTCCTGATCGGCCACGGTAACCATTTCGGACTTTCCCGTTACCCTGGCAGAGGTCTGACCCCCTGATCTGTTTGAAGATAAGAAAAGTAAACTAACTTTACGGGAATTACATTCATTTTTCAGCCATGTTCAGCCTAATAGAATATGAGGCCGAGGCCGGATGAATGGTTTATGCATAATCTTTTGCGCATCAAACCAATTATCTACCATCTAAACAATTTACTACAGAACCACATCCTATAATGCTGCCCTAAAACAAAATATGGGAATAAACTGCATCAAATTGAAACTTAAAACTAAAACTGCATGCACAATTATAAAGCCGTATGTTTTCATATCAATAATTTTAATTGGCCAGGGACATGTTCGCTATATGTTTTATTACCAACTTTTAATATAGACAAATGACAGAGTGAGATGAATGTCATCGGGCTAACTACAGGTGAGGACACATTTGTGCAGTTACTTGTAACAGAACATCGAGCCTGATTTGATTCGTGTAATATTTCATCGACCGTTTTTGCTCGATGAAGTAAGCTAATAGCTGAGAGACATGGCATACAAAATAAAAATGAATGTTACAAGTACACTCGTTTCACAGTTACTTTTTTTCGCTGTCAAAATCTTAGCATTCTTTATTCTTCTTACAATAAGGTTGCTGTTGTTGCTGCACTGACCAGTCTGTCAAAATCACAGTGACCTTTATTGTCGTTATGATAAAGTTACTGCTGGGATGTAGCTGTCAAAGGGTAACCACTGTGAAATGATTCTAAATGCTCGTTCGCCTTGAACATTTCATCGAACAATACGCCGAGCATTCGTAGGAACGTTACAGTTTCATGTAAATTACTCGAGTGTAAACTCACCTTACAAATCCGAGGCACTTCGTTCCCGGCCGAGCCTCTCTACAATTACGTATGGTTAACAATCGAGGGGGATATAACTGAATCTACGCGACTTCTTTTGTTTATTTTACTGCCTGTCTCCCTGATTATGTTTTAAGTAGTCGTGGAGCCAAATCGTCGTAATTATGTACTTATATCTTGGTACGCAGACTTGCTTGGTTTATTATAATGCACGAAACTGTATTATTTTGTTGGATTGAACTTTTCTTTAGTAGATATGGGGGAAAATTACAATTTATTTCACACAAGCTATTGTTCGCGATTTCATCTGCGATCCAGGCCGAACATTAGTCTATATATTACCCAGGCCAAGGTTTATCTGTGTGCCGAATTTCATCCAAATCCGTTGATCCGTTTTAGCGTGAAAGCGTATAACAAACAAACAAACTCACTTTCGCTTACAATATTAGTTAAGATTATTTTAGTTCCAACTATAGCCATTTTTCTATGGGCATACTCGTATCTACGATGACAGTGAAACTGACAGCACTTTCAAGAAATTGTTAAGGAAATCGTCGCACAGGGTTTTCCGGGAAGTTGTTGATCGTTCTTAGAACCGCCTACACGATCTCGGCTCTGTTTGAAGCCGTTTATTGCAAGAACCCATAATGTTTAAGATCGTATAATAATAATACATTTATTTATTCAGATAACTTTGATCCATACATGAGACATACAACTAGTACAAAATAGTAAGCAGGGACTTGGTCCGCTGCACTAACATCCATGTCAGGGGACAATCGTGCCTAGCAGCAATGGCACTCAAGATGCTGTGGCGACTTCCACGCAACCGGCTAATGAATGACGCGGTCTTTTTGCGCCATAAAGCTGCAAAGCCATCTGTGTGTGCATCAGCAAACATTGCTGATGCGCTACAGAAACGTGGAAGCCGCAACAACGCCCTGAACGCATTGGACCCGCAGAGCATCGTACGCTCGTTGCGTGTAGTTAGCCCACAGACTCCCCGTGTACAGTGAGGTGCAATACGCATTAAATAACGTAATTTTGACTGCGTCTGTACACCGGGAGAATCTGCGCGCCAACATATTCACTCATACTGACAACCATAATTAGAAAAAGATGTGTCTGTCGACTCATGCCTACGACTGGGTACGAAATTTTGTATGAAAAACATAAAAAGTATCACTATTTCAATGTTATCGTATCAGCTGAGCTTTATGAGCATATTATTGAAAAATTTAATAATATTGTCAAGTATCATGAATAATTAAGGCAAGACTTCGATGATAAATCGAAAGGTCATGTTCGCATTGAAACTTTAATGTCTTTAGGTATCAATTTAATAAAAGCTTAATGATATACTCGTAGATTAGGCATGATATCAAATGACTTAATCCTAACGACACAAAGCTACGCAGAAAACTAAATAAACAAAGTAGACTTAGCCACATAATTTACATTTTCCTTCTCTTATTACGTCTAATCTGACGCCTAATTATCTTATCACGGGGGATTATAGGTGGCGCCACGGGCGAGTCGTCTGCGATAGAATTACGCGCGTTGTGTATCGCGCGACTTTATAATACGGTACCGCGGCGACGACGTGCGGCTGGATGCACAGTAATAACAAGTTGCACGCGATCCGGTGAGTGGCGAGGGTGAGGACATGGGGCGGGAGAGGGCGGGGGCGATAGCGGGAGCGAGAGCGTGAGCGGGTACAAGTATGTACGATTCCATGTTCCATACTAGAATTTTCTCTTGTAATTGAGCTATCCACACCAATGTCATTCTAGTTGCAACCATTAGACGCGATTTTTTTTTTTTTCTTTAGCTCAATTTGCCGCAGCAGCAGCATTAATTCCTTATACCTTGTCCAAGTTATCGTTCCGTCAAGATTTTGCCAAAACCAATGCTCCTAGCAAAGAGACCATCTCTTCCAATAGTAGGTTACGATAGATGACAACGACAATGCTAAACCTATATATACCTATACCCTTGAAGTTCTGAAATTCTGCTACACTATTATTATCAATACCCAGCTCGCTACTGCTTATCCAAAAAAGACTCACCCTAAGTCGTCTTCTTTCACACCCACAATAAAAGTCACGCGTCTATTTTTGGCCGGGATCACAGAACGGCGCACGTTGCGCGATACTATCGTATTTCTAATATCGGATTATAGAACCGTGGAAGCTGTTTCTTATCTGACAACCACAGAGTAATTACTAAATGGAGAGACCACCTCCTTTCCACCCGCGCGTGGATTACGCGAAAGACAGATATGTCCGGCAGGTGGGCAGCTGTGTCTTCCTGTGTGCTTTGATCATCCAGTCTCTAAGTATTTTGACGATAATCAATAATTTTAACTATATTCCATGCGCTGATCGAATTTGTAAGACGTGACAATGGATAGCAAAACTTTTGGCATTCAATGATAATCGGTGGTGTACTTAGTGATATGTTGTATGTTGATGCCAGACCATGTTTTATGTAGATGGCCTACGCAGCTGTAGCGGTATCTACCTCGCCACATGTGAACTACGCATCACACTGACATCACGCAAAATCCTGCATCGCGCAAGCAGAGTTTACCGCGCAACTAG
This sequence comes from Brachylomia viminalis, assembly GCA_937001585.2. Classification (NCBI taxonomy): domain Eukaryota; kingdom Metazoa; phylum Arthropoda; class Insecta; order Lepidoptera; family Noctuidae; genus Brachylomia; species Brachylomia viminalis. Next base: position 10,158,410 of record OW443314.2, read on the forward strand.
CATATATACAACGCCCAGACATCAATCGTCGGGCAGTTGCCCACCAGACACGACGCCCTTCTCGTCGGAGGATCCTCCCTTTTCTATGGAGGTATGAGCGAACTTTACACCCTGTTCCTCATACTTTTATACAGCCTTCGTCGCACGAAATCTCTCCATTTACTCAGTCTTCTGGGTTTCCGACTGGAGAGATAAGTGTTATTGCAATACAGCGCCCGTGGCGTGAGCTACTTACCTGTCGCTATATACAGCTAATACTGAGCATTCTACCTGTCTGACACCATGAAAATTTAATATGGTGATATGATGCCAGTTTATCGGTTTAGTTGCAGATAGGAATGCCTAGCTTTAGCTTGAATTTCCTCCTTAAAATGTAATGCGTAGGTCGGTATGTCCTGTTGCATCAAAAACTATATAACCACTCTCTTTGTGTTGCATGGAGAAGTGTGACACTACACAACACAACACACAACATCACACAAACACACATAACTGGCGAAATGTGGGTATCCTATAGCTACACCTTTGCCTAACCCCTCCAGAAACACAAGCGTGATGTTATTTTATGTAAGTGTATGACAATGTTCCATACGTCACTTAAATAGTACAATGCAAGTCAAGTTACCACAAACTGTCAAATTTTCTCATTCGATTTAGAACTTAACCTTAAACATTTTAAGGTTTAAAATCATTTGGAGAAATTTGACAGTTTCGTATAATCTGATGTCCTGGCGACTGTACCTAAAGCTAGTAACCACTGGACATTATTATATGCAAACCAGTGCATGTTTGCATACTGTAGGAGTTTTAACATTGCCATCTTCCTTTTTCCTCGAGACGTATGCCAGCACAAATTATCTCCCTCCTGACATTTCATTGTAGCCCAAGCTTTGGTTTCCATATTTTTGTTGTTAGTCGCTTTTAGTGGCAATTGTTGGGCCGCGCACCCACTGGCAGACAATGTGTCATATATCAACACCTGACGAGACTCGTCAGTTCAGTACAACGGAAATCGCCCTAAGTGTTACGAAGTAAACGTGCTGTCAAAATGAAATTGTTGCTAGGATCGTGCGATTGACTGTACTCTGCCTGACGATGGGTAGGTGTGTGGTGACCTAAACGAAATGTTGAAGGAGCCATGTGCATTGTATAACTGTTTCCTTATAGTTCAGGGCAATAAGGAAAAGGATTGAAAGCTTACTGAATGTGAATGTTGCTAGGATTATAGTTTTGCTTGTAGAGAAAGGATGCAAAGTTGTCGTTTAGTGTGTGTTTTATTTGATCTGCTTTTGTAATAGGTAGTCCACACAACAACTAAGATTTGTTAATCAGAGACTTCATTAGACTTCTATTAACCAAGGCTATCTTTGAACATGACTTAGTTAAGAAGAACCTGATAAACACACACATAAAGAGTGTCTAGAGACAAAGGTTTAAAAAAAAGTTGCCCTATTGAAATTAAATATTCTCAAGGCTTTGCGATTGTGGGGCTCAATAGGTGGTACACGTAGCGGCCTTCGGGAACGGAGATTGACTTTATGCAAGCGATTTCTTATGGTTTGATCGCTTATTAACATCCCTGAAGAGCTATGAAGCCTCGCAACCAACATCATCGCAGTCATTGTAAGATTTCGTGACCAGTAATATGTATGTAACGATCTTGTCTACGTGTGGTGATGCGAGCTCGTCCTCCATGTCGCTCTGCCACGCTGCTTGTGATACGAAAACCTGTCCAAAGTCGATTTATAACACTCTGCGTAGTGCCCACAGCACGTTGCCGAGAACCAGCTTCCAACATTCCCACTGCTGTGATCTTCTTCTCGGCTCAAATAACGTCTTGTCTCCATAATAACGTTATTTTCTATTGATTCCACTCAAAAATATGCTAGAAATTTTACTGGTTTGGCCTTAAACCCGTTGCAGGATCATATAGGAATACGACTTGACAGAAGATTTTCATATTTTGAACGAAATTCAAAAACAATTCCCTTTTCAAATGTCGAAATTTACAAAAAACTATCCATCCAGGACAAGTCCACTCAATCTGCGTGGTTTTTCCGCAGTGTGCAAGTGGTTTTTCCGCATTTCAGACACTAATCTACATGGTCTTCACAGATCTGACCAAGATTATGTCTGGACTCTAAAAGAGACTGTGACCTCTGAGTTTGTTTCGGCCTTTCTTCTCAGAGTAGTCCGATAGGAAACGCCGGCCTCAACTAGCTTTTAAAATATAATTAACGTGTAAAAGCGTTTGTACAAACCTACTTACAGAAAATAAAATCATTTATCATACCAATATATATTTTTTATTATAATTTATTTAAATAATCTGACTTTTATTAACTAGAAAAACTTTGATCCATAAGACACTCTTGATGTGTGTATGTGATATCAGAATTTGAACGTCCTCCAACAAGTTGCAGTCAGCAAGAGAACCAGAACAACTTACAAGGAATGCTTTGTTTGTAATTAGTTATAGGTATTAGTTGTAAGTAACAATTAAGTAGTTATTAGTTAAGGCGCATTTACCGCATTGGTTAGCTGTAATGGTAGATGTATGTTGTTAAATAAATAAATAAATAAAAATAAATAAATAAACATTTCCATAAAAAATAAACTAGATAACAGAAAAACTTAAACTCATATTTCTAACGAGAGAATCATGATAAACTTACATAATTTGTCACGACAATCATAAAACGTGGTTTTTTTATCGAAACCGCCTCAGCGTCCGCATTCCCTGAGAACGTGATGCGAAACGCGTTCATTTATCTTTAACTTTCCATCCGTTAGCTAATTAACAATTAATTAAAAATATTAGGGTTCAGTGGTAGATATCATATTTTATAATAATTGTGACTAGTTCGTTCCTTCGCGATTTTTACGCTCCATCGGGGGCGATAAGGAGATTCAATAAACAAAACTAATCGATTTAATCAAACCATTGTAATCTTAATGGAGTTCTCGAGAAACGAAGTACAAATATAATATTGTCATAGTGATTCGTACGAACAGTTATTTTACGCTCCGTTCCTTTATTTTTGTCGTACTACGACGGTGAATTCATCTGCTTGATTAAGTAGCTTATAAACAATTCTGTAGTTTTTCACTGACCCTGACAGTCATAAAGAGCTTTTAAATACATGTTATTAAAACGCTAATCGACATAAAATTGATTTGACTCTTGACACAGGAAGCTGCTGTCAGATAAAACCAAGTGTTTACCGCTAACGCTTAGGTTCAAGTATACTTGCGTTACTTTAGGAAGACATACATTACCTGTTGATGTTTACCTGTTATTCTTGTATTTGTTTATGTACGATTATGGCCTGTAGGTGCTGAAGCTTTGCATTCCGTGTTCGTCATTATAAATAACGATAATCATTTTCAAGCTTTGTACCAAAAATCAATTAAATAGGAGCAGTAGTTTAGTCGCAAATTATTTTTTTAAGTTTTTGCCCCGTTTGAATACGATGTATCTTTCCTAACAGCTGATTATGTCTATACACATTGGTCATGCACCTTAAAACGATAAATCTTAGTATAACCTACCTACGATGCGTTGTTGCCGCTCTGACATAAGTCACAAGTACAACCAAATACTTTCGCTAAAAAGATGGCAATAAATACACACACACTTGCACTTTCATTACAAAGGCTGGTTGCGTTTTACTTTGATTTGTAAGCTATTTAGTTTGTATGAAGAAAAAAAAACTCATGTTTGTTCCTTTTTATTTTTATACCGTATCGAATTAATACTAAACACGTATAGTATACGTAGTGTAATTTAATGCCCCTCTGTCATATCAACTCTGTATTTCACTTTGAAGATTTATACTGGGTGCATAAAAGTCTGAAAGTTAGTGAAGACAGCATACAAATGACTTTAACGTCACATAAATAAATCCGAGCTACGGCGTAGCACGCGCGTAGCACTGATTTATTTATTCTTCATTCGTATTTATGCTAACATTTTTATCGACTAGTGATATTTTTTTTACTTTTTTTACAAAAAAAAACAACCGACTTCCAAAAAAAAACTACATAGTGAAAAATAACATTAATTTCGGAAGTCGGTGTCTGCATCTGTATTTTAGTTTTTTCCACCGACTTCCGAAATTAAAGTTATTTTTCACTCAGAAGTCAATTGTTTTTTTTTTGTAAAAAAAGTTTTTTTATTTTGCACTTTTTAGTTATGGTACCTACCCCACATCAATTCGAAAACAATCGTCTTACACGTCAACGTCCGTTTGAAGGCGGTTTTTTTAATTTGCTCTTCCGATTTTGATCAAATTTATAAGGGATCACTTCTGAAGTATGACCTACCAAACAAAAAAAAGAATTTTGAAAATCGGTCCACAATTGGCGGTGTAATCGCGTAACAAACACACAAAAAAAAACATACCGTCGAATTGAGAACCTACTCCTTTTTTGAAGTCGGTTAATAAAAGCGACTTCATTACTTCCATTGGTTTGGTGACATCTTTCTCTTTCATACATCTCTATCATGAAGTGTCATGATCATCGTAGTGCTCACATCCTTCCTAGCCATATTATCAGCTGTCATCATTGATATGATATCGAAATAATTAGCGGAAACTATCTCACCATGTTTCAGAACCAAAAGGCACACATGATCTCACGTCTCATATATTTAGTTAAAACAGTAGGTCAATATGCTTGCTTGTTATTTAAATACGCTATGGTGTATGGGAACTTCGGTATCTAGGCCCGATTCACGCTTGACCGGTTTGTTAAATTAATTAGTAGATGCAAACATTACTGTTTAGTCACGTCTTTCCGGGTTAGACGATACTAAGTGAACGTTCTCACCCATTATCTGGTACAGTCAACAGCCATACGTGGTAACACATTGCACTACGAAAATCACCCTTAAATCTACGACATAAAGTCGACGTTAATGTTAAATTGTGACCACTGAGGTAAGGTTAACTGTCCCTGCATATAAACATATAATAGGATGTATATATTGACTTTCTAGGTGCCTATATCATCATGGCAGCTTTATCTCGGTTATTATGATGATTCGTTTGTTTTTAAAAGAAGTTTAACACTCTAGGATCTCTCACAATATCTACAATTCTACTGCATCTTCTTTCCCTATGGGGCTAGAGACCTAGTTTCGCAGTCTGCATTCTTGTCCTGGACGTAGATAAGATGTAATGCAGGGAAAGGTTTGAAATATATTTATATAAACCTTCAAAATTTTTCATTTTTGCAGCGAACACAGGTAGTTTTGGAGGATTCTAAACGGTCCTTATTTATTAAGAACATGAATCCCATACAATACAAATCTTTTCAACTACCTAACAGCATATCAGATACACTTAAGTTTTTTGTAGGTATTCCTATACTCTTTTCTATTGTAAAGAACTTTTGTCTACACGGAGCCTTATAAAAACGAACCGCATCAAAAGCCCTAAAATTCGTTCCAATTTTTGTTTCTACCTGGCCACATTATTGTGTGAAGCGTCGGGTATTGAAGCCGATCCTTTGTGGTACCGCGACCGCAAAACGATCGCCCTTTTGGGCTAATAAACCCACAATACTGTGAAGGCGTCTTCCAATGATATAGATTGCATGCTTTTATTTACTTTCTTTTGTTATTTCGATCATCGACGTACAGTTTGTCAAGTGTTGATTTTAAATGTCACTTTTGGTGGTCTGATTCTGCTTACTATACAGTGTTTAGCAAGCCAAGTATTTGCCCGAGTCTCCGTACATTGAACATGACAATATATTTTCTTTCTTATTTGTTCAATAAATTATGTATTGAAATGATGAGTGGACTACTCTTTAATGCATTTACTAAGTATGATAATAAATTGTAAATGTATACGTACATACCGTGGATTTACCATCGAAATAAGTTAAAAGCTGTATTACCTACTTTGTAATGTATCTATCTCATAAAATATGATAACAGAAGTCGATAAATATTTTCAAAATAATAAGAGCGTGTATAAAATGTTAAACAAGGAGATAAATATAAGTGGATCATCTAGTTATGCTAAATTGTGAAGATAACGTACCTACTGTTGATACTTACATACAATATTGTAATATGGGAACAGTTAGTAATTTTACATCAGGTTTGTTGATAAGGAGGCCGATATGGAAGTTGTCACTGCATTATTTAGCTCATAGATTTTGTTTAGAGACATAATATCCTTTTATAAAGTATAACCAATAGCAACGCAGATTTAGGGGCCAATAGCATCATTAGAGTCACGTCAAAACTACGATGACGAAAACGCCTAGCCATCTTCTTTAAAAAACATCATCATGTCCCTAATATTTTCCCTATATATAATGTTGGGGTCGGCTTCCAGTCTAACCGGATGTAGCTGAATATTTTACATGGAACGACTGCCTACCTGACCTCCCCAACCCAGTTACTGGGTAATACGATACCTACGCCTTGGTAAGACTGGTTGTCAGACTTTCGGGCTTCTGACGACCCGTAACGACTGTCAAAGATCCACAAATAACAGCCGGGGCCAACGGCTTAATGTGCTTTCCGAGGCACGGGGGGTCTTGGCATGTAAAGATGGTCACCCATCCACGGACCAACCGCGGCAAGTGTAGCTTTACCTGATCGATCGACCCGTGTGGCTGTTATCACCAAGCCCCAAAGTACAGCTCGCGCGATAAGAGTTTGGCTTTGACCGTTATTGCGCAGAAATCAGAAATTGGGTATCAACGGGCAATTAGCGGGGTGCGGGGCGGGTGTGTAGGCGCACGCGGTGCTCTGATTGGCGCTCCAGTCGTTCCCTGCCTCTCGCATCGATACGACGTACCGCGCACTCCTGTTGTACAATCAAAAGTTCAAAAATCCGAAGGTCAAAGCCAAACTCTTATCGCGCCAGCTGTACTAAACATTGTAAAAAGTTTGTCATGCTAACGTAATACAAATACTCCGAGGAGCCACAGTGCTACTGTAGAGTCACATCACAGAAGATGCCTCACCTACTGTCGTGCTATCTGTGAAATAACACCTGCACTATGGAAGACCTTTGCGAGGCCAACGCTGTCGAAGCGGCAGAATTCTGGTCGAAGCGAAGAAGAACTAATATCATAAAGAGAAAAGATTAGATTTTTTGTATGTTTGAATGTTTGTTTGTTGCGCTTTTACGTTAAACCGGCTGAACAGATGACGCATGGGTAACCCACGGGATCGAGACTTATAGGGGAGAACCCACGGGACGCATCTTTTAAAATATAGGTATAAATTAACTCATCGATATGACGAAGAAAAATAATACAAATGCCATGTCTGAAAACACTAAACTTTAATGATTTAATATCTACTGCTAGAAACTGGAGAGTGACGTAACCCTGAATGAGCTGTCGCCCTACCTCCAACCCACATCCAAAAGCTGTACCACAAATCGTAACTACCGAACCCATTAGTAACATAAGCCTACCATTACCTACCTATTCTTCCATCCTGCCAGCTCGTAATAGCATGTACAATTGGATCGCAGAGCGGCTGTATCTAAAAACTGTTTATTACACGGTACACTGCAGTTAATTTGGTCGCTGGCTAATTTCTGGATAACATCGTCGGCGCAGCTCTCCGTGCCACATTCTTGCGCGTCTAAGAACTAATTAAGTCTACCCTGCGCTTGCGCACACCCTTCGGATGCTTGTGCTGGGACGGACTTAGGAATCGATGTTCTAGGAAATATTTTTTGCTTGAAAATACTGGAATAACAAACGGTTTTTTAATACCTACGGCGCTAAACGTACTTACTTACTAAGGCTCTGATTAGTCAATCTGGAAATAAATCAAAAAGTTAAAATGAGATTCAGTTGATTAGACTTTTAGAAATCAGAGGTTATCAGAAAATTACTTAAAACTTTAAAAAGCTCTCTATCTATAGACATGTAAAGTAATGTTTTCTTCGCCTAATATTTAAATAAGAGTGTTCTACGGTGACTTTTATTGGTTCTAAAGAATTTGGAAGCATTAATTATTATCTTTTATGGTATTAAGTATAATAAAATAAATCTAACACATAACTTTAAAATTTCATAATCATGTAAAATGATGAACAAGTTTGCCTAGCCTTTTCCGAACTGTGTTGGGGTTGGCTTCCTGTCTAAACAGATGCAGCTGAATACCAGTATTTTAGATGGAGCGACGGCCTATCTGACCTCCACAACCCAGTTTTACTGGGTAATACGATACCCCTTAGTAATACTGGTTGTCAGACTTTCAGGTCACCCATCCACGGACAAACCGCGGCAACCGTAGCTTAACCCGATCGATCGACCCGTTCAGCTACTATTATTTTGCCTAGTTAGTTTAGTTATTAAATGTCTCACTGATGGTGGCGCGTGTGTTGAATCATTCGGTTCCCTACAAAATGGTTGAGCTGGATGGTGCTGATCCACGCGTCATGTTCGTGAACGGGCGCCATCGGTAGACTGGTCGCCTCTTAACTGCCTATTTTTAATCGTATATTTTTAACGGTTTCTTTTTTTTACATTGATCTCACATATACACAAACAGCAACAAGAATAATGTACCCAGGACTTTTTAATATCTTGAATTAAAAGAGAGTTTCGTGTCCGTTCATCTCCATAGAGATCTACGTTTTAGAATAAGCCACTAGCTTCAACTTTCTGACCGACTCTTTAACAATACAAAAGTGCCTGTAAACGGTTTAATTCAAATAAATGCTTTGAGTTTGAGTATTTTTTTAAATTATGAACAAGTTAAGCAATTTCAGTCTGATATTTGCTCTAGTAAATGCATTTCATGTGTATTGGTCTCTGAGATTATACTTAATAGTCATAAAGGTGACCAATAATTGACTCGCATATTGGTAATTATTTAAAAGTATAATTGTGATCAACATCTCGGTGGTCTTAAAGCAAGAATGGCTGATACCGACAATACTTTAGTACGCGTCGTAATAAAAATAAAGACTTCCATTAATGTTTATGGTTAAATATAAAATAACAACAGATAAAGTTGGTTATAAAGTATTAAAGTCGCCGGATGCATTATGTCCGACTTTTATTATATTTTTGTTGGTGGTCTAGATTACAATTATCGATTACTGTGTTAAATGTCTAAAGAACGATAACAGAAACTTTAAACGAATGAAACATAGGATTAAAATAAAACTAAAAGGAAGTGCATCGTACCCAACCTACTAGGAGTATGTACTAACTTACAAAATGTTCTATTTCTTATAGTTAAAATCTTCTTTCTTTCTATAATATAATTATACATTTTCATAATCCCAAGTTGCAAAACCACCCAATTTTAATCATAATCAAGAAATATTTGTAGAAATATATAAGTGGAACAATAAAATCGTCAACACCGTTTTTGTTCTTGGAGCCCAATTTATTACCTCAATTAAATTAGCCCACATCCTCCGCCGATGAAAAGTTACCTCGTATAACACTTCGTAAACTGTATGAGACAAACAATTTCAAAGAAAAAGGCTACAAAACCAACTCATTCGCTTTATTGTAGACACTAAACATAAAATATACACGACAGAATTTACTTCTTTTGTGTCGCTCAATAAAAAGCAGCCGTAAAAAATTAAGTAAGTATAAATAATTATGTCTCAAATCCGACCCTGGTTAATATCGTGGATAATCTTTGCACAGCGATTGTTATTATAAAGTTTAATGCCTACTACAGTCGATTACACTCGGTCCGCTCCGAAATAATGTAATTTTCAAACTCTTTTATATCGTACTTGTTCTTTTTTCGCGAATCATTATCCAGCCGTTGAAAGGAGACCCTAACGCCCTATGCACTCCACAGTTTTTTCATTAAGTGCCCTGAGCTTGGAGTCTAAATAAGACTGGTTGTTTACCACGCCCACACTGGCAGGTTGGCGGAGGTTCAAAAAATAAAAGAGAACTCTTAATCCGTGATAATGTTCCTCGTAATAACAGCTTGAATATAATTAAATATAAGAAAAAATAAATTATTTGCGAGAATCGACATTAAATTGTTTATTATTTGAGAATAGAGGCATTGATGTAGTTTTATATTGCCTCCGAATTTTTATTTCTTGCATTAAACCATTTATGTTATTTTTGTAAACGCATAAGTACTTAATTAAATGCGATTTATGAGATAAATATCTGTGACATCACGTATGGTGGAGACAGTAGCTTGCAACGGAACGCGCCTGGGGCTATTATTTTGACAGTAAAAACAAGATGGCGGACGATGATTGCGCGCGAAATCGATCGTCACGAGCACATTCCACTCACACTGAACGCGTGCCGGAACAAAAACTACTATACCAAAGTAATTTTCTCCGAGATATCTGACATGCGTACACATAGAAAAGCATCCTATTTAGTTAGATGATTTGTAATATTCGCTACGAATTCCAGGCAGAAGGAATGCCTTAGCAATTTTTCGCGCTAGACTTAACGCACGCTAAAGTAACTGAATCGATTACTGTAACGTATGTCTGTAACGTGTTGAAATGAAAGTAACTGTTATTTAAAACCGTTTTGTATTAATCGTGTTTTACAAATCATGTACTACACGTACCTATGAACGGCATTTTAACAAGTTTTCCTTTCATTAGTAATTACTTCGAATAGGTAGGTAGCTATAATTCAACTATATTCACTCTGCGAGGTCCTCACAGTAAGACAGCTGTTTGTGCTACAGACTGTTCTTAGGAAGCACAACCTTTTGCTTTACGACCCTGTGTTTCTCGTAATGAAGCGTCGCTGTGGCAGAATTTGAGCGCTGCAGGCTAGCGTTGGTCCGTCGCCACTTTATCCACATTAGCATTAAACTCTACAATAACATTAATAAGAGCAGTAATATCTACCCTTTAACAAGGAATTTACTGGGGAAAAATTAACAGAATGGCTAAAATCTATGTCCTATGATGCTACTGAACAACTGAACAACACACATCCCAGTGCATATTTTTGTAATTTTTAAACTTAATGTAAATAATTTCATGAAAGATAGTCTGGAACCTCGGATCATATAAATGATCTGAGTCTGGAACAAAAATGTTCTTCATTGTTTATTGAGTTGGGCTTTGATAGCTGCGCCACAGTTGTATACTGTTGTAGCTATCATCGTTTCTTTTGTAATCTATGTATTCCTAAATTGTTCCAAAATAAACGTTTTTATTTGTTTATTTTTATATGCCAATCTGGATTTGTTCCCGGTTGATGCCAATAGGCTGGCCCCTATTACACGGGACTTATAAACGCCTGTAATACCTTCTGGGATTACAGGCGTGATGTTATATTATGTTAGACTAGGAGCATTTTATTTATACCTAATGCTTACTACACACTGTCTACATTACATACATCATATTTTCATAAAATAAACACGTTAAATTCCCTGTTTATCACTTAGTCGATCTTTATCAAGCGCAAATTATGTAATAAATAAATACCTAACTGACTGGAACTGGTTCTGACAATCTTCATAAACGATGAGCAAACAACTTGTCGGTGGTCGCTACTTTTGATATATTTTAGCAGTAATAAGTTACACCTACAACCTACAGCAACATAGCGAGGAAGCGCTAGGGTAGCACGCGATATTCATATATAGTTCATATTAGAAAAAACTTGATACGAATTTCGTATCAAGTTTTTTTGCAAGTTGCAGGTCAGTGTCAGGTTTGACTGTTTCATGAAATAGCTATTGAATGGGAATTTATGAACTTAGAGGGTTGTATGTATTTGTAGTTTAAATGATTATAATTCTTTAAATACATAGGTACTTGTTACGTTCGCGAATCATATTTTGTTCAACATACAACCTGACTCTGCTCTGCAAATTGCAAAAAACGTAAGAAACTTTGTATTGCATGGGCTACCCTGGCCGTTCACCCTTAATGGACAATGGTCCAGTTATATTTTTTATTTTATGGGCTTGTATGCTGTAGGTCGGATGTATAGCTTTTCTTCGTATCAAATCGCGTAGCACAAATATGAAAAGATCTACTTAAACATGTACCTTTTCCATCTACGAAAAAATCATATCACATTTATTTTCATGAAACTTGGGTTTTGAATTTGAACTTACTAATTTTCAATTACGAATACGAACGTCTTCTATTCACGCCACGCCTGTGTACAACGCTAATTCAAGCCTAACAACAAAGCTATCGCCAACTTTACAAAACAATAAAATAAACACAATCGATTTTCGTATTAAAAATACGTAAGATTGCCAACAGTGGCTACGCACCGTACCTACATTATCAAAGCCTGTTGAGTCAATATGGAAATATTTAAATGTAACCTAAAACAGAATACAATGGGAAATATCTACGCATGGTTATAACCATTATGGCCGACAATCGTGGTCATTATGGTATTGAATACTTTATTGAGTAATTTCCTGAGTTAAATCGTATGGTGAACCGGAATTATTAAAACTAATTGCCATTGAATTATTGTCGCTGCGGCTTATTATGCTTCGATTCTCAGTGCAATTCGATATTTATTTATAGTGTTAAATTGTATGGAGCTGGAGATCGGAATTGGAAAATAGATAGGTACCTACATGCAGCACATTCTTTTACACTGACAAACTGTTCAACTATTAACTTTATGGCTTTAAACCATTTCCGGGCAACTAAGTAATTCTATGTTTATGTTGGCACTTTGAGTACTTACCTATCTAATCTGGTTATCACTGTTTCAAGGATACAACTTCCCAAACGTCAGAGGATTCAAATGTCAAAGGTCAGGCGTTCGTCGGCGAGACCAGTCCGCGGACATTCGGCGAGAGTGCGGGGTCATCACGAAATAGTAATTGTCGAGGAATGCGAGGAATCCGCCGCGTTTGTGTGCGATTTTGCAACAATAACCCAATAAAACAGAAAATTCAGTCGAACCCGCCCCGGCCTTATAAGACGACCAGTCTCCCTTCTCCGTCGGGTTACACAAATAAGTACCTATGGAAGTCGTGATGGGACCCACGCCTTCGGGCCAAACTGAACAGATGCGCGGAAGTCAAACGCATGCGAGGTTTTTTACTCAAATAATAAACTGTCACCCTCGGGCTTAAATGTATTTAATTAAAATATGTTTAACTTTTCTATATCCAAACAAACAATGGAAACTGCGCGCACTGTGTCATTATTTGTAATTAATTTAGGCACCGGCCACAGCGAATGCTTTACGAGCGGAACGCACGTCCACGTTGATTCAAAGATTGATTCCCATAAAGTGTATGAATCTGTGTAAAGAAACACACAAAAACTTTCGACTAAACCATCAAAAAATTACCCGAATCCGGTCCCAAATTATTGTGTGATTTGTCTCGGCACAACACACGTTAATTGTTTTATTTCGAACAGGTACAAAAATCCCGTAATTATCTCGAGAGGTCCACAATGAAAATATGAGGGAAAAAATAGACAAAGGATGACCGACGATACAGCTTTTGGTTTTTTAACCCTTAGGTATACCTGGGCGGGGGAATGAGTTCAGACTCAGGTTTTAAACTTTTTACTTTGCATTCTTAAACTGGTGGAACATTCCGAGGTATAAATGTAACAGTAATAGCGAAGGAATTATTGAGACAAAGTGATATCAACAATGTTAAGGAAGACTTCTTTATTTTCGATGTCGCGTACATCGTTAAGTTTTTTCTCACAACAAAACTGATGGCACCTGACGATGGGCCTGTCCTATCACGTAGCAGTGATAAAAACGTGACGGACTCAGCACTGACGTGATTACAAAAGCTTTGTTGTGGTAACAGCTTATAAAAATCCTTCCCGTTTTATTGTTTTGTCATTTCTCTCGGAGTGTTTTAGAGAAAATTCATGAGACATGCCTTATTGTTGACAAATCGTTAACAATCACAATTTGTTTTCAATAAAATAACATTAATCACGAAACTACGTCTGTACGTCAGAAATGAAAATAACTTCCCGGCAACAGAACATCACAAATTAATACAAAAATCAACAATAAAATTAAGGAAATCAAAGCATCCTCCGCCCCGCCCTGAATTCAATTAAGCTCATGTAATATTTATCTAACCATTAGGTCTTTCAATATATTGGCAGCGTTTAGATAGAATTGGAATGTATACGACCAGCTGTTAACCTCTTTACAACACAAACACATACGACTCTCGCGTCGTCTTTTTATGGTATCAAAAGTGCAAGTTACATTGAAAGCGAATTAGCGTTTGCACAACAGCATCTTACGATACTCAATGGTTCGAGATTAGCTGAAAGGGAACATTGATACCTATGTGAATGCAGGTTTAATAACATCAATTTCAATCTCCTATGTACCTACCTATGTCATGTTCATATATGTATTTACGAGTTATTCCGCCTGTACGGTTTATATGTGACCACGCATCTATCCCGATCCCATAAAATAGGAAGTTATAGGCGCATGTTGAATTTCAAATGATTTCACAGAACACATTTTGTGCGTATGATAAATGTTCGTGAGTATTGATGGATTTATTTATATAAATAATAAATGTATATCTATTGAAATGACATGCAAACTAACACTGCCAGCGGGTTCGTTCTCGCAAAATGCACTTAAATCTTCCTAGAATTGTGTTTTGGTTTGTGATGGAAACCTGTACCAAATTCGACCTAGGGGTTCTTTTAAGTCAGATGTAAGAAGGTATACAAAAGGCCTCTACCTCTACTTCTCATTTACTTGGAAGAATGTATTCGCTATCATATTTCTCTGTCAAATCTACGTGTTCAGATAACTCTGACTGCATATCAGGAAAATGACATGCCCATCTGATAAAGGATTACTTAAATGAAAAATTATAATCATGGCGCACCGCGACATTAAACATGGTAGAATGCAAATTTCAAAGGATAAGAGTTTCCATTATTAATGTTCATTACGTTCGGTCGCTTCGGCCATGTATTTACATTACATGCTGTACATTTTCTACTCGCAATTACATTTTGATAAATCGACGGATAATGTTTAAACACACTTTAATTAACCACGGCGATATTAAAAATTCTTCCGATATGACGTTCACTAAGCGTCGTGGGGCGGTCCGCATCTTTTCATTTTTTAAAGTAACGTTACAAGATAAATGAAAGGTCGTTTCAAGAAAAAATAATTACCCAATCCGTCGAGCGAACGGTTATCAGGCGCCTCTTTAAACGAAATTTTAATAAAGCGAATAAGGCTCGATTACGTCGCTCATTTTTCAAGATGGCCGAAACAATCGGCGATCATTACCAGTGGATGCGTATGCGCACGGTATACGCCACGGGAGCGCATTGATAAACGTTCGTAATGATGGTACGCAAACTTACCGTTTATGGTAAAGTTATCGAATGTTGCCGGTATGAAAATGAAATGATAATTTATGAAGTTACGACGGAGAATGATCGTATCTCCCGTTCAATATTTGTTGTAAGTACATAAAGCTCGAAGACCCGGAAAGGGAATAGGACATGTTCTCTAGGAATCGCAGTTTCTGTTGAACACAGACTTTACCATATTTGTAGGTATTCAAGTCAACTGTCATCACAGTTATGTCGTTTGCGGAATAGGGAAATATAGTTTTGTATAATTTCTATAGTTTTGGCGGCGTCCCTTCTTCTGTTAATGAGACTAATCATCTTCGATAACATAAGGACGACGCTGTAGCCTTTAGCGACCCTTTTAGCTATCCAACGTCTTCTTCGTCTCTCTTTTGATGTGAAACATAGGCGCGCCTTTAGGGTAAGACCGACTCGTATGCAGTGACGGCAAATGACATGAAGTTCACTTATGCCCTCATGCGCCCTTTCTACCGCCGCTCTTTTCGATGTTTCACATCAGCCAGGCGTCCAGCGACGCCTACGTTTTTAAAAAAATTATCTCATTTACGTTTCCAAAATTTCCTGGTTCACGTATTACCTATCTTCCCACCATACGTAACCCAAAACGGGTGTGTTTACATACATCGGTACCATCATTAAACAATGCCCTTTTTAGTCAATCCGTCATTGTTACAGCACAAAGATCACGTTCACGAGTGTGTACCCGGGCCATAGGTAAAAGGGCGCCTTCTCTGCCTGCCTGCAATACACACAACACACGAAATAATGTGAAATCGGCACTTTGAAACAGTACGAAATACATTACTGTGTAACTTTATTTAGAGTTAAGTGAAAGATTGTGTGATGCAGCTATGTATAAGGTATAGCAGGGGAAGATCAATGGTTGGTTGTTTCACAGTGAGGTAAGAGAATGCGGTTCGTGAGAAAAAAATACTCTCGCTTCCGATGCGGTCGGATAGATAGCGCAGGTGGCGACCGCGCCTCACGCCTCGCGCCTCCTCGCCCGTTTCAAATTTAGAATACTTTATTTTTAGGGATCTCTGCGTTGGGTGCATGGACCAATGAATATTTTAAGCCTTCGTTTAATTCTGTAACGTTGTTTATTTGTTCAGAAGGACAACTGTTAATTAAGAATGGCTTTGCTATTGTTTAAGATTAAATTAAGGATGCGCTAAATGAAGTCTATTTTAAAAGTACACGGACAACACCCACTGCCCGAAAGACAGTGGACGTAAGCTATTGTTATGTCTTATTATCGATCGCATTTTCTCCCTCAAATTGCTTAAAACAACATTAGAGCACACATGACATTGACTCTACCAATTCAACGTTGAATTATCAAGTTCATAATTAAGTTTTTCATGTACGCTCAACATTTTCCCAAATTTCACTTCAAATATGTATCCTTTTCTTCCATACGGAACTTCTACGTCACCATGGTAGGTGAAGGGTTTAAGAATTCAGTAGCAGTTTGTCATTTGTCGTTTTTTACTAAGTATTATTACGTCGGCAACGTCGATTCCTTTATGCTTTTGTTAGGCAACACAAATATTTTGACTTGTAAATATTTATGAAACGTTTCATGGTGTTATTTCTAAGAAATTAATGATTGAGACGTGTCAGTTTTTGTTTTAGTATCTTAAAGGAATATCATAATTTTCCCGAACCCTGTAGAGATTTCATGTTATTTGGGTAAAATAAGATTGAATGAATTTGGTACCTTTAATATAGAATACTTATGTATAATTAAAGGCCAAGGTCCAGTCTGATTTGCGTTATAAAATCAGTATAAATCAACCTAAAAGTTCGGATCGCTATAATATTTTTCTTTTGGTGCCGTAAACTGGGTAAAAAACCTTTTACTTAGGCAGCGTGTTTTAAAGTTCAAAGAGTGTCGTACTTTATCACGTCAAAATGTAAGTAATACTCTAACTTAAATAAGTAATAAAATCAGTCGGCGAGATTCGGCCAAGAACTGTGTATCTGTGATACACAAGCCGCCCGAGCATCCGACATTGAATCTAGTCTATAAAAACATTAATCCAACAAGTAATTAAGTTCCAAACCAATTAATATCGAGAACTTTATAACCCACATCGACTGTAAACTTTAATATCCATGGAGTATGGCAGTGGAGGAAGGAATCGAATTTAATATCGATAACGTAGGTACATTAAAAGTCACGTACGAATCGATTAATTGGAATCCCATCGAAAAACACACGATGCGTAACGTTAATTACATATCCTTTCAGCGTAAACTGTGGCCTTTGACAGGGTTAAAATTATACTTTATTAAGCTTTGCAATGCACCAATATCTGAACTTAAAAATACAGTAGGTAAATTATAAATGATTGTTCAAACTTTCATATTTTTTTGGAAATTAGTTCACCGCTTTGTAATAATAAGTTATTTTTAAAATGATTATGATTATACGAGAAAGAATTATCTCTGTCGTTACCAAAATAATTTATCTGTCTATAAAAATTTGTACGGTTCGAAGACAAATCTGCCATACAACACATTGTTAGGCATTCGTTGACGACACAACTCACACAACGCATGTCGTAGACGACACGTTTGGTGTAGTGGCTACAGTGGCTAAAGTGTAGTCAGCGAAACCAAATGGTCCTGGGTTCGAATCCCGGTAGGGGCAAATGTTTGTATGATGAATATGGACATTTGTACCCGGGTCATGGATGTATATTTATAATAATATGTATGTATTTACGAAAAAAAAAATGTATTTAAGTAGTGTATCAACCATCTGGTATCCATAACACAAGCCTTAATTAAGTGCTTAACTTCGAACTAGATGGTGCTGTGTGCAATGTCAGACGATATTTATTTTATTTATTTTATTCTACTTTGTTTAAATTCATGAAATACTCCTACGTCATTTTCCCCTAGTCGAGCGCCACTCCCCGTTTGGATATCACCCAATATCAATCAGATAATACATTAATTACATGCCAGTATTATACTTTATACTGATCATTAACGTAAATACGTATATTAATGGAAAAAGTTGCCAATGAATTGTCTGATTACGATCTTGTCTTAAAGTCTACGGCACAGACTATAGGCCATGTCGGCCATGCCTTTTTATATCTTAAAATAAAGGTTACTGGTGGTCCTAGGTATTCTTTATTTTATATTTTATTTAAAAAAAGTGTTGCTGTTAAGTAGTTAAATAATAGCTATAAGCTTCTTAGTAACAGTTTAAACATATTATAAGTGGATATCAATGAATCCATTACTTTTGTGTTCATTTATTTTGTCTCTTGCTACTTAACACAACACAGGTTCTTTTAATTTTACTTATACGTCAATAACTTTCACCAATAAGAGCAAAAAAAGGCCTGTAATCTTGAATGTTATTGATATTATAATTTGCGCAATAACAACTTGAAGCCCACCGCGTTTACTTACATCGTCGTAAAAGCATATTCGTGTTATTGCTTAAAACTGTTACATACAGCACAATACGTAAAATAAAATAGGTACTTAATACGAATGCATTTTATTCCCTGAGATAGCCGAGTGCTATCGAAAACACCCGTCGAGAGAAGCGGGGGGAATTGGAAAGGCTGTGATTACGATGTGGCTGTAAAAAATAATGTGGCAACGAATCAATGCTTTAAGTTTTCTGGTTTTAAATTACAATTTAGGGTGAGATGCATATGTGTCGGATATTTTATTGCTTTTATTCAACGCTTTTATTCACACATGACTTGTTAATTTGTCTGTGGTTTAAAATGCCATAATCTGAAAATCTGCTCCTTCATTAACGCAATACTTCTTTGAAAGTTAATTCCATGTACTTTGAGTTACAAAGGGGCACTGTTAAATAGGCTAGCTGCTTAAAATGCAGATATGTTATTCAGCCAATTACAGTAATTTCGTGTTAGAAAGTAGAAGTTCGTGGGTTGGTATTACATATCAATCTGCGCCTACAAGGCAAAGAAAATTGTTTTTTACACTTTCGTATAATCGCAAAATCACGAAAGTAAAGTAAAAAGGCTCCTACAAAACAGGCGCGACACGCGATTTGACACAAAGGCACCGCCTGTCGCGCGACGAGCGGTTCCTGCCTGTCGCGTGCGATTCGCGTCGCGTGTCGCGTCTGTTTGAAGGAGCCTCAAAGGATTTTCAATCGCAGCTTGTTTTAACAAAAGTGCAGTCAAATGACATGAATTGCAAATATTGTTGCAAACGATTCTGACAATTTATGACGACATGCTGGTGTGGTGAAATCTTTAATATAAGATTGAGAGATAAGATTTCCTGTAGACATTCTTTAAAGCTGGTGAATATAAGACAAAAAGTGAAGAGTCATGCGATTTTTTACCATCTGCGCTTGAACTAGGTATTAACTGTCACCTTGACTTGCCCTGCAAAAGATTAGTGTAGGGCTTCAAACCTCCAATACAAATAATACTGAAAAATTTGGTAGAGACATGTTGGTATTGGTGATACTTAGCACGGACATTATAAGGTCTACCACACCAAGGCTATGCTTATCCAATTGTTTTATTATGAAACTTTTACTTGAACTTGAAGCCCTACTTACTATCTTATTTTATCTCACAGGTGGAGCCGACAGGGTCGGCATCCCTGGGGGCGGCGTCTCGGGCCCTCTTTGTGGAGAAGGTCCGCGCCTCCAATGCAGCATGCCAAGCTGGAGACTTCGCCACTGCCGTCGCTCTTTACACCGATGCTTTGACCCTGGATCCTGCCAATCACATACTATATAGTAACCGGTAAGTTTTGTAAACTTTTTGGTCTATTGTGCACGACAGGGATGCTAGACACACGTTCGGGTTTTATTCGGCAGAGCCGGGCGGCAAAATCGAATATAATTGTCTAAAGTCATATTATAAAGAGAAAAGATTTTATGTATGTTTGTTTGTTACGCTTCTAGGCTAAAACGACTGAACAGATTTAGATCAAATTTGGTAGATGCTCAGACCATGAACTGGATTAGGACATAATATACCTTTTATCCCGGTATTCCCACGGGGTCGAGACTTGTGTGGGTGCAACAGCGGGGCGCAGCTAGTATGTAAATAAATTTGATTATGTTCAGGAAAAAGCCGCTCGGCTTAGCAAACATGATTAAACAAGGGAAGATGCCGACCGAAGTTTGCCAATCGGCACGAGACTAATGAAAGCCGAATCCTATGTGTAGTACTTAATACCTTCGGATGGGCTTTGTTGTTCAACTAATTCTGCCGAATCGAATTTGTTGTCGTCTTTTTGTACCCCTTAAGTTCTTAGGTTGGCCGGAATCATGCCAAAGAGAAAGTAAAAAGTAAAGTCGAAGACTAAACTACAGTATAACCAATAAGTATTTGAACCCTACACTGTTCAATAGTATCGACTGGCTGAGAATAGAGATAATTTTGTAATTAGCAGGTGAGCACTGGGGAGTAAATTAAAGGCCGAACTGCTGAATGAAATGGTCGCAGCAGGCGACAATAACTAATCGCCTGAGGGACAATAAACTGAAATATTAAACAAAAATATCTTGCCGTCCTTTTAAACTATGTTTCTACCTAAGTACTTAGATGTTTAATTAGATCGTGTGAACCAAATGCTAAAAGACGAGCGCTAATCCTGCCGACAAATTGCAACGCAGTTTGGCAGGTTTAAAAAATATGTACAATGTTTGGTCCAAATAATTTATTTATTTTATTTTTATACACCCGTTGCTATTGTTCTGACCAAAGACGTTGGAGCCTTCATGAAACAGAAACTACACTCGTAGTTTTCAATCCCTCTTATTTCTAACATGGGTGTTTAGACCAAAACACCCATGACGAATAATAATGCTAAAGAATAGTATTTCTCAGAAAAAAATTCTAGCCTTGAGCCAGGCTTCATTATGCATTGCTGTCACTATAATTATAATCCAAGAATGAGGAAAATTATAGTAGAAAAGCTTCGCCATATTGGATCAGTCAACGGTGCTGGTTATAAACTAGACCAGTCTCCCGTAGCTGTCAATCGTATTGGTCACGCGTGTACATAATTAGGAGAAATTATAGAATTATTATAAGCACCACCGTGTTTTATGTACCGTTTGTATAGTCTCATTATGTATAATGTAATCAAGCAAAATGTTTCAAATGTTTTGCACCGGCAAAACTAGGTAGATTTTTGTTTTGGAGTTCGCCTAAATCTTTATGTACTCGTAGTTCATAAAACTGTCTTCGCTTGACTCAATTCGATTTTTCTTAGAAAATGGTAGGCTGTTCTTGGGTCTCAACTTCTTCACAGTAGATTTTAAAGTGCATGTTGTTTAGTACATTTTACTGTTCCTTAAATAAACTACATATTAAGCTTAATAGTGGTTAGGTGTAAATTAACTAGCTACCTACAACAACAGCTACTGGGGTATCCGTCAACGACGAGAATACCCCATCAACTTGCTTAATACCTTATCGTTAATTTTTGCACAGGTCGGCAGCGAGGCTAAAACAAGGGCAGTTTGCAGCCGCTCTACAAGATGCGACGCGAGCGAGAGAACTGTGTCCTAACTGGCCAAAAGCATATTATAGACAAGGTAACCTGTTAAGAATTTATTTGTTTCATTAATTTACTAGCATATCCTACTTTTAATAGACAGTACACATCCCGGCCTTAAATATTGCACTTCGTGTTTAAAAAAGTTCAGCTTCGTAGAGGTCACTTATACGTTTGTGACTCTTTCTAAAGGTATGTATTAGATCTAGACCCTTGTCCTGTATGTTATTTCGTTCATAAACCAGGCAAACTCGATCCTGAAAATATCTGCAATCAACAGATTAATTGACAAAAAAAATATTTGTACTCATTCTCAATGAACTCTATGGCACTGCAAGTCTGCAATCCCAGAAAACGCTGCAACTGTCAAAATGCTTGCGTCATCTCAAGAGTTATCTTCAAATACACATAATGCAAAGATTAACAGCCACAAAAGCGGTTTATTAATGTGACTCGAAGATGGATTCTAAGTTGACTAAGTAACTTAATGATCCCCATTTGATGTTCTTAGTGTAAGGCCTTAGGATTATAACTTTTAACCGTTAAAGCGTTCATTAATTGCTTTTAATGACAAGGATTATAGACGAGGAATTTATAATTATGAGCTTCAACTTTAATAAACCATTAAGTTACATTTATCTACTTAAGTGTTACTAAAGGTAAACGCATTAATTGCTACTTTAGCGTGGACACACCCATCGGCAAAAATGAAAGACTTCTATACAAATTTTCTTTATCTCTTTTTTATCCCTTCAGGGTGTCAATTTTCAAAAATCATTCCGTAGTGCTTATTTTCGTTATACAGGGTTATTTGTAATACGACGGCAATCCATTAAGGGAATGTAGGGGAGGTCATTTGCAACCAAATCATCCCTCATGACCCCTATGCAAATGTCAACCATTTTCCAGTAATTTGACATTTTATATATTTTTTTTATATTTGATCGAGCTCGGTGGCATTCACTAGGAGAGGCCTACGTCCAGTAGCGGACGAATATAGGCTGATAATGATGATATTTTTTTGAAAATATTTGGTATCTTATTGTAGTGTTGTGGTGTCTCGTTGGATAGATGAGAAGTTGCACATATTTTTGGAACGTTCAGTCGATAAAGTATGTCCATGTTTTTTTGCAGAATTCAACCATTTTAGTCAAATAACCTGCTCAAAATTATGAAATTTGTGTGCTCTAATTAAAAAAAATATTAAAGATTATTGGGATTATGTATTGGAATAGAAGCAGACAGTAAAAAAATTAAAAAACCATGCATTCTTTTTTTTTAAATAAATTTTCACAGTTGTCCACCAAAAATATATAAAATGTCGAATTACTCGGAAATTGTTGGCATTTGCATAGGGTTCATGAGAGGTCATGTGGTTGCAAATGACCTCCCTTATATCCCCTTATTGGATTGCCGACATATTACCAATAACACTGTATACTTGTGCAAAATTTAATTTTTCTAGACCCAGCGGTTCAGGCTGTGCGCTGTCTGTCTGTGGCTTTAAGATTTTTATTAAGTAGATTTGGACCTATAGTCGAGTCCATAAGGATGATATCCTTAGCAAAAGTGTAATTCTGCTTGAAATATCTACTGACATGTATAAAAAACAACATGTATGTTGGGCACACTATACCATTAACAGTTCGTAGTGGTTCAAATGATGTTGGCCCACAAATATTCACCAGCAACAACAGCAAATAGAAGCATTAATCAATCTTCGGAACTGTGTAAATACGAACAAATAAAGAACGAATAAAGAACGCACATCCGGATGACCAGGAACCGCATCGCCTTGCTTCCGACGTTGACGTGTAATAACGTGGCATCTCCGCGTAAAGCAACTTTCGTGCAACGTTCGTGCGTGCATGCTTCTTGGTCGCGGCATTTTTAATAATAATACTCGCACAATAAAATTTATTAATAACACTCGCACAAAACAAACAAATCGAGCGGTAACCTTGATATTCTTTTTTAAAACAAATCTCAGACAATAAAAAAGAAAAAAGTTTCACTATTCGCGATTTACACCTTATATGTATAGATGGATAATTATATTTTCACTTCTTAACTAGCCCTCTATGTATACTGCTCTTTCATTTAAACAAACGGTTGGCGCAGTGGTTAAGCGATTGACTGCTGGGCTGCTTGTCGCGGGTTCGATTCCCGCACGGAAAAATATTTGTTAGACCTACAAGTAGTTGTTCCGGGTCTAGCTGTTTGTGTATATGAGTTTAAATGTTTGTAAACGCACCCACAATACAGGAGAAATTCCTAGTGCGGGGCAAAGTTAAAAAAAAAAGCAAGAAAAATCTGTACCTATTGAAAATGTCATAAACCGTGCATTCAAGCATTACATCCGAGCCTTAAATCATCGGTCGTGATAAACTATGCATTTAGCAACTCTATTGCATATTAATACCAACACCTTTTTTGCATATTCGTGACATGCGCAGTGCACACATTGTTACGACTGTTGCGTGAGATTACATGAACTTTTTTCACCATTTTCTGTCAGCTATCACTTTCACTCCAATGAATACGCTTTACTTTTATTTAACATAAACATAACTTCACGCTTGTAATCCCGAGGGTTAGGCAGAAGTGTACCTATAGAAGCACCCACATCTCGCCAGTTATTTTTAAGTAAGTCCCGTGTAATAGGGGGCGAACCTATTGCCATCTACCAGGTACATATCCAGGCGCTTCTTACTGACTAAAACCCACCCGTGTTCCTTCAGTTGCCTGTGCCAGGGGCCACGGTATCCCTCTCGGACTACATATCTGCGGGCTGAGAAATTCCAGATGTAAATACCCAATCACACTTGCCTGACCCGGGAAACTCCACTCTCTTCTCTCTACATTTATTTAGTCTGTGGCTATTAATGTATGATGGGTTATTATTAAGGACAGTTTATTTTATGGCAAAATACTTTACCCATTTATGTGGCCTTTAAGTGTACCTTTTTACGTTTCGTTTTTTTTGCGAACATCGATACATTCGGTCCCCTGCCGCGATATAGGCACAAAGAGATACATAGGTAAGAGTAAGTACCCATAAATTATCGACAATGTTACGTCCGCGGACGTATTTCTGAAGACCACTTATTTATAAACTGTAATTACTTTAGTCCTTATTATTGTAAGGGTTTAATTCGGAACTGTCTGTTCCAAATTAAAGATCCGAAGTACCGTAGTAGACGCTAATGTTTATTCCGATTTTAAATAAAACGAACGCAAACAAAAGAGGAGCGTCAAACTAAAAACTTTTTGGTCTCAAAATCGATTATCTTTTTAATTCGATTTAATTCTGTATTCAAATGAAGGCGGTTCCTATCAATATGTTGAATGATCTCATTGTTTCTTTATAATAAAATTGTTGGTATGGAACTTTACTGTTAGGTATTAGCAAACAGTGGGTGCACAGAACTGCACTTCAACCTAAACTTTACTTTAGTCCTTATTATTGTAAGGGGTCAAAATTTTCATTATTTTTGCGATAGGACACACCGTTTTCGAGATATAAGCAAAAGAATAGAAAAAAAGATACAGTACTGTTTTTGCATCTGAAATCGAGGTGTTGGTGTGGTTCATGACAACTAATCTTATTCCACACCTTTTTAATCGCGATTAAAAATAGTCAGATTTAGTTAAGACTATCAAAATTTTAGGTGAAAAACGTAAAATTCAGAATAGCAAAATTGCCATTTTCACTAAATTATAATCTCAGTGCCATCTTAGTGCTGGCAAACTAAAATTTTGTTAAGTTGTGTCACTTTAGTCAATTTCAGAATGGGAAATCGTCGTTTGACAGGAATAAACGAAATTTTGGTGATAGTCTAGTTTAGAGAATTTTGTGACAAGAGAATCGGCACCACTGTCGGTTCTCCGATTGCTAAAAGACTGTAACAAAATCATTGACTTATACAAGGTGTAACAGAATAAACGCAAGTCCCGAAAGTAGTTTTGCTCACACTTGACTACTGAATCGATTAGGTAATTTTTTCAAAAATTATGTATTTTGCAATACTGACCGCGGATTAAGCCAAAGAAACTTAAAACTTATCTCAAGGCAATAAGGCTCAATTTTAAATGCATAAATTAATGCTAGGGTCAGCACGATTTTCTTATAATAGTTAGCTTTAAAAAAAGGTTTTGGTCATTGTATTATGCTTTTAACTCAATGCTCTAATTGGGGTGTATGAAAGAAAGAAAGAAAAATAGATTTATTTGTCACAGAAACACGTGCATACAAAAAAGATAATTAGCTCTAATAATTAAGAAAAAAAAAGTTAAAATAACAAAGAGATCTCTAATCTCGAGCACAAAACAGAAATAGTCGACAGCTGCACGTCATGACTGTGACAAGAAGGCATCCACTCAGCATGATGCTGTGCTATGGGGGACTCACAACACAGCGCTGATTTTCAGTGGTTACCCGAAAAGGACGTACGGAAACCAAGTCAGGTTCAATGATGAACGATTCAATGATGATGAGGTCTTGCGTTAATTATGTTACACGTTTTATATGACTGCGTAAAATGGACCAGAAGTAGTTATTACCAAAATAACAATATTACCAATAGTTTGCTCCTTCTCCTTATTTCGGATTATTTGTGCTTCGAAAAAATAGAACTAAGGTCAAAGGTGTACCCTGAACTTGGAACATTTTGAATTTTCCTACGTATGTAGAAAATATATCATTACTATTTTTTTGTTCTTACAATACCCCTAAAGATTCTGCACTGTTTGTCAAGCAACCGTGAAACAATGCAGCGCAGTATGGAAATAGAAATTACGCGTTGCGCGCGTGATTTAATCAATCAATCAATTTCTAAACTATAGAAGCGTGACAAGTCTAGCGCTGTGACGACATATCGCGCATAAAGTGACAACTTATTAAAATATGCACTTTGTAACTATACAAGGAAGCTTTTGCTACTAAGCTTCGTGGTTCGCAGATTACGCTTTGAGTTTTCGTAATATACCTACAGGGTTATTGGTAAAACACCATCAACCTCTTAAGGGGTTATTGTACTCATCATTATAAACAACTTTTACTATGGAACCTGATATAAAATCGCAAAAAAAATACATTTATGTTTGCAGAACTCGTCAAAATGTTGGGACCAGCAGATTTTTTTTTCACGATTTCATATTTGATCCCATAGTAAAAGTTGTTCATAATTATGAGTACAATGACCCCTTAACAGGTTGATGGTGTTTTACCAATAACCCTGTATAGGAACATAGATAAATTCTTTTAAAAATGTCAAACCAAGAATTACTCAGTCACATTTTAATAACAAGACCACGTTCGCACGGACGTAAAAATATTGCGGCGGGATTTTATCGCAACACTGGATTTTCACCTCTCGGTGTACGAGCATCGCCACATCATAATGTAGGTACTGTTATAGTTTTTACCTGAACAAGCATTTGCTCATTCGCCGATTACTTGTGTACATTCGCTGACTAGGCTTGCGCCCACCACAAGGAACCTACTTTATTATTATATAATTTAGTGTTTTTAATAGTAAACTGTCAATAATTAACGGACACAAAACAGTGATTTTATTTCCGGTTCACATCCAGTGTGATTCGTCCATCTACATAATACATCTCAGTGTACGGAGCTATTGCCCGTACATTCGGTGCTGATCCGATCATTGAGAATTCATCTGGGTACATCAAAAAACTAAAAATCGAAAACGAAAAAACACACCGTTTGATTTTCAACTCTCAGCGCTAACCAGTGCGTTGAAGTGCGCGATAAAATTCTGCCGCGATAATTTTACGTCCTTGCGAACGTGGACTACCTAAGTCTTCCAAGTTTCTACAAATAATTTAGAGCCCTGTTTGGGCACGTTCAAATCATAAACGACTTTACAAGTATATCTTAAATTCCATTTGCCTACATTGTAATACCGATGTGTTTTTTTAAAACTTGCTTTATTAGTAGAGCGTACATGAAAAGCGGTATAATAACGACGATATTAACTTAACCAGCTGTTACGACCACAGTAATTCAGCGAAACGAATTCGACATAATGAAAGTATAAAATTTCTAATTGTATACTAACTTTAGATTTACGTTTGAAGTCCGGTATGAATTGCCCTGGTAATTACGTTACTGTATTCTGTATTGTCCGACTGTCCGCGACTGTGCCCGAGATTTCTCTTAAACGAGAGTAAACATGACAATTACTGTCAATCACAATATAGTGCCGACATCGATACCTCCATTTATTCCGAAGTACCGTAGTAGACGCTTACGTTTATTCCGATTTTAAATAAAACGAACGCAAACAAAAGAGGAGCGTCGAACTAAAAACTTTTTGGTCTCAAAATCGATTATCTTTTTAATTCGATTAAATATTCTGTATTCAAATGAAGGCGGTTCCTATCAATATGTTGAATGATCCCATTGTTTCTTTATAATAAAATTGTTGGTGTGAGAACATCGATATCAAAGCAATGTTGGTGGAACAATTATGAATGCAACTTTACTGTTAGGTATTAGGCAAACAGTGGGTGCGCAGAACTGCACTTCAACCTACGCTTTATGTAATTGTAGGTAGACGATACCATGTATGTGCATTCATTAGTGTAAGTCGTGCTGTCACACTGTAGGTAACCATTTTGTCCATACAGAGGTTCAATGCCTTTTAAATTAGCAGCGTTGAAAGTATGGTTGGTAAAATACCTTTACTCACAAAACAACGCGTTGAAATCTTCTTTATTTTCTAGGGGTGGCACTACAATGCCTTGGTCGACACGGCGAAGCACTGGCAGCATTCAGCTCAGGGTTGGGAGTGGAACCGTCTTCGAGGCAGCTGCTGGCAGCTCTGGTGGAAGCCTCACTCAAATCACCGCTCCGGACAACCCTGGAGCCTACGTTTAGACAGTTAGAAGCTATGAAATTGGATCAATCACCATTTGTATTAATATCGGTAAGTCTTTGTTACTAGGCATTCTAATATAAATACAGGACATCGCAGGGAACACCTGGATGAGACTCGCACAGACCAGGGAAGCGTGGCACAAAAGGAAGGAAGGACCATACTCAGCAGTGGGTGGAACAAGCCTGCCGATGATGATGATAATGATTCTAAAAAAACTTTTTACCAAAAAAAACACTTCAAAGTGAAAAATAACTTTAATTTCGAAAGTCGGTGTCTTTGGATCTGTATTTCAGTTTTTTTTATCGAAATTAAACTTATATTTCACTTTGTACTTAGTGTTTTTTTTTTTGGAAGTTGTGTTTATTATTTTGTTATTAAGTTTTTTCTTTTTCAGTTTTTAGTTATGTTACCTACCCCACACCAATTCGAAAACGATCGTCTTACACATCCACGTTTTTTTAATTTAAATATAATTTATTGTTGATTTTTTTAAACCACGACCGATTTCGTTAAAATTTAAATGGGAGCACAATGAAAGCATCAGCTTTCAAATAAAAAAGGAATCATTAAAATCGGATCACCCAGTCGAAAGTTCTGAGGTAACAAACAAAAAAAAACAGTAGAATTGAGAACCTCCTCCTTTTTTGAAGTCGGTTAAAAATGGGGTTGGATGCTTAGGGGCGCGAGGACTTCCTAAGTTCTAAAAGGATCCCCTTGACATAATTTTTACGATAAACGGCTGGTCGGAGACATAAAACACCAAGACGCTTTTAGCCTTATTTTTTGGTGCTCTATACGATGTACGATAGAATCGAGAAACTAACGTTTGGCGAAAATAGGTTTTTTGGTTTAAAAATTGATTTGTCTATATTCCTCAGTAAGGGCCTATTTCTCGGAAATGGTGCGTCGTAGGAGCATGCTTCTCAGAACCTGTTACTATGGTCAAGGTTTACCCGATATTGCAATAAAACCGACAGATTTACGAAAAATTCTAACGGAAACTGGCTTGCAATTTTTTTTTATGCTGCTTTTAGTGCCCCTAACCATAGGCTTAAGGACACTATGAGCAGCAGAGAAAACATAAACAAAAATTCCGCCCCTAAGACGACCCACTGACCCTGCTTGCTATGGAATTGACATAGGTGAGGCCAATTCCCGTAATTAAAAACGTTCAAAATCAAATCGCAATCTCATCTCAGCGACAGTCAAATGTCAAAAAATTTGGTAAACGCTCTGCAATTTTTTACAGATTGAGACTGATATTAGAATGCGAACGTTCTTAGAAATACGGGAATTGCCCCTCTGTTTTGCGGTTACAACACTAACAAAAGAAGATCGACAGATTTAAAACCCCGACGCAATATCATTCAGAACTCAGAGACTGCAATGCTAAAGTTTAAAGCTGTGAAGATTAACACATAATCAAATAACTAACTAAATACACGTTTCCAAGTCGGGAGCCCTTCTAAATAAATACCCCGAATGCAATTTCATTCGTTATCGCGATGGCATTATGTTAATAATGTTGTAAGAATAGTGTTGAGCCTGCAAATGATACACGAATCTTCGTGTTGTACCATTGCTTTCGTTTTAGCTATATCAATTATATGTTTTATGGTTTCAGTTTATTTGTGGGCCATTTTGAGCGTTGTAGCTTGTCATTGGTCATTATTTATAATGAATGATTCCCTAACCTGATTCGTTCAATGATAAATTATTTAATTTCTGTAACTACCTAGGTTTTTACAAACACTTAAGCACGTTAATCATATTTTAAAAACTAGATGAGGTCAGCGTTTCCTATGTGACTACTCTGAGAAGAAAATCCGAAACAAACCAAGAGGTCACAGTCTATTTTAAAGTCCAGACATAATCTGGGTCAGATCATGTGAGGACCATGTAGATACGTAGATTGATTACTACATAGATTAATGTATCACACAACAACACTTTTTCTTTCTAAATGGTCTTTTGAGGAAAATACACACAGACTTCTGTGGACCAGTCCAGTCAGTGCACGCATTTGTCAGTAATCGTGTAGCTCAACTCAAAACTTAAGGAGCTCAACGACTCGACGAACATTACCAAAGAAAGGAAAGGAATTCCCCTACCTACCTGATTTGTCCAGTCGCTAGGATGTCCAACTTTAGCTGTAACTAATTTAATGATTCTAAATAATAATTTGAATTTATCATTTTCTAATCTACTACATGTAGGGTAGATAATGTGGGGTTTTCCCTGCAACATTACAGGTTAACGACCAAATTAAATACCAACATTGTTTCCATGTCCTAAAGACACATTGATTCTCGCGCCTGGGGCAGTCGCGTTTCACTTAGGGACTTGACAACATGGCTTGCGTTCGTGTATTATATTATAATAGAGCCATAAAATATTTACTGCAAGACTGCAAACCTTTATTTAACCGTGCTTGACAGAAGATTGCAGAATACTTGAATTGGTTGATCCAGCAGACTCGACGAAAGTTGTGAAAAATAATGAATGGTTAGACTCATTAAGGAAGCAATTCTTAATTAATTATATGGAGCAAGCAAACCTCACATCCTGCGACTGGAATTATATGAAACAATCTGACAGGGATTGGCATGATCACCTCCGCGTCCTCGTGTAGGCGATTGGCGGTGGCGATTTTTCGCGTCCTGGTCCAGGCCATGGTACAGAGCAAGAGGGCATGGGAAGCCGTCACCTCCTCTTGCGAAGCAGTAATGCTCGCGAAGGAGGAGGCGGAACGCGTGAGGGAGAGGCAAAATTCGCGCCCTTACGCCCCTAGCCGCCGCAGGAGACGCCCTGGGCGTCGGGAATCCCAAGCCGATTCCCAGCCACCGTAGACGTGGGCTTGCGGACGGCGAGCAATGGGTAGCTCGCCGTCTGATAAGGACCAGACCCGGGTCGACGGCGCGATGTGTTCCACGCGCGCCTCAAAGAGATGTCAGCACCAATGACGGGGTCCGCTAGGGCCGATGCCTTAGGGTTGTGGGAAAGTCCGAAAGGGTTACCGTGACCCCTGGCACAGGCAAAAGGAACACGAGTGGGTTTTAGTCAGTAAGAGTCTGACACGCCCTCCCGCTCCACCCTGAGCGGGAGAAGTTATTTGATGAAGCTAATAAGCATGCGGAAGACTTCACGAATCAAGAAGAAAATGTGATGACCTTATTCCAAATTCTACAATGGCTACTGCTGATGGCCTATTCCACACAAAACATCATGAATACTGTATTAATATCACGTAACAATATCTCACTAAAGTTTAAATCCTGTATAATTAAATGTCACGCTTGAAAAGTCCAAGCTGCACTCGACCTGGGAATCGCAAAATTGAAAGGATTATACGTGTAAACATGGCCAATGTTTTACCATTAGTGTGCAAAGCTGAGAATTACCTAGGGTTATAGTGACTAACAGCCCGCTCATACAGGCTGCGCAGACGCAAATGCTTCGTTTTGTATGTTAACGAACAACATTGACGCGTCAAAATGTCGCAAATTGTAAGGTACCTACATCGACTACAGGGCACTACTCCCACGTTTCTACTACAGCGCAAACGCCTGTCTGATACAGAGAAGGAACGAGCACTGATCAGCATCCTCGAACACTGCGTTTTGAGGATTTCAGACCGTCTCAAGTCCAGCTTTATGGACCACCAGTGTTCCTCCAATCAGTTAACAAAGTCAGTAGTGTCCAAGATTAACTAAGAAAGTTCATATAAATTTAAACAAAATTGTTCTTGTCTTCGGAATCACAAGCGAGTCTTCTTCGTACTACCACAATACCTACCTACGTTAGCAACTTCCAAAAGTACCTACAGCGTTGATGCAATGATTATAGCATTAAAAGGATTTGTAAGTAATTTCAAATATTGCCAAACATGGTATCTCCCGTTATTTCATATCTGTAAACTTCGATAAAAGAAAACTTTCTTTGTACATAAAAACATGAGATTACCTAATAAAGAACATAATATACGATCCTATGCGAGTACACACATATAGGTTGTCACGTTCCATGGATGTAAAAACTCATAATTTGCCCAAAAAAGGCAATTTAAACAGCCTTTAAAACAGACGGGATGTTGTGAAGAATATATCTATGTTAAGAATATTAAACCTTCAATAAAAATGAATTTAATGGGAAGTACCTATTAGGCGTTAATGGCAGAATAACTCTTCCTTGTTTTCTAACCAGCGCAGGTACAGTTATTTAAGTACATACTTACAAAGTAAGTAACCATATTTAAACAATAATTGAGAGAAAAACACCATAACACGTAGTCTTCTCTCCATGAATACAGTGTCTCGACAGCATAAACACCACGCAATACTCGCCGCGGCTCTCGAGGTCTCGATCCCAAAATAATGCGATCCATTAACGTACCTCCGGAAATATGTGCATTGTCAGTCCTTCTCTCAGCACTGACGGAGACATGGGAACAGACTCGCGATTTACATAAAAAAACACTGACCTATAGAGGACGTTTCAATTTCTTACATTTCTGTCTTCGGAAGATATCAGTAGGATTATATTAAATTGTGTTGTTATTGAATTCATATCCTAGAGATCCTAAAATTAAATCAATTCACAAGCCATACATAACACGTTTTAAACGTTAACAGTGATTATTACCCTTTCCCAAAGTGGCAACAACAAAGTCACATAAAGATTTACGTCGGTCGTGAATGAGACTGAAACATTGTCGATATTCGCACGTGTACACGAAATCAAGTACACCCTAAGTGACATATTAAAAGAAAAACAGATTACGCAAACACAATCGTATCATTATACAAATAATGGCACATTTAGGTCTCGTCGATGTTGGCAATATTAAGCACCCCATACACAGAGCGAGCAGACTATTTGCATACATTCCGCTGGCGTGCAGTTGGGTGAAATCTGAACATTTTTCGGCGCATTTAACTCTCAGACAATGGGACTGAGTGATCAAAGGCCCATAAATACACGACCGACCCCCGTGAATTTACATACAATCTGCGCGACAGTTGATCGGCAGCCCAGACGTGAATGGCCGAAATGGCGTCGCACTACCACAAAATGGCCGCCGCTCCGCGCAAACAATGTACCGAATTGAACTGAAAATTCGTAAATTGAAGCGATTTATACACTGAGATAATGAAACTGAACGTTGACACTATATTATCTGTTCTCCGGCGCATTGAAATGTCTAACATTTTCCTAATCTTGCGATAAAACATGAAAATTATTAGGAAGCTTATATAGTTAGTGCTAAAGCGGAGTCAAAATGTATAATCAATAATTCCAATTCATTGCCTGCTCTACATAAAACTGGATCTGGACGGCTGGAGCCTGCACCTTTAACCTAATCCTAACTTTTTAACCAATTATTTTTTTAACCTAACCTCTTGAATTGTTACTGATCCAAATAACCTCTCCCTGGGTGTTCCCTAAATATGATATTATACCTTTATACCGAGATAAGTTCAAATCATTCGGCTAAATGTTTCTGCAGCAATCGTAACGGCAAGCTTAATGGCTTCTTAAAAATTCGTCGCGCTTTTTGTACCCGCCACTGATACTCAAATTCGCATTTTTGTACATGCATTAGTTTATTATAATGTCGGGCTTAAAAAGTAAATGACATCAAAGGTGAGATCAAGAGCAACGATATAAGTCGGAGTGGTCACTGGATGATTCAGAAGCTGCACAGAATGGTCATTATGAGTTGAGAACAAAACGGAAGCTTTGCTTGCTAAACGTGGCTATCTAAGATTTTGAATGGCCTTTTACAGAAACATATTTATGCTAAGACCACATTCCAACACGGTAACAACTCAGTTCACATTATAACAGTAAAGTCTTAAATGCATTTATCGACATATCGAAATCCATAGAAATATGACATTGCCATACGCTTTAAAACCATCCTCGCCAAAGAGCATCCAAAGCAATCCAAATAATAATAAAATAAAAACTTTTTATTTCAGACTTTTAAAAAAAATCCATAGTGTTAGTACAATAGAACTTAAATGGTAGTGTTAGTATTGAAAATACAGCGTTATTTTTAAATATGGGTACTAATCCAATGCCGGACGTAGCGCGAGTCCAGCCTATCCGCTGTAACAGTCAGGATGCTGTTGGTGCTGGCGCGCAGCCTGCAGAGCGCCGCAGCGCATAGCTTGCGAAGCATATCATGGAAGCCGGCAACTTGTGCATCCGCGAACATGCACCAGCGCGGCAGCCCCAACAGTGCCCTGAACGCATTGTTATATTGTACTCGTAGAGTGCTGAAGGATTTTTGCGTATACTGAGCCCACAGGCAGCATGTGTATAGTGAGGTACAGTGCGCTCTAAAAAGTTTTAATTTGACTGGAGCATTACATCGCTTAAACCTGTCGGCAATCATATTCGCTCTGACCGACAGCGGCCCTACGTTCCCGTCCATGTCCTCATCAACACGTAGATTTGCAGTGACTATGTGCCCAAGATATTCAAAGCAAGTGAACAATTTCATAGGGGTTCCGTTCAAGAAAACTGGCGGGACCTAATCTGGTGATTTAGTACCTGCCTTAAATATCATGAGTTCACTTTTTGTGGCATTATATTTCAGACCATGGCTGGTCGCATACTTCTCACACACATTTACCAATGCCCTAAGTCCACCGATCGTTGGACTCAGCAGCACCATGTCGTCTGCGTAACTTAGATTATTGACACAGATGTTATCTATGTGACAACCGACATGCATGCTGCTAAGCATAATAAGTAAGTCTATAACTGTACCTTAGCTTTAAGCCATTGTAACATCTCTTAAACATTATGGAATGCAAATAAATATGAATATGAATATGAATATAAGCTCAACGATCAGCGCTTTTACATATAAAATAACTAATACAGATATTTCCCTCATATTTTTATCGAGGTGTCTCAAAGAATTCAAATAACTTCTCAGTCACGATCAACATTACTCAAGAGCAATAACAATACTGTCCTGTCACCGTTTATAATATACTTTTCAGTGACACTGAAGTGATTGGACCCATTTCACTCCGGTGTCACTTAAAAGCAGC
Source organism: Brachylomia viminalis (assembly GCA_937001585.2). NCBI lineage: Eukaryota > Metazoa > Arthropoda > Insecta > Lepidoptera > Noctuidae > Brachylomia > Brachylomia viminalis. The sequence continues at coordinate 10,194,245 of OW443314.2, forward strand.
TCCATGAATTTCGTTGTTCCCGTTCTGAAGAAAATGGGATTAAAACAGTCTAACAACAATGCCAACAAAATACGAATATATACGTGGCAGGGATGTTACGGAGCTTTGGTTCCGATTCCGAAAAGTCGGAACTTCCGATTGATTTTACACCTCCGATTCCGATTTCGGTTCCGATAATTTTGAATCGGAGTTATACCGAAATTCGAAACGCAGCGATACACGTGACCTGGGCCTGCAGTCTCGACATGACGCAAACGGCTGTCGCAAACTACCGAGCGATAAATAATAGCAAAAATAATTGTTTGCCGTAACGATGCTTACGACAAATGGAAGTCTCTACACCCGAGATAACGCGCAAGATCGTACATAACTTTGACAAAACGGTGTCGGTACGCCAGCGAAAGGCGTATTCATAGTTCAGTTTTTTCGAAGACAATTAATGTCCGTAACAAATTCACCTTGAATACAGGCAAAATTAGTGAACATGATTTCATAAAAATAATTATTTTTCTGGAATATTTTATAGTGGCTATGTAAATCATATCTTGGAAACACTATTTTTCATGAAAACTATTAAGTAGCGATGACCATTTTAAAGAATTAAAATAAGTTGTTAAATATCTAAGGACATTAAAATCTGCGTCCTTGCAACATTATTAACCTAATGCCAAACTTGTCAAGTGTCAATGTCAAGTCATTATGGAATTGTAAATAGTTTATTTTTGTCATTGCAAGCAAACAATGTATTTTCAATTCAATGGTATTTACTTATAATTGTTCATTGATGTGACAATGTTACAGCATATTATTACTCGGCTAACCCAATTTGGCTCAAGCGGCGACCCCACTGCTCAGAGTTTCTCATTAAAGTAATAGAGTTGCGTAATATGACACTGGACTACAGCAACTCTGTAATGCTGTAGCATTTGAAGAAATGGCTAACGTTTACCTAGGAGCTCGATAAACACGTCTCCTGAAATTCTGTAAAGATACGGAAATGAAAGATTTCAACGGATTTTCACTTTCGTGCGATTTGCAGTCTCATAACCATATCAAGGCTGTTGGAGGGTCTCTGAGGCAGCATGAAGCAAGCGGTCCACACTTCAGAAGGCCACATAGCTTGGAGATGCATCATTTTGTGGTGGCTATCTCCTGTAGTGAGAGCACGATGTAGAAGAAGAAGAAAACAATTTGAACTAAGTGAATAGTGAAAGTTTACATTTTCAGTCAATAAATATTTTTCGATAGGTATGCAACATGCCCCATGTAAACAGTGTCTAGATTATTAGCATACATGAACTTAGGATATGATTGTGGTAATGGAAATTTAATAAAGTTGAAAACATGATTTGTGGTTGTGCGTTATTTATTTTTCAATAGAATATTTATTTACAAAGAATACACATACTAAAATCAGTTGTTACAGTTGTGAGGAATCCATGTACATTCTACCTAATATAGCAGGCTAATTTAGTAAATAAATTACAAAAACTAAATTTCAATACAGTTAACTTACCGGTTACCGGCTAAGAAATCTTGTACAGATTAATAAATAAATCTACTAATGATGTTGTTAGCTGTTTTCTACATTATTGAAATGGTAGATCTTTAATATTGCTAGGTACTTATTTTATTATAAGTTATAGGTGAGGTGCCATACAGATATTATTTTTTTTCTTGAGTAAAGAAGTTATGAGTCCCGTGCATGAGTCCTTGGACATTGTGCCACCCTATGTAAAATTTCTACATATATGTCTTTAATTTTGATGGTGTACATATTAAACAGTATCATATCTATCTATGTATTGAGATCTCATATCTGTAGCATGTTTTATAGTTTCATTAGAGGTAGAAAGTAGGTAGATGTTTATTAGTTTTTACAAATTTGGCTACTTCAATGATTTATAGGCATGGGAAGGTTAACAATTTATGAGACACCAAACCTTAAAACAGAAAGTAGGTACCAAACCATGGTAAGCAACCAATATTTTCGGCAGACTAAAAATGTTGTGATGGTTATACTCTTTTTCTAAAGTTTATACGGTTAACCATGGGTAAAAGTGTATGATTTAGGTTTTTTGGAGATTTTAATTAAATTTAATTATTGTCACTTTATTAAACTGCTGAGTTTATTGGTAATGTCATGCGGATAGGTGTGCAACATAGACATGACATGACATGACAAACAGAGATGTATAATTAACATTGTAAACAGAGTGTCTAGAATTACAATGTGTGAACTTAGGAAAGGATAGTCATACTTAATGGAGATTTAATATAGTTGAATGATTTGCGGTTGTGTTCTTTATTTATATACCTACTAAGATCGGACAATTCGCTCCCTTCAGAAAGATTTAAAATGTCTTTGGCTCCTTCTAATGCGGTGATTGTCGGCGACGTTCGTTCGCACGTAAGTAGTATGTCCTGAACCTATAAATAGGTGGACTTAAAAGCCTCATTGGTACAGACACACAGACACACCATCGCGACACATAATTCCGCATAATTTTTGTTTGAAACTACTTGCAAACACCAAAATATTATAGTTTACGATGACAAATTGACAACGAATCACTTAGCGGGCTGTCAAAAATGGTTGCAAACTATAATCGTAAACACTAAAGATATCGTCACTTCTTCGACCAAGATTGATAAAATACCGGTAACAACCGATAAATTTGAGTGTCGAGACTACCAAATATCGTTACATCTGGATTGTTAGGACTTAGCAACCGAAAACGATTGTTAAGCGGTTTGCGTCAAGTCGAGACTGCAGGCCCTGAGCGCCTATAAACAGGTTTTAACTTGTCGCCAGGGTAATTTTTGTTTATTTTATACACGCTCGCGCTCGAAGTCTCAGTTTATTGTTTTGTTTGTGGATGTTAGACGTTAGTAAGTTCGTTAAATTAAGTTTAGAACGGTGTATTAATTAAGTATTTTAATTGTTGTGTTTAAAATTTTCAATATGAAGCCAAAAAGTAGTTTTCTAGGGAACTACTTTAGTGCAGTTGACGCGAACACAGCAAAGTGTAAAATTTGTGAGAAAAGTTACTCAAGGAAAGGAGGTACAACTACTTCGTTAAAAAGTAATTTAAAGTCTATAAATGTTCCTGAATTCGATGAATTTATTAAATTAGAATGTGAAAAAAAATATTTGGTACTGGCTTCAACATCAACCCCTATCCAAGAGGTAAAGAAACAAATGACTCTCAAAGATGCTTTGATGAGGAACCAAAAGTGGCTCCTAAATCAATACAAATAGATAGATTTATTTCACAAATGATTGCCCTGCAAGACCTTCCCTTCAATTTTGTGGAAAGTGTTGGATTTCGACGACTTATTACATCATTTATTTGTGATGAGTATTATGCCAAGTTAGCGAGTAATAAGTATAGTGGATTTGCTAAAAAACTTTACGAAAATTTCATTTACAACAGACATCTGGACAGAACCTAGCTCAAATGTTTCATTGTTAAGTTTAACAGCGCATGGTATCTCAGAAGATTTTAAAAGAATAAAACTTGTTCTAAAATGCCATTAATTTAATGGCCGCCACACAGGAGAAGTAATCCAGGAAAAATTCAATGAGATGCTACTGGAATGGAGCATACTCCACGAGAAAGTCCACTGTTTCATTCGCGATTGTGGGTCGAATACGATACGAGCAATGAGACTAAGAAAGCTGAGACTGAGAGAAGAAAAGGTGGAATCTGAATTGATGAGTTTGCTTGATAGCATAGATAACTGTTTAAACCACGCTGGGGATACTGACCCTCCTGCAGAAAAACCAGCAAGGTTGGCATCGCAAGCAGCAGGTTTACCTAACAATACTAAAAGTAGTGTTCAATCCATTCTATCAAACATATTGATGAGCAGCGATGATGACGATGATGATACTATAACCGAACATCCTGTTGACAAATTCATTGTATGGTAAGCCTTATTAATGAGTACATCAAAGAAAAACGTATTCCTATCAGTGAAGATCCCTTATTATGGTGGAAAGTAAATACAAAATTCTACTTGATTGTCCGCCAATATTTGTCATGTCCACCAGGCTCAGTGGCAAGTGAACAACTTTTTAGTGGCGCTGGCCTTATTTATGATCTATTACGAAATCTAAAAATATCTGAATTATTAAAGATACTGATTATAGAGATTAGAGACTAATATTAAAGAGACTGAATTATATTTCTATTGTTTCATTAAGCCTTCCCTTAACACGGTTCCGGTTTCGGTTCCGATAACGGTTCCGATTCCGATCAATGAAATTTAAAACCTCCGATTCCGATTCTGGTTCCGATAAAACGACTTCCGTAACATCTCTAATACGTGGTATTTTGCCATGTAGGTACTAAATAACGTATTGCACCTATTAGCAATCAAACTTAATTCGATTTCAAGTCAATCATAGTCCTGCTCTTATTTCCGAGGCATCGTCGGGAGTTCGTAACATATATATCTTCCCAAAATACTAAAGGGTTGTTTCAATTTATTAATAACTTCCATCTATATGCAGGTGGTTGGTCAAGAGCTATTAGCAGCAGGACAATACCAGGCTGCAGTCACCGTATTAGAAGCTGCACTAAGGATCGGATCCTGCTCTCTCAAGTTACGGTAAGTTACGTCACTAAAGTTAAAAACACGAAACTACTTGAAACAGACGACGATATGAAACTGAAACGACCGCAGAGTTCAAAGAATTTGCTGTTATTTCAGGGTTTGTTAGATAGAAAACTGTCAGACAGAAGTTGTATTGGTGGTTGCGAACATAGTATTAAAAAAAAATCTTTTGAAGGCTTTTGCCACTGCCGATCTGTTCACACACTGCTCACCTTATACCAGCACTTCCATTACATACTCGATTATAAAACCGCTCAAGAATTTTAAACTCAGACCATTTTATTGTAGCAATAAAACAAAAGATAAATGTAACTTTTTAAGTCACAAAAATTAATGTGCGCGAGCAAATCTTGTGTTAAGTCGATGATAAAATGATATGCCACAAAAATCACACCGATCGTCGATACACGGATAAGGTAACTTAGATGCAAATCTTTAGAAACTGTTGTTCAATTTGTTCAGTTTACTCTAGAAACAGGACTTGATAATGTTACGCAAAATACTTGAAATTCAGCCATACAAGGAGATCTTGCTTATAGAACGACGCATCAACATTCAGTCAGAACCGCCATAATCCGAGGAACAGGGAAAGTTGAACTTCATCTCTAGCACTTGCACATATCGTAGCGAATCAACACAATTATCTAAACTAGCTAAGTTGTACCCATTAACATTTTTATGAGTAAGTTAAGCGCCTTATTCGGAGATATACGTCTATTCTGGGACTTCGAGACGATGCAATGCCTTTAACAATTTGCGTCCGACAAGCACTTTCAATGTCATGCCAATATTAGGACAAGACTAGCTCCGACTGCAGATAAGTATAGTTTCTGTTCCTTGCAATGGGATTGTTCTGGTTTATTACTAACCTGATAATTTGCGTGTACTACTTAAATCAATGATGTTTGTATTGGTAATTTTGCGTAGATATGAGACGGGAATATCAGATAGAAGATTAGTATAACAAAATTGTTGAATTCGTGTCTGCTTTTGATGTTAATGTTGAGAGATGGGTGCTAGATTTTAGTTTTGAGTATCTTCCGTGGATGTAGGTTATACAGTGCCTATCGAAAAAGGAAAAAACGAAAATGCGTTTATTTAAACTTTTACCGACAGACGAATTTTCACCAAATGCATTCTCGATATATGAAGCGGCATCGATCTTGCAAACCACTTAGTAGTCTTCATAGTTAGCCCAAACAGACACAACCAAGACATTTGGTTGATCTTATATTTCGCATAACGTTCTATTAAAATAGAAACACATATATGCAGCAGCAGTGCTCACTGCATGAAACTGTAATAAAACCAACGATCCATTAAAACAAATCTAACATATTTACATAAGTAGCATTCCGGACATCTCTAGTAACCTCTACACAAGAAGACCGCTCCCAAGAATTTCCTAGATTAATAAAGATAGCGCTACTGCACTCACCATTATAAACACCAGTGCTTAGGTATCTCCCAGTTATCTTCAGAATAAATTCTTTGTATCTGAATTTGTAAATGCTTCCACAGACGGATCACAGTTTGCAGTCATCGTTGATTATAACGTGCAGTGAAATGCAGATTATATGCGATTTGCCGATGCTTAGGAACTGTTAAACTGTAACCAGCTGAAGTTACCAGCGGCAGTAGAAAGAAAACTATTGCTTGCGCTTTGCAAGTACATAATATTCGATTACTTCGTTTATTATTCTATATATTAACATTTAAAAGATAATTGTAGTAGAGTTACGAGTTGTAAATGTCGTAAAGTGAAATATTTATAAGATTTAGACAAATTGCTGATCATGCATGCAATTAAAAGAAAGAACGAGTAATTTATGCTCTCGCACAAGTTGTAAAAGTTATAGAATATTTTTACTACGGGACTCAGGGCTAGCAATAAGACATTGGGAACAAGATGTTATAATTTGATATTTCTGAGCATCCGTACTGAGAAATCACGAGTTAATTGCATCAATCAGAGGGTTTTTACGCATTGTCTCACAGCTGGTTAGACGTAGATCGTCTACAGCGCACTAAAAATAAATTAGTCCGTTTATTTTCGTATTAAAGTTTCGATCGTTATCCCTGAACAACAATTTTACACCATTTACACCACTCAAGTTGTTAATAAGAAGAAGACAAATGACCGAGCAAATCTCTTCTTTTCGTTCATTACTCGTAACATTATTATTTTTAATCACAGCCAGTACGTAACGAGTTGACAGTAGGATAATTTATATATGCTTAAAGGGAACGGTTATCTTTGGCGGAATTTCGACGTTTTGATTTATAATGTTCCAGTGTCGAGGAAATAAAGACGTCGTAAATTTTGAGCGGGATATACGGTGTTGCGTTTTAATAACAGCCCTCTAATTAATGGAATGCAATAGTCCTTGTATGTGCAGTTACATTCATCGACGTGCATAATTTAGCGTTCCGTGGGCAATACAGCACATAATTTTTCATTTTATGTCTTCTTGAAATTCTCTTGTTTTATAATATAAAGAGTTGAACGGCGATGTTTTCGCATAAATGTATTCACCGAAAATAAAAACAATTGTGTATTGACCTTAGTTTACCGATGCCAATTTGGCAGTGGGTGGAACACAATTTATACATCGCCCAACTGCCGCTTTCAGAATCAGGCGGTTAGGTACATATTGAGAATTGAGATTTTTTCTTACATAAAAATCCAGTCACGCTTTTGCTTCAAGGGCCCTATAATCCATTAGGAATCGAACCAAATCGATGCTTGTTATCATTAAGCCAATAGAGCGATAACTAAAGCTAAATGCAACCATTGTTAACATGTATAGTGGCTCACAACGTATTCGTGAGTGGCTAATGAAAAGTTACAACGATAATTTTGCTGATATTGACATATTGGCATTGTCACTCACATAGTTTAAAAATAGTATTTATAACACCACATAGTTTCAGTTATAATCTATCTAGTTGGTCACAACGTTAAACGTTACTTCACAAGGCACAATAGTTAATCTAAGTATGATACACAATTGTTTGCTGAGTTTGCTTATATGTACCTTGCTCAAACTATTTTCATTGTTGGATTAATCTGTGGATAACGATGCTGGTTGTGTGATCACTTGTGTGTTTTGTAAATTATCTGTACCTAAATATTAAGCATTATTGCGCAATTGTTGGCTGTCCTGAAGAAATAAAAATAAAATAAAATGTTCTCATTTAATGCGGTTAGTAATTGGCGGAATATTGCTAATCAATCTCAACGCATTACTGTAAGTACACAGCCGGCAGTACTTACCATAAATAATTACGAGCTCCTGCAATGTTCGCACAAAAAATATCTAGGTGCTTTAATTTAATATTCATAAATACAACTCACAGGATGTTTGCACACGTTCCGCTGCTTCGCTCTGCTTATCCTGCGACAAAAAGGGGTGTGAGGTTGCCCATACACATACTAATATAATGAAGATATTCAATGCTTTAAGTATGGATGTTACACTTCACTAATTACTAAACAGAATTCACTGAACATCGAATTTCGTCAGATCATATTACAAAAAAAATATCCAAAGCGTTCACTGCTGGTCTCACATTCTACATAGTGATGAACAAGCCTATAAGTTTTGGCCGTCGAGGTGTCGTTAAACCCCAAACTTATATTGAAATGGAAGCTAACGAAGTATTGATGCACGCAGCAGATCAGTACGTGCGACTGCATTCGGTAGATGCACCCTCGGAACGGGGCCTGTGTTTATGGTGCTATTAAAATCACCGTTAATGACCTCCTACCATGGTCTCGGATATTTTGCCTTATGAGAAATACCATCGCTTTATAAATACATATATCCAGCACAGCCACTAAACCTGTAGTGGAAAACCGTGTTTGAGTTAAGTCTATAGTCGTGTAGGGTGTTCATGTCGTGTCCAAGGAATTTCCATTGAATTACTTCGACGAATATAATAGAGAAACCGATTATACACATTCTGTGATATTTTAACATGAAACTTAATCATTTCTGTTGTAGGTTACTAAGCGGGCATTAATTGCTAGTAAAGGGCTTTTCAACAAGAACTTTGTTTTTTAAAACATAATAAAACAATGAAATTAGATGAAAATCATTAAAAATTGTATTATATTAGAAAGAATTTTGAAGAAAGAAAGAAAAAAGGTTTGGCAATGATGAATGAAAAATGATATCGGAAAAATGTCCACCACGACCACGCTCACAGATGTCGATTCTTTCATCAAAATTTTCAATCACTTTTTGGCAAATTAATATTAATTATATGGATATCACTGATATGTGGTTCTAACAGGAAGGTGCCACAAGTAACACAGCTAACGAAAAAAATAATTTATTTCAAACCTAATTTCCCAATCGCATAATTTCGCCATTTTGCCAAATAGTGATTGAACATTTTGATGAAAGTGATTGAAAAATCGAAATCTGTGAGCGTGCTCGTGGTAGACATTTGTCCGATATTCTTTTTCATTCAAAATTGCCAAACCTTACTCTTACTAATACAATATTTTTTTTAATAATTTTCATCTAAATTCTTTGTTTTATTTGGTTTCAAAAAACAAATTTCTTGTTGAAAAACCCTTTAGTTTCAGCCGACGTCATGCAAAAGACATTACACAAATGTAACAACACACCTGTAATCTCTGATGGGTTAGCCAGAAGTGTACCTATAGTACACACACAATTCGCCAGTTATATTTAGGTCCCATGTTATAGGGGGCAAGCCTATCATCATGTAAAAGACATTTAGAGAAAGCACGTATGTGTTACTAAGGGAGTTTATAACACACGATGACGATCATCACTACAATAAATAAATAAAAACTTTTACGATGACTTCTGTGTATAAATTCCTGTATAACGAGTTCAAAATTGGAACGAGACGTAATTATAACACCTACGAGTAGGTACGTGCGGTGCGCCCGAGACACCTAATTCCTCAGTTAAATTTATTTAAACACGTTTCGAGCCAAGGGATTGATTGAATAAGCTCCATCTCTATATACACTTAGAAGACATTAAGTAACTCTTCCCGTCCCAAAATTGTCAACTTAAGCGTTGGAGCGGTCCGGCGTTGAAACCCACACCTCGGCGCGATCTTATCTCTGCGTTGATGGATCGAAGCTGGATCGATACGGGACTATTCTGTTTGCCCCACGATAAAACGCCACTCGATATAAATAAGGATTGTTATACGCAATCCTTATCGAGATGATCTCTGTTGACAGATGATGAGATTAAATGGGATAATACCTGTCTACGGATAATACTTTGGAAAAGGAAAATAATGAATACACTGACCACTTTTATTGATAAATTAACATACCTAAATACTTTTTTCTATACGACCTCCCGGGAGCAATGGTCGAGAAAAATTACCTTGACTTCCATATAAATGTGTTTTGCATTATTTGCTGTCTGATATCATTAATATCTGATGCTTTACCAACTATATAACAGAAATGTCTTAATTACGTTTCAAATCATGAATCTTATTTCCAGTACTAATTAAACGATAACTTATTTATGTTCAATCTTGCAAAATGATAGTGCTTAGTCTATTACGTTTTGACATAAACTGATGGCCGACAGTACAACAGCACGTATCTTAGTTCCTAGAACCAAATAAAATACTTAAGAACGCCGACATCGAACGAGCATAGTTCAAAGATAATGGTATTACGGGAAGCGACTGATTCGATCAGCGGATACGTCCCGATCGATTAACAGAATACGTCAACACAGGATCGAGAGATCGATGCAAGTGGAGGTGTAAAAGTGTGATGTCAAATTACATCACGCTGTGTGATTCATTACCTGCACCACAAATTAAAATATTTATCTCAGATTATTTTAATCGGTTTCACACGAGCTATTTAAGAACGGGCAGGCTTGAAAAACCGGACGTGTGAACATTTAGTCCCGATGCTTGTATCTCGTGGCTAATTATGAATTCGACGGCATTTACGTGTTGTAAGCAAAATGCGGCTTTTATTATAATTGTTATGTACTTAGGTCGAACTGCTTAGGGTGAGAAAGAGCTTTTGAGTGGCCGTGCGTGTAAACGTGGCCAGAGCGATGGGTGATCATTACGCCTAATAAAACTATATAGGCGGCAACTTGTTAATGTGGACTCTCTACCTCTCGACTTGTTCATAAAATATTACTAAAATTAAAGATAATGGCGTCGACTTCCGATGCATCCTCCAAATTAGGGCCATCTGCACTTACTGCACTAAAATATTGGTTTTCAATCCATGAAAACTAGTCGTTGCTTTCTAAAGTGAACCTGTGTTATTGTAAACGGACGTTCTGATTTCTCTTTAAGTAGAATATTATAAACATTCACGTCTTGCCTAGTTTGCATGCTATGCGCATTCCTTTAGGATCAAAACATCGTACATTAAACAATTTTCTATATTCGGAAAATGGCTAGTCGCAGGCAACTTCTTTTGTACGAAGCACTTTAATAAACCTAAATTGTTCAGGAAGATTATCTTCTTCAAGACCTAAAATGCTAATATTTCATGTTCATTTAAATACAAATTATACAAAAAGCTTAATTGACGAAAAAAAGGTCATAACAGGAGTTTTTCTCTAAAGTTAGGTTTCGCATTTTGAATCTATACCTGTGTTTCAAAATTGAATAAGAATTTTTGCATTTTTGTTCAAGCCAGCTTACTTAATTCCTGAATAAAGTTCTGCGACTTTAAAAATATATAAGTTCCTCATGGGTAGACCGTGAGATAAAGTTATCATTCATCTATAAACAAACATAAAGTAAAGCCTACTGCACACGTCTTTAATCAGTAACTTGAATATATTCCTGTCAGGACTGAACCGTAACATCCTGTACATCAACAAACAATGATTCTAGGAGAGATGTTTCAGCCTAGGCAGAAGGAAGTGTTCCTTCAGACTACCTAGTTCACTAGCCATTTAAACCAAAACAGTGCCTATAAAATTATTTAATAGTCACTAAACAGTCTAACAACATTTTACTTCGAAAGTATATAGTTATATTTATATCATTTGAGTTTCTAAAGACAATTGCCGATAGAGATGTACTAACATTAATTATTCCCATTAATTTATGCTCATCGATTTGCAATCGAGTTTACAGAATCTGTAATTGTGTTTTTATGTAGCTTGTTCGCTAAAGCCGCTTGTGTTGGGATCTTTGATTGAACATAATTACTAATTCATGTTTTTATTTATTGCTGGGAACTAGATTACTTTGGTTTATATTACCTCATGGCTCTAAATTGCGGGATTTCAACTGAATATCAGGCTGTTCTACGCGTAGCATAAAGTTTAGTTGGTAATGGGATAAACCATGATGTTACATTTTGATTTCAACTTCTTCTACCTGTCTGGTCCCAAGATAATTACTGTCGGTGCAGTATGTTTTCTTTTCCATTTTCCTTTATCATCACATAATACACTTGCCACTCTTATCATCCCCTCTTTTATCTGTTCTGTGATACCTCACATAGTTCATCATTCCTTTGTGAGCCCTCCATCCATCAACGTTTATATTCATTACTCTATTTTTAACTTTTCTGTCATCGATACCACTTCCCGGCTTATATATAATCCCATCTGGTACCTACTGTATGAATTATGTTTCATTGTTCTTTATCTATTGTCGACAGCGAATCATGTTCAGCATTGGGCATTTATCTGCGGACTGCGATGTTTGTTTGACTTTTGACATCCCATGTGTAACTTTGTCGTTGTCCAAGTTGTTGCCCTAGTTTAACGATGTCTCTAGGTATGGATAAAGTGTTGTACTACTGTGCAAACCAGTTGCATTGTGTTATTAAGTGGAAGGAAGTATGAGTATGACCCGTGTGTCAGTACAAATTACGAGTAAATTGCAATAACTTCTGCAGGTCTTGGTTTAGCATTACAACTTGAAACTAAGCACATTAGCTTAAAAGACTAACATAGCTACTCTATTCGAAACACAGATACTCTCTAGCACCACATAAAACAGAATTCACTCATAAATTTGAGGATATATTTAAAAAAGCAACAAGCGACAGGTGTTTTTTATCTGTTTTACTAAACAGAACCTATCGTGAAAATGTGACAATTATGTCTCATTGTATGATTATTACCATTACATTATATAAAAAATATAAAGCTATTTTCAAGATTCTAACCTCTTTTATTCTCCCACAGAGGCTCAGTCTTCAGCGCACTTTCCTCAGCCCACTGGGCTCTCAGTCAACTGGATGCTGCCATCAACTACATGCAGCAAGACCTGGCAGTAGCCAAGTCTCTTGGGGACACGGCAGGCGAGTGCAGAGCGCACGGCAACCTTGGTGCCGCGTACTTCAGTCAGGGGTCCTACAAGGATGCCTTGACGGCGCATCGATATCAGCTGGTGCTGGCTATGAAGTGCAAAGTAAGTATCATATTATAGTAAGCTGTATGTAGCAAGATGTAGCAGTAGCCAAGGCTCTTGGCGCCACTGCATGAGGACTGTATTCGCTACCCGGTGTCGTAAAAGAAATTGAGACAAAAACGATGGACAAGCAGTTTTCCTGACACCTGACAGATTTGTAAGTCTGCTCCTGGAATTTGAACGTATACCTTTACTGTTGGTTTTTACTGTTTATCGAGATAGTTCAGTCTATATTCTAATATATATATTATTATAATAATAATTTCACAAATATTGGTCTGCACGATCTTGAAATGTCAATTCTAAACGATTAAATAAACAGTTCGGCCGACTTGCTCCATTTACGTCTGCGAATAAATCAAGCGCGCCTTTGTTTGTGAATGCAAACCTTTTGGGATACCTACTGCGTGGCTGATCTTGGCCCACAAAATATGTCATGAACTCATGACATAAGAATAGGCCTGCTACTCTAAAGACAATATACACAATAACTTAGCGTTCAACCGCAGTCAGCCTCCCCGAACTCTCTGGCAAATGTAGTATAACAAATCGCTCAATTTGAACTGTAGAGGGCGCCCTGTGTTGCCAAGCGCGCTCTAATATACGCGCAACGGGCACAATGGAATATTTACATAAAGAATGGTAGTAAACCGTTTGATTTCTCCTTTTACAAATGAAATAATCATATAACCAATGTTTTCGACTTCTCCGTCGCAATAATAACTTGCGGGGTTTACGCGAGCCGTAGTTGTAAAAAGTTAATTTAATTTTTACTATGGCACTCCGCTCTCGGCTGATGATGGTTTATTATTTATAGTGTTGTTCCTTTGTTAGCGCTGTGGAGATATTTCCTTAAATTAACGTGTTTATTAAGACGAGCGGTCGTAAATTCAATCTCAGCTTACCCTTTAGCTAGGCATTGAGAACTATTAGCAACATCGCTTATTTACTTGTCCGGTATGTTTATAAAAACTTAATTCTATTAACTCTGTCGTCCAGCATGATTTATTTCTGCTATCGAAATGATTATGTAAGAATGTGCTAGGTATTGAATTAGTATTCTGCTGGTATCCTTTTATGTTTATTAATTTCTTTGAGCTACACTCTATCTGAATTAAGGCCGTCCACACATTCTATTCTCAAACATCGCATAAAGTACAAAAGTATAAAGTGATATGTCACGGCAAACCGGCATAATATAATACTCTTATAAATCGCAGATTACCTACTGAGAGTGAGCGCACACTCGCGCAGGCGCAGCTTATCCGAGACTGCGGGAATCACTTTCGTTGTACACACTTCGAAAGCCGGCAACCGTATTACACTTTAAAAAAAACCCTACAAATAGTAAAGTTCCCTTTTTATTGATGCCTTTGATGGTCGCCGCGAGCCGCACACGACGTGATGCTAATTTGCAGTAAATACCCTGACGTGCGCCGGCGACAGGGCCGCGGCTCGATGTGCAGAATGACACTTATCTTCCACTACGATTAATTCAATGTTCTCGGAACTTTATTGTCCTTTAAATTGAAGATGGGTCTGGAGTTTGGATAGTTGATGCTCAAATTAATTCGAACGTCTAAAGAGCTCGTGTAGGCGCTCGATCTCAATTTTCACTTTCTGGTTTTGTTCTATTTTTAGGAGCTTGTGTCTGGACTTTGTGTGTGGATTGTTTATAACTTGAATGTAGAAAATTGTAGGTATGTGTGATGAACACGTATGGGTACTGCCAGCTCTTAAAAAACCGTTCTGAATACATATACATACATACTGTTGGCAGTTTAACTTTAAAAACTTCGGTTAAGAATCAGCTATTTTATTATGATTTTGTATGTAGTACCTACTATAAAGATTTAACACAGCAAGTTGGCTTTTATTCAAAATATACACCCTGTATTTTCCTTTTCGAGCACCTGATAGTTTTATTACAATTTTACTTCTCTGAGCAAGTTAAAGCAACTTATTATTTTACTGCAAAAATATACTTTCAAAACGATCGTAAAGCAAAACTAAAAAGTGACTTTTCACTTCTAAGCCGCGGCGACAAAACTTTATAGTTCTCAGTTTCACACTGTAAAGATTTTGCGCAAAAACTCCGTATAATAATTACCCAGGGTCCCATACATTACGTAAAATATCCCTCCCTAAAGGTGTGTTAGGTCTCTTATTCTCATTTTAAAAGCGAGCAATCATTGCGTCCACTTGTGAAGTAATCTGACGAACAAATAGTCGTAAAAAATTATTTACTTTGCGCGTTCTGCTCGAATCGTACACAATAAAAACTCGCAAGTCGATTTAAAATAACCGCGAAATGCTGGCAACACAAGAATTCACTCGCGAGTAATCCGAGAATGGGCGAATAATAATTACATGACAAAGTGAAGTGGACGCAGCTTCGCCGCGATCACAATCAAAAGAATTATCGTGTGAGCATGCTTTAAATGATTACGGGGAGTGTACAGTCACTGTACACTCCCCGTAATCATTTGTGTACCTACCGACAGCGGCCTGTAATGCGCAATAGTCAATTTTGTTTTATTTATTATTATGAGATTGGTAAAGCTTGCACCTACTATTCATAGTCGATGTAGTGTTGATTCCAGCATTCTTTAAAATTACACCTTGATTCGTAAGCTACCTTTATTCAGGGTTATTCGTAAAACACCATCAACCTCTTAAGGGGTCATTGTACTCATCATTATGAACAACTTTTACTATGGGACCAAATAAGAAATCGCGAAAATAAAATCGGCTGTTCCCTACATTTTGAGGAGTTCTGCAAACATACATGTAGGAAACACCTGATTTGTTTCGCGATTCGAACTCGAGGGTTGAAGGCTCAAGCTAAAGTTAGAACGCGTTGTATCTTTATTTTATTGGACTAATTGCCCATCTTAATCATGGCTTCCTTTGTAAGAGTCGATTTTAAAAGACGAATATCACTGGCCACTCCGGCTTGACCAGCGTTATCGAACTAGTCCGTTTCCAACAGCCGCGTCAATTATTGACAAGTACAATCGACAACAGCGATAACTTGCAGAGTACATCACTACGATTATTATTATACGCTACATTTTTTACCTCACATGTTTCGTTCCACACAACACTGCAAGAAATCTTCGTATAAGGGTTACATTTCTCGAGACAGAATCCCAAGAAAAGAGTAGTACAAAACATTTTTTTAGACCCGTTTAAAATACGTTTTGTTTCACATAGATTACAGGCGGCTTACACACGATGTTTCGCAGTGCCATACATATACCGCGAATAATTTGACAGTAACATGTGAGGTGGACTAGCCGGCTTCATTAGCGGATGCCGAGGATAACCCGTCTCTGGCAGGTGCTATCTCGCGGCTACGCGTTCCAATTGCTCGGTCAAACGCTTAAAGTTTTTAATTAATTGTTATTAAAGGCTGATTGTAGCTGCGATGAGCCGAGGATTGGGTATTCCAAAAATGCGGCGGGAGATAGTGAGTCTCAGCATGTAGAAAATGGCATCAAGTTTCGAAATCTTAAAGCAGTCATCAAGCTTTTATTCGTTAAGTATTTGAATCAAATAATTCAAAAAAATGCACGCGTTTTGTCAGTGCCAAGCCATAACCAACAACTAGAGTTATTAACTTGCGGTAAGTATAAGATCATTTATTCTCATAAGAATTACAAAACTTACAACTATTACATAGATTACTATTACTACAACTTATTACATAGACCAAACATTTTAACCAACCTATTCAGTTTATAAAAGCTCAATTACAAGTAATTACAAGTCCTGTGAATGAAGACTAGAAGATAATAAACCATACACATTTTAAATGTTTTTCCTTTATTTGTTTGCATACAGAATCAGGGACGCAAGTAAAACAAGCTCACAATTCTAATACATCTTGTACAAGTCGCTGAAGGGAACTGGACACAGAATTTATATGCGGTGACTTAGCAATGTATCAATGCTGCAATCTTTACAACCATTATTGCTTCGAACGAAACTAACGTGCAGCTTGTAACTCATATAAATAAATGCAGATTCTTTGCATGTTTTCATAAGAATGTATTGGAATAAAATCGTATTAAAAGTTTTAATACGGTCCATAAGAAATAAACGTTGATTAATAATCTGTCTTTTGTAATTATGCTTTCCTTTTAGCGCGTAATCGATGTCGTATTTAAAACGAAATATGAACAAAACGTTATCCTTTACTGATATATTAGACACTTGTGATTGCATGCACTTGTCGGTGGACGCGATACCTCTGTGCTCGACTGTACCGTCTGCGAATTCACATAAAAAAAAAGAAAAAAGCCAACAAATACTTAAATACATATCGAGCTGAACGTAATGACTAAAAACTTCATTTGCAATAATCATCGTATACTGAAGAGCGGGTATTTATTAAAATACATCGCTGTATGAATATTCATAAAGAGCGAAATTCTTTAGCGCCGATGGTCATTACGAATGTTTAAACTGTGTTTATCGATGTTAAAATGATAATTTTACATAATGCGCTAGGTTTCGCGTTGAATGGCGGAGTGCCGGCTGTGTATCCTTGTTTAGAGATGAACTAAGCCGTTCAAGGTTATAAATAAATAGGAGTAATGTTGGTCTAGGTAGTTACTAATATTACCATCCAAGTTCCAAGTTTTTTTACAGACATAATTTATTTCAAATAGGCTCTAAGGCACTTTTGAACGTCAACATTTACACTCAAATATAATGGATTCTGGTCACCCTTTCCAAAAGGTAGTTTCGTAAGTATTGCTGTGCATACCTAATTATACGAAAAATTTGCAAAGGATTAGAATATGGATTCGCTTCATCAAATGCTTGTTTAGCTTCATTGTTAACTACCTATCTAGGTTTTCCTGAAGCTTAAGTTAAAAGTAGGTACATTATGCAAGTCACATAGCGGATGTCTCAAAAATCGTGTGTGTTGAAATGTAAACAGCTGTTTTGTCCTAGAATTGTGTTTACATTAATGGTAAATTGGTCCTTAGTACCTCTTTAATTAAACATTACCCACGTGCATATGCATGGTCCACATAGCACAGGTTTTTCCTCATCAAGAAACTGGACATAGTGTATTGGTGGCTCTACACTTGTTTCTATAAAATACAGCCCCCGATTATTTTTTACAACAAATCGACTCGTTTCCATATTTTCCACTGTGTTTTACCATGACAATGGTTTGTAATTAGAATAGTATGACGTCATATTATATACGTAAGCAATCCGAAATCAGCTTCAATAATACGTAGTTTTTTCACTTAGTGTATGTTGATGATGTTGTAATAACTTCCTATCTCTGTTATTTACAGTGTAAGTAGTGGTATACGACTTTGTTTGTACCACAACTAAAAAGTGAAAAAAAAAACACCGACTTCCAAAAAAAAGACTACAAAGTGAAAAACCACTTTAATTTCAGAAGTCGGTGGCAAATAACTAAAAAAACCACAAAAATTTTCGTTAACCCCTTATTTTTATGTAGTAGGTTGTGCGCTTGTGTTTTGCACATTTGCACAACCTTAAAAAAATCATAACCTCCTTTTGGCTTTGCCGCTGTTGAGTAATAATGAAACATGTTTGCGCTGTTCGAGAGCAAAAGTAACAATAACTGCAATAAAACATACGCTGACATATTGCTAGTCCCTCTACGGTGTCATACGAGTACAGCCCTTTATCATATGCTGACTTTTACAAATTGTGCAGGATAAGCCGGTGATACGCCGACCATCTTTACTCCTTAATTAATGGAACACGATATGTTTCTTTTATCGCAGAAAAATGTATAGGAATCTAGGCTTAGCGAGCTTTCGCGGGAATCTTTTTACTTGAAGATCTAAAGGCGCCGCGCCGGTCGTCATGAAAATGAATAATCCAGCAGACAGAGATTTTACTTGATAGGCCAAAAAGTTGTCCGAAATAAGTTTTCATCTTAAAAAACTTTATAACAAGTTGAAGGAATTAAAGCTAAAAAAATATATATATTCATTTTTGGCAAAGTTTTCTTCGTAACTTTCTTCTTTTAATTTTCGTTGGTAGGTTTTTTTTATCTAGCCTGCCCTGTCCTCTAGCACTCTTGGTAGATATTACAAAATTATTATCGGCTATATGATCTTATCAGAAAATATGGCCGTCCTTTCAACACACCAACAAACATTTCCTTTACCATATCATCCCGGATTGTTTTACATATTATCTTCAATCTTCATCCGTGCTTACTAGAAATAAGTTATTGCAAACTTAGAAAATACACGCAGGGCTTCGTGGCGTTACTTTTATTCATGGTCGTTTTATGCAAATTTCACACCATATAACATTAGCAAATTAAGTGACATATAGGTACCTACTCAATTCCATTTATAATTATTTAATCCTACGGTCTTAATAACTAAGGTCTTCATTAAAATAGGCGTCCCGTAATTTATCTTTAGTCCCAAGAATCCCATAATTCTATCGTCCTAATGAAAATTATAATTGTAACTCCTGTAATGAGACAGACAATTTACATAATGAATATTAATAAAACTTATATTGTGCCGTAGTCTGCGGGTTGGTCTGTGTCTTGGGATAAATAATTGATAAGCCTCGTCTATGATAAGGTAAAAACTTGTTTCAAATCAGGTTTAGTCAAAAGGACCATAGAGACTCAGCAAATGCTCTTGAGGTATTGTGTTGTCTTGAATGTTTTGTGTTTCGTAATGTTAATTACTTACTATTGTATAGAATCCAGTTCTTCTAACTGAACAGACAGATGTGCTGCTGTGGAGCTTGTTGCGCCACTTCTTCTTTCCAGCTAAAGCACTAGGAAGTGGTGAAGGGCGGCCGTTTTGGCGGACTGTCTTATGTAATTTTGACGTTCAAAATGTGCTGATTCTCAGCCTAGTTTGAATAAATTACTTTTGATTTTATGTTGTAGAGATTTAGCAAATGCTCTTGAGGTCTTTTTTTTTTTTTTTTTTTTGAGGATGGGAAATCATCAAATGACTCCTCCCGCTCTGGGTGGAGCGGAAGGGAGTGTCAGACTCTTACTGACTAAAACCCACCCGTGTTCCTTCCTTGGCCCTTTATGTTCCGGGTCAGCGGTACCCCTTTTGGATGATCCCGCTTTCCCGGCAGGCTTGGGCCCTAGTGGGCCCCCTCTATGATGCTGACATCTCTTTGAGGCGCGCGTGGAACACGTACGCGCCGTCCGGCACGGGCCTGGTCCTGATCGGACGGTGAGCTACCCATTACTCACCGCCCGCAGGCCCGCGCCTACGGTGGCCGGGAGTCGTCACGCGGCTCCCGACGCCCGGAGCGTCCACCGCGGCGGCTTGGACGGGAGACTCTCTCCCTCTCCCGTCCCGCCACCTCCTTCGCTAGCATGACTGCTTCGCAGAAGGAGGCGACTGCCTCCCACTCCCCCTCGCCCCGGACCATGGCTTGAACCAAGGCCGGGCGTGAGAGATCGCCGCCGCTGCCGATCGCCTCTACGAGGACACGGCGGTGCTCCGCCCATGCAGGGCAGGCCCCCACCGTATGCTCCACCGTGTCCTCGGGGCGATCATCGCAGTGGTGCCACCCGGGCGTTTCCTCCCGCCTGATGATGTGCAGGAACCTCCCGAAACTTCCGTGTCCGGTGAGGACCTGCGTCAGGCGGTAGGTGAGGACGCCGTGACGCCTCTCTAGCCACTCCTCAAAGAGGGGTCTTACCGCCGCTATCGTGGCGTGCCCTGCGCTGGGTTGCGACAGTCGCTCTTTCCATGCCGCCATGAGATCGCGCCGGAGGTCCGTCCGCTCCGCCGCGATTTGCCGCGGAAGCGGGGTTTCCCCCCGGCGTAGTGCCTCCGCGCGCCACTCATACAGGCGCGCGAGGACTATAGCCTCCAGATCCCACGGCAGTCCGGCAAGGAGGCTTGCCGCCTCGCCCGAGATCGTGCGGTAGCCCCGGATCAGCCTTACGGCTACCACCTTTTGGGGCGCGTTCAGATAGTGAGCGGCTCTCCGCCGCAGTGAACGCGCCCACACCGGGGCCCCATATGTAGCCATGGACCGCACGACCCCCGCGTAAAGCCTCCGGCAGGAGGCGTTTGGACCCCTCAGGTTGGGCAGGAGCCGCTTGAGGGTGGCCCCAGTCCGTTCCAGTTTGGGGGCCAAACGTCGGAAGTGCTCCACGAAGTTCCACCGGCTATCGAGCACGAGTCCTAAGTATTTCATCGTGGACTCGACGCCGATGTGAACCCCTCCTGCCGTTAGTTGGGATCCCGATGGTGGCCTGTTCCGGGGCCCATGGAAAGACATGGCCTCGGACTTGTGCAAAGCCACCTCGAGACCCAACTGCCGGATCCTCTCCACGACTATCGCAACCCCGCGTGTCATCGCGTCGGCCGCCGCCTGATGCGACCTCCCGTGCGCCAGGACCAGCGTGTCGTCAGCGTAGCACACCACGCTGACGCCATCAGGGAGGTCGGCCCGCAGCACCCAGTCGTAACCGATGTCCCACAGGAGCGGCCCTAGAACCGATCCCTGTGGGACACCGCACGACATCTCTCGCCGGTTCCAGTCCCCATCGCGACCGGGGTAGATGACGGCTCTGTCCGTCAGATATGCCTCGACTATTCGACGGAGGTAGGTTGGCACCCGGTGATACCGGAGTGCCTCCCCAATGCAACTCCAGGGCAGGGTGTTAAACGCGTTGGCGATGTCGAGTGACACCGCCACGACAACCCCGCCCCGAGACACCGCGTCCCCCGTCGTGAGGGCTCTAACGCGCATGATGGCGTCCACCGTCGAGCGCCCCTTGCGGAAGCCGAACTGACTATCCGCAAGATCCGGCCCCGTCCTCACCAGGTGCCCGACGAGGCGGCCTGCAATTACTCTCTCAAAGAGCTTGCCGACCTCGTCGAGCAGCACAATGGGCCGGTATGCGGACGGAGAGTCCGCAGGGCGCCCTGGCTTCCGAATGAGGACCAGCTTCCCCGTCTTCCAACGGAGTGGAAACTGGCCTCTCTCCATACATGCACTTAAGAGCGCCTCCAGTCGAGGCCCAAGAGCCGTCGAGGCCAGGACCCAGGCTTTCCCTGGCAGGCCGTCGGGTCCTGGGGCGGTATTTTTGGCCTTCAGCCTACCTACCGCCACTCTCAGATCTACCCCGGTCACTTCAGGGGTGTCGTCGTCGTCCGCGTGGTCCGCTTCAGGCACCGCGAGCGGCGGAGCCATGGGCGGGGGAGTATGCTCCCCCCGTGAAGGGAACAGAGCGCTCACCACCTCCTCCACCAGCTGGGGGCGGAGACTCTGCGTCAGCGGGGGGGCCCAGGTGCGGAGTTTATTCCGCACCATTTTGTAAGGGCGCCCCCATGGATCTCCGTTCAGAGTCTCCACCAACTCCTCGCGGGCCGTATATTTGGCCCGCTGGACAGCCTCTTGGAGGGCGGTCTTCGCCGCTCTGTATCCCTCGTACAGCTCCGCCTCCGTCGCTTCCGCATCCGGAGGGCGGATGCGGAGCCTACGGTGCCTGGAGTACAGGTGTCGCACTGCGACGCACGCCTTGCGTAGCGTCTCCAGCTCCTGCGACCACCAGTACACCTGACGTCGGGCGCTTCCTGGACGGACTCGGGGCATTGCCACGTTGCAAATCTCGGACATGGCCTCCCGGAACCACTCCGCCTCATCGTCAATATCGGCAGGCCTGT
The DNA here is from genome assembly GCA_937001585.2 of Brachylomia viminalis. Lineage (NCBI taxonomy): Eukaryota > Metazoa > Arthropoda > Insecta > Lepidoptera > Noctuidae > Brachylomia > Brachylomia viminalis. The sequence goes on from OW443314.2 coordinate 10,216,963, forward strand.
CCGGTGATGACACCCAGGCCTGCACGATCGAGGCTTCCAGGAGGAGCTCCCGGTCCATCTGCTTCAGCGCCCACCGCGGACCACTCGGGGCCTGTTGGACCGGCGCGCTAGAGGTCTGGGCGGAGACGTCGAACCGGATATACCGGTGGTCGGAGTAGGTCTCCACCTCCTCCATGACGCGCCAGTCAATGACACGCTGTGACAGAGCGGGGCTGGCAAACGAGATGTCCACCACAGACTCACCCCGCATCCGCACACACGTGGGGACAGAACCCCGGTTTAGGACGACCAGGCCTGTCTCCAGAGCCCAGTCCTCCACCATCCTGCCCCGCACATCAGTGTAACGGGAACCCCAAGCCGGATTTTTGGCGTTGAAGTCCCCGAGCACTAGCACGGGGAAGCGATGGTACCCGGCGACGACGACACTTAACTCTGTTAAAGAGTTCTGGAACTCGGCGAGAGTTCGGCTCGGAGAGAAGTACACTCCCACTACTACTATCTCCCCGAACCGTGCTGCTACGCACCCCTGTCCCTTCGTGACACCTTCGAGGGATGGGGTGCCGGCGGCGGCCGACGAAATTATGGTCACTGAGCCGCTCAGGTCCTCAACCCAGTCATCCCTGGGCAGGACAAAATACGGCTCAGCGACCACGGCAATGCTAATCGACCACTGCGCCATGCTCTGGAGCAACAGGTCCTGAGCGCAGGCGCAGTGGTTGATGTTCGCCTGGAGGAGTCTCAATGGAGCCGTTACTCCTCCATTTCAGTCTCCTCCCGAGTGGCAGCAGTGGCGGCGGCGGCAACAGTGGCAGTGGCACTGGCCGCGGTGACGGTGGTAATGGCAACGGCGGCGGAGGGCCTGCCTTTCCTCCTGGTTCCGGTGGGTGGAGCGCAGGACTTACTGCCCACCCGGTGATCGGCCGGCTTGCCAGCACCCGCACATGCTGCGCAGTGCGGCGCGGCTTCGCACGAGCCGGCCTTATGTCCGGGCTGACCGCAGCGAAAGCACAGAGTGCTGCGGTTCACCTCCGAGGTGCACTGGACGCCAACGTGGTGCCCCACATGGCATCGGAAGCACCTCAGAGGTCTGGGTTCCAGCAGTTTAACCTGCGCCGAAACCCAGCCCACCAGAAGCCTTCGGCCCTCCACAATCTTTTTGGCCGCCGTCACGGGGCAGCTTACCGTTACGGTTCGCATACCCGCGGGGTCCGGACGTATGGTGCCCGCCTTCACCTGGTCGGCCAGACACCCGCCCGTCCTGACGACGGCGGCCACCACCTCTCCCTCCGTTACGGAGTCATCCAGGCCCAAGACTCGCATGTCTGCGCACTTGACGGGTCTGGAGACTCGAGCCTCGTCCGCATTGAGGGACGCCCTTAGCTTCTCAGCTAGGGCGTCAGCGGTGGGGCCACTCGTCACACCGGGGATCTCCAGCATGCGGGCGCCAGTTGCGGTCACCCTGTGCAGGAGGCACTCGGTGATCCCCAGCTCCTGGAGGTCCACCGTCTCCCTCGCCTTGGTGAGCACGTCACGGTACGTCACGCCCCTCTTAACCGCGTCCGGCTGTAGCGTGATCACTACAGCCGCGGTCTTTGGGGCGCGGAGCCTTGCCGTGACGGCTCGCTCCTTGTGGCGCCGCCTTTGCCCCTTTTTTCTGGCCGCCTTGGCCGCCTTCTTTTTCTCCCCGACCACCTGCCACCCGGCGTCAGTCGTGGGAGATACCTGTGGCCGGGAAGTAGGCTCTGGGGCCTGCGCCTCCCGTGCCGTCCTGCCCTTCCTCTTTAGAGCCGGCGCCGGGGCTCCACCGGCCGACGCCGATTTTGCCTGGGCTCCACCTGCCGACGCCTGGGCTCCGCCTGCCGACGCCGGTTTGGCCGGCGGCTGCTCTTGAGGTCTTGGCCCGCAAGTCTTCACTAATGCGGACCAAAAGACCAAGAAAATAAATTACAGATTGTAGATAAATAACATGCAACTGTATGTTTTGTTCAAACATATTATAAGCAAAATAATAGAGTCATGAATCACCGAGATATAAAGTGCGATACCTCTGCCGATTTCTACGCATCATAGTTCACACAGGAATGTTTATTGTACGTACGAATAATCCAAAGAAACAAAGCACACAAAAGAACATAATAAAGCTTGATAAACGTACGTCTCATTCGAGTATTATTTATAAAGGCCTTTAGACTCGACAGTGACACAGGCAGTCAGAGTGACACAGTGTCTGCACACATGAATAGTGTGCGTAGTAACAAGGAACACGGCGTCTCGTTACTCGCCCTGTAGGAAAACGTCCAAACGAGATGGAGTCAGTATGTAAATCACTGCTTTATCGTATCATGTTGCACATACTTAATTAGCTAGATTGTTGCGGGGCGTCCCACTTTATTCGCTAGTGTTGGTCGCCGTCGATGCACGCCAACGATAATACTATATCTAGCAATAATTTAACATCGTGTAGAAGTTTATTCCGAGATATCAAAGCGGTATTCCTGGAGCTAAATAAGATTTGCTTATATTTACTCTATAAAGTCAACAGTTTGTCTGTTTTTCCTATTACGGTAATTCCTGTTTGTATATGATTATTATTGCTAACATAGAAATGCCACTCTGCATTAAATGTAGGTACATATTCTCGATCTAAGTGTGAACGTACATAATTTCCATTGTTTTCAATAGGTCACAAATTATATCGATACCGGACGCAGTACATCACTACTCAAAAACAAAGCCCCTATTGGCGGTCTCCGTCTGTCGTCGGTTTTATTTTTTTTTCTTCACTTCCTCAGTGAAAAGGATGCGGTGCATTCTACGGGTCCTTTATTTGCTCTTAATCTTTTTATTCTTGTTTGTTTTGTACGCGCGTCCCTCGCTTTATTATAAATTAAGTATACTAAATACTCTTGGCAGTAATACGCGTCAAAAATATCGATTAGATACGTCTTTGGCAAAACCGCTCAGTTTTTTAAATGCACATAATTAATGCTCCACATATTGTATTACCCCTCCCCCTCCCCTCCGTGCCTCGGAAAGTCAGATTCAGATTCAGAAAACTTTATTCGCTCAAACATGTGTGTACATACAATTATAAAAAATGCATGCAATGTGTAATACGAGTAAGTACATGGAGTTGTGCTCACATGTTTACCATATTGTCATGGTGTGCAAATAATAAACAAAATTAGAATAAAAAAAAATTAAGAACATTCATTAACATTGACAATGCTGACATAAATAACAAATAAAAATAAATTGATTGATTCATAATTAATTCATATACAAAATTGTCAAATATTCAATTATTACATTATTAGTTTTTTTGATAAAAAAACTAATAATGTCAACGTAGGTCCCGGCTGTCATTCGGGGATCTTTGACAGTCGTTACGGGTCGTCAGAAGCCCTAAAGTCTGACAACCAGTTTTACCAAGGGGTGTTACACAGTAACTGGGTTGTGGAGGTCAGAGAGGTATATAGGCAGTCGCTCCATGTAAAATACTGGTATTCAGCTGCATTGGGTTAGACTAGAAGCCACCCTCAACATATTTGGGATAAGGCTAGGCAGATTATGATATTGTATTACAATAAACGGTCTCTGATGTTTATTTTGTGTATTTAGAAACGACTCAGATGTAGCTTAGGCATACTGCAACAGGAGATTTTTCTGAATTCTTTACTATAATGTAGCTCATGGATATTCCTATAATTTATTTAAAAAGCAGTCAATTGCGAGTCGCAGCCGCACACGAATGGTTCTTTCCGTAACACCGTACAATATACATCGCCGAAAATAGTTATTTGTTATACAAGAGTGCAAAGTTGCATTTTAACCGCGTGTTCAATTTTGATGACCGAGCAAGCGAAGGATTCTAAAATTGAATCACGAGCGCAGCGAGTGATTCAAAATTAGAATCCTGAGCGTTAGCGAGGGAATCAAAAGAGCACGAGGTGAAAAATCTTTGCACTCGAGTGCAACACGTAACTTTTCATTCCACCTCAGCGAAGAAATGACTAAATGCAAAAAAAAAACGTTTACAATCACAAGATAGGTACACTTTTATTTCAGTTTAGGTATTAATTACTACATTATGACAGGTAAGTATTACAGAATAATCTTTAAATTATAACAAAATAATACTAAGGTATAATTAAGAAAATTTTAAAGTAACGTTGCTACAGTTATTTAAATTGAGTGTAATATTTTTGTTTGGTACTGTAATATTGGTGTTAGTCACTTGTGTACTGTTTTTCGGTAAACTATCTGTCATACTTAATAGTTGTACCGATTCATCGGATTCCCTTGGCGTGAATGTTGGAGAGAGAGGGAGATGGTTAGGTGTTTCATAACGGCTTATTTTTGATGTAGAAGGGCCAGTCCAAGTATCCGATTGAGGCTGTTTCAGTGTAATGGCTCCTACGATGCCTTCACATATTTTAGACTTATTTTGGATGGAATCCTCTATGTATCCCTCTACAACTGCATTGGACTTCCAGCCTCCGTGGCGCTTAAGGGACAGGAGATCAGCTCCGGAATCAGCCAAAAGTGTGGCTGAAGTTCGTCGGAAACAATGACCCGTGTACAACAGGGGTTCTGGAAGTTCAAGAAATGTTGCTATTTCTCGTGGGATACTGCCAATTTTATTAGTACCCATAGGCTGTCTAACACACTTTCCATTGCGATACTGTAGAAAAAATCGATTGATTGGAGTGTTAGGCGGGCGTAAGGCTTGATATTTCTCAACAATCGTTACGTATTCCTTGCGAATGACGAAGTTGCGGTCTCTTTTTGTCTTTGTATTAGGTAAATTAATTAATAGTAAGTCATCTGAATGTTTCTCAATGTTTTTGACATTAAGTTGTGTTAGTTCATTAGTTCGACATGCTCCGTTTATTCCAATAATAAGAACAACCTGTAACGTAAAGAGTATTGTAGTAGATAAATGAATAAAATTGATATGAACGCATAATTATGCCTATCAACATCTACTAAGTATACTATTTAATTGAGATTAATATACTTAAGTAGATACTGAATGTGCAACTGACTTACTTTTGCCGCCAAATATACGGAATCGGGTGCTTCGTTAAGAAACTTTTCAATATCAGATACTGTGAAAACCTTCGATTTTTTTGGTTGATGACCAGATGAGGCTCTTTTTAAAAATGCCACTAATTTAGGATAGGTATCGATATGTTTGTCTTTTTTCATCTTTATTGTTGCTTTTAGCATCGAATACGTACTCCATAGAGTGCTTGCTTTCTTGTTCTCGGATAATTCTATAAAATATGCCAGCACAACGTTTTCTGAGAAAGTTTTGGCTCCTTTTGCTAGTCGCCACGTGTTGAACATATCGTACTGTTTTAAATACTTCTCGCGTGATTGTTGAGGGAGAAAGCTCATTTGCGCATTATTAACAGTTTCAGTCAATTCTGTTGGCGTCAAGCAAACTTCCTCGTCGCTAGAATCACTCATTTTAGTTTTTTCACTTGTTTTCAAGTTTCTTGTTTTTAATATATGGTTTAACAATGACGTGAAAAAATGCCGCGTAAAGAACCGCGTACAAAGCAAATTGAAAAAAGAACACCAAGAAGGTTCCGAGTCTGAGTTTTTAACAAATTAAAAAAAAGTTGTATGATATATTCGGCACCATAGAGGTAGCAGTAAATAGGTTTAATGTTTTTTTTAATTCACAAACTTAGTGCACACGATGTTCTAAATTCAATTTACTTTATCCTCTAGAGAATAAAAACGGCTTTTCCACTCAGATATTGAAGATTAAAAATACTCTTTCCGAGATGGTGGGATGAAAAACAAGTTTATTGTATGGGGACCCCTTTAACTTTTAACGTTATAGCCGCCATAGTACACACTCTGGGAAAATTACAAATGTCTATCTATTACGGTTCTAATGATACAGCCCTGTGACGGACGGGCGGATGATCGGACAACGGAGCCTTAGTAATAGGGTCCCATTGGCACCCTTTGGGTACGGAACCCTAAAAATCAACTTCTACAACTTATTTTTAAGCTGTTTTAACATGTATGACCCCGAACTTGACACGAACATAATTTCTGAGTTCTTGCGTGTAAATTAAGAAGAAACCATGTCCAAAGAGATCTAGATACGGCTCTGTATGCACATTGATAATATCAGCTGCATCAAGCGACGCTACATTACACTCGTTACATAATTACTGCTAAACCACATAAATAAGTCGCTCATATGACGTGGAATGTCGGCGTATTTGCATTCGCGTGTTCCTACCTACATTACATGTGAAAAATGATACATAAAACCCGAACCCATAAAATTTGTACCCATTGAATTGGAACTATCACAAATATATGTTATATCCTTTTAAACTAATAAAGCTGGACAGTCGGACGAACGCGGACGCATTCAATGTCCTCGCGAAATTTACGATATCGTACGGCGAACATTCGCTGTATGGGACCATAAAAAGTTATTGTAAGTGCTAGTGCTTATATAAAAAGACTAGGGAAGCGTATTGAAATGACGATCAAGACGTTACGTTGGTATGAGAGTAATGAATCGTCGGTGAGTGTCAGTAACGGGCCTTAAGTAATGGCTTTTTGTGATTGTATGTCTCTGGAGCCAATTGTGATCAAAGAATAATTAATAAAGGGTAACGAGTGCTTGCTGATCATGCATCTTATGTTCACTAGGATAACTTAGTGATGCTTATTATTTTATGGCTAGTCTTTATTATACGCATTAGACCTAGGCTCTGAAATGTCTCAATTGATGCATTGGTTTAATGCCCAGCTAGATTCATAAGTAGGTTATTCATTCTTCGAATATATGGTGGCCTTGACTGCAAGGGACAGACAGAACCTGGCAGCAACGTAACACATATCACTTATTTGAAAAAAAAACGTGAAAATTGCTTCCTGATAGGATTAAATATTTTACCAGTACAAATAGACCTTCATTGAAAAGCGACCCAATAAAAAAAACGGGAAAATTGCTTCCCTGATAGGTATAAATATTTTACCAATAAAAGTAGACCTTCATTGAAAAGAAACCCAATAAAACCTCATTCAATAAAACATTTATCTTTACCAGGACACGCAAGCAGCAGCAGCCGCTTTAACCTCCTTAGGCCACGTCTACACAGCCATCGGGGACTACCCCAACGCGCTAGCCAGTCACAAGCAATGCGTGCAACTAGTGAAACAAATGGGGGACAGGTTGCAGGAAGCACGGGAGATCGGAAACGTTGGCGCAGTGTATTTGGCTATGGGGGAGTTCGATTCTGCTGTGGACTGTCACACGCAGCATTTGAGGCTGGCTAGAAGACTTGGGGATCAGGTGAGACAGCATTATTGTTTAAAATTGCTTGACTTGAAGACGGGATTCTACCACATGGGAATAAAAATTGAATAGGCTTTGCAAAATTGTTCGTATATACCTATGAATTATGACTTAGCTCATGAGTTAGAAATGAGTTATAATTCTGTAATATGTAATGCCTGATAAAATTAGAAGTTCCGAAAGTACATTAGTGTACCTAGATGACTCATTTGTTTTAACTACACATTAAAACATAAGCAATCTCTTCTGTTTTAAGGTTGAAGAAGCTAGAGCATACTCCAACTTGGGATCCTCATACCACTACAGACGAAACTTTTCACAAGCTATCGCTTACCATGAGAATGTGTTGAGGATAGCACAGAATCTTGGAGACAGAGCAATTGAAGCCAGAGCGTATGCTGGCTTAGGACATGCCGCTAGGTGAGTCTCTCTTTACCTGATGTAACCTACTTGTTTAGAAGGAAGGTGATGTTAACGTAGACAACGATAATGTTAGTACCTAACTCCTAGAGATACCCAATACCTACGATAGTATTCATGAGTTTGCATTTGAATACATCTTGTCTCTTCCGTGAACTCTATAACATAGTTCTCTGTACTCTTAGGCACCATTACATATGCAAATTTAACGTCCTTCTGAACACAGTATTGTTGTTGAGTTATGCGAATTGTGGTGTCACACAACCGTTTTACGTGAAAACTAAAGATCTGTCTTATGTGCCAGCAATAAAAATTAACACTTACATTTCACAGGTGCGCCGGCGATTATGCGCAAGCTAAGAAATGGCACGAGAGACAATTGGACGTCGCTCTAGCGGCAAGGGACAAGGTATCCATGCTTTTTTATTGATGAAACTGTTTGTATGCATACACACGATCCTATTCACGATAGTATTCCTTTGTTTATGTAAATAAATTGCCAAGGGCAGGGCCCTAGGCAGCTAATAAGCGGTTGGTAACGTTACGTTCCATGGTACATTGACAATAGAATAAAATACTATTTATTATGTACACCACAAGGCAGCTACAATAGGTAACAATCACTATCACTAGGATCACAATATAGGTTTCGACCTGATTATCACCCAAAGCGTAATCACGTTGTTGCTTTTTAACAAAAAAGCCTTACTTCACAAAACTACAGCTACAAGGTCGGTGCGTCTGTCCTCCGACATACTTCCAGCTTATGTAGGCAGGGAATTTGTAGGAGACCAAACAGGTCAGATAAATAACCTAATTGACACAAAGTTAGTTAAAGAAACCAGTATTTAAAACTTTACAAGATTAAATATTAAGTATATTTTACAGACATCAAATTAGCCAATACCCTTAGCTGTTGGTCTTCTATTGTTTTTCATCTATCGTCATATTACTTCTTCTCGTAGTTTTAGAAATGATTTCCTTATTGCGTAGGTCGGGGAAGGTCGAGCATGTTCAAACCTTGGCATCGTGTACCAACTGTTGGGGGAACACGACGCTGCACTCAAACTGCATCAAGCACATCTGTCTATTGCTAGACAGTTACAGGTAATGTGGCGCACTTTTACTTTTGAAAATGCAATTTATGCCAAAGCAAATGCGAATGTCTGCACAACGGTAAAAGGTCACTTTCACATTGCACCTAAGTATCTGAGAGTATTCGTCGTTTTCTGTCGCTCTTCCACCTTTCATCTAGCCCAATTATATTTCGATAATAATGATTATACGTTTCTGTATGCAGTTTTTCAACTTAATTATTTGTATACCTATTTAGTTTTCATTGAAACAATGTGAATTAACGTGAAGATTAGAATCTATCGGAGGCATGTCATCCGAGTTTCGCTGAAAGACTGCTGACAAGCCGAGCATAAAATCACGCTATTGAATGTGCACCTATCTATGTGTTAATGACTATTAATAACTGGTTTCATACCATTAGCTTGACGATCTCGACTGATCTCATTATAATAATAACTAGCTTTTACCCGTACTTTACCATTATAAAACATATTATATGGCACTCGGCGATAGCCGATAATGACACAGTGTAACTGTTTATCAGTGAAAGAACTGTTGAAATCGGATCAAGATTATATATCTCTTAGAAACCAACAAAAAAATTGACCTCATTTTACAATTAGTTCAGATTAGAATGACAGCTGGAAGAAAATGCATTTATTAGTTAATTAAATACAGAAAAATAGATGGACTAATTCAAAGAAACGTCTTAAATCAATCCCATCTTTCAGGATAAAGCAGGTATGGGAAGAGCCTACGGTAACATAGGTAATGCATATTCAGCGGCAGGGTTTTACGAGCAAGCCATTAAGTACCACAAGCAAGAACTGACGATATCTAAAGAGGTGCATGACAGGAGTTCTGAAGCCTCTACGCACGGGAACCTGGCTGTAGCGTACCAGGCGCTAGGAGCACATGACATGGCGCTGTTTCATTATAGAGCTCATTTAGGTAAGGTATATCCAATATTTGAAGATTTTAGGTTGAGCATTTTGGATTTTCGGTTTATGCCCTAAAAGTATGAAAATAAATAGTAAAATCGTTTTTTGCCGATCGCCAATGCCAAAAGTATCGTGTCGGTAAATGGTGAATCGAACGTTCTTACTATCAAAATATAACGTTATACACGTCGAAATTTTCGATCAATGAGTCTGTTGAGTGTTTTTTTTTCTTTTTTTTTATTTTCTTCAGAAACTACCCTGAAAAAAACGTATTAGGAAAATTCATAAGTAACTTTTGTACCAAATTTCTGTAACTTATAAAAATATCCTTATACTCCAGGAATAGCCCGCGAGCTCAAAGACGCCGCTGGCGAAGCTTGCGCACTCCTCAACCTAGGCAACTGCCTCTCTTCTCGAGGAGAATTCGCTCAAGCAGTGCCGTACTACGAACAACATCTGATGTTATCCCAAGAGTTGGGAGACGTTACTGCAGAGGCTAAGGCTTGCCATTTTCTTGGATATGCGCATTATTGTCTTGGGAATTATAGGGAGGCTGTCAGGTTAGTAAAATTTACTTGGTCCGACACTACTTAGTACGTTATATTGACTGACGATAATCATTTAATAAATCTCGCATTCTTTTCTTGCCTTTGGGATGATCCACCATCTTCATAACCATCTAGCTGTTCTCCACTCTTGACGATTGAAGTGAAGAGCAGCAATCAATTTAAGCTGATTACTTTGTGCAAAAATACATGTAGCAGTCGGCTACTAAAGTCTATTAATTGATTCATGGGCTGCTTAAGTATTTGCGAGTAGAGTCATCAAGTCTAGCAAACAGAACCTTTCACGTATTTTAATTTACGTAAATGTTTTCCAGATACTACGACCAAGATTTATCCCTGGCCAAAGACTTACAAGACAAGATGAACATGGGGCGAGCCTACTGCAACTTAGGACTTGCCCACTTAGCCCTGGGCAACCTTGAAACTGCCCTGGAATGTCAAAAGTACTTCCTGGCAATAGCCCACATGACCCAGCACTTGCAGGGCAAATTTAGAGCGCTGGGCAACATCGGAGATGTGTTGATTAAGATGGGAGATGTTGAGGAGGCCGTTAAGATGTATCAAAGGCAGCTTGGATTTGCGAGACAGGTATGAATGGGTTTTCTCTATACAGGGTGGCAGGGACGTCGATGCGCAACCAGTTACCATGGATTCAGTACCTGGTTCTGAATCCCATGCGCTGAAATTTTTGGCCAGTAATAAAAAAAAAATCTCAAACTTGCTTGGAAATTTGAGCATTATTTTGACAACCTTCTTCGAGATAAACCGAAATGGCTGTACTGGCCAAATACATGCGAGCAGCGGCCGGCAAAAGTTGTATGAAAATCTTAGTAAACTCATATAAAAATAGAACGATCTTTTACTCCGAAACATGGCAATCCAGTTACCTAGGAGGTAACTTATCAAAGGCTTTATTTATTTATATATTCTTTATTGTACACCACAAAAAACATAACAACAAAAAAAAAAAAAAATAATAATAATAATTTAAATTTCGAACTGGCTTGCCAATAGAAAGCTGTTTTTTGAAAAAAAAAAAAAAACAAATGAACAATTTAACGCGGGAAGAAATATTGTTGTTCGTCATTGATTTTGAAAAGTAATTGTATTTTCATTTCCGCGCATTATTTGAGCAAAATACTATACAAGCCTACAACTAGGCATTGATGGACTTAACATTTACACGTTCATCCATCAATGCCTCTTTTGCTGGCCACTGCAGTAATGTACTATTAGCACTACCACTATTTTATGAAACAGCAGTTTTTTTTTTTTTTTTTGATATTTGACGATAACCTTTTACGCTGAGGGGTCTAAGATCATGTGCAGAATCTATGACTACAGTTTGCGCGTCAATGTCTCTGCTACCCTGTATATTAAAGGCCTGTCTAAGAATTATTTTTTGATGACAATGTTTTGTCTTTTCTCTTTTCAGGCCCGTGACCGATCTTTAGAAGCAGCTGCATGCGGTGCGCTAGGTCTTGCCAGAAGGCTTCAAAGAAGACTTGATGCTGCGTTAGGACATCATACTCAAGTAAGCACTTCGTTATAAATAACCCTGCTCCTGCTGTTCTCGAGTATAATGCAGGAACTTCACTTGTCGTATTTGCCCCAATATTCACGTTATTTTGGCAACACAAACTAAACCCTATTTTTATGTAGGTAAAGTGCATTTTGTGTTTTTGTGGAACATTATATTTTTTTTGACTAAATTCTCAATGTATATGTTTCAGGAACTAACACTCCGTCAAGAGGCAGGAGACGCGGCTGGTGAAGCAAGAGCTCATTCACACCTGGGAGCTGTTCACATGGCTTTAGGACATTACTCGCACGCAGCCAGGTGCTACAGGGTAAAAATATATCATCAGTCATTATCTCTGATCTAATTGTCCATTTATCCATTTTATTTACTTGAAACTTATAGAGGTACGAGGAACAGGGTGTAAAGTTCACTCATACCTCCATAGCAAAAGGAGGATCCTGCGACCAGAAGGGTGTCGTGTCTGGTGGGCAACTGCCCGATGATTGATGTCGGGAAGTTGTATATATGCTAGTTGCGCGGTAAACTCTGCTTGCGCGATACAGGATTTTGCGTGACGTCAGTGTGATGCGTAGTTCGCATGTGGCGATGTAGATACCGCTACAAACTGTTTATGAAATTCACATGACGATTTTCACCAATGATCGTAGGAGTGCTTTGGACTTCGATCTTACGGAGAACCTTGACCATGTTCACGACTGAAGATTTTGTCGTTCCAAATCCAAAGTGAAACTTAGATTTTGTTGTATCTGTAGCGATATCTACAACACCATATTCGAGCTGCGCGTCATACTGACGTCACGCAAATCCTGCATCGCGCAAGCAGAGTTTACCGTGCGACTAGCATATATACAACTTCCCGACATCAATTGTTGGGCAGTTACCCACCAGACACGACACCCGTCTGGTCGGAGGATCCTCCCTTTTCTATGGAGGTATGAGTGAACTTTACACCCTGTTCCTCGTACCTCTATATATCTACTATTTCATCAGTCACACAGTTGCTGATCATCAGCCTGATCGCTTGAATATCTCGGGCTAGTGACGTTATCCACAGATATCCTCGAACCTGCATTATTGTGCAGAACTGTTTACAAAAACCCTTCATATTTTTAGGAACAATTGGAAAGAGCGCAAGAACTACAGGACTGCGCGTTAGAAGCCCAAGCTTACGGCAACTTGGGCATCGCAAAACTTAACATGGGACATTATGAAGACGCCATAGGATATTTGGAACAGGTCTGTGGAGATTTTAAACGTAATTTTAATCAATTGAAGCATTCACAAGCCCGGTAGCCGATGTTATCAACAAATTGACAAACTGCCATCTAAACTTCATCCCTATTCAATCCTTAATCTTCCTAAGTGCTCATCTTCTTACATAAGGAACAATAATCAATAATAAATTATTGAGTTTTGAACTCTTGTGCAACATCTGATGCTTCTCGAACCAGCGGTTAAGGCATTGTCTGTCACACAAGACGGTGTACACACAAAAAAGCGAAAAAAATAAAAATACTTAAATACAGAAGAGCACGCAAGATACCTTGCTGCCTGCAGATACCTGCTTACTCCATACGAAATTTCGTACAGCAGACCTGACACTAGACAATATTAAAATAACAAATGGACGTCTCAGTGAAAGACGTTGAAGTCAAGTAGTTTCAATATGCACGATCTTGGACAGTATCATCAAAGCATCCCCTAAAAAAGTTATCTTTAACATTTTTTCGCGCTTTGGTCCTGGTCGATCTCTCGAAAGTATTTGATACTGTCACCATGCCATCATCCATTTTCTGCGCAGTCTATATTTAAACATAACACCACGCCTGTAGTAAAGGGTTAGGCAGAGATGTGCCTATCGTACTCCAACATTTGGCCAGTTATATTTAAGTCCCATGTCTATTTGATGGCAATAGGCTCGCCTAATAGGAATAAATGCAGACTCCAGTCTGCTACTGATAAATTTCTGATGGAACACCTAATAACACTTTGCCTGACTTGGGGGCAGTGGTGGACCAGTAGTGACTTACGAGTTGCAGGTCTTAGGTTCGAACCCAGACAGGCGCTTTACTTTGTGTAAATTATACCATCACCATTGCTCTCAAAACGATGAAGGAAAACATCGTGAGGAAACCTGTCCCAGAACCAAAAAATTCGAAGACATGTGACATGTACCAACCCGTTTTAGGCCCGCGTGATGGATTACGGCCCACTCCCACTCACCGAGAGAAGAAATGTCCCAGCAGTGGGAACATTATAGGCTGATTACCCTTATCTTGACTTCGGAATCGAACCCAGAACCTCATGCTCAGCAGCGCTTGCGATTACTAGACCAACGAAGCAGACAGTCTTTTTTTCTTTATCTAAATATAATTACTTTTTTTTCTCTCCAGCAATTAGCAATCCTGGAACGCGTAAACACACCAACATGCCAACTGGACAAAGCAAGAGCATTGGGTTCGCTTGGTGACTGTTACGACGCGCTGGGCGATCCTGATGAAGCTGCCAAGTACCATGAACAACACCTAGCTGCTGCACTGAAGCTGGATAATAAACGAGAGCAGGAGAGAGCGTATCGAGGATTGGGTCTTAGTCACAAGTGCGTATGCAGATAGAAAGAGATGGAGCTATACGTCCTGTATAGCTCTGTCTCTTTTCCCCACTGGAGTAAGATTAAAATAATACTGCTATTAGAGGTGGTGGTAGGCTCCCTGTTCATACAAAGATTACCTGCGGTGTGATTGCGTAACACACATAAAATGACAATTGATCGCAATGGATTCCATTTTGACAGTTCACTCTTGTTCATTGCGTTATTTATGTTGTTGAGCAAACGAATTTTTCAAACCTATGATGCAATGTATTAGCACTATCCTTCAAAACTCTCGGATTGTGATTGAAATGTGTTACGCAATTAGGGTGCTGGTCACTGGCTTTATTTCCTTAAACAAAATTGCATTGTATCAATGTAACTGTAACGTTGATAAGACAATTTATGTATCTATGCCCCAAAGTGATTAAGTACAGCATTTTATGCCGATTTTCCTATTCACAAAATAAGATTATGATGTTCACTGAATTACGATGTACAGTATTGCTGATGGACGGAACTACAAGGCCTTTGGGCTACTAGAACTGTTGGAGATTTCAATACTGTTCATAATTGTGATATCTTTGAGTTGTCTTCATTGAGTGATTCCTCTTTCCAGGTCAGTCGGCAACTTACAGCAAGCTCTAGTATGCCTAGAAAAGCGTCTAGTGGTATCGCATGAACTAGGAGCACCAGAAGCGAAGGCGCAGGCTTATGGAGAACTGGGTGCTTTGCACATAGCCCTGAACAATCTTGAACAGGCCGTACTATGTCTGGAACATCAGAAGAATATTGCCAAGTAAGTATTTGCGATCTAGTTAATTCAATAAAATTTGCAGTAAATGCGTGGGGAAGGCGTGGACCTGGATTCAGCATAACATTGCTAATCCGGAAATTCTGCACGGTTTTTTATCACAATACTACGGTAGACTTTTCAATTATTTATTTTAACTTAGAATCATGCGAGTCAAACACATTTTGGTGGACATCTTTCTGAGCGTTTATTAAAAATTCTCTATTGCGTTGCGTTTATTTTTTTTATAGCGGTGAAATCTAACACTTCTGAGAGACAAAAATTTTCAGAAAAATGCTGATCTGTGTGTATTTTGATTAAACCTCAAGTCACAGCAATTTTTATTTGTCCGCAGGGAACTAAACAACCAGATAATGGAAGCAGAAGCATGTCACTCCCTGGGCGTGGCGCAGCACGCACTGAGCGACCACGCCGCCGCCGTGCGGCACCACCGCGCTGAGCTCGAGCTGGCGCACCGGCTGGGCCTCACGCACTTACAGGTAACTAAACAACCAGATAATGGAAGCAGAAGCATGTCACTCCCTGGGCGTGGCGCAGCACGCACTGAGCGACCACGCCGCCGCCGTGCGGCACCACCGCGCTGAGCTCGAGCTGGCGCACCGGCTGGGCCTCACGCACTTACAGGTAACTAAACAACCAGATAATGGAAGCAGAAGCATGTCACTCCCTGGGCGTGGCGCAGCACGCACTGAGCGACCACGCCGCCGCCGTGCGGCACCACCGCGCTGAGCTCGAGCTGGCGCACCGGCTGGGCCTCACGCACTTACAGGTAACTAAACAACCAGATAATGGAAGCAGAAGCATGTCACTCCCTGGGCGTGGCGCAGCACGCACTGAGCGACCACGCCGCCGCCGTGCGGCACCACCGCGCTGAGCTCGAGCTGGCGCACCGGCTGGGCCTCACGCACTTACAGGTAACTAAACAACCAGATAATGGAAGCAGAAGCATGTCACTCCCTGGGCGTGGCGCAGCACGCACTGAGCGACCACGCCGCCGCCGTGCGGCACCACCGCGCTGAGCTCGAGCTGGCGCACCGGCTGGGCCTCACGCACTTACAGGTAACTAAACAACCAGATAATGGAAGCAGAAGCATGTCACTCCCTGGGCGTGGCGCAGCACGCACTGAGCGACCACGCCGCCGCCGTGCGGCACCACCGCGCTGAGCTCGAGCTGGCGCACCGGCTGGGCCTCACGCACTTACAGGTAACTAAACAACCAGATAATGGAAGCAGAAGCATGTCACTCCCTGGGCGTGGCGCAGCACGCACTGAGCGACCACGCCGCCGCCGTGCGGCACCACCGCGCTGAGCTCGAGCTGGCGCACCGGCTGGGCCTCACGCACTTACAGGTAACTAAACAACCAGATAATGGAAGCAGAAGCATGTCACTCCCTGGGCGTGGCGCAGCACGCACTGAGCGACCACGCCGCCGCCGTGCGGCACCACCGCGCTGAGCTCGAGCTGGCGCACCGGCTGGGCCTCACGCACTTACAGGTAACTAAACAACCAGATAATGGAAGCAGAAGCATGTCACTCCCTGGGCGTGGCGCAGCACGCACTGAGCGACCACGCCGCCGCCGTGCGGCACCACCGCGCTGAGCTCGAGCTGGCGCACCGGCTGGGCCTCACGCACTTACAGGTAGTGGCCATCAGCGAACGATATCGGAAAATGTTGCATTGTCTATCAAGCAGTGGTGGCGGTTTGACGGCACGGTTGGCGCAGTGGTTAAGCGATTGACTGCTGCGCTGCGTGTCGCGGGTTCGATTCCCGCACGGAACAAATATTTGTATGACTTACAAGTAGTTGTTCCGGGTCTGGCTGTTTGTGTATGTCAGTTTAAATGTTTGTAAACGCACCCACGATACAGGAGAAATGCCTAGTGTGGGGCAAAGTTTAAAAAAAAAAATTGGTGCTCCAGTGGCAACGGCCGCGACTTACGAGTTGTAGGTCGAACCCAGACAGGCGCTTTAATTTGTCTAAATTATTTCATCACTACTGCTCTCAAAACGGTGAACGACCGGCATGTCCTGCAACCAAAAATTCAAAGACATATTGTGACATCTACCAATCTGCACTGGGTCCGCGTGGTGGATTACGGTCCACTCTCGTGTTGGATTCAGGCCTGTGTCCCAGCAGTGGAACAGTATATAAGCTGATTATGATAATGGTATCAAGTTTTGACTGAGAAATTATCATCAGGATTTGGCAGCCTACTGCGAAAAAATGCAATTGTCCAACATTAGAGTTCATTGGTTGTGTTCAAGTCAAAAGTGAATAGGTTAGTTCTAGGGGTGCTCCACCATTGACCATCATCGTTTTCCATCTGGTGCGATAGAGTTGAAACGCGAGCCAATGAGTAATACTAGATGTTCAAACATTTTCATCGAACTAATACTCTTCCTCCTTAGGTTAGGTTAGTCCTTTGGTAGAAATGGGCCCCTCCATTATTGCACGGCTCTGGATTCGATCCAATATTACCAATGTCTTCCATAAAACTTTATTAGTACTAAATATTTATAACGACTAATTTATTACAGGCCCGTGCGTGTGGTGGTTTGGGCGCTGCGCATGCATCAATGGGCGCACACGCTGAAGCAGCAAGATGGCATGAATCACGACTGCGACATGCGACAGCTGCTGGTAAGTTAACACTTCTCTCGTTTTCGTGTGTCTTCGTGCAAAAAAGATATATAATTTTCTCATACTAAGTACATATATATATATATGAAATCATGCCTTTTTCCCATGAGAGTAAGTGGAAATTACAGAACGCCACCTACTACGATCCTAATATCGTTCATAATCCCTGTTTGACCTTGTGGCGGCATCTACATCGCCGCATAAGTACTACGCAGCACTCAGACGTCACACAAAATACTGCATCGCGCAAGCAGATTTTACCGCGCGACTAGCATAATATAACACTACTAACGCCCCGACAACAATCGTTGGGACTACCCAAGATGGCTACTAAGCCATCCAAGCACAACACCCGTCTGGACGGAGGATCCTCCCTTTTCTATGGAGGATGAGTTAACTTTACACCTGTTCCTCATACCTCTATAACCTATTTCTTCGTGAGAAAATTCTTAGGGATACCTTTGAACAGATTTAGATGGAAAGGAATGTTTGGACACCAACTTGCTAAAACTACACAAGTGTGGACCACTTCAACCATTAAGCAAGGACTTTCTGTTGATCGTACTAATATAGTCCCTGCTGGTCTAATTATACTAATTATGACTCTCTCTCTCATTATGACATCCTGATCTAATTAACGACAATATTTTGTAATGATTAACTTTGTTGCAGGTGACACAAGAGGACGTGCACAAGCACTGGCAGATTTGGGTAGGGCTCATCTTGCGATGGGTGCCTGTGGCAGTGCTGTGTCATATTTAAGACAAGCTCTCGCCGCCACTGAGGGATTGGCTGATGCTGATGAAGAGGTAAGCAGCTATGAATATTCTAGTCTATATTATTCCACTTCAAGGAAAAATCCTGCTTCCATTTGATATTTTTTCTCACCTTGAGAATTATATAATGTGGCCACTTCTGAATCCTCTGAAAACAAAAACATATTCCCTGTTTTGAAGGCCTTTACAGGTCTCTGATCAATTCTGAATCAGCAACGATTAATTTTCATAGCACTATTGGGACGCCATCGTGGTTCTTCTGCCTTTACACTATTTTATCAAGAGTCAGCGCTGCATGTCTTAGCACGGTTTCAATAATGACAAAATAATGTCGACTCCAGATTATAACAAATACAATCCAACCGCGTATAACAAAACCTCATTCACCAGGCTCGCGTCCGCCACCGCCTCGGCTTCGCTCTGTGGGCATCAGGAGAACTGGAGGAGGCAAAGGAACAACTACAAGCAGCCCTCACTCTACTAGAGTCTAGCAACGACAAGCACAGGGACAGGAAGATCGCTGCACTGTACACGTCCACGCAACATGCACTGCAGAGAGTACTTGTTGGTAAGTGGGGGAAAACCGTTCTATTAACTAGTGATGAAATGAGCAGAAGATTATGGAAATGACAGATGAAAGAGATGGGCTCAGAACCACACCATTCAGCGCTTTGCTCATCCAGCAAAGCGCTGAATGGTGTGGTTCTGAGTCAACGTCATCACGTCTGAGAAGTTTTGCTAGCTAATTTAATTTAACCCTGTATAACTGACTAATGTAATCCAAAAATACACCAGCATCATCAACTTTATTTGTTTAGTTCGGATTTATTTGCGTTTTGTATGGTGAAAGATTTGGTCCATCATGGCAAAATAGACATCGCTTTACAATTTGGGACTTCGATTAAATATTTTGGCATTACTATTCTCTTCCATCACACTTACTACTATTCTCCAGTAGCCACAAAATCAATAAATTCATCATCTTCCAGAACTGGGCCGTCACCCCGAAGCATTGGTGGTAGCCGAGAGAGGGCGATGCCGATCCCTGGACGCTGTCACTGAAAAACCGTCCGGAACTTTGAACCAAGCCAATCTTGAACTCCATGCACAACAGAGGTAAGTCATTCTACAGACAGAACATCACCTTGCTCTTAGCCCAATTTGGTATTGATGCAGTTTTTATTTTTAACCGATTTCAAAACAGGAGGATATTCTCAAATCATCGGAATCTTTTTTTTTATGTGTTTTCACCGATTACTCGAAGACGCCTGAACCGTCATTGGATCTGTATTTTAGTTTTTTCCAGCGATTTCCGAAATTAAAGTTATTTTTCACTATGTAGTGTTTTTTTTTCCAAACATCTTTATTTGCCGTCATCTCATTGTTCACTTGAATCACTTGTTTCATAGCCATATTATCATCCTGCACATAATCCATATATTTATGGGTATAGAACCCCGTAACGCATGTTTAGAACAAACATGCTCATCTCTAAAATGTTTCTAATAATTATCATTGATGATAATGAGAACCTCGGGTTACGTAAGTAACGACCATTTCACGGTTTTATCATCCCCTGTAAAATAACGTTCATTGCCATCAGGAGGTTTTCCCTGCACGGCGAGCTTTACTTTAATGAGAATGAGAAAGATGTCACTAACATTGCAATATTTTTACTCAGGAGTGCGGAAGAAGCTGGCAAAGAGCGCTCAGAGCCCTGGAGTCCATCAAGCGTGGAACAAGTACTAGAAGTTGTTAACAAGCAGAAAGCCCCTGTACTGTACTACAGTCTTGCAGCTGGTAGACTGTATGCTTGGCTGTTGCAGCCACATAAAGGTAGGACCAAATTAAAGGATTCTAACTTAGACTACAAAGCTTAGGGCCATGTTTTACAGTGCCCGGATGTTATCAGTACAAATCTTCTACCTAAGCTTTGAAAGAAGAGTAAACAAATTTGAATGAAATGATCTTCCAAATAACTGAAAGCTGGAACTTCTTATTAGATGGAACTTATCTAGAGGAGGTTAATGAGGCCAATAAACTCGATGATTTGTCTAAGAAACTTAATGTGTTAACAAAATATATTTCCTTCCCAAGGTATCCTGCGATTCCATCAAGTGTCTCTACTGGAAGAAGCTGAAGATAGTGACAACAGCTTGCCTGATATCAGTCCAGATGACCTTCAGCCAAGCAATGGTAAGATGTGTTCATAGATAATTTGTTTATGAGCTCAACCGTCGCTAATGAGACACAATTACTTTTATATTGTTACCGAACTTAATCAGTTCGATTGACAGACAAGGGGTTAGAGTTGAACGTGACGCTACCTATCAGTCAGCCCAGTGAAAGATTTGGACTAACTTTTTCTAGAATGTCCTCTTTATGCTTGTTTTTCTCTAGTGAGTGGTCTCGGCAAATTGGAGCATTGCATCGGCGAGTGGTCTACTTGGCTGAAGGCGAACGCCGAGCGACGAGGCGAGACCGAAGATCAGTGGGATCCTGATGACAGGCCGAATACGGGACTAGCGCGGATGGTATGACACTTTATCGAATATTGGACTGCCCCTGTGTTTTTCTTACGTCGTTATCCTAGCTAGGGAAACTAAAATTTTCCCAAATTTCTCGCAAATGTGAACCACGTATTTGGACTATTCCAAATTAATTCAAGTCTTGCCATCGCTGCTTAATTCTCTTAAGTTCTCTTTAAATTCAAATTCATTTATTTGCTACATTCGTAGGGTTTACAACGTATGATCTTAAAACTACAATGGCCCCTGTATTGGTCTTATATTTTTTTTTGTCTGCAATTTGTTTTCTAGCATTACACCTTGGTCATTTAAGCATTATAAAATGCCCACTAAGTTTACTTAACCACGTTATGCTCATTATTTTACATTACGTGTGTCACAGGTAACCCGTAACCATCTGTTGAACTCGTCCAACTATTCTCTGAGTTCTCTCTTCAGTGTGGGCTCAGTCGGAGGATCCGTCGCTGGATCCGTAGCTAGTCTACAAGGGTCTACCAGGTACGTCATTTCTTTTTTTAATTTCAGCTCATAGACTAGATCTTTAGTTTTTTTTTACCGAGATCATATAGATGCTAATTCAAATTCCATCGAAGCAGAGATTTTAACTTCTTAATAAAAAGGTAAATTTTTTGGGATCTTTTTCTATTGACGTTTATAATAATAAACAGTGATTGGATTATCGGGCGCTTATATACCTAAACTTCTTCCCACGAAAGAATAATATAGACATTCCTTTCTGAATAAATAAGTAATCCCGGGTTGCCAGGATTGAACAATTTTGTAAAAACAACTACCTATATCAAACTTAATGAAATTATACCAGTGGTTATTTTGATTTAGTATCTTTATTTTATTCAGTTTAAGTGGAAATTGATTTATCTATCTAACAGATTACGATTAGTGATCGAATCGACTAATTTCTTGTATTTTATACCAACAGAAGACTAAAATATTTTTTTTTTTCACAATCAGTCTAACTATATTTTGTATGCAGGTAACAATTTTAGCAATCTAAACGATTCCGGGATCCAAGATTCAGAAAGGCATGTCCGTATTGTTCTTTCGTGGGAATAAAAGTGAAGTTTATGTATATTAGCGCCCAATTATCCAATCACTAATAATAAAACTGGAATATTTCTTCTACATAAAACGTAATGCTACATTACATCGTTAGATCCAGCGTCCACATTCCTCGTAAGAAGCAGCCATCGTGGCAAGGTCCGCCTTGCCTCAGCGCTCTGTATCAAATGCTGCTCGCTCCCTTCGAAGATCTGCTGCCTGCCTCCTGCAATAATAATCACGGTGAGAATATTTTTAGTCAGATTATTTCCTAACTGCATTTTGTTTCTTGTGTGATGAAAATGCCAAAATAATAATATGTACTTAGATATATTATTATGTTGGCATTTTATGGAAAAAGTTTTGGTTTGGTTTAACGTTGAGTTTCCAAAGTTATAAAAACTGTGTCATGTGCCTTCAATTTATCAGCAATGTTGATTAGGGGCAGAAAAAGGTACGGTGGTAGTACTTCCCCTGAAGACATTGAGTTCCCTTCAAAATGGTTGAGCTGAATGATGCTGATGCATACGTCATGTTCGTGAACGGGCGCCGTCAGTAGGCACTGGTCATGTCTTAGCTGCCATGGCTTATTTTGATTCCTGAATTGTTTTTATCTTTTTATTACGGACGCTTTTAACGTGTACGTATTTCTACATCGTTCTCACATGTATAATTTCAACATGAATGATGTAACCGCTATATTGTAACAATATTTTGATTTAAAAGAGTGTCCATGGAGTTTCTTGCCCGTTCTTCTCCATAGGCACCTACTACGCTTTGGAATGGATAACTAGCTTCATCTTTCTGACTGACCGACCCCTTGAAAATTCAAAAGTGCCTGTAATTGGTTTATTTTAAATAAATGCTCTGAGTTTGAGTTTGACACAATAATTCACAAAGATCTCTAGTTTATTCGTTCTAATTTATGGTTAATCTTTAACTCATTCATACCATCTTCCACAGCATCTCACGGTCGTCGCGGCTGCGGTGGTCGCCGAGAACTGATCGTAGTAGTGGAAGGTGCACTGTACGCGTGTCCCTGGGGAGCCCTCCGCAGTGCTACGACCCCAGGCACGCCCGCCATGACAGTGGGCGGCGATGGCGAGCCACTGTGTGAACGGTACGCGATGCTGGCCGCACCGGCGTTGAGGCCGCTGAGACACCATCGACATATGAGAGCGAGGCCGCATCATGATCATGGTAAGTCATTTTGTTGAAATGTTGCATATGATTATATATTATTGTGTGACTTATTTGGACTAAACTCAAGACGAGATTTTCACGGGCTGAGTTGAAAGTATAAATGGCATTTTTTTACGATATTTTGTCTGTTTTCTCTTTGAATACAAATGCAACCACATGTAGGCACGGATTAACTT
This sequence comes from Brachylomia viminalis, assembly GCA_937001585.2. Classification (NCBI taxonomy): domain Eukaryota; kingdom Metazoa; phylum Arthropoda; class Insecta; order Lepidoptera; family Noctuidae; genus Brachylomia; species Brachylomia viminalis. The sequence continues at coordinate 10,240,636 of OW443314.2, forward strand.
TGACGTCGTGAGTTTTATTCCTCTGTCTGCCATCAACTAAAGTAATAGAAAAAGGGGCGTTATTAAAAAATGACATCACATAAACATCACGCCTGTAAAGTTATTTTACAACATGTATCTTTATTAAGTCGTGGGCAACTTCATCTACAAAGGTTCATCAATGTATTATTTCTCAGGAGCATCAAACGCCAGCGCTAATAACGCAGAAGCAGGAATGCGTTGTCTGGTAGTGGGAGCTCCAAGAGTGGGAGGTGCGCGATGGGCAGCGGCTCACGCGCAATTGAAGGAAGCAGAACTTGTAGCGGATATGCTACGCGTCACACCACTTACTGATTATCAGGTAATGTAGCTAGCGGGCGTAACAGAAGAACGGTTTGGAAACTAAATATTTTTTTTTATTTTCGAACATATGAGAACAAGGACAATATGAAAGATGAACGGAAATGAGTTTGCCCTACACCGGATGGTCTATTTTGTTTCAATTAATATCATAATGTATTGTATGTATTGGCGTGGCTAAAAAAATGCTCACATATACTTTTGGAACAAAATAAATTATTCATGAATAAGAAATTAGTTATTCATGGAATAATTAATTTATTTCTGAATTTTAATAGGAGCATCTTTTTTAACAATACTTTTTTGTCCATAGGCATCAAAAGAAGCAGTACTATCACAGCTGACTCAAGCAGAATGCATTCACTTCGCCACACACATTTGTTGGAAGACACCCGCAATCGTTCTTAGTCCCGGAGAAGTGGTTAGTACACTTTTACAACTTTTCATGTCCCCCTACTGGACAAAAGCCTCTTAGGCCATTTAGCACACTTATAGATATTTTCATACATCTGTTCTGATTATTGGGCCCAGTACAGAGCCTTGAGGAACACTCCTTAATCTTAGCTATCTTAATCACAGCTGCATATAATTGTCCTGAGTATTGGGCCCAGTAGAGAGCCTTGAGGAACACCCCTTAATCTTAGCTATCTTAATCACAGCTGCATATAATTGTTCTGAGTATTGGGCCCAGTAGAGAGCCTTGAGGAACACTCCTTAATCTTAGCTATCTTAATCACAGCTGCATATAATTTTCCTTAGTATTGGGCCCAGTAAAGAGCCTTGAGGAACCCTCCTTAATCTTAGCTATCTTAATCACAGCTGCATATAATTGTTCTGAGTATTGGGCCCAGTAGAGAGCCTTGAAGAACACTCCTGTATCTTAGCTATCTTAATCACAGCTGCATATAATCGTTCTGAGTATTAGGCCCAGTAGAGAGCCTTGAAGAACACTCCTTCATCTTAGCTATCTTAATCACAGCTGCATATAATTGTTCTGAGTATTGGGCCCAGTAGAGAGCCTTGAGGAACACTCCATAATCTTAGCTAACTTAAACACAGCTGCATATAATTGTTCTGAGTATTGGGCCTAGAGGTGCCTAGAGGGAAACCTTTGACTAGGTATTATACTGTTGACGATGTAGTGTTGTTTCTATGGTAGTTATTTAATTAATTATTTGCAGGTGGACTCACAAGCAAAGCGATTACTGAATACTAGCAACGGTGCTGCCGATACCTCTACGGAAAATGAAGAAGAAAGTACGTTTCTTTGTAGTTTATTCAAATTGAGCTTGTATTATTATATAAATATTACGCTTGAGTTTAATGTTGATGTTTTGGCACAGATTCCGAACTGCCTCCAAGTAATGAAGAGTTGCCACCAGCTTCAGAGTTCATGCTTACTGCATCAGAAATTATGAATCTGAAGATCACAGCAAGATTGGTAAGTTATCTTATAATTACAATTTATCCGTCTTTCTAGCGTCATCTTGTGCAAGGTTCAATCTGTTCGTGTCTGCGAGTCTTTTCTAAATTGTTCATGTCCTTTCTATTTCTTCCTCCCAAATGCTTTAAAAACAATTTACTTCATTTACTTGAAACTTTGTGACTTGTCTAATAATATGACTGTTTGTCAGGTGGTAATATCATGCGCACCCTCAAGCGCTGCCCTCCAAGGGTCATCTGCAGAAGAGAGTGAAGACGTGAGCCTCGCAGGAGAAGGAGTATCACGTCTGTGTCGAGCGTTACTCGCGGCCGGAGCACACGCCATACTACTGACCTTATGGCCAGCTCCACAAGATACTGCCACCAAGATACTGTATCGATCGCTTTACTCTGCACTGTTGCAGGGAAGCCGCGTGGCCAAGTAAGTTATTTAGGGTGTTTAAAATTTAAATAAGGCAGATAATCAGCACGTTTTGAAGGTCAAAAGCACTCAAAAGTTACAAGTCAACCTGCAAAATGCTCACTTGCTAGTGCTTGGAAGAAGTGGTGCCATCAACGGACTGCCTCGATTTTGGATCTAACTCTGCGGCACCGCAAATTGTACACTCACATAATCAGCCTATAAAGTTCCCACTGCTGGGACACAGGCCTCCTCTCTGTGAGAGGGAGTGGCCGTAATCCACCAGACGCGCCCAGTACGGGTTGCTGGATGTCACATGTCTTCGAAATTCGAATTGTTCACTTGCCAAGATATAAAATATAAAGCCAGTACAGATCCTATGCTGGCCATATTTATGTACTGATCTTCTGAAATTTAACAACAAATTCTATATCAATATCTCTGTTGTATCACAGGGCTCTAGGCGACGCGATGCAGACAGTCCGTCACACGAAGCACTTCGCGCACCCGGCGCACTGGGCCGGACTGGTCCTAGTGGGAGCTAACGTGCGGCTTAGCAACAAAGTCGCGCTCATGGGACAGGCGCTCTGCGAACTGTTGGCGGCGCCTGATAAGTGCAGGTGAGAAGACCTTCAGCCATATGGATGTCAATAAATCTACCCAATTACCTACAGACTATACTGGTATATCGGTCTCGGGAATTTTTGGGAATATGTTAGTTACTGACGCAAGTGAAAGTCTCTATGCTTCCAAAATCCTTGAAAGAAACATGATAGTTTCCATCCCCATAGATATCTAGTGCATGAGTGTCTAGATTCACCAACTAACTGAAACGTTCTATGAAAAGCATGATCTCAGATAAATAATAACCAACGTAATTTCCAGGGATTCACTACGAGTGTGTTTACACCTCGTCGAGAAGTCTTTACAGAGGATAGTGAGAGGACAGAAGAACGCCATGTATACCACACAGAAGAGTATCGAGAACAAGGCAGGCAGCATCAACGGCTGGCGGGAACTGCTGATGAGCGTTGGATTTAGGTAAGATCCTCATTATACTTGACTTGTATACAGAAGAAAAAAAAATGTTTCATCATCGTCATTTAGTCAAAAGGATTCTACTGCTGAACTTAGGGCTCTTTTTACTACCTTTTCTGCTTTTCGCGACCAGCTCCTGCTGTTCTTTTTGCGTTTTTGTTAAAGAGAACTAAATTCCAAGTAGATTAAAAAAGATTTTGCACTAAGAAGTATCTAGCAATAAACTGGATTGATAGTCACGTCTATATAATGTAATTGCCTCTTTTTTCTCAGGTTTGAGCCAGCAGCGAATGGTATACCTTCAAGCGTATTCTTCCCACAAAGTGATCCTGAAGAAAGATTGACACAATGCTCTGCTAGTTTACAAGCTCTACTGGGTATGTTTTTCACACATTTTCTAATCTTATATGCTATCTCTTAACTTTTTGACCAAAAAGTCCTAAAACTTCATCTTGAACTGTTCTGGAGTTTAAGATCGATTTACGAGACTTCATATCGCATCTAGATAAAATAAATTCTAGGTAACCATTTTTTTTTTACTTTGATTACTAATCTCACAAATCCTAACAATGTCACTGCCTCGCAGGTCTAACGTCAACGACCCTACAAGCGCTATCAAAGCTGATATCGAACGGCGACGTGGCGGACGATATCATCGGCGTGGTCCGCTCTGTCATATCGCAGTTCTCCGTCAAGAACTCCGACACAGACACCTTTGAGGTCGCTGTTAACGTCAGGTTTGTAATATTTACTAAATGGTTGATCTTGCATTGAAATAGCTTGCGCAGAATGAAGAAGAAGAAGAAGATGACCAATGCAGATATGAGAGGGTTTCCGTATTGGTTCTTTCTACACTGGAAAATCTTGACTTACAGTTTCTACTGAATACCAAGCTTCAAACTTTTACTAATTAAGTGGACCCTTATTTCTGAGCATTTGAAGCCTTGAATCAACATGCTAGCAAGATCGTACCTATGAGTAACCAATTTTCATCTTATCAAGTTTATCTGTATAAACTTGTTCAGATGAAAAACTGTTAATCCTACACTTACAGTTGCAGTTTTCTCAACATAGATTATATGTCACTCATTGACGAAGTTTCATTTATCAGGTTATGGCGAGTGAACGGTTGCCATGAACTTCTGGCATCCCTCGGTTTTGACCTGGCTGAGGTGGGTCAAGATGAAGTAACGCTACGCACTGGCAAGGCTGCCAATAGGAGACACATACAGTTTGTGCTACAGGCACTACTCGCGTTGTTTGGTAAGGCATTGTCAGAATTCTTGAAAACAATTTAATTTTGCTGTTATAATAAAGTTTTACTTGTTTGACTCCTACTTGATTGTAAGAATTTTGCACTAAGACAGGTCCGATAATCCGTTTGAACCAACATAAACCTGATATCCAGGTTGTACCAAACCTATCCCTTTTCGATAAACGATGAATGAAGGTAGTATTGTTTTAGAGCGCAGATAAAATTTACAGAGCTATTCTCAATTGCTGATTTAGTTATCTCTCTCAGAGACCTGCTGACCAGAATATTATTTCACAGATACGCAAGAAGCCCCACGTAGTCTCAGTTTGGAATCCAGCTCAAGCGTTGAATCACTTGCCTCTATTGATGACGGTGACTTAGAACCGCACTCTGATGGAGAACCACCGCCGAGACAACATCGACGTAAGTACTTCATGCATACTCGACATACTATAAGCTTTACATTCTCATCATGTATCATGTGACACCCATTGACAAAAAAAACATTGAAAAAAACACGTCATCGTGTAGGTACTAAGCTACACTCATTAAAAGCCGCAAAATTATAGTCACTGCTGTTCAAAGTGTTATATGAAGTATAATCCCGCCTATTCTTTCACAGAGGAAAGCGTATCATCGGTGCCTCCACCACCATTACCGCTTGGCTCCTGCGGCGGCGCTTTCACTATGTACGTACGAGGATCCACTTCCTCTACAGAAGTAGGGCGCGGCGAGCCCGACGGCCGCACCGCCCCGCCCCCCGCCCCCCCTCCGCCCCGGTACAGGGGGGAGAGTGACGCCGCCTTCACCCCCTCCCCGCCCGCAGCACCCCCCGCACCTACCTCCGCACCTCCCCGCGACGTGTCCTTAGCGCTCGCACACCAAACGAAAATAAGAACCCTATACACGAGAAGACCACCGTCTGATGACTCGGACTGGGAAAGCTCAGGGCACGACACGGTCTTAAGACGAAGGCCAGATCACGCACACGCGAGATACCTCGACGCTTTCTATGACCTTGCTTCAGCACAACCGAGGAGGTCTGAAGAAGAAAAGACTGAACAGACATTGGCTCAGCCGTCGACGTCCAAACGGACTCCTAGACCGAAAATGGGCACAAGCAGCCGCGATCCAATGGCTCAAGTCAGACATATGAGCGGAGAACTAACTCCGACCATTTCCGAAGTCTATCACGAAAGGAATATAGGACTCGGTTTAGCGCCACCGCTAGCAGAGTTACTGCTGGCTGAAGAATCTAAGACTGAAATGAGAGCTGCCAGCTCCAGCGAAAATCTACTGTTACAAAACTTGGAGAAACTTGGTCTTTTGGGCGATGCAAGTGAAAATGAAGACCGCTGGTGTGGCACCAATTCTTCCCGACCATGGCTGTCGGCACCACCCCTAGAAACAGACGTGCAAAGTTCTGACCTAACCACAGCAGAAATCATAGAAAGACAGACAAAATTCAAGAAAGATACAGAACCAAAGAGAAAAGAAGAGAATGCTTACGAGCTTAAACCGAAAGAAGAAATTCCAGGACCGAGTGGCATTGAGAAACGATCCGTGTCGCCTTTCTCTGAGATGTCACGACGAGACGAGGGTGATGGACGAAGCATTGCCGATTCTCACTCGTCTTATAAAGCTTTAGTGCTAAGCCCTAGAGCCCCATACTTGCCTGAAGAGGGGGAGGCTTCTATCAGCTCAAAGGTAGAGGGGGGGAAAACCCACCCCCGCCCCCGCCGCCCCCAAGTTCCCCGCACCAGACCTACATACACAACGCTAGACTTTCCACCGAATAAATGATTAAGACTTGTACATTTATACAATTTAGGATATTTCTGAATGTGTTAATTTATTTCTACTGTGAGCTTGGCTATGATGACTAAATATACTTAGTGCTTTAAAATATTATGTGAACTGTCAATATATTAGAGCGTATTTCGTTTTACACATATCTTTATCGTTATTTATAAATATTTCGTTATTTATTTCTTTTAACTGTAGTATTTCAGGTTAACTATTAAAACTGTAAATCTTACTTTAGTTAAGCATAACTCTATAAGGTCTATGACTCGACGATTTCTTGCCATTGCTTAAAGATTTTAGGTTTAAGTATTTTGTAAAAAGTGAACATAAATAAATACAGTCATAAAATTTATACTTGTCTTCTTTACCAGATTCACAAACTCGACTTTATTTTCCCGATAAAAAATACTTATCGTTAAACTGATCTTCATCATTAACTAACTGTTTTCGCTTAGCGTTCTTTCATACTTTTTTCTTTTTGTTCGTCCTGAGGGTCTAAGGGTTCCTCAAGAATTTTTCATATCCGCCCGGTTTTACCTCTTTATAATCCGTATCTACATATAAAAATCAATGCCACTTTTCGTTGTAATTTTATAACTCAAGAAACGGATGGACCGATTTTGCTAATTCTTTTTTTAGAATATTCCTTGAAGTACGAGGATGGTTCTTAGGGTGAGAAAAATAAAAAAAAATGTTAGGAGGTACGAAGTTCGCGGGGTCAGCTACTATTAATATAAATAGATTGATCTCTCTTGTCGTATCAGATTTATGTCCCATTGAAGTTCGGTGTATAAGGAAAGTGAGAATTATAGCTATATAGATATTACACAGCTTTCATCAGAAAGATGGGATTATTATTTGGTCCCGGCTGTCATTCGTGGATCTATGACAGTCGTTATGGGTCGTCAGTATCCCGAAAGTCTGACAACCAGTGTTACCAAGGGGTATCGTATTACCCAGTTATTGGGTTGTGGAGGTCAGACAGGCAGTCGCTCCATGTGTATTCGGCTGCAGCCGGTTAGACTAGAAGCCGACTAGGAAAAGGCTAGGCAAATGATGATTTATCAGAAAGATGTGGTCATATAGTCGTCTCATACGGGTCGAGAGAGTATTGAAATTTTGTACGGGACTGTTGATAATTTTTTCACGATTACTACGTTAACGCCATGGAGAAAGTAGTTCAGTATGATGGTTTAAACACCCTTAATTATACCAAATTACATCAATATAAAGAAAAAACAAGGAAAACATATTTTATATATAAGAAAAAACAAGAAATAAAGTGACACTATGACACACTTTAAATCAAATACCGAACATTACAAAGTGCTGTGTGCGTCTCGAAGTTGCATCAAATGAGAGTCCAGCCGCGAGCCGGTCGATTGAACTGTAACAATCTCACCGTGATAACTTAGGTGAAGTGAGCTATCATTCCACCTGCAATGCTATTTTGTAAAAATCTTCAAGCTCACTTCACCTAAGATATCACGGTGAGATTGTTACAGAATAGTTCGTCAGCTCAGCATTTATCAGGCAAATATACTTGTCGCTGATATTCTGCTGGATCCCTGCATGTAACATACTCACGTCGAACGGACGAAATAAATGTGCAAATTATTGGTGTTGTGAAGAAGTGTTATGTGCGGAGTGAAACAATGTTAGTATGAAATAATTACCCGCAATTTAAATTATGTATTCTACAGTAAAAGCATTGGGAAACATTCTTGTGATCATCATATTGATTGTGTAGGTATTTGATTACTTGATTATAATGAGAAATAATGATATAATGGGTTGTCTTAGGGGCGGAGTTGTAGGAGTTATAGTATACCCTTAGGGCACTATGAGCAGCAAAGAAAAAAATTTTTTTTTTTGTATTTATTTATTTATAACTTTTCGCACAAAAGGTACAAAGGCGGACTTAATGCCTTAGGCATTCTCTACCAGTCAACCAAGGGTGGTGAAGAGATTAGATGGCAGGTGCTTTAATTGAAAGGAAAGGAAAGCATTGATTTTGAGCGATGTTTAACAATGATAAAAATCGAAATTTACCAATTTTGTTACAGTATCGGGTTGACGTGGATTATAGAAACCATTTACATTCTGAGAAGCATGGCCCTACGACGCACCGTTTCCGAGTTAGGAGCTTTTGTTTTTATTTTTATGAAACGCTCTATATTTTCAACATGGTAGCTTGGGTGAAAATCTTTTCTGGAAAAAGATTTTTGCTCCGATCTAAAACCATGAGACGACGTAAAAAACCCGCCACCATCTATAAGGTCACCACTGACCTTAAAGACAATGCTGACATTGAAAGGGAACGGAGAGCTCTTTCCGTACCTGCAAATATGATAGCCCGCAGGTTAGCACGTTGTACCTACTGCAGACGTAAAGGTTACGTTCTTAAGAGCATTTTGTACCACATGCAGCTTGTGGGAGAAGTATTCGCAGACGTCGCATGGTCTACGTGTCTAAATTAATAACGTGTTTACAAAACTGATGGAGTTGCCATGGCGTTGCAGTGCGTCGTTTGCGGCCGCGCGTGTCGTTTGTTTTTACACAATAATGCAAAAGCGCGCAGCATCAATGGTGGCTCGAGTCATGGCCAGCCCTAACAGGGTTCTGCAAATGATTGCTGACAGAGTGGAGGACAGTGCACTCAATCAGCAATCAAATACTAAGTAATTCACTGCTGTCAGTTACATGTGTCACCGTACCTATCGTGTTGTTTACTAACATATAGTTATAGGACAATGTTATTAACCCTTTAAGCGTCATCGCTTGAATTAAAGATTAGAATCAGGTGCTGAATCCATGGTGTAATAGTTTGTGCGTCAATGTGCCTGGCACCCTGTTTCAGAACGGCTGTTTTAGTAAATTTTCAAGAAAACGAAACGTTTTAAAATATAAAAAAACAAAGCAAATAGCTTAAAAGTTCGACGATATCCTTGCAAACCTATGTTCGATTCCTAACAATTGATATGTTTAGGCTTCCTTTTATTAATTATTATAATGGAGGACAGGTTCTTTGGTGAGCGCCGCTTCCTAGCCATTAAAGAGTCTAGATATGTATTAACATTAAGTTTAGGGAAATCCCGTGTGTACGATCAATCACAATCTACTGAAACATTTTTTATAGAAAATGTTAATGTTTGCGATTCGGAATTTCATTTTGAACATTAAAAAAAAATATTGTATTGACTGTGGAGAGTTTCCTGACCTTATGAAAAATAGTAAAATAATACCTTTGTTTAAATCAGGTAGTACTACAGACCCCACAAATTATAGACCTATTTCAGTACTACCTACCTTTAGTATATTTTTTGAGAAATTAATTTCAGCCCAATTGCAAAGATATTTTAATTAACATAAATTATTACATAGTAAACAGTTCGGTTTTACTAGGGGTCGTTCAACTACTGATGCCGATGTTCAACTTTTAGGACATATCTATAATGCATGGGAAGATTAATGCGATGCCTTGGGCTTTTTTTGTGATTTGTCCAAGGCGTTCGATTGCGTTCTTCATGAAACGCTAATCAGGGAACTCCGCCACTACGCGATCCGGAACACCGCTCTGGATCTTCTTACTTCATACTTGAATAATAGAGTTCAGACCGTTGACGTTAATGGTAAAAGATCTCCCGGATCTATAGTAATAATGGGAGTCCCACAGGGCTCAATTCTTGGTCCTTTTTTGTTTCTTATTTATATTAATGACTTGCCTTACCTCATAAAGGATAATCATAATAATTATAGTGTAGTTTGCGGACAACACTTCACTTTTGTTTAAACTTAAACGTCAGCAGCTGGTTACTGACGATGTAAATAGCGCGATCTCAAAAGTAGTTCGGTGGTTCAATGTTAATAATTTACTACTTAATGAAAAAAAACCCAAAAGCATTAACTTTACGCTACCTCACGTTAGACAGGTGTTAACTAATGTATTGATAAAGGGCTGAGAATTGAATCCTGAAGACAGCACAGTATTCTTGGGCTTAACTTTGGATGCTAAGCTTCAGTGGGGCCCACACATAGATAAATTATCAAAAAAGCTTAGCTGCGCAGCATACGCTGTTAGAAAAATTCGTAATTTAGCTGACATAGAGGCAGCCCGTTTAGTGTTCTTTAGCTATTTTCATAGTGTAATGTCGTATGGTATTCTGTTGTGGGGAAATGCCGCCGACATTCAGACTATCTTTGTTTTGCAGAAAAGAGCTGTTCGATCAATTTATAAATTAAGCCCGAGACACACTATCAGAGATAAATTTAAGGAGATTAATGTAATGACTGTGCCTTCACAGTATATTTTTGAAAATCTTTTCATAAAAATATAAATTTGTTTAAAAAATACAGTGATATCCATAATATAAATACTAGGAACAAACACAACTTCGTTGTACCTACAACAAGGCTCTAGAAAATAGGTTGCTCGTTCAGACGTCAATGTATACGCTTTTATAATAAACTTCCAAGCCACGTTCGAGATCTAAGCCTTAATAAATTCAAATCATTCATTAAGCGTAAGTTGTGCCAGAAAGGCTTTTATACCGTTAAAAATTATACTGAGGACAAAAAGGCTTGGGATTGAGTTGCTCCAATATTCTGCAAACTGAATGTTGTTTGTTTTGTTTTTTTCTTTTCTGTTACATACACTGACAATTGATGATTATTATATTATAACCAAAGAGTATAATAACTAATTATAACACAACGACTTGAATACTTACCTTGAGAAGTAAAATTTATTATTTTAATAATTGTGAATGTGAGGACTATGTGGGTCATTGCTTCAGTTTTAATTATGATCTGGCAGTTTAAGTAGTTTATGCGGCCTACCCAAATATCCTTTCTTTGGTATTGTTCGTCGAATCGTTGAGCTCCTAAAGTGCTGAGTTGAGCTGCACGGTTACTGACAAATGCGTGCACTGACTGGACAGGTCCGCTCAATCTGTATGGTTTTTCCTCAAAATACCGTTTCAGACACCAATCTACGTGGTCTTCACATGATCTGACCAAGATTATGTCTGGACTTAAAAGAGACTGTGACCTCTGAGTTTGTTTCGGCCTTTCTTCTCAGAGTAGTCAGATAGGAAACGCCGACCTCATCTAGTTTTTAAAATGTGATTGACGTGTAAAAGTGTTTGTACAAACCTACTTACAGAAATAAATCATTTATTTATCATTTATAATAGTGATAGCTGTTCCTCGGGAATTATCTATAACAATGCGCCAGTCAGTGTATCAGAGTTGTGTCAATACGCAGGCGTTCATTAATTTACTAAAAACGAAAAACTTCGCAAGCAATGGGAAATTATCATTGAAGGCTGCGGGTGCCGACCTCAGGACGAGCTGCTTCTCACACGGACAATTGTAAGTCGCTTGCTCTCGCGTCACCAGTCCTGACTGTCTTTGTATTTTGGCTGCCGAGACCAAAACTACAAACGTAGCATACAGGTGTGGCGGCATCTACAACGCCACATACAAACTCGTCAGTCTACTTGCGCGATGCAGGCTTTTGCGTGACGTCTCACGCAAAATCCTGCATCGTGCAAGCAGACTTTCAATGAGTGAATGATATATTTATTTGCAAGAATATAGGTAGCTAACATAAGCTCTTAAGATCTATCTATGGGTTTCACTATATTCGGCATTTCAGCCGTGCAAAAATTTAGATTTTACATCTTGGTTATATTCATTTTGCCAATTTAATAAGTAATGACCAATAGGTCCTTAGGTCCTTACATATTAAATTGGCTTTTTGTCAAACTGGCCACTAAGATCTTTAAATATCTGGTGTTTGGTTAGGAATTCCAAATTCAATTTTATTTCAAATTTATGTTTCCGTCGACGCCAGCAGTACAGCCCGCTGTACCACATCCGACGCACTGGAGCATAACGCAGCGCCACCCCGACTCACTGTGAAATCTTGGCAGACAGTTCCGACTCACCGTGAACTATGCGACAACCGGTTCCGACTCTCTGGAACTTCAACTGGCCCTGGCAAGCATCGCAAGACTCAGCTTCATCGTTTCCGGAGGAGAGCGATGTGGCGATAGCTACAACGCCACATGCGAACTACGCAACATACTGACGTCATGCAAAATCCTGCATCGCGCAAGCAAAGTTTACAGCGCAACTAGCATATATAGAATGCGCCGACATCAATCGTTGGGCAGTTGTCCACCAGACATGACACTCGTCTGGTCAGAGGATTCTCCCTTTTCTATGGAGGTATAAGCGAACTTTACACCCTGTTATTGAGAAATCTATACATAAAGTAAGAAAGTAAGCTAGTAGTTCATATAAGTCTGAAATTGCTAACCCGTCTTGAGCTTGTGTGGTGGTCAATACTCGTGTCTTCGCTATATGAGAAGAGGCCGTTGCCTGCAGTGGGACAATAATAGGCTGATATTATCATCACCTGTGTACTTGTGCAGTCTCCAGACTTGAGAATGGCCGTTGGCCGTTGTGACCGAAATCGGTCAGGAGGCTATTACATATTACTCAATTTAACCTTCCTTTGGGAAGTCAACACCAAAAGGCTATTAGCTAAGTCTATAAACAGTCCTAACAATGAGCCCACACCCACGTCGAACTAACAGGGTGCAGTAGACTAGAAAATGTATGTGCCGTATAAACACAGTACTAGTAAACAGTTACCGTTTAGATATTAGTTCGATAGTCGAAGTGATATAATTAACACAGCCGGTATACAGGTACGCTAAAATTGTCTCACTATGCAAATGGCGCTATATACATAAACACAATGTCTTAATGATGGAATGTCGGTGTGGCCTAACACTACATTCATTAGCTGGTCAGTCAATTCTTACGGACGTCGATCGTAACTTATTTACCTTTTAATTTATGTAAAATGGGTTTTATTGTAAGGCAAAATGGGTTGCTATGCTGTTAAAAGTAGTAGGTGTTTGACGATGTTTTCTTTACTTTCATAAAACTGCGAAGAACGCTTAGCTTTTAGAAGGCAAAAGAACTAGAGGCAGTTGCGGATACATATGGATGGTGCAGGCAAGCTGCGCCGGCGGCCCAGCACTACGCGGTTCACGGCAAGGGAAAGGGGTGGGTGCCGTCGCCGCCAGCACCGCCCGCCCGCGTATTCAGCTGCCCTGCACGCAATTTATTCGTCAGTCGAGTAGTTGTTCTTTCATAGGTAACATTTTAGCCCGCGTCATCGTATTGTATACGTTATTCGTACCCTTAGCGTGCAGTTACCTAGTGATGTAAGAAATTTGCCCCCGGTTGAGCTCGCTTAAAGCAGCCACAGGATAGTCCGGTTAAGTAGTCACGACCTCTCAAGGTCGACTACGAGATGCCATAAACAAAAAAATAAGAATACGAAGCTAGTTTACAATCAGAAGCCGAAATGACTGACTGAATCGACTGAAGAAACTCACTGAAGTGAAAAGTCCTAGTTATAACAAATGTGAAGAATAGGCAAGAGTGTTTAGCTGATTGTCAAGTATCTCAACTAGTGCTTCAGTATCTGTAGAAGATACTTAATTCGCTGAAGTCTTACTTCATCTTTCTCGGCCAGTAAAGATCTATTATTTTCCATTTTCATGAATTTGAAACCCAGTTCATGTAATATTCTTCGCCAAGTTTTCAAGTGTCTGTAAAGTTTATGTCTTCCTTTAATTTGTTTAACAATGATTTTATTGTAGGCTACCTTTTTTTCGGTGACATGAAAGTCGTACATCTTCCTTCTAATCATCAAAATTTGCTTGATGTTCTTTCTTTTTTCTGGATTTTTTAGGCTAACTAAAAGTTCCATGAGGACCACGAGTTGAACTAGCTGAAGTTGAGGCATTGTAATGTTCTTTCAAAACAGCACTTATTGTTCTACGTGACTCACTAGTTGCTTTCGCAGTTCGCTCTTGAAAGTTTTGAAAGAAATCTTTCCCAAAAACTATATTTTTTACATGTGAGGTTGATTTTCTGGTTTAAAGAGAAATCATTACTACTATTTTAATTTTAAGTTAATCTCTTGACTTTGGTATTGCCTGGTGGAAACCAATGGATCATGAGGTTTATGATATAACGAGCGTACTCAGAAGATGCCTGTTCACGTTTGCTTTGAAGGCTGAGGGGTTAATAGTAGGGAACACAGACACTGGAAATTAAACAAAAAAAGGATACGCGATTGATTTATTCAAAAAATCCCGACTACTGTTAAAATTTTCTGGTCCATCGACCATATTCCAAACGCATTAAGAAGGCGACAGCGCTTTCTATCGTAGAACTAATCGTGTTCCATTTTTACTGCCCAGAATAGTAAACAGTCGTGCTAAGGCTATTACTAAACAGCTATTAAAGCTTGTTTGCAACTTAATATCAATCAAAGTTAATAAACCTACCAGCTTTTGTCCATTACGGTGAATAAACCTACACAGTTCGTAATTAGTAGGAGCCAGATAGGTACACTTTTATGTCTGCACATAAAGGTACCTAAATAAATCAATAATTGTTTTATTTGCCTCGTGGATCGAGTGGTCACAAGTGCAACTGCTGTGCATGAGGTCCAGGTTTCGATTCCCGGGTCGGGCAAACAAGTGCAACTGCTGTGCGCTATTGCCAAACATGAGGTCCTAGGTTCGATTCCCAGGTCGGGCATAGTGTTATTGGGTTTTTCCATCAGGAATTTCGCAGTAGCTTTCCGGAGTCTGGATTCCTGCCCGGTTGATATCAATAGGCTCGCCCCCTATTACATGGGACTTAAATATAGCTGGCAAAATTAGTGTCGAGACTTGAGTAGATTTCCAAGACCAGAACTCGTTAGTCACATGAGTCCGAGTCCTTTGAGTCTTCTGAGTTCTTTCGAGTCTTTTAAGTTCTTTGAGCTAGACTGAGTCATGAACTTGAGTTGGTGTATTATAATAGGTAATACTGGGTGATTGTACGAGTATATCGTCATCCATATTTATTTACTGATTGAAAATAATCGCACGTTAAAAATTTTGTAACAATTAATAACCTAATCAAAAGTATCCACCTGAATATTGACGATTTGCTGAATCAAAATGCGAGTTAAAACGTCTAAATAAAAAATAAACACACATAGTACCGTCTACTTATAATAAATAAAATAAGGACAGGCCTTTTGTAAATCGGGAGAGGACTCACTCATGAGTTCTTTTAAAAAGACTCGGTCTTTGAGTTCTTTTTGGCAGGACTCAATTCTTTTTACAAAATACTCCAAATTCTGAAGGACTTGAGCTCTAAGTTTTATAAGACTCGAGTCTTCAAAAATAGCTCAAGTTTTATTAAATAAGACTCCAAGACTCGCGTTTCTTACAACACTGGACGAAATGTGGGTGTATAGTCAAATTCACGATGTGGGTACCCCCTTTGAAAGTTAATTTTAATACAACTGGGGTAACCAATTGATGCAGCCCATTGTACAGACGCCAGCAGGTCAAGCTACCCGAAACTGTCAAATTTTCCCAATCAACCTTGAACCTTAATGCTTTAGCGATAAAGTTGAAAATCTATTAAAGAAATTTGACAGATTGTAGTAGCTTGATGTGCTGGCGTCTGTACATAATGGTACAATGTACATAATAGACCTCTGCCTTATCCTTCAGGGATTACATGCGTAATGTAACGTTACCTATGTTATTTTATTTATAAATTGTTTCTATCAATATGATATTCTCGCGTTCTACACGAAAAAGGTGTGGTGGTGGCTAGTGTCTTCTACTTTGCATTTCATGACATGAAACTACAAGCACATGAACAATTTTATTTCTAACGTGAGCGTCGGCGTTACAAAAGATTTGCCTTTTGGTCTATCTCTAAGCTGCGGTACGTTCCACCAGGTGGCTGCTATCAAGCATCAAATTATCAGTATGAAATTAGACCTAAGTTCCCAAGTACACCCAAACGACCATCATAAAGATAGACCACTACAGAATTCTGTTCAGCTACATTGCGTTACCAATTAACATTTAGATATCCTTAGGAACCCGTTATTTGTGAGTGTAACAACCGGAACCGGAAAATAAAGCAAAACTGCCAACCGCACGCAAATGGAGAAACGAATTCGAAAAAAAGTTACGCTTTCGACCTTGACACGGCCCTGAGTGGCGCAAGCGCATTTTATTGTGATTACGTATGGGTTCTTTTATTTTGCCAGTCGTAATATTTGGAACAGTTGTACCTACCGCAGCTGGTTAGCGTCCGGGTACGGTAGACCTGTATGTACCTATGAGCAATTAAGGCGATGTTGGTTCACTTTTAATTATTGGGACCGTAATTTATCAAAGGCAAGTTAAATTTATAACAGCCGTAGTAACTTTTTGATTTATGTGGTAAATCTTATCTTCTAATGAATGACCTGCTTTGTGCTCACTGGATATGCCTGTTTTCAAGTCATCGACCAGAGATTGACTCCACTTAGCTAAAATTGATCTACTCTACCAAGAACCTTTGATTCACTTGATTGGCCCTACTTTAGATTGTTGGTTCCGCAAGCTGTGTCTGTTCACGACCTGTAATCGTTTTCTGGAGTTGATTTTAATTTTTTGAAAAATCTATAATGATCAATACATTCATTTCAACCTGAGCAAGATAGGTACATATTTAACCAAATATAATTAACCTATGATAGGTTAGCCTTAGAATTGATTCCTTAAACATCATCTTTCTCCCCTGCCTTATCCATTTCCTCCAGTCAGCGCATTTTTAGTTAGATATCCATAATCAAAGTCACGTCATTAATTTCAAATAGGCACATAAAAGGCACTTTTGAACGTCAACTTTTACAACTAAAATAGAATTGATTCTATTTGCCCTATCCAAATGGTAGTTTCGTATGAATAAGAATAAGAATAATTTATTTCCAGAAAATATAGGTGTTACCAGTTGTAAAAGTTGGTGGTTTAATGTACAGTCCATATTTTGCCTGTTTAGGGCATGCACATTAATTGTACATGAATAGGTAGTACTTATTTTAATAAGATATACAAAATATACACATTTATGTTCTAATATCATTTTAAATCAAGATAAATTTAAGTTACAATAATAACTAAACACACATCATAACTTAAAACCTTAAAATAACATATTGTCTTTAGATAACATAAATTCTTTAATAGTTAAACTGAATAAACACGCCACGAAACTATAGGAAACTTAAAATATTTTGTTTGTCTTTGTGTTGCAGAAATTCTTGTAAACTATTATAAAATAAATTTTCTATCAACCATCTACGCAGTTTAATTTTAAAACATTTAAGAAGAAAGGCAAAAAACACCACCGTTACTCTTTTAAAATGTTTTACAATATGTTGTATACGTTAATTATATAATTATACGTGAAGACGATGAATCTAGAATAAAAATAATTACTATACCACCCTCACCCGTCATCTCAGTGTTCTTTTGCTTCTCTGCCAAATTATCTTTCACTGAACAAAACAGTACCTACAAATATTTAGCCAGGCAGCAACAATTTAAGATTTTTATCCAATGTCTTTAACAGGTGTCCAATTAAGAGTGCAAACGCCCACTCGGCCACAATGCACAATCTTATCGACTGTTTCATTGACCGAATCAATGCTCACTCGATAATCAAATAAACCAGAATATTGCTTTTGTCATTGCCAAGCCGCTAGTCGTGATCAAACCGAACCAATTCAGTCCCAAATAGGATTAGACGCAGTAAATCTATGTAATTATCATAATATTGTGTGTTGTGAATGGTAGCTAAGCTACAAGCCGCTACTAAGTAGTCCACAATAAAATATGTAGAGGATTATGATAAATAGAATGTTTGATGATGCGTTATCAGCGATTATTGCATTTTCATCGAGCCGATATCGATCAGGGGTTACGAGACTAACAGCTGTTGTCTTTGACCCTGAAATAAATTGTGCTTACACTTTCATGATGACTGATTCTGCAGTCTATAGCCAGTTAAGGCAGTGGATAATATCAAAGGCAATAAAGAGACAAGCTATAAAAAATAGGATATCTGTTTCTAACAATAGTTGTTTGTGCTACAAGAGAGTAAAGTTGGCTTTGTTGCGGGTGTCGATTTTGAATCCCGAGTAAGAGAAGGATTCTATAACTGAATCACGATGGAAGCGAGTGATTCTAGGTCAGAACCCGGAGCGCAGTGAGGGATTCATGGACACGAGATGCAAATAACTTTTTCATTACTCATACTCGGAAAGTGGGTCTGAAGTTGCCTGAGGAGCGGGTTGAAAGTAATATTTTTCAGCCCTAGGGAGAATCCTTTTAAACAGACAGCTGTCAAATTATTAAAAAAAACTAGTTCTATTTTCACATTCCTATTGAACCATGTTCTTACTTCCTATACAGCCACTCAATTACAGCGCGATGTAAAACTGAAATAACATAAAGTTAAGTATAAATTAAAGAATATTTTTTAATTACATTTAAAACCTTTCAGATGAATTGCAATTTTACGGTTATCAAAGTATCCGAACGTTTTATCGCCTGTTTCTTTTTTGGGCCTACTAGGTAAAGAATTTGAAAATCGAACTTCGAATCGACTGGTTTCGCTGGTTATTTCGCTTTATCCATACCAAAGTGAAAGTGACAGAACAAAGTGAAGTTCAAATCTTTCGATTTTGTGAGTAGACCCAACACTGTTCTTGGTATTAAAAAAAAAATATTGAAAAAGTTACTTTGTCTCACACTCGCAGCGAAATCGAATTTTGCTCACCGTCTTTAAACAGCCAACCCTGCCTGTTTGAGGTGCTGATGTGAAAAGGTGTTTTCGTCCTTCCTATCCTTCAGGACATTAGTCAACCGAGGAACTCTCACACTCATTATTTTAACCGCAACCTCAGAAAGTATATGCAGCTAGCAGACTTACCTGAAAGATTTGTAGACACACTTTTGCAAACTTACTAGACTCATACGTGAAACAACCTTCAAAATGAATAGGTACGAACATGCACAAAAATTACAAAATTGTAACTTTACCGGAAACGTAGACTAGCGTCAATTATTACAAATTTATATAAAGAAAAATATATCTAAGTATTTGTAGTGTGAAACAAAATAATTAGCATATAATATGAAGTAAGGCGGCCCACTTTCTGCGAGTATGCAACACGGCTAACTTCTAAATAGTTACATTCGACACGATTATTGTCTTTATAACCATTGTATTCAAATCGTCTAATGTATTTCCTAGCTAGGAAGCATAAGATACTGGTTGTTATTTTTATGTGATACCTTTATGGTATATTTCTAAGAGGTTCCACCTTACGTGCCGCCTCTAATAGCTGCGAGGACCTCGCTTAGTATTCATGAGTTTACTCTAAATATAGACGAGTAGGTATGCTTACTTTCAAATTCTTCACGATTCTAGGGATTTCTATCTTTTATCTCACCTAAGTAATAGTAAACGATGATGTGGTCGAACAATGTGCACGCTTACCTAAAAAGAACCTATTCCCCCAAAACTTGAAGACCCTTTCCCAGCTCTCGGGAAACACAGACCCCAGCAACGATAAATGATAATGATAATTGATCTTATTTCTGTAAGTAGGTTAGTACAAACACTTTTACACGTCAATCATATTTTAAAAATTAGATGAGGCAGCGTTTCCTATTTGACTACTCTGAGAAGAAAGGCGGAAAGAAACTCAGGGATCACTTTTAAAGTCCAGACATAATTTTGGTCAGATCGTGTGAAGACAATGTAGATTGGTGCCTGAAATGGTTTTTTGAGGAAAGAACCACCTGAGTGGACCTGTCCAGTCATTGTACGCATTTGTCAGCAATAATGCAGTTCATTTCAGAACGTAAGGACCTCAACGATTCGACGAACAATATCAAAGAAAGGATATTTAGGTAGGCCGCATAAATTAATCAAGCTGCCAGACCATGTAGATCGGTGTCTGAAATGGTAATTTGGGAGTTCTACTCCTTTGCATACACAACAAATGTGCCACGCTTTGTATAAGTGGAATATATCCACCATATATCTTCTTATATCACAAAGACAAAGGCTATACCCGATATATTAACGTTTTACTGTATCATTTAAGTATCGAAAAATTATAAATAGGTACCTACTATGAAACCCGCTGAATGTCTCCAGAATGACGTAAATCCTGCATTACTCACCTTCGTACCTCACCTTTATATTCGCGAGATCATAAACTTAGATTAAATGCATATTTAAAGATATTAACGCGATCATTTACAAGAATCGATCGTATCTTTACGAAAATATGCGACCGACGTCGAAATGAGCCGGCCATGGCTATATTTTCAAATAAAATTACGGCTTTATCAAAAACCGTTGCCAAGTGTACAGTTTACTGTCGAAATTAATACTTACTTAAGTCGGTTACCCTGAGATTGTTATCTTCTCTCTGAACCTGACACAGACCTTTTACATGTGTAAACAGCTGACATTGTAGACTTCAAACATGGATTTTGAATGTGTGGCTAGCTTTGGTCCATGCCATAACATAACATGTACATGCATGCTAAGAATATTAATTTTGTGCATATGACAAGAAAGAAGTTAAGTAGATATGATGGCTGTAGGAAGAGACAGACCAAAAAGACTCCTGGATGGAATGTATGTAAGATGATATTGGCTCGGAAGGAAGTGAATATATATTCTGATACTTAGAAATGAACCCTACTCCCGATTAATTAACTTTTCCGGACTTGCAAAAACACATCGTGAGTGAGACAACTGTCAAAATGTTTTGTCATTAATCTTTAGTTCGGGCCCCGGACTAATCTCATGTCCGTAAGTGTTACGGCGTAGAAAACGTCCGTAACTTCGGAAGAAACGACGTCCTTAGGGAGTAGGCCCCTGACCCGAATAAATCCGTATAGGTAAGGCTAGCCATATCATAATCATGATAACGTAGGCATACCTACGTAGTAGATATATACATGTAGTCCAGTAGGTAAATAATGATCACGGTAATGACAGCTCTCTTGTTTATTCTACACACTTAATTCTCTTTAATTCCATATTCCCATATCACAACAATAATCGCATACAATCATTTTATAAAGTACCTAAATAGTTTTATGTACACACAGCAGCAGGTCAAGTTACCACAAACTGTAAAATTTTCTCATTCGATTTTGAAATTAACCTTCAACATTTTGAGGTTTAAAATCATTTGGAGAAATTTGACAGTTTCGTATAACCTGATGTGCTGGGGACTGTACAGTCAAGGAACGGACATGGAACCATTTTATTAACAACGACATTTGCTCCAAAGCATTGTATCCACCGTATAGATACAAAACATAGTACCTATACAATTAATTTTACCAAAACAAAGTAAACATTTTGTCCCAAAACATCTATACAGGGTGTATAGACGTTTTGGGACAAAATGTTTACTTCACCAATGTTCACAGTGATAGTTCCAAAACAAGGTAAACAAGACTGACAACGTCGTTAGACTTATATCGAATGATACGTATTTATTAGAAGAACAAGAATATTATTTTTGTCCTCTTCATTGCATGCATCATTGACATGTGATTTGTATTCGATTTTTGATTTGAAAAACAAATTGGTAAATCAAGAATGTTTATAAAGAATGTTGCTTAGACTTTTTATGGTGGTTACTCACCTGGTATTCGCGTCGAATTAGCACTCCACGATTTGATTAAGAGCATTATTTACAATACTGCGCCAGATCGACACACTGACTAAGCATTCGCCTTTGTTACTGATCGAACTGTGAGCATTCGTACATGTAACATCGATTCAAGAGAGTAATGCTGGGTTTTCCGCCCTCACTGTTGCAATTTTACGAATTATACATATAATTAAAGGTATACACTGTAATGCACGCCTGGACGCATATTAAGTATTATACAAAAAATCTGAACTGTTGTAACATTACACGCAAATGCTCCCAGTGAGTGACTACCTTAATATGAAATCGTTATCTTGACAATAATAATTATGTCAATCTGACGCGTTAAAGTAAATGGCAATTATTTATGGCATCGCATTTTCAACTAAATACTTATTTCTAATACCTCCTCTCGAAGTTGACCTTTTGAATTGAACTTTTAGATTTGTTTACTTCGTCATTCAATTTTATTATTAGAGTACCTATACATATTTGTGAGATTTATACAGATTACCTTGTTTTGTCCATCTGTACCATACAGATGGTACAGATGTTTTGGGACTTTTACTTTGTTTTGGTAATATAATAGTATATTATGTTTTCTATCTGTACGATGGACACAATGTTATGGAACAATGGTTGCAGACATTAAAAGTGTTCGTTGTCCGTGTATACATTTTATTGGGGCTGACTGTACCCGAAGATGCTTTACTGCTTACAAAATGAGTAGACATTTTTAATACGGTAATGATTGTTACAAGTTCAATTTTCGTGGTATTACCACAATGAGAGAATGTCGAACATTGCACTTCAAGCTGTCACGCGTCCCTTGTACGGAAAATAATAAAATTGATCGAATCATGCGTACGTGCGAAGCATTCTCATTATTTATTAAACGATGAAATATCACTTATACGGCGCAAGCGACGGTAATACCATATTACATTGTTTTAAATTACATTTATTATGAAAATTATTAATGATTCTCGATGGACCTCTTTGAGTAATTGAAGGGACCTTGTAAAAGACCGGATCCCTACCTAAAAATAACATAATTTTTACAATAACCCTCGAAATGGCCCATGTAAGGTAATAAATGCAGAATACAACAAGACTTCAAGATATTCAAGAAACGAGAAGCGTTTATACATAATTATTCGTTTGTAGCATCACTAAAAACGTATTTTTTTTTATACCAAATAATATTACCGCTTCAGGGATAATTTGACAGCCGCCTTAATTTCCGGCAATAAAAAGTCTTATAATTAAAAATCTAAAAAAATTACGACCCTATAATTTTGGGCGCCTGCGTGGGCACTTGTTTATTGAAATCGTTCGATCTGCCATTAGTGTGGCGTTGTCGGTATAAACGAACCGCCGCGGGGCGTAACTAGCAAAAAATAATTGTACTTACATAATGGTTTAATTAAAAATGCGACCTCGCCCAATCTAAGACGCTATTATTCGTAGGTAGGTATTTACCGGCGTTATATATCTTCCGTTACACCACTTTAGTAAGTGGTCAATAAAAGTTACCAGTAACCTTCGGTAGATTGAAACTACACACATATCGAAATAATCCATGTTTTTACACTCTTGCTGCCATAAGTTTGGAGGTCTGCCGGATAATCCCCAGATGGACATAGGTACCTACTCGTAAAATGCGAATAGTGTGCGATACCAATTTTGGTGTTCTCGTATTGTTTTACTGCATTCCTGAGAACAGGTGTAAGTTTGAACTATAAAATTAACGATAGAAGGCCAGCTACTCCTTCCAAATACGAGTAAAAGTATTGCGGTTATAAATAAAGCATAACGTAATAATTGATTCTTAAGAAGAAGATACTGCACTAATTGTATCTACACTTACTCGTATTTTTATTGCAAAGGAAGGCTTTTGTTGGTAACAAAGAGTTGTCGACTTCTGTCCCGAAAATGTTTTAAATTATGGTAGAAGTACATTTCATCTTCATAAATCACTAAACACTATCAATTAGAAAACCAACAAGACATAAACGTATTAATTTAATAACTCATTATGTCTGCTCTGTAGGTATAATTAGACAATATTTATGATGTGTGTATTGATTAATATAAGTTTATAGAAGGTTACTAAACAAAATAAATTACACCATAAGGTAGGGTTTGATTGTTTAACCTACCTGGACCTATTATTGCGACTTAATAATAGGTCCTATCAATTATTGTAAGAACATTTAAGTATTTCGTTCACACCTGCTGTATTTATCACTGGGTACTTTTTATTTATGACCACTCTTATTGCTTGGAGTTTCTTGTCGGTTCTTCTCCATAGGAAACGACCAATTGGTACCGTGCACCTAGTTTCCGACGTTTCATAAGTGCCCATGTAAGTGTATGTCAAATAAAATATTTTGATTTTGCTAGTCGATTGTCAAATAAAATATTTTGATTTTGCTAGTCGATTGTCAAATAAAATATTTTGATTTTGCTAGTTGATTGTCAAATAAAATATTTTGATTTTGCTAGTCGATTGTCAAATAAAATATTTTGATTTTGCTAGTCGATTGTCAAATAAAATATTTTGATTTTGCTAGTCGATTGTCAAATAAAATATTTTGATTTTGCTAGTCGATTGTCAAATAAAATATTTTGATTTTGCTAGTCGATTGTCAAATAAATAAAATATTTTGATTTTGCTAGTCGATTGTCAAATAAAATATTTTGATTTTGCTAGTTGATTGTCAAATAAAATATTTTGATTTTGCTAGTCGATTGTCAAATAAAATATTTTGATTTTGCTAGTCGATTGTCAAATAAAATATTTTGATTTTGATAGTCGATTGTCAAATAAAATATTTTGATTTTGCTAGTCGATTGTCAAATAAAATATTTTGATTTTGATAGTCGATTGTCAAATAAAATATTTTGATTTTGCTAGTCGATTGTCAAATAAAATATTATGATTTTGCTAGTCGATTGTCAAATAAAATATTTTGATTTTGATAGTCGATTGTCAAATAAAATATTTTGATTTTGCTAGTCGATTGTCAAATTTATTCATGGAATATAACATCATAATTAATAATAATAATAAAATAATAATTTATGTATATACTAACACTAGGTATAAGGTACTTTACTAACACTACGGATCTCTGTTATCTGATTATTTGAAATAAATAACATCAGGCCTGTATATTTCGAAGGGTCAGGCAGTGGTGCACATAATAATTATATACACGGTGACATTGGAATCACAGTTTTGCTAGAACAAACGTTGTTCAGACCATGGTCTACAACCATTATATAGCATCCAATAGAAAAAAAACGTCATTGGTTTTCGAAAAAAACACAGAAAAAGCAATGTTAAAAATGTCGGGATTATCGTTACTGCGACGCGCGGCGCTCGCGTCTTGAATGCAATATCGTTACCGTGTCGTACTTATGAGTACTTTGATGTTACGGTTAATGTTTAAAACATTATTACACGTTTGACTAATTTGAGAACTCCTAGATCAGTTTGTTTTAATAACATATTTGATGCTGTAAAATAGTAGTAGACCATGGTCTGAACAACGTTTGTTCTAGCAAAACTGTGATTCAAATGTCACCGTGTATATAGTCCACCCAGTAGGCGAGCCTACTGCCATCAACCGGCACAAATCCAGACTCCGGGTTAATACTGAGAAATTCCAGATGGAAAAACCCAATGACACTGCCTGACCCGGGAATCGAACCCAGGACCTCATGCTCAGCTGTAGCGTTGCGTCCACTAGACCAACGGGGCAGTCGAGGTACATTAAATATTTGTTTTTTTAAATTCCGCCACGCCTTAGATTAAAAAACGTCCAAAATAATGATATAATCTATTTAAATATAATTTACGATCTTCACGTCAAGATCGATGTATTTACATGCTCTAAGAGTGAATTTGCAAAAATACTGTTGTTTATTTTATGTTTTAGTGTAGATTAGAGTAGGCTAAACGTTGTTGTTTTATATTTAAATATTGTTTTTTTTTGTTGAAACTTAGTACAAAAGCTATGATAAGTAGTACTAGTTTATTTTTTACGTTGTACATAGTTTTATATTGTAAATACTTAAGTTAGTTTTGAGAGCAAGCTATCGCATTAGGGACATACCTACCTGTAATGATAGTTGTAAGGGGGATTTTAATAAATAAGTAAATAATTTTAATCGAACTAATCATGATTTACAAATAGGAACTGAAATAACGTTCTAATTGCAGGAAATCGAAAAATTATTATAATTAATGACAAAATATAACATTAGTTTCTCCGCAACAGATTAAGTTTTCAATAAATATTTAAGTTTAAGCTATAAATCATGAGTGTCACTCTGGCATGCATAACTTTATAATTCAACTCGGCAAATAGGTACAAAGACGAAAAAAAAAATGCACGACTCTGATAAGAATGCACGAAATACATTTACAGCATTCCTTTTAGGTGTAAAAGTTATTTTGTTATGAAAATAAACATCGCAACTTCCTTATCACTGAATCACCATACTGGGTTTGTAATGCTGATGTTATTTTATAAACACACCCAGATATTATAGTTGTGTCGATCTATTACCTGCGCCTTGTAATGAAAAGGTGTTCATTAAAAATATGTAAATATATAGATAGATTTAGTTTCAATCATGATTTCAGGGTGTTCAGAAATTGCCAGTGTTGCGGGAAAGTCCGAGAGGGATACCGTGGCCCTTGGCACAGGCAACTGAAGGAACACGGTTGGGTTTTAGTCAGTAAGAGTGTGACACGCCCTCCCGCTCCGCCCAGAGCGGGAGAAGTTATTTGATGATTCCCACCCTCAAAAAAATAAATAAAAAAAAAGCACCAATGACGGGGTCCGCTAGGGCCGATGCCTGCTAGGGTTGCGGGAAAGTCCGAGAGGGATACCGTGGCCCTTGGCACAGGCAACTGAAGGAACACGGGTGGGTTTTAGTCAGTAAGAGTCTGACACGCCCTCCTGCTCTGCCCAGAGCGGGAGAAGTTACTTGATGATATCCCACCCTCAAACAAAAATAATATTAAAAAAAGCACCAATGACGGGGACCGCTAGGGCCGATGCCTGCTAGGGTTGCGGGAAAGTCCGAGAGGGATACCGTGGCCCTTGGCACAGGCAACTGAAGGAACACGGGTGGGTTTTAGTCAGTAAGAGTGTGACACGTCCTCCCGCTCCGCCCAGAGCGGGAGAAGTTATTTGATGATATCGCACCCTCAAAAAAAAACAAAAAATAGGGTGTTCAGAAAACATTTATTTGTCAAACAAAGGTTATTAAACATTATGAAGATCTTATAAATAGTATTAAGTGCGCTGTGCTTTGTCAACAATGACATACAAATATGTTATTAAAAATTAGTGTGTTGATGGGGTTGCAGCGCTGCTGCAGTGCTTCGCAGAGGCGAGAATAGATGGCTTTCACGCCATCATGCGCAAGCGTGGCGCTTCAATTATGCGCAGGGTACGCGCCAGCACCAACAACATCCTAAAGACTACCTATAGCAGATAGGTGGGACATCCTCACACTGGGACATTGGATACGTCTACATACCACTGTGGCGTAGTAATGAATAGTTTTCTGTTGTTTTTCTCGTAGATGTAATTACTAACACTAGTTTCTAAGTTTTGTGTTCACTGACCAAATGGACTATACGTTTGGGTCCGTTTTTTTATCTTTAATTCCGACCAGCATAGCTATTCACCACCGTCCGACAGCTATTTTCTGTTGGGGACGAGGCAAATCGGGTAACCACAAATGTGTCATTTACGACTCCGAAGACTGTCTAATGGTTGTGAATAACTTTGCTTATCTCAAACTCAAACTGAAAGCATTTATTTCAAATAAACCAATTAAAAACAGGCAATTTTGAATTGTCAAGAGGTCGGTCGGAAAAAGTAAAACCAAGGCGAAGTAAGAGTAGTTCCCTATAATAATACTCGTAATAATAATAATATGAGACAACATCCACACAAGGTCTTCAGGTCCCGAACTAGGCAGAGCCTGTACTGCGGTAACCTGATGACTGATATACAGAAGATACCCTATAGAGAAGATCGGGCAAGAAACTCCATGAACACTTTCAGTTGGGCACGAGTTGTACCAGAATTGCATCTACTTCTGTTGAAAAAATAACCAGTCAGCCACTTTGTTATCGCTTAGCTAAAAATACGACAAACATTGTTAAAGCTCTTTTAACAGATCTTTCGTAACAACGATGCTGCCTATTATTAGTCTGGGAATTTAACTCAGAGCACTAGACCGATAATCATCTTAATTATCAAATTGGTACCCTAATACAACTGCCATCTTTGGAGTTAAAATTACGCTTTAATTCAGAGCGACACCGTTGCGATCGGTACCGAGTTTATGACACAAACTACTTATCTATTTACCTACCTAAAGCTTGAGCAGGATATAGGCATTATAATGTTCATTGTTGCGCTTTAATAACTTGATTAGTGTTAGTGCAACTGTGTTAAACAACTAATGCAATAAAGTACGTAATCTATTTTCAATTAACTGTACATTGCAACAATATATTTCTAAAACATAATATCTGTTAATGCAGGCAGGAAATTCTAAAACGTATTCCCCATATTAAAACAGTTCTCAGTTAAAGCTAAAACTTACGAAGTTTGTGAAGATACTTTCTTCTCGTCTCTTTCGTCGACATCAAAAACTAATAACTCTGTGTATTTGCAGCCAGATAAGAGGAACAGACCGTACATTACATACAGTTCATATGCCTATCCCATATAACAAAATAGAACTCATGAGATCATACATACTGGCTCATCAATTCTCCTGCGTAGCGTGGTGACATAATTGCTACGAATCTTCGTAGCGTGTGCGTAGCTGCGTAGCGTTGATGATTTTGAACCCCTGTAAAAGGGCTGCACTGGCTGTTACGGTAGGAAGTAGGTATCAACCTTAACCATGGGATTTTCGAACTCAGCCCGAGTTCGAGAGTCCCGTCATTAAGTGAGCTTAGGTTGATGTGAAAGTGACCACCTCTCATTAGTTGGTATAGAGCAATCTTGGCGTGATACTGGCTGGCAAAGTGCTAGCACTAACTAAGGATTGTTTAGGGAACTCCTCTCACTAGGTTCAGTCAGGTTACAGTTTTCACGAAAAACAAACGGCGCCGGCTCGAACTACGCATACTTAATTTTTATTTTATCGCTTTTCGTCTGGCGAGATGGATTTCTAAAGCGGAAAAACAATTGCTGATAAACCACAAAAAACTCCAGTCAATCGTTTGGTAGGCCGCACGGGATTAAAAACCAGTATAAGCTGGCCGCTTATTCTATTGAAACTCTGTTGTACGCTAGACCAGCTCAAGGTCAGTATTAACACTGACGTGCGGCTCCTGCCCAATCTAGGGGGGCCAATCGCCTCCTGCCGGAGGCTCTACGCGGGGGTCGTGCGGTCCATGGCCCTTTACGGGGCACCGGTGTGGGCGCGTTCCTTGAGGCGGCGGCCAGTCCGCCGGTTGAACGCGCCCCAAAGGGTCATGGCCACCCGGCTGGTCCGGGGATACCGTACGGTCTCTGGTAGGTGGCGAGCCTCCTTGCCGGATTACCGCCATGGGATCTGGAGGCAAAAGTCCTCGCGCACATTAGGGAGTGGCGCGAGGAGGCGAAACGCTGGGGCGTAGCTCCGCTGCCGCGAGAAATCACGGTACAACGGACAGAGCTCCGGCGGGATCTCAGGGCGGCATGGAGAGTGCGATTGTCGCAACCCAGCGCTGGGCACGCCACAATTGCGGCGATAAGTCCTCTCTTTGAAGAGTGGCTAGAGAGGCGCCACGGCGTCCTCACCTTCCGCCTGATGCAGGTCCTCACCAGACACGGTTGTTTCGGGAGGTTCCTGTTCCGGATAAGGCGGGAGGAAACGCCCGGGTGTCACCATTGTGTGGAGGACACAGTGGAGCATACCGTGGAGGTCTGCCCGGTTTGGGCGGAGTACCGCCGTGTCCTCGTGGAGGCGATTGGCGTTGGCGATCTCTCGCGTCCGGCCCTGGTCCAGGCCATGGTACGGAGGGAGAGGGCTTGGGAAGCCGTCACCTCCTTCTGCGAAGCAGTAATGTTCGCAAAGGAGGAGGCAGAATGCGTGAGGGAGAGGCATAATTCGCGCCCTCACGCCCCCTAGCCGCCGCAGGAGACGCCCTGGGCGTCGGGAATCACAGGCCGATTCCCGGCCACCGTAGGCGTGGGCTTGCGAACGGCGAGCAATGGGCAGCTCGCCGTTCGATAAGGACCAGGCCCGGGTCGACGGCGCGTTGTGTTCCACGCGCGCCTCAAAGAGCTGTCAGCACCAATGACGGGATCTGCTAGAACCGATACCTGCTAGGGTTGCGGAAAAGTCCGAGAGGGATACCGTGGCCCCTGGCACAGGTAGCTGAAGGAACACGGGTGGGTTTTAGTCAGTAAGAGTCTGACACGCCCTCCCACTCTGCCCAGAGCGGGAGAAGGTATTTTATGATTTCCCACCCTCAAAAAAAAATATAAAGCACCAATGACGGGGTCCGCTAGGGCCGATGCCTGCTAGGGTTGTGGGAAAGTCCGAGAGGGATACCGTGGCCCTTGGCACAGGCAACTGAAGGAACATGGGTGGGTTTTAGTCAGTAAGAGTCTGACACGCCCTCCTGCTCTGCCCAGAGCGGGAGTAGTTATTTGACGATTTCCCACCCTCAAAAAAAAAAAAAAAGGCAGCACGGGACTAAAAACCAGTATAAGCTGGCCGCTTATTCTATTGAAACTCTGTACTACGCTAGACCAGCTCAAGGTCAGTATTAACATTGACGTGCGGCCTACTGTACTACTTATTATTGTTTCATCATCCAATTCAATGGCTGCTTGACCCACTGGTTCATTTTTTTTATTAATGCTTGGTGCATACTTGTAAAGTTCCTTTCTGCTCGTCTTATCTGACAAGGTAGACTAGTGCCCTTAGAATATGATAATAAGTATTAAACTTGCTCCACTTTTTTAAGTCTGTTTTATGAACTTGAATTTATTTTCATTGATCTCCAAAAAGGTATTTTACGTTCAGCGCGTAATCACGTTTTAATTATTGTCAGAATATTCGTTGTTGGCAATAATCAGATTACTATAAAGATACCAAATAACGTTTATTATTTTTCTATGAGAGAAACAAAATGATATTATGCATGTTTGAAGATGATGTTGCATCTTCAACTTAGGTAACCATTTCTTGCAGTATAACCCCAACAAACTAGCTAATTTCACCAAGAATTATCTTCATACAAAAAACGAATTCTGTTTAATATAATAAATTAATTACCTATCATTAGTCAAAAATTCGACCTACTACCGCTGTTACACCGTGTTACGCATAAATCTTCCTCTCAGCACTTGCACAACACCATAAATCATAGAATGTTTATAAAAGTGATCAGTCCCCTATAATTTAACGGAACTCCTTGAATTTGAGAACCAGTACTTAAGTCGGAGTAGTTTAGAAATGTCCATTGTGACCAATCATATCTGACCTTTAGAATAAATTTGCATCTGTACCCACTATATGTATGTATTTGTGGCTATTTACTTATGCGTGTCTAATGCTAAAGTATCTATTTAATTAGGTTAATGTATTTTTAAGAAATAAAAGCTTCCGGTGGACTTCGCTTGTACTATAATGACGAATACATAAATGACGTTTTGAATATGAATTATTAGCCAATGTATGTATGTACTTTATATTTTGTATAGAATGGGCCAAAACAAGGTCTTAAACCTTCATTTTATGCATGAAATTATCACCATGCAAATCTTTTAAGTAAGTGTTAATTTGATTATTAATTATAAGTACATTTAATAAATAAACAACACATTTAAAAGACACATTAGTAACAAAAGGAAGTAAAAAGGAACAGATGTATAATCAATTTCCTGTGACCTATGTTTATGTATGTATGTCGGAATAAAAGCAATCTGCGGGCAAACGGAGTGCCTTTCACACTTGACTCTTTTAGAAGGCGATTGACATTCCAGAACTCATTGCTGGCTACCAAGTTCAAGTGGTGCCGCGGCAGTCTGTCACACCGTAGCGTAACCACATATTTGATTGTAAACGAAGGAAATACTACACCGAAAGAGGGTGTCTTACTTAAGCAACTTGGGAAGATGTTCATTTGTTTTTTATTCGTGGTAGCATTCTTTTGAAAATTACAGGCTGATATTCATAATGAAATAGTACATCACTGCAGCGGCCAGCAAAAGAGGCATTGATGGACAAACGTGTAAATGTGGCACAACACAACACACGTAAGTCCATAAATGCCTAGTAGTTGTGGCCAAAGCTTGTATAGTACTTTTCTCAAATAACGCGCGGAAATTATAATACAATTAGTTTTAAAAATCAATGACGAACAACAATAATTTTTCTCGCGGTAAAGTGTGCATTTGATTTTTTTTCCAGTAAACAGCTTTCTATATATTTGCAAGCCAGTTCGAAATTTAAATAAAACCTTTGTTATGTTACCTCCTTGGTTGCCATGTTTCGGAGTAAAAGATCGTTCCATTTTTAAATTACACGATAGACATAAGTTTACTCTGTAATTTATTTGGCCGCTAATGGCCGAAATTAATATTGAATCCATGATCCAAGATATAAATCGATCGTCGATATATACCAATCTATGGATCGATCTCCAAACCGCGTCTCAATAACGAAAAAAGGCGATCCTGCGGTCGCTCAATCTGCATATATTTTGAAATCCTTTCCCTCTTCGTCATTCCGTTGTAAGCAAAATGTATAAAAATAGACATGGTTCGTTTTTTTTTTGTAATAATCAAAAAACTAAGCAAAAAGAGGCTTTACAATTTTTTTTTACGGACTTTTAATACATATATTTACCGAAGACGTAATAATTCTATTAATACGAAAAAGACGTGATAAAATTCAAAACGTGTTGGTTAAAAAGGAATGTCACGAAACGGCTAAAGCTAGGATGCGTTTTATTATCTGTGGCGTGGTATTTTTTGTTGTCATACAAGCGAAAGCGAAAAGTCGCCGCCGCCAAAGAAACTTGTTTTTTTTAAAAGCATTTTTTTTTTTGTTGATGAAACTCCATGATTTCTGATAAAAATATTATACATACTTTAAAAACAGAGTTCTTTGGTAGGTAGGTAGTACGTACTTACCTAGCTGTTTTTCTAAAGTACCTACTATTTGCAACTTACCTTAATGAAGTTACACGGACGAGAGGCATAATTTCAGTCAACAGTAAATTTACTGCTAATTTTGACAGCCTAAACCTAAAGGTAAACTCCGCATCATCCAGACTTTGCATGTAGTTCACCCTTTTAATTCTCCGCGAAGAAGCGCGTTGACGTCTTATTTCTTCACCAGCTTCACTATCAGTACTATCCCAATCCGATAATTGAGCCAGAACTTCCATATCACTGTCACTATCACTGGAGAATATCGACAGTGCCATTTTTCAAATAAAATCTGTGAAGTTAATCTGATATCCTACGAAATTCTAAGATTAAGATTTGGATTGTTTACACCGATCAAAACAGACGTTAAATTCAACGGATAGGTTATTGGCACACTCCAACTGTCATTTTCGAACAGGGGGCAATCTGAGGGGCAATTCCCGTATTTTTAAGAACGTTCGCATTCTAATCTCAGTGTCAATCTGTCAAAAATTGTATAGCGTTTACCTACATTTTTGACATTAGACTGTCGCTGAGATGAGATTGCGACTTGAATTTGAACGTTTTTAATTAAGGGAATTGGCCTTCAGAAGTCTATGATCCGTCCTCTCAAAGATCGACTGGTTGAAAAGATTGCTATTGCAATCTGTGGATCGTTTTTAGCTACACTTTACTACAAATCTGGATTGAATTTTCAATCTTAAATCTAGAGATATTGGATTAGATTGGTTATTAATTTCGGCCGTAAACCACGACAGATATGGATTTTCATACAACTTACGGTTACTCATTCCTCCGACATGTAGGCAAGTATTCAAGAGTTCCCTTCAAAATAGTTGAGCTGAATGGTGCTGATGCATACGTCATGTTCGTGAACGGGCGCCGTCAGTAGGCACTGGTCATGTCTTAGCTGTCACGGCTTATTTTGATTCCTGAATTGTTTTTATCTTTATTATGCGGACGCTTTTAACGTGCACGTCTTTCTACATCGTTCTCACATGTATAATTTCAACATGAATTATGTAACCACTATTTTGTAACAATATTTTGATTTAAAAGAGTGTCCATGGAGTTTCTTGCCCGTTCTTCTCCATAGGTACCTACTACGCTTTGGAATAGGCAACTAGCTTCATCTTTCTGACTGACCGACCCCTTGACAATTCAAAAGTGCCTGTAATCGGTTTATTTGAAATAAATGCTTTGAGTTGAGATTCCAAAAAAGCTTTTGGTGTAACAATGACAAAGGAGAATGACAACCAATGGGCCCCTTAGTTTCGGTGCCGTGTCAAGACTATTTACTTCTCAAAAATTAAGTCGTATTTTTACATGTTCAAGTTTTTTTTTATCAATATTCGTTTACCCTAGCATTGGAAAACATAATTAATATTTATTCTATTGAATATATATCATTTCCGCCATTAAAACTTAACCTGAATGTTGCCAGACGACAGACTATGTCCATTAAATAATTGTAATCGATTGGAAATATCGATATTTTACTAATCCACCGACTATAATGACCGGAGATAGACTACAGTAGCTTTTCACACGTCCTAATCTAGCTAACACTTATTTAACTGAGTTGGCGCGAAGTAGACGACGGGGGGGTCAAATAAAGAAAATAAAAGTAGTTACACTACACTACAGTTTCTTTAAAAAATAAAATTTAGTACCACAGACATTATTGTGGTTAGTACTCAGGTTATTACCCGTACCCTAAATAGCGTTTATAATTAAACCTATCTTTTTAATTATGAATATAATATTATTTATAACAAATCGATTTGGTAAATCGATTACCAAAATATTGACATGGTCACACTTAGACAAATCTATCTCATATCTGTCAAATCATTGCGTCAATCAAATTGCTGCGTGCCGTTTATTTTGCGTCGAATTGTATTAATTTCTGCGTATTTCCTTCTGTTCGTTACAATTTGAAGCTGTCCAGTTGAACGTTTGCGTTCCTCCAGTGGATTTGTTTTGAGATATTGGACTCTTGTTGTAGTGACAAGTGAGCACATTGACTCTTATTTGGTATAAGTGAGCCTTGGACACCTGTTTTACTCCTGCAAAATGTCTACACCTGGTAAACCTTCTTCTGAGATCCTCGGTAACACACAACTACACCGGTAAGTTTATAATGTGTAATTTTCAAGACTTATAGGTACGAACATTTAGGATGCCTATGTTTGGTCAATCAAGGGGTCAACTGTAAATCTCTATTATTTCCGCTATAACAGAAATTAACCTTTTTAGGCAGTGTAAGGTGATCTGTGAGAAAACCTAGACCATTGTAATGAGCACATGAATAATTAATGTACATCTATCTATTTAGGAATTCACTGATTTATTTTTGCTATCATTCCAGTTATTCTGATGACATCTTGAATGTTTTGTATTACTACAAAACCGGACATCATCAAGCACAACTCTATCC
This sequence comes from Brachylomia viminalis, assembly GCA_937001585.2. Taxonomy (NCBI): domain Eukaryota; kingdom Metazoa; phylum Arthropoda; class Insecta; order Lepidoptera; family Noctuidae; genus Brachylomia; species Brachylomia viminalis. The sequence continues at coordinate 10,276,180 of OW443314.2, forward strand.
CTCGTATCCCCTGCTCTTGGACACCTCAACATATAAATAAATATCGTCTGACATTGCACACAGCACCATCTAGTTCCAAGTTAAGCACTTAACACTTGTGTTATGGATACCAGATGGTTGATACACTACTTAAAATACATTTTTTTTTTTCGTAAATACATACATATTATAAATATACATCCATGACTCGGGTACAAATGTCCATATTCATCATACAAACATTTGCCCCTACCGGGATTCGAACCCAGGACCATTTGGTTTCGCTGACTACACTTAGCCACTGTAGCCACTACACCAAACGTGTCGTCAACATATGTTTTGCGTGTGCCATATCGATTGCAAGTCGCAGAACTCGTATGGTTTATCAAGACTGTCCTCAAATAAACATTATCTAAGATGGACACCCGCTCATCATGTAAGTGTTTTAATTGTGGCAGAATAACTATGTTTTAACTAATTCAACAAAAATAAATAGTATAAATACAATATTATATTTTTAGGTCTTGCATTTGGAACGAGTTTGTCGTGCTTGTTGGGAGGCTGCATCGAGAGAAATTCAGAGCCAGGCAGTTGGTGGCGTTAGCAGACCCACCGTGGAGTCTGCGCCAGTGACTGATAACATGAACGATAACATCCCAGATGCTGTGATTTCTGTACCACCTCCACTACCACTGCCGGTTCCGGTTGTGAATTTATTCACGGGGAACATATAAATGGAAGACATACGATTTTTCAAAACATAAACAGCAGTGCTCCCCGTCTAAATAACTTTTCAAGATTATCATTAATCGAGTTATAAGATTTGCTTTAGGATCTTACCAATTAAAACTGGCAAGATAGTATGGGGAGCATGTGCGGGCGAATGGTACCTACAGCGTTGAAATATGCAATGAATTAATAGAAGATTTGACCTTAATATTTCATGTCATAACAACTAGTTAGGGCCATAATTAAATCGAGACATGTAAGTAACAGGATTTATTACACATATTTATTGATAAGTAGAGAGCAACATATGACAAATTGTTTAGTGATTATTATTGTAGTTGCTTAGTTGCAAATCATACAGTAGGGTGCTGCGCTCATACCTATGACCGTATTGTGGTAATTAAGCTGGGGTCGTTTTAATGATATAAGCGCCCCAGCGCAATTTCTAGACCTATATTCCTTGAAGAATAAATATTTTACCGACTATTTATTGTTGTTTTTTTTTTTAAATTAAGTTAGCAGCCTTAGAGCAGCTTAACTTAACTTGGGACTGATCCGTGCGTTTGTTGTAACTTAGCCATGAGCTCCTCTAACCTAAGGCTTTAGTCGTAGGTAAGTATTTATTTTTAACAACAGTACCTAGTGGTGAGGGCACAGCCTACTTAACGCTGACTGCCGGCACGGCACGGCAAGGGATATTTGTAAGCGCAAGTACTTAACCTAAATAAAATCTAGGAAGAGAAGAAGTTATGTAGTATTTTCTTAATTCAGGAATCAATGTTAATACTTAAACAAAATTATTATTTTAATTTCAAATATGTTTAGAACAAAAAAAAACTTGTTTTGTCACCTCAATTCCAGAATCCAAAAACATACGATTTCTCTTAAACTAGGGTGAAAATTTGAAAATCGATTTCAGGATATGAAAAGGTAATTCTAAGTCTACAAAATAAAGTTAAAATCACAGTGACACGCGAAGTTTTTAAGGGGCCCAAAAGTCTTAACAAAATGGGCATTGTCCTTTAGTTACAAATCGATTCCTAATTTATTGAGTTAAATTAAACATTTCTCTTCTACCAGTTTTTGAAGGAGAATTTATTTAGAAAGTGGTCAACAAACGTGCTTCGTTCGTCTGAAAATGAGACTAAATTGCTTTTCTTAAACACTGAAATATTCAAGCAATCATTTCAAGCATTTTAATATTAAATGCACTTATACGCTACGACTTATTCAATGTCAGTTCGGTACCAAATTATTAACCGTGCTGTAATCATTTGTTTCTTTTTATTCGTGATATTAGGACATGTTTAATAAATTGATTTTGTTCGATTTCCTAGCTAGCCGTTGCTTGCTGTTTTGTTCGTGGATTCTGTGTTATGAGACGAGGAATTTTAATGAAGGTGTAGTTACCTGGTTATATATTAGCGGAGCAGCACTTAATATGGGAGGCAGGTGGGAGTTGGTTCATGTTGATTGTTAGCGCTCGACATAGAAAAAGCTGGATACGTAATAAGTACTGATTTATGATGGATAGACTAGAGAGTATCGATATAAGAAACTTCAAGCTGATCAAAGTCGGGTTTTCCGGACGTGAAAATAAATGTTTTGCTAGATTTTGCAACCCTGGCTCTATTTTATACTTAACCGTAAAGTACCGCCGGGCATACATGGGTAGGTACCTATGTATGTTTAAAATAGGACCAGAGTCAATTTCTTTCTATTTACTATACAAATGAATTGTATGCCACGTCTAATACCTAAGTACAGTATTAGTCTTTTAATTGGCTATGGACTGATTAGGTACCTACTTATTTGTTGATGAATATGGTTCGCGACCGTAACAAGTACCTATGTATTTACAGAATTATAATCATTAAAATCATCAATACAACCCACTAAGCTCATAATATAATCCTATTGATTGATATTGTATGAAATTTTCGTCAATAGATTTATATGAACTTAATCATAAAAACATCCCTCATGTTTTTATGATTTTAATGATTATAATTCTGTAAATACATTCTTGTTACGGTCGCGAGTCATATTTTGTTCAACATACAAACTAACACTGACCTGCAAATTGCAAAAAACTTAATAAAATTTGAATTTCGCGGGCTACCTGGCGCTTCCCCTTCATATCGAAGATTACCTATATCTAGAAAGAATAACCAATAAATTATGAAGTAATTAATCATAACGACTATAAATTGATCACGTCTACAGAACCTGCTGGCCATGCAAGGCAGCTGTACCTGCTGCCCATGCCATGATTTATCTTACATATCATGCAATAAACACCGTAGTATGTTTCCGTTAACATTCTGGTAAAACATTATCGGTTGCCCCCATAAAGAAAGCAGTGAAAAAAAATACAAATTGCGTCAAAAAAAATATTGTTTCCACTCCTACCATAGGCTTGTTGCTACGCTATTTTTTTATCTAATACCACTTGATTGGATTCCTTTTTACTTTATACTTTTTCAGTAATATCACTGAAATAATTTTACAATTTCAGAAAACCTATTTTGCGAATAAAAATCTTTATTAGTACCTTGAACTGTTATAATATTTTAATGCCAATAAAACCATTTCAAATAAATGATTCTGATTCTAATAACATAGACGGACCACTTCTTATACTTTGTAGACCATAGACAATTTAACCTCATTATACATACCTACTCCTATTACCCGGCACGAGTTCACGGTAAGGCAATAACAGATCACTCCATCTTCAACACATTTACATAAATAGAATATACATTTATGCACTTCTTCTGAAAAGCGACCGTTGATCGTTTGGAATGCAGTTTGTTCTCGTGAACGAAGGTTTGTTTGAATCGCAATAAATTCAAAGCTTAAATAACAAAAACTTGGACTTAATAAAAACTGCCTTTACGTGAAATAAGGCAAATTTTTTTAATGAAACAGGTAGTAGACAAGGAACGAGGTCGATTCAGTAATATGCACATTATTGTACCGCAAAAATAGAATATAAAAATATATCATAAATAAATATATAATTGATTATTACAATCAAAACAAACTTGCTTTTCTCTTCATCAAAATTCACTTTAGGTAGGTATTACACAAGATAATGCGATTACAATTAAATTCAACGTATAAGTATTAATTAACACGATCAATCGGTATAAAATATAGGTACACAATCTAGCTCAAATGTTGCAAATTTCGTTTCAAAGCTGGATCGGATTTTCGTATATTTTGCGGAACATCTTTCAAGTACAGTTTTCAAACATTTTTAAACAATCTAGTCTTAGAAACTTGCAATATTTGCTAGTTAATGTATCCGAAAAGCGTCTATCGTTTTCATTTAACTACGAGTATATAATATTCATAACTAGCTGACCCGACAGACGTCACGGCCAAAGGGTGAGTTCATACAAAAATGTTATGGAAAAAAGTACGTTCAGTTTTTCCCGAATTTGAAGAATTACCGAGAAACTTTTCCAATTTGTCTTTCCATAAAAAACTAATTCGATAAATTACGAACATTTGAAAACAAAGCATAGCCAAGTCGGTTCAACCGATCGATGCGATTACCATCTACCAACGAACAGCTTTTAATTTTTATTCTATCTAGATAGATACGAGTACATATAATTATATCGTCACTACCAGCATGTGAGCATTAACTTCAGTTTCAACATTTCAGCATTATCAATACAAATCAAGCTTCTAAGTCAAAGTCAAATTAACATAATCATACTCTAAATATTCCCCAGCCTTGTACCGAACTCTAAACTAAATCAACATCATTTGACATAATGCCGCAACAAATATTCTAAGGCTGCAGAAAATTTATAAAGTAATACATTATACGCAAGAATTTGGTGCGGCCGAGGTCAGAGATAGACAGATAGGAACATAAAATATACCTGTGCGTTTTACGGCAACTTTAACTTTAGGCACAGGAGTCAATAAATTATGATATGTATGTCAGAATGTACCCATTCTCAATCTATCTGATGGCTTTGTTGAAGAAGTACATAAAGTCAAAATGGTTGAGCTGAATGGTGCTGATGCATACGTCATGTTCGTGAACGGGCGCCGTCAGTAGGCACTGGTCATGTCTTCGCTGCCACGGCTTATTTTGATTCCTGAATTGTTTTTATCTTTTTATTACGGACGCTTTTAACGTGCACGTCTTTCTACATCGTTCTCACATGTATAATTTCAACATGAATGATGTAACCACTATTTTGTAACAATATTTTGATTTAAAAGAGTGTCCATGGAGTTTCTTGCCCGTTCTTCTCCATAGGTACCTACTACGCTTTGGAATGGGCAACAAGCTTCATCTTTCTGACTGACCCTTGACAATTCAAAAGTGCCTGTAATTTGTTTATTTATTATTTTAAATAAATGTTTTGAGTTTGTGTAGTGAGTGAGACAATGGAGAAAAACCGCGGGAACAGACAGTGTGTAACAAAAATATGTGAATAATATTGTTCTGGGTGTGCGATACTTACACACACAACAACATTTTTTAATTAAGACGCTAGTCTTGCCCCGATCCTGATCCTGATCCACTAGCCTACATTAATGTTGACAAACGCCTGACTTAAGTCGGGCAACACTCAGTTCTCGGTTTTCTCCGTGTTTTCAGCTCTCTTCTGGTTTCGAAATCCAACCCTCACTCATTTAAGTATCAGAGATACGATAAAGACGCCATGCTGATGATCATTCAATAACAGTCACTATTATTCTCTCACAAAATCGGTGATTTTAATGTGGAGAAATATGCGTATTAGTGCTTTGTGCACTAACTCCGTTGAGAGCACCGAGTCCCCGCGTGTACAGTGACGGTGGCCGTCGTCCTTGTCGGCATGACGCTGCGCCGGCGCACCCGCCCGGTGGCTGCAGGTCGCAGGGGGGGAGCCAGAGACAATCAGACAGACTGCTTGCTTGTATCTAGGCGCGTATGTCACCGATACAATTAGTGTGCAAGGAAAACTTTCCATGTGTCTATCGGATACTGGATTCAGTAGTAGGTAGGGTTGGTAGATAATAATATTATAATACTTATGAATGCCCCGCTGCAGGGCAAAGGTAGATACAGAAGGCGTTGATCACCACGCTTGCTCAAGACGGGTTAGCTATTTCAGATGTATATTAAGTCCGGATTTTCTCATGATGTTTTCCTTCACGTTTCCTCGTCAATTATATCCAAGATAAATTCAGAAAGTACATGAATTGATAGAAGTGTTGATTTTTCTGATTACTGCAGCTATATTTGCCTTTTCTCATACTGCCTAGGTACTGAAATGGTTTATCGAGTGGCCTGAAAGAAACAATAAAAAATATCGAAAAATAGAATTAGACATAAGTACGTTGTATGTTTTGACTTCAAATCAATCTAACCTCAAAATCGCCCTTGATATTCATGAAATATGAACTACAACTGCAGCAGTATATCATAAAGGCTGTCATATTTAGAACTTTCCATTTAGGCCATTAGGCAACCCTACAGTGAGTTGACCTGGCGCCCTTGGTACCGGTCACGTGCCACTCGCGCTTGGCGAAAGATTATGAGACTGGCTTTTACCCGCTAAGGCACAAGATAGGTATATTATTTGCGAGCTTAGAGTACGAATAAAGACAAGTGGTAATGTAGTCATGAGAGCGGGCGTATGTTTTTCTGTAGATAACATCGATCTTTCTGGAAAAGACGTCGTTAAAGGCAACAAAGGGAGTAGGTGTGACAAGTGTATTTGGAGTACTGTATGATGCTATGCTGTTGAACAATTTATAAGCTGGCAACCACAAAGAACTTTTTCTATATTATTTATACCCATTACATAACCAGCCTAAAATGTTCCCACTGTTGGGACCTCTACACACCTCTAGGTTAGAGGGAGTGGCCGTAATCCACGACTCGGGCCCATTGCGGGTTGATAGATGTCACATGTCTTCGAATTTTTGGTTCTGGGACATGCCGGTTTCCTCACGATGTCTTTCCTTCACCGCTTTGAGAGCAGTGGTGATGAAATAATCTACCCAAATTAAAGCTCCTGTCTTAGTTCGAACCTACAACCTACAACTCGTAAGTCACGGCCGTTACCTCTGGGCCACCACTGCTCTCTGGGCCACCACTGCTCGTAATAAGGGTAAACCTGAAATCATTCTACACGCCCGTTCGAAGATTATCACTAACTTGTTGTAAATTTCTTAGGCCCCGTTCCCAGCCTCGAGCGATGTGACTTGCGTCAAGCGATATACGCACGCGTCATTTGTTCCCGTCCGTCGCTCCGCAAGTCGAGTCACGGTGGCTCGTCGCATGCTCTAAATAACTTCTTTCATTTGTTTTTTCCGCAGTCACTGTCGCAAGTCTCGTCGTGGTACTCTGACTCGACCGCTCGTCGCATGAACGTGTCGTTCGATTGGTCGTTCGTGGCCATGCGACTAGGTATATCTCCAGTTCTTTAGCAGCTGACCGATCAAGTCGATTTAGGTTAAACTACTCTCTACAGCTTGTCAAATTAATACTCTTACAAAGCCCCACATTCCACACCTTATTGTTTAATGAGCAGAAACATGGAACAATCCCGCTGATGACTGAGGTCTTCACGTTAGGTCACGATCGCGTCGTGAATAATATCAATAATATCGGCACAGGGTTAGCAACATTTCACAGTTGTCTTTATCGTGGTGTAAGTACGTAATGAGCATCCTGTCAATTTGTGAGACACTTGTTAAATGTCATCAACATCTCAATTGGCTTGGAGATTGATGGGCTGTTGAACGTAAATACATAGCCAGAAATCGTTCCTCAATTTCTTTTGATAAAACCCACACTGAGGGTGTAGTACTTCCTTATGAGACGATGCGAGAAATGGTTATGATTAACATGAAGCTTGACAGATTGGAAGGTTGGTTTTTCCGGTTTGACCACGTTTGAAATTAGTGCTTTTGTTCACGACAATTATTTGCATTGCGATTCTGTAACCATCTCACCGTGAAAACTTAGGTGAAGTGAGCGTGGAGTGAGCTGGCAGTGTCATCCCACTGATGCTAGGGATTGACAAAGCATTACATTTATAATCATAATCGAGATTTTAATTATGTTTTCTAATGTTAGTTCTGTTGATCATTTTATATTATTTCAAAGCTAGTATTTATGTGTCTAAATAATATTACTTCGAGTTCTTTTTTATAAAACAGCAACACAGAAATTCAGACAGAAACTAGTTTAGGAAATCAAAAGAAAAGAACTTATTTGAGTTTCTAAATTAATTTCTGTTTTGCTGTTTTATTTAAAAAAAAACCCGTAAATAGTAATTATTAGCCACTTAAATACTAGCCTTGAAATAATATAAAATGCTCAACAGAATTAGCATTAAACAAATAACTCGATTATGATTGTAAATGTAATGCTTGGTCAATCCCTAGCATCAGTGGGATGGCACTGACAGCCCACTCCACGCTCACTTCACCTAAGTGTTCACTTCACGATGACATTTTTACAGAATCGACCTACTGGAGCGGTTCTACTTGATTTAAATGGGACGTTTTTGAACCTGTATTGAAAGATGAAATAAAAAAAAGTTACATCATACCTTGACTCGAATCCAAAGCAAAAAATATTCACACTCCCACTCCGAAACATCGAATGGGACCTTCAAGCCATGTCAACTTACTGTCAAAACTATACCGTGAACCGCGACCCAACACTCTATTATAAATATTGATTAACGTTTTAGTAAGGTTTCCATAACGCCCTGACAAGAGTAATGTGCGGCGTTTAGCTAAAACGTAATAATCATAAATTCGGCGCGCGAGACATTCTAGCTTCAGCTTATGTTTCAGAAATAATGCGAGCTGTCACGGCCCGTGATGGTGACGCATTTGCCGAACGCTAGACGGTGTAAAGCTGAGCACTCACGGATAATAAACCACTAAGACTAGGCATTTCATCAGAAGGCAAAGAAAACGAACATTTTATTTGAACAATTTCATATAAGGCCAATATCAATTTAGTGCATAAAAATCTATACCTTTCAATCTTGACTAATTAGACACAATTAATAAACTAGATTATTGTAAGTAGTGCGCGCGACCAATAAGCGCATCAATAAGTTTGATCATGGCCTGGTCACACAGAATCATATTTTGCATGAAACTTATTAATTATAAGTGGTTCATAACATCCGTGCAAAAATCAAGTACAATTACATTGAAAACCATCGCAATTGATAAATGGTATGACAGGTCGGATTCTCCATACTTCATTACAATTAAGGAATTTAAAGGCCAGGTCGCATGTTTAATACGCAAAAGATTGGTTTCCCATAAAAAAAAAACTCTACTAATATTACGTTGAACAAGATTTACAAAACAAAGGTACAACTAGAAAAATTACAACTCTTAATAATAGCCGTGTACCTACCCAATTTTTTTCTCATAAAAGCCTATCATATTTTTGCCTAACTATCAATAGCTATAATTATAAAGAATTTCTGCCCTATTATTCAAGAACTATCATAGTAACAGCAACTCGTAAAATAGGAAGCAATAAGAAATATAGATTAAAATCTTTCTTTTACTGTTATTTAGTCTTTGACGACTTGTAAACCTTAGGTCTGGTTTTCTCAATCAAAGCCAACGCACGCACTTTACGTAGTTATGTAAAAAACGCGTAACTCCTACGACTTAGCATCGTGTGCACCACGCTTAAGGTTAACAACAATTAGATACGGATCACGAACCCGCGCGAGAGTTGATACACATTACGTTCTTGACATATCCCTGACATTTACCTATTCCTCTATGGTTCGTATCAACTGTCATATTTAATAGAACTATGTGACTTGTGTGTGTTACCGTACTTCCTGTATCAACTAGAAGGTTGTATGAAAGTCTATTCAATATTTAATGTTTTAATAATTAACCGTTCTGTTGAAGGTCTTGTTTCAGTTTTTCTGAGTAGTCTCGATCTTAAATGGCGCCCTTATTCATGATATCATCGGATGGCGAGGTCGAAGGCGCGTTGGACAAACAATAATAAAGTCTGCCGAGATTGGGTTTTTGAAGTTAACCATTTCTCTTCGTTGGTTCCAACGACTTGTGGGGTGAGGAAGTGCTTATTCAATTACTTACCTATATTAATGCTGAAGCCTTTTAATTTAGTTTTGACGATTCTTTTGTTTATTTAATTAACATTTTAAACTTTCCACATCTGAAGGAAACCATTCCATATTTGAATGAAAAACGAATCAACGTTTTCGATTTATAAAAATTGAAAACAATAACCTTAAAAGCAGAATCGAATAAAAATAATGTGTAAGTAAATGGCCAGTAATAAAACCCACCAATACCAACAGTAGTAATAAACCACATTCCATGAAATTAAAAGGCAAATAAGAACAAAAAACAGAACAAATATGTCACTTTTGAGCGGAAGCGTGAACTATGCAAGTGGAAAATGCAGACAAGTTTGGTTACGACTACTGGTTTTATCGACCCAAACTATTTTGTACCAAATACATTGCTCTCCAAAACTAGCAGTAACAAATATACCGCTGAAGTAAACCAGACATATGTGTTTCATAAAGAGTTGAGTTTAAAGAATCGTCGTCATCGTCACGGTATTGAAGTTTGATAGTAAAAGTTATGGGTTAGTAACCGGAGCGGATTTTGTACTTTTTTTTGCAAAGAATGAGGAAACAGTAGCTCCAAGTAATTAAGTTAATTATATTATCTTAGAACATTACGACTATCGTGATTTTAATCATAAAATTGAGGACTAAAATAGATATTCCGTAGTCAATGATTGATTGATTGATTTGCATATAAACCTACAATAATGTAATACCTATTTACTTAAGGCTCCTGCAAATAGGCGCGACACGCGACGCAAATCGCACGTGACACAAAGGCACCGCTCGTCGCGCGAGAGGCGGTGCCGTTGTGTCGCGTCGCGTGTCGCGACTGTTTGAATTAGATACCTGCTGTCTAAAATTTTTGTGAAGTATTGCAATAAAACTCTTAAAAAGCGTTTCAAGATTGATGCATCATCACAAAAGAATGTAATCTCAGTTGGCTTTCTTTTACCTATGAAAAGACATTCATGAAAAATTGGTCATCTACTCCTAATCATCACATGACTAATAGATGAGTTGCCAATTTTTAAGTAAAACAAAACCAACAAACAGTTTTTAAGATTGAAAAAACTTATTGATTGATACTAGATAATTATGATCTATTTGAGATTAAAATCAGTATATACCAGGGTAGAGAGAAAGTCTGTTCGTACATATTGTTCAACGTCATGTCTGAAAACTAATTACATGACTGATTGCATGTACTTTGTCTGTACGATCGCGCCGCTAACATGCGTGAAATATATATAACGAAGGCTTTAGTCACAGTTATAATTTTAATAATTATCCTTTATTGCACAGAACAGTAGGTAAGTACGAGTACACTGAGAATGCAAGATCTGCAGTCGGTATTTAATAAGTCCCTCGTCATTCTGAAATGAAATCAAAACTTTCATTATTATTGTATTTATTGACATCTTTTGAAATTGCTCGTTGTACTTTTAAACGGATTTTATGAAATTAGATTCGGAATAATTAGTTATGGAACCTTAAAAAGTGGTATCAAATTAGATAAAAACATACTCAAGTAGAGTATGTACTTATCTAATTTGATCACTTTTGAAAGGAAAAAAACTGAACCCTTATAGGATCACTTCGTTGTCCGTCTGTTTGTCAGTCTGTCAAGACCCTTGTTCTCTCCTTGGAGCTCCAAAAATATCAAGCTTCTATACATATAAACGCAATAAAAAAATACGGCAATTTATGCGATTTATTTTGATACTCGCTAATAAACCAAAAATTCCCGTTGACCTAGAATCATCAAATTTGGCAAGAAGCAAGGTCTCACAGCCCAAGTAAAGGAAAAAGTCCGAATATCGTTAATTAGCAGTTTTATCACACAAAGAAAATGTGATTACTAACCTACATTTGCAGTAGGAGAATTGACCGTGACGTATATAGAAGTATGGGAAACATGTTTTTCAACTGCAATGTGAAATTTGTTTTTGGGATAAATTCCTCCCAACTACGGAACCCTTTAATAAGTTCGACACGCACTTGGCTGGTTTTATTTCGATCGGTTTAACTATAACGAAAAGCTTTTTTGGTGAGAGAGACTTACACTTACAACTTATATGAGATTTATAAATGCTAGAACCCTTTGATGGCTTCTATTTTCAGTAGTAGAAGAGCTTTGGGAGATCCAGTGGACAGAAAACGCGATGAAACGCGTGCGGAACCTATGAATAAGCGAATCTGGAAGTTGACTCAACAAAGTACCAGCTTATTGTTGTCCCACTGCAGGTCAAAGGTATCTTTGATTATATCATAGATTACCACACTTGCTCAAGACGGGTTGGTGATTTCAGACTTATATTAACAATAAGTCCAGAAGGCCAATTCCCATAATTAAAAACGTTCAAAATCAAGTCGCAGTCTCATCTCAGCGACAGTCAAATCTCAAAAATGTAGGTAAACGCTATACAATTTTTGACAGATTGAGACTGAGATTAGAATGCGAACGTTCTTAAAAATACGAGAATTGCCCCTCTGGTGTCCTTACGATGTTTTCCTTCATCGATGATAAAGAAATATTATTAATAATATTATTATTATATATTTATTATTTATTTCCTTCATAATGCCCAATATAAACTCAGAAAGTACATAATATGACTTGATAAAGCCTCATTGGTGCTTCCCGGATTTGAGCCCACTGCACCTCGTTCATGAAGGCGAGGTCTTAACCATTGGGCCATCACGACATCACCACAACAAAAGCTGCTATTAAAATATTGATAAGTAGAAACACCACAAAATCTCACCTAGTACGTGTCGGTGTCGACCTCGCTGGTCATTAACAAATCATCACTCAATAATAATAATAATCCTTTATTTCAGGCAACTAAGGCCCATAAAACACTATACATATATAAGCATATAACAATAACTATGAACTAATACATATCTAAAAGTAAAGCCTACTGCACACGAAGTGACGGCGTCGAGTTACACTGCGAGGTGTCGCGTAGCCGGCCGCGGAAACGCCGATACAGCACACCTTTCGGCCAAAACTCTTCCTTGAGGAAGGTCATCAAATTGTTAGTAGGAACGCGAACGACTTAGAACCACGAAGGACTTGAAATTAGTGTCCGGGCGCCCCTCCAACTTCTCCACCCTCAAGGTCCAGTTGGTCTTCACCTGTATGTACTCTACGATGTCCTGAGCCTTAATACCTACTGGGTGTCGTTACATCAGTTATATGCTACATAAACAGCTATTATTTAGTGGTGAAACAATGAATCATTCCCGACTAATTGTGCTTTGCGCTACACTAGACAACGCTTCAACATACTTACGTACATGATAGGTAGTTAGGTGCAAATAAACTAGATTTTTAATACTTACATTGTTTATAAAAGTATTTAATTTATGAAATAATTTCAGAACTCAGGAGGAATTAGGTTGATGCTGAAAGGCAATAGAAAGAGCTGAAAGAAACAAATCATGTTAACTGAAATCAATGATTGACCATACACGAATTGAGAATAATAAATCAATCAAAAATCTACACATTTGTGTATTTGGAAGTCAGATAAAATTAAAACAAATCATGCGCAAGGTTTATTTATCTTTAAAAAATATAAATTACTTTAAAAAAAATTAACTTATGTACCAAATTATAATTAAAACATAAAATTAAAACAAGGTGATTAATTTAAAGTGAAAATAACTCCGCCAGACGAAATTGAAAGTCAATAACAATATTCAATAAAGCAAAATAAAAAGATACGTGATTGGCGGGTATTCTCCTACGCGAACAGTGTAGAATTATCGTAGCACAGCGGGGGCGATGCGCGTGCGTCCCTCGCTGAACGCATTACTGTCACACTTCACATAAAGCGATTACTGAGCGACAAGCCTTGAGCTGCCCAAACGATGAGTTCAATGGCTTAAACGTTATTCATTTTTATATCGATGTTATCATTGAAGAAGCGTTTTCGTTTACTGTTTACTCACTATATTGCGCGTGACTCCGCTTGCTTGCTACGTTGGTCTCTCAAAGAAAATTGAAAGTGAGATGGGGAAGATTATGTACCTGTTTATTTTACTTTTATTTAACTTATCAATCGTGCCATTTATTTACCTACCGTTGATAACGATGCGGATATAAGTATGTTGATTCCTAAACTTGTACCATATTGTATTACTTTTTTGCATTGATGCCCAGTGACTAGCTAGATAACCCTCTTATCACACCACATTACATAAAAGGAAGCTCATGATTACCTTTTGTTTATTTAATTTATCTGGTAGTGACCTTATTTGGCAATTGATTGTTCCAACGTCCTAAGATGTCTATCATTGGTAGAATAGCATTTTGTAAAAACAAATAAATACTTATTTATGTGTGTGCCACAATAAGTCCTTTCCCCATTTATAACTATAACGATTTGAATTACTATTATTATTTTATCCCGTAGCTACGAGGGGTCTACGAGACTACGAACTACGCAGATTTGAAAAAGGTCTCGATTGTTATAATTTAATTATGAAGAATATATGTATACAAGGTGGAGAGGAAAATAGAACAAAAAGTAGTTTTAGTTATTTTTTCAGCCGTGTTCTCCTTCCGAACCGGCTCCGCTGGCGGCCTCGACGGCCTGAGTCCGCAGCACCTTAAGGACCTTATCTGTTCAGGCGCCGGGGCCGCTGGTGAGTTGCTCTTGAAGGAGCTTACGGCTGATTAACCGTATGCTCTCCGGCAAGGTGAACGAGGCCGCCATCTACGTTACGTACGGGGGAAATCTATGCGCCCTGCGTAAGAGGGATGGCGGCATTCGTCCGATTGTTGTGGGAACTACTTACCGTCGTATGGCAGCCAAGATTTGCTGTAAATTTTATGGTGAGGTTGCTTCGGAAAAATTTCAGCCCCTCCAGCTAGGATACGGCTCCAAAGGGGGCTGTGAAGCTGTCGTACACGCCTTGTCGACCTACCTAAATTCTGGCAAAAGAGAGGTCATCCTGAAGGTTGACATAAAGAATGCCTTCAATTCTGTTTATAGGGACACCTTGCTGGCAGAAACTAAAAAAGAAATACCCCAAATCTATAGTTTCCTTTGGCAATGCTACCATCACTACCATGGGACTGCTGTATCGGGACCACCTTCTGGAATCTGCTGTTGGCTGTCAACAAAGTGACACCCTCGGGCCAGTGATTTTTAGTTTAGCCATTCACCCATTATTCGACAGCTAATTGCCAAATTTAACATTTGCGCCATCACATCTTCCTGACTCGGTGTTCTGTGCTGGCGCTGCTTCTGCGGCTGCGGAAAACCTCAAGCGGTGAAAGTATAATAACCATATCGGTAGTTATATTTTTGAGCCGTTTGGGGTTGAAACCCTCGGGCCGTGGGGTCCGAGTGCTCACGGTTTGTTCAAAGAAATCTCCAAACGGCTTGTTGACACTTCCCGTGACCCAAGGACTGTCCTTTACCTACCTTGGCCAGAGGCTTGGCATTGCCCTACAATGTGGCAATGCCGCCAGTCTCTTGAGTACATTACCAGTCGACAGCGATGCGGAGAAATTTTTCGAAGCCATATTTTGATTTGTTAATAGTTTTAGTTACTTTAGGTTATTATATTTTACAAAAAGTTAAACTTCGTATATAATGACGTTTCCAGTCTACATACAAAAATTCAATCGAATATATCCAATAGCTTAGTCGATAAAAATAATCAAAGATTAGCAAAACTCATAGTCGGCCCATCACTACTGTTTAGTTTGTTTGAAAAAATCACTTTTTGAATTTCGATGTTAGGTTTTATTTGATAGTTACAGAACAATCCTATGGATTCATATTGTCAGTGTTTTCATTTATTGTCGACGCCGTGTCCACATTGCATAGTAACCTGACTGACATAAATAAAACTCAACCCCCTCTCCACACGTAGGTAGAGGAAGACGATTATGGGATTTTATGTGAAGAGGAAGGATTCACCCAACCGTCTATGTCCAAGTCAAACATAGGGTTATGCTATAAGACTGGAAAGTTAGCAACAGTCAGCAATAGTCGTCACGGGCTGATAATTATGAAATCACAATATCCCTTTTAAACCGACTTTTAAAAAGGAGGAGGTTCTATGTTCGTCTGTATGGATTTTTGAAGTGAATACTTCTTTAGGCGCGTTGAGCACTTTTTGGGTGAACAAAAATCATGGAACTCGCGTCATCGTCACCGAACGCTTTCCATGAGTTATATGTATACTGTGTATACATGTGTACTTTTTGGGTAAACAAAAATCATGGAACTCGCGTCATCGTCACCGAACGCTTCCATATATAGTTTTATTTTTCTTCTAAGTATTTTGTGAATTGTATCGTCGAGCTATTAGATTATTATTTTCGAATTAATTTTGGTTTATAAATTGTATGTATTTTCATCGATATTTTCATGAATTGTGAATTGGTAGAGGAAGCTTGCGCGGTTGTCCCATATAAATTTTATTAACTTTCCTTGGGTAATTTTGCTCGACTTGCTTAAATAATACGAATTAAGACTTGACTTTGTGTATCTTGATAATGTTATAAAACTTCCTGTCATTGTAATTGTTTACATATTATCAAGTATACGGCAAACGAATTTTAAGTGACAAGGTAGATAACACAACAAGAAAGTTTTTATTTAATTTATTCAAATAAATATCTAATTTTATAACGATGCCTTAAACGTATATATGTAGTAGTAATATTATGGCATATATATTCGCATAATTATCTTATTGTTACTACTGTTACATCAAGATAGACATATTTAGCACATCTGAACGTGTGTTAGTTACAAACGAAATTGTATCCCTCGTGTTCGTCAGCTGACCTCCACGGCACCGCAGTGCTCCATATTCTGAAAACTATTATCTTACGTAAATGCTACACTTAGTGCATAACACACCTACAAGACAAAGTAGGTATCTACAATGAGGTAAGATATTAGGTTGACCAACTGATCTTGGATTAAATACAGATTTATAACGCCAAATATAGATTCCCTAAGGCAAGGGTTTCTTAAGACTGCGGTGGCCGCCATATAGCGTCCGCAATTTATATTCCAATGACGTCTCTGAAACGTTAATTATGAAAGTAAGTTGGTGTATTTCCCTAGAGAGCGTTTTGTGACACCGTAAAGTCAAACCTCGCTGCCATAATTTTCATGACATGACGGCCGTCACTGCCGCCAATATGTGGCGGCCACCGCTCCTCTAAGAAACCATAGCTTGATTGCAACATCTCCAATGTTCTGTCTGTACCTACCTATATGTCATCATCGTCAACAAATACCACCAAACCAGGTGCAGCTGAATACCAGTATTTGACATGGAGAGACTGTCTATCTGAACTTCACACCCCAGTTACTGGGTAAAACGATACCTCTTGATAAGACTGGTTGTCAGACTTTTGGGCATCCGACAACAGAACAATTCGTACATACAAAGAGATATTAAATTTTTGGTAGATAGGTATATTTTGTTTACACTCTTGAAAATTATCTATATCTTCTATGGGTATCTAAACAATACATACCTATAATAAATCTGTTGACGAATCTGTTGTTGTAACCAACAGATGCCATTTGTATCATTTTTGGAAAACTTTCGTCTGTTTGTCTGTTCGGATGTGGGAGATTAATATGAACATGTATCACGTAAAATGTACTAAACCATTATGGTTAACTTTTTTACTCAAATATTGTGTGTAACTCGTAGTTACATTTAGTTTTTGTTTCGTCGCAATCGCTTTAAAATATATAAATGAATTTAAAGTGTTATAGAAGAACTTTTCATTACGCAATGTACATGCACGTAACGACATCTATTGACGCCAAATTGTACTAATATTGGTATATTAATTATTCTAATTAACACGTCATAACGATATCTGAGTCTGTGTTATTTTTGTTTTTAAATTAATGATAATGATTATAATGTTATAAAAATCGTTTTCCATTGGTGATAGAATAGTGGCGCTAAAAGATATTATATAAAAAGTGGTGAAATTATAAGATAATAATAATGATGTGGTGTTCCGAGTGCTAAATAATGCAATGTTAGATAACTATTTATTAACATAAATCATAACAACTTCTTTAAAACAAACTGGGTGTCAGTTAGATTTAAAAGAGTTTACTGTATGCAGAGCGGGCTTCGAGTTAACCACTCTGTGTATAGAATTATAGATGGCGTTGAGCAAATGTCGTTATTTTCTGAATCGCGGTGTTAAGATTTTCCACAGAAGGTACGCTATATTAATTCGCATATGGATGTCAAAGTTTCAGTAAAGTGTTTGTAAAAGTTTTTGTGACAAAATTGTCGGAAATAAAGTAACTTCATAGATGCTGTTCTAGAGTTCTGGCTGGACTCTGCTAGACCTGAGTCTTGGAATATTTGGTTCTGGATTTCTCTCTAGAGGTCTCATCTCACTCACGTTCACACTCAGTTCTCTTCAATCGAATCTAAAAAAGAAAACTGAAGATTCTTTGAGACATCTTTATAACTGACTTCAAATAGGAATTAGTTCTCAAGTCGTCTGTTTTTAGGGCTCCGTAGCCAAATGGTACCGTCCGTGTGTCACACAACCATTTTACTCGGAGAACTATTTTTTGTTTTAAAGAACCTTCTCCTGAGATGGTCCCATGTAATATGTTGAAGATCTGACAGTTGAACTCCTCAATAGTGTACAGTAGGTACACGTAGGTACCTATTGTCATTTGGGTATTGTACGGAGATCAAAGCAAATTACTCGTTAGTTACTATCCGTAGGCAACTGCTTATGAACTTAAAAAGTAAGTAGGAAAGTAGCCACTTGCCCCATGGGACTCCCCATCGACGAGCAGTACCTACACATCATTGTAAATGAGTAATCGTACGGAGAACCAACACAGTAGCTGGTTAAATACCTACCTGACAGTGAAAGACAGATGACTGCGACTACGAAGATACCCTACTGTCACGGAACTCCTCAATGACGAACAGTATAGCTGGTATACCTAACTATTGTGACTGGGTTATAGTACGGTGTGTGAGAAAAGTTGCTGAGTATTGATTTAAAGTAGTACACAAATTTGTGAGAGGTAGGTAAGTACCAAAATAAAATAAACCGTTTTCACCGACTTCAAAAACAAAACACTTGAAAGCACAAAAGGCCTTTAGTTTCAGTAATTTCTTGCTAACGACTTCCCAAACTAAAGTTATTTGTCACTTTGTAGTGTTTTTAGGGTTCCGTAACTCAAAACGAAAAATCGGAACCCTTGTAGGATCACTTCGTTGTCCGTCTGTCTATCTGTATGTCCAGCTGTCAAGACCCTTTTTCTCAGAAACGAGTGGAGGTATCTAGTTGAAATTAATGTCAAGTATGTAGGTCTACGGTCCCTTGAAGCTCGAAAAAAATCAAGATTCTAAGTCAACGCAATAAAAAAATACGGCCATATAAGCAACGTTGACCTAGAATCATCAAATTTGGCAAGAAGCAAGGTCTCACAGCCCAACTAAAGGAAAAAGTCAGAAAATCGTTAATATGTACTTTAATCACATTAAAAAATTGCGGTTACAAACGGCAGTTGGAGAATTGACCGTGACGTATGGAATATATCGATGTATGGAAGAACATTTTTCAACTACAAAGTTAAGTTTGTTATTGGGATAAATTCTTCCCGACTACGGAACCCTTCATTATGCGTGGTCCGACACGCACTTGGTGGGTTTTTATTATAAAATCAAAATAAAAAAAATATTTTATTGGAACAAAAAACAGTTTTACAAATTATTTGCGTTCGTTAACAGCTACATTAGTTTTGACTAGGTACGACTACTAGGGGAGATGGGGGAATTGGGAGTCACTTAAGGAAAAGTCATTATTGTAATCACAAATGATCAGTCTTATATTTTTTTCAAAGACATATATCTTGATATATAAGTCTTTTTCGACTATCATTAACATAAACATAATTATAATTAAGAAACAAAAAAGTAGTTTTGACTCCAATTACCCACATGTAAGGGAAATGAAAGTCAGCTCATGGGGGAACAAGAGTCAAAATTATAAAACAAATAAAAGCAACAAAGTTATTATCTGTTTTTACAAACAATTAGAAATCAACAAAATTAAACATTAGAAATGATTACCCAATGGAATCATAACAAATAATATTATAAATAGAGATAAATGCAAAAATCACAGCGATAGCGACTTGGATCATCACATCCTGTACATGCCTTATGGGCCCACCCAGCACAGAGACGGCAACGGTACCAGATTTCTCTCGGTTTTCCCTCTTCAAGGCATATTGCGCACACAGAATGTTCACGCTCGTTCTGGGAGTTTTGCTGGATATTTAGTGGGATTTCAATATTTTCTAAGTCACTATCTCCACTCTCAACATAAGGAACCTGTTCATCAGCCGATTCTTCAGATGAACTTGACTTAAATAAGTTCTTTTTTACTTCTTTTATCTTCTTAATAACTTTGCCTCTTGTATGCTTTTCTTTTTCCTTTCGTTTCTTAGCTTATTATAATTGACTCTTATTACCCCAATGACGGTTTATTTGCTAGATTTGAATAATTACACAAAAAACATCACAAAATCTAATATCTTGCATTAATAAACATAAGTTTAGTTCTAGTACTACATTTTAAGATTATTCTATTCGTAAAATTAACAAATATAGATACTCATGTTTTCGATCGAAATTTCGGAAATTTTACAACGGCCCCTCCCCTGTAACACGTGTGTCGCTCCCAGTGACGCGAGCTTGACTAGCGGGTCGGCGTATTGGGGAGTGCGGGAGGGGT
The DNA here is from genome assembly GCA_937001585.2 of Brachylomia viminalis. Classification (NCBI taxonomy): domain Eukaryota; kingdom Metazoa; phylum Arthropoda; class Insecta; order Lepidoptera; family Noctuidae; genus Brachylomia; species Brachylomia viminalis. The sequence goes on from OW443314.2 coordinate 10,296,799, forward strand.
GCCGAGCTAAACCCCGTGCGACATAGCCGTATTCTTTAATGCTTTAGGTTCATTTCTTTTTGAATTGACCCTCATTGCCCACTGACTCTCATTCCCCCCGGCTCCCCTACTATCTACATTAGTTTAGATAATGCAAATCGGTTATATTGTTTTTGTAATAAGTTTATTTTAACGATGGACACATAAATACTGTATTTATTCTAAAGCGGGGGTGTAATTGTTATGGTTTTCTGGAGTAAAAAGAGATCTAAATCTAAATGATGTGCAACATTTTCGTTATGGTGTCATCTTCAGTTTTCGAGGGCGCCGGTTCCGAAAATCAGGAAATCAAAATCCAAAATGCCAACCATAACCAGAGGTGGAACTCAATAAATTGGTTGCTTTTCACACGAGCCACTATATGTAGGAGCTCTTTTGAGGGGCAAGCAACCTCTCCAACATCGTTTACAAAGAAGCATTTTCTTAAGTCTTTAAGATATTTGTTTTTGATTTCCAACAAATGATACACAGATACAATAAAAATCACAATAATTTTTTATTGATAATTTTATATTTTGTTTGTCTGTTTTCTTGGAAAATTTTCAATAGCGCTCAAAAGTGTGATCCTTCTTCACCGTGATAACGCTTCAGCACATTCCTCCAGCCGATCAGTCGATTTATTGAGTACCTACGACAGGTGCACAGTTAATGATTAATGAGCCTCGACCAGATGCCTTGATTTTTATTTATTCTGAAATTCAAAGTGACACTTTCGTTGTATTGATATTATAAACCCTGAAGAAACAGTGGCTGAATTCGAATAAATTAGAGAACCCCAGGTAGCGCTTCCCACCGAGCAAGATCGGAAGATGGAGGAGTGATGGTACCTACATCTTCTCTAAGAGACACATTATTGATTTCCGACATGCATGCCAACGAAGTCGCGTGCACAGCTAATTATAATAATAAAACTCCTCGTATCGTACATTACTTTTATTTAATTCTGTCTGTGAATAAGCTATTACGGACCACTGTGGTTCGATGTGATTACTGTTATGGCAATACAAGCATTTAATTTCACAAACCCACGCATTATTTCATTGTCTTAATATGTCTTAATAATCGAGGTTTTTTATTGCTTTATTACAAGTGAGAATAATAACTGGGAATCAATATCATCCGCCTTAATCACTACTATAAGCTTCGAATGGGTTTCGTGCGGAAGAAGCGTAAACAAGTGGTAGGTATTTCAAGCCAATTTTGCTACAAATGTCAGAAAGTCTCGGAGTCTGGATTTGTGCCCGGTTGATGGCAATAGGCTCGCCCCCGGTTACATGGGACTTACCTAAACATTACTGGCCAAATGTGGGTGTACTTGGGTACACATCTGCCTTACCCTTCTGTGAATACAGGCGTAATGATATGTGTTGTAAGAAAGTTTAGAAACTATTTTGGATTACGAGCAGAGTATTTCCATATCGTACTACTGATAACGATATGGTTACAGGTACCTAATACAGGTACCTACATACATAGATGATTATACAGGGTGGCACAACGGCACAACACGACGCACAACCGGTTACAGATGACCGGATTCAGTACATGATTCTGAAACCCCCTTTTTTTTGAGCTTGGGAAATCATAATATAACTTCTCCCGCTCTGGGCGGAGCGGGAGGATGTGTCAAACTCTTACTGACTAAAACCCACCCGTGTTCCTTCAGTGACCTGTGCCAGGGGCCACGGTAACCCTTTCGGACTTTCCCGCAACCCTGGCGAGCATCGGCCCTAGCGGACCCCGTCATTTGGTGCTGACATCTCTTTGAGGCGCCCGTGGAACACAACGCGCCGTCGTCGACCCGGGCCTGGTCCTTATCGGACGGCGAGTTGCCCATTGGTCGCTGTCCGCAAGCCCGCGCCTACGGTGGCCGGGAATCAGCTTGGGATTCCCGACGCCCAGGGCGTATCCTGCGGGGGCTATTCTGAAACCCCCCGCGTTGAAATTTTTCGTAGTTTTTTTTTTTATTGGACATTGACTGCGTAGGTATTGCACTTTTCTATGAAACAGCAGTTTATTTTTTAATAACCCGCTAAAATTTTCAACGCCAGGGGGTTTGAATCATGTGCTAATTTCATGGTTACAGTTTTCGCGTCGATGTGTTTGCCACCCTGTATAGTACCTACCTATGAGTCCCCATGGGGATTCCCCATTGATTAAGATTGGATGGCACAAGTAAGCAATTAGTACGACGTTACTGTTTCAGGAATGCTGCTGAAAGCTGTTCTGACTGTTTCGAGGAATGTGAAGTCAACTAACCCAGGATACTATTTGTCCTTTACAAAAAATTACTCTAGCTAGGTGTATGCCATAAAAGCAATGTAGGTACGTCATATCCTCTTAAATGGAGCTAAACAGGAAAAGGATACACAAAGACAAATTTATTCCATTTGCAATTCAAAGATACTAAACAAAAACGAACAACTACATAATGTATAGATTAAAAATCATTAGCACAAAAAACTAGTGTTTCTAATCAGCGGACAATCTAGGCGTGTAGGCTGGCAACACCGTGGCATTTATTGCATAATTAGTGCAGTTATTACACAGGCTACACAGGTCGATTCGCTTTCTGCGCCGGCGCTGAAAATTTTGATAACGGGACCAGTTTTAAGGGAGGACAACAATTTGATACAGACCTACACCATCTTATTATAGACTTTTCCCCTAATACCACCCCTGACCCTTGACTAGAGTCAAGAGCAAAACCAACTTAAATTAAAAAAAACTACGTGATACCTAAAGCTAGCTAATATAATTATAATTATATAATTAATGTATACAAAATATTGTAACACATTTTAAAAGGTGGGGTTTCTTGCCCATTCTTCTCCATACGAAACTACCTTTTGGAAGGGGCGACTAGAATTAATTCTAATGTAAATGTTGACGTTTAAAAGTGCGTTTTATGTGCCTATTTGAAATAAATGCTTTAACTTTAACTGCAAAATTAGGCTGTAATTCTGTCTACCCCTCAGGAAAAACAGGCGTGATCACTGTTGAACATACGGCTCCCAGTGGATTTCCATATAGAAAGAATCGTAACTACATCGCCTAATATTGGTGACTAAGTAAAACGATAAACACGCACCTATCTCTCTGTTACAAGTTGCTTACCGTCATAATAACTAGGTACTGCATACTGGCAATCAACTGATGACCTGCTGGATGGCTGGTCCTGCTGAAGTTTTGAACTAGCAGAAAATAAGACAAAACTCAAAGTTCTATCAAAAACATTCTCACAAAAACAATTAAGTTTAAAAATCTATAGCCTGACTACCAGGAACACTTACAAAGTTATAATGTCATGCGACCACGGCATTGCCTTGACGATTTTTGTACTTGTGTCTTGATTTCTGTCTGAAATATTTTCTTGTTTCGTACTTTCTAGATCACTTTTATTTTTCCTTAGCCCGACTACGGAAAAATAAAAGTACAGATTTTTAAACTACATTTTTTTATTTTATACTTTTCCGTATGATCGCTTGATAAATGTTACGACATCGTTAATACAATTAACTAACTTTACTCCTTTAACTTAGTAATTAACTTTACTCCGGACAAAAATCATTTTAATCATGTTTTGTTTATTGGTAGGTACCTATTCATCGTACAGCCGCGCCGGACGTAACGCAGTCTCACTTTTGCTTGTTTTAAACAATTTAAGCATATAAATTTACTTGGACAATGGTGCCGATTCCCTTGTTCACAAACTAAACTAAATTTAAGTTAAATGCATCTTTTTCTTTTTATTTCATTATGAAAAGGACAGAAGATAAATTTTAGTTTAGTCCTGTCAAATTAATCAGCGCCTGACACTACTCCATACAAGTTTAGACGTGATTAAAAAGTTGACTACTAAAATTATATCAAATTACGTCAGGTGCTGACTAATTTGACAGGACTAAACTAATATTTTATCATATGTCCTTTTCATAATGAAATAGAAAGAAAAAGATGCATTCAACTTAAATTTAGTTTAGTTTGTGAACCAGGGAATCGGCACCAATATGATATACATATTTGCAATGTGCTCGTCAAGACCTTTCTTCTGATACCAAACATGTCATGATTATCTCAATTTTCTTTTTTCGAGGTTAGAAAATTACGTGAAAAGTCCACGATATTAAATTTAGGGAGAATTTTTATAGCCTCTGTTACCCGGATCTTTATTACGAATCTAGTGATACCTCATTCACCAAATCGGTTCAGTAGTTTAGGCGCTACGGTGCAACACACGGAAATACAAAACCTAGACACTTAGATACTTAAATACACTGCTAAAATCATAAGATCATAACCCTTCCTTTTGGTTTTGCCGTAGATCGGTACCTAAACCAGTGGCCACCTATACTGTTCTAAATCCTCTAAATGAACACTTTTCGGAGTTGAAAAAGCATGAGAAAATTCATCAACATAAACTAAACTAACTTTGAAAAATAGAGCGACCTATTCTATGACGGAAGTCACGATTCAAGAAAACTATAAAAAATTTTTCTAATAGAACATATAACAAATTATGTCATAACATCATCATAAACCTATTGTTTTATATAGGTACCCTAAACATAAAGTAACCTCATTTGCATAAATCTATATTTCTATAATTGTCTAGCGAAACTGTCAACGCGTCGATAACAGCACGATTAGTTTATCTTAACGACACACAAGAAACGTTAACATTATCACTGCATCAATAACACAGGGCATACAGAATGACAAACGAACTTAATAAAATGCATAAACACATGTTCTGCTAATGACGACAAATAGCTTGACAGGAGGAATTTATAACTCTTTATCACACCGTTATTATAATAAAAACGCGTAAAGACCCCTATTAACGGGTGCGACACGCGACGCGACACAAAGGCACCGCATTGCGCGCGACAAGCGGTGCCTTTGAGTCGCGCGCGATTCACGTCGCGTCTGGCGCCTGTTAGAAGGAGCCTTTAAACGTAGCAGATAAAAATTTAATTCTATAATCCTAGATAGAGCCTTTTCATAAGCACCAAAGATTTGTAACGAAAAATATTAACGAAAGAAGAAATTGACACCAAAACACTTGAACATTTTAAAAGCGAAATGACCGAAACCATCCAAAAGAACACTGCTGAACGAAGCACTAAGTACAGTCAAAAAGTGAGCCATGAAGGTCCAAGATCACACACTAAATCATAAGCAGCCGAATCCACCGGCTATTGCCATTGAAATGTGTATGATATTCGCCTATTATCAATGGCATGTCCCAATACTTTCACGCGCGGCGCGACTCGGCCCGCGGTGCGCGCGCACCCCCTCTGCGCACGCGCTGAGATATAAAAGCACGCTCCCGCCCTCATTTCGTACAGACGCAAGTTGCACTCCAATCCAACATAGCGAATCCTGGAAGACACTAGTCTTTCATCAGCGCTATAAATTAATCTAGATTACAAAAAATCTCTATTTCTAACTCTTTCTCTTTCACTTCTGTGCTAACTACAAAACAAAATGAAATCCATGGTGAGTACTTTTTTCTGTCGGCATCATTTCTATTAACTGACAATCAATCAGCATATATAGTCATGTGGTGTGACAGCGACAAGTTCAAACAAACCCATTGTTCGGCGTGATAACATCACCAAAGGAGTTATCAGTACCGATTCAATTATGTTCCATAGATCACTTATGCAAATGATACGGTTCCGTTCGATTGATTAAGTGTGCGCCAATGGGGCTTACGATAACTTAATTTATTGTTGTTGCATCTGATATCACGACCAGTCGCAGCACTTTGTTAACTTGGCGAGCGCCTTGCCCAATATCCTAGTTGTCGGGCGAGTCGGGATACCTGACCTCTATACCGAACAATTAGCTCTAACAACCAAAGATGATGTAACTAAGATCATAATAACCACAGTTAAGCCTAATTCAACTTAAACATTTTAACTAGAACTAACATAATATCAAGTATTCAAAGACGCAAAAAGTGTTGAAAAAAAGAATTCATAGTAGAGTTTACAAAGCCAACGAACCATTTAGATGTTAATTTCCAAATTCATCTAGTAATTGTAGTCAACTAGCACATATTAAAGTGTGTGAGTAAGTGGGCCTGTGTCGAAAGTAATGCAATGCACAAACTGCAGGTCATTGTCAGATCGCATACGGATTCTATTTCGCGGTCTATTTCTTTCATACCTGGTTTTACTAACAATGTCTTCAAAGTTTTATATCTACAATAATCACATGCAGATTTTCTACTAACCACTTTATAATGCTTCTAGAAAACTTACTTGAAAAATGGCTCCGAAATCGATTGCATTTTCTTATTTACATCTGCAATTATGTCTTTCTGTAATTCTTTGTCTTCTTGTCTGTCTTCTTTTCTTTCTATTGCTTACTTTCTTTGTCTTCTCTACTTACTTCGTCGTCATGAAACCCTGTTGGGCTTTTGCGATTTACTTTTACTTTATATGTCAATTAATTTCAGTGCCACACAAGTTGAAATATTTTATTCGTTTCCTCATCGTTGTAAGTAATTGTTTAATTTTAATTGGACACGTAAAAGCATTTCCTCCACGCGATCCTGGGGTAACTACAATAGTTCGTTGAATGTTCATTAGCATTTTATTAAGATTCTAATATTTGTAGCAAGTTTTTAGAAATTGTGGCCCAATTTCCCTTATAGTTGTCTACGATAAAGTGCGTTGCCTAAACCACTTATTGCGTTTACGTAAACGTACGAGATCACGTGTCATAGCAAAGTTTGTGAACTTGCGTTAACTTGCGTAGTATCGGTAAGTGTATATTTTAGCAACGCAATGTGGTTAAGGTTCCGTACCGTCGCCAGTGGCTCGCAAAGTGAATCAGAGCACAAATCACACCGCGCGGCTCCTGCCCGTGTCAATGTCACTCACTTGACCAATTGTACATACAGATCTTTTATTCTAATACATAGCTGGCAGTCCTTAGCCTAGATAATCCTAAGTGTAACGGCACTTGAACTTATTAAAACTGACGGTAATAAAATTAATTGTCTCAACAATGTTAAATCAAGCCTAGTTTGCAGTCATGGCTGCCATCACACCTTTGATTTGAAACGTAAACTTAAATTAAGTCCTAAACTAAACAACCAAATGACAAATGAATACCCACGAACTAATTAAATTGTCACGTAAAAAATAACATACAACATTTGAGTCAAAAATTCAGTCTCTATTCAGACCATTCAATGCTGTGAAATCAATTACGCTTAGGCATTTTAGATATTGCAAGTCATATAGTCCATTTAAATACCTGAAAAATTAACAGGGACATATTGTAGAATTTATAACTACCCAGGTATAACTTTGTTTCTATTCGTGTCATATAAACCTGCATAGTACTTTGCAAATTCAGGAGTTTTCTTCAACCCTGAACCATGAGGGTAGGATTTAATCTCATTTACGAAACAAAGAAAGTCGAGAGTTAACTGAGAGCTAAGTTTCATATGTAATACTCCATTTATGCCAACAATGTCAATTAGTTCAGTGGACAGCTGAACCTGAATCACCTTGTTTAGTTATTCGCACTTTTTCTTTGCGCTAGTGACATTTTTTATTCCCCCTGTGATTATCTGAGCCTATCTATCATGCATGCGTCTGCGATCTGTTTGATATTGTCAAACCAAAGATTAGTAGTTTAAATTCGAGCTTGGAAATTGCATTTTCTTTATGATTTCTATTTTTTTTTTAAATACTGTTTTAAGATGACTAGAAAACATTTGTTTATTAATCAGAGGTTCTTTTCTATTGTTGCATTAAAAATAGCTAAACCAACATCTACTTCCATCTAATAGTCTATCTGTTTATCAACTTTGAACTTATTCAGGTCTAACGAATCCTAAATTCGAATTCCATATCTCTGTCCATTTATTTCAATCTGCTTATGATAAATCGCCCTTTCCAGCTCAGAAACCACTAGCTTAATAATCTCAGCTTTTCGATACGGTCTCTCTCACAACAGAGCTAATGCAGTCAGGTCTATAATCCCACGACTCGCCCTAGGACCACCCACCGACTTTACGTAACATTTCATTATGTCCGTCGATCAATTCTGATTTCATCTTGACGTCATCTATTAGGATATCTGGAATTGCATCTTAAACATGAACGTTGATGGGAACTTTGTCGAGTTTATGATATTTCTTGTTTATCACGCCCCGTAAACTGCGAAGCCTGTACTTAGTCCTTATACAATAATTTGTGAATTTACCTTAGGACAAAGGCTCATTATTGGATTTGAACTTTGAAGTCAACTCAAATTGATTTGTTCTCAATGGACTCGTCATATGACAATGGAGCAGTGTATGTTTATTTGGTACAATAGATACTACTGCGTCTTAGAGAAGGCTTTAAGGGTGTCCAAGCGTGACGGCCATTTAGCATGTCCATAGTGGTTCGTTTAATTGTCGGTAGGCGCGCCTGCGATCAGTGTCGCTTGCCTCGCCGCTCACCGCTGCTTTTTGTCGGCATTCCTTCGCGCACCAATTTAGAAGGGCAAGCCCACGCAACGCCCCACGGCTATATTACCTATCGATATCCTAATTATGTTATAAAACGCCCACCAGTATCTGGGCCCATGAAACTGCCTGTCTAACGGTCCAAGGTTGCGTTCATGGGACTCACCCCTTTACACCACCAATTTCGATAGGCGACATAAAAATTCGTGGTTATGTTTCGTCTTCCCCTTGAATATTCACGCTTTGGGCCTGTGTATTTTTGTTAGCTTAACTTTGAAATGAGTCACAAAATCGTCCGCCCTATACCAATCACGAAGGAATCTTGCATCAGCCTTGTCAAGGAAACAACTTTTCCGAACGTATCTTTTAGCAGCCTATCACGTCTCACTTAATCGTACCAACTTTATGCTTAATTTTATTTATTTTAAATCTAAACTAAGCCACAAAGCAAAGTCCTAACTTATTAGGAAACATCGATATTTTTTTAACACACACCAACCTAATTAAAACGTAGCCTTTGATCAGGTTACATTTTTTATCACATTCTTTGTTCCAATCTCTGAATAGCTGCCTACAAGAAACATCGATCAACTAAAGAATTTTCTTTAACAGTCTTTTCAAGTTTTCCTTCATCCCAGCTAAAACTATCAAAAGTTGTAAAGCTTTCTCATCCAAAATATTAAAATCCTTAATCCATTTTTTAATAAATGATATCCAAATTGAGACATCCATAATAATTCATTTATAATCCACACGTCGACTCAAATATTAATTACCACTTGCCACACTACCAAGAAGGTGTCACATGTCTATTTAATATATGATTTAGAGCCCAATTAACGACTCAACGCAGACTGTTCAGTATAAATCATAGCATGCCCAATATACTTGTAAATATTAAATCATAATCAATCTAAATTAGGAATATTGAAACGGTTAGACATTTTTGCTGAAGGAACATCAGGAGTCATGACAATCATGAGTCAGAAAAAGAAAATCTAGTGGAAAAACTAACTGAAGATGTATCTGTAAACTGACCGAACATTGCAACGTCACTAGCATGAGCAACGCATCTTGTGCTAACTCTCATATCCTTCAGAAAATTCTGCTTTAGCAAGCTAGTTACACTAAACTGAGCAAAACACACATCTAGAACAAGTTCGGTATTTAATATCGTCACATAACATTTAAAAGGGCAAATAACATACATGTAATGGTAAAAAATGCAAGTCTGTGTGACAAGCGAGGGTAACCAGTTGCTGAATGTGACGGCTCTGGGCAGCTCCGGAAGCCTTGCTTCCTGCTCCTCGACCTTCGACTGGCCTTCAGACCTTGACGCCGTTCACTCAATATACTCACTTTTATTTGGAATGGATCAAGAGCGAAACAGTAGGTGACAATGGTGCCGATTCCCTTGTTCACAAACTAAACTAAATTTAAGTTGAGTGCATCTTTTTCTTTCTATTTCATCATGAAAAGGACAGAAGATAAATATTAGTTTAGTCCTGTCAAATTAGTCAGCACCTGACGTAATTTGATGTAATTTTAGTAGTCAACTTTTTAATCGCGTCTAAACTTGTATGGAGTAGTGTCAGGTGCTGATTAATTTGACAGGACTAAACTAAAATTTATCTTCTGTCCTTTTCTTAACAAGATAGATAGAAAAAGATGCACTGAACTTAAATTTGGTTTAGTTTGTACACAAGGGAATCGGCACCAATGTTGACATATGAGAGCGAGCGCCGATTCGCGCGGACGGAAGCTTCCTTCGTGTACCGCATTTTCTTTTGGAATTTCGATGATTCCGATACACGTGCTTGATTGACATTGAAATCGAAACTCGGGAATTCAACTAAGATTCCATTCATTCTGTTCTTTTGCAACTTAAATCTCGAATCAATGAAGCAAAAAAATATCGCTAGAAATGCCAACGACTTGACGGTTAATTAACAAAATCTACTTGCAGGGCGTACCTACTTGTGGCTGGTTTATTTATAAACCTTCGTATACTGCTGCAATAACGAGTCGTTGACACGGAACAATTTTTTTTTCCCTAAAGCCACAATGGTACAAAAGTATGTCGTTACGGAATCGATCAGATAAATATGAATTGCGTAACAAGCCGTGTGTTTTCAAGGGCGGTACATTTTCTCCAGACGTTGCATCGAGATTTATATGTGATTAGAACTTAGGTACAAACACATCGTAACATCGTAGACATGTTTTGAAACTTAAGCTTAGTCGTGCTTTTACAAACTTTTGGACCGATAACTGACACAGATCTCTCGTTGTTTTAACTGACTTGAATTTGTTATGTTAAAAATCTTTACAGAAGTTTTGAAACATCAAGAAATACTTCGATATTTCATAGCGCTACTATAAATTTGTGTTCCTGTCAAAACCTATTTTGGCTCCCAAAGTGATCTCAATCGTAAACGTATAGGTATCATGATCTGCATTGAATTGCATCATATGACCCGTCTGGTCGGCGGTCAGCCGGTCACAGACTATTCGGCCCACGACCGACCGCAAGCCCTGACATCGTTACGTGAACTTATCCCAGCGCCTTCGCCACCGCAAATTCCTCACTCACGCACTCATATCGTTCAATCTACATCAATTTTAATTCGCTTAAAATCACAATTAGGCTAAAGTAATTAATTCAATTTGCATAGCGACAAGGTAATGTCACGCTAAGTCAACGTGATTCTGATTTACTGACGACGCATTTTTTGTCTCTGTATCAGCCTTTAAGTGAGAAATAATATTGTTATTCGAATTCTAAGTTGTTTGAATACCAGATTTATAAAGTCACTAAACAACTATAGGTACCTACAGCCTATTTAAGTTCAACCTACGATCTAACAACCAATACCTAGAAACTTGAACAGTCCAGTATTATTTTCAGAGTGTAATAATAAGCTCTGTGTACTGGCGGGCAGGTTTAACAAATGTTTAACAAATTGAATTAGTGCCTGTGTTCAACAGACCATAACAGCCAGAACTTGAGTTAGCCTGTAACTTAGAATGGTTATTGCTTACATTAACACAAAGCTTCACTTTGACACAGGAAATATAAGAATGTCCAAACATGCAGTTAATAATATTATGAACAAAGAACATGTTTATAATTTAAAGACACGTACCTAGTTATTGTAAAATGGACACAAATCGTTGCAAATAGAATTGTAAATGGCGCACAAAACATTGGTATTTGAATTTATTAACATAAAAGATTTAGTTGCGTTTAATTGGCCATAATGTGATAATAAAAGTTAAACTGTTCAGCAGTTATATGATGAAAATAAACGGTACTTTAGAAACAAATATGTATTAGAGTGACTGATCCAACAATTAATGCATTTCCACAAGACGACGCGCCTGTTTCTGATTTCCTTTCCATATTCAGTCACTTTCTGCATTAATTAAGGTCTCAGTAATCGATGGCAATGAATTGGAACTCGATCGCACATAATTAAATTCTTCGTCCATGTTGTCACTTCTCGTTAAACTTGCTCCGGAGCATTGCCATAATTTATAAATGACCTTTATTCTCGCCGACTGCGATAATAAAGTGAGAAGTTAAATTGCGTGTAATGTGTGGGCTTTAAGAGACATTATTATGGATTCAATGTGAATATATTATTATGACTCATAGTATAACTTTTGAACAAAAGAAAACACTGTATCTGAAACAAAAGAAGACAAGGATTATATGAAAAAACATTATTAGGTACTTAAGATGAATATGACAACATTGAACTTTAATCATATTCAACATCCTCATTCATTTCAATCATTATATTAATTTTATTATACAACTGAATTAGCATCTACTTCAAATAATTGACGAATGACTATCTTTGGTTTCACATTATCATCGATATCATACCTACTCATCGATCTTGAATATACCCTGTCTTTGATCTACAAAGTGCCACACTTTAGAAATACACTTGCCTTATTTTGTAACGTGTCTCGTAGCGATTGTTTCACTAGTCTATGTAGTAAGTTCCCCAGTCTGGAATCAACACCGGCAGTTATCACAATGACAGTTGAGAGCTAGGCTGTGCCCGCCTACCGAGCCAAGCCTTCGCACGACTCTGCCCATGTCGCATTCAAATTGTAGCATTGTTTGTTTATAAGCTAGCTTTATCATTCATATATTCCTATTGATAATTGATTTTATATTTTATTAGTGGAATATTTAGTGTGCCACTGACTAGCAGAAGTGCTAACTGTTAAGTTAGTCAGTTATATTTTTTTAAGTCTACACACACATTACTGACTTCCAAGCTTATTTTAAATAGCTAAGTAGTTCTACGCAATCCATGTAGGTAATCTGTATGTCTAAACCAGATGACGCCTCCAAAATAGGCAGCAGATTTGCATCGCGTTTCTAATCTTTCTAATCTTTGGGTTTGATCAAAACATAAGAACAAGACAGCAAGACAGACGAAAGACAAAGACGAATGGCAGTAAATCTGAGACAATCTCTATTCTAAATGTCGGTCAATGCTTTGCATACTTTACCTGTGATTGTACCGGTCATAAAGTCAAGAAAACGTTGCGTAGCCAGCAGACACCTGACCAGAACGGGGGCGACTTATCATCGACAACTCGAATTATATAAATATTGTATCAACTTGTCTGAGGTATAATGAGAGGGCGGGACAAGCAGTGCGGCTTGCAATGAGAATCGGTGCTCGGCGGCCATTAACTACTCTGAATGTTATCGCGTTAATAAAGGATATAGTACATAGTAGGCTTAGCACACGCCGCAATAACTTAAGATCACATAGACTCGCGCACAATGCCTGATAACGATCGGTTGTAAACGAAACCGCTTATCTGCCACTAAACTAAATTGTGGCCACGTCAAACTGTGCAACTTACAACTTATCACATAACTCTTCTTCCACAGATCGTTGTTGCTTGCTTGGCGTTGGCGTGCGGCGCTCACGCGTCCGGCTGGGCTGGCCCACCCGCCAACATCGCGCTGTCACAGGACGGACGCAACATCCTCGACACCCCCGAGGTAGCCCAGGCGCGCGCCGCCCACCTCGCTGCGCTGTCGCAGGCTAACCAGAACAACCCCAACCCCCAGGACGATGGCTCATACGACCCCAGGTGGGACAACGAAGAGTACTGGCAGGGCGCTGAACAGAATAAGTGGAACGCTGCCCCCTCTGGACAATGGAACGGTGCTCAGGCTGGACAGTGGAACGGTGCCGCTCACAACCAGTGGAACGCTGCTCCCGCTGCGCCCGCCTGGAACGCCGCCGGCCACGCCCCCGCCCCCGTCGCCGAGACCCCTGAAGTAGCCCAGGCTCGTGCTGCCCACCTCGCCGCCCTCAGCGCCGCCAAGTCCGCCCCCGCTCAACAACAATGGAATGCCCCCGCCCAACAGCAATGGAACTCTGCCCCCGCTCACCAGCAGTGGAATGCTCCCGCCCACAACCAGTGGGATTCTTCCTCCCAGTGGAACGGCGCTCCCTCATGGCAGTCCGGCAATGCCCAGCACCAGCCCGCCAACATCAGGCTAGCCAATGACGGCTCCGGCATCCTGGACACCCCCGAGGTAGCCGCCGCACGCGCCGCCCACCTCGCGGCGCACGCGCAGGTGGCGCACGCCGCTCCCGCGCACCCTCAGCAGCACTGGTGAATTGATGACTCCCTCTCCTCTGGATCCCTGGACTATGAGCTAGCGAGTGACGTGCGGGTGTGATCGCGCGTCGTGCGCTAGTTTTCCGTTGAGGTGTCTCTCTTGTTTTTCCTCCGATCTCTTCTTCTTTTAGGAACTATACAAAGTGCAAGTGCGTCAGCCTTTCTTTCCTTGTGGCTTTTTTGTTACTTTTATAAGAAATTTCTATTGAACGAACTTTTTGTACATAATAAATAATTTGTATGTATGCGTTAATAACGAAATATATAGAACGGAAAATATTGTGTAGTTTAAATGATAATAATCGATACCTACCCGTTGTACGTAACATTCGCTGGCAAGGCTAGCGGGTGGCATACCGATCTAATAAATGACGTTCTTAACCCACAATGAAGAATTGCAAATAATGTCAAGTGACGATTACATCAACTAAGTAAGTGGTGATTACATAATTTCATCAAACAAAAGCTGCTTACCCTGTGGCCTGAAAAAAGCTTCGTCACTCGAACAAAGTCAAGATCGATTATAATTAGGTGACACATAACATGAATAATGAAGCATCCACTGACATAGTAACACCAATATAATAATAAGAAGATACCATTGACATTGAGCTATGAATCTCAAACACAATCCTCAACTAAACCACTACTACCACTACAAAAATTAAAAAGAAATAGACAATGGAATATAAAAATCGAACATAGTTTGGTATGAATCAGCCAATAATCTCACTATTCTGACTATATGCCGAGGAAAAGCGGTGTCTGTGACACTTAAAAGTACAGGGTCGACTTGTCGCATAGACACTACAAATAATATCTGTGGATATTAAGGCATTACGAATTCCAATACTAAGCAACTATGTTGTTTGTACCTACGGATGATAACGACAGAAAACGTCCTTCCAGAAAAATCAATATATCTTCTGATTTCTTAAATTTGGTACTTACCTACTGTATTCGGGTAAACTCTTCGAAAACATGGGTTTCTGCATTATAAAAAACTATGTTTATGGTCTGTACTAATAGAGACATACTTTATACATATTTCTTCAATCCCTAATAAATTAGGTATCAATTTACACGACCACGCATCAAAATTAGACAAACATGTCAGCACATGCACGTATTTCAGATATTAAATTGAAATTAAACATAAATAAAATGGCAAACTAATGTTAGCAGTCTCGTAACCATAACGTGACACGGTATGACGAAATCGCATAGATCTCTAAATAGATAATGCAACGGTTGAAGTAATTCTCTATGTTTATTATAAAAACGCAATAGTAATTAACGAAGCAAAACAAACAGCAAATGTCAAATTAACTATAACTGGTGTACAACACACTATGAAAAATAAAATAAAGAATAACAAAAAGCTCTTGTTGATTCTACGAAACATTATATAGTTAAAGTATCCATTTTGAATTTAATCAAACAAAAACCCACTAATTGTAACGCTATCAAAGTTAGTTCTCGACATAAATCTAATTTAAAGTAAATTACACGGTACAATATAAAGGTTCTGTGAGTAACTTACGATACAGCTAAGAGTCATAATTAAGGACACAAGACAGGACGACAAATAACTGGAAAATGTATAATTTTGCCATCGAAAACTAGTAATGGAGGCGGTGCAAGGTCGATCTATCCAATGATAGACGCAATCAAGCGATTAGACTGCAAACATTTGCTTTGGGAAATTATGTTACCAGCACCAATTGGATGTTCACAGAAGAGCTTTTATTACCTCCACACGTAAACAGTTTCGCATTGACTACAGCACACCGTTGGAGGACGCAGCAGACAAATTCGAAGCACGGACTTTAAGTATCATGAAGGTCTACCCCAACAGGGAATTCGGAATACGTCCTCGAAATGATGATAGGAACAAGTTTAGAAAGGTAAGCAATTTAATAAACAGTGCATTCCATTTGTTATTACCAATTGTTAACGTGATAAAATCGCTGAAAGAGGAAGTTACATAACGGCATATCGTAATAATACAATTCATCTGACAGCAAAATTATTGGGCTCAAGGTAAAGAACTTGGTATGAAGCCTTGGTATGTGTGGGACACGAAAATACCGATCAACAGGAGTCGAAGCGAAGTGAGTCAACTCTTAATAGTTATTTTAATGCTAACAAGAAATGCTTCAAAGATTTGTGATAAAATAATCCGAGATTACAGTTCATTTCTATCTATTTTGCATGTGAACTGTGTCAATAATGTCCAGGAAAGACCACCAGTATCGAAAGCTGCACATCAAACAGAGGAAGAGGTGAATAGTTTTGGCAACGATGTGAGAACTTATCTGCTAACGTCCACACTGCACGGGCTTCGATACATCGGAGAACGGAAGTTGACTTGGTTTGAAAGGTGCGACATTTTCTTTTCGTATTATCCGTAAATGCTCACATAGATTTTAACGTATCGCTCATTATCATCATGCCTATATTTTTATTTATTTACAGTAGGGCACATAGTACCTATATCACGAAGAGTGGAGCAAGCAACGGAAGAAGAACAATGGGTGGGCTAACACTATTTTTATTCAATAGTTTAATACGATTGTATGGAATAAATCCGAACTTCGTAACTACAACTCGACTTCCATCTCTCGTGATATATCCTTTATATTTTTCAGCAATATACTTTCTCATGCAGTGGTTGCAGAGAGGCCTTTTCTTCTTTTCCAAAGAAGAAGAAGAGGTTTGGTTTCGACACTTGATCCGGTTTTTGCAGCCGGTCCGGTGGACCATTGTGTGTGTGTGCATGGCGGCCGTCGATGGTTATTCCAACAGGCCCGCCTCCCTCCAGAATTTGGTTATGTCTCCTGGTCTGCTGAGAACATCTGTGTAGGATCTGGGTGCCACAACAGTTTGTATACTAATCTGGGTGACGCCTGTTCATTCAAAGACGGCTGCCTCAGCCTCCATGCAAACCCTGCATAGAGGACTGTTCGTTATGCCTATTGTGTAGAAGTGTTTGTTTAGCGAGCAGTGTCCCGTGATGGTTCCCGTCAACAGGCGCAGGCCGTTCCTGTCCAGGTGTAATAAACGTCTGGTTAGCTTGCCATCTAAGGATGGCATAGCTTCCCTGGACTGCCTACAGCCCGGTGTCGAGGTCAATCAGCTCTCCGCTTGTGTGTGGGTGAACTCCTGTAGCCACCTGCGTAGCTTGTTGAAGGGGATGGCCACGATGATTTCGAGTCCACAGACTGACGGACAGGTTGTTCTTCTAGCCAGTTCGTCAGCTGCGCTCTTACCCAATGATCCACTGTGTCCTTTTATCCATTGCAGTGTCACTGTGTTGTGGTTAGATACCGTTACTCTTTCTAGTGCAATGTGACATTCTGGTGTTATACTCGAGGTAATATATTTTCTCCCCAAGGATTGGAGCTCTGAGGCGTTGTCGGAGAGTATACCCATAGGGGTATTCGTAGCTCTACTAGCTTCCATGGCGTACACCGCTTGTATGATGCCCACACTCTTCACCTGGTAGACGGTGTTGAACATTGCCAGTGTTGTGGATATGTTTATGTTGAAGTCGTCCGAGAAAACTACGACTCCGGTTCCGGAGTAGGTCTTTGATCCGTCAGTATATACCTACTCTCAACTCTTTCGGGCCTGAGTAGTCACACTGTTCTTCTGTGAGTATTATGTTGGAATGCTTTTGAGAGCAGTGTAGTTTCGGGACCTTATCACAGGGTTCACACCATCATTTGTTGTCGTTTGATCGCATCTTCCTATATGCGAATGTGCTTGACTCTAGAGCATTTGCTTAGGGTTCCTGAAATTTTGAGCCTGCCTCCTCCCGCACGATGATGTGTACAGGTGGCAGTCCAAGCATAGCCTGTAGGGCAGCAGTGGGTGTAGTTCTCATACAGCTAGTGATTGCTACACAAGCGAACCGCTGCAGTTTTTCGAGATCTCTTTGGGCTGTGCTCAGGTATGTCCTGGGCCACCAGACTAGTCGGATTGGTTGGATGACTAAGGTGTATAGCCAGGAAGTGACCTTGGTGCTGATCCCCCAATTCCTGCCAAACATTCGCTTGCACTGCCACAGGGATATGCTGGCTTTTGTAGTGATTTAGTTAGTGTGTTTTGCCCAATTCAGCTGTTTGTCTAATTATATGCCTAGGTATTTGGTTTCGTTTGATAGGCTTAGGGTAGTTCCAAAGAAACGTGGTAATTGTAGTGTCATCAGTTTCCTCTTTCTTATAAAGAGAATCAGTTTGGAGAGTTCATTTAAAAGAGAGGCCGCTTTTAAAAACACTTAAATACAATTTCAGATTCTTCTGGCTAACAGCATTCGGCTGTTCATTAGTAAGCGCCGGCTTCTTCATACTAAACATCTACGCGAAATGGCGCTCGTCTCCGATGATAGTGAGCATCAACCCCGAGAACATGCCGCTCAGCAACCTGCCCTTCCCTGCTCTCACCATCTGTAACGTCAACCAGGCCAAGAAGCTCGTCGCCGAAAGATATTGGGAGTACGGGTAACGGATTCTGTAGATCTTAAAGTGAACGTAAAAGTCTGCATGTGTAACTACGAAAAAATCAGCTTATTACTTTTTGGCACAGGTAAGTTTTTTTTTTCGAAATGGGCCTACTCTTGATGTCGATCTCGTATACATGATAACTTGTAATTCGACGTATATCCGTCAGGACCTGATAGGGGGCCAAAATGCAACAAATTGAATCCCCTTAATTATGTATGGCCGGAAATCAATAGTTTTCGAGATATTTGAATTTGGATTGTTTTGATCTTAGAATAATAAAGTTAAGGTTTTGATATATATCTACCCAAAATTTGACATTTAATTCCAAATAAAAAAGAAACTACATATCGCATGGGTACTTTCAAAATATGATATTGTAGCTGGCACTTCAATTAAGCTATGAACATATTTACAGTACTTTAGTCAACAAAATAATTAAAATGATGAGCTATTTAAGAATAATATCTTAATTAGCAATATTTTCATTTTACGCGTCAAAAAATGTAGTCTTGTTAAAAAAAATACTATGACATTAATCGTACAAATAACTAAAACAACTTTTGTTTTCATCATTTTAATTATTATGTCGAATCAAGTAAGTAGGTACTTTACCATTCAAAATGCAGTTTTTTTTGTTTGGAATTACACGTCAAAGGAGATTGTTCTGCATCCATACTTCTTTCGCCCCTGAGTATAAATGTTTGTAAACGCACCCACGATACAGGAGAAATTCCTAGTGTGGGGCAACGTTTTTTTTTAAAAAGAAAAGAAAAAAGAGTTTCAGTAAAACATATAAGTACTTATGTACTTACTTACCACCACTTTTGTATCTATCTTATTTGGTGTTAAATAAAGCAAATTGAAATCATTACACAATGTAACCACAAAGAAATGCGAGCGAGTGCAATAACTTGACAGTTGAGTTGATGTCATAAGTCGGTGTCTTTGGATCTGTTTTTTTTTTTTTTGAAGTCTCTTGTTTTTTTTTTTGTAAAAAAGTTTTTGATTTACATTTTCGTTATGGTACCTACCCCACACTAATTCAAAAACGATCGTCTTACACGTGCACGTCTGTTTGAAGGCGGTTTTATTTTATTTAAATACTAAATACCCTTTGAAACAAACAAAGAATTTTCCAAATCGGTTCAGGCATCTTCGAGTAATCGGTGAACATATAGAGGTACAGGCAGCGTCACGATGTGGGTACCCCCCTTCAAAGTTAACTTTAATACAACTGGGGTACCTAATTGATGCAGCCCACCGTACGAGGAACAGGGTGTAAAGTTCACTCAGACCTCCATAGAAAAGGGAGGATCTTCCGACCAGACGGGTGTCGTGTCTGGTGTGCAACTGCCCAACGATTGATTTCGGGAAATTGTATATAATTATGCTAGTTGCGCGGTAAACTGTGCTTGCGCGATGCAAGATTTTGCGTGACATCAGTGTGATGCGTAGTTCACATGTGGCGATGTAGATACCGCTACAAACATACATTAAAAAAAAAGCTTCAGACGAATTGAGAACCTCCTCCTTTTTTGGAGGTCAGTTAAAAAAGCACCAAGGCATTATCATAATGGGCTGGTAAATATGGGTGTAGGTAGACTGCTTACATGTTGCTATACTCCCGTACAATGCTACAATGACCAATTTCGCTTGACAATACAGGGTGGCAGAGACATCGGTGCGCGACCTGTGTTACCATAGACTAAGTACATGATTCTGATTGATGCGTTGATTTTTGTCGGTCTAGAATCATGTGCTGAATTCATGGTTTCAGTTACCACCTTATAGAATTCGTATTTATTCACTAGCCACACTAAGCTGTAACTGAAATATATTGTCGATTGGTAGTCATTGAACACCTGTAGGCCAATTCTCGTACTTAAAAAACGTTCAAATTCAAGTCGCAATCTCATTTCAGCGACAATCAATGTCAAAAACCTGTCAAAAATGTATGTAAATTGATTGTAATTTTGACAGATTGAGACTGAGATTAGAATGCGAACGGTCTTAAAAATACGGGAATTGCCCCTCTGCTTTTCTAACCGTTTTATATTTTGGAATTTAAATAATTGGCTTAATTTACTATCTAGCTCATCCATCCATAACTCTGTTGGTTTCGTTGATATAATATTACAAACTTTAATTACATTGCCTCAGTGAGAAATCATGCGTTGAACGTATTTCAAAACAATTTGTTTCGAATAAGCACCTACTTAAAATTTTAAACAGCCTTAAAAAACGCAAATAAATGCTTCATGTATCAAGAAGAAGTGTTAGAGAGCATTAAACAAATCAAACTACGTTACAGGAAAAAACGTCCGAAGTACCTGTTAAAAGAATGGACTGACGTCAAAACACAATCTCTATTTAAGCAAGCAATTTTCCCTTTAGGTTAAAAATATCGTGTCTCTTGTTAGATCTAAACCTATGTACTGTGTACTGGTACAGCGTCCTAACTATTGTTTGCCTCACCGGACGACGGCGACGTCACTACGTCGTCAGCGCCGGCTGTCGCTGAAAACCAGCGCTGCATAATAGGGTCGCAGCATAATGCTGAGCGATAGCCGTTTTGCGTGGATGTGACGCATGTTTCCCCCAACCTTTTCTTATTTTTTTGTGTTTGTGTTATTTTTTGCGTCATGTTTAGCGCAAATAAACGCATTTTCTTTCTTTCTTACAATTACGTGATTACCTACCATTAATTATAAATAAAGAGACACATACCTATTTGTCACAACGTTATTTTACGTAACAGGGATCCAGTTGACAAAAAGCTATTGCAGAGTCTATGCAGCTCAAGGGATGACTCCGAGTTATTTGAGGATGACATCGCAGGCAGCGCTGATTGGGATCACACCAGATCATTTTTGATTAACGTTAGTTGAATTTTACCTCTCGGCTCTCAGCTGCCTTTCCATAATCATTCTATACATAATGATAATAATATTATAAAGAGGTAAATATTTTTTGTTAGTTAGCTTGTATGTAGGGGTAAATTTCTGAAACTGCCAGTCGGATTTCAAAAATTGTTTTAGCATTTGATAGCCGAGTTCATAAGAAAGCCTATAGGCTATTAAACATCACGTGAGGACCCTTAGGGGCCGAGTAAAAAGAGAAAAAGTCAGAAAGACATCTCATATATTGTCATGTATTGTCTACATTTCTCTTTCATTTCTCGTTTCGCAGGTCAGCTGGCAGTTCTTAAGAAATAAACAGTACCTTTGTACTCAATACTATATATATATTAATGTCGTATCTGTATCTATTTGACTGTGTGTACATAAATAATAAATTAAATAATGCACGCTAAGTGAAAACCAAGTACCTAATAGCGCGGGCAGGCGATGCGATGCAACGGAGTGGGTCGGGGGAACCAGAAATTTAACGCGCACGAAGTCGCGAGTACTCTTTATAGCTAGTCATTTATACAGTGGTTTTCAGCCTTCTTCCATCCATCTCTCTCTACTAATCATACAAAGTCGTGCACTGTTAGACATAAGCCTCCCTCAATCATCAACCACTACAACCGGTGCTGTTTTTGATCAAAACCGAAAATTCAATAAATATAATAATTTGCATTTCCACATAAGAATATTCCAGTAAATATTACACATTTGTGCGTAACAAAATGTATAATTTGGGCACGATTAAGACGTAACGGTAAGTGTCAAGTGTGATTAGAACTGGTTAATTGTATCTAATGACTTGCTAGACTGACTTGTAAATGGCTGACTGGTTTAAAAATAGCTTGTACATAAATGAAGGTAAGATCGAGTAGGTATTTAAATACGAAATATATTACCTACAAGCTTCGACTCTACTTTTGCTTTGACAAGACAAGACGGACCTTTTCCTTTTGTGCAATGTATGTAATTTTCGGGTAACCACTGAAAATCAGCGTTGTGCTGTGGGTCGGGGCATAGCACAGCATCATGTTGAGTGGAAGCCTTCTTGTCACAGTCCTGACGTGCAGCTGTCGACGATTTCTGCTTTGTGCTCGTGATTAGAGATCTCTTTGTTATTTTTACTTGTATGCACGTGTTTCTGTGACAAATAAATCTATTTTACTTTCTTACTTTCAATGTCATCATCAGCCTGCCTTTAGCCTACTTATAGGTACCTACTACATCAACCACAAGTATGAAGTACCTAATTAGTACACTCAAAAGATCCGTCCCTTCGGACTTCTGGATTGTCTTTTTAAAAGTGTTATATGTCTTAATCTCTTGCTCGCATTTAATAAAAACTTTATGACAGTGTACTTCTTCAGGTGACACAACCATGTAGTGAAATGCTCGCGAAATGCATTTGGGACTCCTTGGATGTGAACTGCGAGGACCTGTTCAACGCGCAGCTGACAGACGAGGGGCTCTGCTGTACCTTCAACGTGGTGCACCGAAACAACATGTTCAGGAACCCGTAAGCAAAGAAAAATTCTTGATTAATTTGTCTCCAATACATAAGTGGATATTTTAGCGAGGTTCTTAGCACTAGAAGTAATTTTACAGGTTAATGTTTCTGGTTGCAGTCGATCATTGAATGACCTGAACCTAACATTTCCGTCGCCAGCAGTGGATTGGACACCTGAGGATGGCTATCCACCAGACGCTCCATCTGACGGGTTCCCTTGGAGACCGAAAGGTAAGAAAAAAATTCTTAACTGTTTAAATGCCTATATACGTTCCTATTGATTAATTATGGACTTATTCTTGCTTTCTCGCTTGAAGGAATTGGCACACATCACGGTCTCTCCCTGGTCCTGGACGCTAATATTGCAGAATACTATTGCGCTTCCACCAAAAGTGCTGGCTTCAAGGTTTAGTATTACTCGCTATAAAACCAATTATAAGTAGTATGGTTAATATGAGATATCGAGACTTAGAAAGAGACTGCCCGTCATGTAGTACTAGACAGACACGATGCTGTACAGAGCCGAACTTTTTCAAAAACTCGATGTGCCATGTTCGCGGCCGGATACTTTTATTAAGAACCCATTTCCGTTAGTCATTTTTATCTTTTAGCTTATCTATTAGCTTGCCTTCTTCTTTACTTCGTTTCCTGGATGGGTGACCATCAACTACATATTGAGACCCCTCCGTGCTTCAGAAAGCACGTTAAGCCGTTGATCCCGGCTGTCAACCGTAGATCATTGTCAGTCGTTATGGGTAGTCAGAGGCCCAAAAGTGTGACAACTAGTCTTATCAAGGAGTATCGTGTTACGCAGTAACTGGGTTGTGGAGGCCAGATAGGCAGTTGCTCCATGTAAAACACTGGTATTCAGCTGCATCCGGTTAGACTGGAAGCCGACCCCAACATAAATTAAACGGAAAAGGTTAAACAGACTGATATTTTTTTCTTTTAGATCCTTCTCCACAATCCGGTGGAGACGCCGAAGATCAGGAACCTGGGTGCAATATATGGACCGGGGATTGAAGCGCGGATTGCAATTTGGCCCAGAATACTAGATGCGCAACCCTCTCTGCGATCTATAGATATAAAGAAGAGACTCTGCTTGTTCTCCAGCGAAAAGGAATTAGTGTTTTACAGGTACTTAACTGCCATACCTGGTATACCTTTGAATTAATGACCCACTGAAAAGACGATGTCAGACATTTAAAATTAGTGAACCACAAGAGCATACGGACGTAACATCTCTCACCTAAAAAAAATGAAACTGCTTTCCTCGGGTCAAGATTTTGCAGATATCAAATGTTAGCTTGGTTTGGTTACCGGCCTACTTTGATCATGGCAATGGATGGCGTGGCCAATAAAATAACGACTACGTTACGGTTTAATGACGTCACCCTTTCATACAACGGTGGTAATTATACAATAGCGAAGATATGTGATCGATTACGGTGAATTTTTTTGTTTCCACAGAACTTACACGTTGAAGAACTGCGAAATGGAGTGTGAAGCGCAAGCAATGTTGGACGTATGCAAATGTGTCTATTATTATATGCCAAGTGAGTACCCACACATCATTATCTAATAAAGGTTTAGATAGGTGTTATGTAAGACGGTAGGTAGAGCAACCCGTTGGGCTCGAGCAACGCAGTCCCGATCGTTGAGTTGAATCTTGGAGAGGCCTAACAATCGGGCTATATCTGGAACTGACAAAATTATGATTTAGGTATTTACTTAGCTAAAAGTTTACTTGTAATGTTTTACAGAAAACAAATCGACGCGCATTTGTGGGAAAGCAGACGCGAAATGTTATACAAACATGAGCAAAATCATGCCAGAAGGTTGGTGTCTTTTCGCCCTCTAGGTACCTACTGATTTAGTGCTCGCCTACCCACCTTTCGGATCTCTTATCTCTTTGCCTGTAGATACCTAAAATCTACAATTTTTCTAGGATCAGACGAACTAAGACAAATACCTAACCAACAATGCAATGGCTATCAACTAGGCACATGAGGTTAATTTGGCTCCAAGGATCGCTATAGGTCCAACATGTAACAAAAATGATTTGCCAAATAACCATAATTATTATTACTAGATAAGCCACATGCCCGATTGGATTTCCCTTCGGCAAAAATGACGATGCAAACTTTCACCTCCTAGTTAACCCCATTAAGGGATGTATTTTCAAAAATCCTTCTTAGTGCTATAACGTTCGCTATAGAACGAACCCTTGTGCAAATTTTCATGCTAGACTCTAGAGTCAGCGATTTAGTCTATGCGTTGTCTTTAAGTGAATGAACGAATTTAAGATTAGATGTATTGGAGACGCCTATGTTCCGCTGTGGACTGATAGGCTGATGATGATAATGAATTAAATTAAATAATTAGACTCTTATAGTCTAAAAGGCCTTTTTTTGGTGGGGTATCATCAAATAACTTCTCCCGCTTCCCGGGAGGGCGTGTCAGACTCTTACTGACTAAAACCCACCCGTGTTCCTTCAGATGCCTGTGCCAGGGGCCACGATAACCCTTTCGGACTTTTCCGCAACCCTGGCAGGCATCGGCCCAGTGAACCCCGTCATTGGTGCTGATAGTCTAAAAGGCCTAGTACGCAAAATCATTCATTTATAATAAACGTTTAAAAGTAATTATGTTGAATTTATGAACATTCGATCGCTTCCTATATCCATTCCTTTCCGTCCCATAATGATTGAGAGACAAGAGGACGTATTTCGGCTATCTCCGGCTAATACCGGAAGCAGTTCAGTTCGCAGCGACCTGTTATACGGGACCATGTAAATCTTGTTTTAAAAAAAACACTTTGTTATACACGAAAAGAAATGGTTTAATTTGGGATTTGACCTTGTTACAATTTTGGTGAACACTAAGTCAGAACTGGCAGACACAACGATAAACGGAGATGGTAGAGGTTCAATGATCGGAACGTGACTGGCGCGTCGCGAGAAGTGGGAGGCTGACTGCCCTTTTTTTTTTTGTGGGTGGGAAATCATCAAATAACTTCTCCCGCTCTGGGCAGAGCAGGAGGGCGTGTCAGACTCTTACTCACTAAAACCCACCCGTGTTCCTTCAGTTACCTGTGCCAGGGGCCACGGTATCCCTCTTGGACTTTTCCGCAACCCTAGCAGGCATCGGTCCTAGCAAACCCCGTCATTGGTGCTGACATCTCTTTGAGGCGCGCGTGGAACACAACGCGCCGTCGACCCGGTCCTGGTCATTAGATAAACCCGCCAATTATTTCGTTCATGTAATTTCAAATGTGTTGCAGGTCGTGACGTAACGTGTGAGGAGTGTCTGCCTGCATGTACGGAGATCGCCTACCAGGAGCGGATGAGCGACGCGCCGCTCAAAGAGATGCTCGTGCAACACCTCGCCAAGAGCCTCGGAAACAGAACTCCTAAATACTTCACGTAACTTGAACCTTATTGACCTAAGTTACGCCAAAAACCAATTTAAACGAATTACCCAAAGCGGCATGATTTGTTGCCATTTCATAGCATGTGAGATTGAGGTCAACAGAAGTAACATATTATTAGAATCATTGGACAGGAAATTAAATATACCTACCTAGGCATCTAACTAACTGTCTATTAACTCAATCAAAGTTATGGCTTAATCAGATTAGTTTTCGGTGATGGTATGTACGTAGGTACCTACAGACATTGTTTATTAGTCCTCCAGACCGAATTTCAGCCATGGCGGCCAATCTCAGCAGAGACTGGCCATCGACGCGGGAGATATTAGGCATAGTGCACAAGTGTGGGCGCAGACACATGTGTTGCTTACTCTTCCCTCACTCTCATAGTGCGATGGGACGGGAATCCGACACGACTGGAGAGGGCAGGCGCAGAGCTGCTACTGAGAAATTCTTAATGGAAAAAACCCAATACCACTTTGCCCGACCTGGGAATCGAACCCAGGATCCCACCACGATACCAACGAAGCAACGCACTTCAGACAGTTCACAGACATACGGGGGTCACACTGAAAGTTTTTAGAATAGGCCAGTAAGAAAGGCAGCGAATGATTTATTTTTTTAAATTTTGAATTATGAACTCTTTGGGAATCTGTAGATGTGTAATGAAATCATATTATGTCATTTGTTTTTACAAATTGGCGGAAATTGAAAAGAGTGTCTGTCGTGCGTCGAAATGGATTTGACTAGAGAAAATGTTCGTTCAATTATTTATTACGACTTTCGTTGCAGTCTGACTTAACAACAATGTTACGATAGACTTCGATTAGCATTTCATGACAAAGCCCCATCCCGTGCCACTGTTTTCAACTGGTTTAATTAGTGGTCGAAGCAAACTCACTGATGATTCGCGAGACGCGAGAAGGACGTCCTTCTACGGCGACTACTGAAGATAACGTGAGTGCTGTGCGGCTAATGATAGAAGCTGATAGAGGGGTGACATATCAACAGATTCGGGCAGCTTTAGGCATAGGTATGAGTTAAGTACAAAAAGTCTTAAATGAACATTTAGGCGTCAGAAAACTTTGTACTCGATGGATAACTCATAATTTGACGGTAGAACAAAAACGCCGTCGTCAGGATTGATGCCAATCAATGCTTGAAAAGTATGACGGAGGTGACTCGAATGCTGTATGATCATGTTTCCATTCGAAGATTTGCCGACAAAAGTAAAGAAGGGCAGAAGTCAAGGGAAATATTATGATTGCCTCATTCTTTGGATGGACGGATCATTTGGCAACAATTGTCCTAGAAGATAAAAATACTGTTACTGCAGATTGATATGTCAGTCATGTTTACCAATTGTCTTGGAAAATGTTAGACAGCAGCGCCCAAGAAGCAGGCCGATCCTCCTCCACCATGACAACGCTCCGGCCCACTCCACCAGACGGACTATCGAATATGTGTAGGGGAAGGTTGCTATGAATGGACCACTTAACTTTACGACAACATATCTCAAAAAATATAAGTGATAAAATTAAAGCAGTTCATTATTTTTATTTCGTAGGACCTTTATTTATAATAATCAAACGCACAAACAATTTGGGCTTACACTTTTTGGTATAAACGAAGAAAACTAAATCTTGGGCTGTTACCTTCTTTGGACCATGGGCACCTTCATTGAACCACCAGGTTGCCATCAATGGACTTCGAGAAATTTGTTCTAGAGGTCCAATCAAGGTAATTTGTTATAATTATCAATATGATTAAATTATGGCATACGAGGAGAGACAAACAATACTCATACACATACGACAAGCAAACACACTATAGTTATAGGCTACTTAGTTACTAATAATTTTTACATTTGGCACATTTAATGAGATCAACAAGTCATCAAAATGAAGATATAATCTAGTCTTATATTCTATCTATCTATCTATCAACGCCATGTCTTCTTGCATAATTTATATATGTATATTTATGTCTGTAGGAGTAATGCCGTACAAGCAACCTTCCATCTCAAGAACGTGTTCACACAGTTCATTTTCTAATTCTGGAGTGAGGTCACTTTCGGAGCCCGGTATTTGGACGTGTTCTTTGGCTTTTTGGTTTACTCCATCTAACCTTCGTTTAACTGTTGCTTTCGGGACTCCGTATATTCTGCTTGCTTCATTTAAACCAGTTTTTTGTTTCCTTACTGATTCTAAAGCAAGTACTTGTTACATTCCAAGCAAAGTATTTTCTTTTATTTGGCGACATTCTGAAATTTTAAATTTATAATAATTTTTCAAGAGTTTTTTTCCATAATTAGTGAATTACTCGGAGCCTATTCCCATAATTATGACCAAAAAATACAATATAATAGGTAATAAAAAGTGTCTATGAATGGACCGGTCCAACGGTGGAACTCCCTTGAGGTCCATTGATAGCAACAAGGTACTCGTTAATTAAAGAAAATCTAAAATATACATGGACATGATTAGACAAAATTGAATAACACACATGGAATCACAATTAAATTGTCTAATATTTCATAACAGAGCACGCAAACAAATATGAATAGAATGATACTTACATCAAATTGTTCCGAGTCAAATTATAAGATTTTGACCGCCGCAAACACAAAAACACGCATAACTCGTCGCCACGTGCCGCAGCGTCACTGAGGTAAGAGGGGGGTGCAACTGAGCCGGCACAGACTCGTTTCTACTAGTTTGGGTGTTGCTAGCTTGGACAGTTTTGGAAATACCTTGGTGGTCCAATGAAAGAGCTAGTCCAATGATCGCAACTCTCCCCTATATCGAAAGTGTGGAGTTAGTAAGTCATCCTCCTTAAAGTCCTGACCTGGTGACTTTTATATGTTTCCAAAAATTAAAGATAAACTTAGAGGAATTCGTTTTATGAACCCTGAAAATGCCGTGGCTGCGTTTGAAAAAGTCGTGGAAGTAATCCCTAAAAAAGAGTGGACCCACTGCTGCAGTCATGGTTCCATCGCATGCGACGGTGCTTAGAAAGGACCAGAGACTACTTCGAAAAGCAATAAAAATATTAACAGGCAGGCAGGAATATCTACATCATTCCGTTTTTTATTTTCTAAAAACTTTCAGTGTGACCCAAGTAGTTACCTACCTACATCTTATTTCTCGGTCTTCCTAAAAACGAATCAAATCATTTACCTACCTATTTTGTTCTCAACAGGGAAAACATGCTTCTCGTACATTTTTACTTTGAAGAGAACACATTTATGAGATTCACCAAAGGAGAAATATTTGGCCTGACGGAATTCCTATGTAAGTATAGTATGCAGCCTGTATTCCGTACTTTGAACCCCGGCCGGGGTTTGTAAGTGCCGGGGATAAGTTGTTCCAGCAATAGCATCATATACATCCATATATGAGATAGCTGTATAATGTGAAATTCGCCGCTCAACGTTGTAGGTAGAGTCCGTCTATTGAAAGCTGAGAGTGAAAAGGAGCGGAAAAATTTAAAAAAATTAGGTCGGGTATCCCTGGATCATCTAGGAAAAAGCGTACTTGACTATTTTTATGCAGAATATTTATTTTGTTTATTACAGAAATTATGTAGCTATATGCTTTTATGGTCATAAAAGGTTTATTGTATTAAAATATTAGCTCATATTTTTTTTTGTATAATGTTATTATTATGTAATCCAGTTTAAAATCCTAGGTTTTCTGCTATGGAAACTGCATAGAATTGGGATAAATAATCATATATTTAAAAATATATGACCTAATATTTAATATTACACAATAAACCTTTTATGATCATAAAAGCTTATCTACACAATTTTTTGCTTTATGCTTTCCTACTATTCTGTAATAAACAAAATAATTATTCTGCATAAAAAAATCAAGTATCAAATACGTTTTTTCCTAGTTGATCCAGGAATACCCGACCAATTTTTTAAAAATGTTCCTCTCTTTTTCACTCTCAACTTTCACGTTTCAAATAGACAGATTCTAGATTTTTGGCAGCCATTTTATTTTAGTGATGCTGTGAAGACGTGTTAGAGTGCGCGCAAAATAAGTATCTATGCACGCCGCCGAAATCGGAAATAATCGTTTGCCGCCATCTCGACGTTTATTTCAGGCCTCAAGAGAGTGTGTGTGTTCTGTGTTTCCCGAAGTAAATAATCGCCACCATTATGCCGAAAATGCTAGCAGGGATATAGTCTTGAAGGTCAAACACGCGCGCAGTTTAATATAGTGCGCGTACTTTAGTCATCTCGGTACTCACCCACTTTCTAGCCATATCACCTTTCACACAGTCCATCCATCGTTTCTTTGATCTTCCTCCTCTTAAAGCCATCCACATTCATACTCAAAACTTTCCTCATGACACCATTTCTCACTGCGAAGCAACGGGGTGCTTCGCATCACATGCCCACACCATAACAACCGATTTTCACAGACGTTTATTATGCTATAACATGTGTTGTTATTCCAGCAAACACAGGCGGGCTACTGGGTCTATGCATGGGCTTCAGTATGATGAGTGCAGTGGAGCTTCTGTACTATCTGACGCTACGCGCGTTGTGCATGGCGCGCAAGCGGCCCCACAACCAACCATTCGTTAAATAAACGCACTATTCAAACAACACGTTGTTTTTGTCACCCCCCCCCCCCCCCCCCCCTGTCTGCAGGCCACTGTTTACTGCCAATAATTTGGTCACAATTAATGATATTGATTATCATTTAAATTAGAAATTAGGACAAAATTAGAGGCAAATCAATCAATCTGCCCAGCCTTTTCCCCAACTAATTTGGAGTCGGCTTCCAGTCTAACTGGATGCCGCTGAACTGGAAATGAAAGGAGGGCTAACAATAAATAAAATAAAAAATGTTATCAACCTGGTGCATCAAAATGTTCAAGGATTTTTTAACAAAGATTTAGGCCTATCAGCAGCAAACTCCGCCACTATGGGATCCAGAACACCGCTCAGTTTACTTCAGAATCCAGACAGTTGACGACAGTGGAAAACATCTCCAGGGTCTATAGTAACAATGGGAGTCCCACAGGGCTCAATTCTTGGTCCTTTCTTGTTTCAAATTTAGGTATATTACCTACTTGGCTTACCGCATAAAGGTTATTCGTGTTGTTTGCGGACGACACTTCTCTTTTGTTTAAACTTAAACATCAGCAGCTGGTTACTGACGATTTAAATAACGCATTCTGAAAATTAGAAAAAGAAAAAAAACAAGTATTTGGTTACACGTTAGGCAGGTCACAGGTGAAAAATAATGTATTGATAAAAGGCGAGGAACTGAATCTTGAAGATAGCACTGTGTTCTTGGGCTTAACTTTGGACTCTAACTTCAGTGGGGCCCACATATTAACTGTTAAAAAAGCTAAACTCGGCAGCATACGCTGTTAGAAACAATCTCAATTTAACTGAAAGACATCACGTTTAGTGCACTTTAGCTATTTCTTAATGTAATGTCACATGATATTCTGTTGTGGGGACATGCCGCCGACCTTCAGACTATCTTTGTTTTACAGATAAGGGCTGTTCGATCAATTTATAAATGAAGTCCCGAGAATCTCAGAGAGTAAGTAATATATAATGACTGTTTCTTCTCAGTTTATTTATGAAGATCAACAATATGCCCATAAAAATATCCACATTATAAGACCATCGCGGACATTACTCTGCATGGTCTGGTCCCCATATGGCCTGACCAGGATTATGTTTGGACTTTAAAAAAGACGACCTGATTTAGTTTCGGTCTTTCTTAGAATAGTCGGATAGGAAACGCCAAGCTCATCTAGTTTTAAAACATAAGTTTTTTTGACTTGTAAGTGTTTTATGTACCAATTAAAAGTTATAAATATAATTTATCATTCATTACCCCCGAAAGGAGATTTTACCTACAGGCCGCCCATTTTCAATTGTACTATTTGCATAATTTCAATAGTGAGTGACCCTGAGTTGAAAACCTATCGTTATCCAAAAAGGGACTTAATACTAAACAAGAGAAAAGGACAAAACTGCGGCTCAGAAAGAAACATTTAATTTAAAAAAGTTTTTAATAATAAACTTACAGCTAGAAATTACAGTAACTCAGTCTTTAACAAGACATTCAACCTCATTACTTTTATTTACAATGAGACTTATGGACCACCCTCGTTAATTGCTGCAACTAACCCATCATTATATTCCTTTGATAGCAACAAACAATGCAGATTTTATGGAATATCCCTCCTTTTGAGCTGCGCCCCAGTAGGGTAAACATACCAATTAAAATAGAACCATCAATTGAAAGTCACAATCACATCAAAAGATGCAATTCATGAGTTGAAAAAAAAAAATGTTTGTCAGTGGGGGCGTAAATATGACACAGCTAGTTTTAGAAAGTGACACAGTTAGTCACATAGTTATGAGTAACAGAGACGGCGCTCTACAAACGGATCTTTTCATAAAACACTATTGTCATATCAACACCCACATAATGTATGTTAGTTGCTCCATGTAAAATACTGGTATTCAGCTGCATCAGGTTATACTGGAAGCCACCCCCAACACTGTTGCAGAAAAACTAGGCAGATCATGATGAAGATACTGAATGTATGTTTTCGTGATAAGTCTACGACTGCTGTCGTGGCGCGCCTTGCTGTGGAGGCGCGGGGGGTGCGGGCGGCGCGGGCGCGTCCGGCGGCTGCAGCGTGCGTGTGCGCCGCCGCGTATAATGTTGCCACAGTAAAATTGCTTGATCATCCATGAACTTACAAACCTGAAAGCAATGTTCGTAGATTGTTATTTGATTTATTTCTGGTTTACTATTTTGATCAGGAAATATGAAATCTGGGGGTTTTTTGAGGGCAGAAAAGTAGAGTACAGTCAAAAAACATAACAGAGAAGTTTAGAAGGAGTAAGGGTAGGTTTTTATTCAGCGTGACAGCGGAGGGAAACAATCTGGGCAAGTCTTGGACAATAATTTCAGTCAATAGTCAAGAAAACCCATGAATCTTATCAGCTCATGTTACTGACTTCAGATTATGTTAGAAAGTAGCTCAAATTTTGTAATAGATGGTTAATTGTCAATGTCTACTCACAATGAATCTGAAACATCATCATACCTGTGCTGATACACATTCTCTTCTGAATGCCTCGTGCTGCAGCAGTTCTAAGAAGTGAAGGCACATTGGGTACTTGAGGTAGCGAGCATACTCTGGTTCCCGCCAGTATTGTAGGTAGCGAATATAGTTGATGAATGTGGCTTCTTTCAAATAGCCACGCTGTGCTAAGACTGAAATCATACTTTCCATAAATAACAATAATTATAATAATTCTACTTAACTTCTGCCAGTGGCACCTCCCACATGGATGTAGGAAACTAGCCCATATCATTTAAAACGGTCTGATTTAAATGAAATAAATAATTACTAAAACAAATAATACCTCAAGATACGGGTTCTGACTATATTTCCAATTCCTTAACTCTCATAAAAAGAGGTAAACAAAAATTTTAATAATTATCTAAATTTTAAATTCATCCCCAATCCCAAAAGGCGGTAAGTCTTGGAGGATGATTTTACAAAAACACTGAAACAATTAATATTTTTTCTTACCAAAAGCATGAATTAAAATTTTCATATCCCTAACTAAGAAATGCTAAGTTTCCCATACAAACTATCATTCCCTATATCCCCTTTTAGGATTATTTTAGGGACAAAAAGTAGCCTATGTCCTTCCCCAGGATGCCATCTATCAACATGCCAAAATATTATCGAAATCCGTTTAGTAGTTAGGATGTATATTACTTTTTCACAGGTAACGGTAATGGATTAATAAATAATGCTTGGTTTGTATTATTTGTGCATACTTACAATGTATATAGTTAGGATTTGCCAAACACTGTACGAATTCTAGTTCAACTTGAAACCTTATTCTGTTTTGTTCCTCTGTTTCTGCCATTACTGAAATGTTAACAATAATCGTGTTTATATAGAATCACATAAACACGGACGCTATCATAACGATGTAGGGTTCGTGAGCCCTAAAATATAAAATTGAATAGGTTCAGAAATTTTAATAACAACTCAAAACTAACCTTTTCCAGCCATCATCTTGGAAGCTTTCACAGGTTATTGAATGTGCACCCATAGAAATTCAGCTTTATAGAATCGACAGTAACTGTATGTACTTTTTATATTATTTTATTTGCATATTTTCACACTCTTCTCAACTATGAATAATGAGATGGCTTTCATAAAATTTGACAGTTGTTTGGTAATTGGAAATGGTTGTCAATGTCATTCTTATCAAATTAAAAAAACAACTAATGCTTTTTTATTTGTCTAGGGTTGTCTCCTGTCGGATTCGGAATTCTATATCTATGGATTACGCCATCGCCATTGAACTACGGAGCCGTAGACAGAGAATGCTATAGACAAATTGATGTGTTTTGTCGCATTCACACAAGAAAAAGAGCAAGTTACGCCGATGTCGTGTAAAGAAATGAGACAGAACGATGAGATTTTTTGTTTCACAGCGCGTGCCACGATTTTGACGGTTTTAGCATAGTACTTTGCTAAACAAAGTTTGACAGATAGTTATCGTCTTCTTGTAAAATTCAGTTTTATGTGCTATATGTTTAGTAATTTATGTTATTTTATGTTGTGAACAATTTAGCCTTAATATTTCAACCATTAAATAAAAAAACATGGTGCGGTGTAGCGATCTAAGGTGTAAAAGTGATAGGTGAAACGAAAATGCAAGACTTGTCCTTTCATTCGTAAGTATAGCACTTTTTATCAGTAACTAGGCTATCAATAACATTTTACTGTGTTCATACATTGTGAATAATGTACCCTAGATGTAAATTCATCGATAAAAAGCACAAAATTAACATTCTAACCTAAGGATTTTGGTGTTGCCAATTTTCCATAAATTATTGCCCACTTTTATGGGAAATATGTATTCTGTAGTGTGTATCCTAATCCTAACTAATATTATATGTAAATACGAAATTGAGTTTATTTGTTGGTTTGTTTGTTACGCTTTCCCGCTAAAACGGTTTAACGGGAAATATGTATTCTGTAGTGTGTATCCTAATCCTAACTAATATTATATGTAAATACGAAATTGAGTTTATTTGTTGGTTTGTTTGTTACGCTTTCCCGCTAAAACGGTTTATCAGATTTGGATGAAATTTGGCACATCGGTAAATTACTTGGGTTAGGACATAGGATACTTTTTATCGCAATATTCTCACGGAACCGAGACACATGCGGGTAAAAGCGCGGGGCGCAGCTAGTTAATTGTATATCTGAAAGATTAATGGCTTGTTGCAGTTTTCCTGAATATGATAATTTACATCGGAATTGGATCGTAGCTACAGGACGAATAGATTGGACACCAAAACCGTCATCAAAAATTTGCAGCAGACATTTTAATAAAAAAAATGTTAAATAAAAAGAAGAAACTAACACTGCTATTACCGAATACAGTACCTATTCTGCTAAATATTCAGTTAATAACATAATTATTAAGTTTCGATACAGGTTTTATATGTTTTTTATATATGTTCAGTGTTTTTAAAACTGTTATATACAATTATCTGTTGCGAACTATTATTTTGTACATTTTATGTGCAATAAATGACTGAGACAGGCTTATCTTGCACTTTTTATCAGTAACTAGGCTATCAATAACATTTTACTGTGTTCATACATTGTGAATAATGTACCCTAGATGTAAATTCATCGATAAAAAGCACAAAATTAACATTCTAACCTAAGGATTTTGGTGTTGCCAATTTTCCATAAATTATTGCCCACTTTTATGGGAAATATGTATTCTGTAGTGTGTATCCTAATCCTAACTAATATTATATGTAAATACGAAATTGAGTTTATTTGTTGGTTTGTTTGTTACGCTTTCCCGCTAAAACGGTTTAACGGGAAATATGTATTCTGTAGTGTGTATCCTAATCCTAACTAATATTATATGTAAATACGAAATTGAGTTTATTTGTTGGTTTGTTTGTTACGCTTTCCCGCTAAAACGGTTTATCAGATTTGGATGAAATTTGGCACATCGGTAAATTATTTGGGTTAGGACATAGGATACTTTTTATCGCAATATTCTCACGGAACCGAGACACATGCGGGTAAAAGCGCGGGGCGCAGCTAGTTAATTGTATATCTGAAAGATTAATGGCTTGTTGCAGTTTTCCTGAATATGATAATTTACATCGGAATTGGATCGTAGCTACAGGACGAATAGATTGGACACCAAAACCGTCATCAAAAATTTGCAGCAGACATTTTAATAAAAAAAATGTTAAATAAAAAGAAGAAACTAACACTGCTATTACCGAATACAGTACCTATTCTGCTAAATATTCAGTTAATAACATAATTATTAAGTTTCGATACAGGTTTTATATGTTTTTATATATGTTCAGTGTTTTTAAAACTGTTATACAATTATCTGTTGCGAACTATTATTTTGTACATTTTATGTGCAATAAATGACTGAGACAGGCTTATCTTAAACTCTGAACGCGATTCAAAATATCGATCAAGAATTTAAAATATCTTTTTCCGTAAACAACATCTTCTTACATCTATTTTGTATTAACGTCTTAAAGATAATAATTTTTTTTAGGAATCAAAGGCCTGTATTCCATCATCTTCCTCCATCAGTTTACATGAAGAAACGAATATGGAAATTGAAAATAATTTAAGCATTCTTGTAAGTACAGTATATTATAATAATTTCTAAGTACAAGTATTTGTACTTACAAATTACTATAATATACTTATTGAAATACGTTATTGACGGACAATTTAGGACAATAACGGGTAAAATCAATAAAAGCTAATTAAAAATAAACTTGTTGTGTTATTTACTCACAAAGCCAGATACTACTATCATCTAAGAAAATTTAGGTATTTAGAATCACATCATCATCATCCATCGTCACTCTCTCCTGCTTTTAAGGGGTTGAGGGAGCATGCGTAGTTCATGCAAACGTAATAAGAACCAAAATAATTTGTAAATCAAACATATTCCTATATCTAGGAATCTGTAGCTAGGGTGTATTTATTCCGATTGTATTACAGAATATCTAGGTTCCCAAATATGTATTTT
The DNA here is from genome assembly GCA_937001585.2 of Brachylomia viminalis. Classification (NCBI taxonomy): domain Eukaryota; kingdom Metazoa; phylum Arthropoda; class Insecta; order Lepidoptera; family Noctuidae; genus Brachylomia; species Brachylomia viminalis. Next base: position 10,334,457 of record OW443314.2, read on the forward strand.
GAACGGACACTGATTTAAAGACGATCTAAGAGAAAAATAAATTTTCTATAGACATTTTAAATTGTGGGGTAAATTTTTCCTCACACGGTAACCCTAAATGTGTGACGTATTTTTGTTTTGTCTCTTTCTGCGACACGCTTTGCAGGCGTCTATAGCATTCTCTGTCTACGTACGGAGCCCTTTAGGAGTTTTAGTGTTCTGTGCACAGAACATATATACCCTGACGGTTCTGTGGATTACGCATTTGGACTTTCGGACTCAAGCATTGACTAGCTCAATGGACTCAAGACACTGCTTGTGTACGTATCGTAGACAGAGAAATTCTCTGTCTAGGGTACGTATGGTACGTACACGCATAATTTTCCATAGACACAGGCAGTAAAGGAAGACGACAATCCTATTTTTGAGCAAATGTATATGCACAATGTCATATAATTATGCCTAGTGGTCAAGTATAAGAAAGTTCTAAAAGAGTCTGTCATGACTCATAAGCCATTGTCTTTTCTTTTTCGCCTCCCTCCCGACCCTCAGCATTGACTCTCCTAGCTCAATGACCCTCAGCCACACGTCTCTGTCTACGTCTCGCCTCCTTTCTCTTCCTCCACACGTCATCGTCATCTATCTGCAGTGGTGCCAGATTAGGCGACTTATCGCCATTTAGGCTACTTAGCAGGGTGTCGTGTCGGCCCGACCAATATTTACGATCGGCGACTGGTGGCCAATTAGGCTATGTCAAAAAAAATTGGCGATTCTAGGCTCCATCCATAATATCTGAGGAACGATATTTCCACTACTAAAATATATTTAGCGGAACATCACCATTTTTAACGTCAACTAGAGAGGGAAAATAGATAAATGTCAAAGAATGTTTTATATCTACCAAAACCGAATGAAATAAAGTTGACTTTGGTGCCGATTCTCTTGTCACAAAATTCTCTAAACTAGACTAAGAACCACAAAAATGTTGTTTATTCCTGTCAAACGACGATTTCCCATTCTGAAATTGAGTAAAGTGACACAACTTAACTATATTTTAGTTTGACAGCACTAAGATAGCACTGAGATTAAAATGGCAATTATGCTATTCTGAATTTTACGTTTTTCACCAAAAAATTTGATTATCTAACTTAGCCTATTTTTAATCGCGATTAAAAAGGTGTGGAATAAAATTAGTTGTCATGAACTAAAATTCACACCAACCCCTCGACTTCATATGCAAAATCTTTTTTTCTTTTGCTTTTATCTCGAAAACAGTGTATTCTATCGCAAAAATAATGAAAATTTCGACCCCGCTTTTTAATACACACAAACCTCTAAAACCCAACGTATTGGTAATATTTTTTCATGTTTTCCATACAAAAAGTAAAAAATTCTATACAAAACATGTCGAGCCTGTACATAATGCGTTATAAACTCATGTGGTATGGCAAACGTAGTATGTACCTACCACGTTGATATTAGGTGTGTAAATTATTTATAGATTTTATTTTGCAGAAAGTAAGTAACTTTATTGATAGTTTAGTTCGGTGTACGTACAACAGAATTGGCACCAATGGCTTGTAAAAGTTTTGAATGATGTCAGATACACATTCATGCATTACGGTTTAAAAATTGTACCATTGGTACATTTTTTACCAAATACACTGGAATGGTAGATTTTGTATGAATTAAAAAAAAAGTTTCCATAAACTTTGAGAGGGTTTTAGTCTTGCTTGTGATAGATAATAGTATCAAAATGTGAAAACGCGGAAAGTAATAGCAAATAATATGGGAGGAATGGGAAAAAAGTCTACAATTTTTAAATAAGTATTAAAGTTTTTCATTTATTATGTTCAGACATTTTTCCCATTAAAAGTAGCAAACTGTATTATGAAACTTCTTATTTCGCAAAAAAATTTAGCCGTTGTGGGACGACTGGCAGATGTGAAACATCGAAAAGAAAAGAAAATAAATATGTCATACTCATAACCAAAACCAAATATTCAGTTTTTTTAAATGAAATATAAATAATATTATATAATAATAATATTAATAAATGTTTTTTTTATTTAAAATATAGTATGGCGATGTGTCGCCACGGCTTGCGTCGCCACGCCAGCAATCGGTTTTACGTGCGGCTATAGATGTATCAAGGTTCCAATGCATTTGACTGCGTTGATCACGAAACCTTGCTCTTAAAACTTGACCATTACGGACTAGTTAAACTCGCGCTTAGTTTAGTAAAATCTTATTTAAATGATAGACGACAAAAAGTCCCAATAAATAGTGTCAATTCACTTGATTTAGAAGTAAAAATGGGTGTTCCACTTGGCTCGATATTAGGTCCCTTCCTCTTTTTAGTATATATTAATGATCTACCCCATTTATTAAAAAACCAACCACAAATGGTGATATTTGCTGACGATACTTCTTTATTTAAAATAAATAGACGTGCATCAAATCTTGACGATGTAAATAATGCCCTGCTGTGGGTACACAATTGGTTCACTGCTAATAATTTAGTATTAAATGGGAAAAAAACTAAATGCATAAGATTTGCTTTACTGAATGTTAAAAGCAGTGATTGTGACATAGTATTGAATAAAGAGAAACTAGAATTAGAAACTAGAAATTGTTTTCCTGGGGATAACGCTAGACTCAAGGCTGCAATGGGGTCCTCATTTAACATCACTTGCAGGACGGCTAAGTTCAGCAGCATAAACAGCATATTATGCTGTAAGAGAAATCCGTCAATTTACTAATGTCGATACCGCGAGGCTAGTCTATTTCAGTTATTTTCATAGTATCATGTCTTACGGTATTTTATTATGGGGACGGGCTGCCGATATTGAGTCTATTTTTATTCTGCAGAAAAGAGCTATCAGAGCAATATACAGCCTCCGCAGGCACGATTCTCTAAGAGAACTGTATAAAGACATTAACATCGTGACGGTACCTGGTCAATACATTTATGAAAACATCATGTACGTACGCAAAAATTTAAATCTTTTCAGTAAACGAGGTGGAAGACACAACTATAGGACTAGAAATAGGGACCAATTAGTTCAACCAGGTTTCAGACTGGCTAAAGTAGACTCATCCTTCATGGGGTACTGTTTAAAATGTTACAATAAAATACCTCCCCACATACTCCAACAAAATGAAACGAAATTTAAAGCTTGTTTATAACGCACACTATACAGCTAAGCATATTATAAGTTGGGGGATTACATCGCTGACAAAAATGGTTGGCTCAGGGCTGGTCCTGCTCCACAAGGCCGTATAAACTAATCAATTAGCATTCGAAGATATTGTTGGAGCTGATGAAGGTTGTACAATCTATCTTTGCATTGTATAAATTCAATATCTTAGTATTGTATAATTGCATAGCACATGTGTGAGCACTATGTACCTACTATAAAGGTTACTGGGTTCGTCTTTCATTGTGTGTACATAATGTGACCTGGCGGCTGAGAGTATATTATGCTCACTCAAATTTGTCGCTGGTGGTGGCGTGTGTATTGGATCATTGAGTTCCCTTCAAAATGGTTGAGCTGAATGGTGCTGATGCATACGTCATGTTCGTGAACGGGCACCGTCAGTAGGCACTGGTCATGTCTTAGCTGCCACGGCTTATTTTGATTCCTGAATTGTTTTTATCTTTTTATTACGGACTCTTTTAGCGTGCACGTCTTTCTACATCTTTCTCACATGTATAATTTTAACATGAAGGATGTAACCACTTTCTTGCCCGTTCTTCTCCATAGGTACCTACTATGCTTTGGAATGGGGAATTAGCTTCATCGTTCTGACTGACTGACCCCTTGACAATTATTCAAAAGTGCCCGTAATTGGTTTATTTGAAATAAATGCTTTGAGTTTGAGTTTCACATAAAAAAAGTGGGATAGCGGACATTTATTTCGGTGAATTTAATATTACAGAAAAAAATATTGGGCGACTTTAGGTTACTTAGGGAAAAAAAAATAGGCGACTTGGAGCGCGCTACATCTGGCAACACTGACTGTCTGTCTGTGTCACTGGGTCGTCTGGTGTTGTGTCATTATTCATCTATGTCGTTATCGTTTCGCGTAAATACCCACTTAAAAGGGTATTCCTAATATTCAGATACCAATCCACAAATAAAATTCCATTTTCATTGGTTTGGCGTACATTTTTGAGTAAAGAAGTGCTTTTGTCAGTAATATTCTCATAAAACAACGAACAGGAAACAACTACGATAATGTCTCGTCCAGTTCAAGGAGCTACTTACGTTAATCCCAATAACCTGTTCGAGGATGACGATGATGTCGATGATGAAACCTTCGTCAACAGTTTCAGGACAAGAATCCCACCACCACAGCCAAGTAAGCCAGCACCATCCGCGTATGGAAGTCACATAGCAGCGTTGGATCAACAAAGACAAGCTATGTTAGAAAGACAAAGAGAAATCGAACAGCGAACCTTGGATTCATCCTCACGCAGCATAGGCTTGTTGCGCGAGTCCGAGCAGATCGGCATCGCCACTGCGGAAGAACTCAGTCGACAGCGAGAACAACTCCAAAATACGAACAAACGTCTCGACGAAATAAATACCAACTTGAACTACAGTCAAAAGCATTTGAATGGTATCAAATCTGTATTCTATGGCCTCAAGAACTACATCTCTGGTAAATCCGACCAGACTCCTAGAAGCCAGCCCTCTCCAAGCATACAGAGTGCAGGCCCAAGCAGCATGCTGGATGACACAATAGACAATCTATCTCAGGTCAACAGTGATGACCGTTTCAGATCTCATCCTGCCACCCGTCTTCGTGAACTAGATGCACAGGTACAGGCTGCACCCATAACTGATAGTCAGCGAGTTAACCAGGTGCTGGATGCCAACTTGGATGAAATGCTGCATTCCATTTCAAGACTAAAAGGCCTTGGTATTGCTCTCGGTGAAGAAATAGAACAGCAAACTGACATCATCGTGGACATACAGGAGAAAGTAGAAGTGGCTGATATTAAGATTGGCAAGCAAAACAAAATGATGAATAAAATACTTGGTAAATAGTCTACATTCCTAACTTAACCAAGAGTTGTAAAGTTGAACTGAATGCACCACTCAAGCTGTTAGTCAAAGAAAATTACATGTATTCGCCATGTGAAGGGGGTATTGAATGCAATATTATTAGTACTAGCATAGCCCCAAATTTTATACTCTAAAACTGAATCTTTGTAATTTGTTGTACACCATGCAATGGGCTTTGTGTAACAAATCCAGTTATTGTACTATATCCTATATAATCATAAAGAAATATGAATGTGGGTAGGTATGTAAAAAGAAAAGAGAATGCAGCATGGCTAAAAATTGGCAGTTGACTGTATTATCATCAATGTTATACAGCCTCCCAGCGGAGCAAATCATCTGAATTATTTCCTGTTATTTGTTTAGATTATAATGTGCACTGTTCTAGTTATTATGTAGGAAAATATGTGAGCACTATAAATATTTTTGTACTATGTGGTAAGTAGTTAAGCAGTGAAATTATATGTAGCTTTTGTTTATAATCAAATACCAATGCTGTTGCTTCATTTGTTGTATCTAAATTATAATGTACAATTACATTATTTTTAATTTCATATTTAATATTTCCTGATACATTGCCAAATGAAGTAGCAGTTGTGTAATAATTTGTTGTAGTTCACTTTTGTAGGGTTGGGTTTATTTTGCGATGTGAATTTAAAATAATTATGTATGAGTTTTTATTCTACTTTATTTAAATAAACAATTACTGTTATCAGTTGTGACTCACATTGAAGCCTTATCTACCAATTAATTCATACATGTTATCAAGTAACCTAGAGAATGTTAAACACAATTCATAATCAACAAAAAAACATTGCATATATGAAATGTTGCTGTGTATGTAAGTATGAAAGTATAATAAAAATGTTCTTAAAAAAATTCCATGATTTATCATTTCAATTGGATTATTGTGATAGGTAATCTATTTGATATCAAGTCTTGAGCAGACACCCAAAACATTTCAGGTCAAGGATAACAATAATTCCAAAAATTAAAATCAAGTCATTTATTCTAACTAGGCTGTGAGAATCAGCACTTTGTCAAAATGACGTAAGATAGTCCCACAAAACGCCCGCCCTTCACCACTTCCTAGTGCATTAGCTGGGAAGAAGTGGAGCACCAAACTCCCCAAGTCCCCAGCAGCACTGCTGTCGGTTCAGTTACGAAGAACTGGATTCTATCCCAGTGTTCCAACCCTTATTAAGTGCCTCTTAATTTAATTAGTATAAATTTTGGATACAAGTTTGATTTATGTAACAATGAATATGTAAAAACTGCTGTCCTCAGTTAGTTGATAAAAAATTTCTTAGTTAATGCATGTATTTATGTACATACATAAACTAAGAAAATCATGTTTTTTTCTATGTACAAGTACATACATACCTACCAACCTACTTATATTATTAGAACTAGAATACCTTGACAGTAAGATAATTAATTGTTGTTGTTAACAGAATTTCGGTTTATTTAAATTAAAACAACATTGTATTCTTACATTGTTTTTATTTAAACAATTAATAATGGTGGGACAGCAACTATACATAGGAAACTATAATGCTGCATAATTATCACAAGGAATACAATCATATAAGTATAATATTAAACTTAATAAGCTTGGTCTACAGTTTCTAAAATCATATCATTAGCATCAACATCATGAGTTTTCATGTGTTTTTGCAACACCCTCTTGGTTCTTAGTTTTTTACAACAATAATTACAAGAAACCTTGTTGTTCCCATGAGATTCTATGTGTATCTTCAAACCAGTTGCTGTGGCGAATCCCTTAAAACAGATATCACACTTGTGAGGTCTATCGGTTGTGTGTGCATGTGCGATGTGCACCACTAAGGAATGTTTGGTTGGAAAACGTCTAGCACAGCCTTGGTGTGAACATGAGAAGGGCCTGGGCTTCTGCTGACCCGTGTGAACCAGCATGTGAGCTTTCAGGTATGAAGCCCTCGTGTATGTCTTTGGACAACTGGAACATGCAAATTTCTCTCCATTGTGAGTCTTAACATGCATGTTTAAGGTTGATCTTGCTGTGAACCTTTTCCCACAAGTTACACAAACAAACAGCATGCGATTGCTGGAATGTGCCACACGAAAATGCTCCTTGAGCGACTGCCTTGCTTTATAAGTCTTATGGCAAAAACCACATTTGAACTGCGCAATCTCTCTATGTGATATTGAATGCTGCTTCAATCCATTAGAAGTGTGAAAACTCTTTCCACATTTCGCACAGAGGTACTTTCGTGTATCAGTGTGCTTCGCCATGTGGTATCGCAGGCCATACAGCCTAGTGAATGACTTCGTACACACAGTGCAAGCATATCGCTTCTCTCCCTCTATTCGCTGTGGCTGTTCACCAGAAGTTATTTCAGTAACAGGTGGCAGTGGTGTCAATTTGTTATCTGATAAGGTACTTTCAAAGTCTAATGTTGGATGATTACTGAACAGTGGCACCTCATACTCATGGTCTTGATAAACAACATTGATATCAATAGAATCTATATCAGTCCTCTGTAAATTAGTAGGAGATGGTATCATAAGTATTTGTGATAACATAGAATTTGCCTTCAAACAATTCAATTTAAAGTTATAAGCGACTAAAGCTGTAGATACACATGAAGAACATATTCCTTGAGGCCAGTTGTCTTCGTCATTGTTCTCTAAACAATTAAGGAAGACCAAAATATCAATTAATTTAACCTTAATCATCTCGTGTTCTATCAAGTCTTGTATGTTCATAAACATCGTGGTATCTGTTTCTAGTAGACAAGTGCGACATATGTTTTTCGTCAAGGGAAGAATTAGCCCTGTAAACTCCATTGCTTACTTCGTTGTTTTCATTTACAGAATGGTTAATTATTTTAGAAGACATCACATCAATCGCCTCGACTTCTACAGTTTCACAAGTTTTTGACAACAAATGAACAACATGAATGAATGACAGTGTTCTATTTCTAAGACTCTCTGCCTCTTGCGCGTAAAATAAGTCTGCGCGCGGCCGAAATTGGAACTAATCGTTTGCCACCATCTTGACGTTTATGTAGAGTGTGCTGTGTTCCGTGTTTTCCAAAGTAAATTATCGCTATTATTATGCCGAAGGTGATTAAAAGTGCTGGCAGGGATATAATCTTGAAGGTCAAACGTGCTTGTGAAGAAGAACGAGATAATAACGGGCCTACGGTACCGTTTTCCAAAGTTAGAGCTCGCGTTGCTTATTTGACAGGTAGGTAATTTTTAGGACTGCCATAACAATAAAATTCCTCTAAATATAGAGGAATTTTATTGTTATGATAACCTCGATATAAAATCCGGACCACTGTGCGCCGGTACGAATAATAATTCGTACCGGCGCACAGTGGTCCGGATTTTCAAAAAGGTGGACATAGGATCGAAAATGCATATTTTACTTTAAAAAATTGTTTTGTATAGGAAATTTAACGCTGGATAATACTTATTACTACAATTTTCAAAAAAATTGCTCCTTCACGTCAAACACTTAAAAACTTAGTACAAAAGCTATGATAAGTAGTACTAGTTTATTTTTTACGTTTTTCATAGTTTTATATTGTAAATACTTAAGTTAGTTTTGAGAGCAAGCTATCGCTTTAGGGACATACCTGTAATGATAGTTGTAAGGGACATTTTAGTAAATAAATAAAAAAAAAATGAAATAAAAAATGGGAGTAAATCTATTTTATTTTTTTCTTCCGTTCAGTATTAAAGTATAGCAAGCAAACCTCATATTCTGGTAAGTACTTTGTTGTCCTTAATACGACGACATAAAAATTTTAATGTTTAATTATCTTAATATTATTAACGAGTTTTTCAATTGAAAGTAATCCAAAATATCATTTTTAATAAAACAAGCCCCCCGCGCACTCCATCCGTGTATTAGGCTCGCCCCCAATTACATGGGACTTAAATATAACTGGCGAAATGACAATGTACTATAGTGTAGTATACACCTTTGCCGAACCCTTCGGGGAATATAAATCATGTGGATAGCATCTCTTTTTAGCTCCCAAGGAGTTTGTGATACGATGGTAACACTGGAACTTCACAATCTATCAGCGCTTTCCTTAAACGCAAGTATTTCCATTTTGACAGGTTCAATGATGTATAAAGACCAAGAGCATGATCTTCATCAAAATATTCTTCCTATTTTTCTTAAACAATGTGGCTTGAACAATAGCAACACTATCAGGGTTCTTCGTTATATGGTCAATAACACAAGCTAAGTCATTCTTCTTGTCTATCCTAAGTCTTTCGACTAATGCAAAAGTAAGTTCTTCCGGCGAATAGTCTAAAAGAGACTCTGAACGTCTTTTCTTCTGTTTGTTGCTGAGGTCAACAAAAGGCTTCCTAATCTGAACTTCGGTAGATGTGCCCACAGTTGTTGTACTTGATGTCGACGGAATCACAGCTGCTGTAGTATCGATGTCAACTGAAGTATTGTCTGACGATAAGTTTTCGATAACTTCATCTTGGGCTTGAAAAATCTCGGATAAATTAACAGTAGTGCAATTTGGCCAACTAATATTTGATTGTAACCACGCAGCATGTCTATTCATGAAAGTCTTCTGGTTTCTAGAAGCACTTGCCCATCTGCGATTGATATTACTGATGTAGTTCTTCAAAAAGGTCTTGATTATTTCTAAATCTTCCGAACATGTTTCGACTGGGATATGTAGAATAATAGCTTCATAGAGTCGTGCCCCATTTTCATGTCTCCTTCAACACGGAGGAACATAAAAATGTCCAAGTTTGTAACAAATGCAGCCATAACGAAACTCACTAAACTTTCACACAGCACGGATAATTAGATATGTTGCTTCCTCGAGCGTTGAGAAACAAGTGCCTTTAAAACGTTGGAAGTCGCTGCGTCCCCGTTAGAGGTCGTGACGAGCGGTACCGGGGCATCGCCCCCCGGCCACGGATGCGACACGGTGGCCCGTAAATACGGGCCCCTCATTTGGTCCGCAACGATGGCTTCTTGGCCGCGGTCGGGCGCGCGTCGCAACGCGCGCTATTGCTATGTATTTTTCTGTAGGCGCGCCACGGCGCTGTTTCACAGCGCCGCTATCTTCACGACACCTCGGCGGTCTGTCCCCGCCAGGTGAGGCCCGGCGGGGGACGACCAGCGACGAAGGTGCCGACTCGGCGCTCCTACAGAATAGGGTGTGTGGCTCCCGCCCGTCCCGCTTCCAGAGCTAGCCGGTCACGGTCCGGGCTAAGAAGCCGTCGTGTGCGTGTGAGTGGTATTGTACTGTGTAACACCGCTCAGTGTCTACGTGAATCGCCGCCCGCGGCGCGCATTCACGTGTGTGACGCTTGCACGCTTGACGCAGGCGCTAACGTGTCTATATTAACCTAGCACACGCTACGCAACGGATGTATGTGGTGTTGTAGAGTTCAGTTGTTTCGAGTAAGCCGCGTGTAACCTGGATGCGGCTTACTCGGGAGTCAATCCGGTGCGATGGGGTCGTCGTCCGCTACCAGGTCGCGGGGTAGGGGTCTCGCGTCAGGGGCGCGCGCATGCCAGGGCGCTATCTGCTTGACATGGGGCCAAGCAGATGCGTCGGCACGCGCGAACATGCCTTTCCCGAGGCACCGCACAAACTCATCCAGGCCTTCAATCCCGAGGTCCCGCTGGATGACATCGTTCCTCACGAAGCGAGGGGCGTCCACTATTGTCCGTAACGCTTGATTGTGTTGCGTGCGGAGCAGCTTTAGGTTCGACTCGCTCGTGAGGGCGAACCAAGCGGGGGCGGCGTAGGTCAAGATTGGGCGCACGTACTGTTTGTACACGCCCAACTTGACGCGCGCCGGGAGGCGGGACGAGAGCACTGGTTTAAGGAGGTTGCGGGCGACCCTACCCTGTGCGGCGACCTTGCGGACGTGCAGCCCCATCGTGAGCTGACGGTCGATGGTGACACCCAGGTACTTGACCCGGGGCGACCACTCGATGTCGGCTCCTTGAAGTTTCAAGGGTGGTGGGAGGCGCGCGAAGCCGGTGACCATCGCCTGCGTCTTACCCACGTTCACCGACAGCCGCCACTTCGACAGCCACTCGGGAAGCAGAAGAATTTCACTTATAAAAGAGGGTATTGATACCGAATGAAATAAATATAAACCATACAACTGTGTACTGTTCTTTTGTATTTTTTGGACTTTTCTAACTAACTTTAATAAAATAAAAAATAACGTAACTTCATCTGTTTGTATTATCATCGATTTTCATCAATTCCTTGATGTCTGATAGTGCTGAAATTATAAATACTAATGTAAGTCTGGTGAGAACGCAATATTATGATAATACTGTGCCAGCCTGATGATGGAGTTGGAATATGGTCATAGGATCTACGCTCTGAATCTCTGATATACGTAAACCTACCGAGATTGGGCTCGTTAGGTTGGTCGTTGTTTAGCAGAACCATGGCAGAACTCACACACTAGCCAGACACAGATTGACACCTGATAAGTTGTCAAAACTGATCATGGTGAGAGCAAATTTAGGGCTCCTTGACGGAAATAAAAAGACAGCCGAGAACATTGAAAATGATGTAGCAGAGCAGATGACGATTACGTTATGGATGAATCGGAAGATGAAAAAACAGAAAACTATAATAATAATAACCCCACCGCCGTATCTCTACGTTAACGTCGTGGTGGGGCTTGTCCGAACTCTAGGTCTGTGCCGGTAGTTTACTTTGCTTTGGCTACGGTGAGGAGCCAGACCAAGAGGGATACAGAAACCCGGAGGGCAGCATGTGGCAAGCTGTTGGGCAGTAGCGACCCCACGGACCCTACCTCCCGGGTGAAGTCTTGTTCCTCATCTCTGGCTTGCCTTTATTGGCCAGCTGTAGTGAACAATGACGGGGAACGGCGCTCGCACCTCTTTCTTGCCTTTGTTGGCCGGCTTGAGTGGAGATTCGCAAGAGCAAACGTGCTCGGAGGAAGGAAGTATTCCAGTAAGTGCTGGTAGGGATTTTGACCATCTTCCGGGCTCTGGGATTGTCCTGATAGTCGTGGAATACAGCTCCACTCCTCGAGCGCCTCAGGATATGTTGCCCCCTTGTCGCTACGTCACTAAGTGCTAGCGACAGTTACCGGGGGCCCAATTATTGAGTTTGCAAGTCACCCCCTGCCAGTTTTTCCGTGTATAATAAACATTGATCAGGTAGGGGCCGTAGTCCTTTCATAGTTCTAGGTAACCAATCAACTGTAGCCACCCAAACCCATAGCCCAATAAGTTTTGTACCTATGTTTTGCTATAGTCCTGCACCAACGGGGAGTCGGTTGGTGCCTCAACGCTTAAAGTTGTCTAAGGGGCCTCTGCGAGTTGGCTTCGGTCCCTCGTCTCGTACGCCTTCCAAAGGTCCGGGACCCTAGGGTCCCGAGATATTTCAAAGACTGACTGACTGACTGACTGTTGACTGGTAGAAAATGCCTCAGGCATTTAAGTCCGCCTTTGTACAGTATTTTTTTTTTACTTGTGCATAAAGTTTTGATAAAAAAAATATACCTTTAATAAATAAGTGAACAATATTTAATCCAAATCTCCTTATAGTATATTTCTTTAATTTTTAGTACTTTAATTAAAGAAATATACTACTTATATACGGGCAATTTTAGGTCGTACTGGAACCGAAAGCCATATACTCGATCATCGAACTCAAAACGATTGGGACTATTATTTTCAATAAGTTACAATAAAACAAAATCACGAAAAATCTAATTTATTGTTTTTTTTTGTGTAATAGTGAGAACTCGTAGTAACGCTTCCTTGCGATCAATGCATGTGTGTAAAACGTATCGACGAACTGCAACACTTGCGAACGGTACCCATTGAAAAATTCATTCATCGATCAGACAGCATGATCCGTAAGCCACTGCCCCGGCCCCTTACAGTCTAGCCGACCGCCCGCGCGCCCACGCCATTCCTAATTTCTTATTCCTTTCTAGTAATGTCTCGCGTTTCGTTGTATTAGGTCACGCACGCGCAACCTAATTACGCGCCAAAAATTGGAGTTTTGGGCTATGGTGGATTTTTATGTGACATGGCGAACCATAACTTAGGAGAGGCCAGACGTTTGTATGCTCAACCGGAACACCTGAACTCACTGCGCGCACGTGAAATCACTGACCCTCAAGTTCCCTTCACCTCCACCATCCTGGCTGTAACCCAGCGCCTCCTCGATCATGGACAGTTTCGAGCGCCCACACACGCGCAGGGCCGCGGTAGACTACCATACTCGGCGGAATTGGAGGAAGACATACAGGAATACTTCGAACGCGACCCACGCGGCCACGTCGTAGTACCATAATGGCGGCCAGGCGATTTTATGTTAGCCAATATTATGTATCTCTCTGGCACATTAACGCGGTCTGTTCTGTCGGCATGATGGATGCCCTGCTCATTATGCTACTTCAGTACGTGCGTATTTAAACAGTGTGTTTGGTGAGAAGTGGATAGGTCGTGGTGGCCCTGTGGCTTGGCCCGCAAGGAGCCCTGACTAGTTTCTTCCGATTAGCGTACTACTCGAGATGACTTAAGAAATGCGACAGTGGACGCTTTTAATATTGTGAAAAGTGAAGTGAATAAAAGAGTACCTACAAGTAAGTAAGTACTTACCTACTTAGATACGAAACATGTACTTACTTATTACTGACGCGACGGTCCTAAGCCCGTAGAAATTATGAAGGAAAAATTAGAGTTATTTAACTGATAGGTATGTAGACAGTGGCGTGCGCTTCATAAAGACAGAAAGACACTGCCTACCCTAGTTCTGATAATAGATCTAAATTTAGATGGCCATCATTTTGTTGTCGTATTAAATTTCCCTTTTTATTACGTAATTTCAATAGTCAATAGTAGCCATATTGTTTGATGTGTGTTGTGTTTGTGACTTACGGCTAAATGGATAATATTGTCTGTGAAAGTTGTTCAGATGGTGGTGTGTGTATTGAGAAAATAAAATATGATGCGTTTTCAAAACTATCTTTCAGTGAAAAAAAACAAGTTATCGAGATAGGTCGTCTATACAAACTATAGGTAAAGTCAATCGTAAATTCAATACAAAACAATATGATTCATATCAATTGATTTATTTGAGGATATGGCTGAAAACGAAGACTCTTGGGATGGCGAGACATTAAGTCAAGTTTCGTATTTGTTACACAATTTAAAAGACTTTCAAATTCCAGTTTTTACTTCATCCGTCTTATTACAAAACACGATCTAACTTTAGCCCGAGCCTAAACCGTCGAGCCAGTTTTTGTATTTCGAACTTTCTGCCGACTTTAGTAAAGTTCTTAATACAAAATTGACAATCTAAGACCAGACTAAGTTGTCAGTTTTGTAAAAGGAACTGTATTTCGATTTCTGTTAGGTTCGTATTTCAAAAACAGGCTCGATGGTTTAAACCATGTCAAAAGTGTTTAACTAAATATTCGCAGAAACTGATGTGCTTTACGAAATTATGCAAAAAAAGACATCAGATGTGACTTATTTCATTAAAAAATTAGGGACTTTGAATCGTTTTTGGAATCATTCAGATCTAGGTTTGAATTAATTTTTGAAGGCGTAAAAATAATCACAGGGCCGCCAAAACGAAAACGTAATGTTGTGGACGCAAAAGCCAATTTTAAGCGGATTTTTATTGAAATTATAGACAATATATCCATCGAATGTCGCGACCGATATAAAAATCTGAAAGAGTTAACATTTTTTGGACTACATTCATGCGAAAATTTCAATAAATATAATGACAATTTTCCGGTTGAATTAGTATCGCAATTCGTAAATGTTTATAAATTATTCGACTTTAACTTAGACCGCCTTATCAATGAGCTCAAATGTGTTTATAAATCTGCCGAATTCAAAAACCTTAGTATTTACAAAATTATAGAACATTTTTACGAAAATAACATAAATACAGTTTTTCCCGAAGTACTGCGTTTGGCAAAATTAATTGTTACAGTTCCCGCGAGCAGTGCTTCAACCGAAATGTCATTCTCGTCGCTAAAACGTATACACACCTACTTAAGAAATACACAAGGCCAGCAACGACTTACAGATCTTTCCACGATTTCAATAGAAAAAAACCTTCTTACGGAAATAAAACGCCTTCCCAACTTTTACGATTCCATATTGCAGATATTCTTACAGAAAGATAGGCGTGTAGATTTAATATACAAATAAAACAATCCTATATACTTAGTATACTCAACCCCCATCTTTTCAATGATTTTATTTAAATTTTGCAAATCACACAAACATTACAAAACATCAAACAAACGCGCCGAAAGGCCACTTCGAATATCCGTAAATTGATATGTCTATAAAATCAGTCAGTCTATGGATATTTGAGTTGGCATTTGGCAATTACCTACATCATTAATCGACAAGACGACGAACCAAAACCAACGTGTAGTAAGTATTTAATTTTTGGTGAGTAAAATTTTCTGCCTACCCTGTCTTAAAACTGTGTGCACGCCACTGTATGTAGATAAACGCAATTTAAATCAAACAATGGTTATGAATGCAGAATCAAACGATTTATTATTGTCGCGGGTACTTGGGTATCTACAGCAACAAAGTGCAAGTAGGTACTGATGACCGCGACTGGTGACTGAACACCACAGTGAAAGGTGGACATCTTGTTCACTGTGTACTTATCTACATCAAAACAATCTTTTTTGACCGTGGGAGGACAAGGAGGTTCCTCAATAATATCCTTGCTAGCAAATTTCTAGTATTAATGTACCTATAGAAAAAAAAAACTTTTTATTACATTAAAATTCCTGCTTGCCATTTGGACGTACCGCCACATATGGCTGTAGTACTATGTCTATTTTATCTATGCCTAGGTACCTAGTTCACAGAGGTTGCCGTTCCTTTGCTTACGCGCTGACTTCTTTAAACATAAATAAAAACACATACACAATAGATAAATAGGTACACAAATAAAAATACGAAAAGCGAATTCAGACTTTATTTCTTAACCGTAAACGGTAACAAATAGAAATTTCACCAAACTAGGTACAAGGTTATGTAGGTACGCAGTTTACTAAAATTATTCTGAGAAGCCACAGAATTGATGCACAACCGAATTCAGCGGTTAACTTTATAAAAATAAGGTCTTAATTCGGTCCAATATTTTCATAGAAAAGGGCACCAACAACTTATAATGAACTCTATTTGACAGATAAAACGATTCATTTTTCTGTTTGAATTGCCTGCTTTTGTAGAAGCCGCCGCGCCGCAAGCAAACATTGTAAAATTTGGTTTAGGCAGTATTATTTTTATTCATCATAATTTTATTATGGTAGGTAGCTGTATGCTTATTAAGTACCTATTAGCTCGATTGGTGGACACTCGAATAAAACTCACAAACGTACGCGTCATGTCTAGTTGTGGTAATAGACCGTACGATTACTAGTGATTTCGTGATGCGAGAGTAGTGAATGAAATTTCAATTAATTTCTCTCGTTTACGAGGAGATGTGATAGTGGTAAACACCGTGCCGTGCGTCCAATTAGGTTCCAATACAAACGAGAGATAACGGAGGTAAATGAACTTACACCAGCCTAAATCGTACCTACCTGAAATAAAATACCTACTTGCAGCAGGTTATTCGTCCAACGTCCGCTATCGCACAGCTGTTCCGCGCTACGTCATCACCGAGTGGATCGCGTACGATCTTGCGTTTATGAATGAAATAGTGGAAGGGCTACTAAGATTTAACTCGAATGACAGAATAAAAGTGATAAATTTCTAACTTCTATATTAGATATCTTAAAAAAATTATAACAATGCCAATAGTAACTATTAATCGTCTAGAGTTACTGTGTTTCGGCTCCAGAACGATGTAAAATTATTCGTGTATACAAAAAAAAAGTATAATTATAATTTGTTCACATTACCCCTTGCAACCTTATTTTGATTTACGATAACTTATTTAAGTTGTTGAATACTACGTTAGTACGTTACCCCATACTAGTCGCTTAGCCACTTGAAAAATCGTGCCGTCAAAAGAATTTTCAAAATCGTATCAGTAGGTTTTGAGAAAATCGCGGACGTACAAACAAACATATAAACATACGGGTCGAATAAAGAACCTCCTTTTTTGAAGTCAGTTTAAGACGTCAACTTGTTTGGATCGTCTGGAGTTACTGTGTTTCGGCTCCAGAACGATGTAAAAATTATTCGTGTATACAAAAAAAAAGTATAATTATAATTTGTTCACATTACCCCTTGCAACCTTATTTTGATTTACGATAACTTATTTAAGTTATCGTAGTATTTAACATTTGTTGAATACTTATACTATACTAATTCATAATACTTATACTATATACTAATTCATAATTCGCTGTAATTGGTCTAGTTGAAATAAATGGTTTGAGTTTGAGTTTAAACATGTATATACTTTCGTACATGTGTGGTTACAGAGAAGAAAGTAGAAAAAAAAATTACGATATCTTTAAAATAGTTATGGTTTCAACACCAATGAAGTATTGTGGATAGCTCGTTTCTATTCTTTAGTTTATCACTAAGAAAAAAATAGGAAAAACAAAAAAAAATCTGTTGGATAATGTAAATAAGCATAAATACGACCACCCTGCAAACCGCTATTTTATCCTAGTATGCAATTATACAAAATAAAATGTTTTCAATTTACACGTTTCTTGCCAAAGTTGCCGGCAAGTTTGGAAACATTCGCGGCAGTTTTGGCAACTTTCGCAATATTGCCGGCAATTTTCATGCCTAGGCCTGACCGGTATCCTTTAGCATAATGCATTATTGTTATTTTGTTTTAGGTGTTTCCGAACGCACCGTCACCCAAATAACTCATGAGGGTAATGTAGCAGTAGCTTCATCTTCGAAGATTGTGACCCCGGGAAAAACAAGGGTCCGGAACAAAAAAAATGCTGAACTAGACGATTTTGATAAGTGCGCTATAAGGCATACAATTCAATCGTTTTACGGCGTGAAGAAAGAAATTCCTACCATAAATAAACTTTGGTTGGAATTGAAAGCTGATATTGATTTTAAATATGGCAGAACATCTTTGAGGAGTATTTTAAAAACTATGGGCTATAAATACAAAAAATGCCAATCTAAACGAAAAGTATTAATAGAACGCAGCGATATTTCAGCTTGGAGAGCAAAATATATTATGAGGCTACGCAAGAATCGTCAGGAAGAAAATCGACCTGTCATTTATCTTGTTGAAACATACTTAAATTCATACCACCTCCAAAAATGCTGGCAATCGGAGGAAATGCCTGATGTTCCTGCTTCTGATAGTGTCGACGCAAGATGGATTATAGCTCATGCTGGAGGTAAAACTAGGATTGATGAAAACGGACTGCTACTGTTCAAGTCTAAATCAAAATCGAGTGACTATCATGACGATATGAATTCTGCAAACTTCATGAGATGGATGAAAGAAAAAATGGTGCCGAATCTACAATCGAACTGCATTGTAGTGATGGATAATGCTTCATACCACTGCACACAAATAAACAAGGCCCCTACAATGGGTGATACAAAAGCATTGCTCCAAGAGTGGCTTGCGAAAAATGATATTGAAGTAGATGATTGCTGGACAAAGGCACAATTATACGAATTAATCAAAAGACACAAAGGTGACCCACAGTATGAAATAGAACAAATGTTAAGTGAACATGGACATGAAGTTCTACGTTTACCACCGTACCACTGCGATTTAAATCCCATCGAACATATTTGGGCAACTGTGAAGAAGCGTATTGCAGAGAAAAATGTCGATAAAGCTACTAGCGAAATAGCCTCAATTACTGAAGTGGCATTCAGAACAGTAACCACAGAAGAATGGCTCAATGTATGTCTACATGTAGAAAAAATAGAAGACAAATATTTCGAATCAGACAGGCTACTGGATATAGAAATGGACAAATTTATAATTAATGCTACTGGCGACACATCCGACTCTTCCGATGAAGACTCTAGCATGGATTCTGATGAAGATTTTCGAATGGAAGGCGGTAACCCACTGCAGGACCATTGTTATACCAAATTTATACTACTAGGTATTCAATAAAACATTTGAAAGGCTCTCATGACGTTTTTAGGGTTCCGTAGTCAACTAGGAACCCTTATAGTTTCGCCATGTCTGTCTGTCCGTCCGTCTGTCCGTCCTCGCTTAATCTCTGTGACCGTTAGCACTAGAAAGCTGAAATTTGGTACCAATATGTATATCAATCACGCCGACAAAGTGGTAAAATAAAAATTGGAAAAAAATGTTTTATTAGGGTAGCCCCCTGTTACGGCCCCGCCGCGCGCCGCCGCAAGCAAGATGGCACACGGCAGTACATGCTAATGCCGTGCCTGTGGAGCCATACCGCGCCCGCGCCTCCACTTCGCGCCGCCAGGGGGCGACTGGTCGTTCCGTTTCCGCCCTCGGCCATCACATCTTGACATCGCGGACGCGGACGACGCTCACTCTTCATTTTAATCTTGTAAAGTAAAATCAGCATCAGCCTTTCAATAGTTCAAACTTGTGTAATAATTAGCAGAAAATACAGATTTTTACCAGTACCTATGGTCCATCATTTATCGAAGCCTAACACAGCGGCAGCAGCCGGAACAGTGATCCGGCTCGAAGGACCACTGTTCCGGCTGCTGCCGCTGTGTTAGATGGCGTTGCGTACCTAATGACGTAATTTTTTTAAAAGTCGATGTTAAGATTTTCCGTGTTTTCATGACCTTCCGTGGTAAAGAAAGTTGCACTCAAACATTTTCGTAATTTTATGAGTGCACAATCAAATAGTCGTCGAGGTTTGATTCAATTAGATTGTGGGTAAAATTAACTTCTATTGCGGATATTGTTCATATTAATTTTGTGTGTACGCAGTTACTTGATACGTACAACTCCTAGCTAATTACGATTTGAAGTAGGCTAGTTTGTTAAAATACATAGTGTTGCCTGTACAGTATAGTTACATTGAACACTTTTGTATAATTACTTATTGTCCGGTATTTTAAATTTCGATCTGGCTTGCAATTAGAGCTGTTTGAAGGAAAGAAAGAAACAAATGAATACATTGGCGCGGAATAAAATTATTGTTGTTCTTCATTGATTCTGGAATTAATAATTAATTTACTTAGCTTAAATTTCCGCGCGTTGTTTGAGAAAAGTAGTATACAAGCCTTGGCCACAACTAGGCATTGATGGACTTACGTATGTGTGCCTCGGCTTCGCCTCGGCCCACATTTACACGTTCGTCCATCAATGCCTCTGTTGCTGGCCGCTGCAGTAATGTACTATTTTTAAGTTGGGTTACCACTATGTTCGCGCTTCAGCAGCGCTCCGCGCTCCTGCAACTGCTCCAATGGATACGTCGCGCGCATTTCTACATGCGCTCCCCTTTGACACACTGTGCTCCCCTTTGTGTTCGCGCTAAAAACCGTCACGAGTCGGAGCGCCTGCCGCGGAGCGTGCAATGTTGCACGCTCCGTGTTCGCGCACGTACCCACTACCGGGAGCAGTTGCAGGAGCGCGGAGCGCTGCTGGAGCGCGAACATAATGGATACCCACCTTTAAACTCATAAGTGGGAACACTTATTGTGACGGACGGGAAACTACGGAACCCTACACTGAGCGTGGCCCGACACGCTCTTGGCCGGTTTTTTTTTTAATATTATGTGCTAATGGAAATGACCTAGTAGGTACATTAATTATTCCGACCTAGTAAATTTCAACAATTAGGTGTTTGAGCAATAAAAAATCACTTTTGATTAAATGAAGGAAAAAATATAAGTTAGGCTGGCAACATTAAGCACGCCACCTGTTTGCGCGCAGACTTGTTCGCAATCGAACGACTTTTTTTTATTTTTAGCTTGGCACGTTTGTGCATTTTTAGACAATATCAGTAGAAGTTTAGTTCGAAACAAATAAGGGTAGGTAAACGAACATTACTATTGTTATTAATTTTATTAGCTACTTATAGTATCATTATTTATAACGGTGATACCGTATTGAATTATTGATCTAATTACCTACGAAAATTACATTATTTATAGTACCTAATGAATGCGTGTAAGTATACATTTATACACAGGCAAGCTATTTGTACAAAGTAAAGAAAGTATTGAGGTAGGAAAAGGACGAAGTGACAAGAGGTTACTGAGAAAAGATTTGTACAGATAGGATACAGGAGCAAAAAAAAAGTGACCTAAGTGGCCTACATCTGTGTCACACAACACAAGCAAATGTCGTCGTCATCACTGATTACACATCCAAGCAGACATCACTTTCTTTTACCTGTTTCTCAAGTAACAATTACGCAAAAATACTTTTTTCTTTATAATTTTGAATTTAGTATTTTGTGACTCGATCTTAGAGCATTTAGGTAGACTCGATTCACAATTCTAGCGAATTCACAAAGTTGTAAAAAGTCTTTTATGGCATGTGGCACATCACTAGCAAGAGGATAGACTATACATTTTTTGAGGGAGTTGGATGGAAGAGCAGAACAATAATGCTTTAGTTATTGTTCTGAGGATGGAAGATCCCGGTCTAGTTTTCTCTGTCTACGTCGACGTCCCGGTCGCCTTTGTTTTTTTTTAAAGGTATGTAAATAGCTGTAACATGGCCAGCTTTAATTGAAGGCCGAAACTTTGCGACGTAGACTAGTTTTCTCTGTCTACGCTTTGCGAGTAAATAAAATAAAAACTAGATGGCTAATTTCACTAATTTTTAATTTAAAAGTACTGTAATACAATACACATCTAAATTTAATACAAATTCAGAGTCTACGACTTATACTTTTTTTTATTTGTATTTGAATGTAAAATTTGGTTATTTTTTAAATAAAACAATAAAAAATCGATGAAAAAGAAACCACAGGGCATGAGAAGTGATTAGGGGTCTGAAAGGATAGCAGATGACACCCCCCCCCCCCCCCCCCCCCGTCGACCATCCATTTCAATTTGGCACACGATGCACCAAACACCCTGTTTAATCAACAATTGGTTTATAATTGAGGTGTCCGACTCCCCGTAAAATGGTATTCGGACACCCCTATCCTCTTTAGTCTCTATTGAATGTAATTTTGTATCTGTCTCACTGTCTCACCGACTAGGTATGGGTCGTTACGTGATTTTCGCGAAACGTAACGTAACTAGTTACTATAAAGACGTAACCTGTTTTGAAAACTAGTGATTTTAGTAACTAGTTATTTGTCAAATTCTATTCAGTGATCCAACATGGTGTTACCGAAGTACATATTTGCGAAACGAACATATAAATGGTTACCTACGTAATCGTTACATGTCACAAGCTGTAGGTTTTTTGAACGAATTAGTTTTTGTAGCTAATAAATAATAATAAATCGTTTATTAACCAGCTTAAGTTCTTACATTTCCTTATAACTAAAGTACAAATGAACTACTCCTAAAATTAATGTTATAAGAGAAACATAATTTTAATACTTTGACTAGTGGACTCCACACTAGGTCGAGCCTGTCTCGTGGAGAAACGCGAAAACGAAAACGAAAAGCTACCATAAGTAGTTACATCATTACATACATACATATTACATACTAGTGCAATATTCACCAACGAACTAAACAAGGTTTACTTGTCAAAGTAAACATAAACAAATACTATAATATATAATAGATACAATTTCAAATTTGTGTTCGTACGCCGCCCGTCGAAGGATAAAAATAATGACCAATCTAAATTAATCTCTAAGCCCTTAGTAATACGTATGAAAATTATACGCATCATTTTCGTAGTTGGCGACTTGGTGTGTGCATGTTCGGATTTCATCGTGTCATCACTCGTGATTTCGGGAAGTCTCGGCTCGCTTTGCCGGTCAGTACAAAGAAGTAGGCACAGAGTAGTAACTGTTACGCGCGAAAGAAACGACTTAGGCTCGCAACGTACTTTTGTTTCGTGTCTCGCTTTTCATTCGATCACTGCATTGGTAATGTAACTAGTTACAAAAATCACTTGTTTAAGTGTGACTCGAAACTAGTGATTCGGTTACATGCCCCATAATCAGTTACTGTAACTAGTGACGTGAAATAACGCTCATACCTATCACCGACTAGTATATAGTTATCTGTGGTCTCAGTCTTTTTGACGTGTGTGGTGCGTCGTGGGCAGACTGGAGTTTCTCCAGTTTTATCAACATTATAAGATATTTTCATGATTTGGACACCATTATACGTTGTTGAGAACAAAAAAATCTATAGGACATTTTGTAGAAGGTAAGTGGAATCCGACAATGAGCTTATTTTGTTATGTGAAAGTTCTAACCTCAACCGCCCGGACAACACCTTCGATGTTCCATATTTCTGATAAATAATCGTTTTTGTTGTGCTCGTTTGGTGTAAATATGAGTGAGAGTGAATATGTAGTAATAAATAGGTACTTGTTGTTTTGTAGGTGAATTTATAGAACAACGCAATCATGAGTCGTTTCTTTGCGACTGGTACTGACTCTGAGTCGGAGAGCTCGAGCGAGGACGAGCCAGTAGTACGTGCCCCAGCGCCCGTCTACACGGTGAGTTTATGCACAATTATACATCAAAGACATTAAACCAGCTATGATCAAAAGTTTACAAACAATAAACAAAAAAAAGTGTTTACCATACAAAAGTTCTTACAAGTTCTAAACAACTTTTAATTTGGATGTTGTTATCATTTATATTAACACACCTACAGCTTCTTTCTTTCTTAGCTTGTGTAGCTTAAGTAAATATACTGATAAAATATTGGCTTCCGAGTCTCATTTATGTTCAACATTATTTCTGTTTTCATTAAAATTACATTTTCATTTACAAATCAAAATCAAATATCTGGAAAAACGTGTCTATTTTGAAAATGTAAATTAAAACAAGCATGTACAATGAAACATAAACTGAAAACAAATAACTCTATATAGACATAATAATAGAATTGTATTACTCAGCGATGTCATTTTCATAAGCATGTTTATATTTTTCATCATTCTACATAAATCATAACAAAGGTGAGTGAAGCTATTGTCACTCTTTCATAATTAATGTTTCAATTTTCATCATTCTCTCTTATCAACTCTTATATAATGTATAAGTAGGTACTTCATACTATTATGATTTATTATTGTTCTACAATGGGTTGCCAAATTATTAGGGACAGTCACATTTTTTGTCAACTTCCGATTGTGAATGCACTTGACTGCAGTTTTAAGTGGTAAAACATTGCAGGAATGTACATTCGCCATGTCTCTATAACTCAAATTTTAAATGGATGTTAACAGTTAAAGGTTAAATTTATGTTCTACAATTTTTCAAGTTATGTGAGAGCAGCAATGTACTTTAGACATGAAACAGTGAAAGACGAATTTGAATATTTTAAACAAACTTATTTTCTTAGTTATTCTACCAAAATTAGTTAATAATGTAAGTATTATTGTTAATATATTATAAAATTAAGTTATTTACCAAATTGTGGTAATAATAATATTTACAAATTTTTTTTGGCTTTCAACGTGACTAGAGTGTTTGATTTGACTCCAAAAAAAAACTGATATAAAACTGCTTCTCCTGCATACCAGTCACTCCCAAAGGAAGATAGCAGACATGGCTGGTGTTTCTAAGTTGGCAATAAATAAAATAAACATTAATTTGGACCAAAATCAGCCAATTTCGCCGAATAAAAAAGGTAATAGCGAAAGAAAATGCATCACTACCACAGTATAAATATGGAACAATACGGAAACTAAGCATATTTAATGAAATAATTACATAAGCTGCATTGAATCAATAGGGTTGTAACTTTTAATGTTTTTAATTTTGTTTCTTTTTTATTACAACATTGTTCCCAAGCGTAAGTCCCCGCTCTTATATCTCCGTAACTACATGGGTATAGATATGGAAGCTTTGCAGCGTGATGCCGGCGATCTCGATTGGACCCCTCTGGTTGAGATCGATGACATCGACCTTCAGATTTGAATCTCTCTTATTACAAATCTCTACGTAATCGCTGCAGTCATCTGTGTCGGGATGCTAAGAGACGCTATTTCCACGACCAACTCAATAACCGCTGTTCATCCGATGTATGGAAATTTCTCAAGTCTGTAGGCATAGGCAAGTCACCTGCCAATCAGTGTAAAGATGTGAACCTCAACACTCTCAATAAGCATTTCTCTCTCCTTCCCTTTTCTCTTGATCCGTCTGTCAAGGCTGCGACACTAGAGAGTCTTGCTTATTTGCCGTTACCACAATATTCTCTCTTTAAGCTTAATGATGTTACTGAGGATGATGTTAAGAAGTCTATACTCGCGATCACTTCCTCAGCAGTCGGTAATGATAAGTTGTGTTCAAGAATGATTACTCTTATCCTTTCTTCGTTACTTCCTGTTCTCACTCACATCTTCAATCACTCATTTTCCTCTTGCTCCTTTCCGTCAGTTTGGAAACAGGCTCACATAATACCTTTACATAAAACTAAGAATCCTACTTTATTAACCCACTTTAGACCTATTTCTATTCTCCCATTTCTCTCTAAAGTTTTTGAGCACATAGTTCATAGACAATTAACATTTTTCTTGACGTCAAACTCGATAATATCCCCTTTTCAATCCGGTCTTCGCTCGGGTCACAGTACTGTAACCGCGCTTTTGAAGGTGACTGACGACATCCGCTGGGCTATGGAGAATAAATCCCTTACCGTTCTTGTACTGCTTGACTTTAGTAGCGCCTTCAACTCAGTAGATTTCGACATTTTACTAGGTTTCCTTAAATCTATAAATTTCTCTACTTCCACTTTAGCCTGGTTCAGTTCTTATCTTCGGGGACGCTCTCAGTGTGTTCGCCTGGAGGATTCGTTCTCTGATTGGTGTAGTCTCACTGAGGGTGTTCCTCAGGGTAGCGTTCTCTCTCCTCTTCTTTTTTCAATTTTCATAAACTCTGTTACCAGAGTAATCTCCTCTAGTTTTCATCTCTATGCAGATGACTTGCAGCTTTATCGACATTTTACTGTAGCTAACGCGGATTCTGCAATTGCTGCAATGAATCATGACCTGGCTTGCATCAGCGATTGGGCTAAGTCATTTGGTTTGCAAATTAACCCAACTAAATCCCAGGCCATGATCATAGGCAGCAAATTCGTTCGCAATGCGGTTGATGTTAAATCACTGATGCCTTTATATCTCGATGGTGTTCGCATTGACTACACTGAAACCGCTAAAGATCTGGGTGTAGTTATTGACTCCAATCTTTCGTGGCGTGCTCAGGTCAATGAGGTCAGCCGAAAGGTGCATTTCTCTTTTCATTCGCTGAAATGCCTTCAAAGTCTTCTGCCCTTGAAGACTAAAATTTCTTTGGCACAAACACTTATTCAGCCGATTATAGATTATGCCGACGCCTGCTACCTGGATGCTACTGAGGAGCTATTAAACAAGCTTGAGCGCTTGCAAAACCTGTGCATGCGCTTTGTTTTCGGTCTTCGAAAGTATGACCATGTTTCTCATCTTCGCAAGGAACTCAAGTGGCTCCATATTTTATCCGCCTTCGCAGGAACACTCGGATTTTATGTCTCCTCTTCAACATCTTACACAACCCGTCTTATCCTTCCTACCTGCGTGAGCGTTTTTCTTACGCTCGCTCTAGCGCGGCACCATGTAGATCACACCAGAGATCCCTCCTTAAATCTCAGCCTCACAAAACCAGCTACTATTCTTATTCCTTCTCTGTCCATGCTGTAAGACTGTGGAATGCACTCCCGCCTAGCATTCGTGATTTAAATACTATTTCTCTATTTAAATTTTGATTAAAAGAGCATTACCTTTCCTCTATACTGTGAGTATTTATATATATATATATATATATATATATATATATATATATATATATATATATATATATATATATATATATGCTTATATATTTTAGCATTATGTATTTATTTAAGTATACATGTTAATTATTTTTATTTAGGTATATTTAATATTTTAGCTTTAGACTTCACACATTCATATTTTTCTCTTCTTGTTCTCACGCACTATTGTCTACGTTTCTTTTTTACTTCTCCTTTCGCAGGTCTGCTGGAAGAAATTTCTTAAGAAATAAGCAGTACCTTTGTACTCAATTTATAATTATGTCTTATCTCATGTATTTTATTGTGTGTACATAAAAAATAATAAATAAACATTTTTGTAATGTAGTGATCAATCGTCGTCGTCGTCGTTCGTCGGTTTATCTCTCAGCTAAAGACGATAGTTTAAAACACGGAAAACAGTTTAATGCTAACACAACAACTTATACATAGAACAAAAAAAAAAGTTTTTTTTTTGTTTTTAAAATACGTTTGACGTGTAAAAGTGTTTGTACAAACCTACTTACAGAAATAAAACCATTTATCATTATAGATCTTTAACTTTGTCGTTAGCGGCGTAATATTTTACAAGTTTTGGAGTGATCGAAAAAAAATTAAAAAAAAAAAACGAAAGAAATTATAACTATTGCAGCCGCCATCTTGGATTCACATTTTGACAGCAGTATCGGCTTCAACACCCTCGAAAACTATGAAAACGACACCCATGACGAAAATGTTGATACTTTATTACAGCCGCCATCTTGGATTTACATTTTAACAGCACTATCGGCTTCAACGCCCTCGAAAACCATGAAAATGATTCCCATTGCGAAAAAATTGTTAACTATTGCAGCCGCCATCTTGGACTTACATTTTGACAGCACTATCGGCTTAAATACCCTCAAAACCGCCGCCCATTCTGTATTTACAAATAAGTTCGCGATTTTATTATGATCGGTCACACGGACTTATACCTAATTCGATAACGATTATTATGTATAACAATAAATCATTCTTACCTTTCAAAATCAGCAGGAAGTTTAAAATACGATAGCTCCGGCTTTCATGAAGCCCAGTTCAAACAGCCGTATACCACGCAATACGCTCGTGGCATTTTTAAAAAGATTGCGGAAAAAAAAATTCGTGAGCACCACTCTTCTTGACGCGGCACTCACTACTGACCGCACCGCTACAACCGCTTCGGGGTATCGTCGATGCACATGTTTGTGTGAGTGTGCCGTTTCGAGCGTTTGTAGGTAGTTTCCGTACTGTTCCATACTTATTCTGTGTCACTATAGGAAAATAAGAGATCTATTTGCAAAGCAGAAAAAAAGTGCTGGGCTTTTAACTCAGCTAGTCCAGGAGTCAGGAATACTAGTTTCCAAGAGAACTGTGCAGCGCAGGTTGTCAGAAGAAGGCTTGGCAGGTCATCAACCTGTAAAAATACCTTGGTTGAGTGATGCAATGAAGATGAAATGCAAAAAAAAAAAATTGCATAATATTAAATAACTTATTCTAGTTAAAATGGGGAGAATCCTTTTTTTAAAGCAAATAGTTTGCTTGTGTTAGGATGCTCCGCCCTTCCCCGGTTTATATAATTGTTTTTAAGTTATTGAGCCTGTTCAAGTTATGTAAACTTATACATATAAAAACAAAAGAATGAAATGGAAACACAGTATTTATAAAAAAGCAAAAAGACTCACCGGGAATTGTGTGTTATGTGAGTAGGAGATGGTGTGGAGGTGAATGTGAGTTAGTGAGTAGTGGGTGTGAGTAAGTGTGGAAGTGAGGCTTGTACCTACTCAGTATACATGGTGGAGAATAATTATCTACTGTAATTTGAGGTAAAATACTGTTCAATTTTTGCTAGCTAACCCTACTACTAGTCTTGGGATCGGAAAATATTGTAGGACATTAAATATACACAATAGGAACAACAAACAGCTACATTATGCAATATTACAAACAAAAAAACATAAATGATAATGATAAATGTTTTTATTTCTGTCCTCACATTCACAATAATTAAAATAATATCATTCTCTAGACATGTATTATATATATGTGTAAAAAGGCAATGGTATAGAAAAAAAAAGTAAAATAGAAAAATAAAAATCTACATTTACCACTGTGTAAATTTGTCGGAGCAGCTTGCCAAGCCTTGTCCTCAATATAGTCTTTAACAGTATAAAAGGCTTTCTGACACAGTTTTCGCTTTATAAAAGATTTGAGTTTATTAAGAGGGCTATCACAATTTTTCTTGTATTTGAGTGTTTGAAGAGTCACACACTCAACTACAAGGAAAAATGTGATATTTATTTAGAACACCCCGACTTTTCTAATATTGTGGCCATATCTAAACCATAATCACACATATAAACTGGGAGTTCTAAATTTTTTTTTTCTCAATACTTATCGAGTGGGGTATCAAAATAAAGGGTTCTATAAATAGCTTACAAAAACTTATGCAACTTGTATGTTTACATGTAATTTGGAATGAAAAATGAAAGAAAGAAAGAAAGAAAGAAAATGCGTTTATTTGCGGTAAACATGACGCAAAAAATAACACAAACACAGAAAATATGAAAAGGTTGGGGGAAACATGCGTCACATCTACGCAAAACGGCTAAAAAAATACTAAAAAAAAAAGCAAAAAAAAAAAAAACTGGAAAAAGCAAAATGCTAAAATAAAAGGTCAAGCCTATGTTGCTTTGAGCAGTGTTAGGACGCTCGAAGGCTGGGCTATTTGTGCACTTGATCCAAATAGCTTTTAAATAATCGTCACAACCAAAACTGCTTGCAAGAACGAAATCCTCTGCGAAATCTTTTACATTTTGTAAACCAATAACGGAAAAAAAAACCTGGAAAAAAAAAACCGACTGCGATTTTTAAAATGGGCGTGTTGTGTTTTATATAACTTAAGTTTTTTACCGCAGTCGGGTTTTTTTGTTTTTTTTTAAATAATTATTTTATTCTAAGTAGATGTACTTTAGCAGTTCAGCATCTTCTTTGAGGGTATTAATAATTAATTTATTGATTTGGTTAATTGCCAAAGACTAGCTTTAATGATTCAGACAGCATGAAGCTATAGTTTATAGAACCTTATAGATCATAAATAAATTTTATGAGTATAGCAAGAGTAACATGAGATAAATAACTTCAGGACCACCCATTCATTTCTTCAACTATGAAGTATTGTAGAACTTGTGAAGTATGATTGATGATCGGAGTATGTAGAGCTATTATATGTACTTATATAATATGGACTCTCCTGGAATCCCGGTGTTTGAAATATATATTATTAAAAAGCTATTCACGTTTTAATGAAATTATGAACGAACCCTCCACCCCTCCGATGGGTAAGTATAAGACGGACACATTTCAGGTTAATGAAATTAAAAAACTTTATTTTTTAAATAATACATTTATTTAATAATATATTTAATACATAAGACAAGCTTTCTTATATCCTTGTTCATAAAAAAATAAATTAATCTTTTCGAATCCCAGAGTTTCAGTTAGAATTCCGGGAAATATCCATATTAACATCAACGTTTGCGGTCATTGAACCAAAATAGCTCTACCTACTCCGATCACTGATGGTTATAAATTCTGTAGACACCTTTTTTTTAAAGCGAAACTATTTATGGGGCTATTCGATAATTGAACGAGAAATTGAGAGTGAAATTTCAACGACGCATCACGTTTAGGCGTATTTCGTTACATGAGAGAGAAAAAAGATACAACTCTCTCTCGGTCTCTCACACTAAATCTCTCTTGTTCTTTTTTTTTTAAATTTCTCGTCTGTCACATGTTCAGTTTTTTATTGATATATATCTATTTTATGTTTACATAATATTGTTTTGTAGCATTTTTCGTGTTTCTTTTAACCGTGCAGTCGTGAATGGCTAGAAAAAGCTGTATAGTTGCATTAATTCGTCGCCTCGGCATGACTAGAATAGTCTTAAATTGAATATTAACAAAAAAATGGACAAAAATAGTCTGAAATAAACGAGTTTCATTATATTTATTTTATTCTATAATAAAACCTTTCCTTTATCCACAGTTCAGTGATGATGAGGAAGAAACAAAGCGCGTTGTGCGCTCTATGAAGGAGAAGCGGTACGAAGAATTGGAAGCAATTATTCATTCTCTGCGTAACCACAAGAAGATCAAAGACTTTGCCTCAGCTCTGGCATCGTTTGAGGAGCTCCAAAGGGCCTACACTCGCGCTGCGCCGGTTGTACTAAAAGAAGAAAATGGAGTTGCTCCAAGATTCTTTATTAGGGCTCTGGCAGAGTTGGATGATTGGGTTGTCGGAGCGTGGAATGACCGTGACAGCAGAAAGTCACTGTCGAAAGGCAACAGCAAGGCACTCACATCATTGAGGCAGAAACTAAGGAAGTATGCTAAAGACTTCGATGCTGAGATGTCCAAGTTCCGTGAGGATCCTGATCTGCCAGATGATGATGATGAACGTAAAGGTAATTAGTATTTTTCTTAACCTGGAAAGTCATTATCTTTCATAAACATTTTGTGTAAATCAACTAGAAATTACCTCTAGTAATTCACAGATTATAATTATTGTCTTTCTGCTTAGACACATCATCTTCGGACGACTCTGACGATGAAGAGAAGCCCAAAGAGAAGCCGCGTGCACGTCGTTCTCCCGAGCCGCCGCGCCGCCCTCCTCCTCAAGACGACGAGTCCTCCGACTCCATGGACTGGGGATCCAGCTCCTCAGACTCCAGCTCAAGTTCCGATGACGAGAACCGTGGAGCTACCACTATCCGAGAGAGATTCTTGAAGAGAAACACTGAAAGAGATGAGGATGAAGACAGAGACAAGCGCAAGGCCAAACGGCGTGAGGACAGACGTGACGCCAGAATCGGCAAGGTCGGCAAGAAGGACCAGGCTGATGACGGCGGCGAGTGGGAGACTGTCAGGAAGGGAGCCGCTACTTCTGATAAACCCAAGATGTTCGCTAAGGTAAGAAATTCGTCCTTTTCATCTTGCTAACAGTATAACTCCAATATTTTCGCTTTGTTCGACTATACTAAACCTTTTAAATTTTTATAGGACAGCGACATTGACGCGGCTCTGGTAGTAAAGAAATTGGGTGAGATTAGTGCAGCCCGTGGCCGCAAGCGTACCGACCGTCGTGCTCAACTTGAGCTCCTGCACGAGCTACGTACTGTCGCCGCCGCACACAACCTAGGAGACGCTCTCCAACTCAAACTGCGCGCCGCCACCGTCGCCGCTCTCTTCGACTACAATCCCAAAGTATCTGACGCCATGAAACCCGAATACTGGTCCAAACTCGTCGAAAATGTAGACCACATGGTCACCCTACTCTTAGCTCATGAAGACATGCAACTGAGCGAAACTATTACTGAAGAAAATGAGCAGCTAGTAACAGCACCTTTCCTCGTTCGCGGTTGTCTGTTGACCGCCCTGGAGCGACTCGACGATGAATTCACTAAGCTGCTCAAGGAGTGCGATCCTCATTCTAATGAATATGTTGAGAGATTGAAGGACGAAGTTCGCGTTTCTACTCTGATTGACCGCGTGTGCCAAGTGGTCGAACGCGACGGCACTCCACAAGAAATATGCCGTGCTTACCTACGTAAAATTGATCATCTGTACTACAAGTTTGATCCTCGCGCAGTGCGCAAGGACCTGCCTCCTGGTGAGGAAACTACCATCAAGAAGATGGAGAAATTCTGCAAGTTCATCTACGGTCACGACGAGTCTGACCGACTTCGAACTCGTGCCATCCTCTCTCACATCTACCATCACGCTCTGCACGACAACTGGTTCCAGGCTCGTGACTTGCTGCTGATGTCGCATTTGCAAGAAACGGTTCAACACTCTGACCCAAGCACTCAGATTCTGTACAATCGTACCATGGCCAACTTGGGTCTGTGCGCCTTCCGCCGCGGAAATGTCAAGGAAGCTCACGGTTGTCTAGCTGAGCTGATGATGACTGGCAAACCTAAGGAGTTGCTCGCTCAAGGTCTGCTGCCTCAGCGTCAGCACGAGCGTTCTAAGGAACAGGAAAAGATCGAGAAGCAGCGTCAAATGCCTTTCCACATGCACATCAACTTGGAGTTGCTTGAATGTGTATACTTGGTGTCTGCGATGCTGATTGAGATCCCGTACATGGCGGCTCATGAGTTCGACGCTCGTCGTCGTATGATCAGTAAGACGTTTTACCAGAACTTGCGCGCGAGTGAGCGCCAGGCGCTGGTTGGTCCGCCGGAGTCTATGCGTGAGCACGCCGTGGCGGCCGCCAGGGCTATGCGCCGCGGAGACTGGCGTGCCTGCGTTAACTTCATTGTTAATGACAAGATGAATGCCAAGGTATGTAACTACATCTACAGGTTCAAATTAGATTAGCTAGCGAAACTGCAGACGTGATGAGTATCGATATCTAAACACAATAAAATAAAAAGGATTTGGTGTTTTTTAAGGGTCAACGACCGCTGCTGGTTTTCTTACTTGAAGTATGAGTTGAGAAAATATTTTTTATCGTGTTTAGGTATTGATATTAATCACGTCTGCGGAGTTTTGATAGCTAATTTAATTTAAACCTATACATATTATAAATAAAAAGTCGCTTTTCGTGTCTCTCTGTGAGAGCGCGTTGTTTTTCTAAACTACGCAACGGCTTTTGCTGCGGTTTCCACCATTACATGAAATAGACTGATTATGATTATGCTTATGTGCACAATACATTAATAATAAACTTACGTAACAAATAAATATAGATGTTTTATGACGACACGTTTGGTGTAGTGGCTACAGTGGCTAAGTGTAGTCAGCGAAACCAAATGGTCCTGGGTTCGAATCCCGGTAGGGGCAAATGTTTGTATGATGAATATGGACATTTGTACCCGAGTCATGGATGTATATTTATAATATGTATGTATTTACGAAAAAAAAATTTATTTAAGTAGTGTATCAACCATCTGGTATCCATAACACAAGCCTTAAGTGCTTAACTTGGAACTAGATGGTGCTGTGTGCAATGTCAGACGATATTTATTTATTTATTTATCAAGTCTTAAAAACCGTGTGAAGCAGAGACGGGTCACAAGTAATAATATTAAATAAATGCATTAGCAGTTGCAACACAAATGAATCTATATATTACATTGCAGGTATGGGACTTGATGGTAGGCGCCGACAACGTCCGTGCTATGCTCGGCCGTCTGATCCGCGAGGAATCGGTCCGCACTTACCTGTTCACTTACGCTCACGTATACGCATCTCTCTCTCTCCGTTCACTCGCGGACATGTTCGAGCTTCCCCGCCAACGCGTTCACTCACTTGTCTCCAAGATGATCATCAATGAAGAACTGCTGGCTTCACTTGATGACCCCAGCGAGTGCGCCATCCTACATCGCTCGGAGCCTACCAGGATGCAGGCTTTAGCTTTGCAGCTTGCTGATAAGGTAAATATAATTCAATGTGTTGTTTGATCTATCGCAGCTCAAGCCAAGCCATAAGGTAAAACATGCTGCAATTTACAAGCTGATTGGTTGTATAGATAAAGCTGATGATCCTCACTTTTACAATATAAACACATCAGCTTTTGCCATCATGTGTTCGATGGTTACTTCCTTGTTATGTACGTTAAGCTTTGGTTGCCTAAAAAAGCGGTTCCATCATATTATATCGTCCGTCGTGGAAATCGGTCATTTTCACCAGTATTTGACACTAAGGTGACAAAAATCCCTCTGTATTTGGACGGCCGTTATTGTGTGACCGTTCGCCGCTTAATTAGAAAACTAAAGCTTAAAAGACTCTGTCGACAGTGCTATTCCTATTCTCTACCTTTGTTAGAGAAACATTCTTCGTATACCTCGGGATTACATGTTATATCTTGTTTTATTCACAGGTCGGCAACCTAGTGGACTCGAACGAGCGTATCTTCGAGAAGCAAGGCTCGTTCTTCCAGCGGGGAGGCGCCGGGCGAGGCGGGGAGGGGCGGGGGCAGCGAGACCGGCCGCGCGAGGGCTGGAACAGGCGCACGCGCAACCGACGTCGCGATGACGAGCGTGGGGACGACTAGCATTACCACCGGATGTAAAGAAGACCAGTCGAATTGTTTATACGTAAAATATACAGTGGTACATGCTATCATGTATCCATCGCAAAATACGTCTATGAATTTCAACACTCTGCGGAAACATCTGAAGATCTTCAACTGCCAATAGGGTATTGGTGTTCCTAAGATATTTCCGCCGAGCTACAGACGAAAAATAAACAAAGTCTACTGGTCCTCATTATAATCTGTCACAAAAATCCAATTGGAACTTCATTTGTATGCCGTTTTTATAAGTTTATAGTATTTGGAACAACGTTTCGTTCTGTCAAATATATTTTGTAGGAGGTTATAGGTATTTAAAACTATGTAAATGGAGAGAAGAGGTCGCTAACTTTCATTTTTATGTAGATGAGTTGATTAGATTGTGATCAATATTTTTGATTAGAACAGCGAGTATAGAATATATTTAAAGGTAATAATTGAATATTGACGGAACCCTAAAGTATCGGAAAATTATAATCTCCAGTTGCACCTGTTACAATGTTATAGTCTCCCCATAATCCAGTCGCGTTAATAAAGAGTATCTCAAATAACTAGCATTTTATTTCTGATACAGTCTACCTACCTGCTACAATTCTCAACCATGTCACCCACATAATAAGCATTTGCCTGAACAATATTATAAGATCTACGTGGACGCTAGTGCTCATTGCTGCAATGACATGGATGCACGAGCTTTGGCATATATCTACGAGTTGTTGCTGCATCGATTATTAGCGCCCTGAGCGGAGTGTTAAGGTACGGAGTCGACTATGATTGACTTTGAAGGATAGACATGGGGCACACTAAAAGTTTGGTTTTGCACTTCTAGCTAATCGGAACTATTTGAATTTCGAATGTTATATTTTTTTAAACGTTGTAACCTTCTTAGTAATAAAAAAAATAATTGGCGGGAAATCATTTGTCAATTGTTTTTTATCACACATCAAAGTTCTACGTACGCAACAAAAATGGAATTAAGTCGAAAAGTCTTAGAGCGATGATTTTTTATGATTTTAAAAGTTATCTTTCTCCGCAAGACTGTGCCGCTCGTCTTCAAAATGCTTTTGGGAGAGAAGCACCTTGTTTGAGCACCGTGAGGCGATGGTTTGCTGAATTTGAGAGAGGTCGAGTTTCTTTACATGACGAAATTCGTGAAGGGCGGCCTTCAACTGCCGTCAACGAAAATAATGTGGCTACTGTTAAGCGGCTAATTGAAGAAAACCCGCGGATTACCTATGAGACAATTCGAGGACTATTGGGGATTGGTATGAGCCAAATTCAGAAAATTTTACACGAAGGATTGAAAGTTCGGAAACTTTGTTGTCGTTGGATCCCTCATGAACTGACAGCAGCGCAGAAGCGGGCTCGCGTGGAAAAGTCAATGACTAAAGAATAAGAGAGGACATGAACTAAAGGATCGTATCGCGTGCGCGCGTGGAAAGTAAAATGGCGTAGGCTCCGCCCATTACCTAGTGTTGTCCTCTGCTCATTCTTTGCAATGATTTTGTTCATCGTATTATATTTTTAGTCATTGGGAATAGTGCTCACAGATGCTACTGAAGTACGACCACGGACATTCTAATGCTGTTTATGACATTGTCACAGGAGACGAAACGTGGATTTATTGTTTAGAACCCGAAAAAAAACAGCAATCTTGTGAATGAGTGTTTGAAAATGAGAACAGGCCAACAAAAGTAAGGCAGGCGAGAAACGTTGGTATAAAATGATCGCGTTTTTTTTCTCAGCTACGGGTCCCATCTGTACAATTCCACTTGAAGATCAAAAGAGTGTTAATGCCGAGTGGTATTCTACCATTTGTTTACCCAGGGTGTTAGAAAAAGTTCGCGAAAGACGACCCAAAAGCCGCGTTCTCCTACATCATGACAACGCTTCTTCACACACGGCCAACAAAACAAAGTCATTTTTAGCTTCCGAAAAAGTACAACTCGTCACCCATCCTGCGCATAGCCTCGACTTAGCACCCTGTGATTTCTGTATTTTCCCCAAAATCAAAGATTTGATGAGAGGTTTCACTTTTACCAACTCCGAAGAGGCCGTGATAGCGTTCAATCAACACGTAGAAAACATGCCTTCAGATCTGTGGTCCTCCTGTTTTAAAAAATAGTTCGAACGCATGAAAAAATGTTTAAAATGTAAAGGAGAGTATTTTGAAAAGCAATAAACATAACATTTTAGTTATAACATGTGGTTTTTTTAAGTTACGCAAAACTTATAGTGTGACCTACGTAGGTACCGTTTAAAGCCTTGCCCATCCTATCCTAGCAAGCAGGTTTAATGATAATCCACATATATGTAGTTGTAGTCTGTGATACAAACTATAGGTAGTCGAGATCAATTTAAAAGTAGGTACCTACTCGGCTGCACTTGGCATACTATCAAAAAGTATAATATCTATACAGGCAAATAGGCAATATGAAAGCACGTTATAAAATCTAACTACCCTGTAAAAAGTGATGCGTGGTCATACATAAAAAAAAAATATGTATACGCGTCACTGACCTCTATTAAATATAATAGAGGTCAGTGATACGCGTCGACTTGAGAACCTCCTCCGTTTTTTTTTCGTCGGTTAAAAACAGGCCTCACCAATCGTCGATTTCTTCAAGTTCGAATACCGGTTGAGGTAATTAGTTGATTGGTGATCCTTTTTTTGTGGTCATGCATGAGAGCATCTATTTTTTCGCATAATTTATTCTAGTTTCGGTTTTCGCTTATGCGCACAGAACACTATCTTATGCGTCATCTCCTCCATCTTCCATCAGATGAGCGAACAAATCCACAACTATGGAGGGTAGCGTATATAAAATACTCAATGTACAAATCCACATCACAACACCTTTTTTTATTTGACAATAGAGGGCGTTGTCGTTATCTTTCTGAATTACGTTTTGTTTCATTTTGTCACCGAGCAAGATAATAAAATATCGTTATACATTTTTTAATACTGGTAGAGTTTTTAAAATGCATTATTGATTAATTTAAAGCTTGTTCAAAACAAACACTTTTAAATAATAACTTTTTATTTTTCATTTTACGTTGCAACTTCCAAGTTGATTGTTCAAAAATCATGTACATCAATGCGCTAACATAACGTAGCGAAATTTTGTTGGTGTTCGTCGCATTCTGCGGAGAATTCTTCAGCATTTTGCAGACAAATCATACTACAATTGGTTAAATTGGTTTGTGCTGTATAATTATGGTGTTTGTGTGGAACTGTATATAATACAAAAACTTGAGTTTATCAAGAGTCACTGTAAGAAATCTTAGGTTGGGACTTTGACAGATTCTAATACAATGGCTGCAACGAGGAGACTACAAAAGGTGAGACATCATTTTTTTGTGACCTATCTAATACTTCATCATTGATTTTAATGGTTATTACACGGTAGATACCATCAGTATTTATATACATGATTAAAAACATAGTAAAATATTTGTTTAAAGAGTAGAAAATAAAATGAAAAGTGGAGTTACAGCTAAGAAACACTGTAAAGGCCTATTTTATTTTAATAATGATATAGGTACTTAGTGAAATCCTAACATAACCTACCCTCCTAACGTAAAAAATATACAAACTGTTCCGTCGTGATTCACAGTTAAAAATACCCGTCATCTTAAGGCTATATCACAAAAGAATTAGAATAGGTAAGTATGCTCTTTTCTTTAAATAACAGGACTTAAGTTCTTGGAGCTTATTACTCACATTCTAAAGTTCATTTATCGATTTAGGCTGCTTGATGGATGAGGATGACTCCAAGTTAATTTGATATGTAAATTTTAAAGGAAACCCTTACCAAATTGAGGCTGGTGCCTAAACTTTTGATTAAAAAAAAATATTTTGATGTTTTCATTTTCTATCTCTTCCAGGAACTGAATGATATCAGGCAATCAGGCCTCAAGTCCTTTAGGGACATACAAGTGGATGAATCCAATATTCTTACATGGCAAGGATTAATTGTTCCTGTAAGTATGATATTGTAATATTTCAGGTTTATAATGTGTACCTATAATTACTAGCTAGGTCATCTCTAAGTATACTTCCCGCTGGTTAATACCCCGTGGTTAACACTATTAACTACTGGGAATTTTGCGTTCTACTGGTTAATAACCAGTAACCAGCGGGAAGTAACCACATCTAAGGGCAAAATTAAGATTGGAGGAACTAACTATATTGGCTGATTTTATTTTGATTATGGCAATTTTAATAAGCAAAAGGATGAATTGTAGCAATAAATAGCTAAAAACCTTGACTTACCACCACAGGCTTATGACTCATTGAAAGGGTTACCGTGGCCCCTGGCACAGGCAACCGAAGGAACACGGGTGGGTTGTCAGTAAGAGCCTGACACACCCTCACTCTGCCCAGAGCGGAAGAAGTTATTTGATGAAAAGGCTTATGACTCATAAATTATATCTCATTTTATTACAAAAAATGCAAATCTTTATAGCTATCAGAATGGTTGTTAACATTAATGTTATTAACATATTCAATTAAAGAATTTTTTTACAATCATGTTGGCTATGTCATCAAGTTCTGATAGTGGTGAGTGCTATGAATAGTGAATCCCTACTTATTTAATATTTTTTTTTTAATAAATTAAGCATTAATCCTAACGTGGGCTCCTCTGCATCACAGTGACATGAATTTTCAGACCTTTAGGGTTCAAACAGAAAAATCCAAATCAAAAGTCATTTATTCAAACTAGACTACACTACACTTTTTGAACATCAAAATCACCTAAGACAGTCCCCCCAAAACGCCTGCCCTTCACCACTTCCTAGTGCTTTAGCTGGGAAGAAGTGGCGGAACAAACTCCCCAGCAGCCTGCTGTCTGTTCAGTTAGAAGAATTGGATTCTATACAGTAATAAGTAATTAACATTATGAAACACAAAAACATTAAAATTATTTGCCAATATGTCAGCTAGCACACGCCAATATTGAAAACTGTACTCAAGCAGAAATAAATAATAAAAACGCAAACAGAACTTAATACATAATAAAAAGCCTCCAGGCTTAAAGGGTGTGCCCGCTTGTTGCCCGCACAAATGATAAACTAGGACCTTCGTAGTAAAATAAAGAAACAGTTAATTAGTAATAACAATAACAAAACCATGGTCAGCAAGATGACCTGTCACCACAAGCAGCACCCGTTCCCGTTCCTTTCTTATTGGGACTGGAAACTTAGCGTGACAGTAATTTCAATACACCTTTGCACATGAACGTGAAATTAAGTGTAGGCTAGGTAAAATCAGAACAATCAGGCACTAGTTAATTGATACTTTTGAATTTTCAGGACAATCCTCCTTATAATAAGGGTGCTTTCCGCATTGAGATTAACTTCCCTGCAGAATATCCATTCAAACCTCCTAAGATTAGTTTCAAAACAAAGATTTATCATCCAAATATTGATGAGAAAGGCCAGGTGTGCCTGCCAATCATCAGTGCTGAGAACTGGAAGCCTGCTACCAAGACTGACCAAGGTAAGCAAGTAACATTTAGAAAATGGTATTTTTGTTGGTTGTTTAATTGCATGCATGTAGTGAGAGCACCTATTTGATATTTATTTTCCATATTTCAGTTATTCAAGCTCTAGTAGCCCTCGTCAACGACCCCGAGCCAGAGCACCCCCTGCGTGCTGAACTCGCTGAAGAGTTCCTTAAAGACAGGAAGAAGTTTTCAAAGAATGCAGATGAATTCACTAAAAAACACAGTGAAAAGCGGCCTACAGACTAAAGTAGCTAATTGAATCATTGTTGTTTAGCTTGGATTTGCAGCAGTGGAGCTAAACTGCCGTTTTTGTAGCAATGTGTGAATAAGTTATTAAGAATGCATTTATTTTTCCAAGACAGTATTTATAAGACCTTCTGAAGCAGTAGGAATGCACTGCTGGTTATAAATTAAGACCAATTCCATTGCTGTAGATTCAATCTAATTTTGCATTTGATTTTACACTGATACTAGCTTTTGAATCACCTTGCTTGCAATACATACATAAGCACTTTCTAAAGAATTAGGTAAATAGAGAAAATGTTTAAGCATTAGAGATTTGGTATTCAGTTGGGTAATATTTTTAATTTAAACAATAATTAGCATTTGAAATCACAGAAATCCCAGAAAATTATAGTCTTGCGAACAAATTCTGCTTATATTGTTCCTGAAGACAGGTAGCTTTTATCTATGTAAAGTTGTATGTAAACTAATGCTATGTAAATAAATGAAAGACCTGTGTTAACAGACCCCGAGCTACGAGTTAACCTTTAGAACAAAATTGTCTATAAATTCAGTTGTAATACATTATAGTGTGCATTTTCATTTAAAAAGTATGTTAACGTTGCGGTATGTGTCGCGTGTAATAACTTATCCACTGCCCATATAGACAAATGTAATTGATCGTAACTTGTGATTGGGCTGCATCAACACAATATCATCATCTGGACACGAGACTATACTTATGGTTTAATTTCACTTCATGTCAATGTAACTTGGTATCTTACTGTGTGCTGAACAGTTCAGTGCTAATTTTAAAAATATATTTTTTTCCATTTAATTTTCTGTTTTATTTTACTTTGGACGTTTTCTTACATGGGAAGTAAAAATATAAAACTGTTGTTGGGGGGAAAAATATTTAATTAATTATTTAATCCACAAATGCATACACATCATCAACAACATTATTTTCCTTCTTTATTTCATTTCGCTGTTCATTTTGAACCTTTTGGTTATCAATATTTACTTCTAAAGGCGTTTTCTCCGTGTGCACACATTTCAATTCAGTCTTTATTCGTTTTGCTCCTGGTTCTGCAGTTTCATATTGTCCTAAGTACTTTACTAAATTACCTGTAAGAACAGTTACTATTCCATTAACTAATTATTAAAATTTTATTAAACAAAATCCCTAAAAGTTTATAAACATGATTTTAGACAATAAAAGCTTTTCATTGTTACTTTGTTCTGATTAACTCATTAAACCAAGTGCTTCATAAAATCTTACCATCTATTTTATTGATACATTCTTCTATGTAAGAACTTCTATTGTTGTCTTTGGCTAGTGTAGGTTCCACGGCTACAGTAAAGTCAGGACCATAGTCTGGCCAGTGACCATGTTCTGGTATTTGCTCATCCAGGTCCACTCCAGCCACTTGAGCTGTTAGAGATGCCCATAATCGTGCTGTATTCGTATGTTTGTATCCACCTGGAAGAATAGATAAATATTTTTTAGAATAACCCTCAGTTCCTCTCTTTTCACCTCTTGTTACTTGACATTTGCCGGCACTGACGGCAGACTTAATTATATCAGATTTCCGTAAGCTGCAGATTATCAGTTTGTTCCCGAGTCTAGTCTTATTCAAATAGCAGGTGGAATTTTTATTCACTCTGAAGAAAGGTTTTAAATGATCAAACTGCAACCTACCTCCACCTAACAATAAAGTAGGTTTTCGTTTGTCAAGCACGCGCCGCACACATTGACAGTAGCTGCGCGTAGTCAGGTTCGCTCCGCCATTAGGATCCCGCGCACATGCGTCTGCGCCGCACTGCATCACAATGACGTCAGGATTGAAGTGATTATAAACTAAGTTGAACACTCTGAAACATTATTGCTGTACTTGTAACTTGTACGCTCAATTTAGTTATTTTAAGTAAGATGACTAATACTTTCAAGGTTATTGATGAATGACCAATAATAGTCAAAAAAGGTTTTTTTGTGCATCAATACTAACTTTTCGAAAGCATACTCCATGGTATTGTCAGAGTAAGCTGCATGGAGTGGGAAGTTACAAGC
Source organism: Brachylomia viminalis (assembly GCA_937001585.2). NCBI lineage: Eukaryota > Metazoa > Arthropoda > Insecta > Lepidoptera > Noctuidae > Brachylomia > Brachylomia viminalis. The sequence goes on from OW443314.2 coordinate 10,377,274, forward strand.
ATATCCGGTGCCACCCTGGGTCCCAATATCATTTACACCCCCAGTGCCAGGGTAAAAACCAGGCTCATACTTGTGGAAAGACAGAGTAAACACTGATTTACTCAAGCTATAGGCATCTTGTACTCCATTTCCTGGAAGAATGTATAGTTAATATAAACTATTAAAAACAGGATAAAGAATGAAAAATAGATAAGTTGTGTTCCTACCATGATGTACGTCCAAATCAATGTACAGTACTTTTGGAAACTTTTTCCTCAACTTTTCAATAGCTATGACAATGTCATTTACATAGCAGAAGCCTTCAGCTCCAAACCTGAAAAGGATTTTGTGAACAGATTAGATAACCTTTATAACAATGTTTTTAGGGACAAAGTATTGGAATATTATTTGAGCACTACAATTACAACTTTCTCCAGCTTGTGGGAGAACACCACTGGACAGATTTTACCCTGTCACCAAATAACTTGTGACAAAACTTTCGATGTAGATGAAGGTAAGCATTATTTGTATTTTTAGTATTAAAGTACCTGTGTGCATGGTGCCAGCCCCCGCACCAGTTGATGGCAACATCAGTTAAGCCAAGCATCAGACATCTGGCTGCAGTTAAGGAACCACCAGCTATTGTAGATACCAGCTCAAACATATTGGTCACAGGAGGGCAGTCATATCCTACAAGAATATTAGGGATTATGGAACATATCATTAATGATAAGCAGTTTCTCCATGTAAATTACTGATATTCAGCTGCATTTGGTTAGACTGGAAACAGACCCCAACACACATGGTTGGGAAAAGGCTAGGCAGATGATGATTATGATATTGGGCTAAAAACCTCATCTAGAAATAATTATTAATGCCAATCTTTTACTTCTAAAACCACATAGGTTAGATAAAAGTGTCATTATCTGAATATGGTTTGCGTAATGTGATGACTGATACGGTGGGTGAGGGTAACTCCAACATCATCATCATCATCCATAGCCCGGTTTCACCCACTGGTGGGCATAGGTCTCTTTTTGATTGAACCAATCTTCATATTCCTGTGCCAGCCTCATTCATGTTTTAGACCAGCAACATAGTATTTAGAAGAAAAAATAATAATATATTTGTTTACCATACCAATGCCACACTCCTCGTCTTTAGTGTTAGTCATATAATCGTCATCAACTTCAGTAAACTTTTTCAAATGATCAAGATACAACTCCGAATGAAACTCTTTCATATCTTTGTAAGTTGCTGGAGCTGATCTCACAATTATCAATAGCTTCAAGATATCGTACGCCTCTATCAAATCATGTATCATGCTAGCCTAGAAAAAAGAATCATTAATAATTTGTTTACAAATATTCTTGAATTTTTTTGTTTATTATTTTAAACTTTATTGTACCCTTCCAATAACTGCTGGCAATCGATCGCATTCCTCGATTAATTTTTCATCCCAAATGTAGCATGGTTTTCTATCACTCATTTTACTTGACTTCTTGTTCTCGTACAAAAAATAAAACTTATGAAATGTTCTATTAGCTAAGGCGATGAGCTCGCGAATGGCGCCAAGCGCTACCGCGCCAATATTCGTGACTTCATGTAGAAAATATTGACAATTGACATTGATGGCTGACGGCTGCGACCACAGAACACTATTACTCCTAGTGTCATTGTTTTTTGACCAATAAAATGAATGACCATCTTTTGACCCTCCAATTATGGAGGGTAGAGACAAGGATATCTCTGTGTATGAAAAGTGTCCGTCAAAATGTGCTATAAAGGGTGGCGCTACAGTAGCCACCGGGTAAAGCAACAATTTTAGGTTATATTTACAAAATAAGGTTGAACTACGTTAATTGTTGAGGTATGGTTAATTGGATTATCACTAATTACTTTGGTCACTAAAAATCGCCATTTTGGACGGTCTTTGAACTATTATTTACTGTTTAAGTTGGACACTTTTTCAACTTTCTCCCCATAAGAGATAGTTCTCCTTGTCTCTACCCTCCACACCTCCAATGCTTCATTGATCCACAGAGTACTATTTAAGAGGAGAATAATATTCGCTCAATTTTGCCCACTGTCTACTTCATTAAATCTGAATGTTTAATAGTACACACGGCTACACATCAAGCTATACAATTTCCAGTTTACACTGACCTCTCATTGTAAAAAAATCCTATACAATACGAGATCAGCTTATACTGGAAATGTACTACGTAAATGTAAATGTAATACGTATCTAGTGATTATTTGGTGGTAAGACTGTCATTCTTATGCAAGATGCTGCCGTAGCGACTTTAGTCGCTGGCAACAAACTGGCGTTTTAAAAATCTGACGCCCACACCTACTCTTTATCTGTCTGTGGCTCTAAGTGTCACACAGATTTTGACAGCTGATTTGTGTAGTTTTCTAAGGTTTTCTCAGGTTTTCTCTGTCTACGATGCTACCAATTTCAAATTCTGTGTGTGCCGTCAGTATTAATAAGTATATGTCCTGTGATTATAAGGTGCTCCATAGAGGAAAGTAATATATCGGGTATCTGTGACATGATGATTTTAAAATCGTGCGTGTACATACGTACATAGCGTTAGAATAGTAGAAGCAAGTGCGGCCAAACTGCATACAAAAATTATTAAGAATAAGAGTAATACTGTGGTATTAAGATAAGCTAGATATTGAGGGTGCAAAAGTAATATGGCATTTTCTTGAGCAATACGCTGTCTCATATTTGCTCCAAGACATGGTTCACAGTACAGTTTATTATAATATTGATATGGTTACTTTAAGGAGGGTAAAGGTAGGTTACTGGAAATAGCATACATACTCGAAGTGAAAGATATTATGAGGAAGCAAAGTTGTTTGCCTTGTTCTTTGGGTTGAACTTTTTTGCTTTTTCGATTGAGATGGATACCGAACTCCAATGGCGGAGTTTATATGTGACAAAAATAACATGAATTTGTACTTTTACACTTTGTACATTTTATGCACGTAATAGTTTATTATATTTATCATGTGCATTCGAACAATGAAAACAAATAAGTTCGCACCCGTAGACAGAGAATAGTTTTAGTTTTCTCTGTCTACGTTCGCACCGTACTCTATCAAAGACAAATGATGCCTTTCAATAGCATTCTCTGTCTACGCTTTCAAGGCGCCTAAAAAGAGATTTCTTGTCTTTGGTTACAATTTTTAAATTCATTGGCTAAAATTATTTGGATGACCAATCACAAGAAAGCAGATTAGGAAAAACAAGCGTCCATTTTCTACAGAACTTTTTAATAATCAGTGCTGACATTTTCGAAGAAATTGAATGAATTACTCATATTTTTTTCTGAAATAGACGTTGTAGTAGTATCCTAAGTTTTATAGTTTAGGTAATTCGAAAAACTGTAAGAAAATGAAAAATACGTGATAGCAGATAGACAAAATCACATGATTAGTTCTTGCGATCCTAGTATGACAAGGTCTGTTACAAAATATTGGTAACATGAGCCAGTCTGGTTTTGTTTGTGTCTAGTTTAACCACTTCTTCGATGGTGTTTTGTGATTTTATAACAGTGATTATCAAGTTCAAGTGGAAATGGTTCGAGGTTAGTATGGTATATTTACATAACTATACATAAAATTGTCATGATGTCCATGTTATGTTTGAGGCATCCTTTGTTCGCGGTACCCTCTTCTGTAATTCCGTCGTCTAGTGCACGCGTTTACAAACACATTTCTTCTCAAAAATATGCATAAGCTACGTGTGTTTTTTTTTTTTGTCGTGTTTCAATATTCAAGTGTCTTGTTCTGCTAAATCACCTTCACTGATGGTAATAAGTCTGGATGCTAACCTAAATATTTTTGAGAAATATATCTGTAAACTAACCTAATCTACATGACGGGACAGTAAATCTTAACTTATTCATCTGTATATATTTTCTGTTAAATCATTAATATTATTATTAGTGTTTTTAATATAAAATTTTATTGAGTAGTTTTTTTCTAATTTTCTATTAACTCTTCATAATAAATGTTCGTAAAATAGGCCATGTGATCAGGAAAATTAAAAAGAACTGCTCAAAAAAAAAGGTTAATGTAAGTTCTAAAATTTTTTAAATTATAAACTAAAATGTATGAGGACTGTTAAACCTATATTTTCTAGCCTAAATTCTTTGATGAGTTGGCAAAGATAAGGCATCACATGCTACCCATGGTCTCGCCATCATGCTGAAACACTTGATATACATATTTCTAATTCTTATGTCTTCAATATAGTTTTATATTTTTTTCCATGAATTATTTAATATAATTAGCATATTCATGGTTCCTATTGGACTTTGGTACTACTTGCACTCGGTTCATGTGACATCACTCATTTTCCGTTAACTATTTTAGTACAAACGATACTGCATGAACGCTTTCAATAATATTATACTACATGTTAAAGTGCATTCATTTATTTATTTGACTTGTATATTTAATATACTAATATTTTTTATATATATAATATTTACAATCTTCATGAAGAAACAAATAAAAAAAATATGGTTTTTGTTGTTGTAATAGTTGTTAGTACAGACAGAGCTAATGCAGATAAAATATTAAATGTAAAAATAAACCATTTCAATTAAAATAATATTTTAAAATATTATCAAGTGACAAATAGGTCATAATGATAAAATTCTGATTCTAACACATAGGCATGTTCTCATTGTGTAAATTATCTGTGTTCTGGAGAATATTTTATTGTATTATTAATCCTGTTTTTTTTGTACCTTTGCATTTGTAGTCTCAGTTGTGAATTTAATTAAAACTGAAAGAAATTTATCAACCATACAAACTAAAAATATTAAACTGTAGTATAAAAATAAAAATACTTATAAAAATCTTACAATACTTTTGTAATTGAAAACTTATAAATTGTAAATACAATAATAATATTATTATATTAATCTTTAAACATTTGAATAATTATTTTTATTCATTAGTGTTTGTCTGATAGTAATAAATTAGAATTACAACACAATTTTTAAATCCATTCCAATGTTAAACATTAAAATTATAGGTTTTCTTTGTAGTAAAAACTTGAAATAAAAAAATATTCATCATAGTCATGTTCGTGAATGGGCGCCGTCAGTAGGGAGGGACTGGTCATCTCTTAGCTGCTACAGCTTATTTTAATTTAATGTTTTTATTATGGACTCTTTAAAAGTTGTGCATCATTCTCACATGCATAAGTTCAACATGAATGATGCAACCAATATTTTGTGACCATACTTTGATTTAAAAGAGTATCTGTTGAGTTTCTTGCCCATTCTTCTCCATAGGTACTTACCTACTACACTTTGAAGTGGCTTCTAGTTTCATCTTTTTGACTGACCAACCCCTTGACAAATCAAAAGTGCCTGTAATTAGTTTATTTTAAATAAATGGTTTGCGTTTGATAATTAATTAGTTGGTGGTATGGTTTCCAGCCAGTAGCTTGATGGCAGCCCAGGAGGGTGTGAAGACCCCCCACCGCATTGAACTATGCGAGGAGAAGCCTGTCAGACCTACGCGCAACTATAGAAAGCGCAGGTAACTGAGGCATTTATTTATGCAATATGTTTAATTTTCCCCCCATCAATAATTTTATTATCAAGTCTATAATGATAGTCGGTTGCGTCTGCTCATGATAACTAACCTCTAACATAATATATGGGATGGATGGACTGGGAATACTGGGATGATGTTGTTTCAAAGTTAAATTGCATCATACTAAACACTGCATTCATGAAAATACTTGATTCTATAAAAAAAAACATACATCATCATTATTAATATTTCAATGTAAAAAGCTTCATTTTTGTGGGACCCTATTATCTGTGGTTGTGGGCATTTCAAAACTAAATAGGTGACCATATCTACAGTGATATTTGTTTATAGGATTATAGCAGCAGTACAGCCAAAGACTGAGAATGCAGAACTAACTTCCGAACCTCCATTGAAAAAGGTAGAATTGAGGTCTAAGCCACTGAAGACTAGCAACGGTATAACAAATAATAATATGACGAACGGACATACGTTGAGGTCTAGAGGGGCGCGCGCTGCCGCCCGCGCAGCCGAGAGTCACAAGCTAACTGAATATTTCAAGGAAGAGCTGAAAAGTCCCAAAGTCGAGCCTCCACCTTCACCGCCGCCTATCGAAAATACTATTAACAAAATTGATAAAGTAGTGAATGGCGACACGAATCATAAGCTAACAGAATACTTCCCTGTAAGACGTAGTGTTAGGAAGACTTCCAAATGTGTTATGGCGGAAAAGATGCGGGACTTGGAGCGGGCTATAAGGGAGCAGAGGGAAGATGGACTACAAGTAAGTTGTTTGTTTACAATATAATTAGTCGATAATCCCGTCGTCAATATCTACAAAACCCCCAATTAGGTTTTGGCGGGAACTCCCATCCGAAAACTATAGGCTATTGACTGCTAAAAGACTCAGATAAACTAAAGCATTTAATTTATGTTAATTAATTAATTGAAGACAAAACCGTATTCATATTGTATAACAATAATAATCAAACTACCACTTCAACCATAGTACCTATTTGAGTACTCTACTGAAGTCCTACCTCTAAAAGTCGTTTAATGGTTACGACCTACGTAACTAGAGAAGTGCATGACGCAGCGTCGTTTTCCCCCTCGCTAGATAAACTAAAACAAATTACATTAAAATGCCACTTAAGAGGGCTATCACAATTTTTCTTGTATTTGAGTGTTTGAAGTCTCACACTCAAATACAAGAAAACATTTTATATTTATATTTAGAGCACTCCCGAGAGAAATAATCAAACTTTCTCAGCATATTATATCTAAACCATAATCACACATCTAAACTGGGAGTTTTGATGTGTGATTATGGTTTAGATATGGCCACAAAAATAAAAAATAAATATGCCTGAGAAAGTTTGATTCATTCTCTCGGGAGTGCTCTAAATATTTTTAATTTTTTCTTGTATTTGAGTGTGTGACTGTCAGTCATTGGAAAAAAGCTGGGAGTGGTCTAAATATTGGAGGGAGTGCTCTAAATATTTTTAATTTTTTCTTGTATTTGAGTGTGTGACTGTCAGTCATTGGAAAAAAGCTGTAAACTAAAATTAAAAATAATGCGTCACTAACGATAGGTAACGTTTAATGCTGGTAATTCTCTGTCTATTTTCGAACTACATCTAGCGAGGACTTTTGAGTAAAGTAAACGGTGTCGAATAAAAAAATGGCTTGACCCACTATTCTATTCAACTCCCCAAAGTACTCAAGTAAATTTATACATTTAACGTATCAGCAAGCACTAGGGGTTTCGAATACCGGATTTTTTAAATACCGGTATTAATACCGTATAGAAAATTTCCAATACCGGGATCCCGGTATTAGAGTCTATTTTTTTACGTAATACGTTTTTTTTTATTAATTACCTAATAAGTTTCACTACAAAACAATAAAACACCGATTTTTTTATATAACTTTACGTTTCAATCAAAATCTCTTTACAAAAATTATGGTTAACCTGACACATCACTATGAGAAAAGTAGATAAAATAAAACGTTTGAATTTGAATGATCAGTGTCATAAGTAATTACAATGCGATCTATTTATCTTTCTTTTTATACAATAATTCTCTTTACAATCAACATTACATTACTAAAATCTCATAAAAATCTGTCAAAATTGTTTATGCTGCTTTTAAGGCTCTTTCTTCCTGACTTACTACAGTTACTACTGACTGGGATATAGTATATTTAGCTATAAAGTAATATCATGTAGATAATCTCTTTATAATCAACAATTCAACAATACCATAATATCTTTTTAACTACAATCACAAAGGCAATCAAGCAAGTCAAGTGCAGGTCAAGCAATCACAAAGGGGAATGCCAAGGTTTCCTACAAGACTCGGCCAGAACCGACACAGATGAGCTATATATCATAAAAATGGAAAATAATTACAGTATTTGATAGTATAATTAGTTTTCTATTAGAAGTACACCAAAAAAAGTTATGGTTCTTTAATGACTTGAGAAGTTGAGATTTGAGTTGAGGAATCTCAGAATAGCACTTCTATTGTTCTATGCACCTCTCGCTAACACAATACCGTATGTGTGATCGAGAGGCATATACAAAGTCCAACATTTTTAATCCCATTCTTTATCTGCACAAGTAGTAATGAAATGTATCTGTCTATATAAATGAGATAATTCAAATATGCAGATTCTAAAACTTACCCAGATCAAAAATTTGTTGGAAATATGTGAATAGAACGAAATTATGTCACTGAAGTTATTTATACCTCGTCAATACCGGGGTCCCGGAATTAGACATTTCAATACCGGTATTGAAAAATGCCAAATAAAAACCGGGATTCCGGTGTTGCCCAATACCGGGATTCCGGTATTGCCCAATACCGGGTTCCCGGTATTGTGAGCCCTAATCAGCACGTCCGAGTCATTAACTAAACCTGGTAACTAAACGCTCATTTGGCACTTAGCAGTCAGATAACTTCCTTCTTAGGGCCGGTGTTTTGATCCGTAGTTAACTCAACCATTAGTTAAAAATAGTAACGAATGGTTCAATTTTGGCAAAATATTTTGATTTGACCAACACATTTTGGCAAAATTTTACTATACTTACTATTTTTAACTAATGGTCGAGTTAATTGTAAAATTTTGGCAAAATCTGTTGATTTCATCAACATATTTTGCACACATTTTTAGTTTTAACTAATGGTTGAGTTAACTACCGATCAAAAAACCGGCTCTTAGACAAATGCAGGCTACAGAAAAGATACGCTGACTTATCAGTGCAACGCCAAGGCCGCTCGTTAAAACTATCTACTGACCAATGAGTTATTGTTTACAGATTAACGATACGACGAGAATATTCTATTAGTTACTCAAGATAACAGATTTCGTAATTGTCGTAGTGTTATATAAAGTGCCGTAAGAAATGACACTGCGTTGCAAAAGATTGCACCTTGCAATCTAGCTCGTCTATTGTTTTCGATAGCAGCTTTCAACGAACTTTTTGTAGGCTCATGCTTCTGGTTGACGCGACGACCCCTTGTATTAAACTTACATTATAAAAACTGTCCCCGGCCAGCGTCCGCCACGCCTGTAATTCTCGAAAGAGCAATGTAGTGCTCATTATCATTAATTACTTTACAGAAATGAGGTCTTACTGTCACCCTTGAAATACTGACATTGCAATGGAGCGTTAGTGATTGATATCCTATTTTAAAAACACTAAAACAATAACTATTTTCAAATGACGCTTGAGTCGGTCGGAGCGAACAATTTTAATCATTAAACTGCTAGTATTGCACCGCGTTATGATTAAAATACTAGTCCTTTTCATAAACCTCTCATCAAATATTCAGCTTTGCCTATCATAATTATTATAATCATAACTTGATTGCTATAGGTAGCATATTTCGACGGCAAAGGGCGAGGGGTCATAGCGACCCGTCCGTTCGGTCGCGGACAGTACGTGGTGGAGTACTCCGGGGAACTGGTGGGCGTGGCGGAGGCAAGAGAGAGGGAGTACATGTACGCACAGGACCCAGAGGCTGGCTGCTATATGTACTACTTCAGACACGGAGATCAACAGTATTGGTGAGTTGGATACACAAGCAGTGGCGCAGGTTTCATACAACTCGATTCCTACCGGCTTCGTTTCGGAGGTTCGGAAAAGCAGCTCGTCGACCGCCACTAAAAATGGCACAGTCAGTAATGAAGTTACGCTACGGTTATTTAATATACCATAACGTGCAAACAACAAAATCGCCTTTTCTAACGTCAATGTTAAACAGGGGAATATTACGTTCTCTCCCAATGTTGCGACAAAAATATCAATGCAGATACAAGTGATGTTATTTTATGAATTATGGTGTAACGCTATTGAAATAAAGTGAAGCAATGCTTTCGCAGGCCTGCAATGGCTGCAACAATTTCATCGTCTCACTTCGCCTCTTTGATATGAGTCTGTTTTGGGTTGATGTTGTCTATGTTCTCGTGACGTCTTGTCTAAAGCGTATAATCGATCTACTCGAGTTCAATGACTAAATTCAGTCAGATGTGTTACGACCCTTAATTTATCAATGCCTTTAAAGGTACATACATAAACTCACGCCTTTTTCTCACTAGGGTTGGCAGAAACTACAGAACACCAATTGGCTACAAGCTCATTGCGTAACAGTTATAACAATCCGAGAGTTTTGAAGGATATTTCTATAAAGCAATGAATGTGGCTGAACTGTCAAAAATGAAAGCAAATGCGTTCAATTGTAATTTTATGCGTGTTACGCAATTGCCCCGCTGGTCTCATAAACGCACACCGGTTACAAGTATGCACCTGGACTTTCTGAAAATAAAAATAACTAAAAACCCATAATAATGACTTACAAAAATAAAATATCTAAAACAGCATTTTCTTTCCCCTCAGTATCGATGCGACAGCAGAATCCGGCCGCCTAGGTCGTCTAGTGAATCACTCGCGCAACGGTAACCTGTCTACAAAAGCGGTGTGGGTCGACGGACCACGGCTTGTGTTGCTAGCTGCACATGATATCGCACCGGGAGACGAGCTCACCTATGACTACGGCGACCGCTCTAAAGAGTCGCTGCAGCATCATCCCTGGCTTGCACTTTGACCTGGGTGAGCTTATAGTTTTTATTCTAGGGTAATAGTCGCGGAAAACGAAGTGTATACACGGAAGATTTTTAATCACGATCCAATTTTTTTTCTAGGAATAAATGAATACTTACTCTATTTTTTAATTATTAGCTATGGTCAAATTTTTACAATAAAATATTTTTGCCGAAAGTATTATCAATTCAGCATGGTTAATAGTATTCTAACGTTGAATACTATGCTTGCCGCGTATACTATACTAAATGAGGCAAAGGTGCGACGTGCTGGTGCAGCGGGGATGTTTATTCGCGGGTGGTTTCCACAAACGTATACTTTTTTTTAGAGAATGTTGAGATGCCGTATCTCAATATTTTAGTATGGGGTGATACTAAAAGAAAAATACACATATTTTATTATTTTGACCAAAGATAATTATCATATTTAAACTTGGTTGGTGATTAAAAATTATTTTTGTATGATTAAGGATAGGTACCCGGTATATGGTAGGGTCAGCTCTGGCCAAAAAGCCGAACTTGTTTGGTCAATATTCATCACCTCTGTTCCAAGTTATCTTCTCTAAATAGTGTCCTGAATAGGTTCAGGACACTATCTAGAGAAGATAACTTGGTTTTAGCAAGTGTTGCCAATAATTAATTTTCTGCCAGCTGTTTACAACAAAGTCAACATGGTGCTGGCTCTGCTCATATTTTTAAGTGGGCTTTAAAGCCAATTCGACAAACGCCTCTCCCAAGTGGAGCCAATACTATCATTCATCTTCAATACACTCTAGCTGACTATGCTACCTTCCAATTCACGATCTTCATTCAGTCTTGTCACTTCCAACTCCTATCGATCATCTGCAAGATTTTAAATAATGACTGCAATTTAGCCCATAAAATATTTCATCCTTCCTGTACTTTGCCTATACTCTATAAATTGATGCTGTGTGTTTGTCACCACATGTCTTTGAGGCGACCCATGCTAGATGTTTTATGAAAAAGGGAGCAAGGTATGCCAAAGTTTAAGGGCCGGCTGCATTAGGCATAGGGCATGGTATGAGAAAGTTTTTTTTCTCACAAGGCAAAATTAACCTTATTGGCACGATTTAGAGATTATTTTTGCCAAAGGCCACAGTGTGACATAGATTTAATTTGAAGTCGATTACTAGGTTTGTTTAGTTTTGTCAGTAAAAATTACCTTCACATACCTTAAATCAGCGCCAGCCCTTAAAATAAAATAAGAAAATACTGTAATATGATAAAATGTTAAAACTTCAAATTGTATCTTTCCAGGTATGGTCACCAAAAATCTCATTGGACTACTAAGAATTATTTATTAATTTAGTCTTAGTTACTATGAAGTTTGTTTGTTATAAAGTTTTATGTTAATTGGACATTCATGCGTTTAGTAGTGAGAAAAGTGGCCTAACACTTTCTGATAATGACGGAGTGGGCTGTCCACTATTAATAAACTGCCTTATGCCACTTGTGGCTATGTGACTAAGATACGGAAATAAATAAAGACAACAATGTAAGGAGGTTATGTCAAAGCAGTTGTAGTTATGTCTAAGTTCGAATAATGAAGTTTGCATTCGCCGGGTATACTTAATTAGTTATTTTCGAGCGACTGAAAATATTACAAAGATTTGTGTAAAATACGAAGTGAACTGACTAAAATGTAATTCAAAGCAATATTTTTCGCTTAAAAAGTCGAGGATGTAAAGACAAAAGATAACTACTCCAAACCAACTGTTTTGACGATCTCTACATGTCCCAACAGATGTTAGACCGTTAGTAAGGATGTTGAGTTTCTAGTTATCTTTTTGTAATAGACAATAGTATTGAAGTGTGTATCAGTATTTCATGATTGTTTTGTGTAAACATTTGTTGTCTGTGGAGCTGTGATTACTCCATAGACAACCAATGTTTACTGCTTAGTTTTTATTTGTGGGTTAAATGTGTGGTACAGATATTAGTTATATAATAATTGACTACTATTTGGTTTCCCAAAATAAAAATTATGGTGACTTAGAAGGTGATTTCGATGTTGAGAACGAAATGTGGAATTTATGAACAATATTCAGTGGACGTAAATTTTAGGACATTGAGGCTTAATAAAGAGGCCAACTTAACTAAGTGGAGGTTACTAATGCCCGGTTTCTGAAGTTCCCAGATAAATTCTCATTAGCTATTGATTCAATCAAGTTAAGCTTAAGATAAACGTTGGTTAGCTGTCACTGCGTTTCTGAATACACAATAAACCTTTCAATAACTACTAGTTCCTTAGTTGCCGCTAGATGGATCTGTTTAGGAGTTTTATATTAGTTTTATTAATAATTTATCGAGGATAAATAAGTGGCTTAATTTACTATTAGAAATTCGCCGACTTGCTATTATTTCTTTAACAAATAAATAGTGCCTGTTTGTTCTAAATTCAGCAAAAACAATGAATACCCGTGTATTTTTTTTTGTTGTTTTTTTCTTAAACTTTTTTTATGAAAGTATTACAGGAGGTAATTAATTTACTTTTGAAGTAATTTTACTTAAATAAGTGCAATAAGATTTATGAAAAACAAGACTTCAACCATTATATCGACCCTCAAAATAAAAAACAAACATTTGTGTTCTACAGCTTAACTGTGAAACAATCGACTAAATATTAAACAAAAAATGGGTAGGTCGATTTTTTTGTTGACCAGTATTGACGAACCGCTAAACAGCAAACATTGGTCAGTTTAAGTTAACTTAAGTTTAAACAGAGTTTATCATACATTGCGATGTTCGGAAACGTATTTTCACAGGCGCCAAGAATTTTGGTATTTCCAAAAGCGCTATTGGATAGATAAACCACCGTTAAGTGCCTCAGAAACCGGGCATTATTGATGTATTGTCCTACAATAGTCATGCGTTTTACGCTCCCTGAATATGATTGATCTTTCAACTAGGTATCTTAAATACAGGGATATATTGTTAAACCAATTTGTTCGAATTATATAAGAGCTATTTTGGGTAGACTTTAAGTCCATTGAAAAAGATATCAAGGAGATTGTTCAATTGTTAGTAGAATTTTGCAGTGTGCCTCAGGTACTTGATAAGTGTACTTGTTAATCTGAAGCACCGATAGACACGGCTATGTTACGATTAGTATTTAATCGAAATCCAGTTAAGGTAAGGAAACATGAAAACTGTCTGTATAAATAAACACATTTTACAGACAGCTGGGTAACCGTATCTTGAATATCATATTACGTAATATTTCCAAGGAAATTCATATGGCTTAGGTAATGTCAGTTACTAGGTGTCGATCTCCTCCAAGCCACTTCGAATGACCTAAAATTATGCTATGAAAGATGCCTATAAGGTACAAAATTGACCAAGACATGACGATGGTTGAAGACTGTTCTACAGCCTCGATACAAACTCGGTCACGACACAAACTCGAATAGTTTTCGTATTTATAATTAGTTTTAATTTGTTTTATGTAATGTAAACATTTTTCAGAAAGACGGTGAGTTGCTCATTGTGTATTGAGGATATTTTTTAAAATTTCAGAGTCCTATATTTGTCCAAAACATTGCTTCATTTTATTTAAATTCTTAATAATTTTTTAGTATATTATCATTTTAAATTCGTGCTGTATTCATTCGTAAGGCTATGCTGCGATTGCCCATCGAAGTGAGAAAGTAGGCTTCCTTTCATTGTGACATCGCAGACACCATTATAGCAATAATGCCTTGTCTAAATATAGAATATTAGGCGCCATTGACTTTATATACGACGAAGACGAACACTCCAAGCATAATAGAGAACAATTATTTTTAATAATAGATTTTGCAGAACTGTGTCGGTTTCGGTAATAGGTGATCGTAGAATAAATAAACCAAACACTACATACAAATAATTTTATAAACCGATTGAAGAATTCGTGTTGGGTATAATAATAACTATACCAATAATTAATTGTAACTCACTCATGAATAAAGGAAATGAAAAAGAGTTGCGTATTTAGTTTCATCAGATGATACGCTTATTTAGCTCGTAGTCCAAAATAAGTGGCACGATAAATATTTGCCAAACTATATTGGTGTGGCGGCGTGTAGTGTTCCACGCGCGCCCCTCTTAGACGTCACGGGGGGAGTCAAACCCCAGACCCGAGGAGGCATAGGTATAGAGCGTGGAACTCACGAGCGCGTGTGGTGTGTCTGCGTGTAAATGCAGGTTGTATGAGTGTGCGTTCCCTCTGAAGCGCGATCGGCATACAGCGAGCGCGAGCTCTCACCTTTTTATACCAACCGAATCCGTATGACATAAACATGCGTGTCCTTACCACAAACAAAGCGCGCGCTCTGGAGTTGCAAGATTTATACGAGTAAAAGCAAGTAATGATAAAAAAAAGTGTGACATTATTTTACTATTGGAGCAATGGAAAACCTTACAGTTTCTTTTACGTATTGTCTACTCGCGAGACTCGTATAAGTAATTATAAGCGTATGTGTGATAGAGACTATATCCTCGATAGAAAGTAAAGACGAATGGACGGACGTGTGGACGGATGGACGTGTTCTCTTTTTGAAGTGAAACATGCGTCCGCGACGCGTCCTACTTCGGCGCTAGCGCCTTATCGCTAAGCCTGTGTCGGGAACGCATTTTTGATACGTGTCAGAACTAGTACGGGATTTTGTAATACTAAGACATTTTTATATGTATCGTAGTGTATTGTAAGTTATGCAGCTGGTGGGTAGCAGTGGTCAACAAAAGAGTAACATAATTTTTTTATTGTTAACGATAATATAGTCGAGGTAAGCCGGTCCTTCTATCTTCGTAATTCAGCTTGGTTCGAGCCTTTCGGATGCAGAAATTGTAATGTTATGTTTTATACTATGAAATTATCAAAAATTATTATGTAGTAAACTTATATTAATCGGCTGGCGAACCTGATAAGAATAATGTTATTGTACCGATCGTGCACTTCATTTTTCTACTTATTATAAGCTAAATGTAGCTGGATCTAACTTGAAATCAGACGCGTATTTATCACGCGGGGACATTAATAGTCACAATATTATACGCTTGACGCATTATGATGCCAAATATTTGTATACAATGTGCAGGAGTGAGTTTAGTGGTGCCATCTGAAGCCTTAACTGAAGATCCAGCAATATTATAACGCTATAACATTAGTATTGCTTTGTAGTTCCTACTCCCTCTAACTTGTTACTAAAAGTGTGACTTCCTAACCTACTATCTCTTAATGTTATGTACGTCTCTGCTACAAAACCTGATATTTTATTACTATATATGGTAAAATTAGTGATACTTATGTAAAACTTGTTAGTTGCATACCTCCCTAATAAGCAAACCTCTACAAATGCTAGGTTAAATAAATCATTAAATTAATTTCATAGATTAATATATTTATATTTAAATGCATTTTGTTTTATCAGAATGATCATGATTTGCAACGCGATTTTAATCGGTTTGCTCTACAGATTTTTGTATTTCGTTGTTTACGTGTTACATAGACAACTGTGATATATGAAAAGCTGTCATCTTAGCTAAATAAAATCAGGAATAAAGGTTTAGATTGATATTAGCAAATTTTTGTTAATAAACTTGTAAATATTCGATGACTGGCGTTCAAAGAATCTGTCGATGAAACTAGATTACAGTGGGATTTATTATGATATTATTATTATAATTAGAATTCATTTTTATTTGTGCCGAATCAAAGTTTCAGCAACTATAGTTCCATTCAAAATGTCGATTATTTATTCCCGAATATTTGAAGCGAAGCAAGCTAATACGAAGTTGATCTCGGATCTTATACTGAACCAGAAATACACTTGTAACAAAATCGACTGGTTGTGATATACTATCACATGCTCAGACTAGTCAGGTCTGTGCAATGGTACCTAAATCGCGGTGATTTTATAAACAAGAAACACGGACCAAAGACATTTAATAGAGCGTCTGGACCCACTTATAGGTCTACTAACGTTTTACCACGTGTCCTCCCCTCAGTCTATACTAATACCTTGCTACTCATTTGAGCGCTGGAAAGCAAAAAGGTAAATTTAAAATTTCTGGTTTATGGTCCGATTCAAATATTTGGGTCATTGAGATAATAAAACTGAAAAGTATAACGAAAAATACGCGCGAGAACTTAGCTGAGCTAAGAAAGTACACCTTATTTTGTGAATAAATTATATAGAACCACAAATAAGCGTCTTGTGCATCTATGTCTACGATATGGCAAATGATTGTGTTTGTTTAGCGCTTATATTGTTGATGAATAACTTAATATAATTCCTAGGTTAAAAAAATAATTGTAATAATTGTGAAGTTATTGTTAGACATTCTCCACTGCATAAGTAATACCCGTCTAGTTGACTACATACTATAGATGTTATCTTGCAAAATGTGCTTCATACGTAACTACTTTCTAAAGTGCTAAGTTCGATATAAGGTGTGTTTTCGCAAGAAGTAAATCAATTAATCGTTTTTCAAAGCTAAGTAGCAGCTGTGCAGTGGAACGTCAATTTAAATTTCAAGTTAGATTTTATTCTCTTCATATTACACATTGATGTCTTTAATATACGCAGATAGTGACCGAATAAAGTTTTTGAATACAAGAAAAAAATATTTTTATATATCCGACGTTAATTTTCCGAAGCAGTTTTATAGAACACATTTTATTTTCCTTGTGAAATATGAAGCGATGGGATGCAAAGGATTGGAACTATGATTATTATAACAGTATTGTTATAGGCTATTTTCCTAAGTAGCGGTGTTATGAGACTTAATAATTTATTTCAAAATGCGGGCCACCACACTGCCCTATTAATAATCGGTAGTGATTGAGAATTGGGTGAAATATAAAAATGAACTTTGAACTGTGTTTTAATTATTTATTACACTGATAAAAACGCTTAACCTTATTAATTATTATTAGAAATGCCATGCCATCGTTTCTGAAATAGGCACAATTATACTATAATAATAAGGAAAACATACATTAGAGATTATCAGTCTATGAGTTAAATCAGAAGTCATTTAAATAAACTATATTATACTGACTGATATTATGCGACGGCGACGTTATGATGCATCTTGAGATAGTATAATTGCGCTTGCGACTCTAGTTCTTGCAGGGATTTCACTACTGGTGCCATCTGGGTCACGTGATCCTGAAAATAACGGATAAATATATATAAAAATTCAATACATACAATATTCACTATATCCAATGTCTTTGCAGATGTTTTAAAAACAATGCCCCGTGACCAGAAGTATCGCTTTCTAAATCAAGCCATTGCTTGTCAAGTCTGTTTAGATGTGTGGGTCTATCTGGCAGGCCCTAACGAGATTTATCAACGGTTGATAGCTTTACATAAGTACATTATTTTGTATCTATAGAATACAAATGAGGAGCTGGCGAACAAAACCGGATTAGTCCACGAAAATAAATTTTACACGGTAGCTAAAAAACTAATATCAGTATATGAAGGAGACTAATAGTATTACATTGCATTAGGATATGTCGGTGGATTAGTTCTATTATTGCATGAGGTACCTATTTTTAATTTACTTCTATATTCTGGAACTTATTCAAGAAATAAAAATGGACTAAACCGGTTTTGTTTGAAAAAGGTGGACTTTGGTGTGGTGGTGGTGGTGTTTCGTTTTTGTTAGACATTTCCTGTTTTGATTGAAAATGTGTTGATGAAATAAATACATTACAGGACAAGTTCGCTTTAGAATGAAAAAATATATTTTTTTAAAATCTTTGTGTTGGATATTGGACTAGTCCGGTTTTGTATGAAAATTTAGTTTTTTAAGCCTTTTTTAGCCTACTTCTAGCCGGTTTTGGGTGAAAATATTAACAGGGATCGACGAAACTAGGTCAAGACATCACGATTCGAAAAAAAAACATCTTTTGAATAGTAGTGGACAAGTCCGGTTCTGTTCGCCAGCTCCTCAAATAAGATATATTTTGTACCTCATCAGTTTCTGATTAAATGACGTTTCTATGAAGTGAGCTAGCGGGCCCCTTATGATTATTTTTATTGTTATTATTCTCTAATCTAATCTCATTCTGTCACAAATACGCACAAATAAAAGAGCTTCTCGTGTATGTTTATTTTACAGGCGCACATGCAATGGTTTTAGAGGTACACGATTCTGCAAAACGTTACTCTAGCAGGAAATGCAATATCTCGAAAAGCTGAAGACGCACAAATTATATTTTCGGTGCACTTTTTTTTACACAAATATAAGCTCTCTGGCCATGCACAATATTTCTCTCTCCGATCATTCGTTTAGAATTTGCCTGCTGGAAAAACGTTACTCTAGCAGGAATCGTTTTTTCAGTTTTTTTCCAAAACGACAAAGCGCACAAATTTTTTATGTGGTGCACATACACAGCAGATTATGCAATAATTATACGTTTCACTCATATCACTCTAGGAACCACTTTCCTGCTAGGGTAACGTACACGCAAATAATACATTAAATATTTAACTTGCACAGAAATCTCAATGTTTTGATGTCGCCATTGCACCCGTGTGAAACAAGGGCGGGTCGCTAGTCAATTGTATAATATGGTACGTTTATGACTGTCATTAAATGATTGTATCAAAATATGGAATCCTACCTGATACCCAGAACCAGCCGACTTCTTCTTCTGTCCGTACACGACCTTGCCGTCAAACTCGTTGGCAGGCACGACCATGTCGTTGCCAACCTGCTGGATTGTGATGGTCAAGTGGTCTTCGATGTCAGCCAGGTACTGTCAACAAGAGAATGCTATGAATAGCTATGTCTAATATAGGCCCAAACCATCGTCCACACTGGAAAAAGATACGAGCGATGTTTATTTTTTTGTTGCATTTGTCCTTGTCGGGTCTTCACATTTTGCGCCGAGAAACTGTGTATGAGAAGTAACTTAAGGTGGACAGTACAGGATATTCGATTAGCAAGTGAATAATTTAAGGCAGTTTATCTAAGGCCCGCGAGTAAGTAAGTAAGTAAGTAAGTCATTTATTTTGCAAATATGGGTACAATACATGGTGATAGAGTGATAACAGGTAGGTTCAGCCACATTTTACCAGTCGGCATGCAAAATTTATAATTTGAAGCTAAAAATACTGGAACTTAATACTTAGACATTGAATAATGACGTCATAACTTATCTTGATGAGGATTACATAATAATATCAGAAACCAGTTACAGTTATTATTGAGAACACAATTTAGAGTCAATTAATAACAATAAAAATGTCATCTAATACAATTTCAAATATGGCGTCAAAAAAGTGTAAAAGAGAGAAAAAAAAAAATCAAATAAAATAGTAACAATAATAAAAAATAATAATAAAAACAGTTTTATCTATTCAGATCACTACATATTATTTCAAAATGTTTCTCAGTAAGGAATTCGCTGACAGTATAGTATGCTTTATGCGTTAGAAAACTTCGAAGCCTGCTTTTAAACAATGGTAGCGGTAATTCTTTCCATTGCTTAGGTAATTTATTATAGATTGCCGGAGCCATGCAGTAGACACTCTTCCGCATTAGTGCCGTTTTGGCGGGGTGGGAGCACAGTATATTATTATCTCGTCTGTTACGTGGGACTACGTCGGCCAGACGTTTAAAACGATTTGGGTTGGACTTCACAAACACAGCTACCTCCATTATGTACAAACTAGGTAATGTTAATATTTTATGCTCTTTAAAGTATGGCATGCAACTATCAGTAGATTTAAGCTTAAACATCGCCCGTAAACATCTTTTCTGTGCTTTAAAAACTGTTTCCCTTTCGGTTGAATTTCCCCAGAATATTATACCGTAACGTAAGTGGGGTTCTACTATGCCATAATAAGCAGTAAGAAGTGCATCTATGTCAACTATTGTGGATAATGAACGTAGAGCGTAGGCGGACTTACTAATTCTCTTACATAAGGTATCAGAATGTGCTTTCCAATTTAGATTTTTATCTATTACGAGCCCCAAGAATTTTGTACTGTCTACTTCTTCTACGACTTCGTTGTTGTATTGTATATTAGGACGCGTGCTAGGTATCCGCTGACTAAAGTGTACAGCTTTTGTCTTTTTTAAATTTATTTTTAAATTGTTTGCCTCTAACCAATTTACAACACTCTTTAAACACTTATTAATGTCCGATTCATATGTCACCAGATTTTCACATGGAATTGTCATGGTGCTGTCGTCTGCAAACAGTGTTATTGGGTGTTCAATACATTTAGGTAGATCATTTACGTACAGAATAAATATGAAGGGACCTAGTACGCTCCCCTGCGGTACTCCATACCTAACTTTACGCTCTGAGGATCGATATATCTCTTCACGCTTGCTAACTGGATTAATTTGGCAAATTTCAGTTATTTGTTTTCGGTCTTTTAGATAACTCTCAATAAGTCTAAGTAAATTGCCTCTAATACCGTAAGCTTCAAGCTTACTTATGAGAATTGGGTAATCTACGTGGTCAAAGGCCTGTGTCATATCACAGAATATGCCACATACAGGTATTCGATTATTGACATTCTGAATAACATTATATATAAAGTCAAATATAGCCATATTAATAGTCCTATGTTGTCTAAACCCTTTTTGTTCGTCACACAGAATGTCATGCTTTTCAATAAAATTGTATAATTCATTATAAATGTACTTCTCAAATATTTTGGAAATCACAGGTATGAGTGCGATTGGTCGGTAATGTTCCATTAATTCTCTGTTCTCTTTCTTAAATATCGGTTTTATTATTGAGGTTTTTAAGTCATCCGGGAAGATTCCTGCGCTGATACTAAGGTTAATTATATGACTTAGATGACCACATATTTCCATAGATACGTGTTTGAGTATTTTCGTACTAACGCCATCATATCCTACACTATTTGTGTTATTCAAAGACATTATTATACTATGTATTTCTACCGGTATACTAGGCGACATGAACATTGATTTAGGGCTCGTGTTAATCTTAGTGTAGTTCGACCTGATGTCTATCTGCTTTGGTTGAATTTTATCAACAAAGTAGTTGTTGAACGCTTCAGCAATGTTTTTGGGATTTGAGACCACAAATCGCCAAATTCGTTTACCGCTTAGCGTATACATCGCTCGGGTTCCTGACATTCATTTGAAAATGACACGCGACAGATTGATGTTTTAAATATGTTTAGCGTTAAACGCATTATTTTTGGTGCAAACAGGCCTAAGAGTAACCAATTCGCTATCATCGACCCAATCATCATTAATATCAGTGCAGATACTACTATAAAAGCCTTGCGTTTGCCTACTCAAACGCATGTACGGCAAAAAATACAGTAAGAATGTAGCGGTATCTACATCGCCACATGCGAACTACGCATCACACTGACGTCACGCAAAATCCTGCATCGCGCAAGCAGAGTTTACCGCGCAACTAGAATATACACGAATAATTTTACATCGTTCTGGAGCCGAAACACAGTAACTCCAGACGATTAATAGTTACTATTGGCATTGTTATAATATTTTTAAGACATCTAACAGGTATTTTATTTCAGGTAGGTACGATTTAGGTTGGTGTAAGTTCATTTACTTTTTTTTTTTATCCTCATGGATGTCCGCCGCCCTGGCGCGGGTGGCGGGGTCTGTCAGACTCTTACTGACTAAAAACCACCCCGGTGTTCCATCTCACACCTACAGCGGGTCGCGGGAACGTACGATCCTTCCGCAACCCCCGACTGGGGGGGGGGGGGGGGGTGAGGTGTTCGACTCCCCCCGCGACGTCTAAGACGGGCGCGCGTGGAACACTACGCACCGCCACCTCGGGTCCTGGTGCGTGGGGGGCGACGGACGTCCCCGAGTCCGTCGCCCCTGGACCCATTTAGGGGGGCTGGAAGAGGGCGTTATCCGCCCTCCGCCGACGCCCGGTGCGCCTTCTGCGGGCCGGGTGAGTGGACGAGATCTCCCTCTCCCTTTCCGCAGCCTCCCACCGCGTCCCAGGACTCGTCGCTGCCGACCATCGACTGGACTACGGCCGGCAGCGACAAGTCACTGCCTACTTCTGAGATGAGGGCACAGCGCGGCTCCTCCCAAGCGGCACACTCTGCCAGCGTATGCCGCGCCGTGTCCTCCCGGCAGTCGACGCAGTGGTGACACCGGGCGTCCGGCTCCCTGTTTATGCGACACAGGTACTTCCCGAAGCAACCATGCCCCGAGAGCACTTGCGTCGCCCAAAACGACAGGGAGCCGTGCCTCCTCCCGAGCCAGCGCTCGAGCACCGGCCGGACCGCCTCGATGGTGACGAGGCCGGCGGTAGGCCGAGAAAGCCTGTCCCGCCATTCCGCCACCAGGACCTCGCGAAGCTGAGACCGACGCAGCTCCATGGGCCGCTGCATCGGTCCCTCGCCCCGCGCCCTCGCTTCCTCACGCCACCGATACAATGACGCGAGTACTTTCGCCTCGAGGTCCCAGGGCGGGGATCCGGCCAGTACGCAAGCCGCCTCGTAAGAGATCGTGCGATACCCCCTGATGACTCTGACGGCCATCGCCCTCTGCGGCTTTCGCAAAACTACGATGCTGCCGGCCGTCAGGTCAGAGGGCCCCATACAGGGCCATGGATCGCACGACCCCCACGTAGAGCCGCCTACAGACGGCGCTCGGGCCCCCCAGATTGGGAAGCAGCGTCGCGAGCGCGCCCAGCAACTTGGGCGCCAGCCGTCGGAAGTGGGGCTCGAAGTTCCACCGGCTGTCGAGCACCAATACTAAATACTTAATGGAAGTTCATTTACCTCCGGTATCTCTCGTTTGTATTGGAACCTAATTGGACGCACGGCACGGTGTTTACCACTATCAAATCTCCTCGTAAACGAGAGAAATTAATTGAAATTTCATTCACTACTCTCGCATCACGAAATCACTAGTAATCGTACGGTCTATTACCTCAACTAGACATGAAGAGTACGCTTGTGAGTTGTTTTTAAGGCCTTAAATCGAGTGTCGACCAATCGAGCTAATAGGTGCTTAATAAAAGCATACAGCTACCTACCATAATAGAATTATGATGAATAAAAATAATACTGCCTAAACCAATTTTTACAATGTTGCTTGCGGCCGCGGTGCGGCGGCTTCTGCAAAGGCAGGCAATTCAAACAGAAAAATGAATCGTTTTATTTGTTAAATAGAGTTCATTATAAGTAGGTGGTGCCCTTTTCTATGAAAATATTGGACCGAATTAAGACCTTATTTTTATAAAGTTAACCGCTGAATTCGGTTGTGTCCCAGAACGACCTAAAATTGACCGTGTATACAACGTACCGACATCAATCGTCAAAAACAAAAGTTGGTAATAGTCTGAAATCGCCAACCCGTCCCGAGCAAGCGTGGCGATCAATGCTCATGCCTTATCTGTATGAGCCTATGCCCTGCAGCGAGACAATAAAAGGCTGGTATTTTTATTATTAATAGTGTATACCTGTGGCTCGTTATACCAGGTGCAGCAGCCTCTGGGGTGGTCGTCGGTGAGGTTTGTGTTCCAACAGTTACGGCCGCGCGACGAACACCACTCGCCGTGGTACCACACCTGCAAACGAATAAGGTATGTAAACATTAACATTTCACTCATTACATAACAAATAAGCTAAATTTCTAAGTAGAAGTTTGGGTTTACAATTTACAGCATAACCAGGAGATTCATTTTTTAAATTATCCAGGAGCAGATAAACAGTTAATAATAAATTGCTTGTCCCAAAATAGAGATTTCTATGGAGAACAACATTAAACTCAAATAATAAGCTCATCTCAAAAGAAAAGAAAGAAAGATAAATATTTAATTTGGGACATGCAGGAACTAAATAAAAATGCAACATTAAAAACTAACAAAATAATGGAAAACATAGTCCCATAAGCGACTAAAAAGGCTCCTATTTTAAGTTAAAATAGGAGCCTTTTTTATAAATACCAGTGCTGCGAAAATAAATACCGCAGCACTGGTATTTATCGCGGTATTCATCTGCAAACCATATAAAACCAAGAATTTTCTTGTCTCGTAAGTTGTAAAAGGTATAGATTTTAATGGTTTCTACCTTCTCCGGGACGGTGGAGACAAGACTGATGGCAAGACCCATGCGCTCCGCACGACCGACACGACCGATGCGATGCACGTAGTTGGACTTCTCGTCCGGCAGAGTCACGTTGATCACTGATGAAAGAAAAACAAGCCTCTATAGAGGTATGAGCCATGAAGAACAGGGTGTAAAGTCCACCCATACACATAGTAAAGGGAGAATCCTTCGACCAGACGGGTGTTGTGTCTGGTGGGCAACTGCCCGACAATTGATGTCGGGGCGTTGAATACAACGTGTAACATAAGAAACGCAAGACCTCATACACCCCAATTAGAGTATTGAGTTAAAAGCATAATACATACATACATACGAGGCTCAAAGTCAGATTACACAACTTGAGACCACCAATCTTAACATCACCGCCTCGCTGAATCAAAGTCTGTTCAATGAATTGGTGCCTATTGCCCCGTCAATGGTTTCTGCCATAAACCCCTTATACACTATTGATTTGACAGGTGATGATGAATCAAGAAAATGTAACTCAGTAAGAGTAGTCACCAGTAAAAACAAACTGAAAAAATACATTAAAATTAATAAATACATTGTTAAAACACAAAAAATGGTTAAAAGACAAAGGTTCTTTATCAAAAATGTTAAACTTAATCGAGAAAGGTTAAATTTGCTTAAACAATTAGATATGTATTCTTTTAATTTGGATCAAAGCACTAGGAAGTACAACATTGACACACAGGCCCTGCAATCTCAACTTGACCATCTGCAAGAGAAACTAAGTTCAATGACTAACAAATATAATACCTCTGAAGATCTAATGAGGGAATATGTGTTGGCAATGAATGAGCTGGTAAACTCACAAACGAACAGCTGTGAGATTTGTCAATCACCATCCAATGTACCTACCATTTGCCTGCCTGCCCATTCATTGTCAACATGCAATACCACCTTACCGCATCCTTGTGTTGATTTGACAATTCCTTCTGTAAATAGGTCCATTAAACAATGTCAACAAATTGTAAATAATGATATTGTATTATTTTGCGATGAAATTGGAAAGGACTTAGGCCACTTGTTGACAGATGAATATCCAGGACACTCAATAATAAATTACTGTATGCCTGGTTGTTCATTAATTGATATTATGAACCAAATTGTTAGATATAACTTTAAGCAGGACACAACATTGTTGATTTTTATGGGAAATAGGGGAAATGTGAACAAAGGAGAATTGCTCCAATATCATAGAACATTGTGCAACCTTAGTTTAAGGAAAATTGTGTTGTTTACATTCCCTTATAGTAACAGTTTGCCACAGGAAGAAAATAATTTAAGATTTGACATTAACATGACATTGCACAATTTGACATATAATGATAATTTATTCCATTTAGTTGACACTAACAATTATGTTAGTAATAATTTGTATTTGACAAAAGATAGATACAATATTGTTATGTACTATCTTTCTAACTATCACAAAAGACAGATAGCTGTGTCGCTATCATATTATTTTTCTATTTCAGCCAAAAATTTGGCTAAACAACTTGCTTCTTTTGAGCAATGCAATGACTTTTTAAATTATTCTGCCAATAATTTGGTCAAAATTAATGACAATGGTCATCATTTAAATTAGAAATCAGGACAAAGGAGTTAGCCTCTTGCAAAAATGTAACTAAGGCAAAGAATAAAGCATATGAAAGTGTAAAAAAAATAAATAGTATCAACCTGGTGCATCAAAACATTCAAGGGTTTTTGAACAAAGATTTAGAAGTAGAGTTATTCCTGAATTGTAGCAATATAGATATTCTTTGTATAACAGAACATTGGCTTAAAAGCCATCAGTTCATGTTCAATTTTAGTCATCACCAGGTTGGTAGTTCGTTCAACAGAGTACATGCTGTACATGGTGGCTCATTAATTCTGGTAAATAACCAGCTTAAATTTAAAGACCGCAAGGATATTGTGAGCCTCTCTGTTGAGCGGACAATTGAAATAGCCTGTGTAGAATTGGAGCAGCTCATTATATTAAGTGTGTACAGACCTCCTTCAGGATTGTATGATTGTTTTGAAAAGGTTATGGATGAAGTGTTGCACAAAATCTGTAATTCAAATAAGTCTATCATCATTTGTGGTGATTTTAATATTAATTTGTTAGAAAATTCTGGTTTAAGTATTAAAATTATAAGTCTGTTTCAGTCATACAATCTTGCTAACCAATTTCTGGAGCCAACTAGAATAACTCCCACTAGTGCCACATGCCTAGATAACATTTATACAGATGTTATACCAACTCACAAAGAAATTATTAATTTAATAGACTCAGATCATTGCGGACAATTAATAACTATTTCAAATATAAACAAAAAAGTTACTAAAAAAGATATCACTGTTAACCCGAAAACGACTTATCGCTTGGATACATTTAAATCTAAACTTTTAAGTAAATTACCATTTTTGGTGACTAATGATGACCCTAATCAACATTATAATGATTTTTTTAATATGTATTGCACACTATTCAATACCACGTTCATTCCAAAGACGTTCTCGGTTAATAGTAACGCTTCCTTTAGTGACTGGGCGACCATTGGTATACATACAAGTAGAAAACGACTTTATGAATTGTATGATGAACGAAGTTGTAAAAACACTGCTGAATTTAATTTATATGTTAAGAATTATTCTAAATTATTTAAAAAAGTTTGTAGTATGGCCAAATCACGTTATTTGAGTTCAAAAATTAAAAATAGTAGTAATGTAATAAAAATGACATGGAGTATCATTAATAGCGAAACGGGAAGGTCATGCAACCGATGTAGTGACTACAGCCTTGCTATTGATGACAATATAATTAAATCTGATTCTCAAGTCGCCGCGGCCTTTGAAAATTTCTTTGCAGAGATTCCCGTATCGACTACTAAATCTCTAAACTCTTCACCCACTGCTGCAGAGTCTTTACTTAAAGAAAACATTCCAGTTTGTGATTCTGAATTTCATTTCGAATATGTCACTTTTAAAGATATAATTAAAACCTTTCACACGTTAAATGTCAAAAAGACTGCAGATTTATGGGGTAATTCTGTGGACGTTGCTAAGTCAATTATAAATATTGTAGCACCTACTTTAGCTGTTATTTTTAATAATTGTATTGACCGTGGTGAGTTTCCTGATCTTATGAAAAACAGTAAAATTATACCGTTGTTTAAATCGGGTAGTACATCAGACCCTACTAATTATAGACCTATTTCAGTGCTACCTACATTTAGTAAAATTTTTGAAAAACTTTAAATCTGAAAAATTTTAAATCAAATGCAAAGATTTTTTAATGTACATAAATTACTGCATAACAAACAGTTCGGTTTTACAAGGGGTCGTTCAACTACTGATGCCGGAGTTGAACTTCTAGGGCATGTATATAATGCATGGGAGGACAAGTGCGATGCGTTGGGCATCTTTTGCGATTTGTCCAAGGCATTCGATTGTGTTCTTCATGCAACATTAATCAGGAAACTGCACCACTACGGAATCCGGAACGCCTCTCTGGATCTTCTTACTTCTTATTTAAGTGATAGGATTCAGAGAGTTGATGTTAACGGGAAAAGATCTCCCGGATCAGTAGTAAGAATGGGGGTCCCTCAAGGCTCAATTCTAGGTCCATTTTTATTTCTTATTTATATAAATGACTTGCCTTACCTCATAAAGGATGAACATGATATAGTGCTGTTTGCAGACGACACTTCACTTTTATTTAAACTCAAACGTCAGCAGCTGGTTACTGACAATGTAAATAGTGCCCTCGCAAAAGTAGTTAACTGGTTTAATGTTAATAACCTTCTTCTTAACGAGAAAAAAACGAAATGTATTAAGTTTACGATACCTCATGTTAGACAAGTAGAAACAAGTATTCTCATAAAGGGTGAAGAGTTGAAACCCGAAAATACCACAGTATTCTTAGGCATAACTTTGGATGCCAAGCTTCAATGGGGCCCCCATATAGATAAATTGTCAAAGAAGCTTAGCTCTGCAGCATACGCCGTTAGGAAAATTCGTGGTCTAACTGATTTAGAGACAGCCCGTTTAGTATACTTTAGTTATTTTCATAGTGTAATGTCGTACGGTATTCTGTTGTGGGGAAATGCCGCCGATATTCAGACGATTTTTGTTTTACAAAAAAGGGCAATTCGTTCAATTTATAAATTAAGTCCCAGACACTCCCTCAGAGACAAATTTAAAGGGATTAATATAATGACTGTGCCTTCTCAGTATATTTATGAAAATCTTTTGTATGCACATAAAAATATTAATCTGTTTAAAAAGTACAGTGATATCCATAATTTAAATACTAGGAACAAGCACAAATTTGTTGTTCCTACTACCAGGCTCAAGAAAATAGGTGGCTCGTTTAGATGCCAATGTATACGTTTTTATAATAAACTTCCTAGCCACATTCAAGCACTAAGCCTTAATAAATTCAAATCTTTTATAAAAAGGAAATTATGCCAGAATGCCTATTATACTGTCAAAGACTATATTGAGGACAAAAAGGCTTGGGATTGAGTTGCTCCAATAAAGCACAGGCAATGTTAATTTATTTTATTTCGCTAACTATTTCTACTTATAATCTTTGCTATAAGTATCTATACTTATTTACATATACAATGACACTAATATTTACTATTTAAAGTATTATATTATTTTAAATTATTGTGAATGTGAGGACTATGTGTGTTTTTGTTGCAGTTTTAATCATGTTCTGGCAGTTTGAGTAGCTGATGCGGCCTACCCAAATGTCCTTTCTTTGGTATTGTTCGTCGAATCGTTGAGCTCCCTAAGTTCTGAGTTGAGCTGCACGGTTACTGACAAATGCGTGCACTGACTGGACAGGTCCACTCAATCTGTGTGGTTCTTTCCTCAAAAGACCATTTCAGACACAAATCTACATGGTCCTCAAAGATTATTATAATATTATTCTAATTATTGTGAATGTGAGAACTATGTCGGTCATTGATTTATTTATATTTATTTTTGTATTTTTCTCAACGTAATCATGATCTGGCAGTTTGAGTAATTTATGCGGCCTACTCAAATGTCCTTTCTTTGGTATTGTTCGTCGAATCGTTGAGCTCCTTGAGTCTAAGTTGAGCTGCACGATTACTGACAATTGCGTGCACTGACTGGACAGGTCCACTCAATCTGTGTGGTTCTTTCCTCAAAAGACCATTGCAGACACCGATCTACATAGCTTTCACATGACCTGACCAAGATTTTGTCTGGACTTTAAAAGAGACTGTGACCTCTGAGTTTGTTTCGGCCTTTCTTCTCAGAGTAGTCAGATAGGAAACGCCGACCCCATCTAGTTTAAAAAAAAATATGATTGACGTGTAAAAGTGTTTGTTCAAACCTACTTACAGAAATAAATCATTTATCATTTATCATTTATCATTTACAATGACCAAAAAAATGTTTTTTTAAAGCTAACTATTATTATTAAGAAAATCGTGTTGACCGTAGCATTACTTTATGCATTTAAAATTGAGTATTATTGCCTTGAAATAAGATTTAATTTTCTTTGGCTCTATCAGTATTACGAAATACATAATTTTTGAAAAAAATACCTATATTAATAGTTGCTGAAATCGATTCAGTAGTCGGCAAACTACTTTCAGGACTTGCGTTTATTTACACCTTGTATATGCTAGTTGCGCGGTAAACTCTGCTTGCGCGATGCAGGATTTTACGTGACGTCAAATCGGTTTATAAACAACGGAGTTCTGAGGTTTCAAACATAAAAAAGTACGTCCGAATTAAGAAACTCCGCTTTTTTTGAAGTCGGTTAAAAAACGACTTGCTAAACGGCAGTCTAGAGATATCAATGGCCCTAGCGGCCACATCGGTACAGATGAGGTACATGACCTGACTGCTCTTGAACTGCTCCAAGTTAGCCTTGCGAGTTGCGTTCTGCTGGCTTGCCGTCACCGTGAGAC
The DNA here is from genome assembly GCA_937001585.2 of Brachylomia viminalis. Lineage (NCBI taxonomy): Eukaryota > Metazoa > Arthropoda > Insecta > Lepidoptera > Noctuidae > Brachylomia > Brachylomia viminalis. The sequence continues at coordinate 10,407,980 of OW443314.2, forward strand.
AGACGCAGATGAGCTCGCTTGCGGTAGCGTCCCATGTTGTCGCAGTCTAGCTTCGTTATAAAAATCCTTAAAAAACCACTTACTAAACGGCAGTCCAGAGATATCAATGCCCCTAGCGGCCACATCGGTACAGATGAGGTACTTGACCTGGTTGCTCTTGAACTTCTCCAAGTTAGCCTTACGTTCCGCTGGCTTGCGGTCACCGTGCAGGCAGACGCAGGTGAACTCGCTACCACAGGATTTGAGGTAGCGTTCCATATTGTCGCAGTCTACCTTTGTGCGGCAGAAGATTATGGCCCTGTAGGAGAATGGTATAAGGATGTTATTGCATATTGTTATCTAAACTAGCAAAAAAATCGAGGACCGATGGTGTCGCCGTGCCCTCAATTTATAACGCGAGATTAGGTTGGTTATTCTGAAGGTGGTGTTTTAAAAAAAAAGTTTTTCTGTTCAAAATAGATCGCTCATGTTTCCTTTGACCACTTCTCTATTAGAGACCAAGATTTCGCCCGAAGTTCCATCTCAAAAATTCACATTCAAATTATTTTTGTAATATTGTCTCATCTACACTCGAGAGCAATGAATCCGGGTCACTTAAAGAATGTTAAAAATCTCGGAAACTAAAAATGATAGGTTAATGCAATAAATTGTATTTAATAGACAATGTAATACTCCTTAAATGAAAGTAAAAAAAAATACATTTTATTAACACAAAATTACATAAAGAAAAAAACTGCTGATCTCTCCTTAAAACAAAAATAGGAAACATGAAATTTTTGAACTTTATTACGATTTTCTTGAATTTTAATACTTCGTATTGCCTCCTCGTGCTTCCATTACTGCGTTTACGCGGTTTGGCATGCTGTACACCAAGTTCCTTATACGATTTTGGGGAATATTCTCCCATTCCTCTGTGAGAGCAATTTTGAGCTCACGAAGCGTGATTGGGGGAGGGTTTCGTTGTTTTACGCATCTGCCTAGCTCGTCCCAAGCATGCTCGATCGGGTTGATATCCGGGCTGCGCGCTGGCCACTCCATACGAGTAATGTTCATCTCTTGAAGGTAGTCATTCACAATCCTACCTGTATGAGGTCGGGCATTGTCATGCATAAATATAGCATCCTCACCTAAATTGACCATAAATGGACCAACGTGATCATTGAGGATTTCTTCCACATATCTTACGCTAGTTAAAGAGCCGTTTTCTATGATCACCAGCTCTGTGCGACTTTCAGAAGAAATTCCGGCCCACACAAGTACAGACCCACCACCGTAGGCTACTTTTTCTTCGATGCATGCTTGCTTGAATCTTTCCCCTGGTCTTCGATACACTCTGTGTCTTCCATCGTGCTTGTAGAGCATAAATTTTGATTCGTCGGAGAACATAACTTTTGACCAATCTTCAATACTCCAATTTACGTGGCTCTGGGCATATCTTAGTCTTGAAATACGATGCCCACGCTCCAGTTTAGGGCCGTTTGCAGGTCTAAGGGGTTTTAAGTTAGATTCAGCAAGCCGACGTCTTACTGTCCATGCACTTGGGTTACTTCCTCCGAGGCGTCGAAACTGATTGGTGAGTTCAGTTCCTGTGAGAAAGCGATTTCGAAGCATGGTGTTCACCAAGTATCGGTCTTCTCGTGCTGTGGTACACCTGGTTCTGCCCGTTCCTGGTCTGCGTAGGTTAGAACCAGTTTCTTCGTAACGTCGGAGAACTCTTTGTACTGTTGACAGCGACACACCGACAGTCCTGGCTGTATCGCGCTGACTCCGGCCGGTTTCCAGCATTGTAAGTATTCTGGTGCATTCTTCAGGCGTAAGCGACATAATTTCAGCTTGAATAATGAATATAGAGCACTATCAACACGATTTATGTACCCACATAAATGACAGATTACAAACAAAAGCAAAACCAAATGCTGTAATTTCGTAGTTCCATCTTCGAAAGTGGCCCTTTTTCAAATTTGATTTTTTTATGATATAACTTTACAATAACTAAGAAGTTTTAATACCTTCATTTAAGGAGTATTACATTGTCTATTAAATACAATTTATTGCATTAACCTAGCATTTTCAGTTTCCGAGATTTTTAGGATTCTTTAAGTGACCCGGATTCATTGCTCTCGAGTGTATATATACAATTTTTTTTAACGAAAAGGAGGAATTTACGTTCGAGTGATACAGAGTCGAAAAACCGGTTGTTATTATGAATTACATGGGACGGGCGTTGTCGGTTTAAGACATCTGTAATATTTTATTTTAAAGAGTTTAAGTTTATTAAGATAATTTTATGTATCTAACATTCATCTCAATCCAATTCGATCAAAATGTTTGTATTTTTTTTTTTAATTTATGTCTGACAGAATATCGAAAATAGCAATGACAATCGCAACAAAAATATGTGAAAAAGATAGAATGTTTTGAAAGTGGTTCCGATTAACAGAAATTAAAAAAATATATATAACTCTAAAACTATTAAGAAGCGGAACGTACATGGGGTATTTTCGGAAACCCCTGGGCATGAGGCATAATTTATTTTCCTTTTGGGCTACCCTGTATTTAGGACAAGATAAACTCCGGTTTACGTAAATGAGCTTTCGTTGTTGACTGCGGTATTACAAATCTGCAATAAAGTTAAATTGAAAAATCCAAAAGTGCACGCCTCATAACGCTCATTTATTTTAATAAAATAATTAATCGTGGAATTTATTCATTATTTTATAAATTATTAATAAAAAAACATTTTTTTTTAAACTACTTAAACTAGGCTACTGTTATGAAATACGGCACCAGTTCACCGAATTCTGGAACTAATTAAAAAAGCCCGGTCTCGATACATAATTTATTCGGGAGTTATCATTGGCACATACAAAATCAGCGTACATACATCAGGACGTCCGGGTAAAAAAAAATACGAACCGTTTTTTTTTCAAAGTAGCAACATAAAATGATTTTTAGAAAGTATAAGGATATATGGTTTAATTTAAGTGTTTTCTCGATGTAAATCTACTCATATTATTGTTAAGGCGGGGTGTTATCTCAATATTCCCAAAAATTGGTTTCTTAGAACGTCGAGTATGACGTAATGTAATAAAAATAAGTAACGCGAAAAATACAGTGAACAGAGAAGGGTATAAAGAAGAATTTAAACCGAACAGAATAATAAATAATAGTTTGATATTCCCAATAAAAAATTGGGAAGTTGTAGCACAAAAATAAACTTTGACGTCGAAGATCTCTGTATTTCCAGCGATAACAACAGTTTTTTTTTTAAGAATTTAGTAGGTTTTCCATTTTTTTAAAACTTTAACCAAACCATTATTTAATTTTATGTCTATATTTTAAATAATCTAAAGAAAAGCAGTAAAATAAATGCCCATTCGCAGCTTACGTCACATTTCAACACAAATATCATTTTCAATTTTCAATCTTATTGACGCTCCATAGTGGTGACAATAGCTTACGCGGTCATACTTTAGTCGTCGGGCAGCGCTCGACTTGGATGGTTGGCACCGGACGCTCTGTGCATAATTCGATTGTAGTTTTCAAGTAATTTATGACTGAAAACAGTGTGTGAATTGAACTAAAGTTCTGTGGCGGACTACTAAGGCTACTCACTGCCTAATATTGAAGTGAAAATTCAGTCTCAGTGGAAATATGGGCAATAAAAATAAAATGTTGCGAAAGAGTTTTACAAGAAAAAGACGAAAAACTCGAAAAAATGATGGAATGTTTGGGTAAGTAGGATGATTACGGTATTGTATCATAATAACATTTGAAATTTGTATTTAGTTTAGTATACTTACGAAACTGTATAAATCTATAGAAACGGTATTGACAATTTCTACAAACATTTTGCTAAATCCAAAAACAAATAGGTGCACTCTATTTTGATGTCTATAGAATGCATATTTGAATGCGCCTAGTGCAAACGTCTCTGGTCGAAGCAACCATCGAGGCGATAGCCATATTGCAATAGTAGGTATAAGTAACAAAAACAAACTTGCAGATAAATCAGAGTGCGTTCGTAATTATTATAATAATATAAATATTGCACTAGTTATATAAAAAGCATTTTGATTCTTTTGTAAGATTATTTTTATAATATTTATTGAGTCATTAGACCAGTGCCGATAATTTTTGAAAACGAAAAAAGTCACAGTAGGCTGAAACCCATTGGAAAAGAAAGAGAATATAACAAAAATGAAAGGAAAAATAATTTACGGGCGATCCGAGGTCGGGAAGTGGGGGTTATCTCGATTTCCGGCAAAACTACAAGTCATATGGAAAAAAGTGTAATAGCAAAGTTGTAGGTAATAAAAAGATCTACAACTTTTGTATTCACACTTTTTTCAAGTAACCTCAAAATTTATGTGAAAAATTCAATACATGTGAAAAATTCAAATTTGACAACAAACAATTTATGTGAAAAATTCAAATTTGCCGGAAATCGAGATAAACCGCTTTTTACCCTTAAACCCCCACTTCCCGACCTCGGATCGCCCGTAAATTATTTTTCCTTTCATTTTTGTTATATTCTCTTTCTTTTCCAATGGGTTTCAGCCTACTGTGACTTTTTTCGTTTTCAAAAATTATCGGCACTGGTCTAATGACTCAATAAATACAGGGTGGTAGGGAAACGCTTCCGAAAACGAAGACAGGTGATAGGGCTAGTGATTCTCGATACGATACCATAAAAAAAACAGTTTTTTTTTTTTTACAATTTTACTAATTTTTTTTAGCTTTTTCGTACACTATGCGGTGAGAACAGTTAAATGAAACCATTATTTGCCATTAAACAATTTTTTTTTCTTTACAACTCTATCAAGCAATGTATTCGTAAATAAATATCAGCTGACAATCGCGCATAGCCCCGAGTTCAAAGTGCGCGAGCGCTTGCCGACAGCAGCGCGGCCAACGACCCCTTTGTTCACGCGATTGATGTGCGTCAAAGTTGAAGCAAATATCTTTTCAGTTCACTATTACCTTCTGGGATATCTACTTTCGGATTCCATTTATGCAAGGTTCGTAATGATTTTCCCCTTGAACCGGGTTACAATTTTGATCCGAATGTTCGCAAATTATGTTCACAAATCAGAAAAATCCAGATGTTTATGCTTAACCTTGAGATCCATGTCGAATAGAGATAATAAGATACCTACTGTGATTGGGAAAGAGCACTTTCGTTAATTCGTTCAATAAAATTTTGCACAGTAAGAAAATTGAAATGTTTACCTACCTACATCATGGTCAGATTATCTCTAGATCTGGGGTCGACGACTTCATATCGGCAAACTTAACAATAACTATCCAAAATCAAAACAATAATAATACAAAAATTAGCAAAATAACGAGACGCGTATAAGTAACGAAGAGGCTCACCGTACTGAGGCGACGGCCGACGAGTCACGCGACGAGGCTAACACGGGGAGGTGAAGGGGGAAGCGAGATGGACCATTCCAGCGAGGTACAGAGATAATTGTGACATTCGGTCGAATTCTGATAATCAAGGTAAATGATTACAAAAGTCATTGGTATTTGGCCGAGATTTGAACCCGGGTCACTTCACTTGATAGAGAGAAGCTTCGACGACTATTGCGCGGCGTGGGCGGCGACCTAGACATCCTTTGTAAAGCGCCGCCAAAATAAAGAAAAATAAACATTACAGAGGCTCCAAATGTTTTAAATTAATGGGCCGTGTCGTGCATTTAATAACAGTTTTGTATGTATGTCGTTAATCGATAGTGAATGAAATAAAGTAAAAAATCGCCGACTTTACCTGTGAATGACAAAAAAAATTTCATCACGTGCACCGTTTCAAGCAAATAGCGCGCGTGAATCAATTAAATTTGAACTTTATGTCAATGTAATTACGGGTCACACGACGCGCACTCGTTTATTGCTATAACTGTATCCTTCATTAAGTAGGTATGTAATACCAATCAATTGAAAGTGGATAATTTAATTAATTTAATCTAAAAAACTCGTTAAAACTAATTTAAAAGTTAGAAAATGAAAACAGCTTGTAATTATAAAGCATTTAAAGTACAATTTCATATCAATTAAAATTAATTGGTTTCTGGTTATCATTATTCTTCTAACATTTTCTGTAATTTGTTGATCTTTGCACATGAAAAGACACCGCTACCTATGTGATTCCCCGTCCACACACACACGCGTGGCGCGCGGCGGTACGTTTGTCGGCCGGCGCCGCCGCACGTGGCCAGGCGGCATGTTTGATGTTCTTAGTACTTCTTAGTAATCTAGTTAGTTCCTTTCAGACTCAGTTCGTGAGCGAACGCGCGTTACGTTTAATCGGTCGATAGGTATTGAACCGTATTTAATACTGTTTTGTTAGTTTTAAATTTGTATTTAGTTATTATTGTTACGTTTTTAGTGTTGTTTTATTGTTTTTTAGTTATAGTACAGTTTTGTTGTGTTTAACAATGCCTGATGCATACGTGTACAGTGCTCGTGAATACGGCAACATGTTAATGTGTTTAGGAGAAGCCCGTGGCAATGCTTCTCTTGCGTTGAGAATTTACCGAGACAGATTTCCGAACGTCCGGCATCCGTCTGATTCTCGCATGATAACGGCAGCTTTTCAGCGAGTTTTAGAAAATCGACCGATTGCTCCGATAGCCGCAGGTGGTGGACAACAAGTGAATGTTCAGACAGAGGAGCGTATTTTAAATTTGATTCGCCAAAATCCTCGCCTGGGCACACGAAGTGCAGCGAAATTATTGCGGCGCCGGGGCGAACCGACAGTCTCTCACTGGACAGTTCACAAAGTCTTGCGCCGGAACAGAATGCGGCCCTACAAAATACACAAAGTACAAGCTTTGCTACCTAACGATCACGTTCGTCGTCGTGCGTATTGTCGTTGGCTGCTAGATCAACAACAACGTGCGCCTGGCTTTATTGAGCACATTATCTGGACGGACGAGTCCACTTTCACGAGGAACGGGATGTGGAACAGGAGGAATGCTCATGTATGGTCAGACGTGAACCCGTCCGCCACTCAAGAAACCGGCCATCAGACCCGATGGTCCGTCAACGTATGGGCTGGTGTTTTTAATGGACGAATTCTAGGACCAGTGTTTCTACCGCAGCGCCTCAATGGATCAGAATATCTTATTTTTTTAAACGAACATTTAGATGATATGCTAGATGATATTGTATCGTTGGCTGAATTTCGTCGAGCATGGTTCCAGCACGATGGTGCTCCACCGCATGTTACGCGCCCTGTCCGCGAGCGTCTCACTGAGCTATTTGATGACCGCTGGATCGGAAGAATGGGGCCGCACGCCTGGCCGGCTCGTTCACCTGACCTAACACCTTTGGACTTCTTTTTGTGGGGTTATGTGAAAGAAAGAGTTTTTAATCGGGAATGTAACAGTGCTGATGAAATGCGGGGCAGAATAGTGAGTGTTTTCGATAGACTTCGTGCAGAATGTGTTGAGGATCCTACACTATTGCCTCGTGTTCACGGGTCGACACAACGACGGGCCCGACTTTGTATTGAAAGGGATGGAGCGCAGTTCGAGCCAAACCTCATAAGGTCGCAAAGGATTTAGACAGGTACGTAAAATGCCTCTGTCAGCTTTAATGTTTAACAGTGGGCTACGAATAATGCGATTAAAATTCATAATTTTTGTGAAGTGTTGTAAAGGTAGGCATTTTGAAAGTGATGTTTGTAAATTCCGTATAAATCCCGTGACTCGGCCGTACGGAGCGCTCGGCGCCCGAAACACGCGGACGCAAGGTGGCGCGTATGTTGCGTTGCGTGTCAGTGACCTCACGTTTTGGACGGTTTCCATTGCGTGTTTACGAAATATGAAGTCTTGAAAATAACCAATTTAAAGTGAAAGGTTATTGGTATCCGTTTGCATTTAGGTAGTATATAATCTACGTTCTGGCTTCGGAAGCGTTCCCCTTACACCCTGTATTATAAAAATAATCTTACAAAAGAATCAAAATGCTTTATATATAACTAGTGTGCAGTATTTATATTATTATAATAATTACGAACGCACTCTGATTTATCTGCAAGTTTGTTTTTGTTACTTATACCTACTATTGCAATATGGCTATCGCCTCGATGGTTGCTTCGACCAGAGACGTTTGCACTAGGCGCATTCAAATATGCATTCTATAGACATCAAAATAGAGTGCACCTATTTGTTTTTGGATTTAGCAAAATGTTTGTAGAAATTGTCAATGCCGTTTCTATAGATTTATACAGTTTCGTAAGTAAACTAAACTAAATACAAATTTCAAATGTTATGATACTGTCACGTAGATCCTAACGCCATCTGTTAGCGAATAGAAGAACTACACGTTAGACGCTAACGCCATCTGTTATCGAATAGCCGAACTACACTGGACCGTTCCCGTAAGTACTAGAATGTTCTGGTATTATGCTAGAACATTCTAGTAACTTACACTCGCCATATAAATAAGGGGTTGACAGCGTTGTAGGACAGTTCAGCTTAGAATGCGAAACAGTGAAGAACAGTTAATAACAGTAAAAGTGGACTAATAGTGAACTACAAGTGATTGTGTTTAAAGTGTCTGATTACTGTATTTGTGAGTTTTAATTATAGTGTGTTTTTCGTGTAAATTGGTATAAATTTATTTATCCCGAACCCCAGCTCGTAACATTTGGTGTCAGAAGTAAGGGATAAATTATGCCAGTTTTTCCGAAGGACGACACGGAGGGTATCCGTACCCGGAGTCAGCGCCAGCAGGAGGTGGACCAGAGGCGGTTTGAAGGTTCGCCGATACAGACACCTGGTGGTAATCAGCCGACGACGGTGCCAATCTCCGAAGTACCATCTGGAGTTCCTACAGCATCACCAGCCATGGATCTTTCCGCTCTGATGGTGATGCTGCAGGAACAGGCCCGCCGACAGGAGGAACAGGCACGCCGACAGGAGGAACAGGCCCGCCGGCTGGAGGAACAGCTTCAGCGTGACAAGGAGGAGCAGGCCCGCCAACAAGAGGAACAGGCCCGCCGACAAGAGGAACAGGCCCGCCGGCTGGAGGAACAGCTTCGGCGTGACAAAGAGGAGCAGACCCACCGCCAGGAAGAGCAGATCCTCCTCATTAAAGATTTACGCGCGACGTTTGGCAAGGACATCACAGCCGTGAAGGAGAAGGTTCAGCTGCACGAAAATCGTATCTCCGAGGCCGAAATCCAGATCGCTGACATGAGAAAAGCGTTGGGGAACCTGAAAGCTGGAGACGGGACTGCGACTTCTGTAGTTGCTGCACCTTCGGTGCGCGGGTTTAAAGTGCCACCCTTCGATGGAACATCTTCGTGGTCGGCATACAAAATCCAGTTTGAAGCTGTCAAGGAAGCAAATGGGTGGACAAAAGGGCAGGCCATGACCGCACTTACTTTGAGCCTTCGCGACCAGGCCTTAACCATATTGGAAGCTCTCGGTAAGAATGTGACTTACGAGCAGCTGCTTGAGGCGTTAGAAGCCAGATACGGTGACGCACACTTGGAACACGTATTTCGAGCCCAGTTAAAAGATCGTGTGCAACGCAGTGGTGAAAACCTGCAGCAGTGGGCCCTGGAAATTGAAAAGCTGGTTCGAAAGGCGTACCAGTCTGCGCCTGCACCCATCGAAGGGATTCTGGTTCAAGCATTCATCGATGGTATACGGGACCTGGAAGTTAGAGCTGCTGTTAGACTTGGGCACCATGAGACGCTGAAGGACGCCTTGGCCCATGCATTGGAGGTGGAGGCAGTAAGGCACGATCATCGAGCCCACCGCATCAGGGAGGTTGCGGAGTTACCAGGACGTGACCGCACTAGGTACAGCCCTAGATGCTACACTTGTGGAGAAAAGGGCCACCTCAAGTCGAGTTGCCCGAAGCGAAGCACTGTCCGCGAAGATCACACCCAGGAAAGAAGGGCGGCTGATGTCACCGCCCAGCAACACCAACGAGTAAACGCCAGGACTGCGGGGCGGGTACTGGCTGGTGTTAAAAGAGCCCCAAGGATTTCGATCTCACAAGCCCATGATGGGAACAGCCTTATCATCAAAGGTGAAGTGAATGGAAGACCATGTAAGCATTGTATCAGACAAGAAGCTAAGGAAGCGGTACCTGTCAGGATGGTAAGAACGGACCTTAGCGACGAATGGAAGAAAACTCTACAGCATGCTCAGCGAAGCGATACAGATATCAAGCCAATTCTCGAGTGGATTGAAGCTAATGCTCCTAAACCGAAATGGTGTGATGTTGCAGCGATGAGTACAACCACAAAGAGTTATTGGGCACAGTGGGAGAGCTTGGTAATCCAGGACGGTGTCTTGTGCCGCAAATGGGAAAATGCTCGAGGGGACAGCTGCCACCTGCAAATGATCGTACCTAAAGCAAAGGTACCAGAGGTTCTACAGCTCTACCACAATGGATGTTCAGGAGGTCATATGGGAGTAAAAAGGACTCTATTGAAGATCAGAGACCGGTTCTACTGGATCCATTGTCGAGAGGATGTTGAAGATTGGTGTCGCAAATGCACTAGTTGTGCTGCGGTAAAAGGACCTCACACACGCAGCAGGGGTGCATTGAAAGTGTACAACGTAGGAGCCCCCTGGGAACGGATAGCACTAGACGTCGCTGGCCCTTTCCCTGAAAGTGAAAGTGGAAACAAATATTTCATGGTTGTCATGGATTACTTCACTAAGTGGCCGGAAGTCTTCGCCATTCCTAATCAAGAAGCTACGACAGTTGCTGATAAATTAGTCCACGAAGTCTTCTGTCGGTTTGGGGTACCTTTAGAAATCCACAGCGATCAAGGACGAAATTTCGAGTCTCAAGTGTTTCAGGAAACATGTCGGGTGATGGGTACTCACAAAACCAGAACTACTTCATACCACCCACAATCTGATGGAATGGTGGAAAGATTTAATCAGACGTTGGAAAGATATCTGGCAAAAGTTGTAGCAAGCAGACAAAAGGATTGGGACAAGCACATACAACCGTTTCTCCTGTCATACCGAAGTGCAGTTCACGAGAGTACGACTGTGACACCAGCCTTCGCGAACTTCGGAAGGGAGTTAAGGCTACCAGCAGATTTAATTACCGGCATCCCCCCTGATACTCCACGCAGTTTAACAGATTATGCGAATGACCTGCGCAACAAGATGAATGACGTATATGAGCATGTCAGACAATCAGGCCAACAGATGTCCGAGAAAATGAAAACTCGTTATGACCGGAAGATGAACAATAGTGGTTTCGACGAAGGCTCGCTAGTATGGTTGCATAACCCAGCCCGCAGCAAAGGGAAGTCCCCTAAGCTACAGGCAAAATGGGACGGACCGTACAGAATCGTGACCAAGATCAACGATGTCACCTACCGAATTCAAAGGAATACGCGAACTACTCCTAAAATTGTTCATGTCGATCGATTGGCACGATATTACGGGAATAATGATGCTCGGGACGAGCATGTCTTAGGAGGGGGCAGTGTCACGTAGATCCTAACGCCATCTGTTAGCGAATAGAAGAACTACACGTTAGACGCTAACGCCATCTGTTATCGAATAGCCGAACTACACTGGACCGTTCCCGTAAGTACTAGAATGTTCTGGTATTATGCTAGAACATTCTAGTAACTTACACTCGCCATATAAATAAGGGGTTGACAGCGTTGTAGGACAGTTCAGCTTAGAATGCGAAACAGTGAAGAACAGTTAATAACAGTAAAAGTGGACTAATAGTGAACTACAAGTGATTGTGTTTAAAGTGTCTGATTACTGTATTTGTGAGTTTTAATTATAGTGTGTTTTTCGTGTAAATTGGTATAAATTTATTTATCCCGAACCCCAGCTCGTAACAATACAATACCGTAATCATCCTACTTACCCAAACATTCAATCATTTTTTCGAGTTTTTCGTCTTTTTCTTGTAAAACTCTTTCGCAACATTTTATTTTTATTGCCCATATTTCCACTGAGACTGAATTTTCACTTCAATATTAGGCAGTGAGTAGCCTTAGTAGTCCGCCACAGAACTTTAGTTCAATTCACGCACTGTTTTACCAATTTTAGCAAATACCAACTAATATTCAGCCAGCAGCAGCTTCCATTCCCGTGGATGATCCCTCTATCGTCTAAATTTTTCAGAATTCTAGTTTCCGTCCCGGCTCCGCATTTTATTAGAAACATTATGGCATTTGTCACTTTGGAGCTGTGATATTATTGCATTTATTTAGAGTTTATGTGATTTTTAAGTGGTCCGAGGGCCTTTATGTTGGTTTTGTTTTCTATTTTTTTACCGCACCCACTAAGTACCTATCTAAAACACAAACATTAGTTTGAAATGGCATAACTACCCATTTAATTAACCCTTCCATCCCTGATACTGACTTACACCCGAAAAGCATAATTCCCCTTCTAGAGCAGTCGGGTAAAATTCGGAATGTTTATATTTGACCTGTTTATCATGTACTGTAATAAAAATAAACAGTAGTGATGTTTTTTTTTAAATTGTTATGTGTAATTATTTATTGTATCATATTATGAACCGACACTGTAATTACATCGAATTTTAGAACGCACGTCATAAGTAAGTATATTCAACAGAAAACATCTGATTTCCTTACGTATACTATGCAACTTTCCTTGAGCACACAAACGCCCGTGTTAGCGTTTGCGAGTGTGTGCATAATTACCGTAAAACGCGCAGATGCGGTTGTGTGAGTGCGGTAATAGCGATTAAAATCGTAGTCGGTCCGCGTCTTAAAGTGCAATATTATAGTTGTGATAAAGGCATTTGAAGATCACAAAATCGCTTGACCTTGACGAGTCGGGAGTAAAGCACTACCTCAACCGCTTCGCGTTATGAGGCGAGCAATAAAACCTCACCTGTCCATCTTATGTTCCTTAATGGCGCGCACGCAGTACTCTCCCTTGAGTATCTTGACGGCTTCAGACAACGTCTCAGGGGTAGTGTTGCCGCTGCGGATGTTGTCCTTTGAGTGGACGCCATCTGTTTGCACATGCCTGATAATGTGTAAGAATAATTATTGATGAGCCGCGTGGTATTTCAAACGGAAGTGCTAATTATATGAATAACGCATTAAAAACTATTAAACGCGTGCATGTCTGTTTTGATGCTCTGCTTTGGTTATTTTCGACTTTTTTACATCTTCCACAGTTGATATTTGTTTATTTGAAACAGGCGTGATGAGTGAAAGCTGCGTTTCGGGTCAAATATTAAGAGTCATATAGTCGACTGCACTCAAATTTTATTTCGCCGGCCCCTTTGCTCATTTTTTGTACGGGATATACCATAACCCGATTTCCCTCGCAAACCGGAACATTTACACAAAACCTTAATAAATAACTTACGTGCGCAGAGTCTCCCACAGTCGGTCTTTCTGTGGGTCTACGTTGACAACCACGTGGTGAACGGTCTCCGGTACCGAGTCTTCCCCCTTCAGATCCACCCACGTTGGGAAGTGCATCAATTTCTCCTGTTATAGAAATGAAGCATGATATTTAAATCTCTCTCCTTTGTGTTATTTTGTACATCATTGAACTTTCTCTAATGTTAATTGAATGTAGACAAGACGCAATCATGTTATTAATCATTCTTCGAGAGAATTGAAGAACTTCGTTCGAAGTTAGTCTTTCTTTGAGACTCTCTTATTTTTCTAGTATGAAAATTCTCATAATTCGATTAACATTGTTATTTTTGTATCACAGATTTTTCATAAAAAACCTTTATGAAAAATCTGTTTAAAAAGTGTACTTTATGGTAATTAAAGTATGTAGTAGAAATTCTGGACTATAAACTCACGGCCATCTTTTTGACTTCGAAAGCGTGTAGCGTGGCGGAACAGACGACCATCTGCAGCCGGCATCCATCAGACGTGATCTTGGGTATCTGTCGATGGAGGCGCTCGATCAGTTCGCCGTAGCCCGACTTCAGTAGTCCGTCCGCCTCATCCAGCACAAAGAAACGACAGTGGGTGAGGGCTAGGTAACCTGTACAAAAAGACTAAACATGGAAATTTGCTGTGAAGTTTCTTGCGCCACTTCTTTCCCCGCTTAAACACATGAGTAAAACCAAAATCACTTATTACCATAAGAAGCTACGTGCGCTATGGGGTTTCGCTTCGGCAAAATGACGAATTTCTATACAAAGCTTCGGCCCCTATTTGACGTATAAAGGGGATGAATTTATGCGTAATGGATAATGCGCATGGAAAAGTATAATAATAGGGGTTAAAGTATGAAATTGCCGTTTTATTGTATTAGGTACTTCGAATTGACATAGAACCTTCATGGCTTGAGATTTTTGAGTGGAACTTCGATGAATTAGTATGAAATCAGGGAGGTTGGCACTTTGGCAGTGGAGCTGATTGCTCATGCTCGATATCGTCTTTTTCTCTTTTTAGTTGACTTTGTAGACCTGAAGTAAACATACATCTCCATCTGAGTTGAAAAAAATCCTAGCTATTGCTTAAAATGACTGTCATTCAACCTTACCTCCATGAATCAGATCCTCCAACCGCCCAGGGGTGCCCACAACGATGTCGATGCCGGCATTCAGCGAATTGATCTGATCCTTAACATTCATGCCTCCTACTACCAGCAGCTCGCGAATCTTTGGGTTTTCCAGATGCTTCTTGAATTTTGTTATTTGATTACAAGTTTGTTCTGCTAATTCTCTTGAGGGCTGTATAGAAAGAAATTTTATAATTTTTTATTGGTTACAATACAAATTATAATTATGCATTTCTTCGATGTTTTAGAGCTCAGGACGCCAAGGATATCACTAATGTAAGTTGACGGAGAATGACCGTAATCTTGCGGAATATAACTTTTGTTTTCTTAGGCACTTTCATAATTTAGCCCAAAAATTATGATCTCCTTTAAAATAACGCAGCAAAGACCAGATTTCAAGGCGAACTCTGGTTTATACTAGTCTAGCGCCCAGCGTCTGGTCCAGCGTCAGGCACTAGTTGTCTGGCATTTATGCTGAACGGGGCCTATTTGGCGTAGCCGTGAGGCACACAATACTATTTTAAGTACTGTTTGTCTGTTTTTGTGTAATATTGTGTGCTTTAACCTGGGTCAAATAAATTTATTTTCTTTCTTCTTTCTTTTCTTTTAGCGTAGCGACCCGCTATTGCTCCGCACGGGTTTCACGGTTAGACAAAAAATCTATATTTCTTTATTATAATACAAGCTGTTCGTGCCTGGCGTCGCCCGGGGTGAATTTCATACAAAAATAGCATCCAAATTTCCGAAATTTCCGGCGAATTTTCCGAAAAAAAATCTTTCATACAAACCTTGTCATGACACTTACAAACACTCACAAAAAAGAATTACCCAAATAGGCGCCGCCCCTTTGAAGTGATGCGCGGACAAACATTTTAGGCAATTGATTTTTATTTATATTGATGTACTTATGTTTAATATTAATCTAAATTCTAAACTAATAATAACACAGAGAAAATATTTGATTTGTTTATTTATTAAAACTTTATGCACAAGTAAAAAAAAAAAATACTGTACAAAGGCGGACTTAATGCCCGAGGCATTTTCTACCAGTCAACCTTAGGGTGATGCAGGTGCAACATACGGGATAGATAGCTCGGAAAAAACTTTAAAATATTTTTTGATGTGAAAAATGATTTCTTGCACGTTTGTTTGTTACGCTTTCACGCTTAAACAGCTGAACGGATTTGGATGAAATTTGGCACAAGGGTAGACCATGACCTGGATTAGGGCATAGGATACTTTTATCCCGATATTCCCACGGGTACCGAGAATTATGCGGGTGAAACCGCGGGGCACAGCTAGTTTATTATACATACCTTCTGCAATAAATTCTTTAAATGATGGTAAAAATCACGGAATAGAAAAAACAGTGGAAGTGCCCTTAGACTTCCTTAGTACGGGAACCAGTGTCGCCAAACTCACACACTTGCAAATTAAAAAGTACATTGCAATACACAGAAAATGATGATATAATTGGCTACAAATTATTAATGCAACTTTGGCGAAAAGTTTATTTATTGTTGTTCAAAAGTAAGTGTTATTACAACTACAGAATGTTGTTTTTATTTTACATGTCAAAATCAATGAAGACCATTTTTCCATCTAACAATCAAATTCGAGCAATCAACAACGAGTTCAGCTATTCAACGCTAGAGGGCGCTGTAACCAAGTTACTCTATTTAACACCCGAATATCATTGAAATAGATGTCATATTCGTATGCACCTGTTATATATTTTGCTACTCGGCTAGGGATGAGGACAAGATATCGATAATTTAATGTCGATGTCTGTACAATGTAATAATTAAAATCTTTTATGTTATGAAATAGACCAAAGCCCGATTAGTATAAAAGGTAGAAGGAAACGATAAATAGTAAATTTAAAATATTTATTGTCCTTGAAATAAAACATATTTGTTTAATAATTGTCGTTTTGACTGTTTTATATTTAATTTTAACAAGTGATGCATGCGGATATTGACATATCTTTCCGCAATGGCTTTCATTAAATCCGTAATGTGATTCGATGTAGGAAATTCTCCTAACTGATGGTAAATAATATTTTGGAATATGGATGTCCCAATAAACTGGCGCATTATTTTAGACATGAGAACGTCTTTTTTGAATATGTGACAGTCTTTCAAAAATATCTCTGAAGTCTGGCATATCTTAATGACATCCTCTGATGGGTACAACAATCCTCCTTTATCCTTCGCTATTATAAATCTATGTAGTGACTGAGTTTTTTCTGTTACTTGAGCACTAACGCATATATCACACTTAATTTTTTTAATTAATTGTTTTGTTATGTAACCAGCAATGTGAGCTATCGATTGCTTGCTGAAATCGGACAGATGCAGCTCAATTTCATCTAAGTATTCATCCTCCTCTTGATCATCTTCCCTGCTTAAGTCTCGTCGCACTGAACTTAGATTAATTCTTTCTACCGCAGATGAACAGTTTAAAATTGAGATTTGTTCCAATGCCGAACAATTTCCTCTATCTGTGTCTTTCAGTTCCACATGCACCAACATTTTTTTATATGCAGATACGAACTGCCTAGTCCTGGGGTTGTTGTTCGATCCACCATGCGCCCGTATATTACAAAAAAATAATTCTATGTGATCCTGACTAAGTTTATAGAAGGGTAAATAAATCAATAAGTTTGTCTGTATTAAAGCAGCAAATAAATATTTTATCGCTTCTATGCAACCCAGAAAACCCAAATAACCAACTTTTCGTGGACTATTTATTAAAAGTGTGCCATCCCCACGTTTCAAATTATTTATATAAACTGCAGCTTTGTTTAAATAATCAAAAACTTGAGAAGCATTATTATTATTTAATGCTTTTTTATAACCATGAAAATGTAAATTTCTTGAATTAAAAATGTCAAAAATATTGTTAACTAGTTTTAAAAAGTTTTCGGTAGGCTCACTATATTTAAATTTTTCTATTGCCAAATCTTCTCTGCAAAATTTGATTGATTCTGCCACACTAAGGCTAAAAAGTTGCGAAGCCAATTTTACTTTCATCCTTTCATTTTTAAAGTTGATATGTCGATCTTTTATTTTATTTGCCAAAAGTTTCCTGTTTTTGTAACCTATTTAAATCTACTAGATACTGCCACAAGATTTTATTACCATCTTTGTCAATAAACGTTTTGTAATTTTCAAACGAGTTTCTCAATAATTTTAACATATGGCACGGGTCAAGTACAGCAACAATAGAATCTTTGGTCACGGGATGCTCAAATGTCATACTACTCGTTGAAAAAGAACAACCTAAATGTCCAGCCATAGAAATATTGGCTGCGCATCCATCAAACGCCAGTGCTACTATTTTAACGCCAGCGTCATGACTCATTTCCAAGCATTTTTTAACTAGTTCGGCGCGTTGCAAGCCGGTAATACCATCAACAAGAAAATAAGCCACGGGGACTAGTTAGACTACTAAGTTTTGGTTTATGGCAGTAACTAAAAAAACCAAAGCTTCTTTCGCTTCCGATAAATGATCCCCATCTAAGCCTGTACCCATATCTACATACCCATGTAGCTTACTCCCATCCCGTTCAATTCGACGTCGAATGTTAATTTCGTCTATGACTAATGTAGCTATAATTTCATGGTTCAATGAAGCTGCTTTACGTTTTAAAGCAGTAAAGGATTCACTGGTAAAACCGGGATCTCCACCCACTTTTGAGTACCACTTTTTTAAAGTTCGTGGATGAGGTAAACAAGTATTAAAAGTTCTTCGCACGTAATCATAAGCTCGAGGCGAATAATAGTTTAAGGTTAATGCAAAACTCCGAAGTGCTGGTGAATACTTTCGTACTTCAGGTTTGTTTCCAGTCATGCGAGTAATCAATTCATTAACCTACAAGAAAACACTTTATTAACAATTTATTTGACTAGGGCCCTTACAGAATTGAGCTCGTCGATAAACACGTTCATCTAGTGTTTATCCCTTTGCGCATTGCCCAGTGACAGTGTCAGTTGACGAGCCAGGTCGGAAATCAAGGTAATAAAAAAAATAATAGCTAACCTTTAAATTTGTGTTTTTTAAGCTAACAAGATCTTCACTTTTCATGGCAAATTTATCTTCTAATGATTTTAGAAGTTCTTCCATATTCTTGATTTTTCTTTTTAATCTACGATTCCGAGTTTGTAAGAGTTTGATTTTTAGATTTTGTTTCCTTAGTTTACTTTGAGTCCATTGTAACATCTTTCCTAATTTTTTTTTCTTGGAGTTGACGTGGGGCTGATAGTTAACTCAGAGTCTATAACTATACGGGCCTTTTTTGTTGGTGTTACTGAAATTAAGCTAGGCAATGGTGGCGTTTCCTGGAGCCGTTTCCTGGAGGGTCCTGGCTCGCATTTTTTAGAATCAGTTTGATCCTGTAAAATAATATATTAAACGGTAGTTAAACATAAGGACAGGCTCAAATAAGTAATAACTTATGAAGTAATAATTTATAGGTAACAAATTGCACATACTTGAAAAATTAAAATTTTAAGAATAGGAATTGCGTTATCATTTAAAAATCTGTAGCCTTTTTTTGAAGTTTGTAAATTGTTTTCATTAAAATGCTCTGAACAGATTGTACTTGATTTTGACGGCATCCAGTTCTGTCTTCCCGTAGCTTCTATCCATTTCTCCTTGGTAAAAGGATCTTTGGGAAAACTGAAATATTTACATACTTTATTAGTATTTATTATTTTTGAGGCCTACGAATACTATGAATGAATGATTGGTTTGTTTGTCAGAATATAAGTACTCAAACCATTTATTTCAATTAATCAAGAAGAACGACAACGAGTACATAATAATATTATGTATTATTATTAGTGAAACCTTATAAGGTTTCACTATATAAATACACATTTTATTATTTTATCGATACCGAAATATTTGAATGTGTCCCATCCCTAATCGAGTAGCAGTCGAAGATTCTAGAATGTATACCATGATATTCAAGACCGCGAGCAAGTTGATTTAGACTTTGAACAATGGACATAAGGTAGTTTTTAGTTCGCAATAAAGTAATAAATATGGTTTTATCAATAAAAACAATTATATTGAAATATATCATAGTTTTATACTTACCGGTGATACGATACACCTCCGCAAGATACATTTTTTGTCCTGCTATCGTTTTTGCATGTAAAAATCGCACAATAAGGCATGTTTGTAATATTTTTCGTTACTTTCGAGACGTCGTATCACAGCAAGTATCTAATCGCGACTGAGCCGGTGTTGCGGAGCTCCGCATAATTGTGACACACGCGCGATAGCTGCGTGGCACTTCCACTGTTTTTTCTATTCCGTGGTAAAAATGTTATCAAAATCCGTTGCGTAGTTTAGAAGAAAACGCGGTCCGTAGACAAGACACGAAAAGCGACTTTATTTAACATAATATGTATGTATTTAAAAAGATAACCGAACATTTAAGGCTAATAAGTTCAGATGGCGAATACCTTTTTTTTTTTTTTTTTTTTACGGGGGGAAATCCTCATGGACTACCTCCGCCTGGGGAAAAGGCGGAGGGGCGTGCCGGACTCTTACCGGCTAAAACCACCCCGGTGTCTCCTCGCACGTGCGCGCGGGGCCGCGGGAATCGAAATTCTTCCGCAGCCCCACACTAGTGCTGGCCCGGTCTGGCCGGGCCTCGTCTCCTGCACGGGGTAGTGAGGTGTTTAACTACCCCGTGTATCGCCTCAGAGGCGCGCGCCGACACCCGCGCGCGTCTTCGCCTCGGGTCCATCAAATAGGGGGCGAGGACTTCCCCAAGTCCCACGCCATTCATGGGGGCCGGAAAAGGGCGTTGTCCGCCCTTCTCCTGCGCCCGGTGCGCCTTCTGCGGCCGGGGAAGGGAGTCGAGATCTCCCTCTCCCGTTCCGCAGTTTCCTTCTGCGACATCACGTCCTCGCAGAAGGACACCACCACGTCGCACGACTCTGCGCTACCGACCATCCTCCGCACTACGGCCGGCAGCGACAGATCGCCTCCTACTTCATTTGTGAGGACACAGATGGCGAATACCTGCCACGAGATTTCGAAATACATACATAACCAGCTTATAGTGCCGCCACTGCTGGGACACAAGCCTCCTCTCAGTGAGAGGGAGTGGGCCGTAATCCACCACGCGGGCCCAGTGCGGGTTGGTAGATGTCACATGTCTTCATTATAGTTCTGGTTTCCTCACGATGTTTTCCTTCACCGTTTTGAGAGCAGTGGTGATGAAATAATTTACAAAACAACAACCAACGAACCACAACTCGTATAAGTCGCGGCCGTTACCACTGGGCCACCACTGCTTGTTCGCTGATTTCGAAATGCGCGTTCAGAATTCGAGAGTTAGTTTTTCGTCAATTTGGTGCACCTGATCACCAAAATATAATAAGACTACCTTCTGCCCGTGACTTCGTTCTCGTGAATTTTTTTTCCCCAGCTACCGCGTTGCATCGCATCGCCCACCCGCGCTGTATGTTGGTTTTCGTTTAGCGTTGTTTTTGCTCGGCTTTTTTTTTTCTCTTTGCTTGGCTCCTAAGGGCTGTAGCGAGATGTTAAATAGCCTATAACCTTCCTGAAGAATTGTGCTATCGAAAGCAAAAAATCCTACTGGTAGTTCTAGAGATTAGTGATTTCAAACCAACTCACTCTTCAACTTTATTATATTGGCATTTGCATGCGGTTCCGCCCGCGTGGATTCAATGGTGAAAACCGTATTCATGAAAATCCGTTCGGAAGTTGTTTAGACGCGGCGGGGCGGGGGAACTTTCTTTTATAATATGCAGTGATAGATACTTATCTATCTTTTTATCTTTTCCATCTTTGTTCATTCTCTTACTCACCTCAATAATAATAGATCGCGGCGCGTTATTAGCAGACTTAGCTTCCACAGCGCTGTCCGAAGACACCACATTCTGCTTCATATTGTCCTTTGGGGCTGTGGCGATTCCTATGTAGTCTGCCGGTGGTGGGTACTGCATAAAGGTGAGGTATAATAGCACTATAATTATTATTAGGAATAGAATTGACGATGTAGGCAAAAGTTTGTAGATAGAATTTGTTAGAACGCTGGGCCCAGCTGAGGCGTGGTGCTATTAACGTCTATAAGGTACATACATTTTAGCTTTATATGTACATAATAATGGGGACTGCAGAGTTGAATGAAAGTTACATAAATATTTATCTCTAAAAAGATGATACCATTTCGGTTTGAGGTCAAACCGAAATGGTATCTTTAATTTAATGGTAACAATAGAAGTAAAAATAGTTTAAAATTATGATTTTTTTGACGTTCAAAAAGTGCTGATTCTCAGCCTAATTTGAATAAATGACTTTTGATTTTGATTTTTGAAAATTTATATGATTTTATGTCAAAGTACGGCCTACTCCACACAATAGTCAGTGAAATTGTCATTTCGTTTTACAGTAGCAAAAATATAACATTTAACAGAACACTTTCCTAAGTTAATGATTATTTTGTACCTTGAATGGCATCTTGCCAAAATTAAAGCTCATCTCAGCATTTTTGAGTACAACAGCAGGGAAGTAGCAGTCGGCTCGCCTTTCTGGGGCCAGGGTATGTGCCACTCCGAGGTTTTCTCCATTCTTAGTGTAGCTGATCTCGCCATTGTTCAGGTTCAGTAGGCACCCTGAAATAATACAACATTACCTTATAAGCACTACTGTTGGTGCTGGGATCGCTTCCCAGGTCTGGCAAAGTGTTATTGGGTTATTTCATCAGGGATTTCTCAGTAGCAGCTTGGAGCTTAGATTGGTGTCCCGTTGATGGCAATGGTCCCCTTATTACATGGGACTTCAACAGAATAGGCAAAATGTGGGTTACACATCTGCCTAACCCAGATTACAGGCGTTATGTTATGACATGGTTTGCAAGTGTGTACCTACTGTTATTGTAAAAACAACATACCTATGACATCATTCATTCCATATGGAGAACCATAGTCATGAAAGTTCTTGGCATTTGACTTCTTGCCAGTGCCTCCAAACCCGAAACCCAGACGGTCAGTACCGAGATCCAATCTGGCCTAAAAATAATAAAAATTGGTTTTTAAAATTTTTCCATAGTAACAGCCAGGTTATGTTTATATATCAAAATAATACAATCTATAAATCAGAAAGTATAAATATTTTAAAATATGATGCAATGATACTGAAATTAATCTGATTTACTTATTTGAATAAATTAATTGGTTTCATAGTTTTAAATGTATTTTTAAATTTTTAATGTATTACGGCATTTCCACTTACGGCCTGTGTAGACCAGCCCACACGGCACAAGCCCTCATCAGTGACAGTGGCTTCATAGTAATAAGCCCCCTTGCTGTGCACGCCCTTAGTGGCCCTGCCGCCGTGCCAGCCCTTCTGGTCGCGCGATTGGCACCGCAGGCCGTCCGGCGTCACCGCCAGGGCGTCCGTGCGATCACAGAACGACATCGTCAATTCTGTCGATATCGTTTGTATTATCTTACTCGTCTTCCCTTCTTGTACATCTTTCAAAGTCTCCCAAACTATTTGCAGGATCGGCAAACAGAAAGCGCCAGTCTTTCCGCTGCCTGTTTCAGCAGCCATGAGCACGTCTCCACCACCCAAGATGAGCGGTATTGCTTCGGCCTGGACATCTGTTGGTAGTGTCCAGTCCATCTCCTCAATGGCCTTCCCCAGCTCGGGGAGGACACCGAACTCTTCGAACGCAGTCATTTGTTGTACTTATATAGTATTCCTACGTATAAAGTATGTAATTTATCAGTAGATTTTAAGAGGCTAATAAAAAGCTTCGGCAGACGGCAATATTTGGCATTTACTGCCTGCCTGACTGACGGCTGCTGTCTGACTGACAGTGACACAGTGACAGTGACAGTCTTGACATGACGCAAGATGCGGATGGGCGCTATTCTGCAATATTTTTTAAAACCTTAAATTCTCGCATCAAGACATTACATTTGGGGTTCTTGAATTACAGCATAGGGGATTTATGATGTCTGGTACTCTGGTTACCTGTTGACTACCTTATAGGTAGAGTACAGTAGTTGTGAGTTACTTGGAAACCACGTGATTTATCTTTATGTAAAATATTCAGATTGACAGGATTGATGCCAGTTCATCGTCTATGGTCTCCTAAATTACCGTAGACAGAGAATGCTATTAATTGTTACTAAGAATTATTTGATATTATATGATGCGACTCGAAACAAAACGCTCAACTATGATTTTTGACAGCGCTCACGGTGTTAGCTCACGGTTTAGGGAATGGTCGGCGTTATCGCAAGATGGCGCATGTCATGACGTCATATACATATGACGATTCACGGATCATCATTATCGCGCTCACGCTAATTCGGTACGGGCGGGGGTACGGGTGTTAGCGCGCTCAAATCGATGACAGCGCAACTCGGAACGCTCCCAAAGAACGAAATGTCAGTGCACAGACTACAATATTACTACATTATTGACTAGTATAGAGTTATCTGTGATTATTGCTCCGCTACTCAGAACAATAACTAAATCTCCGCTAGGAGTGTTCTGTGCATTATTGTGTCAGTTCAGTGGATGAGTGTAATGTCAAATGTCACTGCCAAATTTTCACATTTTTCTTTTCACACCTCAAAAATAGAATAGAGTAAGTTTTATACTGTTTTCACATAGGTACTAAAAATAAGCAATCTTTCTAGGCACACAATATAATTTTTCTTAACTCATTTATAAAATGGAGCTAGAACTACTCCAAGACTCGGGAACAAAAAATGCAACAAAGCTCTCCTCTACAGGAAAAGTATTAATTTATGTTACCGGGGGCCTAGCTGTTGGAGTCAGTCTTATTTGTATACCGTTCACCGTACCAGCGCTGAGGAAAGTTTGTTTGCCTTACGTTCCTGCCACCACAGATCAACTCCTTGGAGTTAGCAAAGCTTTGGCTGGTCGCAGTGGTAAACTATTAGATGTGGGTTCGGGCGATGGAAGGATTGTGTTTGCCGCAGCCAAATTAGGTTTTCAAGCAGATGGAGTAGAGTTAAACCCCTGGCTAGTCTTCTATTCTCGAATCACTGCATTACTGAAACCGGAATACCGAGGCAGCAAATTCTTCCGGTGTGACTTATGGAAGTTTGACCTAAAGCCTTACAACAACATAGTGATATTTGGTGTTGAACAGATGATGAAGGACTTCGAACATAAGTTATTTACAGAGACAAGCAAAGACACAGTGGTAGTGGCATGCCGGTTCCCATTGCCAAATATGACTCCTGTAGAAACAATAGGGAGTGGTGTAGACACTGTTTGGAAATATGTTGTAAAAAAAGACCAGCATTAAAAATTTACATATTTGTATTAAAGATTAGCCTAGTTATTAAATTAATATACACTGTTGACTGTACAAACATATTATTTCTAAAAGCGGCCACTTCTTTTCCTGCCTGTATACTTAGTATCAGCCTTTGTGTCCTTGCCTTGTTTTCTTCTCCTTTCCTTTTTCTCCAGAATCCAGGCTCTTGTGTTTTTGAGTGGTTTGCCTCGGCTGTTTCTCGTTGCTTCTCTTTTAGCATACTTGACTTGCAGGTTGTTGTCCATTTCATCAGTTCCTACAAAACAGGAAACATTAAAATAATCACATAAAATTAATAGGATTTAAATATAATGATCATTCATTCTGGAGTCGCCCACTACTGGGTACAAGTCTTCTTTCGTTGCTGCCAGTCTGCTTGGTGTTGAGTGTTATACTATCAGCTGACAAGGTAAAAGGAGTATGTAAGTATTGTAGCAGGTGTCGTTCTGTAGTTTTGCCCACCCCCATGGGAAGAAGGTGTGAGTTTATGTATGTATCCTGGATCTATTACATTATTTTATAAGCCATTCATTTTAAAATTACCTAGTGCTTGAGGTAATGGAGCTGAACCACCAGTCATCAGCACTAAGAAGAACTTCTTGGCTTTGGCAGAATTAGGGAAGTCTACAACTACACCTCCATAGAAGCCAGCCTTCATGGCTTGTGAGGTAACCAGGTCCATTTGACTTTCATTCTCTGGGTAGAACTGGAATACTGCTCTCGCTGATCTTGACTGGAATCAAATAAAACTGTAAATTATTGAATAATTTGAACAATTCAATAACAAAAACTATAAAGCTATTTGAAATCATGAAAATAGAAACTTATGCAATTTTTTTTTTCTGTTCTTAATGATCAAGCTTCTTCATTCATTGATGTTGGTATATAAAATGAATATACAGATTATAAATGAAAAAAGTTTCACATACCAAAGATGCATACAAAGAACTAAAGAACTGATGGAGCCTTTTAACAGGATGATGTGACTTCTTATCAGCATTGAACAGCCACTGCAGGGCAGACACAGAGATTGCTCCATCAAAACACCCTGCTCTGAATGGCACTCCTTCACCCATGTCTGATAGTACTAGGTCTCCTTCCGTTTCTCTTTCTTTGGCTACATCTGAAATGTATATTATGGTGATGATGAGTAACAGGCAGTGGGGCACAATGCAGAAGTTTTAAGCTAGCTATTCAATTTCACAGCTGTATATTATC
Organism: Brachylomia viminalis; assembly: GCA_937001585.2. NCBI lineage: Eukaryota > Metazoa > Arthropoda > Insecta > Lepidoptera > Noctuidae > Brachylomia > Brachylomia viminalis. Next base: position 10,434,077 of record OW443314.2, read on the forward strand.
ATGTTTAAAATATGTTTTTGTGGACTGCTATGATTGATAATGAAAATTATGACAAGTTACTTTACTGTCATGATTACCTGTGTACTAGATTAATAATACCTTACCAAGCATAGAGGGTGATATATCCATGCCAATCCACATATGTCCATTCTCCTCTAGCACTGTGCCAGATAGGCCCGAGCCGCAACCTATATCCAGGAGAAGACATGGAGTATCCTCAGGTAACAGCAGTAACTCGAGGCATCTTTCAGTCATCTGCGCTTGGATGTCCATAATACGCGAACTAAAAAATTAAAAATTTCCAATATGTAGGCATCTTATGATCGAATTTGAGATTGTCGGGTGTTATTACTAGGGTAAACTTACTTCTGAGTGTACTTTCGGGCTTCGTCTTCATTATAGAACTAAAAATAACGAAACTCGTGATTATTCAGGTAAACAAATGGGTTTTTCACTCAGTTTTATATGTATAAAAATATGCTTACAACTTCAGGTGGCGCTAGGTGTTCTGGTCTCTTTGACATTGTTACAAATTGATCAGGAAGACCTACAATTAAATTATTTTAAATATAAACAAAGCGACACGAGACCTAACCTGAAAAATAATAGATGACATTTATTATGACAATTATTTTCTGAATGTTGTCGTAGACCCAACGTAGACCATAAATGCCGCCACAGGTTATGTAGTTTGCTGCGTTCATTAAATCATCATCATCATTTCGGCCTAGTCCACACTGCTGGCCACAGGCCTCCCCCAAGCGTCGTCGCCGTCACCACATCGACAGGTCCTTTGTTTCTTTCTAGCATCCAGTGCCAGTGGATTCGTTTACTGAATATTGAACCTATAAATCAATATAGTTAAGTTTATGATCACACCTCTATTTTAATTGTCTTTGGTTCGGCCAATGTCAATGTCAGCTGGTATCGTATCGTATCAATGACTAAAGAATAAGAGAGGACATGAACTAAAAGATCGTATCGCGTGCCCGCGTGGAAAGTAAAATGGCGTAGGCTCCGCCCATTACCTAGTGTTGTCCTCTGCTCATTCTTTGCAATGATTTTGTTCATCGTGTTGATTACAAATCGATTAATCGAAATCACATACATTAAAATAAGGTTTTTGATTTTATGTAGATAGTAGGTAAGTAGGGTGTTATTCGATTCTCATTCTAGGACGTCGCATTATGGATTAAGTACAAAAAAGCCTGTTGTTGCGTAATCTGACTGAAAAATTGCCAAAATCATCAATTTGGCGGTTCATTTAAAATTAATTGTACTTGATATTATTTACTCTATGATTAATAGTTGCTCGTGATAATCAAGCTAGAAGAAGAGTAAATTAAACTGCAACAAGGAATTCAAAACTACACCGATTACAAAATAAAACAACAGAAATCGATATTATGCATTTAATGGGAGAACCGTTTTATTTCAAATAGATACAATAATATCAGTTTGTAATTAGTATTAAGTACACCAATAATGTGAAATACAATAAAGTCTGCCTGTCTACAATAAATGTACAGGGAAATAATAATGTATTATGACTCAAACTCAAAGCATTTATTTCAAATAAACCAATTACAGGCACTTTTGAATTGTCAAGGGGTCGGTCAGTCAGAAAGATGAAGCTAGTTGCCCATTCCAAAGCGTAGTAGGTACCTATGGAGAAGAACGGGCAAGAAACTCCATGGACACTCTTTTAAATCAAAATATTGTTACAAAAAAGTGGTTACATCATTCATGTTGTAATAATACATGTGAGAACGATGTAGAAACACGTGCACGTTAAAAGCGTCCGTAATAAAAAGATAAAAACAATTATGGAATTAAAATAAGCCGTGGCAGCTAAGAAATGACCAGTGCCTACTGACGGCGCCCGTTCACGAACATGACGTATGGATCAGCACCATTCAGCTCAACCATTTTGAAGGGAACTCAATGATCCAATACACACGCCACCACCAGCGACACATTTGAGTGAGCATGACATACTCTCAGCCGCCAGGGCACATTCAAGTCAATGAAAGACGAACCCAGTAACCTTTATAGTGGGTACATAGTGCTCACACATGTGCTATGCAATTATACAATACTAAGAGATTGAATTTATACAATGCAAAGATAGGTTGTACAATCTTCATCAGCTCCAACATTATTTTCGAATATATGGGTAAATGTAGGCTTACAATGAAAATGTGATAATTTACCTTAGGGAGCCTTGTCGGTATTGCATTGTCGTGAAGTCTCACTATATCAAGACTTCTATTAATACAAGACTCTTCAAAATGTAGTGAACAAACAAATACTTTTTCCTGGCTGGAGTCGATATTTTCTTGACCCAATGATTCAAGCCACTTACTTTTAAGTTTATCATTTTTTGGTAACCTAAAAACACAAACAAAACACGCAAACTAACATAAATGTGTATATTCTTTCATGCTAAATATTCAAACGAAATTTGGTTTTTATCGATGCAAAATCGATTCGTTGTGCAAATTACACAATCACAACACTATATTTGTCAATAAAAATACGTAGTAAACAAAACCAAAATAAGGAAATATATCGTTCGAAAGACTATGAATAGGCAATAATCTATGACCGAACAGTAATAAACATGAATTGAGACTAGAAATTGGTATAAATTTATATAGGAAACTTAATAATCTATGAATTCTTTCGACTTACTTGTGCAGGGATATCAGAGGCGCTTTTTTACTGTAATTCGAGCCACAGCCCCTCACACAACACTTAGGCATGGTTTCCTCTATCACAGACAGCCTCAGTCAAATTTACAGCACTCAAAATGTTCTCAAAATGGAAAAAAACTTAATATTTAGTCGCACGATAACACCAAATGACACTTCATGTACACTCTGAGAAGTACTCAAAACCAGAAACTAAAATGGCGAACCGGCCGATGGGCAGGGCTTCCGTGACGTCATACTTCAATATTGCAATTTTAGAAAACTGACAAAATACGGTTTTCTCTTTTTGACACTTGCAGAATTGCATAAGTTAGAAAGAAACATGTATATTTTTTTATTTCTGTATAGAATCTTATGATATTTCCATAATGTATAATTTATATAGATCTTTTAGTTCATGTCCTCTCTTATTCTTTAGTCATTGTATCGTATGGTCATTGTCAATGATAATATGTCAAAATAACGCGGGAGAAGGCAGATTATTTATTTACAGTTACTGCTTTTATCTTTATAATATTATCGGTTTCTTTGATATTACGTGATCTTTTTATGCGTACAAAATGCCAAGAGCGTTAAGTTTGAAAAAGGTACAATACCATTGTAAACTGCACAAACCTGTAAGTTGTCTGAAATCTTTTTTTTCTTATCTTAATTTTTAACTTGTCTCAACAGGCTGGTCCTTCAAAGAATCAAAAATCGGTAACAGATTTCTTTAAAAATGCTACTAACAGTGCCAGCCAGAAACCTCTTGCTACTGCTAAACCCCAAACACAAGCTAAAAGTCCTGAAAAGAGTTTCAAAAGAAAAGCACCATCACCAATCTTTCTAGATGATATAGATTTGGATAAACCGTCAATAAAAGGTAACGTAAATCATAGCTCGACTTCTAATACACCGAAAAAAATCAAGACTGAAAATGCTAGCTTAGGTTCCTCACTTCCTAAAACCAATCCTATGAAGAAATCACCTAACAAGGAGAATTTTTATCAAACAAAAATCTCCCCAAAGAAGAACATAATATCGGCAGATTTTGAGGGACCCATTAAACATGGTGTGAATATAGATGGTGTTATTGAAAAGAAAAAAGAGGGACCTCTCACACCTGTGTGCGATATTGAGAATACAGCGCAAAATCTTTTATCACCAGACAAGTTAAATGATTTAAAAAAGGAATCACACGTGTTTGAAAATGGAGATAAGCCCGACGGTTGTAGAGAAAAGCCTGTTATTTCTGTATATCAATCACAAAACAATGGGAATGTACACAGTCCTCATAGAAGTAGGAGAACACATAAGAAAAGTCCTCTAAAAGGTATGAATTAATGCTTATAAAAATTTGAAACATTTAGATTAAATAGGATACTTCAGTCAAGATGAAAATGTAGATTGTGACAACAAAAAAACTTCTTATCTATAAAATAAATCAGTATAGTTTTTGAAACTGATCATACATAATTATGTAATCTGCAGGTTTCTTCTGCTCACCAGTCAATAAGTTGACAACTCCAGAGAAAACCCTCAAAAAAGTGATGTCTCCTTCCAAAAGTTATTCCACTGTAAAAGTGCTGGATTTCAGCACAGATGATGTCTGTGATGACTTTGAGGATGACTGGGATGTTGATGATATTGATGAGGTATGATAATAAATATGTGAATCAGAGGGGCAATTGTATACTCTTTGGTTTACCTACATTTTTGACATTTGATTGGTCCTGAGTTGATTTTGAATGTTATAATTGGCCTTCTGATGTAGTTAGAACAAGTATGAAATACATACAATTATGTGCTTTAGTGCCCAATATCATGGCTGTATTCCCTGAAGATATATAGTGACTACAACAGTACAAATGCAGATATGGGTTATGCTAGTCAAAAATATGTTTTCACCTTGCATATGCATAGAACAGCAGCGCCAGAATTAGAATAGGCAGCGTTAGAATTTACGTTTACTGATGAGTCATACAGTGTCATTTAACTACATGAATGCATAACCTTACAGATCCTTCAACAAAGTCCTTGAAGTGATTTTGATTTATAAGAGTGTCCATGGAGTTTCTTACCCTTTCTTCTCCATAGGTAGCTACTATGCTTTTGAATGGCCAACTAGCTTCATCTTTCTGACTGACAATAGAAAAGTGCCTGTAATTGGTTTATTTGGAATAAAAGCTTTGAGTTTGAGTTTTATCCCAATACCATTTAACGAAAAAAAAAAAAAAGATTATTTTCGTGTAAAGAAAGTTTTACACTAGCACTAGTTTACATTGCCAAATTCCTTGATTCTTTCACTAGTCTTTATTGTTACACATTTGCTGCCTTACTTTGTTAAAGAAGTCCAGTTATTGAACTGTTATTTAACTGGATAGTACTGCTAAAGCAGATGCACTGACCAGTGTTGATCAGGCTATTTGGGGTTATTTTGTAAATATTTTATTTAATAAGACAAAAATATTTATTTATTTATTAAAACTTTATGCACAAGTAAAAACTGTACAAAGGCGGACTTAATGCCTTGGGCATTTTCTACCAGTCTACCTCAGGGTGATGCAGAGACAATACATAGTAGGTGCAAAAATAACTTAGAAAATATTTATAACTAAAAAAAATAATAAGAATAAATACATACTTACATACTTACAACAAAAAAATAAAAATAAAAACATTATGAGAGTTAACAAGAAAACTCAATTCCGATTCTCAATTTCTCTTAATTCTGAGACGAATCTGCCAACTTCTTGCGTATCTAGGTACCGTCAAATGGGGTTACTTTGATACTACGGGGTTACTTTGATAACAACTTTAGGCTTATGAAAAACTTAATTTTATAATAACTACAACGCTATAATACAAAGAAACTATCAGTAGTGCCAAGTACTGATAGTTTATTTTTTAACTGGTGTTGTAGATATTATAAAATTAAGTTTTTCATAAGCCTAAAGTTGTTATCAAAGTAACCCCGTAGTATCAAAGTAACCCCATTTGACCGTATGTGTTCTCGAACTTTCACTTTAAATGAAATAAATACACACTCACACTTCACTTTAAATATTAACTATTTAACATTTTTTTTTCATCAGGATGGTATTGAAGATCTTGATCTAAGTACATTGCAGCGCTGTGAGATACTCAGTGCTAATAACATGACAAGCAGAATAGAACTAAGACTGAAGAACAGTGATGACAAGAAGGCCACATGCTTTGTTGAAGGAATATGGTAAGTTTAGCATTTCTCACCTCCACTACCTATTGCAACTGTAATGCCATTGACTTAGACTTAACTGACCAGACCCTGTCCTTCAAAGCACAAAATATGCAAACACTCGCAAAAAAGGCTCGGAAACTCATTTAAGTCGCGATACACTTACGAACCAGTGCTCCCAAAAATATTCGTATACCTACAGGTTTACGTCTCTCTATGCCAATCTGTCCTGCAATACTGTGTAAGTGTCTGGGGCAGCGCCGCCAAGACGTGCATGTTGTAGTTGGAACGGGCCCAGCGGGCCGTCCTCAAGGTGCTTCTGGGAAAGCAGCGGCGTTTTTCTATGCACGAACTGTACAAGGAATCTGGAGTTTTACGCGTACGACTACTGTTCATTCTAGCATCACAACTAAACCTAACAAAATTCAACAGTAATTGCTCTAGCTGCAGTAAGGGGGTAGGAAAATGGCTGAAAGAATCTCACTTCCAAAAACAAAAACCATCCTCGCGACCCGGTTTTTGTTGTTTTTACCCTTATGCGTCTTCAATGCCATAAAGTAAAACTTTTTACCATATCAAAAATCGACTCTGAGGCCAAAACTAAACTTAAAAAATGGCTGCTGGGCCGGACTTATGAGGAAACAGAAAGTTTACTTTGTTGCTTAAGAGGGCTATCAGCTATGGCTTAGATATGGCCACAATTTTTTTTTTTTAATTTTGTGGCCATAATCTAAACCATAATCACACATTTAAACTCCCAGTTTAGATGTGTGATTATTATGGTTTAGATACGGCCACAAAATTAAAAAAAAAATATGCCCGAGAATGTTTGATTATTTCTCTTGGGAGTGTTCTAAATAAATATCACATTTTTTCTTGTATTTGAGTGTGAGACTCTTCAAACACTCAAATACAAGAAACATAGTAATAGCCCTCTTAAGTTAATACCCACCACAATTGTCTGATAAAACACATAACTACTCACACACACGTACACCTCACATTTAATCACCTCAACTGTTTTTGTATGTTTATTCGATGTAATTTCTCTTTACTCACATAATTATGTATTAGCAAATTTAGAATTTTATTTTATTTTGAAATTATCAATAACAAATAACAATGTTGCGCTAGCAGATCCCATTAAATTGTTAACTTTGTGTAGTGTTTGTCACCAAGATACAGGCTGTTCCTAGTTTCTGTTCTGTTAGACTTACATCCCAGGTTACTTGTATATTTGTGAACCATGTGTAAGTATAATAAATGAATTTGAATTTCTGTACAGAATGAAAATATTTACTATTTTAAATAATGACTAAATTTAACACAGTTTCATATCTAAGCCAAAAAAATGAGTCCAAAAATACTGATGCAAATTTTGAAGGATGTAGGTACCATTGAGTTGCTTGTCATTAATTCTTCTCCATAGAAAATTATTTTACAATGAGCAATGGTCTTCTCTTTTGTAATTCTAAACTAAGTACCTAGATCCTATAAATGGAGCTATAAAAATAAATTATTGGATTTGTGACTGATTAAAATGATTGCAGGCTCGACAACCCCCTACTGACTGGCGATATAGTCAGCATACTTGCGTCACGGGACTCTTCCGGTCACTATAGCGTGACGAACACGTCAGGACTGCTAGTGTTGCGCCCAGATCACCTGGTGTCCAGTACTAGTGTTGTAGCTGGCGTGTTCTGTAAGCGTAAGGCTGTGCTTCAGGAACGGTGGAGAGGAATTGACTCTGCTAATATGGCTGTAAGTTGTTGTATTGTTTCTGTATGTTGTTATATTTATTTTTCGAGATAATAATCAGCCTATAATGTTCCCACTGCTGGGACACAGGCCTTCTCTCTGCAAGAGGGAATGGGCCATAATCCACCACGCGGGCACTGTGCGGGTAGATGTCACATGTCTTCGAATTTTAGGTTCTAGGATATGCCAGTTTCCTCACGATATGTTCCTTCACCGTTTTACGCGCTGACTTGCGTAATTTGATTTCCGCGTCGTGTGATTGCAGCTTTAACTAACTCTTACACTCACAGATCAGCATTTTTTTCGTGGGTTTAGTTGCTGATGGACTTCTTGCTCTAGCGAATGACGTCTCTAAGTGACAGAAGGAGCTTATTATTTATTTTATATTTGCCTTTATTGTATTTAATTTTTTTAGATGACAACAGGAATATTAATCCACGAGTTAGTACAAAAAGCTCTGACCCAAAATATCTCATCAATAGGACAACTGCGTTCAGTCACTGACAGTATAATAAAGGAGTCTGTGGGAAGAATGTATGACGCTGGGCTGAGTGAGGAGGAAGCGCGTACTAATATATACAAATATCTACCACCACTTGCTGATTTTATGAATACTTATGTCGCAGATAAACCACCTACAGTTGCGGTAATTTTTATATCCGTTATTTATTATTGTTTTGAAATTGACGTTGGATATTTTTTTGTTAACTGTTATACCAAACGCCCATGTTAGTGGCCGGCGGCGCGGTCATAAAAAGTTGGAACGAGACGACACGAGACTCGGCATAGAGTTTATGGGAACTCTGCACTACATATTCTCCGTCTTACTCGCTCGCTTTATGACTTTGTATTGCCCTCTCTCATATGTGCATTATCATGTTTTTTTTGTTTCCAGAATGTTAAAATAGACAAAAACAACTGGTCAGGACATATTGATAAAATACTAGATATTGAAGAGAACTTATGCTGCCCTAAACTGGGGTTAAAGGGCAAAATCGATGCTACTGTACAAGTCACAATTCATGAGAGAAATGGTAAGAAAGAACATGTCTCGCGTTAATATACCACGCACGGTTGGCGCAGTGGTTAAGCGATTGACTGCTGCGCTGCGTGTCGCGGGTTCGATTCCCGCACGGAACAAATATTTGTATGATCTACAAGTAGTTGTTCCGGGTCTGGCTGTTTGTGTATGTGAATTTAAATGTTTGTAAACGCACCCACAATACAGGAGAAATTCCTAGTGAGGAGAAACGCTTAAAAAAAAAACCACATGGAATTTTTTGAAAATGTTTGTCTTTGCAAAGAGTGGTCTTGTTCACTCTGTGCATCAGTTCATAAATATGGGCGTCAGATACATGCGTGTCAGTTTTTGTCTTAAAAAACTACATGTGCATTCTGGTTAAAGACATTTATTTCTCATAAAGAAATTTACATTTCACTTACATGAGAACAAATTTGAACAAAGACTAATCATAGTCCTTCAACACTCGGACACAATTAAGCTGACGTATTTTACTAATTTATAATAACAGCAAAACAAAATTATAGTAACATTAGTGTGAGCAGTATTACTAATTATTTAGGTTCGTGGGTACTCGCAAAAATTCAACACTGCCACTATGGGTAACTACCCTGCCTTGAGATAAAGAGTGCGGTCCCGCTGTCACAATGTAGATACATCAGTCAGTAATACAACTTTTGTTTACAGCTGATATTTTCGTTTTTTTTTTATTTTTTGTTTTTAATTTTTTTATTTGTTTTATGCTAAGTTGGTAGCATTAATCGTTTATGGTTAAATAATACTGATATTTTGAAAAACATATTTTTTTAGTTTGGTTTTAAAAATGTTGATCGAAATCGCATCCTTTATCTCATCTGGTAATTTATTGTAAAGTTGCACTCCCTCGTAAACCAGTGATCTTGTACCTTGAGTGGTTCGTATTCGAGGAAGTATTATGTGATCTTTTCTACGACTGCTACGATTATGCAATTGATGTGTTTTGGTGAATGAAATTTGTGTATGTATGGTTTTATTAAGTATTTTTTGAATGAGTATGCAGTTGCAGTATACATGAAGTTGTTTGATGTTCAAGAGTTTCGTGTCTTTGTATATTTTAACTGTAGGTGTTAGGTAATCGTAATGAAAAAGCATTTTAATAATTTTGTTTTGTGCAATTTGTAAGTCTTTTAAGTTTGTTTTAGGTGCGTTGCCCCAGATTTCGATTAGGTACAGTACGTGTGGCTTTACCAAAGAGTTGTATATTGTCTGGCGTACACTATATGGCAGACAGTGTACAATGTTTCGTAGTGAGCCTAATAAAGATGTAATCTTGGATCTGATGTAGTCAATTTGAACCTTCCAATTTAGATGGCAGTCTAGTCTTAAACCAAGGTATTTCTCGTGTTGTTTGAGTTCGAGTATTTGGCTTTCAATTGTAAGAGGTGGATGAGGTGGTATTTTCTTATTTTTGGCTTTAAATAATAATAGGACGTAACTAGTCTTGGATGCATTGATTGTTAGAAGATTCTGTTGAAACCAGATGAACAATGAGTTTATGTCTTCTTGGGCTTGATTTATCATGTCACCTATGGAATTACCAAAGTAAAAAAGGCAGGTATCGTCCGCATATAACGAGATATGTCCATGTATTGGAACCTTGTGGATGGAGTTTATATATATTAAGAAGAATAGTGGACCCAACAGTGATCCCTGGGGAACGCCAAACGTGATATTGTGCGGTTTACTTTGGTAATCACCAACTTTTACCACTTGAAGCCTGTTATTCAAATATGATTCGAACATTTTATACGCTACACCTGACACGCCTATTTCTTTTAGCTTTTGTAGTAGTATAGGGTGGCTAACTGTATCAAAAGCCTTTTTAAGGTCGATGAATAAGCCTAGCGCCATGTTTTTTTGATCAATGTTCATTTGTATTTTTGTAATTAGATCTGTAGTAGCTGACAGGGTGTTAGAGTGTGTTCGAAAACCATATTGCCTTTCAAAGAGGAAATTTATTGAGGTGAGGTGTTCATCTAATCGTGTATAAAGGACTCTTTCAAATATTTTAGAGACAATCGGAAGGACTGAGATAGGTCTATAGTTGTTAGGATCCGTTTTGACACCAGATTTGTGGATTGGAGTAACTTTGGCTACCTTTAATTGATCTGGAAAGTTTCCACTGGCGAGATGAATGTTTATACAGTCGGTCAATTTGTTCACGATTAAGTCACATACGCACTTGACGACTTTCGTAGTTATACCGTCGATACCGGCACTGCAGTTCGGATCAAGGTTTTTGATTATTTTGGATACTTCGCTGGCTTGGCATGGTGTGAAGTTTGTGAGTTCTCTGTTATATGGTAGAGAATCTGGCGCTGTTACAGTTTTGTGTTGTTGTGGTTGTGTAGGAATGAGGTTGGCTAAGGTGGAACCAATCGTAGAAAAGAAGTGGTTGAATGTCTCACAAACCTCGTTGCCATTGGTTATGGGTCCAGATTCAGTTAGAAGTTTAGGGGGAGTGCACTGTGACTTGATTTTATTATTTGACAATGTATTTATTAATTTCCACATCTTTTTAGGGTTTGCAGTATGTTTCATAAATGCCTCATGGTAGTACCTCTTCTTAGTGTTCCTAATTGTTTCAGCTGTAATATTTCTTTCAATTTTAAAACTTTCCATTAGATCTTCATTACTTGGCTCTTGCTTCAATCGATGCCAGATTTCATTTCTTCTCGTAATTTTTTTTGTTATTTCTCCACATATCCAATCTTGGCGCGGAGGGTTTAAGATTTTGGTTTTAACCGTTGTGCTACTATGAATGCCACACTTTAGATACTTCTCAAAGTTCTCGTAGGTGTTGTCAATTGACGAGTATTCTGCGAGTGCGATGTTTTCGTGTAGTTTTTCATAGTCTATCGCTTCGTATTTTACACGCTTCTTTGGAGGTCTCTTATATTTTTTTATACTTAGATAAATTTGCTTGTGGTCAGACATAGGCGAGTCAATAATGACCATATGAAAGCTTTTGTCCTTAAGGTTAGTGCATACGTGATCAAGGATGGTCTTTGTGGAAGCAGTCTCACGCGTGCTGTAGTCTTCATGGATATTATTAAGAAAACCGTATCCAGACTCTTTCATAGTATCCCGGTAGTATTTAGTCTTCGGATTTTTAGTCAGGAGGTCGATGTTAAAATCACCGAAAACAATAGATCGGGGTTTCTTAATTAGCTGCGATGAATATACTTCAAGGAAGTCTTTTGTGTTATTGTTTCCTGGATTGTAGACAGCTCCTATGTTTAATGCGTGTTTCTCGAGACATATCCATAGGTAGTTGATTCCTCCGGCGTATGCTTCATCAACTTTGCTGTGGTTAAGACTATTGTGTACATAAATGGAGACACCACCACCCCTGGAGTCTGTTCTGACATTATAATAGTGGGTATAATTAGGTATTTGGAACTGATCGGCGTCTTCACTGGATTTGAACCATGTCTCAGTTAATATTATGATATGGGTAGTGTATTTGATCGATGCTATTATGCATTGCAGTTCGTCGAATTTTCCTTGTCTTTTTATGCTTCTTACGTTTGCGTAGAAGAATGTTAGGGTCGATTTAAAAGATGGCAGGTCTTGGTAAGTATGACAGAGCTGGTAGGTAATTGAATCATCTGAGTTAGTTAGGATGTTTGGTGGATTTGGCGGCATTAGTTTTTTGGCTGAGTCTGTACGATCTTTGGGATGCCTTTAATGTATTTAATAATTAGATTCTCTTCACCATTTTCCTTACGACGGTTTAGTTCTTGGCTGAGCTCTTTCATTATTGCCTTTTGGGTGGGGGTCTGGTCCGAGTACACTTTAATGTTTTCCGGCAGTTTAGTTTTATTTCGCAGTATTGTCTTCGCGTCTTCGGATGATCCAAAACAAATCTTCAGTGGGCGGTATTTCTCTATGGTATATTTTCCAAGACGTATTGTTTTTATTATTTTGACATGTTCGGTCGGTGCATTTTGTAGAATGTTTTGGGCCGAACTCATGTCCTCAGCCTGGCGTGCGGCCTTATCAGTTATTGTTGGTTCAGGTAGGCCGGCGATTATTATGTTTTCGCTTCTATTCGTCCGTTCCTGCAGTTCATTAATAACTTTTTCATTGGCGAAATCACAGTTTTGTGTATTTGAAAGTGTATCTGAATATGGCAGTGTATATTTCAGTTCACTAATTTGAGTTTCAAGGTTAGATATCTTCAGTTCTGCAGAGAGGTTATTTTTCTTCAGTTCTGAAATTTCAGCTTTCATGTTGTTATGTTCAGCTAACATCTCTGCAGTTGAATTCTTTATATCATTGACCTGGTCTTTCATTGAAGAGATATCATCGCGCACTGGCTTCAAGTTTGTCTCCAGTGATGCGATCATTTCATCTCGAAGTTTATTTATGGCAGTTAATATGTCACAGCATTCTCTTTGTTTTCTCTTCCGATATGTGATACGATTATCTGTTTCATCTCCACTAGTTTTTGAAAAATCTGATTGTGAACCACTTTGACCTACTGTTATGTTCGTGGATTGTGGCGAGCGTCGAACACTCATAATGAGTTGGCTGGTTTTAAGTACGCGTGAGAAGAGGTTAAAAAATGCAACTATCTCTTTTACCCGAGGTGGAGCGGGGGGCGCGCGCGCCGCTTTGACGCTCTGCTACTCGTTGATGTGTATTGATAGATGGTCGTAACTTAATCACTTTTTGACACCACTTTCGTTCTTGTACTGCAAGTTTTATGACTTATTATTGGGTATTGGGTTTATCTTTTTTTTGCAAGTTAATCAGAAACACGTCCGCACTGTCCGAGAGCCGAAGCTTTCTTAACGGCTATGTGCTGATCTACATAATATATATTATTGTATCATTTATAAAATAATCTTGTTGCTGCAGGTCGTCAAAAAGCAGTGGTTCCTCTAGAACTGAAGAGTGGCAAGGCATCTATGTCAGCGGAGCACCGCGGTCAACTAGTACTGTATGGTATGATGCTCAATGTGCAAAACAGCGAAGACCCGACGCAAGCGGCACAGCGCGGTCTACTGCTGTACTTGAAGTAAGTAATCCACAACTATAAAAACCAAAAATAATTTTACTACACCATTTTTTTTTGTAAAATTGCTCCTCAGCATCCGAACAGAACGACAGACGGACGGACGGATGGATAGATTTAGGTAATAGGTAAAACAGGCTGGTGTCCGCAACTCCACGTCAATGCGCGTATTTTGCGTACGGGTGGAAAATCGATTATTCGATCCACCCCAGCTCCTCGAGGAAGGCCGGCAACGCCTTGGTGTTAATGACAGTCTCACGTAGGGTACCTGGGATACCGAAGTACTTTGCCCTGTATGTGGCGACCACTGGGTAGTTTAGAAGAACATGAGCTGCTGTCTCGTCGTCCTCCGTGCAGGCCCTGCACAGCGGACTACTGTCTGTGACTCCTATGACAAAGAGGTGTTTATTAAATGACCCGTGGCCAGTTAAAGCTACTGTAATTACAGCAGCTGTTGTTTATTTAGTCGGAGAACATGTTTCGTGAGGCGGCCATCGATTGTAGGGAGTGCTTCCCTAGCCTGCCTGCACTCACCTAGGTCCGGTCATAGTTTGTGATGTTCCCTGTCCCTGGTCCCTGGTCCTTACCAGAGTGCATAAGTACCCAAGGGGGAACGGCGCGATGGGTTCAGGTCCCACTAGTGCCACGCTCGACCCCCTTCTGGCAAGTTCGTCGGCTGCATCGTTACCTGATGATGGATAGACTTGCCATTCATTCAGCCCGTCGAAGTAACTGAAGCCTGAGACCACAAAAGTAGTTCAGCGTAGTACTTAATTATTACGACCAACAGTGAATTGGCCTTCTCCCAGCTCCATGCACAGTCAACCTCATAATAGCTTTAACACACTAATAAAATGTCACTTGCATCGTAAAACGACAAGGTCTATTTATCTATGTGACAATTAGATGGTTTCGACCTTAGTGAAGTTTAAATTTACTGGGAATTGTTGTCAAATATCCTGCAGATTTGGTAGCGTCGTGTGATGGGTTGTTGGGCTCCCTAAAATAGGGTTCAGATACACGATGACCGATGCATACATGTCGTCTGTTGGGACAGCTCAACTCAAAGCCGCAATGGCTCTCCTTTCAAAAGGCCCTTTCAGACATGGCCCTGCATTGTTAGACTTACATAAAATCCTAATAATATAATGTTTGGACTTTAAAAGAGACCATGATCTCAAAGTTGGTTTCGGCATTTTGTCTCAGGGATCAGTCAGCTAGGAAAGGCGCCCGCCATCTAGTTTTTAAATATTGACCAACAGAATATTGACGTGTAAAAGTGTCTACTTACTGAAAAAAACATTTCGTTTCAAAAGTGATAAAACAATTATGGAGTCGACTATACTAACGGCCATAACAAGAAGTGAATTGCCATAGCCTATATATTCATAGCACTTGGCTTAAAATACATCTTCTTTTGTGCAGGGATCGCGTAGACTTGCGAGAAGTAAGCTGTGGCTATCCGGAGCGTCGCGACCTGGTCATGCTACGTAATCAGCTTGTGCAGTATCTTACCAAGTCGCCTGAGGATATTGACCCAGGTATCTTTTTTTAATATTATTATGAAAAAAAAAAAAAAAAAAAAAAAAAAAATGAAAAATGTAAAATGTAAAAGAGTGTCCTTGGAATTTCTTGCCCGTTTTTCTCCATAGAGACCTACGTTTTGGAATGGGCAACTAGCTTCAACTTTCTGACTAACTAACTGACGCTTTGACAGTTCAAAAGTGCCTGTAATTGTTTTAATTGAAATAAATGCTTTGAGTTTTATGTCTATATATTCAGGTAATGTTTTGACATCATTTTTGGTTGGTGAAGACTTGCCTTATTGTGTATGAAAAAAGCTGCACAAATAAAATAAAAAAGTTTGATGTTGGTCTCTCAAGCATTGACAATAAACTTTGATCTTTTAGAGGTTAGCAATATGGTGTAAATTGTCTTGTGCTCGTCATTAATATCACGCACCGCGGGAATCCTTTAGACGTCTTGTATTTCATTTATTCAGAGACTCTGGTGGACATCGAAGACGCGTCTGTAATGTTACAACAGAAGCTCCCAGAACCTGTGGATCATCATAATGCCTGCGCGAAATGTCCTTACCTCACTCTGTGCTCGCTGCATCTATGGTAAGAAAATGACAATTCAGAATGATTAATTCTACCTATTGAATAGCATATAATTATTTGAATTGATTTGTTAAAAGAAATCACAATAATGGCTCCATGATGAATTGATGATGTATGATGCAGAAATGCAGATGACTTTTTATGAGATTGAATAATAAACCTTATAATCAATGTTTTAGGTAACTAGCTCACGCGAGCGCTCAGTAGAACGCCTTTTTCAAGTCTGCATCGATGTCCATATAACTTTGCACTCTAAGTTGCTTTTCATAAGGACTATTATTAGAAAATACTTAGTTTTTCGCTCTTTAGTGAGCATGAAGACTTAAATTTATTCTTTTCAATTATCCCAGGCATACGAACGGTCCAAGCGTGACTGAATCGCATCCTCTATCTAAACTGCGTACGGAAGCAATTGGGCACCTCTCACCAAAACATATACAGTACTTCCTGCATTGGACGGCGTTGCTGAAGATGGAAGAGAGAGGCCAGATGGTGTCGTCTCCCCTACATGCGCTGTGGACTGATAGTGTTGAAAAGAGGTGAGAACCTTTTCTCAATTATGTTGGGGTCGGCTTCCAGTCAAACAAACCGGATGAAGCTGAATACCAGTATCTTACATGGAGTGACTGCCTATCTGACCTCCATAACCCAGTTACTGGGTATTACAATACCCCTTGGTAAGACTGGTTGTTAAACGGGCTTCTGACGACCCGTAACGAAGGTCACAGATCCACGAATGACAGCCAGGACCAACGGCTTAACGTGCTTTGGCGAGTCACGGAGGGGTTGGGTATGTAAAGATGGTCACCCATCCATGGATCAATCGCGGCAAGCGTTGCTTAACCTGTTCGATCGACCCGTGCGGCTCTCATTACTTGGTCACAAGCCTTTCTGGATACAGCAGGTACCATACATCTTTTTCTTTCTTTTTTTTCTTTTAAAAAAACGTTGCCCCACACTAGGAATTTCTCCTGTATCGTGGGTGCGTTTACAAACATTTAAACTCACATACACAAACAGCCAGACCCGGAACAACTACTTGCAGGTCATACAAATATTTCTTCCGTGCGGGGATCGAACCCGCGACACGTAACGCAGCAGTCAATCGCTTAACCACTGCGCCAACCGTGCCGTCACATATTAGGGGTTAAAGTATGAAATTGCCGGTTTGTACTGACACATTTAAATTCGTTTTTTTTTTTTATTATCATATTTATTTAATCAAAATAATTACCATTATAATCTATACATTGCTGCCATCTAATAGGAAGGTCATTTATGCCTTTGCGATAGAACTCTCGTGATCTAGATTCGACAAACTGTGTGAAAGCATTTTGTACTGCCTCCTGAGAAGAAAACTTTTTATCACGTAGAAAATTGTCCAAATCACGAAAAAAATTATAGTCCGTTGGAGCAAGGTCTGGCGAATACGGAGGGTGACGAATGGTTTCTAATTGCAGTTCCTGTAGACTTAAAACGGTTTCTCGTGCTGTATGAGGTCTCGCGTTATTATGGAGCAATAATGGTGAAGATCGATTCATGAGTCGGGGCTGTTTCACTGCCAGTTTTGCTATCATTGTTCGGAGTTCGGCACAGTAGACATCTGCCGTTATTGCTTGACCAGATCGGAGAAAGCTATAGTGAATAACACCATGCTGAGACCACCAAACAGTTACCATTACCTTTTTATTGGTAAGCTTTGCTTTAGGACACTGTTGCGGCGTTTGACCTGGGGTCAGCCATTGCATTTTTCGCTTACGGTTATCGTAAAGAATCCACTTTTCATCACATGTCACAATTCGATCCAATATTCCTTCATTTCTGTATCGATTCAACAAGGCAACACACGTTTCAACACGCGTTTCTTTCTGCAGATCAGTCTAATCATGAGGCACCCATTTCTCATATTTTTTTATTTGCAAATGAGTCAATATTGTTGGTAAGGTAACGTTAAACCATGCCGCTAATTCCTGGGCAGTTTGGCTCCACCATCTCTTTCAATTCATTGTTATTAACCTGTGTGGGCGGTCTTCCACGTGTTTCGGTCTTCAAATCAAAGTTTCCATCACGAAAGCGTTTAAATACTTAATACAAATTTAAAATAAAAATATAAGAACTTCATAGGTACCATGTGAAAAAAGTTTAACTCAAAAATCTCAAACCATGAAGGTTCTATGTCAATTCGAAGTACGGCAATTTCATACTTACACCCCTATTATTTTAATTTTATAAAAAAAATAGATGAAAAGAGGTGAGATACGTGCTACGTTAAGAGCGTTGGTTCGATTTAGCCCAAGTCAAAATGTACACGATCTATCGAACGGCGTACGCGCTGCGGCACACTACAATAGTACAATGGTTTCTCTGTGTGCATGAGCGCTAAACAGCTAGCACGAATAATTTTGATACTTTTATTTATTTAGGATGTATTATAAGATTTTATTTTTTGGATCGAACTGTTGTAATAAATTAAAACAAGCTAACTTTAGAGTAAGTATTTAATTTTAAAATCGCACATCTCTAATAAAATTGTCATTGACAGACTTTTTCTTGGGTCGATCATCTCAGGCAATAGACATTTATCGTAGAATTCCAATAACTTGGATTCCATTTTTGTTTTCCAAAAGCCGTCGTCTCGAGTAATTTTTGTGGTCTTCACAGTGAATTCCTGTCCTGTCCACACCGCAAACAACAAACATTTTTTAGACTGAAAAAAAAATTAAATGCATTTCTATCAATGACTAAACGTAATTAATCTACGTAATACGCACAGTCAACCAAACGTCAGTCGTTACACTTGAACTATAATCACACATCGGACACTTCATACAACGCTCGTAAAATATTATTTATAACATCTATTACTACTACTTAATCAAATACACATCAAGTACACGTGCAAATGTGTGCGTGAACTCTAATAGGGTAGGTTGTCGTGCGTAGCGTTTTTAATTAATGTAATTAGCGTAACTAATAGTTATCTACTATGTTACTACACTATGAACATGGGGGGGAACAACACAACACCCATGATGAAAAAACCGAAAGTTTTCCTCGGCGCCTTCTTGGATTTTCATATTGACGTCATTTTCGTAATCAACGGCCCCAAGAACCATGAAAACGACACCCATGATGAAAAAACCGATTTTTTTTCTCGGCGCCATCTTGTATTTTCAATTTGACCACATTTTCGTTATCAGCGACCCCAAAAACCAAGAAAACGATACCCATGATGAAAACACCGAAAATTTTCGTCGGCGCCATCTTGGATTTTCAATTTGACCACATTTTCGGTATCAGCGACCCCGAAAACCATGAAAGCGACACTCATAACGGAAAATCCAAAAAAAAAACCACCTTCAAGTACATAAAAATAACAGGCGTGATGTTATGGTTACTCTACTGAGTAAACCTCGGTGGCCATGTCACGCAAAAGTCCATGCGCGCATTTGTCTTTTCGCGCAAGTGTCCTTCGCGCCATCAACTGCACATAATAATCTGTGGTACAGGCGCTTTTGACTAGTCGAAAATAAGTACATTTCACGCGGTTGAAAGTCGCGGGTAAAAGCTAATATAACATAACCAACCTTTTAGCTCTTGCCTTAGTCATACTTTCAAAATTTTTCCATTTTCTCTTTCTTATAGTTCTCTTTGATTTATTTCCCATTCCGTCTGAAACATAATTTTGTTGTCACTATCAAATAAATTCGGTTATATGTAGTAAGGAAGTACTTACGATCACACAATATTGCTCGTCATCAAAAATAAAATAATTTACTTACCAAAGTATTAAGATTTGACGATCACACTTTACGTTTGCTATCCGTGTACGCACGACAAAGGTCAACAGGGGTCAGGGAGACCGCCCAGCGACGTGTCCGCTCTCTGGAAAGGCTCACTGCCGACTGATTTGAATCGGTTCGTACGCAGAGCTTTATAGTAGATTTAAAATATTTATAGAAAAATAATAGAGTTATTTTGGTTGATTTTTTTTGGTGTAAATTATAAAGAAGACATTCTTCTATTATAAATAAGTATAAATTATATTAAATTAAGTAAGGAAGATGGTGAAAATAATCATTTTATCGACTGCAATTTCTAAAAAAATCATATTCTTTGGATTTTTATTTCTTAAGATATGAGTCTAAAATAAAAAATCCTTCTAATTACAAATTTTGTTAAGGATATTTCCAGTTAGATAAACAATTTTGTTTGTTAGATCTATCAGTAATTTCAGATATTACTAGCTTCGAAATTGACACTGAAAGTGAAATCAAGTAAACCTCTGTTCAGTTATCTTGATGGTATTCACAAATGTTGTATTAATCGAAAAAACCTCTTAATTAGAAAAACAGACAACAATATTTCCTAAAGTTATTAGTATTTCTTATGTTTGTAAGATTAGTGGTTGTTGGACAATCTGGTTTGAAAAATCACGTTTTTAAGCCAAGCAGCGCACGGACCGAGTAAACGCTCTTAAGCATTACTAAAAGCTAAGGGTTAAAGTTTTATTTCTTTTATGCAGTTTCCGTAATTTTAAGCTTCACTATAGCCAACTTTTGATCTAGTACCGATGATAACAGTACAATTTAAGCATTTTTTTATATGAAGTCGTGTATTGGCTTAATTGGCTAAGTTGGCTTAATAAAAAATGTATGTTTGATTATATTTCAGAGAAAAGCGTGGCACATGTGCAGCCAACTTAAAATTAACAGCAGTAACATATTTGGAAGACAGATACTTACACATCTTTCATCGCAATGCTGAGGGCAAAGGTAAAAACATACAGGGTGGCTGATGGGACATGATGCGCAAACTTTAACCATGAACTCAGCACTTGATTCTAGATCCCCCTTTTTTTTTAGGGTGGGAAATCATCAAATAACTTCTCCCGCTCTGGGCGGGGCAGGAGGGTGTGTCAGACTCTTACTGAATAAAACCCGCCCATGTTCCTTCAGTTGCCTGTGCCAGGGGCCACGGTAACCCTTTCGGACTTTCCCGCAACCCTGGCAGTCATCGGCCTTATCTGACCCCGTCATTGTTGCTGACATCTCTTTGAGGTGCGCGTGGAACACAACGCGCCGTCGACCCGGGACTGGTCCTTATCGGACGGCGAGCTACCCATTGCTCGCCGTCCGCAAGCCTGCGCCTACGGTGGCCGGGAAACGGCTTGGGATTCCCGACGCCCAGGGTGTTTCCTGCGGCAACTAGGGGCGTGAGGGCGCGAATTTTGCCTCTCCCTCACGCGCTCCGCCTCCTCCTTCGCAAACATTACTGTTTCGCAAAAGGAGGTGACGGCTTCCCATGGCCTGTACCAGGGCTGGACGCGAAAGATGGCCACCGCCAATCGCCTGCACGAGATTCTTGACCTCCCAGCGTAGACATTTTTGGTCAGTTATAAAAAAAATCTGCTGTTTCATAGACAAGTGCAATACCTACGCGGTAAAAATTTATGGAACAGCAATTTTTTTTTTTTAATAACCGACGACAACTTTCTACGCTAGTGGGTCTAGAATCATGTGCTTAATCCATGGCTAACCGGTTCCGCGTTGACGTCCGTGCTATCCTGGGGCCGCACTATGACCTGTTAACGCCATCATGATTCCGTTGAGAAAAAGAGATAGTGCTATCGGTCATGTATAGCTCCGTCTCACTTCCACGCTGGAACAATGATGGAATTAACACGTCATAGTACGGCCCCTGTACATTAGAATAGTAAAATACCATTACAGACGAGAATTTTTCGTTAGTTACGGACTCAGATGAAGCTTTAAATCGGCTTGCCATCTCTCGCTGGGTTCAAAATATAATTTCATTTAAAGCTATAAACTTTTTTTCGTCATATATTTTTAGGTAATAACATCGATGTGAAGGTAACCAAAGGTCCACAAGAGGGTGAATTTTCAATAGTCAGCATAGAGAATCGACCGTGGATCGCCGCAGGAGTCGTTACCGTTGCAAATTCTAAAGAGATACACATATTCCTTGAGAGGTACGAAAATAATACCAACCAATCATAGAAGTCGTCAATTGTTTTATAACTTAAGTTATTTTCCGTCAGGTATAACTAAATTGCCTTACATTTCTCTTCTTAAACATTAATTCTTCCAGGGATGTGGGTAGTCGTTTGAAGAAGGACACTGTATACCACATAGACACATACGAATCTTATGCGACCACGGTACAGAATCTGACCAACTTGGGAGTCCTAATGGAAGACAGCGACAGATCCGAGAGACTTCGAAAGTAGGTACACCTTGTCCCAAAGTTCTTACACACAGAGATTAAACACAGAGTAACCGCAAACATAACTTGCATAATCTCAAAACTGCCATTATAATGATTGATTTTGACAATAGCTATGTCTGACAAATGTATGTACTAACACTAGTGTTTAAGCTGTTTGTACTTACTCACACATCGGATTCTATGATCATTATCAGTAACTCGTGTGTATTTTCTGTCCTATTAAAGCTACAAAAATATTTTAAAGAAAGTCTTCATTTTAAGTGTTGTTTAGTTTATTTCTAAAATAACACCAAGTTTTTCGCTATATTTAAAACTTTCATTGTATTTGCAGGTTAATAATAGACAAGGAACTACCTCAATTCGAACCCAAATTACCTCGCGACGTGGGCCGGCTCGGTACCCGTCTCATGAAATCCCTCAATATACAGCAACAGCGCGCCGTGCTCAAGACTCTGGCTGCTAGGGACTACGCGCTCATGTGCGGACTGCCGGGCACTGGTAAATTTAAATTTAATTTATAGGTGAAGCTTCACAACTTTTAATTTGATAGTGGGCAGCGAAAAAACTGTATTGATCTCAGCAAATCACCTAATATTCCAACTAACAATAATAAAATCTTGATCTCTCGCGGATTCTCTGACGGATCTTGACCCTTACAATATCATTGTCGAGGCGTAACTTTGACGTAAATCAGAACTTAATACGGTATTGACAAGTGTCATACTCCTTGCAGGTAAAACGCAGACAATAAGCGTGCTCATACAAATGTTGGTCGGCTTGAAGCAACGCGTCCTCGTCACTGCGCACACGCATTCCGCCGTTGATACAGTTCTTAGCAGGTAAGCAAATGTTTGTACTTATCACCTACTTTAATAATTGTCTTTTTTTTTCTGGACAACTCTTAATGATATTGAAGTCTCTTATTTCATTAATTCGCTCCCATTTTCCTATCGGCTTCCATTTTTTAGCTTACCGTACGTGTTGGGTAACTGAAAGTACAGTAAGCAAATGCTTCATAAATAAATAATAATTATTATTATTATTGAATAAGCTGTAGCCTTCAGTACTCAAAAAAAAAAAAACACGTTTGAAAAAAAGTTACGAGTACTTCGAGTTCAAGTATCAGTGAATTCAAGCAAAAGGTTACTGCCATTTCTAAGCTTGAAAAGCAAGTCATAAGCAAGCATCAGGCCGCGTCCTAACCAACCGCGAATATGCAATCGTCGCGTTCATAATGATGTCACTTTTTGTTCGGTGAATCAGAACGCGTGGTCGCGCCGACAGAGGGCGCCTTCCGGTTTTCTGAACAAAAAGTGACATATGAAGGGGACGTTCGCTTTTGGTTAGGACGCAGGGTTACACGTTTTATTCTACGATCCTATGTGTGAAACTCGATCGTCAGGTTACCAGAATCGTTGCGTATATTGCGTCTGGGCGCTTCGGCTCGCATTGCTCCCGCGCTGCAGAAGCGAAGCGAACAGACACTGACCAAGGACTGCGACACGCCTGAGAAACTCGCTGCACTATATGACTCTATGGTAAATATGATTTTGATAAAGATAAAAGCCTCGATAATATTGCATTGTTTCTTAATATAAATAAATTCAAAGGTTTAATTCCATTTTGAAAAAGACACTTTAACAGAAAATCAATATTGCACCGTTGACCGCCAGGTTTGTGCTATGACAGAACTTTCCATTTTGAGCAGAATTATGAATCTATTCTAACGTCCAGCAAATTTAAAGTATTTAAAAACCTTATTTATTTATTTAACCATTTATGTACACACATATATAAACAGACAAGAAGAAAATAACAGAAAAATAAGTACAAAGGTGATGCTTATTTCTAATGAAATCTCTTCCGGCATACCTGCGATAGGATAGTAGATTTAGAGATGTAGGCAGCGTGTGTAAGAGTAAAAGAGAAAATATAATACATAAAATCAAAAACAATTCACTTAATAAAATAAAACAAATAACATGAGAATATACATACATACATACTTCTAAAATAAATAACACTAGAATATTAATATACAGTGTCCAGTAAATAGCACGACATACTGCAGGGGGTAATAGCTTGGGTCAGTACCTACCAAAACAACACAATGATGCCGATTCCCTTGTTTACAAACTAAACCAAATTTAACTTCAGTGCATCTTTTTCTTTCTATTTCATTAAGAAAAGGACAGAAGATAAATTTTAGTTTAGTCCTGTCAAATTAATCAGCGCCTGACACTACTCCGTACAAGTTTAGACGTGATTAAAAAGTTGACAACTAAAATTACATCAAATAACGTCAGGTGCTGACTAATTTGACAGGACTAAACTAATATTTATCTTCTGTCCTTTTCATAATGAAATTGAAAGAAAAAGATGCACTCAACTTAAATTTAGTTTAGTTTGTGAGCAAGGGAATCGGCACCAATATATGTTTAGCAAAATCTTACGGATGTTTTTTCACCGCTGTAGGTTAAACGATAAGAAACTACTTCTTTGAAAATTTTAACAAAAAATTTTTTTCTTGAAAACATTCTTGTTTTGATAGAAAAAAGACTTATCAATGAGTAAAGTAACTATTCAAGAATAATTTGATGTAAAAATAATACTAGAAAAGGATTTTTTTGATTGCGACATGCTTAAAAATCTGTTTCAAGGTAGAGATTTTTAGATATACATATCTGTAAGATTTTGCTGAACATATATTGTGTTGTTTTGGTAGGTATTGACCCAAGCTATCACCCCCTGCAGTATGTCGTGCTATTTACTGGACACCCTGTATACGCAACTATGACGAAGTGGAAAGATAGTGTTCTTTCACTCTTCTTTTAAATACTGCAAGCAATAAACAATTAGTTACTGCAGTATTTGGGCTATAGGATGATTGTATTTGCAGGACGTCGTAGGAGTGACATGTTTGGGAGCCACGCACGCGATGCTTTCGCGAACTACTTTCGATCTCTGCGTAGTTGACGAGGCTACAC
This sequence comes from Brachylomia viminalis, assembly GCA_937001585.2. Lineage (NCBI taxonomy): Eukaryota > Metazoa > Arthropoda > Insecta > Lepidoptera > Noctuidae > Brachylomia > Brachylomia viminalis. Next base: position 10,459,187 of record OW443314.2, read on the forward strand.
AGGTAAAAAAATTACTTTAAATAAAATACAGAAAAAGCATATGTTTTCAGTACGAGGAAAATAAACTGCCGTCTCACAAACAAAAACAGGCTACACACATACACAAATGATAAAAGGAATTATATGTAAGCTTGGTTATTTTTGGCTTGACAAAAGTTCTTTGATTTACATTTTATTTCAATTGAAAATGGAACTAAATTCTACAAAGCTTAGGTCTATAATCCTGAAGCATATAAATTGGTTATATTGCAGGTGTTACAGAGTACTGTATTGCGTCCATTATTCGCAGCGAAGAGGTTCGTTTTAGTGGGAGATCCAGAACAGTTGCCGCCCGTAGTCAGGAGTCGAGCAGCAAGGTACCACTTTAGTTTATAATCGGTACATAATTGTAATTATTCATTCTAAGGGAATCTAGGACTAAATCGAATCTAACCACTGCAGGTCAAAGGTCTCCCTTTTCCACACAATTCTGTCTTTCGGTAGGAGTCAAGCTCGTCCCGTCTTCTTCGCCTTGGCCTGCCGCGACGTCGCTCGTCTTGCGTTTAGTGGGACTAAAGTTATTAATAAAAGACTTTCGTGGGTAATGGTTTTATCATTGAAACCTACAATCGTGAGGATACTGCGTTGGATTCGTGGGCCACTACTAACCTTGTTTAAAAGTCATCACAAAATGAGTCCAACCATGATACATAAGCTGCTCCTCACGTGTAGTTACGTACATAAGATAGTAGACCTCGTAATTGCTTTACCACTTTTGACAATAATTCCCAGTAAATTGAAAAAATATATATATTCCTGAACTCGCAACTAACTTTTTTTTTTACGAAAACAAGTTTTTAATGTTATAATATATAATACAACTTTAAAATACAATCACGACCCCTGTACCGTTGCATGCTCCTATAAGCACAATGTTTTGCGTGCGTTACGTTGGCACTGCCGTAAACGGCGATTTTTCACACCAAAAATAAAATTCGTTTCCCAGCAATTCTTTTTATGCAATGTTACTTAGTTTGATGTACAGAATGCGAAGTTGACGGCTATGTGATGGGTCTTTTTACATCATCTATGTATGTTCAGCTTCAATAAGATTAAAAAGTCACACGTTTTATTTGTATTCCAGACGGCTAGGCATGGAAGAAAGTTTGTTCCACCGCCTGATGTGCGAACAAGCGACCTCGACCCTACAGCTGCAGTACCGCATGAACCAGGTTCTGGCCGACATCGCCAACCACGTGGCTTACAACGGTCGGCTCACGTGTGCCGATCAGAGTATAGCGCTGGCTAGGCTGGATATTGATGTTCTGGTTAGTAAAAAGAAAGCGAAAACTTCTTCATTTGATTTTATAGCAAGTTATCAAACAAACGATCAAAATTTAAAAAAATCACGATATTAAAAAAAAAATTGCGCCTGCTAATTTTAGTTTGTAGATTCCACAACCATAGGTGCGAATTTGGCGCAAACAAATATCGATTTGTTACTGAAGTATTGACTATGATTTCAACACCCAATTCTGAATTGAGAATTTGAAAATGCAATCATTTATTACTTTTATTAGTTCATTATTTACCCCTTCCTTTCCTCATTATCGTCTACTTGCGCTTAAGAGCCTAACCTTGCGTTAAAAAAAACAGTTTTATTATTTCTCATATTTTCAGAAAATACCTCAGCTGTCAGACTCACCTTGGTTATCAACGGCCTGTAGTCCTGAACCACAACACGCAGCGTTGTTCTTAGACGTAGAAACTGTTGAAGACGTCGAAGTTACTGACAATAAGAACTCTTGCGCAAACCCCATTGAAGCGTGTGTGGTTATCGCCTTGGTGGACGCTTTGAAACAGGTTGGTAATAGTTATTTATGATACCAGTGCGGTAAGTTGATTTTTACAAACGAGTAGACGAATGTAAGTCACGAGTTTGTAAATACCAATTTCCGCAAGTGTGTCATACAACGTTTTTCAACACATTTGCGAGAAAACAGTACAATAGGTAATGAAACAAACTTTTGTTTATAAAAATATCAGTCACAAAGTCGCAACAATAACAATCTTTGACGTTTCTAATATGAAAATGGCGCCATTTCCAAATGGCGCTACGTGCGCATGGTGAAAATTAGAATCGCAAAAAGTCGAATCGCAATAGTCGAGTCGAAAAGCATATTTCGTCTCATTTTCTCTTTAATACTAAAGTGAGATCAACGTATTGAGCAAAAGCGTTTCCAAGGAGGTTCGATCATTCAGCTTATTTATTCTCGTAATTTGAAACTCCTTGGTGGAATTCTTATACAACGTGGCGCTACAATGGTGACATTAATTTAACACACGGGTAGGGCTAGTGCCCATTAATAATATAAATATTGATAGGTTCAAATAATTCGTTAACTGAAAAAAAAAAAATTCTATCAAACATAAATAATAAAAACGTAACTAAAATTGGGATCACCCTTGCAAAAATTCATTCATGAAATTACTTACCTAGCTCGCTTACGTTAACTCGGAGCGGCAATGTGTCGGTTCGCGCGCTGGCAACCGCGCATCGCGTCTTGTACCTACTCGTGATCGGTCCGATTCTTTGACGGCATATTATCAAAGAAACCGAGCGGCGCAAGTGGTACAAACACTTATCACATCACCCTCTCTTGTTACTATTAGTAATAACTGTCATCACTAATCACTGCCATCACGATCATAAGTTTACACAAGCACTAATAGCACAAATAAATGCGTCCGTATCGCAAGAGGTGTAAACGTACCTACTAGATAAGAAAACAAAAACCAATCAAAGTGTCTTTATCGCAGTACCATGATCTAATTACTATCCTAATTACACAAAAAGAAATAAATAAAACAATAGCTAAGAGTCTTTTTCGCGACGTATTTATGCGCGCTAGTGTAAATAAGTGCGTCAAGGACACGGGTTCGACTAGCACTAGAAAAGCAAAAAAAGAATTCGTGTTCGGTGCGGCGGCGGGTGGGTGGAAGGGAGAGCGCGCGTCGCCTGCGCTGCTCGCCAACAAAAGAAATTTCCTTAAATTCGCCTACTCTATGCATTTGTTTCATCCTAATAGTATTGCTTATTCGTTTTAATTTCTTTGATGCGAAGTTATGATCCGTGACCCCGGCAAATGACCGCTGCGCGACAGTTCTTTAAGTACAGGTTGCTCTAAGATGCTATTTCCTAAATTTTTTTCTTTAATAAATCTGTAAATAATAACGTTTAATGGAAATAAAAAATTGTCATGAAACGAAAATGTGAAAACGTATATGTGTGTTAAATTAAGGTCACCATTGCAGCGCCACGCTGTATAATTATTTTTATGGTAATTTAAAAAAAAACCGCAAAGAATACGCACGGCGCTATACAACGAAGGGGGCGGTAAAACATGTACTTAGGTGAGAGTACCTATGTTACCGCCCGTTCCGTTGTATGGTGCGTAATTTTTAACTTTCGAACAATGTATACAGGCTTCGTAAATGCATTTTTTGAGCAAATGTGTTGAAAAGGTTTATTGTAGTAGGAATAATAGATCGGGAAATTCGGGCATGATGTTGTTATGTCAATTATTTTTATGGGCAGATTGAATGCTATTATTTATTTATTTATTTATTCTTTATTGTACACCACAAAAAACATAACAACAAAAATTAAACTGAACACTACTTAATATACAATGGGCGGCCTTATCGCTTTCTGCGATCTCTTCCAGGCAACCTTGGAATGGACATTATTATTAACACACACACACACACACACATTACTATTATTTCAAAAAGAAAACATAAAATGATCAAAACTACGATAAACCAATACAAATTTCGTCTATCACATTATGTTAATTATCACAACCAGGGCAATGTGAAATCATCGGACATAGGCGTCATAGCCCCGTACCGCGACCAAGTGTCACTCCTGCGCCGCTCCCTCGCACACCTCGCAGTAGAAGTCAGTACTGTGGACCAGTTCCAAGGAAAGGACAAGTCTGTTATCATTTACTCCTGCACGAGACGCCCCGATAAAAACGACGACAATAAAGTTAAGGTTAGTAAATAAACTATTTCAAGGGGGAGCTGCATGAGATTAACGTTATGAGATTATCCGTTAGAACAAGTGATATAAAAGGTTGTGATGCTTCCATAGACAATAATTAGTGGGAAAAAGATGTGGCCCAAGGCGTCGTCTTAGGCAGCATAATTCCATAGCTCCATTAAGCTTGCTTACCGTCTTAGGAGACTGTCCGTATTCTTTTGTGAAATTTTGATCTACATTCACAGATTTCGAAAAATAAATACAGTCGGCCTTTTTGATGCCAATCGATCGTGTTTCTTATAAGAATCAAAAAACTATCGGAACAACTGAGGTGTGAGTATTAGAAAAGTCAGAAATCGCAAAAAAAACCTTTCCCATATATTTCAACTTCTCGCGAACGTGGAGTTGCGGACACCAACCCCTTATACAATACAACACAACGTAATACTTTTGGTATTGGCGGCCAGTACTATCTCATAGTCTCCCATGTTCTTCTCTGAGAACAGTTTCTACCAGATTATAATGAAAGTAATTCTGTTTTACAGGAAGGAGAAGTACTAAACGACCAGCGACGTTTAGCCGTAAGTGTGACTCGAGCGCAACACAAACTCCTTATAGTCGGTAACTCGACCGCTTTGCGTCGGTATGCTCCGCTTCAGAGGCTTATACAAACTTGCACTGCCGTCCAACTAGACAAGCATGTTGTGAACAAATTACGTACTAAATATAAAATGTATGTATCGTGATGGTGAACTGTACTAACATAATGTAATTGTGCCTTATAATTAATATTGTAAATTAGAATTATGAACCTGCATTTAGGAGTCTTAAATATTGTTTTATGTAAAAAAAAACTATTATTAAATAATGTTTAATATATAAATTGTGTTTTTTTTCTGCTATGCTTATCCGAGTTCATTTAATTTTGTTGTTTGATTTGACGATTAGAGCTGCTCTACATTATTTTGATAGTAGTATTCGACTAAAAATAATGAACGCATTTGTTTTTGCCGTGCGGTTGCCTACCTGCCGATCTGTCAACGTCAAACAGCTGATATTTGTGTGCAGACAAAAAAAAAATAGTTTGTGATTGATTGGGGCCGGTGTTGAACTGTTGAACCTGTTATTATTTAATAGTGTTTTTTATAACTACACCACTTATCAGTGTGATGTAATAAGGTCTATTGGTTCATTCACCAGCGTATCAGATATAATAATAAAACCAGTAAAGTTTAACAGGTAAATAGTTTTTTTTATTTACTTTTCAGTTTTTTATTATGTCACCACCAAACTCACTTGTTGCATGCTTCCGATGATTATAATTCGAATCGTTAGTTCGAAAGTTGAGTAATTGATTGTAACTTGTAACGAATTTTTTTGCCAAACAACTTACATAATGTGTGTACTTATCAAAATATTTATTTTTATATCATGTAGATCTTCAAGATGGTGAAAGCAGTAGCTGTGATCACGATAAGTGACACATGTTTCAAAGACAATACAAAAGATACGTCAGGACCGGCACTCGCTGACTTTGTCAAAGAACTATTCCCCGAAGCTAACCTCCACACAATCATCATCCCCGATGAAAGAGAAATCATTGAAAGGGAGCTCAAATACTTCTGTGAAACTAACCTCGATTTAGTTCTGACTACGGGAGGGACAGGATTGACTCCTAGAGATGTCACTCCTGAAGCAACAAAAGCGATTATACAGAGAGAAGTGCCGGGTATCACTACGGCAGTGACGCTCGCTAGCTTGAAGAAGACACCCATGGCTCAGCTTTCCCGAGCTGTAGCTGGCATCAGAGACAAAACACTCATCATCAACTTCCCAGGCAGCAAAAAAGCTGTCACAGAATGTTTTGAAGTTGTCAAACCAATCCTACCACATGCTATATCCTTGATACACAATGAGGTGGCCGAAGTAAGCTACATTCACGAAAACATGCAGTTCAACCACACATGTATGCATAGCAGTAACGTGGACATTACCAAAGTGGCCTTAAGACCGAGGGAGTCTCCATTCCCTATGATCGAGATGTCTGAGGCTTGGAAGGCAGTTGATGATGTGATGACGGAATGGAAGGAAAGGCTGGAGATAGTGACCATTGAAGAAGGGTTAGGCAGAGTTGTGGCACAAACACTGTATGCGAAGGAGCCCATGCCACCGTTTCCAGCGTCTGTTAAAGATGGTAAGATATTTATCCGTTTTTGTATTTATTCACGCCCTTTTCCCATGGGGGTAGGCGAAGCTACAAAATGCCACCTGCTATGATCCTGACATACTCCTTTTGCTTTGTATATGTTCATACATCTGGTCATAGCGTCATGCCCGTTGCGAGTAATATGCGGTTTTAATAATTTGCTTCTAACTTACTTAATTAAATTACACAATATTAGAGCCTTGGATGAGGCTGAGGTTGTACTAACTCTACATTGATACATTCAATAACCTAACAAACTCTGTTGAAGTCCCAATTAGTGCTGACTCACAGTATTATGTCAAGTGTCAAATCTACTTATTTTGATTGAAAATAACTCTTTACCTGTCTCTAATTTTTGTATTTGATAACTCATTTTCAATCAATGACTACAAACTTGAATCATTCATAATACATACTAGTAGTAACAAAAGATGAACGTACATTTTAAGTATCTTAAACACGTGTATGAAGCAGTGGTGGACCAGTGGTAACGGCTGCGACTTACAAGTTGTAGGTCGTAGGTTCGAACCCAGACAGGCGCTTTACTTTGTGTAAAGTATTTCATCACCACTGCTCTCAAAACGGTGAACGAAAGTATCGTGTGGAAATCGGCATGTTCTAGAACCTAAAATTCGAAGACATGTGACATCTACCAACCCGCACTGGGCCCGCGTGGTGGATTAAGGCCCACTCCCTTTCACTGATAGGAGGCCTGTGTCTAAATGTGTGAATGTGGCTGACTATTATGCTTAACACATGTATAAGTTCAATCACAGATACTTGATTACATTTGTAATAACATCATTGTTCAATACTAATACTTCAAGAACTATTCAATTCATTAATCGGCTGTAGTCATTGTTTTTCGATTCTATAGTTGTTGCTATTTGCAGATATAAGATTGGTCTTTATTTATTTTACTCAAGACATAAATCATAGCAATTTATGAAAAATCTTTAAATAAAAGCTGTAGGTACCTAATTGCTCAAATGATAGGATAGGGCATCCGGTTGGTAAGTGTTAGGGCATGAGTTCAATAATCGCGTAAGCTTGCTTTGCATGGTTGATGGGAACCACATGGGAATCTTCTCATAAAGCAAGCTTCATTTGCTTATTAGAGCGAAGATAAGATAAGGATATATTTTATAAAACGTGAGTGAACATAACAGGTCTTATAATGACAAAATAGCTACATGTTTTGCCATTAGAAGTTAAATCAATTTATAAGCAAAAAACCGACGAAAAAAGCAACTGATAAGCTAAAACTTAGTCTAACTTAGCTTCTAAATTATAATTTTGGGTCCACGCCAAACGAATTAGTCAACGAAGATTAGGTAATCCAGGTATCATTTTACTTGGCGTCTTTTTGTTTGTTTAGCGCCGTCTCATCATCAGACCCTCGATGACAGTCATATGGTGTATGACTGTCATCGAGGGTCTATAGTTCTCATCAAGATTAATGAAATATCACTATGTAGCTGCTGTAAACAGCGAGGAGTGCTCTCTCGTCCGTCTTCCGTCTCCATCATCAGATCAAATACAGGTCTCTACTTTGTTGTTGACTCATCAAAGCTACACATGTGTGCCAAATTTCAACAGAATCGGTACACAAGTGAAAATTCTGTTGGTGATAAATCAATAAACCCTATTTTTCTACTCTAAGGGGTTTTATTTGTTTTTCAATTTTAAATGGGACCTACTTCGAGGTATACTCATTCCAATAAAACAAGAATCGTCAAAATCAGACCAGTCTGTAAAAAACATTGACTTATTTTTTCCTATCTCAATGGTAAAAAAAGTATAATTATAATCAAAGGGTAAAAAAGATAAATGTGGTCATACATTAAAAAAAAATACGCGTTGACTTGAGAACCTCCTGCCTTTTTCGTCGGCTATTAACTAACAACTGCTGCAGCAAAATAAGAAAGGTTTTACGATGTTTTTTTTTGTCTTGAATCTATACTTTCTCGGTCCATTTTCAAAGTGCGTTGCAAGTCTGTTATTTTATTAAAACAGTCGAAAACATGAAACGTTAGGTACCTGTCTAAATCTAAAACTACCTTTTGGAAGGGGCGACTAGAATCAATTCTATTTAAATGTAAATGTTGACGTTCAAAAGTGTCTTGTATGTGCCTATTTGAAATAAATGCTTTGACTTTGAAATTATACAAGTGGCGCGTACCTTATCACATTAAATTATACCACGCACAAAAAATTTGCTGTTCCATACATTTTGTCGAGGATTTCATTCAAATTATGTATTTCGTCTAAGTATACCATGTAGTAGGTATACGTGTTTATAATTTAATGTGATAAGGTACGCGCCACTTTGTATAGTAATTGAAGCAATTTGTTCCGCTAGTTGTTTCTAACATACGAGTAATAATGTATCTACTACGTAACTACTACCAACATGAAAGGTGTTCTCATGAAATTATTTGACCCTGCAGCTATAATGAACATGCATTTTCTTTGCTTCACGGTAACAGTTTTTGTGTTATCACACCTGTTTTCGGTAGTGATAATACAACATGTATGTATGCAGATGATAAGTAGGTAATTGTCATGAACTGGTAGTATATTTAAGTTAATTATTAACTATTGCTGTGAAGCTCGTGGTGGATTACGGCCCACTCCCTCTCACTGGTACCTATTGTTGGATAAGCAGATGACAGTACTGTTTCACAGAGATACCTGTCTAGCTCAAAAACTAGCGGGGCCGAGGTTAGTTCCTTGAGAGAGGCCATGGTAGAGCGTACTGATTTGACCTTAAGTCTTGTCTCCCAGTGGGGTGATGACAATCTGGTCTCTTTTAACGCCACCAAAACACAGGCGTGTCTTTTTACCGCTAAAAGGAGTAATTTCGACCAAACTCCTTCTTTTCGGGGAACATCTGTTCCTGTAACATAATAATAATAAATTTATGTAATTCAGAACTAGTCCTGCATACATGTGAAATTTTTATATAAATATTACAAAAGTCATCATTAAAAACATTATAAATTACAATTTTACAATAACAAAAATATTAAAGTACACTATTATATATTTCATCTTAGTCTACATTTTGGTTTGGATCCGGTATGTTCAATATGCAGCCTGGTCCAGTACCGCATTATTAATTATTATCATTAACTGATCGGCTCGAGCTACTAGGCATGGAATTGACATCAGGTCTCAACTTCGGGGCCACCATCGAGTACAAAGCCCAAACAGCGGCCAAGGAACTGGGCATCCAAAATAGAGTGAAGCGATACTTTACGCCTGGACAGCTATTGACCCTTTAGAAAGCGCAATTCCGATCCTGCATGGACCAACTTGCCGCGCTCGACTCGGTGGAACGCAGAGCTAAGAGGCTCATTGGCGACGTAAAACTGGTGGATGCTAAGCTTCATAGCTTGGCTCATCGCCGCATGGTCGCCCGCTTGTCGGTCTTGTACAGATTGTACTTCGGAGAGTGTGCCCAAGAACTTCACGACCTCATACCACCGACCCCCTTCTTCCATCGGTCATCTAGGCGCACTGCAAGTTATCATCTTTACCTAGTTGCTATTCCAGCAATTCGCACCAAACTTTTCCAAATGTCTTTTGTTATGCGCACAGCAAAAGAGTGGAACTCTCTACCTGCGTCTGTGTTTCCGAACGCATATACAACCCTAATCTCTTCAAAATGAGAGTGAACAGTGAACTTCTGGGTAAGCTCACTCCATCGTCGACTCTGTCTCTGTCACCACTGACCTGGACTAGTGTCAACAGCAAATCAATTTTAAATAAAAAATAAATAAAACAAAAACAGAGAGGAGGCCTGTTCTGTCTCAGCAGTGGGAACACTATAGGCTGATAATGTTTTTTTTTTATGCTGTAAAACTTAAGTACCTACTGATTCCAAATTATGACATGTTGAAATTTGATGCTTTCTAACTAATGGTTGAATTAACTACGGATCAAAAAACCGGCCCTTAGCTAACTATATAGAAAGATTTTGTTTTTAACTGCATGTTTTAAAAAGGCAAGCAACTTAATTGTTTGTAGTTGGTTTGATACTACAACCAACTAACTTGTAAGTATTACTTACCTACTTACAATATAAATGTATACCAATCTTCAGGGTATTTATGTCTAATAAGTCACAGTGAGCACTGGTGGCCCTATAGTAGCGGCCCCGAATTACGAGTTGTAGGTCGTGACTTCGAATCCAGACTGGCGCTATACTTTGTGTAATTCATTTCATCACCACTGCTCTCGCAACGGTGAAGGTAAGCATCGTGAAGAAACCGGCATATCCTAGAAACAAATATTCGAAGACATACGTGACATCTACCGACGCGCACTGGGCCCGCGTGGTGGGTTGCGGCCCACTCCGTTTCGCAGAGACGAGGACTGTGTCCCAGTAGTGGGAATGTTATAGGCTGATATTAGTCACAGGAATATAGGTACACCTAGCCAGGAGAAGGAGTCAGGGTATTTAAATATTGGCCTTTGTATTAAGCCTCATGTTTTAATCATAAGGATATGGTAGAAATTAAGGCTTTTGGTGAAATAAAGGACTATTATTATTTACAACATCCATGTGTCGTCCACAGGTTACGCCTGCCTAAGCATAGACGGCGTGGGCGTACGACGCGTGCGCACGGCAGTGACGGCCGGGGATGCGCCTACCGCGCCTCTGTGCTCCGGGCAGTGCGCAAGAATTAACACCGGTGCGGCTCTGCCTTCTGGAGCCGACTGCGTTGTACAGGTACCAGTATCATTAGGTATCAGCTTTTTACCAGAATAGGTTCCTTGCCTAGCCTTTTGCCAACTCTGTTGCAGTCCAACTGATTACAAGTATTTTAGATGAAGCGACTGCCTATCTGACCTCCACAATCCAGGTACTGGGTAATACGATTCCAGTTTTACCCGAATAGGTTGCATGCTAGGCATAAATGTGAACTCGTCTCCTTTGACTCCGAACAAAAATGAGCATGATGAATGAATAAAGATGTTCTTATTTATAACCAAGCCACTGTACTTATGTCGCATCCAAGTGGTGATATTTGAGATCAGTTTATTTTTATTTATGCTTGCTACTTACTTCCAGGTTATCGCACAAGAGCAAGCGCCCAGTTCCTAACACCAAAACCTATTCCTAATTAGAATGCAAGTGTCTATGACGCCACACAATTCACAATCGCGGTGCTAATAATTGACAGTCTAAGTACGTGAACATAATTTAAATAAAATATCAGACCTAATCAGCAACCCGCCCGATACCTACGAAGGCCTACGAAGCCTGACATTAAAATGTGACAAAAAGATAAACAATTAGTAGGTAGTCTGTGTTTCCGCCGTTAACGCGTATAACACAATCGCAGCGATTCGGCATACTCAATATGAGTTCATCCGAATCGCTTTGCGGAATGGCCGCCCACTTCCGTTGTAACAGGCGAAACAGATTTCCTGGTGTGTGTACGGCATCCATATTTGGCAGATCTCGTCTTTGAAGGAGATCCCATGTGTGCTCAATGGGATTCAAGTCGGGCAATTGAGCAGGCCATGGTAGGACGTTGATATTAACTGCGGCAAGTCTGTTTGCAACGACTCTGGCAGTATGTGGACTTGCATCATGCAAAAGCAGAAACGAAGCACCAAATTGGGTCCGCAAAGGAACAACAACATCCGATACAATTGTTTCAGCCTAAATCTGCAGTGCATTGAGATTGCCTCTGATCCAAATCAGTTCGGTTCTTCCACCGATCCAAATACCGGCCCATATTATGATCGTTCCACCATGGATTTACTGGCATGGTTTTAAACGTTCTTGGCGTCCAGGTGTCCTCCAATACCGTGTAAGTCCTAGTATCTGGCCTCAAACCAAAGTGAGATTCGTCAGAAAAACACACAAAACGTCTTCTGCCCAATTTCTGTGTTCACGAGCCCATTATAAACGGGCTCTACGATTACGGGGCTCAATATGTGGTACACTTTCTGGAACGGAGCTTCATCCAAGCGATTTCTTATGGTTTGATCGCTTATTAACATCTCTGAAGAGCTATGAAGCCTCGTAACCAACATCATCACGGTCATTGTACGATTTCGTCGAGCAGTAATTTGTATATGTAACGATCTTGTCTGCGTGTGTTGATGCGAGCTCGTCCTCTATGTCGCTCTGCCACGCTGCCAGTGATGCGGTAACGTTCTAAAGTTGACTTATAAACTTATAACACTTTGCGTAGTGCCCAGAGCGATTGCCACAGCACGTTGCCGAGACCCAGCCAGCTTCCAACATTGCCACGGGTCTGATCATTTCTTATCGGCTCTAATGACGTCTTTTCGCCATAATAACGTTCTTTTGTATTGATTCCACTTAGAAGTATGGCAGACATTTTACTGATTTGGCCTCAAACCCGTTGTAGGATTATATAGGATTATTACGACTTGACATAAGATTTTCATCTTTTGTCCTGAAATTCAAAAACTATTCCCTATTCAAATGACGAAATTGACTAAACAGTATCCATATGAGTTACAAAAAATATAATTAAAAAACCAGATTTTTTGTAACTAGCAAAAACGTGCTTGGTTCCTAGACACTTTTGATGTGTGTATAAAACATGCTCGCTGTAGGTACGCTTGACCCAAACCGGAATATATATTATATTTTTTTTTGTTTATAATATCAATGACCTCTGCATCTCTCATGTTATTTAATGAGGTTAAAGACTTTTTATTTAAGAATAGATACACGTTTTATTTAAGAATGCTGGCTTCGGTTTACCAAAACATAGGCTTTATAACTTAGTTAACTTATAGTTTAGAAATGATTATTATACCTCCTGCGGATGAGGTCCAGGGTTCGATTCCCGGGTCGATCAAAGAGTTATTGCGTCATTCCGTCAGTGATTTCCCAGTAGCAGCCCGGAGTCTAGCCGTGTGCCCCGGTGTGTGGCGGCATCTACAACGCCACATGCGAACTACGCATCATCCTGACGTCATGCAAAATCCTGCATCGCGTAAGCAGAGTTTACCGCGCAACTACTCGTATACAGCGCCCGGACATCAATCGTCGGGCAGTTGCCCACCAGACATGATACCCGTCTGGTTGGAGGATCCTCTCTTTTCTATGGAGGTATGAGTGAACTGTACGCCCTGTTCCTCATACCTCTAAAATGGCAATACGCTCGCCCCCTATGGGACTAAAACATAACGAGAAATGTGTGTGTACTCCAGGTATACCACTGCCTACTGTTCGGGGCATTACGGGCATGATGTCGTGCTGTCTTCAGAACTTCGAGCTGATGATGACGAAATCTTAGAGCACAATATGTTTTTTCAGTCTGTTTCTTTGTAGGTATATCAGAAAATAAGGGACTCTTTTTTTTACTTAATATTTATTTCCTCCACCAGGTCGAGGACACTAGACTAATATCAGCGTCTGATGATGGGATGACCGAGCTTGAAGTAGAGATCCTGAAGGCGCCCGAGCCTCAGCAAGATGTGAGGAACGTGGGCTTCGACATACCTATGGGAACTGTGCTGGTGGATAAAGGTTGATCTTAATTCTATAGTTGGTGGTTTAAGAGCGTTTATACCTTATGATGAGTCGCAATTTAGTGTCATATTTCGTGGTTTTCAATTTGTTACGGCCCCGCCGCGCGCCGCCGCCAGATGGCACACGGCAGTACATGCTAATGCCGTGCCTGCGGAGCCATACCGCGCCCGCGCCTCCACTTCGCGCCGCCACTATTCATTATAATCTTGTAAAATCAGCATCAGCCTTTCAATAACTCAAACTTGTGTAATAATACTTAAAATAAAATACAGATTTTTACCAGTACCTATGGTCCATTATTTATCGAAGCTAACACAGCGGCAGCAGCCGGAACAAATTTTTATCATATAATCGGAGCTATATTTTAAAAATCTGTTTAATTAACTTTTTAGAATTACGTGAAAGTGTTTAAAAAGTAAGTAACCGTAATGCTTACAATTATTTTACAATGAAAATAACGCCCTGCAAGTTTCCAATGTATTATTTGCATATAAATAGACTGTAACTGTAAACGCAACGATTTCTTACCTTTTACACAGTTTTCACATAATTCTAAAAAGTTAATTAAACAGATTTTTAAAATATAGCTCCGATTAAATGATAAAAATTTAAAACCACGAAATATGACACTAAATTGCGACGTTGCCACTCATAAGGTATATAAACGCTCTTAAGGGTGTTTAGAGATTTACATAATAATAAATACTTTTTCTTACAAGTACGTAGTAATGTTATCATTAATTACTACAAAACCGATCACAAAGGACGTATTTTATGCTTAGAACCAAAATAGTGCAGAAATGTTATATGAAATCTCATGGTTGCATAGTTTTTCATTAAGAGCGTTTATTAGTGGCAACGCTTATGAGTGGCAACGTCGCAATTTAGTGTCATATTACGTGGTTTTCAATTTTTATCATTTAATCGGAGCTATATTTTAAAAATCTGTTTAAAACTTTTTAGAATTATGTGAAAGTGTTTAAAAAGTAAGTAACCGTAATGCTTACAGTTATTTTACAATGAAAATAACGCCCTGCAAGTTTCCAATGTAAAATTTGCATATAAATAGAACTGTAAACGCAACGATTTCTTACCTTTTACACAGTTTTCACATAATTAAAAAAAAAAAAAATGAATTATATTATTATTTCCTTTATTTCATTAACATACATATAAATTACATTTTTAAATATTTTTATAAATAAAAAGATACCAAAAACATTTAAAAATATAAAAAATAGTAGCCCACCGGTATCGGGAACAGGGTCCAAGCTACCGGCGGTCAGGGCTCCAGAGAGAGAAACTTCCTAACAATGCGGGCCGTGTCCAGAAGTACCGCTTTCTGAATCAAGCCCTTGATCCAGCTGCCTAACGAGAGCCTCCTTAGGTGTTGGTCGAGGCTCTTGGGTATTAGCCCATTGGCTGTCACGACTATCGGCACAATGACCGCTGAGCCCACATCCCAAATGTCGACAACCTCGTGAGCCAAGTCAAGATACTTGATTTGTTTATCTTTCTCGGCTTTCACGAGGTTCTCATCATGCGGGATGGTTATGTCAACAATCATTGCGCGTCGCTCCAATCGATCCACCACCACTATATCAGGCTTATTGGCAACAATAGTCCTGTCAGTGATGATGGATCGATCCCAGTACAATGTGATATTACCATTTTCGAGAACTGGGTCGGGCACATACCTGTAGTACGGTACCTCCGATTCCACAAGGTTGTATTTCAGAGCAAGCTGCTGATGGATTATCCTGGCTACAAGGTTGTGTCTATGCAAGTACTCTCCGTTAGCTAGACGAGAACACCCGGAGATGATATGCCTGATTGATTCTCCCGGCCGGTGGCATGCCCGACAGATGTCAACCGTGCCGTCTTTCACAATAAATCTCCGGTAATTGTTCGTCATCATAACTTCGTCCATAATTGCACAGACAAAACCTTCGGTTTCTCCAAAGAGGTCACCGAAACGCAGCCAGGCAACGGACGCTAGTAGATCTACATCCGGTCCATGTAGGGCCCGGAAAAAGCGTCCGTGGAGCTCCTTACTCTGCCATACCTCCATGCGATCATTAGTGTCAAGCACTACAGGTTTGCGCCAGTTCTCTTTAGCCAAGGAGAGCGGGGTGAGGCCCTTGTCCACCGTGACTACATCTCGATGCATACCCACGTCGGTTTCTAGGAAATATTCCCTGAGACTGCATATCTCGCGATTGTGGAGGGTCTTAGCGTTTAAAAAGCCTCGACCTCCACACTTTCGCGGGATATACAGCCTCATTACCGATGATCGTGGGTGATGCATTCGATTTGCAGTCAGCAGCGTACGGACCCTCCTATCCAGGGCGTCGAGTTCGGTCTGAGTCCATTTGAGTATGCCGAAAGAGTACATCAAAACCGGCATGACCCAACCGTTGAAGGCGCGCACCTTGTTTCCGCCTGATAGAAGACTATTAAGTACTTTTTTCAGGCGGCCAAAGAAGCGTTCCTTCAACGATTGCTTCATGTCAGTAACATTGATGCCTAACGTTTCCGACATACCCAAATACTTATAGGTTTCGGATGCGGAGAGGGTTCTAAGGTTTGTGGAATCCGAGAGTTGGGTTCCCACGGATTCAACAATCTCCCCTCGCTTTACATGCATGACCGCACATTTGTCCACACCAAATTCCATCCTGATGGCGCTACTGAAAGTTTGAGTTACTTTCAGTAGCTCCATCAGTTGCAAATTGTTGGGGGCAAAGAGTTTTAGGTCATCCATGTAGAGGAGGTGCGATATAACCTGACCACCTCTCCTCAACCGATAGCCTAGACCTGAATCCTCCAGCAGTGTGCTTAGAGGATTCAAGGCTAAGCAGAACCAAAGCGGACTCAAACTATCGCCCTGAAATATGCCTCGCTCGATCCTTATCGGTTCGCTATTCCCATGAATATTTCGACATCCTGGATAGTGAAGGACCGTCCTCCATTGCCGCATACATGACATTAGGAAGGTGCGAAGAATTGTATCTACTTTATACAACTCTAACACCCTCACGAGCCATGTATGCGGTACCGAGTCATAGGCCTTCTTATAATCTATCCAACATGTCGACAGATCCTTTCGGGAACGACGAACCTGTTGGCTAATGGTCATATCAATGAGGAGTAGCTCCTTAGTACCGCGGGACCTATTCCTACATCCATTTTGAGAGGCAGACATGATGGAGTTGGTGTCTATATGTTTGTTAATTTTAGTTCTCAAAATGGATGTAAGAACTTTATAGACCGTCGGTAAACACGTGATCGGCCTATAATTCTTGGGTTCCGCGGTGCTACCTGATTTATGAAGCAGGTGGGTAATTCCTGTCGTTAGGAATTGGGGTAGCGAACCAGATTCCAAAGTTGTCTGAAACTGAGATGCCAAGCGAGCGTGCGATCTTGTGAACCATTTAATCCAAAAGTTGTGCAGTCCATCCGGCCCTGGAGACTTCCAGTTGGGTAGTGGACGGACTGCACGAGCTACATCTTGGGGGCAGATGGTAATAGCCCCCATTTCTGGTATCAGATCGCAGGCTCGCTCGACTTTCCGAGTCCAATCACCTTCGGTGTGACTGACAGGTACCGACCAGATGCTGCGCCAGAAGGAACACATGGCATCATCATCCGGTAGACACGTCTCAGTCACACCATGGTCCGGTCGCTCCCAACCCCTATAAACCCACCTTTCATCGCTCTGGAAGGTGCGATTCTGAGTGTATCGTTCTACTCGCCGCCTATACCGACGAATACGGTTTGCCCATGCATACACTTTCTGCTTCAGGAAGTCGATGCGCTCTGTGACACAAGACATATAGTCTTGGGGACTGATATCAGTCCCTGAGAATGCCCGTCTCACAAAGCGCATCACTCTAGGGCGAGTATTGCCCTCCTTGAAGCAGATTAGTTTGCCGATGAGCGTCCTGGCCCCACCAATACGACGTTCAATTCTGCACTGCCAAGCTGGTACGTTTGGTTTCGGTCGTGTAGCTCTAGTGTCATTTGCAAATTTGACGTGAGCTACACGACATGCTGCTACTGCTGCGCAGTACAGAATTGAATGAATATCGGTGAGGTCTTCGCAGGTATCAAAATAGTTTGATAACTGCGAATCCAGGACCGCCACCAGCGCCCTATTTTTGTTATGCATGGGCAAACGAGGTAAGCGTGGCCTAAGTTCGGGCGGCATGAAGCGATATTCCTGAATCGCATCCTCCAAAGCACTCCTCAATTGCTCATTGCACTGACTACTTACATTTGTAGCCCTATCATTACTCCCTTCGTCAGCATGCGTTATATTGGGTTGCGGATGTACAACAGTCTGCGACTGGGGGGCGATGATATGGCCACTCTGCATTTCATTTCGCAGGCGATCAAGTACAGAGTCATCCAACATATGATTACGCTGGATGACTCGCACCTGATCCGACAGTCGTTGTGCCGAAACGTTGACAGCTGGCTCAAGCACCTGAAAAAGAGAGAGCATCCGAACACGGTACGCGGTCAGATTGTTTCCCCCCTCTGTAGCCCCATAGTATGAGCGCATGACATTTTCATTAATGGATCTCGTCCATCTCATGCGCTGCACACTTCCGCCGGGAGCTGGGACCCTATCAGAGGCCGTTGGGCCTCGAGGTCCTAAGCCATCCGGCGGCCGGCGTCCTCCCCGTCGACGAGCAGGTGGTGGCGACGTGGGCGGAGAGAAATACTCGTCGCTCGAGCTCGACGCAACTGCCGCGGCCGGTGTCGTCACAGCGCTCACAGAGGGGCTGGATACCGGCGGCGGCGAGGCGGAGCTGAGCGAAGAGTCCGGAGGTGGTGGTCGTGCTTGACGTGCGGCTTGTCTCGTCAACATGCTATCTTAGTTTTCTTCGTTTTATTTATTTTATTCATTGTTGTTCGGAGGTGACAACTGTCATGTCACCTCCGAATCGGCAGTTTTTGATATAATTTATTTTCATTTTGCTATAATAGGGTCTCTTTTGTGGTTTTTCACTGGGTATCTAAACTATGGATTAATTTTGAATAAAAACTTTAGTAAAACTGGGTTATTACGATATATATTAAAATTATAAAAAAACTGGAAAACAAGACGTTTTGTTGACACGGTGTTGCCATTATTTATTTATATTATTATTATTATTAAGTATAACAGTCGTGCATTAATAACTCACTTTGCGCTCGATGCAACAATCTACTATTTCTGTTTTTTTCTCTTTATATGTTATAATAAGTCCAGTCTTTAAGTTATGAGTTTAGCTAAACGATTACTGACAAATGCGTGCACCGACTGGGCAGGTGCACTCAAAACTGTGTGGTTCCTTCCTCAACAGGCCATCTCAGACACTAATCTCCTAACCAAGATTACGTCTGGACTTTAAACGAGACTGTGTCCTCTGAGTTTCTTCTCAGAATATTCCGATGAGGGAACACCAACCTCATTTGCTTTTAAAACATAAATCATTTCGACGTGTAAAAGTGAGTTTTAAAACCTATTTACAAGAACATATGATTAATTATTTGAAAGGCCTAAAGATTAAAGATACAATAAGCCGCTGAATAATAACGAAACAAAATGCTTCATTATTTTTGTAGGTACTTGATCCCTTCGGGCTCGGTGTTCGTGTACGCCCGAAGGCCCTTCGTACCCTGATATGTGTGCAAGACCCTAAACCTATCGACTAATTGCGAATTTGACAAACAAGTTTGTTTACAGGCCATATACTAGACTCCGCAAAAATAGGAATATTGGCAGGCGCTGGATATCAAAATATTACGCTTCGGGCGCCTCCCAAGGTGGCGCTTCTATCTACTGGCAACGAGCTACAGGAACCTTCAGAGGTTAAGCTCAAACCGGCACATATACGAGACTCCAACAGGACCATGCTTAGAGTATTACTCAAGTAAGAAAAATATACTATTCTATCATCATCATACAGCCAAAGAAGTCGACTGCTGGACATATATTATTACCTATCTATCCTTATTATACTACATTATACCGATTCCTCCAATACTATACCGGTTTATTATCACGCTGCGAGGATATTGAGGACAATATTAATCACCACGTTAGAATCCATTTGCGATTTCAGAACATTATAAGTTTAGGTTGCCTCACGATATGTTTTCTCGCCTTTAGTCGGTGATTAAAAAAATAAACTTAGAAAGAACAAGATGAAAAGAAAACAAAGTTTTTAAAGTAGGTATTTTTAGGATTGTTAAGTCGTGTTTCGTAATTGTTATGTCGTTACTTATTATAATCCCAGTTTATTGAGTGCATGTAACTTACACTTCATTGAAGTTCATTGCAACAACAATACTGATAATTTTACGCTGCTATGACTTTATACCGCTCATTAAAGATTAGTGTTAATAAATTGTTTTACGTAGGTACCTAATACGTTGTTTGCCAAGTATTCGCTACGATTTACATATGCATATACTTAAGTGTTTTATATAAGTCTGATAATGTTCTATTTTCAGATACAACATGTGTTTCAACATAGATCAAGCAGACAAAACAATATTGTGTTGTTGTTATTTGTTGTAATGTATCTTGTATTCACAAGAGCGACTGCTGAGCGTGGGATCCTGAGTTCGACTTCCAGATCGGGCAAAATGTTATGGGATTTTCCCCTTTATAATTTTTAGTAACATTCGAAGTCTGGATTTTCGGATATTAGCAATAGGCCTCCTATTACATTGAGCTTAAACAGTCCTGTGGCTGAATATTGTTGTACTATACACCTCTACCTACCTTCAATGAATATTAGGCGTGATGTTTGCTATGTATTTTCTCAGAGAGCACGGCTACGACAGCATAGACTGCGGCATAGCTCGCGACACGCCGCCAGAGATAGTGGCGGGCATTGCCGCGGCGCTCAAGTTAGCCGACGTGCTCGTGTGTACCGGCGGCGTGTCTATGGGCGAGAAGGATCTGCTCAAACCTGTGCTGCTCAAGGTAAGACAGCATAGACGCGTTATAGCTCGCGAAACTCCGCCAGAGATAGTGGCGGTCGTTGCCGACGTGCTCGTGTGTACCGGCGGCGTGTCTATGTTCGAGGACCTGCTCAAACCTGTGCTGCTCAAGGTAAGATAGCATAGACGCGGCATACCTCGCGACGCGACATTCCGTCAGAGATAGTTGCGGGCAAAGCCGTCGCGCTCTAGTTAGCCGACGTGCTCGACTGTACCGGTGACTTATCTATGGGCGAGAAGGATCTGCTCAAACCTATGCTGTTCAAGGTAAGACGGCATAGACGCAGCATAACTCGTGACACTCCGCCAGAGTGGCCTGCATAGCCGCATACAAATAGTAATTTCAGCTGGCTCAGAACAAATACGGGTAAATTATTCACAGATAGTGCTTCTGGATCTGTGCCACTTTTATCTTTAATCTGGAAATGCGATCACCTACGGTCATCAACGAAGGTTGCACTGAATTGTATATTGCTTATTCAGTTAATACTTGAATAATCTACCAACTTATAATAATTATTATGATTGTAGGACTTCAACGCCACGCTGCACTACGGGCGCGTGCGCATGAAGCCGGGCAAGCCGTGCACCTTCGCCACTTGCGAATTCGAGGGCAAGAAGAAATACATCTTCGCTTTACCAGGTACAAAATGCAAATTACAGCTGCAGGGTGTTGAAAATAATAATCCTTTTAGTAGTATACCGTTGTCATTTCAAGAGCCCTAATTATTGTACGTAAAAAAGTGTAATTGAGAAGCTCCTCCTTTTTTGAAGTCGGTTAATAAAACAACGACACAGGCGCATTTGTCTGCTATTGAAGATATTGTTTTGGCGCATACGGGTTCCAATCAGCGCCAACCACCTAAAACATTCTCTCTTGGTAAAATTCCGGGTCTGACTTTCTACATTTCACGACTGTTTTTTCGCGGTAATCTTCTGCGTGTCTATGGCACGACAGATTCTCAAGTTTTTCGCCATCAAAACTTGAATTTCTGTCGTGCCATCGCCACATCCACGGCGTCATCAGGTCGGTGGCTTCTCAGTGAACATTGCCTCATGAAATATTGGCATACTTACAGAAGTGCTGTTCCACTAACAACAGTTCTGTCTAAGTTTCTTATTACATATTTAGTTTTTTTTATACCCAGGTAACCCAGTCTCCGCCTACGTATGCGCCCACCTCTTCGTGATCCGTGCGCTGCGCGTGGCGTGCGGCGTGCGCGGCGGCTGGGCGCGCCTGCGCGTGCGCCTGGCCCACGCCGCGCAACTCGACCCCAGGCCCGAGTATGCACGGGCGGCGCTAGAACTACACGCTGATAGGGACATGCCTTACGCTACCATGTTGGGGAGTCAGGTAAATATACCCCAAACAAAAGTATGCCCTTCGGGAATCATCGTCTCTCTTAGGAAATACGAATGCGCGCTTATGAGATCTAATAGAGAGCTGTTGTATTTTTGTATCACCATGATTATATTTTTTTAATAAAAATTATAGATTCACATCTCTATGCAATTCCAAAAACCTTTAAAAAACTTTTGAGTAGGTACCTAACGCACGCGACAGTGACAAACGACATACAAACGCGCATGATAGCTGCACTACTACGAAACGCGAAAGTTGCCGAAGCGCATAACTTTTCTAGTTTACGAGGGGCGTTCAATGTATTCACGGTATGAAAGTGATTTACTTATGATGTGGGTAATTTGACAAATTAATTAATGACATTATCTAAAGGTATACAGGTAAAATTTCATATAGTTGTGATCATTAGTTTACTAGTTATCCTTGGTCAACGACAACTGGACTGGCTAACGTGACAATGTTGAAGAAAATCGAGTACCGCGTTGTTAATAAATTCCTTACCAAACAAGAAAAAAGTCTAAAGTATTCACGAAGAGATGGTTGCTGCTTACCAAGATTCTACACCTTCGTTTTCTATGGTTCAAAAGTGGTCAAGTGAATTTAAAAGGTGCAGAGAGAGTATTGAAGACGATACTCGCTCGGGCGGCCCGATTACTGCCTCTACGGAAGAAAACGTGGAAATAGTTGAGAAGATTATTCTGGAGGATGCCCGAATGAAGATGAAAATGATAGCAGAGATGACCCACCTCTACGTTGGTTCCGTGCACACTATATTCTCCATGACCTTCTTTACCTTTCAAAAGTCAGCGCAAGATGGGTGCCGCAATGCTCATGCGGCGCCTCAAAAACAAGTGCGAATACAGTGCTGTAGAGAGTTTTTGGAGCTCTTTGGTGAAGTTCCATCAAGTATTTTCTATAGAATTGTTACTGGATATGAAACGTGGGTTCATCATTATGATCCTGAAAGTAAGCAGGAGTACATGCAGTGGCACAAGAAGGGTACTACGCTCCCTAAAAAATTCAACGTCGTCGTTCCGTATGCCGGAAAAATCATGGCCACAGAGTTTTGGGACTCAAAAGGGAATTTTGCTGATTGAGTACACAAAAAAAGGTGAAACCATAAACGCAGCATCCTACGCATCCATTTTACGAAATTTACGGGCAGCAATTAAAGAAAAAGATGGGGTAAACTGACCACCGGTGTGTTGCTTCTTCACGACAATGTCCCGGTCCACACGGCGCGTGTTTCCAAGGCTGCTGCACCCTATAGCCCGGACGTAGCCCCAAGTGATGATTTATTTTGTTCCCTAATTTGAAAAAAAAAAACCTTCGTGTTAAACGATTTTCCAAGGACGAAGAGCTCGAGGTGTCAATAAATGCGCATTTTTTAGAGAAAGAGGTAAGTTATTTTTTACAGGATATGGAAAACAATTTTTTTAAATGAGGGATTACTTTGAAAAATAAAAATAATTGCCGATACCGATAATACATTGAACGCCCCTCGTAACTGTGTGATCTATATGCTTAGACAGTTTTTGTGTTAATTTGAAAATAAGTGCCAAGGGCAGACAGTACTTAGTCATAATTACACATTAATATTATTATTGTACCCAACTATCCATCTTTGCCTAATTTGAGCTTACAAACTTCATAAACAGAGAAATTACAAATGGTAACAATATTATAAAAGGTCAACCTGCATTGTGAACCTAAAAGCGGCGTAATAAGAGCCGAAGAGTTTTCAGGCCCGGAAACTTAGACATAGCTCTAAGATAACTCTCACATCAGAGCCTAACAGAAAATCATAAAAAATACACCGTATCATTCCATTAATAAGGTCTATATTCGCTCAACAGTGCAGCAGTCGCCTGCTAAGCGCTTGCGGTACCAACGTGCTGCTGGAGCTGCCGGCCGCCACGCCCGCGCTGCAGAGACTGCCGGCCGGCGCCGTCGTGCCCGCACTCGTTACTGGCAGACTTGACATCTACTCTTAGGAAATATCTGATCATTTTGTGACTTAAGCCTCTTTAGAGGCAATGCCTGCTGTGGATGAGCGGGTAAAATACCTCGTATATTAGAAACTCAAAATATCCTGGACTAATGGCCAGGCATTAGGTGTTCCTACCCGACTGCGGTGGCGGCCAAAGGGAAGGTAAAGTTTTTAATCTATAATTCTGTATTTGTTAGCTGTACAAGGATCTTTTGACGCGTGGCTAAAATCGGACCTAAGACCGCCATCTTGTTTTTTCAAAACATTTCATAGATATTTACCAACAGCGGTATTATTCGTCGAATCGTTGAGCTCCTTAAGTTCTGAGTTGAGCTGCATGATTCCTGATAATTGCGTGCACTGACTGGACAGGTCCACTCAAACTGTGTGGTTCTTTCTTAAAAAGACCATTTTAGATACCGATCTACATAGCCTTCACATGATCGGACCAAGATTTTGTCTGGACTTTAAAAGAGACTGTGACCTCTGTGTTTGTTTCGGCCTTTCTTCTCAGAGTAGTCAGATAGGAAACGCCGGCCTCATCTAGTTTAAAAAAATATATGGATGACTTGTAAAAGTGTTTGTACAAACCTACTTACAGAAATAAAAATCATTTCATTTCATAGCGCCCCTATGATATGGTCATTCGAACGCCAAATGATCCTCGTAGCACTCTAGCTTCCGGTTGATGAACACTGTGACGTCAATAATTATAAACATTATTGGCTTGGCCATGGTTCAGGACAAATCTCATTTATTTTATTTAGGTCGCAGACTTTAATCAGACATGTTTTCGCAAAGTGTGAATCTCATAACACGCGAACACAATATATTTTCATGTTTTAGATTTAAGTAAAGATTTACAATACTATTTTTGAACTGTGAAATGTTAGAATTTGTACTGAATTAGTAGCAATATTGGTGTGAGATGACTAGCAGCAATAGTTTTCCATTACTTGCAAACATTGGGTACATAATGTTGATTAAAAGAAAATTCCAGAATTATTTCTTAATTCTTAGTAACTGTTGATGCGGCTGTACTTGAAATGTTACTTATCAATAAATGGTTTTAAATTAATATTTGTATCAGTTTTACCACTTATCGCCCGCACGCACTCCGGCCCAATGGGTGCGCGAATTATATCTGGGGGGGACATGGTGCTCATATAATTATAAGGGCTAATTAAATTAGCTAGATGGCCCATTTCGCAAGAAAAAACAATAGAATTAGGGTATTATCATAAACGGTTTTTTGATACATGATAGATTTTGAAATAATAATATTTATCGATTTATTTACTCGTGCACATCATAGAATTTACAATAGATTAACTGTCGGTTTTTGATGAACCCTGTCAGGGCCCTGCAAAACATAATTTTGGATTGCTGTTAAGTTGGTGAACATTATCAGCGGCTGTTTTTACCTCAAAAGTTCAAAACTCCGTAATTTATTATTCCAATTCCAATTTTATAGTAATGGCTCCATCGTTTTATCGATGATTCTGCCAATGTCAAGGTTGGAGGAAACAAAGTGTATCGCTGAGGATGACCGGTTATATTGCCTTTAGAAAAATTTAACTAAAACTCTGTTTGAGTAGTCTGTAACAACAACACAATGTATTAGTACTCTTACAAAAATTAACACATCTAAGAAACACACATAAAACAACAAAAACACACAAATTAATTATAATTACAAACACAATGTTCCACCGATAATTTTGCTAAAGCTTGATGTTATTTAATAATATAAATTTTTGAAGTGTTTTAATTAGGGGGGAATCAACGAGTGTTAAGAGGAATGGGATGTTAATAGGTCGGGGGAAATTAGGGGGGAGTATATCATAAAGTGGGACTAAAATATTACGACAAGAGAAAAATATGTGTTCAAGAGTACCCTCCTCTACCCCACACTCACAAAGGGAATGATTCCGAATGCGTAGTTTAGCCAAAAACACTGGAGAGCAAACATGTCCTAATCTGAGACGAATAATAATAGATGTGGTTAATTTATTCATTTTCTTTTTTTTGACAAACCAGGGTTTAGTGGGGATATTGGGTTGTATATTGCTATAATATTTGCCCTTAATTATCCTAGATCTTTGCCACAGATCCTCCCAAGACTTCATGAGACGTGGTTTAGCCAGGGAGCGGACGTCCTGAGCCGGTATGTTAGAGATAGACATACAACCTATCTGGATAGATTGCTTAGCATAGAAATCAGCTTCTTCATTACCCGATATACCAGTATGTCCCGGGATCCATGCCAGTACAATTTCCAATCCAGATTGATTTAGTCTATAAAGAATTTCCTTAATTTTCAGAATTATTATAGAGTTGTCTTTACTGCGGAATGGTATTTTCAATAAATCCTGAAGGGAGCTGAGAGAATCTGTGAGAATCAAAGATTTATCAAAATGTTGTTGATTGGAATCAATGAATTTTGCTGCCTCTAATATCGCTAAAGATTCTCCTGTAAAAGTGGAACACTCAGGCGGGCTCTTAAAACTTAAAACAACATTAAACTTAGGTATGAACACAGCTGAACCTAGATGAGAACCATCTATTTTTGAGGCATCTGTGAACAATAAAGTCCAATTTGCCCATTTTTTATTTATAATTTTATTAAAAAGATTATTGGAATCGGAACTATGTTTCTGTATACCAAAATCTAGTATCACTCTGGGTTGGAAGATCACTGAGTCATAAGGAACTAGAAAAAGGGGATGATTATCTAGTGGCATAACTGGAGATGAAAGGGACTTATTATTATTAAAACTGTTCACTAATAGCGGAGGTGATTTATTCCTCCAATAAGTTGAGGATTCGACGGAACAAGAAAGGGGACGAAGAATACTAAGAAGAGGGTGTAAAGGAAATTGAGACGCTACCGAAAAATATCTATCCGCTAGAAATTGTCTACGAAGATGAAGTGGAGGCTCTACACATTCCACTTGGAGTGCATTAATTGGAGACGATTTCATTGCACCAGTAATAATGCGTAAGCATTTAGATTGGAGCTTATCTAGTTTACTTAGAGCCAATTTATTGTAAGGTTCTAGAATAAAACATCCATAGTCAAAGTGACTACGAACGATGGCGTTATAAAGCAGTTTTTGTGAGGCCGGATGAGAACCCCATCGGACTCCAGATAAAGATCTCAGAACATTTATGGACTTCTCACTTTTATTAAATATGTATTGTAAATGAGATATACCTGTCATTTTGGAGTCAAGAACAACCCCCAAGAATTTAACTTTATCTTGAATTAAAATTGATTCTCCAGCAACAGAGATGATAACTGGAGGAATATTTCTTTTACGGGAAAATACTACGGCTTGACACTTAGGAATAGAAAGCTCCAGTCCATGTTCCGAGAGCCAATCATTCAAGTAACCAAGAGCAGAGTTTAATTTAAGAGCACCATTGGACAAAGAAGAACAACTTACGTATAGGGCAATATCATCCGCATATTGCAGGGTATCGCAGAAGGAATTAACGGTCAAGTCAAGGCTAGCTGTATATAGATTATATAAGATTGGACTTAAGACAGAACCCTGCGGGAGACCCCTCCATACAACACGGGGAGGCAGAAGATCGCCTTGGGAACGTACACGAATAGAACGGCACACAAAAAGATTAAAGATAAAATTTACCAGTCTCACGGGGATACTCAGCTCAAGCATTTTCTGCCTGAGTAGCGGAAGCTGGACATTATCATAAGCTGACGAAATATCAAGGAAGACCCCAATAACGTGGGGAGAATGCAAGCCTTATTTGGGAGGTAAGAATACTTAGACTGTCAATCGTACCCTTACTGCGCCTAAATCCAAATTGTGTGTTGGAGAGTAAGCCACGACTTTCTAGAATCCATTCCAGTCTGTTTTTTATAAGATGCTCTGTGACCTTTGCCAAAACCGACGACAAGGCAATAGGTCTATATGAAGTCGGAGAATTTGGATCTTTCCCAGGCTTTAATATGGGGATTATAATTTGTGTCTTCCATGACTCAGGTATATTTGAAGATAAGAAAATTGAATTAATAATACTTAAAAGATATAATTTTGAGGATTGACTAGCTTTAGAGATAAAGGATTACGTGATACCGTCTATGCCTGGAGAGGAATCTTTAAGGTGATCTAGAGCACAAGTAAGTTTTGTAGGTGAGAATTGTTCATTCATTCTATCAGATGTAGGAGAGTGAATAGGAACAGAAGGAAAGCAATCTAAATGAGGTACAAAGGGGGGGGCTAATCTATTAACAAAACTATCCAGCCAGACAGAGGGGTCATTTGAAGAACTATAATGATCCTTGAATATTCTTCGGAAGTTATTAATTTTACGGCATACGACAGTTAAAGGGGTACGAGGAGATAAGGATTCACAAAACTTTTGCCAACCTAGAGCCTTCTTTTTGGCTAAAAACCTCACTGCTTTAGCCCCAGTTTTCTTAAAACTAATATAATTTGCCATAGTTAAATCTGCTGCATATGAATTTTCCGACTCATTGCGTAGCCGCACCATGTTGGTACATTCTGAATCCCACCAAGGGGGAGAAGGAATGTGACCACGAGACATGTTCTTAAGCGGTATAGATTGATCGGCAGCGGCAAGCATACAAGAAACAAAATCTTCATAGGCAACTAAAAAATTTGAAGCATCTACAAGAGGAAGACCAGACAATTTGGAGTCTAAGGCTAGAGAGTACTTGCCCCAGTCAGCATCTGATAATCTATATCGCTGTAAGGGAGGAAGAGCAGGGAAAGGAGTAAATGAATGATGAAAGTTGATTAGAATGGGAAAGTGATCGCTGCTGTGGGAATTAGGTAACACAGACCATGAGAGAGAATTTACAAGGGAGGGAGAGGACAATGAAAGGTCAGGTACACTATTATTTTGGCCAGGAGGTACTCTGCGAGTCGGAGATCCATCATTTAGTAGGCAGAGGTTGATATCATCCATTAAATCAATTAAAAAGCGAGAGGATGTATCTATGTAGTGGGATCCCCACATAGTCTGGTGACAGTTAAAGTCTCCTAGCACTATGATTGGGCCTTGTATGGAAGAAAGAATATTATTGAGTTCTAATATAACACTACTATTTGGGTAAGGGATATAGCATGAAACAAAAGAGATGTTAAAGGCTTTCACCGCTACTACATGAAGTTCGTCACTGTGAACAGGAATATTAATTTGAGAAAACGGAATGGATCTTGAGACTAGCAAGGCACATCCTGCCCAGCCATCCACCCTGTCGTCCCGAAGGCAGGAAAATCCCGGAAATCTAAACACAGAACCCGGTACCAACCAGGTCTCCGAGACGGCAAGTAGGACAGGTTTATAGCGATTTGTCAAATAAATAATCTCATGTTTTTTCCTACGTTTACTTCTACAATTCCATTGGAGGAGGGTTGAGGGGAGCATTTTTGTTTATAAGGGTTTGAAGGAGTTGTTGTAGTAGAGTAACGACATTGTTCGGTAGACTGTCACTAAACTTACTGATGATGTTGATGAGGGAGCAGGTAAGGAGCTCTATCAAGTTATCATTAGGAGTGAGCATAGGAGTGGATTCTTCAATGGAAGAAAGCAAGGCAGAACCATTCGGCTGAGAGAAGGATGGAGTATTTATAATGTCTCTATGAGCTTGCACATCATAGGACTTACCTAATGGAGTTCTTGGCCGGGGGGTACGGAATACGGTTTTTGTGTAAGATTGGGAGTATGGTTGAGCAGGGGAGTGTGGGGGAGATTGCAGAGAGTATGAGGTTTGTTGAGAAAATTGCATTTGCTGTGATGGGGAGAGTGGAGAGGAAGTGATGTCAGCATATAGACGCTTAGGATAGGGAAATCTTAGTGCGGCCTCAGAATAGCTAATGTTGTCCTGAGACATAACAATTTTAATGGATTTTTGTCGAGAATTTTCCGGGCACTTAACATCAGTCGCCTTGTGAGCTCCTCGGCATAAGATACAAGTTGAGAGATCGTCAGTGACTGAGCAACTATCACCAGGATGTTCCTGACCACATCTAAAGCACCGAGGCTTTGAGCGGCATTGAGTACGGATGTGTCCAAAGCGGCAGCAATTTCTGCATTGTATTGTTGGTAACTGATATGTGCTTACAGGGAGTGACGTCTCATAACAGTAAACTCTCTCCGGAAGAGTTTGACCGGCAAAGGTTAAAACAACAGTAGTGGAAGGGATCCAGTTAATAGTATCGTCTTTTTTAGATTTGACATTCAATCGGCGGGCCTTGATTACTTCTCCACAGTTGGGAGGAGTTCTGATACCTTCTACCAGTTCCTCTAAAGTCCAATCTGTTGGGATATCACGAACCACTCCCATCCGAGACACATGAAATTTAGGAATATCTGCAGCGAATTTGTAGCTATCCAAAAAAGTATGATTTTTAAAGTCATTGGCAGCAGCAGCTGAGATGAATTCTAAACAGACCCTGTTTCTCCCCAGAGCTTTTATACTACCATCAACAATATGTAAGATTTTATTCTGATGGATGAGTTGTGCAAATTTTAATAACCTTATTGAGTGTCCAGCAGACAAATCCGGTTCCGACCGCGTAACGTGAACAATAAATGGACCCTTGTCACTTGAACTATATAAAATTTTTGAGTCAGAATATTTAGAATATATTGACTGATAGGAATCCGATGGTGGGGTAGTTTTTTTAGCAACCGAATTGAGCGGTTCATCAGACTGTCTTTTCCGAGACTGCAAGGGTTCATTAATAGTGATAGGATTGGCACCCCCCCATCAGGGGGATCATCGTCTCCCATTTCCCTCATTAAAAATGAGGGAAATGGGAAAATAACCACTTACAATAATACACACAGCAGGCAGCACGACACACACACAAAAAACGGACAAATTTAACCACCCAAAACAGTAAAAACCATAAAATTCACAAAAAAATCACTCAACCACGTGTTTTCAACAACCAACCACTATAATCTTTCCCGTAATTTATTAACCGATTTGAAAAATTCTTCTTTAGTTTGAAAGGAAAGGAAGGAAGTGGGGAGGGGGGGGGGTCTTCCCGACTGGCCCTATATAAATTTGGTCAAGTTCTGATGAGTGGTTTTGAGTCAGCTTCAATAATACGTATTTTTCCACTTAGTGTATGTTGATGATGTTGTAATAACTTCCTGTCACTGTAAATTGCAAGTAGTGGTATACGACTTTGTTTGGGGTAGGTGCCACAACTAAAAAGTGTAAAATAAAAACATTTTCACGAAAAACAAACAGACTTTAAAAAAAAAAACACTACAAAGTGAAAAAATACTTTGACTTCGGAAGTCGGTGTCAAACAACGAAAAAACCAGTAGGTTTTTTTGGAAGTCTGTGTTTTTTGTTTTTTCGTTGTTTTATTATACAGGTTGGCAGGGAAATCAACGCGCAAACTGAAACCATGAATTCAGCAGAATCATGTACCGTCAAACGGGGTGAATAGCGATGCACTGGTGAATAGAGACGAAACTTTAAAATGGATTTTAACCTTGAAATAATATAGTTTATAGTTAGGTAGTTAGTTTGTAGTTTATAGTTTGCCAAAAAGGACTCTTAATGTGTTTACTGTTCCCTATTCACCTCGTTTGCCGGTACTGAACAATTGCACGGTAACAGTAGGCCAATTCCCGTAATAAATAACGTTCAAAATCAAGTCGCAATCTCATCTCAGAGACAATCAAATGTCAAAAATGTAGGTAATCCGTAGACAGAGAATGCTATTCTCTGTCTACGAGGTAATCGCTATACAAATTTTGACAGGTCGAGACAGCGATTACACAATGCGAACGTTCTTAAAAATATGGGAATTGCCCTCTGGTTGTGCATCGATTTCCCTGCCGCCTTGTTTATTCATATTATGCTATAGACATAATGCATCTAGCAGTCTGATCATTGAGGTGGATCGTTGCTGAAACTATAAACGAGGAATAAACGAATGAATCACCAAAATACAAACAATATTAATTTATTTAGTCATCAAACGCGTAACATACATCTGCACACTGACCCACACACACTTCAGATCGCGAAGAATCCACTCTCTCGCTCCCATATCTACTTTATTTATAGAAGTTGAGCGCGTGTATACGTTCTATGATAGCACGAATGTTATGTGACATGACACATAAATACATGAAAATAAATGTATAGTCCGAGCCAATTTTTGAGCATAAGGCGTGGGCGACTGTCACGAATTCACGATAGCACTATGCAAGTTTAAGTGAATCGTGCGTTTTTTAATTTATTTCTTACCTACCTATTATTTCCACCCGTCACGAAGTTCACAGCTACTAAAAAGTTCGGTGCTGTCTGTTTCCATTCATTCCATCAATTTAATACGACATTCGAACAAATTAGGACAATGTATTATTTGTACAGGTGAATTCTCCATTTTGTGATGAATGAGACAAAGTAAATATAGGGAGCGAGATATTTATAAAAAAATAGGATATATTTCTCAATAAGTGTAATTTGCACTAAGTACTTATCTTACATCTTTTGTTGAACAAGAGCTAAAATTATCTTAGGAAGAAATATATCCATTCTAAACTCGACTGTACCTACAAATTTCCTTGGTCTGCAGAAATTTGAAGGTATAGTTGTAATGCTTTCGGCACTATTACACGACGCGTTGGACTTCGAAGAATCTCTTGAGGTAGTACACCTGTCCGAGGGTCATGACGAGGAGGACGGAAGCTTCGAAGATTGACCACATCACCACTCGAGAGTTCGTACTTTCGTTGATAGCGCGATGGATGCGGTCACGCACCTGGAAAATTAAAAAATTGTATTATGAGCACAGTAATTATCAAATTAGTGCCTTTCAGCCTATAACAGTCCACTGCAGACTTCACGAATTGCACGCTATTTAGCTCGATTCTCAGCCCATCTCATTCAGCAGCTACCAGCTACGCGTCGGAGATCGTCGCTCAACCAATTTTTAAGGCGTCCTACCCTACGCTTGCTGATTTGCGGTCTAAAAGCATTTTACTTTTTTTTAAGCCTGGAATACACATGCTTTGTAGCAGCACAAAAGCATGCAAATTTCAAGCAGAGCCTACTTAGTAGCGTAAAATTTGCATGCATACATAATCGGCCTATAACATTCCCACAGCAGGGACACAGGCCTCCTCTCGGTGTGAGAGGGAGTGGGCCGTAATCCACCACACGGGCCCAGAGCGGGTTGGTAGATGTCACATGGCTTTTTGGTACTTTGACATGCCGGTTTCCTTGCGATGTTTTCCTTTACCGTTTTGAGAGCAGTGGTGATGAAATAATTTACACAAAGTAATGCGCCTGTCTGGGTTCGAATGTAAGACCTACAGCTTTAGGCCACCACTGCTCTGCAAAATTTGCTTGTGAATGTAATGATACAGAGATTATTTTACACATAATATGGAGAGCATGCTGTTAATGAGCATACTACCTACTAGCAAACAAGTATGCTTTTTAATTGATAACCTGTGTACATTTCAGCTATTATATTGGGTATATGTTAATCATACCTGCATGTATTCCTGTTCATGTTTGACAGTTTTGAGTGTGGTAGCAAGCTCTTTGATCATGTCCTCCAATTTGTTGTGGTTGACCTCCTCTTCTTTGGTGCCCGTCTGGCCCTGAGGAGCTGCGCCTATCTCCAAGTTGAACATCACAACCTGAAGAAAAAGACAGGTTAGTAATCATTTAGGTGGAAAATTAATAAAATGGTATATTTTATAAATTGACTGGTTAGCAAGATTTAAGTAAAAATTTGCTTATCAAACTCCTGTTCCCAACCTACATAACATGTTTAATCAATTGTGTTAAGTATTGAAAAGTAAATATTGGAAAATTATTGGTAGTGTAAACCAGCCACTATTTATCTGTTCAAATAGTTCCAAGTGTTAATACTGTAATAACGTTTATGTTATAACTAAGCAGTCTCAAACTCAAAGCATTTATTTCAAATAAACTAATTACAGGCACTTTTGAATTGTCAAGAGGTTGGTCAGTCAGA
The DNA here is from genome assembly GCA_937001585.2 of Brachylomia viminalis. NCBI lineage: Eukaryota > Metazoa > Arthropoda > Insecta > Lepidoptera > Noctuidae > Brachylomia > Brachylomia viminalis. The sequence goes on from OW443314.2 coordinate 10,493,325, forward strand.
AAGATGAAGCTAGTTGCCCATTCCAAAGCGTAGTAGGTACCTATGGAGAAGAGTTTTAGAATAGCCTCAATTTGTCGAACTCTGTGTGTATAGGTACATTGGCAAGATTAATTAACCCACCAATAAATCGCCTACAAGAAGGTGTTTGCATGTAAGCGCTCAACAGGTTCACAAGCATATTTATTATTGTTTTGAGTGTATTTTTCTTATGAACAATTTCATGTAGGTACATATTTCACAGAATCAACCTTCAATCTTTATTGGTTTTTAAAAAGCTTCAATAATCTTAGTATGCAATACTTGCCTTAGGTGTCATAGTGGACATCTTATTGCTGAAGCAGTAAGTGTACCGTCCTGATGTAGGGGCCGAGAATGTGTACATTCCTGAGGACTCCCGCTCTCCCTTGTAGATCACAGCTCCATCAGGACCCGTAATTGTTACGTCTATGTCTAGGAAGCCACCCTCTGCTATTTCAAAGGTAAGACCTGGAAAAATTGAGAATTAAAATGATGTGGAATTGTTGTACAAGATTGATGATTGTTAGTAGATATTTTATGCTTAATAGACTGGACATTAAAACAAAACCTATTGTTTGTACTGACATTCACATTACTAATTGCAACTTAGTAAAAGAGATTTGTTGTTGAATTTATGAATTAGCATACAGTTATACCTTGAACAGTCACATGGTATCACCTCATTCTAAGTAGAGAATGTAAGTCAGTGACTGTAAATAAAGGTTATGAAATCAATCACAAGTAAAATAAGATTATCAAGTTACTTGTATTGATAAGTAATTGTATAGATAACTGTGCTATCACCACTTGACTTTTGTGCAACATACTTTTATCACCGGCGCTATAGGATATTACTTACTTATTAGAAAAAAAACATCCCAGGGACTACGATAAAATGTGTCGAGCAGAGATATTTGTGGGACACTCAATAAACCACCTCACTTTATTAACTGGCCAGGTGTATTAAGTTAAGAGATGCTTACCCATTTTTGTATCTGCTTCAACATTTTCGAAAAAGCACTCCTCGGCATGGGCATCGACTGTGATGGTATAACAGTTTGCTGTGTTCAATAATGCTGCCGCTAATAAAATGGCGAAACTAAGTGATCTCCACGAACTTTTCATTTTGTTTAATTGATAGTAAATTGCCTAAATATGTTTTTCTTTAATCAAAAGCGAACATAAGCTTGTTTTCCCTACGTGAAAGCCACGTAATTTGACAACTCACAAGATGACAAGTTGATACATATTTGACAGCTGTTATGTTGCGTTCATAAAAATGAATTTGGGTTAGTTTCGGTGCATTTTCAGTTCACCTATTTATGTATTTCATTCCGTTTTAGAGATATAAAATACAGTTATGTATTAGTAATGTATTAGTAAAACATTGGTAAATAAATATTTTTTACTGCCTATATAATATACAGGGTGGCCGGAACATTGACGTCCAAAAATAAAATTTCGGTCCCTCGTATCGTGGGGTATTCGAATCACCCCCATGTATGTTCCGCGACTTTTCATAGTTTTCGAGTTATGAATTTTTTTCTGAATGTTTGAAAATTTTCGACCTGACCAACCTAAAAAAATTCTAAAAAAAAAAGTAGAGGGTTTTATCGAGTTTCTTTTTTTGCAACTGAATTTTCATAAGTAGTACTTTTATGCATAAAATAATCAGCTTCGTAACTGTGATGAAAGTTATGAAAATGTTGATCTAAAGTGAAAAATTTACGTTCGGTAAATTATGACTCAAATTTTCAACTTTAAATTAAAAATCTTAACAGGTGACTTCATAATTCCTAAGTAGGCTTCAAGAATGCGCCAGACTCTCAGTTTTCATAATCATAAAAAAAATGAAGTACTTAATAGGGCTACTTTGTTTAAAATCGGCCTTCAAAGACAGCGAGGTGGAAAAATTCTTAAAATTACCCATCTGAGTAATTATTTTTTTTTGGCTATTTTCTCGTTCCTAAGGTTAATTAATGATAAGAATACTGAAAACTAACCAACAAATAGTTTCAGAGTTGGGTAAGAAAAGTTTTACGTAAAAAGTGGTTTTGAATAAAACACAGATGATAATGTGAAAAAAGTACTTAATTTATTTTTAACATTTAGAAAAGGTTTTCAAAGTGGCCACCACCAGCAGCAATACACATTCTACACCTACGTAAGAAATTGTCTGGCAATCGTCTAAAAGCGTCTCTGTTCTCTCTCACAACACGTTCAGCTTCTGCAATCAACTGCCTCAGCTCTTGTTCACTTGAACAGTCTCGGGCGTATGCTATTTCCTTGTAATAGCCCCAAATAAAGAAATCGATGGGGTTGAGATCAGGTGAGCGTGGAGGCCACCTAATTGGTCCGCTGCGTCCGATCCATCTGTTGGGGTATGTTTCATCTAAGTAATTTCGGACCTGGGTTGCATAGTGACACGGGGCGCCGTCATTTTGCAACACCATGGTTCGTCTGAGTTCGAGATTCACATCTGCCAGCAACAATGGAAGTTCATTTTCCAAAAAGTTTTTGTATGTTTCTCCATCAAGTCTGGACGGCAGTTCAAACGGACCAATTAGTTCGCCATTGAGAATACCAGACCACAAGTTAACGCTGAAGCGATGTTGAAATGTCGAAGCTCTCACTTCGAGTGGATTTTCATTAGCCCACGTGTGGTAATTATGAATATTGAATATTCCGGATCGCTCAAATCGTGACTCATCTGACCATAAAACTTTATTGAAAAATCCAGGATCCTCTTGCTCTTTTCGTAACATGGTTTGGCAAAAATCAACGCGCAATTGGTGATCTGTAGGCAGTAAAGCTTGGACTCGTCGGATGTGGAACGCGTGGTATTCTTCATCGTGAAGAATGTCTTGGATAGAAGTCCTTGGGATGTTCAGAGCACGAGCCATACTTCTCGTACTCGTAGACGGATTTCGCTGAACTTCTTCCAGCACCATTTCTCTGCGATCCGGGTTAGCTCTAGGGATTCCTTCATGACTGCCGCGTCGACCAGGAATGCGGCCTGCCATCAAAGTGTTGTGCGTGTTAATAAAAACACGATGGTCGGGATATCGCTCAGGTTGCGGCCCACCACGACGTTGAAGTTGTTCGCGATACAGTCGCGCTGCTTCATGGCCGTTTCCTTGTGCAACTCCATAAAAATAATGCATTTCTGCATATTCACTTAACGTGTAACTCATTTTTTACACTTCCACGTAAAAAAAGTCCAAATCAGAATGCAAAACACAGTCCAATAACGAGCAAAGTAGTCAAACAAGTAGGCAGCGGAGTCCGTGGGCAAAGCGAGTGTGGTAAAGACAAAATGGCGACACGCGTATAGCAGTAAACACAATGTGAGTACGACTGAGGTAATTGTTTTGCGTTGGCTTCGGTTGCGCGCCTTGCGTGAGAGAGATAGCAATAATTCGGTCTCTTTTCCTCTCGGTCCATTGTTATTGCAGGTAAAAGAGTTGCACCCTCGTTTACAACCCATAGTCCACGAGAACGGATCGCGCAAAATTCATTAAACTAACATTTAAAAAAATCTCCGTGTTTAAATCTTAGCTTTCCTGCAGTCATTTTTGGTTAGCAAACTAAATAACCTTAGGAAGCGAGAAAATGGAAAAAAAAAATTTATTAATCAGATAGCTAATTTTAAGAATTTTCCACTTCGCAGTCTTTGAAGGCCGATTAAGGCCAAAGTTAGCCCCATTAAGTCCTACGTTTTTTAATGATTATGAAAGCTGAGAGTCTGGCGCATTCTTGAAGCCTACTTGAGAACCATGAAGTCACCTGTTTAGATTTTTAATTTGAAGTTGAAAATTTAAGTCATAATTTACCGAACGTAAATTTTTCACTTTAGATCAACATTTTTCATAACTTTCACCACAGTTACGAAGCTGATTATTTTATGCATAAAAGTACTACTTATGAAAATTCAGTTGCAAAAAAAGAAACTCGATAAAACCCTCTACTTTTTTTTTTGAATTTATTTAGGTTGGTCAGGTCGAAAATTTTCAAACATTCAGAAAAAAATTCATAACTCGAAAACTATGAAAAGTCGCGGAACATACATGGGGGTGATTCGAATACCCCACGATACGAGGGACCGAAATTTTATTTTTGGACGTCAATGTTCCGGCCACCCTGTATAATATTTTTTATACACTATTTTAACATAATTTGAAAAAAAAACCTAAAAGTTACCGCTACTCGCCGACAGATGGCACCCAACAGTGCAATGTTGATAATAGTAACCCCCGTGTAGTAACCCACCAAAAACATTTCATGTAAAATGTTGCCAAGACGACCACATAAGGTTTGTCCTGTGAAAAAGATATCAGGTAGAGCCAAGCTTCTGATCTACACGGCCTAACTCTACCGACCCTAAATTCACAAATTCTACATATCAGTAAAAATGTATGGCTTCGCAGTTTCGCTACCGTTCGTGGAGGTGATGCGAATATTTAGTTTCTGAAGTAAGTAACGAAACAGCCAAGCCATACACACATTCATGCCATGCATTTTTACTGATAATATGTAGAATTTGTTCTTTTTGTAAGTTGCTAGGCAGTCTTTTTAGTGTTTATTTTTTTCTTCTTTTTTTGGGGTGTATTTCTTGCACATCAGAAGTTACGGTTTTCATAGCCCATTCTCTGTCTTTGCCTTTTTTCTTTGATGGTTTAGGTACTGATTACCATAAGCGATAAATCAGGGCGAGATTTCTCTCTTAAGCGATTATATTCAACTTTAACTGACTGTTACAGTCGATTTGCTCACCTCGCTCGTCGTCAAAGGGCGTAAATAACTGATACCTACCTACCATGAGACTCTTGATTAAGGCGGAGGTTCTTGTAAGTACTTATTAATAGGTTTTTTAGTTACTGTCTACAGTACCGTGTAAACTTTCATGTCCTAATTCATAAAATTGGTGAAAGTCTCATTCAAACTTCCCCTCCCCCCCACACACACCCCCCGTTTTAGGGGATGGGGGCGAAAGTTATAAGTTTATGAATTTTTTTGTTGATTGTATACTAAACTTAGATTACGTACCAAATTTCAGCTTTCTAGCACTTCAGGAAGTAGCCAAACATTATGATGATCATCAGTGTGTCAGTGACGAAATCAGTGTATTTTAGATAATTATCAATAAAATCTAAAGTATTAAAGCTATTCAATTGAGACTTTGTATGTTTATAGTCTATTATTGACATCATATCCTGAGAATATGAACTATCTGGTACATCGGAAACCAACTCTATGAGGGTTGAAAAAAACGACGAAAAACTTCGAGAAAAGGTAGGTAGTGCCCTTGCGCTTCGCTTGGCTCGTCTTGGCGGGGGCACTACCGTGCCCCCAGATTTCATAGTTTCATACCGGCTGAAAATCATCACAAGAGATGAGAGCGTCAGCTGCTCCAGAAGTGGGGGAATCCAAAGTTATAGCATGTCATAGTTGTAAAAAAAAACTTATAAAACAGTAATTTTATACGACATCAAAAATTCGGGCATAATCTCTTGGATCATCTTTAATCTAAAAAAGCATGCGGCTGCGCATGCAAATTAGGGGAATAAAAAGCGGTCAAGTGCGAGTCCATAAACACTACATATTTGTTGGTGAATATGTTGATTTAAGTACGTGAGTGATACCTATAATTCTCCTCACTTCCATACTTCCATACAAAGTAGCAATACGTTGGGGCCGATTCTCTTGTCACAAATGCCTTTAGATAGGAAAAACGTCAATGCTTTAAACTAGACTATAAAAATATAGTATATAAAATATATATATATTTTTTACTATAATCGCTAAAATCACAAAATTTTGTTTACCTATCCTGTCAAACGACGATTTCCCATTCTGAAATTGAAAAGTGACAACTTAACTATATTTTAGTTTGACAGCACAGATGGCAGTGAGTTATTAATCTATTGAAAACATTTGAAAATGGCAATTTTGCTATTCTGAATTGGACGTTTATCACCTAAAGTTCTGGCAGTATAACTAAATCTGACTATTTTTAATCGCGATTAAAAAGGCGTGGAGTAAAATTAGTTGTCATGAACTAAAATTCACACCAACACCTCAACTTCGGGTGCAAAAACAGTAATAAATCTATTTTCTCTTTTGCTTATATCTCGAAAATGGTGCGTTCTATCGTAAAAATAATGAAAATTTCGACCCTCCTTTATAAAACTCCTGTAACCCCTAAAACTCAACATGTAGGTAATAATTTTTCATATTTTCCATACAAAAAGTGAAAATTTCTATATAAAACACGTCGAGGCTGCCACGAATAGGCGAATCTACGGCTCTAAAAAAAATTACGTGGTATGGCAAACAAGCACGTGGAGTCGTGATTGCCAAATTCGATTTTAGTTGTGTCATAATTATTTTAAAATCTAGAGATTTTATTTTGCAGAATAGCTTTATGATTCTCATAGTCAAAAGTAAGGAAAGTCCCGTCCCGGGAAAGTCAAAAGTAAGGATAGTTTATTTCGGCGTACAAGAGAATCGTAGGAACCTAAGTTCGATACATAAATTATCGAGAGAAACAACGTGTTGGCCGGGGTATTTTAGGCACGCCTGTATAGCTATCGACAATTTTCTCGCTAAGAAACGTACAAAAGATTGTAGGTCCCGTGTCAGTAAATAAGATAGGTACCTACATCTGGCTAATTGCCAGCGGTGGGGCAGGTTCCTAACGCCCGTTATCATGTCAAACCGTTTCCCGTTTTCCAAAACCAAGTTTTAGGACGTATCTTCAAACACATAAGTAGGTAGGTACATAATTAGGTATTTCATCCGGAATTTCGCAGTCGTAGGTTTCTGAATTTGTGACCGGTTGACGGCATTAGGCTCGCTCCCTGTTACATGGGACTCGAACATAACCAAATGTGGGTGTACATAGGTACGAGCCTCTACCAAACTGTTCGGAGATGACAGTAGGCGTGATGTTATGTTAATTATTAGGTAGGTACAGTAAGTCGCACGCCAGTTGGAACACTATGACCTTGAGCTGGTCCAGCGTAGCACGGAGTTTCAATAACATGCCAATACTGGTTTTTTACCAATGACGTGCAGCCTACCGTGCTAAAGTGCGCGTAAAATAGGACTGCGCGCGGTCGATATCGGAAATAATCGTTTTCCGCCATCTCGACGTGTCATCACCTGGTGTTAAGGGAGTGCCACGTGCTCTGTTCGTGTGTTCCGAAGTAAATAATAACCATCAAAGCCAAAAGTGATTAAAAGTGATGGCAGGGATATCCCTGCCATCACTTTTAAACCTTAGACCTTCAAGACTATATAGTCTTGAAGGTCAAACACGCGCGCAGACATACCTTTGCGTGATTACATTAGACATCTGAACAGTTCAAGAGAAGGAACCCTGCTATACTTCTAAAATAATCCACTCCGCTACGGAAGCCGCGGTCTGATTAAACAATAAAACTTTTACTTATAAGCTACCTACCAACATTTTTTCATGTTTGATTTAAAAAAACAAGTAGTTATCTAGGTAGGTCAATGGAAATAGGTTTCGGCGTTTGGGCACAATTAACTGCCCAGGATGCGTAACAGCTTACAGTACGAAAAAACTGGTTTATAAATATCAAAATTACATTTAGATAACTAGGTAGGTACCTACCTACTTACCTACAATGTGTCTGGTAACCGATGTCCAACCCACCAAGGGCAAGTAATACCTGCGATACATTTGATCAACAAATCAACCGTAATAAAATAAGATGCCATTTAAATTTTTAATATCAATTTAGTAATCAATTTAGCAACATCTAGTGACGTTGGATCCTACAGACACAAAAGTGGTTTCGTTCACATTCATTCTCTAAACTTTCCTCACGACATTTTCCTCACTCCTCCGGATTAAATATGCACTGCGTTACATGCCCATACCATGTAAACCGTTTCCCACACAACTTTTTAGTCACCGGTGCCACTTTTAGACTTTTTCTTCCTTTCTTTTTCTTATTTATCCATTCGCGTAACACCACACATCCCTCTTAGCATTCTTGTCTCAGCTGAATGCAATTGCCTTTCATTCATTCCTTTTGTGACCATTGTTTTATAAATCTTGAGTCGGCAAGGTAAGACGGCTTGTCGGTCTTCTACAGATTGTACTTCGGCGAGTGTGCCCAAGAACTCCACGACCTCATTCCACCGGCCCCCTTCTTTTTCTTCTCATTCTTCCATCGGTCATCTAGACGCACTGCAAGTTACCATCCTTACCTAGTTGCTATTCCACCAATTCGCACTAAGCGTTTCCAAATGTCTTTTGTTATGCGCACAGCAAAAGAGTGGAGTTCTCTACTTGCGTCTGTGTTTCCGAACGCATACAACCCTAATCTCTTCAATGTGAGAGTGAACAGCTGGCTTCTTCTGGGTAAGCTCTAAATATTAATATATATTATAACATATATATATAATATATATTATAATAAATAATAAGTATTAATACTTATAAGTATTATGTATATGTATAAGTATCGGTAACTTTGTTTCCCACGACCAGACTCAGAAGTCACGCTTTCGAATTCGATCAATACCCAAAAGAGACTGTTTGCAAAAATGTTCACACAAGTTTTCCCAGCTAGTACAAATACTTTACCATGGAGACTAAAATCAAGGTGAACGAGTAAAAAGTGATAATAAGCTGATATGGGAAGGTGCTAAATGATTTTTTAACGTGATCAGCATTTATGGCATAGGTACGCACGGCTACAGATCAAGCTATAATTTCCAGTATAAGCTGATCTCGCATTGTATAGGATTCCCTTACAATGGGAGTTCAGTGTAAACTGGATATAAATAGCTTGATGTGTAGCCGTGTGTACCTACAATACATGAGGCGTACATATACCTAGGTATCGATATATATATCTATCTCTCTATATTTAAATAAAAATGAAATGCATCACTTGCGAACGGCTGGAGAGATTTGGCTATTTGTTGTTTTAAAATATTCGTAAGTACCTATTAGTCCGAATTGACGGCATGGTTGGCGCAGTGGTTAAGTGATTCGTAGTGTTCCACGCGCGCCTCTCTTAGACGTCGTCGTCGCGGGGGAAGTCAAACACCTCACTCCCCCCCCCCAAACCCGAAGAGGCCCGCACTGGCGGGCCAGTCGGGGGTTGCGGAAGGATCGTACGTTCCCGCGACCCCCGGCGTAGGGGTGAGATGGAACACCGGGGTGGTTTTTAGTCAGTTAGATTCAGACAGACCCCGCCGACCGCCCCAGGGCGGCGGACATCCATGAGGATTTTTCACCCAGGAAACAAAAAAAAAAAAAAGTGGTTAAGCGATTGACTGCTGCGCTGCGTGTCGCGGGTTCGATTCCCGCACGGAACAAATATTTGTATGACCTACAAGTAGTTGTTCCGGGTCTGGCTTTTTGTGTATGTGAGCTTAAATGTTTGTAAACGCACCCACAATACAGGAAAAACTGAACATCCTTTTTTCTATGGGATCTTTGTACCTACCCATGAATTATTGAAAGGACAGGACGTCTGTCGGGTCAGGTTTGTATATTAAAAAAAATTATATAAATTACCCCAAGAAACGACAACTTTAAGGATGTATTGAATTGAAATCATCGACGTAACTCGTTGGCCCTGATCCGGATCCGGATGAGGAAGATTATAAAAATAATAGAGATGTAGAGGATATTTACCCCAAGAAACGACAACTTTAAGGATGTATTGAATTCAGCTGTCGTAATAACACATTTTTTATACAGATTAATATTAAATAAAAGACATATAATACCTACTTAATATAAGAAATAAGCAGTACCTTTGTTCTCAATACTAATAATTATGTCGTACGTATCTGAATCTGGTCTACTGTGTGTACAGACGCCAGCAGGTCAAGCTACCCGAAACTGTCAAATTTTCCCAATCAACCTTGAACCTTAATGCTTTAGCGATAAAGTTGAAAATCTATTAAAGAAATTTGACAGATTGTAGTAGCTTGATGTGCTGGCGTCTGTACATAAAAAATAAAATAAATAAATAGATAAGAGAAGTGACGTAATACAAAAAAATAATTAACATAAACAACATCGCCCTTGATTATAATATGACATTTAGATTTGAATATGTAACGAGCCGCAGGTTTAGTGGCATTTTAAGTTATCACGAAAAATACATAATGTTATCATATTATCAATGTAGATACGACTTGATAATAATAGAATATAAACTAGTTTCAGATCCACTTGCTTAATTTTATAATTTATTCAGAATTATACGACTTGAATTTAAATACAGACGTTGTTCGTGAAACCATATGGATACAAGCACTTCTGATGAGCTATAGTTTGTCCAAATTGGTAGATACCTTTGCCCCAAGAGAAACGGGTCGCGTGTCTATTGCGTGGTATGTTGGTGTAAGTTTGGTGCTGCGCTAAGACTGTACCACGGTAATATTATCTATATATTACCGTGACTGTACGAATACGAATCAAATTCTGCGCTACTTTATTCGGCCCGGCCGCCGACCGTCGCACGGTGGGCTGAAAATAGGTTTGGTGGGCTGAAAATTGGCTTTCATAGATTTAATAGGGATTTCAATTTGCAAGTGGCGGATTTATTGCCGGATATCGCTTCTATTAGTTACTATCGAGTAACTCTCAAATAATTTTGTCGAAGTTAATGCGAGCTGCTTTACGTGGGTGGCAGAAATCCAACCGATTCCTTGATAATTTCAGAAGACTGTACGGAAATTGGCTGCAAGTAAATATTGGCTGGCCAAGTTGTGTGCAAACTTTTGTTATCAAGAACCAACTTTTGATGAGACACCAAGAGCACACTCAGTCTCTCAAGAAACGTCGACACCAGCGTCCGATGGATCAATGACAAAAAGGTCCACAAAACCATTCGAAGATCTGGGAAGCAAACAGAAAAAGTGAAGATCTGATTATCACACTGGCGGAGATTCCAGTGAATTGGCATGCAGTTGCAGCACATTTAAAAGAAGAAGGGCATGAGGATATCGCATCTGCGATCAAATATATGGTGAAAAATTCTGAAGCAGCCGTTAAAATTAATGCAACGCAACAGCAGCGATCACTGTCGGACTGCAATTATGAATGAAAGCGAAGCGCGATGACGCAACGCTGGTAATTTATTGAAAGTATGAAGCAATTATCTATCTATAAAAATCTATTGATTGGACAAAAAAAATAAATCAGTAATACTTTAATATTTCGCTTGTTAAAAGAAATTTTTAGAGGTATCTTCGTGATTTTTTTCTATCGTATCTTATTAGGTGTATTATGTATTCAACACGGTTAATGCGTTTAATACGGTTAATGGTTTCCAATCTGTAACCTACAAGACGTCCTCAGGGGTCCCTCAGGGCTCACACGTTGGGCGGGTTCTATTTAATGTTTTCGTTAACTATCTCCCGCACTGCCTAAGATTCTCAGATTGTTTTATGTATGCAGACGATCTAAAATTCTCTAGGATAATCGAATCTCAAAACGATACAACATTACTTCAGAGGGACGTAAACGTTAGTTCAATGGTGTAACGATAATGAAATGAGCTTAAACGTTAAAAAGTGCTACCACGTAAAATACACCCGGAAAAAGAAAATGACGGCTAGTGTACATTATGTTGGCCCTAACGTTATCCAAGAGGTGGATCAAATAAGAGACTTAGGAGTCGTTTTTGACAGCGCCCTGACATTTGTACCTCATGTTGAGGGCGTCGTCAAGAAGGCTTCCAGAATGCTGGGATTTGTGATTAGGAATGTTGCTGGTTTTAAGCGCAATCGGACAAAGATCTTGTTATACAACTGTATCGTTCGTAGTATTTTAGAATACTGCAGTACAATTTGGAGACCTCATTACTCCACGCACATCCTTCGACTGGAGCGAATACAAAAGAGATTCCTCTGGCATCTAGCCTATGCCAGTGGAAATGCAAAAAAGATATGCTCATATGAAGCCCGACTATCTTATTGGAGAAACGTAGATTAACTATTGATTCCAGCTTCGTATATAACTACTCGCTACTCCGATGCAAAATTGATTGTCCCCAATTACTATCCAAGTTCCAGTTTCGGGCTCCTGCTAGACTCCCTCGTGCTCCTATTACTCCTTTACACCCTCCACTCCGCAGAGCAATACCTACTTGGTGCAAACTCTATTGTACATCGTCTTTGTACATTGATAAATGGCTGTAGCGATCTTGTCGATGTGCATTTTGACTCATATGCCAAGTTTCATAGAACAATAATTAGTAATGTTTATTTTTTTTTCCATTTTGTTATGTCTCTGTTTGTTTAGTTCTATTAATTTACTTTTACTGTTTGCTTTTGTTTTATATTCCATCACGTAATGTTAATTTAAACTTGTTAATTTTAAATTCTAGATAATTAGATATTCATTTTAATTTTATAGTACAGTGCTTGTGGCACACCTAATATCTTTATGGGGCATGCGATGCTAACCTGTAAGAAATTGTTACACTAACCCTAGATTATGGAGAGTTACTTTTAATATTTTCAGTGTAAACAATTGTTGGTTGGCCAATAAAGGAAAATAAAAAATAAAAACACACTATCTAACTAGGTAGGTATCCTGAAGAATATCATAATATATTTTTCTGATTTTGTTTATTGCAGTGGATCATATACTTTTAGGCATTATAAAACTTGCGTTTAGGTCCTGTAGTCCCCATAAGAAACCAGTGAAAACAGGCATATTTACACCAGAGAAAGCACATAGGTTGCTTCTTTCACTAAAACTGGTAAAGTGGCAATATACTCGTATATATAACGTTGCGAGAGGCTGCTATTCCGGAAGGTGCTAAGGATCCATCCTACTATAAAGTGCAACAAACTAAGCTCGATTGCTACCCTCAGAAGCAACCCAGTGTCAGTTATGGATTCATCGGCTAGGATTACACTTCAAGCTTTACTTGACATCACGGTGACGAGGATCTTTCAGTCTTTCTGACGATGATGTGCAAAATAAGCAGCTGAAGCTGATATCCAAGTGGGGGTTTGATGGTGCTTCCAACCAAAGATACCGAGAACCGATACAATCAGAAAATGGAGGGTGAGCAAGATGATTTAAGCATTTTCATGACCTACTTCTTAGTGCCACTTAAATTGACAGATGCAGATAATACTTTATTTACGAACCCAAAACCATGCTCAGATTTGTATTGTCGTCCATTTCAGTTTACTTTTGTAGAGTTGTCATTGATCTAATAAAAAGACAAATTTATGATGAAATTAAGGTCCTTATCCCTATAGAGTGCAGTAATAGTAACAGGGTGACTCATCAACTAATGATGATAATGATCGACGATAAAGTCTGGCTTTCTGAAGCCAGATTAAATGCATCGTGCTTTTTGCTAAGCACAGGTGTGCTTAGCAAAACCTACAGAAATGAACACACAGTCTTTGATGTTACAGCATCTAATGCTGTAACATCAAAGACTGTGTGTTCTGACATTTACGAATTTGGCTTGTCATCCCTACACGCCCGTATAAATTGCATAGAATTTCTGTTACACATTGCGTACAGGCTCGACTTCAAACGGTGGGCGAGAAGTAATGAGCACAAAGATATGTTGCCGAAAGGAAAAAAATGTAGGTATTCAAAATAATTTCAAAGATGAGCTCAATCTGTTGATTGATATAGTGAAACAAGGCTCGGGAACTACCAGTGACGTTATACTTACCTCAAGAAAGTTTTTCGAGTTTCCCAATAAAACTGCAAATTACCGGGTTGGATGTAGAGTTAATTAAAAGATTTGCTGCGATTTTGCAAGCAATAACTATATACTTATGTTAAATGGGCGGGTGTCCTGTCGGATGCATACGGGTTGGAGTGCGGTGTGAGGCAGGAGGGAATCAGCTCACCCACGCTATTCAACCTGTATGTAAACGAGCTGATCTGTGAGCTCAGCAATACCAATATCGGCTGCTCCATTAGCGGGCACTGCGTCAATAACATCAGCTACGCGGATGATATGGTATTGCTGAGTTCATCGATCAGTGCACTTAGGAGGCTTCTTCGCGTCTATGAGGACTATGCGGTGGCTCACGGCCTCAGGTACAATGCGACCAAGAGCGAGCTACTGGTTTTCAAAGCGGGTAACAAAGGTTATGATACTGTCCCGCCAGTCACCTTGGGGGGCGCTCAGCTTTCCAAGGTCACGGAGTTCAAGTACCTGGGGCATTGGGTCACCGATAGAGGCGATAGTCTGTCCGACGATGTGGACGTGGAGAGGGAACGCAGAGCATTGGCAGTTCGATGTAACATGCTGGCTCGTAGGTTTGCACGTTGTACTAGGGAGGTGAAAATTACCCTCTTTAGAGCGTATTGCCAATCTATGTACACGTGTGCCCTATGGGTCAGCTATACAAAAAGTTCGTACAATGCTCTGCGAGTCCAATATAATAACGCCTTCAGAGTTATGTTGGGGCTGCCGCGCTTTTCTAGTGCATCGGGGATGTTCGCGGAGAATGGCGTGCCAGATTTTTACGCACTGATGCGGACGCGGATAGCATCCCTGATGCGGCGAGTGCGCGACAGCTCCAACAGCTTGGTGGCTATATTAGCCGACAGGATAGCAGTCCAATGATGTGGCAATGGATGACCACTCATCGTGCGTCATTCCATTATTTAAAATAAGTGGTTTTAGTGTATTTTTTTATATAGGTAGATATGTATTTCTCGTGTATGTATGTATGTTTTGTGAATAAAATTGTAATGTGTGTTTTATGGATCTATGGTCTGAAATAAATGTATTATTTGCTGAAATTTTCGACTTAATTCAGTTTCAGGAAACTGAGTTGTAGTTTTTACATATATCCAATCTGGATTCTGACTCAGAATAATTGGAGTCCGACAACGAAAGTGAACGATGAGTGATTCTTCATGACGATGTTCTTAAGTTACCTAGACACTAAAAGGAACCGTTTCATATGTAAAAATAAATAAAACAATATTGATGATTTAAAAAATAATATCGGCAGCGATAACCATTATAACCACCTGTAAGGATATTACCGTTTTCGATGCCGTTTAAGAGATAATTCGATTTTACATACTAGCTTCATACAAATTTTTCTTCATAAAAAATTATTGTTCTTTCGTTTTTGTGCAGAATTTACTTGGGTGTAATTTTTTTATATAGTAATAACGAATAGAAGCGATATCCGGCAAAAAAGCCGGCACTTGCAAATTGAAATCCCTAAGTCTATGAAAGCCGATTTTCAGGCCACCGAGTCGTGAGGGTTGAATAAAGCCGGGAATTTGATCCGTACGGTCTTATCGCAGCACTGAACTTATCAAAACATACTCTACGCTTTGTTTTCTATAAAGTGTTAAGATTTGAATAAAAAACCATACGATATTCTACAATACTTTATTATCGAGCAAGTAGATATAATCCCAAAATATCACAATAATAATAAACCTACAGCTAGAAACTTATACACTAATGTTGAGTACTTATAACTAGAAACTAGCCTACCTTAAAAAGTAAAAGGCGTGCTAGACAATTGTTCGGGTAGGCATGGTTAGGCACGATTCGGCACAGCCCGGTGTGCCGAATCATTCCTATCGGCACAAAGTGCTACCACTACAACTAGACGACACTGTCTTGACAAACTGGCGTTCAGAAATACTTTTCGACCTTCGTAGGTTCCTGGTTACGTTAAAAATTCTGTTCTTTTAAAAGTTTTAATTACTGTTCCTTTCTCCCTTTTCAAAGTTAACACAAGGTTTTGCTGAACCGTGTGTGTCAAATGTAGTTAAAAGAATTTAATCACATTAAACCACATATAAGTCGTAGATAATACCTATTACATAAATAGAACGTATTTCACTAGCAAATCATTAGCCAGTTATCCCTTTTCTCATAACCTAGCCTAGGACCTAGATATTGCAAAATGAGACCCCCTAGGCCCCCTACACTTGTATGACAAGATTCTGTGCCACGTTAGTCGATATCGAGTTTCCTGAAAGCTCCTACTGTGCCGTATATATCGACATCGTTGCTGGGCGCCGGGGCTTCGCAGCAAGATTCGTTAAAGATGCGCAGGTAGGGGGTGACCTCATCGATGCGTCGGCGCCATTTCTTCGCGAGCATATCGATAGTATCTTCTTCTCCACCCCATTCGCTGGGCAGCACTCGTGCAGGGATGTGCTCCAATAGTTGCTCCACTTTCGGATGCAGGTAGTACTGTGGGAGATTGTGGAATTAGTTCAGTCTGTTTACTAGGGTCAATGGATGCTTCTGCATTACAGCTTCACAAGTAGCTAGGTACTTTGCGAGAATTGTAAATTATAAACGATCCTTATTTAGTCATTTCCTCAATGGTAAGCGTAGGCGGATTTATTCAGCATCTTAGCAGTTTCCTTATGTCCGTCATTATGACGTTATATTTTAGTAGTTACGTAGTGCGTAACCGAAATTATTATTACATATTATAAAGGTATTCTAGGTCTAGGCCTATGTTTGTTTAGAGTTGCAAAGTCTTGCACTATAAATTATTCTGTTTTTGGGATAAGAGTGCTTGCTTTGATTCTACAAGAAATTGGATTTTCTCCATTTCCTAAACAATAAGCTTAAATTCATACCCGTCTCTTGATCTTCTCGTTGACGCAGTTGCGCATGAGTGCGAGTGAGGAGCCGAGGAACGGCGGGGAGCCCACCACGTGGATCCTCTTCAGCCTCTGAGGGTAGGCAGCCTGCGCTAGCTGTATGGAGCGCCTCACCGCGTTGGCAGCTGCCGCCACGTGGGCCACGATTGAGCCGCGGACGTTGGACACCTGGGTAAGGTAAGCTACCATATAAATACATACTTAATTTCTTCCCAGTTTGGGAAACTACATAACTAAAATATTGTAGTTTAGGAATCACATATCTGAAACATAAATTCTAACATAATGAATAGGAATCTTCATTCGTAAAAGCTGAATGATTTCACAAATAATGTGCAAGTTATTCATTAAAAATACGAGTATATAATAAAGTGTTATATATATAGTGTTCCTAATTTCCGTGACATTCTCATGTTAGCGCATCAATATAAAACTAAACTAATCAACGAAAGCAGTAGTGAGCCAGTGGTATCGGCGAGTTTTAGGTTGTGAGGTCGAACCCATGCAGGCACTTTATTTTGTGATCTGCTCTCTAAACGGTGAAGGAAAACATCGTGAGGAAACCAGCTTGACTTAGAACCAAAAATTCGAAGACATCCACTAAATAATGTGGGCGCGTCAGTGCTATTACCCCATAAGATGACGCCGTATTTGAGCCATGCATAAGCGTACGCGTAATACATGACCAGTGCGGTTTTTAGGTCTAATGTTTCTTGGTATCATAAATCTTCATTTATAATCCGTTCTTAACACCGTTGATGCTATACAGTGACCTAAGACTGACCCGTGATTTATCTGGCATTCTTGAACTCGAAGTCATAGAAGAGAGAAGCTTTCGGTGGGTGGCCTAACGGTATCTGTATCTGGCCCGTCGACATTTAATCGATGGTGTAAACTGCACCAAAAAGCAACGATGTTACTTCTACCACTCACCTCATAGATAAAAACGTCTCCTGCGATCTGGTGTTCATCATACATCCTGACGTCGCTGGTGAGGAGTACGGCGCGGACCGCGTTAGACACGTCTGCTGAGCTCTCGGGGTACTCCGGACGTATCCTGAAGATCGTGATACGGTACCCTTCGTCTGTCAGCTTTGGGAGTACCACAATGTCCCTGTTAGCCAAAACAATCAATTACTAAAATATTCTGGTCAGCTTCGAAGCGACTGTTAGTTAAATCATAAATTTTTGCGAAATAGAGGAAATTCTAAGAGACCCATGACCCGTACAAAGTAAGAGTTCTTACATTATCTACTAGATAGAGTAGCAAAAGTAACTCACATGAACTTGCACACGTCATTAAGTGGTGGACAGCTCAGCGAGCGGTGTTCATACAGGTCCCTGAAGCGTGCTCTAGCTAAGCAATAAGCTTCCAACTTGGAGCGTGCGCGGTTCAAGTCCATGCGACACCCACGCACGAACAGCTCCAGGACACGCCTGTCTGTCAAAAAGAAAACAAAAACGTTAAAATGAAAGAAGGAAGGATATCCTAGCCAAAAACATGAGGCCAGTGGTGAGTAGGTACATGAGTATAGGGGCTCGGTCAAGTTAAATCAGTTATAATCAAATAAATTGAGCATTTTCTATGTATGATTTTAAAATCTCGCTTGCCAATAGACCGCCGATGTACGTACCTAAATGCCAAAATATAAACCCAAAATATTTATTTTTTATTTTTGGCATTTAGTAGACTTAACTTTGGAAATAAAATTTATATAAATTCTGGGTTTTAATAAGGCTCTTAGCACTGTCTATTCACATTATTATCGTGCCTATATCAGAAAACTTTTTGGGATGTACTTCAATCAACCATAACACCATAAATTTTTCTTTCAAATTGACCTTGCCCTTTGAGTTGGACTTGGTATTACATCGTTGCCTTCCGTTTATCATGGTGTTCCCCAGGTAGCTTTGTTGAGCCTATTCATTTCTTTGCGACTTTCAAGTTTTACCTACAGCATGGTTTATAGATAGATCATCGCCAATGATAGAGGGCAAATGTTTCAAAAATACATGAATATCCCGATACTCAATATCTTTCTTTCTATTTATATGGTACGAAAATTACTTTTGTTATAAGTTGAATGGTCATGTACCTATGTAACAAGTGAAGACTATTAGTATAAGTAATTTATGTTGTGTACATAATGATGAGCACGTTTCTGTGGTTGACGCTAATTGACAGGCCCCTGTATGAATTATAAACGGCTGCGATATGATGACGAATGGGCTAAACGCTGCTGGAATTATTTATCTAAGTCATTGAAAAGGAATAGATTGAACTGTTGCTACACTCTTCTTAGCAATCCAGCCGAAGCTATCATCATCATTGATTTCTTTGACAAAAAAAGGAATTTTGTCATTTCAATCAATTTCACCCACAGATCATGATTATATACAGATCAGCAATTAATATCACTTCTGTAATTGTAACAATATTATTAAAGTGCTTAGCTGCATTTTGAGTAAAATCGCCTGAGGTAGGGACAATAGGTGCATAGGTAACACTGATGTAGGTACCTACATAGGTAACTAGGAATACTATAGAAACTATTGTTTCCGATCTCGTGGCTGAAGCGTCCGACTATTCGTTTCTAAAAGATGTATTTTGTGATGTGGTGACAATAAAAAAATCTATCTGTGTTAAACACAATGAACACGCAATTTATAACAGAGAGTAACTGTCAGTTCTTCTTCAAAAAAATCTTCACTTTACAAAATGCTTTATTTAAACCACCTAAGATGGATGCTGCCAGAGAAATAAAAAATAAAACGATGTTGATCAGGAAAATGAAAAACCGTGTCGTTATGACGTATCATTTGAAGGTTGAGGATGTATGCTAATCATTGCTATAACGACATAAAGTATGGCGAACCAGTTCCGTACCACCATTCTGTCTATTTACGACATATTCCATTTCCTCAAACATCATCTTCATCCATTGTTGTCCAGTTTGACCAGTTCAACCGGTTTCTTTTTTGTTCAATCTACTGGAAATTCTCTATCGGTCTTAGTTTAAAAGCTTCACACAACAATTTTGTTTCAGTACCTATAATAAAATAACAATCCTCCAGACCGAATTTCGGCCGTGGCAGCCAATCTCAACGGAGACTGGCCATCTACGCGGAGATATTATAGAGCACAAGTTTGTACTTGTGCGCAGAGTACCATTTGCACCTTGTGGTGCACTTACTCTGGGCACACACTTACTCTTACACAAAACACTAAGCCCTATTCGCAAGAGAGTAAATGTACACCTCGTCTAAATCTTTGCGCAAACTTCGAGCCTAACAGTAATTTTAACTCAACGCAGGACCTTATTATCCATAATCCACTCCTGTGCCAAAGACCTATGTTAATGAGATAGTCTAAGCACTGGCGCATAATGTTATAGACTGCTTCCATATAATTACACGAGTATCAGTGATAATAGTTTTGCAATTATACTTTTTAGCTAACTTGGTCAAGGAGCGTTGCCTGCGCACGTAGTTTTACGCAGAACATCGTGCGCACGGCGTATTATAATGCACCCGACGTTTGGGCACAGTGAGGAAACACTCCCGAGAACAAAAGTGCTAATGTCTGAAACAATGGCGGGGGTACCTAACGACATTTCACTTCGTTTCTCTTGGGTGCGGTGTGTGATTTGGTTCAGTGATGAGACGGGTTGTGTCAATCCGGTCACTATTGCGTAAGTCGTAGCCACAGATAAGGATTTTTTACTTGCCATTGTGTATTTTATATAGGAGCGTTATGGTGACCAGTGGGTACGACCGATGCATCATTGACGATGCTGATCTCCGTAGCAGTGCACAGTCGACTTTCCTTTAGTCGAATCTAATTCTGGCAACAGTTTTATCAAATTAACATCAAGATCTCCTCTTGGCCTAACAACATTACCTATTTATTTATGTTTTGCAGTCATCGCTATCGTACGCTAATAAATCTGGCTCATTACAGAATGAGCCAGATTTGCGGTCAGTAACTGCAAATTGGTACCTAATTTGGTATGCGCTTGATTCCATCATCGTTGCGTTTCGTACCGGTAGATATGGCAGAAATTTTGGTGCCATTGCAACATAAAGCCACTTGCAGTTCTGCAATTTCACTTTCTGTGGCTAGATTCCGCTAGTAAGCGCCTACGCTGCATTCATAGCGTTAAATATTCAGTAGTAAAATTTACTTGGTATGTTAAGTGTAAAGTTTTGCCACCACAATTAAAAAGTGATTAAATTGATCGTCTATCGGGTTACCACATAAACTTAATTGAATATCAAGCATTTCTCAAGGCGGTGTATATGAGAAAATAAGTAGTACTATTATAGATAATTGTCATTTAATGGTTTTTTAATTAATAAAATCAAACAATTAAAATTAAAATCTAATAACCTAAACTGACTAAAACTATTAACAAACCAAAATAAGGCGTCGAAAAATTCCTCCGCATCGCTGTCGACTGGTAATAGTGGTAATGTACCCAAGAGAATGGCGGTCGTAGGGAAGCAGCGAGGCGGAAAGTAGAGTCGTCGAACAAAGTGCCTATGTTCGACGAATATATTATGGTTGGTTATTATGTATTGAAGTAGAAGCAGACAATAATAATAATAATAAGAACAAAAAAACATGCATTGTATTGTTTTCTAAATTCACAAAGTTGCTAAACAAAGAAAAAATTATAAGTTACTCGAAAATGGTTGTCATTTGCATTGGGGTCTTAAGCGCCTTACATCCCCTTAATGGATTGCCGATATATTAGCAATAACCCTGTATTTCATGATTAACTGCTCCTTAAGGGTATGATAATCATTTAAATGGTTAAATCTGGAACTATACTAGATTCGTTCCTTATTTAGCCCAGACCATCGAAATACTTTGCGATTCCTGGCATTTACCTACTAGAACTTACTACTTAGACCTCAGTTGATCCGGTAGAGTTTTTTGATCCTTATAATAAACAGGATCGATTGGCATCAAAAAAGTTTTTGTGAAAATAGTCTAGTCAATTTTCTTGCTGACTGTTTTGGTTTTTTTTCAAATCCTTTGAATGCAGATCAAAATGTTCCAAAAAGTTAAGGGCCAGTCTCCAGATCATTTTCTTGTAGCGACAGCGGTTAAGGTACCTTTATTGTCCCATCTCAAAAATCAACCCTGGATTGTCATGACTGACTGCTTAGCTCCATAAAAGTATTGCGTGATGACAATCATATAAAAGGTCAAATCTATAACTGCTCGTATCTGCAATATATATATAAATATTACCTTTTAGCTCGTCTTTTTACAATTGGTGATAAATTATAGAAGAATAAGAACAAATTGCAATATTAAATTTCAAATAGGACCAGACATAAGAGGAATATCTATGCAAAATTTGAACAAAATCCATCTGGTAGTATTTATTTGCGTTATTGCTGAAACATACATATTCAGACAGATTTTCGGCAATAAAATCGTCCCTAGACATCGTAGCTTTTACTTTTTTTTAAATGTTCAATGTACAGTTTGATCTTCGCTGCGATTTTCTTACATGTATTTATAGATAGAGATGTATAGATAATTTATTACAGATGTGTGTTCCGGTATAAGTTAGGTAGTCTATATTATGCCAAAAGACAATTCAATACAAATTCCGCTGCCCTGTATAATAAAATTAATAAAATAATTAACTACAAAAACATCTATCCTTTGACTACTAAAGACTGCAAAAAGGCAATAGTTTAATGACTAAAACTGAAGACCTATGATGACATTGAATAATTGCTGCAAGCATCGTCAAAATTAGTTGAAATGATACACACACGCGCACAAATACACACAATCACATGCACACTCTCACACACTATTTTAGGATATATCTTTATGTTACTTTCTCTTTTTTTAGTTAAAGTTCAAGTCTTCTTGTTTAGTTTGAGATTTTACTTGATTTTCAATATTTTTATTAAATTTCTCTTTTCACCACACACACACACCACAACACCGCACACACACACCACACACCACTTTGTACACCACTTTTACTATTTCATAATTTGACATTGAAGAGCTTGATCTCCTAGCACAGGTAGGTATATCTTTTACTTACATAATGAATTCTTTAGATTCAAAGGTGACAACATATGTATGTGTGTATGTGTATGCCTGTCCTGCTGCGCCTGCTCATGCATGGTGGACACCTTGGCCAGGATTTCCCTCTGAGTCCTCTGTATGTCCACCAACATGGTGTAAAGCCACCCCTGCCGTGCCAATCCAATACACTAACTTTTGAAAACCACATGTGAGATTTTAGACGATAAAGGTTTTTGATAATTAATTGCTTTTTTTAATGATTACTGTTTAATATTGTATTATTTTATGCATTCAATAGTAGGTGTATATCTCTAACTACATAGCCAAGTCGTTTTTTTTTAAATATATTTTGTAAGATAAAAAGATATTGCCACTAACTTGTATTGACAAGACAGAGTTGCCAAGTTTAAGTACAACTATAACAATGCAAAACACTGTAAAACTAATTAAAGTGTTTTGCCTTGTTTAAAGTAGGTAACTAATTATGCCATAACACTGTATCCAATGATTCAGTGGTTTAAAAAGACCAATAAAAATGTTTTTATGTAGGTAGGTAGGTCTTTAAAGGCATCTATTTGTCAAATTTTGTAAATAAAATCAATTACAGTTTGATAAAATAAACTTTAATGAGAATTTTGACGAAACATAACAATATCCTAATAATTGTATGAAGTTATTCATTTATACATAATATTTTTAAAAAATTGCGAAACATAACATATTCTTCTAATATTTTTTATGAACTTACTAAAAAATAATCAACTAATGATTCAGATTTGTGATATGACTGAGTTACAAATCAGAATCAATATGTATATCGAGATCAGGCGCATCTGACTCCTTAAGGGCTTCATAAAAAATTCGCCGCAATGCAGGCATAGATTTTGAGTTGAGCTGCACGGTTACTGACAAATGCGTGCACTGACTGGACAGGTCCTGCGTGGTCCTGCGTGGTTCTTTCCTCAGAAGACCATTTCAGACACCAATCTACATAGTCCAAAGGAGAGCGGGTCCCGCTCTCCTCTGGACCACTGGACGCAGCAGGCGGTGCGGGCGCATCCGAGGGCCCTGCCATGTCCTCATCATCTTCATCCCACTCGGAGATTGGGGGAGCCTCCGGAGCTTTTGTTCTCTTTCTAGGTTTGCTGGGGGGACCTTCTTCTGACTTCCTCCTGCCTGCCCGGATGGTTACCCCAGGTGTGCCTGTAGGGGCGGACGTTACTCCCATCTGTAGGATCTCCCCCTTTGACTTTGTTTGCAATGTCTGAATGGCATCTTCTAGGAAGTCTTCCTCGTAAGCGTCCATTGCGGGGTAGTTCTATTGGTGACTCTAGGTCATATTCTTTCGGCAGTGACGAGAGTAGATAGCAAATTTTATTTTTTATTTTCTTAAAGTGACAGGGCTGAACTCAGAGTATCACGGGACCTTCCGTTATCTGACTACAGTGAGGTGTGGTTCCTCCAGAAGGCATACCAGTGGCTGGTGGCAGGGCTTTAGAGGTTAAACCCATCATCCTGGCCATCTGTAGATTTTTCACCCTCAGCCCCATGTTGTGATGTCTCTGCCTGTCCTGCTGCGCCTGCTCATGCATGGTGGACATCTTGGCCAGGAGTTCCCTCTGAGTCCTCTGTATGTTCACCAACATGGCGTAAAGCCACTCGCTCTCCTCTGGACCAGGGGACGCAGTCGGCGGTGCGGGCGCATCCGAGGGCCCTGCCATGTCCTTTTAGTTGTGTGGTACATGTGTGAGGGTAGACTTACTGGGTCTGAAGAAAATAAAGTCCTCTTGGTAGTCCAACACTTTATATCTGCACAATACACAATAATGTTTTCAATTATATTACTATTACTGATCGTACGTAAGTAACTGAAACGCGCTGGTAAGTAGCCACAGTTTATTTTACAATACAAACAAAATACAAAAATCATGAAACATCAAGCAACAGGAAAAAAGGTGACAAGAGCCCAAACTGACAGTCATACTAGAATTCAGAATACGTTCCAAAAAGGTGATATGCTGCAATGAGTTCGATTCGCAACAATTACATTGCTAAGAAGGCACAGTTAAAGCAAGCGCAGGTTAACACAGCTACGCAGCGATTTAGCGCGGGTAGAAATATAGAAAAATCAAGTAAGCGAGTGTGCGCACAGCGTCCGAGATAGATCGTGACTAGCGATTCCGATTTGCGAATGCGCGGCGAAGGAATGCGTGCGCGCAAACGTCACACGACGTGTAACTTCACGCGTCTTAGAACAACAGGCGACGTGCGTGTCCAGTGTACTATAATTATTAATGACGGACAGTGTGTTTATAATAAATACTACTAAATATTGTTTTGTGTTTTATGCTTATAATGTTAATGTTTATTGTTTCTTTATTAATATAAATATATTATGTACATATTAATAATATAATGTGAGTCACCTACATCCTCATCATCTTCGTCCCACCCATTGGGGGAGCCTCCGGAGCTTTTGTTCTCTTTCTAGGTTTGCTGGGGGGACCTTCTTCTGACTTCCTCCTGCCTGCCCGGGTGGTTACCCCAGGTGTGCCTGTAGGGGCGGACGTTACTCCCATCCGTAGGATCTCCCCCTTTGACTTTGTTTGCAATGTCTGAATGGCATCTTCTAGGAAGTCTACCTCGTAAGCGTCCATTGCGGGGTAGTTCTATTGGTGACTCTAGGTCATATTCTTTCGGCAGTGACGAGAGTAGATAGCAAATTTGATCCTCTTCATTTACTTTAACGTCGATGGCTTCCAGGTCGCTGATAATTGAACCATATATAGATATTAGAGCTAATTTCCTTAAAGACCTTGTCGAAAGAAGCATCATCTCAATAGAGTATGTAAATTCTAATAACAATTTAGCTGATTTATTGACTAAAAGCCTGTGTAAAGAAAAGTTTGTAAACTTTGTTAACCAATTTATGAGTTAATTACTATTTTATTTTATTAAGAGTCTTTACCTAAAGGTGACTTTAAAGTTTAAGAGTCACTAAGTTTATTTTTTTATTTTAAGATATAAATCTTTATAAAATGTGTAAAATAAAGAATAGTTAGATAGCACTTTGTTGTAACTTAAGTTTGTTTTTCTTGTTTAAATGTGCTCATGTTTCAAAGGCAAATGTAATATGTTGTTTTGAGTTAAATTTGAGGAGGAGTGTTGGGAAACATTAAGCACGTCACTAGTTGTTACACGGCACGTCACTGAAGTATAGAAAATATGTCATCTGTGGTTCAAAGGGGTGGCTGTCCCGACCTCCGTGTACAGAGTTCATCTACAAATATGTAAAGGTAAGCTTCTCGAAATAAACAGTGTTTAGATAAATTCAGTGTTCTTAATCAACCACCCAACAAAGAACTCAAAACTCTCAAAACTCAATGGTGTTACAGAATTGCGCCTGCCACCATAATCACTGTGAGCTCAATCCAATTGAGATAATAATTATGGGCTCAAGTTAAAGGGTTTGTAGCCGAGAAATTTAAAACTTTTAAAATGGCTGACCTAAAAGTTCTTTTGCCAGAGGCTTTAGCTAATGTGACTGCTGAGAATTGGAAAAATTGTGAGGGTCATGTAATAAAAGAAGAACAGAAAATGTTTAAATTAGACAAAATAATTGATGATACCACTGAACGCTTTATTATTAATGTGACAGATAGTTCATCAGATTCAGATTCAGAATAGAGCCTATTAATATGAGACTCTATATAATATTATGATCTTAACATTTGAAATAAAAGGTTTTTAGCATCTATGAGTCACGTGGTTTTTTTTGTTTACGCTTTTTTAACTACTTATACATATGGAGTATAAAAGTACCTATTCATGTAAAATTAATGTGCATTCCCTTGACAGGCAAAATATGGACTGTATATTAAACCACCAACTTTTACAACTGGTAACACCTACCTACATTTTCTGCAAATAAAATAATGATTATTTTTCTTATTCTATCCTACGTAAGATTTACTGTAAAAGTTGTACACACGGCTACACATCAAGCTATACAATACCAGTTTACGCTGGTCTCGCATCGTACGGAAATCCTATACAATGTGAGATCAGCTTATACTGGAAACGTATAGCTTGATGTGTAGCCGTGTGTACAAGTTTCTGCAATAAACCTTTTATTATTATTTATTTAAGTTATCCGGCTGTACAAAAGATTGCAAAAAAAAACACTTTCTATTATCAAATTGACCATGGCCTGCAAAATAAAGCTTTGTTTTCTTCGAAGTATTCAAGAAAATAAATATGTTCCTAATTATAATAAGAAACATAATTTAAACATAATTTGGACAACAACAGATAAATAAATAACACGTTAAGTACCGCTATAATTACAATATCATTTTTAAAACCGGATTCGGGCCCTAAACCTGTACCTTAATTATTATTAGGTAGGTACTTATTACCATAATCAAAACACAGATAGTTGTTGGTCCGCATAGCGATACGAATAATAAATACCTACCTCGTCGGTGTAGTAGTCACAAGCGTACTGCTGGGTCCTGGGTTCAAAATCATAAAAGTCATTTATTCGAACTAGGCTGGACTTTTTGAACGTCAATATTACATACGACAGTCCCCCAACACTCCCACCCTTCACCACTTCCTAGTGTCCACAAACTCGCAAGCAGCACAGCTGTTTGTTCAAATTAAATGAAATATTTATTTCTGTAAGTACCTAGATATTTTAAGACACTTACACGTCAATATTTTAAAACTAGATGGCACCGGCATTTCCTAGCTGATTGATCCCTGAGAAGAAATGCCGAAACAAACTCTGGTCTCTTTTAAAGTCCAAACATTGTATTATTAGGATTTTATGTGAGTCTAACAATGCAGGGCCATGTATCTATTTTAGGGAGCTCAACGACCCGTCACACGACGCTACCAGATTTGCAGGACATTTGCGTAGGCCGTATAAAATACTCGAAACCGCCAGACAGCTATAAAAACCGCCAGACAGCTATAAAAACCGCCAGACAGCTATAAAAGCCGCCAGACAGCTATAAAAGTATATTCAGTTAGAAGAGCTTTTCTATACAATAGTAAGTTAGATTCCCAGGTCGGGTAAAGTTATAGCGGGTTTTGCCATTACGAATTTCTCGGTTACAGCCCGGAGCTTGGAAGCTGGCTTGGAAGTGTCGGATTGCCGTCCCATCGGACTACGAGTCAGCAGGCGTAGCATGACGCTTTCTATTTCTGCGAAGAATAGACATGTCTCTTTTTCTATACAAAGTGACATTTCGTTTCTTCATTTTTGACATCGCACCGTAGACATCCTTCTACAATCTGTCATTTTGTCTTTCATTTCTAACCGTCTTTGTCTAGGTATTTTTATATGTAGACTATTTCGGAAGAAAGTTTTCTATCCTTACTGTCAAAACCACATTGACAACTGACATTTGTATATTGTAGTGAAGACAATTTGATTTTGGAATCGCCAGTAGAAAACTTTCTACTCGACGGCCACAAAGTATTTAAACGGTTACATATCTACAAAATCATGATTTTACAAGGGAGCGTTTTGAACGCAAATTGTGATATTTAAAAGAACAAAGCTATCTTCTCCTATGTTACATCATTTAGTTAATATTAGTTAATAAGTACCAAGGAAATAATTAAGGTCAATATTCCATTAAAATAGTTTGATCCAAAATCCGGTACTTCAACACTTTGAGAAAAGTTGTTGTACCTAGTTGACGTTACTTAATCAGTAAATTTTGAGAATCAAACAAAAAAAATCCTATGACAAAACAAAGAATTCCGAGTCGAATTATGTAAAAGAGTGAATTTCGTAAAAAGTGCAGTTGACTCTTTCTACTTTGCTGCCGTCGTAGGTACTGTCTACACGGAACGTCATTTTGTCTACTCTTCCGTCGACAATACTGTGCTCATGCTACGCCTGCGTCTGCGCGCACACTTGTGCTCTGTAATATCTCCCACCAGGCCTCCGTCACTCCATGTACTTGCGCGCTATAATTACCTACCGCTCGAGCGAGCGCTCTCGGACCGCTTGCGGTCCAAATTCGGTTCACTGCGATTGCTGTAGGATCGCGCGGTGCGAAGCAATCACAACTGTACGCTTGAGCATTTAGGCACATTTTAGCATGCAGTGGTTGTTGAGGCGACGTAGTAGGCTATTATCTCAATAGGTATTGGAAATTTTCTACTGAGTGAAGTATCTGTTACGTAGTAACTATTTAGTAATCTGTGCTCCCACGTAGATGGCTAGCTTCCATTGAGATTGGCTGCCATAACCGAAATTCGGGTACTGGGTTTGATTCACAGGTCAGGCAGTGTTTTTGGGTTTTCTATTTGGAATTTGTCAGTAGCAACACGGAGCTGGATTTATGCCCGGTTGATATCTATAGGCTCGACCCGTATTGTATGGGACCTAAACATAACTGGGTTTACTATAGGTACCTACAGCACAGCCTAACCCATCGGGAAATGCGTAGACATTAATATTGTTTTACGTTTAATATGATTTTATGAATATTTATTTTAATGCAGTATAGATGAGAAGTAACAGTGTACAGTCAGCAAAGAGGTCGACTATTTTTTTGCACACAATCTTCGATCAACAATACAAGTTACAAGATTTCCGATGAGTGCATCAAAAACGGCAGGAAATATAAGACCACAAATAAAGCTGTGGACTTATATTTTGCAACATAGTTTTTTCAAACTCATTGAGCTTGAGCTTATTACTTAGGAAATAATTATGTTTTACTTTGCCATAAATATTTTTGTCCTTATTTTAAACATACTGTATATCGACGCTTGAAAGGCAAAATTTACTAAGCGACATAGGGATAATTTTACTTTACATTTTAAAGTTTAATTTTTCAGAAAAAATCATAAATAAATTCTGATTCAGATGATTAGTTTACAAGATTTCGAAAACAGTAAGATTTACCCCTGTAGGATGATTACAAGAATTTATATGATTTTTTTTCTGAAAGTTAAAGTTAGCCTTATGTCGCTCAGTCAATTTTGCCTTTCAAGCGTCGAAATACTTTTTGATTGAAGTAGGAAATATAATAATTATAGCAATCGATAATAAACTGTATGGTTGAGTGTTAAGGTTTATAATCAAGATGTATGCAATCGTGGCCACTTGAGCGATGTGTTTTTGTTCGTAATCCTTAATCTAGTGCTATTGTTCATCGAAGCACACAAGAAGAGTACTTACCTAGATGTGAAAGTGGTAGGGGGTAATCTCTGGAAATACCGGTTGCATCTCAAAAATTATATTTGCATTTGGTAGCCAAATTTTTGAAGATAGAGAGAGATTATAGGCTATTTAACATCACGCTAGAACCCTAAGGAGCCGAGCAAAAAGAAAAAAAGCGAAAACAAAGTAAAAGCGCGGGCAGGCGATGCGATGCGACAGGGTGCGTCGAGGGAACCAGAAATTTCACGCGGGCGATGTGGCGGGCAGATGCTAGTATTATTTATATGTATATAATACTATAATCCTTTTATTATAAAGAGGTATTTGTTAGTTTGTGTGTAGGGGGTAATCTTCGGAACTGCTGATCCGACTCCGAAAATTCATCCACTAATGATAAGCTAACAGTATTGCCAATGTTATAGGTAAGTGGCATAGTGCCAAACGAGCAGTTTGAACAATGTACCAGCTAGGTGTTAGAGTTGCTCTGAAAGAATTGTTTAAAGATATTGGTATTCTCACGGTGGCATCACAATTCATCTTCGCCAACACCTTATATATTAGGCAAAATATAGGTACACAAAAACCAGTGATATTCATAATATTAACACTAGAAATAAGGACAAACTATAGGTACGTGCTCCCTTTCACCGGCTTCATAAGGTTCATAAAATCATACCTCATTTGTTAGGCTTATAGAGGCGGAAAAGTCCGAGAGGGATACCGTGGCCCCTGGCACAGGTAACTGAAGGAACACGGGTGAGTTTTATTCAGTAAGAGTCTGACACGCCCTCCTGCTCTGCCCAGAGCGGGAGAAGTTATTTGATGATTTCCCACCCTGGAAAAAAAAAGGCTTATAGAAGCATGAGGAACAGGGTGTAGAGTTCACTCATACCTCCATAGAAAATGGACGATCCTCCGACCAGACGGGTGTCATGTCTGGTGGTTAACTGCCCGACGATTGATGTCGGGGCGTTGTATACATATATCCTAGTTGCGCGGTAAACTCTGCTTGCGCGATGCAGGATTTTGCGTAACGTCAGTGTGATGCGTAGTTCACATGTGGCGATGTAGATACCGCTACATTACTCCCCTCCGGAGTAGTGGGTTAAGTTGTGCATCTTGAGATGCTTGCCAGTGTCAGTTGAGGTTCCAGTGGGTCAGAACCGGGAGTCGGATAGTTCACGGTGAATCGGAACTACGTGTGGTGATTCCCCAGTGAGTCGGAGTGGCGTGGCGCTGCGTTATGCTCCAGTGCGTCGGATTTGGTACAGAGCTGGGTTGAGGCTGACTGCTGGCGTCGATCAGGAGAGGTGTGAAAGGCTCTGCTTGTGGACCGGCCGAAAGTGCAGTGTGCTGTGCCAAGGTTGTTGATGTGGCTGAGGATGATGACCAGGAATACGCGTTCGCTGCTTGGTGGTGGTCAGGATACCCGTTGAAGCTGTGGGTGCTAGCTGGCTGTGTGACTCGTCGCTCGAAAGCTTTGGGATGTGATGGTGATGACGTCACGTGGAACTAGCGCGGCGTTGTATATGCTAGTTGCGCGATAAACTCTGCTTGCGCAATGCAGGATTTTGCGTGATGTCAGGATAATGCGTAGTTTGCATGTGGCGATATAGATACCGCTACAGGCTTGGTATAAACTTTTATATGAAGCTTCCGCCTTATTTATTTATATATTCTTTATTCCACACCAAATAACCTACCTCTTCTTTGTTAGATTTGCCTTTTAATGCATTTAAAACTAAAGTAAAAAACAACTTTTGTTCAAAGGCATACTATTCTGTCAACGATTACTTAAATGATAAGAATAGTTGGTCGCTGTGATTAACTCAAGACAATGTTTATGTTCTTTCTCCAGAATTAGCTTACCTACTGACCAGTTATATTAGTTCATATAATTGATTATTTTATTTGACAATATTAATCAATTCGGTTTAATTTAATTTAAATTTATTATTGACATAATCTACTCATTTCAATGTTTTTTAATGTGTATATTGTAATATGTGGTTAACTAGCGACCTCGATAATTGATCATATAATTCTTTTGAGCCACCGGCAGCAAGTTCGTCATGCTCCTTGATGTGACTGCTTGCGGTAGCGTCGGGGGTCGGGTTGCCTCCTTCCCTCTAATATGGCGAAGAGGGTAATGGCTGATCTTTGCGTTATGCTCGTGAACGGGTTGTGCAGCTTGTGGTGATAGGTTTTGTTATTGTTATTAGTAATTCACTGTTTATTTATTTTACTTTGAAGGTCCTGTTTAAGATTTGTGACTTCAAGTTACAACTATATAAATATAAAGCAGCATTGCATATTTATGTAAGCGGGCATGTCCTCTATGCCTGTGGTTTTATTTAGGTAATAAGTTCTGTAATTTACGTTTTTATTATTTATTTCTGTTTTCAATGTTTTTGTTGGTATATTGGCGTGTGCTAGCTGACATTATGGCAAATAATGTAATGTAATGTTTTGTGTTTCGTAATGTTAATTACTTACTTACTACTGTATAGAATCCAGTTATTCTAACTGAAAAGACAGCTTTGCTGCTGGGGAGTTTGTTGCACCACTTCTTATTCCCAGCTAAAGCACTAGGAAGTGGTGTATGCTGGGAGTTTTGGGGACTGTCCTATGTAATTTTGACGTTCAAAAAGTGCTGATTCACAGCCTAGGTTGAATAATTACATTTGATTTGTTACATTTTATGTTAAAACCAGAAACACGAGGACGAAATCGCGGGCAGTTGCGAGTTTAATAATAGAATGCTGAAAAGCAATTCTCATTCTGTGTCCATTTAGGTGAAATGTATTAAATGGTGAAATTTATAAGTTTTTGACGTTAGGCGTCAATAATAAATCAGAAAGACTTTATTGCTTTCATTCTGCAAAAATCGTTTATGTATATCGAGGTTTGTTCTCCTAAAGAATGTATAGTGTATAGTGCCTCTAACTAATCACCTTAATCGACTTTTGTTGTAAACCGTACTTCAGGTCATGTTATTATGTATATAACATTATGTATATTTTTATGCATTTACATTAGCTAAGTATCTAGTACTACATTAGTAACTTCGTTCCGCCTGTCTGTTGCATTGAGACTTATTTATGCTAATATTAATAAGTGGGTGTTAGGTAGGTAGAGGTATCTCATAAACGGAAAATTTTACTATAACTTTATATTTATTTTCCTTGTTTACCAAGCGTTCTGAGGTACCTACGTAAACAAAAAAAGTACAAAACAAGTGCAAAAACGTTTTTTTCTCAAAAATCTTATCGAATCTTTTGTTATTGGATGACATTCTGAAATAACTTGTAGGCACTCTTGCTACACAATTAGGTACTTGTAAGTATACCTACCTATATTAGATATTATTTTCACATTCAACATAAGTAAGTACCCTACCTACCTACTTATTCACCATTTATCTCACAGTCAAACTTACCTACAGTTGATTCAACGAGATCATAATGAGTGATTACGATTAAGTACACCTTCTGACTATTTTACCAAATAGATACTTTCAATCTCGATTTTACCCTCATAAGGGTAGATTTTCGAAAAATCCCGGAACCCGTTTTCGTAGTGGATTTTCGCTGTAGCTAAATAATTATCCTGCGTGGCTATACTGTAAAGTCTCACCTTGAAAACTCAGGACAAGTGAGCTCTCATTCCACCTGATGCTAGGGAATAGCTCACTTCATTTCAAGGTGAGGTTTTGACAGATTATATCGGCTGTACTCAAAATAAACAAATGAATCAGCCCACATACGTAACCAATGCCTAGTCCTGGAGTGGAGGAGTGCTATTTGTTTTTAGGTGTA
Organism: Brachylomia viminalis; assembly: GCA_937001585.2. Taxonomy (NCBI): domain Eukaryota; kingdom Metazoa; phylum Arthropoda; class Insecta; order Lepidoptera; family Noctuidae; genus Brachylomia; species Brachylomia viminalis. The sequence continues at coordinate 10,527,056 of OW443314.2, forward strand.
TTTATTTTGATGTAATGCCAATAAACGCAATTTTCTTTCTTTTATTTTCTATCTCTAAGGAGGCGCCTTATGCGCCAATTACCTGCCGTCACCAGACGGACAGCGGACACGCCTTTCTCGTGCAATGATGCCCTTGTCGCAAGACTTAATTTACATAAAAGTACATACCTATTGCAATTCTGCTCGGATGCACATACGTCTAACAGAACCACGGTAGTTCTAGGTACCGTCTAATTATGTACCAGGTAAGTAGTTAGTTTTCTTTCATTTCATTCATGAGCCGTGATAGAAGGCACATAATGAAAAAGTAACTTATGCAATCCCGTTGGTTTGCTAAAACCTATGTAATACTTCCTGCAGGGGGAACGGGGGTAATTGCATACGGTACATAGACTAACGGCCAAAAACTAGTCAGCAGTAAGAGTTTAGAGTCATCTAATTCTCTAATAGTCACACTCGAGCACGCATCTCGGTACCCCCCACATTTTTTCCCCCCTCAGTCGCGCGCCGTTTAGTAGCTTTGGCGACATCTCTTGATTTTCATGCCCGAACGTCACACATACATACAGACCTACGTCATCATCACCATATTATAGTTTTTGTTTTGAAGCCACCATAAATTGAACTTGTTTTCTAGTAATACCTACCAGCTACGCGTCCTAACCTAGCTCAATGGTCCTAACCAAAAGCGATCGTTTTGAATGACTTTTGACGTAAATACGCACTATTAAAATATTCTATCATTTTTTACGCAGAGCGCGACATGGTCCTCGCAGCTCGATGGCTTTTGATTATAAAAGCTGGCTCTATCGCAAATCAAACAAATAATAAAAAAGAACAATAATCACTTATAAAATGTTAATTTATTAGATACTAATGTTTATAAAAAAAGATATCGCTATTATTATGTCTGCAGATTAGACCGGCTATCATTTTCGAGTTTTGGAATTAGGTACTTTAAGGTCAAACACCTACCATATTACAATCATACGTTGTTTTTTATATCAGACACCAATCCAGTCAATCTAGATTCTTAAAATCCTAATGAATACAATAGTTATTTGTTATACAAGAGTGCAAAGTTGCTTTTTAACCGCGTGTTCAATTTTGATGACCGAGCAAGCGAAGGATTCTAAAATTGAATCACGAGCGCAGCGAGTGATTCAAAATTAGAATCCTGAGCGTTAGCGAGGGAATCAAAAGAGCACGAGGTGAAAAATCTTTGCACTCGAGTGCAACACGTAACTTTTCATTCCACCTCAGCGAGGAAATGACTAAATGCAAAAAAAAAACGTTTACAATCACAAGATAGGTACACTTTTATTTCAGTTTAGGTATTAATTACTACATTATGAGAGGTAAGTATTACAGAATAATCTTTAAATTATAACAAAATAATACTAAGGTATAATTAAGAAAATTTTAAAGTAACGTTGCTACAGTTATTTAAATTGAGTGTAATATTTTTGTTTGGTACTGTAATATTGGTGTTAGTCACTTGTGTACTGTTTTTCGGTAAACTATCTGTCATACATAATAGTTGTACCGATTCATCGGATTCCCTTGGCGTGAATGTTGGAGAGAGAGGGAGATGGTTAGGTGTTTCATAACGGCTTATTTTTGATGTAGAAGGGCCAGTCCAAGGATCCGATTGAGGCTCTTTCAGTGTAATGGCTCCTACGATGCCTTCACATATTTTAGACTTATTTTGGATGGAATCCTCTATGTATCCCTCTACAACTGCATTGGACTTCCAGCCTCCGTGGCGCTTAAGGGACAGGAGATCAGCTCCGGAATCAGCCAAAAGTGTGGCTGAAGTTCGTCGGAAACAATGACCCGTGTACAACAGGGGTTCTGGAAGTTCAAGAAATGTTGCTATTTCTCGTGGGATACTGCCAATTTTATTAGTACCCATAGGCTGTCTAACACACTTTCCATTGCGATACTGTAGAAAAAATCGATTGATTGGAGTGTTAGGCGGGCGTAAGGCTTGATATTTCTCAACAATCGTTACGTATTCCTTGCGAATGACGAAGTTGCGGTCTCTTTTTGTCTTTGTATTAGGTAAATTAATTAATAGTAAGTCATCTGAATGTTTCTCAATGTTTTTGACATTAAGTTGTGTTAGTTCATTAGTTCGACATGCTCCGTTTATTCCAATAATAAGAACAACCTGTAACGTAAAGAGTATTGTAGTAGATAAATGAATAAAATTGATATGAACGCATAATTATGCCTATCAACATCTACTAAGTATACTATTTAATTGAGATTAATATACTTAAGTAGATACTGAATGTGCAACTGACTTACTTTTGCCGCCAAATATACGGAATCGGGTGCTTCGTTAAGAAACTTTTCAATATCAGATACTGTGAAAACCTTCAATTTTTTTGGTTGATGACCAGATGAGGCTCTTTTTAAAAATGCCACTAATTTAGGATAGGTATCGATATGTTTGTCTTTTTTCATCTTTATTGTTGCTTTTAGCATCGAATACGTACTCCATAGAGTGCTTGCTTTCTTGTTCTCGGATAATTCTATAAAATATGCCAGCAAAACGTTTTCTGAGAAAGTTTTTGGCTCCTTTTGCTAGTCGCCACGTGTTGAACATATCGTACTGTTTTAAATACTTCTCGCGTGATTGTTGAGGGAGAAAGCTCATTTGCGCATTATTAACAGTTTCAGTCAATTCTGTTGGCGTCAAGCAAACTTCCTCGTCGCTAGAATCACTCATTTTAGTTTTTTCACTTGTTTTCAAGTTTCTTGTTTTTAATATAAGGTTTAACAATGACGTGAAAAAATGCCGCGTAAAGAACCGCGTACAAAGCAAATTGAAAAAAGAACACCAAGAAGGTTCCGAGTCTGAGTTTTTAACAAATTAAAAAAAAGTTGTATGATATATTCGGCACCATAGAGGTAGCAGTAAATAGGTTTAATGTTTTTTTTAATTCACAAACTTAGTGCACACGATGTTCTAAATTCAATTTACTTTATCCTCTAGAGAATAAAAACGGCTTTTCCACTCAGATATTGAAGATTAAAAATACTCTTTCCGAGATGGTGGGATGAAAAAATATTTTTTCACTCCTCTTGCTCAAAAAGACCGTCATTGTGGCGTACCAGAGCGAAGAAAAATAGCAATTCTTCCTCTAGGGGAAAAAGTATTTTTTTTTTAAATGTTTGTGTGTCAAATGACAATGAGCCTACAAAAACGAAAAAGTCTTTAGTCATAAGTAGAATAATCATGAATATAGACTCGACTTATTACTGTTTCATAAAAAAAGAACTACATTTTATTTTTGAAAATGGAACTAAAATCGGCGATCTCTTTGGTAGAATGCATGCAATGCGTTGCGTTGCAGCTGCAGAAGAAAAAACAAAAAAAAAGACATTGGCGCGTAATGTTTATAATTTTTCTCTAATTGCAAATTGAATTGGTAGTGACCGTAATTATTTTACAATAGTGAAAATGTCATCATCTAGTAAGAATAGAGACCCTAATTTGCAAATAGAAGAGAAAGGAAAAGAACCACTCAACATTCATCTTCACAGAGGACTGAAATTAAGTTACCGGGAAAAAACATCTCGTTAAATATCCAGAATTGTGCAAATTGTACATTTAATTTTTAATAAAATAAACTACATATTTCATATTGTATTGGATTGTTTTATTTTCTCGCAATCGTAGTGAAAAGTAGAGTGTAACACACGGCGCTAAAAACCCATTAAAACTCGGTTTCTATTTACTCCCTCGCTAAAGCTCGGGAGTAAAACTACCTCGTAAGTATGTAATGGGTCATTTTAGCTCCTTGTATAACAATCTACTGTTTCACTCCTCTTGCTCAAAAACACCGTCTTTGTGGCGTACCAGAGCGAAGAAAAAATAGCAATTCTTCCTCTAGGGGAAAAAGTTTTTATTTTTTTATTTTTGTGGGTCAAATGACAATGAGCCTACAGCAACGAAAAAGTCTTTAGTCATAAGTAGAACAATCATAATATAGACTCGACTTATTACTGTTTCATAAAAAAAGAACTTCATTTTATTTTTGAAAATGGAACTAAAATCGGCGATCTCTTTGATAGAATGCTACTGTAGCCAGTGTTCCGAAAAAGTTGGGCAGAGGTGTGTCCTATACTTAGTAGACCCTGTTTTCACCAGTTTTGTAAAGTCCCATATAATAGGGGGCGAGCCTATTGCCATAAAACGGGCACAAAGCCCGGGCTGCTACTGAGATATTTCATATGGAAATAGCCAATAACACTTTGCGCGACCCGGGAACCAAACCCAGGAATATACCCATAGGTTTATTGATATATTCGATTAGCTATTTTGTTTTGTAACTGTCAGTAATTGACAAAATATTATAAAAATAATATGAAGGCAGAATTAAACTTTTTCAAAAACAGGAGGAGGTTATGTATTCGGCGAGTATTTTTTTTTTCATGTACCTTTGTAGTGACACCGATTTCACCTTGACTTCTGGGACAATTTGGTGTCAAAAAAGCAAAAATACAAAACTAAAGAAACCGACTTTTAACTTATTTTGTCGAGTTCGTTTTGTAGTTACTTTGTAGTGTTTCTTGGAAGTCAGTTGTTTTTTTGTAATGTTTTTTTTCAGTTGTTTGCACTTACCCATGTTTTCAGGCGCCGGCAAGTAGGGTGAAGCTGCGAGCATGCTGCGGAGATCCCGCACGCCTCGTTCGATGTCCCCGGGACCCTCGCCCAACTCCTGCGAGATCAGATCCGCCTGCTTCAGCGACGGGCCTTGCAGAACCGCCATCGCACTTCACTGTACACGTAAGTATACTTTACAATACGAATTCTGTATTATCGCTGACTCGATGCTCTAATTCCGCCCGCTAAGATTGCGCACTCCAGCTGAGTAAGGACAACACTGCGGACGCATAGCGCTCACCACCTTTTATAAACTAAGCGACGGCGACGACGACGGTTCGAAAATGTAAGGAAAAGAGTGCTCACCGGCTGGTGACAACGGACACCGGTAAATACGTCATCGGGTACCAGCCGTACCACGTAGATAGACATAAATAACATCACATCTATTAATTAACATCATTCTTTAAATTATTTGATACTATAACGCTAACACAAAACTGTCTGCTTTATTTCTTAGAAATTTGATTTAGCGGCAAATCAAGCTCCATAGTTATGTACTGAATCTTAATTCTTTTGTTTCAAACGATCAACTTGTACGTGAGATTTTACACAGTTTTTGTTTATATTGGCTAATGTGTGTCAATGTAACGTCAAGAGCATCGAAATGTGATGGGTAAGCAAAAACCGCACGTGAGCCGCATTTACGACGGTGTTAAATTGCATAAATGTGTAACTACTTATAAAACAAGAGAAAAACTAAATACTTTTTAAATATTTACATACAAGCCCACTAAGCTAAATAGCCCAACACTCCTTCACGAAATCCTTGGCGTGGTCGCGTGCCTGATGCGTACAAGTTTTTTGATTTGAGGTTTTTGTGTTTGCCTTTGCCTATAGGTACTTTTGGATGATAGACCCTGAAGGCAGGGCTTCGAACCGGTACCAAAAGTACAGGTTCTGTACCGGTACTCAGCGGTTGTTGCCATTTTGGTACCTGGGTTCCGGTTTCAGTGGGGTACCAGTACTTCACCTAACTAGTACGTAGGTACCGGTACCAAATTCCGGTACAACACATCTCATATTTGTACGAGGAACCGATTGGCACTTCAAGTAATTTTTTCTAATGCCTATTATCTATTCTTTTTACGTACTATAATTAAGTATCTGGTTTCTCACTCTAACTTACGGAAATATTTATTTGATACCGGTTCTGGTACAGGTTGTACCGATACTGATTAGAAATACGAATAGTACAGGTACTTCTCTGGAACTTGTACCAATATCACAGGTACTACTCTGGTACGGGGAACCGGTTCGAAATACTCGTATTTCAAGCCCTTTCTGCAGGTTGCTTTGCTACGGTAGGGTTCGAATTGTACACCAACAAATTGGTCATGCTGTGATTAAATATTCTTTTAAAACCTTTAAGAAAATATTTTATTGAAGTGGCTATAGTCCAACAGTTTAGACGCGGCCTGGCAACTAACAAGTCGTGAGTTCGACCCGATTTGCAGCATTTTAGACCATTGTATTTAGTTAACAACCAACAACCATAGTTGGAATCCTCGAGAGCTAACTGGAAGCTGAATCAGACGAACATCACCAAGAGTAACTGTAATGAGGTAATTGCTTAATTAGTCATTGTACTTTTCATTAACATTAGGTACCTAATTAATAAAGAAGACGTGACTGTTTGCAGTGCAGAGCAATGTTACAAACTTAAAACAAATCCCATCGATGTTGTGTCGCAATAATCGTACGCACGGCTACAGATCAAGCTATAAATTTCCCGTATAAGCTGATCTCGCATTGTATAGGATTTACTTAAAATGAGAGGTCAGTGTAAACTGGAAATGTATAGCTTGATGTGTAGCCGTGTGTTCCTACCTATAGTAGGGTGCTAGGAATTGAATAATTGATTTTAAATAAATTCTCCGAATCGATAGAAAATGCTGTTTCATAGCTTACCATTGGATAGTATATTGGTATTGCGAAATGCATGCAAAAGGTAAAATGACAAATGTGTCGAGGTAGGTGTAGAGACCTACATAGGTGCGTATGAAGATATTTATCGAAGTAAGAATGAAGGTAATCTTGTTTTAACTTTTAGACCGAGGACCTACCTTTTAAAGTACCTACCTTTCCTATGTATGTTAGTTTACCTAATGTACAGACGCCAGCACATCAAGCTACTACAATCTGTCAAATTTCTTTAATAGATTTTCAACTTTATCGCTAAAGCATTAAGGTTTAAGGTTGATTGGGAAAATTTGACAGTTTCGGGTAGCTTGACCTGCTGGCGTCTGTACCTACATGTAACTGTTGATCTAAACGAGATATTTCCATCGTTTTATCTTTCTTGCGGGCATTGCAAGAAATTTCGATACTGAAAAAAATAATTTAAATTAAGCAGGTAGGTACCCTGTAGGCTTTTTGTTTGGCAGTAAGAATAGGCAGAAGAGAAGTAGGTACATTAATTAAATCGCAGTCGTCGATTTATTAATTCATCAATCTTTGTGTTAATCATTGCATACAGCTACTCAGAGAAGAGAAAATCCTCCTTTTTGATTCCGATTTCATTCGTACGGTCAGTAATGTTGTTATGATGTAATTTTGATGATTCGAATAATTATTTGCATTTGAGCATTTCACATAATAAGTAGCTAAATTCTTATAATTTTACGAACTTTTTAATTATAATTCAGATCAGTTAACATGCGTTTTACGGCCTGTTATTGAATAGTGTTGATTAACCTTGATGGGGTAGCTTTAGCTAGGACCTACATACTAACTTCATGGTGTAGCTTGATATTAAACAAAACTAATCTTAATACTTAATAATAATGAAATAGGCCAATGTAGCGGGAATATGGCAGAGAAAATTTTAGATCGGAAGTGTACCTACCTACAATAAATAGCCTGGGCGCATATCACCTACAGCGTTAATTTTATTCACGAGCAAGTATGGTTCGCATATTACTAATTCAACCAAAATGATCAACATCTATTTTGTTTTGTTACAATTACAATCTCTTTCTTTTGAATAACTCTAGAAAGAATAAGATTTTCAGTTGCTGATTTAACGCTATCTGTTGTCGAATAGTAGAAATACTGACAAACAAAAAAAAAATAATTTTAGTGAAGCTATCGAGAATATCAGAAAATATTTTTTTTTACGATAAGACTATTCGACAAAAGATGGCGCTTTCGTAAATTTGGTACAGCTTCTAATAATGGCAGCACCAAATGGTTATGTCATTTTCATTGACAGAGCCCGAAGGTCGGCAAATTCAATTTTCAAATAATAACGACGGAATTACTGGGCTCAATGCATTGTTGATGTTGATTAATTTGAGGAATGAAATAAATAAACAAAAAATGCTTGTACATAAGTGAACTTTGGTGTATGTGATAGTTTAATAATAAAATGGAGCCATCGAAGGAGGCAATCGCTGTTCGCATCACGCGGTTGAATCGTCTCATATTGGGGAAAGTGACAGGTGGGACTGCAAGGTTCAGCAGAAAGACAGTCGACCGCGAAGCCCTACTGGATTCTCTCACAGTTCTATACGATGAATGTAACGATGATCCAGTTAAGAAGAGCGATGACTTGGTCAAAGTTTTTTTGGACAAGTGTAAGTTGTCGTTGTTTTATTCGTACTTACCCCTCAGATATTGAGTAAAACCTCTGAAGAAAACCAATTTAACTCATTGGTAGGAAGGTTCCCTGGCATTTGAGATTAGTAATACAAAGCTAGATTGGTAAAAAAAATGGTTTTAGCAATCAGCTGTTTCTGAGATGGTAAGTAACTTGCAGGACTTACAAAAAAACAGACATTTGTCAGCTGCCTTATGTAGCAGTGACATAACTAAGGCTAAATATAAGATAACTTATAATAAACTAAAATCTGTGTGGCTCTTTCCTTAAAAAACCATCTCAGATGATTCAAATTCAAATTTATTTATTTCTGCTTATTCCTCACCTGATCTGACCATTGCAGTTTCTGGACTTAAAAGAGGCTGTGACCTCTGAGCTTGTTTCAGTGTTTCCTCTCAGAGTCAGTCAGATGAAAAAACACTGACTGCATTAAGTTAAAACAAAAAAAAATGCCATGTAAAGGTATTTGTACAACCTACTCACAGTGATATCCATTAAATGTACTTTTTTTATTGTAGATCGCAGCACACTGGCAGAGCTCCGTCGGACAAGAGTATGCATCTCTGACTTCGAGATGGTGCAAACAATTGGAAGGGGACATTTTGGTGAAGTCCATGTATGTTCACTTATTATTTTGTTCTCTTACATTTTGGTGAAGTCCATGTATGTTCACTTATTATTTTGTTCTCTTCCTTTTTTTAAGGATGGTCACAGTTTCGAAAATAAAGAGACTTAATTCTTTTTTTAACTAATATTTTAAGTAAGCTTAGCTTAGCTTACTTGTTAAATTTAAGTACATGCTATTGTATATACCTGATATTGCTCATTATTTATTGTGTCATGTATTGTGTACCTATATTTTTTAAATGATAAATGATTTTATTTCTGTAAGTAGGTTTGAACAAACACTTTTACACATCAATCATATTTTTTTTTAACTAGATGGGGATGGCGTTTCCTATCTGACTACTCTGAAAAGAAAGGCCGAAACAAACTCAGAGGTCACAGTCTCTTTTAAAGTCCAGACAAAATCTTGGTCAGATCATGTGAAAGCTATGTAGATCGGTGTCTGCAATGGTCTTTTGAGGAAAGAACCACACAGATTGAGTGGACCTGTCCAGTCAGTGCACGCAATTGTCAGTAATTGTGCAGCTCAACTTAGACTCAAGGAGCTCACATCCTAAAAACACCCTAAAATTATCTAGTAAATAAATAAAAACAAAGATAATTGAATAGTAGAACCATAAATCTGTGGTGTTAAGGTAAAGTCATAAATATTGAAAAACAAGTTATTTGCTTAATTCAATACTAAACATTAAAATCTATTATGGTAAATAGGAGATAAGTCAGTATTTGTGTTACAATTTCGTACAATTGCAAATTGAGTCTGGTCAGGAAACAGCAAAATTATAAAAGGGTTTAAAGAGTTAAGTTTACTCATCTCATTATTGCGTTTATGACTTATCCCCTTTTACCTTAACACCACAAAAATATCATCAAAGTTGTGTCACATTGCATATTTCTGATTGATTATTGCCACAGCAGTATACTATGGAGTCCCTAAGGTCTCGTTATTTTCTTACAATTTTATTTATTTTACATTAATTTTGATTGTCTTAGATGGTGCGAGAGAAGCAAACAGGTGATGTGTATGCATTAAAGACTCTGCGCAAAGAGCAAGCGCGCAAACGCGCTGACGAAGAGCGAGACGTGCTTGCCACAGCCACTGGACCATGGCTACCAAAGCTGCAGTATGCTTTCCAAGTAAGAGCCACATTAAGTTAAATTAACGCTCAAATTTAAAACAATAATAAAATTGTTATGGGAATAAGTACTTAGACAAGCATAAGATCATGCATAAACAGTAAAATATAGTAACCGCTGCAGGGGGCCTACTCTCCAAGTCCGTCAACGAAGATACGGGCCTGTCCGATACTAGTTCGATACTTACAAGTGAACCCTGCTCCAGCTTAATAAATTTTTCCGGATGGGCAAAAACTCATTGAAACAAAGGATAATTGTCAAATCTTTTTGCCATTAATTTGTAGTCCGGACCCCGGACTAATCTTATGTCGTCCGTAAGTGATACGGAGTACGAAACTTCGTTAACTTCGGCCGAAAGTACGGACTTCGTGATTAGGGAGTAGTCCCCCTGTAGCAGTAACAAAGAGATACTCTCCATTGTTTATAATATATGTACACTCTAATTTTTAATTTCAATATGGCAGAAAATACTTCATAACTAATTTGACATCAAAAAGACGGTGCTACAAAATACACTCATAGACAATGTGTAACATAATTAGTGCAAGACTTCATACACCCCAATTAGATATTGAGTTAAAGCAATAAACAAGGACCAAGACGATTTTTTTTAAAGCCAATTATTATTATTAAGAAAATTTGTTTTGACCCTAGCATTACTTTTGAGTCTTATTGCCTTGAAATAAAATTAAATTTTCTTTGCCTCAATCGGTGGTCAGTATTGCAAAAATAAATATTTAAAAAGAAATACCTATACCTAATAGTTACTGAAATCGATTCAGTAGTCAATTATGAGCAAACTACTTTCAGGACTTGCATTTATTCTGTGACACCTTGTATACAATAATTATTATTTGTAGCAACAATACCATCTAGTTTTTTTTTTTTTATATTTTTTATGTGGAAGTGTTATTTTTTTAACCAATTTACAGAAATAAATATAATTTAAAACTTTCCTATTATTTATTTTAACTTACTAGGATAGCAACAACCTCTACCTAGTGATGGAGCTATGTTGTGGCGGCGACCTGTCGGGTCTCCTCGCTCGGCGCGCGCACCCGCTGCCCGAGAGAGACGCCGCCTTCTACGTGGCAGAGGTGGCGCACGCGCTCAAGGCACTGCACGGGATGGGATACGTGCACAGGGATGTTAAGCCGCACAATATACTGCTGGATAGGTCAGTCTACGTCATTTTTGTGAAGAGAGAGAGATGTAGGATGTAGTTAGGTGAGGCATTAGCCTTACTCATTTTCACTAGCTTTTTATTAACTGGCTTCGTTTATTATTTATTTAATAAGTACACCAACAGCACATAATTATAACATTAGTTTAAAATACTATTTAGGCATTACTTCTAATGTTTAAATTTACATAGGTACGATAAAGGCGTACCTATTTAGCACTCAAAGAAAAAAATATAAGTTATAAACTTATATTTTATCAATCCCACCATATTTTTTTAATCTAACCATTAATAGTACCTATGATTTTTTTGTATTACAAACAAAGTGATAAACAAAAATCTAAGTCTTAGGCTGAGCGCGTACTACGATTTTCATCGTTGAGTGTTTTAAACTGCGAAATGAAATCGCAAACGAAAATAAGTTTTCAAACGAATTCTCAAGCAATTTTTTACTGCAGTGCGGGGCTCTAGTATATTGGTATTAATTGTTCACAGATTTGCGATTATTATGCGTAACGATTAAAATTCGTAGCGCGCGCTTAGCCTTAGATGTGAACAGACTATTTGTGCAATAGATAGGTAGATTCATAACATAACAATGGCAGAAAACTTTTTGCCCTATCTTTAAGAATTTGTGGTGAACCTATGTAAAGTTGGTAAGACACCGTCTTCCGTATAGATGCGGCCACGTGAAGCTGGGCGACTTCGGCTCGTCGGTGCGCCTGTGCTCAGGCGGCTGCGCGGGCGCGGCGGGCGCGGCGGGCGCGGCGGGCACGGCCGACTACATGGCGCCCGAGCTGCTGGCCGCGGCCGACTGCGCCGCGCACACTGTGTGTCAACAGTACTGCGGCAGAATCGTTACCACTGCCATTGTGCGTCGGCTCACGTGCATGTGCTTATACTGACATTACGGAACTGATTTTGCATGTTGAGCTATAGAGATTAAAGCTAGGCTTAAGCCTGCTTTCACCACATAATAATATCACTATAAACAAAAAAAGAAAAATAGTTATACTGCTCAAACAAAACATTACAGAAAAATTCATCACTGTAATAAATTAATAATAGAGCAACACATTTAACGCTAAACGAATTTAAAACATCACTCTATTTATCTCAATGGTTTGCAGTTGACAGAATGATGTTTTAAATATGGATAGCACTGATTTTATTAAGTGATTTATGGCGCTTGCAAGCCTTAGATTTTATGATTATTTTGAAGATAAAACAATCTGCACTCTTCAAGATTTGAATACAGATTTTTGTAATTTAAATTGTTTGAAAACATGCAGAATCTCTGGTATTTAGAATAGTTTTGTAGATGGTAGTGGCCAATAGCAAGGATTGTAATAACTTAGCATGACAGTGTTGGATAATATAATGAAATATATAATAAAAAATAGATAGCATGGTAGAAATAACTGAATGGTATGGTCAAAAACAATGTTTAATTTGCTACAGTTGAGACTGTATAAACTATAAAATACGTCACTAACAAGTATTTAGAGATTTTTACACTGGCAGTTGATTCTTATTTTGAATAAAGTAGCGTAGTTTGCATTTTCCAATACATTTACAAAAAACACGACATATTAATATTATATTTCGTTACATATGTCCAGTCGTCGTGTGACTACTGGTCGCTCGGTGTCATCGCGTTCGAACTGGTGACTCTGCGCCGGCCCTTCTCTTCGGGAGAGGACGACTCTATTGCTCAAATACTTAGTAATATACAAAGGTAAGAAACAATTTATTATTATTCTCGCTTGTCTATTAGCGACGTCATTCATCTCGTTGTGTATCAAATGACACGAAAGAACGAGAGATACATGTTTGTATGACCTATTTTCTGAGTTATCACAGAAGTCTTGTTAATTTCATATTCATGGTTTGTGTCACATTTCGTTGCTCTGGCAATTAAAAGCGACCTCTTTATTTAATTTTGTCCCACACTGCTTTAAATATTTTTCTTCATAATTGACGTTGTTAATCTGTTTGTCCCCACAAGCTACGAACGCGAGTCCTCGCCACAGCTCCCCTGGGAGGACCCCGGCGCGGGTCCGTCCCGCGAGTGGCGCGTGCTCGTGGGCGGCTTGCTGCGCGTGCTGCCCAGCAAGCGCTACTCCTACCTCGACACGCTGCAGCACGCCGCGCTCGCGCACGTGCCCGCGCACAACATACGAGACCAGGTACAGATATCCCAACACGAGTGAAAGAAGGAATGGTCAAGTGAGTAGTACTTGCAACAAGCGTGCAAGTACTACTCACCTGACCATTCGTGTGAGACCTGATGTATGAAACGAGTCAAAAGGATTATGTAAGGATCGTAGCAGGTGGCGTTCGATAGTATCTGCCGGGGATAAAGGCGAATACAAACGCGCTAAGATATCTATTAAAGAGCTATTACAACCATGGAAGTACCTACTTGCCTATGTTGTATAACATGGATTCCAAAATTATTGATTAATAACTCTATGCAATTCTAATGAACTTTTCAAATCTTTTAAGTGACATGACGATCTACGGCCGGAGTAGGTAACCCGACTGGATTTTTTTTACATACAAACGCGCAATGATAGGAGCACTACTACAAAGGGCGGTAATACAAAACTTAGAAATATTGCCTCTTTGAGGGGTTACACTGTCGCGCACCGTTCGATCTAATTCGGAAACACGAAGATGACCGATGCGCATACTTTTTCTGGCATACCTGTATGTACCCATTCCAAATCCTTGTTTCCAATTGATGTTGAATTCTCAAAAAAAAAAATATTCACAATAATACAAATTAAATTGATTTCAAAATGATCAGTAGTACTGGCAAAGTCATAAAAATGCTTGAATTTGTGGCACATAATTATTTGTATAGGTACATTTTCGGAAACCTAGATTTTGATAGCAGATACGACTCTTTCGGCCCTTTTTGTCATCATCAAACGCGATGACTGACTACAGGGTGGTACACACAGGGACTTTAAAATCGCGATTGTTTAGTTCGTGAATTTGTTCGGCTCGACATCGGTGATGCACGACAGCTTAGCTCATTCTGTGACGCTATATCGTGGAATAAGTAGCTTCACAGTAACAAATTACATCATAATCCTACTATTAATTCTTTATTTTGCTGCTGGACACAGTGCGCATTACAACTATTTGAAAATTGTGTCGGTCTTTTAAATAAGCAGTAAAAAAAGACGAAAGTTTTAAAATTTGCACTTTAAAAGTTCGCGTACCTATAGTCTCATGGCCGAAAAATTGTCAATGCAGTCTGTGTTTACTGTGAGTTCGAGCAGAACAAGTAATACGGTGAGTTAAATGTCGTTAAGAGACATGTGATTGGTATCTGTGCTTCGATGTGTAATTGATTGTGAAGTATTCACTAAACAAATTTCTTGTTATAATAGTGCCTTTTGATATTTAATAAAACTTGTTAGTATGGATGGAGCTGAAGATCGTTCCATATTTTTATAAATAGCTGCATCTGCGTCCCTCGATTTCAGGTGCAAAGACATTTCCACGGGAACTGTGGATTTTTCTAGCATAGCATAAAATTAGGTAAATCAATATTAAGTATTGATTCGTTATCTCTTTTGAGTTGACTAGAGCCAAAGATCTTTGTACAAATATGCATTTATTGCTTCCAACAAAATACGAGTATCATACTTAACCACGACGAGGAGACACTTAGGCCCAATTTCACCGCAAATCACTAATCACGTTTATTCACGCTAAACGAGTTTTAAACATCATTCTGTCTCTGTCATCTTCAAATATTTGACAGAAACAGTTTTAAACTCGTGTGCTTAGTGATTGGCGGTACAAGTGGACTTTAGTGTTCACATTACAAGGTTTTTATGAATATTTATTTACCTGTTTTTCTTGGACAAGAAGGAAAGAATAACATTTATTTGGCATCCATAAGTATGTACTCAGTAGTAACGCCCGCCCCCGCCAGGCCCCGCCCTGGGTCCCGTGCGTGCGCGGGCCGGAGGACGCGACGTACTTCAGCGTGCCGGCGCGCGGCCCGCAGCCGCCCAGCGCCGCGCCCTTCCGGAGCCGCCCGCCCTTCGCGGGACAACTGCCCTTTGTTGGTTAGTACTCTACTCCTTCATAGCTAATACAACCAATCTCGGTCCAAAACAGGTCGTTGTTCGGACCGTAGGTGACCGGTTAAAGTGCAATGCTTGGGCATAGTATGCTGAAGCAAGCTGAATTTTGTCTCGGCAGTATCCTTTAAATAATTACCTGAGGCCGCTCGGTAGATAAATACGCAATAGGGCTGCCCACTGACTGTGTCTCTTGGGTTACGTATTTGGTAATGGTTTATTAAATTTTCATGTTATCTTTTCATCATTACAAATATTACTGCAAATATTGTCAATTTTCATTATAATTATTTGTACTTGAGGTAGAAATATCTAATTTCAAAAGTTATTGTGAGTCACTATGGAGGGAATGGACAATTTTTTTTTAGTCAAAATACATTGTTTTTTGCTTTGTTTAATAAATCAAAAACATCTTTAAATTACACGAAGTAATACTTATAATTCTTCATTAGTTATTATAAGTTAGCTACATAGCAATAATAGTAGCACCTCGCTTGGGAGATAAGAAAAGCTTTGTTAATTAACTTCATAGGGTAAAAAATTCGCATTCTGATGTATCAACAACAAAAAAAATATATTTTAAGTAAATAAATGTGCGCGTCCGTACGTAACTTCGGCGCACTCGCAACTGTTGAGTATCGAAGTTTACCGAGATTTCGAAACGCGTCGTTTCTGGCGTTTGTATGAAGGCGTAATACTGCTTAATTTAGTGTACTGTGACTAGGAGGAGGCCTAGGTCCATCAGTGGACGTCTTTCATCTGAAACGATGATGATGATTCACAACCATTTAATACACTTCCGTGCCGAATCGAAGCGGGGAAGGCATCGAAAATTCGTCATATTTGACATGACAGCCTGTCGAATGGTTGTGAATAGCTAAGCTTATCTCGCATCGTCACGGGCTAAACAAGCCATGGAAAAAAAATTGGTAGCTAGCAAGTTAGTAGTAGCAGGGCTGGGTTGACTTAATGGAGAATTTGTATGTACACTCGAGAGCAATGAATCCGGGTCACTTAAAGAATCCTAAAAATCTCGGAAACTGAAAATGCTAGGTTAATGCAATAAATTGTATTTAATAGACAATGTAATACTCCTTAAATGAAGGTATTAAAACTTCTTAGTTATTGTAAAGTTATATCATAAAAAAATCAAATTTGAAAAAGGGCCACTTTCGAAGATGGAACTACGAAATTACAGCATTTGGTTTTGCTTTTGTTTGTAATCTGTCATTTATGTGGGTACATAAACCATGTTGATAGTGCTCTATATTCATTATTCAAGCTGAAATTATGTCGCTTACGCCTGAAGAATGCACCAGAATACTTACAATGCTGGAAACCGGCCGGAGTCAGCGCGATACAGCCAGGACTGTCGGTGTGTCGCTGTCAACAGTACAAAGAGTTCTCCGACGTTACGAAGAAACTGGTTCTAACCTACGCAGACCAGGAACGGGCAGAACCAGGTGTACCACAGCACGAGAAGACCGATACTTGGTGAACACCATGCTTCGAAATCGCTTTCTCACAGGAACTGAACTCACCAATCAGTTTCGACGCCTCGGAGGAAGTAACCCAAGTGCATGGACAGTAAGACGTCGGCTTGCTGAATCTAACTTAAAACCCCTTAGACCTGCAAACGGCCCTAAACTGGAGCGTGGGCATCGTATTTCAAGACTAAGATATGCCCAGAGCCACGTAAATTGGAGTATTGAAGATTGGTCAAAAGTTATGTTCTCCGACGAATCAAAATTTATGCTCTACAAGCACGATGGAAGACACAGAGTGTATCGAAGACCAGGGGAAAGATTCAAGCAAGCATGCATCGAAGAAAAAGTAGCCTACGGTGGTGGGTCTGTACTTGTGTGGGCCGGAATTTCTTCTGAAAGTCGCACAGAGCTGGTGATCATAGAAAACGGCTCTTTAACTAGCGTAAGATATGTGGAAGAAATCCTCAATGATCACGTTGGTCCATTTATGGTCAATTTAGGTGAGGATGCTATATTTATGCATGACAATGCCCGACCTCATACAGGTAGGATTGTGAATGACTACCTTCAAGAGATGAACATTACTCGTATGGAGTGGCCAGCGCGCAGCCCGGATATCAACCCGATCGAGCATGCTTGGGACGAGCTAGGCAGATGCGTAAAACAACGAAACCCTCCCCCAATCACGCTTCGTGAGCTCAAAATTTCTCTCACAGAGGAATGGGAGAATATTCCCCAAAATCGTATAAGGAACTTGGTGTACAGCATGCCAAACCGCGTAAACGCAGTAATGGAAGCACGAGGAGGCAATACGAAGTATTAAAATTCAAGAAAATCGTAATAAAGTTCAAAAATTTCATGTTTCCTATTTTTGTTTTAAGGAGAGATCAGCAGTTTTTTTCTTTATGTAATTTTGTGTTAATAAAATGTATTTTTTTTTACTTTCATTTAAGGAGTATTACATTGTCTATTAAATACAATTTATTGCATTAACCTATCATTTTTAGTTTCCGAGATTTTTAACATTCTTTAAGTGACCCGGATTCATTGCTCTCGAGTGTAATTACCTACCAGAAATGTTCGCCGCTGGAAATGATGAAACAGCATAACTTCTTCTATTTTGTGGAAGACAATATGTTAAAAATATGTCAGATACTTCTTATTTGGTATGCCAATATCTAGCTCGGTTATCAATCAATTTGCGCTTACGACAGCGCGACGCGCTTTTTAAAGGTATAAGCAGAAAAGTACACTTTCACTTAAACACTACAATAATGTTGTTTATATTATAAAATTTACAAATACGCTCACGTTACTGCTTGTTTTGGTGACATTCGTACATCGACGTCATCATTGTTTTTGCCCGAACGTGGCGCGCGGTGTGCTACAAGTTTGTTCGTATTCGTTTAACACTTGTCGTTTACCGCAGGCTACTCGTTCGTGGCGCAAGAGGAGAATGAAGATCATAGCGGTGGGTTCAACGCGTCACATGACTGCACTGCCATTGATTTGGCTACTTTTAAGTGAGTTTTTACTTTTTACGCATTTTATTTTATTTATTTTTTGTCTTCAATAGTGAGTCTTTAATCTAAGTGCCCCATTCCATAAAGAAAAGCTCCGCATGCACTGTTATGGTTGTTAACTGGTATAATTTGAACTCGAACAGAGCTCTTTGTAGATTTGCGGCCAAGTCGCGAATCGATCAAGTCTCATTTTATTAACCGACTTCAAAAATGAAGGAGGTTCTCAATTCGTCGGTTTTTTTTCGTCTATGTTCACCGATTACTCGAAGACACCTGAACCGATTTGGAAAATTCTTCTTTTGTTTCAAAGGGTATACTTCCCAGGTGTGTCCCATTTAAATTTTACCGAAATAGGTCGAGCGGTTAAAAAAAATTAACAATACATTATTGTTAAATAATAAAATAATAAAAACGCCTTCATACGGACGTGGACGTGTAAGGCGATAGTTTTCGAATTGGTAGGTACCAATCTAAAAAGTGAAAAACAAAGAACTTTTTTACAAAAAAAAAAAAAACAACCGACTTAAAAAAAAAGACACTTCAAAGTGAAAAATAACTTTAATTTCGGAAGTCGGTGGAAAAAACTAAAATACAGATCCAAAGACACCGACTTCCGAAATTAAAGTTATTTTTCACTTTGTAGTGTCTTTTTTTCGGAAGTCGCCTTTATTTTTTTGTAAATAAGGTTTTTTTAACACTCAACTCATTAACTTTCGTTTTTTGATTTTCTACCAAGAAACTTATTGAAACATTGACTCAAAGCATACATAATGTCAATAAGATTTCATGTCATGATCTATGGAGCCATGGATACTTCAATCAAAACTGTGTCATCAATTTGTATTAATTTTAAATAATTTACCTGCCAAATATTTACACTCCCTAAATACCTAAACTGTGTAACCCAGGTCAGCAGAGAAGATAGCGGCGATGCGCAGCCGTGAGATCACGTCGCTGCAGACTAAACTAGCGGAGGCCGAAGCGCTGGCCGGCGCTAGCGTGGAGCGTGTGAGGCACGAGGCCGACGCCGAGGCCGAGCGGCAGCGCGTGCGACTGCAGGCCGAGATCACCGCGCTCAGTCTGCAGAACAAGTGAGCAGGATAAATACACCATTATTATTTTTAACCGACTTCTAAAAGGAGGAGGTTATCAATTCGGATGTTTATATTTTTTATATATGTATGTTTGGGCATAACTCCGTCATATATATACGGAATTCCAAACATGTTTTTGTTCGAAAGAGTTTTATTCCGAAATGGTCACATTTAAGTATCATATAAATCTGATGATGAGTTTCGGAGACAGACAACGGAACTCCTCAAAAAATTACAGTAAATCAACCGTGATTGCTGTTGTCGCATAAATATGCATTGTTTACGCTATCACACAACATAACATCACGCCTGCACACTCGATAGGGTTATGCAGATGTATTCAGTATATCAGGGTACACCCACATTTTCTATCAAAGTTAGTAGTAGTTACATATTTTTTCGCGACTGGAAGCTAGTTGTAGCACATAGTATTCAAGCATGATTTCTACAAAATGACATAGCAAGTAGTGGTATACGAATTTTTGTGGGGTAGGTACCGCAACAAAACTAAAAACTTTTTTTACAAAAAAAAAAAAAAAAACTGACTTCCATAAAAGTTTTTAGTTTAGTTGCGTTACCTACCCGACAAAAATTCGACTACCACTACTTTTTATTAGTGTTTCGAATGGTGTTATTGAACACATCGTAACGCGGCTTTCGAAACTCATGTTTCTGAAGTGTGAACTATTGAACAAAAACATCTCTTAGAATGAAAATTTGGTATATACTTAACCAGATGCCTGGTCATTCAACACTGGGGTAAATTTTGTATCTTTTTCTAGTTATGTCGCTACAACAATCTCGTGTGTTACAGTTTAATAATTTGTGTCAATGAAAATGATAGACAAGAGTGTCATACACCGTCAGCGCGACTGGCATATTGGTGGCCAGTATACAGGGCGGCATCGGCGCGCAAACTGTAATCATAAATTCAGCACATTATTCTAAACCCTTACAAATAAAAATGTGTTATACCGCATCTATTCCATTCTTATATCAAGTATAGTTATACCAGTAATAAATTAAGAATATGTCGAGAATATTTTTTTACAAATAAACCAAGTATATCTCGGGTAAAACAATTCTTCCGTTATGTCAAGATGCACCATTTGGCAACAGCGCGACCAAAGAGAAACTTAAAAAAAAAAGAATTGCGACTATAACAACTGTATCCATCCATTTGTCAACTTGAGTTAACTTGACGTTTCTCGAGTTCTCGACCGTTTCGTTCGATTCGTTGCGTACTGAGTCAATGTATTTTTGTTGATAAAGAAATATAATTGAATGACCGCAGCATCATCTTGCATCTGGAAGGGATGAATAAGAAACGATAACACAGCATGATTGATACAACAAATAGAAAATTACTTGTATGAGTAGGTGAAATATCTTACCTGATTACGTCCCCAGTACCTCAAAACAGTCAGTATTTGCAGAGCAGAAGATAATCCACTTCCGCGCGTGTCCATATTGAGAGATCTACCGAATAATTGGTCTAAAAATGTTATACCACCTTTAGAAAATCGATAGTTTAACCGGAACTGCTCATCGCTATATAAATCAAAAGGATTTTCCCTTTTTTTAATACTTTACCTTTTCTTTGAGCCTGCATTAGAGTTATCATGTTATTTAGTTGTTC
The DNA here is from genome assembly GCA_937001585.2 of Brachylomia viminalis. Lineage (NCBI taxonomy): Eukaryota > Metazoa > Arthropoda > Insecta > Lepidoptera > Noctuidae > Brachylomia > Brachylomia viminalis. Next base: position 10,548,131 of record OW443314.2, read on the forward strand.
TACTTCTTTTATTGCATTTTATTCCATTGCAATCAAAATGAGCGTAAAAACAATCACAAACCGTGGTATTTTTATGGTTATACTAGCTTTATACAAGGGTGAAGGCGGGAATAACTTCGGAATAACAGTTGTACGAATATAAATGTCAACGCTATATTTGTTATAAAAATTGTTTGTTTATTTGTAGACATTTTGCTTATTCTTAGTTAATTCTCGAGTATAACTGTTATACCACGTTTATTTTTGAGGTTGCAAGAGTAGAAATTAGTAGGTTATCAAAAAAAATAAAAACCGCTGTTTCATAGAAAAGTGCAATACCTACGCGGTCATAATGTATGGAACACATCTTTAATGACCAACCAAAAGTGTCAACGCAGGGGGTTTACAGAATCATGTACTAAATCCATGGAGACAGGTTGCGCCTCGATGTCCCGCCACCCTGTATTACAACGTTCTTGCCTTGTATGCCTGTCACTGCTATTGTTCGGTCGTATGTCTTAGTATACATGACGCGACGGTTTGGTTGGAGCATTGGCTGAATAGTTGACTCCTGCGCTACATCTACCGGGTTCGATCCCCGTACGAAGCAAATGTTTATATGCGGTTCAGTTCCAATCTGGGTGTTCATGCATTTGAGGTTTGTTTTTTGTCAATTCAACGATATATGAATCAATACTAGGGTAATGTTAAAAGAGACTAATATAAATCTTTCTTACCAGACGCCTCGAACGCCAAGTAGAAGTAGAACGCGAAGAGCGCATGGTTCTCCAACGCACCAACCAAGAGCTGTCCGCCGGCATAGCAGAGCGCAACAACGCCGAGGTGCGCAGTGCGCGCGCAGCCGCTGCAGCGCTGCAGGCCGAGAGGGACGCGCTGCGGGAAGACATGAGGCGGCTGGAGAGCAAGATAGAACATATCCAGGCTGACTGTAAGAGGGCCCTCGCTGATGCCGAGACAGCGAGGTCGCAGCAACAGCATTACAAGGTTGGTTCTCCTAATAGAAGTATTTCGTAAAAAATTATAAAAAAGAGGCACGGGGGTCGTTCCATGGAGTAACCTCCCACAGAGGCAACCCAAGTAACACATCAAAGCAGTATAACGGCCGACTTACAGCATCCCTGTATCGTTTTCGCATTTTGAGTTAGTTTTATAGTAGCATTACAAACGTTTAAACGGCTACTGTAATTCTTATTTGGGCACAAATTATACGGCTTTACATCCTAAATAGGTTCACAATAGGTGTTTAATTGCATTACAGGCGCATTATATTAGCATTATTGTGGTCAATGAAGTTGCCAATCGCATTACAGAAGCATTATACTAGCAATATTATTGATAATGAAGATGTTAATTGCATTACAAAAGCATTAGACTAGCATTAGAATATAGTAAAAGAATGATTGGAGCTATTTAAGTGTTCACCGTTGGAACTTAAATAAACCTTACATCATTGCAAAAACATCTCTAATACCATGGTACTAATGTTATAAATACAATTAACGTTGTAATTTAACTATTTTGTCTCGCAATTATAATAAGGACGAAGACGGTTAAAACTGAGTGAATGACAATATTTGTTTGCATCAAAACAAAATTTATAATACTGGGTTAGTTTTTGACTCTTTTGTTATTTCATGCCTTCAAATATTACTGCGCAAAGTAGTTTACTGTAAATGTCTATATAATTTTCATTAAAAATTTTCACGCGCCTTCGATATTTTGTGGTTTTTATATAAAATGTTATTAAAAGATATGTGTGAAATAACCAAAACAATTGTGTATTCCTAGTATAGAACGAATTTTGCATAATTAACATAATAGTATTGGTTGGGCAGTATTAAATTAAGGTATATCATTAGTCTATAGGTCTATTGCTTTTATAAATAAGTTCAAATGATAATATTTTTTATTATAAAATATTTACAAAATGGTGTCGGTCTGTAGCAGCCCGGTGAGCCTTTAAAAAGCCTAATTAATGCCGCCAGCAGTATAAATACTCACACGTGAACAATTATTAAGCCAGAGACCAGAGAGAAGACTTTTGTTGAACCATTGTAGTGCTATTGTCTATAAAGTAGTTATATATGGTCTTACTGGTATACCAGTAGACTTGATGTAGCCTGAAATAGTGCCATTACTTGAACGCAATTTTGGGGATCCTTGAGCAAAACAATAAAACCCATTTCAGAGTTTTTGTACAACTTGAATCCGTTTGCCAAGAGTTGATAAAAGGCTTTCTGACGGCATTATCTAAATAACTATTACTGCGAGTGGCTTATTAAAATGATTACGGTGATTTCAACAAAAAAGAAAATCAAGTAAATAGTATAATTCGAGTAGGTAGATACTTGAATATCACTCAGTTAACAAGAGCATATTATTGTGATTCTATAGATCTTATTTCAATGCCGCCGCACCGTGGACCTTACACTGATGCAGTTGCGGGACCGTTTCCCTAGTGCGTGCGAGACAGCGCTATGCATATTATAATCGTTATATAAACACGGTTAGGCAACACGCACAGTTAAATTAATAACTTAGAATATCTATACGTCCACTATAAAAATTGCTGTTGTTTTGTTGATCATATAATATGTCCTTTTCCCCAATATGGCTGACAAATGGCTTTACTAATACAGTAAAATGAATGTATTTACAGCTTTACGCATTAAAATAACTCACGTGTATTTGATTAAAGAGCTGTTAGCTGTACAACAGAACTCAGTTGATCTTTAAAATGCAAGCATTACATTGATTCACGTTTATGCTGTTCAGCAGTACTAGGCTTTTATTTACCACTTATAAGTGCTATTACACAACAAAGAGCACTAAAAGCAGCTCAAAGCTGTATAACGGATTTACGGTGCATTATAATGGTACAAGCTTATGCTATTATGCAGCATTAGGCATTATCTTATTACTTAAAAATGCTCTTGTAGACCCTAAAGCACAAAAAACAGCTGAAAGCTGTATAGCGGATTTACGTAGCATTATAATGGTTCATGTTTATGCTATTACATAGCATTAAGCATTTATTGTCTACTTAAAAATGCTATTGTAGATCCAAATGCACTAAAATCAGCTGAAAGCTGTACAGCTGCGTTGTGATTTGCTGGACTAAAACTAAAGGCAATACAAAAGCATTTTGATATGCCATTATCCAACCGTTGTACAGTGTAAAGCATCAAAATGGTTTTGAAATGCCAATTTAAGGCGTCAAGATGAACGGTAAACTCATATAAGAGTTTATACGGACCTTAACTCCTACATAAGTTTAATATTCGTTTGTTAAAATGCTTCCTGTGTTACTTGGGAAAGCTTCTAAGTTTTGTAGTGCTGCGCTTTGTAGAAGTTTTTTCTCTATCGGGCTACTTACTCCGGTTGCAGATCGTCATCTGTTTTTTGGAATTGCATAGAGTTGGTAATCTGTAATTTTGTAATCATAGACATAATAGACAAGTACTTCCATGATTGTAACAGCTCTATATTAGATCTCATCATGTCGCGTTCGTATTTCCGAAGACGGACGATGATTCCCGAAGTGCATACTTTTCGTGGGATGTGGGTATGGTTATATCATTAGTAATGGAATGTAATATTACCAGTAGGCCAATTCTCGTACTTAAAAAACGTTAAAATTCAAGTCGCAATCTCATCTCAGCGACAATCAGTGTCAAAAACCTGTCAAAAATGTATGTAAATTGATTGTAATTTTGACAGATTGAGACTGAGATTAGAATGCGGACGGTCTTAAAAATATGGGAATTGCCCCTCTGTTATGCGATAAATTCAGGCTTTCTTTATTATTTACTTCCTCGTTATTCTAGTCACTAGTGGCTGCAAGCGCGACTGCTGAGCATAGAGTACTGGGTTCGATCACTGGGTCGGTATAGTTACTGGATTTTCTCATTTTGTAATACTTTGTAAAAGCCCGAGTTTGGATTAGCGCATAACTAATAAAATATAATAGTTGTAATAGACACCTCTGATTACCGTTTTGGAGTGCTGACGTGATGTCTTAGTTAAAATCATTAGTATTTTGTACAAAATTCTGAGGTGTTCGTTATACGACAGGACATAATAGAGCACGTGTACGAGTTGCGACACAGAAGGCTCACTGAGATCAACGTGCGCCCCATTGTGAGTGTGTCGTCTTTGTTCATATAGTGTACTGTGTACTTTCCTATGTAGTGAAGGAATTGCCAGTAGAAGTATGTATGTTGTATATGTATATATGTGATGAATACAGGTCATATTATACAGGTGGAATTGAATAGGTGAGCCAAATTAAAATACAGTGTGGTCCAAATAGAGGTCAATAACAAAAATAATCGCAGAACCTGAAACATTATTTGTTAACATTTTTTTATTGAAAAAGAAAATCAACCTTTAATCATAAGAATGTAAATTTCACACTAATGATAAAAAAAATTGTATCTTGCACTAATGTTAGGAAGATATTTTTTTTATACATGAAAGGGTATTTCATGATAATTAGTCCCATCGCAAAAAAAAAGCCGTCGATAAAAGCTGAGAATTTTTATAGACGTCCCCGAAGAATATCCACAAAAAAAAAACATCTAAACTATCTAAAATCGAGGAACATACATGGGGTATTTTCGGATAGCCCTAGGTATGAGGAATCAATTTATTTTATTGACGTCGTTATTTGAACCAGCCTGTATAATTCAACATGTTATAAAGAAAATTTAGAGTCATCGCAACGTCATCGCGCGCCCTTTTCGTAGGAACAGTCAAAATTAGGTAAATGACTGCTGGCTTAATGCGTTGCCAACTTGCTTCATGCTGTGAATACTGCGATGAATGGATAGCTCTTTGGGCGCGCGCTAAAATGTATATTTATTTAACCATTTATGTACACACCTACATAAACAGACAAGAAGAAAACAACAGAAAAATAGGTACTTTAATTTTCTCGTCTACTAATTTCCGTGTCTACTTGAAGGCAATAACTTAGTTTGCACTATCTAAGACGATTTACACGATTTTTTTCAAGTATTTAGATTTGGTAAATGACGATTTATAGTGATTATGTAACAATTACTGAAACTCCTATTTCGAGTTGGCGCAAGTTTTCAATTACACCTGTATAGTTGAGTCAGGTTCAACGCTAGCCATCGCTTGCAACAATATGGCATCGCGCTAGGAAGTTCGCGATTTTAGTCCGTAACACCCAATTTCAGCCGTATGAAAAATAAGTAATTTGTTTATGTATTTTGGCTGCTTCGCAGTAACTCCGATGCGATGGTACGCGTTGGCTGACCTTTGGTCTAAATCTCTCTGTATGTAGTATTAAGTATTATTTGATGACTGCGTATTTTAAATATCTTTAAGTATTTCGCTTTAAAGTAGAACTCATAACTTATTGTAAATTCGATCACAAAGTGAAAGGTTGCAAAACTAAAGCTACATCATTTGCACAAAAACTTTAACATACAAGTTTCAATCTCAGGACACGATAGCCAAAGAGCGTGCGATTCGTCGTCAAACCCTCAGCGGTGGCGACGCCGAAAGCCGAGAGGCGGCGACTCGAATAGCCGCGGCCGAGGCCAACACGGCCAAAGAGTCGCGCGCCAGGCAAGCTTTGGAGAAGAAAGTCGCCAAGTTGGAGGAAGAGAATAGTAGTTTGAGGGACGAGGTCGACGAGGCTACAAGGAGTTTAGCCTCCACACAGGTAAGGGTATTCATATATTTTAAACCATTATTATTTTAGACCACCACTTTACATCGCAATTTAATCGGGACAGTAAAATTTTAAGTAAAGCTAATGCCTAGCGCGCACTACGATTGAATTTTTTGCGAATTGATTTAGGATTGTGCTGTAAAATATCGCAAAAAATTCATAGCGCACACTGCAATAAAAAAAACGTTGTTCTTTCTCATAATGGATTTCGTACATGCGAACGTTGCTTGTCTTGCCTTCCTTCTTCGGAAGAGGCTGAGAAAGAAAAAAGAATTTATCAATATTGGATTCATCCTTTCACAGCTAAAAGAACGTATCAAAAGCTTTATTTCACCTTAATAACACTAGAATCGGAGAATATTGTGAAAAAAAATTATGGCTTGTATACCAAAATATAAAACGTCAAAGTACTCGAAAATTGTTGACAAATGTCAACAATTTTCGAGTACTTTGACGTTTTAACGTGCAAATGCATAGGGGTCATAAGGGGTCATTTGGTTGCAAATGACCTCCCCTACATCCCCTTAATGAATCGCCGACATATTATTATACCAATACTCACCCTGTATTAAAATCTATTGCTGTTCGTTAGTCTCGCTAAAACTCAAAAACATCTCATTCTGCTCTATTTAAAACAGAAGTTCAAAAAAAAGCATTCGCTAATTGAATATAAAAATACTAAATAGCCGAATGCAGTCAAGATTGTCAGTAATAATGAATGTATTTATTTATACACCAAACACATCTAATAATTTATAATAATATTAAATTGCTTGAATGGCTACATAGCCCCGGAGAAACAGGTGCCCATTTGTTTACGTTTGGAGAGCAGAGGGCCGACTGACAGCCGCCACGGGGCCCGCGGTGCGATTTTATTATCGCAGTGCTCGTGGGGCCATACAACTTCATATGCTGCAATTTACTTTACGACAATCGCGTCGCGAGCAGTATCGTGTCAAATACACTTTGGCACTATACTGCTATACTGCATTTTGCTACAAATCACAATTATAAAGTCGCGGCGACATTTTCATTGTTGGATATAGGCACCCCTGTGTAAAATGACAGTAATATAAATGGTAATCAATATAATTAATTATTGATGTATCACAGGAACGTTTGGGAGAGAAACAGCGCATGGCAAGCTCGTCATCAGAACAGATGAAAGAGCTGCAAGTACAACTGGCGCAGGAGCGGGTGCGAGCGTCCACGTTACTTGCACACGTACAGGTAAATACTTGCATAGTTATCACAATTCACAACCCATTGTGAATAGCTAGGAATTATAGTCATCCCAATAGTAAAAAATCGTAACAAAATAGTTGAAACGGTGCTTTATAATAATAGCATTTTATTTCCTTAGCTTACATTTCTACATATTAAAAAAAATTCAAATAAGGTTAATATTTTTTTTATTAATATTCACAAAAACTTCATAAACTATATAAACTATTAAAATTAAAATATAATAACCTAAACTAACTAAAATAAGGTAGATGTGTTTTTTGTATAGGCCTCCTCCAACTTTTTTTCAGTTTAGGACCTAAAGCATCGTTTCTGGAAAAAGTAGGATAACCTAAAGTTTAGGTTATCCAAAATATCATCCAATTGTGTTATCTGATATAACATTTGACCTTTCAAAAACCGGTGCATACTTCGTTGCGCTTTTATTGGTACGATATTGACAAGAAATGTAGTATAAAAATGTCCTTGTCCATAGTCGGCTGAACGCTGACTTGTTTAAAAGTGCATAGTGCTTATAGTGTCTTATATAATTATTGTAATTTTTTATCGCACAGACCTGTTAGTGGGCCTATTATTTCTTTACTTTTTCTGTTTATACCTGTGATAACCCGTAATTGGCAATGTGTTACATAAACAACCTTTATTCTTCTGCTATAGCTGTTGGTTCCTTCGTAATTAAATAAATAAACAATGTGTTTCTTGCTATAATAACAAATGTAGACTTACACTGATCACTTTAATGCTCATGGGCTTGCAGACCAATTTGTGAATATTCTCTCACCGTGAGTGCATAAATGTTATTCAGCAATTAGAACGTGGTGTGGAAGAGTCAGTGCGTCGCGAGGCGGCGCTTGAGGAACAGTGCTCTCGTACGGAGGCGCGGCTCAACGAACGGCTCAACGACGCTGAACAACGCGCTACTAATGCGCTGCACGAGGATGCTCGGCATCAGGAGAAGGTAACAACCTTTTAATTTTATTGCGCAAGCGTAAGCATTATGCTTTAGAATGATACAGTCCACTGCACATAAATGGTAACACTTGCACTACAAAAATAGCCCTTACTGCTACGACATGAAGGCGCCGTCAGTGTGAAATTATCACCACTGTTGTGTGGGACTGTACGTTTGCCTCACGCTGAGACCCTCATATTTTATATTATAATTGCTGCCAGGCATATGTCCCTATTTTCAGACAAGGAAGGATGATATTAACCTTTGTTTGCCTTCGTTGTATAGTTTGAGTCAGTTTTGGTTCGAATTCATTAAGGCACTATTATGTTAACGCAGGTGAACACACTAGAACAACTAGTACGACAGCTAGAGAGAGAAGTAAGCGCTTTGGAAAAGCGTTCGTGCGTCGCTTGCGCGGCCGCCGCGTCCACGTCCGCTCAGCCCGAGAGCGACCGCTCCGCTCCCGAACCATTGAGCGCTCGGAGCGAAGCGCACAAAGACGCGCATAGCGATACCGAGAGCGTTGGAGACATGCAAGCGCAAGCGCAGATATCCGTGCTGAAGGAACAGTTAGAACGAGCTGAGCTTCAACTTCAGGTATGTGACAATTACGTGAAATATTGGACTTTATTCTCAACTTAAGAAGGCTTATTTCAATTTGCAAGACTTTTTACATTTGTGTTTTGTTGCTTAGGCTCGTGCTGAAGAAATGGCAACTCTACGCCAAGAGGCTAGGGCTGCTAATCTAGCGAGATGGCGAAAGGTATTATTTATTTTTAATATTCACCATAATGGTATATGGCCTGCCCTTCTGGGTTTTATTTTGATTCTTGCTGATTATAAGGCTTGGTGTTTTATAGACGTCTTAAGGTGCAATATTTTTCGAAACAAAACTACAAATCGTACAACGAATCTCTAACAACACCTTTTCCACCAGGAACGTGAATACAACGAACTCTCAGTCGAATCAAAATCGACGGCTCGCGATCTAAAACGCGCGGAAGAGCGTCTAGCACACGCCATTGAAGCGCGCAAGACGGCCGAGCAGAAGGCCGGCGAGCTGTCAACTGAGATCGGCAAACTTCGCCCGGAACACGAACTGGCCACGAAGGATGCTGAACGATTACGGACGCAGATGGATAAGCTCACGAAGACGCACGAAGTAGTGCAGGCTGAGGTTGACAGGTATGTTAGAAACAAATGAAAACTTAGTCAGTCTATTGTTTCCACTGTTGTAGATTCGGGTTTTTTTCTCTGTATGATGGACTGGGCCGTAACGAATCAATATCAAGCTATGCTGCGCTCTGCTTAACCTAATTTCAAAATAATATAGTTAAAATTCTGAGGGATCAGCAGTAGATTCCGTATGCTGAAGCAAACAATTATTATTATTATACGATGCAATACAAACAATAGTTTTGTTTTTGTTATTTTTGGTTTCTTTTGTGCATGTTATTGATTTTGCCCTGACTACAGTTACGTTTGTAAATATCTAAGTTGTAATCTGTGGAAAATGTAGTGGTATTTGGTAAGTTAAATGTTTAGTTATTACCGTTTTTTTTTTACTATTTTCAATATACTACTGTTTGTTTTCCCATAAAAAATAAAATATAATTCGGTCCTCATAAATTAAAAACGTGCTGCGCTGCGATATGTGTGGTTACCATGGCAACGCTTTGTTTAAAACAAAATTACGCGATACACGCTTTCGCGCTCGTCACCGCGTGCCCTCCTGGTCTGTCTTCTCTATCTCACTCGCACATGTCATATCTTGTCACATTGACGCGTAGCAATTGGGAAAAAAAAACAAGGTTGATGTTCAATAGTCAAAATCAAAATCAATTATTTGCATAAAAAAGGTACAGACAGTTCTTAAGATAAATACATCGATCACTTATTATGCCATTAATGTCGACGTGCATATTGCATAGTTATGACATTAATTAATTAACGTGAATATTGCATGCGATCGCCTACAAAATTATATTCAATTCAATTAAATTCGGTCACAATTAATTCATAAATTACATTAAATATTCACAACGTATAATCTATAAACTCAAGTACACTATAAAAGCATTAATCAATGAGTATTTTTGTTAAATTACGCTTAAATAAAAAAAAATGGAAGTTTTTTTATGTTACTTAGAATTTTGAATTTGATGGATCTTTAGTTCTTGTTTCAAACAAGTTGAAATGTAAACAACGTTCTGATTTAGTTAATCTTTCCATCGAGCGCACTATTGAGTTGTCTTGTGTTGAACTCGAGCGATACGTTATAATTTGCGTTTATCGACCCCCCTCTGGGGATTTTATTCGTTTCGAATCGGTAATGGAGGATTCACTGAATAAATTAAAATCAAGTAATAAAAGTATAATTTTATGTGGTGATTTTAATATTAATATTTTAGAGGTTACTCCACTAAGTATTAGACTTCTAAATCTGTTTAGGTCCTTTAATTTAATTAACTTGTATTTTGAACCTACTAGGATAACAGCATCATCATCGACTTGTATTGATAATATTTTTAGTGATTGCGAAGCCAAAAATAAATTAGTGTTAAGTGACTTACCGTCTGACCACTGTGGATTATTAGCTAGCTTCCCTATGCCAATACATAAAAAGCCACATAAAATAGAATGCAGGCCTTATACAGCTAGTCGTTGCAACAAGTTTAAAAATAATATAGCCCTTAGAATTAAACCGTCGATTGTAGAACATGATAATCCTAATATAATCTATGGAGCCCTTTTTGATGTTGTGCAAAAAGAATACCAATCTACTTTCAAGGCCAAAACTATTAATATTAATGGCACCTCCGCTGGCTTCAACCAATGGGCTACTCCAGGTATTTATAAAAGTAGAGCGAGACTATACGAGTTATATGGTTTGAAAAATTACAGGTTTGTTACTCCTTTCCTAGAGTATGTCAAAAATTATTCAAAACTATTTAAAAAGATTTGTGTTTTTGCTAAATCTAAATTTTTAAGCGATACAATTAAAAATTCGAATAACAAAGTAAAAACCACCTGGAAAATTATTAACAATGAAACGGGTAAGTCGGTTAAACAAGAAAAACAATTAGAGATTATGGTCGACAACAAATTAGTTAATACAGCAGCTGACGTAGCTGAAGCATTTAATGAGTTTTTTGCCAACATACCTATAACTACGACTCGCTCCTTAAATTCGTCCCCATCTGAAGCTGAAAACCTTTTGCATAATAGTGTACCTAAATGTAGTCGCTTATTTAGCTTCGAACATGTAACACCTCGTGATGTAATTACTGTTTTTAACACACTCAAGTCAAAAAACACTGGTGATTACTGGGGCATCTCAATTAAACTTGTAAGTAATATAATCGACATCGTAGCCCCCTATCTAGCTGTTACTTTTAATAAATGTGTTGATTTAGGAACTTTTCCTGACCTCATGAAGAGTAGTAAAGTCATACCATTATTTAAATCGGGTAATAAAAATAACGTTGGCAATTTTAGGCCTATTTCTATCTTACCTGCACTTAGTAAGATATTTGAAAAATTAATACTCAAGCAGTTGCTAAGACATTTTAATTTAAATAGCCTCCTTCATGATGAACAATATGGCTTTACAAAAGGTCGTTCGACTACAGATGCGGGTGTTGCTCTGCTGAAACACATATTTAGCGCATGGGAGAGCTCGCAAAATGCTATTGGAGTTTTCTGTGATCTCTCCAAAGCCTTTGATTGCGTGCACCATGACACGCTTTTGCGTAAACTAATTCATTACGGTATTCAAAACGAAGCTCTTAACGTATTAGATTCATATTTACATAATAGGCACCAATGTGTAGATGTTAATGGTGTGAAATCTTCCGGGCTACCAGTTCAGTTAGGTGTACCTCAAGGCTCTATACTGGGCCCATTTTTATTCTTGGTGTATATAAATGACTTACCATTCTATTTAAAGGGCATCTGTGACGTTGTACTATTTGCTGATGATACCTCTCTTATCTTTAAAGTAGACAGGAATAGACAAAATTTTGACGACGTAAACAGTGCACTATCAATGGTTACAGATTGGTTTACCACAAATAACCTAGTTCTCAATGCCAAGAAAACGAAATGTGTAAAGTTCGCCTTACCGAATGTTAGAAATCTAGGACCCAACATCGTCTTAGATAAAGAGGTACTTGAAACTGTAGACTCGGCAGTATTTCTGGGCATAACAGTTGATGCCAAGCTTCAGTGGGGATCACATATATCATGCCTAGCGGGAAGGCTCAGTTCGGCCGCCTATGCCGTCAGGAAAGTAAGACAATACACTGACGTTGATACAGCTCGGCTAGTCTATTTCAGTTATTTTCATAGCGTCATGTCCTACGGCATTCTGCTGTGGGGCAAAGCCGCTGATATTCAAAATATATTTGTTCTTCAAAAACGAGCTGTACGAGCAATTTACCAGCTAGGTGCTAGAGTTACTCTGAGAGATTTTTTTAAAGAGATTGGTATACTCACGGTGGCCTCACAATTCATCTTCGCCAACATCTTATATATTAGGCAAAATATACACTTATACACAAAAAACAGTGATATTCATAATATTAACACTAGAAACAAGGAGAAACTACGTGCTCCCTTTCACCGGCTTCATAAGGTCCATAACTCATTTGTTGGGCTTGGTATAAACTTTTATAACAAGCTTCCCTCATCTTTGTTAGAATTGCCTTTTAATGCGTTTAAAGCTAAAGTAAAATCCAACCTTTGTTCAAAGGCATACTATTCAATCAACGATTACTTAAATGATAAAAATAGTTGGTCGCTGTGATTAACTCAAGACAATGTTTATGTTCTTTCTCCAAAATTAGCTTACCTACTGACAAGTTATACGAGTTCATATAATTGTTTATTTTATTTGACTATATTTATTAGTCACCTTAGTTTAATTTAATTTTTATTTATTATTGACATAATCTACTCATTTCAATGTTTTTTAATGAGTTGTATTGCAATATATGGTTAGCTAGCGACCTCGACAGTTCATCATATTATTCTTTTGAGCAACCGGCAGCAAGTTCGTCATGCTCCCTTAGATGTCAATGCTTGCGGTAGCGTCGGGGGTCGGGTTGCCTCCTTCCCTCAAATATGGCGAGGGGGGTAATGGCTGATCTTTGCGTTATGCTCGTGAACGGGTGCTGCTTGTGGTGACAGGTCAGCTTGCTGACTATGGTTTTGTTATTGTTATTAGAAATTAATGTTTCTTTATTTTACTTCGAAGGTCCTAGTTTATCATTTGTGGCTACTAGTTACAGCTATATACATATAAACATAATGCAGCATTGCATATGTAAGCGGGCACGCCCTTTATGCCAGGAGGCTTTTTATTATGTATTAAGTTCTGTTTGCGTTTTGTTTTTATTATTTATTTATGCTTGAGTATAGTTTTAAATATTGGCGTGTGCTAGCTGACATATGGCAAATAATTTTAATATTTTTGTGTTTCGTAATGTTCATTTATTTATTACTATATGTATAGAATCCAGTTCTTCTAACTGAACAGACAGCAGTGCTGCTGGGGAGTTTGTTCCGCCACTTCTTCTTCCCAGCTAAAGCACTAGGAAGTGGTGAAGGGTGGGCGTTTTGGGGGGACTGTCTTATGTGATTTTGACGTTCAAAAAGTGCTGATTCTCAGCCTAATTTGAATAAATGACTTTTGATTTTTGATTTTGATGCACTTTATATACCTAGCTGTTGTTGGATGTGAGTGTGAGATTCGTCTTGGGTTGATACAGCTTGTTAGAATTATGAGATCGAGGGGCATAGTAGCTTGTCACCTGCTGAAAAGACTTATGTTTGAACGCAAATAAACATGTTTCCAAGATATAAATGCACGGTAAGGTGTGTTTTATATACTTTTCTAAAGAAAGTGCGACACACAGACCCTATTTGTTTCAGCCCAAATGTAGTCCTTAAACACTTTTTTCGCAATTCGAATGCTTGATCAATTTTCACACAGCGACCCCAAAGAACGATAGGTACCATAGAGCATAATAAAGGATATATAGCAGTGGTGTGCAGTAATTGCGGCGTTTCTAGATATCTCGCGGCTAATACGCCTCGGATGGTGGACAAAACTATTAATTGACGACACGGTTGGCGCAGTGGTTAAGCCATTGACTGCTGCGCTGCGTGTCGCAGGTTCGATTCCCGCACGGAACAAATATTTGTATGATATAATAGTTTTTTTTTAAACGTTGCCCCACACTTGGAATGTCTCCTGATCGTGGGTGCGTTTACAAACATTTAAACTCACATACACAAACAGCCAGACCCGGAACAACTACTTGTAGGTCATACAAATATTTGTTCCGTGCGGGAATCGAACCCACGACACGCAGCGCATTAGTCAATCGCTTAACCACTGGTTGTCTGGCTGTTCGTGTATGTAAATTTAAATGTTTGTAAACGCACCCACAATACAGGAGAAATTCATAGTGTGGGGCAACGTTTAAAAAAAAAACAACTGCAAACGTCATTTGCATGGTTTTTCTAGGAACACGCTAACTAGTACGTCACCCTGGCTCCGTGCGGGTCTGAGGACGTCACATACAAGTCTTCGGATTTCCAGTTCTAGAACATGCCAGTTTTCTCACGACGTTTTTTTTTATTTTTTTTACAGCTGTTGATGAGAAAATTTGCATAATACTTAACACAACACATGTAAACAATATGCGTATGATGGACCACGAATTGCAAATGGTGCTATTCGAACTCACTATTTCGAGGTTACCGACCAAACCATGTATCATTATATCGAGGCTCATTTGTTCTAAATACAATAGACGTTGCACGCAGGTAGCATCAAGCAAACTCAAGAAAATTATTGTGTCATCTCAATCCTACGTTTTGATAAAAAACGCACGTCATCTCTCCATGCGATAAGATAATTCGATAAATAACATGAGAATTTGAGATGAGTTATCTATTTAGCACACTTTATTAGTAATGCCGGTAGAATTTGTGTAACTGTAGTTATTTTTAAAATGAATAGATCAAGATAAAGTTGATGTGTTTTCTATAGAAATTGAACAAAATAATAGCGGTGAACTGATGTCGTTTGAGCAACGACCCAAGACGTGTGTATCCTACATGTTTTATTTATATTGATTTGACTTATTATTTCTTATATTCTTTGTTGCTTTTGGGCGAAATTGGATCTCAACGTAACCATTCAACTGAGAATCAAAATTTGCCTACTTTAGAATTTTCTGTGAAATGTGGTCTACGTTAATAGAATTGAGAGAATTATATAGTGCAGTTAGCGACAAGCAACGTAAACATGTGTTTATAATATAAACAAATAATATATAGAGGTAACTTTATGTAAAGGATGTGCATACCTAACAGTCACATGTCATTGTTTAGCCCACTTCCAAGCTGTGACTACGTCCTCCGGGAATGTGGGCATCAGTGCGTGTCGGAATATAAACGTTGTACGCAGTTGAATATTCACTTAATTCTTGAACAGACCGTATTAATTCATGATAAAATCGGACTGCTCTGTATAAAATTATGCGTGGTCCGTGTCGATTTGAGAACCTTCTCCTATATATCGTCGTTTAAAAAGCGTTACTTTGCGTACTTAATGACTAACGATAGTGTGTGTGCAACTATTTTAATCACTGGTCTTCCCTGCGCTAAAACTGCCTTGTAAACGGTTATAATACAGGCCCTGATACCGTGATGTATGTGTAGTTTACTTGTTTAAAAGCCAATGGTGCCGATTCCCTTGTTCACAAACTAAACTAAATTTAAGTCGAGTGCATCTTTTTCTTTCTATTTCATTATGAAAAGGATAGAAGATAAATATTAGTTTAGTCCTGTCAAATTAGTCAGCACAAAGGGAATTGGCACCATTATTTAATGAATTGTTGTATCTTCTCGCTATGATTTTTGAAAACTGGACAAATATTGGTACTTGTTGACAGGACTACACTGTCCTCCCATGCCTATTAAGGGGAAGCGTCAGGTTGCCTGCGAAATTGAAGTCAGTGTCAGGTTGTATGTTGAACAAAATATGATTCGCGACCGTAAGAAGTATGTATTTACAGAATTATAATAATTAAAATCACCCTAAAAAATTTAATAAAATATCAATCAATATTTGTTATGTAATGCAAATTGCAGAAAACGTAAGAAATTTTAAATTTCGCGGGCTACCCTGGCGCTGCCCCCTTAACACTATAATTTTGATTTATAAAAGCTAAAAAAAAGTATCTGTGGAGTTTCTTGCCGATAAGTGACAATTTTTTGGTTTTGTTTTGTTTTTCAATGACAGGTTTAATGTATCTAGTAACGTGACTACAATCTGGGCTATTTCCCCCAGGTCTCGCAACGACATCCGTAAGCTAAAGAGTGAGCTACAGTACAGTGAGAAGAGAAGACTACACGCGGAGGAACAGGAGGAGCTGTCCTCCCGCGAGCGGATGCAGCTGCGCGACGAGCTGCAAGAGGTCAGGAGGCACAACACTGAACTCGTACAGGTGAATATTATCATTAATTTAAACCTTAGTCATGTATATCTGTGTGGATCGCCCGGAGGACACGGTGGAGCTTACGGTGGAGGTCTGCCCGGCTTGGGCGGAGCACCGCCGTGTCCTCGTGGAGGCGATTGGCGGTGGCGATCTCTCGCGTCCGGCCTTGGTCCAGGCCATGGTACGGAGCGAGAGGGCTTGGGAAGCCGTCACCTCCTTCTGCGAAGCAGTAATGTTCGCGAAGGAGGAGGCGGAACGCGTGAGGGAGAGGCAAAATTTGCGCCCTCACGCCCCTAGCCGCCACAGGAGACGCCCTGGGCGTCGGGAATCGCAGGCCGATTCCCGGCCACCGTAGGCGTGGGCTTGCGAATGGCGAGCAGTGGGCAGCTCGCCGTTCGATAAGGACCAGGCCCGGGTCGACGGCGCGTTGTGTTCCACGCGCGCCTCAAAGAGATGTCAGCACCAATGACGGGGTCCGCTAGGGCCGATGCCTGCTAGGGTTGCGGGAAAGTCCGAGAGGGATACCGTGGCTCCTGGGACAGGCAACTGAAGGAACACGGGTGGGTTTTAGTCAGTAAGAGTCTGACACGCCCTCCTACTCTGCCCAGAGCGGGAGAAGTTATTTGATGATTTCCCACCCTCAAAAAAAAAAAAAGTCATGTTTATCTATATACAGGGTTATTGGTAAAACACCATCAACGTCAACATCGTTACGACGTTGTGTCATCATTAGTTCTTTTATATTTAATTTTGTATTTTTGTCAGCGTAATCATGATCTGGAGTTTGAGTAATTTATGCGGCCTACTCAAATGTCCTTTCTTTGGTATTGTTTGTCGAATCGTTGAGCTCCTTGAGTCTAAGTTGAGCTGCACGATTACTGACAATTGCGTGCACTGACTGGACAGGTCCACTCAATCTGTGTGGTTCTTTCCTCAAAAGACCATTGCAGACACCGATCTACATAGCCTTCACATGATCTGACCATGATTTTGTCTGGACTTTAAAAGAGACTGACCTCTGAGTTTGTTTCGGCTTTTCTTCTCAGAGTAGTCAGATACGAATCGCCGCGCCGGCCTCATATAGAAAAAAAAGATATGATTGACGTGTAAAAGTGTTTGTACAAACCTACTTACAGAAATAAAATCATTTATCATTAGCGTATGTAAAGGTTTGGTTTAGTGAAGTTTTCCCATAAAACTAATGGGTTTATTGTATTCATGTATTTCAACTACTTTGAATCTATACATAATAATAAAATAGTAACGAAGAATTTTGGTCCATTTGTTCCGGATTGGCGCAAAAACGGCTGAACGGATTTGGATGAAATTTGGCACACAGATAGTTTATAGCCTGTATTAACATATAGAGTACTTTTAATCCTGGTAGTACGTTCTCGTGGGATATTTTCCGATTTCCACGCGGGCGATTCCGCGGGAAAAGCTAGTTAATAATAATAGTTGCAGTTACTGTCATCAGCATGCAGTCCCGAACAATGAGATTTATAATTAGATCTCTTTGTCATGTTATCAACATTTGGGTATTCATTTGTCTCGAAGGTTTTGTTTTAGGTTCACAATCGGCTGTCTAAACGTAGTTGTTGTGTTTGTCTGTATACCGCGAGCCCATCTTGTAAACATCATTGTTTAGGCGGCCGATGATCTGAGCGCGAGTCATATTCTCCGCAGTTTCGATTCCGCGGTGACTACGCGCGCCCTTGTCTTATTAATTTGTGTGCTACATATTACAGTATTTCGTTTGGTGTTTCGATTTATTGTCGTGTGTTTCGTTTCGTGTGCCACCAACTCAATCAAAGAAGAACACAGTGTTTTTATAACCACATAAGACCGATCGATTTATCTGTTGTAAAATTCTTCTTTCTTACATAAAAACATTCACGCCTGTGTTCTCCTAAGGTTTGGGCTGCGTACTACAACCAAAACAAATCGAAGATTATTATAATACACTGTTTTTTAAACCGTACATCAAATCCGTTATAAAAAAACAATTCAAAGTCTTCGCAAGTCGTAACCATGGCGTTGTATAAAATCCCATCGATTCCAACACACGTGGCGAGAGTACCCGGCGGTATGGAGGTACAGCTGCGGCACAAACGCAAGAGCATCGAGAAGCCGCCGGTGCGGCCCAAGCCGGCGTACCTGCGCCAGCTGTTCTGCGCGGGCGCAGGCGGCGCGGGCGCGGGCGGGGCGGGCGCGCGGCGGCGCGAGGCGGGCTGGGCGCGGCGCGTGCGCCTGGCGCTGGCCGCCGACCTCATGCAGGGCCGCTGCCGCGCCGCCGACACCGCCATCACGGCTATTAACAAGCATTTTGTTACGGTACCACGACTGAGTGTGCCGTTGCCTTAGTAACTTAAGTAGGAGTCTTCTTATTTTGTATGAACTCGAACTACTTGGATAGCTCATGCTGTGTGTGTCAGCATAGCTGACCGTTCAGGGTAAGGTGGCGTGGTGGGCGTTCCTTTAGGTATCGTAATGTGCATAATGCGCTAGTCATTTTGAAGTCTCTCATGTCGATACTTACATTGCAATTCTCGTTTAGCTTGTCTCGTGGTTAAAATGAAGGCCAGTCGGCAAGACTACCCTTGCCGACTGGCCTTCATTGTAGGTCAGGGTAGTAAGTAGATCTGGCTGCTCGAGGTATGCAGTTTGTTTTCTAAGTACTGTCAAACGAGGTAGCCAAGGGCACTTAATCGTTAATTATATTACAGTAAACACATTGAAAGTCCTTTTTTGGCAATAAACTATATTATTTCAAGGTTAAAATCCCTTTTAAAGTTTCGCCCCTATTCACCCCATCTGACGGTATTGTCATTTATAAAATGCTTCGAAGTGTACATATTGTTTGATTCCTCATACCTACTGATTGTTTATTAAATGAATTTTTTTGTTGTGTTAGAGTATGTTACGTGTAATATATGCGGTATTAAGAATTACAATAACATTTGTTATTTGTTTGACAGAACAACAAAGCCCTGCAAGAGGCGTGCGGTATGCTAGAGGAGCAACTGACTGATCTAGAGAACTTGGCTGACATTCACGAACTGAAGAACAAAGATCTCGAGGTATGTGTTTTTCTAAATGTGCAAGTAAGTAAAAGTTTTCTGTAAACATTACATTATTGTACATTCATGTCCCCAAGTCCGTAATACTAGTCTTAAGGTTATTATAAACTAGCTGCAGCCCACGACTTCGCCCGCGTGGGTGTCGATAATAATACCACGGGAACGTGCTACCGGGACATAAAGTAGCCAATGTTACTCCTTATAACATCAGCAATCTGACAGTTGAAAGTCCCATCAAAATCGGTCCAGCTGTTTCGGAGATTAGCTGGGCCAAAAAGAGACAGACAAAAAAAAAAATATATATATATATTGGTGCCGTATATACTTTCATATGCACCCATTTAGTAAAAAAGCTGTTATTTTGCGATTACAAACAGACATTTCAATTTTATTTATTTGTATAGATGATGTCGATTGTTATTTGCAATAGCCGCGGAATGAAAAGGTAATAAGTTTCTGTGAATATTCACTAGTACCGTACACGAGACTTGACTGTGTCATCATGTACCTACCTACATTGATGTACAGTACCTGGCAGTTAAATCAAATCAAATCATTTATTTCCTTGCAAACATGGGTATAGTATACATAGGTGTTTTTTATAATAAAGTTCTCCATATTTTACCGTCACATGGGCATGCAAAGGTTTCAATTCCAAATTAAAAATTAGCAATAAGTCAGATCATTGGAATTACAATATAAATATTATTAAAAATGGCAGCGTGATAGTAGATTAAATTAAATAAAATAAAATAGGTCAATGAGAGGATCGCAATAATTATGCCAATCAGAATAACAGTATGTCAATCAGTTAGTGAATCATCATTAAGAAAATCGTCAATCGTGTAATAAGTTTTCATAATTAAAAATTCGTTAAGCGCCCTTTTAAATTTTAATGTAGTCATATTTTTTTATAATGTTAGTTACTCTATTATACAAGGTGATTGGAAGATGGGTGCAAAGCTTTAAGGCGAAGATAGTACAGACAGTTTAGAACAATTTAAGCCATGGTTGTCTTAGACGAAGTCTTACCATTTTTTTAACCTAATTTTTAAGATTTTTTTCGAAAATTGCCAAAATTTTAACTAAACTGGTTATTTATAGCTAAATTGAATGATAAATTAATTCATTTTTATTTTATTTAATTAAAGTAATGTGTAAGCAATCTAGCAAAACATGTTTTAGGCCTCTGTGTCGTTAGACATTTTTTTTACAGACATTTAAAGTTCATATAAATTTAAAAAAATCATAAATCATTTTTGAAAACCTTATTTAAAAAAAAACAAAGTGTGCTTTTTTTGTTCAAATATTTTTGAAAACATGCGTGATAATCGCTCTTTCCTTTGAGGTATCATTTACGAGGATATTTTACAAATTATTGAAATTAGGATCTACAAACCAATTTGAGGGAGAAATTTTAAATTTTAGGCGGAGTAATTAAAACAACATTTGAATCTAAATTATTTATTGTTCATGTTCAAAATGTCTATCATGATTCCTAATACAAGCACGGCTACGTCTTCTCACTTCTGTTGTTGTTATTTTCAACATCATCTCCAGTTTCATCGTTTCAAACGCTGAATTAATTCTCTCCATCAATTCTTCTCTCGTGGTTATTTCAATATTCGTATACACCAGTTCCTTGGCCCGGCCCCACACGAAAAAGTCCAGCGGGGTCAGATCTGGTGAGCGAGCGGGCCAAGGGATGGGTCCATCTCTGCCGATCCAGCTGTCAGGGAAGCAATTATTTAAGTGTTCCC
Organism: Brachylomia viminalis; assembly: GCA_937001585.2. Taxonomy (NCBI): domain Eukaryota; kingdom Metazoa; phylum Arthropoda; class Insecta; order Lepidoptera; family Noctuidae; genus Brachylomia; species Brachylomia viminalis. The sequence continues at coordinate 10,569,385 of OW443314.2, forward strand.
TTACATTTAACGTCCAATGCGCTGGACAGCCGTCTTGCTGAAAGACGACTGTTCGGTCTCTTTCGAATATCGGGACACCCCGGTTTCCTCTATCAGAACTGGTAAATCGAATTGTAGAAAGTGCAAATAATTTTCACCATTTAAATTATCCGGTAAGAAGTGGGGCCCAATCAATATCCTGCCAACTACTCCAGCCCATACATTAACAGAGAATTTTCCCTGAAACGACACTCGCTTCTTAATATGTGGATTATTGTCTCTGTCGGCCCATTCATGGAGGTTATGAAAGTTTGTAATGCCCTCCCGAAAATTTGCTTTCATCCGTCCACAAGATTGATTTCAGGAACCACGCATTTTCGATGTCTCTGTTGAGGAGGAAACGGCAGAACTGTATTCTTCTTTGGGGATCTTGCTCTTCCAGACCTTACCTTCCTCCTAAATGATACCTCAAAGGAAAGAGCGATTATCACGCATGTTTTCAAAAATATTTGAACAAAAAAAGCGCCCTTTGTTTTTTTTTTAAATAAGGTTTTCAAAAATGATTTATGATTTTTTTTAATTTATATGAACTTTAAATGTCTGTAAAAAAAATGTCTAATGACACAGAGGCCTAAAACATGTTTTGCTAAATTGCTTACACATTACTTTAATTAAATAAAATAAAAATGAATTCATTTATCATTCAATTTAGCTATAAATAACCAATTTAGTTAAAATTTTGGCAATTTTCGAAAAAAATCTTAAAAATTTGGTTAAAAAAAAATGGTAAGACTTCGTCTAAGACAACCATGGCTTAAATTGTTCTAAACTGTCTTTACTATCTTCGCCTTAAAGCTTTGCACCCATCTTCCAATCACCTTGTATATGAGTGGTGCAATACCAAAAAAAACTTTTTTTCAATAGTGCGGTTTTACATTTTACTTGACATAATTGATTGATGTATTGAGTTCGTATTGGATTTTTCCTGACCTCTGATAGTTTTTTAAATAGATGTGGGCTACATTTCACAAACAAAGCCGTTTCCATTATATATAGACAAGGAAAAGTTAAAATGTTTAATGATTTAAAATAGGGAACACAGCTATCAATTGTCTTAAGACCGCACATTGACCTAATGCATCGCTTCTGCAGTCTAAATACCAGCTCCCTATCAGTGGACTGCCCCCAGAAAATAATGCCATACCGCAAAACAGAGGCAACCAATCCATGGTACGCTGTTAAAAGAGCCTGACTGTTAACTTTCTTTGACAGTTGAAAATGAGCATATGCGATTTTCTAAGTTTCTTACATAGTTCTTCAACATGAGGTTTCCATGTAAGTTGGTTATCAATTATAATGCCTAAGAACCTAGCCTTAGTAGCTTCTTCAATATCACAGCCCTTGTAGGAAATGCTAAGATTTGGGTTTTCACGGCGTTGATAAAAATGCATGACTTTTGTTTTGCTCAGGTTTATAACTAAATTATTATTATCTAACCAATGTATAATGTCACTTAAGCAAGTATTTATGTCATTCTTATAATTATTTGAATTAGTATACTTTATTATTGCTGTACTGTCATCTGCAAAAAGAACCATTTTGTTGGTTGTTGCTTTCGGGAGATCATTTATATATATCAAAAAAAGTGGCGGACCCAATACACTACCTTGTGGGACGCCATATTTTACATGTCTTGGTTTTGACACATATATGGTTTCTAACTTAGTTTTAGGACATATCCTAGAAATTTCCGTGCATTGAAACCTATTACTCAGGTATGATTTTATTAACTTTAAAATGTTACCTCTTATACCGTAACTATTTAATTTGTGTAACAGAATCTTATGGTCCACATAGTCAAAAGCCTTTGTCATGTCTGTATAAATTGCACAGATTGGATTTCTTTTATCGACAGACGGCATGATATTAGCTAGCAAGTCAAATAGTGCCATATTTATCGTTGTGTTCTTACGGAAACCCTTTTGTTCTGTGCAAAATAACTTATACTTCTCGAAATAGGCATATAAAAAGTTATAAATTACTTTCTCGAAAATTTTGGAAATAATTGGAACTTTTGCAATAGGTCTATAATTCTTAAAATCTGTTTTATCGTCTTTTTTTATACAGGGGTTTCATTATTATTTTTTTGAGCTTGTTCGGGAAAATGCCATCAACTATGCACAAGTTAATTATATGAACTTATGGAGGAGCTACTAGTTCTTTGGTAAACTTCAATACTTTGGTGGAAACTCCATCGTACCCAACAGTATTTGTTTTTTTAAGGCTGCAAATTAATTGTTATAGGTTGCATGAACAGTGAATTTAAAGTTTGATTGATATTTGTATTATTTGTTATGTCAGCTTTATCCTTATTCTCGATTGTGTCAATAAAGTAATCGTTAAATTCGTTCGCAATGTCCACGGGGTCAGTAAATGTCAATTTATCTCTTTTCACGCATACTACAGGCTCCAGTGGCAGATTAAATTGTGATTTATTTATAATTTGCCAGGTAGCTTTTGATTTGTTTTCAGCGGTATTTGTGAAATGATTATTCTGTGCTTTTTGTGTTAAGTTCATAATTCTCCTAAAGAGTTTTGTGTAGTTTTTAAGGACTAATTTATTTTTTAAATCAGAATTTAATCAATCTGATTTTAATGTATCTGAATTTAATAAGACACATTGAGGTAGAAATAATCGGCTAAGTAAGACGTCATCGTCAATGTCACTCTTTCTTAAGATAATCTTCTTTTAAAGCTCAGTGTGTCAGATTAAGGCGCCATCTCCACGAGCGAGAGAACCGAAGCGTTAGTCTCGCCGCGCCATCAAATTCAATAGAAATTCTATGAAACAATCTCCACATGGCGATATCATCGTGACGATCATTTGAAGGCACCGCATGACTATCGCCACGATTTTCTCGCCCGTGGAGATGGCTCCTTACGCTTGGGAATTGTAATCATAACTCTGGCAGTACACAGTATGGAAACCACATATATGCAATAAATTAAACCACATACTTGTTATCTCAATTCCTGACGATATACAAAAATGAATAAAATCGGTCCAGTAATTAGGTCAAAAGGTAGAATTTTAAATTTGAGATAATAATTTGAACACTGTAGAATTGGATCATTAGGTCAATGAACTTGAATCCTTGAGCATGAAAAGCGACGCAGTGCAAACTATCACGACGCTGTTTGGTACTTATTTGCCTAAAATGTAATATTGCTAGGTACACCTAAACGACAATGTACGATGATACGCTGTGTTTACTTTTACTGAATTTATTTTGATATTTATTATGTTTGAAAATTTTACTTTTTTTAATTTTCGGTTAACAATTAATATTTGTGTGCATGAACATGTCTGTTTGACCTGTGTCTGGGTGTGTATATGTATATAAGTATGTATATCAGTAATCAGGTTACCGTAGTACAGGCTCTGCCTAGTTCGGGACCTGAAGACCTTGTGTGGATGTTGTCTCATATTATTATTATTATTTAATTTTACTATACTTCCGTGCACTAGTATTACTTGTGGTTTCATTGATTGCATATATATTATGTGGTTTCCATATTGAATATGAACGTAGTCTCAACCATGTTCTCTGATATGTGACAGACGCAGCTAAAAGGCGTTCGCTGCGAGCTGGAGGCGTGTCGCGCGAGGCTGTGCGAGGCGGAGGCGGCGGCGTCCGAGCGCGGCGTGGCGGCCTCGCGAGCCACGCAGCTGCACGACGAGGTGCGCGACCAGGCGCGCACTGCGCACGAGGAGCTACAGCTGCTCAGGGTAAGCACTTGTGGCACAGTGTAGCGAGGCGCAGGCGGCGGCCTCGCGAGCCACGCAGCTGCACGACGAGGTGCGCGACCAGGCGCGCACTGCGCACGAGGAGCTACAGCTGCTCAGGGTAAGCACTTGTGGCACAGTGTAGCGAGGCGCAGGCGGCGGCCTCGCGAGCCACGCAGCTGCACGACGAGTTGCGCGACCAGGCGCGCACTGCGCACGAGGAGCTACAGCTGCTCAGGGTAAGCACTTGTGGCACAGTGTAGCGAGGCGCAGGCGGCGGCCTCGCGAGCCACGCAGCTGCACGACGAGGTGCGCGACCAGGCGCGCACTGCGCACGAGGAGCTACAGCTGCTCAGGGTAAGCACTTGTGGCACAGTGTAGCGAGGCGCAGGCGGCGGCCTCGCGAGCCACGCAGCTGCACGACGAGGTGCGCGACCAGGCGCGCACTGCGCACGAGGAGCTACAGCTGCTCAGGGTAAGCACTTGTGGCACAGTGTAGCGAGGCGCAGGCGGCGGCCTCGCGAGGTCCGCAGCTGCACGACGAGGTGCGCGACCAGGCACGCACGAAGTGCGCACGAGGAGCTACAGCTGCTCAAAATCAAAATCAAAAGTAATTTATTCATATTAGGCTGAGGATCAGCACTTTTTGAACGTCAAAATCACATAAGACAGTCCCCCCAAAACGCCCACCCTTCACCACTTCCTAGTGCTTTAGCTGGGAAGAAGAAGTGGCGGAACACACTCCCCAGCAGCACTGCTGTCTGTTCAGTTAGAAGAACTGGATTCTATATAGTAATAAGTAATTAACATTACGAAACACAAAAATATTAAAATTATTTGTTAATAAATTATTTTGTGTCAGCTAGCACACGCCAATATTTAAAACTATACTCAAGCAGAAATAAATAAATTAAAAAACAAAAACGCAAACAGAACTTAATACATAATAAAAAGCCTCCTGGCATAAAGGGCGTGCCCGCTTACATATGCAATGCTGCATTATGTTTATATGTGTATATAGCTGTAACTTGTAGCCACAAATGATAAACTAGGACCTTCGAAGTAAAATAAAGAAAAGAAAAATTAATTACTATGAATTAGTATGACGTCATAACCATTGTTTTCTTTGATAACGCGGCGTCAAAGAAAACAATGTGTTGTAATCAATAGTCGACAGTGAGATGTTTCCGCGTAAACACGGCTGTAAAACTTCACTTTACTATGGATGGATGTCCATACGAAACATTTTATTATTCAAACTTTTGAACAAGACCTGCAGTATGGAAAATCAAAAGCAAGAAATATTCTTAAAGAAACTTTGTATTAGAATAACCCCTTCGTGTGGTTTTCAATACTTGCCATGGGTTTTGCTAAAAAGAGATCGATTCGACCTTTTGAAGCTAAACAGACTCACGTCTGTAAATTCAAAGCGTGCAATTTTAAAAACAATTAATTTCCGTGACTGCACAACGCACAACTGCATCACCGCAAAAATCCAGTGTGTGTAACAGTCTTTTTTAGGGGAATATTGTGTTCAGCATGTTATGTGTTCAGCAGTGAACATTTACAGCCTTTTTCAACACCTTCTATAATTCCAGGAACGACTCGAAGCTCGCGAGACACGGGTCGCCGAGCTCGAAGCTCGCACCGCCTCCTTAGACAGCGAGCGCGCGTCCAGCGATGCGGCGTTAACCAGTGCTGCGAGGCGAGTGCGCGAGCTGCAGGAGGAGTGTGCAACGTTGCGCACGCGCGCGCATCAACACCACGCGCATGCGTTGCAGCTGCAGGCCAGCTTGGCCGATGTGCAGGTAAATATAGATATAGGATTGATTTCAGTGTTGTGACAGAGAATATGTAGCTTCGGGATGTATGCTCGAACTCAAGTGTATGTTTTGTTTAATTGTGTTAGTAGTAGATGAACGTTTCGTGTACGTACAGTCGCCAGCACATCAGGTTATACGAAACTGTTAAATTTCTCCAACTGATTTAAACCTTAAAATGTTGAAGGTTAAGTTCAAAATCGAATGGGAAAATTTGACAGTTTGTGGTATATTGACCTGCTGCTGTGTGTACATGGTTCATTCGAAGCAGTTTTTGATGTAGTTCCTACTTTACACGACGTTCATAATGAAACTGTGTGATTGATGCGAAAACTCGTAAAATAAAACCAAAAAGGTAAAATCACTATGTCAGTATGGTATTTGACAAATTAGTAAAAATACACAGGCCCTGCAGTCTCAACATAGTTAGCAATCGTTTTCGGTTGCTAAGTCCTAACAATCCAGATGTAAATGTTGATGTAAATGTTTGGTAGTCTCGACACTCAAATTTATCGGTTGTTACCTACCGGTACCTACCTAAAATACCAGTAACAACCGATAAATTTGAGTGTGGAGACCACCAAATACGAAACCGAAAACGATTGCTAACTATGTCGAGACTGCAGGCCCTGGGTAGGGAGGGGTACACTGGGTACTTCCTCGTTGTTAAACAGTATCGCTAAATAATATAGTAGTCATGTTATTGTAGTATTTCTTTATTTACTTGTCTCTTATAATACAAGTGACATGTTGTAATCTGCAGGAGGAGTTGGCAGCGGCTCGCGAGGCAGCGGAGGCGGCGTCTGCGTGGTGGCGCACGCGCGAGACAAAGGCCGACGCCACGCTCAGGCAGCAGGCCAAGCTCATCGACTTCCTGCAGGTATGGAAACGTAGAAAATACAATATAACATGTTATTTCATTTGAATTGTAGTGACGGTGCTGTTGGTGTGCTTACTACGAATAAATAAATATCTTAACGATGTAATGGCGACTCAAATAGCCGATAAAGACAAATAGCTACAGTTAATACGTCTTATCGAGTTATAGGGAGCTCACACTTCCCTATGGGAATATAAACGTTATTCGCACAATCTGAGAATCTCGCACCTTTAAAAGTAACGTTAGCTTTTCATACGAATATGAACCTTAATTTAATGGTCATAATGATTATATTGCTATGAGCAAATGCGAATAAGAGTTTCATACTAATAAGAACCTTATTTTTAATATTATATATATTATTTTATATTATTTATATATATTATTTTATAATACTAGATTTTGCCCGCGGTTTCGCCCGCGTGGATGGTGGAAAATATCCTATACACGCTAATACTCTATACGCGGCGCACTTCATTAAAGCTCCCAGTCGGCACGACTTTCCGACATCTTCAACAATCCTCGTCATATTTCACCAATGCACGGAGTGACTTCGCTTGCGTGCGCCGCGATAACTAACGAGAGTTCAACGAAAACAATGTATTACGGAATTATTCCTCTTAAAAAGATCTATTAAACGTATTAGTACGTTTTCCTGGGATAATTTCCGACGCGGGTGAAGCCGCGCGAAAAAGCTAGTTCAACATAATTATTTAGGCGAGAGACTATACTGATAAAACCAGATTGTCAATTATGAGAATCCTAATTTAGAATATCCAGAGAATCTTAATTATATAGGTCATGTTAATAGTCGTTGTTTGTCACCCTGTATTTTTAATTTTCTTTTTGTAGGCTAAAGTGGAGGAGGCAGGTCGGAAGAAATGTTCGCTCAGTAACAAGTTGTTCGGCCGGTCGGGGCGCAGGCCGGCCGCCTCGCCGCCGCTCAGGAGAGCCAACAGGTAATATTTAACGTACTTCTTCATTCAATATACATACAGTACTACGAACTTAGTCTTAACTTCGAATAAGTTGGCATTACTATCATCTCTTTGTTAATAAAAGCAAAGAAATAACATGAACTCATAATTTTGTCATGATAATATCCATTATGGTTTGCTTATGGTATTAAGGCTTTGCATTCTGAAAGCTGGCAACATCGCTAATAGCTGTCAACTATATCGCTGTTTTGATTAATTATGAATAAAAAACAAGTAAAGGTGTATAAAAAGAATTTAGAAGATTTTTTTTGTGTTTGTGTTCCAAGTGCTTTTTTACACCTAAAATTATATATTCAGTGTTACGATATTAGTTCCTGCAATCCATAATCAATATTTTATTACAACACAGCGACATTTCAATACATCATTTATTAATATTTATTGATAAATCAAAAGTTATTAATTATTCAGAAGCCGACCCCAAGAAAGTTGGGGAAGGTCTAGACCATTGAGCTAGGAAAAACATGGAGGCGCCGCATTATATTTGACATACACTTTGCATACAAATATGAGTGAAATACGATACAGACGGTGAAATATCGTTTTGTCTCATTCTTTCTAATGAAATAATCGTATGTGATAAAAGAGACAACAATATTTAAGTTGTTGCTCATTATGGTAACATTTTGTCGTGACGTAGGGACAGTTGTAGGTAAGTGCCCTATCAGCCATCTTATGCGACATCTATTTAGTCTGTGGCGACGAGTTTCGTGGTAGTTGTGCTGTCAAATGGTTGTTTATTTTTTGTGTTATTGAGATTTGCGAGAATATTACGAGGAGTTTACCTTTAAAAACGAATGTAAATGTTGGAAAACAGCAAACCAACATGCCTGTGTGTTGTATTGTGAAGTGTGGTGCAAGAAAGAATGGAAATCAACTTCAATTGTCTTTGCATAGGTTAGTAGCCGGTTTTCATGCAATATTACATACATTCATACACGTTCGATGAACAAATTGTTACTCAATCGTGATTTTAAAGCTAAATTGTATTTGGTAAGGTATATTTGGGGTCCTTTTCATATAACAGACCTATTTATTAATTCATTCGTTTGTTTACAATAATATGTCATAGTGGAATAGTGTTGTACCGTTGCTGTAATAGTTTCCGAAACTAGTTCCTCCGATGAAACGATATCGGTACAATCGGTACCCCTTTTGGAAGGGGCGACTAGAATCAATTCTATTTAAATGTAAATGTTGATGTTCAAAAGTGCCTTTTATGTGCCTATTTGAAATAAATGCTTTGACTTTGACTTTGAATCAGCGATGTTAACATAAATCGTTCTGCGTGTCCTAATCGGTCCGAGTGACTTTGCTTGGTCACAGCACCGGGAGACCGTTCCACAGAGTTTTATATGATGATAAAATAAGACATCGACATTTTGTTATTTATTTTAGTTAGATATTAGCAGCAGCTCTAACCAAAATGATTTATTGATCAAAATACTTACCTCTTTTATAGGTTTCTTAAAAATGAAGGAAACGTGGTTAGACGCTATTGGTGAAGAAAATATTAATCCGCCACATAAAGAATGGTACCTCTGCATTCACTTTGAAGAAAGCTGTTTCAATAGAACACTTGATGTAATGAGATTACATGATAACTCTGTTCCCACAGTATTTTACCTATTTTTTTTTTTTTGTTTTACCCGCATTGAAAAAAATACTCTAAAGAAACTGACTGGACAGGTCCCACAATTTGTGTGGTTCTTTCCTCAAAAGACCATTTCAGACTGCGATCTACATAGCCTTCACGTGATCTGACCAAGATTTTGTCTGGACTTTAAAAGAGACTGTGACCACAGAGTTTGTTTCGGCCTTTCTTCTCATAGTAGTCAGATAGGAAGCGCCGACCTAATTTAGTTTTTAAAATAGGATTGACGTGTAAAAGTGTTTGTACAAACCTACTTACAGAAATAAAATCATTTATCATTTATAATTATTATCACACAAATAAACATATTTTAAGTAAAAAAATAATTATTTTTATTTTTACTCTACAACTCACTCTATAATAAATAGTTAGGTATGTTACACAGACATGTTGTATACAAAAGTTTTTAAGTCTGTACAGAAAAAAAACACTTGATATGAGTTTTATTCTCAGATAACAGACGGTAAGTAAACTACTCATCTTTTTCTGTTACAAAAGATTTTAAGTAATTAAATAATTATGAACAAAACGTGATATCAAGTAAGACTCGTATCGATTCTCGTTATAGTAACACCAATATTCCTTGATTGCCACAACCCTAGCAATGGCAGCCATTTTATGAGACATTATGAGCTGTATGTTGGCACCTTTTTTTTGTTGATATTTCCAGTCCATACTATTATAAGTCAATGGTCTAGACAGATAAATTTGATTAATAAATCAAAACAACGAAATATTTGACAGCTGTTTGCGACGTCGCCAACTATGCACCCTCTTAACCTTTCGTATCGAACGTGGATCCAAGCGAGACACAATGGCTTTTTAATTGTGTCTGCAATGACGGCATTCAACCTGTTAAGGCACCCTTCACATCTAGCGAGTGATGTTCGTGGAACGTATTCGTTTTTTATTTTAATTCAATTTCGTCAACGCGACGCTAGCGCAGCGTGACGTCAACCAACGCTAGACGCAAGGGCACCCAAACTAGTGGCACTGTATGATGGCGCTACACTATAGCTACACCTACAACAACTAACAACGGCATTCGTTTTGTTTGTTAGCCGTTTATAAGTTCTCTAATTATTTACGCAACTACACTATTCATCATCTGCCTAGCCTTTTTCCAACTAATTTGGGGTCGGCTTCCAGACTTACCGGATTACACAACACCACAACCCAGTTACTGGGTAATACGATACCCCTCGGTAAGACTGGTTGACAGACTTTTGGGCTTCCGACTACGTGTAACGACTGTCTAAGATCTACAAATGACAGCTGGGACCAACGGCTTAACGTGCTTTCTGAGGCACGGAGGGGTTGCGGTATGTGATGGATGATCACCCATCCACGGACCGACCTCGCCAAGCGTTGCTTAACCTTGAAGATCGACCCGTGCGGCTGTTATTATTAAGCCATAGGCCCCTACACTATTGCGTTAATAAAAAATGTAATTATATGCTGCCATCATTCAGTGCCACTATAGTCTATTCGCGTTAAGATAGTGATCATCGTTGTCATTCAGCTTAGCCACGCCCCTTGACCAATTAGATTATAGTAAATTGAAGTAAGCCCTTCAGATAGCACGGTCCCGTCTCTTGTCAATTTTAAAAATGAATACCTCACCTATTCGTAAAAATAAAATTGGATCAATAATTCATAGCAGAGAAAGTCAATTGATTATTTATAAAGTTTTTAAGTACTTTAAAAAAACATGTGGGACTTGGACAATGCTATGAAACTCGCGGAACAGCTTTTATTATAATTAATGTTGATAATAATTTTGACGATTCTGATTAAATTTTAAAATAATTACTCATTATTAATATTTGAAAATACTGTGTAATAAAAAGTTTGCTTTAATATTAATAGTTTAATTTTTACCCCAGTATGAATACGCATTTACTTTGCAGTGTCACTGATGAGCCTCTATTTTCTTAACGCGAACAGCTATAGTATAAGTGCCTTTGCATCTAACGTTGGTGAAGACACATTAGACAAGAACCGCGATTTTTTTTTTCAAAAATAACTATATTAGCGCACTGAATACGTTCCAGGAACGTCCTCGTTAGACGCGAAGTGTGCTTTAAAATGTTAAGCACACAGAAATATTTAATATAATAGTCGCTTATTCGTGATTGGGGCACATTTCACGCACAATGGTCCACTGAAGGACTAAGTGCGGAAACCAAACCGATAACATAGAACAAGGGGCACATTTACGAAGTCTGTAGTAGTGCCCACCGTGCCTGTAGATTTTTTGTCTACTCCTTCCATCGTTCGCGAGCCCGCGCGTCCTCCTTCCAGTTTTGACGGAACCTATCCAGTTCGTCCCGCCATCTCCTACGTGGCGACTGTCTCAGGGCACCAGTTCTGTGCTATTTGTGCCCACTGTTTGTCCGACATGTGGCATACAAGTCTTGACAAGTCCCATTTAAATTGGGCAGCCTTTTGAACCACATCAGCTATCTTTGTTTTGGGAGCAGTATTGTGTTTCGAACACAATCCGTTAATTTAAGTTTAGTTAATACATTTTGTTTCTTTCCATCAGAGAATTACGCGAAGAAGTAGAAAGACTGCGCGCTAAACTGTCAGCCTGCAATGAGAGTGAAGCGAGGTAAATATGTGACGCAATATTGCTTGCGCTTCTGAACGGGCCATATAGTTATTTTATTTATTTTATTCGTCGGCCATATCTGCGGTATGGTGCGCCACTCCGGCCAAATATTGCAAGTATTTCTGCAAAATTATTGATGTATTCTTATTTTTCTTCAGAGTTGATGATTCCATTAATTGATGTATTAAGGCTGGCGCACATTACAGCCGCAGCGCATCTCAATTTAACAAAAAAACGTGCATTGCGGCCCGCCCTAATCACCGTCAACCTTTACCGAACAACGCTCCGCGACATACTATATATATGACTGCCAGCCTAATACAACCAGAAATTGCAGTTAAATTATTGCCCGTTTAGAAGCCCCTATTTATATTATAAATAGGGGCAGCATATATAGCATATATACCAGCATATTTTTATCACTAAATAGAAATTCAACTTCCAGCTACCCTTCTACACCGAAGCGCGAGAAACCCAAGCCAGTAGTTAACAGGTAAGCGCAGTTCATATAAAATTACTTGTTGTATATCATCATTGGCGAAAACTTATGATTTCATAATGTTTCAGGAAGAAAAGCATCGACTCGCCCGATGGATCTCAAGACAAAGGACTGCTGATTGTTTGGTAAGAAATCAAATTAAATTAAATGTTTATTTCTGTAAGTATATCTTTTAGGACACTTTAACACGTCAATATTTTAAAACTAGACGTTATAGAAGTGAAACTTCTTAAAAAATTAAGAATTCGAGAAATTTAGTGTGAGAGACAGAGAGTTTATATCTTTGTAGTCTCTCATGTACCGAAATGTCCCTAAACGTGACGCGTCGTTGAAATGTCACTCCCAATAAAATTGTCGTCTAATTATCGAATCGCAGCCTAAAAAGTTTCACAAAAAAAAAAAAAAACTAGTTTCATACAAACACATTATTTTCGCTATTTCAGAGTTGGTCCTTTTTTTTTTTTTTGAGGGTGCGATATCATCAAATAACTTCTCCCGCTCTGGGCAGAGCGGGAGGGCGTGTCAGACTCTTACTGACTAAAACCCACCCGTGTTCCACCAGTTGCCTGTGCCAGGGGCCACGGTATCCCTCTCGGACTTTCCCGCAACTCAGAGTTGGTCCTATAGTATTAAGTTACAATATTCGAGTCATTTTCAAGCTGTCGCTATAATTGACGCATGTCTCACGCAGGTCTGACGGCACTCGGGAGCGCATGCGCGCTCGCTGTGTGGACGACTGTTTAATACTGGCCAGTGGGAACAGGGAGCTGCGCGGACGACTCTTATCTGTAGACGCCAGGAACTTGCCGCACAACGAGGCCAACAGAGCTTTTGTTGTAAGTATTCCATAATATAAATGGTAAAACAACGAGATGTGACGTCAATATGGTTGTAGTATGTCGTATTATTTTAAGATGCATCCACACCGAAGTTAATTATTTTAGAGCAACATTTCTCAACATAATAACATTAGTAACTTACTAAAAATTATAGAAAGTTACCTGAATGACTTTTTGTTATATGTTGTTGCCCATTAACACATCTTGCAAACGTTGTTCCACAAAAAATAACTTTGGTTTGGATGCACCTTTACATAAGCATACTTGATTCCTGGGTGAAGTTGCATGTTTCGACGACTTCTGGCGTGATATTTCGTGATATTAAATTCTCCACTTGTGCATGAGTCTGAGGGCGGATATAATATCTTATTTCTCCTTGTTACGTTCAGTGAATTGATGGCTAAAATGTTACTTCTTTACTCATAAATAGCCGTGCATCAAATCTTGACGACGTAAATAATGCCCTACTGCACGTACATAATTGGTTCACTGCTAATAATTTAGTATTAAATGGGGGAAAAAACGAAATGCATAAAATTTGCTTTACCGAATGTTAAAAGTAGTGATTGTGACATAGTATTGAATAACGAGAAACTAGAATTTGTCGATGAAACTGTTTTCCTGGGGATAAGGCTCGACTGAAGACTGCAATGGGGTCTTCATTTAACATCTCTTGCAGGACGGCTAAGTTCAGCAGCATATGCTGTAAGGAAAATCCGTCAATTTACTAATGTAGATACCGCGAGACTAGTCTATTTCAGTAATTTTCATAAATGATAAATGATTTTATTTCTGTAGGTAGGTTTTTACACGTCAATCATATATTTTTTTAAACTAGATGAGGTCGGCGTTTCCTATCTGACTACTCTGAGAAGAAAGGCCGAAACAAACTCAGAGGTCACAGTCTCTTTTAAAGTCCAGACAGAATCTTGGTCAGATCATGTGAAGGCTATGTAGATTGGTGTCTGAAATGGTCTTTTGAGGAAAGAACCACACAGATTGAGTGGACCTGTCCAGTCAGTGCACGCAATTGTCAGCAATCGTGCAGCTCAACTCAGAACTTAAGGAGCTCAACGATTCGACGAACAATACCAAAGAAAGGACATTTGAGTAGGCCGCACAAGTTACTCAAACTGCCAGATCATGATTACACTAAGAGTAAAAATACAAAAAAAAAGCAATGACCAACATAGTTCTCACATTCACAATAGTTAAAATAGTAGCATAATACTTTACAAAGTAAATACTCTTGTCATAGTATATATAAAATTCATTAATGTCAATATGTATATAAAAATCCGGACATAAACTTTGAGGACCATGCAGATTGGTGTCTGAATTGGACATAGTATCATGTCTTACGGTATTTGATTATGGTGACGGGCTGCCGATATTGCGTCTATTTTTATTCTGCAGAAAAGAGCCATCAGAGCAATATACAGCCTCTGCAGGCGCGATTCTCTAAGGGAACTGTTTAAAGACATTAACACCTTGTCAATATATTTATGAAAACATCATGTACAGTCACGAGCACTAATATGTATACACTTAGCAACTTCTAAATGTGATTTTCTCGTACTGTATTGATTGTAATTTTATGGTGTTACTAACATAGTATTTTGGGACCTATACTGTTATGACATAGCTCTTATTTCAAAGTTACAATCAATATTCCGCGAGAAATTCGCTTTAAAATGTTGCTAAGTGTATACTTATTAGTGCTCGTGACTGTACGTATGGAAAAAATTAAATCTTTTCAGTAACAGAGGTGAAAGACAACTATAGGACTAGAAATAGGGACCAATTAGTTCAACCAAATTTCAGACTGGCTAAGGTAGACTCATCCTTCATGGGGTACTGTTTAAAATGATACAATAAAATACCTCCCCACATACTCGCAACTGAATGAAACGAAATTTAAATCTCGTATAAAACGCACATTATACAGCCAAGCATATTATAAGTTGGGGGGATTATATCGCTGACAAAAATGCTTGGCTCAGGGCTGGTCCTGCTCCACAAGGGCGCGTAAACTAATTAATTAGCATTCGAAAATATTGTTGGAACTGATGAAGATTGTACAATCTATATTTGCATTGTATAAATTCATTCTCTTAGTATTGTATAATTGCATAGCACATGTGTGAGCACTCTGTACCCACTATAAAGCTGACTGGGTTCGTCTTTCATTGACTTGAATGTGCCCTGGCGGCTGAGAGTATGTCATGCTCACTTAAATGTGTCGCTGGTGGTGGTGTGTGTATTGGATCATTGAGTTCCCTTCAAAATGGTTGAGCTGAATGGTACTGATGCGTACGTCATGTTTGTGAACGGGCGCCGTCAGTAGGCACTGGTCATTTCTTAGCTGCCACGGCTTATTTTAATTCCTAAATTGTTTTTATCTTTTTATTTCGGACGCTTTTAACGTGCAGGTTTTTCTACATCGTTCTCACATGTATAATTACAACATGAATGATGTAACCACTTTTTTGTAACAATATTTTGATTTAAAAGAGTGTCCATGGAGTTTCTTGCCCGTTCTTCTCCATAGATACCTACTACGCTTTGGAATGGGCAACTAGCTTCATCTCTCTGACTGACCGACCCCTTGACAATTCTAAAGTGCCTGTAATATGTTTATTTGAAATAAATGCTTTGAGTTTGAGTTTCGGATTGAAAACCTACGCTTTGTTTTTACAGGTAAAGCTTGACAACTCTGACCGCGGCTCGTCAGTGGCAGTGGTATGCGGCAACATTTCGGAGCGATCGCAGTGGGTGTCACGCCTGCGCCTGGCCGACCTCGCCTCGCCCGGTTACTTGCCCGCGCTACTGGCGGCAGTGCCTAGCGAGCCCGCCGCCGCGCTCTATGTGGCACCCAACGCCGTCGCTATCGGTATGTCATCATTATTTCTGAAAAAACTTTTTTTTTTTTTTAACTTTGCCCGGCACTAGGAATTTCTCCTGTATTGTGGGTGCGTTTACAAACATTAAACTGACATACACAAACAGCCAGATCCGGAAAAACTACTTGCAGGTCATACAAATTTTTGTTTCGTGCGGGAATCGAACCCGCGACATACAGCGCAGCAGTCAATCGCTTAACCACTGCGCCAACCCGTCAAAAAGCAGCCGTTTCAAAGTTGGCAACAAATAACTGTCCAATATTTCGTTTTGATATTTAGTCATTATTTCTATAGTATGTCGCGAAGCGACGCGCGCTTTACTTGTGGTTACCAAGTATACAAACACGCTACCGTCCGAGACCATGGCGAAGTCGGAAATGTGTTTTGGGCGTAACAATGAAAACATTTATGAGTGGGTTGCGAGCGTGGCGTACGGACTCACGATCCTTCATCCACTGTCAGTTGGCGCCTGGCGGGTCGCGAGGTCGGGGCGGGGTGTCGTTTCCCGTTGCCGCGCTTAACGGCAAGTCCGGGCTAGTAGCAAATAAATGATTGAGTATAGCAAATCCTCCCCCTCTGACCCAGACCTGTGCCCACGCGTCTGAGTCAGTCCAGATAACGCTTAGGTCCACCGCGCCTATGCTTTTCGTTGAGCGGGACTGGCGGTGCGTCGCCTACAAATGAGGTCTACTGGGAGACGTGGTACCTCCCAAACGTTTCATCGCTACTTACCTTCTCGAACATATAAGCGGTAGAGCTCGCGGGTTCCTTAATACGGTAAGGTCCGTCCCGTCGCGGTATGAACTTCGGCGTTTGTCCGCGGGTTGTGTCGTTACTCCCTTGGGGCTTCAAAAGGACCAAATCACCGATTAAGTAATAATGTGCAGGGCTGCGACCCTCATCGACATAACGTTTCTGATTCGCTAGAACCTTTTCATGCACTTCCCTAACTTCAATTAGCACGGTCGACATTCTCTGAAGATTAAGGGTTAGGCTCGTCACGAACGTTGACACTCAACAATGTTGCGCATATCAGCGATGACATGGGCCGGAACTAAACGTCAGGTAAGCCGGTGCTGCTGGTCACTGCAGAGTTCATTGCGAAATGTATCGTGGATAAGCGAGCGTCCCATGTGTTATGATCTTTTCCCACTAGAATAGCAAGTTGTGGTTTTAGATCACGGCTCTTCCTTGCCTCCGGTTTAGCTTGTAGATGGTATACAGGCGACAGCGACTGAGTAATGCCTAATGAATGGCAAGCCTGCTGCATTATTTCGCTTATTCAAAACTGTACACCATTATTATTACTAATATTACTAAAAAGCCTAAGACAGTTCCTCCGGTATTTCTTTATGGTGTACCACTAAATAGAGTATCACATTTTAGGTACCTTGGCCACATATTAAATGAGGACTTAAATGATGATAGTGACATAGAAAGGGAGCGAAGAGCGTTGTCGATCCGATGTAATATGCTGGCCCGTAGGTTTGCACGATGTACTAGAGAAGTGAAACTCACTCTTTTCAAGGCGTTTTGCCAGTCGTTTTACACGTGCAGCCTGTGGGTTAGACATACGCAGAGGGCCTACAACGTTCTTCGCGTACAGTATCACAACGCTTTTAGGGTGCTGTTGGGGCTCCCGCGGTTCTGTAGCGCATCGGGCATGTTTGCTGAAGCAGATACAGATAGCTTTCAAGCTATTATGCGAAAAAGAACAGCATCCCTGATGCGAAGGATTCGGGGGAGCACCAACAGCATTCTAAAGGTGATAGTGAATAAGCCTGATTGCCCGTTCCTGGGGCACTGGACCCGTATGCACAGCTGCAGGTCTGGTGCAGCGGGAAGCGGTCATAATTATAGGTTTTTGAACTAGTTGTATTTTTGTTTCTGTTTTGTTTTGTTATATTTATTTTCATTAGAAATGTTACTAACATAGTTTTACAAGGATTACTAACAACAATATGAATCACGTGTGTTCGATTTAAATAAATAAATAAAAAAATAAATAAAAATTATCAGTTATCACTCAAGATCCGTTTTGGTACTCCATATCTCAGGAAAACCTCTGAGATCAGGATCATGGAACAGTTTAAGCTGGTAGCATCTTGTAGAGCCAATAACTTTACCCATCGAGAGCACGTGTCTACTATGAAAAAGATCTATTTGTTCTTATCGGCGATCTCCGGCAATGGGCTGAAAAGTCCACGGCGACGACTTTAAAGCGGCGATTAGTTGCGGGATCGAGTCTGCAGTGTCCGGCCGGTTTCCTGTTATCCGCTTTGTACCTCCGACATTCTGCACACTTCTTAACGTGCTCCGGTACAACGAGACATCCTGTCTCTTCTTCACAGTCGTTAGGTCTATATCTGTACAAAATGCCGTCTGATATAATGACTCCACGGTTGATCAACTCCTCCCCCTAAACGGGTCGTCGGTCAAAGGTCCCCAACGATCTTTCGCACGTTACGGTCTTTGAGTTGGTTCTCACGGACATCCTCGGGGCTTCTTGACGGGAAATCGACCTCGGCATAGCGAATATCGCAATTCGTTTCTTCTGCGCAAGTTGGTTGTGAAAGAGTGTCAAGAGTGTCAGTGCTGACGTTCGAGCTGCTAGAGGTATATTCTATACGGAGATTGTACTCCTGGAGAGTAAGGGCTCACCTAGCTAACTGGCCGCTTGGTGACTTTACAGTCATCAGCCATCACAGAGGTTGGTGGTCGCTCTTTATCACAACCTCTCATCTTTCGATTTATGCGCGGTTCTTGATAACAGCCCATACGATTGCTAGCGCTTCTCTTTCTGTTGTGTTATAGTTTCCCTCCGCACTATTCAGCAAACGGCTGGCGTATTCTACGGGTCTTTCCTCGGGACCCCCCCCCCCCCCCCCCCCCCCCCCCCCCCGAGCTCCGAGACAATAACCGCGGCTGTCGGTCCTCAATGTAAACGGCATCGATTCGTCAGCTTGGCGCAGTATCGGAGCGGTGATCAACTTTTCCTAAATGCAGTCGAAGGCGTCTTGGTACTTGGAGGTCCAGGTCCATTTGCTGTCCTTTTTGAGAAGATCCGGCCGAGGTTTGGCAACGTCAGCTTAATTGGATATGAATCGCCGGAACCAACTTGACGTTTTTCAAAAAGGTCTATACGTGTTTCGCGTTTTTAGGAGGGGACATATTCAATACCTGCTGTCTTATCAGGGTCTGTCTGGTACGATCACGTGGCCCAGAAATTGAACTGCAGAAGCATTTATCTCCGTTAACCATTCCTCGATTGACCTGGCCTTCGCTAATAGCTGATCCAGCTCGTGCACCGCGCCTCGAGACACTCGTTTTCTTAATTTACGATCTAACAATCCGTAAACCATATCTCGCATTATCCGTTCCGGCACATCTTACGGTAGCTTCGATATTAAAGCGCGCACTTTGTAATAAACACGTCGGCCCGTTCACCGTTTTGTTTGGTACCAAAAAGGTCATGGAAGATTTTACAACCGGGTTGCGGTACTCTGTACATCCCTCGCAAGACTTTGCAGCGCATCGGACCACGACTTTATCAACGACTTCCCGCCCCGCCACCAGACGGCGGCCTCGCCTACTAGCAGCACAGGCAGCTCCCGCAGCGCTTGCTCGTCGCTGATGTTGGTGCAGTCCCGGAACACTTCGATAGCTTCGATGAATGCCTTGAGTTCTTCCACGTTCTTCGATTGCTCGTCAAAACGCGCCGTATACTTCGCAATGTTGCCCAACCACCGCGCGGTATCACGCGTATCGGGTTTCCGTGGTGATGATGTGCACGGTTCATCCTGGTTCGCCAGCATGCTTTTAATGAAATGAATTAATGAGGTGTTGTAACAGGTTTAATTGTAAAAATAGAATGGGGAAATATTTGACAGTTATTTGCGTTGTTGTCAACTTTCAGAATGCACCCTCTTAATAGTCTGTTTAGTACTGATTGAGTCTAGCGAGCTGTCTCGGTTGTTTGCTATGGGACGATTGGTCTCGCGAACCGGTTTCTTTAAATAGAAATTAAATTTTTGTGTTTTATTCGGCATCGTTCACTCGTAGTGAAACGTCTGAACGCAAAACAAACAAAAAAAAAACAAACAGATAAAATAAATAGACCCGGCTATTAATATCCAAATACGGCGGTGTCGTGTTTCTGAGCATGGTCGTTCCCCGCAGGCTGCGCGGACGGGCTGCTGTCGCTGCGCGGGCCGGTGCGCCTGCAGTGGGCGGGCGCGGCCCCGCGGCTGGCGGGCGCGCGCGCGGGCGTGGCGCTGGCGCGCGCGGGCGCCACGCGCGCGCTGCTGGTGTGCGGCGGCGCGCTGGCGCACGCGGGGCTGCTGGCGCTGGGCTCGGCGCTGCGGCGCGCGGCCGGCCTGCAGCCCGCGCTCGACGTCACGCACGTGCCGCTGCCGGACGACACGCCGCCGCATGTCATAAAGGTGACGAGCGTTCATTTGTTTTTCGTACCTATGCTTTCTCAACCGACTTTCTCTATACGGACTGCTGTTTTTGTAAAAAGAATCTGCGTCCACGCAGACAAGTTTTATCAAAAATAAAAAAATAACTGTTTTATTGCATAAAATGCAACAAATCAAAATATTTAAATAAAAATATTTTTAATAAATCGGGGGTTAATAAATCCTTTGACCACTTGGCACTACTACCCATTGTTTCAGATTCTAACCTCGAGACCTATCTCAAAAATCAACCTGTGTAAACTGATTTTACACGACTTTGAATTAGTTTTAAACTTTACCACCGCACACAATTTCGTTTGTTGTGTTAGTTTCTACTAAATAAAAAAAATGCACTGGTTTCGGTTATTGGCTTTTTATTTTTTATACAGGGTGTTTGGTAGGGAGCTGTACATACGCCTAGGGTAGAAACTACGGATAGTCTGCTACCTACCCCCGCCCATTATATTGACCTTGGCCTCAAGGTTTTTTTTTAATTTATTTTTATTTTTTATTTGACTTTTTTGTGATTTTTTGACTAAAACTACCTGTAGCTCAAAATCTATCCATGGGACCGGTCGGCTAATGGTCTTGTTTTAATCGAGAGTCTTAGGGTCCTGCAAAAAATTATTTTACACCAGAAAATTGTGGAGAAGAAAAGTTATGGGGCCTGAAGTACCGTAGTAAGGTAAAGAAATAATTTTAAGGTAAGGTAGTAAGGTAAAAAAAACCTTGAGGCCAAGGTCAATATAATGGGCGGGGGTAGGTAGCAGACTATCCCTAGTTTCTACCCTAGGCGTATGTACAGCTCCCTACCAAACACCCTGTATACACGGTGACATTTGAATCACAGTTTTGCTAGAACAAACGTTGTTTAGACCATGGTCTACTACCAAAATACAGCATCAAATATATTATTTAAACAAACTAATCTAGGCGTTCTCAAATTAGTCTTATGTTGCTGTTTGAAACATTAACCGTAACTACTACTTCTACTACTTAATGAGACGCGAGCACCGTGCGTCGCAGCCGTTGTGTCTGTATTGTAGGGCGTAACGATAATCCCGACTTTTTTAACATTGCCTTTCTTGTGTTTTTTATTCGAAAACCAATGACGTTTTTTATTTCTATTGAATGCTATAGAATGGTTGTAGACCATGGTCTGAACAACGTTTGTTCTAGCAAAACTGTGATTCAAATGTCACCGTGTATAGGTACCAATAAATTCTGTCAACAGTTTATTGTATTCAACACTGCTTGTGTAATTCACAGACTATCGCGGGCGACAGTGTAGAGGGCCCGTGCGCCGCCGTCGCTTGCGGGCGGCGCGTGTTCCTGCTGCGGTACGACGCGTCCACATCCGAGTTCAAGATCGCGCGCTCGCTCACCGTGGACCGACCACCCGACTCACTCCTACTCACAACTAAGACCCTGTTCATCGCTGGAGAAAAACCCCTCAAAGTGAACCTACCCTCCGGCGCCCTAGAATCGTTCGGTATGGACGAACCCACTGTAGCCGCCGCCGCCAAAAAACACTCCCCACCCAAAGCCTTCCTACTCATCAAAGAGAAACCTACAGAAATTCTCCTCTGTTACGCGGAGTGCGGAGTGTTCCTAGATGAAAATGGAAAGCGAACGCGCAACGAAGACCCCAAATGGAGCACAGCCGTGTACAGCTGGGAGTTCGTCAACCCCTTCCTGTATGTGATCGGAGACGACAAAATAACCATCGTGTACTTAAACGACGACGCGTACAGGATGCCGCCCTGCACGTGTGACACTACGTCACTAGCCTCGACCGCTTCAGACTGTTACTTGCCCGAAATATTCACATTGAAAATAAATGAACCTGTGCTACTGGGCACGGCACCCAAAGGGATAGTCGTACGCTCCAAACATGACAGCGGATATAACGTCTCCATCGTAGAAGGGCTGGCGGCCTTCCGGAGTGTCGGAGCGTCTGTCGAGTCTTTAGCCACGATATCAGACTCGAAGAGATCCTCCACTGACTTAGCGCAATCGTTGACAGATTTAACACCACAGGATGTGTCGCAAGAAAGTGTGGAAGTGACAACAGGATTCCTGGCAGACATCAGGAAGCGAGCGCGTCAACTACGTAACAAACACCGCAAAGAGCAGACGCCGGATGACGTCATCAAAGAAATATTGACAACGGAGGTCGGTATGAAACGTATGACGAACGGTAGGAAGTCTCCTGCAACCATTTCCGAGTTTGATTCCGATACGGAGTCGGACGACAGCGAGAACAAGCCGGTCTCGCCAAAGGGCCCGGCGGACCTGTGCGCGGAAATGTTCACGAGACAAGTACGCTTCCAGTGATATATTTATATTGCCAGTCAAACTCCAGAGAATAGTTAGTCTGATTATATAATCGTATATCAAGTATAATATAGTAGGGGAGCCCAAGAGGCTAAATATGGATTTACTCGAGCGTCGTGGGGACCTTTTGGTTTGTGATGATTAGATGCTAGAAAGAAAAAAAGGTTATATGATTTCAATGGTGGGGGGAGAGTGTACAGATTTTCAAAAATGTAAAAATAAACAGTCAACATGAAATAATTGGGCACTTCAGATATTAATAGTAATGCGCCCCCAAGTGTTTCTGATAACGGAGGAATATTAATCTGCCGGTCTGTATGGTGGGGGGCCGTACGAAGGGGTAGAAAATGTTTTTTTTTTCTAGATATTCAGAAGGGATGTTTAGTAAACCCCAAAGGAGCTCCTATTCATAAGACTGACGATTTGGACGCGACTAAAACTCTTGGCCGAGTTTTGCAAATGCAAAAAAAATCGTGATATTGAAATACTCGAGCGCATCAGATTAACATACAGACGGTTCGGCTTGATGTCCTGGTCGTGCTGACCCATAATCTGACAATTATATGAAGGAATTTCTTTAATCTGAAGGATTGATAGTTTTTTTTTTAATTACTGAATGTAATAAACACAATTAACAGAAAATAATATAAAATATATACAATGTAAACTCTTTATAACGAACCTCAAGGGACCGAGCATTTTTTTTCGTTATAGAGAGTTACCGTTATATGGAGTGAAGAAAGAAAAACAACCAAATTAACAATAATCTTCAATGTATGTTTAATGTATGTTTTTGATAAAATTAATACATATAGTCAGTTAATGTAGGTTTTCGTCAGTTAATGTATGTTTTTGTTAATGTTAATGTTTGTTTTTTTTGTCAGTTAATGTATGTTTTTGATAAAATTAATACATTATAGTCAGTTAACTTTGCCTGACGTTTTTTGCTGATAATACGATAGGTAGGTGTTTAGTTCGAGATCATCCTTTCAAGCAAACCAAGCACGTGTTCAAGGCAATTAACAATAACAAAAGCAAGACGGCTGTTTACGACCTCAGAAGTTTCGGGGCCTCAAAGGTTTAGTCGGCATCTTTTGTAACCTGATAAGATAACATAAACAATAACACCGTGACGATTTTCTGTGTCTAAATATGAACACATTTCTTCGTAATAGAGAATGGCTGCTGCGCAATAAAGAGTGTATCAATGTGTGGGTTTTAAGGTAAACCAACCAAATTGTGATCTTTTCTATGTTACGAGAGGCGCGGAGTGGTAAATACATATTTCTCAGCAGCTGCACGTACCGCACTTTATTGATGTTTTTAATTACTTGGGCTTGTGGAATTCGGCAGATTATAATATTCCCGTGATCCTTGATTAATTTCCTTCAAATAGAAATAACCGCGCTCGGAAATGTCCAGGTGACATATTTTTTTAAACTTTCTGGTTCTCCTATTTCCTTGTCACGCGCAAATCGTCAGGTCTGAAATGCACAGTTTTCTGCATGTAATTAACTCACCTTGCCTTAATCAGACGCGCTCGAGTTTTTCAAACGATCGATTTTATTTTACTATTCTGATCGACTGCCCTAAACGCACGACCCTTTATAAAGGGTTCATGTATGGTGGGGTGGTTTCCCCCCTTATGTTATTCTGCCGTGCTTGAGTAAATCTCAAAATCCTCACTTGGGCTCCCCTACTATAACGGGTGTAAAACGCCCATCACCACGCCGAGTCACATAACTACCCGTCAGCGTCACTGCATTATTTTGATTACATGTCTTTGCCTGGGAATCGACTTGTTATGGAGGCAGGTATAAATATAACTATTCTGTTTATTACTTTATCTACACCTATGCTTTACATCCTCTATAAAAGTTTCTGAAACAGTTAGCTTATTGCCAACATTAAAACAACCAGTGTCATAGTAACCATTATATCATCCAGACGTGTGTTATAATGTTGTACTAAATTTCATTATGCAACTCGAACTCTATCCCTTCCTCTTTCAATTCGTGGTATATTTATGAATTTCAAAAAAAGAACATTTTCATGCACGCGCTTTTCACTACTACAGCTACTAATTTAAAAAAAAAACTTATAGGTTATTCGAATTCACGTCATATCCCGCCATTTTTGTTCGTTATTAGTACAGCTTGGTCGAATTAACTGTGCACCTGGAGTTGCAACGCATGACGTCATTTCAACGCTTTGTTTGCGACGTGGAGAGCGCGGGGAGGTGAGCGGTGGAGAAATGGCATTTCAGCGAGGTGCTCAGTTAATTCGACCAAGTAGTAGGTATTGCGAATCTTTTATAGAGGATTCATATCATGGGTGTAGATAGTCATGTATGCAACTGTACATAATTAGGTATTAAAACACTCGTGTGATACTATTATCACACGAGGCGAATTCGTGTTTTAATACCCCTTATTATACAACAGTTGCATAAATAACTAAAATAATGTTTGAAATGTATGTGATTACCAATTATATCGGGGGGTATTTTTTAATAGTACATTTCAAATATTTTCTTGTTCTGTCGAATGGTAAAGATAAAGATAAAGATAAAGATATTTTATTTTGCAAATACGGGTACAAGTCATGGTGGTACATAATATAAATACAGAAACAGCCATATTTTGCCAATTACATAGCATGCAAAAGTATAGAGATTACCTACAATTAAAATACATATTAAGCCACGCATGTGACTCATGCCAGGCTGAGGCATCTGACATATAAAAAAATGTATTTGCGGCGCATACATAACTTACGTACTGTCTGGACGCACCTTTACATTCTACAATAAATGCAAAATTAATTAATTAATTTACAGCAGTTATTGCCAAAAATAGAAGTCGCTTCCCAGCAATTATTATTGCTCAATGTTACTTAGTTAGATGTACAGAATGCGTAGATTTCATTTTGCTGATGTGTTTTTCTACATTCTGTATAGAGATTGTGTGATACAGGAAAACATTTGTATGTACCTGAAAGATGAATGATTAGTTCAGGAGAGAAGTCAACCAAGTAGATCTATTGTTAGTATTTTAATATTATTTTTAATTTTAGGCGTTAATATGTTTGATAAGTAATATTTAATTATTTATGCCATGCCTTAGCAGCTTAATTTTACTTTTGGACCATAACCGTTTTAGCATATTAATTACGTACTAATAATATGTACGTACATTTTATTTATTACATAATTTAACTTGATTTTATATGGTAAGGAACACATTAAGTGGTTTTAAAGTCAATATCAATTGGATAATAAATATGTTATGGTATGATTATTGAAAGTAATAAAAGGAACCTTTTAATGTAATCATTACTAGTGCGTTGTCTACTTATTTTACTGTGATTTTATAACTGACTTGATTTCTGTTTAGATTAGTTTTAAATGTAAGTGAACTTTGTTTACGTAACTGGACATGTTAAAATATATATTTTTGTAAAGTATCACCATTTTTATTTCAACTACACACCCCAACACTACACTACTGGCTAGCTAGGAAACTCTTTTTTATTACAGCAAATAGTCATCCAATAATCTGTAGACAAACATCTCAGGGGTTTGTCCTCAGAACAATAACTAAAGCATAGAAGGCGCTTTAGGACATTTAAAGTGTACGCTGTCATTGACAAAAGAGTATTAGCTAGTGATGTGACTATGCATAAAATAAATACCGATATCGACTTCTTAGTTTATGGTATCGCTCCTTGGCAAAGGTGAAATAAAGAACTCACTTCTGTCTGATCAACTTATTTATTTATAAACACAGTATCCTGTGTTTATTCACAAATTGAAATTACCAAGAAAACGCTTAAATAATTTTTAAAGAGCGATTGGCCACGGAACAAGTAACAAAAAAATTAAATCACTGTCCTTTAAAAAATAGTTTTTGTTAGAAATGTCCTTACTTTTTCTACAGGAGAAGATAATTATTTTGCGATATAATGAATTCTAATTATTAAATATTCTTTGCTTATCAATTTAATCAACAAATTTCTATGATCATCCAATACATCATCACCTATCGAATGAATGTTCGAGTAAATCATCAAAAATTGACGTTGGTAGCAATATTTTAATAAAGCAGTCATCGCTGAAATGTTTGGAACAAATACGATGTTGTTTTTTCCATTCCCAGTAGTTACGTGCAATAGCGTTGATCCATTTTTGCCTCATATCAATATAATAATAATAAATAAAACTTTTATTTCATAGTAAATACAGATTTAACAGGTTTAAGACAGTTTTAAGACAGCTTTGGTAGTAACACAATGCAATACAAATCTAAGAGCTAAAATCCTTACACAATATGGAAAACCCTGACTCTCAAACTAGGCAACCTGTATCTTGAGAGACAGTGATTCAGCTTAAAATGTGGTGCTTATTATAATCGTAGACTGTGTCGAACTACCCGAGCGGTTGAGGATAATAACAATTACTTACTACTAATATTAAAACTAATTTAAGTGTATATTTTATACTATTTGTGTGTGTGTGCGTTCGTGTGTGTGTGAGTGAGTGGGTGATCGTGTGTGTGTGTGTGTGTGTGGGTGTGTTGTGTGTGATTTGGGATATCTAGGTAGCTAGGCGACGTACTTAAGTAAGGATTCTGTTTGTAGATAGTCCAGTTCTAATAGCCATTCAGTTAATTTTGATTTTATTTCATAGTTATTTAGATCGACAATGTTTAATTTTTTGTAGATATATGTACTTAATGTGTAGTATTGGTGTTGAGCGAAGGAGGTTTTGTGAAGGGTACTTAAGTGTATATCGGAGGGAAATCTGAAAATGACAAAAAAATCATAGCCACACGTGAGTTTAAATTATTATACCATGAGCCACACGGATTTTTGACCACTGTCATTTCATTACTCATACGTACGATTTGCTGGCAAGACCGTAGGTATTTAGGTATTTATTTCACTCTTAAATATTAATTAATCCTTCCCAAAACTACGTGTAAAGAAAAATAATGTAATAATTTAGATGACGCTAGTTCTATCGATATTCTATCGATAGTTTATTTTTGCAAGCACTATTGCAAAATATTTATATATGCCGATTTAAAATTTATATTTTCCCTAGAATCGAATTATTTAATTGCATAAAATATTGATTTGAAAACACTACCGTGTACACTAAGCTCAAATAATTTGAATAAATGCCAAAATAACCTACAGTGAGAATACAAAACCGATAAAATGACCGTATTTGATTACTTACCGATGGAAGCTTATGATTTCCGCATCATTTTCTTTGCGGGATGAATGTGATTTACATCCCACTATAATGCAGGACATTACTTAATCTTTAAGCTTTGCGATTTACACTAAATCACTATTAATTTTGTACTATATTTACAAAAACACGTAAAACCAACGAAGCACTTCAACTCCCATGTGCCCATAAGCATTATACGAAAAAATGCGATGAACAAAGTCATAGACAAAAACCTGAGACGTTAAGTAGCTTTTAAACTTAGTATCATAAAGGTAGCCAAGGTAGCCAAATTGACGTTTGCTTTGTGACGATTTACATTTTGAGCAACCTACATGTCTCTTTCTAATGCTGTTATGAGTGTGTAAGAAAACAGAGACGACTATATTAGTTAAATTTAGCTTCCTTCTATGCTTTAGTTATTGTTCTGAGGGTTTGTCATACAAGGAGATGACAATTTCATTATTTTTTACCTATAGCATTCTCTGTCTACGTAGAACGGCCTGACCTATAGAGTTCAAGATTCAAGATTTATTTATTGTTTGTCATAGGTGGAAATTCAGCTCTTAAAATTAGTATTATAACAAAGTATCACTGTAACATACCCATGGGGTGTACAATCTTTAAAATTTACAATTACATGTCAAAAGAAAAACAAAATAAAATCATTCAAGTAACATTAATAACCATTAGAGAAAATAATGTAAGTATAAATATCAATTGGTATTTGTCATAATTATTGCATCATTAACGTCATATTAAATAAATTTTAGTAAAAACATTTGTCACTGAATTAATTGATGTCCAAAGAAAGAAGAAAAATAATATAAACCGTCATAACAAGTATACAAAATAGTCAAGGCAATATAATATTCATTACCACTACATTACAGATAAATAAATTAAACAATAACTAACACTTTTCATAATTATGCATTATCATAATACCATTAAATAAATTTCAGTCTAGATATTTGTCATTAAAGAATTCATTAATTGTATAATATACTTTCTGTATCAGTAGTTTTTTAAGTTTGTATTTAAAAGTAGCTAATGTCTCAGTGGTTTTAATAAAGTCTGGCAATTTATTATAAATTTTCACACCCATACCAAATATGCTTGATTTAAACTTAACTGTTCTACTCTTAGCTGCCTTAAGGTCATTTTTATATCTTGTACTTCTCATTGTCTCATAATTACTGATATCTCGCTTTGTCATTGAGGCTGCTTCCAATATATACATTGACGCTAGGGTTAAGATTTTTAGTCTTCTGAATTCTGCTCTGCATGAATCGGTCTGTTTATGCCCACATATACTTCGGATACATTTTTTTTGGGCTTTGAATGCAAATTCTCTGTTAGTAGAGTTACCCCAACACAGTATACCATATTTTAGAGTAGAACCCACATATGCATGATAAACATTGAGTAATACGTTTTCATTTACATTTTTTCGAAGTAAATAGAGAGCATATGAATACTGATTAAGTTTTTTGCAGACACCATCCACATGCATTTTCCAGTCAAGTTTTGAGTCAATATGGACTCCTAGAAATTTAGTGTTACTGACCTGATTTATTGAATTACCTTTTTATTTAACATTGATTTTATTTGATTTTGTATTTTTATTTGTGAAGGTCATATAGTTTGTTTTATCAATATTTATTTTTAAATTATTAATTATTAACCAGTTTATAATATCTTCGAGAGATTTATTAACCTGAGCTTCAAAATTTTCTTGACCGGTATCTGCAAAAATGGCTGTGCTATCATCCGCAAACAATATAATGTCCTGGTCTATAGACCTTGGTAGGTCATTAATATATTAACGAATAAAAGAGGCCCAAGGATACTTCCTTGGGGAACGCCAAATTTTACAATTTTAGGGTCCGACATATAGATGCGTTCGAATTTTGTGTCTATTTCTATTTTCGTTATTCGTGTTATTTGAAAACGATCAGTTAAGTACGACTTAATAAGTTCCAAGGCATTCCCTCTTATCCCATATTTCTCTAATTTGTTAAGTAGGATATTATGGTCAACATGGTTATCTGTGGGCCTGACCGCTTGGTATTGAGATAGCCGACGACCGCCTACAACATGGACTTTTCTTCTTTTTGGCACGTAAAACTATACTAGAGAATGCTACCGAAGTTACACGCAGGTACGTGAAACCATAGGTACATAATTATTAATAATAATAATTAAAATAGTCAAAATTTTGGGCATGGAGGCAAGTCTCGACAAATACTAGCCAATTACCCAGGAGTGTGTGAGCTGACCAAGAGGCACTGCCTCTTCCTTCGTGTTCAGAGTGAGACGGCACCCAATCGGTGGCCGATTTTTTGTATGAGCTAAATAAAACAGTAGAGATCAAGTGTATCAACGCACACGTCCCCCAAAACGCAGGTCATACAAAAAAACTGACCGATTTTATAGAACCTGAGTGCGAGCGCGCTCATAGTCCGATAGGATGGGACAGCAATCCAACAGGAGATGGGAGGGATCAGGCACAGGTCCTACGGCTTTACATGCTTTCCGAGGCACGGAGAGTCGTGATATCTTAAGAAAACGAACACCTATATACGCATATACCGACCTTGGCAAGTGCAGCTTAACTTTGTAGATCTAACGAACCGCACGGCTGTTTGTTAGCCTCGCACGAGCCCATCAAAATACATACAAGGACATTATAATAATATCTACATATTATTATAAAATAAATCCGCGTTTCATGTCTGTCTGTCCGCGCTGTTAGATAGATAATACACCATATAAAAAAGTACTCTGTGACCATAATGTACTATAGTATAGTTAAAATCTCGCTGCAGACTCGGTCATAAATCATTCGAGTATTTCGCTCTTTCCCACTCACGGGCCTTATGGGCAGGCCACGCCCACGCGTAGTCCTGTGTATTACTGCAGTCGATGAGTGATATCGATAGTTTTATATATTTATAAATGGGTGATAGAAATAAATACACATTTTTTTTATTTTATTACCAAATTTACTACAAAGCATATTAAATATATAAACGTATATATAAAACTAAAAATAGAAAATTAAAATTCTTCGTCTGAGTCATCGTCATCATCATCCACATGAATGATGAACTCTTCGCATAAATGTGCTTTTCTTAAGTCTTCATCTTGCAGCAATTCTGCATGTTCCACACATTTTTGCCAATTTTCAATGGAGACATTGGAAATGGCTTCATCGACTAACTTCTCGACATCAGCTATCTTGAAGGTTTTGTTTTTCGTTGCAACTTCATTTTTTACTTGAGCCCACACCAACTCGATGGGATTGTACTGACAGTGGTAAGGCGGCAAGCGGATAACTTCATGACCATGCTCCAAAGCCATTTGATCCAAGTAATATGTTTTTTCCGGTCGATGTCGACGCACTTTTTGTAAGAGGAAGAGAAGGGTGGGTGCGGTGGGAGGTGGGTTTTGGGTTTAGTGGTTGATGACAGATTTAACTGGGGCTACCACATTGACTTAATTTGCGATAAACTGCGAGCAATGCTAGCCAAATTTGCAATAATTAAATACAAAGTGCCTTTTAAAATATTACTTAACCTTTATAATGCTCTCGCAGAGTCAATAATTTCATATGGAATCACTAGCTACGGCAGAACATTTAAAACTTACATAGACAAAATATATAACCTACAACTTCGTTTATTAAAAATAATTATACCTAATAAAATGAGAAAAACGCTTTATGATGGTGATGACGTAACAGGTTTTTTAAAATTTTGTAAAATACTGCCAATACACACTAAAATACGAAAGTGGTTATTAATCGAACAGTTCACCAACAAAGAGCTGCAAATCAAATTTAATCATGGCATAGCAACAAGAATGGCAGCTCAATCGAAACTGGTAGTACCGAGATATAAGAACTATTACGGGAAACGAACGAACGCTTATTTAATACCTACTCTAATTAATGAGGTTCCAACAAAAATCCAATCGGAAATAACAAACAGTAATTATAAAAATAAATACAAAAAATTCTTTGAATCTCTTTGAAGTTGCATCATCCTGTTTAAATTTCATTCAATGGGTAATTAGTATCGTCGTTGTTTGTGTACTTACATTAAAGCTGTTAACTTGTTATTTACTACTACCTCACACTTTTTTATATAATACCTATCTAAACTTTTAACTTTTTTATGTGTTGTGTGTATAATAACTAAGTACTACGCTAGTTGTAAGATTGCTCAGTGTGTCAACATCCGGACAAACCTATTGAGGTTTTTGTGATGTTTATGTTTATATTTTGTTTTGTTCTATAATTAATAAACAATAAAAAAAAAGGAAGTCTCGTAAAAACACATTAGTACTCATTAGTTACCCTGCATACTTAATGAATGCAGTATGTTTACGTGATAACCTTAATGATTCTGTTATCGATAATGGCCTTGAGCGCGCTCAACTAGCGCACATCCCTACTCCGATTATTATTTATGACCGAATCTGCAGCGAGATTTTAACTATACTATAGGTACTAGATGAGGCGCTGCAGTGCAGCCATCTGGTGAACGAGGCCGGAGATACGTCATCATTGTGTTGTCAACAAGAAGGATTCACTAATGATGTTACACGGAAACTGAAGATGCTGAACTTAAATTATGACCCCAAAGGAGACAACAATATTTACAATAGTATTTTTTGTGTGTATTTACTGTTCTGTGGAATTAATTAAATAAAATTAGGGTTACAATTGTTGGAATTTTTTATTTTTATTTACAATCTTATTACATTTAAATAATATGAAGTGGAATTTGGAAAGTTCATGCGAGCACACATCAATACCTTATTATTCAGTTTATATTCGTCACAATCACTACTCGCACAACGCTTGCTAGACAAATCGTAAACAGTAGTCATTTAAACCCCATATTATTTGGTTACGAATTGTCTTCGAAATTATTAACAAGATGATGTACTTAAAAAGTGTACTACACAAATCTGACGTAACAGCAGACATCTCTTTACACAAATGTACAACACAAATAATTATACAGTTCGCTATATCAGACATTCTATGCCTAGTGAATCATATATTAGACTCAGTCAAAATATCATAATATAATACAAGAATCAGTTGCTGCGGCTAATTTAATAATTACATCATATGTTCACTGGGTCTCACATTAAATACAATAAACAAACACTTCAGAGTCACACCGACACTCATATATTACATAAAAATGACAAAAATCGTTACAAGTTGAGGCAGTTTTCAAAACCACGAGGTCCTACAGACTCGCGCAGCGGTTGTTACAATATACGGTAACGACGGAGCCTCGCTCCGCCGGGGAGTCGAAATGACGGCTGGTTTGTTATATTACTCCTTATTTTAATATTATGGAAGATATGAAACTGAACCCTGAACACACATATATCGTTATCCTTTAGATCTACATCGAGAGGTAGGTAAGGACAGACTCGAATATATTCCATTATGTTACCTGGCCTAAATCACAACACTAAAGGTTAATTCCAATCGTTGCCGTCGCGCCTTTAATTTACAAACTACGGTTTAATAATATATTTATCAGTTCATTGTTGATGTTTTATTGCGATATTCTAATATTGCAGACATTACGAAAAGATTCCAAAACGTTTTCAACTAGCCTGCCAGCGTGCCATACACCAGTCAATTTATCGTCAGATAAATGCACATGAACACATTGTTAAACTTCAGATCGCTTGTTTGTAAGGAACTAGATTCATTATACTTCTACGTTTGAGAACAAACTGACGGATGTAGGCTTGCTTCAGACTATCAGACTTATCCTCGTGATCTCTTATCCGATGCTGCAAGTTGTAAGCTGAGCAACACAGGTATGTACACTTAACCAAAGAAATACGCATACAGACATACGTAAATACATTTTTCCTCTACATTGCCAATGTTAATTTTCATTACGGTGTAAAAGAATCAGCACACTCACAAGTAGTAGCAATTTAGCTGCCTGTATACTGATCTCTTCGTTTGCCTGTACCATCCTCACAGTATTAGGCACGTCACAATGACTTTTCGCGTTCAGTTGAGGAAGCCGCGACACTGTGTTGCGCCACACAGACAGGGAATCTTCTCATCCTCAAGCGGGAACTT
This sequence comes from Brachylomia viminalis, assembly GCA_937001585.2. Lineage (NCBI taxonomy): Eukaryota > Metazoa > Arthropoda > Insecta > Lepidoptera > Noctuidae > Brachylomia > Brachylomia viminalis. The sequence goes on from OW443314.2 coordinate 10,603,524, forward strand.
GTAATCGTACGTAATTTCCTCGTCAACGCCTATTGGTTGCTTTGAATATATCACAATCTTCTTCTGAGACTCTATTGTTATTATTTTCGCGTAGCAGTTCGGCTAGAAGTAGAAATGAGATTTTGTTATAGAAATATGTTTTGAAACAGAGTTTTAGGGAGTTTTAAGATATGAGTGAGATACTTTTAAGATTGGATCTTTAATTTTGTAAGAACCGTGTTGAGTAAATGGTTATCGCATGTTATTATTATTAATACCAGCTTTTGCCCGCGATCTCACCCGCGTGGAGGTCAGAAAATCCCACAGGAACGTACAACCTAGATAAAATAAAATGAATCCCATGTCCTAACACATATAATATTAGTATGGATTCTGTATTCATAATGTAACAAGTAGCGTTATAACTTACATTGCAACTGTGGTTGATGAACCTCGCCAGGTTCCCGCACTTGGTAGCATCGATGATAGTGTCGAGGTCTATCCGGAACAGGTAGGAGCTGCCGATGCCCGTGGCCTCGTAGTGCGCCTCCCGCACGTCGGCCACTATAGGTCGCACCATCTGGCCCACGTACTCTATCACCATCTCGTCCGCGGCTATCGGCTCCTGAACGAAAAAAGTTTTGTTTAGCCTTTTGTTAAATTTTTCTACGTCACCGCTAGACCAATCAATGAGAGGTACCCGACATGTTTCCACAATCAACACCTAATCACCTAAGCCCAATCTTACGCTCTTCCACGTGATAGCGGTTACACATTGATGTTTTTAGAGGTGTACGCGCGCACTTTTGCAACACGTTAATCTCGTACAAGCATAGACACACCTATAAGCTCATATCGAATCGTTAACTGGTTCGTGCTAACACGTATATAAGCGTATACACACGTTTGGATTTTTGAGAACGTGTTTGGACTGTTTAAACCGCGTTTGGAGGCGCAAGCATTAAACGTCAAACTCAAACTCAAACTCAAAGCATTTATTTCAATTAAACCATTTACAGGCACTTTTGAATTGTCAAGTGGTTGGTCAGTCAGAAATATGAAGCTAGTTGCCCCTTCCAAAGCGTAGTAGGTACCTATGGAGAAGAACGGGCAAGAAACTCCATGGACACTCTTTTAAATTATATTGTTACATAAATATTAGTTACATAAATATTAGTCTACGTCTATAACCGTCTTTGGAACAGATTCAGGAGGTTACGTGGCCTAATGCCCTTATAGTAAGATGAAACAAAATGGTTGGTAACTTACTTGTGCGAACAGACCCCAGTCGTGGATGCCAGACTTAGCGAACTTCAGCTGCTTCTTCCTGAACTTGAGCTGGTTGAATTTCAGCAAATCAGAGTCCGTATCAGTACCTGTTGATAGGAAAGACAATAATCATTAGAAGTGTTTTACGCGATCTGTGGCATTATGCAGTACTTTGGTTAGGGCAAGTAATATTAGTATTATCAAACTCTTGCGCACGCGACGATATTTTGTCCTCAAATTTTCTAGCGCCGAAACTAGGCGTAAACAAAGTCACATTTCGTTTCGGCGCGAGATAATCCGACACCTTAACTTTGTCGCGCTTCGCAGTTCGCATGGTAGCCTGGTTGCAATCTTCTTTTAAAAATATTTGCAATCTTCAAAATCTAATAATTTCAAAATATTTGCAATCTTCTTCGCGGCCTGCCGCGACCTCATCTCGGATATAAAATAAATAATATAAATTAGTGGAGGTACTAACCGAAGGCAGTGAGCAGTCTCCTCTGGTTGGACCTAGCTTCCCTGGACAGGCCCTGCATCTTGGACGCCTTCTTGTCATCGATATGATCGTGTAGCGCGGTCGCTGAGCTGCGACCGTGGTGGTACTTGTACTTCGCCTTCAGACGCGCGTCCATCTTGTAGTAGCCTTCTGTTCGCGCTGAACCGCTCGAGTGACCCTGGTAGGAAGATGGCGAGTTAGGTATAATGATCGAAAATGCGGGTAGAAAAACTAAGTCTCATTACATGGATAATTATTTATCAATCGATGAAGTATCCTACAAAACAAGTTGGCAGTCTGACTGACTATAACTAATTTCTGTCAACCGCACGTCCATAGTAACAATTTGAGTTCGCCATTATTTCGTGACAGTAAGGCGGTTTTCGTACAGTCAACTGTGGCATCTTTCACAACTCAAAGCATTTATTTCAATTAAACCAATAGGCACTTTTGAATTGTCAAGAGGTCGGTCAGTCAGAAAGATGAAGCTAGTTGCCCATTCCAAAGCGTAGTAGGTACCTATGGAGAAGAACGGGCAAGAAACTGCATGGACACTCTTTTAAATAAAAATATAGTTACAAAAAAATTCAACATGAATTATGTATTCATGTTGAAATTATACATGTGAGAACGACGTAAAAAGACGTGCACGCTAAAAGCTTCCATAATAAAAAAGGTGAAAAAAAAAAACCATTCAGGAATAAAATAAGTCGTGGCAGCTAAGAAATGACCAGTGCCTACTGACGGCGCCAGTTCACGAACATGACGTATGGATCAGCACCATTCAGCTCAACCATTTTGAAGGGAACTCAATGATCCAATACACACACCACCACCAGCGACACATTTGAGTGAGCATGACATCTCAGCCGCCAGGGCACATTCAAGTGAGTGAAAGACGAACCAAGTAAGCTTTATAGTAGGTACATAGTGCTCACACAATCATGTGCTATGCAATTATACAATACTAAGAGATTGAATTTTTATCTTTACTTTCTAAGAGCAACTTTACCCATGAGTATTGTAGGTACTTAAATATCTGATCTCTAGCTTACACAAAATCTGTTGTCGCCATTTAATATCAAAGCGACACAAAAGTAAAAAATCGAGTATTAGTAACAGATTTTTAAGTAATCGAGAAATATTAAATTACAGTACTCGTGGTTAAAGTTGCTCATGGAAAGAAAATATGCCACAGTTGACGGTAGTTCCAGAGCACAATAGTGGCCAAATGAAACGGTCATCTGTCATCTCATCTCTTATACAACGCACCTGTAAATCCTCATAAATATTATTATGTCTTTTAGACTTCTTCTTCGGCGGCGAGTAACTAACATCTGTAGGCGGATGATCAACCCAATGTGTGTCATTGAGCCAGTAGCCATGCGCGTCTTCAGCCAACAGAGCTTCATACGCCCTCCGTAGATACTCCACGTCTTCACGATCGATGCCTCGAGTAAGGAATTCGTACATGACTTGCATCTCCGCCATGAGGTCGCGCGCTTTGAACATGACTTTAGGATACATGACTTTGTCGTAGTCTGGCTCGCGCGGCTCGTACAGTCTGTGGAAAATGTTTAGGTGTTAGTTCTGTTTTTGAACAGCGATATACCCATTATGATAGATCGAGTTTTAGAAAAAGTTCGGTTTTCTAAAACAGATATGCGTTCGCACTTTTAGTTTCCATACATGTAAATAAATATGAGTTTTTGGAAAAATTACTTTAACACCTACATGTAAAGTTCAGTATGCACTTTTTCAATTGTTTTTTTTTGTCAGCGTCACGATGTGGGTTCCCCCCTTCAAAGTTAATTTTAATACAACTGGGGTAACCAATTGATGCAGCCCACCGTACTTACTAGTAATTCTAAAATCAACTTCATTAACACAAGCACCATCATTCTCTTGTCCTTATCTAAATTTTTCGGCGCAACATGTTTTTTTTTTAAAGTTTATACGGTCATAAAGTTGACATTTGATGAATTGGAAAAAACATCAATTGGAAACGAGGGTATGAATAGACCTTCGAACGTCACGAGACTGTCACTAATACTTGTGTGGCAGTGTGAGTCTCTTCCTAAAGCAACCTCGATGTGTGATATTAACGTCCAGAGGGCCAATTCCAGCATTTTTAGGAACGTTCGCAACCTTCTGATTGCGTGCTCAATCTGCCGAAAGTTCCTCCAATTTTCTTAATGTTAGAAAAAAAAAATTACATTGGTTTTCGCAGATATGTGATTCGACTAAATTTGGGACGTTTTTAATTATGGGCCTTCAGGTATTGTACATACTTGTTCTGTATCTCGGCCAGTTTCTTAGGCTCGTGTTTCCTCTTGTAGGGTCGCTTGGCGTCCTTCTTGCTGGTCTCTCGCGGCACCTCTCTCTCCTCAATTTCCTTCTCTACTCTGTCTCGTCCCGTCTCCTCCACTGGCGGCGACACGGCGCTCTCAGGCTCCGCCATCCACGTGTAACCTGTTCACAAGAAGCGTTAGGTGTAAAAAGGATGTAATTGGGTAGCAAACACGCAACCGTAACTACGTCGAGCGGCGTAACTGGCCTGCCGCTTAGATTTCTGACTAGGTGCGTGATAAGGGTTATGTATAAGTAGGCATTATCGGTAAAAAAAATATGGACGTTGGGGCAGAAACCGTGAATGCGCAAACGCAATGTTAAGACGTCCTTCGGCTAGGTAGTTGCCTTTACAGAGCCACACCTGAACCTACTAGGTGTGGCTAGTATTGAACGGTGGACACAGGTCGAGGATGTAGCTTATTCGAAACTCAATCGAGATGCCTGTGCCCATTAGTAAACTGGTAAAAGCTGATGATGAGTAGACAGTGGCGCAACTTCTTCAAAACTCTCCTTGAACTTCTCGAAAATTCCGTCTTCACATCCAGTATGATATAATAAAACATTCGTAGTACCGTGATCATGCTGCAGGTGGTTGGAGGGCCTCCTTTCGGGCATGTCGTCGGGCGGCGGGCGACAGTACGAGTGGTCGAGGGCCACTTGCGACGCTTGCGACGCCTGCGACGCTTGAGATTGAGGCGATGACGTCTCTGATAGCGCGCTGCTTCCCTGAGGAGTTAAGAGACATTTTGTTGGAGAACAAATAGTAGCACCATAAAGATAATAGATACCACAGATAAAAATAGAATGGACGTTACGACATCACGGCGTCAAATTAATTAGAAAGACTCGGTGTTACACGGATAAGAAAAAAAAAAATATACGAACGAAAAAATCTTCGATTGACATACATAATTATCTCGAGCAAAATAAGAAACAGACGAAATTCGAATGGGTGGACAGTATTCCAAATAGGTTGTTTTTGTCTATGACAAAAATTTTGAAAGTAAAAATATTTGGCTACAAAAAAGAAAGCTGTTTAGTGAAAAAAAAAACAAATGAACACTTTAACGCGGGAACAATTGTTGTTCGCTGTTCGTCACTGATTTTGAAAAGTAATTGTATTTTAATTTCCGCGCATTATTTGAGACCTTGCCCCAACTAGGCATTGATGGACTTACGTATGTGTGCCTTGGCCCACATTTTTACGTTCGTCCATCTATGTCTCTTGCTGGCCGCTGCAGTAATGTACCATTTTGTTTGTGTTTATAATTTCTTTTAAGCGACCAACCATAATCAATTCAACACAAACCTTTAATGCTTTTTTTTAATGATCCTGAATTTCACAATTTACTCACATCTTTAAGACCATTAACACTGACCGCGGTCTCGGTGGTACTGTGGTCGCTGAAGGACACGACCCGCTGTCGCTTGTCGGGGTCCGCTAGCTCTCGCTTGCGGCGCGGGTCTAGAGGCTGCGAGTCGTCGCTGATCTCTCCGTCTTCGAACGAAGTGTCGCGTTTGCTCTTGTCTCTGTCCGGGGACTTTGTGTGGTTCTTGATTGGTGATAAAGGTTCTTCTGGTTGGGGGTCGGGTTTGCTGGTGGAGAAGAACAAGGTAGATTATAACAATAAAACTTCAAATCACGCCTGTATTCTCCGGAAAGAGTAGGCAGAGGTATTTGTTTATGCCATCCAAATTTCACGTGTTAAGACCAATGAGGCGAGCCTATTGACCTCAACCGAGCCCGGGGTCTGGCTTTGTCCCAGACCCTGGGCTGATACAGAGAATTTCAAAGGTGAAAACATCCAATAACACTACCTGCGGGGCGAGCTCGGCCTACTGTGATAGGCTTGACTCACACATTTTTATCACAGTTTGGGAGCAAAACCCGTGATAAAATGCGTGACTCAAGCCAATCACAGAGGCCGTGCTCGCCCCGCAGATCTGGCGAACAAACGAAGGAACTTATGCTTAGCGGTCGAGTTTGCGACCACTTGTCCAACGGGTCAGCAATATAATATTTATTTAAATCCACAAATAAAAAGAAAACATAGGACCAAATAACATCTACATTCTTTCTTTGCACAGATTTCTTTTTTGAAAATTCTATGTTCCGCTCCGCTAACTAATTCATATTATGATCAGTTTTTAATTGTACCTGTCATCGGGTGGTTTTTCAGGCAGCGGATGCGTATCCGTCTCCGTCTTCTGTCTCTGTTCCTCGAGAAATTCTCGCTCAATTTGCTCCATATACTCTGTGTTGCGTCTTCTTCTCTCCTGTGAATAATTTGTTTAGATATTTTCAAAACGCATGACAAAAATTCTACAGGCTTATTTGTACAGTCGGCAAAAAAGACCAACCACTCGAAACTCAAATAATTTATTACAAATAAACCAATCACGAATGATTGTCAAGGGGTCGGTCAGTCAGAAAGATGTAGCTAGTTGCCCATTCTAAAGCGTAGTAGGTACCTATGGAGAAGAACGGCCAAGAAACTCGATGGACACTCTTTTAAACCAATGTGGTTACAAAATATTGGTTACATCATTCTTGTTGAAATTATTCATGTGAAAACGGATGCAGAACGTTAAAATCATCCGTGATAAAAAGATAAAACCGATTCAAAAATTAAATTAATTTAAAACAAGCCGCGGCAGCTATGATATGCTCAGTCCCTACTGACGGCGCCCGTTTACGAACTTGACGCATGTATCAGCACCATTCAGCTCAACAAGTGAGCATGACATACTATCAGCCGCCAGGGCAAATTCAAGTCAATGAAAGATGTAACCAGTAAATGGTAGCTTTATAGTATGTACTCACACATGTGCTTGTGCTACACTTTAAGGTTGCAATTCGTTTGCACGTCATTACAAAATACTAACTAATTACAAAAATAATCTGCTAATAAATTACTAAAATGCTGTCTATCATGTATTGTAGGTATTCGACACTCAAATTTGCTACAAAATTGATAGTTAGTTACTTTCCTGACCAACCGAACCAATGTCTCAGAATATATTTTAGATAGTAGAGATTAATAGCTATGGCGCCTTTAGTTCAAAATCTTAGGAACTATGGCAAAGTAATATGTTCTTACCTGGTATTCTCTTTCCTCTTCTGAGTCGGAATATACTCGGTCGAGTAGATGGTCGCGCGGCGGGCTGGCGGCCGCGGGAGCTTCGCCCCCCGAGCCTTCGCCCTCCCACGGTTCCATTTGAGGGATTGGGGTTTTTTCTGCGATGATATTAATGTGTGAGAAATTGTCTTCTGATTTTAGTAAAAAAAAAAGCAAAAAAAAATGAATGATGCGAAGGACGGAAGCAAAACATCACACTGTGCAGTCGAAGCCGAAAAACGTTCTGGAGTCAACTGACACTGAGCAGCAATTAACCTTCTAACTAGCTCAAAAACGCCATCTATGCGAAACTAATGGACGTAAATGAGGTTTGCACAATTCAATCCAAGTTCACAGAAAACAATTGTAATTCGTCAAGAAACCGACTGTTTCTGCTGACGATACGCGTCTGCAGAATACGATGTCTATTATTTAACCATGGAGGGTAGAGGTAAGGAGGACTATTTCTTATGTGGGAAAAGTTGAAAAAATGTCTAGCATAAACAGTAAATAATAGTTCAAAACCCCTCCAAAATGGCGCTAGCGTAGGCAAATGGTGTGGTATGAATGTAGCAGTTGTTAACGGACTGAAGTATGCGGAGTAAAATTTAATATTTTTTGTGACTAGAGTAGTTAGTGACAGTCCAGTATACCACAGCTCAACAATTTACGTAGTCCAACATTATTTTGTAAACATAACCTAAAATTATTGCTTATAAAATTTACCCGGTGGCTACTGTAGCGCCACTCTTATGTACCCATTTTAACGGACACTTTTTCATACACAGAGATAGTTCTCCTTACCTCTACCCTCCATATATTTAACCAAGCATCAAAAACATTCTAAGCCTACTCTGTTTTGACAAGGCGTATCACAGATACTTTACAATTTTATAGAGATATGACAAAATCAGAGTCGCTTGCCTTCTCACGCAAAATATTCCAAAATTATGAAATTTTGTTTGAGAGATTCCACAAAATCTTCGACTCTTGTCTTGCCACATAGTATTGTTTCCTCACCTCTTCTACTCTGTTCCTCCTCGCTATCGGACGACGAGTACACCCTGCGGAGCCGCTCTTTGTTGGACACCACTTTGAGCTGCAAACAAAGTACACTCGCACATGAAATACTACCGCATGCATTACTGAAGCGATTGGCTACAAACTGAAGGAAATATCTGTGAACTTGCCAATCTATTCTGCAAAAATCTCTCCGTGTAAACATAGGCATCTCACTTCAACTAAGTTTTTATAGAATAGATCGGTTATTTTTCGGCAGCGTGAGCCAATCAGCACGCAGATACGCAAAAACGGGTGATAAAGTGAAAAGCAAGCAAGGCGCGGGAGGAATAACATTTATCTTGAATTATTTGTAGCACTTTTACTTATCAATATCTTTCGTCTTTATTATCATTTCATTACTGACTTCCAAAGATAAGAAACATCTCAAAAGTTTCATTTAATATGTTTGTGTAAGGCCATGCAGAATCGAGTTTACCTGTGACACGTCTAAAGCAAGGCCCTGCGTCCACAGAAAAGAAAAAGGCAGTAAATTACGTCTATGGCGCCATCTCCACAGGCGAGAACGCCGCGGCGATAGTCATGTGGTGCCATCAAATTATCGCCGTGTGGAGATTGATTCATAGTTTCTATTGAATTTGATGGCACGGCGAGATTATCGCTGCGATTCTCTCGCTGGTGGAGATGGCACCCAAGGGCGGCAAAATCGCGACGATAGTCACGTCATCAACTTAGGATGTAGCGTCTCTTTATGGAGTTTATGTAGCCACATCTTAAAAGGGCATGTATTTAATGCGGCAACTAAGTAAAATGAATATAGGTTTAAAAAAAAAATAGAGTGGGTACCATATAATTATAATGGGTTGGCAGCTAATAAGGAGTATCGTAATAAGTAATAGGTAGCATATTAATATATCAGTAATAAGCTCCGTTTTAATTTAAACTAGCATCAAGTTTTTCTTTTGGGAACAGAATTAATATCTAAGCGGAAACTTAATGGCGAAAACAAAATAGAAAATGGGCGTTCATGTTTGTCATAATTGTCACAATTCTAACCAAACCTTAATTAAAATATTCTATGCATGGTCGATGGCAGGGCTTGGTCGATGGAGCCCCGCTTCGCGGGGCTCCTACTTCTGGGTGGTTTATAAAAAAATAACCACGAAGGGGATGGCGGGGTCTATCGACCCCGCCATCCCCTTCTAACCTAACCTGTCCGAGTCGGGGTGCCCTAAAGACCAGATTGCATCCAGTTTCTCCTGGTAACAAATTAAAACGGAGCTTATTACTGATATATTAATATGCTACCTATTACTTATTACGATACTCCTTATTAGCTGCCAACCCATTATATATGGTGCCCACTCTATTTTTTTTGTTGCAAACATTTAGTCGACTTTTAAGTTATTAGTCACTCGGAAAATAATAATCCTCTTAAAAGTACATTATCTGACAAAATGAGGGACGGAAGAACTCAGTCGTTTGATTAAGTCATTGGTGTTGAGCAAGTTTCTTTATCACCTCACGTTTGTTCTACAACTATGACTCATCGTTGCCCTGACTAGTCTGTCAATGCAAGGCCTCAGGGAGTTCTAGGACAACACACAACATCGCTACTACTAGCAGGTCATTTTGCAGTTGAAGTCTACAGATATTTCCATCAGATACCTAAAGGTCACTGAACAACTTACTACAACTCCAACACAACTTTCTACAATCATCTAAGTTACAGTACGCAGTCGTAAATATGGCAAATCGGGGTTTAGAAGAGTTCGGCTTTGTAGAGCATCTTCTCTGTCACTCATGCCGATGTGACAGTCTTCTTTCTAAAGCTCGATGCGTCATAATAACGCCCGGGTACTGCACATGTAAGGGCTATTTAGTATGTCTGTTACCATTTTTCTCCAAAGCGGCTTATCGTTCTCAGCCGTTTCGTTAGGCTGCAATGCAATATTAATTGTTAAAATGTTCAAGGTTATTGTAGTTAATGTGGGGTTGAGGCCCTTACGAGTTGCATTCGCGGTTATAGATCGTGTTCCCAAAGAGAGGTGTATCGGTACCAAGAGGTCATTTTTAAGACGGCTTGCGTAAAAAACAGTAATTGTCATTGTGCAGAGAAGCGTATTTTCTGAAGCTTTAGCTTTGGGGCGTATGGTACGCCCACTTCCACTGGTTTCGTTTTTAAACGCGTTCAGAACGTTTCATACGTTTTGCCAATTAAAATTGTGCCGGAAACCTGATTGAAAGTATTTTGACCGCTCCTAAAGAGCAGAAGTTGCAGAAGGAAGGTACCTTCTGCGATTTTATGCTCATCGCACCAAATTTTTGAGCCTGAAATATTGCACGGCCTTCTTAATAAATCGTAGCTCGACCCAGCTTTCTCTCGATACCAGTGTCTCGTATAAAACCACAGCCTCGTAAAAAAAAGCAGCAAGTAATTACCTCTGCCTCGTCGAGATCTGAATCGTCGTCGGTGTCGGAGTATATTCGCGGCGCCGGACCCTTCCGCTCCGAGCCCGTGGATGATGACGATCGACTTGATGAGGATGATGAAGATCTAGACAAAGAAGATGTAGTTGTTGTAAAAGCTATTATTTTCATTAGGAGATGTCGAGACGAACTGGGCAGATTCAAACAAAACTGGAAAGAGCGGGCTCGCGAACGATGCTAGGAGTGGTGGGAGGCCGTTACCCAGGAGCGGAAGAAAGCATTCTAGGCTTCCTAGGTTAGCAAATTTTGTTTTTCGTCCTTCGAGCCGGATGTATGTGGTCCTTCCGGTGATGATTTAAAAAGGAACCATATAGAAGGAGACAAAGAGTCATCACCTTTGTTTTAATTACAGCTTCTACGCACATATGTAGAGAAAATTTTATTATAAACCGAGTAATTAAGTGGCGAAGTTTGCCATTGCCTAGTTCAACCCTGAAGGCCAACCTATAGAAAGTAATTGATTGATCCAGCCACAATACTCCCGTATGTGACAAGAACCACTCACTTCAAACTTTCCTCAACATTTCCTCGTAATAATACCTTATTTATGTCTAGAAACATGGTAGATTAAGTAATGAAGTATATAATCAATTACCTAAAGTGATTAAGGAATCAATATCTCTTCCAAATATAAAAGGCTATTAAATCACTTTGTTTCGAAAATGTTTAAATTGTAAGTTTTAACCAACTGTTTTTTCACCGTCGCTTAACTTCATAATTATGTTTCTTTTTCATAGAAGTGAGCAATTGTATTCTTTTAGAGTGAAAAAAGTATCTAAAAGTTTAGTATAATCTGACCTGGATGAACTGCTGGACGGCCGCCGGCGACTGCGCGACAGGTACGAGCCGGTCGTCCTGTTCCGCGGACTCGTCGGCAACTCCTTCTCCTCATCCGAGTTCTGCACCATTTCCTCCTGCAAACATAACATAATGGTAGTGTTTTTCTAAACTAACAACCGCGGGGTAATTGTGTAACACACTTTTAATTGAAATGCCTTTCATTTAGACAGTATTAAACATAAATTGCATGATTTACGTTGTCGATCAGATTATTTTTTCAAACATGAGGCAATAGATTAGCAACTTCCATCGAAAGTCTGAATGTGATTGAAAATGTGTTACGCAGTTGGGATGCCATTTTCTTAAAAACACATCAGCTAGCAGATTGTCAAACTTATGTTAACTGTTCCGATTGACTGCCTGAATTAACTACTGTCAAGCAAATCAATGAGTTTGATTGTAAAACGATGTTGATTTGATTTTCAGACACATGAGTCGATATTGCTACTCACTGTCAATTTTATGATGGCTTGTGACTTATTTACCCATAATGATGATCGATTATAAATTTTTCCATAACGAATGGTCTCGATTTAACATTTAAAGCTAAGTTAATATAGATTCTAACGTAAATAAGTTTTTTTTTTTTAAGTTGGCGGTTATTGTCTTATTCGAGAAATACTTTACGGAAATTCGTGAGAATATTCAGCAATAAAAACCATACCTGATCACTAAGCCTTTTGCAGGAGTCGTCATCCATGAACACAGGTGATGGTATTTTCCGTTTCCGCCGGAAGCTAGGCATCTTGGGAATAGTGGCCCTCAGTCCCAGTCCGATACCAGAACCATAGCCGCCCAATTCTAGGCCTATCTCTCGAGACTCCATAATGCACTTTATTGAGTCCACTGCCTCTTCCTTCTTAATTGAAATTTCCTGAAAGTATATTATGATGATGTATTCTGTGATAGAATTTGGTTTTCACTCCAAGGAAATATCAACAATACGTGCGTTGAAATAAATTTGCAAAACATATATGTACTAAAGAGTCCTCGAGGGCATCAAAGCGGACAGTCTCACGCTTAATTTTATTTATTTTCAACTCTATTATAAGGTACACAAGGTGGATATTTGAGGTAGACGAAATAGCGCACAAGATTATTCCACGAGAACATCAAAGCAGACAGATTTTAAGTTAATTTATTTTCGACTGTAATTTTACAATCGCACGGTTGATTTTTATGTCAGTTAAAATGCGCATTGACCGAGCGGTCCACCAAAAAGAAAAAAAAAATCTGTTACTGACTGGCGTATTCTGAACTTGTAACGGTTGGCTAGCATCCTCTTTCGGCTTGGGTTGTCTAATCTTTCGACTCTGCTCGTCCCACCACACCTCGAAGCTCTTGAACGCAGTACTTTCTATCATCTTCTTGTTGAAGTCTTTCTTTAGAATCATCTTCAGTTCTGCTGTTACCCTTTCTATGACGCTGTTTATTGTGGGGTAGTAGGGATTGTCAAGCTCCTGTGGATAGATGAAAAAAGAGTTTTATTATGAAAGTTATTTAATTAACGTTTTACCAAAGTCAGTTACCGCGCCTCCGTAGTGTACGTGTACAGGTGTATAGTGAGTGTAGTACCTGTGCAGGCTGCGCGGGCTCGGCGGTGTAGGGCGCGTAGTGCGGCAGCATGGTGGGCGGCGCCGCGAACGTGCTGCCGTACGGCATCACGCTCGCCAGCTCCGCGCCGCCGTAGCCGGGCGGAGGGTATGCTACAAACACATAACACAAGAGACGTAAAGCTGGTGTTTCCAAAGAAAGTAGTGACGGTACAGAACGGCCGCAATATGATGATGGGTGTTTAAGTTTACGGTGTCGAAAAACGCTTTCAATGTGTGGTCTAGTCCAAAAGCATCTGTTGAAATGTAAACAAATGGATCAGAAAACGTATCGATGGAGTGCTTTCATTTGATTATTCAAATCATCCTAAACGCAAAATTCTAATTTTAATTAACCTTAAGAGCGTTTATACCTTATGACTTATGAGTGGCAACGTCGCAATTTAGTGTCATATTACGTGGTTTTCAATTTTTATCATTTAATCGGAGCTATATTTTAAAAATCTGTTTAATTAACTTTTTAGAATTATGTGAAAACGGTGTAAAAGGTAAGAAATCGTTGCGTTTACAGTTCTATTTATATGCAAATAATACATTGGAAACTTGCAGGGCGTTATTTTCATTGTAAAATAACTGTAAGCATTACGGTTACTTACTTTTAAAACACTTTCACGTAATTCTAAAAAGTTAATTAAACAGATTTTTAAAATATAGCTCCGATTAAATGATAAAAATTGAAAACCACGAAATATGACATTAAATTGCGACGTTGCCACTCATAAGGTATAAACACTCGTAAAGATGATTTTTAATCGACACCTTTGTACCAATTTTTCTGTTTTTTTCTTCTTGTCTGTTTATATAAGTGTGTACATAAATGGTTAAATAAATAAATAATAAATAAATGAAAAAATAATTTTCAAAATCGGTCTACAATTGGCGAAAATATGGATAAATTAAAACATATACAGGATGGATTTTTGAGTTGGGGCAGTAAGGTATCTTAACCGCTGTACCTATAGGAAAGAGGTCTTACTTAGGAGACTAACCTTAACTTTTTGAGAATTTTCGATTTGCATTTTCAGATTTTGGATAAATTGTACAGTCAGCAACAAAATTGGCAATATCCGCAAAAACTTTTGCAAAAGTTTGTTTGATCCATAAAAGGATCAAAAGACTCTATCGGACCAACTAAGGTTTGAGTACTAGAAAAGTCAGAAAACACTAAAAACTTTTCCCATACATTTTGCAGAAAATGAGAATCCATATTAATTTTTTATGATGGATAGAATGACCACTACAACGAAAACTGCTAAATGATAAGAGTGTGGAGCTCGTGAATGAATTTGTATATTTGGGTAGTCTGTTCACAAGAGATGGAGAGATTGATGAATATTTGGAAAGCAGAGTGTACGCGGGAAATAAAGTAAATCGTGCTATACATGCGATTGTAACCAACCAGTCGATGATGTCCAAATTTTCATTCATTTCAGCCGAAAGACGTCCACTGCTGGACATAAGCCTCCCACAAGCATCGCCACTTCGACCGGTTCTGTGCTTCCCGCATCCTATGGCCTCCACAAGGTCATCGGTCCACTTTGTGGGAGGCCTTCCAACGCTACGTCTTCCGGTACGCGGTCGCCTCTCCAGAACCTTTCAGCCCCATCGGCCATCTGTTCTGCGAGCAATGTGCCCTGCCCACTGCCACTTAAGTTTGGTAATTCTTCGGGCTATGTCGGTTACCTTGGTTCTTCTGAGGATCTCTTCATTTCTGATTCGATCACGTAGGAAAACTCAAAGCATAACCCTCTCCTTTTAGCTTGTCCTTTGGGTGACCTTTAGCCTTCTAATAAGGCCCATTGTGAGCGACCAGGTTTCAGTGCCATAGGTTATCACTGGCATAGTGGCAACACGTACTAGTCAAACACTGCGGTATGTGGGATGAGAAGATATTGCGAGTTTGGCCGTAATTTCGTCATCACCCGGCGCCTTGTTGACTTTGAGCTGCTTCAGAGCCATCCTAATCCCGTACAAGCTGACGTCCGGGATGTCTTCGGTACAGTGTCGCGTCAATCTAGCTCTTCGGTCGTTTGCCCGATTCGTAACGGGGTTACTTGTTGACGCGAATAACTATCCATAGAACCTCTCGATGTCTTTCAACAGCTCAGGTTTCGCGGATACGATCCTATCATCATCGGTCTGGTTTCGTAACTTGGCTCTGCCCAATAGACAGATCTCTAGCAAAGACCTTGGAGCCTTTATTCTGCTCTATCGCGTCCTCAATACGGCCTGTATTGAACCGGCGATGGTCGCTTTTTGATCGAGATCCGTCTATTGACCTTGAGTTTATTTACTTGAGCGCATCGTTTGAGGTTTGCATGCTCATCTCGCGCCTCTCCTCCATGAGCTGCAAAGTAGGATCAGAGAGCTTCTTGTTTCTATTTGTACGGCGGGTCTTGAAGATCTTTGACCCGACCGTATGGATAGTTTCCACGAACTCATAGTTAAAATCGTTCACGGAGCTACCTAGGCACTCCGAAACGATTTTGCAGTTCGAGCTGAAAGCTCTCGGGGCTTTGGACTTGGATCGGTGCTGGGCGGAGCGTAGACTTCATCAGTCGAGAATTTCCAGCTTGATGTTCAAGTTCAATGGCCCTCTTACCATGCGGTGATCACTTCCAGTTTTCTCCGCGTTGATCACAGAGACATCAATACTTGCTTCTTCGTTGACTTAATGACGTCAATCTCATTTTTGTTGTACCATCAGGGCTCTGCCAAGTCCACTTTCTGTGCTCTGAAAGAGTTCCATCATAAAGAGGCTTTCCTCCTCCATATAACTGGCCAGTAGACCCCGGTGGTTTCGACGTCCAACTCCTAATAGCCCCATTCGCAGCTCATCATCGTCTCGTTTGCCCAGTTTCGCGTTGAAGTCCCCCATGACAATGGTGAAGTGAGTTTTAGAGCCATGCATGGCTCTGGAAATATCCTCATACATGGTCTCCACCTCATCGTCAGGGTGTGACGAGGTCGGGGCGTAAACCTGTACGACCTTCAGTGAATACCTTGCGGATATTCTGAGTATAAGGTACGCCACCCTGGTCGACACACTCTCGATCTTCAGCAAGTTGCTCACAAGGGACTTATGGACGATAAGTCCGACACCACCATGGGACTGCCCAGAGCAAGTTTCCAGATTTGAAGATTATCGAGTCCTACTCCTTTCTTCGGACTTCAGATAACCCTTCTATGTCCCATCATAACCTGCTCAATTCTTTCTCGAGTTCGTTGATCTTCTCGTCGGTCCGGAGTGTACGCGTGTTGTACGTTGCCAGGTCCAGTTTTCGGCGATTGTCGTGGCTTTGACCGTTACTTTTAGTGGGTGATTACGTAAGAATTTAATCTAAACAGGGTTTCAGGTTTCTTTACATTTTCATGCTTTCGCCGGATACGGTAAAGGAGGTTATACAGGGCTATTGGTAAAACACCATCAACCTCATACGGGTTCATTGTACTCATCATTATGAACAACTTTTACTATGGGACCAAATATGAAATCGCGAAAAAAAAATCAGCTGGACCCTACATATTGACGGTACTTTTGGCACAAACAATAATATCATAGCTCGCATCTCTTTTTTCAAGCCCCCGTGTTCCATCAAGGATAATGCTCGTCATGCTGCTGATTGTCGGTGACCTGGAGCATGCTTTTTCGTAATAAAGACACTGACACAGAGAACCCGAAGTTGGAAGGTCTTAACTCGGAACTGCATAAATAGAACTTTACAAAAAAGACATTGGTATCTCTCGTGGTTTTTGCACGCGTCCACATACACGAGGGCCGTAGTCTATACAATAATTTACCTGTAGGCGGCCACATAGGTTGATAGTAGTGCGGATGTGGCGGAGGGGCGGTGGTGGGTGGGTAGTAGTACGCGTCCGCTGGCACCTGTTCCTCGATCTTGGCTTCCGTTGACGACAGCGATGACAGCGACATCTACAATTCGTTATTTAAACATTAGGGCGGAGAATAAAGCGATCCGATGGTTTTATCTAATGCACAATGGTGACTATATTAAACGCCAGAACTCGTGGCAGACGCGGCCATTAAAAGTACGGTAGGGCGGTGAACAAGAAGTACGATATTACAAAAAAAAAAAACAAACGAGTCATGTCATCTCGGTCTAACGTTTTATGACCGCCGCTATTAAGAAAGTTGGCGTATACTAACTATAATTTTTTTAATGATGATGATGATCAAAGTTGCGTGTGATGAATAAGTAATAAATGGATATTGTGCAAAACCACATAACATAACGTTATCAACAATAACATAAAATGTTTTATATTTATAACATTTTACAATTTGACAATTTTATATTTGATATGTTAATTTCTGACATTTTTTGGATAATTTTAATTTTTTATGATTTGTTGAATATTTAAATTTCATTAATCACAATTTTATTTTGGGTTTTTATCTGTTTAGAATTTAAATGTATGAGTGTAAAACTATGGACTACAAATGTCTGAAATAAAATAAATCAATAGGAAAATGTCAGAATTGAAGCTCACCTGATCATCATCCAAGTTGTCCTGCCCCCGGTTCTGTTCCTCGGGCGACCGTCGTGGTTCCTCGCCGGTTAGCAACTCATCCTCCGACGACGATATGTCAGAACCGATCTTGTCTATTGGAGGGAACTGCTTACTAGGTGCAGTCTGTGGCAACTGTGATTCCTAGGAGTCGGAAATATAGTATAAATGTTTTTTTTTTAATTTAAAGTAATGCTGAGCTTAGATCTGTATATAAATTAAGTTCTATATTAGAGATCAGCAGTAGTATGGGGGCCACGGGGAACATAAGTGGTTACAAAAAGCTGCGATTAAGAGTGACTGCGTATGTGACTGGCCCGGCGTAGACGTTCGTTGAAAATGTAGAGCGGTATCTAGATCCCCGGACAAGTCAAACATTTGTGTGCATGAACATGTCTGTTTGACCTGTGTCTGGGTGTGTATATGTATATAAGTATGTATATCAGTCATCAGGTTACCGTAGTACAGGCTCTGCCTAGTTCGGGACCTGAAGACCTTGTGTGGATGTTGTCCCATATTATTATGATTATTATTATTATCTACATCGCCACATGCGAACTACGCTTGATGCGTAGTCCCCTCTTCCATAGAATATGAGTGAACTTTACACCCTGTTCCTCATACCTCTACAAAAGTATACGTAGCATATACGCTGCACAAACGCGACAACAACGCCGAGTTAACGCAACATGTAATTTCGATACATTCACGCCAAAGTGACGATATAGCAGCATTATGTGTCAACGCCTACGTCGAGCATAACATTCAGTGCGAAGACCGAATTGTATTTTTCGTTTTCATGTTTTCTTAGATAATTGCGTTGTTACCTTTGCAGGGTGGACGGTATGGTAACGACGCGCAACTTGTTACCATAGGGTAACAAGTTGCGCGTCGTTGTCCCATTCATTGAAATTACTACCATGGATTAGTTGACATTTTACACCGGTTATTAAAAAAAAAAACCTACATTTTGTTCACTTAGGTATTGCACATTTCTATGAAACAGAAGATCCTTTTTTTTATATCTGACGAAACATTTCTGAATTCATGGTTACATTTTGCGGGTAGGTGTTCCACCCTGTATAGTAAATGCTGCTTATAACGGTAAGGCAAACCAAATAAACAAATAAATTATCATCTTACCCTTTCTATTGAATTCTGAAGGCATTCGAGGTAGTTCTCCCGCGCTAAGAACGGCGACGGCGTCGTGGACAGGGGCTCGGGGTCAACGTCCTTGTTCGAACACATGGATATTATACTCTCACGGTCTTCACTAATGGAACCTATGAAGAAAAATCAGATTACATTATTTGAATACACGATCAGCCGATAACGTTCCCACTGCTGGGACACGGGCGTCATCTCTGTGTGAGGAAGTGGGACATATAATGCAACACGCAGGCCCAGTGCGGGTTGGTAAATGTCACATGTCTGCCTGGGTTCGAGCCCACGACCTACAACTCTAGTAGGGGCCGCTTGCACTGGGCCACCACTGCTCTTACCTGAATGCTTGCATGCAATTGTGTTAAACCAATGAGAAAAAGTATGAGTATGTGAGGGCTACGTGGATCGATTTTACTTCGAAAATCTTTATAATTGAAGCAAAACTGCCCTAACATTGGTAAATAGTGCTACACCACAGTTAATGAATATTTATTATGCCTTATTCGGATCTACATTACGCGGCAACTTCTGCTTCAGTATTTGTTTATCTATCTTTACTAATACTAGCTTCTGTCCGCGACGTCGTCCGCGTGAAAGGAGAATGACCAAATTTGTTTGGGCTCTGGTCCAAAAAAAAATCTGCTGCCCCCAGGGTTGGCTATATTGTTGTTGGACTTATACAGTTGGACTTACTATGTGTGCAAATGTGCGTCAAATTCTAACCCACAGTTACAGAGTAATTCAACGTTGTTTAACACTGCAACGATACACTTTTGCTTGCATCTATTTTTTGTGTATTATCTTATTTCTATTCGTTAAAAATATTGTTGTAAAAATTCACCAAATAATTAGATGAATAATGAATATAAGAACACGACCTAGTTACTTAAAAACCGTTTATTTTCAGACAATTTTTAAAAAAATGTTTCATTGGCGACGAGACTACACAGATCATACCATAAAGTGCTCAGCATTATGCCGCGACCCTATGCAAGACAGAGCCCCAGCGCTGGTTTTCAGCGACAGCCGGCATAACAAGTTCTTCATAGGAATTCTCTTACATCAGGTAATTTTGCCGACATACTTTGAAACGGAAATCGCCGGCTAATGAGGTTACGGCCAATCACATACTGTCCGAGACAGTTTTCAATATTCATTCTATTTTTCAATTCTCTCCACAAACGCAGAAGCATTAACGTGATCAGTAATTGGGTCGTGGAAAACCTTTAAAATGGTCGCGGCGTTCCTAAAATCACCCTGCATATGAGGCAGAGCTCTGCTTAAATATCCTTGCCTAAATATCTTAAAATCTCTCTTGAATCGGCTATTAATTACTTCCACGACCCATCTACAAATCGTCATTAATCAGGACTTATTTGCGTCAGCCGTTGTCAATTAAGATTCGCCTCTTGTTACTGATTTAGGCATATAGGCATCATAGCCTGAAGACTACATAATATGGTACGGCCATCTCAGTAACCTCTTTCTAAAATGAGAAAGTCTCCTTATTGGAAAAAACAATGAAACATGGATGTAGTCGCTGAATAGAGAATATATAGCCATCACAACAGACTACTAAGAATGGTTTTAGTATATTTAAGAATTTGTAATGGCTATAAATCAATCTTTGGAAGAGGAAGTTGCTACTTTAATGTAGGCATACATAGGTGCCATCAAGTATAATTATGCTTTTCTATTGTTCTGGGTTTCCGAACAGTGCCTGAGATATAAAAAGGTTTCGCCTAACCACTTGCTTCCTTGTGATACGATCCCAACCAATAATAAAAGTGAAATATGCAACTATTTCTCAAAGAAAAATTGTCCCACAGAAACATAGATATTAGCTAAAACGTTTAGCTAATATCTGTTTCTGTGGGACATTTTTTTTCGGTCCCATAGAATAAAATGTCGTATTTGAACCCGTCTTTCAAATGAGCCATGTGGTAAATCTGGGGGCAAACATTGCTTATTTTTTTAAATTTTGGGTCAATTTGGTCATCCTCCTTTATTACTCCCACAACCCACCCCCCGTCGCATCGCATCGCCTGCCCGCGCTATTACTTCATTTTCGCTTAGTGTTCTTTCTGACTCTTTTTCTTTTTACTCGGCTCCTAAGTGTCTTAGCGTGTTGTTAAATAGGCTATAGCCTTCCCCAAGAATTGGGCTATCAAATGCAAAAAGATTTTTTCAATTTCGACTGGCAGTTCCAGAGATTAGCACGTTTAAACCAAACAACAAACTCTTCAACTTTCTTATCTATCTACTATATACAAGGTGTCGTTTTGTCTTTATGTAAACGCATAAAGGGTTACATAACTGAATACACATACAGCATTTACCCATAATTTGAGAAAGATCTGTTATGAGAATAACAATTTTACCATCATCATCCGAGGGCGGGTTGTGCGTGTCGATGTCGGGTATGTTGGACGGCAGTCGGTCCTCGTCCTCTTCCTCCGAGGAGATGCCGAGCGCGAGGAAGGGCGGCGCCATTCCTCCGCCTGTGCTCGCGCCCTTCAGCAACATCGCTATTCTGTGCGACATACATGCTTTATTACAACCAATTATACAAGACTACTAGATTAATTAATAATACTGTTTAGTCTTTAAAAGCGATTTCCATACTTAATTTTTTAACGGGTAAACGAAATAGTTCCGCCGGTGAAGGCGTAGTCAACTAAAGTATGATCCAAAGTTCGCGGCAACCGTGGTCACAACACGACTTAAGACTATAAGCCCCCGTACGCACGGGCGATTTTTTATCGCGCACTAGATTTTCCACTTTCACTATAGTCGAGCATAGAGAACCCCATAGAGATCCTCCCAGCGCGTCAAAAATGCGCACTGTTGGAATTTCAACTCTCGGCTCTGAGCTGATGTTGAAAATCGAGCGCGTGATAAAGAAGCGTCGCGTTAAAAAATCGCCTGTGCGAAGAGCTAAGAGTTTCGTACTCAATATTGATCGTCATACTCGCACGTTTTATAACCGCCGCGAGCCTAACCTATAAGTCCCGTCCTTAATTCTATAATCAGAGTTTAAGAACTGCTTAGAACGACGCGGACGGCGCAAATTCATGAGCCCCGTGTTACAATTGTCAATGTATGAGGTTTACATCCTGTTAACTCACACTAAGGTAAACCCTACATACCTTTGTTAGTGCGTACCTGGTATCAAGATCGACATTCTTGGGTTCTTCAGCGGGTGGAGGTGGTTTGGGCTCGGGTTCC
Organism: Brachylomia viminalis; assembly: GCA_937001585.2. NCBI lineage: Eukaryota > Metazoa > Arthropoda > Insecta > Lepidoptera > Noctuidae > Brachylomia > Brachylomia viminalis. The sequence continues at coordinate 10,625,624 of OW443314.2, forward strand.
TTACTGTCGGGGATATCTTCCGGCGGCGGTCGAGGTTCTACCACTTCCGCGGATTTAGGCTCCACCGGTACTTCCTACGGTATTTATCAACACTAATCATATAACTGTGTAAGTAAAAGTTTTAAATTATTTTTTAAATGTGGATTCAGTTTGCGTACCAATTTTTTTATGATGCAAGTAAAGAACGAGTCCTTTACCAGTATTTTAGAATAGCATTTTTTTTTTGGTTGTTGAAGAACATTCATTAAATATTAAGGCTAATGATTTGCATAAGACAGTATTTACATACAAATATACCCATGCAATTTAAAGTTAATGAAATCGCAACATGCAGGTGAAATTATGAATTTGCTAAATGCGATAGTCATGCAAGCATGCAAAGTGAAAGGTGCATATACACATTCTTATCTCTAAACTTAATACTATTGCATTAGGTGCAATTACAACTACTTATTATTACATTTTGTGCACATCGATATACCTACATATAAATAAAGCCGAGATTCTTGGTTGGGGCATACAATGAAATTGAAACAACAAATTATTAAATTGCTCGTGTAAGTCAGTCAGGCTTTAGACTTCAAAGGCCATTAAAGTAATCAACAAGAATGTTAGAAAATCTAGACTTGTAATTTTTCCATAACTTTTTCAACCAAAACCCAATTTTGCATACATTTTAATCTATCTAACACACAGTAATCAGTCAAAGACATCAATTTAGCACCAGTGCTTTAGCCGTTCAAGCACAGAGCACGAAATCGCTGCGTGCGCCGACAGTGACTAGAGACGCATTTACAAATAATATTCGTGTCCGAATTTGACGCAACTGAGCGCAAGTTAAGCAAACGGCGCAACAAGCGCCGACAGTTAAGTAAACGGTGATGTTCACTGACCCTCTTGGTTTGTATGAAAAATGTTGACAATGTCGTCTTTAGAAGCTGCCCCCGAGGCGTCTCCGTGCTCTGTGGGTCCAAGTAATAGTATACAATCAAAACAAGCTTAAATATGGTTACAGTGACACCTACGCCCACTACTGTGTGCGCACAGATTACATAATACACGGATACCCGATTTGATGCTATCGTTTCGCACGCACACATCAATAAAGCGGAGAAAAAAACGTTTGCAATGTGCAAGAGTACCTATGTCAAATCCATGTGAAAATTAAAAGTATACAATTTCATTTTATTTTTCGAGACATAATTAAGGGTAAAAGTAAATTTACTGGCTCTAAGTGGTAAACATAATAGTGGTAATATTATGTTTATTTAAATATCTAAATTGCACATCAAGTTGAGCTGGCTGAAAAATAGAGCGCCTGTTAATCGTATTTTTTTTAAATTGTGGCCATAGAGATTATTATGTGTATTATGCTCAGACTAAGGAAAAGAAAGGACTCGGCATAACGAACAGTAGTTATAGGAATGTGATGTATTTCGACGGCATAGTTACTGAAATATCGGCATCTGTTTTTAACTTATGAGGGTAATCATATGTAAAAAAAGGACAACAGTAGTCTTATCATTACCAAAAATTGCAACATTATCTACAAAATATCTCACTGCGGCCGGTCGCCATGTTTTGTCACAGCCAACAAGTACATCAGTTGTCATAGCAACTTGTTTCTTTCATTGATATTATAATGCGCGCAGCTCTATCGCAAGCCGCCATCTTTGTGCCAGACTCACATTTTAGGTATGCACGTTTTTTTCGTAGGTATGTCATGTCTATTCTTCTTTTCCTTAGTCTGAGGTATTATGTGCGCGTGACAAATGAAAACAGACAGGCATCCGTGTACTATATACTCTGTGGTCTAAGCATGTAAACTGCTAAAAGGAACTTTTGGCGCCTGAATGACATTGACAGGCGGGCATCGTTGGTTAACATTTGAGAAATTGTCACAGAAATTGTATTGAAAAAACAAGATGGCGGCGTTAGTTCTGATTTTAGCCACGCGCCAAAAGAGCCTTGTAGAGTTGTATGCAAGTGAGGCAGCCGACCTTTTCCTTGTCCCTCTCTCTGCGCTCCTTGTCGCGGTGGTCGGGCGAGTGCTGGTCCTTGTGCGCGGGAGTGGCGGGCGCCGCCCACGACGGTGTCGCGGACGAACGACGCTCCTTTACATTCGGTCAAGTTCGACTTTATTTGTATTTGTATACGACGCACTAACATAGACTAAAGACTAGCGCATATTACAGCCGCATAGGGCCGCAGCGCCACGCATTGTAAAATAAAAAGTTCGATGCTGCCCGCCAGTGGTTTGCGATGGTTCATACAAAATATACGAAAGCTATGTCGGAGCATTTTAACAATGCAATGCCGTGCCCCGCGGCCCATCCAAATGTACGCTGGCCTTTAAAAAACACTGAAGAATAAAGATACAATACAGCACAGAGCATCTCTGTGCGCATCAGACGAGTTATGTAACTTCGTCGCAACGCCTGAAAACTGATGTTGCACTGAGAAAAAATATTATGCAGTTGATAACGGTTTAGCAATTACTTTTGAATCCATTCCTGATACCCAAAGATGGCAGAAAATATTGAATAGCTGCATTTTTACAATGTAATAATGATATTTAATAATGAATCACGAAAACACTACTTGACATGAACAAGCGATTATAAATGTAGGTATGTTCAAATGAAAGATTATGATGAGACAATGAAAACCGCGTTCAAAGCCTTGGAGCTGTTAGTATTCATATACACACGGTTATGAGGACATCAAACGACAAACAATTAATTTTATGTACATATTTTAAGCAGTCGCAATGCTTTTTGAAACTCTTGTGTACAATTTTATTGATAGTCAACAAAATTAGACTTCTGTTCATAGAAAAGTTCTTTCGTTTATTTAGTTACACAGTGTCAAATTAAATTTGCTACTGAAACTACACAGATGTGATTGATATCGATATCGGTTGACACAAAAAAAAAATATCACCAAATAATTTATTGTTTTGATAAAGATACCTATCACATCTGCGGAGTTTCGCTAGCTAATTAATTTTGACCTTTTATAAAAAAAGAAAACCACAAAATTGTAGTGTTTTATGGTTAGCAACTCACGTGGGAGTGGTGGTGCGGCGTGTGGTGCGGGTGCCGCCAGTCGCCCCACCACACGCTGCTGGCGCCCGGCGCCGCGCCCGCCGAGTAGCTGTAGCCATAGCTGTGGGCGCGGAGCAGACTGTTAGTCTGATCTTAGGTTAGGTTAGATCTTAGGTTAGCTACTCCATACAAGAGTATGACATATCGTACTGTTACTATCTGCTACTGCTTGCACTACAAATCACTTAACACATTTAAAGCTAAACAAATTTAAAACTTTAGCCTGTCTCTATCATCTTCAAACGATTGACAGAAAAGGAACCATTTTTTTTTCTGTTTTTCGATAAATGCGATAAGAGTATTTCTCTCTCGGGTCGGTACCAGTCAGTGAGTTAGGTCCGTAACGAGGCTTCTGGCCAGGAAGCACGTAAGTGCCCTCACATCTCGTTTGGAGGCAGATTAATGCTTGAACATCAATCCTTTCCCCCCCACATCTCTTCCCCACAAATCCACCTTCGACTGAATGCTAAGTAAGATGCACAAATCCAAACTATCAACCGGTTTCTGAAAGGCTATTAACAACACAAAATTAGCTAGCAGGCTGCTAAACAGTGTCAGCTGCTTGCTATAAAAAATTCATGAATTTTTAATTCTTATATTATGTTTTACCTTCAACTTTATGTTTTCTATTTTTGTGTCAATAAAGTAAAAATTGTCTTTCATTATTGTAATTGGTTATAAAACAGTTTGATTAAAGTAAATAAATGATTGGCTGAAATAACAATAGCTAATTAAATGATTGAATACTTTGATTAAGTCATTATTAACTTTTTTTAAAATTTTATTGCGAGTGTACCGCTCTTGACCTCGATCACGCCTGATGGAAAGCGACGGATGAGGTCTATGATGGAACGAATGTGCCCAGAAAATGGCTATCGGAACCCAGTTGATATGCCTGTGCCAGTATGAGTATGTTACCTCTGCTGGTAGTACGGGTCGTAGGGCATAGCCGCAGGGGGCGGGTGCGTCGCGTGCGGCGTGTGCGGCGTGTAGGGCACCTCGGGCGCGTGGCTGGCGCCGGCATACGGCGTCTCGCCGGCCTCGCTGGTGGCTCGCGCGTACCGCTCGCGGTACAGAGCTCTGTAAAACATCCTTGAATATAAGACTCGGGTAAAAAAATCAACAAAAGAGATGCAATTAACGCAACAGAACTGGGAAGCACTCTAGGCCATTTAAAATATCGGTTAACTGCCGACTGAAAGAGAATAAATATACATAACAATACAAAATAGATCACCAATGCAACTATCTAACAAACTTTTATTAAAAAAAATACGAATCAAAGGAATGTCACTCCATACAAAGAGAAAAGAACAATTAGAACACTCTTAATAAAAACAAAAATTATGTTAGTATACCTTCGCCGACATTTCCGCTTGCATCGTTTGCTTGTGAAATAGTAAGAAACATTAATAAAAGGACATTACAAGACAAATATTAGGTGTTGTTAGTACAGGAACATCTTTGCTGAAGTCACTGATGTCACATATATAGTCAGGGAAATTAGTTGTTAAGCAACTTGTCTCCCTAAGTCAATTTGCCGTGTTATAGCCATTTCATACAACTCAAAGATTTAAATAACCGGACATTTAAGTTGGTAGTCAATTCTCTTAACAATTATTTCACTGACTTCACATTAAAAGACTTGTATTGTATAATGGGCTGGCTGGTCTAGCCTCGTATTTTGCGGACATGCTATTAATAGTATGAAAAATTATATAAATTTATAAAAAGCCAATATACTTCGTAAAGTATTGAGTTCGGTTTAATTATTAATGTACCAAGCATTGTAATAGCAGCACCCACAGATCATATAAACACAGGAGATATGGCAAGGAGGCGTAGCGCTTGCGAACGCATCTGGCCGGAAAGCGTCTTAATGTCAGTTTCAGTCATTAGTCGAATGTCAACTTGCGACGTCTTCACAGCTCATAATTTTTGAGAAAATTTCACGTTGTTCAATGATTATTTGCAAAATTAACAGCTGTATTGTGAATCACATGAAAGATGGCATCACATTTCACACGTAAGTACTAAAATATTATTGGTTTTCTTCATCAAATTTATTAAAACATTACTTCGTGATACTAGAAACACGATGAAGTACCAAAAGCAATTATTTTCATTGGGAACAAAAGCCATTGTTTGCTTAGTCTGGTGGTCTCTGGTCTAATAGCGCAATGGATAACTGTTTTACTGATACTCCCACTCACAAGATAGTTTCGTGAAGCGGCGTTGCCAACTTTTGTTAGTTAGAGATGTGATGTGACGTTTGTTGTTGTCAATGTTTTATATGGTCCTACTTAATATTATTAATAATAATATTAATCAGTTGATTAATATTAGAATTAATATTAACTGAAAATTTAACAAACCACAGACATAGATATATTGTAGTATTGTATTTTATAGGCTCTGGACCATGTAATGTTTGTACTATGACAAATTTTTACTAACTTTAGTTAGTTGATATTCCAATTATGATTATACTTCACTCATATAGAGAAGCTATGTTCGAGGGAAACTCCTTTGTCGTTTTATTTTCACAGTCAATAAAATCTTTAAGGTAACTGAATTTCATCGACATTTTTGTATGATTACAACTTAACATCACTAGTTGCGTAACTTGCATAATGTGTGTTTATTTTGAGTCCGTAGCTACAGGTAGAAGCGCCGCCCCCAGTTTGCATGTGTTCTATTAGTGAATTTATTAATGTTGCTGTAAGTTTCTTTGTGTGCGGGAGAAATGTGAGCTTATAGCTTTTGATTTTGTATTAGTGAAATTAAGTGGGAGAAATGCGGAGACATGTGAACATGAATACATTTGTTTATAAATCATATCTCTGTGTTTATATGATCTGTGGCAGCACCAATCCTAATCAACGTATCAATCCTTTTTTTCATATACCAATACTAAAATGAGTTAAGGTATGCCTCTTAGCTGGAAAGGTGATACCTCAGTTAATAAACTACAAAAATAGAAGCTATAATTACCGTTCTCCGCCTCTCTCCCGGTCTCTATCTTTGTCCCTGTCTTTGTCCCTGTCTCTCTCGCTGCGGCTGCGGTGCCGGTGACGGTACTCTCGCTCTTCGTCCGACCACCGCGTGTTGCTATCACTGTGCTGTGTCACTGCATGTTCTACTGGCTCCTTGAAGCGAGGGTACGGCTCCTAGATATTGTATTACGAGTTAGAAGTGAAACATATTGGATAGTGAAAGAAATCAGATGCTTTATTGTTATTGTAGCGTGTCTTTGGGACAGAAGAGCCTCCTCTAGCACTTTCCACTTATCTTTTCCTCTTGTTATTTTTTGCCATAGTGGGACAGCACTTTTCCTTAGCTCATCAGAACCATTCTTAATTTGTCGGAATCGGATTTGAAAGTGAAAGAAGTACTTTAGTTTAAAGTGGAGGGTGGAAGGAATAAATCACTTTACTTTTGCAGGATGTAAAAGTTCCTGCTGAAAATCTTGGCTTTTACAGACCACTCTATGAATATTGCAAAAACTGTGTTTATCACACTTTGAAGCAATCCTGTGATTCAGTTCATTTATTTATTTCAGATAAAAATATTCATATGAATGACAATTAAATTATTATTAAAAAAAAAAAACAGTATCACCAGACTAAGAGCAGGACAAGGTTTTTGATCGTCTGGCAAAAAGGCTTCACTAAGTCCAATATTTTTAATGAGATGGTAATTGAAAAATTCTAAATATTTTATTCTAGTAAGAATTTGGACTTAAAAAAATATTTAGGATATGGGCATTAAAGTGCATTTTGTTTCTGTTCTCTAGTAACTATGCTTACTACTACACAATACAAATTACTTACTTTCTCAGTTATTTTAGTTTCCTCTAATCTCTTGCTGAGTGTAGGGTCAACCTTCGGGGGCCTAACTTCCTCAACAATAACCGGAGGTGGTTTTGTGATGATCGGAGGAGCTACCGGCTGGGGCTTCTTCTCAATAGTCTTATTTTCAAACATTTCCTGGCATTTCTTGCCAAAAGCATCATGGACGACTTCAAGCACCTATAGGCAAATAATAAAGTATGATAGACACTATGTTACCAAAGATTTTAGACTGCTTTCAAAAAAATATTTTCCTTGACTTATAAGAGAAATTGAGAACTTTGTTCACATACCTGGCCCATAACTGATTTTCCATTGTATTTTTCTACACATAGTTTTGAATATTTTACATCTTGAAACACTACTCTTGCAAATCCCAAGTGCCTGTTTGTGATTGGATGGTAGAATATTGTCAATTCCTCAGATGGACCAACTTTATTCATCATGTCTGCCAAAAATGCTTTATCAATGTTGTCATTTAAGTTTCCTATAGTAATTTCCAGCTGTGGAGGTATTCCCACATAATTTTTATCTATTTTGAACCTGAAAATAACATTGAATGATCACACATTTTGAAATTCCCGCTTCACATTACATGTCAAACCAAATGTAATGTTGGCACTACTGTAACAAAACCTATAATAAAAACAAAGAAGAATATAACCAAAATTACATTATTGTATTAAATAATTCTTACTAAGTAAAGTGTTGATCACTCTACAGACACAACTAGATATAAAGAAAGAATAACTCATGTCCAAATTGTAGGTAAACAACATTTGGTATCCACCGGGATACCAATGAAATTTCTGGTAAATTACAATAATAGTGAATTTAGTATATAAAAAACCAACATCTACATAGAAATAAATTGAAATACAATGATATAACTAGATTTCATAATTTCATCATACATGTAATGTTGATTTGTAAGACATGAATGGGTATGTCAAGATTTATGCTTGTAAATACAACAAATCTGTGTTTGGGTACCTAGGGACTGGCAGGTCAGCTGGTTCTAGTCTATTCCAGATTCTTGAGAGCTGAGACCGAGGGTCTCTGCACTGTACAGGTGGATAAGTTGCATCTCCAGGAACAGTGCCATCATATCTATACACTTTAGCTCCTCCTTTCACCAGGAATGGATCCATGAGCAGTTTGAAGTTTTTAGGCGCTTTGTGAAGCACCACATTGTGAGCTGGAGTTTTATGCTCCATTCCTCCATTCATTCTGCAAGACAAAACAGAAAAATAATTTATAAAACATAACCTCTACTTTTACAATAAATCAACAACTCTTCGCAAAGACCAGCAATAGGTGCTAGTCGAAGGTACCAGCGACTGGAAGAAATCGGATAAACAAGAAAAAGTATTTATTTTCCAATAAAACGAACCTGAAATGTTTATAAAACAATATGTTAGGAAATCGTAAAGTTTCCAATTTTTTGCCGAATACTGGCTGTATGATGCAATATCATTTTAAACCTTATATAAACTCAAATTCCTATATTACAGTAACCATAGCTGCAATAAGAATTTCACTACTTTATCACCACAATATCGAAATATAAAATAATTTTCTACAGCAAGCTCTCTCCATGGTGACTACCAGTTCGGAGCTGACGAGTGGATAAAAACATACTCACATTTTATCCTTTTACATGAGGTATAATCAACACATTTAATAACTTGAAGTATAATTAAATGATTACTAACTGTATTTTTATTTATATTTCGATAAACATTATAATAAAATATTCAGTTGACTACTGGCTCAATGTTTATTCATAAAGTATGTATTTTTATTGCTACTATTTCTACACAATGTTACGTCAAAAACATCATACTTCATGGACAAATATTGGTACTGTTACGTTGCCAACTTGTTTAATGTCATTGTCACTAAACATTTTACTATTCGTTATTGCCATTTCGTAAAAAAACATCATTCTAATATGTTCTAATGAACGTATAATGATTTTTAGTCATTTGTATTTGTATTTTTTTTTTATTTCCCATAAACCTACATGGGCACTTAGAAGTTCTAATTTGGGTGCCACACTGCTATTTTATTAAATAATATTACATATTAATACAGTTTTCGTAATACCATATAGTTTTAGCTATTTCGATTTGCTTATTTGTATCAAAATGTTAATAAATAACAGTAAAAACAAACGTAACAAAACATCAATTTTATTCATGAATATTATAAAATTATAATGGATAGTTTTGTATTATTTAGTTACTGGCAACATTGCTATACCTGCTATCGGTCGTTGCATCATCGATTGAGGTAATTTTTCGCTAATAAAATACGTTTCTCGCTTGAAAATAATTGATCTACGGGTAAAACTTTCATATCATCATCTGTTAAAACTTGTGATAAACAGTGGATTTCGTTTTCAGGCAAAATGTCTGAGAAAAATATTATTCCTGTAGTCAAGGCTGAGGAGGCAGCCGAGGAGGAAGAATTGGTTGACCCTCAGACCCAACTGAGGGTACGTTTATCCTCATTCGTTACTTACATTATTATATAAGATATGCTTGACACTACTACATTTTGAATGATCATACCACAACATAACCTCCTTTTGTTGAAGAACCCTTCCAATCCTTTGAGGAATTTTCTGTTCCTAGGTAAAGTGTCGCCAAGTCAGATGGCGTTTTATTGCCGTAGGTAGATTTTGTAAAACTAAATTTAAAAAATAGGTTACTCATTACAGTCATGAATAAAACAGTTACAGTGGTATGAAAACAACCACATAGAACCACCATACAGTGGTCACTAGTGCGGTTGCTGTCCGAGAACCAGGGTCGAATTTCCAGGCCTGTCTGTTATTGGTTTACATAAATTATTGTTCCAGCAGCAAATGTTTTAAGGCTCAAGAGTAATACTTGGATATAGGCTCACCCTCTCTTTTCTACTTAACACCGTCATTACCAAGTTCAGCAACCTTCTTTATTTTCTCCTGGCTCAACTGGCATTTCAGCTCTCTACAGGGTTATTGGTGAAACACCGTCAACCTCTGAAGGGGTCATTGTACTCATCATTATGAACAACTTTTATTGAAAAATATATCAGCTGTTCCCTACATTTATGTTTGCAGAACTCTTCAAAACCAGCAGATTTTATTTTCCCAATTTCACATTTGGTCCCATAGTAAAAGTTGTTCACAATGATGAGTACAATGACCCCTTAAGAGGTTGATGGTGTTTTACCAATAACCCTGTCTATGCTTATATTAGCGAGAATTATCAAATAAATTAATCAATTAGGTTGTGCTCTACCATTTGTAAACCTGATTTATAAAATATGAGACTGAATTTTGATTCTTCCTGTTTACATATCTTTAAGCATTATTAGTAATCCCACCAACCCAACGCAACAGCTTGATACATACATTATCAAGACATGTTATTTTGATGTGGGTAAATTAAATCCATACTAAAACACAGGGTACCAGCCGTTCATCTGTTATTCTGCACCTGAGTCTGGATACATTTAGTTTGTTAATAAGGAAGAAATATGAAAATAGATGAAGTTTCAAACTTGTATTAGTGTGTAAAAATAACTTAATCTATGTTCTATTCTGTTTGTATTGACACCAATGTAACCTTATATAACAACTGTCTGATGCTATAGAATCATAGATATTTACATGCAATTTTTTTTTCCTTTTCTAGAGACAATGATCAGAACATGCTTACAAAAAATCTGAAGGTTTAATTTATTATATTTGTAACCTAGATTTCACCAAAGTTTATGTTGTTAGTTATTATCATTTTAGTTACCTATTAAAGCTGTGATCATAGCACCTATGTAATTATTCATTGCAAGAAGTTTTATTTCTCCAAGTATCTCATTATTTGTTAAATATAATGTAGTTGTATAAATTCATGGTCTATTTAAAACACAAGTACTAATATGGCATAATGTATTTCCAGGAGTCATGTGCACAGAAGCCTGATGCCCAAAGCCACTGGGCCCAGTATCAAGAGTGCAATGACCGTGTCAACTCCCGCACCCAAACTGCTGAGACCTGCGAGCAGGAACTCATTGACTACCTGCATGTCCTCGACCATTGCGTCACCAAGGATCTTTTCAAAAGGCTAAAGTAACTTAATTTTAATTTCCTACCCTTAGCTGCCGTACAAAATACCCACTTTTATGTTATGTAATACTTGTTTTCATAGAACTTGATGGTACAAAGGGTAGATGTAGTTTTAGCAAATTATTTATGTACCATGCGTGAAGATCGAAGAGTTGAAGTTTGTTGTTTATTTGTAAATAAATAATCGCCGTTAACATTCGTCTTTTATTTAGCAAATGCAATATAAACCTTAAAAAATCTAGTTATTAACTACAATCAAGAATAAAAAGCATTATTATGCATATAATATTTTTTATTACAGCAAATATAAAATTTTGAAAAGAAATAATAATTTCATAGAAATAAAAAAAATAATCTCAATAACAATTTAGCTCTGGAACATCACAAGCAAAATGGCACTCAATTAAAAAAGTGTTTTAATAACATTGTACAGAGTGTATTTCCCCATGCACAATAATCGGAATGTCAAAACAAATGCCAAATATATCATCAAAATAAATGTTACCTTTACAAAATGTAAACATTGTATAGTAATTAATAATATAAGTGTCTTATCCTAAGCAATAAAAGAATACATTTCACTTTCTATAAAATCCCTACAGCTAAAGTAATGAAAATTGACTTTAAAAGTACGAAATGCATTGTTGTTTTCATAAAATAATTAGTTTATAATGGTCACACAGAAGAAGTAGCAAAAAATACATTTATCCTGATGAGCATATTGACGAAACCAGCCGAACTTTTTCCATTTTAGACATACCCTTAAAATGGTGGTGCGATCGTTGTAAAACATGCAGACTCCTTACCCTACACACGGCAATAAACAGTACGATATTTTACTATATAATTTCGCGATCAAATGGCAGTTCCATATATCTTTGTTTTTAACCGTATGAACAAGTGTGATGGGATATCATCGGGTAATCCAAACTTACAGCAAAATATACAGGACAGCGGCGCCGTGTGACCAGCCGATAAACTATTCTAATAATTTTTACTTAAGAATGCCTCAGTGAGATATTTAATGTGTGAACATCATAAACATTATAAAATTTGAACCATAATATCTAACAATACAAAATAACCAATTTATATATTATTAAAGCTAGAATTGTCGGAAACAAAAGCACAGAAAATTGGCATAATTTTGTGAAATAAAACTGAATATAATATCAAAGGGTGTCGTAATCAATTGGAGGCACTATTTTAAGCAAATTTGTGTTTCTTATTTTAATATCTAATGGACGCGCTCTTGGCTTGTATAGATTACATTCTAGGCATTAAATAGTAGAGTATACTTCGGATCGAATCATTAACTGTGACCTTAGAAGCTTAACTCACATTGTATCTCATAACAATGTTGTAGTAGAATAACATATTGCTATCTAACCCTTAAGCCCTCGTACACACGGGCGCTTTCTATCGCGCACTCGATTTTCAACGTACTTCTTAGCGCCGAGAGTTGAAAATCCAACAACGTGCTTTTTTATGAAGCGTCGGTGTACTCTCTGTTGGGTTCTCAATGCTCGGCTCAACACGAGAGTTTAAAAACCCAGGGTTTGATAAGAAAAATCGTACATGCGTACCTGGGCTAACAGACAAAGAGTCAGTTCAAGTCGGTGCCTAAGTTAAAATGTAATTTATTGAGAAAGAAAATGCCTACGCTTTATGTATAAGTACATACTAAAATGTACAATTACGAGAACTTATTATGAGACCGGTAGGGATGATCTAGCCTCATTAGCAAAATAAAGAGCTATTGCTTGTTCTAGACACTGCGACGTGATGTATTTATTTACGCAGTACAAAACTAGAAAATCTCAAGATTAGTCGGACGACTAACTGAACTTGAGAATCGCGTACAACCGCGGATTGTGTCTTTTTAGAGCCTGACACACTTGTAACAGCACACCCGACGCGGCTGCACGCGTTTTCATTGGCTACATTTGATTACGTGATGAGACGTGGCCAATGAACACGGGTAGATTGAAGTCGCGTCGGGTATTTATGCATTGCGTCCGTAGGGGAGAGATACGAATCGGTTCAGTGCACAAACACGTTTCCAATTCTTCAGTCCCTCGTTCGAGTGGTGTACTCCGTCCGTACCGAACAGGACACAGTGCGCACTGTGCCACTAACTCGCGCCGACCTGCAGGACGTTGAAGCAGATCTCACACACGCGCTGCGGCTTGTTCATGCCGAACTTGAGGATCGGCACGTCTTGACTCGAGCATTTGTTGCACAGCATGCGGCCGCAGTGGCGACTGTGGAAAATACTAATAATTTAAACTCTACATAAGAAAAGTACTTGCTAAATGTTTATGATCAAATCAAACAATCATCTAAACACATACAGTAGTCGAATTAAAAGGTTGAGCATGTTTAAGGCATGGCAGACTGTACATGCAGGGTTACGGCCCTTTATGACGTACGGTGGTGAAACGTGGACACGCTGGTCCACAAATTCAAAGTCGCTCAGCGGGCTATGCTCGGGAGTTTCTTTAAAGGAAAAAGTCAGAAATGAAATTGTCCGGAAAAGAACCGGAGTTACCGACATAGCTTGCTGACCAAACAAGCTGAAGTGACAGTGGGCTGGCCATTTTTGTCGAAGGAGCGCTGGCCGATGGAGCAGGGAGTGGAGACCGCGTATCGGCAAGCGTGGCGTGGGACGCCCCCCAGCTAGATGGGCCGACGACCTCGATGGGCTGAGTTGATGGATTGTCATGCAGGGTAGGTAGGGTGTATAGATGTTTTGAGACAAAATGTTTACTTTGTTTTGGTAAAATAAATACAATGTTATGGAACAATGGTTGTAAACATTAAAATGGTTCCTTGTCCGTGCATAGACGTCACAGAGATAATCATCCACCGTTATGACTGTCATCTAGTTGAAACCTCAGAACAATAACTAAAGCATAGAAGGACGCTAAATTTAACTAATATAGTCGTCACTGTTTTCTTACACACTCATAACAGCATTAGAAAGAGACAGATGTAGGTTGCTCAAAATGCAAATCGTCACAAAGCAAACGTCAATTTGGCTACCTTGGCTACCTTTATGATACTAAGTTTAAAAGCTACTTAACGTCCCAGGTTTTTGTCTATGACTTTGTTCATCGCATTTTTTCGTATAATGCATATGGGCGCATGGGAGTTGAAGTGCTTCGTTGATTTTACGTGTTTTTGTAAAAATAGTACAAAATTAATAGTGTTTTAGTGTAAATCGCAAAGCTTAAAGATTAAATAATGTCCTGCATTATAGTGGGATGTAAATCACATTCATCCCGCAAAGAAAACGGTAGTGTTTTGAAATCAATATTTTATGCAATTAAATAATTCGATTCTAGGGAAAATATAAATTTTAAATCGGCATATAAATATTTTGCAATAGTGCTTGCAAAAATAAACTATCGATAGAATATCGATAGAACTAGCGTCATCTAAATTATTACATTATTTTTCTTTACACGTAGTTTTGGGAAGGATTAAATATTTAAGAGTGAAATAAATACCTAAATACCTACGGTCTTGCCAGCAAATCGTACGTATGAGTAATGAAATGACAGTGGTCAAAAATCCGTGTGGCTCATGGTATAATAATTTAAACTCACGTGTGGCTATGATTTTTTTGTCATTTTCAGATTTCCCTCCGATATTGATATGAGGCAAAAATAAACTTCGTATTTGTTCCAAACATTTCAGCGATGACTGCTTTATTAAAATATTGCTACCAACGTCAATGTTTGATGATTTACTCGAACATTCATTCGATAATGATGTATTTGATGATCGTAGAAATTTGTTGATTAAATTGATAAGCAAAGAATATTTAACAATTAGAATTCATTATATCGCAAAATAATTATCTTCTCCTGTAGAAAAAGTAAGGACATTTCTAACAAAAACTATAATTTTTAAAGGACAGTGATTTAAATTTTTTGTTACTTGCTCCGTGGCCAATCGCTCTTTAAAAATTATTTAAGCGTTTTCTTGGTAATTTCAATTTGTTAATAATTTATCCTGTGTTAATAAATAAATAAGTTGATCAGACAAAAGTGAGTTCTTTATTTCACCTTAGCATATTTTAGATTTAAGAGCGTTTATACCTTATGAGTGGCAACGTCGCAATTTAGTGTCATATTTCGTGGTTTTCAATTTTTATCATTTAATCGGAGCTATATTTAAAAAATCTGTTTAATTAACTTTTTAGAATTACGTGAAAGTGTTTAAAAAGTAAGTAACCGTAATGCTTACAGTTATTTTACAATGAAAATAACGCCCTGCAAGTTTCCAATGTATTATTTGCATATAAATAGAACTGTAAACGCAACGATTTCTTACCTTACTTTACTACTACCGTCCGTACTTACACAGTTTTATAAGGTATAAACGCTCTTAATGCCAAGGAGCGATACCATAAACTAAGAAGTCGATATCGGTACCTATTTATTTTATGCATAGTCACATCACTAGCTAATACTCTTTTGTCTACGACAGCGTACACTTCAAATGTCCTAAAGCGCCTTCTATGCTTTAGTTATTGTTCTGAAGTTGAAACAAAGACGTGTACTTGTGTAGTTTGACGGCACGGTTGGCGCAGTGGTTAAGCGATTGACTGCTGCGCTGCGTGTCGTCGCGGGTTCGATTCCCGCACGGAACAAATATTTGTATGACCTGCAAGTAGTTGTTCCGGATCTGGCTGTTTGTGTATGTGAGTTTAAATGTTTCAAACGCACCCACGATACAGGAGAAATTCCTAGTGTGGGGCAATTTTTTTTTTTAATCAATAAATAAATTTATAAAGTTGTGTAGTCATACCAGTGGTGTTTCCTCATGGTAAGCGTAAACTTGGTGCCGCACTCCTGGCACAGGTCGGACTCCGCCCACGGCGCCTCCGCAGGCAGGACGTCCAGCAGACGATGCAGTAATTGTTTCGTTGCAACCTGTACAAAAACATTTGTGTCAAAATATTTCATTTTCGGAAAGAGAATTCACAAACTAATAACAATGATTGATTGCCCTTTCTTTAAATGACTTAATGGCGCGTTTCAGCGTAAAAAATAAACTAACAGAATTAGTGTAATTAACTGGCAGATAATAAAAACCGAAACTTATACAGGGGTGATAGAAGTGGTCCTTAGACTGGGCTTGTTTCACCATATCCGAATAGCCACTACTCACCAAATTAATTAAAAATAGAACGGAGTTTATACAGAGTTAATACGATAGAGGGGCTCTTTCCTTTAAACTGCCTATACTAGGTACCATTTTGAAGCTCTGTACCAAGAATCAATTAAATAGGAGCAGTAGTTTAGTCGAAAATGTTTTTTTTTTTAAGTTTTTGCCCCGTTTGGACACGATGTATCTTTCCTAACAGCTGATTATGTCTGACGCAAGTCACAAGTACAACCAAATATTTTCGCTACAAAAATGGCAATGCAAACAAGGAAGCAATAAATACACACACACTTGCACTTTCATTACAAAGGGTGGTTGCGTTTTACTCTTATTTGTAAACTAATTAGGTTGTTTGAAAAAAAAAACTCATTTTTAGTGCTTTTTATTTTTATACCGTATCGAATTACATAATACTAAACGCGTATAGTATACGTAGTGTAATTTAATGCCCCTCTGTCATATCAACTCTGTATGTATTTATCTGACCAGCGCTGTAATTGCGTAACAATCTAACAGTAGGAACGTCTTTCATTTTGACAGTTCAACAACATTCATTGCGTTATTTGCGTTGTTGAGCAGACAATTTTTTCCAACATATGAAGCAATGGATTAGCACTATCCTTCAAAATGATTCAGATTGTGACTGAAGTGAGTGAGTGACTGAGCTACGAAATTTGGGTGGATTAATTTAACGGAATTGTAAAACAGGCCCTTGCACGAGTTACTTACTGAATAATAATAATACTAGCCTATTAATGTCCCACTGCAGAGCAAAGTCCTCTTCTTATAAAGAGAAGGCATGTTACTTACTTGATAATTAAATATAGATATTCCATCCTTGTTCTCTTGAGCGAGGCACGCGCCAGCCTTCACTAGTACCCGGCACATCGCGCCCTGACCGTTCATGTAGGCTAGTAGGAGCGGAGTGTTGCCCTACGAAAAAATACGAGGTAAAATTGAAAAAATCTCTTGGTAAACAAACATTGCAGAACATGTTTTTGTGTGCACAAAATACGAGTTAGTGTAAAGTTAAGAAATGGAGAAAGTGTTAATATTATAATATCACTCGCTTAAGAAAGTGGAACAGACTTGAGTAAAGTACAAATCGACACTATTCTAAGATATAAAATATTGATCACGTAAACATTTAAGTTGGATAAATTGATTATCACTCTTAAAGGCTAGATTGTAATTAACTGTTAAGAAACTGGTTCTTATTAATAAAGGATTTAAAACAATTGTGTTGCTGGCAACATTGCCTGCAGGTGTGTGTAAGATGTTTCCAATGGAAACATTTAAGGGTGAAGCGTCAAACTGCCCGCGAAATTAAAATTTTCTTACGTTTTTTGCAATTTGCAGGTCAGTGTCAGCCAGGTTGTATGTTGATAACAATATGATTCGCGACCGTAACAAATATGGCTTTACAGAACTATAATCATTAGAATCCGCAACACAACCCCTTTAGTTCATTATACACGGTCAATTTTAGGTCGTTCTGGAACCGAAAGCCATATACTCGCTCATCGAACTCAAAACGATTGGGACTATTATTTTCAATAAGTTACAATAAAACAAAATCACGAAAAATCTAATTTATTGTTTTTTTTGTGTAATAGTGAGAACTCGTAGTAACGCTTCCTTGCGATCAATGCATATGTGTGTAAAACGTATCGACGAACTGCAACACTTGCGAACGGTACCCGTTGTAAAATTCATTCATCGATCAGACAGCATGATCCGTAAGCCACGCCCCCGGCCCCTTACAGACTAGCCGACCGCCCCCCCGCCATTCCTAATTTCTTATTCCTTTCTAGTATTGTCTCGCGTTTCGTTGTATTAGGTCACGCACGCGTTACCTAATTACGCGCCAAATATTTGAGTTTTGGGCTATGGTGGATTTTTATGCGACATGGCGAACCATAACTTAGAAGAGGCCAGACGTTTGTATGCTCAGCCGGAACACCTGAACTCACTGCGCGCACGTGAAATCACTGACCCTCAAGTTCCCTTCACCTCCACCATCCTGGCTGTAACCCAGCGCCTCCTCGATCATGGACAGTTTCGAGCGCCCACACACGCGCAGGGCCGCGGTAGACTAACACCACTGGATTTTTATGTGTGGTTCGAGATAAAAAAGACTAGTTTCTTCTGATTAGCGTACTACTCGAGATGACTTAAGAAGTGCGACAGTGGACGTTTTTAATATTGTGAAAAGTGAAGTGAATAAAAGATTACCTACAAGTAAGTAAGTACTTACCTACTTAGATACGAAACATGTACTTACTTATTACTGACGCGACGGTCCTAAGCCCGTAGAAATTATGAAGGAAAAATTAGAGTTATTTAACTGATAGGTATGTAGATAAACGCAATTTAAATCAAACAATGGTTATGAATGCGGAATCAAACGATTTATTATTGTCGCGGGTATTTAGGTATCTACAGCAACAAAGTGCAAGTAGGTACTGATGACCGCGACTGGTGACTGAACACCACAGTGAAAAGTGGACATCTTGTTCACTGCGTGTACCTACCTACATCAAAACAATCTTTTTTGACCGTGGGAGGACCAGGAGGTTCCTCAATAATATCCTTGCTAGCAAATTTCTAGTATTAAATACTAGAAATTTAAAAAATAAAAAGTTTTTTTTTCGGTAGGTCTACTGAAAAAAGAAAATTTATTACATTAAAATTCCTGCTTGCCATTTGGCCGTACCGCCACTATTTAAGCGAATTTAAACTTATTTATACTCTAAACATATGGCTGTAGTACTATGTCTATTTTATCTATGCGTAGGTACCTAGTTCACAGAGGTCGCCGATCGCCGTACCTTTGCCTACGCGCCGACTTCTTTAAACATATATAAAAACACATACGCAATAGATAAATAGGTACACAAATAAAAATACGAAAAGCGAATTCAGACTTTATTTCTTAACCGTAAACGGTAACAAATAGAAATTTCACCAAACTAGGTACAAGGTTATGTAGGTACGCAGTTTACTAAAATTATTCTGAGAAGCCACAGAATTGATACACAACCGAATTCAGCGGTTAACTTTATAAAAATAAGGTCTTAATTCGGTCCAATAATTTCATAGAAAAGGGCACCACCAACTTATAATGAACTCTATTTGACAGATGAAACGATTCATTTTTCTGTTTGAATTGCCTGCCTTTGTAGAAGCCGCTGCACCGCAAGCAAACATTGTAAAAATTGGTTTAGGCAGTATTATTTTTATTCATCATAATTTTATTATGGTAGGTAGCTGTATGCTTATTACGTACCTATTAGCTCGATTGGTGGACACTCGATCCAAGGCCTTAAATAAAACTCACAAGCGTACTCGTCATGTTTAGTTGAGGTAATAGACCGTACGATTACTAGTGATTTCGTGATGCGAGAGTAGCGAATGAAATTTCAATTAATTTCTCTCGTTTACGAGGAGATGTGATAGTGGTAAACACCGTGCAGTGCGTCCAATTAGGTTCCAATACAAACGAGAGATAACGGAGGTAAATGAACTTACACCAACCTAAATCGTACCTACCTGAAATAAAATACCTACTTGCAGCAGGTTATTCGTCCAACGTCCGTTGCACAGCTGTTCCGCGCTACGTCATCACCGAGTGGATCGCGTACAATGTTGCGTTTATGAATGAAATAGTGGAAGAGCTACTAAGATTTAACTCGAATGACAGAATAAAAGTGATAAATTTCTAACTTCTATATTAGATGTCTTAAAAAAATTATAACAATGTCAATAG
Organism: Brachylomia viminalis; assembly: GCA_937001585.2. Taxonomy (NCBI): domain Eukaryota; kingdom Metazoa; phylum Arthropoda; class Insecta; order Lepidoptera; family Noctuidae; genus Brachylomia; species Brachylomia viminalis. The sequence continues at coordinate 10,645,643 of OW443314.2, forward strand.
TTACTATTAATCGTCTGGAGTTACTGTGTTTCGGCTCCAGAACGATGTAAAATTATTCGTGTATATAATCCTATTGATTTATACTTTGCTTGTCGGTCTTCTACAGATTGTACATCATTCCACCGCCCCTTTCTTCCATCGGTCATCTAGACGCACTGCAAGTTACCGTCCTTACCTAGTTGCTATTCCACCAACTCGCATTAAACGTTTCCAAATGTCTTTTGTAATACGCACAGCAAAAGAGTGGAACTCTCTACCTGCGTCTGTGTTTCCGAACGCATACAACCCTAACCTCTTCAAAGTGAGAGTGAACAGGCTTCTTCTGGGTAAGCTTACTCCACCGTCGACTCTGTGGCTGTCACCACTGACCTAGACTAGAGTCAAGAGCAAACCCATCTCAAATAAAAAAAAAAAATAAAAAAAATTGTGCTTCAATAGGGTTGTATGAACTTAAGAGGGTTGTTTTGACGATTTTAATGATTATAATTCTGTAAATACATACTCGTTACGGTAGCGAATTATATTTTGTTCAGTATACAACTTGACACTGACGTGCAAATTGCAAAAAAAACCTAAGAAAATTTGAATTTCGCGGGCAACCCGGCGCTACCCCCTTAACTCACATGATTTTGTTTACCATGAATACAGAGCTTAGAGATAACGTACCAGTAAGTCAGTCCTATTGATGGGGTAGTCAGGCATAAACTCTAGGAACACTTCGCAAATGGTCGCCGAGTTGTCCTTTTTGCACCAGCATAGCTCGTGCAGTGGGTTTCTACCTGATGAAGTAAAATCATTTGTATCATCTAATCGCTATCAATTCCAGAATTCTCAACCGGTCTAAAATTAATTTTGGTCGTAGGGAACGAGACAGGCGAATCAGTTTCCAAAAAAATATTTCATATATGAAAGCACGTACTCATATCCCTGTAACCTAAATTACATGAATACGTAAGTCTGTTGTTTGTAAATATGTCGCATCGAATTTTAGAAAATGTTCGGTTCTGACGGACCTTCTCAGTGTGACAGGTTCTTTCTAAAGTTTGATGTGTCATATTATTAGCCCCCGGGTACTGTAGGTTACCTTTGAGATTGGATTATCAATCAGAAGTTGTTATAGCACAATGACGTCCAAGCTGCAGTAGGATCCACATATACAGTGAAACCAGAAAAGGTATGCGCTCCGGTAATCGTGTTTCCGAATTAGCACCAACATCGCGCTATAGAGTAACACCCCCCTCCCACCCCTCTCCTTAACAAAGGCATAGATTGTAAGTTCTGTACGGCCGCGATTTGTAGTAGTGCGCTTATGATTGCGCGTTTATCTCTGAAGATAGACGATGATTCCCGAAGCGCATACTTTTTTGAGATATCTGTACTTTTGTGCAAGTTGCTGGCAGGTGTATTCCTTTATGCGTTGTGTTCAGTCTGTCAGTAGCGGTCACCTTTCAGGTTGGTAGCGGCGGCGTCTATGTCAGTGTCGGCCAGCAGCGCGCGCACGGCGGGCGCGTGGCCCTCGCGCGCGGCCACGTGCAGCGCGTTGTGTTCAGTCTGTCAGTAGCGGTCACCTTTCAGGTTGGTAGCGGCGGCGTCTATGTCAGTGTCGGCCAGCAGCGCGCGCGCGGCGGGCGCGTGGCCCTCGCGCGCGGCCACGTGCAGCGCGTTGTGTTCAGTCTGTCAGTAGCGGTCACCTTTCAGGTTGGTAGCGGCGGCGTCTATGTCAGTGTCGGCCAGCAGCGCGCGCGCGGCGGGCGCGTGGCCCTCGCGCGCGGCCACGTGCAGCGCGTTGTGTTCAGTCTGTCAGTAGCGGTCACCTTTCAGGTTGGTAGCGGCGGCGTCTATGTCAGTGTCGGCCAGCAGCGCGCGCGCGGCGGGCGCGTGGCCCTCGCGCGCGGCCACGTGCAGCGCGTTGTGTTCAGTCTGTCAGTAGCGGTCACCTTTCAGGTTGGTAGCGGCGGCGTCTATGTCAGTGTCGGCCAGCAGCGCGCGCGCGGCGGGCGCGTGGCCCTCGCGCGCGGCCACGTGCAGCGCGTTGTGTTCAGTCTGTCAGTAGCGGTCACCTTTCAGGTTGGTAGCGGCGGCGTCTATGTCAGTGTCGGCCAGCAGCGCGCGCGCGGCGGGCGCGTGGCCCTCGCGCGCGGCCACGTGCAGCGCGTTGTGTTCAGTCTGTCAGTAGCGGTCACCTTTCAGGTTGGTAGCGGCGGCGTCTATGTCAGTGTCGGCCAGCAGCGCGCGCGCGGCGGGCGCGTGGCCCTCGCGCGCGGCCACGTGCAGCGCGTTGTGTTCAGTCTGTCAGTAGCGGTCACCTTTCAGGTTGGTAGCGGCGGCGTCTACGTCAGTGTCGGCCAGCAGCGCGCGCGCGGCGGGCGCGTGGCCCTCGCGCGCGGCCACGTGCAGCGCGTTGTGTTCAGTCTGTCAGTAGCGGTCACCTTTCAGGTTGGTAGCGGCGGCGTCTATGTCAGTGTCGGCCAGCAGCGCGCGCGCGGCGGGCGCGTGGCCCTCGCGCGCGGCCACGTGCAGCGCGTTGTGTTCAGTCTGTCAGTAGCGGTCACCTTTCAGGTTGGTAGCGGCGGCGTCTATGTCAGTGTCGGCCAGCAGCGCGCGCGCGGCGGGCGCGTGGCCCTCAGGCGCGGCCACGTGCAGCGCGTTGTGTTCAGTCTGTCAGTAGCGGTCACCTTTCAGGTTGGTAGCGGCGGCGTCTATGTCAGTGTCGGCCAGCAGCGCGCGCGCGGCGGGCGCGTGGCCCTCGCGCGCGGCCACGTGCAGCGCGTTGTGTTCAGTCTGTCAGTAGCGGTCACCTTTCAGGTTGGTAGCGGCGGCGTCTATGTCAGTGTCGGCCAGCAGCGCGCGCGCGGCGGGCGCGTGGCCCTCGCGCGCGGCCACGTGCAGCGCGTTGTGTTCAGTCTGTCAGTAGCGGTCACCTTTCAGGTTGGTAGCGGCGGCGTCTATGTCAGTGTCGGCCAGCAGCGCGCGCGCGGCGGGCGCGTGGCCCTCGCGCGCGGCCACGTGCAGCGCGTTGTGTTCAGTCTGTCAGTAGCGGTCACCTTTCAGGTTGGTAGCGGCGGCGTCTATGTCAGTGTCGGCCAGCAGCGCGCGCGCGGCGGGCGCGTGGCCCTCGCGCGCGGCCACGTGCAGCGCGTTGTGTTCAGTCTGTCAGTAGCGGTCACCTTTCAGGTTGGTAGCGGCGGCGTCTATGTCAGTGTCGGCCAGCAGCGCGCGCGCGGCGGGCGCGTGGCCCTCGCGCGCGGCCACGTGCAGCGCGTTGTGTTCAGTCTGTCAGTAGCGGTCACCTTTCAGGTTGGTAGCGGCGGCGTCTATGTCAGTGTCGGCCAGCAGCGCGCGCGCGGCGGGCGCGTGGCCCTCGCGCGCGGCCACGTGCAGCGCGTTGTGTTCAGTCTGTCAGTAGCGGTCACCTTTCAGGTTGGTAGCGGCGGCGTCTATGTCAGTGTCGGCCAGCAGCGCGCGCGCGGCGGGCGCGTGGCCCTCGCGCGCGGCCACGTGCAGCGCGTTGTGTTCAGTCTGTCAGTAGCGGTCACCTTTCAGGTTGGTAGCGGCGGCGTCTATGTCAGTGTCGGCCAGCAGCGCGCGCGCGGCGGGCGCGTGGCCCTCGCGCGCGGCCACGTGCAGCGCGTTGTCTCCGGCCGCGTCCACGGCGCCGTACTCCGCGCCGCCCGACACCAGCGCCGACACGATGGGCTCGTGGCCCGCGCCCGCCGCTACGTGCAGGGCTGTGCGTCTGAGGACAACAAATAAATGTTTCGACGTTGAGCACAAAGATAAAAGAACACACGACGTCCAAAAAATCCGTCTTACAATAAATGTATGGGAAAAGTTTTTGCGATTTGTTGCTTTTTTAGTACTGTAACCTCGGCTTGTCTAAAATAATATTTTAATCTTTATACGAAACCGCACGGATTGGCATCCTAAAAAATAAATTTGAGTGTTGATATTTTTCTAGCTGACTGTACTATTTTTCCAAAATCTGTAAATACAATTAGCAATTTTACTCCAAAACTTAAGAACAGTCTCCTCAGAACGTTTTCCTGTAGGTACAACAGTTAAGGTGTCTGAGAACCTACTCTACAATCACAACATCCGTAGTTCCGGCCGACGTTACGGGCGTTTCCTACTCCATATCACCTACGGACATTAGATTAGTTTGGGACCCAAACTAAGAATGAATGACAACACGATTTGACAGTTGACCTTACTCCCGATGTGTTTGCCCGTCCAAAAAAGATTATAATCTATAAAGGATTTCTTTTTAATCGACTAACCGGCCGGTAGCAGCCACGCCTGCTTTGTATTTGATTTTCCCGTGGGAATAAAAGTTTTTCCCGCACTAAAAAGCGTAAGTATATGTAAGGTACAATGTGGGGGTTACTGAAGCGCAAATGGAGTTGATCGTCGTCATTTTTGTTATTTGAAACGCTGTATAAGTACAAATAAATAAATGTGATTTTATTTACAGCAAACATTATTTTTTTCATTTAAATACCTTCGAGCATTAGTTATCCTGACACAATATCTACCTACGTACCTACTTACCATGAAAAACAATACCTACCTACTAAAAAGAGTAAATGATAAATGATTTTATTTCTGTAAGTAGGTTTGTTACAAACACTTTTACACGTCAATCATATTTTAAAAACTAGATGAGGTCGGCGTTTCATAACTGACTACTCTGAGAAGAAAGGCCGAAACGAACTCAGAGGTCACAGTCTCTTTTAAAGTCCAGACATAATCTTGGTCAGATCATGTGAAGACCATGTAGATTGGTGTCTGAAACGGTCTTTTGAGGAAAAACCATACAGATTGAGCGGACCTGTCCAGTCAGTGCACGCATTTGTCAGTAATCTTGCCGCTCAACTGAGAACTTAGGGAGCACAACGATTCGACGAACAATACCAAAGAAAGGACATTTGGGTAGGCCGCATAAATTACTCAAGCTGCCAGATCGTGAAACTAACTAAGAAATAAAATAAAAAAAGTAATAATCCACATAATCTTCACATTCACAATAATTTAAATAATACCTATAATACTTTACAAAGTAAATACTCATGTCATTGTATGTATAAAATTCATCAATGTCAATGTTTATATAAATATTCGAACATAATCTTAGTAAGTAGGTAGGTATCTGCACGTAAATAATCAATAACATTAAAAAATTACCCCCCCCCCCTTCCTCACTTCTACACTTATGTCTTCTATTGATTTAAATACCTACAGTTGTTCGTATTAGTATCACGAATACACGGATTTTCGTCAATAAAAAAAAAAATTATAACTTTATTTTACAACTAGAAACATAAGTATTAGTCATACACTAAACATGATTGTACAAGTGGTGGACAAAATCTGGTTGGACAGCGAGCTCCTGGACTAAGTGAAAAGATACATGTATATCAGGAGCCAAAAAAATAAATAAAAGAAAACACCTTCAAATATACTTAGTCCTAAATAAAACCTACAATATTCGAAACGAGGGTGGGAAATCATCAAATAACCATGTCATGCTCTTACTGACTGAAACCCACCCGTGTTCCTTCAGTTGCCTGTGCCAGGGGCCACGGTGACCCTTTCGGACTTTCCCGTAACCCTGGCAGGCATAGGCCCTAGCGGACCACGTCATTTGGTGCTGACATCTCTTTGAGGCGCGCGTGGAACACAACGCGCCATCGACCCGGGCCTGGTCCTTATCGGACGGCGAGCTATTCTGAAACCCCCTGCCTTACTGCCTACTGTCTGTAACCCTACTGCAGTGTTTGTATGGGAAAATTTTAATTATCAATATCTTTGAAACTGCGCAAAGTATCTCCGTCACAAATTCAGGTTATCATTATCGTACCCGTCACAAAATTTTGAACATATTTCGAAGGCCGTAGATCATCAGGCAGCGGAGATACATGTGTCCAGCTAGCTTGAACTCAGGCTGGCTGGACATTAAGTTTTTATTGATTTCTCGTAAAGCTTTACATGTGACGCCATAAATCAAAGGTTATTATTGTCATACATTGCGTCACTAAATGTTAGTAAAGGAACCATATTCGAAAACACTCCCGTTATTGAGATTCGGAAGTGCCAGCAAGAAGTTTTATACGTAAATTCAAGCTGGCTGGACACAGATTTTTACATTTTTCTACTAAACCGCTGTACGTATCACAAAACTTTTAGCTCGATGCCTGTCACAAAGGATCATGGCAGAATTTGTACAAAAAAATTAAGATATTTAGAGAAGTTGAAATTCTGGCTCTTGTACTCTTGGGTACCTGAAGAGTATCTTCAGGAATTCACAATATTTTTAAAACCCCGCAATAAAAATATAATGTTAAAAGTAAATAGTTTAACTAGGAGCTCATTATTTTAGAACGAAACAGCCGTTGTCAGTGTAAGACCGCCAGACCGCTTTTATTTTAATCTGTGGGACAGACTATCTTTGATCCTTGCTCCATAAAACTAATATTTAAAAATAAAAATTGTTCCTTGCTACTAGTTTAGTAATCTGTGCTTTTGCTTTGATCGTCGACTGTCATCGACTGTCTTGCGTGTATTCTTGCTTCGTTGTTATTTTCGCTTTCTTTAACGGTTTTTAGCTACTTTCTTGGACGTTTGATTTCTGCTTTACCCTGAAAACTCGGCTTCTACCACGGACTTTTGAATTTCACGCTTATCTTTGACTTTGTGCTTATATTCTCGACACTGGATTTTGATTTACACAATGAGGTGTATCAACTGTGACCTCGATCTTCACCATTCCCGGCGTATACTCGTTTTAGAAGAGTTAGACACAAGAACAATCTCAATGATAGCAGAATAGATTTCTCCTGTCATAGTAAGTACCTATTTTCATTTATTCACATAGTTCCCCACGTGTTAGGTAGGTATATGTCGCGATGGCTCGCCCCCTATTACATGGGACTTAAACATAACTGCCGAAATGTGGGTGTACTGTAGGTACACCTCTGCCCAACCCTTCGGGGAAACAAGGCATTTTATGTTATATATTGTTATAATTGTTGTAATGTTGCAGGTAACTGAGATGGACTGCATTTATGTGTTCAGTGCTGGGAAGCAGCTATGAGGGCTATCAATGAATCATTGAATACTATGGAAACTGCTACTAACAGTCATCCATCTGAAGCTGGCTCTAGCAGCGTAAGCCAGCCTCAAAGAGTTATTGGACACTCAAGAGTCTGCATTACATGTGGGCGCTCTGTTTTAAGGATTCCAAGTGAACTTGTAGTGCGTACAAACCCAACTGCAAGGCAACAACAAATACAACTATTGATCTCAAACAATATTGCACCTCATCAGGTTAGTTCTTTACATAATTATAAATAGTAGTAGTGTTGATTCTGTACTTTATGCTTACCACCATGCAAAAGGTGTGAATTTAAGCATGGTATGAGATTATACTGATCTAAGTACATATTTATAGTTATTAGTAAACTATAGTGGCAAACTATACTTTAAAGGATGTTGGTCTTTAGTTTTGAATTATTTCTAGGTGAATCCATTGGATCGCTTGTGCCACAACTGCTACAGAGCAGCTAGATGTACTGTTGCCCGGATGCCGCATCAGACCCCAATCCTGAGCAGAGCAGAGCCAGAGCAGCAACCGCAAGAAGATACAGTTGTAGTACCTGGGGCCGTACTATGAGCTGTTAACGCCATCATGATTCCATTGAGAAAAAGAGATAGTGCTATCGGTCATGTATAGCTCCGTCTCTCTTCCACGCTGGAACAATGATGGAATTAACACGTCATAGTACGGCCCCCTGCACTGCACTTAATTTCTGATCAGGAGTTGTCATCACAGCCCAGCTCTCCACCATCGTCAGGTTCAGAATGGATACCTGCCAATGTACCAAATGTACCTCAAGAAAATACGCCTACCATTCTATTACCTAATTACAAAAGGGCAACCGGAAGCCCATATAACTGTGCACTACCACAATGCAACAACATAGATACTCACACTATATCAGAGTCATTGAGTATTAGGTTGCTACAAGATATTTCCAACCCATATTAGGATTTGTAGTACTCATCTTATAACCAATGAGTGGGATGCACTGTATAATTCCAGTACTTCATATTTCAACTCGCAGCAAATTGAGCACATATTTTCTTATATAAATCACAATCAGACTTACAACTTTGAAGAAATTCTTAACATAGATGACAATTTGTTGCAATATTGGGTCGGGTTGACAAGACAAAACTTTAAGTTTGTTGGACCTGGTTCCAAGGCTTTCTGAAGAAAATATGAAGACTGGTTTATCGGCCCTTTTAATTAAATATAGAAGTGGTGAATCTGATGAAAGAATAGCAAGCCTCATGAATGTTCCGAGGCGTACACTTGAGGGCTACATGAATAAGGTCAGGAAAATCATGACAGAGGAGTTTGTTCCTAGACATTTAGGTATATCCCATATTACCAGACAACAGATGCTATCACACAATGTATTAATTCCTAATGGCATTTATGGCCATAACGTTAAACCCATTTTTATTTGGGATGGCACCTATAATTTTACTTACAAAAGTAGCAATTACAGCTTTCAAAAAGACTCTTATTCTTTACATAAGTATAGGAACCTATGATGGTAGTTTTATGTGATGGATATATTTTGGATTGCCTGGGTCCATACAAAGCTACAACCTCAGATGCTGAGATTATGTTGTCCCTTTTTAATGATGAAAATGATGCAGTAAGAGCATATTTCAGAGAAAATTACGTTTTCATTTTGGATAGAGGTTTTAGGGATTCAATAATGTTATTAGAACAGTGTGGTTATGAGCCCCATATGCCACACTCCTTAATGCAAGGAAACAATCAATTAACCACACAACAAGCTAACCAAAGCCGTTGCGTCACTATTTTTCGCTGGGTGGTAGAGGCAGTGAATGGTCACATGAAAAGAGACTATAAATTATTTAGGCATGAATTTAATAATAAAGCTCTGCTACATCTCGTGCAGGATTTCAAGATAGCAGTGGCTTTGTACAATAAGTTTGCTGTGCGGTTGAAAGATCGTAGTGATGCTCAAAATATTTTAAATGTTATAAATGAACGATTTCAATTGCATACTAACTTGTCAGATGTGGTGGTCTCATTGAACCTTAATAGGCGCTCATCTGACTTTATAAGTATCACAGCTGATCGGGATAATATATTATTCTCCCCCCGATTGGCCTATGATGATTTAATATGATGATGTTTGGTATTTGGGATGGGCAAGGTATCAGGATAACATTTTATTACCAGCTCAGCATTTAAATCATGTTTTTGTAGAAGAGGAATAAAGACATTAATCAAGATGTTGTTTTTTATTTTATAAGACGTAACCTGATGTTATTTACATAGATAATTTTTCATATGAACTTATTACACTTTCAACAGATTAATGCCCATCAATATTTACACAAGCTTGATATTAATTTGACGTCTTCTTACGGTAGACATAATATATACAATATCAATAAATGCACCCTCAATGTAGACGGTTGGTGTCGTACTGCTGCTGCGGCTGGCTTCTTTCGTCCTTATCGCAGTTTATAAGTTAGTAGTGTGCCTAATTTGTCTGTCTTGACTCTTGGATGCCCCGTAGCCTTCATCACAGTAGTCACACCCTTTCTACTGATATAATGATACTTTTTCAACTCATAACGCCACTGTAAACGTTACCTATATTCTGTAAACAAACTATTCTCTGCTGTTCCGTAAACAAACTATTCACAACATGACTCATCTGAAGTTGTCTGTCAGTTTGACAGATCCGTCATTGTCACGTCGTTTTTTTTTATTAATACAGCAAAATGGGCAACGATGTTGAAACGAAAAACTGATATTTTCATTTCGAAATATTTTAATTATGCGGGGTTTTAAAATTATGATAAGTAGATCAATCTACTCCTCGTAATGTATTCTCAAAATTGGAAAATATTTTGAACCCTCTAAATGAATTCATTTTTTTGTACAAATTAATGTACGGACCTTGCCATGATTCTTTATGTGACGCCCGTTGATATGCAAACGTCGTCAAAATCACTTCCGTTACCGAGATTGAGAGACCAGCGAAAAGTGGTTTTTCAAGCTGGCTGGACACGTTTTCGATCGATTATCTAAGATTCTGTAGCGTCACAAATTCTAAAATAAGGTTGTTTAGCCGTCACATAAAGTGCCATATTGGCCTAGTTAAATGCGAGCTATTTTGAAGATTTGTCCAGCCAGCCTGAGTCACATCTATTTTTAGACGGGCCCGTATCTGCGTTGACGGACTTATAGAGTAGGCCTGGCTTCGGCCAGTAACAGACTCCAGCAACTTTTCCATATCCTGCCGCAGCCGCCAGGTGCAAATATGGCGCTAGTGACGCGTCTTGAACGCGCGTGTTGACGTCTACCTTACCTCAGAGACAGTTCTTTTGACTTACGACCCTGTTTTATAGTAAAAAAGGTACATACTTGTGTGCATCCCGGTCGTTGGGCCTTGCTCCAGCTAGTAGTAAACTCCTCAGCAACACTTCATGTCCCGCTGCGGCCGCTAGGTGTAAAGGTGGCGCTAGTGAGGCGTCTTGTACGCGTGAGTTGACGTCCACTTCTACTGATAGTAAGAACATCACGCTTTCAACGTCGCACGTTTGAATAGCCACGTGAAGGAAGTTGCGGCCTTTTTTGTCGACCTGTGGTTGATAAATGGACCTTGTTGTAGTACTAGAGCCCATGACCAAAATGTTTGCCTCGTCGTTTTACGACCAAAACTGTATAAAGTCGATAGATTTTATGGGGGCACATTTCTGCTATGTCGAAGAAAATTGGCAGACGGTTTCATCAGAATACACCGTTACATTTGATCGTTTTATTCCTTAAAACGGGTTATTGTATTGATCGTTATGAACAACTTTTACTATGGGAACGACCCTGAAATCGTGAAAAAATATCTGCTGCATCAGATTTCAGGGAATTTCATTTCCCATAGTAAAACGGTGCATTCTGATAAAACCGTCTGCCTATTTTTTTTTTCACATAGCAGAAATGCCCATAAAACTGCAACGTTTCTGACCAGTAAGTACTGCCCACCGATTCGTTTCAGAATCATCAACGATTTTATACGGGTTTGGCCGTAAAACGATGCGACATGGTTTTAATCGTGAGCTCTCGTACTATTAATAAAAAATGGAGGTTCAATTGTTTCTCGTTGGTATAAATGGAATTTCTAACTTTGAAAAACTTGTTTCTAAAGTTTGAAAAAGTTAATCTCAGGAACCTCATGACCTCAGAAATGTTTAATGACCTTGTAAAACAAAAATTATTCAATTCCATTTTTCCCTAGTTTTGTTACATCTGCACACAAACATTTACGAACATATTTTTTAATTCTCAGTATTTACTGGACTTCTTTGGAGTCTTATAAATGGTACAGAAGAACTTTATTAACACCAACCTGTTCAGCAGCCGAGGGATTCTTCTCCAGTATAGCTTGCGCTGCCTTGTTATTCCTGGCAGTAAGTGCAGCGGCGAAGGGGGATACTCCTCTATTGTCTCTGGCCGAAAGTTCGATGCCCGGTTGTGATAGTAGCAGTGAGATAATGCCCGCGTGTTGGTTCTCTATCGCTATGTGCAGAGGAGTCTTGCCTTCTGCGTCTTTTGAGTTTATGTTGGCGCCGTGTTCTAGGAGTGTCTGTTAAAAAGGAGTAATAGTCAGCGTTCATTTTTACTGAGTCTGTTATCCAAGACAAGCTTTTCTATTTTCTCGGTAAAAGATTTCAGCATTCTCAGTCAGATAGAGTGTCTGATATTAGTCTTACTTATTTTTCTTTAAGCGTGTGGCTAAAGTAAAGCGAGTTTACATTCGTTGTCGAAGCTATCATAGTAGTTTGGTGCTGATGTTTGATTTTTTGGTAAATCAAAAATCTAAAAGGCGGTCAACTAAAAATGCGATCTTTTCAGTAGTGACGTTTCATGGTTATTAAAACGATGTTATAAAATAAAGTCTAAATTAAATTTCAAGGTGGTGGATAGCAGCCCGACATATTATAGCTATTCATAACCATTCGATTCGCTTCGTGTCGAATCGAACATCAATCAATGTTATCGTATCGAAAGATTCCTTTAAATTGCTGTTCAAAATCCGAAACCCATTTTTTTTACATTTAAATCAAATAGTCGACCGCTATCGACACAACAGGCTGTCGCATGGTTGTGAATAGGTATGCAGATCAGGAACATTCGTCACTCCCTGTACATAAGACTACAGCACCTGTATGACGTCAGTGAGCCCCCAGGTGCAACACAGATGCAGCGGCGAGTGCTTCTCGTTGGCCACGTCGGCGCCCTCGCCGCCCGCGCCCAGCCGCCGCGGGGACTCCACGTCGCAGCCCGAACGGATCAAGAACATCGCTAGGGACTCCTTATTTTCGTCTATTGCTCTGGTTGGGCAATCAGTTGTATTGTATTAGGCATATAAGTATCATATTTTCTCCGCCAGAAAAAAAAAGATCAACGTCATTCTAAAAGTAAAGGACGTGAATATTGTTTTATTGATTTCGCCACCGAGAAAATGTCTACCGCAGAAAGAGCTAAATGACTACGCACATCTATAGATATAGTTTTTTTTTTAAGCAAACTCTTCATTAATCTAGGAATCAATAAAAGATATCATAAAAATTGCAGTAGAAAATTCTTACTTGTGTAATAACGTTTGCAAACATCCATCAGGTCCTATGGCCCAACAATCAGCGTCCGCGCCGTTTCTGACCAAGATCTAAAAAATTAAAATAACACTACCTGAACTAGAAAAATAAAAAGTCTCAATTGAACAATGGACAACTGGTTAAACTGGTTCAAAATCCAAAGAAGAACGTTCAAGGATACCACATGCTCGGAATAAACAGCTAAGAATGTTATGTAAGAAAGGTTCCTTTTTTCAAAATCAAATCAAATCATTTATTTCCTTGCAAACATGGGTATAGTATACAGAAGTGTTTTTTTATGATAAAGTTCTCCATATTTTCTTGAATTATATTTCACCAGAATTACGATTAACTTGGGGATTGTTCTTATAATGTTTTAAAAAGAAGTTCTGTTTATAACAGTTTGTTCTATAAGGTATTCTCAGTTTAATTTAGCGAAGGGGTGTAACTGATCTTTTTACCCGACTGCGCGACGCAAAGGAGGGCAATGTGCTTATGAGCCTGCACAGGGTGACTTGAGATTTGACGTATTCCTTCCAGGACGTCATAGTGTGACCAAACTTGCTTTTTTGATGTTTTAGAAAATTTGGTTACATCGACAGGCGTGTTAAAATATTAGGTACCTAATGGAATAGCAGTGAAGGTCATTCAATTTAAGAGTTTAGAGAAAAGTGATATTAAGTGACGAATTGTGTTCGATACTGGGAAATTTTCAAAAATACATAATTATTGGGTTTTCTTGAGTTCCAAGAATTTTCGCCTAGGTATTATGGAGCATTAATTCTTGCAAATGGGTCTACGTCAAATTACAAGTCACCCTGTATATGAAACTATGTATGTTTGTTCCTTTGTGGCGCACTAGAGACCAAACGCGTAGGCTGATTTTGATGATTCTTACGGCAATCGATTTGTCTTAATCTTGTGTAAAGACATGACAGTACTTAAATTTCAATATGGCGACAACCAGACGCCACATATTCTGAAGAAGAAAAAGTTGTCGATGAACTATGTCAAGTGGAATATCATTAAATAAGTCTTTGAAAATAATCTTTAGGTTTATTTAAATCATTTTTCATTTTGAATGCGCAGGATCTATAACGATTTAAACTTGGTTAGCAACTATTCTCACAGAAATTTTCTAAACTTATAATAAAGCTGTGATAAAGCTCTTATATACAGGGTGGCCGGAACATTGACGTCCAAAAATAAAATTTCGGTCCCTCGTATCGTGGGGTATTCGAATCACCCCCATGTATGTTCCGCGACTTTTCATAGTTTTCGAGTTATGAATTTTTTTCTGAATGTTTGAAAATTTTCGACCTGACCAACCGAAAAAAATTCTAAAAAAAAAAGTAGAGGGTTTTATCGAGTTTCTTTTTTTGCAACTGAATTTTCATAAGTAGTACTTTTATGCATAAAATAATCAGCTTCGTAACTGTGATGAAAGTTATGAAAATGTTGATCTAAAGTGAAAAATTTACGTTCGGTAAATTATGACTCAAATTTTCAACTTTAAATTAAAAATCTTAACAGGTGACTTCATAATTCCTAAGTAGGCTTCAAGAATGCGCCAGACTCTCAGTTTTCATAATCATAAAAAAATGAAGTACTTAATAGGGCTACTTTGTTTAAAATCGGCCTTCAAAGACAGCGAGGTGGAAAAATTCTTAAAATTACCCATCTGAGTAATTATTTTTTTTTGGCTATTTTCTCGTTCCTAAGGTTAATTAATGATAAGAATACTGAAAACTAACCAACAAATAGTTTCAGAGTTGGGTAAGAAAAGTTTTACGTAAAAAGTGGTTTTGAATAAAACACAGATGATAATGTGAAAAAAGTACTTAATTTATTTTTAACATTTAGAAAAGGTTTTCAAAGTGGCCACCACCAGCAGCAATACACATTCTACACCTACGTAAGAAATTGTCTGGCAATCGTCTAAAAGCGTCTCTGTTCTCTCTCACAACACGTTCAGCTTCTGCAATCAACTGCCTCAGCTCTTGTTCACTTGAACAGTCTCGGGCGTATGCTATTTCCTTGTAATAGCCCCAAATAAAGAAATCGATGGGGTTGAGATCAGGTGAGCGTGGAGGCCACCTAATTGGTCCGCTGCGTCCGATCCATCTGTTGGGGTATGTTTCATCTAAGTAATTTCGGACCTGGGTTGCATAGTGACACGGGGCGCCGTCATTTTGCAACACCATGGTTCGTCTGAGTTCGAGATTCACATCTGCCAGCAACAATGGAAGTTCATTTTCCAAAAAGTTTTTGTATGTTTCTCCATCAAGTCTGGACGGCAGTTCAAACGGACCAATTAGTTCGCCATTGAGAATACCAGACCACAAGTTAACGCTGAAGCGATGTTGAAATGTCGAAGCTCTCACTTCGAGTGGATTTTCATTCGCCCACGTGTGGTAATTATGAATATTGAATATTCCGGATCGCTCAAATCGTGACTCATCTGACCATAAAACTTTATTGAAAAATCCAGGATCCTCTTGCTCTTTTCGTAACATGGTTTGGCAAAAATCAACGCGCAATTGGTGATCTGTAGGCAGTAAAGCTTGGACTCGTCGGATGTGGAACGCGTGGTATTCTTCATCGTGAAGAATGTCTTGGATAGAAGTCCTTGGGATGTTCAGAGCACGAGCCATACTTCTCGTACTCGTAGACGGATTTCGCTGAACTTCTTCCAGCACCATTTCTCTGCGATCCGGGTTAGCTCTAGGGATTCCTTCATGACTGCCGCGTCGACCAGGAATGCGGCCTGCCATCAAAGTGTTGTGCGTGTTAATAAAAACACGATGGTCGGGATATCGCTCAGGTTGCGGCCCACCACGACGTTGAAGTTGTTCGCGATACAGTCGCGCTGCTTCATGGCCGTTTCCTTGTGCAACTCCATAAAAATAATGCATTTCTGCATATTCACTTAACGTGTAACTCATTTTTTACACTTCCACGTAAAAAAAGTCCAAATCAGAATGCAAAACACAGTCCAATAAACGAGCAAAGTAGTCAAACAAGTAGGCAGCGGAGTCCGTGGGCAAAGCGAGTGTGGTAAAGACAAAATGGCGACACGCGTATAGCAGTAAACACAATGTGAGTACGACTGAGGTACTTGTTTTGCGTTGGCTTCGGTTGCGCGCCTTGCGTGAGAGAGATAGCAATAATTCGGTCTCTTTTCCTCTCGGTCCATTGTTATTGCAGGTAAAAGAGTTGCACCCTCGTTTACAACCCATAGTCCACGAGAACGGATCGCGCAAAATTCATTAAACTAACATTTAAAAAAATCTCCGTGTTTAAATCTTAGCTTTCCTGCAGTAATTTTTGGTTAGCAAACTAAATAACCTTAGGAGCGAGAAAATGGAAAAAAAAAAATTATTAATCAGATAGCTAATTTTAAGAATTTTCCACTTCGCAGTCTTTGAAGGCCGATTAAGGCCAAAGTTAGCCCCATTAAGTCCTAAGTTTTTTAATGATTATGAAAGCTGAGAGTCTGGCGCATTCTTGAAGCCTACTTGAGAACCATGAAGTCACCTGTTTAGATTTTTAATTTGAAGTTGAAAATTTAAGTCATAATTTACCGAACGTAAATTTTTCACTTTAGATCAACATTTTCATAACTTTCACCACAGTTACGAAGCTTTTTATGCATAAAAGTACTACTTATGAAAATTCAGTTGCAAAAAAAGAAACTCGATAAAACCCTCTACTTTTTTTTTTGAATTTTTTTAGGTTGGTCAGGTCGAAAATTTTCAAACATTCAGAAAAAAATTCATAACTCGAAAACTATGAAAAGTCGCGGAACATACATGGGGGTGATTCGAATACCCCACGATACGAGGGACCGAAATTTTATTTTTGGACGTCAATGTTCCGGCCACCCTGTATATAATCGTATAATAGGTCTTGTAAACGTGAAAAATAATAATAATAATATAATTCAATTATTATACATAGGTACATTATTCAATTATTATATAAATTATTATAATTAATTAATAGTGGTAAACCCAGAATGTCGCTGCTATGAAAGATATTTTTAACGACCGTTACCTAAAGCGTTACCTAATACAATGAGTGAAAAATAACCTAATCAAGAATCTAAAATGCGTACAAAACCCGACTGCGTAAAAAGTGATCTTTAAAAAGATGGGAACAAGATGACATATTTCTGTCTCCAATCACACCCTAGGCCGTACAATCTCATGCAGCTGGAGGCTTCTTAAATTTAACAATAAAGAACAATTATCTAGAAATAGGTCATCTTGTTTCCATCCGTGGCCATCTTGTTTAAAGTTCACTTTTTTGCAGAATGCGGCCGTCCAAATCCCTACGAAGAATAGTTAAGAGCACATACACTAGCGACTTCCTCCTGCGCGGAGTCGAGCGCGGCCCACAGCGGCGGCACCCCGTTGGCGTCCAGCCGGCTCATGTCCACGCCGCGCACGCACAGCGCCTCCACCACCAGGCCCAGCCGGCAGTGGATGGCCAGCTGTAGCGGAGTCTCGCCTGCTTCCGTCCTGTTTGAGTTTGACTCATCATCATCTGCCTAGCCTTTTCCCAATTGTGTTGGGGTCAGCTTCCAGTCTAACCGAATGCAGCTGAATACCAGTTTTTTTTGCGAGCGTTTTAGCAGGGCAATCGTACAGACAGTCAAAGTAGTAAGTGGGCGGTGCTAAGTCCCTAACTGCCATACTGCAGTTCGGGTCATAATAATTATAAGGGCTTTCAAAATTGAGATTACAAATGCAATTGAAATAGTTTTAACAACAAAATGTCAAGTTGCCATTAGTTTTTTTTTTCTGGGGGTGCAATATGGTGCAAGATGTTGTTTATCGACATGGGTGTAATTTTCATGGTTTTCGGATGTGCTGATAACTAAAATGTGAGGCAATTATGGAGTGAAGTTTTTGGTAATTTACTTTTAAATTAATAAACGTTTACTGGGAACAATTTAGATTAACGCAGTGTGTCTAAAACAGAAACGATGATAGCTACAAAAGTATCAATGTGTGGCGCCTCTATCAATACAAAATACTTGTTCCAAACTATCTTAAAAATAATAACTATCTACTTAATAAAAATCTTAACTTCATTAACTGACAGACAACCCTATATACCTCTGGGTCTAGGAACCTGATATTTTGCACAAGAGTTTCTTATACAAGGTGTACCAGAATAAACGCAAGTCCTTAAAGCAGTTTGCTCATAATTGACTACTGAATCGATTTCGGTAACTATTAATATAGGTATTTCTTTCAAATTTTATGTATTTTGCAATACTGACTGCGCCGATTGAGCCAAAAGAAAATTAAATCTTATTTCAAGGCAATAAGACTCAATTTTAAATGCATAAAGTAATGTTAGGGTCTATGACGACACGTTTGGTGTAGTGGCTAAGTGTAGTCAGCGAAACCAAATGGTCCTGGGTTCGAATCCCGGTAGGGGCAAATGTTTGTATGATGATTATGAACATTTGTACCCGAGTCAGGGATGTATATTTATAATATGTATGTATTTACGAAAAAAAAAATGTATTTAAGTAGTGTATCAACCATCTGGTATCCATAACACCAGCCTTAAGTGCTTAACTAGATGGTGCTGTGTGCAATGTCAGACGATATTTATTTATTTATACGATTTTCTTAATAATATTAGTTAGCTTTTAAAAAAAATATTTGGTCATTGTATTAAGCTTTTAACTCAATACTCTTATTGGGGTGTATGCGGTCTTGTGTTAATTATGTTACACGTTGTACAACAAAAGTGAGCATAAAATAAAGGATTTTCGAAAATTTGTCCCCTAATGGGGTTCAATTGGGGGTGAATGTGAGTATGGAACACAGTATAGGCACATGGCTTGAGTACAAAGTATAATTATGCATGTACTCACAGTGCGTTCATGTCAGCTCCATGGTCGAGTAGGTATATAGCCGTCCTCGAGTCTTCCTCCACTATAGCTTGATGTAATAACGTGAACCCCTTGCCATTCCGTATGTTAGGGTCCGCGCCGCCTTCGATCAGCGGGGCCACCAGGTTCTTGTGACCTGCATGACATTTGGGTAATAAATATACGGTAATGATGTACGAAAGATTGTTTTTAAAGTTTTGGTGAAAGTTACCCTGACATTTTGTAAATTTTTCATAATAGCTTACAAGCTTAAATGAGAAAGTTTCAAATGTGTTGACGACTGATTACCATGTACAAAAATATGATAGTTGACCTTCACACAACACAAACACGAAATATATAAAAAACGTTTTTTTTACTTAGAGACCGAATGGAAAGTCTAGTGTGTGTTTTTCTTTTGTTTTGGTCATTTTATATGCAAAGACCTACTACATTCATCAAAACGTAAGTATAACCGCTTCGAGCAATTTAGGTAATGATTAATCGCGGAATGACATTTGCCTTTGTCTATGAGCTTTTTGTGTCTATGGTGGGTTAGTCTATGACTTTTACCTTCAGTAAGCGCTAGACTGACGGGCGTATCTCCGTCCGAGTTCTTTAAGTTGAGGTTGGGCGTGAGGTTGGTGTTGCTGCGGTCTGCAGCCGCCATGTCGCCTTTGTCTATGAGCTTCTTGTGTTCGATGATGGCTAGAACTGCGCCTTCGTGGTTGTTGAGTACTGCCAAGTGCAGGGGCGTTTGTCTGTACACATATTTTAGTTTTTAATGGCATAGTTACATTAAGAAAAAACATCCATAAACCATCTCTTTAAAAAAAAGACAATTACGATTCACTTCACACCTCAATGATTAATAATAAAATAATTCTACAATCATTGAGCTCTAGTGTCAGTGTCAGACAAGAAAATATGTGTAAAAGAGCTAGAGGACTCGAACTTAACCAAGCATAAGCTTCTATTGACTTCAATGATGGTCCAGGTCTATTTGATCTCTATGTACACACGGTGCATAGACTGCTCTGAAAAGGCCGACACGAAATTGATTTCTCGTAAAGTCTAAAGCAAATCTGCATAACAACGATATAAATTTTATGCTTACCTATAAACAGTATCCTCTTGTTCTCCATAAGCAGTCTGCAAGTTGGGCCTGGCTCCATGTTCTAGCAAGGCCGCAGTCAGTCGTGCGAGACCGTTGGCGCAGGCCGCGTGTAACGCACTCATACCTGCCTCGTTGGTGTGATTTAGCTCGCCGTTCAGGTGAGAGACCAGGAACACCGCTGATTCCTTGCAAATATAACCAAGATTAAGCATAATGTGACTAAGGAACCTAATGATGAGGAGGATGTGACAACAACAAGAAGGGCTAATGTGGATGTTTATAAAATAATATGCAGAGTTTAGACGTGGATTGTTTGAACGATGTGATATGATACGGCTAGGAAGGCAGTGAACACTGAGATAAAACCTAATAGGAAAGTTTAGAAGTATAAAAGTGGATGAGGACAGGACGATAATTTGATCAGAAAACCGAATGATAAGGGGCATGAGACAAGAAAAGTGGAAGACAAGTATGAGTGTGAATGGTTTTAAAAAAGGAGGCGAATCAAAGAAAGTGTGGATGGTTTGCGTGAACGGTGATATAGCTGGGAAGGGAGTGAACACTGAGTCAACGGCTGATGGAGAGGAATGGAAGGAAAGACAAACAGTGTCGAATACAATTCAATTGGGATAGCGGCGGGAGGAGCCGTGGTTCGAACCCAGGCAGGCGCAATAATTTGTGTAAATTATTTCATCACCACTGCTCTCAATAACGGTGAAGGAAAACATCGTGAGGAAACCCGGCATGTTCTAGAACCAAAAATTCGAAGACATGTGACATCTACCAACGCGCACTGGGCCCGCTTGGTGGATTACGGCCCAGTCCCTCTCACTGAGAGGAGGCCATTATAGGCTGATTATACCAAGGACGGGAGGATGGTGTTAACAGATACAGGCACAGGTTTATTTACACAGCGAAATCTTTCTTACCTCAAACCAACCCTGCGCCAAAATATGCAGCAAACTATCTCCAGCTCCGGAATACAACGGATTCGCTTGACATCCCTTTTCTAATAGCTTAGCAGCGAATCCTCTTTCGACAACATTCTCAGTTTTGCCTTCCACTGGATCTTCGGTAAAAGCGTTTTTGTTCGTCACTGGTGTATCGAAGGGATTGGATCCATTCATGACTAGAGTCTCGCTGGATGATATCGATGCTCGCCTGTCGTCGACTAATGCGTAGTACAAGGGCGGGTGTTCGTCTGTCAGGGTCCGCAGGTTCGTGTCTAATGTGGGCTGTTTGAGGAGCAAGTCGAATATCCTTTGGTTTCTCGCTATTACTGCTTGGTGGAGAGGTGTGCTAGAAGTAAAGTTTTAGGATTCATAATATGAGATACTACAATCAACAATGAAAGGTTAGATAATAATGTAACAGCCTGCTGTATTTAATTTGACTGATTCGGATTGAAGGGCCATAAAAATAAACTTAAATACGGACGAGCGCTGCTTGAGATCCGTGATACGTTTGCTAAATATGCGCGTAATTGGTATACGCATGTTGCATGCTGAAGAACTTCATTGGCTTCTACTACAGAAACAAAAGAACGCGCCCAACACTAAGCAAAATATTATAAAACATTTTAAAAGAATAGGTACCTAACTATGGAGTTTCTTGTCCCTTCTTCTCCATACGAAACTATCTGTAGGGAGGGGGGAGGGCGCAACTAAACTCAATTCTATTTTCTTGTAAATTACGACTTTCAAATGCACCTTCTAATGGCCGAATACATACACATACATACATTTTTTATTTTATTTTTTAGGTACTTGAAATAAATTACATTAGATCTCGAAGATCTGGAATGGTTAGGGATGAAAATTGACGTCTGACAGTTCTAGTGTGGAAAAACTGTCAAAAATTCAACATTAATTCTCAGGATAACACATAATCTAGGTATAAAAGTTTCGTGAAATTCGCCCTTAGTCACAATACTTACAATCCCTTTCTATTCTGTCGGTTAATATCAGCACTCTTTTGGACCATGATATCAGCAATCTCTGCCATCTGTTCCATGGTCTCCTCGTCACAGGAGCTGGGCGTGAGCGACGCTATCAGATGCAGCGCCGTGTCACCTTCCTCTCTAAACAGAATGTAGTATGCAGTCATATTGAATGATATCAACAATCAGCTAGTTTAAATGCAGTGAGTGTAATGTAGCTGTCATAAACTTGGATGCATTTCAGATCGGGTAAACATATGACAAGATAACTAGAAATAGATTTATCACAATTTTTTATGCGGTATATCAATTTCAGTTTTAATCAGTGGTGATCGGGAAGCTATAAAACCTTTTAATGCAAGATGCCATTATCTTTGGGGCAGTCTATCAGTAGGCTGCCAAGTATAAAAAAATGCAATTTTAAACACTCAGAGATGTGCAGCATACCGGGTACTTCTTTAGAATGAAACCGACAGGTTTAGGAAAAGACAAATACAAATATTTTTATTTGTTGAACATATTATAAGTAGGTATAGGTACGTAGGTATAGGTAGGCTCTTTGCGCAATATTAATGAGCGGGAGTGACGACGCTCTACATGGTTTAACTTTTCTAAAACTCTTTGTGCCATCCGGCAAAGTACCTACTGCAGGTAACTTAGGTTAACTATTTTCTATCAAGCAATGACGTACTTCGTGGTTAAATTGGCATCAGCGCCATTATCGACGAGAAACTTGGCAGAGAAGGCGTCTCTAGAATCAACAGCTCGGTGCAGCAGGGTCCTGCCGCGCGGGCCTCTCGCATCTGCGTCTGCGCAGTGCTGCAGCAACGTCGTGGCTATCGAGGAGCTTCGCCCCCGGAGCGCTAGCTCTAAGGGCAACTCACCGCGCGTCGACATTCCGTTCACTATGTCTGTTAACTGTAACAAAGAAATTTAATGGAGTTACTTATATTGCTAAATCAAAACTCATGTATTCACATTAGGCTGCGACTCAGCCCTTTTTGAACGTCAAAATTACAGAAGACAGGCTCTCAAAAACGCCTGCCTTTCACCAATTCCTAGTGCTTTCGCTGGGAAGAAGTAGGGACACAAACTCCTTCATTTACGAAGGTCAAATCCGTTTGGAATAACTGCTTTTCTTGGCATTTAGCGACAGCGTCAGGACTAAAGTCGTAACTACGGAACGCCTAAAGTAACAATAGAAAATGAAATATTCAGCATATCTTATTATCAAATTATGATCGTTTAGTTAGAATGTTTTTAGGCTTTCAGTTCTAATAGTGTTACATTATTGACTACGTTAGTAATTCTGAGTTATAAACATAAGTGCAGTTGCATATTCCATGAAGACACTGTGATTAAACTGAATACATTATGTACCTATGACAAACAATTGCTGGTATTTACCTAAGCCTCACCCGAGTGCTGGCATGATATTATGAAAGGCGATATATTTGCCAACAATCGAGAAAAGAAAACAGTTGCCATATTATCCTGGCAAGAGGCTACGTTAACGTAATGCAAAAAATGTGAACGACACTGACTACATTTGCAAATCTTTATCAGCAGACTTCTTAGTGAAAAGACTTGTCCCAAAATTGACCAGGCGTTTTAGTTATTGGATTGAGAATATCTATCTTCCCAATAGTTTAATTGGCTAATAGACGTTTACTAAAGCTGGATACATTTCTCCCTTTCTTACTTGTCAATTCTTAAACATCGATCACAATATCTATTTATTTATTTATTTATTCATAAAGGTACACCAACAGCTTCTGTATACAAAATATCAAATAACAGTAGATAATAGTTGAGGGCTTATACAGTTGCCAATAATAGGTGAACCAACATTCTCAAATACAGTGATAGCCTAAGGTAAAAACGAAATGCATAAAAATTAAGTGGTAACAACTATATAAACAGAAATATAAAAAATACATAAATTATAAGATTGTAGAGGTTGCAAGAAATACCTATAAATAATATAATAATATCGATAAACAAGAATCGTATAGCGGTTGTTAAGTAACAGTGTAAGGAAAACAATCACGTAGCGGAAGCATCTAAACAAATTGTCATCATTCATTACTGATTTGTAAGCTGCGATCGGGCTACGGAGACAGCGGGCAGAGGATAAGCAAAGAGGCGTAGTGATTCGTAATACCTATTTTTCAGAACAATTATTTTACAAGAACCACAGAAATGAATAATATGTTTGTGTGACTGTAACCTATCATGACTAAGCGCGTGGCCCTGAACTTATTCAATTTGATCTGTAATAAGGGAGAACATTGTTTTAAAGTAGACATCTTCCTGTTACAGCAGGTACCTAGCACGAATTCCGAGAAATGAGTCATTTTACTATCATTATCATTATTGTCTGTTTAAGCAGCGGTTCAATCATAATAACAAAAACATAGTTTAGTTTGACATTGAAGTAGCGGGCCTGCAGTCGGAATTTTGATTAGCTGCAGTAAAATGACAGCTTGTTTGTCACCACTTGATTGTTTAAACAATTGTTTCTTTAGTAAAGTTACAGTAAGAGGTGTAATTTTACTGCAGCTTATTAAAAGTCCGACTGTAGTAACCACTATCAGGACTGTAATATCACATGCAAATCAGAAAGTAATTGACCGATACAGCGGAACACCTGCGTACTATATCCTTCGTTCCGCTCACTGCATGGCCTTCACCTTCCAACAAATAAGAATCTGAACCTTCACATGCCGCCGAGGAACTGAATTAAAACACAGCGAGTGTGCCTGCTAGTGATGCGTGGCACATATTCACGCGTTAATATTACTTGATGAATTACAATACACTTTCACGGTTACATAATGCTGTGCCAATTTGTAACATAGTAGAACATTCGATTCTGTAATGACTGTGGTATACTCAAAACCGTGTGATTATGAATATAAACAAAATTTATTATGGGCTCCAGATGCTGCAGTGGCTTTATTAAGCGTTTGATTCGGTAAATCTATTCATGCCTTCAAATGAAATTGCGACTCCTCTTGGCTCCGCAATGTTACATTAGGTTTATAACCATCATTCAAGTTCCGTACAGTAAATACTAGATTTCACAATAAACAGAACATAGCAACACAAAACAGTTAACAGAAAATAGTCTTTTATACATAGAAATGGTGTAGGTAATATTCTGATACAGCACATTTTCTATGTCATGCTTTTCGCGTTCCATGTGCTCTTTATATGGCGACTATTCTTTCATCCTATTAGTACAAGATTTTGACTTTGTTAACATAGGAAGATTTACGGAACTACTTATCATTGTCCATGTAGCACAGAATTTGTTTACAAATAGCGCGATGAATAACATCAGGCACGAAAATATCTCCATTATGTTTTATGAATGAAAAAACAACGTATGCGTTGCTGATTTTCTCACGCTAGTAAAGTGGCTATTATGTTACTGTGATATTGCCACAATCTCGAAGAAATTCAATTGAAGCTTAAATTCCGTAATTTTACAGACATCCAATTAAGGTAATAATAATATGACAAACTTTTACCTTATTACAAACACAAACTTAGTTCAAGCTTTTGTGCAGGTGGATCACGCATGTTTGAATGAGAACCGAATTCTCTAACATATCTAGTATTTTGCATAAACTTGTTTACTTTCTGCTGTGTTGGTATTTAGCTCAATTCATTTTTGAATAGTTCAATACTCAATACTCAATTTTTATTGCATTCCATATGTTACAGAGATGGTAATAACAAATTAAAGATACAATAAATAGTTAATAAAATAACAAATCGTTAATAACTCTTCAGTCATAAATGTTATATTTGGATTTCTGCAAGGCTTTATTTTAGGGCCATTATTTTATTTAATGTTTATAAATAAAATAAGCCAGATTCAACTACGCCTATTGCAGTCAAATGCAGGACAAAGGTAGGCCTGAATTGCATCACACGACACCTAGGTTTCCGCCTTCGACATCTAGATTGAACATATCAGTTTATTATTTCAGTAAGTCACTTACGTTAATATTAACAAGTAATAATTACTTTAAAGTTTAAAGGCTTGCTACCTACTCAATTACGACTCTTTTAGTTGATGTTAAATATTAATGGAAGAAACGGATCGCCAAATATTGTATTTATATTCAAAACGCGTCTGCATCAGGCAGTGAACGTGGGATTATATCTTTACGATCGACGACGTCATCGGAAATACCTCAACCTTTGCAGTACACGTACCTATAAAACAATTACTTATTCATACTCATGTAGGTACAATTACTCAGAACGCATTACGAAAAGTACGGTTTATGAAAAGTGAAATGACAACCCATGAAAATACGTTTTTACTTCTTACTCTCAGCCTATAAAATGTTGCAAGACTAATCTCTGGCTGAGACAAAAACTAACAACAGGGTTAAGGAACATAATTCCAAATATAATAAAAAAAACATTTTGGTTTCTCTTCGACAGGCGAATTAGAATCAAGAGACAAGAACTCTGAGGTAGGCATTCAGTATTATAGGGACCTGAATAAAATTATAACGTAATCAATATGACGTAAGATGGAATGCAGTGAAATAGGGACCAACTGTATGAGGAATTCCCAATTATAGTACCTATATAGTTCTATGAATTCATTGTATAGGTACATACGTACAATGTAGAGCAAGCAGATGTCTTTGGATTGTGTGCGGAATTCCTAACAATCAGAGGCTCTTTAATTAAAAACCGATCGATCGTCTTTTTAATCGATCGAGAGATAAATTTTAATTACGCGCGTCGCTTACAAAGTTATTTAAGTTCGCTTTCCAAAGATGACGAAGGAAGACCGAAAGGGAATTTTAGGGCCACCGTATGTGTTGTCCTGCGAATTCTCCTCTGCTGTCTTTCTTGGGGAATTGGTGTGTTGTATATAGTCACCTGGCAAGGCGCAGTTGATGACAGGTGGAGTAAGGCAGTGAACGAGTGGCGTCCAATGACTTGAAGACAAGGTGTCGGTCGTCTGGCGGCTACATGGGCCACGACATTAGTTCCTTCGCAGGTAGAACCTAGATGAGGCTGGCACAGAAGCGTAGGGATTGGCACAAGAAAGGAGACGCCTATGTCTAGCAGTGGGTGAAGTCGGGATGTTGATGACGATGATATAGTGACGTAGAGCAGTGTTAGGGACGATTCAATTGGTCGAATGTCGATGTCGGCCGGATGATAGCGCTTGGAGTAATGATCTAATGACGTGTCGTGTCGTTAGCGTAACTACGTTTGATTCGTTTAGATTTATCTGACTTTATTTTTGTGTTCGGGATGCTTATCGTCGTTGCTTGTCTGTTTTTAATTATTTTGTCACGTTGCTGGATTCAGTGTCATCAATAAATAATATGAATCGGGCAAAATCACGTTTGCATTCGCGATAAGTACTTGCAAATAGACTTGGTAAAATGTCACACTGTACGGAACGAGTTTCACACGCAGTTGATTGGCAGGTATTACTTATTTCATGACTGTATGTATAAATAAGAATGGCAGATCTAAAGTTATTTACCACTACTTGAAAGGAATATATTTGTTAACAGTTTCATTTACACAATAAACTGCATAACTCGCTCTAGTTCATTATTAATACAATTCTTGTCTAGTCTTTTAAAATAACTAAGTCAGAAAAGAAACTTGTTATCATAGGGTCATTCAGTATGCAATGGCTGTTTTACAACAATACGGAGACCACGTTTCGAGATACTTTTCGTTGCTCTTGCACAAGCAAGAGCCGGCGGCGCAGGCGCAACCGCGCGACAATCGCAGATCTGATTAGGTGTGCGTCTGCGCAGTCAGCGCCCTACGTTACGATCTATGTCACAAGTCCTTGCGCGAGAAATGTCTGCACTATTGTCTTACTTAGCATTGGCCGGCCAGTCAGCCGCCGACTCTGCACGGTGGCACACGTGTAGATATTGAATCAACCTCGCAACATAAACGAACACACGTGTTTAATTACGAAGTCGAAGCTGTGAAAACTAGTGTGATATATAAAAATATACATTTTTATGAGAAAGGCTTTGCCCTTAGTGTTGAATTTACGTAAATGTGTACATATTGAACAGTAAGTAACGTGTGCTCGTATGCAAATTAAAATATTTTGTTGAATTTTGCACCGCCTCCGAAGTCTTACAAGCCGGTCTGTCAAGTTGAAAACTCGTAAACAAAATATAATTTTAGGTCTTTATAGCTACGGTGCTCGTTAGTTCGACGTAATATGAAGTGGGTTGTTAGTCCGTAAGCGTTACTCTGTTTACAAATAGAGCCCTTGCAATTTGTAACCATTTCGACAGTTTGTTATGAATCAAATTAATCAATTTGATTGAAAACTGGATTACCATATACAATCTCACATGCCTTAGTATCCAGAATCCAACAAATATCAGTATCCCCGCGAATTCCAGAATCAAACCTGAGAGAAATGAAGCTCTATGTCAATACGGAATTTAGGCAGCCAATGATTTCATTGAAGTTTTAAAGTCAATGCCAAATATTGCAAAACTTTGCAAATTTGAAACGTAAATAATGGTCATGCCTAGATTATGCAGGGAAGGTCAAGGATTGGCTTACATAAATCATACGAGACCAGTTACAGAGTGGTATGTAGAAGACAACAGTTCATTCATAGAGCCTAGCCTTGGGGATGCAATCTTACCAAAGATTACAACTATTTAAGTAGACTTAGCTATAAGGCCATTACATTATGAATAATCATCACTTGATAAATTGTTTGTCTATCTACGTACTCTGGACACACGTCGTAGGGCGATTAATTACTGTTGACTTTCCCTGACATTACATAGTATATATTGTTTTGTTCGATTACATGAAACGCAGTAATTCCACAGGCCATTAATTTACATACACGCTATCAGGGATTGAATAGGTTCCTAAAATACCGGTATTTAGTGGTTCCGTTACTAGAATCCGAATCGGAACAGGAACCTAAATTGGACCCTATAAGAACCTTTATTTTACCGGTTCATCTTCAAAGCGAGTCCTAACGAGTTCATACGATGCCGCTTAGCGCAAAACTTAGTGAGGAGGTGAGAGTTTTTGTGAGAGGGTCACCTTAGCTTTGGTAGATCATGTGGTAGTTCTTTCTTTAAATCGGATGGTACGGAACCGGTATATTGGTACCTTTATTTGGAACCGGTACTTTGCAACCAGAAGCAAAGCGGAACCTGAACCGTAGCGAAAAGAAGAACCTTTTTAAGAACCGAAATGAAGAAACGGAACCCCAATTCGTACCGGTTTTCAACCCCGGTCACACTATATTGGTATAAAATTAAAGGCGACAAGCAAATAAAATCCAATTGTGGCCAATTGGTTGGTTTGCCTATGTTTCCCGCTTCTTGTTATTATCATGTTCTCTTTGCCCAAGCAATTACTTAACGAACCAGTTTCTGTGTGATTCAATATCTATTCAAGTCCGAATCTGATTGGTATACTCGTATTTAAGCAACTTAAGTAAGGACAAGTTTATGTTACAACAACGATGATCAGTCCGGTCTTGCTCATATAAAGAACGTAATAATTCATTATTGTGTAACTTCTTGAATTCACTGCCAGTCCTAATATTGCTTCACCTTACTCTTGGAGAATCTTGCCTATTTTGTTTATTTATTTAATAAATAGCTCTCACGTTATTGCCATTAACACGAATTCGTCTGGGTGTGTTTTCGTCACTTAGAACAGCTAATTAGAATAAACGCTGACGTAACCTTTGCAAAATATTTTGTCCATAACATAGTCCTTGACACTGTCGCTGGGCAATAGTCGGAATCTATACTACATTTACAATATCATTTTTAATTATAATTGTACGGTCTTATTTACAAAACAAGGTTTTTCTGGTTTAAACCATCGAGCCGTTTTTGAAATAAGAACGTAACAGAAATCGAAATACAGTTCCTGTTACAAAACTGACAACTAATTCCGGTCTTAGGTTGTCAATTTTGTATTAAGAACTTTACTAAAGTCTGCATTAAGTACGAAACACAAAAAACTGGCTCGAAGGTTAAGGCTCGGGCTTAAGTTAGATTGTGTTTTGTAATAAGTTTGTAATAAGACGGATAGAGTTTATTTGTTAGAACGCGCTAATCTCTGGAACTGCCGGTCGGATTTGAAAAATTCTTCTAATATTTAATAGCCCAATTCTTGAGGTAGGCTATAGGTTTTTTAACATCACGCTACGAGCCTTAGGAATTGAGCAAAACGAAACAAATGTCAGAAAGAACTCTAGGCGAAAATAAAAAAACGCGCGGTTGGGCGATGCGATGCGACGCGGTGGGTTCTGGAGCCAAAACGTCACGCAGACAAAGTCACGGGGAGAAGCTAGCAATCAAAATAAATCGTCTGCCAAAGAAATTCCTGAGTTAGTGTAATGCAAATGCAGATTTCCAGTTTTGTATTCACTCTTTGATTTAACGACCGTATCGATAACTGCGATTGTTATTGCGTTATCAAATATTATGGTTCTATTAGCTTACCTCCGTGATATATTTCTTGGCCTTCATATTTATGAAGGTCAGCTCCCAATCAACGCTAAAGTGCGTTGTAATTAGTTCAGCTTTCGATTGATATCAGCATGCGTAGCAAGGCCACTACAGAAACGGAAGACAAAATGACAGATTGTAGAAAGGTTTTTCTACAGCGCGATGTCAAAATTCAAGAAAAGAATGACTATTTGTTAAAAAATGATTTGTCTTCTCTTTGTAGAGTAGATATAGAAGGCTACGCATGTTGAATGCCAAGCGTTCTGTTACGGAAATGTTCCGATCGGTCTGGATCGTTTCCTGGAGAAATAGACTGACGGGAAATTTATATTCAATGAAATAATTTAATACATTTTGAAGTCACCAGGGTCTATAGCCAAAATTGCTTCCAACGTGTCAAAAATCGACGTAATGCTAATTGGTAGAATTGATAACATCTTAAATGTGCGAAATACAATATATTGAATTTGAGAAGCACAAAATGCTGTATATAAATTCTGGAGTACCTGTCTATTACGAGCAGTAGTGGCCTAGTGGTAGCGGCCCCTACTAAAGGGTTGTAGGTCGTAGGTTCGAACCCAGACAGGCGCTTTACGTTGTGTAAATTATTTCAACACCACTGCTCTCAAAACGGTGAAGGAAAACATCGTGAGGAAACCGGCATGTCCTAGAACCAAAAATTCGAAGACATGTGACATCTACCAACCCGCACTGGGCCCGCGTGGTGGATTACGGCCCACTCACTCTCACACAGAGGATGCCTGTGTCCCAGCAGTGGGAACATTTCATGATTATGCTATCTATTACGCGAGTTACTTAAACGTGCGTTTCTATATACCTAATAGCATACTTACGACAACAGTCCGGAATAAACTTGAACCTTAATTGTCTGTTACCAAATGTTATCGTAAGGTCAGCCACTCCGCAGTGGAAATAAATTGTTTAGCTATTATCCAATAAAATTCCCTGAACTTGAAGATAATTTTCGGGATGTAGAGTATGTTGATAGTACAATTTTAGTTCGTGTTAAGACGTAACCGTTGTTCACAAGCTTCTATTAAGGGTTGATTTTACCAAAGTTCTTTTATTCCTGGAATAAAATTAACATTTGAAAATTGTAGTATGGAAAAACTGTAAAAAATTCAGTATTTATTCTCTGAACGTATACAAGTTTGGTGAAATTCGCCCCTAGTGTGCTAACTCGACATGAAATCCTGCACACTAATTTTGGGCCACTTCTTCGTGGCGTGAGTTTATGTATGTGTGTGTATGTTCTTCAGGGCCAAGGGTTAAACCGATCAAGATGCTCTTGGTCAACATTTATTAAGTAGAGATTACATTATGATGCAGTTAACATGTAATTAACATGCATCATGTTAATTTATTTTTTCCTTCTCACCGTCATGTATTGTTAACGACACACTGGGGTGTCGTTTACAATTTTTTTTTGGTAACTACACCACCGCAATGAAGTTCTAATAGGTACTAAACTTATTACAACTATTATATGTTTTCGATTCGAATCCCTGGTGATCTCGCCCAATTTCAGCATTTGCATCTAATTACATGTTATCAATAATAAATTAAAACAAAAAAGACGAGCCTTACAGTAGTCGCATTTGATGTGTAACATCTGACAACTCACCTAGGTAATAAGAAAATCATTAACATTAAATACAAAAAAAAAAATGATTCAGGTATTATTTGAGGTTAAGCGCACAGCTGATGCGTTTACCTTCTCTATTTCCTTTTCTCGTCACACACACGCAACTGTTGGCTGACAGTACCAACCTCTCGGAAAATGGGTCGGTACCATCTGACGGCCAACTTTACCACCGCGCGCGCTCATTCGTCAAATCAAATAGCGCGCGCTTCCCCGGCTTCCTGTTACACACTTCCGTCGCATTTGACGAAATCACTCCCACAGATTGCAGGAAAGCGAGAAGAAAGATATTACACATCAATAAATTCATTAGTCAGCAGTGGTGTAGTTACCAACAATTAAAAAACGACACCCCAATCGTTCAGTGGTGTCGTTGATAATAAATACATGCTAATGCATGTAATGTACATGCCGTAATATGTCGCTCATTATTATTCGTGTACAAGGTAAAAAGTATATAGTTTGTATACAGGGGCTACGTAAATAGAAGTAATGCTATATGTTACATAACTTGTATCAGATCCGGTAATAACTGATACTTAATTGTGCGTGGAAAGTTAGCTATCGCGTTAGATATCTCTATAAACTTAGTTGACATTTAATTTAGAGCTTGTATTAACTTGGCTTGAGATTTGGTTTGTAGTAATAAAAATACCAAGTAGTGTTTAGTTCAGTCAGACATCGCTTGAACTTACCCGAAAGCGTCCCAAAATGCAAATTATTTATTTTTTGTACACAAAGATTGACTGGGAAACTGGAATAACTTGTGACATTGGGTCCGCCTATGTGCCTGCCACTACTGTAGGTAAATGAAGATTAAATAAAATAACTAAATGTCATTCTTTTGTAACAAAAAAACTACATCATTGCGTCGCACCGCTTCATGGCAATGAAATTAAGACATTACTAGCTTTTGCCCGCGTCTTCGCTCACGTTAATTAACGTGAATAAGAACGTTATTGTTGTTTTCCTCGGGAACGGTACTTCTTTTCGAAATGATTTTCTGTCCGTTTCTGTACACCTGACAAGGTATATGCAATATTTCAGGATGATCGGGGTTCAGTGGTTTAGGAGGGAAAAGATAAACAAACTTACTTTCGCACTTATAATATTAGTTAGGATAATTCACAATGATTTTGGCACGGTATAGTAGAATGCATTGCTAAATGTGACCTAACGTGGTTTTTTTTGTTTCTTTCGCTTGATTTACACCGCACGGTGCACGTTTTGGTGCAAAACGCATAGGCCTATATTTTAACACTAGATTCATCTAACCAAGCCTATGCCTGAAGTTTCAGCAAACTAACGTAGTAAGTAGTATGCTCTGTGCAAATATTTTTACAACATGTAATCAATATTCAAGGAATTATTTACGCTACGTCATAATTTACGCAAATTATGTATAGTGACAGTATACATGTTTTTGAATCCAATTAACTTTGTATTAAAATATTTAATACAAAGCAATGACGTGTCTGTCTCTACCTATAAAGACTTTAATATGTTATTCTAACGTAATTATTCTGATTCCTTTTAACTGAATGAGACGAAATTCAAATTTTGTATAAAACGTACATTAAGCAGGCAGGCATATTATAACTTAGGGGAGTACATCGCACAGCCACAACCACAATTTATTGATTAACACTAGAAAATACTGTTGGAGCTGCTAAAGATTGTAAGACTATCTTTGCATTATAAAAACTCAATCTCTTTTTTATTATATACATAATTGCATAGCAAAGGTGTGAGTACCTACTATCTACTATCGATCTACCATTTACCGGGTATTATGTCTTTCATTGACTTGAATGTGGCCTGGCGGCTGATAGATGTAATGCTCACTCAAATGTCTCGCTGACGGTGGCGCGTGTGTTGGTTCATTTAGCTCCCTTCAAAATAGTAGAGCTGAATGGTGCTGATATATGCGTCATTTTCGTGAACGGGTCTTTTTTACATCGATCTCACAAACAATTATAAGTTCAAAACTAATGATGTAACTAATATTTTTGTACCTAAATATAATTTTAAAAGAGTGTCCATGGAGAGTCTTGCCCGTTCTTCTCCATAGGTATTATGTACCTGTTACGCTTTGGAATTGGCAACTAGCTTCATATTTCTGACTGACCGACTCCTTGATAATTCATAAATGCCTGTAAATGGACTAATTGAAATAAATGCTTTGAGTTTGTATTATACATATGATTTTCGAGAAGTTAAGTGTATTAATTCAGCGTCAAATGATTTATTTATTTCAAGTTAATATTATTTACAGTTCAAATTATTTTTTTATGACTTTTAGGCCCACATGCACCACAAATCACTAAATAAAATCATTCTGTCTCTATCAACTTCAAAGAATTGAATGAAATAGCACGATGCTTTAAATAAGTTGAGCGTTAAATGTATTTAGTGATTCATGGCGCAAATAGGCCTTAGAACTATACACAGTGATTCGAATTTGCACCAATATTTTGCATGTCCTTAACCCGCTACAGACAAAAAAAAGTGATGTAACGGTCACACCGTGCCGCAGTGCAATGTCGAAAGATATACGCGATCCAAAACCGGAATTTTAAGAGATTATAATGCTTGTAAAAACAACAAAAGTTATGCAAAATAATTCGTTGCGAAGCCAACCTTCATTATTTAACTTTTTATTACAATAAAATATTCATTTAAAAGCTTTTACGAACTAATTAAATTAAAGAGATTTTTTGTAATTAAAGAATTTTAAAGTGCCTTGCTCTACTTCGATGATATAATGATTTCTTTTGTTTCTGTTAGCATCGTGATCTTGAAATTCTTTTGTTATGAAATATCACTTAGTTATGGGTCTGTGCATCACTGGTATGAGACCAAAATGTAATGAGAACGGGTCTGAAATACCTAAGTGTCACTTTGAGGTTTACAGTCCGGTGATTGGTAGGGCACTCGGCTCAATAGCATGACAGTGTTGTTCACCTTGTAAAACGAAAAGTGCTCGCCAACATTTTAATAAAATCGAAAACTTTGAGTTGATTACATACTAAAATGGAAAAAAAAAACAACCGACTTCCAAAAAAAAAACACTACAAAGTGAAAAATAACTTTAATTTCGGATGTGAGTTTCTTTGGGTCTGTATTTTAGTTTTTAGCCACCGACTTCCAAAATAAAAGCTATATTACACTTTGTAGTGTTGAAAAAAAATATACAGGCGTACCTAATTATCCCCTCCTCCTTTTTTGAAGTCGGTTAGAAATATGACAAATAGTTTTTAATTGTATTTAGCGTAAGGAATAGATTACTCACTTGATATAATATAATACAATATTAATTAGTATAGGTAAGTACTAAAGTAAAAAAAAAAATAGTAGACTAAAAGCCACACAACAGATAGGTATTTCAAATAAAAATAAAATTAAAATGTATTCCGTGTAATTGGTTATGTATGACTAAATGAATAAATTAAGATCCTAGCATTCCTATCACTAAACACACAAATTAGTATATGTCAGCAAGTATGTAGTTCATATAGCGCTGCCGTGCCTAAGCACTTGAAGGCTGGACGAACTTGAAATATTAGATCTTATATCTAATATTTGAAACGAACAATTCGACTTTTGAATGTTATTTCAATTCATAGTCGATTGAAGTTTAGTCGTTCATATTTAAGGGTGTGATACAGACCATGAAGCTGTACAACTTTCTCCATGAGACCAACATCGTTATCGCGAAAACATAATATATGGGACCGCTGATTATTTTTTAAATATGACCGCACATTTCTAATACACGCTGTGTTTACCGCCGTGCAGAATACTTGTCTGCAAATACACGCAACTATTGCAGGTAGAATCAATTGTAATATAAAAGCAGTTCAACAATTGTGAAATCCTGCAACGGTGAGACAAAATGTTCAGATAATTCTATTTCATGGTTGAACACTGGAGCAGTGCCCATACGCAACAGTCAACCGAATGTTGAAACTCTTTCGGCTTTTGTACCGCTTTTCTTTGCTATGGCCGAACTCGTTTAAATGAACCAATTGAGTAGGTACTAGTTATGTAAGCTCAAGTATTACTATGGTGACCACAACATATATAATTAACTATAGGGATCTTAGATTATACAACGCTCATTATGTAAATACAGCATGCTGTACCAATGACATACATAAAACAATAGTAAATACTGTCGATAGATAGAGTATTAATACTTTTCAAATTATGTATTTGCGTAACAAACTTTGAGTAACGGTACCACAATAACATTAAAAGCAGGTAAATTAATATTCCCTATAAACAGGAAACTAATTTAACTTCGTCACTATTGGAACCTTCTTAATGAGGATAACTATATTGCCGTAATAATTACACCAGCCTATTAATGTCACACTGCCGGGCAAAGGTCTGTTCTCATATCTGTATGAGAAGAGAAGAAAGCAAGGAAGGCATGAGCATTGATCACCGGCGATAAAATAACTTAATACAGCCACTATATATATATCATTGGTCGAAAGCCAACCCCAGACGGCGGGAAAGGCCTTAACAAGCGTGTCAGAACCTTGAAAATAGTGCTCAAGTGCGCCAATTCACCGCTACAGTAACGAACGTTTTGCCGGGTGTACTATACGTATCAAACGGTAATGAACCAAATGTTAATAGTTTAGTCTCCGTCAGAACTATCTGGTATCTGCTCGAGTTTTTAAAATCGTGTTGGAGATCTAGATTGGTACGGGGAATGTGACGAGTTGACGACACATTGTAATTTGGTTTTCGAACATCCAAATTCATAATAACTTGTACCTAATAAAACACAAATTTATTGAGACTATATTATCGAATTCTAATTGTACCCATTCATTATTTTCAGGTTTTTGAATGGCAGCAACGATAACGCCGAGAAGAAGCACAAACAAAATATACATATGACAGTGCGATTTGAATAAAAATCGCGAAACAATATCTTCTCTGCAAAAGGAACGAGTATGGAGTATTGCATGCTAGCCGTGGTGTACACTATCCTGTCCTTGATAACAACAGGTTCGTAGCATCGATTTTTGTTTACACAAGATGCCTGAGTGTTCGCTATAAAATATTACACAAGCAAAATCTGCTGACATCATATAATTAATGCATTGATTTTTTACCAACCACAAATAAAGCCTCACGTAGACACGATACACGAATCAGTATTAGGGTCTCTATTGAATCAATAAATCAACTGTAACCAGCGCTTTACCAGGTTCATGTAATATTGTCTTACAATCTACTCTTAAAAACATGTTCAATTCGTGTCTTGTCCTTTAGGCGAACTGATTTATTTTTTACGAGAAACAAGCCTCTTGGACACCCTAACAAAAGCTGCGTTTTATGAAAAATGAATAACCGTTAAACGGTTGAGAGACTTGGAATCAATAGACTTATTTACTTACTGCGTCGACCCCAAATAAATTAGAATAGGGCCAGGAGGATAATGATGATATGAATATGTATTTGAGAAATCAAAAGGTGTTACGAGGTTTGGAATACTCGGGAAATGTAAAAGGCATTCGTGCGGATATGAGTGTTATAATTGGTTCGTCAGTGATTATGTACTGTGCTATTAGGAAAGTAATCAATTTTTCCTGTAGGTATACGCTCGAGTGAATCTTATTAAACTGAGGTTTACGAATTTTAGACAACAGTGCAGCTTATATATATTTTTTATATCTTGTGTTATTTCATTTGCGATGATGAGCCCCAAATTAACGTTTGATTTCAATTGGTGTTTATAAAAGAGGTTTGTTTTTGGTGTTCAAAGAGTTGCATTGTACGCTAAAATGAGTGTGTATAAAATATCCAAGTAGGCAACGACGCTGAATGCTGCAGTCGTCGAAACATTCGCAATCCTTGAATGACTGAGCAGTTTTTTGAGGCTTGCAGTGTGAGAGAGTTCTTAAACATACGACCTATTCTAGTCTGCGTGCATTGCTTTTGTGTTGAAAATATTGAAGGACATCCTCAACAGGTTCTGATTAGATGATAAATCGATATTGAAAAAGCACTGTTTACGGTAAATGTACTGAACTGCACTTTCGTTTTAACTGATACGTAGAGGTAAATGCAAAAGACTGCACATAATTGAACCTAACCTAACAAACAATAATTTGGTACCTACATACGGACTTGGATTTTCTGTATTATAATTACAATGCACAATGAATTAGGTTAGAACTTAGATAAAGAACATAATTCTGATTATGTTAAAACAATACCTACACGCCAGTATTGGAATTTTACAACGTATGTAGTCTATATCTATAAAAATCAATGCCACTTTTCGTTGTAATTTTATAACTCAAGAACGGATGGACCGATTTTGATCATTCTTTTTTTAGAATATTCCTTGAAGTACGAGGATGGTCCACACGGAGAGAAAAAAAAATTTAGGCGGTACGAAGTTCGCGGGGTCAGCTAGTTTGGTATATTCTGCAAATTGATTCTACATAAGATAAAAAGTTCACATTTCTCAAAGGACAACACCTATAATGTATTTGCCACTCCAATGACTCATAGTGACAGAGCTAGTTCCATTTATTTATATCAAGTTATAATATTACTATGTATAAATGCGATGACTCAGATCCATTGACAGTGAAGATCAATTTTATTAACTAAAGCATTGATTTGAATATACAATGAAAGGAAACGGTCGATATATATATGTGATTATGATTCAGGTAGTATTTTCATTAGAATTAATTTGTTCTTGAAGTATACTTGATGTTAATTCTGTAGAATTCATATTGACATATACCACACGCTCAGGTAAAGATTTCCAACCAGAGTTTGATAATTATGTATTATTAATAATTGGTTTGTCGCACTACACCACTAAACAAATCGTAAAGTATAAGGGAAAACAAGGCGACCGGTGCTACCACAGCCACCAGCCTGTACCCGGGCGTGGGGTCGCGGAAGTCATAGCACAGAGCGTGGAAGCGCCGCCCTCGCTCCACGCACTTCGAGCCAGGTTCACCGCTCTCATAAATCGCTGCATTCATATCACACTGAGAGCCACTGTCTTCACCAAACGTGTACTTAGTCACCAAACGAGCGAGGAAACCTACAGTTCCGTTTTCTTTTAAATTCTGTCGTATCCAGTTTCTCTTAAAAATCTTACCAAGGATGTCTATATCCGAAAATCTCAAGGAGGAATTAACGTGGTTCTTTGTAGATTCAGTTTCAGTAGTGTTAAACTTATTCGTTGGAGTTAAAAAAATACCAAGCTGGTTCAAGAATTTTTCAGAAGTGATGTTCGCCCTGAAGTTATGCACAACTCCCGTATGAGTAATGAAACCACAGTAGAATTTGGTGTCAATGTAGAATGGCGCACCAGGTGAAAAGTTACATACAACTCGTACATCTCCGTGTGGTTTTTTCCCGTATGCACAACCAATTTTAGTGGTTTGCGCCCATAATAACTGGGCGGTGTAAAACGTGGTTGGCGTTATATGACCACACTGGACATCTGTCGTAGTAAGTGCTTTCCCAGCTTTCCAAAACCACACGTGGATACAGCCAATAATTGGATCTACATTGCATTCATATTGTGGTATGCTGAAAAATTAAAGGGTCAATCAAGAGCATCGACGACATAATGTTAATTAAAATCGATAACGAAAAGTACCTAAAATAAAAGAATACCATTTTGAAGCCCTCTCAGTTTTGAAAGAATTTATGCAACAATGTTTTGCGTATTTGGTGCACTCAAGTTGCGTCACATAATTTCCATCAAGTGCAGAACAAGCTGCGGGACCTGGCAGGCACTGGTGAAGCCATGCCAAGGCCATACTTTCCAAGTCAAAGTCATATATTAATTGATTCATATCTGCAGCTGTAGGTAAATGTTTATATCTATCTGTTTCTCCATTGGCGATGCGGTTTCGCATTGAATTTACAGTATTCACTAATCCTATCTGCTCAACCATGGTTAGAGTCGAAACTGTGTAACCATTTTTGCATAACTTAGAATTAGTATTATCCGAGAAAAGACACATAGTGTGATCGCCGTAACAAGGACCTGCAGCACACCACTTGTTCATAGTTTGAGACGCAGGGATATGAAGAGGCCTGGAGGGCATACTTTGCTCTTCTTTTGTTTCTATAACGTTCTTTAAAATAGCTGGATACATAAGAAAAACCTTCGAAGTCTGGAATGTTCGTCCTGTTTCACCGAATAGTATAGGTAAGTTCCAACATGGACTATTTTCTGGGACATACCAAATGTCGTGGTTTAAGGCATAATAAGAGCGAGAATAGTCATCATTATCAATATCAGCTCTTGAAGCCGGCATTACATTATAAAAGTCAAATGATAACTTCTCAGACTCATTTTCATCTGCAGTTGCATTTTTTTTTAGGACTACAATTTTTTTGAAATCGAGTTCTGTTTGTGTTGCGGTAGTTTTATTATGATCACGTAGCTTTGGGTATGCTGTCCCTGCGGCATGATTG
Organism: Brachylomia viminalis; assembly: GCA_937001585.2. Classification (NCBI taxonomy): domain Eukaryota; kingdom Metazoa; phylum Arthropoda; class Insecta; order Lepidoptera; family Noctuidae; genus Brachylomia; species Brachylomia viminalis. Next base: position 10,685,963 of record OW443314.2, read on the forward strand.
TGGTGTGTATAATCCTTAATAATATCTTCAAAAGACTTTAGTTTTGATATGTAATCAACGCTTTGTCGCAAATTAGCATTTGTATCGTAAACGATTTCTCCTTGCCTAGAATCAGTGTCAAAATCGTTTTGTCCTATAGGTGCCTCCATTTTAGAAGTTCTTTTCATCACCTGGTCTTCAATTTCGGAAAGTTCATCATAGCCTTCATAATTTAGATCGTCATTATTCTCAGTAGCGGTTTCTGAAGAATTGTTCGCGTTTATTCGTCTAGCTGTTTGCAGTACATCTTCAAGTGCTTTTGGGTCTTTCGTATTATCTTTTTTATTTGTATATTCGGGTTCCTGTTTACCGAAGTAGTAGTCCACACTAACACTATTACAATCCACTATCATCCAAATAAATAACAGCCATTTTAATCTCATCGTGTCATCGTTTCGTTTATAAAATCGTGTGACATTAATAATTAAACCTACTAGATTTTAGAAATCGTTATACTGCGGGGCGAGCACGGCCTCTGTGATTGGCCCGAGTCACGTATTTTACTACGGGTTTTGCTCCCAAACTGAGATAAATATAATATAGGTATATACCGAATCAATAATAAAATAAGTAGGTATTTATTTTTAAATTTTGTAACTTTCGGAAATCGGCATGTGTAGGGTCCGTGTGATACCGCCCTGTAACTGCGCTGTAACTGTAACGCATGCACACAGCGACATAGTCGTACGACACTGCCTACCGTATACGCAACGGAGCGATTCTGTTCTTTGAAAGTAGAGTATTCTGAAATACTGTCAAACTTAAATATGTATCTAAAAAAACAAGTATGTATTAATTATTGAGCAGGATCGTAATTTTATTTGATTATTTATATCTATCATAACAGCCTCCTGAAATTTAACGAGGATGCAAAACGACACGTTGTATAAATGTAGGACTCAAGCCTATCACAGTAAGCCGTGCTCGCCCCGTTGGCTGGACTTTAAAACGTGTAGTCTAAGGCATCAGGGCAGATATTGTAATAAATCTCTTTTTATGTCTCATTAACCACTATTATAGATTTGCGTAAAGGGAGAGTAATTGATAAGTATATCTTAATAAAAAGTTGTAAAGCCAAATATACTATTTTCTTTTGAATGAAGGTCTAGGGAGTTAATATTCAATAGAAGTACCCACGATAAAAATGGTATCATATTTTCTTATATTTTAATGTACCTAACTGTTAATGTTTCAGCGGTCTATAACGCTACTATTAACATAATTAGGAAAAACGAAAATTTTATCAGCCAAGGGTCATTTCCAGAACAGTCACATGTCAAAGTCAAGTCAAAGTCAAAGCATTTATTTCAAATAGGCACATAAAAGGCACTTTTGAACGTCAATATTTACATTTAAATAGAATTGATTCTAGTCGCCCCTTCCAAAAGGTAGCTTCGTATGGAGAAGAATGGGCAAGAAACTCCATCGTTACTCTTTTAAAATGTGTTACAATATTTTGTATACATTAATTATATAATTATATGTGAAGACGATGCACCTGTAATAAAAATGACCCTACTAAAATAGGTGTAAAAATTTAATAAACGTAGCAATGATAAATAAGTTAATTAACTTATAGATACATGGTCTTCACATATTTACAAACATATTATGGTGCCGTGACCAGGATCATTTCGAGATAAATAAAGAGCTACATTAATAATACGTAAGCGCCGTCATAAAGTGTACTTATTAATATGGGTTCGGTCGTGGGGTGCTACATTTTATATGCATTATAATATAAATCGCGAGTTCGTTGTCCTAAGACTGCGTAGTGCTTATTTAAGTATTAACAGTTAGTCCATTTAATTAGGACAAGGTTTTTTTTCTCACTTATACAAACACTAAAATCTATACAGATTAGAACAATTCATTCTTAATTGTAGGGTAGAATTCAGGCTTTGAAAAGCAATCATGAGACACTTAGTTGGCGGCCAAACCAGGCAAGATACGATTCTTAGAACGAGCATTCACAGGCGGCGCATGCGTAATGTAAACTTGCGTGGGAGTTGACATAACAAAACTCTGTGACTCACTCAAAATACAATGATAAAATGTACGCTCTTCAAATAAAAAACTATATTTTGATCTTAATTTCCAGTTATTCAAATAAAATGATGACGCATACAAAGTAACTTTATTATAATGTTAATGTTACTGATTACGTTCCCAACGTTGGCGAATTTTAACTAGCTATGATTTCAGTCGTAGTTTCCAAATAAAGGCATATGTTGAAGTCAACGACCCGAACGGATCAGTCAGTATTGAGATCGTGACTAGCATGTTCCGTTTAATAAATGTAGGTATGTGCTACCATTATTTACCTACATGTAGCTATTTTAAATAAATCATAAGTTAATGCAAAAGTTTCTGCGTCCATAAGACTCAAATTTAATTATTTTATCCCATACCTACTTACAGCTTAACAGCAGAGAAAATTCCATTTTGTGTTTTCCATTTTTGTTATAAAAAAAAAACTATGAAAAAAAAAATATCAACAGGAAGGAAATTATAGTGGTAGAATTTAGATTGAATACCTATAGGCTCGTTGTAACTATAAACTGCATAGCGGCTAAGTTGAAGTGATGCGAGACACATGAAGATGAGTCACATACTCTACAAACCACCCGCGCTGACGCAACATTATTTGCCGAATGCGCTACATTAAGTGCATTCCTAAGCACACGACACACTGCCAATACAGTATTGTGCCTACTTAGCAAATCATTACAATACCAATCAATGTTTTGAAAACATTTGCTTAGGTATCGGTTCAAATTAGCGAGTACTTGCAAGATGTAGCTATAAGTTTAATGACCAGAGAACACAAAGGATTGGAAGTCAGCAAACAAGGATACGCTAACACGCAATACCTATGGACACGTGAGATTTTATCAATAAACGTGTATAAGTAAATTAACCTTTGCAAACAGTCATATTTTGAGCTTCAACAAGTGAAATTTATGAATGTAATCCATCACAAAATATTCTTTAGTTTTATGTTATGACTATGAGTGTGATGATTTGCTCACCATATTGGCTATTAATCACTTTTCAATTAAGGTTAATCTTAACCATACACAATGAACACTGAATAGCCCCGAACAATATAAAATAGTTTACTGAACCAGAGATAATGCAAGTTCTAGTTATCTATCCAGAATGAAGCATCAGGGTCAATTGTACGATAACATCACAACGATTCCCATCCCACATATTAGTAGCAATGCTTCATACTGTCAGGTGGGGTGACCAATCAATATAAACTGCAGTAGGCGTGTGGATTACAATACAGCGTCACTATGAAAACAGTCATTACAATTTACAGTTGAATCTTTAAGAAGTACTGGCTTTACTGTAAAGGAAATGCATTAGAAAAACACGATACGAGAATTAACTTAAAGAGTAATTTTCCATGTAAATACTAGGATTACCATAAGTTTGCGTGTAATTCCTGGGTGTACTTGTCTGAGTGTAGCTCTTGACAGGACAGGAAATACCTGGCATTAAACACGCGCGGTCTTATTACAAAACAAGGTTTTTCTTTAGGCATGGCTTAAAACATCGAGCCTATTTTTGAAATAAAAAGTTCCTTTTTCAAAACTGACAACTTAGTGCGGTCTTAGGTTATCAATTTTTTATTAAGAACTTTACTAAAGTCGGTATAGAGATCGAAATACATAAACTGGGTCGAAGGTTTAGGCTCGGGCTAAAGTTAGATCGTGTTCTGTAATAAGACGGGAAATGTTTAATAAAGGTCAGTTACAGTAACCTAACAGAGACAGGAGTGGATGCAATTTAGGAACGAGCATTGCAGAAGTTAGAAAATAGCTAGAATGTGAAGGATTAGAATAATATCTAGCCCTCTGATCAAAAATTATATCCACCGAAGGACGATCGTGAACAGTAAAGTAGAAGAACATTGCCCATCACTCCCGAAGGACATATATTTTTAGCTCATAAACCATAACATCAGTTGCAACTGCGCTAATCTACAATGGACATAACATAATATAGCAGGATGGCGCCTGGCACTTGGCCCAAGCCACTTATATAAAACTGTCTATGCTCAGCGGTGAAGTAGGGCTGTGGATGATAATGAATGCACACATGAACTATTGCAACTAACTGAGGATGCCTCAATTAATATATTATACGATGTTTGAGATGAAATCAATATTTTTTGTACAATCTTGAAATAGCAGAGTGAATAAATATTAATACCTTGTTCGTCGCATTGTTTCTAGGAGTATCATCGCTACAGTGCTACCACTGTCTCATCAACCCGCCGCCTGGCCAGTACTACAACACCACCAAGCGGCTCTGCGTGCACTTCGACCACTCCGACAAGTTCATAGTGGAGTGCCCCTATTCCACCATGTGTATGAAGCAGGAGTTCCATCTTGATATACAGAATGGAGGTAAGTGCTTATAGGAGATAATTAGTTACATCATCTTAATCATTCGCAGGACAGATCAATGTTATAAACCCGTTGGTTGGCACATGGTACAATATCATATGACACTTCGCATATGATTCACTTTTAATCTAATATTGTTAAGGGTGTTTTGTAACACGGATTGTGTTGGATACCCCATACATGTTTGGAGGTTTGGGAAGTTTGGAGGCAAATATTCAAGTCGAACTTATAAAACACAAAGACATATTTACATGTCATTAGCGATCGTATGCTAAACATAGCGAAGGGCTCAGTATTGACGATAACGATGTAATATGCGGTCAAGGTGATAAAGTGTCTGTGCTGAGATAGACCATTCAAGGTGAAGGCGTTTAGGACGGAAGAAACCGCACCGTCACCATACAAAGCCACAAAAGAGGTGTCAAGGAATACTCTCACGAGAGACCCATCATTACTTGAAGCTACATAACATCTTAATGATACACATATTAAAAATAATATTATTTTTGTTGAATGCGCCCTTTAATTTACCTTAAGTGTAATTAGTGTTTATCTGTCAAGAATTCAAGATACGAGTTGTTTCCAAAAATTTTTTTGCGTTACTTTTATTGTCAGAAGGCCAATTCCCGTAATTAAAAATGTTGAAAACCACTGTCAAAAATTTTGATAAACGCTATAAGTTTTTTGACAGAATGAGACTGAGATTAGAATGCAAACGTTCTTAAAAATACGGGAATTGCCGCTCAGGTCTGGTGATGCAATCTATGTTATGTTTCTCTGTAAGAGCTTTACTTTCAAGGATTTTGGATATGAAGAAATTACTGCAAATCTTAATATGAAGGCGTAAACCGTTAAAACGCCACAGACCATAACACCAAACGTGTCACGTGTTTTAATGACTTCTTTAAACCTTTGACTTACAATTAGCGTAGATTTTATGCACAAGAATATGCGAATGTTTATAAATCGCAATATTGCATAATGCAGCAATACTATATTAACCTGTTTAGTAAGTAATTACGACTACACAATGGGCACATCATTACATGAACAGTCTGTGCCCATTGCAGCCAACTGCAATCGAATGCAATATTGAACATCTGCAACAGAATCATCAGCTGCCCTTGGCCGTAGCTTAGCATTACTAAGCTACAAACTATTGTTATAATGAATGTTCTTGTACGTATTTTCAGTAAGAATAAATGGCGTTCTCCGAGACTGTGCGCCGCAGAAGAACGAGTACCAGGACTACAAAAACGGGAGGTGGTCGCCGAAGATGGAAATATTGGAACCTTACACAGAGGGCTGCATCAACGTCGACGACAAGGGAGAGAGGAGTACACCTACTAGGTAATTAAAACGACGATTTAAAACGTTATCATTTGCAGACACGAATACCGCTAAGGCGTCCCCGACGTCCCGTTGACGGTGGCGCTGGACAAACGGTTGTCCAGCGCCACCGTCAACGGGACGTCAACGAGGACGAAATGACTGCGCCGAAGTAGCGATACATACATTTACTATGGCCGCGTGTCTACCTCAAACCACAACCGGGACGTCATGCGTCACGTTCGGTTCGAATAATCGTCCGTTCTCGTTAACGTCACGTTGACGGTGGCGGAGGACAAAAGTAAATCTGCTGTCAAATGTTATGTTGTGATTGGAATGACCAAATAACAAAAGCAAGTAAAAATATGAGATTTGACAAGATAAAAAGAAACTCAACAGGAGTTGAAGGGGCCTTAAGGCTAGCGCAATTTATTGACAAGAACACAAATCGTGATCGTGACGAAAACTCTTGATACGAGAACGCAAAGAAAAATACAGAGAGCAACAATGAGAAGATTGTTTACAATCGTCAAATACATGAAGTACGTAAGCGTGCACTAAATCACCAGCAATAACTTGTTCGATTTACTGCGTAGTGTTATAACGACACGCCATCGATATTACGTCCCACTTTCCGCAATTTACTCTTTAACTTAATATTGCTAACCTTATTTCATTAAATTGCCTTAGTATTTAACACCCGGCAGATAAATAAATGAGTTGTTACGTTTTTGTATTGGTCCATGTTAGTTTGGTATTCCGAATTATTGGTTTCCCTTAAAATATTACTATCATCGTCTGAATTTATTAAATATTTCGCAAGTAGGTAGCTATATTGTGATCGGCGTATTTAATTTTCCTCCCATAGTATAGGTACTTACCTACCTACTATTAATTCTGCACTTCTGTCTATACAGTTATAGTATTTTATATTTATTTTTTTTTAGGCTGGGTTACATAACAAATTACAAAACATTAAAACACAACGTTATTCAGCACATTTTGAACCTTACAATGGGGACGTAACGTTCACACTTGACTTTAACCATTTACTGAATAATGTATTAATTCAATTTCAGATACTGCTACTGCCGCAACAGCCTATGCAACGCCTCACCGAGCACAAGCCACGAAGGCTACACGGACATCATGGGCGTCATAGTCGTGTTTAACCTCATGAAATATATCAACAGCCTTAGGTAGTAGCCGGAGGATCTCGTAGGAATTAATTATGTTATGTAAAGATGCCTCGCAACACATGGTAGTAAGCAAAGATGTGATATGAGTGGGCGAAAAGCCGTTAAGCGAAGGACATTCAACTGCGAGAATCGTTAACCCCAAATATGCCAATCATAAAGGCCACCTTATATGGGGAGATAAATCTGAACATCCGAAACTGCGCTAGCTCGATCTGACCGGATGAGTGCACAAACATGAAGTGATGAGACTGTTTCGTTTTAAAGTACAGATGGATTCGGAGATAGAACTGACCATGTATGGTGCTCCTTCACTGCTACGACCAGCCGTCGTATAAATTTAAAAAAAAAACATATTTGTGTGAGCATTCTATAAACTTACTACTCGGTGCAATGCAGCAGTGCAGCTGCTCGCAATATTTTGTGATATACACACATCAAAAGTGTCTAGGGATCAAGCATTTTTATGCGGATTTCTTGAGATTAAGATGTGGCTTTGTAATAAATTTATGATTTTATAAATTTATATGGATCCTTTTTGGTGCATTTCATAATTTGAATCAGGAACTGTGAATCAAATTCGAGTAAAAGATGAAAATCAGCTGTCAATATTTTCCCTATAAAAACATACAACGCATTGAAGACATTATTAGTGCTACTGTTTCCCTACTACTGATTAAAACCAACGTTATTATGGAGCGGCGACGTCATTTAAGCAGGGAAGAAATGCTCAGAGCCGTGGGAATGATAGAAGCTGGTTCCCGGCAACGTACTGTGGCTTTAGCTCTGAATACAAGTCAGAGTGTTATCAGTCGACTTTGGACACGTTACCGAAGCACTGGTACCGTGGCTGAGCGCCATGGAGGACGGTATCGCTGCACCACACGGAGACAAGACCGATACATTCAAATCTTAACTCGAAGAGCTCCAACAATAACCGCCATGATGTTAGCCGTGAGGCTTCATCACTCTTCAGGGAACTTAATTAGCGACCAAACAGTCAGAAACCGCTTGCATGAAGTGAACCTTCATTCCCGAAGACCGCTACGGGTACCACCTATAGCAATGCACAATCGTAGGATTCGATATCAATGGGCTCTTGAACACAGAAATTGGGCAGAAGAACAATGGCGTTTCGTGTGCTTTTCTGATGAGTCTCGTTTTGGTATGAGACCGGATACAAGACGTATACGACACTGGAGAACCCCTGGACGCCAACAGCGATTAAAATCCTGCCAGGAAGTCCATCCTTATAGTGGTGGAACCATCATGGTATGGGCGGGTATTTGGATCGGCGGAAGAACTGAGTTGATTTGGATCAGAGGCAACCTCAACGCTCAAATTTATGCTGAGACGATTGTATCAGACGTCATCGTTCCTCTACAAGTGCAAATCGGTCCCTTATTTCAGTTAATGCATGATAATGCACGACCGCACACCGCAAGAGTTGTAAGACAGACTCTCGCCGCAGCTAACATCAATGTCCTGCCCTGGCCTGCTCAGTCGCCAGACTTGAACCCGATTGAGCATGCATGGGATATGCTACAGAGAAGAGCTCTGCCGAATATGGAGGGTGTCCAGTCGCAAGAAGACCTTTTTTTGTTGTTGCAACGAACATGGGCGGCCATTCCACAGCGTGATTTGGATGAACTCATTTTGAGTATGCCAAACCGATGTTCTTGTGTTGTTAGTGTTCGCGGTAGAAACACGGATTATTAATTGTTTAAGTTACCCAATAAAATTTTAAAGAAAACTGTTATTTCAGTCTTTTTTTCGAACTTTTGTGTTAGTGGTTCAAATGTCAAAAATCCCTTTATTAGGAAAATGGCAAATTTCTTTATTAATGCAAAGGTGACTTGGTTTATCGTTACTGTGACAAACGAAAACACTTTATTTTATGAATCCTTAAAGAAAATTTTAATTAATATCAATCAGGAGAAAAGTTATTGCAAAAATATATGTTGATCCCTAGACACTTTTGATGTGTGTATATAAAAGGGTATAGTGACTTTTTAATTTAAGACATTAAAATAATCTTTGTTTATCTGTATTTTATGAATAAATGAATTTTGTTACTGTACATAAGTTATTTATGGATCAAATATGTATTTGGGGAATTGTAAGTTAAATATGAATATTATGCGTAGACCGGAGACGCATTTATGAAATCACTATGTTGTGTTAATGATAATTGGATATTGGATATTCACAAAGTCATTTTAATGTTAAGAAACATTGACGACATCTTTTGACATATTCACCGAACTTTTGTTCTAAATCTTCTTTATAACTTTCATTAAAATTATTGTTTTTTTCCACTGTTAGTCATTATTCCAGTGGTGAATTGTTGTAGTTTCAGTAATATTGGGGGGAAAGTGGGAATCATAAATTGTAACAATATTTCCATTGATTTGAAGGTGTGGTCTGTGGAAATATGGTAATTGAGTACATAAAATTACGTTTATTTGTTTGACCTTTTAGTTCATTAATTCGATTCTAACGTTTATGACGTCCTCATATCATCTGGCAAAATATTTCAATGGTATTATTTAATGGTATTTAAATGGTAAATGTGTGTTTTGATAGTGCCTAATATTTCTTTAATAGATACCTATTAAAGAAATATTAGGCACTATCAAAACACACCTTTTGTACAATATTAATGTATGATTCTATGAGTGTATGAATTAATGAAATTAATTTGAATTTGTCAGCTACGGCACCATGCGCATCGACTAACTACAGGCGCAACGCCTTCTCCATTCGTATTGTTAAAGCCTTCGATCAACAATACCAACTAAACAACGGGTCTCGTACAAAATCAAAGCTAAATGCTGTCCGTGTGAAAAAAGTTTAAAACAGTTATAAGTTCAACCTAATTACAACCATGGCACCTAGTAATGAAGTCGAGTTTACATTGGCTGTGTTTAAAGCGAACTAAACAGAAAATAAGAGCTCACGTCTCAAGTGCGCTGTTATTTACTGAGACGTATTTCATGCGCCGACCCGATATCTAGTCGGTATTGTTGATTGAAGGTTATAGCCTTCAATAGTTTACAATCGCACCTGGAGATCGACCTATTTTGTACCAACGCGCACAGTATTAGAAAGATCTTAAACAGGTAATATTTTGGAGGCAGTCATGAATAACTAAGAAATAGATCGGTTTATGATATCTAATGTAATGTTACGTGGGTGCTCGTATATGATTTAACTTGTAACGGTATCTATATCGCCACATGAGAACTACGTCACATCACACTGACGTCACGCAAAATCCTGCATCGCGCAAGCGGAGTTTACCGCGCAACTAGCATATAAACAACGTCCCGAAAACAATCGTTGGGCATTTGCGCACCAGACACGACATCTGGTCGGAGGATCCTCCCTTCCTCTTACCTCTATAAACTGTTTTGATGTTGCACGACTCGACTAATTCTCCATTGGCAATTACCAAACTAAAAATGTTTTCTTTTTTTTTGCTCTCGGTTTGCAAATAGCTGTTAACGTACATTTAGTCAATGCAAAGTACTTGTAACTATTATAGGCCAACCTCTTAACTGAGACGTTGGCTGAGGTAGCTGCGCGTTGCGGGAGGGGTGTGGTGACGTCGTGATGCAAGAGCTCAGTGATTCGTCAGCTTGTGAAAATGTCACCCCTCCCGCACCGCTCAGCTACTTCAGTCAATGTCTCAGTTAAGCGGTTGGCCTAATATGTGTATACATGTGAAAGCTTGTAATTAGCAAATTTTCCTACCTACGAATGATTTTTAATTAGTCTGTAAGATTTGTGTAAAATAAAATAAATAAATAAATATTTCCAGGTTTCGCTCTTATAAAGTAACACAAATGTTTAATTGCAAGAATTGATAATGTTTTCCTCCACCAACTGAACCTTCGAACTGTACCTAGGTATAAAGCGTTGGTACTATACAAAACCATAGAGGAAAAATAGGTATACTAAACAGGTAAAATTTTTAAGGGCACAGTTATTACATATCATATTACATAAACATAAGTTATGTCTAAACACATCATATTACATAACACAATCATTTTTAGTTGTAAGTACTTTAATTAAATAGGTTTAATCGGTTAGTACTCACATTGTACAGTCACGTGAAAAATACTTGATTATGTATTTATGCACAATTCCTCATAATTTCAAACATAGCTACAGGGCAAAATCGTTGTTAAAATTCATCATGACTGCTGCGACAAATATTGTGGTCGTAAAGGTGTTGATCGACCAATGATCAATCAAGATATTTTATAAATTTAGCATTTTTTAAATAAATTTCATTTTTAATGGCAACAATTTCTCTAGACGAGTCTGTTGATGGTTTTCTGTCCAGTTGTACACAGAGTAGCGAATGCTGTGATTATTTATATACCTATTGTAAAAGTCGCCTGGTGTCTACTTCATAAGAATAAATGTATTGCAAACGGTTAACTTGCGCCTGTCGTTTTAAATTTTTGTAATTTATGTCCGACTTGCGAATTTGCATGTATGAAATACAGAAATACTAATGGCTTATGTGTTTTCTCTTATTTATTATACAAAATATTATACATGACTTGAAAACGAAGAAGAAGTGAAGAAGAAGTGCCGCGCCGACCCCCAAATGAATTGGGGTGGGGCAGGAGCGTAATGAAGATTACTTGACTTCTCACATTTGTAAAAATATCACCATTTTAATTTTACTTTAAGCCAATTTTTGCGTTTTTTGCAGGAAAGTACAAAGCCAATACCTAAAATGATTTAATGAACCTTTAATGCAATATCAAATCATTAAAAAAACCGATAAGTACATGTACTTATATCTAATAGTACCTACCTATAGGTAAAATATGATATTTGAATAATGATGGCATGCACAAAAATAGCCTGTGATAAAAGTGTAAAAACTGCAAGATGACGCCTCAAATGGAATGCAATGATTTATTTACAGAATTTACACTGGCGTGGGTGGCGTCATCTATGCATATATTTCTCGGACCACTAAACACACAGTCATATTGGAAATCCACCATACCTTCCATGGATTAGGGTGTTCCTGATCCATGCTGGTCTTCACCCATAGACGCCCAGCATGGATCAGGAAAGTACAGTCATATATTTGGAAAGTACCGCGGTATATACGCGGTATTATGAGATTTTCCACATCGTGATAACTTTTGCCATACATAGAAAGGTTCTGTCTACCTGCTATACGTCAGCTATAGACACTGACGTTAATAGACAGAACTTTTCTCGTCAATCTCGCCAGAAATAGCAAAGCAGAGATTTCAATCATAATATTATGACGGTTGTCAGTGGTATGATTAGCAGCAATCAATAGGAATTGTAAAGCTCTTTTTTTTCTAGCCAATACTGCTCTCATGTGTTGTCAACAAGTTGCACTGAACTATATCAAACGTTAGGTTTTTATAGAAGAATCAGGATTATACTTAATGCATGAAAGCTGATCGCTTTTAGCGATAAGACCGCCCGTTGTGTCACCCTATGTAAAAGTTTTTATATCTGTAATTCATAATTATGGTGTTCTGCATATCCAGCAATCTATGAAAACACTAGAGGAATTGGTTGAGGGTGGGCGTTTTGGGGACTATCTTTTATAACTGTAATCTATTAAAAAAAATTAGGTGGCTCCTCAATATATCCCACGACCTTTAAATTAATTCTAGACTAGACAGGCGAGACAAATAGTGACAAAGCACGGCACGAGACACACCCACGCCTGGATCATACAATCAATAGAATAAATGTCGCCTGTTGTGCTATCAGCGACCTAAATGTGAACAATATTCGTGATAACCTCGAAAACTACTCTAGTACTGACACATGATAATGTCATAGCTATATGGCAATGCTTATTGTGTTTATTCCATTCCGTTGATAACGAGAACGTAGTTTTATTATGAATTACCTACAGGATAACCTTAAGAGACCCCCAATGATCGTGGAAAGAGATACAAATGATAGTCCCATAACATTTTGAAAAAATTAATCTCCAACATTGATAGAAACTGTAAATAGTTGTCAAGTGCTGACCTCATATAAAAGCGCAAGTGATATATTGACATTAGTCCTTAAAAAAATGGCTAACACATGTTATTTTTATCGCTAATAACAAAGGATGTTGCGAGCCGACCATATCAATAGAATGTTTCGCAACGGGATCTAAAGCGAATGGGGTAAGTCAAAAACTTCATAATTTCAGATACGTAATTTATGCATCTCATAAGAAAGTCAAAACAACTGATACCATAGATAAAGAGATTAAACTCGTTATCAAAGCCGTTGTGCAAAGAAAGATACATCAAGACATTAACCAGCCAGCGGGTCTAAACAAAGCATTTGATTCTTTAAACTATACAGAAAGCAGATTCAACATCCGTTTAGTAAAGAATAATAAACAAGGTGAGTTCTTCTTAGTAAGTATAATTTTTGTTTTCGCCAAACGTAACTAAATTTATGCGAAAAGAGTAAAAGAAAACTTGGTAAAATATTAAAACAAAGTAAAGACCACACAACACAGTGCCGTTTCACAGATAGTGTAACTGTTAAAACAGGTCAAGTTGGAAGTAAATCTCTCATCGAGATAATTTTACACTGACGACAGTGTCACAAATTAGCAAAAACAATACGATGGTGACAGAAAAATTCTGAAAACTAAAACTCATTGTTTTATTTATTGTAGCCGTTTATTCAGTAGTTGACTATCCTAGTAATTTAATTAAAGTCTACACCGACTATTATTGAATTTGCATAATGTTTTAATTAATTAACCTCTGTTGTTAGAAGACCGTAATAATGGATATCAAAATTGCCCACTTATGTTCACAAGATAATGGCATTTGAACAATTTTATTCTACATAATATGTCTCTACAAATCTTCAGACCCATCAAAGCCGTATCGAATCGATCGTAAACTTCTTTTTGCAAATTTTACTATTGCAGTTCTAAAATAAAAACGAAAGACCGGAATCCGGGGACAAACAAAACGAACACAGAGCGGGACCGCCAAATGTTGGTCAGTGTCGCGCCGGCGCCAGAATCGATCGCATGAATCAGCGTTATTACCGCGAACATAAGAGTGTTATTTCTTAGTTTTTGAACATGTCCCGTTTTGCCACTGGGCTTCCTTCCTGTGAATCATGGAGTTGAGTACGGAGGTGCCAATTTCAGTTCAGTGTAAAGCCCTGCCGGCCACATGCGCCGCAATCGCAACGTTGTAAACACATAACACGTCAATGTAATTTAAAAAAATATCTGTTCGTAGTTTTAGCGTAGTAGTTGTAATTTTAAGTGGTGTCTTATTAATAAACATGGATTTAGCAGCTTCTTTGTTGACTTTTACAATGTTTTGGAAATGTAAGTGAAAGTGAATTGATAATATTTTGTTATTTCGTTTTTATTTTATTGCTAATTATTACGATTGTAGACCACAACTAGACACAGTTTTTTGTCAATATTATTTGTGTTTTCTTTTTTTTTTAACTTTACATTTTAATTATAACATTATTTACGCTGGGTTACTCACATTCTTCATTTTTTCTTTCTTATCAATGTCAATATTGAGGGTATTAATCCCAAACATACAATTTATTTAATGTCAATATGAAGCTGTCGTTTGGAAAATATTTTAAATTTACGAAGACGTCTGCCGTATCTTCTTCAATAATCAATAAAACAAATATTTGAGTATTAAATAATTGTATGACTTGCGCTACTTAAACAACGTACCTACATCAACATGGAAAAAACCTTTAAAATAAATAAAACGTTGTAGTAGTTAAGTACGTACTTAAACACTGATGATAAAAAAAACATCATACAATAATTGTATTCGTGACATATAAAATGTAAAAAACAATAGGTGATAAAATGCGAGGGGGCATGTATGGACATATTTATCAGTAAATTAATATCATGTGGGCATCGAACCTCATTATTCATTCCCATATGGTTCAGTCTGTCACCTCATAGTAGGCGTAATGAAGGCTGTTTCAAGTAACTAACTATTCAAAAGTGGTATGGGTTATAAAAGTTGTATACCGGTGAGTCTGTCGAGCTAAGAACAGGAAATGTAAGTCTAGGATGTCCCCTTCAAGTCCCCGGATTCCGGATGTCAATTGTAATTTGTGATGCAGTTTATACTGATAGGTTGATTACGAAGAACCTGATTATACATTTGTTGCAGTTACTCTTTAAAAAGAATACTCCTTACATCAAAAGTTCAATAAGCTTCTCGATGCCAGTAAATGTTGGTAATGTTAAAAAGCATTCCGATTTTTTATATACTTAACATCTTATGGTGCTCTAAAAATTGGGTTTTAAATTAATGGACATGGGTTGTGGAAGCGAATAACATTCAGCTGCAGAACAACAAGGTCCTGGCGCACGAAATATGGTGCGATAAAATTCTCATTCAACTTGGCCGTTAATAGCGACGACGGCGGCGACTGGATTGCGTTCTCATATTGGATGGATGGATTCAGAATTAGAGCAATGCCTTGCAGAGGCATTGACTTAGATAATAATATAGCAGTACAGTGGATGAGAGACTAAAAATAAGAAACACAATATCATGAACAAAACGAAAATGTTGATGCCATCCCAAATAATGAAACAAACAAGGAAAATAAAAGGCGCGAGGCCCCAATGCAACCGAATCTGCATGTAATTTTAATCACAAAGTCACAGATCAAAGTTTAACATTCGAGACGAGAACATAAAAGGTAATTTATAAATTAAATGAAGCTACATAGTGAATAGAAATAGTAGGTCAAGTGCAAACCACATTCACTGTGAACATATTCGACAACTTGTTAGACGTAATCCTTTAACACGAGATCACGACCATCTTTTAATGCAAATTGTATTATCGCGTTTACGACTGCGAAATTAAACACAATGACTTTTGCCAATTCTGTTGTTTCTTAACTAGCTGAACCAACAAGATAGCTTAACTTCAATTACTGATAACACAATACAGACAGACTAATAAAAATACTTCTTCAAATTGTTCTTTAATTGTTTAGAACGATGTTCGTTAATCAAAAGCAGGGGTCTCTTAAGGATTTGCAAGTATTCCGCCTTTGTTCTTAAACTTTGTATGTTACGTATAAATAGTCTAGATATTTGTGTCACCACTTCCTAGTAAATATATTTATGTAGACATTACATTTAATATAGAACACTTTACTCGGGTGAGCGGTGATTGTACTGCGGTCTTTGGAATGTGACAGAAATAAGATATTAAGCTTTTCTTACGACAGAAGCCAGATGAAATCACTAAGATCGTTGTAGACAAAATACGTAAGATTTAAAAAAAAGTTGGACAAAACTAGTGAATCTAATATAATAGTCAGCAGAAAGTTACCTTTGCCTTAATTATTACAATGAAAAATTACTATCAGGAGTTGATAGCGAGTAACTATAGCTACTAGCTCAAGCAGAGTTGAAACTACAATAGGTTCTTAATCTAAATATTATCAAAGCTTCTTCCTTAGAAGGATAACTAAATTAAGGAATTTCTATTGTATTTTAAAATATACCGTGACGCCAACTTCGAAATATTAACATATCTAAAACATTGTTCGCTATTAATTCAAGTAAACCACAAATAATGATAATTTTAGGTACAATGGACTACAAATTTAGTATATATCCAGACATTTTAAATATTGAAACATGGTTTAAACGTAATTAAACCTCGTTTCAAGCATTTTTATTAGTTGATTATTCTATAGCAAAGACAGAATCAGAGGTATAGAAGAATCTACTAATATTAATTTCCCAGAAAATATTTAACGAACCATAACGCAGTTAATGGTTTAACGAGAATTTATGGAAACCGCTTCGATTTAGTGCCGTTAAAGTTGTTAATTTCTAACGGAGCATTGGTGCAGTTTGTAATACAAATCATACATTACAAAAAGTCTGTGGAGTTTAAGTTGGAGTTGTACAGAGTAATGAGACAAGGATCTGTCAGGGTATTTAATTAAAAATCCTAAGAAGAAAGGGCGTAGGTACACGGTTTATCAGCCCCTGAAGAGATATCGATAAGGCTAGGTTCAGTCTCACTGAATCTAATGACATATATATACTATATCAATATCAAAAGTACTAATCTATAATCTAGTTTAATAGTCGTGCAGACCGTATTTCGGCCATGGCGGCCAATCTCAACGAAGACTAGCCTTCGTCGCGGGAGATATTATAGTGCAAAAGTGTGTGCGCAGACACAGGTAGAGTGCACCTGTGTACTTCCCTCACTCGCATAGACCGATGGGACGGCGGAGAGAGATCAGGCGCAGGACCAACGGCTTAACGTGCTTTCTGAGGCACGGGGATATCATACGTATCAAGCATAGTAATAGTAAGCCAGCTGATCGAAAATATGATACGGTTATCTGGAATAATGTTAGTAGTAACCTATACAGGGTGTCATTTAGTTTTTCAAGCCAGCTCTGGTAGAAGGATTTACCAGAGCTGGCTTCCGTACTTAATAGTACAGAAGTACTATTAAGTCTTCAAGAAAAACACTGAAAGGAACAATGAGCAACATTTTAAACTAGCTTAGAACGTAGCTTAGTAAATAACCAGCTTAGCCATATGGGTACATATGGTTAAGCTGGTTATTTACTAGAATTCAACTTTTTTTTTTCAATTTTATTAGCTTTTGTCAACTCTTTAACATGGAGATTTTTGTCAGGTTTTATTTCTATCAATACGAAAGTTGATTGACTGTTCTGAGACTTGATCAGTCTATCAGAAACTTGGAGAAAACGGAGTTATTACCAAACCAAATGTTTTTATTTGCAGTATCATGGAGCCTACAGTGCTACTCGTGCTGTCCGAGTCCGGACCTACAGAAAAGCACAGAACCATGCCCGTGCAAGCATTTTGACTACAGCAGCAAGTACTTGGTGCAGTGCGAGAAGTCCACCATGTGCTTTAAGAAAATAACTACGCTTGAGTTCGGTGACGGATGTAAGTATGCTGTCTGAAGATAAAGCAATATGCTGTCAATGTTTGAAAATACCAATTATTTTTAAAAGAATAACCGTGTAGTTTCTTGCCAGCTCTTCTTCATAGAAAACGAACTATTGGAACCTAGCTTCTGACGTTTCATAAGTTTGTGACAAATAAAATATTTTGAATTTGAGTAAAGACCTTTGGAAAGCAACAGGAGTCAATGATTTTTACCAACTAGGTTTTGATCATCAAGAAGGTTAAAAGCTAGCCTTTGTGGTATCTTGGGGCAGCAGTGTCAACTCTGCGAGTTATGGTAGTCATCATCACCATCATCACCCGGTTGATTGAAGCACGCAGAGATAACTTTTGAAGCAAATCATGACATGTAGTCTAAAAAGGTTTAAAGCTTCACAAGTCATGTATGATGATGGATACGCGCCAGATTTAGATTTAGTTACAAATATTTTCAAGCCCAGCAACGAGGTTTAACAAATATTTCATTTATAAATTATTACCAACACACGCACCCGTCAAAACAATAAATATTACATACAAGGCAAGTACCTACAGCAGCCGGGCAGCCATACAATTACTAGGAGATTGTTTTATAAGACTGCTAACTATTTTATGTTCTGAATCATATATCGACATTTGTAAATTGACAGCACTTAACACTTCAAAGACAGATTGTCTTTGTAACATACCAGTCATCCTGTTGGAAACTTGGAATGTGATGTGTCTGAGGCAAGTCACAAATAAGCTTTACTATCATCTGCAAAAGATAAACATGTACCATCAGTTGTATAAGACCGCCCATTGTGTCACCCTATATAAAATGTCTACATTTATATCTGTAGTTTTTATTGTGTACATACATAACAAAGAGTATTCTATCTATCTATAGACAAAACTTATACCTAAACTTTCCTCGTGAATCATCCATCGTGAATCCATTGGTGAAAAACGGATAAAAATCCATGCGGTAGTTTTTTAATTAATCGCGTTCAGGCAGACAGACGCGGCTGGGGGAGGGCTTTGTTTTATAATAATATGTAGTAATTAGACACGATAAAACTGTAGCTTCCACTAGTGAAAGAATTTTGGGAATCGGATACGTAGGTCCGAAGATTACCCCCTACATACAAACTCGAAAAATTTACCTCTTCATACATTGCAGTAAAGATCGTGAGCTTTGCGTATGGAAAGCTCACGACGTGTCAAACACTTATGTTATTAAGATAAAATGATACGCCATATGGTAATGCCCGCAAAATGTTAATTCGCTAAGGTAAGGTTTATTAATAGAGCTAGACACCAGCTGCCCGTGAGGCTAAGTGGCAATGACCTGGCCCCTGACCGACACCTCTGTTAGCCATTGAGCGATACGCGCCTAAACAAAAAACGAATTTATCATTTACCGAAGATTTACTGCTCTGCATTAGTTCGTCATTGTTTTTATACACGCGTTGAAGCTACCGAAAATTGAATTTGTTTACCTTGTATATGAATCTAAGGACTTAGAAACAGAGTTCGTAGATCTTTGACAGTCGTTACGGTAGTCAGAAGTCTGACTTCCAGTCTTACCAAGGGGTATCGTGTTACCCAGTAACTGGGTTGTGGAGGTCAGATAGGCAGTCGCTTCATGTAAAATACTGGTATTCAGCTGCATCTGGTTAAACTGGAAGCCGACCCCCACATAGTTGAGAACAGGCCAGGCACATTGATTGATTATAAAACGGTTAAGATGAGGAAAGTCACCAATTCGTAGCATTGCACCACGGACTAATAAAAAAGCGGTAACTTAGTCATTAATAAAACAGTCAATGCACTGTTCATAGGAATCTATAAACATGTGCATAAAGGAAATGGCGGACAATAAAAATAATGTGTTGGTACCGTTAAGGCGGCTTCCTTACGAAATGCTCCTTTAAAGGAATATGTGTCATGTGGCCCGTTGGTGGCGCAAACTTTATGTGGCACAGTTAAATGTCACTTATCATCAAAACGAACATATCAAGACCTGTTGCCAAACCATAGAAAGTGCTCTTTGAATTGTATCTTATGGGGTAGACAGGAGTGAAGTAAAGTTATTTTAGAGATAAATTTGATGTTTGTATGTTAAGGTATTATTAAGCTACTTATAATTAAATTATCCCACTGCACAACAGAGCAAAATTCCTCAACTCTCAGGTGCCTACAGATAATATAATAATAAGGTTATTATTAATTGCCTAATTTTAAGGGGCCGTGCACGAAATTAACTGACTTTGATCAATGTTTTTCATTGTTTGTGAGAAACAAGAAGAATTTAAAGAAAACTATTTGGTATTTGAAAAGTCGAGTTCTTTGTTTTGCACCATGTGGCTGAAAGGGATTTTTCAAATAAGTATTCATGGAATATCACTAATACTCGCAACAAGTTTTAAAAAAATTACGCGAGACTGACGTTTGATCGTTTTTTTACAAGAAACCACTTTTAATTTGTCCTACTTGTACGTGGCTGGACCACATTTTTCAACTTCAATACAAAATATAGCAGAAATATAATGTTGAATTTTTTAATATCGTTTAGTATTTTATTTATAATAGTATGTTTTCCTATCAGAAAACCATTTCAAGAAATTTAAAAATCACATATTATTCTTCAGCTATCTTTAAAATAAAAGCAAAATTGTATCTTTATTTTCGAGAGCGCAAAAGTGATGAAACTATTTGCTGGTGCTGTGACTGACACAAATGGTTTAGCGCCACGAAAATTGTATTTTTTCAAGCTTTCTACCAATTAGATAAGAAATTGACAAAAGTGGGTCTTTTTCGTGCAAGCAGCCTTAAAAGAGAAAAAAAACCGTAAGTGTTTAATCATAATGATAGCTAGAATTGCCTTTCAAATAAATTATGTAATTCACGGCAAAATCAGCAACAAAATATTCGTAAAACCGCATTTTTCCCTTGACATCATAAACGTTTATGTAAAATGAGATCCCGTTTTGAACGACAGTAATAAGGACAATAAGACCATAACAGTATGTGAAACCAGCAAAAATGTTACAGGGAATTCTAAATGGTAATAAAGATAATAAGTAACTAATTGTCATTCCTCTGCATCATTTTGTACAATACAGTGCGAATCGCAAACAGAATTGTGAATCGGCATGTGAGTCACGAATTATCAGTTCCTCTCGTAACCCGGCGATGCTAATGAGGACTGCACGCATGGCAGGCGCACGCGCACCGGCCGCGGCAGGGTTAAACGTGCAGATTGCACCGTAAGCGTATAGTGCTCGACATTGTAATATAAAATATGAAAGGGACTCTTTCATTAGCCCAATATTAGTAACAAAAAATAATGTAAAATATTGATATCTTTGTGATCCTTTATAAATAGTGTTTTATCGACAGGGCACATACAGCAGTGTTTACAGTCTGTATCACGCTAATTTGCCTTTGTTTTATAGACCATGTGAAAATTTTAAATCGATTCTCACCTTTGTATGAAGACGTAAGGGCATACATATAAGCAGCTACAATAATTTAGCATTGGATAGAACCGTACGGAAATTACTGCAAGGACTAGTGCCCAGCACTTCAGGTTTAGATGGATTGATAAATATATATTATATTATCTAAGGCTTATGACTCCAGCAATCGCATCCGCCTTGAGCAAGCGTGGTGATGAATGCTCATAATGCTGCCTTCTCCATATGAGAAAAAGCCTTTGCCGTGCATGCCGTGCATGAGACAATTAGAGCTGGTATTTTTTGTATGCTACCAAAAAATAACATACTAATTGCTACCAAAATCACTGCATTTTACAAAAATACCGTGTACGCTCTAGATACCTAATCGCAAAACGCGCAGGTGGGTGGGTATAGGGTTCTAATTACATATGTTATGGGACCAAAGCAATGATTGGTGTCATTCTTACTTTCACAATCGTGTCGGGAATAGTAAGGTGCGTGTAATTACATCATTCGTTTAAGTATTTTATGTAAGAAGCATTGTCAGTCTGTCGCCTCCTATGTTATTTATGTAACGTTGTAAATCACAATGTAAATACAATACATAAATACTTACATAATAATATGTTAAATTAATTATACAGTAGCTAGGTTATACTTAGCGACTTCATTTATGGGCCAGGCCCTGCAGTCTCGACATAGTTAGCAATCGTTTTCGGTTGCAAGTCCTAACAATCCAGATGTAACGATATTTGGTGGTCTCGACACTCAAATTTATCGGTTGTTACTGGTATTTTAGGTAGGTACCGGTAGGTAACAACCGATAAATTTGAGTGTCGAGACTACCAAACATTTACATCAACATTTACATCTGGATTGTTAGGACTTAGCAACCAAAAACTATTGCTAACTATGTCGAGACTGCAGGGCCTGGTCAGGCAATGCTATTTGGATTTTCGATGTGGAGTTTTTCAGTACAGTCAAACGGGGTGAATAGGCATGCAGGGGTGAATAGAAACGAAACTTTAAAGGGGATTTTAACCTTGAAATAATTTAGTTTGACCCCAACAAGAGCACTTAATCGTTAATTATATTACAATAAACACATTAAGAGTCCTTTTTGGCAATAAACTATATTATTTCAAGGTTAAAATCCCTTCTAAAGTTTCGTCTCTATTCACCCCTGCGTCCCTATTCACCCCGTTTGACGGTAGCAGCTCGGACTCAGGATTTGTGCCCGATTGATGGCAATAGGCCCCCTATTACATGGTACTTAAACATTACTGTCGAATTGTGGGTGTACTATAGGTACTATCGAGGAATTTCATATCTATGCACCTTATGAAATATTTTTCCTTGCAGCGCCCTTGCGCGTTTTACCGCAGGGTAAAACAAATGTGGTCATTGTGTTCACGGGATTTTGTTTTAAAACTGCTTAGATATGAACTTCCTCGATAGTACACCTCTGCTTAAATCCTTCGGAGATTACAGGCGTGATGTTATGTTATGTGTTAATTTATTGATAACACTTTATTTTTAGGAAATATGTATTAAAAAAAACATGTAGGTATGCAGTCCCACGCGATAAAAGTGAAACCTTCAATAGTATTTTATCTCATTCTCTCGCACGTTATATCCTATAGATGTATGTGTTTGTCTCTTTTTAATGCCGCATTTTCGTTTCATCGAGTTTCAAATCGCAACGGGGCTAAAGAAGTTTTCACTTAAAAAAATTTAACTCCGCATGGAAATCCGGATTTATTTTGTTTCCGCTGGTTGCTGCGTTCAAAGGTGAAGAGCGTGACGAACTATACATTACGTTAATCATCATGATTCATGAGAATGTACATAATTATGATACATCACCACATTTTTATAATTCTAATTATTGGCTTCATATTTATCGAATATTTCTGGATATTTAGGTAAAATTAGAGGTTATAAATAAAAATATAGTTATTATTAATATCCTTTTTGGATTTTGTCGGTATTATGCCGTATGGCATTTTACTGTGGGGTCGGGCTGCTGACATTGAATCCATCTTTATTACCTATGTAAAAGAGAGCTGTCAGAGCCATTTATAATCTACGTCTGTTTCAAAATATTAATATTATGACGGTCCCTTACCAATTCATTCATGAAAATGAAATGATTTAAGAAAAAATCGACATATTTTTAACAACATAGGGAATAGAAATAATTTTAATGCTAGAAATAATGCCAAATACATCAACCATTTTTCAGATTATTTAAAGTACATACATCTTTCAAGGGGTACTGTGTAAAATGTTATATTATAACAAAATACCTTGTGATATATTGCAATTAAATGAAAGAAAATTTAAAACTCATATAAAAAGGCCACTTTGTAAACAAGCATTTTACAAATGAGAGGATCAAGTCCAAGATAAGAATGCTTGGAAACATGCTGGTCCAGCTGCATAGAGCAATCTAGAGTCTAGACAAAATCTAACTTGTTGCTAATTTGATTGTATAATTTATTACTATGTCATTGATTTACATTCTGTGATTAGTTTAACTCACATACTGACTTATTACTTGTATTAAAAGTAGAAAATCTTATACTTTTACAATGTATAAATATGTGAGCACCATGTATCTATCACATAATTAACTTACTTGTCTTAGATTCATTTTTAATTCTTTTAACCTATTGTGGTATAGTAATTTTATTCTAGGTGCACCGTCTTCGCGTATAATTATATAATTAATGTGTACAAAATATTGTAAAACATTTTAAATGAGTAACGGAGGAGTTTCTTGTTCATTCTTCTCCATACGAAACTACCTTTTGGAAGGGGACTAGAATCAATAATTCTATTTTAATGTAAATGTTGACGTTCAAATATGCCTTTCAGGTGCTTACTTGAAATAAATGCTTTGGAGTTTGTATAGAATTCATCCTCATACCAAAAATACCTCTTTAATTTAATGCTACAGCTAAAGCTCCATAGGTAGCTCTTAAATGAATAACAAAAACTTGCCTTCCTGTTCTGAATTAAATACCTAATTAAAAACATTTTGTTACAGTAACATCACTGAGCATCGCTCGCGGTTGCGCACCGCAAACAACGAATGGAGAACAAAGGAAGATCAACGGCAAATGGCAAGCGGTCACTAACATATACGAAGCGTACGACGAGTCGTGTTCGGAAGACCCGAGCAATGACGCGCGGTCCACGAAGACGACGCATTGTTACTGCAGAGGGGATCGGTGCAATGGCGCCCAGAGCGTACTCAGAAATGTTTCAGCAGTGGCCGCTATGGCAGTCATTCTGTGCGTTTTAAGTTAGAAGCAGAAATTACCAGCTTAATGACACTGACTGGCTAGTCACAAAGCGGCTCGTTCAATTGTTAGAGAATTTCCCGTAAGGAGAGTCCCCTACGGAGCTTACCTAGACCATGCCTAGGGCAGTCTGTTCCTTGTACATAGCTTCTTGTTAATTCTGGCTAGGATTTTCCACGTAGAAATTTGTATCAGATCAATCCTGAAGCCTGAACGAGGTGCTTATAAGTCTAGTCACAGGCTGTTTAGAATACTGTCTTAGTATGTTGAGTAGATTTTATTTTAAAAGGTACTGAACCTTGATAAAAGGTCAGGAGAAGGAAATTCAAGTATCCAGAGTAAGTTATAAATGTAGTGCTTAAATTATATTAACCGATTTATTTGTGATTTGATGGGTAATGGAAGTTTCTTGTTGTGGTGAGACCCGAAGCCCGTTTTTTGAGAAAAGACTAGTACGAAGATGCGTTCACAAACATAATTTAGAACTATAGTATACAGGGTGGCAGGGATATCGATGCGCAAACTAAAACCATGAATTCAGTACATTATTCTAGACACCCTTTTTTTTGTTGGTTTGAAATCGTCAAATAACTTCTCCCGCTCTGGGCGGAGCGGGAGAGCGTGTCAGACTCTTACTGACTAAAACCCACCCGTGTTCCTTCAGTTGCATGTGCCAGGGGCCACGGTAACCCTTTCGGACTTTTCCGCAACCCTGGCAGGCATCAGCCCTAGCGGACCCCGTCATTGGTGCTGACATCTCTTTGAGGCGCGCGTGGAACACAACGCGCCGGCGACCCGTGCCTGGTCCTTATCGGACGGCGAGCTACCCATTGCTCGCCGTCAGCAAGCCCGCGCCTACGGTGGCCGGGAATCGGCCTGGGATTCCCGACGCCCAAGGCGTCTCCTGCGGCGACTAGGGGCATGAGGACGCGAATTTTACCTCTCCCTCTCGCGTTCCGCCTCCTCTTCTAGAATCCCTAGCTTTTTATTTTTTAAATCTGTTGTTTCATAGAAATGTGCAATACCGACGGGGTCAAAATGTATGGAACAGCTATTTTTTTATGTGTAATATCTTTCTTCTCGCTTTCCTGCA
Organism: Brachylomia viminalis; assembly: GCA_937001585.2. Taxonomy (NCBI): domain Eukaryota; kingdom Metazoa; phylum Arthropoda; class Insecta; order Lepidoptera; family Noctuidae; genus Brachylomia; species Brachylomia viminalis. Next base: position 10,711,794 of record OW443314.2, read on the forward strand.
ATCTGTGGGAGTGATTTCGTGAAATGCGACAGAAGTGTGTAACAGGAAGCCGGCGAAGCGCGCGGTGGTAGAGTTGGCCGCCAGATGGTACCAACCCATTTTCCGAGAGGTTGGTACTGTCAGCGAACAGTTGCGAGTGTGTGACGAGAAAAATTGCATTACTCCTAGTTATAATAAAATAAAATACAATTTTCATTAAAAATAATTATTCTTCGTTACGAAAAATCATTTCAAATAATACCTGAAACATTTTTTTAGGATATAGGTAATGTTAATGTTTTGCTTATTACCAAGGTGAGATGTCAGATGTTACACATCATAACCGACTACTGTAAGGCTTGCTTGTTTTTTTGTTTTTGTTTTTTTGACTGGCGTAATATTTCAACGCAGAGGGGTTCAAAACCATGTACTGTATCACAGGTTCAATCATAACAGGTTGCGCATTGATGTCGCTGCCACCCCACCCTGTTTAAGTAAGGTGTATTTAAAAATGGTTTGTCACCGCTATAAAATAACGGTGTATTTTTTGTCTATATTTAATTAAGGCTATTTGTAAGATCCCTAATACCTCCATACGGGTCTCTATGTGCTGCCAATAATGTTAAGTTACTAATAGTGACATAGTTGAATAAAGCTATGAACAGTCCCAAAGAGCTTCAACAGTGGTGCTTTATTTTATTACTCATTATTGCTAGTCAATGTTATGTAAAGTGTATTTACTTGTCTTATTTGTAAACAAATATGGCGTAGAGGGATTTCCATTTTGAGAAAACTAATAACATAACATGAGCAGTGGTAACGGCCCAGACTTACAAGTTGTAGGTCATGGGTTCGAACCCAGGCAGGCGCTTTATTTTGTGTAAATAATTTCATCACCACTGCTCTCAAAACGGTGAACGGAAACATCGTGAGGAAACCGGCATGTCCTAGAATAAAATAGTAGACATAGTGACATCTACGAACCCGGACTGGGCCAGCGTGATGGATTACGGCCCACTCACTCACAGAGAGGAGGCTTGTGCCCCAGCAGTGGGAACATTATAGGCTGATAATGGAATAACATCACGCCTGTTTCCTCGAAGAGTTAGGCACAGGTGTATCTATAGTACACCCACATTTCGCCAGTTATGTTATGTAATAAGGCTACTGGGAAATTCCTGATGGAAGAACCTAATAACACTGCCCGACCCGGGAATCGAACCCAGGACCTCTTCATGCTCAGCAGTAGCTTGCGAACACTTGACCAACGAGGCCGTCTCAGAGAAAAAGTGTTTGTATGTGTGTGTGTGTGTGTGTGTGTGTGTGTGTGTGTGTGTGTGTGTGTGTGTGTGGGTGTGGGTGTGGGTGTGTGTGGGTGGGTGTGTGGGTGTGGGTGTGTGTGTGAGAGAGAGAGAGAGAGAGAGAGAGAGAGAGAGAGAGAGAGAGAGAGAGACAGAGAGAGAGAGAGAGACAGAGAGAGAGAGTGTGTGTGTGTGGTAATAGTCTCAGAGAATACTAATGTTGTAAAACTGTATTTCCCAAAAATAAAAAGTGAGATAAATACACTGTAAAGATTGCAAATCTGTGATTTCCTTCACAAATGTTAGGTAGGTAGTCATTATTTTTTATTTTAATATTACTCTGGTATACTTAGGTACTTAGTGTTCGCCTGTCGCCTGATTATAATTAATTAAGGCCAGGAAGTTGATAAGTTTATTTTGTATTTTATAATTATCGTTTTGATCCTGTATTGTAATTTTACTATGTGATACTCAAATAATGTGTTACAAATAATTTGATCAAATAAAATCATTCCTTTACAGTAGTATTTCTCTGTTACCATAAGTAAACATATTTCGTAAGTATATTCCATTAGAGCCTGTTTAACCACTCCCGGATCAGGTTTGGATATTTTAATTCTCCGTAATCTGCAAATAGCTTTTAAAGTTCTGACATATTATCTTGTCTCCGGCTGGTTTAAAACTTCGATTCCCGTAATCTAATAATTATGTATAATTTACTGTTGAAAGTAGTTGAGCAACTACTACTGGCTTGTCTCATAAGCAGCGTCGCTGTATACTTGCCCCGTGCCCGAATGATTATAAGGGCCGCATTTTACACTCTAAAAAGTATAAGAGGGCTAACACAAAGAAAAAAAAATATATATTTATTTAGAACACTCCCGAGAGAAATAATCAAACTTTCTCGGGCATATTTCTCTCGGGAGTGTTCAATTCAATTCAAGTTCAAATAATTTTTTTTCTTGTCTTTGAGTGTGTGACTCTTCAAACACTCAAATACAAGAAAAATTGTGGTAGCCCTCTCAAGGGCAGGGTTGTGCATTTGAAATGGAAGCTATCGTTTTTGTGTCACTGGCGAGTCATATAATGTTTTATTACATTTTAACACTTTAAATGAATATTTACATTATCCTAACTAATATTATAAATGCAAAACTGAGTTTATTTGTTACGCTTTCACGCTAGAACGGCTGAACTGTTTTGGATGATATTTGCCACAAGGGTAGACCATGGCCTGGGTTAGGACATAAGATACTTTTTATCCCGATATTCCCACGAAACCGATAGTGCGTGTGAAACCGCGGGGCGCAGCTAGTAATTTATAATGTTACTAAAATTGCAAGCATGAAGCAGACAGATATTATTTTTCCTCCAAAAGCAACTAAATTAGACCGTAAATTGCTACTTAAAATCATAAACCATAGGTAATATTATCATAGTAAATTGAATAATTAGTTAAATCGCGCAATAAGTAAACTTTCAGCGACATTTAACATTTCTAGAGACCTTACTCTACACTAGCGCCTCCAGCGGCGAATTCAAGCGGGATTGCCCTCATTTGAACCTTGTTTCGATTGTAATTGTTTTAAGAGGTTTTTTTTTAAGAGGCATAATAAGTAGAGCAGTGTTTTTTTCAATCTATGGAACATTTTTTTGACTGCAGCTAATCATTATGGAGGACGGGAAAATTACAAAGTCACGAAGAACATCATGATTAACGGTGATACTAAATAATCGATGTCAATCGAAGAATAACTCGAAACTTCTCGACTCAAAGGAGAATTAATTGCATGTTTGAAGAACGCACACGCGCCATGTAAATGAGGCATCATGTGCATCGGATTGCAACGAGGTCGTGTATGTACATAAGTACATGTTATGAAACTGAAGGCGATGATGAATCGTTCATACAATATGCCTTTATATTAAGTTCTGTTTAATTCTTGTGCACCATTCCCTCGCAATGCTTTTTACTGTTTTCTTGTAGGATATCTGTATAATAAAATCAATACAAAACTCTCAATATACCCAATGCGTAGATCTGCTTGTAAAGTAACTGTGGCTTAACACACTCGATTATCAGGCAACTAAGTTTACTGGTTCCTATCCGCTAAATTTCTATCTCCTGCACAAACGTACACTATCACACACACACGGACGCAAATGAACACAAATAAATAAATAAATTTTATTTTTATAAGTTTGTACATGGCACACAGAGTCGTTTTATATACTAAAATGTTATAAAGTAAATCCAGTACACAATAACAGGGGTAATAGGACTCCGTTTTCCTAAACTAGGCAGAAAAACCTGTGTGTATCTTAGGAAAGAGTAGCCATTTATAATGAGTCTTAGTGGCGGTTACAAAATTTGGTACGTGCAGTGGGCGAACAAAGTACTAATCTTATATTTAAGGACAGAAATAAAAATGTGCGTGCGTGTATGTGTGTATATGTGTGTGCGCGCGTGCGTGCGTGCGTGTGAACGTGCGCGTGTACGTGTGCGTCTGTGTGTATGTTTGTTTGTTTTTAAGCCTATAGTGTGGATGTAAACCACTTTACTGTACAGTGATTAATAGCTCCTCGGTTTCATTATAATTATGTTAACGTCTGTAGCCAGGAAATAAGTTTGTGTTTTACCTCATACTTAGTCAAGGCGTAGATATTTAATTGTTTATGGGCTTTATTATAAAGCCTAGCACTTAGGCCATTAAACTGACGTCTCGTTGTCGACGTCTAAACACACACTCACACTCTCTCACTTAAATCACATAGTATGTCCAGTCTAGATTAATTTTATTTTTTCTTCATATTTAACTGTCCCTACAATTTGAGTAGCCTTCATCAAATACTTTTTTTTTGTTCATTAATCTTAATTAATATGTAGGTACATAAGTAAGTCTTGCGGGGGCCTGGTGACCCGTTACACAGGTATTTTATGCTTATTTCGGGCACCAGTCTATAACAAAGGTTAAGCCTATTTTTTAAATTAAGCACTTCCTGTCCAAAATAACATTTGAGATGACCAAAAAATAAATTAAGTAATTAAATTACAGTGCACCAGCGTAGATATGACACCCCAAGCTTTAGAAAGAGACCGTCACACAGGTACAGAGACGGCGCTCTACAAAAACGACTTCTTCTAAAACTTGATATGGCATATTTCCGGTCGGGTTGTGAGGGTACTGTAAAGGTTGTCTGCAAAAGGCAAACTTACTTCATTCAGGATGATAGAAAAATAACTCTGGTTCCATTCGACCACTCAAGCATAGAATTTGTTTAAAAACATAGTAATAAATGTTAGACGTGTAGAAGTGAACACGTACTCTTGAAATCATCATCTGCCTAACCTTTTAATGTAGTAAATGTTTTGTTGAGATGGGAATATAATTATCGACAAGGATTGCTAACCACTGTTTACTGCACGACGTGGTCGGCACCCATCTGAAGGTCGAAATTCATCTATTTTGCCCTTGACCATAATTAACATAATTCATTATTGAACATAATTAACTAGTTAATTATATTCATATTTTACTGACCTCAAATTGTTTTCGATAGTAGTATTTATAAATATTTTAAAGGGCGAAATCAAACAGTGATAACTTTCGCGTCACATCCCTGGCCGACTATATATAAAGTCCTTGGCGTTTTGGGGACATTAAAAATCTTCGGAGATTTTGTTTTTGCTGATTATAAGACAAATAAGGGCTTCTTTTGTGTGGAAAAAATTAAAACATTGTATTAGACTGTTCTATTATAAATAATGCAACGAAAAAAAGCTTTTAGATACAGTACATTTAGTTTTTTAAGATACATATAATGAAGACCTTCTAATGAAGTCGTGGCGCTGTTGGCACGAAAATCTGGAACTTCTATTGAAGTCCATGGCGGTGAAAAGGTTAAAGCTTGCACGTAAAACCTATTCGATTTTCGTCCTAGTCGATAACGGCACTGTAGGTCATTGATCATGGTAACTAAAGTATCAAGTAAATAAAGGAATTGTTAAAAATGGTAACAATTTTACATTTTATATAGCACCTTTACGTCGTAAGGCTAGAGCAGATTGGGGCGCCGCAACGCAACGCATTGTAAAAATCCTCCTTCATCACTTTCGTACATTTTCTATGAACCAACGCACACTAAAGGCGGGCTGCACCGGACTTTTATTGTATGAAAATGCTGCGGCCCGTTGCGGCTGTAATGTGCGCTTGGTTGCAGCATTAAGGGTGGTGTTCGTATATCGAGTGTTACCACTAACTACTATTAATTGTAATTAAAAGTGCGCCAGCATCGTAGTGTAAAAGCATGCGCGTACTCACGTTGGCGTGGTTCTCCACCAGGCACAGGAACACGACGTCTTCGCGCAGCAGACGTACGGCGCCGTGCAGCGGCTGTGACGTCTTGCTCTTCAACATCCGGTAAAGAAGGGCAGATGACATGTGCGCGAAGTCCTCACCTAAGCATAAGAACTTTATTAAAATTCTTGGTTTTCAGGAGCGCGTGTGAATAGTTTAAGGCAGCGATGGCCCAGTGGTAATAGCCCCGACTTAAGAGGCACTATACTTTGTGTAATTTATTTCATCACCACTGCTCTCAAAACGGTGAAGGAAAACGTATTGAGGAAACGTTAAAAAAATGTTCTAGAACCAAAGATACGAAGAAGACATGTAACACCAACTAAACTGCGCTGGGCCCGCGTGGTGGATTACACTCATGGTCTCTCATAGAGAGGAGGCCTGTGTCCCAGCAGGCTAATTATGAGTGAATAATTTCAATTTAAACCGTATGTCAATGGCCACAGAATTGAAATCTCATTAAATAAATAAAATAAAACTTTTGCAGAAACTTGTACAACTTTCACAGTAAATTTTAAATAGGGACACCTCCTTTTAAATAAAAGATATACCTGTACTAGGAAATCCAGCTCTTCAACACACATTATGAAATGGTAAAAGTGGTGTACAAAAGAAAATACAAATTACAAGTAATATTTCAAACTAAACAAGATAAGACTCTATCTAAATAAAAGAAGAAAAAAAAAAGAAACATAGAGATATGTCCTACAATAGTGTGTGTGTTCATGTGTGTTTGTGCGTGTGTGTATCTTTTCAGCTCATATTGACGATGCTTACAGCAATAATTCAATGTCATCATAGGTCTTCAGTTTTAGTCATTGAACTATTGCCTTTTTGCAGTCTCTATTAGTCTAGAATTGTCTTTTGGCATATGAAGTTTTAACGAATTTAATAATGTGCGTTCTAAATGTACATTCTCCATAGAACTGGTACGTTTAATAAGAAAAATATAATATGCTAGAAGCATTTAGCTAGAAGCTTAGAAGCTAGTTAGAAAAAAAATGCACCCATCCCTGATTCAACTGTTATTTATTTACTTTACAATGTATGTCATTTCTGAAAGTCATTTAAGTACTTAGTACTAAACTATAGAAATAGCAAAGGCTGTACAAATAATATGAATCAGTTCTAGTTCAACTTCAAAGAACAATAAACAAGCAGATGTTTGTAATATTCTAGTGTTATTTATTTTAGAAGTATGTATGTATGTTTGTATGTATGTATATTCTCATATTATTTGTTTTATTTTATTAAGTGAATTGTTTTTGATTTTATGTATTTTATTTTCTCTTTTACTCTTACACACGCTGTCTACATCTCTAAATCTACTATCCTATCGCAGGTATGCTGGAAGAGATTTCATTAGAAAGAAGCATCACCTTTGTACCTATTTTTCTGTTATTTTCTTCTTGTCTGTTTATATAAGTGTGTACATAAATGGTTAAATAAATAAAATAAAAAAATGTTTTATAGAATCAACTGTTGTTTATAACAGAAATAAGGTGAGGTTCATTTATTATCTTCAACCTTTCAAGACTTATGATGTGTTTCAACTGTAGGTATAGGCAACCTCGTAATTCCTTAACCACTTTTTAAAACTTAATCTGCCTAGCCGTTTCCTAACTATGGTGGGGTCGGATTCTAGTCGAACCGGATGCAGCTGAATACCAGTATTTTATCTGACCTTCACAACCCATTTACCTACTGGATAAAATAATACCCCTTGGTAAGACTGTTTGTCAGACTTTTGCTAGACTTTTGTCAGACTATGGGTAGTTAGAAGCCCAAAAGTCGGACAAACGACTGTCAAAGATCTACGAATGACAGCTGGGACCAACGGTTAACATGCTTTCCGGGGCACGGAGAGGTCGATACGACTTTTGATAACTATTCCCAGTAAATTGAAATTTCACTAAGGTTGAAAGCGTTGAAACTATCTAACTGTCACATAGACAAGTAGACTTTTTTTGTTTATGATGTGTAAGTGTCCTCCAACTTTAGTCGTAAAACAATTAGGAGGTTGACCATGCCCTGGTAACTTAGAACATTTTTTTTTTATTGTGAAAAGTGCCATCTATCTGCTACACTTAGAACTTTTTATTACAGTGTTACCACTTTTTTTTGCTTGAAATATTTGGTACTTTACAGTAATTGTTGATTTTGCTATTTTTCTTTAATTAGCCTAGTTGCACCTAATATATGATTTAGCAACCTAGTGGAATTTATCCATAAAATAAATAACTATAATTTTGTATTTTATATGATATTTTTACGATGATAGAATCATAAGAGTAGTTTTCTGATCCTAAACGTTAGCAACACTAAGTATTTACGTCACAAGAATTTTCTCACTGGTGTGTTTACATGCCCGTGCGCATTTTTCTTGTAATTTTTGGTGTTTTTGTGCTATAACGTTGAGTTGTAGACTAATATATATTTGAGTTGAGCTTTAGTTCCTCCATATATTCCAGAAATACCGAAATTTCAGCATAAACTGTACTTTGTGAAAGTGTTTGTGATCTATAGTAGATAGGTCCTCCTTACGGACCATATATCTCAGTATAGTGTTATTTTACATTTTTCACAATGCCTCAAAACGTCTGCTGTGTTCCTGGGTGCCCAGTCGTAGCAAAAGATGGTAAGCGAAACTACATATAATTATGTTATAATAATTTCAACCTCAATCATGTCTCTCACTATAACATTGAATCGATTTGGATGGAATTTTATCCATCATCATAAAATTTGGCAAGAAGTAGGAACTAACAGTACAAATTACGGAAAAAGTCCGAAAATTGGTAATCTATAGTTATATCACAGAATAAACCGATACATGCTTATATTTGTAGTTAATTTCATACAAAGTAAGTGCTTAAGCACGCAAATTTAAGTTTTCCAACTTTTATAAGTTGTTATGCTCGAGTTGCACTTGACCGGTTCATTTTACCATGACATGCTTTTTTCATGTAGTTCATACCAGCACCATACCAGAAAAAAGTAGCAGACTATAAATCACATATCAGTCAGTCCAAGTAAAGTCATTTTACTTTATTTTCAGGCATACCTCTACATTACTTTCCAAATCCTGAGAACGAGGCAGTAAAGTTTCAGAATTGGATCAAGAGTATTGGAGGTAGTATTGCGAGTCTGGATAGCAACCTTGTCTACAGAACTCAAAGAATCTGTGGTCGACACTTTCAAGATGTGTTTCTGTACCCAAAAAACAGACTTTGTAAATTGGCCGTTCCATCTCTTCATTTGAAATGGTTGTGCTATCCTTCTCGATCATTGTTTGACTACTTTGCCCAAGTGAAACACATCGCTTTAGAGGTGTTAAAAACTGATGCACATTTAAAGCAAATTGTACAATATGTAAATTTAATAGTAACTCTACATATTGACTTTAATTTTCTTACATGGAAAGAACATAAAAATACATTAAATAAGTATTTATTGAATAAAAGTGTCGCATTCTTCATTATGAATTGGTGCAGTGAAGTCAGCAATGTTCTCACTGGCAAGAGCTTTTATAATTTTACTGAAGCGGATTGTAATGAGATGGACTGCATTATTCTACAGGCTCGAGAGCATTTTAATAAAAGAAAGGGAAGGAAACGAGAAAGGCAAACTGGAGTAGTACTAAATGTTTAGGAAAATAAATACATTTTTAACATAATTTTGTATTATTTCCTGACTGTTCATCTCAACCTATTCCTAACTAAATATTATTTTGATGAACAGTTCTAGAGATATTAAATGTACTGATTTGACTGATTTGTATGAGGAATTATCTGCTTTATTTTCTGTGATAAAGTATTTAATTTTTTATGGCAAATTGGTCGATTCATTACATTTGATATTTTGTGAACTATCTATGAACCTATCTATACGTACCTAGCTATTGATATATTTCGTTTAGTTCTCTGTGTAGCGTACAGATGTCGCTCAACGCTAAGAAATGATCAAACTGACAGTTGCCAGTCTATCTCAGTTTATATATATTAGTCTATGAGGTTGACTATACCTACAACGAATATTGGCTTATCACTTTTCGTGAATTGTTATACCTTTCTCCTTTATTTGATTTTTCAGAGGAAAAACTTCTAAATTATGGAAACCCCTGTTATACTACTAACTATGAAATAATTTATGTTTGTATGGGTCAAAGTATTTCACTAGATACCATTTGCATAATGTAGGTATCCCATACTATAGCATGTCCAGACACAATGTTGCATTACACTACTAATTAAATTACATGTAATTAACACAACAATGTAAAGCTATTTCAGTACATCAGTATTGTCTAGTCTTAAAAAGTAAGTTATGATGAGTAGTTGATAAAATTTCATACCAGTCAGATCATCCCAATGTGCAGATATAAGTCCTGAGCAGTGTTCCTTGAGAGCTGATGCACCAATCTCATCAGCTGCCGAGTAGAACTTTACGCAGGATCTGAAAAGAAGAAGGGAACATATTTATAATCAACTGCCTCATTAGCCTTGTGAAGATGTAAAAGCAGCTGCAGATTGACAAATATTAAAGGTTACATATGTAAGAAAATTGTCTACAGCAGTCTGGATTACGGAACTTTCTTTTTTTGAGGGTAGAAAATCATCAAATACCTCTGGGCGGAGCGGGAGGGTGTTGGAGCTGAACTCTTCAAACAACAAACATTTGAACAGACCCCTTTGCATGTGACTGAATACTAGCCTCAGAAGAATTAGGTATAAGTACTTTGATTACTCTTGCATGGAATAAACAATTTCATGTAAATGACAGATTACAAAAACAAGGTAACATGCAACATGTCCCTGAATTAAAGCACACTAACCAATACCCAAAATAGAATATTATGTTATATTCATAATATGTACATTCAATTTAAACTATTGTGTATAAAACATTGTTTATTTATTAAAGTAGCTATACTGATTGTGGGTGAAAATTGTGGTCACATTACAAATCTACGGATGCACACAGTTGCACACGTTTATGGGTCTAATGTAGTAGGTATGTCATCCATTTTGTTTTTCCTGTACAGCAGAAGTGTGACTGTAATTTACATGCTTTTAATTATTTTTGGAATAAAAAATACCTATATTTTTCATAATGTGCATGAGTTAATTATGTACCTTATACACTCAGCGGCACGGAATCTTGGCCAAACGCTTATCTCGCGTATAGTTGCGATAACACAAGCTTTAAGTGTTTCTAACGGTTGTTTCTTATGAAGGTAGGTCAAAAAATGTTTACCCTTAGTTGAAGTGGGTAATTCATTATGTTTGAGTGCACTGTAACGTAACTTTTAATTTTTATTTGAATCCCGTGTCTTGAGCGACTAAGTTGCACGTTAAAATTTGTGTATTGTGAATGTTTACGGTTAAGTTATTCAATAATTGTGTTTTCGTGCTTTTAATTTAAACACTAAAGGTGCTTTATAAACAATAAAAATGCCATTAACACCTGCACAGGTTGCACAGGCTGTTGCCTTAATCGATCAAGGATTGACACAGCGCGAAGTTGCTGTGGTGCTTAATGTACCACGTTCGTCAATGCAGTATGCCCTGAAACGATACCAGGAGACAGGCCACTACTCCCGCAGACCAGGCAGCGGAGGTGTCAGATGCACATCGGCCCGGGACGATCGGTTTATTGTCCTGGAAATTTTAAGAAATCGCTACCTTACCGCTGTTGAGATACGCCAGCGGCTCCAAACCGCAAGAGGTATAAATGTTAGTGAGCGAACGGTGAGAAGACGAATGGAGGAAGTAAACCTAAAAGCCCGTAGACCAGCACGCGGTCCTGAACTTCTCAGACATCATCGAGTAGCTCGACTTCAATTCGCACGTGAACACGCCAGCTGGACGCATGAGCAATGGGCTAGAGTACTGTTCACAGATGAGTGTCGAATCGCTTTGCGTGCTCCAGATGGTCGGGAGCGAGTGTGGAGAAGAAGAGGAGAGAGGTTTCTACCCATTACCACCACACAAACTGTGAGTTTTCATGGAGGCTCTATAATGGTTTGGGGAGGAATAAGTTCCGATGCTCGTACGGAGTTAGTTATTGTTAATAACCGCTTAAATGCAACCCGATACATCGAGGAGGTCCTTCAAGAACATGTTTTGCCATATTCGGGGTTCATTGGGTACGACCAATTTCTTCTTATGCACGACAACGCTCGCCCACACGTTGCACGTTGCGTTGAAGAATACCTTCAAGATGTTGGCATTACAAAATTGCAGTGGCCAGCACGTAGTCCAGACTTAAACCCTATAGAACACATCTGGGACATGCTCAAAAGAAAGATTAAGTCCACCTCCGACCCACCAGAAACTCTAAATCAACTTAGAAATGCGGCACTGGACGCTTGGGAAAACATACTGCAAGTTGATATCAGAAACATCATTCAAAGCATGCCAGATCGTATGCAAGCTGTTATTAGGGCAAGAGGAGGAAACACCCGATATTAAAACGTAGAGACAATTATGAAATTTGGTACTTTTTTCATTTTGTAGTGTTTTTAAATTGATAGTGCATAATCCTTTTTTTCTGCGAAAGTGCCTAATTTCGAAAACATGCTTAATGGTGTCCTCATTTTGTGATAACTAAGTTCTAAAAGCATAAGAAACACTTATAGAGTATACCTACCCTTAATTCAGTGTTAAAAATATATTTGAATACGAATTATCGATAAATTCGCATGTGGCCAAGTTTCCGTGCCGGTGAGTGTAGTACATGTTGAAATATAACATAATCATGGAGCAAATATGCTTTGCATAAATCTAGATAATGAGTTCCTGTGGGTTTAGATTGTGTACAAAGCATATTTAATATTTACATTAAAACATGTAATCAATAAAATCCCCTCTGAATTCTTACATTAATTTACAAAAACTGGAATATTAATTACAAGTTATTTCATACCTTACTCCAACTGATGCTATTAGAGCTTGCTCACACTTTCCAACTAATCCATACAGTTTGAAGCTGGCGGCAGATTTCATCAGCTGCAGAGCAAAGGAGTCTCCTCGGGACAAGTCTACCACATCTGTGTACAACCATTTTAAGAGGGCAGCACCAATATCATCAGGTAGGGTAGACCAGTCTGAAAAATAAATTGCGATGTGGTATTCATGAGTAATAGCATATTACGAAATTTGTCAAATGGAACATAAACTGATTAGATATAGATTCATCATACTATAGAAAAAGGGCATGAGATTACTACACCACATACCTAATTATCATTATAAATAAACTAAACCTCACCTAATTCCTCGAGATTCTTGAGGGCTTCCTCGTTCCAGTCATCGGAGCGTGCATTCAGAACAAACTTGTGACCGGGCATGGACTTGCTCTGCAGTTTAATGCTGATGTCAGAGTACGTCTCCCTGCCGTACAGAGTGGCCACCGTCATAAGCAGGCGCGCCACAAAGCTCGTCTCGCTCAGGTCGCCGGCCGACGCTGCCGCCAGAGTATACTTGCGCTCCACCTCCGCGCAGTGACTCTGCAGTTTCCCATACTCCTCCTTCAGCAGCGACAGGTGCTGTTGAAGCTTCGTCACCTCGCTGGAAGCTGCATAAACCGACATATTCACAAGACTGCCACCGACAACACCGCCCACAATTGCAAACAAGTTTTGCACCCAAAAACCATCCAATTTTCAGCGACTACTCACCCATGACGAGGTTTTTTATGTGTGATGCAGAATCTAAAAAAAAGCCTCGGAATCACTTGTCTGAATAAAAAAATACTTGTTCGTAAATTATGAAATGACAATTTATCTATTGTCAGCAAATTGTCGGCCATCAGTCAATAAACATAACGTTTCTTTTCAAGCGAACGCATTTAACTATTTTCCGCAACACAAAATTGCGTAGGGAGCATTCGCACTTGATTGGTTTTTAAATCTCATAAATAATATTGAAAACATTTCAATAATTTGATATAGGATTTTTGCGAGGAGAAAATAATGTTTAAAAAATAATAAAGGACTATGAAAAGCAATTTCGTTTTACGTAGAAATACTCAAGACATTTTGACAGATTCTGGTACGCAAACTTCTGCAAAGCTAGCGAATGAAATAACTAAATACAAACTATTCTGGTCAGACAGGGACAGAAAATCAAAGTTATCAATGAGTTCATAATATTTACAAAGAAAGTGGTACGGTTGGCTCACTTGACGCAAAATATTATGGTAGTTTCGGTCACTCATAATAGGTGTCACTACGTATGCAAAATCTATTTTCAAGATAACCTTCAAGTGATTTTGTCAATTATTGATAACAAGCTTTTTATCAACCTTTTATTTAGTAGTTTAGAACCATATTTAAGCGTGTTTTGTTCTCAATATGAATTCTCTAAATAGATTGTTAAGTTTAAGTGCAGCTATACCGAAGAGTTCGAGGTACTTTTCGTATTGTTGTTTTGTACAGTGTCCGGTTTTAAATTTGGAACTTTCGCGTAAATGCAAGTTATTTTTGTAGGTTGATTTCAACAAGTGCACGATTATCGATCGCCGACGATGGATGGCTTTCGAAGTTGCTGGTGCGGAGGATAGAGCCAACGAAGGAGTCGCACAGTCGGATGCTTAGCGACAAGGAGATAATTTATGCACTCCACACACATAACATAAGGCCGGACTCCACGGAGAAATACTTGCAAAATTAGTATGTGTTTGCATATATATTCTTACATAAGTACATAATCTGAATGCTTACACACGAGCGTATGACCTAGCAGTAAGCATACTGGCTATTATGCAACATTCTGTAAATAGAACACTGCATATTACCTACACTAACAAATCATTAGAATTCCTACATAGTAAATGTTATCAGCGTTAAACCTTGACCCTTTACATCAGTCATTTAACTGAGCACAAGTGTTGTTTCTAACATAATTCTCTAGTTCGGGCTAAATAAAACCATTTCTCAAAACTTTTAGCTAACTTTAATATATGCCAGCTGTGAAAAGATTACCTAACTGTTACATATAATATGTTTCTAACTAGTATCTTGTTGGACTTGAATGATCAACACATTATGATCTTAAACAAACATTGCATTCAATCTTTCATCTCTAACCATTATTAAAATTAGATAACTTGTATGACACAAAAGTAACATTTAATTAACTTTTAGCAAAACATCAGTAGAGTTTGTGCACTCTCAAAAAGCGGAGCTTGGCTGTGAGCTGGTGGGGTCATGGACCGTGTCTGTCGGCGATATGGACCAGGCCCTCCACCTGTGGAGATATGTTGGAGGCTTCGAGAAGATTGACAAAGCAAAAATCTTGTTCAAAGAGAATGCTGTAAGATATCTTTTTGATTACTAATTGTCTACAACTCATTGATAAGTTGTTATCAGTCTTTTTACAATGGGATACTTAATTGCCAGGTCAGGCCATCTAAACAGAAAATTATAAAATTTTATGATTCCCATCCACTTGATTGGTACAGTCAACAGCACATCAGGATACGAAACTGTAAAATTTTCCAAATGATTTTAAACCTTAAAATGTTGAAGGTTAAGTTCAAAATCGAATGAAAAAATTTGACAGTTTGTGGTAGCTTGACTTGCTGCTGTGTGTACATCTTGACCAGACAGACAGTATCTACCTAAAATAAAAAAGATAGAAAGAAAGAAAATGTGGGTTCATAAGTATCTAGAACCCTGAACATGGTTATTAACTGGGTTCAAATTTAGAACCCTGGAATTAGAACCCATGGTTATTAACTGGGTTCAAGGTGCGAAGCCATAACAAAAAAAAAAAAAAACTGGGTTCAAATTTAGAACCCTGGAATTAGAATACTATTTTTTTATAATAGCAAAATTTTTCAAAACTTGTTTTATATTAAATGTTTAGGGTTTAGCTTAACGCTCCCAACAATTTCGGGAGTCACAACTCAGGACCTCTAGCTAGAATCAAGTTTAGGTCCCAATACTGCAACTTGGCTAATGTAAGGCCATTAGCCATACAAAATTAAAAAGGACAAAAAGTTAGATTATCTTAGTCCTTTTTGTTTTTATCCTTTACCCATTAATTGAGTCAGGTCTTTCTCAAAAAGTCAGATGATATACTTCAAATTGTAGTTCATTGGTCTTTTTAAAGCATGTTGCTTTTTCTCATGCAGGATTACCGGGCGCTAGAGGTGGAGCGCGGTAACTTCGTGAGGTCGCGACACTTGCAGTACTTGCTAGCATTCAGTTTCTGGCCCAACGGAGAACCCCGCACGTCCAGCAACATTTATGAGATTCGATCCTACAGGTTTGTCTTTAATGTATTTATACAGGGTGGCAGGGACATCTACAAACCCGTTACCATGGATTCAGGGGCCGTACTATGACGTGTTAATTCCATCATTGTTCCAGCGTGGAAGAGAGACGGAGCTATACATGACCGATAGCACTATCTCTTTTTCTCAACGGAATCATGATGGCGTTAACAGGTCATAGTACGGCCTCAGTACATGGTTTCGGCTGTCAGAGGTAAAATAACTTTACAAAGACTGTAGGCTACAACCTTAGGTAATTTGTTACCATAAATAAAAATGTACTCTGTGGTAATTTCTACATCAATTAACCAGTCATTTACTAGGCAAAATTGCATTTCAAAATATACCGTAAAACGGGGTAAATAGGGATGCACAGGTTAATCGGAATGGCACTTTAATAATATAATAATAATAATAATTTATTTAATTCAGACAATTGTTATCCATAGTTTAAAGTTTTACAATACATTAACCTTATAAAATATCTTAAAAAATCAAAACAGGTAAATCGCGAAAGGGATTAATTGGATTTAAATATTTATGCCAAAAGTCATTAGAAAATCTATAATAGTTAAGATTGTCAACATAAAATTATAAAAATGTCATGATCATAGGTACCTACATATATTATTTTTTTTACCTGCCCCAATTCCGATATACGGGTGCATGTAAGGCCTGCCAGTGCTGCATGAAAGGCCCGTCCAGTCTATTGGCAACAACGGTAAGAAGACTGTTTTTAAAATAGATTTTAACGTTGAAATAATATTATTGTTGTTGTTATTTATTTTTTATGTATTTTGTGGTGTAAAATAAAGAATATATATATATATATATAATATAGTTTGTTACCAACAAGGGTACATATTCGTTAATTGTAAACATGTTAGAGTCCTTTATGGCAGCAAACAATATTATTTCACTGTTAACATCCCTTTTAAAGTTTCGTCCCGATTCACCCTTGCATCCCGTTTTACCGGTAGTGAATACAACCGATTGAATATTCCTTGTATTCAATTACCTGCATAGATGAATATTACTCCCGTCTTATCAGCCAACAACTTTATTAACTTGTTAACCTTGCAAACACTTACTAAATAAGTGGCTAATAAAGCCTATTACAAATACCTACTTATGTTTTCATCCTATCTAGTCTGAAACCTGGCACAATGATCGAGTGGGGCAACAACTGGGCTCGCGGTCTCACATACCGCCGCGCTCAAAACGAAGCCTTCGCTGGGTACTTCTCGCAGATCGGGCGACTCTACAACGTACATCACATTTGGTGTAAGTACTTCAGCATTTAAAAGGAATAAGGCATAAACAGATTACGAAAGCCTCGATTTTTTGGTAAATAAAATTTGCGCCACATTGTTGCAGCAACCCGTTTGTGTTGCTGGCAATACTGGAAACAGATGTGCACTAAATGTTTCTAGCAACCCAAAATCGTGTTGCTCCAACTATGTTGCGAAATGTTTGCCATAAATACGGGGCTATTTTTTGAACTTGCAACCCTTAGCATCGAAGCCATTCGCCTAGCCAGTGCGCCAACCTCAGTTTCGTATAATTTACTTTCCTCAGGCTATAAAGATCTGCAAGCTCGTCGTGAGACGCGCGAGAGCACATGGCGGAACCCTGGCTGGGACGAGTGCGTGGCATACACCGTTCCTCTCATCCGCGAGATGCATTGCCGCATCCTCGAACCCACAGCGTTCTCTCCCACGCAGTAGACCAGACCAGCGAACTGATTCCGACGACCGCATTTACATCCTCTAGGAACTGCCTTTATCGCAAAATTATTTTTATATAGGAGTCAATGGGGCTTAACTATCCAATCGTAACTATGCCCCAGTTTAAACGCTAGCTTTTCCTAAATTCAATGTAATGATGTTTCAAATAATATTTGTTTAGGACTTTAAATGGAATAGGCATTAAATGTATTGCGGCATTGTGCTTTAATATCCAGTATGCCTTTTAAGTTTCCTACTAGGAAACGGTAAACATAATATAGCTACGTAGAAAATAAATTAGCAAAAAAGATTTTATTGATTGACAATCAGATGAGCAATTCTTCAAATGTTTTATGTATTTGGCTACTCATATTTTGCTCTCGTTACTAACCAGAAGTAATCATGGTGTTAATTTAATGAAACGTATGCGCCAGTTTACTATGATATGCACAATATTTTCCGTCGTCTTCACAGCATTATTATATAAGCCGTGAGGTTATTCTATTTTACAGTAATTGTACAGCGCAATGTGGAGACGCGGCTTTTAGTTTTGTAGTATAGAAATTAGTTTATTTTTTCTTTTCTTATTTTTGATAGCATTTATGAAAAACGAAACCGTAATATTAATGTAAGATCAATCTTAGGCTTAATTATTACATTATTTTCATAATCATGAAAATAATGTACTTTGGTATCATCGTTGTTGTGTATCCTTGTTTCTTTGTTTCACATTATATGTTAAATTCAGAGAAATAGATTTTTTAAACAGTTTGACTTAGTTTTCATTTGTGTTCTGAGACCTTGACAAGATGAGGAAGGCATTGTAGTAAATAATACAAGGGAGTGATTTTCTTTCCATTTAATTTATTTCGGTTTGATTTTTCATGAACCAGATTATATTACAGTATTATTAGTGATAATAGTTAGAATCTAGAAATTCATTGTTAAATATTATGTAACAAAAAAATAAAAAGAAAACAACGGTGTACCGAGCGAGCCGCAAACTATAATCAATAACCGGCGGCCGCCCACGCGCACCTTGTCACATCGGTCACAATATTGCTAACTACCTATCTGTGATAAAACACTATACAATGGTAAAATATAAAAATTGTATAGTTACAATTTACAAAATACGTGACCGCTAACTACGAGTTTGGTACTTCTATCTCATAATAATTATTCTGTAGATCGTGACCGTTGAAAGGTGACAGATAACTGATAACATCTAACTCTAGAACAGCTAAGTGGTGGGAGGTTGGAATAGAAAAAAGACGCGCCTACGCAATATAGCCGTGCCTTCCCGCCTGCAGTCTCGCGTCGCACAAAACCGGCCCGGTCTCTACGCCGGCGTTCAGGCAGAGGACTAAGACAGCGAGCAAAATACTACGCGCCTAACTTTAAGTACCGACCATCTATTGCACCCAAGCGAAGTTACAGCGTAATGTTCAATTCCATAGTGCTTCGGTTCCCGAATGGCTACGACTTCGGCGGAGATCGACAGTGGACGAAACGTGGCGGAATAGTACCGGCATTATTTTGTCACAAATGAAAGTGTCACTCAGATAGCCGGTTGATAACGCATGCTTGGATAAGCGCGTATCTCTTGCTTTACTACTGTGTTTTAGTATCAAGATATCTTACATTACAACAAACAATATTTATCTATTATAAAATTACCTATATTGAGTATTTTGGGAGTGTTTGCGCAAAATATGCGTTTAACACATTGTTTATCAATTGAGTTATGTACAGCTGAGTACTTCCAACGGTTAGGTCCACTCCGCGCGCTCGCAGTCTACTATTATGTACAAACAGGTGACAAGGCAAGTTAGGCTGTGTCTAGAGATTATTGTCATATATTTGGTCAGTTCAGGAGGGGACAGTGTGGAGTCTACGAATAGTGATACTTATTCACAATGCCATTTACCATTATCTTGCATTATCTAGGAAATCGAAGCAAATTTTATAATTATATGATTCGGGTAAACAGCGTTGTGTAAAATATTCACGTAAAACACCTAACTTTTGTCAAACGCTTTGTATATAATTTTATACCTAAATCACTTAGGTTTCGATACTTTAAATCCGTCAAGAAACTTCCAACAAACTCAAATAATACGATCACATCATGTGATGCTTTAGGAAAAGAATATTAATAAAAAATACTTTAAAAATAATATTAACTAAATTTGGGTATTTATGACTATAATCCATTTTAAATTAAATAATACATTTGCTATACATATTTGACTGGTAAGCTTAGTACACAATACGATAGGGTATTAGGACACTAAATAAAGAAAATAGCACATAGTCGGGCCCCGGCCAGGGACCGCCGCGTCGCACTTCCAATGTACACAAAACCGCACTCGCACCTTACAAAAGTAACAAATTATTTATAATATTTAAATTATTGTTCTTTATATACATAACGCCGAGCCCGGCGCGCCCCCTCGCCCGTAAGGCAAACCGTGTGCTCGCTAATACATATACTTTATATATTTACACAACGTCGCCGGCAGTGGCACAGCGCGATACGCACCACCCGCACATTGTTATTATGATTTAGTAAAGCGTGTTACAATCCTTTTAATAAAATCTAAAAATCATCTAAAATAAGTATAATAAAATAATAAATATAATAATAAACGTTTTCGTTTAAACATTTAATAAACTCAATACTAGGCCAATAAACAAATACCGCCAGTCCGCTCTTCAAAGAATTCAACTTACATTAAACATATGCAAAAAATGGTTCCTAAAGTAAAAACTAATGATATGAATATTAGAATTTTGTCTATCTAATGTTGTAAATAATAACATCCTCTGTGAACAGAGAGGTGGGGGCGGGGTGCGCGCGGCTCGGTGCCTCGTCTGACGTCTCTGACTACTTCATCTAATTAATGCCTTTTGTCAAACTTGCTAAGCGTATACTTTGAGGATCAAAATACCTTGGTTTCTCTGCAAAGTTAACCTTATCATTTGACGTGGTCGCGGTTATCCATATTGACATTTTTCAATCTTGTTTCATTAGAGCATCAAGATGAAAAATCAGCTAGAACCACTGTGGAAACTTACCATAAACTACATATTTATACAAGATTGGATCAGGAATACTAGATTTTAAAATGTAATCATGCCCTCTACTGGACACTGTTCCGTTGTAGTACGTGTGCTGCGGTTTAACGATGGACGGTCTAATAATACTCTAGAGACGATGATAAAATTTCTTATGTCTAAGAGATCGAATATTCAGACGCGAATAAATTAAGTTTTACATTTTAAGTGTGTAATATACTCATGTGACAACAATGTCAGGAGTAGTGCGGATACTTCGAGCACATATTTTATCGTATTCCCAGTTTACAACTAATGTTTCGTTAAAGTTATCTAGCGCCGTGACGGCTGGCAAGCCAACGGAACAGTGTCGTGCCGTGAGTAAATCTCTAATAGAAAAGAAGCGTCTCATTCTCACATCGATGCATCATTTAAATAACCTCAGACATATGCAGACAGACTTGCGTATTACCTCTTTGTTACCGTTATATTTTCTCTTAACTATGTAACAACATGTTTCCGATATTTTGAATAAACATTTAGGCAGAGTTAGGCACATTTTTCGATTGATGGCTGAAACATCTGATTCATAAAATTATTTTTATTTTTAAAAGTAAACATGCATTATAAAATACAATAAATAATCATTCGCCTTAATTCAGTGATCCGTCGTAACTAAAATATATAACTGAAAGCTACATAATATTATGTATGTACAAATGTAGTATTCAGTTGCGATTATTTGCCAAAACACCAGAAACATGGTGATGCATTTAACAACTGGGTCAGGAATAATGTTTGTGTCTCATTACAACAGGCAATACTAACCTTATCTCAATACAAATAATGGCTAATAATGCGTGCTGCAACTTTCCAGTTATTCCTCGATTCGACTGTAGCTAAGAGATAATTATTTAATTATGGAGTGCAATAAACTTAATAGTGTAATAAAATAGGAAATGCCCTCCCGAACCATTTGACAAACGGCCGTACTAATCACTTTGGAAGACGTAAAAAAAATATTAAAAAATTAGGCTAATATTATCAGTGTCCAACAGTATATTAAATAATCTCATGTTGCCAATTAACATGAATTTATATACCGCGGGAGGGCAGACAGTCTCAGTAATAAGAATGGGACGTGGAGTTCTAATGCTGGTGCCAAAACATTGTACTGTGCCCAATACTCGAAATCATACTTCTGCGGATCACAATATACTCACACGATTTAATCAATCAACACATATAATTTTCGTAACAAGTCTAATGAGGTAGCCCGTGAACATTGCTAACGATAATAACAACAATCGATCGTATGTAACCCGCTCCGAATACTAGAGAGCGCAAATGAGTGTATGACACTTCAAAATAATTCGCGATGAAAAATTTACAATACTTACACCTGGGGTCCACAAAATTTTGTGAGCGTCATAACGCTCTATAGTGTGCGTCATCGATTACTGCACCGTCAATATTCGTTCTTCCGCCTTATCACAGTGGCGTTCGAGTCATGAATATGGACGGTGAGGAAACCGCGCGCCCGTCACAGTTTCCATCACGGATACGAGCAAGCAATGATCTACTGAAGCGTACACTCGGGGTGTACAAGCGCGTAGGGTTATGTTTGGCATCAGCATTAGGCGGCGCGCGCGCGTTACAACGAGCCGGACGCGCCGGTTACAGCCAGCCGACCGCGCGGGTTACAGCGAGCCGACCGCGCGGGTTACAGCGAGCCGACCGCGCGGGTTACAGCGAGTCGACCGCGCGGGTTACAGCGAGCCGACCGCGCGGGTTACAGCGAGCCGACCGCGCGGGTTACAGCGAGCCGACCGCGCGGGTTACAGCGAGCCGACCGCGTGGGTTACAGCGAGCCGACCGCGCGGGTTACAGCGAGCCGGCCGCGAAGCTGGCAGACGAGTTGCTGTGCGCCAGCGACAGCATGGAGCCCGACAGCGACTGCTCCTCCTCGCCGTAGCCCTCCCGGCTGCCCTCCGCGATCGCCATCGCACTGCACACAAGAAAAAAACTAGTTAGCCATTATAGACAGGGAAGAGAAAGAGAAACTTCACGGACTTCATGTATATCGGTATCTACCAGCAACAAAAAAAAAAGAAGATTATTTATACAGGGTATCATCGACGCGCAAACTGTAACAATGAATTCAGCACATGATTGTAGGCCTAGAAATAGAAATAGCAGTGATGAATTTTTTCGTCGGTAATCAAAAAAAATATCTGCTGTTTTATAGAAAATTGCAATACCTACCTGGCAATATGTATGGAAAGACAATTTTTTTTATAAACAACTGACGAAAAATTTCAACGCATGTGGGTTCAGAATCATGTACTGAAGCTATGGTGACCGCAGACTTAGCACGAGAATCGCGAAGAAGCGTTTTGTCTACCGAAGAGTAGACAAAAATGACGTTTCCGTGTAGACAGTGAACAGTTTTCTACTGTCTTTAGCATGGCGATTACAAAACCAAATGTGAAGTGACTTGACTTCACTACCCTAGACAATAGGGAATATGCATGTTATTTAAATTAGGTTCAAATATTTTTATTCCGAATCTTTATTGGCCGGACATTAGAACTAAATCATTATTTTAGTAATTAATATATTTTTGATTACTTCAAATTAATAAATAAAAGTTAAGTGAGGCAATTTCAAATTTGTAAAACGCAACACAATTGGTTAAACGAAACGTGACGTCAAATACTATGTCAACAAGTTCGTATTGCTTACATTTGTATGGCATTACAGGCTTTTGATTAGAAAACATAGTAATAACGTGTGTTTTGTGAATTAATTTATTGTTTAAGTGTAATTTCAGCATACTAGTGAGATAAGAAATCATTTAAGACAGTGACTGAAGTGGTTTGGTAAGCACAATCTGCCGAGAATAGATCCATTCATGATGTCGTCTTATTTTCTTTCAAATCCAAATTTTACGGCCGCTGAAGTAAAAGGAATGAAAGCTGTAAGGTAATTTTTCTATAATAACACAATATGTACGTTATTTTAGCCATAAACACAATCCTAAATATGATGACGAATAAACATAACCTATAATTTTTGATTAACAACAATGTAAGCAAGTTACTGCGATATTCTTCTCTTTTGATAACCTAACGACCACATACCCCATAGACGCCTAATAACAGGCGACCAATGTCTGTCAACACATCAGACTTATAGAGCTTGTATAGGTCGCCGCTCAACAATATCTATTCAGTTTCGACCACTATTGTGAGCCGCGAACACTTCCGTGTTAATCCATAGAAATTGGTGAAAATAAATATTATAATGGCCCCTTGCACTATATGTTGGTGTGGTAACAACAGCCAGACTTCGACTTCCGGAAAGATGCCATAACATTTCATCGGTAAGTTAATACACTGGTGGACAATAAAATTAGGCCACCTACCAAACCGGTTGTCATGACTGTGTTTCAAAATAAAAACTTTTTAAATATTTTTTTTATTGATTGTTTGTTAATTCTTAAATGAAAAAATGCATATTTGAATTACACAACTTTATTTTTTTAGCAATACACAAGAAAAACCAAAAATGAAGGAAAATTTACAAAGACTTCACACTGATAAAAAAAAATTAAATGGTTTTACTGATGTCAATCTTTCTTTAGTAAGAGGTGTTGCCTCCTCTGGCTTTGATAACACATACCATCCTTTTGTTCATGGATTTTATCAAAATTTTTATGGTAAATTGGGGTATGTTTTCCCATTCCTCCAATAAAGCCAGTTTCAGCTGTTGCATGTTCTCCGGAGCTGGTTCTCGCTGTCTTACTCGCCGTTTTAGCTCGTCCCATAGATGTTCTATTGGATTAAGGTCTGGACTTCGTGCTGGCCAGTCCAGAACCTGTATCCCCACTTCTCGCAAGTAATCTCTTACGCATACCGCGCATTATCGTGCATTAATTTAAATTCTTGACCGATAAATCCTGAGTATGGCACTACATGGTCTTCAAGAATGTCAGTGATGTATGATTCAGCAGTCACAGTTCCTCTATCTACGATAACCAGCTCTGTACGGGCTTCTAAGCTTATACCTCCCCAGAACAAAACTGAACCACCTCCAAAGCTCACCCTTTCAGATATGTTACATTGTGCATATCGTTCTCCCGGTCTTCGATATACTCTTTTGCGACCATCAGCACCATAAAGACACATACGGGACTCATCAGAAAAGAGTACTTGCCCCCATTGTGCCAAAGTCCAGTCACGGTGTTCACGAGCAAAATTTAACCTTGCTGCCTTATGAGCTGTGGTAAGTTTAGGACCTGTTGCGGGTCTGTATGGTTTTAAACCACGTTCTTTAAGGCGTCTTCTTATTGTCCTATCACTTACAGCAACACCTCGGACATCTCTGAGCAGGTGCTGCAATTCTACTCCAGAACGATGACGATTTCTGAGGCTTGCTGACACTACAAATCGATCATCCCGTTCAGATGTCTTTCTTCTTCGACCTGAGCCAGGTCTTCTGATGTAGCCACCGGTCTCCAGATACCTTTTGTAGACATATTGAACCGTTGATCGACTAACTTCACATTGTCGAGCGACATTTCGCTGGCTCATTCCAGTTTGTAACAACGTTACGATTCGAACAACTTCTGCTTCACGTAGATCCATATTTATCAGTGAAAAGGAAGTGGGAGGCACAGAACTTAAATCAGTAATACGAATTTAACGATAATTTTAAATAGCGTCCTAGTGACATGACATTAAACATAAAAGAATAAAAGTGTGGGTAAATAAGAAAACTGATTAAATGACATTTGACACATTTACACTTGATAATTTTATCAATATACCCTCTAGTAAGATTGAAAATTAACGTTCAAAAACGTATTATTTATTTTAATTTTTAAACAGACCGTAATTAATAAATAAATCATGAAAATAGGAGTGGTCTAATTTTTTTGTCCACCAGTGTAGTTACATATAATCATAATTAGATTTATTTTCTGATATTATTTATCGGAGTTCATCTTATACTGGTCATACTTGTAGGTGAAAAAAGGTGCAAGGACTCTCGTTCATGTCTTTTATGTTTGCGTCCCTTTCGTCGTAAAGTATTTTCCTCTATTATTTGGTAAACATAACTAGTGATGAACCAAATCATGACCAAAGTATTGATAAAGCAAAAACCTATTGGTACTATTTATATGAAATTTGAAGATCTTTTTTACCCACGATTAAAGTAACCTGATTTTACCCGTAGCATTTCAAAAAGTATTAATGATTTTTAAAATACACCAAATCATAATATGATTATAATGGTATTTATAATTGTGAAATAATTAGGTGTTTTTTCAAACCACACAGAAAATTTCCCTCTCACGGAGAGGAGGCATCGTTCCCAGCAGTGGGAACATTATAGACCATTATTGTATTGCAGCAATAATTATTTGACTTTCAGAATTTAATTTTATGTTATTAATTACATTTTTTAAACTAGGTATTACAATACATTATGATTTTATGAACCAGCCACCGAGAAAAGTATGTTTTCTTTTTAAATAAATACGGAAATAATTTTGATATGTTGTTTTATTTTTTACATTTTAAGTATATTAATTACATTATGTAAATGTTAAATAATATTAAGAAACAAGAAGTTAAATTTTATTAAGTACAATTATTTAAAAAAAAACGGAACCTTCGTGTTTTATTTAAACCTGTCACATCCCAAGTGATACGTAATGACCTTGGCAGGGCCAATCAGAACGCAGTACGTGGCAGTACCCCGCTTCCTCATACTTCACCTAGTTGACAGAATAGTTTTGATGCGATAAATCAAGCATTAGGCGTCTATAGGCTATATGGTCGTTGTGATAACCTTACACAATTCCTTACGTATGAATCGCCTATTTCCGCGACTGGAAATATTACTTTATCAGGTGCACTTCTGATAGTGTTTCTACATTCAGGCACAATGCAATACTTATATGCGTGCACTGACTGGACAGGTCCACTCAATCTGTGTGGATTCTTTTCTGAAAAGACCATTTCAGACACAAATCTACATGGTCCTCAAAGATTATTATAATATTATTCTAATTATTGTGAATGTGAGAACTATGTCGGTCATTGATTTATTTATATTTATTTTTGTATTTTTCTCAACGTAATCATGATCTGGCACATTGAGTAATTTATGTGGCCTACTCAAATGTCCTTTCTTTGGTATTGTTCGTCGAATCGTTGAGCTCCTTGAGTCTAAGTTGAGCTGCACGATTACTGACAATTGCGTGCACTGACTGGACAGGTCCACTCAATCTGTGTGGTTCTTTCCTCAAAAGACCATTGCAGACACCGATCTACATAGCTTTCACATGACCTGACCAAGATTTTGTCTGGACTTTAAAAGAGACTGTGACCTCTGAGTTTGTTTCGGCCTTTCTTCTCAGAGTAGTCAGATAGGAAACGCCGACCCCATCTAGTTTAAAAAAAAATATGATTGACGTGTAAAAGTGTTTGTTCAAACCTACTTACAGAAATAAAATCATTTATCATTTATAAACTGGCTTTTGAGCTTTTTTCATGGTGAAATAAGTAAAGAACGAGAACACCTGTAATAAACAATGAACTGGACTGTCACTGGACATAGTATTTGACGTCATAAACACAGCGCGCGAAAATGGCGGCGTTTAAACAGCTCAAAGTTATTCTCTATTTTAATTTTAATTAAAAAAAAATACAGCATTTTTAAACAGTATTTATATTTTTTACTTTGTTATAACGGTGTAAACAATGAATTAAAAATATAACATAGATACATATGCATAGACCCTATTGTGTAAGTACAACGTCAGGCATGTCGTACAATTTTTCTCAGATTTTGACAGTTTGGGATAGAAAACTTTCTTCCGAAATACTCTAAAGTCTGTTTTTTATTCTCGTAGACTAAACTGACATTACGAGTGTTGTCAGTTTATTGCAATTCTTAAATAGTGATGTAGCACAACCGAAACTTAGCGTTAATAAAATCAAGTATCGTTTTTTTTATAATAAGTAATCCTGAAATAATGTGTAGGTACTTATTTAAAACGTTATAATACAAAATTAATCATGTAAAACATATATTTTTAATTACTTAATTAATTACAGGTATTCGTTAATCTGATTCAGATAATGACTCCATATCTGAGGAATATTCTGAATCATCAGAATCGCCACCTACTTTTATGATAAACCTATCAGTAATGTCGTCGGTTATATGGCCCAAATTACACATTTCATCTTCAATTTTAATTACATGGCCTACACAGTCTTTCCACCGCTGCGGGGTCACTTGACGAAGCCCTTCTTCAAAAAGGCTTCATACTTCATTCATTTTGAATATTTTATTATTTTTAGCGACATGCCCCTTTACTTGAGCCCAGACCAACTCAATCGGGTTTAGCTCGCAGTGGTAAGGGGGCAGTCGCAAAATAGTGACACCCCGTCCAGCAGCCATCTCGTCGACGACATACCTTTCATGGGCTTTTTTGTGCTTTCGGGCAATTTCATTTAATTCGGGCTTTAACATTGTCTCGTCATATGAAATATTTTTTGATTTTAGCCAATCTTGGATTTGCCCTTTTCGCCAACTAGAAGTAGGTAACGATTCCAGTTTCCTGGTGTGATATGGAGCATTATCTATTACAAGTACTGCGTTTTCTTTTAATTTCGGAAAAATATTTTTTAACCACTTTTCGTATATATCAGAAGTCATCTCCTTGTGGTAATCATCTAGCCCATTTTTCGCTTCGAATATTAATAGACCATCATCCACGAAACTCGCTTCCAATATGGGACACTACAAGTCGTCTCCCCTTGCCTGAAGGCCCTTTTAACCCAGTGGTTAACCCTTCTAAGAAAGCCTGACGTGATGATTTCACACTGGTGTCCACCCAGTGCTTATTCTCAGTATGGCCTAAAATGATTATTAGTATGTGTGTGAACAAAATAATAAAAAACATAAATAACTTATAATATAATAATAATACGGCAGTCCCGAGAAACAAGAAAAAATAAATGCTAATGTTAGTACCAACCTTCATTAATCCACGTTTTCCCTACGATACTGTTTTATTTTTTGGAAATTACGATGCCGCCATAAAGTTATGTCATCTCGGTCAATTAATACACTGCGGCGTTTTCTGGTCATATTGCCGTATTCAAAATCTAACATTTTTGAAACTATCGTATTATCATAATTATTTTAAAAATTGCAGTTGTTTGTATGGTGTCAAGTTCCATAATTGCCGTACTTTTTAAGTTCTGCCGTTTCGTAAGAGAAAAGGGTTAAGATTGCCGTTTTAACGCGTACGGGAACAACACTAATGTCATCAATCATTTTTTTTTTGTTTAATTTTAAGGCATCGAAACATGGTCGGATTACGCATGGCGTTGCGTGGTCAGATTTCCCTGGCAGTTTGTAGCACGTCGTGCGGCCGTGTGTACGTAGGAGAATTTTAAATATAAAACTTTGAATGAAAATAAAATTCGTCTAATAAAGATAAAAAGTTACGATTCAACAAACCGGTATCGTAGGTACAACACTGCACAAAAGAGCTGGCAACATTATTTGTAAATTTGACATTTGCATGTCTCAATTTAGTCTACGAGATTAAAAAACAGACCATACATAAAAAAAGGACCTAGACAAATATTTGTTAGTGGTTCCTTCGTTACGGGGAGTAATTTTAGGCGGTGTTTTGTTGCTTTTATTATTAGGCTGAAATAAACACATTGGGTTCAAATCTCCGATATTATTTAAGTTTTTCTTTCGCAAAGTGTTGATGGGTAGACATACGTAGTGGCGGACATCGAGTCATCGACGCGCAACCTGCCATGTTACCGTGGATTCAGTAGGTACATGATTCTGAACTGCTGTTCCATACATTTTGACCGCGTAAGTATTGCACTTTCCTATGAAACAGCACATTTTATTTTGCAATACACACAAAATAATGTGTTTTAAAACTTCGTTGGTGGTTTTATATTTTGCGCGCACCAGCCATAAATCAAAATGTATGACATAACAAATAGACCATTTGCGTTTTGATATTGAAGCAAGATTCGTTCAAAACCCTTTCCTTCATAAATTTGTTTGAAAACGAAACGCAACAATACGGTAAAATTGGATAGTAATACACATCACCAGTGACTACCCCGTTGCTATGGAAAGTCACTGCCTACGAAGAAACCTGAGTCTAGGTGTGACCTCGTGCTCGGGAGAAGACATTTCGAGAAGGGTAGACAAACGATTTCTTTTCTACAGTACAGTAGAAATAGAACGCGTCATGCTAAGCCTGCTGGTTGCGAGTCGATGTCCCTGCCTGCCTGTCCCCT
Organism: Brachylomia viminalis; assembly: GCA_937001585.2. Taxonomy (NCBI): domain Eukaryota; kingdom Metazoa; phylum Arthropoda; class Insecta; order Lepidoptera; family Noctuidae; genus Brachylomia; species Brachylomia viminalis. The sequence continues at coordinate 10,741,859 of OW443314.2, forward strand.
CATCTGTAGTCTCATTACTACTCATTAGCGACAGTTGAGGAGTTATGCGAGGTGTGTGACACCAGCCAGACGCTCGGTGCCACCACTGCGTCCATTGCGGGGAGGACACGGCGCAACACACGCTCGCCGAGTGTGTAGCTTGGGAGGAGCAGCGCCGTGTCCTCACAAATGAAGTAGGAGGCGATCTGTCGCTGCCGGCCGTAGTACGGAGGATGGTCGGTAGCGTCGATTCGTGGGACGCAGTGGTGTCCTTCTGCGAGGACGTGATGTCGCAGAAGGAAACTGCGGAACGGGAGAGGGAAATCTCGACTCCCTTCCCCGGCCGCAGAAGGCGCACCGGGTGCAGGAGAAGGGCGGACAACGCCCTTTTCCGGCCTCCATGAACGGGTCCAGGGGCGAGGCACTTGGGGAAGTCCCCACCCCCTATTCGATGGACCCGAGGCGGAGGCGCGCGCGGGTGTCGGCGCGCGCCTTCTGAGGCGGAGGCGCGCGCGGGTGTCGGCGCGCGCCTTCTGAGGCGTGCAGGAGACGAGGCCCGGACAGACCGGGCCAGCACTAGTGTGGGGCTGCGGAAGAATTAGGATTCCCGCGGCCCCGCGCGCACGTGCGAGGAGACACCGGGGTGGTTTTAGCCGGTAAGAGTCCGGCACGCCCCTCCGCCTTTTTGCCTTTATGTATTTAAGTAGTGTATCAACCATCTGGTATCCATAACACAAGCCTTAAGTGCTTAACTTGGAACTAGATGGTGCTGTGTGCAATGTCAGACGATATTTATTTATTTATTATTTTCCCCAGGCGGAGGTAGTCCATGAGGATTTCCCCCCGTAAAAAAAAAAGGTGTCTGACACCATCGTAAGCACGGCGAAGGCGGCACACTTACAACGCTACAAGGTTATTTTGGCGCGTGGCCAAATTCATCTAACACATTCATTGAACGCCGCCATTTTGTCAATACAATTTCACAAATATTTACCAACAACGCCATCCAGGCGCCAAAAGATCCTTGTAGCAGTGTAGCTACGCCATAGAATCGTGTAAGTATCGTGACTGACCTAAAGCCGAGGCGCGCGCTTTCGATGTCGAAGTGCTCGAGCTCGCGCTCGTGTCTCTCGTGCAGCAGCCGCGTGCGCTCCGCACGCTCCGCCACGAACTGCGCACACTCAGACTCCATCTGGTAAGACAAGCATACCATTAGATAAACATAATAAAACGCCTCGATTCCCCGATTGAACCTATAGTACATACACCCACTTTACGTCAGTTATGTTAAAATACCATGTAACAGGGGACGAAACTTTTGCCATGGAACCAGGCACGAATACGGACTGCAGTCTGTCAAATCGCTTTAGAATCACATTGTGACGTTCAAGCAAGTTTTTCCGTTACGTGTTTGATGTCTGTCGGTGACACTACAGGTGAATGGTTGCAAGACTATTAATCACAATGATTTATTTTGTGATGTATTTACTAACACTCAAAATATAAGGTGCTATAAAAATATCTGCCACGGCTGCAATGGGAGACAGTATTGTGTTTATAGATTACAAAAGTAAAGATAAATTATTGATTATTTGTCACATTTTTTTTCATACAAAAATAATTACGTATAAAATTGAATTGATTTTTTAGCATAAAACCATCCCGTAGACTTATAAGCTGTTGCCGCACCGCACCGAATTCATTCAAAAACGCCGGCGACGACATGCATAAACTGTTGCCATTCTGATCGGCCCCGCGCGCCCCTACCCCCACCCGCACTACCCCGTCCGTCGCAAGCGCCAGCCGACGCGACCGCCCGCTCGCCAGTCGGCCCCCGCGCGCCCCCACGGCCACGCTCACCCGCACTACCCCGTTCGTCGCACGCGCCGTCGCCAGTCGCCATCAGCGTACGGGACTTTTTAAACGGTGTGTGGTACGGCGGTGAAAGGTGGATAGGCCGAGGAGGGCCAGTGCCGTGGCCTCCTCGCTCACGGGTTTAACCCCTCTAGACTTTTTTTTGTGGGGTCGTGTAAAGGACCTTGTGTACGGCCAAACCGGACATGACATTAGAAGTGTGGAAGAACTAAAAAGGCGCATCAAACGCGCATTTAGGCAAGTTAAAAGTGAAACGGACACATTAGATAAAGTGAAGAGACATGTACGTAAGCGTGCCTACATTTATGTGCAACGCGAAGGCGGACTTGTGCAACAGTTTTGTAGATAAGTAGGTAGGGAGTGTGTAAATAACTGTAAATACAGTGCAATTGTTGTAAATAAGATGATTAACTTTTAAACACGCCAAGTTACTGTAATTTATCGTTATTTGATATTAATCTAAGTACCTATTGTTGGGGCCCTCAGCACCAGCGGGGTGCCTTAGGACCACAACAACAACAACAACCTATTGTTTAAAAATAATAAGAAAAAAATTGCGATTCTTACACTAACTTGACAGTCCAAAGTCTGTTTTAAGTGTGATGGGAAGTTTATCATCATAGTTACGTCAGTTTTTTGAAAGAATGCGGTAGCTGGTAAGTAATTGCACTTTTAAAACACTTGGCGTATTATTGCGTACCTAGTAGATTAGGTAGTGACGAACTAGTCAGCTGATATCAGTTTTCATTCAAAGAACAGATGGAAAGAGATAGCAGTTGTTTTCATTGACGAAGCGACCCATCGCGCGTAATTTGTGAACCACATTATGCAGAGTAGAGTCAATGTTATTTTAACTACTTTATTTTCTCAAATTGAATTAACTGTTCCGGGGTACGAAATTTCTTCACTATTGTAATCTATAAACACAATACTACCTCCCATTAAAGCCGTGGCAGATATTTTTATAGCACCTTATATATCACTAGGTTCACACAATAGGTTTTGAATTGATTATGACCCAAAGTGTAATCGCACAACATCGCAAGCCACAAGAATAATGATTATAACTACAGGAAAAAGTTTAGTCCACAAAATTACAGCTACAAGGTCTGCACGTTTGCCATCCTACTCACTTCCAGCTTATGTAGGCAGTGAATGTGAAGGAGACCAACCACGCCACGTAAAGTACATACTTGGCACAAACTTGCATTCGGAGTGTCGTGCTTTATATAAAGCGTACCTTCTGCTCGAGCAGTGCCCTCCTGACGGCGACGCGATCCTCGAGCTCGCGTCTCTCACGGTTACGTTGCGCCTCGGCCTGCATCTTGCTCTTACTCTGATAAGCCGTCAGCATGTCCAGTTCATGCTCCAACTGCATCTTCAGTTGCTGGCACTCCATCTATAGAAGAAAAAAATTGTGAGTTTGCAGACATGATAAAGCTTAAAATCCTGTATTAACCATACAGTCGTTCACATCGCACTCATTTAAATGTGGTCATATTCACAGGCGGCATACTCATTTGTAGTCCGAATGGACAGACAGCAATCCAACAAATCCGGGAACTCATTATTACCAGCAGCTGCTAGCCATTATAAGATTAGTCCAACGATGCAGTTACATGTCCTATACCACATTCGCAGCACACGCAAACGCGCGTTGCATATGAACCGCGCGTTACCTCAACTATGTTTTTTTTTATGTGCATGTACATAAAATGTCTTTAATTTTTGTAATTGGTTTTGACCCGTTTTAATTAGAGATATTAGAGCTAAGTTGTGCAGACTGATTACATCAACAACTCGAGATAATATTTAATTTTAATAGCAGTACATACCATCTGACTTTCGTCTAGCCTGACGGTCTGCTTCTGTAACATCTCAGTGATGCTCTGGTCGTACTGCTCGCCCAGCAGCACCAACTTGCGGCGCTTCTCATCCTTCAGCGACTTTATCACCTCTTTCTGTTGCTCCTGTAATGCAAAAAAAAAGGTACTTCAATATTTTGTTGTTAACAAATGTGGTACAGAATCCTTGGTATTCAAAGTAGATCCTAGCATATTTGGTAAAAGGCTAGGTTGGTGTAGGGAGGTAATCCCATGAATAATAAAAAAAGTCGAAACAAAGTATTTTTCAGCCAACCTGAAATCTATTACGCCGCTGACTGACTGACTGAAATTAACCTAGCTGTCGCGACAATGCCTAGACGTCGGCGTCGTCGGCATTTACCATGAGATCAAAGGCGTCGTCCTACTGTATCTTTTTATTTATACTGTGGTAACAGTCTGCGCGCCGATGTCCCTTACATCGTGTATGGAAAGGGCTTCCCTTTCGAGGAAGGGTAGACCTTCATCCTGTAACTTTATCAACAATTTTAAGATGTTCTGTTACTATTTGCTCACTCCATACACAGTAATCACAATAATTATTATTGCACAGCATTAATTATTATTCTCTACTGCCTTTATCTCGTCAATTAGAACCTTACCTTAGGGGTCATCTGCAGTATCTGCGCTTTGAGCGCCTTGTACTGACGCGTCTGTATCTTGCACGTCTCGCGAAATTGCTTGCGTATCTGCATCTCTTTTTGCTGTAACATTATCATATTTTTTTTATTTTTTTAAATCACACGAATCAATATGTTACTCAATCATTTGAATAATCTTTGCCTATGAGGAAGGCCAGTGACCAGAAGGTAGCAAAAGTTTAGTGTATGTGCTCTCCAATCCGTCGAGGGAACTGATAAACTTGGGTTTTTTAGGATCCACGGTGCCTTCATATCACGGTCTTGAATTGGCGGCTGTCCCAATAAAGGTCATTTTTAGTAACCGTGATGAAAAACACCGATTTTAATAGCGGTTGCCAGACTTTAGTAGTTAAGAGTTACCTTGAGACTCTTGGGCTGCTGCTTGAGCTGCAGCGCATGTTTCTTGCGCAGCTCATGTTCAGCACGCTGCATGTACTCGCGCTGGTTGGCCAGCTCTGTGCCGTGCTGGTTCGACAACTGCTCCTCTCTGCGACACAACAACATGTTGTTACTCTCCTCTCCACATTATCAACAGTGACAAGATAACTACCGAGCTTGTCAGCTAATAATAAACCATTTATTACAGGCGACACAGGCCCATAGATACATCCCCCCACAAAACAAAGCTTGTTTAATACACAAGTTGTACCACATCAGGTGCTACACCGAACAAAACAAAAACAAAGATGTAGTCTAAATACATTATGTTCACTGTGGAGACCACCTACTTTCACAGATGTCCAAGAAAGACGACAACAAATCAACTTTCCTGACTATCCCAAGCCATAACTTGTAGCATGTCATCGTTTTCTAATTCAACCATCAACATGACTTTGAAAGGTTTATACCAGTGTACTTTTTTGTTGCTAAAGTAAGGCCAACGAGACCAGATACAGAATGTAAACAACCTGACCTTTACTGAGATACATTACAAAAGCGAGCGATTATTATCTCTGCCCTCGTCTCTCCCACGCAATAATGTCGTCAGTTGGTTAACGACGGCTGTCGTTGTGTGATTCGTGGTACAGAAAAGCGGTCGGCAGTTATGAACATTTTGGCACTTTTTGATTGTTTTAAACTTTCCAGTTTGGATTGAGTTTGATGTGATACGATTTTTTTCGTTTCTGTATTTGTTGATAAATCCGTTATTAGTTATTAGTATTGTGCTCAATACGACTGATTCGGACTCTTGGCGAATCTTCGTCTAATACAGACGACATCGATTAGAATAGGAAGTTTAAAATTTGTATATAATTTAATTTAATTAAAATGTTATGAACACCTGAAAGTTTGTTTACATTATTTACCTCGTCTCGTTGGCCTTACTTTAATAGATGCCGGATACCCATGGCGTCTGGGAAGTTTCGCAAATTAATTAACAAACGCCTTTAAGAACTTGTCGTGTCGTGTGTACGTACCTAAGCGCATGCACGCCCTTCTGTTGTCTGTACTCGAGCTCCTGCGTCTTCTCGTGGTGACGTAACAACATGGCGTGCGCTTGTTCCAGCTGGTTCTGTCGCTTGTTCAGCTCCTGCAAACGATATGCATACGAGTTTAGTATAAGGTCTACATACCTTGTTATTAAATCCTTCCAAGATTAATACCGTAAACATACTGTTGTGATCGATTCAGTGTGTTGCATGGCAGCTATATTACATTCGACCCTCGATTGTGTTTTAGAGTCGATCAATATCAATACCGACTGCCTACTTGATAGCCCGGAGCTTGCCCGGCTCAGTTTTTAATAACAGTAACCTCGCTCCTATTACATGGAAATGTAACTCTGCCTAAGGCCTCTTGTAAATGCTTAGAAAATCCGACGTGTCTGCTACAGACATAACAAAATATGTAAGCATATCCTCGACAAGAATGTTGTCAAACAGCAGCAAAGAAATCAAAGTTATTTTATTCTTGTCCAGCGCCAGCGCTGTGTGTACGTAGATAGATACATAAATCGCACGAAGTCGTGAGTAGACACGTATTTTGTAAGCGTTTACAAGCATTCTCGAGACTACAGGTGTTATGTTATATCAGATATGTACCTCTCGCAGTAACTCTTGCTCCTTGTGATGCAGCGCCAGCATGCGGCGACGACGGAAGCGCCTCAGCTCCAGCTCGAGGTACTCGCGCTGCGACCGCACCATCCGCATCTCTTCCGCAGCCTCCGCTTGCTTTAGGTTGTCCTTTTGAGACCTGTAATATACGTGTGACGTCACACTATAATACGCAGTGAAAGTTTGATATCGGCGACTATTTCGGAGTAGGCAATAATCGCAGCTGCAGCTGGCATAATATCCGTATCGACAAAAGCGAATTAAAACTAGTGTCGGCATACATCTTCTTTTCACGAGAGTGATTTTACAAGGGTTTTTCTTTTTAATTTACGGAACCCTAAAAACCGATGATTTATTTAAATATACATGTTTATTGTTTGTACAGAAGAGTTTCCATTGTAGACGCGTTGATCTCTTGCAAATAAATGAAGAATTGGGTCTCCCATTAGATAGCGTTATGTTGAGTCAATCAATCTACTTAGTATAAATCTTAAATTCATTCATTCCTTCATTGACAGATAACGCACACCCTAAACCGCTAGTTCTAGAAGCATGAAATTATGCACAAAAGTACCTTTTATAATGAAGGTGAGCACTAAGGAAGGATTTTCGAAAATTCATCTTCTAAATGGGTTAAATAGAGGATGAAGGTTTGTATCGAAATTGGGCAGATAATTGTATTTAAATAAATACGTACTGCAGCGTAGCATCCCGCTGTCTCTTGGGCGTAGCGTCGTCCATACTGAGCTCCTTTTTCCACCGCTCCTTGTTCGCCTTGTACTCGCGCTTGCGCTGCGTCTCGAACGCCTTGCGGTCCTGTTCTTGTCTCGCAGTGATGTCTTTGATTAACTTCTTCTCTGCTGCGGCGTTTTGTTTCTGCTTGCGTTCTAATTCTTGTGCGTGTTTTGTCTGGAAACACAAGAAAATGTTGTTATAAACAATGTTTATAAATGGAACGTGATTTAAGGATGTACTTTTAACATTTTGTAGGTGGTTCATCAACTCCACTTATCACTCAGTCTTAGTAGAAGGCTGGGCAAGACAAGAAGTTGATGAACAGTTGAAAGTCTCGCAATCTCTTGTAATGGGTTGATGATCCCCTGTTAAGCGAGATTGGATCTGTAGTGGTCAACCTAGGAGTTTCCACACATAAGAGGATAACGGGCCAATACTTGACCAAAAATTACGAAACGTCATGTGAAATGTCAAGCTATTTTGAACCATGTGCGGTGCAACTATTACTATTACCCTGACCTGCCTTGAGCTGAAACCGTCCTGCAATCTCTTGCCGTCCAGCAAATTATTTCGCCTGGATAACGACGATGGTCCCTGTACCCTGAACATATGCTAGTCCCTGTAGCCTTTGAGTTTACATCCAATGGTCCCTGTAGCCCACGAGCTGGTATGTTACCTGCAGTCGCTCCAGCTCCCTGGACAGCTGCTGCAGCAGCGCCTCGTACTCGCGGTCGAGCTGCGCCTTGTGCGCGTCCACGTCGGCCTTGCAGCGCTCCTCCAGCTTCAGCAGCGCCGCCTGGTGCTCGCGTCTCATGCGTTTGTACCCTGACATCTGCTCGTGCATCTCCTGAAACCAATCAACACCTGCTTATCTGCTCTTTTATAGAAAGAAAGAAAATACATTTATTTGCGCTAAACAAGACGCCAAAAACAAAGAAAATATAAAGTTGGGGCAATATGTGTCATATCCACGAAAAGCGGCCATCGCTCAGCATAATGCTGACACTATGCGAGACAGAGCCACAGCGCTGGTTTTCAGCGAAAGCGTTGACGAGCCGGGATCCCGCAATCGGATTAAAAGTATAGCAGATTGGGTCAAACAAAAAGGTGGCCATAACTGACGAGTCGCAAAAATGTGCGTCGCAATCAAACACAAAAGAAAAATGTCTCATCGGAGTCATTCATATAAGGGGGCTCGTGGCTAAGTAATAACCGCCACACGGATCGATCGACCAGGTTAAGCTACGCTTGCCGCGGTTGGTCCGTGGATGTGGGGACCAAATTTCTTGTACCCCCGACCCACCCCGTCGCATCTCATCGCCTGCCCGCGCTAACTTCGTTTTCGCTTGGCGTTCTTTCTGACTTTTTTCTTTTTGCTCAGCTCCTAAGGGTTCTCTAGCTTGATGTTAAATATCCTATAGCCTTCCTCAAGAACGAGGCTATCATATCCTTCTTTTTTTTAATCCGACTTGTTTCTAGATATTCGCGGGATCTCTTCAGCTTTATTATTAGTAGTTAGTATATAGATATAAGTCTGAAATCGCCAACCTATCTTGAGCAAGCGTGGTGATCAATGCTCGTGGTGCCTTCTCTATGTGAGAAGAGGCTTTATGCCCTGCAGTGGGACAATAATAGACTGGTATATTATTTTTTACTATCATTAGAGTAGTTGTCTACCTGGTTGTGTTCCTTCTGCTGCTTGGTGACTATGCTGGTGGTTCGTATCGTGGCGAAGTTGTTCGCGCCGTGTTCCGACACGAGCGACATCGCCGCCGACACGTTGTTGCTTATACCTGCGACGCACACATATATTTATTTATATGCGTTTTAAAGGTGAACAGCATTTATTGACAAAATAGTAGAGTTCAACCGAATTCCAGTCCTTTCGGTCGGACTACACAAAACAGGCACTTTGTAATAATCACACCAACGAGTTTTTTTTATTAGTTCCGTCACAATCTCACTTGTAGATAGTTTAGAATGGTTTAATGCGGCTCGATTAATATTAAGAGTAACGAATGTTGCTGCAATCGAGTCTTGTATAAACAGAGTGGTTTCGAAAGTTTTGTAGTGATATCAAGTGCCAACTGCTGGCGTTCGAAAATAGAATTGACCTAGCTTTTTCGACTGTAATACATCGTTTACATGATGAGAGTTTCTGAGCAACTATCGAAATTTTCGTACGTTTCTCGCTTAAGCAAAGGCGAGGATCAAAATTACAGTTAAAAAAAATCGCCGGGCGAATCACATATCGAATACGAGTGTGTGCGACACATGAGTGAGACAAATCGTGCGGAGGTTCTCGCTTTCGAGTCTCACATGGACATTCTTGCTTCTCGACGGTCGAGAAACTCTACTCGTGTAAACGAGGCTTAAAATTGATTTGTGGCAGAATTCAATGGTTGGCGAGTATGCAGAGTGTATGACTGTATGTGTACTCACTACGGTTGGTCTGTCTGCGCTGCGTGTTGCGGTTGTCGTCGCCGTCTTGCCACGCGGCGGGCGCGTTCACATACTCGCGGTAGTCACTCGCCTGCCGCTCACGCTCGCGGTCTCGCTCCCTCTCACGAGCTTCACGTATTGCCTCTCTGTTCGCGTAGTCGTCTCCATAGTCGTCACACAGGGAGTCCCGATTCGCGTAGTCGCGCAGCGCATCTCTGTTGACGTAGTCGTCGTGCGCGCCCGGCAGAGGGCTCTCGCTCTCTCTGCGTACGAAACAGCAACATGAGTAAAGCCAGCTCTTGCGAACTCTGAAAGGCAAGTGCGGCTCTATCTAGTGCGGGACGTGCATACTGGAAGCGCTACGGGTGCGTGCTTATAACTACATAAGGTTTACAAGAGGACATAATTACCATGCATTTTGTTCACTATGGATAGGTACTAAATTACTTTGAAAACTCCATCATGCGTATTTACAACTAGAAGCTTACTACTCAACACAGAACATTTATTTACAACCACTTTCCCCTTTATTTATAAACATTGCTTAGAGTTAAGTAATTAACATCTGCATAACCATACATTTGTGAATGTTACATGTCTCTTAACTTCATCAACGTTTATAAACCCTCTGATCTACAACATAAATATATGCTACTCGTGCATTCTGCATTTCTATGTTTCTAACCCACAAATTGAAGCAGATTCAGGATTTATTCGACAGACACAGGCATAAATACTGAGTGCATGTATAAAAAATTCCGCTAGTAGAAATAAAAAAACAAAATAATCTCAACCCTAATGACCTATTCTACATCTTTATTTTTGACCCAATTAGGGAGTATTTCTTAAAAAAGCGGGTTTATACAAACAAATATTCCGCTCAATGTAGCAAGCACTTATATGTACCTACACGCTTAATTTGGTTTGCATTATTATTGTTACATGGTATAAAGTGCTATGATACCTCCGTAGTACATAATGTACAGAACGTCGCTGAGCCAGTTTTTTCTATGATAGCTTTTGTTGCTGCGAAAAACTAGTGGAGAGCGATTTCTCACTACTCTACCGGCTCTTTATACTATTTATTACAATTACTATATGTATCTATTATACTGATACGGGAACTACATCTGTTGTAAGTTTCATGAGCTAGAACATACTCGATAGCTAGTGGATTCCTCGTCGGCAGTTGGGTAGGTGCCGAACAGGATATTTACGGCCCGGTACGTAATATTTGTCCGTAGGCGGTAGGTCTAAGTACGTACCTGGTGGAGTGTGCGGAGTGCTGATGGTTGAGGTGCGTGTACTGCGGTTGTTGTTGATGCTGGTGGTGGTTCGCGTTCACCTGCTGCGGAACAACATAGCATCAATATATTTGTAGTGGACTTCAATAATATACTCCCGACCGAATTTCGATCACGGCGGCCAATCTCAACGGACATTAGCCAAGTACGCAAGAGATATTATATTGACAAGTGTGTGCGCAGACACAGGTGCGCTTCCTCTTCACGACCGGGGCGATCAGGCGCAGGAGTAAGGGCTTGCGCACCGAGTCACGTGAGTGTCACATCACCAACTTCCAAACTCCAGGCTGCTACTGCGAAATTCGTAATGGAGAATCCCATAACCTTCCCCCGACCTCTACAGACTGCCTCGTTAGTCTAGTGGCCACTAGTGTCAAACTAGCTGCTGAACATGAGGTCCGCTTTCTTAGATTTTCGATCAGGATTTCTCAATAGCAGCTATATATCAGAATTTTGCATAATGAATCATCATCATTTTGAATCCCGAGATTCTGGCTTATCCATACTAATGATATTGACTGAGGTTGTTGACGTGCAGTACCTAATCCGACTAATGCTTTATCAGTCAGCACGACGGCTGTCACTTACCGGGTGCGGTCGCCGGCGCAGACTGCCGGACGACGAGCTCTGACTGGACGCGCCGGCCGCGCTGTGCTCCGACGTCGCAGAGTTCGACTTGGAACTGTCGCCGCCCGAACGTTCTTCCGCCGTCTCTTCACTGTCACCTGCACAAATGATTTGTATGTTATACCAGACAAGCTTTAAACATTTGAAGACTTTAACATAGGAGGCAGAATGACAAAATTAATAAATATTTCTTCAAATTGTGCACACATGCTCTAAAACCCGTGTCACACATCGCGACTTGGTAAGTATTTGCGTTGGAAACCAAAATTGTGGTAAAACTTATTCTGAATTGACGATTCCCATCTTTTAAGGATAGACAGGTGATATGTCCCTTAGACTGGGTTTGGCTATGTTTAGTCTTAGACATTTATACTTATCGTGGATTCATAGTAGTCTACGTCAATAATGATTAGTAAACTTTTTCTTATGTTTATAGGAATATCATTTGAGTTGTAAAATGGATGTCTTTCGATAAACAAAAATTAATGTTGTTATTATTTTCAAAACCGTCTCCTAAGTCGCAGACCTTCAGAAATAATATTCAATAACATGTTATTAAAAAACCAATACTGCGCATTTGAAACAATACGCAAACATCAATCTTTTGTGAACGATAAAAGGTCAACTATCAAAAGTGGGTCAAGAGTTTCTAAATATAAGCGATAACATATCTGTGCATACCTATAGCGCTCTCGTTATCAGCGTCAACCATTAATATCTTCTTCATCTTCCTGTAGTTGAGGTTGTCGAGGTCTCGGACGGCGGCCTTGGTTCTTTGTATGAGGTCTACGAGCACGTTGGGCGATCTCGGCCGTGTGATGAACGGGTGTGACAGCAGCTTGGTCGACGACGGACGATCCTGAGGATTCTTCTGTAGGCAAGCTTCCACGAAGTAGCGGAATGTGTCCGTCCATTCCGGCGCCTGTAATACGTACTTTTTTGTATATAAATATTTTGATTAGAAATCATAGAAAAACAACACAAATGACATGAAAATAATTATTAAAAAAAAACAACTGATAAGCATGAAAACAGATAGAAATGAATGAGCAAAAAGGCTTATTACCGAATACTCAAACTCAACTCAACTTTAAGTATCAAGCTGTCTTTGTAGAATGTCTTAAAGAGTATCGTTTGAGAATAAGGACGTTATAGTGACACATAGATGATAGTTACCTGTAAGGTGGGGGAGTCGTTTTGCGCGATGTGGTAGAGTGCAGACATGGCGTTCATATTGAAGTAGGGCGGCTTGCGCTCCGCAAGCTCGATACACGTTATACCTAGCGACCACACGTCCACCTGGAAATATGACATAAGCTTATAACCTACAAGTTTTCTACGTCAGCTGAATACCTCGATTTTGCCTGATGTAGTTTGATGACCACTTAGGCCCGCTTGCACCACAAATCAATAAATACGTTTAGCGCTCAACGAATTTAAATAATCGTTCTATTTCCGTCAACTGTTTGAAGATGAAAGACAAAAAACGATGATTTAAATAAGTTTAGTGCTAAACGTCGTAAATCTGTGGTGCAAGCGGACCTTAGTTGGAGATAGTAAAAATAGTGACCTCAAATTGAATGTGCTCTTAATTTATATGGAGAAGAATCAGAAATAAATTGCATAAAATCAAAATCAAAATCAAAAGTCATTTATTCAAATTAGGCTGAGAATCAGCACTTTTTGAACGTCAAAATCACATAAGACAGTCCCCCCAAAACGCCCACCCTTCACCACTTCCTAGTGCTTTAGCTGGGAAGAAGAAGTGGCGGAACAAACTCCCCAGCAGCACTGCTGTCTGTTCAGTTAGAAGAACTGGATTCTATACATATAGTAATAAATAAATTAACATTACGAAACACAAAAATATTAAAATTATTTGCCATATGTCAGCTAGCACACGCCAATATTTAAAACTATACTCAAGCATAAATAAATAATAAAAACAAAAACGCAAACAGAACTTAATACATAATAAAAAGCCTCCTGGCATAAAGGGCGTGCCCGCTTACATAATATGCAATGCTGCATTATGTTTATATGTATATAGCTGTAACTAGTAGCCACAAATGATAAACTAGGACCTTCGAAGTAAAATAAAGAAACATTAATTTCTAATAACAATAACAAAACCATAGTCAGCAAGCTGACCTGTCACCACAAGCAGCACCCGTTCACGAGCATAACGCAAAGATCAGCCATTACCCCCCTCGCCATATTTGAGGGAAGGAGGCAACCCGACCCCCGACGCTACCGCAAGCATTGACATCTAAGGGAGCATGACGAACTTGCTGCCGGTTGCTCAAAAGAATAATATGATGAACTCTCGAGGTCGCTAGCTAACCATATATTGCAATACAACTCATTAAAAAACATTGAAATGAGTAGATTATGTCAATAATAAATAAAAATTAAATTAAACTAAGGTGACTAATAAATATAGTCAAATAAAATAAACAATTATATGAACTCGTATAACTTGTCAGTAGGTAAGCTAATTTTGGAGAAAGAACATAAACATTGTCTTGAGTTAATCACAGCGACCAACTATTTTTATCGTTTAAGTAATCGTTGATCATAGTTACTGTGATATGAGTAATAATAGGTATTTACCTACGAAGTTGCTGTTTTACAATTCTGCCCATTTCAATAGTAGATTATTAACCAAGGGGATAAAGCAGTGTCTTCTGTCGCGGGTGACGATTTAAATCGCGAGCGTAATGAAGGACTCGAGGTTTACTCCCGAGCGTAGCGAGGGTGTTAAAAACATAAATCACGAGCGAAGCGAGGGATTTAAGACGAGTCCTGAGTGTAGCGAGGGATTTAAGTTCACCCAAGATTAAGACCGCTTTATCACCGAGGAAAATACTCTACTTTTCGTACCATTTGCGAAAAAATTAACACAATAATAATATGAGATAAGCATTTATTAAAAATAATGACAATTAAACGTATTTTTAGAACATTAACTTATTTATAAAAATAAATTAAAATAAACTCAACGTTTATGTATTTGAAGAAAATAAAAACGCGGCAAATTCCTAGACTAATATTTTTTTGTCGGAAACGCAAAGGCATCAAGCTCATACGGCCTCGTCGGTTTTCGTAATTTTATTTAATAATCATAACTGCATAATAAATGCGTATTCCTTTTTAAAAAGATGTATAATGCTTTATATACAAACTCAATGGTGTAAACACAGATGTAGTTCAGTATAAATTTCGGTAAGTATTCCAAATTCACATTCTCCCCCTAGAGGATGAATGAAATTCAGTACAAATTTCTTTCCCTGTTTTTAACAGATTAAAAATGACTATTGTTATGTTCGCTTTTTGTGGCATAGAATGTCACTTTTTTGAGCAAGTGGTACGAAAACGTAATTTATGTATGGCTGGCTATCAATTCTAAATTGAAATGCATTTTATTAAAAAAATATGGAATTCTATTTTCAATTCAGTAATTTTTTTAATGATTAGTTTTTTGTTTTCACTACATTTGTATCTTTTTCATCAATATGGACACGATAAAAATACGAGTAATTATGGAATACGCATTCCGTCGCGGTAGCAATGCCGCGCAAACAAACGGCTCGCAACATTAATTACGTGTACGGAGTGAACACTACAAACGAACGCAGGTCTCGTAATTGGTTTGAACGCTTCCGACATGGCAATTTTGATCTAAAAATTAACCCCGTGGTCGCCCGAAAACTAAAGTCAAAAACGACGAATTAAAGGCGATAGTGGAAGCTGACGATACTCAATCGACGGGTGAGTTAGCAGCAGCTTTCAACGCTTTCAGCATCAAAACAATATTGGTCCATTTGCGTCAAATTGGCAAGGTAAAAAAACTTGACAGGTGGGTGCCGCACGAATTGAATGTTCGCCAGCTCGACAAACGCGTTGAAGTATGGCTTGCGTATCTTAACAGCCACAGAAACGAAGGGATTTTGAACCGCATTGTCACTTGCGATGAAAAATGGATTCTTTTTGATAATCGTAAGCGGTCATCATGTTGGTTAGACCCTGGTTCAGCGCCTAGGCAATGCCCCAAACGAAATCTTACCCCTAAAAAAGTCAGTGTCACTGTTTGGTGGTCTAGTGGCGGTATATTTCATCACAGCTTCTTACCAAATGGCACCAGCATTACTGCGGATGTGTACTGTGAGGAACTGGACCCAATAATGGAGAAGCTCGCCGGCCAGCCTTGGTTTATCGCTCGACCTCATACGGCACAACAGACGGTCTCTAAGCTGCAAGTGCTAGGGATGGAAGTTTTGCGTCATCCACCGTACTAACCAGACCTTGCGCCGACAGACTTTTTCCAAAATTTGGACAAGTTCTTGGCCGGGTAAAATTCAATATCCGAGAGGCAGTACAAAATGCCTTTGAAGAGTTTGTGGGCTCCCGAACACCTGACTTCTTCAAGAAGGACGCTGAAAAATGACCACACAAAATGGCAGAGATGCATCGATAGAAATAAAAAAATACTTATATAAACTTTCTGTATACTAAACAACAATTTCATAGGTAAAGACCTAAAATATTACAACAGAAGTAAATTCATTTGCAATCATCACTGCAATTAGTATCGCAAGCATACTCTTGGAGCTGATATATCATTTAAACAGATATGGGATCATGGAACACATATGGAAACAGATCTTCTTTTCCTTTCCCTGCCCGAGAAGCTGAAGTCTGAACTTGTGTCCGGATAGTGACAATAAAGGCTCGCTCTTAAATATAACTGGCGAAATGTGGGTATACTACTCCTCCATGGAGTACCAGGTGATAATTTTTACACATACATACATACAAACATAAACTCACGCCTTCTCCCATGGGGGAAGGCAGAAACTACAGAACGCCAACTACTACGATCCTTACATACTCCTTTTGCCTCGTTTACGTTCATACATCTGGTCATACACGCACACCGGTTGCGAGTACTACGCACGTGACTTTTCTGAAGAAAATCACCAATAAGGTAATTGTATAATTATGTCCTTCTAGGGCGTCCCCTCCCAGCGTATCCACTCACATCTGCATTGTAAACCCCTTGCCTTTGGTTAGTCGCCTTTCATTTATCCTCTCAACATGAACACACCATCTAAGCATACTCTTTTAAATTTTTGTCACTACATCTTCTTTTTCTTTTAACTGCACCATTGCCTTATCACATCATTCCTCAGCCTATCATTCATAGTCCACAACATATGCTTTACAAAGAACGCAATTCCCCAGCATATATTCTACTTGCATGCTTCTTTGCCACACCCAACATTCACTTCCATACATAAGCGTAGGCACCACCACACTATTGTGAACAGTCGGGCAAACTATTATTGGGTTTTTCACTAAGCCATTCTCAGTAACAGCACAGGGGCCGTACTATGACGTGTTAATTCCATCATGATTCCGTTGCGAAAAAGAGATAGTGCTATCGGTCATGTATAGCTCCGTCTCTCTTTCACGCTGGAACAACAATGGAATTAACACGTCATAGTACGGCCCCAGAGTCTGGATTTGTGTGGTTGATGGCAATATGCTCGCCTCCTATAACGTGAGACTCAAACATACATTTTTATCTGTGGAAACTTGTAAATGGCCTCCAGTTGCATATTGTTTCAGTACACTGTTTAGTATAGCTGTAAGTTTCCCGAATAAAATAAAATAAAATACTTAACTGAAGAAATGTGGGTGTACTATGTTACACCTCTACCTAAGCCTTCAGGGAAAGCAGGCGAATTGTTATGTGTGTAAAACTTCAGACTAACCTTCCCATCATACTGTCCTTCATCCATAGCGAGTATGACCTCGGGCGCCATCCAGTACGGCGTCCCCACAAAACTGTTGGCGGGGCACTTGATGCTAGCACTGCCGAAATCCGCCAGCTTAACGGTACCGTTCTCCGTCAGTAGGATGTTGCCGGCCTTGATGTCGCGGTGGATGCGACCCAGACTGTGCAAGTATGACAGACCGCATACCACGCCTTCGCAGATCGCAGCGATTTCTTCCTCGCGAAGAGGCCGTTTGTGTACCTGGGTGTGGAAATGTCGTAATTTAGTTGAGAATCATGGTGCAGACTTTACTTTGGGGATAGTCATGTTGTTGTGTAATTTTTTACGATATAGGTATCAGTGAACCAGAACCAACATTTGCAAGGCCTAAAGATAGTTTCAGGTTTAGGAGTCTCTACGTATGGAATTCGTGACGTAGGATGAAAAGTTATGATATCCTCGTTCCTGGGGGTCTACTCTCTAAGTCCATCAACGAACGTACGGGGTCCTTCCGAAAGTTGTTGATACGTCAAAACAAGTGTCAAATTGAATTTTTCGGACGGGAAAATTCACATCGAAAGTAGACAGAGCTGTTAAATCGTGTTGTCGTTCATTCATAGTTCGGGCCTCGAAGTAATAATATGTCCGTAAGTGATACGAAGTAGGCAATGCCCGTAATTTAGGCCAAAACTACGGATTTCGGCCTTAGGGAGTAGACCCCCTGGGAGGTATGTCGACTCCGTTTACGCGCCATTGTTTTCGGAATGAAATGTTCTATATTATGTGCTTATACATACATTAAATATTAGACGAAGACATTAAATTATTTTCAGAACTTGTTCTGTGACAATTACATTAATAATTATTTATGTATCAATGAATTGTGATTTATTGCAATGACTTGACTTGTTATTACATGATATGCTCGTTATATTCTCAGGGATAATTATATACCTACGACAATAATAACTATCAACTCCAAACATTGCAGGCTGACTTGATAGTCGCAAGCGCTATGCTGAGCATGAGGTCCTTGGTTCAATTCCCAGGTCGGGCAAGGTGTTATCGGGTTTTTCAATCTGGAATTTCTCAATAGCAGCCCAGTGTCTTGATTTGTTCCCGGTTCATGGCAATAGGCTCGACCCCTATTACATGGGACTTGGTGTACTATAGGTGCACCTCTGCCCAACCCTTCTGAGAAGCAAGTCGTGGTGTTATGTTACAAATATTGACCAGCAAAACGAAAGCAATGAGAGTCAAGTAATCCACGATGTCGGAAGTCAGATTGTACTATGTAAGTAACACAAAAACAGGAAACAATATGACATTATATGATATTTCATTTAATTAGCATGTAGAACGCGTCGGCATGCTCGTGCATTCATTAAACGACTAGTGACGGGACCCGACAGCACTTGACATTTCGTGGAATCCAATGATACATAATAAACGGGTATTCTACCTCTGTACCTTTGTTGTGGTCTAGTATTTATTTGTTTATAATAATTTGCGTAGTACCAGTTATGTGTCGTGACGGAAATAATAGTACAATCTGAGGAAAGCGGTAATTTCTCAAAGAAAACAGCGAAGAAAGACCTTTAAAGACAAATTAAGTACATCATTCTACGCCTCGGAACGTGATGACTTATTTGATTTCATTTTTAATCGCGATACCCGAAGGTTAGTAATAAGTACGGGGGAAAACGTGAAAAATTAAAGTAGAGAAAATAAAGACTGTGTTCGGGATAATACAGCAGAAAAAGAACGATTAGATAACATTTTTAAATGAAAATAATATCTTAACTTTCTTAGAATGATACTGCGTACGTCATACCACAGTATTATAAAAATCGTCCAAATATGCTAATTATGTACTTAAATGATACTCGTCGTAAATATAGATAAATAAATATAGGCGAGTCAAAATTAGGATTGTCAAAGCGTATTACTAAGTTGATTTGAATTCGTTCTGGGAAATCAAAGATACTAACAGCGCATACAACAAGAGCAATAGAATAACAATTTTCGGATATAACTTGTTCACATGTATTTAGTTAGTCATCGGGATTCCGAGAAAATTGAGTGTGCAACGTCAGAAAAAATATTTGCAACAAACAGGGAGACCACAGACACTTTTTATTGGTCTCCCAACGAAATTGGTTCACGATTCCTGAAAATTTGTCGGCGACCGACAAAAAGTAGGTTTTATTGTATTACTGTATAAGTTGTGCATTGTGTATGACGCTTCGTGAGGTCACAGTGACGAAACAGATCGAGCACAACTTAGTCTTGCATCATTAATTCGCTTAAAAACATTTCATCAATTAAACAAAGACAAGCCTGACTGACTCATCTAAATTAATTTTAAGCCTCAATGTAAAAAATGTATTGAATCTCATCTCATTACATAATTATTATGGTCTAAGTAATGAGATTCGATACATTTTTAAATGATGCTAGGTCAAGGACAAGTAAAGAAATACAAGTATGTGCTTGTGACACGATAATGCAATATTATTCCTTATTGGCATGGTAATTGGTAAGTGAAATATTGAAAATGGAATTCCACCAAGTGCTATTATCCCTAGTAATTCTACGACAAAAACATTACTGGATTTCAGATTGGCCGTGAATACGTCGACTAATACTTAGATGACGTCAATATTTTTATTTACATATTTTTTCATCTTTTTATCTCTCATATCAACTTTTATGAATATTCGGGGATATTCTGTGAGATTCACATTACTTGTAACGTCAGGTTATCTTTTTCGAATGTAATATCCAACGTTATAACGTAGTCGCGTAGGTACTAGGTACCTAAGCCTTGTCATGCCGCGCTGCACATCAAGCCGTGAATCCAAACGTGTAGTATCGATGCTACCGTGATTCACATATTTTAATCAATCTAGTATCAGAACATTATGCCACTCAGATTATCTTAAACTTTTATCTATTTTTTATTGTATGACAGAATTACTCAACTGGGTTTATTATATTTTTACATTAAATGATTGGTGTAATTAGAATGTGGCAGAGACATAATATATCTATCGAATTAGATATAAGATATGTAAATATTGTAAGAGGTAAAAATAAATAAAAATAAAATAAATAGTGAATCTATGTTGCACACACATGAGGCGATTATTTTAAATTTAATTACAATAGAAAGTAAGATAATCAATGTAGGTAATTAGTATTTTTGTATTTTCCAATCACAAGATTTGTAATATAAATAACTAGAGTAATTATTTTGATTAAAATTGTAAATAGAAAGTTAATCAACCTAAACTGAAATAATGGAAGCTCCGTGTCAACAACATAGCTTTTTGTACAATACCTTCCATTCTAAAGTCACATGGTATTATAATGAGTACACAATTTGATTATGTAACCATCAATTTACTGGTACAATTTTATTGGAATGATGAATGTGATGAATGACTAAACTAGTAAGTACTGCTTCCAGATGCTTAGAGTAGCAATTGTCTGCATATAAATACATAATATGCTTGCTTTAAGGAAGAGGCTTGCGTCCAATAGGGGGCTATGACAAGCAGATGGCGTAACCGCCCATTGTATCACCCTATGTAAAATGTCTACATGTAGTCCATAATAAAGAGTATTCTATCTATCATATATCTAACACAGAAGTGGGAAGGGGTGCAGGGGAGGCGTGTTCCCAGTCTGCAATACTTATATGTGCAGTACCAATACTGCAACTCAGTCACCACTGACTTGTGTGTGTGTGTTGCGGCATTATATTATATAGCTAAAGCAGGAAGTGGTGACGGGTAGGCGTTTTGGGGGGCTATCTTATGTAATTTTGATGTTCAAAAAGTCCTGATTCTCAGCCTAGTTTAAATAAATGACTTTTGATTATATTCTAGGCTTTAGAATTATGTCCACCAACGAAAGTTTGAATTCAGAATGACAAGTAGATATTTTAAGGTAATTTTATAATAACAAACAATATTTGCATTTAAAAAAATACACACTACCTCTATGATGTCAGATGCGGAACCAACACAATACTCCATGACCAGCCATGCTGTGTGCTCTCGTTTGTAGCATCCCTTATACTCTATGGTGTTCGGATGTTCCAGCTGTTTCAGGAATCTAAAACCAGAAAATTATTTGTTAGTACTGCTTCATTGGTGCAGGTCGTTTTGCAACAGCTGGGCATAGTCCTGGGTTCCATTCCCAGGTCAGCCAAAGCATTATTGGGTTTTCGATTGGTAGCCCTCAGTAAGTATTTGTGCCTAGTTGATGGCAAATTGGCATCAGATTTGCCTATAACAAAGGACTTCAAAATCACTGTTGAATTTTTGGTGTCCCTTGGGAAATACAGGCCTTGTTCTGGGTTCTGCTAGCTACTAAGTTTTTCTAGTAGAAATATCAATGGGTAAAGAACAGTAACATTTATGAAAAAAAAAAATGTTTCTGTAATGACTGTAGGTACAAACAAACAACAAACAGAATCGACATGGTATCCCTATCATGAATATGAGCAACTTAACTGTGTTAAAATGTTTACAACTTACAATAGTGTGGTAAAATAAAATATAAAAAATTTACAATTAGAATAGAATACAGTACACTTAAAGTTCCCTAAATAAATAATTTTCCTCATTTTTTACCAGTAGCCTGTATATAACTGTATTTTAAATTGTTCAATTGAATGAATTCATATTAAACATATTGAATATTGGTAACACAAATCAAGAATGTCCCTAGTTTCCTTGATTTCTGCAAATTTACTCATATAATATTTTGTAACAGATTGAAAAAAGCAGACAACCAATTCCCATAATTAAAAATGTTCAAAATCAAGTTGCAAGCTCATCTCAGTGACAGTCAAATGTCAAAAATGTTGGTAAATGTTATAAAATTTTTGACAGATTGAGACTGAGATTAGAATGCAAACATTCTTAATAATACGGGAATTGCCTCTCTAATTTGGCTTATGGTCACAAACCATCATATATTATGTTACAATTAAAACAATAAATCCATATCCACCTGTTATATCCATCCAGTTATTTAGGAAGTCGGAAGATAGGTCAGTTCCTATGAACATTTTGTTAGCAAAGGGCTGATGATAACATATTAATTAATCAATTCTATTGATAAAACAGTGAGTGGGTGGACTAAGGCCTATAAGAAGCCGGTTAAGAAACATTTAGGATTAACAAAAACTCTGTTCAGACAAAACAAGTTATAACTTACTTAATTTCTTTCAAGATATCCTGCCATTTCTCCTCACTTTGTTTCCCAACATATGACATTTTCTTAATCGCCACAATCTCTTTAGTGAGATTGCAGCGAGCATAATAGACCGCTCCGAAGGACCCATGACCGATCTCACGAAGGTCCTCAAAGATCTTCTCCGGATCATGTCTGCTGAACAACTCAGCAATGTCTGGGTCTTTCAGACTGCCAGGTCGTGGCATTTTTATCTGGAACATATTTGTATCATTAGATACGTGTGGTGAGAAATAGCCATTTAAAAAAAAAAATTACTCATATTATATATCCATATCCAACAATAGTACAGAAGGTAGATTTAATGAGAAGAAATTTAATGTGTTTCAGTATTTTTATGTGATAGTAGTGCTGAAATAACTAGTGAAGGTAAGTGATACTGTTTACATCGTGAACTACAACACAATTCCAACCCCAAACATGATCACTTTCGTAGATTTGCAAAGATTATAATTTTCAACAGATTACTTTGCCATTTAGGATTGTACAATTTCAAATATTTCATTATGAGAGAAAGCTAAGTATATCTTTTTTATACATTTGAATAGATGTTATTGTTACGAAGGAGAAGGAAGGTCTATTGCATCTACTCAAATACTCTGTGAAGGAAGGCTTTGCAATACAAAAATAGGTTGACCATTAATCACTTGTGTTTGACATTAATGTAGGATTCTTACAAGTAAATGACTTAACCTATAAGTCTATTGATCCAAATTTTCCTCCAAATTTCAAGTTTGGTCAACACAAGGTTCCAATATACTACATGATAAAAAAATAGGTTTTGTGCCACTGAGAAATCATGTTTATGTCACTAAACATGAGTAATTCAAAATCTGAGTAACATTGATTTTCTTATCTGCAAGCCTTCTTTATAATTATTTATGTTACTTTTAATTTAATCAATACAATAACAAAAGTTACATCTTATGAAATTGTTAGTTTAATAACTGTAGCCCTAGATAAAATAGTGACAACTGTGCATAAATTATTTTGTTCATGCTATCATTCAAGGGTGTGATTTGAAATGAAAATATTTATGTTTGTGTGATCCACAGCTAAATTAAATGTTTCATTATTCTTCCACAGTATTACTCAACAACAGACAAAACTTTATTTGGAAAGTAGAAATAGTTTAGTGAAAACTTATATCATAGTGCAGATGTCAGGGATCACATTAATATGAACTGAAGTAACTCTAGGAAAACTTTAAACATATGATATATCTGGGAGAGTACAGTAATGTATTCACATGAACCATGCTCTAGTGGCCCATCCAGTGGGTATAGTCGCATCGTACAAAATGCAACGATTACCCTCTGGGAGTAATCGTCGCATTTTGTTCTCAAATGACATGAAAAAAAATCAATGTTAAAGTAATGTATTGTCTGGTGTATAATTGATGAAAACACAAGGCATTGAACCTACTGCTTGCGCCAGCTGGAAGCCGGCAGCGTCCGTCAGTTATTGAGAGCACTCCCGTCGGGCCGGGCCATCCTCCGCGCCACCCGCTATCTGCAATAGTCGGAAACGCCACCGATAACGCTCGCCACGCTGAAATACACCACTCCGCACTCACCACTACGTTCAAAACCCACAGAAATAATGCACACTTTACTGCCTACTGTACACTTCGTCAGCTAACAATTTGTCAGTTCAATATACCACTATTAATTTAATTAATGCGAGCTCCAGATAAACGGCGCCGGAACCCACCTCGATGCAACCACCGACTCTGGGCATCCGTCAATGCACTTGGTCACATACTGGCACCTCTTCAGGTGTGTTTCACATTCACTGTTATTGATAATTATCAAACGCACCCCCTTTACAAGGGTGGGAATTGAAAATATTGCGAAATACTTGGCACTTACATACAAAATTTCGCTTCAAATTTCAAAATGGCGTTGGAGTATCATGCGCAATGATAGTTTTTTGTTTCATAAGGCACACCATTTACGGTTTCCCATCACTTTCAAAACTCACTTTGTAATCATTAGGTCACTTTTTATTTATCTTAGGCTTCTATTGAAGCCTGAAGGAGCTTCGTCAAAATTTTAATGAAAATTATTTACAACTTTCCCGTATTGAGACATAGACACATACCACCACACGTACAGATAAATATATTACCTATATATTTGCAATTTCTGGATCGAGTTATCTCAAAAATATCGATTCACTTTCGCATAGTCGATGCTTTAAAAAAAATAATAACTGACTAACCCTTAGAGCATTAATGGTTTAATGCTCTAAGGACTAACCTGTAAAATGAGTTGATAGGTATGTTAGTTTTTTCTTTGGTAATAATAGTTAATTTTTAGTTAAACACACTTTAATAACAAAATAATTGTCTGACAAAATATCAAGAAAGAAAACCAAATTTTATGTTCTGGCAATATACAATAATATAATTATTATGAGCGACTGAAGGACATGGTATCCATGGTCATGAATAAAGATTAATTATTATGATCATTTTGGGTGTCAAACGGATACTCCCACGATACTTTGCATCATAGAAAAAGTATGAATTTCCTCATCTGTTTAACCTTTTTCCAACTACCTACTTTTAAAATTGGTTTTCATTTTAACTGGATGCAGCTGAATACCAGTATTTTACGTGAAGCGACTGCCTATCTGATCTCCATAACCCATTTACTGGGTAACACGATACCCCTTGTTAAGACTGGTTGTCAGACTTTCGGTCTTCTGAGTTCTGACTTGTACATTTAGTATTTTATCTGTGCTTCTCACGACCCGTAACGACTGTCAAAGATCCACGAATGACAGCCGGGACCTCAGAACAATAACTAATATTGTTCTGAGGCCGGGACCAACAGCTGTAGGCACGTGCTTTCCGAGGCACGGAACTCAGACTAAGGAAAAGAAAGGACTCGGCATAACGAACAGTATACAGCATATCTCACTGCGGCCGGTCGCCATGTTTTGTCACAGCCAACAAGTACATCAGTTGTCATAGCAACTTGTTTCTTTCAGTGTTTTGAAGAAAATTTTGATATTATAATGCGCGCAGCTCACTGACCTCTATGCGTATTTTATTAGAGGTCAGTGGCGCAGCTCTACCGCAAGCCGCCATCTTTGTGCTAGACTCACATTTTAGGTAGGTATGCACGTTTTTTTCGTAGGTATGTCATGTCTATTCTTCTTTTCCTTAGTCTGAGGCACGGAAGAATCTCGTCGGTATGTAAAGATGGTCATCCACCCACGGAACGACCGCTACAAGCGTAGCTTAATCTGATCGATCGGCTGTTGTTCCTTAGCCACGAGCCCCTCAAAGAAAATAATTTAATACTATTTTTATGGACTATGAGATGATTAACTGTCAGCGTATGCCTCTTATGAGACAGCGATAGTCTTTGAAACTACGCGCTCAGCAGGTCAATTCATGCAACCTAATACACAACAACGTCCTCTAAAATTACTTGTATGTATTATCATGTTCAAGTTACCAAATTCAAAAGGTATTGAAATACTCGCCACAAACACTAGTGGTAGCTGGTGTCAGTCGTTGTTTGTTGGGACCATTGACCTGGGTCGAAACTAAAAGTTTCCATACATGAAAGATATTTCTGTCTTGTTTGCTCTTAATACTAGATCTAACAAGTGTGTCCTTTTCTCATTATTATTGTTATTTAGTGACTTGCATAGTGGTCACATTCTGTCTACCGTTTATGTTCAACATACAATGTCCTTCACGGTGTCAAAGATAGCGGGAGGCCGCACTGCGACGTTTTTGCCATATCCTGTAAAGCTTTGGTTTCCTAGGAAAACGGTTCCGTCATATTAGAACGGTAATAGTGAAAATCTCTCTATTTCACCTGTATTTGACATTAGGGTGCCAAGGCGCTCAGGGCACCCCCTGTGTGGTATGGACCTCGGCTTAGCTCGTCGCTGGGGGAGGGCAGCAAGGGACAGGCTGGATCGGAATTATTATTAAGGGACGAATTTAAAGCTTCAGGCTCAGTGATGCGGGCTGGCACGAGCAAGGGTCAGGGCGGACGTGGATTGGGGCGTCGCGCGTCGGTGGGTGAGGTGATATGCCTATTGACACGGCCTCCTTGGCTGTATGATGTCGTGTCATGGATACCTATTGAATCTCTGTAATTCTTTAGCTAAATAAAGCCACGTTCTATTTGGTATTACGCTTAATATGCTACAATTTATTTAGCTAAAGATGCCTGATGAAAAATTAGGTAAATCATGGCTATCAAGGTATCCCCGACCCGACAAGTTTGACGACGAGCCTGATGTAGCGGACGCTGACGAAAAATGGCTACATTGGAAATCGACTTTCGAAAGCTTTCTCGCCGAAGAAAATACTGAAGACGTACCGGATTCTCTCAAGTGTAAGCTGTTAATCAACCATTTATCCGCATCGATCTACAAACATATCAAGTCTTGCACGACTTAAAAAGCGTCTATCAAAGCTCTAGAAGACATCTATAGATGTCAAACAAAAAAACACGATACTAGCTCGACATGTCCTATTCAATCGAAAACAAAGAACGGACAAGACTATTTGCGATTATTCTAGAGCCCTTTGACTGACGGCTAATGATTGTAAATTTGAAGCAGTCACCGCGACAGAACATGAAGAACAGGCAATTCATAGTGCTCTTATTTCCGGCCGGTTCTCAAGAAAAATCCGTGAACGACTCTTAGAAAACTCTACGCCTGCTCTTACTGAAGCTCTTAATCAAGCCATTACATTGGAAATTGCTGAGAAAGATGCTCAGACGATCGGTACTAACGCTCCGCTACTAAATGCTGTACCTGAAATTTCTCGAGACAAAGAATCGGACAATCTGGCGGTAGCTTCATCGTCACGAATGCCTCAGAATTCTTCGGCCGCGCCGTCCTCCTCGTCATAATCAGCCAAGCGCTGTTTCTTCTGCGGCGGAAATGTTTATCCTAGAATAAGGTGCCCAGCTAGCAAAGCTACTTGTAAGAAGTGTTCGAAAAAAGGCCATTTTGCTAGCGTTTGCAGGTCCGGGCATAACATAAACTCTGTGTGGAATGAGGAACATCCTAGTCCCAACTCAAGCAATGCCCAGTTTTATAGCGGGGCTATTTCCGCTGCTTCTCCTTCAAGTCTTAGGAGTGCGACAATCCGTATAACAATAAACGAATATAAAGTTGATGCTCTCGTCGACACTTGATGTTCAGTCAGTTTCATAAACAGCAAAGTCGCCCGCATCATGAAGTTGCCCAAGAGACCGTGCAAACAAACTTTAAATCTCGCCTCTCTTAACCAAGTCTCGTTCGTTGAAGGGGTATTCAAATGAATCAACATACTTACAAGCAAGCACCTCTTTTAGTAGTTGACAACCTCTGCGCAGACGTTACCATAGGTCACGACTTACTTAAGCAACATTCAAGCATCCAATTCAATCTCGGAGGTCCCGGTGAGCCCTTACAAATCTATAATGTTCTGCAAGCCTCAGTTCCGCCAGCCTCCGTATTCACCAATCTTTCGCCAAATATCCAACCGATTGCTGTCAGAAGCAGGCGCTACACTAATGAAGACGCTGACTTCATAAAAGAAGAAGTGTCTAAGTTGCTCCAAGATGGGGTAATTGAAAAAAGTATTTCCCCTTGGAGGGCCCACGTTCTCGTGGCGGGAGGAGGGGCCCATCGCAAGCGGCTCGTGATCGATTATTCAATGACAATAAATAAATTTACTGACCTAGATGCCTTCCCCTTGCCAAATATCGAAACGGTTGTGAACAACGTATCCAAAGGAGATGTTTGTCTTTGGGCCACCACTATGATAGATAAATAGGAAAAAAATAGGGGAATTTCATAAAAATACTAAAAAAATAATTTGAAGTAGGGTACAGTGGTTAAAAATGATAATTAAAAAGTTTTTTAATAAGATAACCCTAATTTTAGGGCAGCCATGACAGTTGTGTTTGACATGACGTTTGACAGTTTAAAGCACAGCTCACTCCTCTCCTATGAATTATCGAAGTCCAGGTTATATTGATAGGCACTAAAGAATGAAGCAGTATAAACAAAACGTTCAAGCCTTCGTTACGTTTCTTGCTCCTCTTGACACCGATATAACCAATCACTGCTCGAATAGGTGATTGAAGATGTGCTGCCGCAGTCGAGTAGAATACCCTGTAGTCTTATTTTATCGAAACCGAAACCCAACCCAAGATTTTCGAAATTCGTATTGTTTTATTTTATGGCAGCTAATACACGTCAATCAAATGTCAATGTCAAAATGTCATTTTTCGCATGCTGCTAATCTGATCCACCATGTTTAATTTTATGTTGTGTTGCTCTCCTTGGCCAAGTTAATTTGAGTATACTTTGAAACGGAGTGAAATTAAAGAAAATTAACGTAAAAAAAAGGTTACTGTAATACATAGCGATATTTACATATAGTGTACATAGTGCTGGCCCAGGCTCCATACATTTCTGGAACATCTCCTTTAGTCTTTAGTCAGATAGACTTAAAATCAGCCTATCATCAGGTCCCAATCCTGGAAAATGAGAAGATATATACAGCGTTCGAAGCAAATGGAAAACTCTATCAATTCACACGCATTCAGTTCGGAGTTACTAATGGCGTAGCTGCCTTTCAACGGACTCTTGACTTCATAATATCAGAAGAAAAATTAGATGGGATGTACGCTTACTTAGACAACATAACCGTTTGCGGCAAGGATTTTAAGGATCACGAGCGCAATCTGAAAACGTTTTATGGATGCCACTAAAAAGTATAATCTAACTCTGAATGAAGAAAAAAGCGTTTTAAATAAAACTAAGATCAGTCTTCTTGGCTATACCGTGGAAAATCATACTATCCGACCTGATCCTGATAGACTTAAGCCTCTAATAGACCTCCCCGCACCGACTAAATCAAGTGAACTGAAACGAGTCCTAGGAATGTTCGCGCACTTTGCAAAATGGATTGGGCGTTTCTCGGAAAAGATAAAACCCTTCACCTGCGTCACAAGCTTCTCGTTATCGAACGACACTATCAAATGTTTCGAGAAAATAAAGCAGGACATCAAGGCGGCGGCCCTAGCAGCAATTAATGACGAAATCTTCACCGTTGAAACTGATGCTTCAGAATTCGCTCTGGCGGCTACACTCACTCAACAAGGACGACCTGTAGCATTCTTTTCACGAACTTTGTCACATTCCGACTGTCACAATCCTCGATCGAAAAAGAAGCTTGCGCTATAGTGGAAAGTTTAAAGAAGTGGAGACACTACCTTATTGGCAAACATTTCCTTTTAACAACAGACCAACAATGGGTAGCCTTCACGTTTAATCAGAATCATAACAGTAAAATCAAGAACGAGAAAATCTCGCGTTGGATAATTGTCTTGTTTCAAATATGACATTATTTATAGACCAGGCTGCGAAAATGCAGTCGCGGACGCTCTATCCCGTGTATGCGCCTATATGAATATTAGTAAGCTAAAAGAGCTCCATAACGCACTCTGTCACCCAGGGGTGACAAGGATGTATCATTGGGTGAGATCCAAAAACTTACCCTATTCAGCGAACGACGTCAAGAAGATGACTGCCTCGTGCTCGATATGCGCCGAGATAAAACCAAGGTTTCTCAAAATCAAAGGACCCTTGATTAAAGCTATGGCCCCTCTCGAACGTATCAACATAGACTTCAAGGGGCCATTGCCGTCTAACACCTCCCACAAGTACATATTAACGATAATCGACGAGTACAGCAGATTTCCATTTGCTTATCCATGTAAAGATATGACATCTGCCACTGTCATCAACTGCTTGAAAGATCTCTTCCTTACGTTTGGCCAGCCTCTCTATGTTCATAGCGATAGAGGCTCTTCGTTTATGTCAGAAGAATTCAAGTCATTCCTAAGAAAAGTAAACAGCCTCATCTAGAACGACACCTTACAACCCCCAGGGTAACGGACAAGTGGAACGTCTAAACGGGACTCTCTGGCGAACTATCCAATTCAGCCTCAGGTCAAAGGGACTATCACCGAAAAACTGGGAAGTGGTACTGAAGGATGCATTGCACTGTGTACGTTCTCTTTTATGTACAGCTCTAATGCCACCCCACATGAAAAACTTTTTACATACCCTAGAAGATCCTAGTCAAAACGATAATTTCGACATAGAAATAGGTACGATAATTTTAACCTTTGGAGAGTTGGCAGCACTGACATACTGTATATTTATACTCTTCTTTCTTTCTTTGTTTGATTATCTGTGGTACGCCGACCGACTGACGCCGGTTTTTATTGTTACTTACTGAAGAATCCGTGATTCTTTCGCTTGAAAAGGTGTGTATATTTAGGAAACAACAAGGTTTTACTTTCGAGTGTTGTGTTAAAATGCACCAAATATAATTTAAGTTGAGATTGTAATTTAATTCATTACAAAATGAATTCGACGATTAGACAATTTGGTATAACATGAGTCAAAATGGCGGGACACGATGCTGAAATTGATTTGTGTACATTTCACCTGTTTCTAGAAAAGCTTAAAAATATAATCTATCTAGTAATACCTCTAAATGTTGTTTATTTTCATGGAAAAACCAATGACTTAATCTACTGAAGGAACTTATAGTGCATAGGTTATTTTTTCCTGTGTTTTAGCCGTGTCTGGCTTATGCCTTTTCTTCTCCAATATGCACATGTTATTTCAGACAAGATCAAAATTTCACGCAGGGTCAACTTAATAGTGCAAAAAAAATGGTATTTTCGAAAATTTCATGCGAACTTGGACATTTTCTGTTTGTTTTTTTTTTGCCTGTTCCCGCGGTTGCTTAAATCTGCCATTCCATCGCCGGAAGTCTGCTTGGCACAACCTATAAAAAATTACAAAAAAGAAAATGTTAATTTAGTTGATTGTTTGTTCATTAGAAGTAAGTATGGCTGAAAGGAAGAAGGAAGGCGAGCCTGAGGGTGAAGAAGAATTCTCAGTCGAGAAAGTGCTGGATCGTCGTGTGCGAAATGCAAAGGTATCGGTGATCGCTCATTCTTGTTTAAAAGCCTTATTACACCAGGCGTTATTAAGACACTTTCCCTAACTCGGGGTAGTGTACGAAGAAAAAGGGAGAAATGGTCCCTCCTATAAAAACAAATACCACCTAAATATCGGGCCCTAAATATTGTATAGTTTATTAGAATTCTTAAAGAATATAAATTAAATTGCACCACAAAAAATATTAAGAATATCCATAATGATTTGATTACAATTATTGTTTGTCACATCATCGTGATACATATATTATTGTACAACAAGATGTTACAAATAAATAAGTATTTATGTTCCAGGTTGAGTATTACCTCAAATGGAAAGGGTACAGTGATGAGGACAATACTTGGGAGCCAGAAGAGAATCTTGACTGCCCAGATCTTATATCAGCCTTTGAAGAGGCCAGGAAAAAAAAGGAAGCTGGTGGGTCAAATAATTGTGTCTAGACAAATTAATCATTTTATTCTCAAAAACAACCTACATAAAGAGTAACTATAGGAAACTTGTAAACTGAGCTATCATTTAACCTGGACATTTGAACTGCAGAATGTTAGACCATAGATGCTGCAAGTAATTTACTAACATTGCATCAATAATATAAGTTTGTTTATCTAATTTCAGAGGGTAAAACTGTGAAAATAGACAAGGATGCAAAGAAGCGCAAATCTGCTGTGCCCACTCCTGACTTGAAAGGTGCTAAGAAAGCAAAGAGTGACGATAAAAAAGCATCAGGCTTTGATCGCGGTCTGGAGCCTGAAAAGATTATTGGTTAGTATTTTTAAAGTGAATTTACCTTATTAAATGCTTGCCATTCATTATGTATATTTGGCAAATATTGCTTGGATGGCTATACGAGTAGGGGAATACCAAAGAAACAATGGATGGACTGTGTGAAAGATGAAGAAATGACTAGAAAGGGAGTGACTATGGAGTTGACATTGACAGCTATTATAAAAGTACAGAAGAAAAAGACATGTTGCAACAAATAAATTGGGACAAGGGCCGGAGAAAGTCGACTGCTTAAAAAATGTGCCTGACATGTCACTGGATAGCCCTCCCTTTTCAGTAAATAGTAAAATATTTTTTTTTTTTAAACTTTGCCCCACTAAGATTTTCTCCTGTATAGTACATTTACGCTTTAAGTTTGTGTTACAAGCCTGTAGTTGACTAGAATAACTGCTGGGATTTATCTTTGTCAAGTGTGTATACTACTACTGTCCCTGTACAATCATTTTCTGCACCTAATTGACTGTGACCACAAGACAAATAGTTCCTATAACTGTCTATGCTTGCACTATTTTTAGATTCATTTGATATCAACCTGTATGCAATCACTGCTTCTTTGGGTTGTGAATTGTGATCTCATCTTAGTTATGTACTTTAAAGACTGACCTCCTTTACTAGAAACAAATTAGTTTGTCAACATCTACAAACCAAAGAGACAATCTCTTTTTTTAACTTATACAACAAAATTGACAAGCCAATTAACTTATATCAAATTTTAAATGTTACAGGTGCAACGGACAGTAGTGGTGAGCTGATGTTCCTCATGAAGTGGCAGGGGACCGACGAGGCGGACTTGGTACCCGCAAAGCAGGCGAACGTACGGTGCCCGCAGGTCGTCATACAGTTCTACGAGGAGAGGCTCACGTGGCACACGCCGGCGCCCGATGAGGCAGGCACCGAAGACTAGGGACTACGGTAGGCAACCTTTTGACACTGCTACAAGGATCTTTTGGCGTGCGAATGATGCTGACACTGTTGGTAATTTTATTTGCAATTGTTTTGTAAAATGTATTGAAAAAAACAAGATGGCGGAGTTAGTGCCGATTTTGGCCACGCGCCAAAATATCCTTGTACATACGTATATTGATACATTTTTTATTTTGCTTATAGTAATTCTTTTCTTCGTCGTTGATACTCTATTCTATCCAACTATAGACTCACTGCATTAGTATACTAATTTAATAAGGGTTTTTCTTTTCAGATATTCCACTCCCACACGAAAAATATTCCCCCACACGAAGTTAAAAACTTTAAAATGATTAGACATTGCAAATCTTTATTTTTTACAATAATTTTTATCATCCCACACTGCCTCTGTTCATAATAGTAAACTTCATTTCTTAAACTTAGTGACATAGGATTCATTAACTTTGTAGATATGTGACTCTCTAAACATTGATAAATCATTTTGAGTCTTAATTTTTTTTTTACTCTTGAGTATAAACAATGTACTGTTACATAACGTTATTCAATCGTAAGATCATCATTGAATTATGATTTCATTTAATTTTTTAAGTTTGATTCCACTTATGTCTAAAAATAAAATAACTGAAGGAACTAACACCTGACGTAAATATTAATTAGAAATAATTGACCTCCTGTGTTGTAATAGAGAGAATTGTTAATGTTAAGATCACTATGTTTATCAACATACCTAGGTAGTAGGGTAAGATACTGGCAGGAATACATTTGACTAATGCAGAACGTACATAAGACAGGTTTTAATGTGTATGAATGACAACCATAGATTATGAAATCCATATAGAAGCCTTAACATTGCGCGTGCGCGTTCTTCGGCGAAATGAATGCCACCTAACACCCTTCTGCGACCTGCGCTCCTCACGACAAAACGGTTGTTACTAGAGGTCCAGGGAAAAATACTAGGTTGTGTTTTTGTTGAAAGTGGTATCAACATTTCAAGTGGCAATAACTTTTTTCGATGCATTTAGTTAATAAAAACACCCTAAGCGTGTATTCCGTATTTTCGTGGTCCAGGCGTTAATCTCGTTGATGATCGAGCGCGGAGAAATAAAGAAATATAGTTAATAATTCTGCAGAAATAACTGGAGCGCACATGAGTCGATACAACCCTGATTGTGGTAAACATGTTATGGGAATTTCGCTTCTATACATGTCATTCTTATTCTATGACTGTATAGTTGATTTTAATGTAGAACAATGTTTTCTCGAATTCTTTTTAAATAAAAACGAATTTTAAACTTCCGCTAGCTTGATCTTAATAAGACGAATGTGATCCAGCCTAACGCGTGATTATAATTAATATGAATACAAAACTTAATAGCTGTAACTGCCTGCTCTGTGATTTTCGTTATTTGTATAATAATAAAAATATAAATGACGAAAAATTTTCTGTGTATTCACCAAAAGATTATTGTTATATATTTCATGTTCAGATTATTATTTTCACAATGGAAGTATATAATAATAATGTTTTAGTTATATTTTACGATTGGCCAAGTCTTCTGCCAACATTATTTTGCTTAGTATAAGGTTAGATAAGATAGGCAATATTTTAAGTGCGATTTAGGATAATATGTAAGCCTACATTATAATGATGTTAAGACAACTTGATGACTATTATTTGCCTATTATCTCTTACACATATCCCATACTAAACTATCAAGATTACTAGTACTGACATTACTGCAAGACACAATTTATGCAGTACACAAATTCCAACCTTGATTTTAGGTAAGAGGAAAAAGCTGCCAAAATATGAATTGTTTAGTAAATGAGCTTTGTTATATTTTGGCGTACAATAAAGCTTATACTATCAAATCACGCGTGGAAATAAAATTCTGCCCATAGTCAGCGCGTTATCAACTGAGTCGTGAGGTCATAAATGTCAATAGAGATAGGAAGGTGCAGCGCGCCGGGACTGTTATCGATAAACGGCTACCTGCTCACGTGGTGTCGATGATTCACTAATGATCTGTACGCTTGAATGAACAAGATACGATAATAAACGTTAGGTACTTATCGATTTCTTTATTTTATTGTTACGGCCTTCGCTATAGTATAGTTAAAATCTCTTATTAAGCAGCTCCATAAGGCCCGTAAGTGCAAGCGAGATAGACATAGATTTATGGCCCGACGACTCAGTTGATAACGCGCTTACTATAGTCTAAACTAGTCTTCCCGACTGGGCTACGTTGGTATAGTGTTCGCAAACACTACTGCTGAGCATGAGGTCCTGGGTTCGACACGCAGGAGGCTTTTCCATCAATAATTACTCAGCAGCAGCCCGGAGTCTGGATTTGTGGTGCCAGATTGATGGCAATAGGCTCGCCCCCTATTACATGGGACATAAAAAAAGCTGGCGAAATGTGGGTGCACTATAGGGTCTATAGTGAGGATGTTGGAGAAGCCACAGTTTTAATAGTACCTCACTAGAGCTACCGTCATTTAGTGGGGCCTGTAGAAAGCTCTCAGCGGGCCACCAACTGATGGCAGTAGGTTGGCATTGGCCGCACCTGGATATCTCCTAACCGAATGAGGGCGAATTGGATTGGATTTAGGCAAGTTGTGCTGCCTAAATAAACCACAGTTAAATGAATACTTCTCAATTTAGATTGCCATCGACATGCTAAGAAGACATACCTACCTATACTATTTTTTTAAATTGAATATCAAATAATTACATTATAGTAAATATTTATTCATACACTGAAAAAGCTACAAAAGGTTAATTTAAAAATAAGTAGATAAATATATCTTGTGCTTAAATAATAAATCTCACGATTTTTTAAATGGTTAATAAATAGAAATACTGTTAAACAACCTAAAACGTTGACAAAATTATTAAAAGCTATATAGTTATTACAACACGCAGAAGCAATCCATTCCCGACTTTACGTCACACCAGTGTGACGACGAGGATCTTTTTCCTCATCGTCACTGCTGGTTTTACTACACCTTTTGTATCACAACATTACTGTTGTGCCTGTAATAGAAAAATCCCCCATCTACCTATCCTATCTAACGCGTATTGGTCGACTCAAGTACTGTTTGACTTACTTAATTTTGATTAAACTAAAATTAATCTCACTACCAAACGATTAATATAATGATTTTTTAATATATTGGATATTTCAAATATGTATGAAATACCTAATTGACAACTCGCCTACAGTTTATTAATACTGTGTATTCTAGTCGTTTTTGGCACTCGCCGGCGGCTGCCGCGGCACGCTCGTTTCGCTCGGTCGATTCGTGCGTAGGGGGTCGCTGTTCTAACCTCTGCGAGTAAAGATAGACAGATGGGAACAAACTGTCCGAAAAGTGATACCAAGTATTTTAAAAGATACCTAAGGAGGTAACTCACTATTATTTATAAAAGGTGTTGTAAAACCAACGGTGTGGCGACGAGTAAAAAATACTCGTCGTCACACTGGTGTGACGTGGAGCCGGTCGCTAAGCAATTATAAAAATTGTATTATACAATCAAGAAAGTGATTTTTGTAATTCAGTAGCGTCTCTCGTCTCGATTTCGATAATAATAATGCATTTTTACTTCCACAGAAGGGTGTTCAAATATTTTCTTCCATAGATCTCCATAGTTTTCCTTATCATAACTGTACGTATCGCTGCTGTTCTCTATAGTGGACAGGTAACCTTGAACAAAATCCGTATCAGCTAGCATGCATTCGTAAATTTTTACCTTATTCTTTTCGTCAGTAATTAATTTAGAAAACATATTATTTAAAACTTTAGAGAAAAGTTTGTAAATAGAAGGGAAATGCAACTTAACGTCTTCTTTCAAATAGTTCAAGCAAATTTTTCCAAATTCAGGAGCTATTTCAGTTTCAATATTTTCCCAGTCTTTGCTGTCGGAATTTGATTTGTCAGCCAGTGTTGCTACAGCTAATGTTAACTTCCACTTTGATAACAACATATAGTTTTCTGAGACTGACAAGTTTTTATCTAGTTCATCTTGTATATTTAAAAACATTTTTACCGGTATAATCATATTTTTTTCCGCGACATATTCTTTTAAGTCGTCAGATAGGTGTGATAGTAAATACTTAAAGTGCACTCGGGTAACGTAATTTCCATCGCGTTTTTCTCCCCACTTGGTGAAGGCACGTTGCATAATGGGCACAAAAACTTTTTCATATTTTTCCGTTTGAATATTTTCATTCTTAGCGCACAGTAAGTACGCGGAGAGTACGGATAAAATTCCACCAGATGCGTAAACTGATCCGCAATTATCTCCAGAACCGAAAAAATCTTTATCGATAAACTCTTGAATTATGTCAGTTACAAAGTCTGGACACAAGTCTTCCATTATCTCTCGTGAATGTTGCGCCAGCCATGAACTTAGCACTAGGTAATGTGCGCGATCTTCTTCTTTTACATTTAGAGTCAGGCTTTTCATGAACTTGTGGCTTTTCATTAAGTATTTTGCTCTGACATTTAGAGGTACCTTTTCAATGTTATACATTAAATCGTAAATCTTCTTATCTTCTTCAAATGTTAAGTTATCAATAAACAGTTCTATCAGTTCCCACAGACTCACAGCGTTTACGGGGTCTTTTTCACGGCATAAGAGTTCGAAAGTAAATTTAAATATTATAGCTCGTATGCTAGCGTTTTTAGATGCTTTCCAACAATCAAAAAATATTTTTTTGACAGATTCGTGATCCAGCTTCAGATACGCAAGTCTGATGCCATGTTTTTGTACAGACACTGGGGCATCTAAAAGTTTCTGAATATGTTCCTGACTTTGGGTTACATTCAAATTATAAAATATGGCCAGTAGCGACGGAAGAGCGAATTGCAAGTAGTCACCTTTGGCGTACAGCAGGATAGTGTCGGGGGAAGGTTGCGGACGCGCGATGTGCATGTTTTTAGCAATAAACCGTTGAATACTAAGAACACGGTCGTCAATTCCATTCCAATCAATTTTGGCTTGTGCTGGCTTATATTTTTCTATAAATTCAAGTAACGGTTTTTGCGCTAGTGCTGTACAAATACCACGAATAGTGGCTTTGTGGCCATCGGTTTTGTTCAGATTTAGAAGGTAGGCGTCGATCCAGTGTTGAGCGAGTGAGTGCGGCCAGTAGATGCGCAGCTTGGAGAGCAGACGTCGCAGCGACACAGCGTCGTTAGTTCGCAACGTGTCTACGTCCTGTTTGTACCGCTGTAGCAGCTCCGGGTCGTGCTTTAGCGCGTTCAAGAACACCTCCTCACAAGGATTCATCGCAACAGACTCTTCAAACATGTGTTTTCGCCAAGACTTATTAAAGTTGTATATAGGTACCAAAGTCTCCTTCCACGCATTTTCCCTTTTTATTTTAACGCATTCCTTAATTTTGTCGGTTACAAAGGGGTAATCTGTCAGTTGCTTTTTCCAATCACGCAGTAACCGTAAAATACTCTCTATAATTTTAATTGAATCAGAGAAGTCCTCTTCTTTTGTATAAGGTTTAAATTTACTTATCAGAATTTCGTATAAGTAACGAAATATCTTTTCTTTTTGTTCCTCATTTAGTTTACTTTCATACGATATTAAAGTTCCAGAAAGAAACGGGAACTGCTGCTGAATGACGGCAGGTACACTTTGATCACGAAGCAGATTATATACAATAATGGATTCAACGATTACGTTGTTATTGCCACAACAAGAAGGGCTCGTTTCGTCAAATATTTTCAAAATTTTGAATAGCTCGCTTACCAAATTCCAAGTTTTCTCATCATATTGGTGAATGTTTGTGTGCTGTAATAGTTCTGTAGTAAAATTCAAAGTAAAGCGGTATTCCTCTTTCTTATGTTTGTCAAGATAGTACTGAAGTAAAGTTTGGATGTGCTGTAAGTTATGTTCAGTACATGAAATTAGTACCTTCAGCATGGGAGCTTTGTTACTGTTATCCAAATCCTTGGATATTATTCTGGTAATGTCCCCAAATGCTCGTTCAAAACTTGCAAAACGATACCAGACGTAACCAGGTGTTCTCACTGCGTTATATAACTTTTTCATATTGTATGGTTCCGTTCCAACCTTCAAATTTTCTTCCATAGCTTCCACGTTTTCTTTATCAATGAATATTTTTTTTACGAAATCAAATTGCTCGGTTTTTGGTAATCTTTTTATAAAAAATTGCATTGTTTCGAAGTTGAACAATATTCTCAAATTATAATTACAACGACTTTCACTTTCTTTTGTAGCTTGCGTAAATAAAAATGATTTAATTTCAGCTGTTTTAAGGTATCTTGAAAATGTCCGTATATCAATAAAGCTTACATACCGATCAAAGTTATTCATAATTCTACTCGGAGATTTCTTCATAATGATATCTGTTGCTTTGTCGTTAAATTTGGGGAGGGTGTGGTAATTATCGTCTTTTTCTAATATATCTAGATATTTGTCGACATCAGCTCTTAAAAGGAACGTTACTGCTTGAGCGTACCTTGTTTTATCATAATAATATATATGTTTTATAACAATCTCGAAGACGTTGTTAGATTTCTCACAAAGCCGCTTAAATGTTCTCAGTTTACAATGATCAACATGTTTTTCGATCTTTGACTCAATAAACGTAACTGAACAGCGTGGTAACCATTTTATGGCATCAGTTAATTTCTTCTCGTACATGTAGAATTGTTCAGCCCGTGCTTCATCTTGTATGTTGTGCCTTATGTGTTTGTTAAGCTTGAAGAAGGCCTTCGTGCTCATGTGTGGAAGCAATTGTGTGTGCAGATAGTCAGGGTTAATGACGTGCGCGTACTCCGGGTCGGTGACCAGCCAAGTGCTCTGCGCGAGCGCACGAGACACGCACAGCGTATCACCATGTTTGAACACGTTGATGATATAATCAACATCCCTGTTGTGACACGCCAGATCTATTTTCAACAAGTTATCGACATCGGTGTTATCCAATGTGAAGTTGGCAACCGGTTGACGATTGGCAATAGCTGTTTTGAGTAAATTGTTGTAATGTTGATGTTTCTCCCCGAGGGTTCCGCCGTCCAAGTCTAGAGGTGCCATGTCGTATATCTGTAAAAGAAAAAACATAGGTCTAAATCAAACAATTTTTTGGTTACGTATTGTACTTGCAAGCACGACTTTGGGATAGAAGAGAAAGACCAACTTATCATTTTACATCAGTAATAAGTACCTACCCACATAATTAAAAATACGATGACTCGAATGACTGAGTGTAAATACATGGTTAGATCTGTAGATGCTGAGGAGAACTGACGGATGTGAAGGTAGAACTCACCATATAGACTTTAAAGGTAGATAGGTAATACTCGTAGATAAGAGAAAGTCATTCGTGAACAATGAAATGTTTCAGAATTCGGAATGAATAATTAGTGTCGGTTACTAAAAGTTTCGAAAAAAAGGAAGTTTATTCAAATCCATAGTAGGTTACGTTTAACACAAGAGAACAAGATAAGATAAGATTAATTTATTTGGATTATTTTCTGTTAATGGTTATTGCAAAAGTGTAGTGTAACGATAACAGGGATTGCTTAGAATAGGTAGGTGAGTATGACTAAAGTACATTTATCTATAAAAAAAACCACTTAAACCGATTCATACAAATAGGTGAGGGAGCTAGTAGTAATTTGTAGTTAAAACTCTGTTTTTAATAATTCAAACCATGAAAATTGAATCTTAGTAGGTACTTGTATTAAAATTCAATTACGTTTTCACGTAGTATTTACAAATACTACACATTTACACTACACTTTAGCTGCATGCATATGAGTCCAATCCAAGGTTGTCTGCCAGAAATAGATGCTTGCAAAAACACGTTATAATCTATTCAACGAATAGTGTAGAGGGTAATATAATATAATATGGAACGTATTCGATTAGAAAATCTAATCTGGATGGCCGATACGAATGGCTTAGGGGTACTCAAATATCTACCATATTGGTAGATTGGTAATTTTGTCGATTCTTAATCTGGAAGGCTTATTTGCAGGACGTATTTTGGCTAAGATGACGGTCAGTCATAGCGAGTGTTATAGATATGAACCTACAAACAGTTGACCGAGGAAAATGCACATTAAAATGTTAGGTTTATAGAGGCGTTTAAAACTAAACTGTGCTAACAGTATCTTCCATCTTCCTGAATATCCAAAAATTCGTCATGTTGATGAATTTGTACTTCTTGAAATAGATGTGGTACTTTTTTAACTGGTAATCAAAATGTACTTTGGGGGTCGCTTTATAAACAACAAAATAACTAGGACTGAAATCACTATCATTCAGCGTGTGTATTAAAGTTTCTAGTTGCACTTACGGATACAGAGTCCCGAGACCTTGGAAGAATAAGTCATCCAACATATTATTATAGAAAGCGTCCAAATGTCGCTTGACGTCTTCTTTAAAACACTTCATTAACATTGAAACCAGTGCAGGTGGTATTTTAGAATGAAAATCTTCCCATACATTTTCCATTTCAACGGTTCATATAAGATTCTGATTCTGAAAACTTCCTCGATTCAAATACACCGGATACTTTTAGATCGTCCATTAATTTAACGTAACTAGTATACACGAGCGCCTAATCTTCTAGAGGTATCGAGCGCTTTAGCTTTTAGAGGTTTCGAGCGCCTAATCTTCTAGAGGTCTCGAGGGCTTAAGCTTCTAGAGGTCTCGAGCGCCTAAGCTTCTAGAGGTCTCGAGCGCCTAAGCTTCTAGAGGTCTCGAGCGCCTAAGCTTCTAGAGGTCTCCAGCGCTACTGCTGAGCATGGCATCCAGAGTTCGATTCCCGGGTCGGGCTAAGTGTTATTGGGTTTTTCTATTTGGAATTTCTCGAGTCTGGATTTGTGCCCGGTTGATGGTAATAGGCTCGCCTCCTATCACATAGGACTGAAACAAAACTGGCGAAATTTGGGTGCACTATAGGGACCTCTGCCTAACCTTGCTGGGATTATAGACGTGGTGTTATGTTTTAGTATACAGTAGGTACATAATTTTCGAGTAATGCCATTTTATCTTCCAATTTAGTTTTTTATCTCGACCATGAATTTAGCAGGTTTGTTTGTCGCAACTATGATGCTGAGTCATAGACAGGGTTATTTGTAATACGACGGCAATCCACTAAGGGGATGTAGGAGAGCTCATTTGCAACCAAATGATTCCTTATGACCCCTATACAAATGTCAACCTTTTTCCATGGAGCCAGGAGGAAACCACTCGAGTTTGGGTTCATATGATTCGTTTTGACGAGTCAATAGATTAGGATTGGTAACGAGGGTCTGAAGATGGAGCCCAGAGGTGATAGTGGAACTTGGAGTCATAACTTCGTTGACTTTAGACTTGGTAACTAAATGAAGAATATAGTAGACTAAAAAGTAAAAGATAAAAATATGCAGTAAAAAAAAAACATGCTTTTATCACAATTATCACATAGGTACTAAAAATTATAAAATAATTAAATTGACTTGTACTTTGTTGGCTTTTTACGTTAACGGCTTGTTTCAACACTTTTATAAACGTCTTAGATATAGCTGCTATACCTATAAGTCAATGATATTAGGTATAGGATTAATTTGTCTTAGCAAACCAAACTAGTAAGCACGTTAGCAACTGAGTCTTCGGGCCATAAATCATTTCCCTATGTCTATCTCGCTCGCACTTACGGGCCTTATGGAGCCGCTTAGTGAAGGGCGTAACAATAAAATTAATATATCGATAAGTAACGTTTATTATCGTATCTTGTTCATAAAAGCGTACAGATCATTAATGACTCATCGACACCACGTGATCAGGTAGCCGTTTACCGATTACGGTCCCGGCGCGCTGCATATTCCTATCTCTATTGAGATTTATAGCCTCACGACTCGCGCTGACTATAGCATGCCCACCAAT
Source organism: Brachylomia viminalis (assembly GCA_937001585.2). Lineage (NCBI taxonomy): Eukaryota > Metazoa > Arthropoda > Insecta > Lepidoptera > Noctuidae > Brachylomia > Brachylomia viminalis. The sequence goes on from OW443314.2 coordinate 10,785,091, forward strand.
TTTTAAAGGTACAGCCTATGACTCTACAAATGTCTCCCACTTTTGCTGTTACTAGAGTAATCGGCATAGATCCCGAAAACTTAAATATGGTTGTAAAGTAGTTAGGTATGTCCTGTAGTAGTCTTAACTTTGAGTAAATTGTGTTATAAAAGCTTTCAATAATGCAATATTATTGCAGCATGTCATCCAGATCCAATGGCGGTTTAAGTTTTTGAGAATTATTATCGAACTAACACAAAATAAATATGTTAAGTTTATTAACATCAAACACTTTCCCAATAAAATGAATTTTGCAAGTTGAGTAGGCATTCTTTACAAGACAGTCAAAAGACAAAAGTTACTTATGTTATGCTAATAGATATTATAATGTGGATAACTTTCCAAATGTTTTTTTTTTCTTAAGACACCAGCATATCATCGTTACAAAAATAATGAAGAATGCATGCTCTAGTAATGGCATCACGCTGACAACTGTTGGATCAATTACACCAGTAATTGGTAAAGTTTTAAGCACAAAAATATTAAAGACAGGAGAAGTGGCAAGGGGGCGTGTCGGCGACCACGTGGAGCTGAGCGTTTCGCTCAGCTATTGAAAAAATGGCAGTCACCGCGAGTTAGTCTGTTGTCAACCGCGATCGTGAAAACAAACGATTATGCCGTCTTGTTCAGCGGCTTCGTGCAAAAATAGAAGCCAAAACAAACATTTTTGAAGTCATGGCATCAGTTACCATAGGCAAGTTTTTTTTTTTTTTTTTACAACATCCACACAAGGTCTTCAGGTCCCGAACTAGGCAGAGCCTGTACTACGGCAACCTGATGACTGATATACATACTTATATACTTGATATACACACCCAGACACAGGTACAAGTATTTTACAATATTTGTCTTAAAAATCACGAAAAACAACAAGCCGTAAAATATATCTGACTTGTACTACTTTATTTTGGTTTTCCTATATTACTCCGAATGTATTATTTTTGCATTATATACATTGCTTTTACAACCACCTCAGTCAGTCACTGAGTGACTGAACAAGCAATATAAAACTAACATAACGAAACCTCATTAAGCCGTAATGTCGCATGGTGCGTCCGCTGCTCCGGTCCGCCGTATTTGAGCGCGAGCTAGTGATGTGCTCGTGGTGGTCTGACAAAGTCTGTCGATAAGAAAGTCGACTGCGAATTGTTATATTACTATTTTTCTTCAATTTGTTAATTCTTGTAATCCATACACACTGGTGCGCTGCTTGCCGATAAACATGAAGAAAAACGTATTTTTATAAAACGTAAGGATAAAGGTGGACTCATGTATCCATCTCATGATGTCGTCATTATTTGTAAGAGAATCGAAATTTATTTGTAAGAGAATCGAAATTATAATAAAAACAGCTTGTCTCTCCGATAATAAATTAAAAATATAATCAAAAAATTTAGAACAAGAACTCGTGGCAAAAGCTTTGCCACATTTTGTTGGGTTAAACCTATTTGAAAATATAAAATATCACCAGTTTGAGCAGTCCCCAATGAATACCCACATAATATTATTAATAAAAGCAGTCATGGAAAAATATATTAAATTAAGACTCCATTATTTAACCAAGAATGCAACCCCCATCTTACCTAAACGTCAAAAGCTCCACAAATACCTCCACTTCACCGGTCAGTAACTAAATTCATAGATCTTTTTTTTTGAACCTTTTATGGCAACATAATTATATAGATCTACGTATAACTATGTGTCGTTTGATTTGTAATTGTTTTTAAAATATTTTTATTAATTAAATAATGTTTTGTTGGTTTCATATCGTTTTTATTTACTTTATTTCCAAAACCTTTATAATAAATTTATCGATATATTTATCGATAACTCTTCGATTTAGTCAAGCACTATGTCATATCCGCCCCCGAGTCCCGAAAACACAGTGATAATTGTTTTAGTGTGAGTAAATTATACGGAAAAAGTACGCTGTGGTTTAAGGAATAAGGTTTATATTTAAATGACTGAGTTATCGATGGCGCGTGTGTGCACTTGTTCGTAGTATTGTTTTGACCGAACTGTGTATGCAATATTAGCGTTATGGAGGGGCAATTGTGGCTTCACCGGTTTTCATACATTACATATACATTTTGAACTCCACGCCATATCTCCTTCTTTATTATATCTATGGTTAAATGAAATCGATTTGCACTTTACCAGACTGCAACAAAACGTATAGAGGGCGTTAGGCGCGGTGCCCACTATCGGTGGACATCGGTGCGGCTCGGTTCAGCTCGGGCGACTTACGGCAGCTTCGGGCCCCTGAAAGCTGCTTCGGGCGGCTTCGGGCTGCCTCGGCAGTCGTAAGTATACCTAAGGACGCCGAGGCTGTCTTCGGGTAGCTCGGGTGCCATTTTCGTGGAAGACACGTCGCAGAACAGTCTTAACGTTCACCGTTCAAAATTTTCATTAATTCATCCTATAGAAGTCATAAAATTAGCGAACGTCATACCTATCGTAAATCATTAAACAACTTATGAAATTCACCGAAAGTACATCTTTGCTTATTCACCCAAAATCTTCTTTTTTGCCTCCAAGTTTATCTTCTTCTTCTTCAGCAAGATGAACAATGAGAACTAAGTCCACCATTATAAATACACACGCACAACTGTTTTCACGTAACGTTACGATGCTGCGACGTGTCTGCCACCCGAACTATTCTTAGTTTTGTCGAAGCTACCCGAAACCAGCCTCGGTGCGGGCGTCCTTAGGTATGCTTCCGACTGCCGAGGCAGCTCTCAGGCGCCCGAAGCCGTCCTCAGGCGCCCCAAGCCGCCCTAAGGCGCCCGAAGCCGCCCGACCTGTACCGAGCCGCACCGATGCCCACCGATAGTGGGCGCCGCGCCTTATAGTCTTATAAACTGCGCCCAAATGCAGATCATACCCATAAAGTATTTCTTTTGACTAAAAATACATGCTCCTAGAATACTTACAAGACCACATTTTGCTATTCGGGCTGCCACGCTAGGCATTTTCAATGACCGAAAAGCCTACCAAGTTCCTAGTTTTATTTGTTGTTGGTGGTATTCAGCTGTAATTAGGGTCGGTTTTTTGATCCGTAGTTAACTTTACTAATTATTTTTTTTTTACCAAAATGTGTTGATCAAATCAACACATTTTACCATTAGTTACTATTTCTGACGAATGGTTGAGTTAGCTACGGATCAAAAAACCGGCTCTCAAATATTGTCAAGAAATTACCCTACATGGTCAAGCGTAGGCAGGTATAGTAATTACAATGGTGTGTAACTAACATTAAGTAAATGATAAATGACTTTATTTCTGTAAGTAGGTTTTTACAAACACTTTTACACGTCAAACACATTTTTTTTTAAACTAGATGATGTCGGCGTTTCCTATCTGACTACTCTGAGAAGAAAGGCCGAAACAAACTCGGAGGTCACAGTCTCTTTTAAAGTCCAGACAGAATCTTGGTCAGATCATGTGAGGGCTATGTAGATCGGTGTCTGAAATGGTCTTTTGAGGAAACCTATGATCCGATTTCAAATAATAATAAATGTTAAACTTATTACCGCGATAATTAGGTGTACCTACACACTAACTGCTCTGGCAGAGCAGAACCTATACTATTTTTAGGCATCAGTGCGAATTTCAAAAATAGAGCAGTCCGTCCCATATTTTTTGTTTTGAATACTGAATAGAGAATCAGAGATGACCTCCAAAGAGGATATAATCACTAGGTACGTTTTATGACCTCATCGCATCCAATCCAAGTAGGAGCTTTGCGCAGTGCCGTGACGTCATACAAACCAAAGCATATTTTAAATAAATTTTACTCACCTCACCTCACTTAGAATATGATGTTTGCCCGAATAAATGAAGCACTACACCGTATCCTTATGAATTTTCACTGCGTAATATCGAAGTTTAGATGAGCAATGAAAATAACACGGATGAAGTGGGCGGGGCCGGCCGATCGGTCTACGGCCGTGTAAAGTTGTACACAAAACTTTACCAAAAAAAAAAACAAATGAACTGTCTCTTTCTATTTACAAAAGTATGTAGACAACAAAAATATTTCACTGTTGAGCAATTTTAACATTTAGCAAGGTTAACATAAAGTTCCAATAGCATTTCTATTTACTGTTTATGTGTCACCTTTACCTACTGGACGGTTTTGACAAGAGGCAGCTACAGATAAAAAATAACGACATTCGTTACGTTCGTCGGTAACGGTTATTTAACCGATAGTATAATCGTTTTTTTTTTGCGTTTTTAAGCTATTTTCATGTTTATAATGTTTAAAAAAAATGTATTAAATAACTGAACGAATAAAAATTGACCTATTATGTATTTTAACACACTTTTATTAGCTTGGACTGTATCTATGTAACGGAATTTTTGAACTCGATTAACACCCCCTTCATATTCTATTCTTATTTTAAACTTAAGTTTGAAAATTATTTTCTACTTTTTAGTTCGGTTATCTACAAAAGCGTGTTTTTTTTTGGCTTCGCACGTTTTGTGCATTTAGCCAGTATCACGTTTAGTTTTAGAGAACAAAGGTAGGGAAACAAAAGAAAAAAGACAAGTATAAAATATTTATGATCAATTGTAACGGGATTTAGGATTGGACGATTTATAGGAGCAGTGTATTTATAAAAGTGAATACTAAAAGTGAATAATGAGCAAATTACAATGACGACTATTTACAACTATTATTTAATGTGATGAATGAGACTATACATTTATATACAGGGAAGCTATTTGTACAAAGTAAAGAAAGTATTGAGGTAGGCAAAGGAATACGGAGAGACAAGAGGTTACAATGAAAAGAAGAACGGTCATAAGGGACAGGAAAAAAAATATGTGATTTAGGTCACCTACGTCTGTGCCACAGAAGCAAATGGGGTCGTCGATGATATGTAGTTTGGCCAGAAGGGCTGGAGAACAAACATGACCCAGTCTCATTCGTATTAGAACTGAGGTCTCCATCTTGCCAAATTTTGCCCTGCCAAACGACGGTTTTTCCGGAACGTCGGGTTGTATCCCAGATAGCAATTTAAACTTGTTTCAGGCTTGCAATAAGTTTGAAATATCAAATGTGTAAACTTGCATAAAGTTTGACAAGGCAAAGGACAAACTTGTTGCAAGTTTCTATCAAACTTATATCAAATGTCTAGTTTCCGCCCATCAAACTTGTATTATGTTTTGCTTTGTTTCTGCTCCGTGGTTTTGCCATTGCAAACTTGCCAACTCTTTGTCATTGCAATGTTGCCAACTCTTTGTCATGACCAATTACCTACAATGTTGTCACATACTTAATTAATATTTGTTGCATACATTGTAATCAATGGTTTATTGCTAAGACAGATGCTTAATAATATACCACAAAGCAACGAACGTGAACCACTACGATTAAAAAAATGTGTCGTCGTTTGCGAGTCGACCTCATGAAGAAACAAAAATCTTGACAGCATTTAAAAAAAAAAAATTAAGTATGAAATGAAATCAATTGAAATTAAAATTGAACGGGTTTATTTCACCATTGCACTTCAAAGGGTATTTATTTATACAGCCTAGGTAAACAGTTATAGAATCACAATCTTATATACATTGTATCGAAAACAAATACATAAGTATTTAAAAAAAAGTAGTACGGAACAACTTCTTTTTTATTGCTGACTGGGCCTGCTCTTGGCCTTGATCACGCCTGATGGAAAGCGATGGTTATACATCGCTTTAGACCTTATGGTCTATGATGGAACGAGCGTGCCCAGAAGATGCCTGTTCATTCTAGACTAGACTCGCATCATGGTCGTTTTTGTTTTTTCTCTCGGCCCTGAAACAATGAAATAAAATGGCTGTTAGTCAACAAACACCTGCAAAACTAACTTTCAAATTAATGGTACCATTGAAATACAATACAATTGCAGTCACCCTGAACGAGTCGTCTTGTTATGAAATAAATAAATGTATGCAACTACCTATACAACTTTAAGTCATTGGTGTCAGCGCCGGGGTTCGAACCCAGTACCAGTAGGCCCCACTAGACTATCTACACCCGCTCTACAGACTATTATTTTAGGAGAGTAATTTTACCTTCTTGACAATCTTATTTTGGCTTGGTTTAGCCAGTCACTGATTATCTCTTTCAACTTATTACCGGTAACATTTCCATGCACGTTTTTACACATTTCTGAAAATATAAATAAAACAGCTATAGTAATGTACTTTAATTAACATTAAGCAGCATGTTTCATAATGTGACTGTTGGTTATGTAGGAATTAAAACAATAATAAAAAAACCTGAATAACAATAGTACTTACGAAATAGGTATTCATTTGCAAGTTTCTGTGTCAAGAAATGATTTCTTGTTTGAATTTTTAATTTTTTTCCCAGTCTATATTGCTCAGCTACTTCATCCAGCAGTATTCTTCTAAGCATGTTTGTGGCGACAGAACGGAGGTTTTTACCACCAACACCTGCCAAGAAATGTATCTGTAAAAATAAATACTGTATATAATGTAGGTAATTAATGGCATAATAATGGTAATTAATGGTACATGTTGCGACGGGGTCCGCTAGGGCCGATGCCTGCCAGGGTTGCGGGAAAGTCCGAGAGGGATACCGTGGCCCCTGGCACAGGCAACTGAAGGAACATGGGTGGGTTTTAGTTACAAAATTAAGAGATGTATGATTCCAAAAACTAATTTCACACAAATATGGGTGAATGGAGCAGTTTTACATGGAAATTGTAACAACATTGTTAGCAACAGCCCACAGCTTGCTAAAAGTGAAGAAAAACTTGAGGAAATTAGGAAACCCGAGCTCCTGAGGTGTTTATAGAATATTCTTTATTGTAAAAAAGTCCCAACTTGACAAAAGTACATAATTATAATACAATGTATGTTTCAGTGCTTGAAATCTCCAAACGGCGGCGGTGAGCACACAGTAATTTCCCTCTCTCTTAGAGGCCCGTGCCCTACATTGGGATGTATGTGGGCTGGTATTATAATTAGGGAATCGTACCACATTACGAGATATTTAGCAGCCACTGGTGAAATAAATTGTTATTAGATTATGTTAAGTTGGGATTTTTTTTTGAGGTTATATGACTTTATAGAATGTTCTTAGGGGATCTGCATTAGCTCTAATTGATAAAATGATCACCACACGTTTTTTTACAACAAATTAAACCAAAAAAACGGAAAACTAAACGTATTAATAAAGCGTTTAGCTTTCCGTTTTTTTGGTTTAATTTGTTTTGATCATTAAAACAAAGTTTCCTCAGCCTATGAAAATAGGCTAAGGTTCGAGATGAACACTATAAATAAAGGCTCCCAAATACATTTCGTAATTAATAGCGTGTACCTACCTACCCTTGTATTTTTGTTGTGCGGCGAACGTGACAGCGAAGTGAGAGCTCTGCATGAACTTCTACGAAGGATTTGCGTTCCTAGGTAAATGTTAAAGAGCAAAGATATAAAAATGGCCTACCTACGCCTTTACATAAAGTGGTCTAACTACGTTAATACGTTAGATAACAGAAGTGCCTGGGTGGAGGGAACACTTTTCATTTTACCCAAATTTAAAAATTATTTGTGTGATGGAATCATTTCTGTGGATGGAACTGATGGACGATGATTAATAATTATGGTACCTAAGTACTGACCGAACCCTTTGGTGCGGTAGTTCAACTCGCACTTGGCTAGATTTTATAATGGTTGTTTTGTTATAATGTTTCGAGATCGTTTAACGTGTCAAGTTTACAGTATTATTGGATCAAACTTGACAAATCAAGCTTACAATAACAAGATTGCTACAGTATCGAAACAAACTTGCCATATCATTTTAACAATCACAAGTTTACAGCAAATTTTAAATAAATTTGCCACAACAAGTTTGCCGTAACAAATAAATACCTATCAATTATAAAACAAACTTGCAGCAAATTTAAATGCTATCTGGGATACTTGAAAAGTAACAGCCCTTCAATTTACTTCCGATATCCCGAGCTAACTTCCAGGTGTCCCGAAGAAAAGTCTTTGGTAATGTCATCAGGTCAATCTTCTTTATTATATCTATGAGGTCAATACTAAAATTTGTATAAGGAACTAAGTCCCCACACTGCATCGCATCACCGGCAAGTGTATCAGCCACTTCATTGCCATGCATTCCAGCGATGTACGTCAGGCTGGCCCGGCCCCATGGAATTTAATAATGAGATTGTTATCAATCCAATGTACCCGGGTATACTAATATATGTAACACCTTCATTTTCAATGTAACTCTTTTTAAAAGAAATTACGTGCACTTCTTAGTGGCCGGGCCAGCCTGACGTTTTCAGCCCGGCCACCTTGTTTCCCACTAATCTACAAAAAATACTGGCAATATTGTGCTACAGATGAAATATACCCTATAATTTATGCATATGTAACACAAAATCGAATCCTAAAATGCAATAGCATACGAAATATTAGCGGTTGCAGGTGGCCGGGCTGAAATTATTTCGTTACTATAAAACAGTAAAACTGCAACACCTACCAAAAAATAATACCAGTACATAATGAGATATAGAGATATAGAATACATGTAACGCTTTCATTTTAAATTATAATACATATTTAGAAAGAATAATCACTTGAAATTATATTTCAGCCCGGCCACCTAAAAGCGGTAATATTCCCTAAAATCTTATGCCAATTTGTACAGTAAAACCTGATACAGCTATGAAATGAAAGTTACATTCGTTTCGTTTTAGTCGTATACCTTTAAGCCTTCTGTTTGACTAGATTATCAAAATCTGAGAAACTTGCCGAAGAGTGACTATCATTTATTAACTAATTTCAGGACATTTGGTTTGTTGAGTGAAACAAAATGCGTTACTATGATATTTTTATTAATAAACTAAGTAGTATAAATCACACATAATAATTGTTGGATACATAATACCTAAACCTATATATATTTTCTCCGTTTTTGGCTTCACAACATAACCATACAAAGATAATAGTTCACAGACGCTACCACCGATTTTTAGACGGCGCCTGTGTCGCGTCCCAACCTAAGTCGTAAGATATTTTCCCCGAGTAGACAGAATAGATGCGCAAGAGCCGTGTAGTTATCAACACTTCTGACATAATATTTTACGTTTTAATATTACTGTGAGTGTAAAATTTGATCAGTTGTTGCAGTGTAGTTGTTTGTGATGTGATGTTTTTAAGGTAAGTCATAGTTTTGATAAATTAAAATATATCGACAAACAATGTTAATGGGTAGCTAAGTAATTATTTAAAAAAATATACAGGTAAAGTAAAGTAAATCTAAACACTCATTTACTTAATAATAAAACTCCATACAATGCCATCAACTAAATATATTTTATCCTTTCGTTTATAGTCAATAGGTAATAATTTTGGTGATTTACTAACAGTAAGTGTTTAGTTTTTGTGAATCTTATTGTTGTGTACCTACCCTATGTATTTACTTATTATTATTGTGTACTTATTTATTTCATGAAATCAATAATTAATCAGTTTCTTATTAATTACTGTAAGATTTATATATTGGATTTTAGTGAATTATTCATTGTAATCAGGCAACCGTCGACGGTGTTCGTCTGTACCCGCGCTTCTTGTAACTCCCCCTTGTACGGCCTGCCACAGCGATCCACGTCCCTCGCTCACCGCATTCTTTTCCTCGTCCCGCGACACGCGCCCCTCTCCCCATCTCTATTCTATCTTATATATTTCTAATGTCCCAAAAGTTATAAGTTTTGTGAAAGTAAATTTGATTCTTATGAACATTCTTTGCTTTCTTTCTTTCTTTCTTTCCTTAGGTGCTAAAATATTTTTTAATAGATTTATGTATATACTTGATAATGCATGCAAATGTTACTGCATACACTTATCTTTTTAGGGAATTTGTATTTAAATAAATATTAATGTAGTTATTTAGCCTACATGAATACCTATTACGAAACCATAGTTAAAATGAATATATTTTATTTCAGTTGAGCGTGCCTACACCATGGGAAAACGTAGTGCGTTAGATATTGTGGCTCAAAAACAAATATTTGAGAAACATAAACGCTTGATCACCACGACAAGATATAGTTCTATTATATACAATACCATAGCAAAAGATATAAACTATGTGATGTCACCAAAAGCACTATATCTCAGCTTTAGAAGAAACTTTTTAAACAACCAGAACTCACCTCGGGCAAAAGATGAGTGCTTCATTAGAAGAAATGAAGATAATACCAATAGTATTATAATTTCGTCAACATCATCATCAGGGTCTTCTCCAGTTATTCAACAAGCAAGCTTACTTCATCAAATTAGTTTTAAATTTCCAATTGATGTTCATGAATGGAAGAAAATTGAACCCTTAAGTTATACGTATAAACGACACGATAAAAATAAACCTAGTGCAAGATATCAGACGTACAGAGCTATTCCCAAATTTAAGTGGTCCGGTCTTTTAAGAAAAAAACTCTGGGAGTTTTATAAGTTACCTTGTACTGTAGCATTTAAAAGACATAACAATTCAAGGCGCTAACATTACATTCTACGGACGTTGCACTCAGTGTCAAGCAACAGTGAAAATTCAAAATAAAGATAAGACTGATCATATTATTGATTTTTTATGTGAAATTGATCAACTTCAACCAAATTTTAAGCATAATCCTTTAAAAAAAATACGACTCACTCCGTACTCAAGACGAACATTATCTAAGAAATTAAAATTTGATTCAGCAACAATAGTTAGAAAACAAATAGCGAGTCATGATATGATATTTCAAGATAAGGAACCACCTGTATTGCCATCAGTCGGAGCATTACGCCAAATACGTCATGAAACAAGGAAGCAGAAATGGTACCATACCAATCAAATATTATCTGTTGTCATTATGGCAAATACTTCAACATACTCTTCCGTAATTCAGGAAATTTTAATGAAACCAACTTTTCATATTTACTACTGGTTAGAAGAACAAATAAAATATTACAAACAATATGTTCAAGAGTATGGTCGACCAACCATATTATCATTAGATGCCACAGGCTCTATAATTAAACCAATTGTGTTACCTAATGGGACTAAATTTACTAAAAGATTATTCTTATATGTTATATTAATAACTGCTGATAGCTTTTTAAAATCTATTCCAATTTCACAAATGCTTAGTGATTCTCACACTAAAAATAGCATTGCGGATTGGTTGGGTAAATGGGCCAGTAATGGAATTATCCCTCCTGCAGAAATAATCACGGACGATTCCTCAGCTTTGATTGCTGCTACAATCCAATGCTTTACTTCATATAAATCTACAAAAGATTACTTAGAAGCTTCTTACAGTGCATTGGAGGGACATACAAATAGTTTGCCTGTAGTATATATGCGAATAGATACAAGTCACTTTGTCAAAACTATTCATAATCTTTCGTGCTTCAATAATACAACAGAAAATGTAAAATTTTTCTTTGTTCGTTGTATTCTTTACATTAAAACAGCAGAGTGTATCGTAGTCATAAGAGAGATAATTGAAAATATGTTAACTGTTATTTTAACTAAATTTTATTCAAAAATTTGCTTTGATGCCCACTGTAATTTGAAAAGAAGAATTCAAGGTATTACAATTGATAAAAAAGATTCTAACAACGCACACAATTACGTAGATGAAGAAAGATTCCTAAATGAGGAGAATGTTTTAGATGTAAGCAATTTTATGGTATGGTTTGATAATATTGTTGCTTGTAAAAATAAACAAGAAGAGGAATCTTGTGAACGCCCCAACAAATTATATTATCCGCCTCTAATATCTACTCTAAAACGTTTATTGGGAAAATTGCCCATGTGGTCAAACGTTATGGCTCCATTATACAATTCAAAAAACAAAAATCCATCGTCTAGTGCATCAGAGGATTATTTTAAAACAATAAAACATTTATTACTCAAAACTAAAGTAAGAAAATACAGGATTGACGAATTTCTAAACATACATATTAATCATTTAAATGGAGAGCTTAATATCGCTGCTAGTGAACTACAAAATAATGAGGCACCGCCCCTTCAAGAGCGAAAGATCAAAATCAAAAAGAATCGTCAAAAAAGAACACACCAAAAACGGTTATTTCCTCAAGATTCTATTTTCAGTGATATGCCAAGTTTTGTAGAAAATTGGAAAGGACAAGCTGAAGAGCCAGTTACCGTACCGATTTATAAAATGTTAAAATTTATAAAAAATGGAAATATTGTAACTGGTTCAACTTTAACAAATACATGTGGGTTTGATGCTGTTACATATTTAATAGCTTATGGTTATATTGCATTTAATAACTTTAAATTAGAAATAGATCAGACTGAAAATAATAATAATATGTTATGTAATTATATACAATTTATAGGTAACAAAAACATATCTGAAGCCGCAGTATACGAACTAAGAAATACCATATGTAAAAAGTACTACAAACTATCCTCGAAAAATACAATAGATATAAATTGTGAATGCAATGTCGCAAATTTGTTTGAACAAATGATTTTAGAATTATTTTATAGCGCTCTATTTACAAAAATATGTACCGAAGAAAAATGTGCATTTCAACTTCAAAGAACAGTACCATTTTTACCCATTAATATGAACGTAATTAAAACATTTGGAATATCAGCCCTAGAAGACTCAATTTGTATAGACGTTATTTCGAAGGATTGTGAACACGATTGCCCGGGCACTGTTTTGTCCAGCTATAATGTAAAGAATATTATATCTTTTGATTTAAATGGAACAGATCAAATAATATTGAACGATATACCTTTAGGGAACTATATTTTCTATCACCAAAATTTATATTTGTCATCAAGTTGTATCACCTAATAAATAGATCTATCGCCACGAAATATTTTCGTTCTCAGATAAACAAAAATTGTTCTCAGGTTGATATCTCAGGATTTTAGGTGATTTATTGTGGAACTGATTTTGCATTGTTTGGTGACTACATTTTGGTGACAGATCTACTATTTGGAGGACAAACCCTATTATTTAAGAAACACAAAACTAATTAAATTGGTAATAGCTTAAATGATACCCGAGACAAATTACCAGGAGAAACTGGATGCAATCTGGACTTTAGGGCACCCCGACTCGGACAGGTTAGGTTAGAAGGGGATGGCGGGGTCGAGAGACCCCGCCATCCCCTTCGTGGTTATTTTTTTATAAACCACCCAGAAGTAGGAGCCCCGCGAAGCGGGGCTCCGTCGACCAAGCCCTACCGTCGACATATTATGTATATCAATCGATCCGTGGTGAATAAGAAAACTACTACTATTGGTGATCTCTTTAAATTAGTTTGCTTAAATACTTATTAGGACACACCTATTATAATACATACAAAAACATTTATTTGGTACTAGACCTTATATCTCAGGATTTTAGGTGATTTATTGTGGAACTGATTTTGCATTGTTTGGTGACTACATTTTGGTGACAGATCTACTATTTGGAGGACAAACCCTATTATTTAAGAAACACAAAACTAATTAAATTGGTAATAGCTTAAATGATACCCATACCTTTATCTATCAAAGTTAGAACTAATATTTATGTGATTGTAGGTGCTATTGAATATGTAGTATTGGGGGAAAATCTAGGACATTATAAATGCCATTTATTTAATCAAGATCTGTGGATGTGTTATGACGATTTACAGTCTAGTGTTAAAAAAAGTAATTTGGATTTAATATTTTTACATTCCTTGACGTACATTTTAGCTTGATTAAATAACATAATCAAGTGATTAGTACGTTTTTATCGATTCTAATAAGCAATATATTTAAATTTGAATTAGTCAAAATACTAATAGTACAAATGCCAGATATAGGCTAGCAATGATTATTATATTAGCATACGTTTAATTATACAAGTTAACATTGTGATTTTTAGCTGTGATTTTAATATTATGTTAAATTATATATACTACATAGCTATATTTCCATTAGCTGCCACTGAAAGAACTATGGTTCTCTCTTTATTTAAGAATTGTTGTAATAATTATATTAGCATAATTTTAATTGAAAGTTTTCAAAACTTTAAATTCAAAGTTGATGTAAAAATCATTATGAAAATCTGTGATTTTTTACCAAGGTATAATAAGTATTTAAGCAAAAATTATCTTCTAATATTCTGAATGAATGAATCAAACAGAAGGCTTAAAGGTATACGACTAAAACAAAACGAATGTAACTTTCATTTCATAGCTGTATCAGGTTTTACTGTACAAATTAGCATAAGATTTTAGGGAATATTACCGCTTTTAGGTGGCCGGGCTGAAATATAATTTCAAGTGATTATTCTTTCTAAATATGTATTATAATTTAAAATGAAAGCGTTACATGTATTCTATATCTCTATATCTCATTATGTACTGGTATTATTTTTTGGTAGGTGTTGCAGTTTTACTGTTTTATAGTAACGAAATAATTTCAGCCCGGCCACCTGCAACCGCTAATATTTCGTATGCTATTGCATTTTAGGATTCGATTTTGTGTTACATATGCATAAATTATAGGGTATATTTCATCTGTAGCACAATATTGCCAGTATTTTTTGTAGATTAGTGGGAAACAAGGTGGCCGGGCTGAAAACGTCAGGCTGGCCCGGCCACTAAGAAGTGCACGTAATTTCTTTTAAAAAGAGTTACATTGAAAATGAAGGTGTTACATATATTAGTATACCCGGGTACATTGGATTGATAACAATCTCATTATTAAATTCCATGGGGCCGGGCCAGCCTGACGTACATATTCCAGCGTGGGCCGGAATCCACGCAAATTGCAGTGTATTACCCTCAGGGATGGTTCTGGACGCAAATTCTCTTATTAAATAAATGATAGGTACCTAACTGCTATTAGTGTTCGAAAGGGGATTTATTGATGGCTAGAAGAGCACTTTGAGAATCAGTAAAAAGTATCGTTTTTTTGAGCTTTAAAACACGAGCATATTCTATGGCTTATAAAATGCCGAAACATTCCCCCGTAAAAACAGAAGTCTCCGGAGGCAGTTTGATTTTTTGTACGATGTTGTATTGAGAATGGTAAGAACCTATCCCAACACAACCCGTCGGAGAACGCTTGGCAGCATCCGTAAATATATGGTGGTACACTAGATGTTCAACCAAAAAATTATTAAAACTTAAATGGCAATCGGGATCTGATTTACTTACACTGTATTTAATGATGGGGCTGAATTGTAAACTGTCATAACTACTGTTAAATAGGGACGTTTATTGGAACGGTGAATAGAAGAGAGTGACATAATTTTTTTATAGCTTACAACTAAACAATACAACAAAAACCGTATAAAGGACCAGTAATTTGAAGATTCAATCTGCAACACAAAAGAGTCCAGTTTAGGAATGAGAGGCTGAGTTGAGAACTGAAGAATCCGGAACAAATATTTGTCAGATAATAATTGTCTTCTAAGATATAAAGGAGCTTCCCTGCATTCAACTTGGAGTGCATTAATGGGACTAGACTTCATGGCACCCGAAATAATTCGTACTAATGCTTTAAGACTGGATGCGATCCAATTTTTTAGAAACCATAACACTACCAGGTTCTAGAACAAACAATCCATAATCCAGAGTGCTTCTGATGATTGCGTTGTAAATAAGTTTCAATAAAAATTGATGTGCACTCCACCACACACCAGAGAGGCATCTAAGCATGTTTAGGCGATTTTCACATTTGTTAACAATATAATCACAATACTTAATTTAAAGTCAAGTATTATACCTAGATATCCTAAGGAGAATGGGCAAAAACATATGAACTTTGGTCTACCTACTCAACACTAACGCCGTCTATGCTAATGAAAAGATTATATCTAATTAAACTAATAACCAATAGTGTGAAAATACTAAGGGCTGGCAGAATTTAGAAAAAAAGAAAACAAAAGAAGAACAAAAAAATCTTGTGATTTATTACATAATATTATAATTGCGGTATTACATGATGCTAGTATCTATAATAACATTATTCAGGTGGGCTGCTGGCGGTATGAAACGTTCCTGATGGCGAGCCCAGCATAAGTACCATAAGATTGATATGACATGTGCACACGTCCCAATTGTGCGACGTCCAGTCAAACACGTGCAGTAATAGTGCCTAAAAGCATCTCTTCCTTCAATCCCTCTGTTTATTAGCACGTATGTGTAGTACTGCTTGGCTCTTGTATGACGTGATTGTATTCGTCCCCTCAGTAAGAAACTTCCTTGTTCCACTTCAATGTTGTATTCATTGATATCATCCAGTTCATTATCTCTGTATAATTCTATAATATACATTCCATCACTTAAATGTTCAGCACAGTAAGATCTGGCTATCTTAATGTGGTAAGTTCCCAGAGCGATAAGAATAAGATGTTCTTCTTCTAATTGAGGAATATCTTCAAAATCAGAAAGATTTGCTGCCATGCGCCTAAATACGACTCGTTGCCTGTTCAAGTTTTTTTGTATGACATATTGAGCCAAATGATTTTCGGAATGTATTCTTTCATTGATAATTGTAAGTATCGCGTCAGCATAGGCATTGTCCCTGATCGGCACGTGATAAGCATTGATCAGTGCTGCAGCAATCCGGAAATGTTCAAACATGTGTGGAACGGACCTGTTACAGTTATTAACCCGTAGAAACTTGAAGTCACGCTTGAACCTTCCGTTTACTATTTCTACTACCCATCTTACTATTGTAATCAAACGCGACTTATTCGCTTGTTCTGTTGATAGCTGCAAACTGTTTCTGTCTTTGCTAGGTGGCATATGTGCTTCGTAACCGCATGCTTCAAAATCAGGTAGAGCGTCTCTGAAGCCGCGATCCAAAATAAACACATCATTCGTTGAATAAAACCAAGGAAATGCACTGTCATGATCATTAAGAATATTTTTCATAATCGTGGCGTCTGATGTAGTCGCTGCATAAGGGCCTGTTACGTCGATAATATATCCATTGCTACAAACAATTAAAAATGGCTTCAACAGGTTCCTGTACTTATGGAGACTGTAACTACGTCTTTGAAAGAGGAAATTGCTGCTCTTCTGTATGTAAATGTACGTCCCGTCACAAATCGATATTAGTTTCGTGTTGTTCTGGTCTCCAAAAAGCGCTTTTGGTATCAACAAATTCTTGGTTAGCGCTTCATTTCTACTTATATGATCGACCCCCAAGTGCGATGGCACGAACTCTGCTAATAAACATTCTCTCGCTATCACAAATTGTCGTTCGAAGGTTCGACGAGATACTTTTAGAAGTGCTGCTAGGCGTTCGTTCGGTTCGCCTGTTCGGAGTTTCATGAGATATCCACCCAGAACCACGTTCGGTACATTCGATCGCTGTCGCAGTGATGGGGTTTGTTCGAGTAACGAATTGAATTCAGCGATCGTGAGTCCAGTCCAGTGTCGCAACTCATTTTCATCTACTGTATTTAAATCGAAATCAAACATAGTCGATGGATTCTGTAGTGCACTTCTGTAAATTGAAATTATATCCAATATATGGTCTTGGTTAAAATCGTGAGAAACATTGCCGCTTAGTAACTGGTCCCAATCGTGAGCCATTATGTGTTCATTACAAACACGAGCACTTGGAGGGATGTAGAAATTGTAATAAGATAACATGTGAACTTTTATGCTATTGGGTATTCGAAGTCGTGACTCGTTTAAACAATCCCTAAATATGCAATGACTCGCCGTATTAGATGCTCTAGCGAGATTTCGTTGATCTGGTATAGCATGTGGAACTGCTATATTATCATCTTCGTTGACAGCATTGTCTATTATTTCAACAGATCCAATAGCCGGCTGTGCTCTTTCGGCAGTGTTAATTCTTTGCCAACATCGGTGGCACGTGAATACAATTTCATCGAAGGATACCTGAAAGAAGGAAATAATGTTTATTATTATTACTTTACGTACATCTTTGGCCCGCTTCACATTAGGTCCAACCGTCAGCTTTACCGGAACGATAAAAGTATCAGATGCATATTGCCATAAGTAATTAAATAGCGCTGCCGAGCTGAGTAATGCCGAATAAATAATAATCACACGTGGTTGCGATGACGTTGCTTACGTACGGTACTGAGAGGATGACTCAGCGGGGCGGTTGGACGGCGGTTGGCGAAGGGATGCTCATTCCACGAACCGGCAAACTTACCGCGAACAGGTTGTAAATAGTTTAAGGGCTGTTTCACATCAATGCGACCCGATAAAACTGTCAGTGACGTCACGTTTACGGGACGTTCAGCCACGATTTCGGTCGAGTCGAATATTATATTGGCATACTGCTTTGTATTGCGCCGTTCACACACCTGTCACCTGTCGGCTCGCAGTGGCGAAACCACCCGCCCACATCCCATCCACCCGCGCATTCCCTGCTCTCGTCACCAGTTTATGCACATTACTTCGGTGGTGTGTACGCAAAGAAGACTCGTTTAAACATTGAGTGAAACCAGAACAGACGACGTTCTATATATTATATTCGATCCGACCGAAATCAGGCCTGAACATCCGGTAAATGTGTCGTCGTCGACAGTTTAATCGAGACGACCTAATGTGAACCAGCCCTTAAACTATTTACAACCTGTTCGCGCTAAGTTTGCCGGCTCGTGGAATGAACATCCCCTCCCCAGCCACCGCCAACTGCCCCGCTGAGTCACCCTCTCAGTACCGTACGTAAGCAACGTCATCGCAAGCACGTGTTATTATTGTTTATTCGGCACCTTAATATTCTTCAGTTTCCCGATATTTGTTAGTTTTTTTTTAACTCTACCCCTTGAGTGATGTGACATCGTCAGCGGAAAACTTAGCGCGGACGGGTTGTAAATACATAAAACCACAACCGTACCCCTAAAAAGTCAGTCTAGGATAGAACTACTTAATGTTTATTATTAAAAGAGCGTAAAAGGGTAAAAGCTATTTAATCAGAAGGATATAACATATTGCATTAACGACCAGAACTTACCTCGTGTGAAGAATGTCTCCGTATATATTCTTCTACAAAAGGTCTGGATTGAATTAGATTATGCGTTATTAAATGACGTCGCTGCTGTCTTAAAACAGAGTGGTCACAAACAACACACAACTCACGTCTATTTCCTTCCATTATAAAAAAGATGATCGGAGTCCAAGAAACACGCACAGGTCAAAACAATGGCAATATTCAACAGTCCGGTAAACAAGCAAAGGTAAGAAATAATAACGATCCACAATAACATATACGAGTACACAACGACAAGCTAAGACAAACTGCGAAATGCGAGTGATTGCGAAGGTGAAGCGGAGCGGGTGGGGACAGCGAGCAGGTATATGGGCTGCGCTTGCGTCGCAACTTAATCCCACCATCGGTCCCCCGCAAAACCGTGTCGAACTGTAGTACAGTAGATGTAAAATCTGTTTTGAGTAAAAGGTAGTGGAAAACCCTATTTTGACATTTTCCCGAAGAACCCCATGAGTTACACATTTGCGGTCATACAAAGAAATAAAGTATAAAAAATGCCCTTTTCATTGATATATAGCTTGTTGGTGTTGAGTAGGTAGACCAACTTGCCCATTCTCCTTTATCTTTAACTGGAATAGGTATTCCCGTAAAAGAGAGGTTTACTAAGGGAATATTTCTCTTCCGGGTGAATAAAACAGCCGCGCTTTTAGACGTGGATAAATCCAAGCCGTTTAGATGTAGCCATGACTCCAAAGTAGATAAAGCAGAATTGATAGCATAGCTAGCCTGTTCAACAGATTGTCATTATTATTTATATGCGGTAGTTTATGTTTTAAGTTTGATCTCCTTAATGGTGCATTTGGTTTGGAAAGAGGATACGAAATCACTTTTGGAAAATAGTCACTACCATAAGTAGAGGTTAGAGTATGCCAAGTTAATGAAGAGGCTAAGTTTGGAGAACACTCACTATGAGGTAATGTAATGATAGAATAAGGCATAGAATTCTTTATAAGTATAGCTACTCCACCATACCCATCAGATCTATCTCTCTAATGATTAAATAACCATTCATTTAAAAAATATGATTAGGTTTGAGCCAAGTATCTGCTAAGGAAAAGGCAAATGGCTCATATTTGTTTAAAAGATATATAACATCACTTTTTTTGTTTACTAGACTGCGGCAATTCCGCTGGATTACGTTGGATGTGTTGTCCATTATGAATGGATTGAGATACATTGAAAGATGGGGCAGCGTTGGACGGTGAAATATTGAACTGAGAGAGAAGATTATGTAATGCAGAAAGAAAATCGTTTATGGAATTTTTTTTGTCATTTTTGTCATTATTAGGATTATTAGAAAAAACCATTTGGTGGTTGGGAAATGTCGAAATCTTTAATAATGGCATTGTGAGACTCTTTATTATATCCTTGTACAGATTTGGGATGGGAGCATGGTTTGAGGAAGATAGTCTTTTTATAGCTACTTGAAGCAGACATTCTATTAGGTGAAGATATTGATGGAGTATGTGAAAAGTTTTTGGAAGGAGCAGATAAAAGTGTATCTGCATACGATTTAGTTACTGGGGATATACTTTTGCCGCTTCAGCATAAGATACTGAACTTTGTGCCATGAGTGTTTTAATTAATTTTTGCGTAGAAATTTCTAGGCAAGACTTATTAGTAGCATAGTGAAAACCAGAGCAAAGGCAACAAGATGCACTTTCTTGTTCTCTTTCACAATTGTCCCCAGTGTGGCCTTGGCCAGATTTATAGCAACCGAGGTTTGGACCTGCACTGAATTTTAGTGTGACCAAAACGACTGCAATTAAAACACTGTACGGTTGGGAAAATATATAGAAAGAAAGAAAATAAATTTATTTGACCCAGGTTAAAGCACACAATATTACACAAAAACAGACAAACAGTACTTAACCCTTTGACCGCGCGTGTCGCATATATGCGACAAATATTTTCGTGTCCCTATCGCGCGTGTCGTATTTCTGCGACAGAAAACATGCATGATTTTTTCGTTCTATTTTCGTCCTAATAACTGTGTGGTACAACTAAAACGAAAAAAAAATTTTTTTTCGATTTGTAGCCTCGCGCTAGGGGCACGGTCATTGATATTTAGCCACGCGCTTAAAGGGTTAAAATAGTATTGTGCGCCTCACGACTGCGCCAAATAGGCCCAGTTCAGCATAAATGTCAGACAACTAGTGCCTGACGCTGGTTTTCAACTGGACCTTGTTACGAGGACGTCTTACACATCACAGTAAATCAGTTTTATAGTGAAATATTTAAATAAAATATAAATCTACAGGTAGTGCATTATAGCACATAAAAATTATTTTCGGTAGAATCTGTTCATCAAATGTACCTACTAACTATGGATTGGGATGGTTTCCAAATGGTTGTACCATCAACAATGGTTTTACAATTGAGGCGTCTGACTTTTAAAATTTGCCCGCAACCAATCGGTACAGTAACAGTTTATTATCAATAACTTTCTCCGGCGGAGACCATTCCGCAGGAACACCACGCACTAAAACCATTCTGGTAATATTAAAAGCAGTTATAAAAGCTTTGTAATTATATGTCTCTAGGCTATTATGCGTAATAAAGGAATTTGCGTCCAGGAAATTGGAAAAGGATAAAGATATTTTAAAGCGCCCCTATTTTTTTGACGCTAAGTTGATAATATTTTGGAAGGTGTTGTGTTTTAAAAACTTTCCAATAGTAATTGGGTGCAAAGTCGTACCATCATCTGGTGAAATAATTTTTTTTGAACATGAATTACATACGGTGCGCTGTCCGTTTTGTCGTATGTTTTTCGACCTATTGGAATAGAACAACGGATGGAGCAGAAATTGTATCTGCAATTTCGTTAGTAACGATAATTTCGGAGCAGTTAGGCACTGGTGTAATAGTTTCTAATTTAGCAGTAGTCCGTGCAATAACAACCCGAAGACACGGAACCATGGTTTTTGCAAGTACGGCGGCGCTTATTGCAGTGCTTGCAAACATGCATACGGCTTCTTTTTAATTGACGAGCCGAAGACGACCCACCCGTATCCATGCCGGATTCGTTCGAAATTGTTACAAAATTGCCTGCCGGGGGACCCGGGTCAGGCGGGTCGTTAATTTTTCGCACTAAATAAAAAAAGAAACTTACCTCTACCGAAGAAAATATACATAACTTAACTAAAATTACAAGTAAAAGAAAATAAGAACACTATAACTACTACTACTGATCTTATATTACAGGATTTTAAAATTTATCTCTATAAGGACGCGTCTGCCAAGTTTGAAGTTGCCCGCACTTTTTTTTTCGTGAATGATATTATTATAGGATTGATTTGTCTTAGCACACCAAACTATAGTAAGCGCGTTAGCAACTGAGTCTTCATAAATCATTTCCCTATGTCTATCTCGCTTGCACTTACGGGCCTTATGGAGCCGCTTAGTGAAGGGCGTAACAATAAAATAAATATATCGATAAGTAACGTTTATTATCGTATCTTGTTCATACAAGCGTACAGATCATTAATGAATCATCGACACCACGTGATCAGGTAGCCGTTTACCGATTACGGTCCCGGCGCGCTGCATATTCCTAACTCTATTGAGATTTATAGCCTCACGACTCAGTTGATAACGCGCTGACTATAGCATGCCCACCAACTTTTAAAGGTACTATGAGTCTACATACATATATGTCTCCCACTTTTGCTGCTACTAGAGTAATCGGCATAGATCCCGAAAACTTAAATATGGTTGTGAAGTAGGTACGTCCTGTAGTAGTCTTAACTTTGAGTAAATTGTGTTATAAATGCTTTCAATAATGCAATATTATTGCAGCCAGATCTTAAGGCGATTTAAGTTTTTGTTATTTATTATCGAATAAACACAAAATAAATATGTTAAGTTTTAACATCGAACACTTTACCAATAAAATCTATTTTGCAAGTTGAGTAGGCATTCTTTACACGACAGTCAAAAGACAAAAGATACTTATATATGTTATGCTAATAGATATTATAATGTGGATAACTTTCGAAATGTTTTTTTTTTCTTAAGACACCAGCACATCATAATTACAAAAATAATGAAGAATACATGCTCTAGTAATGGCATCACGCTGACAAGACAACTGTTGGATCAATTACACCAGTAAAAGCATCTATAAAGTTAAATAAAATCGAATTGCACATTACCAGACTGT
The DNA here is from genome assembly GCA_937001585.2 of Brachylomia viminalis. NCBI lineage: Eukaryota > Metazoa > Arthropoda > Insecta > Lepidoptera > Noctuidae > Brachylomia > Brachylomia viminalis. The sequence goes on from OW443314.2 coordinate 10,808,313, forward strand.
AACAAATCGTCTATAGGGCGTTATAGTCTTATAAACTGCGCCCAAATGCAGATCATACCCTTATAGTATTTCTTTTGACTAAAAATACATGCTCCTAGAATACGTACAAGACCACATTTTGTTATTTATGCTATCTGTAGGCTGTCATGCTAGGCATTTTCAAAGACCGTTATCTAAGCCTACCAAGTCCCCAATTTTATTTGTTGTTTGTGGTATTCAAAGTACATTCTGCCCTACTACTCACTTACGTTAATTCTGCCGTAATTAGGGCCAGTTTTTTGATCAGTAGTTAATCAACGATTAGCTAAAAATATTTGTATCACCAAAGTGTGTTGATCAAATCAACACATTTTGCCAAAATTTAACCATTAGTTATTATTTCTGACGAATGGTTGAGTTAACTAAGAATCAAAAAACCGGCGCTTAGATATTATCAAGAACATTACATGGTCAAGCGTGCGCAGGTTTGAATAATTACGATGGTGTGGAACTACCATTAGGTATGATCCAATTTTAAATATTAATAAAAACAGGTAGGTAGGTACGCCTAGTTATCGCAATTAGGTGTACCTACCCACTAACTGCCCTGGCAGAGCAGAACTTATATAATTTTAGGCATCAGTGTGAATTTCAAAAATAGAGCAGCCGTCCATTATTTGTGTTTGAATACTGAATAGAGAATCAGAGATGACCTCCAACGAGGATAATAATCACTACGTTTTATGACCTCATCGCATCCAATCCAAGTAGGCGCTTTGCGCAGTGCCGTGACGTCACACAAACCATACGATAGTATTATAAATAAATTTTACTCACCACACTTTTAAGATATCATAGAAGTGAGGTGAGTAAAATTTATTTATAATACTATCGTTTATAATATCGTGTATAATGTGCGTGTGTGTGTGCTTTTATAAAACTATAAATATTTAAAAAAGTTAGTGAGCCGTCAGCCTTTTATCAGAATGACGGGAGTATTTTTAATTTGAGCAAATTACTTACTACCCAAGTATGAAAACATTAGCGTAGCAATGTTCCGGCAATGAGCTCGAACGTACCAAAACCAAAATCAGACGCGGCAAAACGTTTAATAGTAATTTTGAAAATAAAAATTGTTTTTTTTGAACGCCTGCTGTTTTTATACTGGCAATCACGACAAAATGTATAGAGGAACATTTTCACCACAGGGGTTTCCTGCAGTGCAATGCAAGGCAAATGAGTTAACTATTTCCTCGTTTTTCCTTATTAAAGGACACGTATGTATATTAAGTTAATAAGGAATTAATTCATATAACGTATTTGATGTATCATAGAACCAAAATAAAAATGCATACTGTACCTACATACTTCGGATGAGATTTTTCTTTCTCTTTTGTGAAATGTGGGTACTTGTCTAATACTTTACGACATTTTGTGTCACTATTCTTTTCATACTGTTCTTATAAGTACATCGTGTTAAACAAATTAAAATGAAGAGAAGTGATCAAAACGATGTGTTTATTAAGTATAAAGACTATTTTACTCTCCATACGAGAACTACCTTTTGGAAGGAGCGACTAGAATGAATTCGATTTTATTGTAATTTTTGACGTTCAAAAGTGCCTTATACGTGCCTATTTGGAATAAATGCTTTGACTTTGAAAATTCGAGACTGCCGAATTTATGTAAATATTTCTCGTGTATGATTGTAGTGAGAATATTAAACGTACCTTATTTAATGTATTAAACTGTGATTGCTTATACAGCGTGGCGCTACAATGGTGACCTTAATTTAACACACATATACGTTTTCACATTTTCGTTTCATGAAAAAACATTATTTCCATGAAACGTTAATATTTACGGATTTTTTGGAAATAGCATCTTAGAGCAACCTGTAGGTACTTAAAGAACTGTCGCGCAGCGGTCATTTGCCGGGGTCACGGATCATAACTTCGCATCAATGAAATTAAAACGAATAAGCAATACTATTAGGATGAAACAAGCGCATAGAGTTGGCGAATTTAAGGAATTTTCCTTTGTTGGCGAGCGGCGCAGGCGACGCGCGCTCTCCCTTCCACCCAACCCGCCCGCACCGTACTCGAATTCTTTTTTTGCTTTTCTAGTGCTAGCCGAATCCGTGTCCTGGACGCACTTTTTTTACACTAGTGCGCAGTGTTTTATTTACTTATTTATTTGTAATTAGGATAGTAATTAGATTATGGTACTGCGATAAAGACGCTTTGATTTGTTTTCGTTTTCTTATCCAGTAGGTACGTTTACACCTCTTGCTATACGGACGCATTTATTTGTGCTATTAGTGCTTGTGTAAACTTGTGATTGTGATGGCAGTGATTAGTGATGACAGTTATTACTAATAGTAACAAGAGAGGGTGATATGATAAGTGTTTGACTAAGCACCTCTGCTGTGGGTACCACTTGCGCCGCTCAGTTTCTTTGATAATATGTCGTCAAAGAATCGGACCGATCAAGAGTAGGTACAAGACGTGATGCGCGGTTGCCAGCGCGCAAATCGACGCGTTGCCGCTCCGAGTTAACATAATCCAGCTAGGTAAGTAATTTCATGAATGAATTTATGCAAGGATGATCCCAATTTTAGTAGCTTTTTTATTATTTAGTTTGTTTGAATTTTATTTTTCAATTTACTAATTAATTTAACTTATACATTTTTTTTATGATTAATGGGCTCTAGCCCTATGGTTTATATAACTCTACTTTTATAAAAGCACATTGCTTTATATTTTACGCACATTCCTCATAATTTTAAAAAATAAAATAAAAAATTATGGCTTTCAGGTGTATAGAATCACTATTTTTTGAGGAACACCCGTCATCCTGATGTCCAGCCGTCCAGTGTCATGTCAGATGCCCGCGCGATGCTGGAATTGTGTGACGTCAGTATGACTCGGTTTCGATAATAATAATGCATTTTTACTTCCACAGAAGGGTGTTCAAATATTTTCTTCCGTAGATCTCCATAGTTTTCGTTATCATGACTGTGCTTACCGCTGCTGTTTTCTATTGCGGTCAGATAACCTTGAACAAAATTCGTATCAGCCAGCATGCATTCGTAAATTTTTATCTTATTCTTTTCGTCAGTAAATAATGTTAAAAGCATTATATATAAAACTTTAGAGAAAACTTTGTAAATACAAGGGAAATGCAACTTAACGTCTTCTTTCAAATAATTCAGGCAAATTTTTCCAAATTCAGGAGCTATTTCAGTTTCAATATTTTCCCAGTCTTTGCTGTCGAATTTTGATTTGTCAGCCAATTTTGCTACAGCTAATGTTAACTTCCACTTTGTTAATAACATATAGTTTTCTGAGACTGACAAGTTTTTATCAAGTTCATCTTGTATATTTAAAAACATTTTTACCGGTATAATCATATTTTTTTCCGCGACATATTCTTTTAAGTCGTCAGAGAGGCTTGTTAGTAAATACTGAAAGTGCTCTCGGGTAACGTAATTTCCATCGCGTTTTTCTCCCCACTTGGTGAAGGCATGTTGCATAATGGGCACAAAAACTTTTTCATATTTTTCCGTTTGAATATTTTCATTCTTAGCGCACAGCAAGTACGCGGAGAGTACGGATAAAATTAAATCGTAAAACGATCCGCAATCATCTCCAGAGCCGAAAAAATATTTATCGATAAACTCTTGAATTATGTCAGTTACAAAGTCTGGACACAAGTCTTCCAGGATCTCTCGTGAACGTTGCGCCAGCCGTGAACTTAGCAAATGGTAATATTCGCGATCTTCTTCTTTTACATTTAGAGTCAGACTTTTCATGAACTTGTAACTTTTCATTAAGTATTTTGCTCTGACATTTAGAGGTACCTTTTCAACTTTAGACATTAAACTGTAAATCTTCTTATTTTCTTCAAATGTTAAATTATCAATAAACAGTTCTATCAAATCCCACAGACTCACAGCGTTTACGGGGTCTTTTTCACGGCATAAGAGTTCGAAAGTAAATTTAAATATTATAGCTCGTATGCTAGCGTTTTTAGATGCTTTCCAGCAATCAAAAAATATTTTTTTGACAGATTCGTGATCCAGCTTCCGATACGCAAGTCTGATGCCATGTTTTTGTACAGACACTGGGGCATCTAAAAGTTTCTGAATATGTTCCTGACTTTGGGTTACATTCAAATTATAAAATATGGCCAGTAGCGACGGAAGAGCGAATTGCAAGTAGTCACCTTTGGCGTACAGCAGGATAGTGTCGGGGGAAGGTTGCGGACGCGCGATGTGCATGTTTTTAGCAATAAACCGTTGAATACTAAGAACACGGTCGTCAATTCCATTCCAATCAATTTTGGCTTGTGCTGGCTTATATTTTTCTATAAACTCAAGTAACGGTTTTTGCGCTAGTGCTGTACAAATACCACGAATAGTGGCTTTGTGGCTATCGGTTTTGTTCAGATTTAGAAGGTAGGCGTCGATCCAGTGCTGAGCGAGTGAGTGCGGCCAGTAGATGCGCACTTTGGAGAGCAGACGTCGCAGCGACACAGCGTCGTTAGTTCGCAACGTGTCTACGTCCTGTTTGTACCGCTGTAGCAGCTCCGGGTCGTGCTTTAGCGCGTTCAAGCACACCTCCTCACAAGGATTCATCGCAACAGACTCTTCAAACATGTGTTTTCGCCAAGACTTATTAAAGTTGTATATAGGTACCAAAGTCTCAATCCACGCATTTTCCCTTTTTATTTTAACGCATTCCTTAATTTTGTCGGTTACAAAGGGGTAATCTGTCAGTTGCTTTTTCCAATCACGCAGTAACCGTAAAATACTCTCTATAATTTTAATTGAATCGGAGAAGTCCTCTTCTTTTGTATAAGGTTTAAATTTACTTATCAGAATTTCGTATAAGTAACGAAATATCTTTTCTTCTTGTTCCTCATTTAGTTTACTTCCGTATGATATTAAAGTTTCAGAAAGAAACGAGAACTGCTGCTGAATGACGGCAGGTACACTTTGATCACGTAGCAGATTATATACAATAATGGATTCAACGATTACGTTGTTATTGCCACAACAAGAAGAGCTAGATTCGTCAAATATTTTCAAAACTTTGAATAGCTCGCTTACCAAATTCCAAGTTTTCTCATCATATTGGTGAATGTTCGTGTGCTGTAATAATTCTGTAGTAAAATTCAAAGTAAAGCGGTATTCCTCTTTCTTATGTTTGTCAAGATAGTACTCCAGTAAAGTTTGGATGTGCTGTAAGTTATGTTCAGTACATGACATTAGTACCTTCAGCATGGGAGCTTTGTTACTGTTATCCAAATCCTTGGATATTATTCTGGTAATGTCCTCAAATGCTCGTTCAAAACTTGCAAAACGATACCAGACGTAACCAGGTGTTCTCACTGCGTTATATAACTTTTTCATATTGTATGGTTCCGTTCCAACCTTCAAATTGTCTTCAATAGCTTCCACATTTTCTTTATCAATGAATATTTTTTTTACGAAATCAAATTGCTCGGTTTTTGGTAATCTTTTTATAAAGCATTGCATTGTTTCGAAGTTAAACAATATTCTCATATTATAATTATAACGACTTTCACTTTCTTTTGTAGCTTGCGTATATAAAAATGTTTTAATTTCATGTGTTTCGAGGTATCTTGAAAATGTCCGTATATCAATAAAGCTTACATACCGATCAAAGTTATTCATAATTCTATTTGGAGATTTCTTCATAATGATATCTGTTGCTTTGTCGTTAAATTTGGGGAGGGTGTGGTAATTATCGTCTTTTTCTAATATATCTAGATATTTATCGACATCAGCTCTTAAAAGGAACGTTACTGCTTGAGCGTACCTTGTTTTTTTATAATTATGTATTTGTTTTATAACAATCTCGAAGACGTTGTTAGATTTCTCACAAAGCCGCTTAAATGTTCTCAGTTTACAATGATCAACATGTTTTTCGATCTTTGACTCAATAAAAGTAACTGAACAGCGTGGTAACCATTTTATGGCGTCAGTTAATTTCTTCTCGTGCAGGTAGAATTGTTCAGCCCGTGCTTCATCTTGTATATTGTGCCTTATGTGTTCGTTAAGCTTGATGAAGGCTTTCGTGCTCATGTGTGGAAGTAATTGTGTGTGCAGATAGTCAGGGTTAATGACGTGCGCGTACTCCGGGTCGGTGACCAGCCAAGTGCTCTGCGCGAGCGCACGAGACACGCACAGCATATCACCATGTTTGAACACGTTGATGATATAATCAACATCCCTGTTGTGACACGCCAGATCTATTTTCAACAAGTTATCGACATCGGTGTTACCCAATGTGAAGTTGGCAACCGGTTGACGATTGGCAATAGCTGTTTTGAGTAAATTGTTGTAATGTTGATGTTTCTCCCCGAGGGTTCCGCCGTCCAGGTCTAGGGGTGCCATGTCGTGTATCTGTAAAAGAAAAAACATAGGTCTAAATCAATCAATTTTTTGGTTACGTATTGCACTTGCAAGCACGACTTTGGGATAGAAGAGAAAGACCAACCTATCATTTTACATCAGTAATAAGTACCCACAGAAAAATTATCCGATGACTTGAATGATTGAGTGTAAATGCTACCATGCATGATTTATACTAGTTTATTATAAATCCGACGAGCTGTATTTGTTGGAGTGTGGAGTGAGACAGGGTGGGTTGACATCACCTGCTATGTTTAACTTGTACATGAATGACCTGATTGATGGGCTCAGTAGTACCAATGTCGGCTGTTCAATAGATGGTGTCATGGTCAATAATCTGAGCTATGCAGACGATATGGTGCTGTTGAGCCCATCAATCAGTGCACTCCGGAAATTGCTAGTTGTATGTGAATCCTACGCGGCGACGCATGGGCTGACATACAACGTCAAGAAATCACACATGGTGGTTTTCCACAACAAACGTGATTCGTTAGATAACGTTCCTCCAGTGACTATAGGTGGAATACCATTGCAGCGTGTTGCTCAGGTGAAGTACCTAGGACATGTGGTCACGGAGGAGTTATGTGATGATTCCGATTTGGACAGGGAGCGTAGGGCGTTGGCGGTTCGGTGCAATATGTTAGCCCGCAGGTTTGCACGCTGTAGTAGGGATGTGAAGGTGTACTTGTTTAAGGCCTACTGCCAATCCTTCTACACGTGCAGTTTGTGGGTGAAGTATACGCAGAGGGCCTACAACGTCCTACGCGTTCAGTACAATAATGGTTTTAGGATGTTGTTGGGGCTTCCGCGCTTCTGTAGCGCTTCGCAGATGTTCGCGGAAGCCCGTGTTGACGATTTCCATTCAATAATGAGAAAGAGGGCGGCGTCAATTATGGGTAGGCTGCGTGGAGGCCCCAACAGCATCTTGAAAACATTGATTGATAAGGTGGACAGCCCCTTTATTAGGCACTGGATGCAGAGGCACGTGCCACCATCTGTTGGGCCACGTAGGTATTAGTTGTTGTTAGGTTAGTTTGTAAGTTGTTGTTACTAACGCTATGGATTGTGTGTATTTTTATATGTGGTCCGCAATAAATGAATTATTATTATTATTGTAATGTTCCAAACTTCTGAAAATATGTTTTTTTAGTTCATAAGGTTTAAGTTTTAGAAACTCGACATGTAGTCCGAATTTTTGTAAAGGCACAGGTTCTTTCAGCCATTTCGGCAAATGCACCTGACAATCAACTTCACTTAATTTAAACATAATGGCATTAAGTGATGGCACCGTATATTATATGTAGGTAATGTCCATTACCGTACTACGAAACGGGTTCTAAAAGAATCAGTGGTCTGGTTATGTGCAAAAATGTTGAACGATATTTTTCCATATGCTAATATCGGTCTGTTCAGTCTCGCCCCAGTTTATCTTAAAATCGCCGGGAGCATGTATTTTTGCCATGTTAATTATTAGATTTTGGGAAAGAGGCATGAAGAGTATTATTATTAGTTGATAGAACACTTAACTTTCGTCAACAACCCTATTGTTACGAGCTGGGGTTCGGGATAAATAAATTTATACCAATTTACACGAAAAACACACTATAATTAAAAATCACAAATACAGTAATCAGAAACTTTAAACACAATCACTTGTAGTTCACTATTAGTTCACTTTTACTGTTATTAGCTGTTCTTCACTGTATCGCATTCTAAGCTGAACTGCCCTACAACGCTGTCAACCCCTTATTTAAATGACGAGTGTAAGTTACTAGAATGTTCTAGCATAATACCAGAACTACACTGGACCGTTCCCGTAAGTACTAGAAGTACTTACGGGAACGGTCCAGTGTAGTTCGGCTATTCGATAACAGATGGCGTTAGCGTCTAACGTGTAGTTCCTCTATTCGCTAACAGATGGCGTTAGGATCTACGTGACACTATTTTATTATAAACGATACTATAGCCATCTAACACGTAACACGCGTAGCATGACCACCGTAGAAACGAAAGACATTTAAGAACGATTGCAGAAGGATTTCCAGGGCGCGATTCAAAAAATTTTATAGCTTAAGATATGTACATTACGGCCGATAAATCATGACCGGTCCGTACTTGGCGCAGAAGGCTGCGAAATAACACGCTTATGTTAGCTTCAGTTGTAACTAACTAACTAAAAAACAATGTAAAAAAATCTTTGAAGAAGATTTGAAACTACTTTTAATTGTCGTTTAGAAATGAAACTTTGTATGTATGTGTAGTTTGGATGACAAAACTATAATTTGGAATCTTGGAGCTGATCGGATGGAGCCAGGGGCCGGTTAATGGAACTCTTCAGTGGCTACTAGTAAACCCCTCGAGTTTGGGTTCATATGATTCGTTTTGACGAGTCCTATAGATTGGGCTTGGGCAAAAAGCGTCTGATGATGGAGCCAGAAGGTGGATAGTGAACCTCTTCAGTGGCTACTAATAATTGCTTCGACTTTTGGGTCATACGATTTGTTTTGATGAGTCAATTGATTTCACTTAATTTATTTAATAATTTTGTTGTTCCAAAAACAGTGTTACAGATTATTTTTCCACCAGTTAATGATAAGCAAAAACTATGCAATTCATTACAGCCGAGATATTCTGTAACAAACTCACCGTGAAAACTTGGGCGAAGTGAGCTTGAAGTGGGTTGTCAATGATGTTGTCAAGAAAAGATCACTTATAAGCTATACTAATTTAAAAAATATATATATCACAGGAGACAACGCCTTCCGTTTAAATTATTCAGCGTATTGACAAAGTATATAAGCCGATGTTTGTGGAAAAAAGCTAATACATAGATTATAAAATAATATACATGAAGAAGTAGGAACAAGTTGGTAATTAGACAAAGTAACTAGGTGTGAGTGTGCTGTGTTGTGTAAGTGTGTTGAGTGGTGTGTGGTGTGGGTAAGTTGGTGTAGTGAGTGTGTTGCGTATGAGTGTACAGATTTCACTGTAGAACTAGATCGGTTGTACAAGAAGACTTTCAGCATCACTATATGAAAGTTTTAACATCCAATCACGCAGCAACGATTTACACTTTGAGAATGAATGCTCGTAAATGTTCAGTTGTTTGTTCGCTTTGTTGTAAAGACGACGAGCAAAAACATAGAATGTCGACCAGCAAGAGTGCTCCTATGGCGTACGGTGGGACATACATGGCTTTTGCTTTGCTTCTCACTCACGAGCCCTGAGACATAGGTGAGAGAAGAATGTTGGCGCAGAATTGATTGAAGGACAAAGAGCTGTCTCACAGATAGAAGTTTACACTCGCTATATAACACAAATGTAGAGTACATGCGTAGTTTCTTATGCATAACCTATAAGACAGCTCTCTGTGCTCTTGCAACTTTTAGAAACGCCGCACGGTGGGCTGAAAATCAGCTTTCATAGACTTAGGGATCTCATTCTGCAAGTGCCAGATTTTTTGCCGGATATCGCTTCTATTAGTTGTTACTATATTCAAAAACGACACCCGAGGTAATTCTGCACAAAAACGAAGGAATTATATTTTTTTTACGAAAAATTTGTATGAAGCTAGTATGAAAAAGTTAATTATCTCGCAAACAGCAAGGAAAACCGTAATATCCTTACATGTGGTTATAGTACTAATATATAAATATTTATGATTTTTTGACATATGTCATATAACGGTTATCGCTGCTAATTTTTTTTTTAAAATCGTCAAAATATTTTTATTTATTTTTACACATGAAACTGTTCCTTTTAGTGACTAAATTAAGAACATTGTTATTCATAAAGAATTTTACTGACCCAAATATTAAGACTATATAAAACAAGAAAAATATTTAAAAAAATTGAAAAAATGAAATCAAATATCAAACATTTTCCTTATCACTGTCGTTGTCGGACTCCAATTCTGAGTCAGAATCCAGATTGGATATATCTAAAAACTCGAACTCACTTTCCTGAAACTGAATTAAGTCGAGAGTTTCAGCAAAAAAGCTCTGCTTTCTTTTGGCATCTAACTTAGGCCTTTGAGTTTGTGCACTTAGAAAAGGATCCGAAGAAACAATAAGCATATTTAAGATATCTTGCCTGCTTCTTTTCCGCGAATGATGTTCCCGGAACCTCCTAAAATCTTTGTTTCGAGACTCTGAGGCTTCTTCAGAGAGAGTCCCAATCGGCACAATGTCATTTTTCTCGATTACACGGGGCTGACCCCCGTGTATTAATAATTTATGTACGGTTGACGACATGTAGTACCAGTCGTACAATTCCACGTACTTTTCTGCTGTTTTGCGGGCAAAATCTTTAAATTTTATAACGTCGATCTTCTCGCCAGATGTTATCGCTTGCAAAATCACAGCAAATCTTTAATAAGATCTTTGTCCAACCCGGTAATAGCTGCAGTTTTATTGGGAAACTCGAAAAACTTTCTTGCGGTATTCCCGTCATTGGTAGTTCACAAGCCTTGTTTCACAATATCAATCAACAGATTGAGCTGATCTTTGAATTTATTTTGAATAGATTGTTTTCTGTTCTGCAACATTTCTTTGTCCTCATTACTTCTCGCTGCCCACCGTTTGAAGTCGAGCCTGTACGCAATATGTAACAGACATTCCATACAATTAATACGTGCGTGTAGGGATGACAAGCCAAATTCGTATATGTCAGCACACACAGTCTTTGATGTTACAACATCTAAGCGGTTCATTTCCGTAGGTTTTGCTAAGCACAGGTAGCACGATGCATTTGATCTGGCCTCAGAAAGGTACCTACGTGCAGACTTTGGCGTCGATCATTGTCATCATTAGTTGATGAGTCACCATGTTATTATTAATGCACTCTGTGGGGTTAAGGGCCTCAATTTCATCATCCATTTGTCTTTTGAAACCAATGACAACTGCTTCGCTCTACTTTACAAAAGTAAACTGAACTGGACGACAATACAAAGTTGAGCATGGTTTTGGGTTCGTCCATACAGTATTATCTCCATCTGTCAGTTTTAGCGGCACCAAGGAGGTCATGAAAATGCTTGCATCATCTTGCTCACCCTCCATTTTCTGCTTGTATCGGCTTTGGTTGGAAGCACCATCAAATCCCCACTTGGATATCAGCTTTAGCTGCTTATTTTGCACATCCGCATAGTCAGAAAGACTTTGAAGGATCCCCGTCACCGTGATGTCAAGTAAAGCTTGAAGTGTAATCCTAGCCGAGGAATCCGTAACTGACACTGATTGCTTCGGAGGGTAGCAACCAAGCTTAGTTTGTTGCACTTTATAGTAAGATGGATAAATATCCTTAGCACCTTCCCGAATGGCAGCCTCTCGCAAAGTAATATATTGCCACTTTGACAGTTTTAGTGAAAGAAGCAATCCAAGCGCTTTCTCTGGTGTAAATATGACTTTTTTCACTGGTTTCTTAAGCGTTTCTTTAATTTTAACGGCTGCTTCAGGATTTTTCATCATGTATACGATCACAGATGCGATATCCTCATGCCCTTCTTCTTTTAAACGCGCTGCAGCTGCATATGCCAATTCACTGGAGTCTTCGCATGTATGATCATCAGATCTTCTCTTTTTCTGTTTACTTCCCAAATCTTCGAATGGTTTTCGGGACCTTTTTGTCATTGTTCCAATGCGAACGGACAATGATGCCGACGACGACGGTTCTTGAGAGTCTGATTGTGCTCTTGGTATCTCATCAACAGTTGGTTCTTGATTAACTAAAGTTTGCACACAACTTGGCCAATCAATATTTGCTTGCAGCCAATTTCCGTACAGTCTTCTGAAGTGATCATGGAATCGGTTGGATTTCTGCCATCTCTGTAAAGCAGCTCGCGTGAATTTTCGACAAAATTCTTTGAGAGTTACTCGATCTTCGGTAGAAAGGCAATCGCCTATGCGGGATACAACTGCACCAAACAATACTTCATGATTAAATGAAGTACTCTCACTTTTTAGAAGAACAAACAAGTCTAAATTGGTGATTAAACTTTCCATTTTAAGATTTTATAGTCGCAGGGCAAAAATTTAGTGTTAGCAGTTACACCGTTGTGAACAATCTAAATGGGTATCATTTAAGCTATTACCAATTTAATTAGTTTTGTGTTTCTTAAATAATAGGGTTTGTCCTCCAAATAGTAGATCTGTCACCAAAATGTAGTCACCAAACAATGCAAAATCAGTTCCACAATAAATCACCTAAAATCCTGAGATATAAGGTCTAGTACCAAATAAATGTTTTTGTATGTATTATAATAGGTGTGTCCTAATAAGTATTTAAGCAAACTAATTTAAAGAGATCACCAATAGTAGTAGTTTTCTTATTCACCACGGATCGATTGATATACATAATATGTCGACGGTAGGGCGGGGCTCCTACTTCTGGGTGGTTTATAAAAAAATAACCACGAAGGGGATGGCGGGGTCTCTCGACCCCGCCATCCCCTTCTAACCTAACCTGTCCGTGTCGGGGTGCCCTAAAGTCCAGATTGCATCCAGTTTCTCCTGGTAATTTGTCTCGGGTATCATTTAAGCTATTACCAATTTAATTAGTTTTGTGTTTCTTAAATAATAGGGTTTGTCCTCCAAATAGTAGATCTGTCACCAAAATGTAGTCACCAAACAATGCAAAATCAGTTCCACAATAAATCACCTAAAATCCTGAGATATCAACCTGGGAACAATTTTTGTTTATCTGAGAACGAAAATATTTCGTGGCGATAGATCTATTTATTAGGTGATACAACTTGATGACAAATATAAATTTTGGTGATAGAAAATATAGTTCCCAATCTAAATTATAGAGCAAAATTTTAGCCCTTTTATTGCAAAACGTCGATAATTAGTTAACTACCCTCATTAGAGTTTTAAAAGATGTGCTAATGAAAATTTATAATCGTCCAAAACATTTCTTAGAACTCTTAGCACAACTAATCAACAAATTAGCTTACTTATCAGAAATCATTAACAATCATTTAATCGCCTAGTCAGACTTATTAGAAGACTAAACAATTTGTTATATGGTATTGTTAAAGTAATTAACCGGATAACGGAAATAAAATAATTTTTTCAATATACTTTTTTCTCTAGAAAGTTCTGTCTCAAAATCCATATTGTCTTTGTCCCAGTGTTGTAAGCTGTGTTTTTTTATTTTGCCGGGATAATTAGCAAACCTGGGAAAATTAGCCAACAGGATAATTTTTAGTATTAGAAATTACGTTAATAATTTGTTAATTAGTCTGGGTCTTGGAAGTTCGGATTGTTTCAGCAGTTAAACGTCATGTTGGACAGTTGTCGGTGATTTTCAAGAAGTTTGTGTCATAAGTTCAATATTTAACTTCCGTGATCTTAGAAGAATTTTACCCGAGTCAACGGAGATTTTATGAATGTTCCGTCCAATATCGGTTGTGATCTATGACAGGATGATTGATGGGAGATGGCGTCTAATTGCCCGTGATGTGAACACGCTTGAGGTTAATACAAACCTTATTCCATGTTTTAAAAGGTGAGGAGTTTGGTCTATTAGTGTCTGTGAGTGGTCTTCCCTTGTTGTTAAAACAATACTGACGTGATCTATGGATATTTAATACAGGATTCCAAATTGCGCAGAGCCGCATTGATATCTAGCCAGTCGAGAGTCTTGCAGTCAAGTGATTCCCTCCTTCATCAACCGTGAGTATTGGAACCGCTGACTATTTACCATAGATAAGCCATGGAAAATTCCTCAGAACCCAATGAGCCCTTGTTACAGAGATGGTAGACGCCACGTGGGTTATCCTTATTCTTATTTTTCCACCACGCCATGATAACCGGCTAATGTTTTAGCCCCCTAGATTTCCAAGCTCGGTCACCTCTCTTAAACGTCAAGTAAAGAAATGTAGTTTCCCCTTATATTATGAGGTCTCCGTATTGTCGATTCCAGGAGAGGCACCTCGCGAGATTCGTCTCGCCGCCAGGATCTAGAGGAGTGTCTGGAGCCTGGACGCGAGACCCATTCCTCGAGTCGGCCAGAAGCCTCGAGCGGAAGCGACTGTGCGGCTGGCAGAGTCCGTCTAGCGATAGCGCAGGCGGGACGGTTTTTTTTTTTATATATATCATTTTAATTTATCCAAACGGTTCCGGTCAGAACCGGTTTATTACCTGACAGGTTTCCCTAGTTGGAAGCCGGTGTTCAATACCTAATAAAAGACCCCGGGTTCGACACCTGCCTATCGGCTTATCTGGAAGTGAATTCAACATCTTCGTCGGCTCCGGGATCCGGGACTTATAGTCCCTGGCGCCCATTCATTTACTGATTAACAACACGTCATAACTGGAAGATTCTAGTTTAAGTTTTTAATTTAAAAAATACGAACAGTACTGGGTTTATCTCCAACCCCCCACGACCATAGTTCTATTACCGAACCTTAAGCTGGCTGGCATATTGGGTGACATTTATCGTCACCCACCTAATGTATTTAGGGTTTTATTTTATTTTTATAAATATATGTTGTTACCAACAGTTTGTAGTTTCCTTACCTTCTAATACCTAACCACCTTGCATCTGGGCTTGAGTTCCATTACCTCTAGAGGGATAAAAGCTCAAATGTAACAGTATTTTGGATGTATGTAAAGTTTTAAAACTCATTTTGTATTAATAAATATCCAATTCAAACAGAGGTTTTATAGTACATCCACACTTAGACAACTGTCTAAGTGTGGATGTACTATAAAACCTCTGACTACTCCTTCGGGAATATAGGGGTGATGCTATTTTACGTTACGTGTTGTTAAAAGTCTGTGTTCCTCAACCTAAAAATCAAAAGGAACAGTTTCATGTGTAAAAATAAATAAAAATATTTTGACGATTTAAAAAAAAAAATAGCAGCGATAGCCGTTATATGACATATGTCAAAAAATCATAAATAATTAGTACTATAACCACCTGTAAGGATATTACGGTTTTCCTTGCTGTTTGCGAGATAATTAACTTTTTCATACTAGGTTCATACAAATTTTTCGTAAAAAAATTATAATTCCTTCGTTTTTGTGCAGAATTACCTCGGGTGTCATTTTTGAATATAGTAACAACTAATAGAAGCGATATCCGGCAAAAAATCTGGCACTTGCAGATTGAAATCCCTAAGTCTATGAAAGCTGATTTTCAGCCCACCGTGCGCCGTGGCATAAGCACCACCCCACGTTGAGATACAATACGAGGGAACCGACTGTGCCAAAGCATAAGAAACAGCTGTAAGCGAACCACTCTGCAGAGTCGAACTAAGCCTTTTGAAGGTAAATATTAGTTTACGGACACGTCCTGTCAGTACTTTCAGCTGTGTGTGCCAATTCAGGGTGGATACATGGAAGATACAAAAGGTTCTTGACGCTATTTGGTTTCTCTATGCATGGGCAATTACAGGTCTTTGTATTTATGCCAAGATAATTATGAGCCTTAATGGAGAAAAAATTACTTGAAGGTTGGGATTGAGTGGATGGTGAGAAAGCGACATAATTAGTTTTAGCGACATTTATAGTGAGCAAGTTATTATTCAACCACGTCATGACAATTCTGAGAGATTTCTCTAAATCAGTTTGAGCATTTTCCCAGGTTTTGCTACATACAAGTACAGCGGTGTCGTCTGCGTAGGCCTGCAAGATAGCTAAAGCCCAGTACATTAGCAACAAGATTAAATCAGCTGAAAATAAAATAAAAAAACAGTTTGGAAAGTTATAAATAATTAGCATTCGAAAATAATGTTGGAGCTGATGAAGATTGTACAACCTATCTTTGCATTGTATAAATTCAATCTCTTAGTATTGTATAATTGCATAGCACATGTGTGAGCACTATGGTACATAGTGCTCACACATAAAGCTTACTGGGTTCGTCTTTCATTGACTTGAATGTGCCCTGGCGGCTGAGAGTATGTCATGCTCACTCAAATGTGTCGCTGGTGGTGGCGTGTGTATTGGACCATTGAGTTCCCTTCAAAATGGTTGAGCTGAATGGTGCTGATGCATACGTCATGTTCGTGAACGGGCGCCGTCAGTAGTCACTGGTCATTTCATAGCTGCCACGGCTTATTTTAATTCCATAATTGTTTTTATCTTTTTATTACGGACGCTTTTAACGTGCACGTCTTTCTACATCGTTCTCACATGTATAATTACAAAATGAATGATGTAACCACTTTATTGTAACAATATTTTGATTTAAAAGAGTGTCCATGGAGTTTCATGCCCGTTCTTCTCCATAGGTACCTACTACGCTTTGGAATGGGCAACTAGCTTCATCTTTCTGACTGACCGACCCCTTGACAATTCAAAAGTGCCTGTAATTGGTTTATTTGACAAAGTTCGTTTGCGTAGATAAGAAAGAGTGTAGGACCAAGTACACTAGGTCTAGGCCTGGGGCACCCCAAAGCCACTGAGTTCTATGAATTCACTTTGTGAGATTTTTATTTTCACACACTTGCTGCGACCTGCAAGGTAGACTTTGAAAATGTTCAGAGCCACGCCCCTTATTACCATGCGTTAAATTTTATTCATTAGGATGCTGACAGTGGCAGTGTCAAATGCTTTGGACAGAGCTAGAAATATACCTAGTATTTTGGAATATTTCTAAATCAGTCCAAGGCATTTGACACTGTCCCTGTCACCATCCCTCTGAAGAAAATGGTATCGAGGGTCTGATGATGGAGCCAAGAGGTGATAGTGGAACTCTTCAGTGGCTCCTAGTAAACCCCTCGAGTTTGGGTTCATATGATTCGTTTTGACGAGTCCTATAGATTGGGCTTGGGCTTTATTTGGGACTGGGGCTTCATTTTATAGGTACTTCATTTGGGAAAAGACTACTGGATCGTTTTTATTCATTACATTTATAATTCTTTTGATCGATCATCTAAGTGATTTTCGATCCACGCGTCGCTTGCCAGTGAATTGCCAGTGCCCCGCCCCGGTGAGACCTGTGCCAAATTTTTGCGCGCGCGCTTCTCTTATGCTGCGTGAATAATATTATTAAGAAATAAAATAAATTGTAAGTACTTATTGTTTTAAAGAACTTATTAAGACCATAGTTAAGCTTAGGACTAAATAGTGGTTGAAGGCAAAAAAATCGAAAGAAATATGGTTAGTTATATTTTTTATTCATATTTCCCTATTGACCACAGTCACAGTATTACTATTACAGTAATATTATTTCCCTACCAGTAGTGAAACGCTTCGCCTTTGATGTCGGGTGACACCGTCGCGTCGCGTCGTCTGTGTACTTACGGTGTCACACGCAAATTTCGACCTTCGAGCAAAGAGAACTTTATTGTTTTTCTTTTACTTACCTAACTTTTTTGTTTTAGTTTATTATGTCTAGCTCTGATTTTTTTTTTAATACCACAACTTAATTTTATGTTTCAGTTCAAATATGAATCGAAATAAAAAGGCTTTCTTGTTTGGAACAAAAGCACAGTAAGTACTGACTTTGTTTAGTTGTTTACGAAATCTTCACCACAGAATAAATAGTAGTACATACTATACTAGCGCACAGAAAAATCACTCCCGAAGAATAGTAAGTTTAGGTATAAAAATTTGTCAATCTCCGACTGCCCTGCCTGCAAGCGTAACTGAACCCTATTACATTCTTGCAACCGTTCACATTCCATTGGGTACCTATTATTGTCACCAAACCGGTCTAACCGGTGGCCGGCTCTCGACTATCCGTTGTGGCCGCCCATTGCAAAGTGCCGCTAAACTATCTTAGATTTAGGGCTGATTTTTCAATAGTCAGATAACTGTTATCTAAATATTAATTTAAATTGTATAGTGTAATTTGTAAAGGGCAATTATAATGTGCATACAATGTCCAAGGTAACTAATTTATTTAATATTTTAAGGATTTTTATCGTGTCCGTCTAAGCTTTCCAATTACCACATATCGTTAATTTGTGAAAAGCTTGACATAATTCAAAAAGTGCAATTTTGGGTATAATAATTTAAAAGACTAAAAGTAGCAGTAAGAGTGCGACGAAGCATATTATAGTAACTTTCTTTCTAGCTCCCTCATTTTAAGGCTTTAGTGTAATGTCATTTTTATAGCAAAAAGAATAAAATTTGCTGCGTTCACCTGTATACTTAACTCAAAATTGCAGATTTTTGAAAATTGCCCGTTTTGCAAATGAGTGATATATGACATTTTTTTTAAACATTTAAATGGGTTTAGTAAGCTATCCTTAAAAGATAGACATGCCATCGCGGGCTTTTCTCAACACCCATTAAAGAGAAACAATCCCACCATCATTTTTTTGTGATATCTCAAAGGGAATAGGCGGTGTTTTCGATGAAAGCTCCTAGTCGGCTTGATTTTTCCAACATTTTCAACAATCATCATCATGTTTCAACCAATTTACACAACATATTAATGAATTATACACCTCTCTATTAGTTAAAACTGTATGAAAATTCGTTCAGTAGTTTTTGAGTTTATTCGCAGCGCACGTCAAATAATTACTTCTATAGGCACAATACATTAGGGTTACATTATTGTAATTTTCATGGATCTCTAATATTTTTGAAAATAAAATACAACCTATGTTACTCGCTGATAATGTAGCTTTTTATAGGTGAAATAATGTTTAAAATCGTTTAAGTAGTTTTTGAGTTTATCCATTACAAACATAAAAAATCGAATCTTTCCTCTTTATATAACTTTACGATTTTAATAATAATGACATATAACTTACAGTATTGAATTATTTAAGCTAATTTTTATCAACTTTATTAATTTGCCAATACCGTTAGAATACTGTTCAGTTCAGACTGTGGCGCCTAAACACTCGGGGTTTAGGTAAGTGCGACGTTCGCGCGTATGGGTGGAAACTTTCAGCGGGGCAGTAAGGGGATGTACCTTATCCGTTGCAGCTACGCGAAAATGGTCTTAGGAGACTATCCATATTTTTTTATGGAATTTTGATCCCCATTCATAGATTATCAAAAAAAATTACAGTTAGCAAGAAAATAGCCATTTTACACAAAACAATTTTTTGATGCCAATCGATCCTGTTTCTAATACTGATCAAAAACGTCTATGCGACCAACCATCGTTGGAGTACTCTTTTGAGTACTCCAACGATGGTTGGTCGCATAGACGTTTACGTTAGTCACAAATTGTAAAAAAACTTTTCCCGTACATTTTGTATGAAAATTTTACGCAAAAGCTTTTTTAGTGACGGTTGAGATCTTTTGGTTGACTGAATAAAAAGATAAGTTTAAAAACAATTCAAATTTCGAACTCGTTATTATTAAATAAAAAAAACAATCTTGACAGTTTGTTGCGTCAGAAAAGCTCCGAGTGTGTTGTGCATTTTACATTAAGTGCATAATTGAACAGCTATTGATAAGAGAAAAATGACCTCCAATTTAGAACGTTTAGACTTGCTAGAAGCATTATTACGTAAATAATAAAAATACATCGGCTGCGTTAGAATGGTATAGGATCAAATATCCAAATCGTCATGTGCCAACCAGAAGGGTTATTACAAATCTTTTAAGAAATCTTGCACGAGGTGGCTCTTTCAAGAAAAAATCTGTACGCCACCCATTTATACTAGATGAAAATTTTATCATTTCTGTTCTTACACTTGTCGAAGCTTATCCCGAAATAGCATCAAGAGCAGTCGCTGAAGAAGTAGGTGTCTCACATCGTTTCGTACTAAAGAAAGGGAAGAAGTATGGTTATAAATGTTTCCGACAGGGGCGACTAGTTTAAGCCTTACATTCAGGGGATGCCGCTCGAAGACTTACTTTTTGCAGGTGGTTAAGGGCAAAAATTAGCAGAGATTACCATTTTCTGAATTTCATATTATGGTCTGATGAAACAAATTTTTCTAATAATGGAATGTACAACCGGCGAAATCACCATTATTGGTGTAGAGAAAATCCTCTCAGGTTTCGCGAAATACATAATCAAGTGCGATTTTCTTTTAATTGTTGGTGTGGTATAATGTGGAACCGAGTGGTAATGGAGGAATTTTATGAAGGCACCTTGAATTCCAACATTTATAACAACAGAATATTAGAGAATCTTGAAAACCTCGTGGATGATTTACCACTGTCGGAATCAAGAAGAATGTTTTTTCAGCAAGATGGCGCTCCACCTCACAACAGCTGCAGTACGCGTTCGACTTTGAACCGACAGTTTGGTGATCAATGGATAGGAATACATGGTCCTATTTCTTGGCCAGCGCGTAGTCCAGATCTGACGCCTCTAGATTTCTTTTTGTGGGGCTACCTGAAAACGGAGGTTTACAAAAAGCAATACGATAGTGTTCAAGAACTTAAAGACTCACTAACCACAATTTTGTATGGAATTCATACAAATAAATTGTCAGCAGCCACTAGGTCGGTACAGAAACGAATAACGAATATTATGTATTCGCCAAAATGGCGGTCACTTCGAGCACTTGATATCGTAGGGCAAGAAACAGCAAGATTTTAAATAAGAATAACATCATCAAGTTATGTTAGTTAATAAACAAAGAAAATTAATACGCCTTCTTTTTGATATGTGTAAAATTCTACGTGATCATTTGTCTTATATTTTATTTTTTGTATTTCAGTTACACAAATTCTTTACAAAATGTAAGGGGAAAGTTTTTTGCAATTTGTGATTTTTTGAGTACTCCAACGATGGTTGGTCCCATAAAAGTTTCTGATCAGTATTAGAAACAGGATCGATTGGCATCAAAAAATGTTTTTGTGTAAAATGGCTATTTTCTTGCTAACTGTAATTTTTTTTTGAAAATCTGTGAATGGGGATCAAAATTCCATAAAAAAATATGGATAGTCTCCTAAGACAAATTTTCTCGTAGCTGCAACGGATAAGGTACTTCCCCTTACTGTCCCGCTGAAAGTTTCCACCCTGTATACCTATTGCGCTTGGAACATCCCGCCTTCAAATTAATTTATTATATAGAAATGTCTTAGGTTTTCGCGATTACTACCCAATTTATAATAAGACAAGGCGTTCCATTAACGTCTTGTTTTATTATAAAATGCGTAGTAATCGCATTTTATAATATATCTAATCTAATAATAATAATCTCGTATTTTGTATGTTGACCTACTGCCTACACGACACGCTTACCTATACTGTGTGACACTTCGCTCGGCTTAGGGTTCATATAAGTTCACGCCAGCGACTCGAGCGCACGGGAAGGGTGGTACCGTTAAATGCCTACTTCGTTTGGTCTACCTGGCCCTAAATCGATTTTTGCAACTAAAACGATTTCATCTTTTCCATCATTACCGAATGCGAAATTTTATACAAGCGAGCGACTGGATGGCCATCCAGTCGCCCGCTTGTGTAAAAATTAGGCATCAATCAAGCTCGACTTAACCCAAGCTTATTACCATTTACGATTTTCACAAAAGTGACGAACAGTTACTGGCACTAGCGGACAGCCTGAATGTTGTACTAGTCCCTCACCACCTCCAGGGACAGTACAACATGGAAGCCGATCACCTCTGTCGAAATAGGGCCGGCTCTGAATGGCATCTGCGGAGCGAGGCGACCAACAAAATATTTACCCAGTGGGGAACCCCAAACATAGACATGTTCGCGTCACAAGTCGCTTACGTCGTGTGCAACTATGTTACTCTAGCTAGACTTATCAGACTCGCGCGTTTGCGTTCACGACACTTTCAGCAAATACTGGAATTACGACCTCGGATGGATTTTTCCTCCACCAGCCTTGTTCCCACGTGTGCTACGCCACCTCAGCACCCAAGTGGAAAAAAACCCCTTTGGCGTCTAGATTTGTACAGCCGCGCCCTTGCTCGTCCTATGAACATCAGGGACCAGGGCCCCAAGTCTGCTATTTTTTATAAATTCGTCATTCCAACACGATCCCATTATCATTTTGCTAAAAGTTCGTAATCTGCAAAATTCATAATGGTCGATCCTTAGATAAATTATTGTCAATCATTTATCCATGGGTCGATCATTGATCGGTCAGTGGTCTCGTAATAGAGTCGTGGTAGGATGACATTGTCGTATTGCCATTATTATAAAACCCGTTAGTAGAAATAATTTTCGAAAAACGACTAGGTACTCAAATGAACATTTAGTAATTTTTTCGCATTCCGCATACGTCAGTCATTCATTTGTCATTCATTCATTATGTACGAGATTACCATTCTGCTATTTCTTTCAATGGAGTGTCAGTGGTTGACCATTGGAAAGCATTCAGCTAGGATATTATATCGAGGGGTGAAAGGCTATTTGTTTGAAGCGACATTTTACGAACTTTACAGGAGAGCCATTTAAAGATTCAAAATTTAGAAAAAAAATCGTTATGAAAAAACTACTGCTCTTACTTTATTGGGGATCGCAAAACTTCATTGCAAAAAAATTCCTTAATGTTTTTGTATAATTTTCAATAAAAAAACAGTTATGAGTTCCAAGATAAATGTCGCTTAATACAAAATGATCTGTATCGCTTTATTTTTAGAATAAGGAAAAATGATTCAACTTCCAACATTGTCACTAATCAGCAGCAGGCAAAATGGTTTAAGTAACTTTACAGTACTTATGCAGGAGAAAGCAAAATGATTGAATCGACGTTACTCAATAATAATAGGAATAGGCTATTTTGTTTAACTACCAATTGGGTTTTATTAACGATACAGGCAAGTTTGCTTAAGCAACGATGAACATTCTTAATGAGTTGTTTGATGTCTCAGGTTTTGAAAGGAGTTTATATATACAGCTCCAAACAGAGTGCAAAACAGTTGCAGTGAAAAGGGTTGAACCGACATGTCTTAATGAATTTGGCTGACGGCAAATTGGTTGAAGCGACATTGCATAGTGTAAGTAGTCGTAAGCAAAATGTATGAAGAGACTTTTCATCTAAAGTTAGCTATATCGAAAAACGATTGATCTGCCATCGAACTAAAATTTTAGGACGAGAATAACGGCTTATGCTTCGATTCTCTGTTTTTGTGTACAGCTGAAATGAAATACTAAAAAAATATGGCAAATTTGATGTCGGATCATACATCATGTTTGAGAAATATGCACTAAAATTGCACTGTTTTAAGCGCCATAAAAGTGCTCAGAATTGTACGAAACCCGGCTCAGCCGACACAGAAAAATTCGCTGAATCCGAATATGTATATAAGTCAATATCGTCCAAAATGTCGCTTCAAACAAATAGCCTTTCACCCCTCGATATCAATGATTGGAAAGTCATAATGACGACATTCTATTAGTAGATTACCAAACTTGTCAAAATCAACAATTATGAAATCAATGATAGACCATTCTGCAGTAATAGCAGACTTGAGGCCCTGAAGACATCATTGGTGGACACGATGACCGGACGTCCCCCAGCTCAAGCGCACAATCTACAGCTGGCTGGAAGCCTGCCTCATTTCGGCTGGGACTCTAACCCAAAATTGGTCAGGATAGGAAAACCACTTTTGTCAACGTGTTGGAGAGCTTCAACAATCAATACTTATACGTCCATGGGTAATATCAAAAATAATTGTACAGTCACCAAAATGAAAAGAAAATGAATTTCAATTAGTTGCGTACTACCATAAAAATATTATTAAATTAATACTTTCCCCTCATCTACTAGTATTCCTAGTAGGTAAGGTGTGCTTTTTAGTTACTAAAATAAACATACGACGACGTATTTTTTAGGCAGTATAAAATCACCCTTACTTCCTTTTTGTTAACTCATTTTTGTTACGTGACAAAAATTTGCCAATCCCTACTTTGGACGTCAAACGGAACACAAGAGACATGAGAATGTTACCAATTAATAAATTCAAATGTAAAATGTTTACTTGCCTCTTAGACATGTGTTTTTATTCCGTTAATTAATTTTTATATCATACTTTTTGACATTGTAATTAATATTCTATGCTATTAGTATTTGGACATTTTATTTAATATATTGACACTAGAACTTATATTTTTGACATGAAAAAATTTTTTTTTACATTTTTATTGTATTTTATTTTTGACATTACAAATAATCCTATAAGTACAATTAATCTAAATCAATAGGTATTATTGTAACAAATTCAAAATATAAATTCAAAACAATTTTATTAATTGAATACTTATAACTTTTATTGTAATGTCTACGATTTGCATGCACTTAGGTTATTAAATTTTTCTACACCAGCAATGGTACTATATTGTGAATCAATGTTTAATTTAAGATCTCAATGTACCATAATATACTTAGAAATTAAATATTACTATTACTACTATTACATGTTTGGCTCATAATAGTACCTAATAATGATGATGGTATAGGCACACCAGGAAGAAACTATTGTAAGTACCACTTTGGAGGTCTTAGGAAACAGTACATGTTTCCTAAGACCTCCAAAGTGGTACATTACATTATTACATTTTATATGAAGGTAAAATTTTTATATTATACAAGCTTTTAATAATGCATGTCATCCATCTTGATCCTATAGCGGTTTAAGTTTTTGTTAATTATTATTAAATAAACACATAATAGATATGTTACATTTAAGTAGCTATGTAGGCATTCTTTACACAACAGTCAAAAGACAAAATTTACTTATGTTATGCTAATAGATACTATAATGTGGATAACTTCCCTTTGAAAATATTATATTTTCTCTTATGACACTAGCACATCATTGTTACAAAAAGAATGAAGAAGGAAGGGGTATGTGGGTAGTCTTAGGGGCGGAGTAATGGCATCATGCTGACAACTGTTGGATCAATTACACCAGTAAAAGCATATATAAAGATAAATAAAATCAAATAGCACTTTACCAGACTGTAACAAAAGGTCTATATGGTGTAATAGTCTTATAAACTGCACCCAAATGCAGTTCTATATACCTTTATAGGATTTCTATAGGACTAACCATAGGTACATGCTCCTAGAATACTTACAGGATCACATTTTGCTACTTGGGCTTTTTTATTTGGCCAGGCTTTTTTAATGACGAAAAATAAGTTCCTAATTTTATTTGTTGTTTGTGGTATTCAAAGTTTACTCTGCCCTATTAATACCCACTTACGTTAATTTTGCCGTACTTAGATAATAAGAAGAACATTACATGGTCAAGCATAGGCAGGTTTTAATAATTACGATGGTCTGTAACTACTTACCATAAAGTTGATGATCCAATTTCAAATAATAATAAATAATTAAATTTTAAACATAGTACCGCGATAATTAAGTACCTACCCACTAACTGCCCTGGAAGAGTAGAACTTATAATAAAATTATTATTTTTAGGCATCAGTGTGTGAATCTCAAAAATAGAACATTGTTTTCAGTTTTGAATATTGAATAGAGAATCAGAGATGACATCATCGTATCCAATCCAAGTAGGAGCTTTGTTGCGCAGTGGCGTGACGTTACACAAACCAAACAATATTTTAAAGAAAATAAACTCACGTCAGCTCCCTTTTATGATGTTAGCCCGCTACGTAACACTGTACTGTAGGTATCCTTAAGAATATTCACTGCGTACTATTTAATTACTATCGAAGATTACATGTAGCTAAAGCAATGAAAATAACACTAATGAAGCAGGCGGGGCCGGCCGGTCTACGGCCGAGCAGGTAGGTACACAAAACTTTACAAAAAAAAAAACAAATGAACTGTCTCTTTCTATTTACAAAAGTATGTAAACAACAAAAATATTTCACCGTTGAGCAATTCTAACATTTAGCTCGTAACCTATAATTATATATAATAACCTATAGTTCTAACAGCTTTTCTATTTACTGTTTATGTGTCACCTTCACCTACTGCACAGAGTACTTTTATATAAACGGATTAACGGATCTACCCTCCATAGTACGGATATAGAGGACCCACACTCCACAGAGTACTTTTTTTAGAGAGGACCTACTGAGACTGTTTGACAAGGGGAGACTACAGATAAAAAGTAACGACATTCGTTACGTTCGTCGGTAACGGTTATTGAACCGATATCGAGTCGTTTTTTAAGTTATTTTCATGTTCATAATATTACAAAACAAAAACATTGTATGGACCGAGTCAAAATTTACCTATTATGTATTTTTAATACCGACGCGGACGCAAAACGATGTGGTGGTTTAAGCCTTGGTCTGTTTGAGTGTTACTGACATCCTAGCGGATGGACGTAAGAATCATAGGATGGACCGATCTAAATACAAGAAATAGGATTCGCGACCCTAACAAGTATGTATTTACAGACTTATAATCATTAAAGTCATTAATAAAACCCTCTCCGTCTTATTACAAAATACGAACTTTAGCCCGAGCCTAAACCTTCAAGCCAGTTTTTGTATTTCGAACTTTATTCTGACTTTAGATTTTATTTTATTTAACTTTACGTTCTTAATACAAAATTGACAACCTAAGACCGGACTAAAACTAAAACTAAGTTGTCCATGCTGCTGGCCATGTTTGTCGAAGGACTGATGGCCGGTGGAGCAGACGAATCCTGGAGTGGAGACCGCGTACCGGCAAGCGTAGCGTGCGACACCCCCCAGCTAGATGGACCGACGACTACAAGAAAGTGGCTGGGACAGACTGGATGCGGAAGGCGGAGGACAGGGTGTAGTGGCGCAGCCTGGGAGACACCTAAGTCCAGCAGTGGACTGCGATAGGTTGAGTTGGTTGAAGCAAGAAATACACGCCAATCATTACAGAATAATCATACAAACAGTTCCAGGGTAATTTAAACTTGTTCAATAAACCTTTAAATTTTTAGAAATATACATACATTACTAGGTAGATACTTATCATTGCCAAAATAGTGATATAAATTTCACAAAAGCCGTCAATTGTAGAAAATAACAGACTGGAAATTACATTGATACCTACTTACTTTTTCAAATATTTTGATATTTCCAATTTATTATTCTGAATTAGAATTACAGTCAGCACATTATCTAGCGATGCGCGATGGCGAGAGGTTTTATTCGATTGTTTCGATTGTTCGAACATCTCGATGGTTCTCGATTGTTTCGACTTGGACTCGAGTCCGACTCGGTCTGCTATTGCGACTGGTGCATGGCACGTTCATCTCCGCTAGGAGTAATAGTGTTCTGTGACGTTCATTCGCCAGTTGTTCCTCGATGGTTTAGAGTTTCACGAGTTCTGAACTTGCGTTGTGATTGCGAAAAACTCCCACACTAGATCTTTTTAGAATTCGGGGCATTTTGACGAATTTAAAAAAAGGTAAACTTTCACAAAGGTTCGCTCGACTCGAGTCTGGCATGCTCTCGCCTCTAACTAACTAACATAACATGCACCTCGGCTTGATGCATGCAATCGACTGACCCCGGTGACGTGCGAGCGAGACTCGGTGAGTGAGAGTGACTGATTCGAACAATTGAAAACTAGCGGTCGATTCCGTTGACTCGAAACAATCGAAAAATATCTCGATTGTTTTGTAGAACGGGGAGTCGATGGTTGACTCGATGGTTTATTTTAACGACTCCGATTCTTTCGATTGTAAAACATCTCGGAATCGCCCATCGCTAACATTATCAGCTGAGTCGTGAGGCCATAAATGTCAATAGAGATAGGAATGTGCAGCGCACTGGGACCGTTAACGGTAAACGGCTACCTGCTCACGTGGTGTCGATGAGTCACTAATGATCGGTACGCTTCTGATTGGTCGTTACCAAATGCAATTGCAGTGCGTGTTTTTTTTGCACTATATGTATTTACTGCAATTAACTTTCTGTGTATATGGACATACCTACGGTATACAATTTTTACGGTTTATACTGGTATTTAATTTAGTATCTTGTAGTCACTAATATCATACTAAATTATACGCACATAAAACCCGTATCGTATCAAAACTTTGTTAACTCTTTAAAGTTTATGAACAAGATACGTGAAAAAACGTTACTTATCGATATATTTCTTTTATTGTTACGCCCTTCACTAAGCGGCTCCATAAGGCTCGTAAGTGCAAGCGAGATAGACATATGGAAATGATTTATGGCCCGACGACTCAGTTGATAGCGTGCTTACTCTAATAAGAAGTATGTAGATAAAAAACAATATACGAGTACATAACATCACTCATACATCGACACATGTAAGTATCTTACACAATAACACACAAGTATGTTGCTAAATAACATAGTTTCAACAATAGCTACTTATACAATTTTGAACTTCAACAAAGGAAAATATATAATTATTATCTACAATGAAAAATCTTATGAACTAACTAATAACACAATTAGTATACATTGCTACGTACAAAGATACCTACATAAATTTAAAAATAATACAATAATAATATTTTAAAATTTACGCGATGCTTTTTGATGCCGCACATTGTATCAATCTTCTACTTGTCACTTTTTACTTCCGTCGTATGTTATTATTATGTTTTCCGTCTGAATCTCCTTTAATAAAATCACCTGTTGGAAGCCGCAGTTTTCGCTACAAGAAATGAATTTACACGGTTTTGTAAGACTATTCTATACCTACTGAACCCAGTAAATAAGTAAGAGTTTGTATTTATCATTCCTTTTAATTCCTTGATGTCATGTTATGTCCAATTGTTTTTAAATTGAAAGGAACATTCCTTTCAATTTAAAAACAAATGGAAAAATTTAAAATGTTTTCTGTCATTGTTGGTATGTCCATTAGACTTGAGATGTGTGCTGCTACTTGTCTATGTCTTTGTCGTGGCGTGTCAGTAGCTGCGGCTGGTGCTTCAGCGCGTTCAGGAAAGCTTCCTTGCTTAAAAACAGTGACAACGACTCCTCAAACATGTGCTTCCAGGACGATTTCTTGATGAAGTATAGACAGGACATGTCAGTTTTCCACGTTTTCTTATTTTAAGTTTATTAGTTTTCTTTTGACCATACATGCAGAAAATATAATCCTTATTTCTGCATGTATTGTCAAAAGAAAATCTATTATATCCCAGGCGGGTTATTAAAATTATATAAATTCTTATGTAAAAGAATAAATCCCTTTTTTTGTATGGCATCTCGCCGTTGACCTTGAGAGGTCGTCACTGCTTAACCGGACTATCCTGTGGCTGCCTTATGCGGACTCAAAGCTTCCAGTCAAGGGCGAATTTCTTACATTACTAAGCGACTGCACGCTAAGGGCACCCCTGTGGGGTACGGACCTCGGCTTAGGGCGTCGCTGGGGGGAGAACAACAAGGTGAGACAGGCTGGATCAAGTTTGGATAATTATTTTTCATTGTAGATAATATATATTTTCCTCTGTTGAAGTTCAAAATTGTATAAGTAGCTATTGTTGAAACTATGTTATTTTAGCAACATACTTGTGTGTTATTGTGTAAGATACTTACATGTGTCGACGTGTGAGTGATGTTATGTATATAATTATGTTCTATCTACATACTTCTTATTAGAGTAAGCGCGTTATCAACGGAGTCGTCGGACCAGAAATCATTTCCATATGTCTATCTCCCTTCCACTTAAGGGCCTTATGGAGCCGCTTAGTGAAGGGCGTAACAATAAAATAAATATATCTATAAGTAACGTTAATTATCGTATCTTGTTTATAAACTTTAACGAGTTAACAAAGTTTTGATATTAAACTATACGGGTTTTATGTGCGTTTAATTTAGTATGATATTAGTGACTACAAGATACTAAATTTACTACTACATTAAGTCCGCCTTTGTACAGTTTTTACTTGTGCATAAAGTTTTAATAAATAAATAAATAAATTAAATACCAGTATAAACCGTAAAAAAAATATACCGTAGGTGTGTCCATATACACAGAAAGTTAATTGCAGTATAAACATATAGTGCAAAAAAAGAAACACGAACTGCAATTGCATTTGGTAACGACCAATCAGAAGCGTACAGATCATTAGTGACTCATCGACACCACGTGAGCAGGTAGCCGTTTACCGATAACGGTCCCGGTGCGCTGCGCATTCCTATCTCTATTGACATTTATGGCCTCACGACTCAGCTGATAATGCGCTGACTATAATACTAATTCAGAATAATGATTGGAAATATCAAAATATTTGAAAAAGTAAGTGGGTATCAATGTAATTTCCAGTCTGTTATTTTCTACAATTGACGGCTTCTGTGAAAATTATATCACTATTTTGCCAATGATAAGCATCTACCTAATAATGTAGGCATGTATATTTCTAAAAATTTTAAGGTTTATTAAACAAGTTTAAACTCCCCTGGAACTGTTTGTATGATTATTCTGTAATGATATATGGCATGTATTTCTTGCATCAACCAACTCAACCTATCGCAGTCCACTGCTGGACATAGGTCTCTCCCAGGCTGCGCCACTTCACCCTGTCCTCCGCCTTCCGCATCCAGTCTGTCCCAGCAACTTTCTTATAGTCGTTGGTCCATCTAGCTGGGGTGCGTTGCACGCTACGCTTGCCGATACGCGGTCTCCACTCCAGCCGGTCGATTCTGTAAAAATATCACCGTGAAGTGAACACTTAAGTGAAGTGAGCTGCCAGTGTTATCCCACTGATGCTAGGGGTTGACCAAGCATTACGTTTATAATCATAATCGAGATTTTAATTCGGTATATTTCTTTAATGTTAGTTCTATTGATACTTTTATATTATTTCAAAGCTAGTATCTAAGTGTCTAAAAGAAATAAAACAACATTGTGTTTCAAACTGAATTTCTGTTTTGCTAGTTTATTTTAAAACCCCGAAAATAGTCATTTTTAGCCACTTAACTACATACTAGCTTTGAAATAATATAAAATGATCAATAGAACTTTGATAAAAATATATTTTTTAAATGTCGATTATGATTGTAGAAGTAACGTTGGTCAATCCCTAGCATCAGTGGGATTTTTACAGAATCAACCGACTGGACTCGTCTGCTCCACCGGCCATCAGTCCTTCGACAAACGTGGCCAGCAGCATAGACAACTTAGTCCGGTCTTAGGTTGTCAATTTTGTATTAAGAACGTAAAGTTAAATAAAATAAAGTCTAAAGTCGGAATAAAGTTCGAAATACAAAAACTGGCTCGAAGGTTTAGGCTCGGGCTAAAGTTCGTATTTTGTAATAAGACGGAGAGGGTTTTATTGATGACTTTAATGATTATAAGTCCATTATAATACATACTTGTTAGGGTCGCGAATCCTATTTCTTGTATTTAGATCGGTCCATCCTATGATTCCTGCGTCCATCCGCTAGGATGTCAGTAATACTCTAACAGACCAAGGCTTAAACTTAACACCCATCGTTTTGCGTCCGTGTCGGTATTAAATATACATAATAGGTAAATTTTTACTCGGTCAGTTATTCCATACAATGTTTTTGTTTTGTAATATTATAAACATGAAAATAACTTAAAAAACGACTCGATATCGATTCAATAACCGTTACCGATGAACGTAACGAATGTCATTATTTTTTATCTGTAGTCTCCTCTTGTCAAACAGTCTCAGTAGCACAGAGTACATTTTTATATAAGGCTCAGTAGGTACTCTATATCCGTACTATGGAGGGTAGATCCGTTTAAATAAAAGTACTCTGTGCAGTAGGTGAAGGTGATAAACAGTAAATAGAAAAGCTGTTAGAACTATAGGTTAGGCGAGCTAAATGTTAAAATTGCTCAACAGTGAAATATTTTTGTTGTCTACATACGTGACGCGGTGGTTTCCTTCTGCGAAACAGTCCAGGCTGCGGAGAGGGAGATCTCACTCACCCGGCCCGCAGCAGGTGCACCAGGCGTCGGCGGAGGGTGGACAACGCCCTCTTACAGCCCCCTAAATGGGTCCAGGGGCGATGCACTCGAGGACGTCCGTCGCCCCCCACACATCAGGACCCCGAGTACCCCCAGGACCCCCGTAGTGTTCCACGCGCGTCCCTTTTAGTCGTCGCCGGGGGAGTCAAACACCTCACTCCCCCCCAGACCCGAGGAGGCCCGTAGCGGCGGCGGGCCGGCACCAGTCGGGGGTTGCGGAAAAATCGTACGTTCCCGCGACCCCCGGCGTATGTGTGAGATGGAACACCGGGGTGGTTTTTAGTCAGTATGAATCTGACCGACTCCGCCGCCCGCCCCAGGGCGGCGGACATCCATTAGAAATTTCGAAACGAAAAAAAAAAAGGCTACCAATGACGACTACATCTGGCTACGTATACTTCGGCTACGGCTACTTCCGCGAAGGTGATCAGCTCTCCCAAGGCGGTGTCGGCTTTCTAGTCAATAAGGAACTCACTGGCCGACACGGGTAGTGTACCTTGTCAGGTACTACCTGAAAGTGATACAGGTATATGCGCCGACTTCGACATGCTCAGACGAGACAGCCGATGAGGCCATGTACGAGGATGTTGCAAAGGCAATACACAGTAACACAAAGGCCCACTACAATGTTTTTATGGGGTACTTCAATTCCAAAGTGGGATTACAAGAACGTGGCGAATCGAAAGTCGGACCGTTCGGTGTGGGAGGGATTACAGGGGGCAAATGCTGGTCAACTTACTAGAGTAGCAGGGGCTCTTTTTGATGAATTCGTTCTCGAAAAGAAACCCCAAAGCCAGTGGACCTGGCAGAGCCCCGATAACGTGACAAGGAACGAGATAGACTTCATCATGACGGATAAGAAGCACATATTTAGAGAGGTCTCCGTGATCAGTAGGTTTAATACCCGTAGTGATCACAGACTTGTGCGAGGCAATTTTCGAGCTGAGAGAATCCGCACGATGAGGCCTACTCTCCGACCTATGCAGCTTCAAGCCGCTCTAGGATCCGAAAAGTTCCAATTGCCCTCCTGGAAACCACAGGCAGTGTTGACGAGAAGGCCGAGGAGGTGGTCAACTGTCAAAGCACTACGCGACGTGTCCCGCAGACTTTTCCCGTCGCAGCGAAAAATTAAGGTGTCCAAACTTTCTTCGGAGAATCTCGGACTTACGAAGGAAAGACGATAGTCGCCATCCACGCAGCCGTCTTCGGTGCTCCAACACCTGCAACAATAAGGTCGCGATTGAGCAAAACCGAGGGTCGAAAGTGTTCGCTCAGCGATTAGGGAGGCCCCATCTGACGAAACTGAGAACTGCGGATGGCACTCCCTTCTGAGCCACGTATACAAGCTGTCCTCGAGAGTCGTCACGAACCGTCTCGCCAGTAGAGTCGACGAGTTCCAGCCACCAGAACAAGCCAGTTTTAGAAAAGGCTTCAGTACCGTAGACCACGTCCATACTGTTCGGCAAATTGTACAGAAGACCGAGGAGTACAACCAACCGCTGTGAATGGCATTTGTGGACTACGAGAAAGCCTTCGACTCCGTCGAAATATGGGCAATTCTGTCCCTCTGCAACGATGTCGAATTGACTGGCGCTACATCGAAGTGTTGAGATGCTTGTATGGCACTGCCATGGTGACTGCCCGGATCCAGGATCAGAAAACCAGCCCCATCCAACTCCTCAGAGGAGTGACACAGGGGGATGTGACATCCCGAAACTGTTTGCCAATGCGTTGGAGGACGTTTTCAAGACGCTGGACTGGACTGGGTATCAACGCGAACGGCGAATACATCTCACACCTTAGCTTTGCCGATGACATCGTCTTAATGGCAGAGACGCTGGATCAGTTAGACCAGATGCTGCACAGCCTGAATGGAGCCTCTCGGCGGGTTGGCCTCGGCATGAATTTGGACAAGACGAAAGTCATGTACAATTCACTCGTCTTGCCGAGTCCAATCCACATCGAAGGGTCGCTTCTCGAAGTTGTGAAGGAGTATGTCTACCTAGGGCAAGTCATCCAGCTCGGTAGACACAACTTTGAGAATGAAGCGGACAGAAGGATCCGATTAGGTTGGGCAGCGTTTGGGAAACTTCGTCAAGTCTTCGCGTCGCCATTCCCGCAATTTTTTAAGACAGGTCTTCAACCAGTGCGGCTTGCCCGTTCGTTATTATGACGTACGGTGCCGAAACGTAGACACTGACAGTTGGGCTGGTCCACAAATTCAAGGTCGCTCAGCGCGCTATGCTCGAAGTTTCGTTTCTTTTCGAAGGATAAAATCAGAAATGAAATTGTCCGGAAAAGAACCGGAGTAACCGACATAGTTTACAGAGTAAACAAGCTGAAGAGACAGTGGGCTGGCCATGTTTGTCGAAGAACCGATGGCCGGTGGAGCAGACGAGTCCTGGAGTGGAGACCGCGTATCGGCAAGCGTAGCGTGCGACGCCCCCCAGCTAGTAGGACCGACGACCTCAAGAATGTGGCTGGAATAGACTGGATGCGGAAGGCGGAGGACAGGGTGTTGTAGCGCAGCCTGAGAGAGGACTATGTCCAGCAGTGGACTGTGTTAACCTGAGTTGATCGAGGAAAGATGTATAAAGTTTAGACGCGCGAGGCCCCTCGGACAGCTTTCTTTTCAGCGTAATATGTTATCCTGAAATCCTCTCGCCGATTGAGGCTCTATTAGGCCGGTGTATTGTCGGCTTAGCAGTTGCCATTGCTGCCGTACCTAGATATTTAGATATTCAGTAGATGCTTCTTCAGCGGTCATCATTGAAGCAATGTCTTAATGGAAGGCCAGCAGATGATTTTTTTTCATACTGCTGCGAAGATAATTATGTCTTCAACCGGCGTAACCTTAGTACACCCACTTTGATTAATTACTTAATCAGAGGAAGCTATCGGGTTCAAAAAAAATAAAATTCGATGTGAAAAGTACAAGTCTATCTTTAATCTATAAAAATTTACGTCAAAAACATTTTCAAACTCAAAGTTTTTCTTTGTCAAACATAATTATTATGTGTAAAAATTAATGTTGTAAATAAAAATATGTAGAGATCGCTATGCGAACAGTTTTATTTTTAAACATTTAAATTATTAGAAAAACAAAACATTTCCATTACATAGGTACAAACACAGATTCGCATTAAATAACTGATTGTTATCTAATTCTTTATTTATCCGCATTTATCCGCTTGCATTATCGTCTAAGTAGGTATCTATTCATAGAATAAGTGTGTTCAGAAGTTGTTTTGATTTTTTGATGCCTTAGGATTCTTTCCGCTTCTTTTTTTATTTTTTTATATACATGTAAGTACATAATATTAATATTATTTTAAGACTGTTAGCTTAATTAATATGTAAATATGTCTTAATAATTGATTTTAATAAAATCTTAAAGATAAAAAAGGTGTTTAAAATATATTTTTTAATCATTTAAGTCATGCTTTTTTACTCTTGGAGGCTTCAGTATTTTTTTTATAAATTCTGGGTGCCCTATCTAGACACCTTTTTTTTTAAATGCTGTGTTGTGTATAGGCGTAAATCTCTCCATTGCGACGCGACGTTTCGACTTCAGTGTTTAGAATAAAATGAAGTAAGTTTGATTTCACGCACACCGCTGTCTCTCTTACAAGTCATGCATTAAGTTACTTTCTGTAAAATGGCAAGCCTCTGTCAGTTGAATTTAGCTTGAAGACCGATCGTAGCGTAGGTAAACTTTTCTTCTTTCGTTTCAACATTACTTCATTGTTAAAACTACTTACGGAAAGTCAAATGAAGAAAACGAACACCATATAGGTAAGTAAAGCTTTTTAAATATCTAGGATGACAAGTATTATTAATGGGACCCCTTGAAAGAAGGAACCTCGGTCTAGCGCCTTAAAAAACTCGTTTGTGTTTAACTAACTTAGGTTTTAAAAAAGCTGTCTCCATTAGGAACGCTTTCTACAACGATGCGGTGTTTGCTATTTCTTTTAGATTTACTTATAGGTATCTGCTCTTTCATAATCACTTTTGATGCATCGTGTTTTTATCTTAATAATAATAATAAAAATGTCTATGAAATTATGAATACTTACACAGCATTCTACAGACACGTGTGCTAACACAGTAAATATATTCCGTGTTTGATAAAAAAATTGTGCAAATTAGTCTTCCGTTATATTGCGAAAATCATTATAATAATTTACCCTCACTATCTTTGATGGATTTGATGCAATATTCTTACGTATTTCTGATCGTACAGACTTTAACTCGTCATTATCACAATATTTACGGATCGATTTGGAAACGACTAAATAACTAGGAATAAAATCATTTTCATTTAACATATTTTTAAGGGTCTCTAATACAAACAGATTATCTTGAAAATACAACTTATCGAACATTGCTTCCAAGGCGTCGGCAAAAAGACAATGTATGGCTGAACTGTATTGCTTGGTGTCTTCTTTTAAACCCTTAACTATTATTGGACCAAATGAAGGAGCTATTTTCAAATGAATATCTTTCCAGGGGTTGTCTACTCCACTTGATCTCCATCTATTAGCAAAATCTGATTCTGTCCATTTACTCGACCCAAATGCACTCATAGATGTTGCGTGTTCATGGATTAATTCAACGTATTCTGCTATAAGTTTCCAACTAGTATACAGTACATAGTTTTCTAGCACTGACAAATACTGTTCCATTTTAGATTTTATTTCTACAAACAGTTTAGCAGGTATAGGTATTTTATTCAAAGTAACATATATTGTGAATGACCAAACCAAATGTCTTAAAAAATTATCAAAATTGTCTTTGACATAATAATTGCCCGACTGCACATTGCCCCAATACTGAAAGGCTTCTTCCATAGCTGGACCTACTACCCTATTGAATCTCTGAAGTTGATCTTCCTCACTTTTACCGAACAACACGTAACATGCAAGAACCTCAATAAATTCACTTTCATACAAACACAGTTTGTATCCTGCTCGCGACAATAACTTATTAGCAACAAAGTCTTCATCGAGTGACTCGATTATTTTTGGTGCATATTGAATTAAATCATTCACATACTTTTCGCAATTGGCGCTATCAGGTAATGAAGTTAAAAACTCGTAACTATTCATAAAATATTCTGCTCGAATACTAATGGGAACCGCTTCTACTTTACCTAATTGTTTGTATATTTCAGCACTTTCACCTGAATTCAAGTCATTAATAAATATAAGTATTAATTCCCATAATTCCTTTTCAACAGTTGGATTTTTCACTTTGCATATTTGGTTATATGTGTGCTTGAAAAGAACGGACCGGATTGTAAGATTCGTAGTAGTCTTCCAAGTTTTCAAAAATATTGATTTTAAAACATCAGATTTGAGTTTGAACAATGCAAGATGTAGTCCAAACTTTTGTAAGGAGACTGATGCATCCAATAACTTCGGCACATACTCACGACTGTCGACTTCGCTCATATTGAACACAATTGCATTTAGTGATGGCACTGCATGTTGTAAATAATCTCCTTTAGCATACCACAAAACCGTATCTAAGGGAATCAGCGGCCTGGCTACGTGCAAATGTTTTGCGATATTTTGCCGTATGCTTATTTCTGTCTGGTCAGTTTCCCCCCACGTAATCTGAAAATTGTTGGGAGCATGTGTTTTTGCCAAATCTACTATTTGATTTTGGGATAGAAGCATGAAAAGACCTTTAACAACGGCTTTTTGTCCAGTAGGTTTGTTCAAATGTAGTAAGTAGGCGTCGGTCCAGTGCTGGGCAAGTGAGTGCGGCCAGTAGACGCGCAGCTTGGCGAGCAACCGTCGCAGCGAGACAGCATCGTTAGTTCGTAAGGTGGTGTCTATTTCTTTGTCATGACGCGTCAGTAGCTGCGGGTTGTGCTTCAGCGCGTTCAGGCACGCTTCCTCGCTCAGACACAGTGACAACGACTCCTCAAACATGTGCTTCCGCCACGATTTCTTGATGAAGTATAGATAGGACATGTCAGTTTTCCACATCTTTTCTTGTTTTATCTTTATTAGTTCTTGGATTTTCTCGAGTACAAATGGGAATTTACTGATATCTTTTTTCCAATCTCTCAACAAAGTAAGGGCATTCTGTAAGTGGAGTAAAGTATCATCAAAATCGGATTCATTTGCAATGTTTTTACTTTGAATTTTTGTCATTGCGGAATTGATAAGATAAGTAAACATTTTGTCATTTTGTTCTTGACTTAGTTTAATCTGAATCTTTTTGAAAGATTTAAACCTCATCTTTTCTT
Organism: Brachylomia viminalis; assembly: GCA_937001585.2. Taxonomy (NCBI): domain Eukaryota; kingdom Metazoa; phylum Arthropoda; class Insecta; order Lepidoptera; family Noctuidae; genus Brachylomia; species Brachylomia viminalis. The sequence continues at coordinate 10,846,725 of OW443314.2, forward strand.
CAACGATTTCTGGTACCGGTTCATCCTGCAGAACTTTATATAGACTTATAGATTGGAGACACAGTTGTACGTTATTTTTTGATTCAGTGTATACTTCCATGCTGTGGAACAATTGATTTAAAATGTTCCAAGTTTCAACATCAACCTCGTGAGTAGATATTTGTGAAATAAAACTATTGATGAACTGAAGCTTGAATTTGAACGGTTCATTTATATGTTTTTCATTGAAAAACATTATTAAATCTTTAATATGCTGTGGGTTGTTTCGTGTGCAAGTTACCAGAACTGAGAGCATAGCACATCTTTCAGAAGGTGAGTTCTCCTTACGTATGAGCTTCTTTATTTCCGGCAATGCAACATCAAATGGGGCGAACTCATACCACAGGTAAGGTTTTATATGGAATTCGATAATCCATCTTTCTTTTCCTGAAAACAGTAATGCAATCTCAGTTTTATCAATAAATGTTTTCTTTACGAATTCAAATTTCTCTTCTTTTGGCATGTTGTTAATGAAATGTCTTAATGTAATAAGATCACATAAACGGCGTCCCAATATTCTTGCTTGCTTATAAAGAAAATCTTTTATTTCATTCTTATTTAAATATTTTGCTACTACGGATAGGTCGATTGTGTCAGCGTACTTATCAAAATTGTCTAAAACTCTTTGCCTGCAATTTTTCATAAGGAACTCGGTTTTCTTTTTTCCTATTTCCGGGACATAATTAAATATTGTTTTGTCTTCCACTACGTTTAGTACCTCAGTCGTATGAGATTTTAACAAAAACAAAATTTCCTCTTTTACCTGGTACATGCTGCAAAATTCTACCAATGAATAATAAGCAAGAAAACGAGCAGATCTTCTGCACAAACGTTTAAAAAGAGATAGAGGTATGACGCGTTCTTTTTGTATAATATTTTCTATGAAAGGGATGGAGCAGTTTTCCAACCATTTGGAAGCACTATGCGTTTCTTTAAGGTATTCATAAAAGGCTTCGACTCGACTTTCGTCTTTCAGGTTGAGTCTAATGTGAAGCATGAGTTTGTTAAACGTTTTGGTGTTCATGCTAGGTAATAGTTGTGTGTGTAGGTACTCTGGGTTGATGATGTTTGCGTACTGCTGCTCGGTGATTAGCCACGTGGATTTTTTAATAGCTGTCGCCGCATACAGCATGTCGTTACATTTCATTACTTCGATGATATAGTCTACATTTCTATTTTTACTGGCGATGTCTATTTTCAGAAGGTTGTCTATGTCGCTGTCATCACCACTAATCTTACATAATTCATAATGTTTATTAGCAATCGCATCTTCGACAAGCTTGTTGTAGTGTTGGCGCTTTTTGCCGAGTGTGTCTCCTTCAAGCGTCACCGGCGGCATTGTGATGAGCTGGAAATGGAAATTTTAATATTGTTTTATTCATATACAGGGTGGAAAAACGCACCCAATGGAGAGGAAAACTTCCTTAATTGATGACACACACCACATAAACGAAATAATCTATTTGAAAATAACACTATTCACACCAATCAAAGTATAGACTATGGACTAAACACCTAGGTTTACACGACGAGAAACTGTTTGAAGATTTTTCTTGCCTCAGCCATGGAATTGAACCAAAAAGTACCTATCGACAACCCCTATTGATATGACTAATGGTTTCGGGCAAAGTAATTTTAGGTACCTAGTATTTTCATCTTTCTGGGTTTTTTTCGCTTCCTTTTTAATTTAAGGTAGTTTGCCTCCACTGACCCCATTTTTTCCACCCTGCATGTACCTGATGAAAATGGTTTGATAATGACGTATAACATATTTCACTTGGCAATACTTATCCTCGAACTTTTATCGATTTTTTAGCTGATAAATTTTAGTTGTGTATCAATGTTTGTATGTTCGATGACGAACTGCATCAATGTTTGCATGCCAATATTGTAAAATGTACAAGGATTCTTTAATATTATTGTAAACACCTACATTCTGAGCAAATAAATATTCTATTAAATTCTATTCTTTTCTACTCTTACGTTTTGAAGTGTAAAATAAAATATGGTAAAAAGGTTTTATTTTAACACCATCTAAGATATACAGGGTGTCCCAGAACTCAACGTCAAGCCGAAACGGGGCGACAGGATTGATTGTAAACATCATGAGTAAAATCAGAAAAAAAAAATCTATCCCATGCAGTTTGAAAATTATGGGCATTTAAGAAAAACCTAAAAATTTGGTCAATCTGTAACCATTTTTCGGTTATTGTGGTTAATTTTTATTATTTTTGTTCATTTAAACTTTAGAACCGTAACCCTAAATAATATTTCTAAGAATCACAGTCAAAAATAATTACACAATTGCCCCAAGTTTCCTAGAATTAAGACTTTGTTAAACTATGAATTTAAAATTTTCAAAATTTGCCGTGTTTGAAAGGCCCTCCTTTAAAAAAAATGTACTAGAGTGCCTTGGCAAGTGCCATTAAAAGTTGGCGCATTTAATCAGGATTGTAAAATGGTACAATACTTGTTAGTATCATGCTAAAAAAAACGAGTATAAAAATAAAAACCTCAAGTAACCCGATTTTTGCTAACCCATTTTAGTCAGTTAAAATGTTTTTTATTCGCACAAGCTCTTGGTAGGTTCTTAATTTTACGGCAAAATGATGAGAGAGATGGATAGTGGACATGTTTGCCATGAGTGAGAGAGACAGATAGTGACGCCACTTTTACCTAAGTCAACAAAAGTAAGTAAACTGAATAAAATTATGAAAAATCTTGACCTAGTTTAGTTTAGATTTATTGGAATAAAAGTCAGATAGGGAAATAACATTTTTTATTACAACATTGTTCAAATTGTTTACGTGAACAAATTTCTCAAGCTGCTGTGGACATCAACTCTCGAGGATATGTCCGGCTAATAAGTAGATCTTTTTTAAGAAGATGTAGGGTGTGTATTGAGGCTGATGGTAAACAATTTGAACATTTGTTGTAATGAAAATGTTATTTCCCTATCTGACTTTTATTCCAATAAATCTAAACTAAACTAGGTCAAGATTTTTCATTATTTCATTAATTTTACATCTCTCTCATCATTTTGCCATAAAATTAAGAACCTACCAAGAGCTTGTGCGAATAAAAAACATTTTAACTGACTAAAATGGGTTAGCAAAAATCGGGTTACTTGAGGTTTTTATTTTTTTACTCGATTTTTTTAGTATGAAACTAACAAGTATTGTACCATTTTACAATCCTGATTAAATGAGCCAACTTTTAATGGCACTTGCCAAGGCACTCTAGTACATTATTTTTAAAGAAGCGGCCTTTCAAAGTCGACAAATTTTTATAATTTTAAATTCATAGTTTAACAAAGTCTTAATTCTAGGAAACTTGGGGCAATTGTGTCATTATTTTTGACTGTGATTCTTAGAAATATTATTTAGGGTTACGGTTCCAAAGTTTAAATGAACAAAAATAATAAAAATTAACCACAATAACCGAAAAATGGTTACAGATTGATCAAATTTTTAGGTTTTTCTTAAATGCCCATAATTTTCAAACTGCATGGGATAGAGTTTTTTTTTATTTTTCTCATGATGTTTACAATCAATCATGTCGCCCTGTTTCGGCTTGACGTTGAGTTCTGGGACACCTGTATATCATAATTTTAAGCATAACTGGCGAACTGTGGGTGTGCTGTAGGTTACCACTGCCTAACCCTTATATTATGCAAAAGTATAATTGAGTTGTGTCCTTTTGACATGACCTTATGTTGCCGTAATATACAAGGGGTAGTGAAAAAACAGAGAATCCCAGTATGTACATGAATAAATAACCGAGCAAAATGAAAGCTTCCTAACAGAGCTCAAAATTCTTACCTACTTTCATAGGGCTGTCTATCGGTTATATTGAAAATAAAAAAAAACTGGGAAACCGCGAGTTGGGATTCGGCAATGAGCACGGACGGACGGACGGACACACGGAAGGATCGACGGATAGACGGACGGACAGGCACTGTGTCACTGAGGTGATTCCATAAGTTATCCGTTTTCCAATTTTTGTACGGAATATTAAAAATTGTGTAGTTTTGAAAGACGAAATGGTTTAACGGACGAACGGACGGACAGGCACTATGACTGAGGTGATGCCATATGTTATCCGTTTTCCAATTTTGGTACGGAACATTAAAAATTGTGTAGCTTTGAAAGGCGAAATGGCTTTTTAACCTCCTTACACGATAGGACTATTTATCCCATAACGTACTCATAGAAATATCTTCTAAATTAAGAGACACTAATTTGCAGCGAATACCTCCTAACTTTAAGTAGAAATAACTACTATTTTATTGTTAACATTTTCAAAAAATAGGCAAAGTCATTGGTAGTTCGTCGTCGATTTTGCGTTTTTAGGTACATATCATGTACCTACCTACACGCAAAATACGCGCTTGGACGTGGAGTTGCGGACACCAGCCTACCATACCTATGTAAGAATACGTTTTGTAGATATAGAATAGGTATTTTTGCAATGAAGACGATAAACTATGTACCTTTATGACTTAAGGTTGCGCAAGTCTACGGCTTGAACTCGTTGGCGGCTAATATGCATGCTATGTAGTTTATTTATTAATTAATTTAGTAGGTATTGGTGCCGATTCTGTTGTACACCGAACTAAACTAACTAAACTATCACTAAAATTCCTTACTTTTGGCTATGAGAATCTTAACGCTATTCTGCAAAATAAAATCTCTAAATTTAAAAATAATTTTGACACATCTAAAATCAAATTTGACAATTATTGCGACTCCACGTGGTACTTGTTTGCCGTACCACGTGATCTTTTTTTAGAGCCGTAGGCGCGCATTATGTACGGCCTCGACTTGTTTTGTATGGAATTTTTTACTTTTTGTATGGAAAATATAAAAAAATATTACCAACACGTTGAGTTTAATAGGTTTATGGGCTGCAAAGGGGGTCGAAATTTTCATTATTTTTGCGATAGGACACACCGTTTTCGAGATTTATGCAAAAGAAAAGAAAAAAAGATACAGTACTGTTTTTGCATCTGAAGTCGAGGTGTTGGTGTGAATTTTAGTTCATGACAACTAATTTTATTCCACACCTTTTTAATCGCGATTAAAAATAGTCAGATTTAGTTAAGACAATCAAAATTTTTGGTGAAAAACGTAAAATTCAGAATAGCAAAATTGCCATTTTCACTAAATTATAATCTCAGTGCCATCTTAGTGCTGTCAAACTAAAATTTAGTTAAGTTGTGTCACTTTAGTCAATTTCAGAATGGGAAATCGTCGTTTGACAGGAATAAACTAAATTTTGGTGATTTTTAGTCTAGTTTAGAGAATTTTGTGACAAGAGAATCGGCACCATTGTTTATTTATTTATTCAATGAAATACTTAGGCGATGATTTTTAAAGAAAACGAGCGTAAAGTTTCATGATCTTAGGGCGTATAGATATTATGAAAAAACGACTGGATGTATGTATTCAAAATAAAGTTATTTAAATCTTGAATATAATAATTATTATCTATCCCTGTACGGTAACAATTCCGTTTTCATAATCCGGCAGTTATTTATTTACGCCTAAAGATGCGTTGAAATAAGGAAGTTTCGACGCTAATAACTTCCAAACCAATTTTTTTTACGATTTCGCTTCCATACAGGGCTAAATAATGTCGAGAAAAATTGATACATTTTTAGGTTTGTATGGAAGAATGACCGATTAGCGTGTCCTTAAGTTAAAAGTAATATTTTATTTTATGATCAAAATAAGACTGTTAGGTCCAGGGCCTGCAGTCTCGACATGACGCAAACGGCTGTCGCAAACTACCGAGCGATAAATAATAGCAAAAATAATTGTTTGCCGTAACGATGCTTACGACAAATGGAAGTCTCTACACCCGAGATAACGCGCAAGATCGTACATAACTTTGACAAAACGGTGTCGGTACGCCAGCGAAAGGCGTATTCATAGTTCAGTTTTTTCGAAGACAATTAATGTCCGTAACAAATTCACCTTGAATACAGGCAAAATTAGTGAACATGATTTCATAAAAATAATTATTTTTCTGGAATATTTTATAGTGGCTATGTAAACCATAGCTTGGAAACACTATTTTTTATGAAAACTATTAAGTAGCGATGACCATTTTAAAGAATTAAAATAAGTTGTTAAATATCTAAGGACATTAAAATCTGCGTCCTTGCAACATTATTAACCTAATGCCAAACTTGTCAAGTGTCAATGTCAAGTCATTATGGAATTGTAAATTGTTTATTTGTTGTCATTGCAAGCAAACAATGTATTTTCAATTCAATGGTATTTACTTATAATTGTTCATTGATGTGACAATGTTACAGCATATTATTACTCGGCTAACCCAATTTGGCTCAAGCGGCGACCCCACTGCTCAGAGTTTCTCATTAAAGTAATAGAGTTGCGTAATATGACACTGGACTACAGCAACTCTGTAATGCTGTAGCATTTGAAGAAATGGCTAATGTTTACCTAGGAGCTCGATAAACACGTCTCCTGAAATTCTGTCAAGATACGGAAATTAAAAATTTCAACGGATTTTCACTTTCGTGCGATTTGCAGTCTCATAACCATATCAAGGCTGTTGGAGGTCTCTGAGGCAGCATGAAGCAAGCGGTCCACACTTCAGAAGGCCACATAGCTTGGAGATGCATCATTTGTGGTGGCTATCTCCTGTATTGAGAGCACGATGTAGAAGAAGAAGAAAACAATTTGAACTAAGTGAATAGTGAAAGTTTACATTTTCAATCAATAAATATTATTCGATAGGTATGCAACATGCCCCATGTAAACAGTGTCTAGATTATTAGCATACATGAACTTAGGATATGATTGTGGTAATGGAAATTTAATAAAGTTGAAAACATGATTTGTGGTTGTGCATTATTTATTTTTCAATAGAATATTTATTTACAAAGAATACACATACTAAAATCAGTTGTTACAGTTGTGAGGAATCCATGTACATTCTACCTAATATAGCAGGCTAATTTAGTAAATAAATTACAAAATCTTAATTTCAATACAGTTAACTTACCGGTTACCGGCTAAGAAATCTTGTACAGATTAATAAATAAATCTACTAATGATGCTGTTAGCTGTTTTCTACATTATTGAAATGGTAGATCTTTAATATTGCTAGGTATTTTATTATAAGTTATAGGTGAGGTGCCATACAGATATTTTTTTCTTGAGTAAAGAAGTTATGAGTCCCGTGCATGAGTCCTTGGACATTGTGCCACCCTATGTAAAATTTCTACATATATGTCTGTAATTTTGATGGTGTACATATTAAACAGTACCTATCATATGTATCTATGTTTTGAGATCTCATATCTGTAGCATGTTTTATAGTTTCATTAGAGGTAGAAAGTAGGTAGATGTTTATTAGTTTTTTTACAAATTTGGCTACTTCAATGATATAAAGGCATGGGAAGGTTAACAATTTATGAGGCACCAAACCTTAAAACAGAAAGTAGGTACCAAACCATGGTAAGCAACCAATATTTTCGGCAGACTAACTTCTTTTTGATAAGTTATGCAGCTTACTCTTGTACAAATTTCCTCTGCCTGTGCCTTCCTCGTCAACTGGCTGTCAATTAAGATCCCTAAAAATGTTGTGATGGTTATACTCTTTTTCTAAAGTTTATATGGTTAACCATAGGTAAAAGTGTATGATTTAGGTTTTTTGGAGATTTTAATTAAGTAAATTTCATTATTGTCACTTTATTAAACTACTGAGTTTATTGGTAATGTCATGCGGATAGGTGTGCAACATGACATGACATGACAAACAGAGTTGTATAATTAACATTGTAAACAGTGTCTAGAATTATAATGTGTGAACTTAGGAAAGGATAGTCATACTTAATGGAGATTTAATATAGTTGAATGATTTGCGGTTGTGTTCTTTATTTATATACCTACTAAGATCGGACAATTCGCTTCCTTCAAAAAGATTTAAAATGTCTTTGGCTCCTTCTAATGCGGTGATTGTCGGCGACGTTCGTTCGCACGTAAGTAGTATGTCCTGAACCTATAAATAGGTGGACTTAAAAGCCTCATTGGTACAGACACACAGACACACCATCGCGACACATAATTCCGCATAATTTTTGTTTGAAACTACTTGCAAACACCAAAATATTATAGTTTACGATGACAAGTTGACAACGAATCACTTAGCGGGCTGTCAAAAATGCTTGCAAACTATAATCGTAAACACTAAGGATATCGTCACTTCTTCGACCAAGATTGATAAAATACCGGTAACAACCGATAAATTTGAGTGTCGAGACTACCAAATATCGTTACATCTGGATTGTTAGGACTTAGCAACCGAAAACGATTGCTAAGCAGTTTGCGTCATGTCGAGACTGCAGGCCCAGGAAGTTTTTTCATATATCTATCTAATCAACCCGAGGCCTAGTCATGATCAAAAAATATATATAGACACTTCAGTCATCATCTGCCTGCCTTTTCATAACATATGTGGTCGGCTTCCAGTCTAACCGGATGCAGCTGAATAGGTACCAGTATTTAATCACAATTGGGCGTTTTTAGGGTTCCGTACCTCAAAAGGAAAAAAAACGGAACCCTGATAGGATCACTTCGTTGTCTGTTTGTCTGTCAATACCCTTTTTCTCAGGAACGCGTGGAGTTGAACAAGTTGAAATTAATTTCAAATACGTAGGTTTACGGTCCCATGGAGCTAAAAAAAAACAAATTTCTAAATCAACGCAATAAAAAATACGGCCATTTAGGTGACATATTTTGATACTCGCAAATAAATCAATAGGTACAGCACAAGTAAAAGAAAGTATCCGAAAAACGTTAATTTGTACTTTAAATTATTTTTAATTTTTTGCGATTTCAAACTTTCACTTGCAGTTGGTAAATTGACCGTGACGTATTACATATAGATGTATGGGAGAACATTTTGTCAACTACATAGTTATGTTTGTTCTTGGTATAAATTCATCCCAACTAAGGAACCCTTCATAACGCGTGGTCCGACACGCACTTGACCGGTTTTTTGTTCTTATAATTGCTCTCGACTATTAACACATTCCATTAAATAGAAGGAGAGAAGAACGTCGTTTAAAAAAAAAAAAAACGACCTAATTGATGAACTCATGGTGTATCTATAGGTTAGGTAGGTAGTCTTCGCCAAAGCGCGAAGTCTGACTTGAAATCTTATCCCAACATTACATTTTTGAGATTGTGTTATTTTTATGAAAAACCGGTCAAGCGCGTATCGGACTATGAAGGGATCTGCTGTAGTCGGGATGAATATACAGGGTGTCCAAGAACCTGGCGTCCAACTGGATTCCCACGATGCCCCAAGTTCTAACAGTACTCAGAAAAATATTTTAAAAAATCCACCCCATGTACTTACAGAATTATACTGATTTCAAAAAAAAAGGGGAAATGAGCACCCTGTGACATACTTTTGAATGCTGTGACTGCTAATGCTGATAATTTCGATATTTCTTGGAGGTTTTGTAATCTAGGGTATTGCTGTGTCTAAATAGAATGTAAAAATAAAGTACTTATTGTACCATTTTAAAATAAAATATTATTTTAACTAAAGGTGATATGGAAAACTATTGAATTTCGCAACTTTGACCGACTGTAGTGTAAAAAAAATGTACCAAAATAGTATGGCAAGTGACGTCAAATTTTGACGCGTTTATTCCTCTTTTTAAAAAGGTATAATACTTACACATTAATTTGAAAAAAAAAATTTTGATAATATTTTTACTCAACAACCCAATTTTTACGAAGTGCCTACCTACTAACGGTAACTGTCGGACCCTTTCTTATCTTAGAAACTGTTATGTTACTACTATTATTTACTTCGGTTCCAAGAGTGAGCAAGAAGGAAATACACACAGGTAGATGGGTTCCCAGTAGAATAAAAGCAAAGAATGTTAGTTTAAAGATATTTTATTACAATAAATGTTCAAAATGTTGACCACCCGCGGCAATACAAGCTCTCACTCTCCTTAAAAAGGACCGCTTTATGTTTCGCGAGTAACTTTTTTGACGTATCACCTGCACTGCTTGTGTTATCTTCTCACGAAGGTCAGCGATGTCATTAATGGGCTTCGCATAAACGAGCTCCTTCATAGTTCCCCAGAAAAAAAAATCCAGCGGATTTAAGTCAGGTGAGCGGGCTGGCCACGGGATTGTTCCTGATCGCCCAATCCACCTGTTCGGGTATTGCTCGTCCAAAAACTCTCTAACGGATACGCGAAAATGTGCTGGACAGCCGTCGTGTTGGAACCACATATCTGGTGGGGTCTCTTCTAGTAAGTTTGGCAAATCATTTTGAAGAAAATTTAAATATGATTCGCCAGTCAAATTCTCGGGCATCTCAAATGGACCAATAATATTCCCACAGAGAATACCGGTCCACATGTTCACTTTGAACCGGTACTGGGATTTATCTTCTCGCATCAAGTGCGGATTTTCCACATGCCACTCGTGCAAGTTGTGTAGGTTCATGTAGCCATCCTTCTTAAATGTTGATTCATCTGACCACAAAATTTTGTCGATAAAGTTTTCGTCTTCTCGATGTTTTTGCAGGATTGTTTCACAAAACGCGACTCGGCTCGGATAGTCTCGAGGTAAAAGACTTTGCACTCGCTGTACGTGGTACGGATGATATTCTTCTTTTTGGAGAATACTGTGTGCTGTGCTCTTCGGTATCCCCGTATCAGCTTCTATTCCTCGCACAGAGATGCTTGGATTTGCCGACACCGCCTCTAAAACTTCATCGCGTATGAAGTCATTTACGGGTCGTCCTTCACCAGCTACTTGATTGGGGAACCGCCCGTCACATAGTGATCTGTGCACATTAATGAAAACTCGATGGTCGGGATATCGCGTAGCCCTCGGATACCTTTCTCTGTAAAGTCTCGCTGCAGCTCGTCCATTACCTCTACATTCTCCATAAATGTAGTGCATATTTGCGTATTCTTGCGGAGTGTAGGTCGCCATGGTAGCACACACAAAACACAAACTGTCCAAACACAGGCAAAGGTCGTCGTAAAGAGTTCGTTTCAAAGTCCAGAGCACAAAGAGTAATCGAGTCCAATAAACAAAGCTTTAAATCGTAGTACGTGATCAATGGTAACAATAAGAGAGAGGTGCGTAGTAACGGCAGGAGGCAGTGACGCGTACTGACCGTACTGTTATCCTAAATAGCACGATCCCAGATAGCGTCACTATCTATCTCACTCGCACCTCTAACCTTTTTCTCCCTCACTCTTACCTGAATAATGGGGTACCATAAAGAAGAACCAGCAAATCGCAAAGATAGTTTCTGTCTTGCTCCCTCCTGTTGTAATAACGAATCACTATGGTGAGATGCATGCACATACCGTCCCTTACGGTCTAACCTGTTTTTTGAGAGGCCTGTTGTTATTTTTATGAGCATACAATAGTAATTCTTTAGAGGTTAGATTCAATTCGTCGTAAATTTTTCTTTCTAAGAATTCTGTAAGACATCGTAAAAATTGGGTTGTTGAGTAAAAATATTATCAAAATTTTTTTTTTTCAAATTAATGTGTAAGTATTATACCTTTTTAAAAAGAGGAATAAACGCGTCAAAATTTGACGTCACTTGCCATACTATTTTGGTACATTTTTTTTACACTACAGTCGGTCAAAGTTGCGAAATTCAATAGTTTTCCATATCACCTTTAGTTAAAATAATATTTTATTTTAAAATGGTACAATAAGTACATTATTTTTACATTCTATTTAGACACAGCAATACCCTAGATTACAAAACCTCCAAGAAATATCGAAATTATCAGCATTAGCAGTCACAGCATTCAAAAGTATGTCACAGGGTGCTCATTTCCCCTTTTTTTTTGAAATCAGTATAATTCTGTAAGTACATGGGGTGGATTTTTTAAAATATTTTTCTGAGTACTGTTAGAACTTGGGGCATCGTGGGAATCCAGTTGGACGCCAGGTTCTTGGACACCCTGTATACCCATGCCCAGTAAGTATATAGATTTTACCGTATGCAAAAATAAGTTTTGAGGTAGCTGGGACAAAATAATTATTATGGAACTGAAAAAAAATATTCATTGTTATCACATAAAATAGTTGTATTATAACTCAGGCTGGCATGAAGCATTTTTTCCTGCACTGACAGTTAAGAAACAAATATTTTATATTTACTCATATTTTGTTCTCAAGCAATTTAAAGTTTTTTTTATTTTAATTATAATTTTTTTTCTCAAAAATTGTACAAAATTAATTAAAGAAAATGTTAGAAAAACCAATCCACATACTGGGTACCATAGAAATAACCGAAAAAGAAACCAACCACGCTTCATAAAAAAAAAGTTGATGATATTATAAGTTTTATCTGTGTCAAATGAAAAATATTACAATGCCACTATACGTGCCACTATAAATAACATATAATAACAACCTATAAGTCAATTCCTAGGCTAACTACAAGGTTGTGTCTATGTAAGTCCTGCATTTACATTTTTTTATTGTTTTTACCTATTGTGGTAGGTCCCACCCTCAAAAAAAAAGGGTAATTTTATTATAGGTCTCGTCTTCACATATAATTATATAATTAATGTATACTGACTGAATATATTGACAATAAATATAATTAATATATTGACTGAATGGTTGGTGCTGTTGGTAGCGACCCTGCCTTCTGAGACGCTGGTCCCGGGATCGATCCCCGGACATTTTAAAAGAGTAGGAGTGGTGGAGTTTCTTGCCCATTCTTCTCCATACAAAACTCGGATACAAAACTACCTTTGGGAAGGGACAACTAGAATCAATTCTATTTTAATGTAAATGTTGACATTCAAAAGTGCCTTTTAACTGCCTACTTGAAATATATGCTTTGACTTTGACATCCTAAGAACCACTAACTCCCAAAATACAAGCTTGACTGTACAACCATCAAATAACTTATTTTGTACTGTACATAGATTAAGTTTTTGTTGTACACACACCAGCAGTTACCACAAAATGTAAAATTTTCTCATTTGATTTTGAACTTATCGTTAAAAATTTTGAGGTTTAAAATCATTTGGAGAAATTTGACAGTTTTATATAATCTGATGATGTGCCAGCGACTGTACTTAAATAAATGTAGATACCTACGGCATTTATAAAAAAAAAAAAACATATTTATTTGGTTTTTCTGGTAAACATTGGCTAAATGCACAAACCGTGCGAAGCCATAACAAAAAAAAAAAAAAAAAACTTTTTTTTTTTTTTTTTTATAAAAAACGTTTCCCACACTAGGAATTTCTCCTGTATCGTGGGTGCGTTTACAAACATTTAAACTCACATACACTAACAGCCAGACCCGGAACAACTACTTGCAGGTCATACAAATATTTGTTCCGTGCGGGGATCGAACCCGCGACACGTAACGCAGCAGTCAATTGCTTAACCACTGCGCCAACCGTGTCGTCAAACTGACTAACTGACTGACATCTTTAATTATTTTATCAAGCAAAATTTTTTAAATTGAAATAGGCAGTGTAATGTAGTAGTGCAATACATGCACCAGCTAATTAGCTGCATGATCTATTTTATAACATAAATTAATGTTGCTTTTCATGGGTTATTTGTTTTTTTATTCTTTAAACCCATCTAAACTACACAAAGGATTTTGATGCGGTTTATCATTTTACAGAATTTATTCCGGAAGGTTTATGTGTAATATACATTAATATTAATCTGACATACAATTAAGAAATATCTATGTTTTGTCAAGTGGTTATAACCATGTGAGTCAGGGACGGGTTAGTAATAATGATTGGATAATGAAGTGTTAGTTTCATGAAGAATAGCTGTTAGTAACCTAGTTTTAGGCCCGCCACTAAATACATTTAGCAATTAAATTTATTTCAAACATTGTTCCATTTATGTAAATTCTTTGAAGATGACGGAGACAGAATGATGTTTTAAATATGTTTAGCGCTAAACAAAGTGAATGATTTGCAGTGCCAGCCGGTCTTAGTATCAACTATGTATTAATAATTAAGCAAAACTAAAATTGTATTTATTCAATTGCTTCATTAAAAGATGTATTGAGAACACTTATGACTACACGCCAACCCTTATCTAAACTAATATTATAAAGAGAAAAGTTTTGACTTTTTGTATGTTAGTTTGTTACGCGTTCACACTGAAACAGCTGAACGGTATTGTATGAAATTTGGCACATGGGTAGACCATGACCTGGATTTGGACATAGGATTCTTTTTATCTCGATATTACTACGGGATCGTGACTTATGCGGGTGACACCGCGGGGCGCAACTACTTTTGTATAAATCTAAAGGAATAAATTTTTATGTTTAGCCCAACCTAGCATACAACCAGAAAAATATGTATTGTTGTCATTACTTAGGTACTAGTGAAAACCTCTTAACCGCTAAGTATAATGTATTTATCACATTAGAAAAAATCTATGGTCCTATTATTCATTAGTTTTTTGAGTGGCTTCAAATATCAAAGTCGTCTATTTAGAAGAAATTCGTGCCTACAGCTGATGACGTTAACGTACCATAGCCACTTTAATTATTTTTTAAAGTAATAATCGTGTTACTCACCTCCGGTTTGATGTTGTGCTCTAGAAGAAGCGCTTAGTCAGCCGCACGGTTTAGTTACTATACTCTATGGGAGTACGTTTTAAAAGTGGATAGTTCCAAGGTTCCAAAGTACTCACAAAGTTTACATGAACTGGTGAAAATCAATGCAATAATTTATCAAATCTATTACTGTACTCTTAGGAATATGACTCAGAAGAGGGCGGTGTTTGCAGGGCCCTGCAGGGGAGGGATACTTTAGTTGCCGTCCACCGTCCACTGTTTACTACAACTTGCTACAACTACAACAGTTGACTGGTTTACCAATTTTATAATCTACGACCTTTGTATTAAAGTTCCATTCCGATCGAGAAACTGAATCTTTGGTTCGAGTCCTTGACATTGACGTTACTCACCTACATCCGTAGACAGAGGCAGCAGGCAGTGTTCCGAGTTGCGCTGTCATCGATTTGAGCGCGCTAACACCCGTACCGAATTAGCGTGAGCGCGATAATGATGTCCCGTGAATCGTCATAAATGATGTCATGACATACGCCATCTTGCGATAACGCCGACCATGCCCTAAATTAATATCACCGTGAGCGCTGTCAAGAATGATGGTAAACTAAAGCGGCATTTTCGAAATTATGCTGTAAAATCCAAGACGTAACAGAATACCTGAAATGAGTTATAAACTCATGCGCATTATGTTTAATTATTGTTGCATCTATGTTATTTGTAATTTTCTTGGTAACAATTAAGAGTGTAATTGTAGTTTTATTAATTCTTTTTAACATAGCCAATAATATTGACACACATATAAATATTGTGAACCCCATGGGAATGTTTTAAAGTGATACAATAATGCGAACTGTAAGAACTGTCTTTTCACCTGTGACAAACAATACATAAATGAATATGAACATGGTATTTTACTTCGGGGTAAATCTTTGCCGGGAGCATGTAAATACTAATATAAGTACTTCGATGTCCGTTTCATCCCTGGACGAATTGTCGTTCTCAAACTCAAAATCTGAGTTATCCGAGTCGATCGAGTAATCAAACAAAATAGAAGTGCCAATGCGTTAAACTTCCATTTGCAGAAGAATATCCAATCGGTCTTTTTGTGCAAGGTTTGAGGTTGACGTTGAGCGACCACTGTGAGCGCATTCACGAGCGTTCCGAATTGATGACAGTTCTAAACTGTCATAATCATGACATCTAATACGGAACGCAAAATATCGATGTGATCGCTGTGAGCGCTCACGGTCTAATTCGGAATGCAGCCAGAGAAAACTAAACACATGACAAGTTTGACAACGACAAGACAGCTTGAGCTGAGCAGCACAGACGAAATAAAAAGTAAAAATAACGAGACTCGTAACCGCTATAACGCGTTTTTATGTAACCGTTATGCTTTTTCTTTATTTGTTGAGATATTGAGATTTAGCTACCGTAAATGAATACTGACTTTTTCACACATTCAAAAAGGTAATTAGTATATTATTTTATTTATTATTTATTTCACAATACAATATTACTTAATATTGTGTATGCTAACATACTTAAAATAATAACAGTAGATCAACACCCGTCATGTTGACAGATTTTTAACTCAACCATTAGTTAAAAATAAACAAATTGACAAAATGTGTTGTTTGATCAACACATTTTCCCAAAATTTAACCATTAACTCAATCGTTAGTTAAAAATAGTAAGTTTTTGGCAAAATGTATTTTTATATTTATTGACAAGGTGCGTCATGATGCTAATATCCTTAAACAAAGTCAAAAAGTACAAGCACATAAAAGGTACTTTAAAAATTTACAATAAAATAGAATTGATTCTAGTCGCCCCTTCCAAAAGGTAGTTTCGTATGGAGAAGAATATGCAAGAAATTCCACCGTTCAAACAATTCCTTTATAGAATCGCGCCTGCGGTGATTATTATATGATTCTGATGGCTCTTTTCTGCAGAATAAAAATAGACTTGATGTCGGCAGCCCGTCCTCAAAGTAAAATACCGTAGGACATAATCAGACATGATACTACGGAACTAATTAAAATAGACTAGCCTCGCGGTATCTACTTCAGTAAATTGACAGATTTATCTGGCATCCTATAATATTATGCTCCTGAACTTAGCCGTCCTGCAAGAGTTGTTAAATGTGTACCTATCCCATTGTAGCCTTGGGTCGAGCGTGATCCCCAGGAAAACAGTTTTATCGACTAAATCTAGTTTCTCTTCATCCAATACTGTCTCACAATCACTACTCTTGACATTTGGCAAAGAAAATCTTATGCACTTAGTTTCTTTTTTCATTTTAATACTATACATATTATTAGCAGTGAACCAATTTCGAAACTGCTTTAGGGCGTTATTTACGTCGTCAAAATTTGTAGCACGTCTATATACTTTAAACATTAAGGAAGTATCGCCAGCAAATAACACGATTTGTGGTTATTTTTTTAATAAATGGAATAGATCATTAATATATGAATGATTTACTCGATTTATTAAAAATAGCAAATAACCCAATATCGAGCTTTGTGGCACACCTATTTTTACTTTTAAACCGAGTGAATTGACACCATTTATTTGAACTTGCTGTTGTCTATCATAATAGGTAACCCAACCAAGTAAGTATTCAAAATTAATACTTTGGCCAGTTTTAAATGACTGTACTGAAAAAAAATTGTAGGTACTACACGAGTTTGGCAAGTAGGTTTAAAAGTTGGCGCATTTAATAAGGATTCCAAAATGGTATAACACGTACAAGATTATTTGTTACTTAAGGAAAAAAAATCGAACTAATCCCTGTCGTGAATTAATTTTCCTTACCTATCTCAAATTATTATTTTTGTGTACCCCAATGCTTTCATCAAGCCTGTTACTTAAGGCGGGGTGTTATCTCAATATTCCCAAAAATTGGTTTCTTAGAACGTCGAGTATGACGTAATGTAATAAAAATAAGTAACGCGAAAAATACAGTGAACAGAGAAGGGTATAAAGAAGAATTTAAACCGAACAGAATAATAAATAATAGTTTGATATTCCCAATAAAAAATTGGGAAGTTGTAGCACAAAAATAAACTTTGACGTCGAAGATCTCTGTATTTCCAGCGATAACAACCGTTTTTTTTTTAAGAATTTAGTAGGTTTTCCATTTTTTTAAAACTTTAACCAAACCATTATTTAATTTTATGTCTATATTTTAAATAATCTAAAGAAAAGCAGTAAAATAAATGCCCATTCGCAGCTTACGTCACATTTCAACACAAATATCATTTTCAATTTTCAATCTTATTGACGCTCCATAGTGGTGACAATAGCTTACGCGGTCATACTTTAGTCGTCGGGCAGCGCTCGACTTGGATGGTTGGCACCGGACGCTCTGTGCATAATTCGATTGTAGTTTTCAAGTAATTTATGACTGAAAACAGTGTGTGAATTGAACTAAAGTTCTGTGGCGGACTACTAAGGCTACTCACTGCCTAATATTGAAGTGAAAATTCAGTCTCAGTGGAAATATGGGCAATAAAAATAAAATGTTGCGAAAGAGTTTTACAAGAAAAAGACGAAAAACTCGAAAAAATTATGGAATGTTTGGGTAAGTAGGATGATTACGGTATTGTATCATAATAACATTTGAAATTTGTATTTAGTTTAGTATACTTACGAAACTGTATAAATCTATAGAAACGGTATTGACAATTTCTACAAACATTTTGCTAAATCCAAAAACAAATAGGTGCACTCTATTTTGATGTCTATAGAATGCATATTTGAATGCGCCTAGTGCAAACGTCTCTGGTCGAAGCAACCATCGAGGCGATAGCCATATTGCAATAGTAGGTATAAGTAACAAAAACAAACTTGCAGATAAATCAGAGTGCGTTCGTAATTATTATAATAATATAAATATTGCACTAGTTATATAAAAAGCATTTTGATTCTTTTGTAAGATTATTTTTATAATATTTATTGAGTCATTAGACCAGTGCCGATAATTTTTGAAAACGAAAAAAGTCACAGTAGGCTGAAACCCATTGGAAAAGAAAGAGAATATAACAAAAATGAAAGGAAAAATAATTTACGGGCGATCCGAGGTCGGGAAGTGGGGGTTATCTCGATTTCCGGCAAAACTACAAGTCATATGGAAAAAAGTGTAATAGCAAAGTTGTAGGTAATAAAAAGATCTACAACTTTTGTATTCACACTTTTTTCAAGTAACCTCAAAATTTATGTGAAAAATTCAATTCATGTGAAAAATTCAAATTTGACAACAAACAATTTATGTGAAAAATTCAAATTTGCCGGAAATCGAGATAAACCGCTTTTTACCCTTGAACCCCCACTTCCCGACCTCGGATCGCCCGTAAATTATTTTTCCTTTCATTTTTGTTATATTCTCTTTCTTTTCCAATGGGTTTCAGCCTACTGTGACTTTTTTCGTTTTCAAAAATTATCGGCACTGGTCTAATGACTCAATAAATATTATAAAAATAATCTTACAAAAGAATCAAAATGCTTTTTATATAACTAGTGCAATATTTATATTATTATAATAATTACGAACGCACTCTGATTTATCTGCAAGTTTGTTTTTGTTACTTATACCTACTATTGCAATATGGCTATCGCCTCGATGGTTGCTTCGACCAGAGACGTTTGCACTAGGCGCATTCAAATATGCATTCTATAGACATCAAAATAGAGTGCACCTATTTGTTTTTGGATTTAGCAAAATGTTTGTAGAAATTGTCAATGCCGTTTCTATAGATTTATACAGTTTCGTAAGTAAACTAAACTAAATACAAATTTCAAATGTTATGATACAATACCGTAATCATCCTACTTACCCAAACATTCCATCATTTTTTCGAGTTTTTCGTCTTTTTCTTGTAAAACTCTTTCGCAACATTTTATTTTTATTGCCCATATTTCCACTGAGCCTGAATTTTCACTTCAATATTAGGCAGTGAGTAGCCTTAGTAGTCCGCCACAGAACTTTAGTTCAATTCACGCACTGTTTTACCAATTTTAGCAAATACCAACTAATATTCAGCCAGCAGCAGCTTCCATTCCCGTGGATGATCCCTCTATCGTCTAAATTTTTCAGAATTCTAGCTTCCGTCCCGGCTCCGCATTTTCTTAGAAACATTATGGCATTTGTCACTTTCGAGCTGTGATATTATTGCATTTATTTAGAGTTTATGTGATTTTTAAGTGGTCCGAGGGCCTTTATGTTGGTTTTGTTTTCTATTTTTTTACCGCACCCACTAAGTACCTATCTAAAACACAAACATTAGTTTGAAATGGCATAACTACCCATTTAATTAACCCTTCCATCCCTGCTACTGACTTACACCCGAAAAGCATAATTCCCCTTCTAGAGCAGTCGGGTAAAATTCGGAATGTTTATATTTGACCTGTTTATCATGTACTGTAATAAAAATAAACAGTAGTGATGTTTTTTTAAATTGTTATGTGTAATTATTTATTGTATCATATTATGAACCGACACTGTAATTACATCGAATTTTAGAACGCACGTCATAAGTAAGTATATTCAACAGAAAACATCTGATTTCCTTACGTATACTATGCAACTTTCCTTGAGCACACAAACGCCCGTGTTAGCGTTTGCGAGTGTGTGCATAATTACCGTAAAACGCGCAGATGCGGTTGTGTGAGTGCGGTAATAGCGATTAAAATCGTAGTCGGTCCGCGTCTTAAGATTCTAGTTTGAGTGAACCGGAGGGAACCAGATGACGAAGTGTGAGCGAAACTGATAGTGTGAGAGTCCTGGATGTCGACCAGAGTGAGATTAGGGCGACTCTCGAGCAGCTAAAAACAAAGCACCTGGAGATGACGGAATAACGACAGAGCTCCTTAAAACGGGCGGGGCTCTAGTCCTGAAAGAGCTAGCGAGTCTCTTTAACACCGTCATCTAAGCGGGTACAATGCCCGAGGCGTGGAGCAGAGGTGAGGTGGTTCTGTTCTTCAAAAAAGGTGACAAAACTTTGCTGAAGATCTATAGACCCATCTCGGTTCTGAGCCACGTATACAAGCTGTTCTCGAGAGTCTCAATTCATACGCCTTGCCGAGGCAAGGCGTGTGAATTGTATATGTAATTGTGTATTGTATTGTAATTGTGAAGCGACCCTTCGATGTGGATTGGACTTCTTAGTCAGTCAGTTTCGTCAGTGCTGCTGGGGAGCTTGTTGCGCCACTTCTTCTTCCCAGCTAAAGCACTAGGAAGCGGTGCAGGGCGGGTCTTTTGGGGGACTTTCTTGTAATTTTGACGTTCAAAAAGTGCTGATTCTCAGCCTAATTAGATTAAATTACTTTTGATTGGATTGTTTTTTTTTTAGATTATACAGATGAACAAAACCATTTTAAAATATTTATACAGAAAAGCAATGGATCAATAATGATGTTTTAATATCTTGATACGTATTACCTACATCTGATTGTGTCAACCCAGTTATTTATAATATGAATTTACTTGCAATTTTCTAAAACCGCAATAAAAAAGAAATCCGTGACAACATAATTAGATAAGAGTACGTAGGTACCATTCACTCAAAGTCCCATGTTGACGGAAATCCAAAACATAATTATATTTGAAGTATAATGTCAAGTGCATACACTTGTATTATTAAAACATTTTATAGCTAAAGCTATGAACGACAAACCGTGTATGTTCCTAAACACAATTTACAAAAATACTTTATGCTAACGCGATATTTTTGATGACATCGCCCAAGTTATTAATAATGCATCTGCACTGCTTTTGTTGTATTTTTTTATGTATTTCTGATTGTATTTCTTAAATTGTTTTGATTGTGTATCTTTAAAACATTTTTCATTATGAATAATTTGAAATTCAACAAAGGAAAACAATTGTGAACGACGTGACGCGCCTGTACATTTAGTAGGTATTTTATCAATGGACGCGACGCTTGTTATTTCACATTAATTTTATCTTTGACTGTACCTACATACATAATCTGCATGCAAGGTACAGCGTGCTAAAAAGTTGCAATATCAATAAAGTTTGACCACGGGGAAAATTATTCCTTGTGGTCAAATCAGTTGGACAAAATTGTTTGACAAATTTTACTTCTACCATTTTTTTTATACCGTGTGTTTATGGAAATAAATATTATATAAGGTTAACATAAATTCTAACTCAGCAGGTGTGATAGACCTATCAGGAAAGCGTAAAGCAATGTGTGAGCCAAAAGTGACTAGTAGCTACGAGTATTATCAAAGTTTTATAGAAGGAGTGTTCATAGATAAACTAGGCACTTTCCTACCTATAATAGGCGCTTTCTTAGCTCTAATAGGCGCTAGTCCAACCAGTTTATAATTTCTGGGTACATAGGTACCCAGAAATTATAGGTTTTTTTTGTAGTTAAGTCTATACGTATCTACAAAAAAAAACCACGTAAATGTAAAAAAAAATCCTACGTGAGTTCTTAATTATGCAAATTTCAAAATAATTATCTTTTCTTACTTAAGGTATTTCTATTAACTACACATGATCTCACTGGTAGGTAATATAATTTTATATTATAGTGATGATCAATTTTTTGTTGGGTATTGTATTAGATGATGTAACAACAAAATCTCTAATATTAACAACATATAACAACGGAACCAATAATTTTAAAATAACTAATTTTTACAAGCATAACATACATTAAATATACCATCGTTTGACATAACATACATTAAATATAAAATCGTTTGACATACCACTCAAAAGATAAAACCTAATTGGCCTATGTGATGAAAACGCCTACTTAAAAACACAAAGCAAAATTGCATAGACACGGGTTAGATTATTTAGTATTATTTTTATGTTGATGTTGTGAATTTTTACGAGCTGTGGCGTCTAATTTTAGCTTAAAAAAACAATAACTTTGTATTTTGTTTAATAAATATTTAAAAGTATTTTTTCTTTGTCTTATTCTTTGTAAGTTCTATCGTAGTTATAGGTAACCTAAGTAGATATTAAACATAACTAGTAACTGATTACCACCTGCGCTAAGATAGGTCGACGGAGCCCCACCCCACTTAGCGGGTCTCCTATTTCTGGGTGGTTTAAAAAAAATAACCCCGAAGCCTAAGGCGGGAGCTCCGCTCCACTTCGCTCCCGCCTTAGCCTTCTAACCTAACCTATCCGAGTCGGGGTACTCTGAGTCGGGGTGTTAACCATAATGACGTTTTTTATATTAAACGTTAGACCTAATGATTTTCGATTAAATAAACAATATACATATTAAACGTTAGACCAAATGATGTTCGATTACATAAACGTTAGGTATATCATACAACGTTATACTAATTAAGTTTTAGAATAAATAAATGCATTATGTAAATAAATTACTTATATCAACAGTTAGTATATTATATCTCACGTTGATTATATCTTATGAACGATAATAAAATGAAATTAGACGAAATGAGTTTAGGTATACGTTATGAGACGCACCCGTTTTTGTTTATAATTATATTTTAAGGTATTTTTTGCGTGCTGAAGTTGCTAAGTAAGTGCCATAATTTATGTAAAATATTCTATTCATATTAATATTCTATTCTAACCTACAATGCTTTTTCGGCGAACTATTTTATCAGAAAAGCGGGTTTAGCCGAAAACAATATTGTTATACTAGTACGCACGGCTACAGATCAAGCTATACATTTCCAGTATAAGCTGATCTCGCATTGTATAGGATTATCTTACAATGACAGGTCAGTGTAAACTGGAAATTAATAGCTTGATGCGTAGCCGTGTGTACCAACCCATTTCCCCCAAAAAAAACTGCATTTTGGAACCAGCAATCTTTTCTTAGGCAGGTACATTGCTCGCAGAACAGATGGCCGATGGAGCCGAAAGGTTCTGGACAGGCGGCCGCGTACCGGAAGATATAGCGTTGGGAGGCCTCCCACTAGGTGGACCGATGACCTTGTGAAGGTCGCAGGAATACGATGGATGCGAGAAGGACAGAACCGCTCGAAGTGGCGGTGCTTGCTGGAGGCCTATGTCCAGCAGTGGACGTCTTTTGGCTGAAATGATGATGATGATGAATCTTTTCTTAGTAGTTACCTACTTTTTAGGTTTCCGTAACCATTACAGTTTCGCCATGTATGTCCGTCCGTTAGAGACTTAGTACTAGAAAGCTGTAATTTGGCGTGGGTGGACATATTAATTACGCCGACAAAGTGGTTAAATAAAACATTGATTTTTTTATGTTATCTACGTACGTAAAATAGGGATGGTTTTTTATTCTCGTCTATACCATGGTGTGGGGTGTCGTTGGATAGGCCGTTCAAAAATATTGTGGGCGTGTAAAAACCATTTTTCGATTCAGGGATGCGTTTGCGTTATGTATTAAGATTTAGGCGGTTATCACACTGCACCGGAAACCGCAGCACCGAATACCGGGATTGGTTTTTAACTTTGACTTCAACCTGCATGGATATGCAGTGTCAGTGTGTTAAACAAAAGTCAAAGTTAAAAACTGCAGCACGCAGCACCGCACACCGGAGCGGTGTCAAGTGTCCCCTGCCAGATAAATGGAAGTTTTTGGATATGTGAAAAAAATCACGGTAGTAGTATATATTATATATATCGAAGTTAAAAGGAAAACTACCACAGCTAAGTAGGCTTTACAAGTTAACAAGTAATATTCAACCAACTTACATTAGCAGTTGGAATATAATATGGGAGAACTTAGCTTTCAACTTATTGTTTAGTTTGTTCTTGGGATAAATTCATCACAACTACGGAACTCTTCATTGTGCGTGTTCCGACACGCACTTGGCCGGATTTTTTAGTTTAGATCGTCTTAATTAGTTTGACATTGGTGCCGATTCCCTTGTTCACAAACTAAACCAAATTTAAGTTCAGTGCATCTTTTTCTTTCTATTTCAAGAATAGGACAGAAGATAAATTTTACTTTAGTCCTGTCAAATTAATCAGCGCCTGACACTACTCCATACAAGTTTAGACGTGATTAAAAAGTTGACTACTAAAATTACATCAAATTACGTCAGGTGCCGACTAATTTGACACGACTAAACTAATATTTATCTTCTGTCCTTTTCATAATGAAATAGAAAGAAAAAGATGCACTCAACTTAAATTTAGTTTAGTTTGTGACAAGGGAATCGGCACCATTAACCTACCTACGGTTTTACGTATGCTGAATGGGAGTATCTATAACCAAGTGTAATTAATTATGTGTATGCCACAACAGCAGCCCGGAGTCCAGATTTGTGCCCAGTAGATGACAATAGGCTCGTCTCCTATTACATCGGACATAAACATACCTAACTGGCGAAAAACTCAAACTCTAAGCATTTATTTCAAATAAACCAATTACAGACACTTTTGAACTGTCAAGTGGTCGGTCAGTCAGAAAGATGAAGCTAGTTGCCCATTCTAAAGCGTAGTAGGTACCTATGGAGAAAAACGGGCAAGAATCTCCAGGGACACTCTTTTAAAATAACATATTGTTACAAAAAAGTGGTTACATCATTCATGTTGAAATTATACATGTGAGAACGATGTAGAAAGACGTGCACGTTAAAAGCGTCCGTAAAATAAGCTGCTAAGAAATGACTAGTGCTTTGAACCCATCCACACGCCACCAATCAGCGACACATTTGAGTGTGCATGACATACTCTCAGCCGCCAGGGTACATTCAAGTCAATGAAAGACGAACCCGGTAAAACTTTATAGTAGGTACTTATTGCTCACACTTGTGCGAATTGTCGGTGTACCTACTATAGGTGCACTTCTGACTAACCCTTCGAGGAAATACAGGCGTGATGATATGAGTGATAGACCAGTTGCAGTTTTAAGCTCACTAAAGACGTAAAGCGAAAATTCGGTTGTAGATACCCACCTCAGAGGCTCAGACAGACTTTAAGATTAATTAATACTTGGTGCGTGGTACGATAATAGTTGCAATTGTAATTTAGCACTCCGACGTACATGTATCTATGTAGGGACATACCTACATAGTATATATTGTTTATTTAAAGACTTAGAACTGGGTAATGTGTATTTATTTTATTTCTTATTGTATATTTTATCTTAGCGTTTGCTACACCGCCACCGCACCGGTTGGCGACATCACGTCAGCTCCGGATGTCGCCGAAAACCAGCGCTGGGGCTCTGTTTTGCGTATTTGGTTTTATTTAGATTTGCACAGAGATACTTCGAGATAAATCGAGCCATTTTAACACTTGGTTTACTGTTTAATTAAAGGTTTTATTTCGTAACTGGTTTCTTATTTACTATCATTTGATACAATTACGGTCGTAGCATTATGCTAAGCGATGGCCGTTTTGCGTGGATGTGACGCATATTTTCCCCCAACTTGTTCTTTTTTGTACCATGTGTTCGTTCTCTGCGTTATGTTTACCGCAAATAAACGTATTTTCTATCTTTCTTATATCTACAGGGTAGCAGGGATTACTAACTTTAACCTCTAATTGAACACATGATTCTAGACCTCCATGCGTAGAAATGTTAGGTACATCTGTATTTTTTTTTAAAGACAGTTGTTTCATAGAAAAGTGCAATACATATACGCAGTCAAAAATGAAAAGGCTATTTTTTTTTTTAATAACCCACGGAAAATTTTAACGCCCCTTGCTTGGAAATTTTCATTAGAAAAGAAAGAAGAAGAAGAAATAGATTTCATTAGAAATAAGCATCACCTTTGTACTTACCTATTTTTCTGTTATTTTCTTCTTGTCTGTTTCTAAAAGTGTGTAGGTACAGACGCCAGCAGGTCAAGCTACCCGAAACTGTCAAATTTTCCCAATCAACCTTGAACCTTAATGCTTTAGCGATAAAGTTGAAAATCTATTAAAGAAATTTGACAGATTGTAGTAGCTTGATGTGCTGGCGTCTGTACATAAATGGTTAAATAAATAAATGAAATTTTTCGGTGGGTTTCCACCGTCATTTAAAAAGTTAATTCCGAAAGGTTTATGTCTACAGTTAATTTATATTAAAATTACATTTAATAAAGATGAATCGATGTTTTGACAAGTCGTAAAGATCGTGCCAAGCACGAGAAAATCGCTTTATATTAGTTTTCTCTGTCTACGCTTTATATAATATATTGTAAATCAAACGACAATACAGGGCGACATACACGACGCGCAAACTGTAACCATGAAGTCAGCACACATGATTCTGGACCCCCTAGCGCAGAAATCATTCGACGGTTATCAAAAAAAAAAATCTGCTGTTTCATAGAAAAGTGCAATACCTACGCGGTCAAAATGTATGGAGCAGCATATTTTTTTTTAAATAACCCACAAATAATTTCAACGCTTCAGAATCATGTACTGAATCAGGGTGACAGGTTGGGCGTCGATGGGGTGCCACCCTGTGTCTATTATTTTATCTACCCGAAGGTAGATAAAATAATAATTAAATACCTAGGTAATAATAATTTTCTAAATGAAGACGAATTTTCATTTAGATAATTTATTCCGGAAGGATTTATGTGTTTAGTACATAACTGTTTGACTTAGATATACTAAAGAAATCTTCAAGTTTCGTCAAGTCGTGCGAAGCAGGTGCGGATTGCTAGTACATATTTATATCCATATAAAAACCATGTTGCTTTTCGTGTCTGTCTGTGTGATCGCGATGTTCTTCTATAGGTACTGCGCAACGGATTTTGATAAGGTTTTCACCATCATTTATAGCAGGGTTCCCAATCGTTTACCCATCTTTTAAAGCAGGCGTTCCCCATCTTTTCACTATAATTTAGAGCAGGGGTTTCCAATCTTTTCACCATCTTTTAGAGCAGGGGTTCCCAATCTTTTCACTATCATTTAGAGCAGGGGTTCCCAATCTTTTCACAATCGTTTAGAGCAAGGGTTCCTAATCTTTTCACAATCATTTAGAGCAAGGGTTCCTAATCTTTTCACCATCATTTAGAGCAGGGATTCCCAATCTTTTCACCATCATTTAGAGCAGGGGTTCCCAATCTTTTCACAAACATTTAGAGCAGGGGTTCCTAATCTTTTCACCATCTTTTAGAGCAGGCGTTCCCAATCTTTTCACAATCATTTAGAGCAAGGGTTCCTAATATTTCCACCATCATTTAGAGCAGGGGTTCCCAATCTTTTCACCATCATTTAGAGCAGGGGTTCCCAATCTTTTCACAATCATTTAGAGCAGGGGTTCCCAATCTTTTCACCATCTTTTAGAGCAGGCGTTCCCAATCTTTTCACAATCATTTAGAGCAAGGGTTCCTAATATTTTCACCATCATTTAGAGCAGGGGTTCCCAATCTTTTCACCATCATTTAGAGCAGGGGTTCCCATTTTTTTCACCACCATTTAGAGCAGGGGTTCCCAATCTTTTCACAATAATTTAGAGCAAGGGTTCCCAATCTTTTCACAATCATTTATAGCAAGGGTTCCCAATCTTTTCACCATCATTTAGAGCAGGGGTTCCTAATCTTTTCACCATCTTTTAGAGCAGGGGTTCCCAATCTTTTCACCATCATTTAGAGCAGGGGTTCCCAATCTTTTCACTATCATTTAGAGCAGGGGTTCCCAATCTTTTCACAATCGTTTAGAGCAAGGGTTCCTAATCTTTTCACAATCATTTAGAGCAAGGGTTCATAATCTTTTCACCATCATTTACAGCAGGGATTCCCAATCTTTTCACCATCATTTAGAGCAGGGGTTCCCAATCTTTTCACAATCATTTAGAGCAGGGGTTCCTAATCTTTTCACCATCATTTAGAGCAGGGGTTCCCAATCTTTTTTATACTGCCACTGCCTTTACATGTTGTAATTTTTTTGCGACTCCCTAGAAAACGAAGATACCTGCATTTAGCTCTAGAATCTAGAGTCTAGCAGCTAGCTTCCTTCAAATAATCCAGCTAGGCTCTAGCTAGATTATTTTATACAAAGAAAACTCCAAAGAATTATATAGATTCTTACTAGCTTTTTTTTTACTTGCAAAAAATTTATATTTACTAGGCTAGGAAAAACAGTAGGTATAATTATTTAGACGGATGAGCTTGCTTTTCTGAGCATAACATCTCAAATCGGGGCTTAAACTTTGAAACAACTATCCTCATTTCTTTTTCTTAATTGATTTGTGATCTGTGTTTAGATTTATTTACTGCAACTGCAGAAAAGCCAGTTTCGCACAAGTACGACGTTGCAAAAGGTATTAGAATCATCAAAGCTGTAGTACTGACTCTCATTACGTCGTCGTGTGCCGGTGACGTGAGCATACCGGTTCGCGACACCCCTGGGACAACGTCGTGACGCCTCGGGGCGTCGCGACGCACAGTTAGTGAACTCCTGACTTAGAGAATTTATTACGAAAGGTTTATGTGTGTAATATATTAATATATAACTTACTGTGTAATAAAGAAATCTCGCTGTTTTGTCAAGTCGTAAAAGCCGTGCGAAGTAGGGACGGGGTCGATTAGTTAGTTAGTTGGGTTGAGTTGTCGAGGTCGAGTTATCGGGATAGAATGGTCGGGGTCAAGTTGTCGGGATAGAGTGGTCGGGGTCGAGTTGCCCTGGGGTTGAATTGTCCCGGCGTTGAGTGGTCCGGGTCGAGCTGTCATGTTACCACAATATAATAATATAAATCTTTTCACCATCATTTAGAGAGTTTATTCCGGAAGGTTTGTGTGTACATAATATGAAAATTTATATACGTATACAACTTACGTATTATATACTTAATAAATAAATCTCGATGTTTTGTTAAGTCGTAAAAACCATAGGAAGTAGGGGCGGATCGTTAGTATTAAATATTGCACTGTTCCAATTCATAATATCAAATAATATACGACCAATTACCTACAATGGAACAGACAGATTAATATATTTCATATAGTTTAATTGAAAATTACCTAGAAATCAATATTTTACCACAAATTATAAATTAGCATAGTGTCAGAGACATTGGCCGTAGAATTAATGTGTTTTAAATATGGCTAAAATATTCTGGTATTTCAGCCCATTTACGTAAAACTTGGTAATATAACAACTGCCGGTCGATTCTGTAAAAATCTCACCGTAAAGACTTGCGTGGGGTGAGCTGTCAGTGTCATCCCACTGATGCTAGGGATTGACTAACGTTACATTTACAATCATAATCGAGATTTTAATAATATTTTTTATCCAAATTCTATTGATCATTTTATATTATTTCAAAGCTATAAGTACTTAAGTGGCTAGACATTACTATTTTCGGGGTTCTAAAATAAGATAGCAAAACAGAAATTCGGTTAGAAACTCAATGTTATATTTTTTGTTTAGACACTTATTATACTAGCTTTGGAATAATATAAAATCATCAATAGTACTTGCGTAAAAATACTATTAAAATCTCGACTATGATTGGAAATGTCACGCTTGGTCAACCCCTAGAATCAGTGGGACGACACTGACAGCTCACTCCACGCTCACTTCACCTAAGTTTTCACGGTGAGATGGTTACATAATCGCAATGCTGGTGTCTACGACATCGTTAAAATACTTTGATTGTTAGGGGAAGACCAAAGAAATGGATGGACTGTGTGAAATATAATATGGCTAGAAAGGAGGGGACTACCGAGATGACGACCTATAGAGAGATTTGGAAGAAAAAGACATATTTCGCCGACCACAAATAAATTGGGGTAACTAGGTGCAAGAGAATGAATGATAATGATGTTTACTATCCATCGTAATTAGCTAGTCTATATTCATAAACTTTTGAATTGTCAAGGGTTCGATCAAAGATGAAGCTAGTTGCCCATTTAAAAGCGTAGTAGGTACCTATGGAGAAGAACGGGCAAGAAACTCCACGGACACTCTTGTAAATCAAAGAATTGTTACAAAAAAGTTGTTACATCATTCATGAACGATGTAGAAAGACGTGCACGTTAAAAGCGTCCGCAATAAAAAGGATAAAAAAAAACAATTCAGGAATTAAAATAAGCCGTGGCAGCTAAGAGATGACCAGTGCCCACTGACGGCGCCCGTTCACGAACATGACGTATGGATCAGCACCATTCAGCTCAACCATTTTGAAGGGAACATAATGATCCGATACACACACCACCACCAGCACACATTTGAGTGAGCATGACATACTCTCAACCGCCAGGGCACATTCAAGTTAATGAAAGACGAACCAAGTCAATATATAATATATTGTAACGTTGTTTTTTCTATACCTAACGAAACATGTTTGTTAGGGAACTGTCAAAAATCTATCATCACGCGATGTGATGAAGGGATAGGAAATGTGTATGGTATATTGTATACAATAATAATATATACCTACAGTAATCGCCAAGCTGGTCTAAGTTGGCGGTTCTTCAGATGGAATGGAGCCCATAAGGGCGCCGGTACACTGATATCTTAGAACGGAAATGAGAACTAAAAAAATACACAAATTTATATGCTATATGATGATGAAAACCGCATCAAAATCCGTTCCGTATTATAAGAACAACGCGGGCATACAGACAGACACGAAAAGCGACTTTAATTTAAATATGTTTAGATAAAGGCATCTAATATTGCGACATATTTAACGACTCGAAAATTCTGTGTGGCCATGTTTTGTAGATTAGTAAATAAATAGGTTGCACACCAATTGGTAATGCTTCAGGGTGTGGTGTAAAAGGTCATAATGTAGGTCAATCACATTGAAAGGCCGACTGCCCTGAATTATAGCTTATTGAATGAATTGCTCTTGGGCTTCGCAATGAAGTGCCTTTCTGTTATACGGATATTGATCAGTGTTTTGAATACCGTTCAAATGCACTTTTAGCGTTGTTTAGTTTATACATACCCTAGCTTCTGCCAGCAACTTCGTCTGTGTAAAATGTCTTGTTTTAACATAAAATATATCCTATATCTGTGGCCCGTAAGTTCGTTTTCGCTTCTTTCTGTTTTTTTTTACATTTTCCTCGGCTCCTAAGCGTCGTAGCGTGTTTTAAAATAGCCTTCCTCAAGAACTGGGCAATCAAATGAAAAAAAAAAAAATCAAATTCGAATGGACGTTCCAGAGTTTTGTTTGAACGCGCTAACGTTTAAACAAAAAGCTCTTCAGCTTAATTGTATTAGTATAGATATTTATTCATTTCCTTTGAAAGACAGGTAAAAAAAACAGACTAAGATATTGAAAATGCCACTGACAGCCTTCACATATAATTATCAGAATAATAATAGAAGATATCTGTGAACAACACAGTACTGCCAACAAAAACAATAAACCGCTAAAGCCAAAAGTATACATATTAATATTATAGTGTACTTATACAACGATACAGTATAGGTGGTAAAACTAGGCTACTCAGGCTAACATAAATGAGCTGTATCAACAAGCATCACAGCGGCAATTCCCGTATTTTTAAGAACGTTCGCATTCTAATCTCAGTCTCATACTGTCAATAGTAGATTATTAACCAAGGGGATAAAGCAGTGTCTTCTGTCGCGGGTGACGATTTAAATCGCGATCGTAATGAAGGACTCGAGGTTTACTCCCGAGCGTAGCGAGGGTGTTAAAAACTTAAATCACGAGCGAAGCGAGGGATTTAAGACGAGTCCTGAGTGTAGCGAGGGATTTAAGTTCACCCAAGACTAAGGCCCGCTTGTACCAAAACTTTGAGTTAAATAAATAACTCGAGGTTTACTAACTCAGTGTTAATGTTTTAAATTTTTAACTCACAGTATAAATTGCATCAGTAAAAATTAACCCAGAGTCAACTAACCCGAGTCTTGTCATGTTCATTTGTTATGTTCATTCATTCTTTTTACATCCGGCAAAATATGGTAGATCGAATGCTAAATGAATTAGTATACTGCTCTCTCTCGCTCCACAGTACTTTGAATAAGTCTATTCCTTTATGTCAGATTAGAAATGACACATGGTTCTTTGTCGCGTTATATTGACTGTCGTGACTTGAGCGTGTTGCATTGTTGTTTATACTTATTATTTTGTGAAAATAAATTAGGCGGACGCGGAAGATCTTCAAAATGGAAAAAAAAACCTCGGTTACGCGGTTCATTCGACTTCATTCGCACATGAGTACAATCTATTGCTCCAATGATACGTGGAAATCGTGCAATCCGGTAAAATTCCAATGCCGCCTGCCTTTGCTCTTCACCGATAGTTGGCATAAATATAAATTGTGGATATAACCGAGCTATAGCATCAGTGACCTTATGTATGATCCTGCATGCTGTTGACTCATCTACCCCAATGACATCTCCGCAAGTCAGTAATTGACTTCCAGTGGTGTAAAACCGTAATGTACATAGTAGTTGGTTCATAGGTGATACAGACTCACTGGAAAAATAAAATTAAACAATACTTTATATAGGTACCTATTATTAGTTGTATTGTACCTACATAATTATGATACACTAGCAGCGTAGCAACACATAGTAGGTCATTAACATTGCACTTAAATCCAATATCCAGGCTATTTCACACTAATTACTAAAAACGTAATGTCGGTCACATGTAGGTACTTACTTTTTATTCGCATTTGTATATTGCAATCTATTTTCAATTTTATCCAATAAATAGAGAACAGTTTCTTTTAGTAGACGAAATCTTCTATCTTTGTCTCTTTGTGAGTAAAAATGATCAGTCCGTTCCGCAATTCTTCTGTTATAAAAGTCTGAACTAATGTATTCGATGATCTCTTCATCATCATCAGACAACAACCATTGATTTATCATTTTCAGGACAAAATAAAACCGATATCACTAAATGCAACAAACACAAGACACAAACAAAGCAAATTTTGACATTACTAACCCAGAGTTAGTTGACTTAACCCTCCCACATCAGTCGGTTAAAAATTTAAAAATTAAACTCATGGTTATCCCCTAACTCTTGATGGTGCAAGACATCATTAGAATTTAACTCCAAAGTAGCATTTATCTCCGAGTTAGCCGTGATAACCTAGCTTGGCGCAAGTGGGCCTAAGACAGCTTTATCACCGAGGAAAATACTCTACTTTTCGTACCATTTGCGAAAAAATTAACACAATAATAATATGAGATAAGCATTTATTAAAAATAATGACAATTAAACGTATTTTTAGAACATTAAATTATGTATAAAAATAAATTAAAATAAACTTAACGTTATGTATTTGAAGAAAACAAAAACGCGGCAAATTCCTAGACTAATATTTTTTTTGTCGGAAATGCAAAGGCATCAAGCTCATACGGCATAACTGCATAATAAATGCGTATTCCATTTTCAAAAAGATGTATAATGCTATATACAAACTTAATGGTGTAAACACAGATGTAGTTCAGTATAAATTTCGGTAAGTATTCCAAATTTAAATCACATTCTCCCCCTAGAGGATGAATGAAATTCAGTACAATTTTCTTTCCCTGTTTTTAACAGATTAAAAATTACTATTGTTATGGTCGCTTTTTGTGGCATAGAATGTCACTTTTTTGAGCAAGTGGTACGAAAAATTTGTTTAGCCTTTACCTACGAGTACACTTTTGACATTTGACTGTCGCTGAAATGAGATTTCAACTTGATTTTGAACGTTTTTAATTAAGGGAATCAGCCTTCAGGTAAAAAAGTTAAGGCTCAAGCACTTTCTGGCCACGGACACATCTGTTGTAAAAAGATCAAAATCATGCTGTTCACACACCTTGTTAAAGTTTTTGCTCATTACTTGTGCGTGCAAACGCACAAGGAATGAGATCTGCCTGTAGTTAGTCGGAGCAAATGACACACAAAAAAATGGATATAAGCAGAAACTACAGAACCCCAATTGCTACGATCCTTACATACTTCTTTTGCTTCGTTTTACGTTCTTACATCTATATGTCGACTCTGTAAAAATCTCGCCGTGAAAAGTTGGGTGAAGTGAGCGTGGAGTGAGCTGTCAGCGTTATCGTAACCCATGACGAATAATTTGAAAATTTTCACAGCCGCCATCTTGGATTTTAACTTAAAGGTGGTAAAACAAGATATTGTAAAAGACCAAATATAAAAAATCCGCAATAATTTAAAAAGTTCTTGTTTGGCGTGCATTTAAATAGTTTCTAACTGATTTTATGTTGTGCTATTTTATTTAAAAAAAAAACCTTAAATAGTGATGTATGATAATGTACGATGTAAGACGCTTCAGTACTAAGCTTTGAAATAATTTAAAATGATCAAAACTGTTATTAAAATCTGGTTTAGGATTCTAAGTGTAGGTAATGCTTGGTCATCAGCTGCGGGCCGACCTCCCTGATGGCGTCAGCGTGGTGTGCTACGCTGACGACACGCTGGTCCTGGCGCAGGGGAGGTCGCATCAGGCGGCGGCCGACGCGATGACACGCGGGGTTGCGATAGTCGTGGAGAGGATCCGGCAGTTGGGTCTCGAGGTGGCTTTGCACAAGTCCGAGGCCATGTCTTTCCATGGGCCCCGGAACAGGCCACCATCGGGATCCCAACTAACGGCAGGAGGGGTTCACATCGGCGTCGAGTCCATGATGAAATACTTAGGACTCGTGCTCGATAGCCGGTGGAACTTCGTGGAGCACTTCCGACGTTTGGCCCCCAAACTGGAACGGACTGGGGCCGTCCTCAAGCGGCTCCTGCCCAACCTGAGGGGTCCAAACGCCTCCTGCCGGAGGCTTTACGCGGGGGTCGTGCGGTCCATGGCTACATATGGGGCCCCGGTGTGGGCGCGTTCACTGCGGCGGAGAGCCGCCCACTATCTGAACGCGCCCCAAAAGGTGACGTGAAAGAGCGACTGTCGCAACCCAGCGCAGGGCACGCCAAGATAGCGGCGGTAAGACCCCTCTTTGAGGAGTGGCTAGAGAGGCGTCACGGCGTCCTCACCTACCGCCTGACGCAGGTCCTCACCGGACACGGAAGTTTCGGGAGGTTCCTGCACATCATCAGGCGGGAGGAAACGCCCGGGTGTCACCACTGCGATGATCGCCCCGAGGACACGGTGGAGCATACGGTGGGGGCCTGCCCTGCATGGGCGGAGCACCGCCGTGTCCTCGTAGAGGCGATCGGCAGCGGCGGCGATCTCTCACGCCCGGCCTTGGTTCAAGCCATGGTCCGGGGCGAGGGGGAGTGGGAGGCAGTCGCCTCCTTCTGCGAAGCAGTCATGCTAGCGAAGGAGGTGGCGGGACGGGAGAGGGAGAGAGTCTCCCGTCCAAGCCGCCGCGGTGGACGCTCCGGGCGTCGGGAGCCGCGTGACGACTCCCGGCCACCGTAGGCGCGGGCCTGCGGGTGGTGAGTAATGGGTAGCTCACCGTCCGACCAGGACCAGGCCCGTGCTGGACGGCGCGTACGTGTTCCACGCGCGCCTCAAAGAGATGTCAGCCTCATAGAGGAGGTCCACTAGGGCCCAAGCCTGCCGGGAAAGCGGGATCATCCACAAGGGGTACCGCTGACCCGGAACATAAAGGGCCAAGGAAGGAACACGGGTGGGTTTTAGTCAGTCTGAAACTCCCTTCCGCTCCACCCAGAGCGGGAGGAGTCATTTGATGATTTCCCATCCTCAAAAAAAAAAAAAAAATGCTTGGTCATCAGCGGGATGACACTGACAGCTCACTCCACGCTCACTTCACCTAAGTTTTCACGGTGAGACTTTTACAGAATAGCAATGCTAGTCATACACGCTAGCCGGTTGCGACTTTTCTGACCCTAGCAGGACATAATATAGTAACTAATAAAGTCACTGTATGTCCTTCTAAGGCATCAAGTCCTCCCGGGTTCACGTTACGCGGTGTCCTGCGTGAGCGACGAACGCGACGCGATGCTGCGAACGCGACGAACGCGATCAACTCAAAGGCATACCCTACTTGCGGCCTATATGACAGTCTGCGGCGAGACGCGACGTAATGCGGACTTGTTTTGAGGGCGACCAGATGCTACACCACGAACTACGTAACGGTTGATTCAGAAGCGTTGATCGCCGCAG
This sequence comes from Brachylomia viminalis, assembly GCA_937001585.2. Classification (NCBI taxonomy): domain Eukaryota; kingdom Metazoa; phylum Arthropoda; class Insecta; order Lepidoptera; family Noctuidae; genus Brachylomia; species Brachylomia viminalis. The sequence goes on from OW443314.2 coordinate 10,883,340, forward strand.
TGTGTTAGCAAAGATTGTTGTGGGACAAAAAACATAAACATTATAGGAATCGTTTATTAGTACAAAGAAGTTGGAAGAATGTTGCCGAAGCAGTAGAAGACTCAGGTTCAGGAGATGCTTATCAACGAAATATCAAAACTGAATACCCCATCAAACACAGAATCTTCAATGATGGGTTACTTCACTTCTGGTGATTCATCTCAGTGATAATTTCATAATAATTAAAATATTTTCAATAATACAATAATAGGTAGTATCATTTCTATGTACCTACTCACCGCAATGTCAAGAGTAATCTTTCTTCAATAGAAATAGGTTTTTGAATTTTTTTTGTTTTTAATTGAAATTCAGACTTAATCAGCAATAATGTAATCGAAAGTAGACGAAAAATTTTATATTTGTTTTCTTTCTGTGCTTTTATGATATTGTTTTAAAAGTCTGTACTTTAAATATGAACTTTCAAGCAAAATTGTACTGTAAGTACTTCTCCATGATTCGAGAAATAATGACCAAAATCACGTAGGACATTTTGTCGCGTGTAGCATCGCGTCGCATTACGTCGCGTCGTGTTGCGTCGCGTCGCGTCGTATTCGTCGCTCACGCAGGACACCGCGTTAGTTTATAATAGTGAAGAATACCGATACTTATTGACACTATTCTCCAAAGTTTCATATATGATCGAGAACGTTACCATAAATGTCTGGATAATGCCTTTCATTTTGAAAAATATACCATGGCTTCATTACTTTAAGGCGTCTGCACCCGAAACGTGCACACGGGAACCTAGTAGGTACAAAACCTATGCTATCTCTATTTTTATATTTAGAACGTATATACCTATATGTTAATTTGATTGTACTTTACTTCGACTTTTCTCCTTCGGTAATAAGTTTATTATACTTTTTTCTAAGAACATACAACTAACTAACTATACAAATAAATACAACAACAAAAGGACACTAGGCGTCGAAATACTCGTCCGCATCGCTGTCATCTGGAAACGTGCCCAGAAGACTGGCAGCATTGCCACGTTCAATAGCAATGTTAATTCTTGGGCTAAAAAACACCTCAGACCTCTGATCACGTGAAGTGTCGACCAGTCGTCGAGAAATTTCCTTAAAAAGGAGAGGCGCGCTCGGGCCCCATGACCCGAGCGTTTCAACCCCAAAAAGCTCGAAACTGTAGTTACCTATAAGGTTACAGTATTTGCGCCGCTTAAGGATCTCAGCAGTCACAGCAGCGGCGCCAGCACAGCCCGCCGTGCTAAGAATATGAGATGGCGCAAGGGTATCGACACAGGCTGCGTCCCACACCAGAGGCCTACCCACCTTTCAAGGCAACAACGTCATGCCGTCTAGTCTCTTCACATCGTCACGTACCAAGCCGTTTGGTTTTAATACCGCTGGTACGCCGGCGGTGACAAGGGCTCGACGAATAATATCGTTGATGCTGTCGTGCCGTGTTATGTGACCTGCGTTTCTGCTGTCAACAGTTTCACCGCAGTGACACCGATGCGGAGCAACACAAGGTGTGCTCAAGCGGAGACACGTAGCGAGCCGAAACGATGAGTCACGGAGCGCCTGAAACCACAAACCTGACTCCCATTCTCCCACAGCCAACAGACGGGCACGCTGAGCGGTATTAGGTGACGTTTTTACCAGGGTATTCCGTATAATACTGCAGAGTGGCACGTACCACCGTATGGGAGGACGGGTTGTCGGGCAAATCCGTATTGCGATATGCCATTTTCCAAGCGTTCAACGCATCGGTCAAACAGGGTACCTCAAAATCGACCAGTAAGGAAGATAATAATTATGTTTCTGGTTAATTTATCGGTACTGTGGACCGAGGAGAGGGAGGCCGGTAAACTTATACTTGAAATTTTGCAGACGCCGAGACCACCCAGATGAAAGGGAAGTGTGGCTTGCTGCCACGCTCGATCGTCCACGGCCACATTTAGGATCGAAGTTACAGTGTTTGTTGGTTTGTACCTACATATATTATTTAACTGGTGGCTAAATTTTAACAGCGGCACGGGTCGATCGATCATGTTAAGCTACGCTTGCCGCGGTCGTTCGATGGGTGACCTTATTTACATACCGAGACCCCGCCATGCCCCGAAAAGCACGTTAACCCTTTGACGGTCATTACGGGTCGTCGAGAACTCCGAAAGTCTGACACACAGCTAAGTCTGTTTGCCAAGGAGTATCGTGTTACCCCGTACTTAACTGGGTTGTAAAGGTCAGATAGGTAGGCGCTCCATGTAAATACTGGTATTCAGCTGCATATTAGACAGGAAGCCAACCTCAATATAGTTGGGAAAAGGCTAGGCATATATTATTTAAACAATAACTCAAGTTCTGTCATTAACAACTAAGAATCTCACTAAGCATAAAATATCTACGAGTATTATTTATCGTTAATAACTCAATTCCGGTATTTAATAAAGCTATCATGTAACTAATAGATACATATCGACTATGTTACTTATGTTTTAATTAACCTTTTTTTTATTATAAATAAGTACAATCAGGATATATAAATTAACTTGAATATTTGTAATAAAATGTGGATCATGCTTATAAGATTTCAACGACGTAGCGGTTGAAAGTTTAATTTTTTTTGGTGTAAATACGTATCATCTTGCAGGTCAACCTAGGAGGTTGTCGGCTGCTTAACCAGGATATCCTGTGAATGATTATAAATTATAAATAAGCTAAGCGACTACACGCTAAGGGCACCCCCTATGGGTTTCGGACCTTGGCATAGGGTGTCGCTGGGGTCGATCCTCACGTGGCACCGCTCCGAAGACGGAGGAGGGGTCGAAGAAGACGTCAGTTTGACAGTCATCTCCGACTCCTCCCAGGTGGAGGCCAGCAGGCAACGGGTGCGGGGGCGCCCTTGCCTGTAGCACCACGGGTCTCCACCAGTGTCGGCTGTTCCCGGCCATTCCCGTAGCCCCCCAGTTAAATAGGGGGCATGCGGGGCCCACCAGCTAGGCGGGCATACGCCGGGAGGGTTGTGGAAGTAAAGGCTGACCTGGTTTCCCATGGCCCTCCCATCACGGCAATGTGGGAACACCGCTGAGTTTTAGTGGGTTTACTGTCGGTGGCGGATTCCGACAGGAGTCCCACATACCCCGTCTCGTCCCCCGCGAGCGGGGATGGTGATGCATTTCTCAGCGACAAAAAAAAAGTGTGTCGCTGGGGGAGAGCAGCAAGGGACAAGCAGGACTGGATAGTAGGTATTTATTTAGAGACAAATTTAAAGCTACAGGCTCAGCTGCGCGGGCCGGCTCGAGCAAGTGTCGGGGCGTGAGTCCATAATTTTGAGTGGTCTTCAACAAAAAGACCGGACCCTAGTTAACCGGAGTAAAGAAACCCTGCTCAGGGATTTTGAACCTGATTCCGACCTTGAATGTACTGCTGTCTATGGACATATGTAATACCACGAACATCGTTGATGCGCCACCCCGGAAACAAAGCTGATAGTCTCATGTGCCTGCAATTACACCGGCATCCATACCCTATAAACAGGTACGCAGCGACGCGCTTGTCGGCAGAAACAGGCATTGTAATTGTTAAGATATTCATTGTAAATGTATCCCTTTTTTTTTAAATAAACGTTTTATTATTATTATTATTATTATTATTGTGGTAGTTTTCGGGCACTTATAAGGAATGTTCCAATAAAACCACTCGTAAACCAGTATAATAGTAAAGGAAAATTTATTGTTCTCTTCGTAAACAACACTTTAGCAAATTACACACTAATAACAATACTATGACGGCGACTGAGTACTTAGTTTGACCGCCCTATATGGGTTCCGCGAAGGATGCCAACCGTACAAGCCAGCGAGCGCTCAACTGCCCGAAACCGGTAGGTACGTCCCTAGATGAGAGACCCCTAGAGGTTCCTAGAAAACCTGCTGAAGCTCTACTACCTACTGCTAACCTGCGTGCCTTAAAAACTGCATGTCGGAGGACCTTATAGCCACTGGACCCTGCTGACAATGCAATACTCGTAGCTAAGATCGGGCCTGACGCAAGATTGCCCATAGATTCACTACGTAGCGATTAAGATAATGGGGCAATTTGATTGTAGAGCCATACCATAGACTGTTATACTTTTCCAACTCAAAACCAGGGTTACCATGCATTCTTACAGATGTCAAAAAGTAGGGCGCTATTTGCGGTGCAACTAATACTGTCAAATTTACCTCCATTATACTGCCCTGCAAACGGTTTTGGTACGACCGCGACCCCAGTCTCTCATATTCCATGTCGTTCTTGCGAGGCAGTCAACATCCTCATCCATTGCATCAGTTAGTCATACCTTACAAGCCGATCTATTCTGTAAAAATCTAGATGAAGTGAGTTGTCAATAAAGTCAATCCCTAGAAGCAGGTTGAATGACAGTTCATTTCAAGCTCACTTCATCTAAGTTTTGACGGTGAGATTTTTACAGAATAAACCGGCTGTAATCCATCACAGAAACTTGCTAAAAAGCCATGGAGGTGCTATTATGAGAGGAGGCTTTTACGGCTGCTGCGGTTAATAATATATTGTTTATTTAATTACAAATTGCTTCAATATTTAACTATCAATGGAGATTATGGGAGTTTATAACAGCGGTGGTGTACATTGCTGCTTGAAAGTTCGTAGAAACGGAAAAGGTGGTAAATGATTCTGTTTGACTCCAAGAAAATTGTTCATTAAAATGTTCAATGGCAAAGATATTTATTTATTCGTAGGATATGGTACAAGGTTGGTATGTAGAGCCATGATCAAGACATATCCGCCGCTAAAAGCTATATACAGTAGTCGGAAGAAAGAAATATAGAAGACTAGAATTTTCCCGCGGCTTCACCCACGTGTTTGTCGAAAATTAACCCTTTGGAATGTACTACCTACTTACCGCTATAAAAATAATTCTAACCCAATTCATGGTCTATACATGTGCCAATTTTCATCAGTTCAGCCTTTGACGTGTTAGACAGACAGAGTTACGCTCAAGTTTACAATATTAGTATGGAAGTAGCTACCTCTCGAGTATAAGAAGTAGGTACGTACGTCCATTTAGTTACACTGTCCATTACTAACTACGCAATGTACTGCCATTAACACCAAGGCAACGCCTTTCCGGCTCACAGTAGCAGGCCCCACGCCCAACACCGCGTGTTTGGCCCAGTATCTGTCGGATACTCTTGACCGGCTGGGTTGCCAGCACGGGGGCTATTTGCTAATTTATTGTGGGGTAACACGCACTGACAAGTGTGTTTATATCTCGATCTGTCGGAATTTATGATATTGTGAGAATTGGAGGTTGAAAATCACCGTTTATTTGTGTTTGTAAGATTGTAGGATTGTAGATAAACTAATGGTAGTTATTATTTTACTGTTGTTATTAGAATGTTACAATTCTGCGACGGATTACATTGTTCCAATATTAGCCATTCGTTACTACCTCTAGTGGCGAGAGAATCAAGGTAATAGTCTCGCCGTGCTATCAAACTCATTAGAATCTCAATGAATCTATCTCCACACGGCGATATCATAAAAAAAGAAAAATTGTTTCTCATATAATCGCGGCGATAATTTGATGGCACGACGACGTGGCTATCGCTGCGATTCTCTCACCCGTAGAAATGGCGCCAAACTACCCTTTGTGCAATGGATAGACAAGGCGTTGTGTAAAAGGTAAACCACAGACTACTTGCAGTATTGCCTCTCCTTCTTCCTTTAATTCAGCCAAAGGTTGTCTATAAAAGATCGCTTTTAGCGCTAACGAAATAAAAATAAGCATTCTGTTCTATTATAATGCTGCTGCGCACATCGAAGGACTACTAGGACCATAATAATGTGGGCTCTAATACCATGCCTTTTTTTTTTTAGGGTGGGAAATCATCAAATAAGTTCTCCCGCTCTGGGCAGAGCGGGAGGGCGTGTCAGACTCTTACTGACTAAAACCCACCCGTGTTCCTTCAGTTGCCTGTGCCAGGGGCCACGGTATCCCTCTAGGACTTTCCCGCAACCCTGGCAGGCACCGGCTCTAGCGGACCCCATCATTGATGCTGACATCTCTTTGAGGCGCACGTGGAACACAACGCGACATCGACCCGGGAATCTAATACCATGCCTGGAACGGATGACGTTTCTTCGTCCATCGATCAAATGTAGCGATGTATACTAAAGTAGAAGTATCTATTGCTTAATAGTGAGTTACCTGTATGGTGCATCGATTTGTCACAGTCTACACACAACGCAATAAATTACACTGTTAAACTTCAGTCATTCTCGAAAAATGTTATCTATACATACATGAAAAAAAATTTGAATGATGATGGTTAAATCCATAATAGATACGCATACTAGGTACTTGTTCGGGCCGGCATGATTCGGCACGATTCATTACAGTCGGGCGGCAAAATATACGTAGGTATATTAATAACTTATGAGTTCAGCCAGAGGACTCTTCATGGAGCTCGCTAATAATACAAAATATCTTGTAAACTCCCAAATTTTGTAGAACAAATTAAAATAAATCCTTTCCTCAAATGTCTAAAATGAAAATCTCTATCTTTCTAAGAGCATACAAAAATGTACAATATTCATTTCACTATGAATGAATGGAACGAATAAATATATTTGATAAAGCAGTGAAATTGTATCGGTCGAGAATGAAAGTGGACCTACCTCGCGTGTGTTACGTAACCCTTATCTCGCGGCGGTCACCAGCCGACTTACAGCAACGCTTTGTGTTTGATAGCGACCGATGTACAACGACTGCGAAAATGTTTTGTTGTTCTAGAAATTGACTTTCGTCTGTTATCATATTGTTTTATTAAAGATGTAGGTAGATAAAACAGGAAAGTGGTGGAATTAGGTTTCTTCAAGGACTTCCAAACCTTTGAATTCATACTTAGTCTTTCTGTCTATTACCTTTCTCTCGAAACCACTGAACCGATCGTTATGAAATTTGATACAAAGGTACCTACTCCTCTTTTTTATTTATCTTTATTTTGGACCGGGACGGCGTGTCAGACTCTTACTGACTAAAATCCTCCCGTGTTCCTTCAGTTGCCTGTGCCAGGAGCCACGATAACCCTTTCGGACTTTCCCGCAACCCTGGCAGGCATCGGCCCTAGCGGACCCCGTCATTAGGTGCTGACAAACTCAACTCAAAACTCAAACTCAAAGCATTTATTTCAAATAAACCAATTACAGGCACTTTTGAATTGTCAAGGGGTCGGTCAGTCAGAAAGATGAAGCTAGTTGCCCATTCCAAAGCGTAGTAGGTACCTATGGAGAAGAACGGGCAAGAAACTCCATGGACACTCTTTTAAATCAAAATATTGTTACAATAAAGTGGTTACATCATTCATGTTGTAATTATACATGTGAGAACGATGTAGAAAGACGTGCACGTTAAAAGCGTCCGTAATAAAAAGATAAAAACAATTATGGAATTAAAATAAGCCGTGGCAGCTAAGAAATGACCAGTGCCTACTGACGGCGCCCGTTCACGAACATGACGTATGGAGCATCTCTTTGAGGCGCTGGTGGAACACAACGCGCTGTTGACCCGGGCCTGGTCCTTATCGGACGGCGAACTCTCGCTCCGTACCATTACCTGGACCAGGGCCGGACGCGAGAGATCGCCACCGCCAATCGCCTCCACGAGGACATGGTGGTGCTCCGCCCAAGCCGGGCCGACCTCCACCGTATGCTCCACCGTGTCCTCCAGGCGATCCACACAATGGTGACACCCAGGCGTTTCCTCCCGCCTTATCCGGAACAGGAACCTCCCGAAGTATCCGAGTCCGGTGAGGACCTGCATCAGGCGGAAGGTGAGGACGCCGTGGCGCCTCTCTAGCCACTCCTCAAAGAGGGGACTTATCCGCCGCAATTGTGGCGTGCCCAGCACTGGGTTGCGACAGTCGAACTCTTCATACCGCCATGAGATCCCGCCGGAGCTCTGTCCGCTGTGCCGTGATTTCTCGCGGCCGCGGAGTTACGCGAGGACTTTGGCCTCCAGATCCCATGGCGGTAATCCGGCAAGGAGGCTCGCCGCCTCGCCGGAGACCGTTCGCTATCCCCGGACCAGCCGCGTGGCCATGACCCTTTGGGACGCGTTCAACCGGTAGAAGCTACAAAGGTGGCCTGGGACCTGGAAAAGAACATTATGATACTTTTCATAATGGTTATTTGTATTATAAAAAAATGAAGTCGTTGGCAACAGTAATAGCTAATATACCTTCCTACCGAGTCAAGCATGCTGAATTTTTGTTGGTAAATTGTAGTGACTTGACATTTCGAAATAGCATTCGCATTTGCATTAGCGATGTTTATTATCTGGATGGTTAAGCTTTATATTTATTTATTCAGGATATTGATAATATCCTCATCATCATTTCTGCCTGGAATCACCCATGCTGGGTATAGGCCTCCCCTTTTACTGCAATACTTCCCGGTTTCGTGCGTCCCTCATCCAAGTGTTTGATGATATGACAAGATTGAAATAAATATTTTATATCCGAGGACTGTACCTACCTACTGTAGCCAATTACGAGCTGTGGCTGTTGTGATGAATAAATTCAGCAGTTTAGTAATAGTAATAATTATCCTAGTATCAATTTGTCTTCATCACGTAAGTGTTTAACACTCGATAACTCACAAAAAAAAAATGAACGTTTCCGCAGAAAACGTAGTTTTAATAACGCACACTGGTGCTTGAGTAAATTGAATTAATGAATACTCTAACAAAGTGTGAATAAAATCAATCTGCGTAGCCTTTTCCCAAATATGTTGGGGTCAGCTTCCAGTCTAACTGGATGCAGCTGAATACCAGTATTTTACATGGAGTGACTGCTTATCTGACTTCCACAACCAAGTTAATGGGTAACACGGTTCCCTTTGGTAACACAATTTTATCATTTGGTAGACTGGTTATCAGACTTTTGGGCTTCTGACAACCCGTAACGACTATCAAAGATCTATGAATGACAGCCGGGACTAACGGCTTAATGTGCTTTCGGAGGCACGGAGATATCTCGATTTTTGCCACGAACCCCTCTAACAAGGTGTGAATATGTACATATTTAATATTTAGACTGTCAATTAAGCTACCGCGGGGTGCATATATTTAAACAACAACATAATTCAAAAGCTGTCAATTTGGTCTCGCGGAATATTTGTGCATTGTGGAGTACTTTCGCCCACGGTAGTACGCACGCAGCGAGCGGTGGGCGCGGCTCGGATCGAAGAATTGAACACTTACACTTATTTATATTAATGTCCGTTTTACTATGTGGCAACGTTACAGCAAGCTGGTGCAATGCAACCCTTTTATCTGATTCATTAACTATTTCTAATAATATGAATTGTTGACAAATTGATTAGGTAGGTTAGGTTGGCAACAATCGAACTAATGCATGCGTTGTTAAACTTGTCGGCAACATATTCAATTAAAAGTGATGATCAAAAGTTAGCCCCAGTACATGATGACCGGCTGCACTATCGGTGTTCAGGTAAAAACTGGGACAAACTCTGTGGAGAGCGCCACAAACTGTGGTTACTTAAGCAGCAGCTAGGAAAGCACCAAATAAAGGCTCGTACCAAGAGGTGCGACACGTACGACAGGTGCGATGTTCGTCGCGTGTCGCGCCTGTTTGAAGAAGCCTTTACATTATTACACGAAGAAAAGTATCTATACATAACTTTAAATCGTCAAAATATATATTCTGAAGTTGCCAACACTCTATTGAAGTAAAAGATTTAAGACAAAATGTCTGTCTTGGCCGTCAACATTCGAAGACTTCAAGGCTTCTGAAAAGCACTTCCTTCTTCAAATGTTGTTGCAGGCCTTCATTTCAATACGCCAACCATCTGTTGGTACCGTGTTTTGTTGAGTACGCTACAATTTTCTACGTCAATAATTACGCTAGCTGTTGCAAAAGCCAATCAAACGATGAAAGCATGTAACTTAGTGGCTTTGCTCGCAGCCGGTGCATGTGTGCAATCAATAAAGATGTAGATATAGATGCAATTAAAGCGAGACGATATAGATAAGGTGGGCATCGTAATCGGAACTTCGTAAAGCGTAAAAGAGGAGGAAACTTCTGATTAATTTCTAATAAGTTTAATGATTTAATCCAATTAACGCAATTCCGAGCATGCGCGTTGGAGCGCGGCGCACGCGACGCATGCCGATTAACAACTTACGAGTATTTGTTCACTATCTTTTCGGAAGACGTGGGGCGTGCCAGATTTGATGTGGTCGCATAGGAGAAGCACAAAGTGCTGGATATTCTGTAGGATTTAACTAAACAAAAATGTTGTTGGATAGTGGTCGTTGTGGGGCCTCTCGGCCTCGTACATGAAACTTTTGTTGTTGTTATACTTTTGTTTGTTTAGATTTTAGATTTTTCTGTTTGTGTCATAACATAATATTAAATTTGAGTTATTATCATCCTGGTCGAGTCCCAATAAATTACTTTTTCGTCCTTTAAAAATTAGGAGGGATTGAAACCTCTAAAACTTTTACTTCTTGTTACTTCTTTTTATATATATATTTCTTTTTATTTAGTTTAGTTTAGATACCAACTGAACTTACAGTAGATCACACCTTTTAACAACGCCCACCGTAATTAATGAAAGAAACAAAAATAGGTTTATTTGTCACAGAAACACGTGCATACAAAAAAGATAATTAGCTCTAATAATTAAGAAATATTAAGTAAAAACATCAAAGAGATCTCTAATAACGAGCACAAAACAGAAATAGTCGACAGCTGCACGTCATGACTGTGACAAGAAGGCTTCCACTCAGCATGATGCTGTGCTATGGGGGACCCACAGCACAGCGCTGATTTTCAGTAGTTACCCGAAAAGGACGTACGGAAACCAAGTTAGGTTCAATGTTTGGCACTACATATAACAAAATAAAATAAAACAAACAGTAAGCAACTACATGAACAACCAATTATTTGAACAAATATTATTAGATAACATAAAAGTATATTAATCCGCAGGTATTACCGTGCGCGCATAAATAATGTACATACGGCTACACATCAAGCTATACATTTCCATTTTACACTGACCTCTCATTGTAAGGGAATCTTATACAATGCAAGATCAGCTTATACTGGAAAATTATAGCTTGATCTGTAGCCGTGTGTACCCACCCAAAACACTAATTACACAGGAATATCATATCATATCATTATCAATGCAGTCCCTATCACGTTCATATGGATCTACGAATGGTTGAAAATTGTGAGATGATCTCGGAATGATAGGATTACTAATTCGCGGGGAGTGGGAACCCAGGGCCTGCAGTCTTGACATAGTTAGCAATCGTTTTCGGTTGCTAAGTCCTAACAATCCAGATGTAACAATTTTTGGTAGTCTCCACACTCAAATTTATCGGTTGTTACTGGTATTTTAGGTAGGTACCGGTAGGTAACAAACGATAAATTTGAGTGTCGAGACTACCAAACATTTACATCAACATTTACATCTGGATTGTTAGGACTTAGCAACCGAAAACGATTGCTAACTATGTCGAGACTGCAGGGCCTGGTCAGTGAGGTTTGTGTAACACCAATAAGCCACAATAGAAATCTACGTTCATCACACAATCGTCTTCTTTAATGTCCCACTCACCTCACAGACTTCATTCACTCTTCCTTTTTGGTTCGATCTATCTCTCTGTGGAATGCGCTTCCCCAGGAGATCAGGATGGCAACCAACCAATAATTATCCTTTAAAGCTAAAGTTCGCGAGCACATTCGCAAGAAGCTGGCAGTATCATCACAACGGTAATGTTTGCTCATTGTTTGTCCTATTTGTTTTTAGTATATTCGTGTATTTATGCACACAGCAGCAGGTCAGGTTACCACACACTGTAAAATTTTCTCATTCGATTTTGAACTTAACTATCAACATTTTAAGGTTTAAAATAATTTGGAGATATTTGACAGTTCCGTTTATCCTGATGTTTTGGCGACTGTACATTTATTTGTGCTTATATTTATATATAATTAATATACATATATATTATATTTATTGTCTTAATAGGATTATGCATGTCTTTAAATTTAAAAATATTATTATTCCTAAATTGTCATTACAAATTGCACCTACCACTGTTTGTCTCTGCATCACCCAAAGGCTGACTGGTACAAAATGCCTTTGGAATTAAGTCCGCTTCTATACAAAATAAATAAATAGGCATTTATTTCCACTTGAAAAATTACTAAAAAGCAAGCGTGAATTTAGCAATCCTCAATTAGAGGCATTCCTGACGTCCAAACATTTTCGTGGTCGGTCGCGTGATGTAGTATTCAGTAACTTTCTCCGTTGAAATTTTGGTTTTACGACTGAAAACTCTCGATATTGAAAAAAAAAAAAAAAATACAGTCACCCACTCAGTTCATTTCAGTCTACTGCCTACTGTTGGAAGACTTCAATAGACGATTTTGAACTTTCCGCATCAAAACCCTAGAATTCATGTAATAAACCGCTGAGGCCGCTGAGCCGCTTCGCAAAGTTTTTCTTATTAAGGGGACTACATGACCTAAGCGCCAGTTTTATAATGCCTAAAAGTATATGATCCACTGCAGTAAGCAAATTTAGAAAAATATATGACATTGTTCAGGATATATGCTAGTTAGATAGTCTGTTGAAAACATAATACAATTAATTTGGTACGATAGAAAAATGTCACGAAGATACCTCAAAATTTTTTTTTAACGATTAGAAACCATACTAATTAATTTAATATACATGATGCAATAATTCTGTTTTTTTTTCAGATTGTTCTTCAAGCAACATATTAACGTGATAGTGACTTTATGTTTTAGTCCAATCAATAGGTTTTTTGTAAATAGAGAATTGTTTCATATTTTGCAATAAATTACCAGCTTTGTGTCATCGCGTTTCTTTTTCTTTTCTATGCAGTCCGACAGTGACCGCGCGTCCGCGCTTTAGCTGTTGTCAGCTTCTTAACAATCATTGAATCTCCAACCATTTGAGGAACCAACAGTATCATTCAATTTGTTCACAGATTGACGATTGCAATAGAATGGTAAGGGTAACATTGAAAGAAGTTGCTGGTAACAAGCTAGTTCATTGGTTCATTCGTTGTCAATAACCACAATTTAAAGCAAAGAATGTGATTTCTTTGCGGATGCTATTAATAGAAAAAGGGTTATTGCTACGCTTTGGAGACTTGACCACCGGTTCGTTAATTTTTACTACTTCGTGAACAGTTAATTTAACCAACAATGGGTGGCAGTAGAGGCCGAATAACTTTAGTATTAAGGAAACACTGGGTTTAATTCTCATATCACACCTCTATCTATAAACCAATCTTTCAATCTGAGACAGCTTTTGAATATTCAACAGTTGGTTATTGACTAATCGGGTTAGCATTATTTTGTCACAGTTCTACAAACATTTCTATTCAGATTATCCTTTACTTGTGGTTTAACGGAGGCGGTCAATGGAACTTGAGCGAAGTATGCGGAAGCAGTTAGGTCGTTCAAGAAATACGTAACTAAATGAGTTATAATTGTGGTATACGTTACGTTAATTAATTGTATTTATAATGTGTCGTGTTTAAAGAGGTAATCTATTTGAATGGTAAATGTTAAGGGCGATTTGAAGGACGGAGAGGTAAAAATAGAGGCTGTTTTTTTTTGTAAATCTTTGTCCCTCACTGGCAATTTCTGCGGTATTATGGGTGCGTTTAAAAACATTTAAACTCACATACACAAACAGCCAGACCAGGAACAACTATTTGAACCCGCGACACGCAGCGAGCAGTCAATCACTTAACCACTGCGCCAACCGTGCCGTCAAATTTGCAAGGGGGTTGGTGATGCTGGTGACAGAAGCGACGGCATTTTTTAGGCTATCACATATAATACATACTAAGTCCATGGCTGTCACTTACGACCATGAAAAGAAACGTGTCCGGGTATTGGTCATAGGCTTGATAACATAATTACGTTAATAGCATGGCTTGTGCAATATTTGTAGGTCCCCAATGAAATGGTGATCTGAAGCCATAGATGCCTGTGGAAAATAATTCGCTTCGAAACAGACATTTCAGTCTGTATGCATTAATTTAGGAGAAAACTCTTAAGAGCTGCTCGCATGACATCTGATAATTACTTTTACTTTTAATTGCAGTTAGAGATGCGTGTATAGAGCACTTATTACGTGTGATACGGTAACTCGAGAAAAAACGAAATGCTTCAACCAGCTGGTTTAATCCATACCTATCTAAACGTATAATAAAATCGTAGCGAAGTCAAAGCTGACCATTGTTTTTATTATAGAAGTTTTTAAATACATTTTTTTTAATTTTGTCTGTTTATCTATTTATCGGTTTGTCTGAATGTATGTTCCAGTATCACGCAAAATCTACCGCATAGATTTTGTTCATATTTTGCATAGATATTCCTTAAAGTCTGGTCAGTTTGTAAGGCTATAAATTATCACGCTATTTGCTATGGGGGAAGAGCAATATTGCAATTTGTTCGTATTTTACTATAGTTTACCGTAAATTTAAAAAAGACGACCCAAAATGTTAGAATACAGCTGATAGTTTTACACATTTAACTTTTTAAATGATTTTCATCACGCTATACCTTTATGGAGCTATGCAGTGTGGCAGGATTTTTGAGATGGGGCGATAAGGGCAGGTATGTACCTTAATTGTGGTCGCTCCAAGAAAATGGAGTCTTAGGAGTCAGTTCCTAACTGTTTGAAACATTTTGATCTGCACTGATAGATTTTGAAAAAAAATTACAGACAGAAAGCAAATAGCCAATTTTCCCAAAAAAATAAATTATTTGATGACAATCTATCCTGTTTCATAAAAGGGTCAAACACACTATCGGGCCTACTGAGGTTGGAGTACTAGTTAAAACTAAATTTCGTAGGAAATGAGACTGAGATGAGAGAGAACACAATATACCAGTGTATGACAACAGTCGAATTATTTCATGACTGTACCTACTAGATTAAATAGGGAACGAATATAGCAGATAGTTACAGATACCTTTTAATGATTTTCAACCTGCTATACCTTTAAGGAGCTATGCAGTCAATCATAACATAATATAACAACGGCTATGTTAGTCAACTTTCAACAAAGCAACTAGCTTACCGTTTCGACGACTGCTGTGCAAACTTACGTTTGATTCCCAACAATTGATATCTTTTGTGCTTCCCTTTTTACATTTTTATACTATTATATTATTATGATTCGTAAAACGTATCGTATGAGGGGCTCGTGGCTAAGTTATAACAGCCACACGGGTCGATCGATCAGGTTAAGCTACGCTTGCCGCGGTTGGTCCGTGGATGGGTGACCATCTTTACATACCGACAGCCCTCCGTGCCTCGGAAAGCACGTTAAGCCGTTGGTCCCGGCTGTCATTTGTGGATCTTTGACAGTCGTTATGGGTCGTCAGTATCCCGAAAGTCTGACTACCAGTGTTACCAAGGGGTATCGTATTACCCAGTTATTGGGTTGTGGAGGTCAGTTATGCAGTCACTCCATGTAAAATACTGGTACGTCTGGTTAGATTGGAAGTCGAGTCGCTAGGCAGATGACGATGATGATGATGAGTTCATAAAACTTACACAAGAAAACATAAAGACTATGCCTATTCTGACGTCTTTGGTTATATAAATTATAAAAATAAATATCTATGGATAGGTGACTGCTAATAAGAAATCCCGTGTGTTTACAATCTAGTGTCATGTTGTTTTAGTGATAACTTTTCGTCAGGAATAATCAGTAAGAAAGCATCAGTTAGTGTGTCAGTGTTGTGCCATTAGGCAGTATGTACAGAAACTCAGGCGTTCATTAATTCATTAAAAACTAAGAACTACGCACGCAATGGGAAATTACTACTAAGGCTGCAAGTTTCGACTTTATGACGAGCTGCTTCTCACACGGACAACAGTACGTCACTTGCTCCCGCTCACCAGTCCTGAATCTCTGTACATTTTGACTGCTGAGACCAAAACTACAAACGTAGTATATATTATGAAGATTTAAAAAAATGTGACTGTGATTTTATTGTATTGTGGTGTCTTACGACTTCCACGCGAACGAAGTGTCGGACAAAAGCTAGTATTTTATAAAACACTAGCTGACCCCGCGAACTACGTACCGCCAATTTTTTTTTTTTAATTTTTCTCTCTGTATGAAACATTCTCGTACTTCAAGGAATACCTATTCTAAAAAAAGAATTAGCAAAATCGGTCCATCCGTTCTTGAGTTATAAAATTACAGCGAAAAGTGGCATTGATTTTTATAGATAAGGATATCGGAGCTCGAACGTGCATAACATAAATCCTGCTTGGTGCTATGAACTAACATTTTTATTAATAACCATTGACTTATAATAGTGTTGTAATGTGTAAAAAAAATTGTGTGTAATGTTTTTCCTAGCTCAATGTTAATAACAGAGACCTTCGTTTTAGTAGGTAAATAAAGAAATATATAAAAAGGCTGCACTAAATCAAAAATAATAGCTTTTATTGAAAGCCGTTTACCAAGAAGAATAAATAAAAAAAGAAAACATTTAATGGCATCTCTGCTTATTTTGACAGCAAAAAAAGTTATGGGCGAAAAGTTTGCATTACAAAACAAATCCTGATGGCGGATGAAACACGGGCTATCCAAGCTCAGACTATTAAAGCGTCTGAAGCTAAACTTGAAATATCTAATATTGTATGATTTACGACATGTAGACAAGTTGTCCATCACCTTGGATTTAGTGTCGACCACGCCTTACCACCATTAGTAACAATAATTGCCAGTATCAACCTGGCATGTCGTAAAAATAACTTCGTAGGTACACGTATTAAGTATTGAAAGTGTGAAAAATTATACGTTTAATCATTAAGAGTGATTCGAATTACATATTATTATAGGTAGTTAGTTATTGAACTTGATAATTGTTAGTTTGTTACGTATTTGCTGCACCCAGATTCTATGCGGATCTGTTTCTTCATTACGTGGTAATGTTAGATAAAAATAATCATTGCAGTTCGTATTTTATTATAGTTAATAAATCACAAATGAATAACTATGTAGATCATTTAATTATACATCAATTTTTATGCCATTTGGTATTATTTTATTCAAAATTAAAATGTCTTTAACACTTTCCTTTCTAAATCGTTTTATTCTATAGGTTTATCGTAACAATATTCATTTATTTTCACGAAAATGTGTAGGGCAGCCTTTTTGTTCGTTCCTACTTTTCGAACTGGCCATTTGCACTCAAAATAATAGTAGATGCCATTAGAGTTTTCTTTTTTTTCTTTAAAGTAAACGGCTTTTATTAAATTTGTTTTCGTACAAATCTGCTTGTATTTTTAATTTTTAATAGCCTTTGCAACAATGCAACCTTTTTGAATTCTATTTATTTCAGACAGATTTTGTTTATGTAATATACTTACGTACCTTCCAACCTCAACTTTTTGCTTGTGATAGATTTCCCAATCTATTACTTATACTCTGTGTGATAGATGCTTCGATCAACAATTCGATCGAAGGATAGTTGTAAATATGTTGATGTGAAAATTCTTACTCCAGCATGAGTTTAGCAAAAACATAACGATAAATTGAAAAGACAAGTTTAAAAACCTTTATAAATCATTATAAACAAACACTAAGCTGCTGTAGGTAAGTATAAGAATATTATTTAAAATACTTTTAGTTACAAAAGTTTTCAGTCGTATCTCTGAGTATAAACTGTGAACCAATGACAGTATTAACGATACTTCTGGTACTCAAATGGGCTATTCAAGGTACCGATATAAACATGGCCTATAATCTATATGGGTGTATCATGTGTGGTATTATCACCTGGGTACAGCTATTAACGAGTGTTCCGCGTTACTCTGATAAAATAATAATTGTATTGTGAATATTGTACGTACTTACGTACACACCTCTAAACAGGGCTGGCACAAGCGAAGATTGTCGCTTTTTAAACTACCCATTTGATTTTTATTTAGGTTGAGTTTTTTAGGTTGTTTTCCAGTTAGAGCATGTCATTTTTGTCCATCACGCAAGCTCATAAGGTAGAAAATAGGAATGTAATTTTCAGAAGTTTTATTTATTTATTTTATTATTTATGTACACACAGTAAAACAGATACAGAGACGACATAATATTATTATTGAGTACAAAGGTACTGCTTATTTCTTAAGAAATTCGGAAAAGTTCCGGAATTTCGGAGAAGTTTTCGGAGATTTTATTTAATATCTATTGCTAAATTATTAAATTATCGCTACTTCTTGGTCTGTTCAACGAAATCTCTAAACCACTGGTTGACATTTCTCGTGATCCAAGGGCTGGCTGCTACCTTGGCTAGAGGTTAAGCTGTGCCATACAACATGCCAATGCCGCCAGTCTCTTGGGTACATTACCAGTCGACAGCGATGCGGAGGAATTTTTTGACGCCATATTTTATCTTATCAATAGTTTTTGCTAAGTTAGGTTATCATATTTTTATTTAAATAGTTTGTTAGTTAATTTAGTATAGGTAAGAAGTTTATAGATATAATATTGCTATAATTGATAAAAAGGGATAGACTGGATGCAGAAGGCGGAGGACGAGACAATGTGGCGCAGCCTGGGAGAGGCCTATGTCTATCAGTGGATAGGCTGAGTCAATCAATCATGATTGATTGCAATTAATTCGTAAAAAGAGGTACTACCTACGTCCTGTGTCGATTGGTCACAAAATCGTAGCTTGTACACTTTTAATTGCAGAATTATATCAAGTTCAAAGGTACCAGCCCTACAAACGAGTGATTCAATATTCGCACAGTTGTACCACGCGCATCCGGGAATCGATCCGGCGACCTCGACGGTCATGACGAGTTTGTTTCATGCGCTACTGAGCTCAGATATGTTGAGATGGACGTGTAAATCTTTTTTGCAGAAGTAGAATAAGTATTTAATTAACATTCAAGGTATTTTTATTATCAAAGTAGGTCAGTTAGGTTATGAATATTGATCTTCTGTGTTTATTGAAGGTCAGGTAAGTTATCAGTATGGATATTATTCACTTTTTACCTGAATACGCGGAGTCCTACAGGGGGTGATGTTTTTGATATACTCTAGCTACAGAGCTATTCATTAGATAGGTACATACCAAGTAGGTTCTGATGGAAAAATCCAATTATTATTATTATTTATTCATAATCAAGTAACGTTACACAATACTCATACTAATTATTAGGCACACAATTACAATAACAATACAAACATACAAGACATTAAATATAATTAACAATAATTACTTATTCACTCTCATAACCACATTTAAATTATTGTTCATCAAAAATAAATAAAAATAAACACAATAATTATAACTTTCTAATCGGTTCAATAACGTTTTGCCTAATCTCTCCCCGGTCGTGACGGATGGCCGTCCCATCGGATGAGAGCGAGGGAAGAGGGAGTGCACCTGTGTCTGTGCACACATTTGATGAGTTTATTATTTCTTACGTACTTGGCTAGTCTCCGTGGAGATTGGCCGCCGAGACAGAAATTCGATGGAGAGGATATTATTTTTATTACCAAGTAAGTCGAAATAGGTACATAACAATGTTATGCTTCAATAGGTACCTACATCATAATCAGCCTATAATGTTCCCACTGCTGGGACACAGGCCTCCTCTCTTCAGGAGAGAATGGGCTCTGTAATCTACCACGCGGGCCCAGTGTGGGTTGGTAGATGTCATATGTTTTCGAATTTTTGGTTTTCTCACGATGTTTTCCTTCAATATTATTTACATAACGTAAAGCGCCTGCCAAGGTTCGAAACCACCAAAATTCGCACCCTCACGCCCCTAGCCGCTGCAGGAGACGCCCTGGGCGTCGGGAACCCAAGGCCGATTCCCGGCCACCATAGCGCGGGCTTGCGAACGGCGTGCAATGGGCAGCTCGCCATACGATAAAGACAGGCCCGGGTCGATGGCGCGTTGTGTTCCACGCTCGCCTCAAAGATGTGTCAGCAACAATGACGGGGTCCGCTAGGGCCGATGCCTGCCGGGGTTGCGGGAAAGTCCGAAAGGGTTACCGTTGGCCCCTGGCACAGGCAACTGAAGGAACACGGGTGGGTTTTAGTCAGTAAGAGTCTGACAAGCCCTCCCGCTCCGCTCATAGCGGGAGAAGTTATTTGACGATTTCGAACCCACAACCTACAACTTTTAAGTCGGACCGTTACCACTAAGCCACCACTGCTCCATAGGTACATAAAAGCTGTTATTAATAAAAACGTTAATAGTCACAATAATGGAGGTGTTTGAGGTGACAATGAAATGTGTGTCTGAAATCTGACTATACTACTGCAACACTCTACGCGTAGATAGTAGACTTGGAACTAGTCGGGTGTATTCTCGGACATGCGTTTCCGCGTATCCACCTTGGGATGGATAAACGGAGTACTCGGCCCACTTCACCAAATCACGGTGAGATTTTTACAGAATAGATTGGCTGTTATTTATTTCTTACTTACTGTACACTGGTAACACCTATGTTACCCTTATCAAGTAAATCTACACTTGTTAGTACACATACATTAATTAGTTGTTGAAACATTTCGTCTACAATAGATAGCAATCTCGAGGTCAGTTTTTATTGAGGAGCAATTAGCAAAAATTCTTAAAAATTCTTAACATAATTATCGGCTATAATATTTATGTTTTTCATTATAAATATAACACAAGCACATTATTTAAATAATAAAAATACCCCTATTATTGTCCCAGTGCAGGGCATTAGGCTCTTCTCACACAGAGATGACACGTGCATTGAACACCACCCTTGTTAAAGACGGGTTGGAGATCTCAGACTTACAGTCCAGGTTTCTTCACGATGTTTTTCCTTCACCGATGTCAGTAATGTTCAAGATAAACTCGAACACTAATAGAATAAGCTCTACTTCTAGTTAAAAATTTCGCAATCAGAAAAAAACCTTTTCAGGCAGATTTTCTAACGCAGGCGCAACAAAAAAACATAGACAAGCTGTATTTGTTGACATTCTTTGTTTTCATTTTTTTTTTATAAAAAAAGGACTGCACCTGATGTTCTAAATTAATCCTCTTGACATAAATATAATTCAAACCACTTATTAAATATATGATCTGAGATTCAAGCATTTTGTACATAAAAAACACGTCGACATTTACCTTAATTGATAGTACTAGAATGTTAGATCAAGTTTAATTGTGCGCCTGCGGCCAAATCGGTATTAATGAGACTCTTAAAAGTTTAAATTATGATATTGCTGTAATATGCGGTAGCTACAAGTACCTACGTACCAATCGCAAGGAGTATTTATTCCCTCGTTAATAGTTGCCGACTTGTTAATTTCAGACATCTATTAAGTATGTAATTGTAATTACTTTAATGTTGTTCTGATAAGATTGCTCTGGTTTTTATTGCGATGATAAAGATTGTAGTTAATCTATTAGAATTGTTTGGCTTTAGGTGTAGGTAAAGTAGATTTGCATATAAAATAGAATCTCGATGTGTGTCAGTCTGTAACTAAGTGGCTCCCAAGGGCTGGATGTAGGAATGTCGAATTGCGTCTGGCGACAAGGTGGGCAGGCGAGTCAAACCTGGATAAGACTGGCACAGGAGTGAGAAACTGTGACGACTAAAGAGAGGACTAGGAAAGAAGTCTTGCAGGCTAAAACTTTGAAAATACTTTCAGAATAGTGGACAAGGATTGCTACTATGTGGGTGTTTTAGCCATCTAGGTGGAATATTATTCTTCGAAGTAAAAACTCTGGCGAGAGTATGAAGTAGACTGCCGAAACGCTGATGAGAGATCGGGATTATCTACATGGATGCTTGCTTAGTGACTGTCACAAAGTGACATAGAAGTATGAAAGAGAAGTATAAATGGGAAAAAGAGAGAACAATCTTTTTTTTTTTATGTTGCGTACACTAGGAATTTCTCCTGTATTGTGGGTGCGTTTACAAACATTTAAAGTCACATACACAAATAGCCAGACCCGGAACCACTACTTGTAGGTCATACAAATATTTGTTCCGTGCGGGAATCGAACCCGCGACACGCAGCGCAGCAGTCAATCGCTTAATCACTGCGCCAACCGTGCCGTCTATCTTTGATAGGGAACTTTTTAAGTCAAACTCAAATTCAAAGCATTTATTTCAAATAAACCAATCACAGGCACTTTTGAATTGTCAGGGGGTGTCAGTCAGAAAGCTAGTTGCCCATTCCAAAGCGTAGTAGGTACCTATGGAGAAGAACGGGCAAGAAGCTCCACGAACACTCTTTTATATCGGAATACTTATTGTTACAAAAAAAAATCTTTGCATCATTAATGTTGAAATTATACATGTGAGAACGATAAAGCAAGACGTGCACGTTAAAAGCGTCCATAATCAAAAGATAAAAACAATTCAAATATTAAATTTATTTAACATAAGCCGTGGCAGGCAAGAGATGACCAGTCCCTACTGACGGCGCCTGACTTGCATTTCCGAACTTTTGCATTTCTATCAAAATATATATACGGACATGCTATACTTATGTACTCGTAGCTAGCTTCCCTGGTGCGCAGGGTGTAGGGCGGCTCCACCGTTGCGACCTGCGAGTCGCCTGGACTGTGGGCCACTGTTGTGCCGTCTCTCCTGGGAGGTCGCAACGGTAACCAACCGTTATTTGTTGTATTGTTTTCCTTGTTTTTGTTTATTGTCTGTGCTTACTAATATAGTCGTAAGTTTTACTAACAATCTTGTTGAGTCTTGGTCTTGGTTACTCTAATAAAGAAAATTCTATTAAACTCTATTATTCTATACTGCAGTTTCATTTTACTTTAAAACTATGAAGGACACTAAACGCCTACAGGCGTAATAACAAACTAACTTCTATTGTGTGTCATTCAGTGTCCTTCAACCGATTAACCTCGACTTTTCCTCAACTAATCTTCATCATCAACAAAACAACAGTTTTAGATCGGCCTCCAATTTACCTAGAAATCTCGGTAAACAATCGTAATCTCCAACTAATCTGCAGCTTAGACATTTTTCGCACCGCTGAGCAGCGAGACAGATAAATAATGATAATTCTTAATCAATAGTGTCGGACTGGCATTTGAAGTATTTACCGACTGACAGTTGCATTTCCAATGGCGATTATGGGTTTGTATTGTGAAATAGTAAGTAATAATTTGTATTTTGTCTCGGTAAATGACTGTAATCTCGACCTTCGCTTTATCCTATTAAATACAGGTACTCCACTAAACATAAGTTAGGTAGACACGTTTTTCAAAGCGAAGTATCTATGTTCTATACTGCCGTCATAATCAAGAAGGCCGTAACTGACAATTTTGTCAAAAATGATATTATTATATTAAGGGGGATGCGCTACGGTAGCCCGCGAAATTCAAATTTACTTTAGTTTTTTGCAATTTGCAGGTCAGTGTCAGGTTGTATGTTGATCAAAATATGATTCGCGGCCGTAACAAGTATGTATTAACAGAATTATAATCTTATGAATCATCAATATACAACCTAGAATTGACCTCAATTGTTGCGATTTCATGAAATAGTCATATTAAAGGGCAACATGAACTTAGACGATTGTATTGCTTATTTTAATGAATATAGTTCTGGTAATATATACTTGTTACGGCTGCGAATTATATATTGATCAACATACAACCTAATACCGACCTGCGAATTGAAAAAAAACGTAAGAAAATTTGAATTTCGCAGGCTGGCTTGACGCTTCCCCCTTAGCATGTTCGGAATCAGCAATGAAAATGCTATCTTATGGTCTTACATAGAAAGCTGTAACTCGTATTAGATTAGAGATATCATATGAATTTAAGCCTTAAACTACGACATCAATTCTGGTTTTTGAATCTGAAAAGAATTAATTACACAATAACGGCCTTTTGTGTCAATTATGGTTCAAAATAAAGCCTATATTCGAAACACTAACTAAAACCATTCAGTAAATCGCGGGCCTTCATTTTAAATAAAAAATCAATTATCTCAGAATCAACGTTGACGTAGTTACGGTCTTCTTTATTATGACGACAGTAGCGGCAGTATACTAATTCTAAATTAATTGGAGGAACCCGACTCGGGCGAGTAGGGATCCTCCGATTAATTTAGTCGTGTTTTGAGGGCGAATGTCACCAATGAATCTGAAAGTGATCATCACATCTGAACCACGTTCAAAAGATGTCGGTGTCATCATTTTCGGGGAAGATTGATACTGACAACCATTGAGGTGCTGATTGCTTATACCATTTAACCTATAGTAAAATTGCATTCAGTTTCATTGGATACATTCGTCTTGTGAGCATCCGGGAAGCGTTCGACTGGTCTTGTCACATTACTAACTGATACCAAACATTGTCGAACCCTCCCAAAGAAACAGTGAAAAAATATGTTTTATTCACAAGGCCAGAATTCAATTAGACTAGCTCTACATACTTCGAAAAAAAACGAAGTTACAAAAGCACAAAACGAAGTTGTTATTAATTACCACCATTCAATCAAATGTGCAATTCGTAAAAATAAATCAATGTACATTTTGTCAAAATCAGTCAGGCTGGTAATTAATGGCTACATGGCAACAGTCCAACATCCATACTCTATATTACTATACTCTTTGATCCATACGTCATTCAATTCACACATACAGACAGTTCAAATAATTGTACTCCGGATGGAGACTATCTGGTGTAGAGGTGTATTTTTTTTATCTTAAATTGTCTAAATAAGCATGATTTTATTTTACTTTAATAAAATAATTTTTGTTTTATAGCAGAGCGTAGTAATGCCCTTAAAAATTTTCTGCCAGGCAGTAGTTATTACGATAATTGCAATTTAAAGCGTAAAAACGACGGAATAAAACAGTCCCTTATTCACAAAGTTAAGGCTGATGGATAACATACGAGGCATATGGCATGGAGTTACATGCCGAGGGTGCAGTTACTAGAGTCGCACCGCAACGTCAACTTCAAGGCGTTAGTGGTGCGCGTACCGAATTGTTATCTGCCTGTCCGCGTCGTCATGGAAGAAGACTTTTGGCCGCAGGACGTGGTGTTCCGTCGCTTCTGCGGACAAGTACCACAGGACAGTACAAGTACCTACAAGCTAGTGAAGTACTACTAACATAGTTTTATGCATGGTTTTATGTTTTATATAAATACTTTATATTATTATATGTTAGTTTGTAATGTATGGGCTGTATAAATAAATGTCTATGGGCCATTGTAGTCAGAAATAAATGTTTTATTATTATCATTTATTTATTATACCACAGTTTTGTAACCCACTCTCTCCGCTCTCACCGTTTTAAGAAAGAAAACATTTTATTTTCAAATCTTGCAAAATGTTTGCTTGACTCCTGTTTTTTCATTTTTTGGGGCGGGATATCATCAAATAACTTCTCCCGCTCTGGGCGGAGCGGGAGGGAGTGTCAGACTCTTACTGACTAAAACCCACCCGTGTTCCTTCAGTTGCCTGTGCCAGGGGCCACGGTAGCCCTTTCGGACTTTCCCGTAACCTTGGCAGGCATCGGCCCTAGCGGACTCCGTCATTGGTGCTGACTTGCTTGACCCCCTGACCCTGCGAAAATAACCTGCTGTAGCTGTATCAATTGGCCCAATACTGTATGGCAACGTGTGATGAAAAAAACAGATATTTTTCCATCAATGGGAACCAACTCTAAACAAATCGAAAACACTGGGATTTTTCCGAAGAACCAGAGCGACGGAATTTTTCTAATGCCTTATTTAGACGAACCTCTGTCCATGTCTCGCTGACCTAGCTCTTAAAGCACCTTGTTGGTATCTGGGATGAGGTTATGCACATTTCTGCTTGGGCGGATCAAAGCTATGGGAGCTTTGAACTTCGATCGACATAAAATAGATGTTTTTGCTGGCAGGCCGCTGGTTACTAGAAACTTCTACTACACACTACACGCCTTTGTCTTTTTGTTCGTTTTAATTTTTTGTTCCATATTAGTAGATATTGCGAAAAATTATTACTTAGTTGTTTACAAAAATGAGTGATACAATCTTTGATATCACACCATCAGATATTTCTTAGTTTGTTTGTATTAGATAATCAGCAATTAAACTTACCATGAATTTACATAGGGTTCTTACAACAGTGTAGGTACAACACCCTATGGTTTCAGAATCTTTTATACAGGATTCATATCATGGGTGTAGATAAAGTCTTGTTTGCAACTGTACATAATTAGGTATTAAAACACTCATGTGATACTATTACCAACATTCTAATTTTAATACCCCTTATTATACAACAGTTGCATAAATAACTATTAGCACTGTCCCCTGTAGGTGAGTAAGCCTATGACCGCCACATTTCTTTACGACATTATTAGTTGTGACGGCAGTCATTATAACATGTTATGACATGTCATACATAACGGACACCCGCAAATTACCTATATGAATATTTGATATCAAATGTTACAATCTAAGCACCTTAAATTAAACTGACACTTGTCATGTAATAGTCCAACTTGATGCAGAAACCAGTAACTATAAGTACTTAGGTACTTTTGGGCAGGTCATGGTTGGTTCCTAGGTCCCTCTCTCTGGAGTACTAGCCGATTGGTGGTAGCCGAGACTCAATAGGTAGTGGAATCAATTAATGGGCCGACTGTTTTCAGGTGTAACATACCTACCTACTCCTTTTACACCTGTAAGGCAGATATCAAAATCAAAAGTCATTTATTCAAATTAGGCTGAGAATCAGCACTTTTTGAACGTCAAAATCACATAAGACAGTCCCCCCAAAACGCCCACCCTTCACCACTTCCTAGTGCTTTAGCTGGGAAGAAGAAGTGGCGGACCAAACTCCCCAGCAGCACTGCTGTCTGTTCAGTTAGAAGAACTGGATTCTATATAGTAATTAATAAGTAATTAACATTACGAAACACAAAAATATTAAAATTATTTGCCATATGTCAGCTAGCACACGCCAATATTTAAAACTATACTCAAGCAGAAATAAATAATAAAAACAAAAACGCAAACAGAACTTAATACATAATAAAAAGCCTCCTGGCATAAAGGGAGTGCCCGCTTACATATGCAATGCTGCATTATGTTTATATGTATATAGCTGTAACTTGTAGCCACAAATGATAAACTAAGACCTTCGAAGTAAAATAAAAAAATATTAATTACTAATAACAATAACAAAACCATAGTCAGCAAGATGACCTGTCTATATCCTGTCTGACCTATCAGACCTGTCTGATATAAAGTGCCTACACCAGAATAAAACTGTTAAAAGTAACTGCGATTCTGTCTAAAGTTGACTTGATTTTGATAGAGCTTGAAACTTTCATTTTCTTTCATTAATTCAAAGATGAAGACATAAAGACGAAAAATAAATCTTCTAGATACTTAGGTACCTATCCGGTTTCTGAATTGAGAATTTGAAGTTGAGAACTTGTCAAACTCTAGCATGATTTAAGGTGATTCCTTCAATGGAACCCGAAAGCAACATTCAAAATTACTTACGTTTTTTTGTACAGAAATATTGTATTACGCGGGCTTTCACCTTAAGTAATTCTAGAGTTGAGTTTGACAAGTACTCAACTTCAAATCCTCAATTCAGAAACCCGTATTATCAAGTACCTACTTAATTAAAGTTTCCTAGGTAAACAAATCCGCAGGCCACATTTATTTATCACAAAAGTTCGCGACCTCAGCGTCACTATCTTGTAAAGACAGGCGCTAAGATATCACTCAGAGATAACCAAATTGATTATAACCATTAGCTGGAGGCTGTAACAGTCGTTGATCGATTATTATGATTGATAACAACCCGTTAGACTCTGTTATTAACTCACTGATAATGTATCTAGGGTAACTATTTGAGAAATTTATTGTCCCTACACTGCTTTGATAACAAAGTGTTTTAACTTAAAATCCATTTTGTATATGTCTGTATTACCAAGGGGGTTAAGCAGGGGTGCATGTATAGTTTACTTATATTTTATCAGGTATGGTCAAGTCTGATGGAAAAGAGTGTGAGCCTTTTGCCATCAATCGTGCTCAAATCCTGACTTTAAAATTATCTACTACTGGACGACCATATACAGGGTTATTGGTTTGTACCAATAACCCTGTCCACCAACCACCACCACCAACCACCACCACCCACCACCAACAACCACCATCAACCTCTTAAGGGGTCATTGTAGTCATAATTATAAATAACTTTTACTATAGGAACAAATATGAAATCGCGAAAAAAAAAATCTGCTGGTCCCTACATTTTGACGAGTTCTGCAAACATAAATGTAGGGAACAGCTGAATTTTGTTCGCGATTTCATATTTGGTCCCTTATTAAAAGTTGTTCATAATGATGAGTACAAATTCAAATTCAAATTCATTTATTTTGTGTACAGTACAATGATCCCTTAAGAGGTGGATGGTGTTTTACCAATAACCTTGTATACAGGGTGTGGCGTAAATAATGGATAACCCTGAAACTGTCGATCGACCAGATTATAATCTATCATTGACCCCATTTATATCGCCATATGCCTATGGATGACCAAATTATTGAAATTCATGATCTTTTAAATAAAATTCGTACTTACTCTTACAAAATCAGCTGCCATTTCTACAATTGGTGACTTGTTCTCATTTTGTTTTTTGATGTCACTCCTGAATATTGTATTATCAGACCAGTATCAAGGTTTTTTATTACAATTTAAGACAACATTGCAAAAAATACTTATTCTTAAATTTTAAAATTTTTCCTACGGAATTATGCAAATTTGGACCTCTATATCGAAAAAAAAATGTACGCGTATGTAGGCGATATATGTGGGGTAAATGATAGATGATAATCTGGCCAATCGACAGTTTCAGGGTTATCCATTATTTACGCCACACCCACACCCACCACACCCACACCCCACACCCACACCCCACACCCACACCCCCACACCCTGTATAATGACACTTTTTGCCGACCGGCTCCCTAATTGCGAAACCCACTTTCAATCACACTCCGAGGGATTTTGAAGGAAAATTGCTAATCCATTGCTTCATATGTTTGACAAATTCGTCTGCTTAACAGCGCCAATAGCGCAATGAATATTGGTGAACTGTCAAAATGGCAATTTGTTACGCAAAAACCCCACAGGTGATCGGGCCCAGAATCCCATACATTCATGAGCTGTGGCGCTTGCGACTAAGTAAGTAGGTACAACGATGCAAATGTTTTTTAGTTTTTAAAATTGATTGTTGCACCAGTGATACAATTTAAAATGTATGTTTTAATTACTGCCTACTTGCCTAATTATCCTAGCGTTGTTTTGTAATAAACTGTTTATTACTCAATCAAAATCAAAAATCAATCAATATTCATTTATTCAAACTAGGCTGAGAATCAACACTTTTTGAACTTCAAAATTACATAAGACAGTCCCCTCAAAACGCCCACCCTTCACCACTTCCTAGCACTTTAGCTGGGAAGAAGAAGTGGCGCAACAAACTCCCCAACAGCAATCGTAATTGAATGAACTCTCAGAAACCTGACGGCACGGCTGGCGCAGTGGTTAAGCGATTGACTGCTGCGTTGCGTGTCGCGGGTTCAATTCTCGCACGGAACAAATATTTGTATGACCTACAAGTAGTTGTTCCGGGTCTGGCTGTTTGTGTATGTGACTTTAAATGTTTGTAAACGCACCCACGATACAGGAGAAATTCCTAGTGTGGAGCAACGTTTAAAAAAGAAAAAAAAAACTTAATTAAATCAGATCGACTTTGATTTTATTATACCTTAATCGTCTAGACTACAAGGATCAGTATCATAACAATAACATCACGCCTGTAATTCGAATGGCCTGAAGGGTTAGGCAGAGGGGTAGGTACCTAATAGTACGCCCAAATTTCGCCAGTAAGTCTTATGTAATAGGGGGCGAACCTATTGCCATCAACCGGCCACAAATCACGACTCCGAACTGCTACTGAGACATTCCTGATGGATAAACCCAATAACACTGCCCGACCTCGGAATCAAACCCGGGACCTCTTAATCAGCAGTCGCGCTTGCAACCACTAGATCAACGAGGCAGTCCAAGACAAGGGCCAGTACTTATTGCAAAACTTCCTAATCAAACATTACGTATCTGTAACATTTATTAAACAACAGTAATATTCGTTGAACAATCTCATTGTTCTTTGTACCTACGAATCACGTTTGCACACAAGTAGTAATAAACTATAACCTCAGGGGGTTTCGTATTCTCTATACTTCGACTACGGTCAAGCAAATTAGGGCATTTAAAACGTAATGCAAGATAATCGACGAGGACCTTTTGTATAGCATACCGTTTGAGTGTTTTACTAGTAGCGGGCAGGTTACTAGGGCGTTTGAACGCAGCACGGTTAGATTGACGGCTGCAGTGTGGCAGATAGACGTAGGCTGTCACACGTTTAGGCACGATGCTGTTTATAGATGGCGACACGAGAACGAGACGATAAAGAATCGATACAATAACAGTATCAGTCTAAATAGATACTCAAGCATGAATGTCGATTTGCAACTGTCAGATATCAAACAAATCTCTCACAGAATCTTGTTTTAAATCGTGATTTATGTTGAGAGCCTACCGTTCTTGATGTTATACGGGCTAAAGTTTTCTAAGACAGCGGTGGACATCACATAGCGTTCGCAATTTACCGTCAAAAGTTGGTGTGTTTTCCTAGAAAGCGTTATTTGGCACCGTAAAGTCAAATACCGATGACATCATTTACATGACGGCCGTCACTACGGCCATAATGTGGCGGCCACCGCTGTCGCTGGAAACCGTAGCGTTAGGACCACTTTACTGATTTGACAAACGGTCTAGGTAGGTACGTGTACAGAATCATGTGGATTCCGTATTTAAGCTGATTATTTCACTACACTGGCTCATCACTACACCAAGCCTCTCGAGCAGGCACGCTTCACTTTCAACTGTTTCCCGCCATTTGTGGTGAACTGACAATTGACATTAGTGACAGCGACCTCACTACTGACTTGCATGAGATAGTGTTGACATCTACTCTTGAGTACGTGTTCAATTTATTCTGGCAACACAAATAGTGTCACTAATTGCAGGTACTAACTAAATTGCACTTAATTTTGTAGACTATAAAGCCACTCAAAGCCTACCCATAACTGTGAGAAGACCTAGTTACCAGCTCGACTTCCTCGAGTACAATGACGGAGCACTTGTCAAATGTTGAGCGAACGACATAATATATTAGCGCAGTTAGCCCAGTTATGTGTTAAAACATTTTCTTGCTTGCCCAATGAAATAGCAAAGTATTGTAATGTTTAATTAGATTGTAATTTGTTTCTTGGGTTTGACCTGGTGGGCAAACACGGCAATAAGTCGTGTACAGTGTTATTTTTTATGTTAGGTAATAGCTCGTTTATGTAGTGTACATAACATTAATGCTTTAATCTAAGTTACAGTAGCAAGAGGTACTCACCACGCTAGGTATACAAACTGCAGAAAACATTTTATTTTTGTTATTAGGGACCTGCCCCTGCTTCACGGGTGCAATAGTGACACGTCAAAACATCGACGTTTCTGTGCTTTCGGAAGAAATGCTCTAAATGATAGCAACCGCACCAAAATCCATTGTGTAGCTTAGAAGATTTTAAGCGGCCAAAAAGAGAGACACTAAAAGCGACTTTCTTTTGTAATAGATGATGTCCGAATGTGTCTTTATTCTGCTCTCTGCCTACCCCGCCATTAATCATGGCCATGACGGTTATAGTTATAATATATGTAAGTAAAGCTTATTTTATTAGTTGTAATGATAAAGGGCATGCTCCGATTCTTCGTGTTGCAACGTCGGAGGAAAGAGTGACGAAACGGAAGTATTTAACACTACAGTAACGAAATAGGAAATAACTTATATCAAGATCTAATGGAATTTTTGCTACGTAATGCATAAAGGATTGTAGGGACAATCCTCGACTGCTTGGCACGCGTTGCATGACAAGTTCTATCTCTTCTCTACGAAGAATATATATGTAGCGCAGCTAGTGGCGCCGCCTAGTTTTGTTACAAGTAACTAGGAACCACCGAAGAGCTCGGATAAGTGTGACTGACACTGGCTGGTATCAGCCACTATAGCAGACCGTCGCGTCGCATCATTGACTCATTCTGGTAAAGGCCATCCTGCTGTTTAGACATAGGTATCTTATTCTATACAAAGGTAGCGTTCTTTTGCACAAATCTTTCTACAATCTGACTAGCCGGCTAATTAGCGCATGCCATTCTATACAAAGGTAGCGATCTTTTGTGGAAATCTTTCTAGAACCTGACTAGCCAGCTGATTCACGCATGCCCACAGAAGAGAAGGAGAAAATAATGACTGTAAATGTAGTAAATTAACATCATGCCCGTATTCGCCGAAGAAATAGACAGAACGTACTCCCGTCTCCCGTCCCTGTCTCATGTAAAGCGGCTCTCAAACCGCACAGGAACAAGTGAATATCACGCTACTTAGCTTAACGTCTCATTCGATGTTGGGCGTAGTTAGCTGATTTTCTCGCTCGGTATGTAATAAATAACTTAAATATTAAACATTCATGTTGTTTTGATAATCACTTGATCTGTTAGATTGTGTTTATTTATGCGGCAGCGGATTTTCGCACGAGTGGCAGAGGCCGTATTAATGCTTCATTAATATCAGTAATTCTATATACAGCGTGTCAAGAAACAGTGTTGTTACCGCAAAACAATCGGTTTTTGTGGTTGTGACTTGTGGTCAATGGCGAAGGAGACAGCGAGAGTCTGTCCATAAGTAGCATATCATCATTTGGATATCTTTTTCCCCACTATATATACAAGGTGGCAGATACATCGACGCGGAAATTGTAACCATGAATTCAACATATTTATAAAGATAATAACCCTACCGCCGTATCTCTACGTTGACATCGTGGTGGGGCTTGCGGGCTCCTGAACTCCTAAACTCTACCGGCACAGGGCCGGTCGAGTTTATACTTTGCCAAAATAGGTTTACGGTGAGGAGCCAGATCAAGAGAGTTACAAAAACCCGCAGGGAAGCATCTGGCGAGCTTCTGGGCAGTAGCGACCCCACGGACCCTATCTCCCGGTAGAAGTCTTGTTCCTCACATCTGGCTTGCCTTTATTGGCCGGCTGGAGTGCACACTGACGAGGAACAGAGCTTCCACCTCTTTCTTGCCTTTATTGGCCGGCTTGAGCCTTATTCGCAAGAGCAAACGTCCTCGGAGGAAGGAAGTATTCCAGTAAAATGCTGGAAGGGATCTATTTACTTACCGTACTTCCGGGAATGTCCTGATAGCCGTGGAATACCTCTCCACTCCTCAAGCACCTCAGGAAATGTTGCCCCTTGTTGCTACATCACTATGTGCTAACGATCGTTTTCGGGGGCCTATTATTGAGTGTGCAAATCACTCCCTGCCATTTTATCCGTGTATTACACAACATTGATCAGGCAGGGGACATAGTCCTTCCATAGTTCTAGGTAACCAATCTACTGGAGCCACCCAAACCCACAGCCCAATATGTTTTGTTCCTATGTTCTGCAATAGTCCTGCACCAAACGGGGGTTTTCTTTGGTTGCACTTGCATAGTGCATACAGGGACAAACGTCGGTTGGTGCCTCAACGCTTAAAATTGTGTAAGAGGCCTCTGCGAGTTGGCTTCGGTCCCTCGTACGCCTTACAAAGGTCCGGCACCCCAGGGTCCCGAGATATGTTAAATTCACAATAATAATAATGATTCACCTAGCGTAGAATCATTTTGTCGGTTATCAAAAAAAGCTAGTTATTACATAGAAAAGTGCAATTCCTACGCAGTCAAAACGTATGGACCAGTATTTTTTTTTATAACCGACAAAAAATTTAACATAGGTACTGGGGAATTTAACATACTTCAGAATCATGTACTGAATCCATGGTAACAAGTTGAGCGTCGATGTTCCTACCACCCTGATCAGCTGATCAGCTTCCGACGAACCGGATACAGCTCATCATCATCCTCTGCCCAGCCTTCTCCCAACTATGTTGGGGTCAGCTTCCAGTCTAACCGGATGCAGCTGAATACCAGTATTTTACATGGAGCGACTGCCTATGTGAGCTCCATAACCCAGTTACTAGGCAACACCATACCCCTTGGCAAGACTGTTTGACATACTTTTGGGCTTTTGACTACCCGTAAAGACTGTTTTATTAAATATATCTTCAAATGACACAAATGACAGCCGGATGCAGCTGAATACAAGTATTTTATATGAACTACCCAGTGGATCGTCTTAATGTGTATTTTCAGGAGCTTCAGAACCACTTTTTGTTCATATTTCTGTCCGGAGGCATCAAAGGAATCTTTCTATTTGGAAAGCTGGCATACTTTTATACACATAAAAGAATTTTTCAGTTTTGTTAGGTACTATCTTTAGGTATCAACTACACAATATGAAACCTACACAGTTCAGTTAAACACTTTCAGCGGTGCTAGCAGTCCGAAAATTTAAAGTGATACGGCGCAATGACGTAGCTTGAAGGAACTGGTATAAGTCGCAGTCGTTTATATAGACGTTCTTTTAAGAAAGAAAGACATATTAAACGTGATTAAACGTTGTGTCAAATAGCGTTTATCAAATTTTACGTATAAATAGTGTTAATGGAGAATGTAAAGGCAACTAACACCCTTTTTATCATCAACATCATCAGCCTACATCAGTCCACTGCTTAACATAGGCCTCTCCAATTGCACGCCATTCAACTCGATTCTTGGCTGCTCCCATTCAGCTGCTACCAGCCACCATGCGAAGAGCCTAACACCCTTTACGATGGCCAAGTAACTTCGTAACCTGTCTAACTCAATTTCGAGTTTTGTAATGTTTTCTATAATATTTAATGAGGTCGATATTTGCTTAAATAAGCCACAAATAACTAGGTAGTGTTTCGTTTTACATTTTGTAACAAATATAGCCTCTGGGCGAGAACTAATAGTTGTGCCTTATTTCATGTCGTTATACAAATCCTGACGCATTGGCAGCTAACGCCTATTTAACTTTTATTGATTGACATTTCCAAATATTATCTCGATGCACGATATAAACTAAGGAGGGACTCTTGGATAAATAATAACAACCGCACGGATATGTCAAAGACTAAGCTACGGTTGCCGCGGTCGGTTCTTGGATGGGTGATCATCCATTACATATCGAGACCCCCCTGTGCCTCGAAAAGCACGCTAAGCCGTTAGTCCCGGCTGTCAATCGTAGATTGAACAGTTGTTACGGGTAGTTTGAGCCCAAAAGTTTGACAACCAGTCTTACCAAGGGGTATCGTGTTACCCAGAAACTGGGTTGTGGAGGTCAGATTGGCAGTCGCTCTATGTAATATTTAAAAAAAAAAAAATTCTAATAAAAACGTTGCCCCACACTAGGAATTTCTCCTGTATCGTGGGTGCGTTTACAAACATTTAAACTCACATACACAAACAACTGGTATTGATCTCCATCTGGTTAGATTGGGAGCTGACCCCAACATAGTTGGGTAAAGGCTAGGCAGATTGATTCGAGATAGGTTGTTTACGTCTGGTGCACCCTGGACAGTCAGCTTTACTACCAACCTTGCTGACTGGCTAATATAGGGTCCGCGTAGTTACTGCGTGGCCTAGTGATAACGGCCGTGACTTACGAGTTGTAGGTCGTGGGTTCGATCCCAAGCAGGCACTTTACTTGGTGTAAATTATTTCCCTCCGGATCAACTGGACAGATTCGCAACTAGACAGATTCTCAGCTGGACAGTTTCGTAGCTGGACAGATTAGCATCTGGACAGAGTAAGTCGTGAAAAAATAAGTTTATAAACTATGAAACGGGTATTAAATTTAGAAAGTGTTTATTCAAGGAAAGTCTATACAACACAAAGGCACGACCATAGAATAAGACCTGTCTTACAATATTGTATTTAGAATTTGTTTTAAGAGGTCCGGGGCAGTGGTCCAACTGCTCTGTCCAACTAGTTGGACCATGGGTCTTTACTAGGGGCAGTTGTCCAACTTTAAAATTAGTTGGACCAAAGCACTTTTTGAGAGTTCCGAGGTCCAATTCATTTAAAAAATAACTTGCCAACTCTAAAAACCTCAACTGCATCTTTGTGTGTCTACATCTCAGACTAAGGAAAAGAAAGGACTCGGCATAACGAACAGTATACAGCATATCTCACTGCGGCCGGTCGCCATGTTTTGTCACAGCCAACAAGTGCATCAGTTGTCATAGCAACTTGTTTCTTTCAGTGTTTTGAAGAAAATTTTGATATTATAATGCGCGCAGCTCTACCGCAAGCCGCCATCTTTGTGCCAGACTCACATTTTAGGTATGCACGTTTTTTAGTAGGTATGTCATGTCTATTCTTCTTTTCCTTAGTCTGAGGTCTACATACATACAATTTTTGACAGATTGAGATTAGAATGAGAACGTTCTTAAAAATATGGTAATTGCCCCTCAGAAGACAGCTATACTGCTTGGCAACAGAAATAGGAATGCTATTACGGATTGGCTCAGAAAGTCTCTTTACGAATTTCAACGTTCAAAAAAGGAAACGTACGAACACGCTGTTCTAGATTGTTAGATAATATTAGTCACAGAACGGCACACTACAGTAACAGATGTTATTATTGCCACACCCACAGACCACTCTTAGGTAAATATCATAATTACCCACTATTACACTGACTCACAGAAGGTATAACCTTACTTCTAATTTCCATCTACGTCCTACTTGCAGTTTACCGCATGCCTGCACCTGTACTGCACGAAGCAAGGATCTATTATTTTATTTGTGGATAAAAACAGGAGTACAGTTTAAAAATGTTATACATACTATCTCACTAATTAAACAAAATACTTATTTATTTCTGGAAAAACAAACAGTAGCACAATAAGAGATAGTCATATTATATAAAATATTACATTTTAAAACAATTAAGCTACCCACTACGTTCTCCACAGATTACAATTTGAAGTATTTAAAACTAGCTAGTAAGTAGTAACACAGATACCATACCTATACAATAGTCTTTGTCCAAGAACTCATAAGTGTTTTTAAAATTATAAAAAAAAGTAAATTTGTGTGCACGCGTACACTCTAAACATTACGCTATTATATATCACTTTGCTGATCCTTTAGGGTTGCAAGGATTTGCTTCTTAAATGCATTTTTACTAAGAAATCTCAACCAAACGATGAAGTGGTGAACGCCAGCCAGCGTTAGATTTACAGAGGCTAGTAGCACATAGACGTCGAGTGCGAACCTCACGTACATGAACTGGTCGAGGAACCAGATAACACAAACTCCTAACTAAGTCCGAGCAATCAAAATGATTGCGGCACACATTGAACAGAGTAATAACTTCCAGAAGTTTCCTTCTTGACTTTAAGGTCAGAAGATCATACTTTTTAAGAAGTAAGTAGTATGACATTTTATTCTGATAACATCTAAAATCCATGGCACAAAGATATTTACGTTTTACCAGTACTAAACTTTCACTATATTTTACGTAAAAAGGATTCCAAATAGGTACTGCAAATTCTAACTGTGGCCTAATTATTGATTTGTATAAGTGCAAAAAGGTTGACGAAAATCCCTGGAAGATCTCTTGACATAACCAAACATTTGGTAAGCTTTGTTAACATTTTTTTCTATATCTCTATCTATAATCTTCGAAACTAGCAGAACACCAAGATCGCGGAGAAAACTTACTTTACTAATTGGCGTGTTAGCAAGACGATAGTCGAACTCAGTAATATTTTTCTTTTTGGTGAATGTTATAACATGACACTTTGGGAGACTAAGGTAAAGCTTATTGGAAGAGCAGTAGCTAGAAAAACTGTCTAAATCTTGCTGGAAGTTAAAACAAACGACTTTATCAGAAATAATTTTATAGACCTTTAAATCGTACGCGTAGAGAAGAAATGTAGAATTTTGAAAACAGTCTTTTATGTCATTAATGTATAAAATAAATAATAAAGGGCCTAACATGGAGCCTTGTGGTACACCGGAGGTGACCCGAAAAGAGCCAGATTCAAAGCCATTAACAATCACCTTTTGTGT
This sequence comes from Brachylomia viminalis, assembly GCA_937001585.2. Classification (NCBI taxonomy): domain Eukaryota; kingdom Metazoa; phylum Arthropoda; class Insecta; order Lepidoptera; family Noctuidae; genus Brachylomia; species Brachylomia viminalis. Next base: position 10,921,556 of record OW443314.2, read on the forward strand.
TCTGTTTGTTATGTAAGATATGAACGACCGTAGAAGATCCCCTCTGATTCCATTGTAAGCAATTTTATTAAGTAGTCGTGTATGGTCAAGTTTATCGAAAGCCTTCTGAAAATCGGTGTAAACCGCATCAATCTGCTGTCTATTATCGAGACTATCAAACAGTTGGGACGTGAAAATGAGGAGATTGATAATGCAAGATTTTAACAAAGCCATGCTGTTCTTTTATTAAAACACTGCGAATAGCAGGATATACTTTATTATGTACCAGTCTCTCAAGTAGCTTTTTTTTTATATTTGCATGTTTCCAAACATCAGGGAAAGTACCACATGATAATCATTTATTAAATAATATACGTAAAGGATAGCATAATGTACCACACGTGTTTTTCAGAAAAACCGAGGGAATCCTATCAGGTCCAGGACCCTTGGTAGAATCGAGTGATTCTAATTTGTAGCCTCCACCCGTTCGATTCCCACCTAACAATTGGCGACCGAATAAGAAAACGGGTGTGTACCTTTGCAAGTGTTTATTAAAGAAAAAAACCCAGCTAAATAAGCCGGAGGCACACAAGGATTTGTAGGTCGTGGGTTACGGACGTCTGTTGTCACTTCTGCAGGGATAGGTACTCCCCTGTAGTTGCACACGGTATTCCGCTGCTGCCGGAGATGGAAGTTGGCCGAAGTTCAGTGTCGTGCTGTACGATGGCGTCACGGGTAGATAAAAACGGCGCGGCTGGCAGACTTGTTCAGCTGTTGGAGGCGAGCCGTTGACATGGACGCAGGAACTGTTGCCGATGGCAGCTTGCAGTGCAAAATGCGAACCTGGAAACCACCGTTCCAGCTGATTAGAACTTGGCCTGATAACTTCCGTGCTGGGGTACCGCCGACGACAACAAGAAGAAAGTACCTATTAATTGTAGTAGTATTGACGTGGTGGTACTGACCAGAACGGAGTTTACACAAAGAGCAAAAAGAAAACAGCAAAAACAATAATTATGAATACGTTAAAACGTTCGGAATTCAAATTTAAAAAATAATATTTTACTTGAAGGTAGAAGAAAATTAAGTAGCATGATACAGCATTATTAGCAATTTCTGAGGCCATTCCTAAATGATAGGTACATATTAAATAAGATGAAATAAGCATCAGAGAATGTAATAAAACAAGAAATACATGATATATTATAGTAGTACACAGAATAATTATTAGCAACAAATTACATGATCATGATTTGCTTGTTTTGTGTGCTATTTAAAACTTACCCTAAATCGGGATTACCACTTTGCTTTATTGTTAGTTATTTATTTTTTATAATTAGTCGTGTCTGCTAGGGCGCTCGACAGGACTCAAGGCGATACGTACACTCTCACATCAGCCTAGAAGTGACTGCTGTGGACTCGCGTCAGCGGTGCGGGCGTAATCCCGTTCACCTCATTCGTTCTATGCGAACACTCGCCCCACACCGCGCGTGCGGCGTCACGGCGCGTTCCAAGTCGTACACAAACAAAGAACAAAGCATTGATACACAATCTATTGCCATTTAACAAACACAATCACAAGATGTATTTCCATGTAACGTTCCGTTACATTACCCGCGGTTCCCTCATAAGGATTTTATTTTAAGAATAAAATCCGCATCATAAACTTGTTACAATAGCCTTTTACTCATTCTTTCATTTCAGTCATACCTCATCACTCAAAAACCTAACATATAATACATCACACAATATTAAAAAAATGCGACGTGTCCTAACATACTGAAAGTCAAGTGACTAATATCCGTCACTGACTTTTGTAACGGTCTTAAAGTCGTTTAGTGGTGTATGGGAAAACGTAACGAAAACAGAGTTCATTTATAAGTAGATATTTTCAAGTCCTTAATATGCCACGACCCTAAGTTTTTTCCTGACATATCCTCTAACACATACACAAGTGGTGACAGCTTTTGAATCACCCGGCACTTAATGTATTTGGGAGCTAGTTTCTTGCTAAAGTGCTTATCCTTATCGCTCAGGACGTAAGCACGTTTGTATACGATATCACCGGTATTAAACTCAAAAGCCTTGCGTCTCAAATTATAATATGATGTGTTTTTTACATGGGCGTGATACAAAGATTTTTGGACTTGATCAAAGATAGAACTTAGGCAACCAAGGTTCTCCGCATACACATCGCGAGGAAGAAATAAAACCTCTTCACCCAAGTCTGTATCTGCGTAATGAGAACCACATAATACTATTTCCCGTCCAAAAACTAGAAAAGAAGGAGTAAATCCGGTAGCTTCATTAACAGAATTATTTATTGCAAACTGTACCTTTGGAATAAATAAGTCCCATGATCGGTGATCACCATCTACGAAAGTTGAAATGCAAGTAATAATCGTTTTATTGTACCGCTCCACAGTATTAACCTGAGGGGTATACTTTGGTGAAAAGAATATGTTTGGTATTTTATATTTTTTGAATAAATCCTGAGTATGGCCGCTAATAAATTGAGTACCATTATCCAGGAAAATACTTTGAGGAACACCGTGAACTAAGAAAATGTGTTCTTCTAAATTTTTTACAATAATCTGAGAAGTTGCTTTTTTAATTGGGAAAATATGACAAAATTTGGAAAAGCAACAAGTTACTACTAGTATGTAACTATTTTGTTTGCGTGTGACAGGAAGAGGTCCCATTAAGTCGATGGATATCATTTGGTAAGGGCGAGAACATTGCTTTGGGCGTCCCATTTCACCAAGAGTAGCATGGTTTTGAGTTTTGTACTGAAGACAAGTACTACAAGATCCTACGTATTTTGCTACGTCTCGATGCATGCCCGGCCAATAAAATTGGAGTGCAATGCGCCTATAGGTCTTAAAGATACCCAAATGACCCGCAGTTGGTTCATCATGGTTATCCGCAATAACCTTACCTCTAAGTTCCGACGGTACGACCTCCTTCCAAGAAAATTCATTGGTAAGCAAGCACTTATTTTTACTAAGGCGGAAAAGAGTGCCATCCTTAATTTGGTAATTGGGAAAATTTTCTGGTTTTGTGACACAGTTACTACAAATGTTCCTATACCAATCATCACTAGAAGTCGCGAATGAATTAGAAGTGACCATAGAAGAAACAGGAACAGCTCTAGACAACGCATCAGGGATGACGTTGTCGACACCTCGACGGTGTTTTATGTCAAAATTGAATGAAGACAAGCGCACACCCCAACGTGCAAGTCTTCCTGTAGGGTTATTTAATGAAAGGAACCACTTCAACGCACTATGGTCTGTGTAAACCGTGAAAGTTTTCCCATTTTCCAAATAGCATCGCCAATGCTCTAATGCCACGAGAACTGCCAGCGTCTCCCGCTCCGTAATGCTGTAGTTCTTTTCTGCCGCCGTTAACGATTTGCTCATGTAAGCTATGGGGTGCTCCTTTCCGTTTATAGATTGAGTGAGCATACCGCCTATCCCATAGTTACTCGCATCCGTATGCACCTCGAAAGGTAGGTTGTAATCGGGGCAGGAAAGAACAGGCGCGGAAACTAAGCATTCTTTTAGCTTTTTAAAAGCGACTTCTGCCTCATCAGTCCACTTGAAGGGTGGAGTATTCTTTTTATTTGAAGTCAACTTGTTGAGCGGCCCTGCAATTGTGCTAAAATTGGGAACGAACCTACGATACCATGTAGCTGTACCTAGAAACCGCTTTAACTCCTTTCGATTAATAGGAGTTGCGTAGTTGAGGATGGCCTCAACCTTTTCTGGGTCTGTTCGCAACCCATTCGCATCAACCACGTAACCTAGGTATTTAAGTTGACTTCGAAAAAACTCACACTTTTCCAAATTGACGGTTAGGCCTGCTTTACGCAATCTGTCCAAAACGCGAAGTAGCAGGGACACATGCTCATCAAAACTATTGCTGACAATAATAATATCATCTAGATAAGCGAATATACGGTGATCTACGTTACCTAGTAACTTATCTACAAGACGCTGTTGCGTAGCGGGAGCATTTGTCAAGCCAAACGCTGTGGTCTTAAACCTAAGAGTTCCTCGACCTGGGACGTAAAAGGCCGTCTTATCTCTGTCCTCCTCTGCAATGGGTATTTGCCAAAAGGCTTTGGATAAATCAAGGCTAGTAAGAAAACGGGCGTCGCGCAGATTATCCAAAATTTCGGCAATGTATGGCAAGTTGTAGGCATCTCGTTTTGTGACCGAATTTAACTTCCTGCTGTCAAGACAAAAACGAGGCTGGCCATTCTTCTTAGTAACGAGGAGTACCGGAGACTGCCAGGCACTCTCGCAGTGCTCCACCACATCTAAATGTAACATCTCATCAACCTGTTCGACAAGGATTCTCTGTTTCTCAGGAGATAGCCTATAATATCTTTGTCGAATAGGAGGAGAAGCGCCAGTATCGATATGATGGGTTAAAATGTGCGTACGGCCTAAGCCTTTGCGCTCAAATGAAATATCCCTAAATTGCTCAACAACGTTATCAACTATAGCGCGTTGAGAATCATCTAAACTATCATAAGAATACATAAAAGTTTGATGGTTATTACTATTCAAATCTACTAATGGAATAGCTGTCAAATTAACAGAACCCAAATACTTCGGACATAAATCAAAGGCGCGCCAGAAGTCAATACCTAGAATAAGCGATGATTGAACTTCTGGAACTACATAACATTTGATTATGTGAAATCGTTCCTCTAATTGTACTGGAACATTAACATAACCAATACTCTTAAGTGTTTGACCCCCAGCAGCTATTATCGAAGGTGTATCATCAGTACATAGCTTAAGGCCACGACTGAGTAACGTGTTATGTGCATAATTACCTAATATTGTAACAGCTGACCCGGAATCTAGGAGGCCAGACGCTGTAATATCGTTGATCTTAATATTTAAATATGGTCGCGAATCCCCTAGAGGCTTAGTTTGCAGAACTGAAGAAATTTTGTAACTGTTGAAAAATAAATGAATTGTTTTCAACCAGTTATTCCAATCATCTCTATTAAAGCGACCCTCTATCGAAGATGTGTTGATACAATCCTGCAAACCTAGTTTTTTTGGCTTCTGATCTTTATTACAATTCGGACAATCTGGTTTCTTGACACCTTTATGACCACACTTAAAACACAAAATTTCTTTATTCTGACAATCCCTGAGGCTATGCGAATTATTTCGACATCTAGGACAATACGGTAGTTTCGCATCAGGAACTGAATTATTTTTATATAAAGCATGTAAATATTTTTCATTAACATTACTGTTAAAATTTTGTTTGTTATTGTCTATGGTGGTTTTATTGTTCACATTTTTAGTATCACTATAATGATTTTGTTTGTTTATTGTGCCAGTTCTTTGTTTGTATGCAAACTCTGGTGCTAATGTGTCAGAAGTAGCAGCGGAAGGCTCACGGAACTGTACCATGCGTGACTGAACGTTTTCGAAATTCCTACAAAGACATCTCAACTGCTCAATCGATGTGATTTGAGATGCAGAGGCCAGAGTGCTCGCATAACACGGTCTAACATTGTGTAAAATAATTTCCAGCTTGTCCTCCTCCACCAAAGGCCTCGACAAGCGTGAAAACATTCCCGAAATAATGGATAGGTAAATTGTAATGTTTTCCGTTGCTCCCTGAGTCCTAGACCGAATCTCAGACAAAAGTCGGTAATCGTAATCCGCTTTGTCGAAGTCATGTAGTAGAAGAACGACAAGTTCATCCCAAGATGATACCTGTGAACTTACGCTTCTAAACCAATGGAGCGCATCATCTATAAAAATTTCGGTTGCAAATGACAGAAACTTTGCGTTTGTAATATTACGAGCTACACTATATTCGTTAGCTCGCTGAATAAAAGCACGCACGCAAGTCTTGCCATCATATCTTAATTTGGCTAACTCGGAAAGTTTGGAATTTCCCTCACAAACCACTGAAATATTAATTCTTTCCGCCGTAACTGGCGGGTCAGAAATTGGGGTGACAGCTATGAGAGGGTCTATACTCTTTACTTTTAGAGATGTAAAAATTTCATAATATTCCCTAAACATTTTCGTACATTCAGTATGCACATCCATGAATTTCTCATCCATATTGATCCTATTGAGCCTGTGATAAAGGTGATGGAAAAGATTTTCAATTCGCCCCAACACATTCTTATCCTTGGTATCCACATCAAGACTAGATTTTATTTTATTTAAAATTTCCAACGAATTATTTAAATCGTGAAGGGGGTCGAGATGGGAACACAAAATATCCTCAGATACAAAAACTTGACTAAGTTTACAAATCTGCCGCCTAAGATCCGCCACAGTACTAGCCGGAGTTTCACCTCTTACGGCTACCTCGTATTCTAATTCAGACTTTTGCAACGATAAATATTTTATAGGATATGCCATATTAAAAGAAAAAAAATATATATATATGGACCAATATGATAAAGTTGTAAATAGCACACAAAATATAATGAAAATACTCCGTTCCGTTACAATCTACTCTAACAGAACGCTGTGTTATAAATTATCTATGAAAGGAAGAATTAAGAAGTAAAAGAAAGAAACAAAGCAACTAAAAAAAAATATTGCGAACAACAATAAAAATAGAAACAAACTAAAAATAAAACAAATGCAACTGGTGTGAAGGTAGTTTTACAATAAATTTGCGAAACTAAACGATTCCAATTTGAAACAGACAACAGAATAAGAATCAAAGAAAAAAAAAAAAATATTTTCCCTTTTGTCACCCGGTATACAAAAAAAAAAAAAAAACACCCTGTATATAAAAAAAACTATTAGGCCAACGTTAATAAACTATAGTTCTCAAATCAAAACAAACTGACATTAATCTTCACACCAGTTACTGCACAAAAAAAAAACAAAGCGTTTTACAAAAAAAATAAACAATTACCCACTCACCGTACAATAACTAACTACTAACTACAGAAGCGAAAACAGACAGAACCACGTAATTGGGCGCCAGTGTAGCCTCCACCCGTTCGATTCCCACCTAACAATTGGCGACCGAATAAGAAAACGGGTGTGTACCTTTGCAAGTGTTTATTAAAGAAAAAAACCCAGCTAAATAAGCCGGAGGCACACAAGGATTTGTAGGTCGTGGGTTACGGACGTCTGTTGTCACTTCTGCAGGGATAGGTACTCCCCTGTAGTTGCACACGGTATTCCGCTGCTGCCGGAGATGGAAGTTGGCCGAAGTTCAGTGTCGTGCTGTACGATGGCGTCACGGGTAGATAAAAACGGCGCGGCTGGCAGACTTGTTCAGCTGTTGGAGGCGAGCCGTTGACATGGACGCAGGAACTGTTGCCGATGGCAGCTTGCAGTGCAAAATGCGAACCTGGAAACCACCGTTCCAGCTGATTAGAACTTGGCCTGATAACTTCCGTGCTGGGGTACCGCCGACGACAACAAGAAGAAAGTACCTATTAATTGTAGTAGTATTGACGTGGTGGTACTGACCAGAACGGAGTTTACACAAAGAGCAAAAAGAAAACAGCAAAAACAATAATTATGAATACGTTAAAACGTTCGGAATTCAAATTTAAAAAATAATATTTTACTTGAAGGTAGAAGAAAATTAAGTAGCATGATACAGCATTATTAGCAATTTCTGAGGCCATTCCTAAATGATAGGTACATATTAAATAAGATGAAATAAGCATCAGAGAATGTAATAAAACAAGAAATACATGATATATTATAGTAGTACACAGAATAATTATTAGCAACAAATTACATGATCATGATTTGCTTGTTTTGTGTGCTATTTAAAACTTACCCTAAATCGGGATTACCACTTTGCTTTATTGTTAGTTATTTATTTTTTATAATTAGTCGTGTCTGCTAGGGCGCTCGACAGGACTCAAGGCGATACGTACACTCTCACATCAGCCTAGAAGTGACTGCTGTGGACTCGCGTCAGCGGTGCGGGCGTAATCCCGTTCACCTCATTCGTTCTATGCGAACACTCGCCCCACACCGCGCGTGCGGCGTCACGGCGCGTTCCAAGTCGTACACAAACAAAGAACAAAGCATTGATACACAATCTATTGCCATTTAACAAACACAATCACAAGATGTATTTCCATGTAACGTTCCGTTACAAATTCTTTATGTATTTCGTCAAGAGACAATAGCAGTTTGCATAGGAAGACATCGTGGTCAGCATTTCTAGATGGTGGTTCCCAAGAATTAAAGTCAAATGTTGAGGGCTCGTATGCAGACTGGAAAAATGTAGCAAACAAGTTGCAAGTAGTAATATGATCACTGGATGAATTTTGATTATAATGAACCGTGGATAGGATTTTATTTGTAGCTTTACGGCTAGCAACGTACGTCCACTGTCTTCGATTGCATTAATATATTTTACTATAGCAAATGTCAGCTACTTTTTTATTTTTTTTCCTGTTACTCGAGAATGCCTCATAGTGACATAAATTCCCATACTTCTTCCACCTTACCCAGGCTTGAGTTTTCTTTTTGTAGATATGTATGAGAGTTATGGAAAACCAATTGGGGAAATTAACACATTTTTTGGTCGACATGTGGGTGTGTGCGATTTTATAATTTCAAAAAGTTTTCCATAAAATGTAGAAACAGATTAATTAGGTGTTAAGTTATCCAGTAAGACATTCCAATCAACGTTACTTATATCAGTATTAATTTTTTTATAGTTAGCTTTGTGATAATTTAGTTTGTTGTCAACAATACATTTAGGAATATGTGTGGTGTGAGAGAAAGAAATGTGTACATAGAAGGCTGGATGATAGGAGTCAACAGGTAAAAGGGGGACATCAGGAGAGAATGTGACTGCATGAATATTACAAAAAAGTAAATCTAAGATGCGTCCGCTAGAATTGAAAAAGTGGTTATATTGTTTAATAACATGTTGTGAACAGAAATTTTAAAAAAAACGAGTTATGTTTGTCAGTTTGTTGTTCGCAGGATATTCCATGTATGATAACTTATTTACCCAACCAAATGATGGCAAATTAAAGTCACCTGTTAAGATAATGATTTCCACGGACGAGTCATCCATACAAAACTGACAGAGAATTAAGAAAAGTCAAGTATGTATCATCAACAGTGTTAGGGGGGAGGGAGGGGGGTATGTAAGTAGGTCCAATTTGTATGATAATTGATAATAATTTTTTCATGATATTTATTGCATTTCGCGGGGACTTTGACTATGACATGCTCAGGCAAGGTTAACGGGGGCAAAAATGAAATAGAGGAGGGATTTAGTTCTTTAGATACTGCTATAAAGATACCACGGCCATCCTTTTGTTGGTGAGTAAACGGTTACGATCGCATCTAAACACCAAATAGCGTTGATCAATCAACCAGGTTTCAAACAAAATACTTATTATACTACTAGCAACATTACTAACACCCTGTTATTTGTATTTTTATGTGTTCTACTAACAACCTTACTAACGTTTCACTTGTTAAAAATGTATGGACGTATGTCTGAAATAAAGATATATTATTATTATATTATTATTATCCATTTAATACAGTTAATTTGTTGACATAGAAATAAAAACAGATTTATTATTGACTAGCTTCTGCCTGCGGCTTCGTCAGCGTGAACATAAAATATGTATATCTTATGTCACTCGTCAATAGTGTAGCTTTCTATTAGTGAAAGTGTTTTTGGAATCGGATCAGGAGTTCCAAAGATTATCTACCCCTACACACAAACTCACAAATATTACCTCTATACAATATTAGTACCTATAAGTAGATTCGTTTTCTTTTTGATAACACTACGAAAATCACCCTTACGGCTTCGATACAAAGGCGTTGACTTTGTCAAATTGTTAAAGCTGATGTGCGGTTGAATGTACAAGCCACCTCAAGTTTACTTCCGATATAATTGATTTGAGCCATATACGTCGCGGTCGGCTCGGCTGGTCGCTACAGCACCCTATCTAACAGTCTTCAATTAATTATTTATGAGTGGCGTAATTACCTACCTATTCCTATAGTTTACAGTTTAAAGACCTCGTCTGTTTAGCCGTGAACACGTTTAGTGAATCATTCCCGAGCAGTGGTCCAACTGCTCTGTACAACTAGTTGGACCATGGGTCTTTACTAGGGGCAGTTGTCCAACTTTAAAAATAGTTGGACCACAGCACCTGTTGAGAGTTCCGCGCTTTAGCTGTTGACAGCCCTTTAATCTGAGTATCGTAGACAGAGAACTGAGTATGAAATGTATGAATGAAGCAACAGACCGAAGAAGCAGCAGATGTACCTAGACCCCTTTTCCTCAAAGAATGAACGAAATGAATGAGTGAACGAAAAGCCAGGCTCACATTACAACTAGTAAGCAAATAACTAGTATACACTTTGCATATGTATAACTCGGTGTTTAATAATTATATAGGTATTTGCATAATGGCTCCTATAATAAGGATACGTTGGGATCCGGTAAAATTGAATTAAAGTGAGGACTGGGTGCTGTGGCGCAACTAGGGAGGCGCCTATGTTCAGCAGTGGATTGCTGAAGGCCGAGTATTTTATAGGAACTTGATATTATTATTTTAAGACGATACATATGAAGAGCAGTGGTGACCCAGAGGTAACGGCGGTAGGTCGTAGGTTCGAACCCAGACAGGCGCTTTACTTTGTGTAAATAATTTCATCACCACTGCTCTCAAAACGGTGAAGGAAAACATCGAGAGGAAACCGGCATGTCGTAGAACCAAAAATTCGAAAGACATGTGATATCTACCAACCTGCACTGGGCCCGCGTGGTAGATTATGGCCCATTCCCTCTCACCGAGAGGAGGCCTGTGTCCCAGCAACGGGAACATTATAGGCTGATGATGATAAATGATTTTATTTCTGTAAGTAAGTAGGTTTGTACGAACACTTTTACACGTCAAACGTATTTTAAAAACTAGACGAGGTCGGCGTTTCCTATCTGACTACTCTGAGAAGACAGGGCGAAATAAACTCAGAGGTCACAGTCACTTTTAAAGTCCAGACAAAATCTTGGTCACATCATGTTAAGGCTATGTAGATCGGTGTCTGAAATGGTCTTTTGAGGAAAGAACCACACAGTTTGAGTGGACCTGTCTAGTCAGTGCACCCAATTGTCAGCAATCGTGCAGCTCAACTTAGAACTTAAGGAGCTCAGCGATTCGACGAACAATACCAAAGAAAGGACATTTGAGTAGGCCGCATAAATTACTCAAACTGCCAGATCATGATTAAACTAACTGAGAAAAATACAAAAAAAGCAATGACCGACATAGTTCTCACATTCACAATAATTAGAATAATATTATAGTAATCTTTGAGGACCATGTAGATTTGTGTCTGAAATGGTCTTTTGTGATGATGATGTTGATCATGACTTAACAGCAATGACTGCGTCCGTTGGTCTTGTGGACGCAAGCGCTACAGCTAACTATGAGGTTCTGGGTTCGATTCCCAGGCCGAGCAAAGTGTTATTCGGTTTTTCCGTCAGGGATTTCCCGGATTCTGAATAAGTGCCCGATTGATGGCAATAGGCTCGCCCCCTATTACATGAGCCTGAAACGTAACTAGCGAAATGTTAGTGTACTATAGGTACACCTCTGCCTAAACCTTGGAGGATGACAGACGTGATGTTATGTCATGTCATGACTGTAACAATTCTATCATTTTTGTTGTATTTGTTGATTTTTTTTGTTACCATTTTTCCTCTACGACTACGTACCCAAAAAAAAACAGGTTACAATGATTAATTGAGCGTTTTTACCTTATGAGTGGCAACGTCGCCATTTAGTGTCATATTTCGTGGTTTTCAATTTTTATCATTTAATCGGAGCTATATTTTAAAAATCTGTTTAATTAACTTTTTAGAATTACGTGAAAGTGTTTAAACAGTAAGTAACCGTAATATGACACTAAATTGCGACGTTGCCACTCATAAGGTATAAACTCTCTTAACGTCTCTTAACTGTAAGTAATATTTATAAATAAACCCCATAGTGTACATTCGTGTGGAAGAAAACTTTAGCATAAGCATAATCAGCCTATAATATTCCCACTGCTGGGACACAGGCAGGAGGCCTGGGTCCTCTGACCATTTCTAGGCAATAAATGTCATCGGAACGGAACAAGTACCTGTACAAAGTTTTCTCTGTTTGCGGTACAAAGAAGCAACTCCATAATATAGGTACTACTTGGCAGGTCAAGAGGAAGGTGTCGATAACCAGCTTGTCTTACTTAAAAGTGAAACTAAGTAAGTTGGCAAAAAAAGATACTGTCGCAAATCTGCATGTCAAACGTGGTATGTCTACATTATAAGAACTTGCTCTATGGTCATTAAGGTATGCAATTCCTTTTTCAAAACTTCTTTGCCTGTCGCAAGTAAGGGTGTAGCAAGCCGACAATTTAGAATATTTCTACTTTTTCGATCGATTATATTTGTGGTCTAGTTACCAAATTGGCTAATTACTGACGATTATTGAAACAGATAAGCTGTTCGTACGTAATTATCACCAACGGTTTAATTTTAGTAAGTGCTCTATAATTATTGTTCTCTGTTTTGCTAAGTGTTTTTAGTTTGTGTGTTTGTTATTTCGTGATTGTCGGTTCCGGTATTTAATCATGACAACTGGCCCCTAAAGTCATACATAATGTACTTGACTATGCCCTGCGGAACGCGAGGTTACCGATATAAAGCTCTTTTGACGGTTACGATGCCATGGTGATTAAACATCACATTGATTGGTACAGGTATAATAATTATTGCTTAGTTTTAGGTTCCCAGTTCCAATATGAGAACAGTTTTGACGAAAAACAAACTTATATTTCTGCGTAACCTTTTGCATGTCCAATGCTGGACCAAGGCCTTCAAAATGTAAACCACGATCAATCTCATTGCACATCAAATCATCTTTTTTTGAAAATAGAAAGAAGGAAATCGGAAGACAGCTTCACTTTCATTCAATAACATAGGAACATATCTATTTGCAAAATGTAACAAAAAAACTGTTGTAACGCTTAAAACTGATTAATAGCTCTTTGATAAATGGAGCGAGAAATCAAAGAGTGCTCACACGCATACAACGGATTGGTACGGCTAGACCGTGAGGCAAACTTAACATGCGGGCTGCCCCACCCTTAAAACCACAGCTAAAGGTGGAAAATCGTGTGGAGGTTACGTAAATGGGTTGGTAAATAGATCTGTGACGTATGACGGACGCAATGCCACAGTTGCCAAAGTGCATGTAAGTTGGGTGTGCAACGAGTGGCCTATGGATACAATTACCGTTCCTTTATAATTAAGATTTTTTAACTACAATCGATTAGACGTGTGGATATTGGAATTTAGTTGCGTAATATGTGATATTTTTTTCAGGGTTGATTGAGCTGAAAGAAAGGAAGCGGATCGTATTTTATCGTGCCATAAAAATTTTGGCAGGCCATCAAATCAGAACTTCGCATTATTGATTTCGTTAGGATGGACATCAGTCTGTTGAGTACCGAACTAAAATGACATTGTATTCTTAAGAAAAACGAGAAATTGAAACCTACAATGTTTTATTCATCATCATCATCATTTCAGAAGAAAGCCTTCCACTGCTGGACATAGGCCTCTCCCAAACAGCACCACTTGGACCGGTTCTTTGCGTCTCGCATCTAGCGCATTCCTGCAGCCTTCACAAGGTCACCGGAAAATATAATTCACCTACTGGTAATAGAATAGAATACTATTTATTATGTACACCAAAAAAATTACAGATATAAATGTTAGAAATTTTACATAGGGTGACATAATGGGCGGTCTTATCGCTAAAAGCGATCTTTTACAGACAACATTTGGATGGTAATCTTCGTCATATACGTATTCGTCAAGCGGTGTAAGCTATGAGACCGTTTTGGAAGTTTTAACGTTGGGTAGTTTACTCTTACTTAAATACTTACTTAGTTATATCTTTCAATTTTACGTAGTGTATCAGGATCGCCACTGATCCTTCCACGCACAACTCAAGTTGTATTTTCTGCTCTACAAAGCCGTAAGACGTTTTATCTCACACAAGCGTCTCTAGTTGCGTAAAAACCTATGCAATGGAGTAAACGCTACGGTTTTTAACGTGCTATGAATGACTACTTCCTCTCAGTAATAGGACATTGTGTGACGTAACAGCTTTTATTACGTGCACTATCAGAATATATCCGTGTTGCATAGCTGCTGAGATTGTCGTGGGAGCTGGTCTTTAGAAATTAGCTGTCTGGTTCTAGCCGAGAATTTAGGGGACTAGTATTAATGAATGGGAAATAGAATTATTTAGTTTGCAAGTTAGATTTTGAAGCTCTTTACAGCAGTTTCTTAACGAACCAGCAGACGTCATATACCGTCTGATTACGGCTGAAAAATATGCCGAAGCAAACGTGACAAGGCAGATTTTTAAATAAGGTACTAGGCTTCTCAAATAAATAAAATGTTCCTACTGCAGAACAGCAGGAGCCGCACACTGCCCACAGCACCAAAACCCCGCTTTTAAGAAACTTATTATTGCCTAGGGACGAGACGATGACATTTCCTGAATGATTTGTTAGGAACTGACTTTGACTGCCTTGTTGGTCTTGTGGTTGTAAGCGCTACCACTGAGCATGGGGTCTTGGGTTCGATTCCCGGGTCGGGCAAAGAGTTATTGGGGTTTTTCCATCAGGCATGTCTCAGTAGCAGCCCAGAGTCTAGATTGGTGCCCGGTTGATGGCAATAGGCTCGCCCTCTATTACATGGGACTCAAACATAACAGGGGTGATGTGAGTGTACTATAGGTACCTACACTTCTGAGTTACCCTTCAAGGTGTATAAACGTGATATGATATTATGTTGTCATTGCACACGGACTAGACGCAGAAATATATTTTGATGACATTTCCTGAATATTTTTTTTAGCAACTCATCATCATCTAGCCATTTCCCAACATGATGGGGTCGGCTCCCAGTCTAACCGGATGCAGCTGAGTACCAGTATTTTACATGAAGCGACTGCCTATCTGACCGCCACAACCCAGTTACTGGGTAATTCGATACCCTTGGTAAGACTGGTTGTCACACTTTCCGGTTTCTGACGACCCGTAACAACTGTCAAAGATCCACGAATGGCAGACGGGACCAACGGCTTAATGTGCTCATTGTGGACCCACCATACCACTGGCCATACCCCTGGTGGTATAGTGGGTCTAAAACTATACCACTGAAAAAAAATAGTGTTGTGGACTACAAGGATCTGACGCTCGGCGCCTTCGCGCTTTAATGGTCACAGTTCTAACCTAACCTAACCCAAATGATTCACCATGTAATTTTCTCAGTGGTATAGTTTTAGACCCACCATACCACCAGGGGTATAGCCAGTGGAATGGTGGGTCCACACAAAACGGGCTTTCCGAGACACGGAGGGTTCTTGGTATGAAAAGATGGTCACCCATCCACGGACCAAACACGGCAAGCATAGCTTAACCTGATCGATCGATCCATGCGGCTGTATAACGTAGCCATAAGCCCCACTTTTTAGCAACTATCGCAAATAAAATTACCAAGATTTCTTGTTGACCTAGACACCAAAATATATCCGAACAAACAATTAGTAGCACAAGCTGTTATTAAAATGAATTGAGACAGTAATAAGATGAACACGATAAAAACTTACAACTTAATAATTCAAGCCATCAATTTAACTTGACGGTATGCTTAAAAAGTGTGAGGAATTACTGTAACAGCGGGGTATCAACAATAATTTCGGATATGATGTATTGCACGGAAACGACTTGCAGACGTGTTCGATCCTTATTTGGACTTTGGCGTTGATTTATTATGAACTAGCTTTATCCGTGGATTCGGTCATGCAGTAATTAATTTTATTCTTTATAGGTACGTAATGAACACACAGCAGCAAGTCAAGTTAGCACAAACTTTTTCATTCGGGGTAGTGGCTGATCTTTGCGTTATGCTCGTGAACGGGTGCTGCTTGTGGTGACAGGTCATCTTGCTGACTATGGTTTTGTTATTGTTATTAGTAATTAACTGTTTCTTTATTTTACTTCGAAGGTCCTAGTTTAACATTTGTGGCTAAAAGTTACAGCTATATATATAAACATAATGCAGCATTGCATATGTAAGCGGGCACGCCCTTTATGCCAGGAGGCTTTTTATTATGTATTAAGTTCTGTTTGCGTTTTTGTTTTTATTATTTATTTCTGCTTGAGTATAGTTTTAAATATTGGCGTGTGCTAGCTGACATATTATGGCAAATAATTTTAATATTTTTGTGTTTCGTAATGTTAATTACTATATAGAATCCAGTTCTTCTAACTGAACAGACAGCAGTGCTGCTGGGGAGTTTTTTCCGCCACTTCTTCTTCCCAACTAAAGCACTAGGAAGTGAAGGGCGGGCGTTTTGGGGGGACTCTCTTATGTGATTTTGACGTTCAAAAAGTGCTGATTCTCAGCCCAGTTTGAATAAATGACTTTTGATTTTGATTCGATTTTGAAATTAACTTTCAACATTTTAAGGTTTAAAATCATTTGTATAAAATTGACAGTTTCGTATAACCTGATGTGCTAGCGACTGTACATGTATAAAAAGAGGGGGAGGGGGGAAGGAATCATAGTGCATAATAAAAATAGGCCTCTGGTCACGCGAAGAGTCGACTAACCGTTTTATTCCGACATATAGTAGGTACCTATGTAGGTTAATACATGTATTGTATACTATCTTCATATCGTTGTTGGTTTTGAGTTATAGGTACATACTTGTTTTAAAAGAACAGATACCATTGCTGTCGTATATGGTTGACTAAAGCATGGATAGTATTTTTTAATATAGTTTTCTCAACTTTTCTCTCAACAAAGAATTTACTCTACTTCAAATGGTTTCAGACTCTGAACCATCTTATTGACACCAAAAAGTCACTAAAAAGGTTTAAACAAACTTTTCATTTGTATTGTTTTTATATCTATGAAGTACGGCTTATAGCCTATACCGAATGACCATTGGCGCCTTGTTACAATATAAGCCCTCAGAGCTCTGTTTATGGAAGTGCAATTATTTCGGTAAGCCGCCTGACCTCCGGTTCCTGCCAAATTACCTACGGAATTTAATAGCTCATTCATTTGGGTCTGGTGATTCGAAATCCACACTAATATTATAAACGCGAAAGTACGACAGAGGAAATATGAAAAGATGAATATGTAAGGGCCAAACATCAGGTTTTCAGGAGAGCCAAAATAAGATTTTGTTTTACAAAACTTGTTGTAACTTTTTGTCTATAAGTTCTATTAAATAAGTGTCTATGACAAAGTTTCTTGGATTTGTGTAGTCTTTGAAGCTGAGATTAAAGCAAATATTAAATTAAGCCTGTAGTTTTAAAGATAACGTGTACGGCGAAAATAAACGCGTGATGTAAGGAACATTTGGGAAATAATAAACTTGAATTTTTCAAAGTAAAGGTCTTTTAATGGTAGGTATACTCTTTATTGCGCATTAGTGTTAACAAACTAAATTAATTGAATCTATCACAATTTATGTCTATGCCATATACACTCGGCGTCAAAAAAATCGCACCTCCGCGAAAATTATTTTCAAGCGTTTATAACCCTTAACACACGCATTTACCCCCACCAATATTGGTATCATTTGAAAGCCCATTAAATAAACTTAAAAAAACAATTCAATTAATTTTTATTTTTTATTGGATAAGTGCAAAAAACAATAAAGTTTACAAAACAATAAAAATCCTTAACTAAGCCTTAATTAAAAACAGATTAATAAACATAAAAAAAAATACAAAAAGTTTCTTAAAACTAACCTAAAACCTAGTGTTACCCCCCCTTGCCCGGATGACGGCTTCCATACGCTCCCTCATGGATCTTACCAATTTTAGGAGCTCTTCTTGAGGGATACTGGCCCATTCCCCAATAACAGCCTCTTCGAGCTCCTGGAGAGTCGTGGGAGTGGGATCACGAGACCGAACCTTGCGTTTCAAATGGTCCCAAAGGTGCTCTATCGGGTTCAGGTCTGGACTTCTCGCTGGCCACTGCATGACAGAGATCCCAACCTCTTGAAGGTAGTCGCGCACAATTAATGCAGTGTGAGCGCGAGCGTTATCGTGCATTAATGTGAACCCCTCGCCAACAAAACCGGCATAGGGGACCACATGCTCTTCCAGGATCTCTGTGACGTACCGGTGAGCAGTCAGCGACCCTTGCCCGCGAGCACCTCCAGTCCGGGAGACGCTTACAAGGTCGGTTTTGCCGTCGGCCGACATGCCGCCCCAAAACATACAGGAACCGCCCCCGTATTCCACCGTCTCCTGGATGCAGGGTTGGGCGAAACGTTCCCCCTGTCTTCTGTACACTCTTCTGCGTCTATCGTTGCAAAACAGACACACTCTCGTCTCGTCTGAGAAGAGAACAGCTCTCCATTGGTCAAGGGTCCAATTGACGTGGTCGCGAGCAAACTGCAAGCGGGCTCGCCGATGCTCTGCGGTCAATTTTGGACCCGTAGCAGCTCTGTGTGCCGCTATCTTCTTCTCCCTCAATCTTCGTCTAACCGTAGAAATACTCACGGTTGTTCTGCGAGCGGCCTGGAGCTGCTGTTGCAACTCAACAGCATTAGAGAACCGATTTCTTAGGGATGTCGATACGATGAATCGGTCGTCTCTCTCCGAGGTGCAGCGACGTCTACCAGACCCATGCCTCCGGACAAGGCCACCGGTCTCCAGGAACCGCTGGTATACTCTTCGAACCGAAAAACGGCTCAAGTTCAGTTGCCGAGCGACATCACACTGACGCATCCCTGATTGCAGTAGTGCAATCACTTGAGCGGCTTCATCAGCAGTGGTATCCATCTTCAAGGTGGTTTTTTTTGTGAAAGTTCTTCTCGTGTGTCCTCTTCAACGGTTGGATAGCGAATGACCTCCATTGAACCTGTAATAACCCTTTTATACCCACTAAAGGTAGCGCAAGTTGTGCCCCTTGTGAGGAGCAAAATTGCCATTTTTTTTAAAGTCACATTTGTGGTATCAAGCTTTTTTTTTAATGAAATGAAATGTTTTTTTTTTAAAGTTTATTTAATGGGCTTTCAAATGCCATCAATATTGGTGGGGGTACATGCGCGTGTTAAGGGTTAATAACGCTTAAAAGTTATTTTCGCGGAGGTGCGATTTTTTTGACGCTGAGTGTAGTTGAAAATTACTTTCTGACATAAAAGATGTATTAAGGATAATATGAAAACATTAAAATAAATCAAAATTTTTATTACTGCACCTGGATCTTCTTTTATCATTTAGGGATCTTGGTATGGGATGGATAGTCACCTATCCACAAACCGACCGCTACAAGCATAGTTCACCTTGGTCGACCGATCCATGCCGCATTTACTTCCATAATATAAAAGCGCTTGTCACTCTTAATTCTTTCACTCATTCTTAATACAGTATCTATAGAAGGGCTGGTTACTCTGTTAATACTCGAGGATGCATCCCCGTGCCCCCCATTTGTGCGAAGCATGGCATCGCAGTCACCCACCGTTTAGTAGTGAGCTATCAAACACGAAAGTAAAATTGTAATGTCGTACTTTTTGTTGTGAAGTATTATACATATTTATTTCTTGGTTCTTTCCTCAACAGACCTTTTCAGACACTGATCAACATAGTCTTCACATGATCTGACCAAGATATTGTTTGGGCTTTAATAGAGACTGACCTCTGAGTTTGTTTCGGCCTTTCTTCCTGAGAAGAAGTCCTTACTCTTATTCTGAAGTAGTCAGGAAACGCCGCACGGTGGGTCGAAACTGCTATATGAGGGACAGGGATTTTTTTACAAATTCCATTTTTTTTTTAATATTTATCGATAGGTTTCTAACAAATAATTTTCATTAAACGTTTTTGTCTAAAACTGATAGTTTGCCTGGAAAAAAATATTTTCAATTTTTGTTGTATAGAATGAGATAGAAATAGCTCAATTTCGGCCAGGTATTGACAGGTCTTGCTTTATAACTACTTGAGCCTTATTCTTTAGCTTATTGAATAAAATCCTACACTATCAACGCGCGCTCAATGTTGCCCCTTCACGAGTTATGAGGAACCGATTATCGAGAAAAAAAAAATGACCCTTTTTTATTTCTAATATCATAGATGATATGTATTTATAATAATATATGTAATAGATTTTTTGTAAATAGAGAATTGCTTTATATTTTGCAACCAGCTTTGTGTCATCGCGATTCTCTTTCTTTTCTATGCAGTTCGACAGTGACCGCGCTTTAGCTGCTGTCATCCCCTAAAAAAAAAAAACTGTATCAAACAATGTAGTTGACGTATGCGATGGATTGCGGTGCCTTATTTAAGAGCACTGTGATGTAACGCACAGGTAAATCATCAATAATTCATGTCAGGATCAATATTACGATGAGGACACGGTGGAGCATACGGTGGAGGTCTGCCCGGCTTGGACGGAGCACCGCCGTGTCCTCGTGCAGGCAATTGGCGGTGGCGATGTCTCGCGGCTGGCCCTGGTCCAGGCCATGGTACGGAGTGAGAGGGCTTGGGAAGCCGTCACCTCTTTCTGCGAAGCAGTAATGCTCGCGAAGGAAGAGGCGGAACGCGTGAGCAAGAGGCAAAATTCGCGCCCTCACGCCCCTAGCCGCCGCAGGAGACGATTCCCGGCCACCGTAGGCGTGGGCTTGCGGACGGCGAGCAATGGGCAGCTCGCCGTCCGATAAGGACGGCGCGTTGTGTTCCACGCGCGCCTCAAAGAGATGTCAGCAACAATGACGGGGTCCGCTAGGGCCGATGCCTGCCGGGGTTGCGTGAAACTCTGAAATGATTACCGTTGCCCCTGGCACAGGCAACTGAAGGAACAAGGGTGGGTTTTAGTCAGTAAGAGTCTGACACGCCCTTCCGCTCCGCCCAGAGTGGGAGAAGTTATTTGATAATTTCCCAAAAAAAAAAAAAAACTATAAGGATCAATATTACGATAATTATTTTTAAGTCACAATGACTCACAATATACAGGGTTATTTGTAATTCGACGGCAATCCATTAAGGGGATGTAGAAGAGTTCATTTGCAATCAAATGACCCATTATGACTCCTATGCAAATGTCAACCATTTTCCAGTAATTTGACATTATGTCAACCATTTTCCAGTAATTTGACATTATGTCAACCATTTTCCAGTAATTTGACATTTTGTAATTTTTTTAAGATATCTGTAGGCCAGGCCAATTCTCGTACTTAAAAAACGTTCAAATTCAAGTCGCAATCTCATTTCAGCGACAATCAATGTCAAAAACCTGTCAAAAATGTATGAAAATTGATTGTAATTTTGACAGATTGAGACTGAGATTAGAATGCGAACGATCTTAAAAATACGGGAATTGCCCCTCTGGTATCTTATTGTATCTCGTTGGGTAGCTGAGAAACTTGTACATATTTTTGGAATACATATACTTTCGATAAAGTATATCCTTGTTTTTTTGCAGAAATGAACCACTTAAGTCAAATAACCTGCTCAAAATTGTGAAAATTGTGTGCTCTCATTGTAAAGATAATTGTCATTTTATGATTGATTAAATATGTATTGAACTATGTAGAACCAGATAATAATAATAAAAAAACATGCTTTGTTTATTTTTATTAAATTTTCAAACTTGTATACTTACCGCCAAAAAATATAAAATGCCAAATTACTCGGAAAAGGTTGACGTTTGCATAGGAGTCATAAGGGGTCACTTGGTTGCAAATGACCTCCCCTACATCCCTTTAATAGATTGCCGACGTATTACCAATAACTCTGTATAAGGTAAGGGACAGGCAATTTTCACCTGCTCAGAGAACACTAATGTATGGGACAAAACAATAAAATACTCAAATTATGGAGCAGCATAAGTGACCTATTGTAAGTACTCGTTTGTTTTTGATGTAAAGATAAAATACTTTGCGGAAAGAGACTTAGGTACTTTGGATTTTATACAAATATCAATTTGAAATGTCATATACAACATGTTTTTAACAAAAATGTTTTCTATGTGATATCAAGATTTTAAATATATATCGTGAGGAAACCAGCATGTCCTAGAACCAAAAATTCGAAGACATATGACATCTACCAACCCGCACTGGGCCCGCGCGGTGGATTATGGTCCACTACCTCTCTCCGAGAGGAGGCCTGTGTCCCAGCAATGGGGACACTATAGACTGATCATGCTAATCGATAGAGCAAGAAATTCTGAGCCAAGAAGTTGCCTACGTTATTCCATATTTCCACTATGGGGCTATATGGCACTATATAGGCTAAATGGATTTCGATGAACGCCACACAGGTAGTCCATGGCCTGGGAGGGCTTAGGATAATCCTGGTAGTACTTTCAAGAGGGATAATTTCCGACCAACACGCGGGTGAATCCGCGGGTAAAAGCTAGTTATGATATAAAGCTTAGTTAGGTAATTTCATCCAATTTTCTAAAATAAATGTTTGTTTTGTGCCATTACTTATAACAAACATACTATTGCAGTTATCTCATATGTAAATTACATTGTATTGAATGTAAGTCGTGTGATCGAGATTGAAAACAAATAGATAAGGGTGCGAGCTATTTGATTGGCAGAAAATATAGGTACTTAGATTTGTAACCGACTTCAATAAGGAGGAGGTTCCCAATTCGGTTGGTCATTTTTATTTTATATACCTATGTACACCTATTACGCCGAGATTTCTGATCCGATTTACGTGATATTTTTTTGTTCGATGCGGAATAGTTGCCATTTGGTCCCATAACAATTTAATTCAGTTTGGCTCAGTAGTTTTTATTTTATAAGCATTTTTGCTAATTCCACTTAGTGTTTATTGATGATGTTATAATAACTTCCTGCTACTGTTATTTACATGAGAAGTAGTGGTATACGAATTTGTGTAGGGTTGGTACCACAACTAAAAAGTGAAAAATAACTTTTTTTTCGGAAGTCGGTGGCAAAACTCGAAAATACAAAACCAAAGACACCGACTTCCGAAGTTAAAGTTATTTTTCACTTTGTAGTGGTTTTTTTAAGTCAATTGTTTTTATTTTTTTAAAGATAGAAAAGAAAAATTCTCTTAATTGTTTCCAATCGATGATTGAAGTGTTTTGTCTATCCAGTGATTTTTTGCAACTATTGCCTTTAGTTACAAGACCAATGATTACTCTCATATTTTCTGTTTTTCCTGTTAACAACAAAGAATAATTGTAATTATTTCTAGGTATTATTCCAACCGGTCACTTCAATCGATAACCCTTGACACTTGCCTCCATTTCAGTCTGTCCCACGATGGGCAGGTGCTCTGAATGTCAACAGTCATGGGCTCATGGACCGCAAGCGCATTCTCCCGACCGAAGGCGAAACCCACCGGTCAATTGTTTTGCCGACCATATCCTATGTGAAATCAATAAACGTTGATTTAAATAAAGATCTTACTTGCTTTAAACATCGGACGTTATCGAGATTCTTTTGTTTTATAGATAAAGATGTTATTTTTCTTTTGCATTTTTGTTGGCTTTTATTTCTGGTAATGGGTCTTGTAGTAAGACGTACAATTTTATTGCTTCTTGATACATTTCAAAAGGGCTCTTTTATTTTTGCCACCACATAAAAATTACATTCCATGCAATTTCGAGTTTTTATTTAACTAAATATTCGGGCTCGTGGCTAAATGATACCACCCGCACGGGTCGATCTAAGGTTAAGCTACACTTGCCGCGGTCGGTTCGTGGATGGGTGACCATCCATTACATATCGAAACCCCTACGTGCCTCGGAAAACACGTTAAGCCGTTGGTCCCGGCTGTCAACCGTAGATTTTACAGTTGTTACGGGTAGTCTGAAGCCCAAAAGTCTGACAACCAGTCTTACCAAGGGTTTTCGTGTTACTCAGCTACTGGGTTGAGGAGGTCAGACAGACAGTCACTCCATGTAAAATACTGGTGGTTAACTGGAAGCCAACCCTAACCTAGTTGACAGGCAGGTTGTTGTGTTGGCAGGTTTAACAGAATGTTCATAAAATTATTTTTAACAAAGTCTAATATAGTTCACACGATCGATCGATCAACTTTAAAGTGTCGATTTGTCTCCATTGACAGCAAACAGTTTATAGAAATTAGTCTAATAACTAGCGGCCATTATAATTGATCAATCGGCTGACAAAACCAATTCAGTTGCTTAGCTATCAAAAAAGAAACGTAAAGTGAACGAATTATTATAGACCAGCAAGAAAATAACATGATTGTTAAAACTTTTTTTTCTATTTTTATAAAACTCCGGTTTAGATAACAATCGCAATATTCTTACGTCTATTAATAATGTTATATTTTGGCCGTTACTCATAATAAAGTTGTGTAATTTCTGACATAGCGGAGATTTCAACAACGTTTTAAAAATATAAAAGACTGGATAAGCTGGGCCTGCAGTCTCGACATAGTTAGCAATCGTTTTCGGTTGCTAAGTCCTAACAATCCATATGTAAATGTTTGGTAGTCTCGACACTCAAATTTATCGGTTGTTACCTACCGGTACCTACCTAAAATACCAGTAACAACCGATAAATTTGAGTGTGGAAACCACCAAATATCGTTACATCTGGATTGTTAGGACTTGCAACCGAAAACGATTGCTAACTATGTCGAGACTGCAGGCCCAGGTACAGAAATATGCAACGTGTGGAATGAAACGCCTACTGAGAATCTCCTATGAATTACCAAAAAGACTAATGGATGGCATTGAGGACTATGGATGTGGATGGCATCGAGACAACACACGGGTCACTAATTATTTTTTTCATTCGGTTTAAGAGGCCATTCATTTCTTTCAACAAGAATCTTTCATTCCCGACTCCACGTCACACCAGGTTGTCACACCAGTGTGACGACGAGTATTTTTTTCACTCGTGTGACAACCTGTAGGGCAATTCTCGTACTTAAAAATCGTTCAAATTCCAGTCGCAATCTCATCTCAGCGACAATTAATGTCAAAAACTTGTCAAAAATGTATGCAAATTGATTGTGTTTTTGACAGATTGAGACTGAGATCAGACTGTGAACGTTCTTAAAATTACGGGAATTACCTCTCTGGTGTGACGTGGAGTCGGTTGCTAAATAATTTCTCCTTCCAGCTCGTTTAAGTATATAGGTCCTCTTAGGCTGTTACTGCGCTAAAAGAAATTGCTGTAATCACCACGCACGTTAGTTTTTCTGACACCGTAAAAAAAAGGGGTTATCTTTCCTCTGCCACGAACAACCCAGGCAGGAATGTGTGCTGCAATAATTAAAGCAGCATGCAATGTCTAATTACTTTGGAACTATAAATCAATTTAATGTAAACATTTAAAACACTACATTACAAAATATATTAGTAATTTCACACAAATTACAAAAAAAACTTATTACTCATATACCTACTTTTGCAACCTAAAACTACGCGGTAATTTCGACAACGCGTCGAATTAGGTAATTTAAACTAATTACTTACTACGTTTTTAAACGTGTGTGTTTTTTTTTGTAAAAAACTAGCAGTTATATCTGATAGATTATCTACCAGACTATCAGGTGCATAGCAGTCACGATTTGTGCGAAAACGTTTGACATTTGGAAGCCATTTTGCGTGGAGATCTAGAACGTTCGTATGTAGATGAAATAGAAAAATCAAGGGCGTGTTCGATTTAGAGCAGTCGTGTCCAATAGCCCGCGGGTCTGTTAGTATTGTTGTCTAATTATTTGATTGATTTTTTGTGGTAGTTCGTGGAATGCCAATGTATTGTGTGGTCTTAAGACATCGTGTTATTATTACATAATTGATTTGTTTGTTAAGAGTAAGGTGAACATGATTCTAATTGGTTCTACATCGACCGTTGATACATAAAAGTGTGTCCTTAATGATATTTTTATGGAAATCATTAAGTCATTAGATTAATTAGGTACTTAAGGCTTTATTTCTGTTAAATAGCCTTCTACGAACCCTCATACATATGGATAGCAGGAAAAGGATGTATAACGTCTATGACGGAATAAGGATTCGAATCGTCGACCTTTTACTCACTGACTTAACGCCTTACCTAAGTGTTTAGTTACCTTTAGACTAGTTGAACTTTGTGTTTCTGTAAAACACTGTCTTCAGGTTTATCTATTAGGACTACAACCGACTCATAAGTTCCTGCCAAGAGATTGGGACAGTACAACATTTGGATGGACTGGAAATCAAGGTACTAAATTTAAAAGTTTAAAGTCGTAACATTTATTACAATTAAACCATTAACAGGTACTTATTAGAGAAGTAATGTGGGACGCCCCCCTGCTAGATGGGCCGACGACACTAAAAAGGTGGCTGGGGCGGACAGGATGCTAAGGGTGGAGGACATGGTGTTGTGGTGCAGCCTGCGAGAGGCCTATGTCCAGCAGTGGACTGTAATAGGCTGAGTTAATTGATTGATTCAAATTAAACAAACGATTAACTAAATACCTGGAGTCAAACAAACTGTTATCACCTTCTCAGTTTGGTTTCCAATCCGGAAAGTCAACTAGTGATGCCGTCCAAGAACTGGTGAACTTAGTTTCCACAAATCCCGATGGTAAACAAAAGGTGCTAGCGATCTGTCTGGACTTAGCAAAAGCTTTTGACGCAGTCTCTGCCCCGCTCCTCCTCGAGAAGCTGGAGGGGTTTGAAGTGAGAGACACGCAACTTAAATTATTTTCTGATTACCTCATAAATCGCATGCAGAGAGTAAAGGTTGGTGATATGTATAGTATGATCTTGACATCACGTATGGGGTACCACAGGGCAGTATACAAGGCCCTACATTATTTTTGTTGTCTATCAACGACCTTTGTAACCTCAAATTGCGTGGTGGCAGGACCATCGCCTTAGTGGACGACACAGCTCTGCTTTTTCACGTGGACTCCTAGAAAGAAGTCTATTCAAATGCTCAGCTTGGTTTTGACATGGTCGCAGAGTGGTTAGATAATAACAAACACACACTTAACGTGTCTTAATCTATGTATATTCCCTTTTCCATAAAAAATCACACGATCTCTTCTCATACAAATATTTCAATAACATCACACACATGCTCTTTCCTGCAAGACAACCCTTGCTCATGTCCCATTCTTAAAAAAACGGCTGTTATCAAATATTTGGGTATTCAGATGGACAGTGGTCTTAGTTTTCAGCCGCACGTAGTCGCATTTACAGCGAGAACGCGAAAGTTGATATTCGTTTTCAAGAATTTACGGCATGTGGAGGAAACTAAGACTATTGATACACTATACTATGCACTAGTTCAATAAATCTTATCATATTGCACAATGGCATGGGGCGGAGCCCCAAAGACATCTTTGCTGAGATCGGAGAGAGCTCATAGTGCTGTTCTTAAAGTTAGTCGTAAGCTTCCCTTTCTCTTTTCAACGAAATGACCAGCAGAGCAAAGTACTAACAGTTCGCCAATTATTCATCTTAAGCACTATCATTCGCAGGCATACTCAAATTCCATACAATCCTGCCGAAATCCTTAACATAAGACGCAAACATGCAGTCTGAAAACCAAGGTCCTTCAAAACCAGCTTCAGCCGTAGATTCATTTGTTTCCAATGTAGGAGATTACCTTTACAACAAAGTCAACAAAGCAATTTCCATCTACCTCTTATCCATATTCAATTTTAAAACTAAAGTCCAGAATTTGCTTCAATCTCACGACTATGAAGCCACATGCAGAGAGGCTTTAAGAAGTCATCTCTTAAAACGCAGCTCGCTATGTTCCACGTATACTATATACACACATCAAAAGTGTCTAGGGATCAACATATATTTTTGCAATAACTTTTCTCCTGATTGATATTAATTAAAATTTTCTTTAAGGATTCATAAAATAAAGTGTTTTCGTTTGTCACAGTAACGATAAACCAAGTCACCTTTGCATTAATAAAGAAATTTGCCATTTTCCTAATAAAGGGATTTTTGACATTTGAACCACTAACACAAAAGTTCGAAAAAAAGACTGAAATAACAGTTTTCTTTAAAATTTTATTGGGTAACTTAAACAATTAATAATCCGTGTTTCTACCGCGAACACTAACAACACAAGAACATCGGTTTGGCATACTCAAAATGAGTTCATCCAAATCACGCTGTGGAATGGCCGCCCATGTTCGTTGCAACAACAAAAAAAGGTCTTCTTGCGACTGGATACCCTCCATATTCGGCAGAGCTCTTCTCTGTAGCATATCCCATGCATGCTCAATCGGGTTCAAGTCTGGCGACTGAGCAGGCCAGGGCAGGACATTGATGTTAGCTGCGGCGAGAGTCTGTCTTACAACTCTTGCGGTGTGCGGTCGTGCATTATCATGCATTAACTGAAATAAGGGACCGATTTGCACTTGTAGAGGAACGATGACGTCTGATACAATCGTCTCAGCATAAATTTGAGCGTTGAGGTTGCCTCTGATCCAAATCAACTCAGTTCTTCCGCCGATCCAAATACCCGCCCATACCATGATGGTTCCACCACTATAAGGATGGACTTCCTGGCAGGATTTTAATCGCTGTTGGCGTCCAGGGGTTCTCCAGTGTCGTATACGTCTTGTATCCGGTCTCATACCAAAACGAGACTCATCAGAAAAGCACACGAAACGCCATTGTTCTTCTGCCCAATTTCTGTGTTCAAGAGCCCATTGATATCGAATCCTACGATTGTGCATTGCTATAGGTGGTACCCGTAGCGGTCTTCGGGAATGAAGGTTCACTTCATGCAAGCGGTTTCTGACTGTTTGGTCGCTAATTAAGTTCCCTGAAGAGTGATGAAGCCTCACGGCTAACATCATGGCGGTTATTGTTGGAGCTCTTCGAGTTAAGATTTGAATGTATCGGTCTTGTCTCCGTGTGGTGCAGCGATACCGTCCTCCATGGCGCTCAGCCACGGTACCAGTGCTTCGGTAACGTGTCCAAAGTCGACTGATAACACTCTGACTTGTATTCAGAGCTAAAGCCACAGTACGTTGCCGGGAACCAGCTTCTATCATTCCCACGGCTCTGAGCATTTCTTCCCTGCTTAAATGACGTCGCCGCTCCATAATAACGTTGGTTTTAATCAGTAGTAGGGAAACAGTAGCACTAATAATGTCTTCAATGCGTTGTATGTTTTTAAAGGGAAAATATTGACAGCTGATTTTCATCTTTTACTCTAATTTGATTCACAGTTCCTGATTCAAATTATGAAATGCACCAAAAAGGATCCATATAAATTTATAAAATCATAAATTTATTACAAAGCCACATCTTAATCTCAAGAAATCCGCATAAAAATGCTTGATCCCTAGACACTTTTGATGTGTGTATATTAGAAGATCAGTGTTAAACATTACACACTCACTACATACCCACACACGCAGAACCTCACCCACACACCCTACTTTTGCTGTCTAATTAATTATTTGTTTTTTTTCCTTGTCTTAAGTAATTGATGTTTGTATTATTGTGCCTTGTCCGGATAGTTTGGAGGCCTGGAGCCCTGTAACACAGGTACTCCTAGTGCAGGCTCCAGTCTCCACTACATCAATGTTTTTTGTTTACACAATTACTTATAGTACAAATTTTTCATTAAGTTGTGGAGAAAATAAACGATTTTATTATTTTGTTTATTTATATATCGATAATATAGAAGTCATTTGCCCTGTTTAAAAGTGTGATGACGATGATGGAGATGAAAGATCATGAATATTTATGATAATTGATTTTCAACATATTTTGCACAGTTATGATAACGCTACCAATAAGTCCTTAAACTGTCGCCGCAGGGTCGTGCAGCAATAAAACGCAATTAATTACTTTTGCAATAAAAAATATTATCCGTAATACAAGTAATAATGTGAATTATATGGTAATCGTTATAATTTGACATTTGAATTGCAAAGAGTGTCAAATATAACAGGTTTTCCTTATAATTGCGAGTACTCGTCAGCAGTCCTACCAGGTATCTTCCGGGTACGGATCTAATTACCGAAGTTCGTCGTAAAAGAAGTAGGTGTCGGTTCTTGTAGAATGTCTATGATCAATCATGCCAATGGATTTTGTGTAAAGCCGAAAAGGTAAACTATGTGTCTGCATGCTTAAAAACATGACTAAGCAGAAAACTACATTCAGAAAATGTACATCGATATTCAGAAATGTCAAGGCATAGACTGAATTATGCAGTGCATAACGGCTGCCTCGTTTACAATTAAACGAATAAAATTTTCCTTCCACCCGAAATCAATCCTTTGTATTATTTATTTTTACACCATAGTTTAAGACATTCAAATGTGAAATCAAAAATAGTGTTGTTCACCTGACCCAATTTTGTTAGTAACCTCCTAAAACCTCCTTTACTTAAACAACGTCCACTGATTATCACAAAACAATTGAATATAAATCAATTAACCTGCCATGTATATCTGTCGTTGGACGTACGGTCAACGTTGAACGTCCGCGTCGCGTCGGTAACACGTGACCTACAAAAACCGCCCCTATTACTTTGGCATAAAGGCCATATCTGTAACTATGGACATGAGGTTGCACGTGGGTGCACCAAGGCCAGGGAGCGCAGGGGAGTGGCCATCTGTCAGGCAATCCGATTCAAATAGTCGGAAGACCGATAAGTGCTTTTGATTTCTGACTGGTCCGAAAATAGATTGAGTGGCGGACCTTTTAATGGGGAAGATTATTGTTATGTTGAATTCTTCCTTGTTCTTCTATAACCGCTATGAAAGGAAACTATAAGCTGGAACCGTGCAATTAGATTCGACTTTCCATAAAAGCTTGTGCAATTTTTGCCTGTAAGTAATGGTCTTTGATATCTTACGAATCTAAAATAATATTGCAGATTTAAAGTATTTATTTTATAGCCCATTTCAAAAGAGGAAGAGATTTTACTAGCGTCAAGGTCGGAAGTGATTAGATCTAGTCTCTTTCAAGGTACAAACCCTACAGATGCAGTAGTAACTACTATTCGTAATCGGTAAACATATTACTAACTTGTAAGAATTACGATTTAACATCAAAAATCAACATAAAATACCTTCCTATCAGTCTCCATAATTTCTCACTATGACAAGATCATACCGACCACGAGATAGGTTCCAGTCAGTCAATACCGCGCACAATAGAGCGGAATACCAGCGCATACGCAGGACAATTAGACTAAATATTTGGGGCCACCCACTCTTGATACGTATCGTGGTCGCACTGTCGCTTGTCCATGAAGGGTACTCACGGGGCGTGGTCGTTCGTCGTGTAGTCATCGGGAATAACTTGGATTTAGTTAGTAGATATTTGTTTTCAGCCAGTATTAAAATTATAGGTTTTTTTTTTGGTAGATTTTATTGCCATTAGTACCAATAACTTGCATAGACGTCTAAATTTTTCAAGAAGTACATTTAGATCGTCAGCTGTCTTATGTAATGAATATCAGCGCCATAAGCGTAGTTCACAATTGGACATTCCCAGATGAGAATAACATAATCTACGATTGCACTTTGGTTGCGGCAAAAGGTTCCATTCTGAACACGGTTAGTTATCAACAAGGAATGAGTCAGTTGTGCTATCGTAGAAGCTGACAAAGAGGTTGTGAGTAAAGAAGTTCTATAGTGTTAACAACAAACAGTTTTTTCATAAATAGTTTTATTCTGCCGCTGTAGAAAAATAAGCC
Source organism: Brachylomia viminalis (assembly GCA_937001585.2). Classification (NCBI taxonomy): domain Eukaryota; kingdom Metazoa; phylum Arthropoda; class Insecta; order Lepidoptera; family Noctuidae; genus Brachylomia; species Brachylomia viminalis. The sequence continues at coordinate 10,953,276 of OW443314.2, forward strand.
TTACCAGATGCACTTCTTCTCTCTAACAAGGCCTACTTTTCCTTATTTCTTGTCTTCAGATGCGTCCCCTTTGTTTACGGCAGCAGTCTTGGAATCTTAATTTTGGTTTAAACATAAACAATGAAGTAATTGACACCGAAGTTTAGATAAGAAATTGTAAGGGATGTTGAACGTTCATCCTAATACATACATATACTCAAGGCTGGTTCCCAGGGGGGTAGGCAGAAACTATAAAATCATATCAAACCATCATAATAAATTAATGACAAATGGAGTCATGCCTATACTCGTAATTATCATAGACATTATCTATTTCCTTCACCTAAATATTGAGACTCTATTTTTCTCTAATTGCCATGCTAACACGTAATGATATGCAATGTATTCATAGTGCAGGTTCCATTCATCATCATAGCATGAATTATTCATATTTTTGTAAAATTTTGTAACAGGCGATAGTATGAATTATATCATTTTGTGATATAATAACTGATATAATTTAAAGAATTTGTAAGGTAAATATAGTATAGAAGGCAGGCCAATTTCTAAAAAATGCTAGGCAGAAGTAGATCATTCACAATTCTTGTGGAACAAGTGTACCTGAATCGTCCTATGGAAGTTATTGGACGTCTTTTCCTAACAAGACCATTTATAATATTATATAACTATTGGTATCTTGCTTGTTGATCGATATTTTGATTTCAGTTTGCACAAACACAATCAAAACATTATGAAACCATCATCAAGAACGAACAAATGTTAGCCCCTTGTTTTAAGGATTATAGGAAGTTTAAATCTCGAGAAAGCTTCCTTCAGATTTGTGCCCAAGATAACTGTCCTCATTATCGTCATCATTTGAGCTGAAATACTTCAATTTTTTAACATAATATAACTATAAACAATACCCACAATTATTGCTAAGATTTAACGTTTAAAAAAGTAGATATGATGCCAATATTTTAAGTGATTAATCTCAGGTATTCCAATTTCAATTAATAAAAAATAAAACCGCTTAATTAAAAATAAATTGATTGCCGATGCAACCGGCCAGCTTGTTATAAAAAAATGTACGAAAGACAATAACGTCAGGCGATAAAAAAGAGTTTGTTATCTAATAATTATTAGAAAGTATTATTAAGTACATGCAATGTTAAGAATGTTTAACACACGATCTTTTGCTAACTAACGCGAAACTAATTAGTATTGGTTAGCTTCATTAACTGGGTAGATTAAAAAATGGTGGCAATCAAAAAGGCAGTCCACCTTATGGTACGTGGTTACCGCCACCAATGGCCACCTGCAAAACTAGGAGTATTTCAGATACCTTGCTCAGAGAAAAAACTTAAATATGTTAAAACTAGCTGCGCTCGGCGTTTTCACCCGCATAAGTCTCGATCTCAGGTCATTGTCTACCCATGTGCCATATTTCATCCAAATCCGTTCAGCCGTTTAACGTGAAAGCGTAACAAACAAACTGACATTCGAATTTTTAATATTAGTTAAACCTAGAAATCGAATTCGATATCAAAAATGTAAACAAAGGTGTTGCCAGTTTTAAATAATAACCACAATACTATAACATAGTGCTAAAATTGTAGGCATATCATATACAGTTTTTTAAAATATAAAATTGCACACTGTTTTCCACTTTAAGTGACGTAAACTATGATCCATGAATAAAATATAACTGTTTGAAATGAAATCGTGCAAACCATTTTTAATATTATGCTACTTGCAATAAGGCAGTGGTCTTAAACATTTGGACTTCTTTTAGTGTTTTCAACTAGCGAAACGCCTCGGCTTCGCATGGGTGCTTTTTACTAAAGAAATAAATGAGAATTTTCTTACACACAAAACCTTGTCCTGAGAAAGTAAATTAATCATAATATTATATAAATCCTAATATATAAACATGAGCAACTTGTTCAAAAGAATATAAATTTTCATTCTTTTATTTTCATTTCGTTTACCTTACCTATAATATTAGGACCTACCTTAGGCTATCATATTTTTAATTCTGACACGCTGCTTTAGCGTTCTTCCAAAAACACTACTTAAATAAAAAAAATATATACTTAATTTGAATTACTAGGGAAATGTTGACTACCCCTGAACTGTCACTTTGACAATGACATCTCTTTGTTTACTTTTTTGATCTCGACTTCGATTTTTTTGTTTAGGATAGTTAGGATGAATAGGTATTTAGTACCGAATTTTTTTCGTTTTTATTTGAGTGCTTATCAATGGAAACTTCTTAATGGCCTTCAATATCATATTTTTAAGTACACCGTATAAATTATCTGCAAGTTTCCCGCACGAAATAAATACTTAATATGTAAAAGAAAATAGCAATCCTAAGTGCCTGTACACATTCACATCTGGAACCTTTAAAGTGAAACAAAGCAACGCTATTTGGCGGAAGAAATAGTAAGTTTATATGTTGGATATACTTCCCCGGATGAGCTCCTTCACAAAGAACAGCGAGAAGGTTTAGCGAGAAATTTTAGTCTTTATTTTGGCGACACCCCCCGTTTAGGTGGGTGTCGCCAAAATAAAGACTAAAATAATCTTGTTATTTTTCGATAAATTAAAGCGAACCTATACCTACAATATTTGTTCCAACAAAGAACTCTTGCAAACTTCTCTCTTCAAGTGGGTGTCGTAAAATGCTACCATTCCTCGGTTACCGAGTACGTGCTCAATTAAAACTATTGTTAAATGTCAGGTCAAGTAATTTGATTATCTGCTGTTATTTCCGACACCCATTCATAGCAGCCATTTATTAACTGAACGCAAACTTAATCAGCATAAACTGGGTGTTAGGGTTTATTACAAGAGGTTAGATAACAGTGCACAGACCAGAAAGCCAATTCCCGTAATTAAAAACGTTAAAAATCAAGTCGCAATCTCATCTCAGCGACAGTCAAATGTCAAAAACGTAGGTAAGCGCTATACAATTTTTGACAGATTGAGACTGAGATTAGAATGCGAACGTTCTTAAAACAACGGGAATTGCCGCTCTGATGCTTTTATATCAACATCCTAACAAATATCGCCAATCATATTGATAACACATAATATCACGCTTGGATTTCCTGAAGGGTTGGGCAGGGGTGTACTTATAGTACGCCCATATTTCGCCAGATATGTTTAAGTCCCATATAAAGGGGGGCGAGTCTATCGCCACCGACCGGGCACAAAGGGTATATTGGTCAGTGTGGTGACAGTGAATTTCCTTCTTAAATCTCAATTAGGAAGGGACATAAGAAGACACATTAGGCTTATTCCTTATGAAGATACATTCTTGAACGGTGTTTCAGTCCACCAATCTATTCAGCCTATCAGAATCCACTGCTGGACTGCCTCTCCAGAGTTGCACTACAATACCTGGTTTTTCACATCCAGTCTGTCCCGGGCACCTCTATATTAGTTTATTTAACTTACATAGGTATAATATTTATTTATTCACAAAAACTTCTTATACCTACTAAATAAATTAACAAACTATTAAAATAAAAATATAATATCCTAAACTAACTGAAATTAACAAATTAGAATATGGCGTCGAAAAATTCCTCCGCATCGCTGTCGACTGGTAATGTACTCAAGAGACTGGCGCATTGCCACGTCGCACATAGGAGTATTTGGCTAATAAAACCGGACAAAAATATCTGATGCGTTTTTGTATATGAATTTAATAAAAAACAATATTTTTGTGTACAATTAAGTGGGCATTAACAATTATTCACATTAAAACTCTTCATTTTCAACTTCTTCGTCTTCATTTTCTTTATCTTCATCATCTTCGTCTTCTTCATCGTCTATATTTTCACCGCAAACTTCTTTATGAGGTACATGCGGAGTGCTTGCAATCATCAGACTGACTGCCTCTTGCGAAAATGGCTGAGTTTTTTTATGCTGCCTTGGTCGGTTACTGCTAAGATAAGGGTCGGAACTTAGTAACAGTCTATGTAATATGTCTCTATTACAATCCACCCGTGAAAATTTTCGTGCAAAATTTAATCTGTATTGCCGGAAGTGCTTATTACGCGCCTCAGCTGCCTCCTCCGATAACTGGCCAATAGGTAGGATTGCATGAGATATGACTTCAGCTCCATGCATCAACACTTTGTGAATCGTTGGTGACATAGGGTGCCAACCATACAGATCTGTGTAAATTTTTGCAGTTTCATGTGCATAGGCTTCAAACTTATCAACATCTACGCTATTGCCACTTGATATTACTTCCAAGATGACTTTAAATCTTTTTATTAGTTGCACATCGACGCCAGTGATTCGAGATGCAGATTCTGGGTCGGCGAAAAATCTCCTTGACGTGTTACCGTCATTTGTGTTCCCAAATCCTGCTTTGGGAACATCTACTAGCAGTCCCATTTCTTCTTTGAAGTCTTTTTGAAGTTTTTCTTTTGTTTCCTTAACAACTTTTTTTTCTTCAGCTGAACGCGCTTGCCACTTTTTCAGTGGTATTTTGTAGGCCAAATGTAGTAACGATTCAAAAAAGCGTATTCTTGCATGAAGAATCGAGAGGCCAAACTTCAGTGTTTCTACATTAACCTCTTTTTTAATTAATTTATTGAAATCTTTAGATGTCTGTCCACAAATATAGCATCTCATTGTGGATGCAGTATCAGTAGCAGCATTGCAAACTTTGCCGTCAATCATCGTAAGCATGAGCTTATGCTTTATTTTGCCTGCTCCGTCCAGTGCTGTCTCCTGAAGCTGAGCGGCTTGATTTTCTATGTGTTCGATTTCTTCCTTTGTTACATTTTTTGTTTCATGTACGAAGCGTATGCGTATGGGTCTGCAAAATCTAACTGAGGATGGGACTGAGTTTTGCCATATAATTTTCTTCTGTTCTCCATCAATAATGACAACCAGTCTTAGAGGAACAAGTGAGCTCTGAAAAATATTTGCATCACTGTCAGTGCTGTTTTCAAATTTTTGTTTATACTGTGCTTGTTGCGATCCGTCACATCCCCATTTAGATATTAAAACCATGTTTTGCTTTTCTTCCTCTGAGCACGTTTCTACAACCTCTGCAACATATTTATGCAGGCGCAATGCAGTGTGGTCAAGTAATGCTTGAAGTCTAATCTCAGAGCATGTCTCAGTCACGAGCATAGATTCTTTATCAGGATAACACTCCGTTTTGGCCTTTTTAATAAGTGAATAGCAGGGGTAAATGCTCTTATTAGACTTTTGTATTATTTCCCATTGCCTTCTGGTAAAGTCGCCTTCAACGAAGATGGCCAGTGCTTCTTCAGGTGTATGTTTCTTCACAATTGTTTGCTTTCTGGAAGTAGTAATAACTTTGCGAATTTTTTTGGCTCTGGTTGGTGAAGCAGTAATTTCCTTCATTATTTTTGACGCGTCCGTATTTCCTGAAATACGCTGGCTAACGCCAGCTGCATACGTCAACTCCTCCACAGTTACTTGCTCCCGTAGATCTTTCGTTTTTCGTCGTTTACTGCGGTCGCACAGTTCTTTGAATGTTTTTGATGGTCGTCCTGGTTTTTGTGTAGGGTTTTCAGTCCAGTAAGGCAAATCAATCGAAGATGTGAGCCAGTGTTCATTGGTTTTGAGGAAACGTTCTTCTTTGTAACTAGCATCTCTCCATTTCTTTTTGAAATCGCTCTTGAAACACCTCAAAGAACGAATGAAATTATTATTTTCATTACTTGGACAATTATTCAATTTCAGAAGTCTCTCTTCGAATAATGAAAACTTTTCGTCCATTTTCTTTCCTTTAAATTCATTTAAGATGTTATACAATGCTCTTCTGGTAAATTGCGTGACAGTTCCCGAAGAATCTATAGAAAAACAAAAAATTAAAATAAATCACACTTTTCACTTATTAACTTTGAAGTAATAAAAAACGAAATGGCGGATGTGGGCGGATGATTTAACTGTGGTGTGCATTTGTCAAAAGACCGGTTATTATGCCCATGTATAAATTACAGCCCGACAAGACACGACACATAAACAAAAACACTGTTGTCTGATAAATTTAAGTAAAAATAAATACCCAAATTATGCCTGTTATCATATAATTTTTAAAAATACAATGTAAACAGTAGATCAACTTATTAACTTTTTAAAATACACTACATACCTTTATCTGCCATATTCAAAAGTATTTCCTTTAAAACTCAACCACACAAAGACACAACAACAAAGCAAAGTAATACTGCGACCGAGAGCGTCGAGAACAAAGACATGCGATTATGTGAACGACTGAGTTCCGACTGGCCTAGGAGAGCAGGTGTGAAGCGCGGGGGGAATTATATGGCTGCCATTTGACGGACCGGTTACTTGGCTAGATGAACAATAGATCCAGTGAGACTTTTGACTAATTTGTTGATTCCGACTTTTGTCCGGTTTTTTTAGCCAAATACTCCTACGTGCGTCGTATGTCAATGCTTAGCTTCTGGCCAAGGTAAAAGCCAGCCCTTGGGTCACGGGAAGTGTCAACCAGCCGTTTGGAGATTTCGTTGAAATTTCTACTTAGACATATTTCTTGAACATGCTAGTGGCATTGTATGAAATTCTACTAACAGAAGAAGGGCCGGGTTTTTGATCCGTAGCTCAACCATTAGTTTTAAAAATAGTAACTTATGGTTACATTTTGGCAAAATCTGTTGGTTTGATCAACACCTTTTGCCATTTTTTTTTAAACTAATCGTTGTGTTAACTATGGATCAAAGAACCGGGCCTTAGTCACATTTAACAACGGTTCCCAAATTAGACATAATCTGTATCTTGGTGACCCAAACACTATACAAAGTTAATGTGTTCTGGTTGCGCAAGATTGTAATTCATATTATTTTCAAGGTCGTCGATCCATATAGCTGGCTGTGTCAAGTCACGGCCTCCACTAAAGTACTTGTCTGGTCCAATAACGATTGGTCCTTCCACCTAGCATAACATTATCATGATCCGAAATCCTATAAAACACCAGATTAATTGGATTGTCTACTAAATAAACCGATGATGGTATCAGACTCTATTGTAATAGTGGGCCGGGCTATCACCTATCTGTAGGGCATATTTCAATCCGGTCTCCAACTGACCATGATCTATTAGAATACGAATTATTAAGGTGTTGTTAAGCAAAGAGGGTGCTTTTGGAAAGTTCGCAACGTCGCAAATAGCTGTCAAATATTTTGCTGTTTTGTTTAGTTTTAGGTGTAAAACAACATTTGGAAAGTTTCCAAAAGCCTTTTTATAAGTCAAGTTTAATATTCAGTGCCAAAAAAACACCGGTATATTTGACAGCTATTTGCGACGTTGACGACTCTCTGAATGCCTCCTCTTAATTAAGTATCTCGAGATAGCTCTTGGCAAATAATAAACTATTTGGAGTGTTCGAATGATGTCTCATTTCACACAAGATTCAATAATAATGACAAACATCATTTAGGTATTTACAAGAACTGACATTTTTGTCAAAGTATACTGTGTAGTATTTTTACATAACCAAATAAATACTTAATATAATACATTACTTTCTTTTGTATTTTTAGTTATACATACCTACCTCTCATAGTGCGAGACTTATTTGCAAATAGTTGATTTTATTAGAACATGATTTTGACTTTAAATAGTCGTAACAATTTCATTTTTTTTTTTACAACTGCGATTGACCCAAATAGGCTGGTATTGTAAAAAATTAACTTATTGAAAAAAATTCATTCCTATTTTTACCGAATCGCTCTAAATCTTGTTTAGTCACTGATAAAAATGAAACAAACAACACCTTTTTGAATTTCCATTCGAGCTGTCTTCAAATCGCAACATGAAAAGTTAAGCGTTACACCCTCATACTAAAGACATCAACGCGTGATTTCTAATTGTGTATATTTGTAAAAAATAATTCGATTATTTCTTTCATAAGTAATTTTACGTATCATTATGATAGCAGAACAAATACAAAAACATCACGACTGTTTTCACCGAATGAAGGTGTAGGCAGAGATGTATAGCACACCCAAATTTTGTTAGTTTGTAAGTTATCCGGATTGATAAACTTGGCCCAAATCCAAATTCCGAAATACACGACGACTGAGAGTTTCTAGCAAGTCATAATTAAAAGGCTGTTGCCGTAATAAAATAACATAATTTAATATGTCTAATAGATTTTTCTCTGAAGTATCTACGTTCTAAATACCATGACATAATTTATCACAACACACGCGTAATTGGCAGGTTCATGTACAACATACGGATCTCTGTGTTGTTTCCGGTTCTAATTAAAAACAATATATTAAATCATTAACCCAACACTAACTCCATAATTATTTCGAAAGATCCAATTCATAATCGTACAAACAATTCCAAGAACTTTTTCGACCTAATTTCTCGTGCTTAGAATTAATATTAGATAAACACTAGACTGAAATATTAGCCGTTAATTTAAGGTATGTGTCGATTACCGTCTACATTGTTACCGCGTTTACCTTGTCTTAACTAGTAAAATAGCCTAATGCCGATAAATTCCACTGATTATTCCTTAAATAGAACTTACGATATTACGATAACAATTGCAAAATTTCACAAATATTTTTCACCCAACTTCATACTTGCCGAATCGATTATTTTGAAAGTATTTCTATTTATAAGAAATATGGGCCAGTACTTAATGTACAATATTGGTTTTAACTGCATTTCCTAACCACAAAACGTATCTAGTTGTGTGTAGCAACAACAATATAAACAAGTAACAAATGGCAATATAATAGGGGACTCCCATTATCTTACTCAACGGGTGCTTAAGCCATCTTTTATCTTCATTATATACTTTATCGACAGAACAAATGTATTGAAATAGCAGCTTTAGAAACACCAATGATTGGGGCCAACATTTGGTCAAAAACACGGATTCAATATCACCCTTTGCTCAATTTCTTTTCGATATTTAAAACGCGTTCCGCCGGAAAAACGTATGGCCATCTTACAATTAAAAATTACAGCGTTGCACTTGCTCGCAACTTAATTGTTTCCAATTACGAACCGTCAAAGCGGGGTGTTCCATATATAAAGGGGCGTACTGTGGCCAATCGGCATTCCGACTCGGAAGGTGGTTGCATTCACACGTCGCTCACTTAGGCGAAAATTTCTAGGCGAGTTCTGTCTAACAGTAGCGCTTAAGTTAGTTCGTTTGAGATCTCTAAACCTTATTAATACACACAGTAATCATGCAGTCTATGGTAAGTGTTTTTTTAAATGTAATTTTTTTGGCGGTTAAATTTTGCTCGGTTTTTTGAAAATATTTTGTATCTAAGTGTTAGGGTAGTTTAACACTTGTTTGGCTCTATCTGTGTTTAAAAAAACTTTGCGGTCCTTTTGGTAATTTTATATCCTATTAGCAGCCCCTTAGCTTATTCAAATCTCATAATATTCTAATAATATCCAAAAATTAATTTTCCAAATCTGTTAGTTCTTACTCGTAAATATACCTAAAAACTCTCCTTCATTTTTATATCAAACATTACAACCACGTACAAAACTCTCGTATATAAAATATAGCCAATGATATAATTTCTATTCTTCATTACCAATTCAATTTTCAATCCGTTTTCTCTTCCATAACTCAAGCAACCATAATAAATCTTGAAACAAACTAATAAATACATTCAAGGAAACTATTTCTTACCCACTTTCACCCCTCAGAACATTTAAATATCCCTTCGATACGACTTCCCTTCGTTTCGTAATATATAAGATTTATATACGTTATTACCGAGAACAATACTCCGGCATTGCTGACATTTCCTTACAAACAGTGATTAATTAAGGAAAGTTTGAAATTAACGGAAAATCGATTGGTTCTACGTTGAATTGTCTATGGTGAGAAGATTTCCGCGTATCGAAGGACCAACTAAAGGAAGAAAGACCATTGTCGATGACGAATTTACAATTAATTAATGTACTATTACTAGAATATTGTTTATCTTTTTTTTCATTAAGTTAGCCCTGCTACAGTTAACGTTTGCTAACAGCTTGTTTTTTTATCATATAATATAGTAATCTGTGGAAAATGTTGTGGGTAGTATATTTGTTACTTTAATTTTAAGACTACACTGTTTATGGTTATTAGACTACTGTATGTTTTCCCAAATGCTATAAATAAATAAATACTATAGCAACTCGTAAGAACAAATGTAAGGATAGTGTACAGAAAATATAGAAAGCAGAAGTGAAAAAAAACGAATAAAAAGTTTGAATCGTACAAAGATCTAATTTAGTGACAGAAATGCACTAAAAGGGAAATAAAAGTGCACTCAAAAGTATCTATTGTGTGGTTAAAAACAGTTTTTGCTGTCATTACTGAAAATAGTGCAATTGCTTTGATGTGTTTAATAGACGAAAAAATATCTAAACGAAATTGATTCTTCAATAATGTCACAACGAAAGAGGTAATACCTATTGGTGATAAGTACATAACACGCTCATCAAAAAGCAATTAAAGGCTGTTTACCTCAGAATACAAAACCTATTCTATTTATCGATGTAATAAAAACAAAACAAACCATATAGTGTTTAGCTTGTCAATGAATCTTCACCTTCTATTTGTATGCAAATGTCTTAATTATATTTAATTTAATATCCAATATGTACACCAAGACAATAGATAAGCCCATCCCACAATATGTATGATACATCCTTGGCTTTGTAATAATAGACAAACATCACGAGTGTGACCCTCAAAATTATTATGATGTATCGGTTTGTGGAAGTAAAATAAAACTAGACAGTGGTTTATCCTCCTAGATCACACACAGGCACCATTCCTACCTTACCCATGACGACAATGTCACGGTCACACTCAAAGCGTTAAGATCATATCCTTTTTATTCGAATTTGGTCCTTTTGTTCAGAATGATTAGAAACGAAACCTATTTGGAATTTGGTCCTTAGAATCCTACTAAAGTATTTGTCCAATTTGAAAATCGAACTAGAACCATAACTTATTATTCGTCTAGCAATCGGTACCAAAGAGGTGTTTGAAGTAGTTTTAATTATGTCAAGGACCATGTAAAACAATGTAAGTGATGATTAATACAATGCATCCGTTTTCTAAACTCGCCTACGTTAAATATTTGAATATTATTTTGTTGTTAACTGCTTCATTAGCTAATCATATGTTACAATCGGTTTGCGCATATAAAAAAAAACGGTAAAGTTATTAGTAAAAGTGTAATTGTTGATGTTTGTGTAACACTGTAAGTGGTTTTGATCATTCGAAGATTACAATGAATGGAAACTGTTTTAATAAACATGAAAATACTTAAACCTCTAAAATAAAAAATAAGTCAAAACTCTGTCCGAAGGCAATATAAACTCCAAAAAAAAGAAGCGCATCTTTTGACAGATTCGTTTTCGCGCCCAAACAAAAGCCAGAGAGATGCGCATGCGCTCTGGGCGGGCGCACGTCTTCATTCTGCTTTACTAATAAGTGGGCGGGAAGCGCGTCCGTTTTATGGCTCCAGTATAACTACCGGTAGGTAACCGTCTAGACTCGGTATATTGGCTGAATCTGTGTCTTCAATGTACTTCTAAGATTGTACCGATTTCAAAATACTTTTTCGATGTTAAACTTACAAAAGTAGCCAAACAAAAAAGCCATAATTGCTATGTTTATAATATTTCCTAACTCCATACAGTTTACCAGTAAAAAGTTTGACCCAAACATGCGTAACCGCAACAAAAAGTTGTGCGATATCGATAGTTACTCGAGCGCGACAAATTTCTATTTTCAATGTCCCGTTTTTCTATGACCTTCGACCACCAATGACCACCATAACACTTCCTCACGCCCACGGCTTCCTCTTGCAACATCTAATTCGCAACAGCCGGTTGTGCACCAGTTCGTCGAATGATAATTCCAATCTATTGCAAAATGGAGCCTTTTGCAACAGAATGCAAAGGCGAGTCGATATGAGACCCACGCCCACAAATTACGGCCGCGCTCGCTTTGTCTGATGTCCTTAAATTTTCTTTAATAACAGAATCGGAGAGACTGTCCGTAATCTACTTCAGCTATTGCCTCGTCGTGTTACCTTTGTCTGTTCGAGGAAACGTAATGCTGTATCATTAAATCCCTTTGCGTTTAAAAATAAAAGCTCATGTCTGTTATTTATTTTCAAATACCGAACGTCATTTGAAAAACAAAAAATGCTTATGACCAATAAATCCAAATAAAAAAAAATGCCAAAACATTCACAATTCAAATAACTACATGCCTACAAATAGACGCATATCTAAATAATAATAGTGGTTAATCTAGACCTTTCAGCACGAGGGCTGTGGCTTAACATTGCGCAAGAGACGATTGTTTATCAAACAGTTGTAGCTATTTACACTGCCGATCACTTGTCCAACTATTGGATTGCGCGCGCAAACAAGTGCTGAATTATGACCACATACTCGTACATATTTATCTCGTATTTGGGTTGGTAGAATTCATTATTGTCATAGTTGAAAATTGATTCATTGTTATTCATACTTAATGCTGGTCATAATTCCGAATTCGAAATTTTCAGGATCCGTTATCATCTGTAGTCTATTCTCAGATAACATGTCATATTTTTTTTAGTCATGTTGATAGAATAAATTAAAACAAATAACGTTCCATTTAACATTACGTCCACACATGTCTTTAACTTTTATTACGTGGAAATTTAGCAGCAAGGTTGGTTATTAAATATGAATTGCAATTTTATGCGTTTAGCACTTAGGAAATTGCATTTAATCGTGAAATTAAACTAATAGAATTTATAATTCATTCAAATACACAGTGATTATTAACTTAAATTCAAACTGCCGTATGTACACACAGCAGCAGGTCAAGTTACCACAAACTGTCCAATTTTCTCATTCGATTTTGAACTTAACCTTCAACATATTAAGGTTTATTATCGTTTGGAGAAATTTGACAGTTTTGTATAACCTGATGTGTTGTCGAATGTACATTTATTCATGAATTCGTTTATAATAGATAAGTATCGTAGGAAAGTGTTTTATAACTGGCTAAACAGGGCGTGGCGTTACGCTAAACACTATTTCAAATTAATTATGTTACATAAGTAGGTACTTCGCAAATCGCATTATTAGTTTCGGCCTTAGATAATGCAATTAATTACTTAAAAGCCATTAGTTTGCATACACATTTATAATTAGAATGTCATAGACTGGAAAGACCAGAAAAAAAACACACTATTGTTTTTGATAACGCTCAAGTAATTGCCACTTTCTATTTCGTTTAATAAAAAATATATTTTGAACGTAACAAGTTATTACGGCAGTCTGTGGTTTCATATTCGGTGTCAATATATTGTATTACGTGCGTACTTGTATTAGTATCGGTAGAAACGCGATACAGATACGTAAGAATAGAGTAAACCACATTCGATCGCGTTTCGGGCTGCGGTTAGAACATTAAAAACTTTGCAATACGTAAACGTATATTTTATTGGTAAGTAGCGTTCGGATTTCAAAATTCGATATCTATGAGCCCATTTTACTTCTGAAACTAAAATACTTCTCCATTCAGCCTGGCGACTTGATTATGGAGCACATATATTTCGATATTTAAATGTTAAAGTATTGAAGCCAACAGTTAATATTTTACATTAATTTAAAATACATATTTCTATTTACCTAGAATATTTTACTATCAGCCAGTTTAAATTCGGAACTATTTCTTCACATTTGCCTTTCCAGGCATTGTGTTCCAAAAATGGTATTTGAGTTCCAGATATTACAAAGATTGGCTTTGTTTTATGTTTTTAATTGTTATGTCTAAATTAGGAAAAAGGAAATTGACGGCTTTATCGAATGTAATTAATAAATATAGACACAGTGTAATAATTCCTTTGCCTATTAAGTCTCTAATATGTCATGTTCGACCAATGAACACTGCAGCCGTGGGACTAATTGAACAAGAGATTTCATTAAAATTCCGACCATAGTCGGATAAAATAGATCACAACTAATAATACAGATATCTACTCTAGAATGTTAAGGATTTCAAGAAAGGCTTTAATCCAACTATCACATTAAAAAACAACACAACACTGGCTGTTGCCTAAAACATAAAATCAATGTTCGATTTTTGAAAAACGAGTACAGCGCGCGCGGCCCTTTGTAATGTAATCTATGGTGTTCGATTGCGATCTGTTCTGTAAGGCGCTATTTATAGCTTGTCGGTTTTATTTAAAGCTGTTTTTGTTTATCTGTCATCTGCAATGGCGGCCATAGCCGGTGCGTGCCACGCCTTCAACGTTTCGCGTAACTAGTTAGCTGCAAGCAATAGTTTTGCAAAACACCCTGGTTTCTGTAAGTTACTTTACGACTGTGCGCCAGAAATGTTGAGCACGAATTATATAACATTAAATGGAGTTTGTGCTTTGTGCCGATGTTACAGTGATGTTGGAAACTAATTGGGGATCAATTAAAATTCTTTAGGTGAATTAAAGACTACGATACTTTCGTACCTACGTATAGTTACTTAAGACATTACTTAAATAATTTTTAGGGGGTGTAAATCGACATTAATGCTGACAATATCACTCACAGAGGGACATAGGTGTCTTTATATATTGCCTCTATGGCAGTGCAAAGGTACATCGGTGTAGTTTCAAACTTACTCCGATTTTTTTTCTTGACAGTTTCACAAAACCTCTTTAAAAGTTTCAACGACGCTGTTCATACATTATTACACTTCTTAATAGTACAACAGCTAGCATTGCTAAAATATTACTTAGGTAACACAATAATTTACAAATTCACACGCGTTAATTCGGCGTCTATTTTGAAATTAGGTTCATGATGCAACATAATGATGTCTTGTCACTTATGTGACTGATACAGAATATGAAGCTCGTGGGAAATCTGATAATAAGACAATACTTGCATTAATTTGATACAACAAAAATTTTATGAAATCGTGCCTAGTAATTGCTCCAGTATTAGCGACGTAAACTAGGCGAGATCATTTTGTGATTATGATAGTTTTTGGTCTTGTTGTGGTTTAGAGTTATTACTAGTTTAGCTGTAACGCTTTACACTGATAAGAGCTTCCAAGAAATGTCAGGTGTAAACTGATGAGCAGAAACTTTTCTAGTCAAGGTTCTGAATTCGGGGTCTCTTCCTCAAAGACACTATGGAATGTCAAACAGTACGAGGTATTGGTGTAATTTATTCCTCGCTGTTAACAAGGATCTTTCCAGACCAAAAATTCAAAATAGGAAGATATCGATTCACAGTCTCACCATTAGACAGGATTGTTTTTGCAGTTACCTCTCAAAATAGGAAGAAATGCGTTTCATAGTCTCATCGGTCTCATCATAAACAATGTAGACTGCAGTTCCAACCTCGCTTGTCAGCCTTTCCTCAAACCCTCAATAGGTCCATTAAATTGATAGGCTGTTTACAACAATACATGTCTATATTAGAAACTAGTGTAATATCCTTTGGCAACATTACGATAGCCGTCGCTGGTCCGTGTAATAGACATAATAACGACATGTCCAAACTGACTGTTGCCACTTTTTGCGCCGCACTCAGTCAAGCGTGAGCCGTAATGGGTCAGCTTGTATGCAATTTATGCCCCGGAACTGTAGCAGACGTGTTTAGACATATACTTCCAGTGTATTCGGTCTTTATTAAATATATAGGAAAGTTTGATGAGTTGACATCGCAGAATAATACGTTTCTTTAATTTCGTGATAGGACAATTTTGGACCAGATGACATTCTCAATTTGAAAAAAATATTAGGACCTCTGTACGATAAGACTTTTCCGTGATTAACTGGTTCCTTTCAAGGGCCCTTTTGTCACCCAATAATCCCATAGTTTAGTAACCGTGAGTGAGCTGTCGTAAGCTGTCTAATTATATTCACGTGTGAGTGACTCCGGCGCAGGTGGCTGCGTAAATGTCTAGGTTTCGGAACGACCGCGTGAAACCACGAAACTATTGGCTACGCTCCGATAAATATCTACCGACAATGTCAGACTGATCAATTATAATTACAATAGATGCACTTTACTTGTTGTTTTTGTAGTAATTAGTTCTGTTTGATTTGATACAAAACTACGGGATCCAAATGTAGGGACAGCTGATTATTTGTTCGCGATTACGATTCTCCATGGCGACAACCCATAATGTTGTGAAGTTGGATGGTCTGTACCACACTCCTAAGTGACCACACATTTGTGATACACGCTGTAGACGGGATAAATATTACTGTGGTGTAAAGCAAATAATAACAATAGGATTTTATTTGCTATAACTTATTGGCCAGCCATTAAATAATTGAACATATCATATTTTATGACATTTCTAGATTAATACTCCAATTAATGCTGAATTTCTAAATTGGTCCTTAATTTTATACACCAATAAATCTAGAGTAATAACCCTGACTAGGTAAACCACACCTTAAATTAATCATGTCATGTGCTACGTTTCATTGGCCTCTCGCAACATAAGCCTACTATTTGAAAAACGGGTATTTTCGACCATGCTTTTGCGTCCCTCAATAAGATACCTAGAGTGTTACCAAATTAGCAGTGCATCATACATACTTATGAAGGGACGTAGCTTTAGCAACTCAAAAGAAACCTTTTAACAACACAATCTCCTGTAAATCCAGCGATGACGTTCACTTCTTCTGAACATCTTTAAACCATCTCTCCTTCTTTCCAGATTATCCTCGCAGCCACCCTCTGCCTGGCTCAGGCTTCGTACTACGCAGGCCCACCAGCGCACGTTCAACTGAGCCCCGACGGCAAGTTCCTGCTGGACACGCCCGAGGTGGCTCACGCTAAGGCAGCCCACGCAGCGGCTCACGCGCAAGCTTCCACATCGCACGGCGCGTGGGCGCCCGCCGGAGGATACCTTGCCGGACCCGCTTACGGTGCCGGCGCGCATTATGGCGCTCCTGCCGCTGGTAAATATTTCATCTAGCTCTAAAAGCTGTAAAGTAGTGTTGTTGTTCTATTGTTATGTAGATGGTTACATGAAACAAAAGAATGTTGATAAATTAAATGGATATGAAAAGGTTAATCAATGATTCCGAAAACTTTTTGCATGCTTTTAGTTCATAATGCAAGGCCTATAACACACACATGGTTCACTTATAGAAACTCAGAATTCTTCTTTCAACGTCTAAAATCCTTAACTAACCCAACCTTCCCTCACCAGGTCTTCTGAAATACGGCCCCGCCCCCCTGGCCCATGATGGTCGCGTAGTAGACACCCCCGAGGTGGCCCACCTCAAGGCTGCTCACATCGCAGCCCACGGTGCGGCCCACGCTAGCGCAGCCCACGGCAGCTACGGCGGCTACGGCGGTGGCCTGGGACATGGAGCGGCCCTCGCCCCCCTCGCATACGGCGGTCTTGGACACGGAGCGGGTTACGCTGCTGGTTACGGCAAATGGACTGGTCCTCAGGTGATTATTTGAACTTGTTGTAGTTTAATTGTAGACGGTGCTGACGCCATGATGGGTGACATAGGAAGCGTTAGCTTTGGTGTGAGTGTCAGCATCTTAACCCAATAGCCGCAATAATCATCACCAAGATTGTGTGATCGAGACTTTTAAAGAATGTACCTGTTCTGTCACTTCTGTCATATTAGGGCTGATGACGACGAAGACCACTATCAATTAGATTATCTGGCTACCTGTGTATACTTTTAGCTGCACCCACCTCCACCACATTCTTCATCATCTAAAGGCTTTAACTTAACCTTATTTCTCCTCAGGCTCACATCCAGCTGACCCACGACGGCCAATACGTGGTAGACACCCCTGAGGTCCAACACGCACGCGCGGTCCACCTCTCCCAGTACGCGCACGCGGCCCACGCCGCGGCATCGTCCCCCGAGGAACCCTGGGGCCAACACGGCGGCTGGCACTAAACCCTACCTCTGACCCAAGCTCAACACTGCCTGACACACTATTTTTTATACAAAACGACCAGAAAAAGCCAAAAAAAAAATGTTAAACTGTATAAAGTTGAATGTGAACTGTGTATTATAATGCAAACTCTTGTAGAACGAACTTGAAAATGTATTAATAAAAAAAATCTAATAATTTTATTTTTTGTGGTTTTATTCCTGATAGCTTCTGTCCGCGACTAGCTTTTGTCCGCGACTTCCGCGTGAAATCGCGTTTTGTCCGCGTGAAATTTCTTACTCCCCCGATCCACCCCGTACGATCGCATCGCCTGCCCGCGCTATAACTTCGTTTTCGCTTAGTGTTCTTTCCGACTCTTTTTCTTTTTGCTCGGCTCCTAAGGGTCCTAGCGTACTGTTAAATAGCCTATAGCCTTCCCCATGAATTGGGCTATCAAATGTAAAAATATTTTTTCTAATTGGTACGATTTGTAGTTCCAGAGAGAGAGCGCGTTCAATAAAAAAAAAAAAAACACTTCAGTTAGCATATACAACGTGTCCCAAAATTCAACGATAAGCGGGCACCAGAGGGTGGACCTGCTCATGACTACTCAATAAAAAATAAAGATAAAAAAATATCTACTTATTTTGGAAATTACAAAAAATACATTGAAATTCTTCGAAAATTTACACCCCTTAAGATATTTTTAACTACCTTGACCACGATTTTTTTAATATTTCTGTTTTGTTTTTGTATCAGCAACCTAAGTAGCACTGCTATCCACAACAACCCTTAGAAATCCCAGAACGCCTGTAGTTTTTACACAAAAATCAATAAAAAATAATTTTTTCCTTAAAATTTTCAAAGTTTTTACTTTTGGCCCATAGTCAAAGTGGTGTAAAAAAATGTATGGACACTACTACGGCAAGTTCAAAAAAAAAATTGACGCAACTAATCTAGATTCCAAAAGGGTATATTACTACTCTACGAAAAATAGCGACAAAAAAAAGCGCTATTTATAAACAAGAACCAAACATTAATTGTTGTTGTTGATAGTAATCACTTTTACCATGTATCCAAAATAGGCTTTTTGTTGTTGTAAAATGTTGAATTAATCAAAAAATAAAAATTAAAACAAGAAAAAATTTTTGCATTTATTTTATTAATTTATTGCATTTATTTTTTCATTGCAAACATTACAGTATATGTTCAAATTGTTTGCCACCGACTTTAATACACGCACGTCAGCGCCCTAAAAATATCGTTTTATTCGTCGCGCATATGAAAGAAAAAAAGAAAGAAAATGCGTTTATTTGCGGTAACCATGACGACACGACGACTTCTGCTATTGATATGATCCGCAGCGTGATTGATTTTTTGGCGAAGCTCATCCAATGTTGCAGCAATGTTGTTGGTAGTAGACCCTGTCTTTGAGACAGCCCCAATAGAAGAAGTCCAGGGGTTTAGATCGGGTGAACGGAGTGGCCATAAGATAGGACCAAGTCGCCCGATCCAACGCCCTGGATACTCGGTTTAAGTATTCTCACACAGGAAAGGCATAGTGAGCTGGCAACCATCATTTTGAAACCACATGTTTTGTAAATCACTTCTGGGCACTTATGGTCTTCTAATAATTCTGGCAAGTCATTTCGTAAAAAGTTCAAATAACTATTGTCATCTAAGTTTCATTGTAACTCAAAGGGCATTCGTTTAATATGGCCGTCTCTATTTTTTTTATTCTTTTTTGTTTCCGGTGTGGAAAATCCTCATGGATGTCCGCCGCCCTGGGGCGGGCGGCGGGGTCTGTCAGACTCTTACTGACGAAAAACCACCCCGGTGTTCCATCTCACACCTACGCCGGGGGTCGCGGGAACGTACGACCCTTCCGCAACCCCCGACTGGAGCCGGCCCGCCGCTGCGGGCCTCCTCGGGTCTGGGTGGGGGGTGAGGTGCGTGGTAGGGAGAGGGCCGTCCATAGGTTAACCTTGAATTGATATTGGGATTTGTCTTGTCTCATCAGGTGTGGATTCTCATTGCTCCAGCTATGTAGGTTGTGAAGATTTAAATAGCCATCTTTCTTGCAGGTTGATTCATCCGACCATAGAACTTTATCTAAGAATTGGGCATCTTCTCTGTGCTTTTGCAGCATCATACGGCAAAATGCGAACCGTAGTGGATAGTCCCGTGGTAATAACGTCTGCACGCACACGCCTGTAGTGATATGGGTGAAGCCTGTGACGTTTTAGAACTCGATGTGCAGTACCTTTTGGGATTCCCGTAGCTGCTTCTATGGCACGTACGGAGGTAGTTGAATAATTTTCTATTTCATTGGGAACTTCTTCATCGCGTTCCGATCTAGATCTCCCAGCGTTCCTCCTGTTAGATGGTAATGATTAATATACCATTTTGGAATCTTGATTAGTTGCGTGTTTTTTTTTTAAACTTGCCGTAGTAGTGTCCATACTTTTTTTTACACCACGGTGACGAAAGTGGACTGAAAGTAAAAAACTTGCAAATTTATAAGAAAAAAAATAATTTGATGGATTTTTGTGTAAATACTCCAGACATTCAGGGATTTTCAAGGGTTGTGATGGATAGCAGTGCTAGTTAGGTTGCCGATACAAGAAAAACAGAAATATTAAAAAAAAAATTGGTCATGGTAGTTAAAAATGTAGTTAAACATTTCTTAAGGGGTGTAAATTTTCGAAGGATTTCAATGTATTTCATGTAATTTCCATAAAACATAGTTTTTTTTTTCATGTTTTCTTGTTTAGTCACGAGCAGGTCCACCCTCTGGTGCCCGCTTATCGTTGAATTTTGGGACGCGTTGTATACTGTATATAGATTATTTTTACTTAGTTGATTGCTCTTAATCATCGTTTGATCAAACACTCATACAATCAATCTTCTGGTTACAATGCTGTTAGAGAAATAAAAAAGTCTTATAGCTATTTTACTTTTATTTTACCTACAAATCTAGATATTATACCGACATGGGTTGATCTTGTAATGGTTCCATTACAAGTGCAACTAATGCACTCCCTCGAGCCCCAACAGTACTATAAAATAATAATTATTATTATTATTTATTTTAGGTACAGACGCCAGCACATCAAGCTACTACAATCTGTCAAATTTCTTTAATAGATTTTCAACTTTATCGCTAAAGCATTAAGGTTCAAGGTTGATTGGGAAAATTTGACAGTTTCGGGTAGCTTGACCTGCTGGCGTCTGTACATAATGATAAATTCTAACAAATCACAATTTAAAGTAAAAAAACTATTAAGGGCGAATTTCAAATTCGTTTTTAAGGGTATAGAGGTACGAGGAACAGGGTGTATAGTTCACTCATACCTCCATAGAAAAGGGAGGATCCTCCAACCAGACGGGTGTCGTGTCCGGTGGGCAACTGCCCGATTTTTTTTAATGTATGTTGTATGGCGACCAAAGTTTATAATAAACTACCAGACTGTTTTAAACCTCTTAACTTTAGGACATTTAAATCTAAGTTATTCAATTATGTCTTATGTAAATGCTACTAATCGACTAATGATTTTATGAATGAAAAGAAAAGTTGACTTAAATATTATAAGGGTATCATTTAAGCTATTACCAATTTAATTAGTTTTGTGTTTCTTAAATAATAGGGTTTGTCCTCCAAATAGTAGATCTGTCACCAAAATGTAGTCACCAAACAATGCAAAATCAGTTCCACAATAAATCACCTAAAATCCTGAGATATAAGGTCTAGTACCAAATAAATGTTTTTGTATGTATTATAATAGGTGTGTCCTAATAAGTATTTAAGCAAACTAATTTAAAGAGATCACCAATAGTAGTAGTTTTCTTATTCACCACGGATCGATTGATATACATAATATGTCGACGGTAGGGCTTGGTCGACGGAGCCCCGCTTCGCGGGGCTCCTACTTCTGGGTGGTTTATAAAAAAATAACCACGAAGGGGATGGCGGGGTCTCTCGACCCCGCCATCCCCTTCTAACCTAACCTGTCCGAGTCGGGGTGCCCTAAAGTCCAGATTGCATCCAGTTTCTCCTGGTAATTTGTCTCGGGTATCATTTAAGCTATTACCAATTTAATTAGTTTTGTGTTTCTTAAATAATAGGGTTTGTCCTCCAAATAGTAGATCTGTCACCAAAATGTAGTCACCAAACAATGCAAAATCAGTTCCACAATAAATCACCTAAAATCCTGAGATATCAACCTGGGAACAATTTTTGTTTATCTGAGAACGAAAATATTTCGTGGCGATAGATCTATTTATTAGTTGATACAACTTGATGACAAATATAAATTTTGGTGATAGAAAATATAGTTCCCATATTATAATAATTATATTATGTTATTAATAATTGTTTGGCTTAATTTAATCTTATTGACATTTCCATTTCTAATATTTGATTAATTTGTAATTTGAATGTTATACTAATTTATTTAATTCAATAACAAACTTACCAAAACCCTGAAAGTGTATTTGTACGCCGGAAACGGCAGAATATTAAGAACTTTTAAATCTATGTAACAACTCTGTACAATATTCATTATTACAATATTCTGTATTATTGTCGTCAGAATATTGTTACAGAGATTGTTGTTGTTTTGTTGTCCATTTGGACTATTACTTTTTCACAAATGAATCCGAACAAGTTCAGGACATCTAAGCCGCATTCAAGAGCTGTCAGTGTCAGTGTCATCATTCAGTTTCGTTGGTGAAATTCGCACTAAAACTTGTTCATCGTAATTACTATCATTGTCAAATTAAATACTGAACTTACAGAATTATGTTTTTTTTTTAATGCAATACGCAAAGGCCTGCTGAGTTCTGAACTGTCCCTAAATAAATTGAGATATGGAGGTTGGTCAGGAAGAAAACTTTTTTTTTTACTTTTACTCAGGTATATCTATAACCTATTTATAACAAAATGTCGAGAGGTGGCGTGGGACACCCGGTTGGTACGAAGTTCCTTTCGCTGTGTAATATGTATTCAATAACAGGCACAATGAAATTAATTTACAACGTTTGAGACTAAACAAATGACTAAATAAATAAATAATAATTTATCGCATAAACAAGCATCACATTGAAATATACAGGGTGGCAGGGACATCAACGCGCAAAATGTAACCATAAACTCAGCACATGATTCTGGACCCCCATGCTTAGAAATTTTTCGTAGGTGTTAAAAATAAAATCTGCTGTTTCATAGAAAAGTGCAATACCTACGCGGTCAAAATGAGATGAAAGAGCAAATTAAAAAAAAAATATTTGACGTAAACTTTCGTCGCTAGAATCAGGAACTGAATCCATGATAACAAGTGGCGCGTCAATGTCCCTGCCACCCTTATTTCTTTTTTTTTTGAGGTTTGGAAATCTTCAAATAACTTCTCCCGCTCTGGGCGGAGCGGGAGGGCGTGTCAGACCCATACTGACTAAAACCCACCCGTGTTCCTTCAGTTGCCTGTGCCAGGAGCCACGGTAACCCTTTCGGAGTTTCCCGCAACCATGGCAGGCATCGGCCCTAGCGGACACCGTCATTGTAGCCGACATTTCTTTCAGGCGCGCGTGGAACACAACGCGCCATCGACCCGGGCGTGGTCCTTATCGGACGGCGAGCTACCCATTGCTCGTCGTCCGCAACCCCGCGCCTACGGTGGCCGGGAATCGGCCTGGGATTCCCGACGCCCAGGGCGTCTCCTGCGGCGACTTATGGGGTGACGGCGCGAATTTTGCCTCTCCCTCACACGTTCCGCCTCCTCCTTCGTGAGCAATACTGCTTCGCAGAAGAAGGGTCCCTGCCACCTTGGCCCCTGTATACAGGGTCATTGGTAAAACACCATCAACCTCTTATGGGGTCATTGTTCTCATCATTATGAACAACTTTTACTAAGGGATCAAACATGAAATCGCGAAAACCAAATCTGCTGGTCCCTACATTTTGAAGAGCTCTGCAAACATAAATGTAGGGAACAGCTGAATTTCTTTTCGCGTTTTCATATTTGGTCCCATAGTAAAAGTTGTTCATAATGATGAGTACAATGATCCCTTAAGAGGTTGATGGTGTTTTACCAATAACCCTGTATAGAAAGTGTCGTGACGGTCAAAATAGTATCCTTTTTTCGGTTTAGCTCTTATTTGACGCTATCTCTCTATTCTAGCTCTTATTACAGAGTAGAACGTGCGATAAGGAACTTCGTTCCAAAAAGTGTCGATTAGATTTAAACCTTACGATTTTGGTCAGAACAACATAGCTACACACTTTGTAATACAAGCTCAGCTACACCTTAACGTCGGTTCCGATAAACTTTACAATGTTATGCATACCTAATGAGAAGTTAAGCGGATCTTATTTTATTAGATCAATCCGGTATTAGGTAATAAATAACTCGATTTAGAGCTAAGGGACATAAAATGGCAGTCAGTTCCCACAAAATTGTGACGCTTTGGAAATGTCTGCCCGATGATCATGATAAGGTCACAGTAATATAATAAACTAGGTATATTCATGTTGAGAAGCCCTTTTTGTATAGGCAGTCTAAATCTAAACTGTCGTTTGGCCCATAGTTACGGGACCGTGTGTAGGTAGGTACCTAGTTGGTGACTTCGTTGTTACTTGCTTGGGAACTCATAGAGGATTTTGACTGAAACTTGTTCACTTATTTGCATATATATATTTCACTGGGCCACCACTGCTCTCCTAAAGTGGGATCGTGGGTCAATTCTAAAGGGGGAGTTCCTAATGGAAGAACGAAAGGGGACCAAAACGTAGTTCGTAGTCGTAGTATGATTTTATTCGACGACAAGCCGGGCGTCTAGGGTTTTCCAATCATCAAAAATGACAAGATTCCATACAAACTTGCTTTTAAACCCTGTAAGGGTTGAATTTTGAAAAACCCTTACTTATTGCTCACCATCGTTATAAAATAAATTGTTGAGCAAAATTTAATTCTTCTAGAGTCAACGGCTTAGGCTGTGCATTTTTACGGTGGAGGTCTGCCCAGCTTAGGCGGAGCACCGCCGTGTCCTCGTGGAGGCGATTGGCGGTGGCGATCTCTCGCGTCCGGCCCTGGTCCAGGCCATGGTACGGAGCGAGAGGGCTTGGGAAGCCGTCACCTCCTTCTGCGAAGCAGTAATGTTCGCGAAGGAGGAGGCGGAACGCGTGAGGGAGATGCAAAATGCGCGCTCTCACGCCCCTAGCCGCCGCAGGAGACGCCCTGGGCGTCGGGAATCGCAGGCCGATTCCCGGCCACCGTAGGCGCGGGCTTGCGAACGGCGAGCAATAGGCAGCTCGCCGTTCGAAAAGGACCAGGCCCGGGTCGACGGCGCGTTGTGTTCCACGCGCGCCTCAAAGAGATGTCAGCACCAATGACGGGGTCTGCTAGGACCGATGCCTGCTAGGGTTGCGGAAAATCCGAGAGGGATACCGTGGCCCCTGGCAACTGAACAGGCAACTGAAGGAACACGGGTGGGTTTTAGTCAGTAAGAGTCTGACACGCCCTCCCGCTCTGCCCAGAGCGGGAGAAGTTATTTGATGATTTCCCACCCACAAAAAAAAAGGCTGTGCATTTTCTGTCAATTATATTGAAGAATTTTATTGAGTAGACAAACTGTGTGTCCGATAGGCATAAG
Source organism: Brachylomia viminalis (assembly GCA_937001585.2). Lineage (NCBI taxonomy): Eukaryota > Metazoa > Arthropoda > Insecta > Lepidoptera > Noctuidae > Brachylomia > Brachylomia viminalis. Next base: position 10,978,842 of record OW443314.2, read on the forward strand.
CAATGAATTTCCGTACAATCATTCATTCCATATTTAACCCCATTAGGGGATGAATTTTCAAAAACTCTTCCTTAGTGCTCACTATCGTTATAAAAGAAACTCTTGTGCAAAATTTCACGCTTCTAAACCCAGCTGTTTAAGCCGTGCTTAAAATTATAACGAATGTTCGAACTTATTTCTCGAAACTATTGCTCACCAGGGCCTGCAGTCTCGACATAGTTAGCAATCGTTTTCGGTTGCTAAGTCCTAACAATCCAGATGTAAATGTTGATGTAAATGTTTGGTAGTCTCGACACTCAAATTTATCGGTTGTTACCTACCGGTACCTACCTAAAATACCAGTAACAACCGATACATTTGAGTGTGGAGACCACCAAATATAGTTACATCTGGATTGTTAGGACTTAGCAACCGAAAACTATTGCTAACTTTGTCGAGACTGCAGGGCCAGAAAGATAATGTCGCTAGAGCATTACTCAATTGTTTCGCGTAACTCGACAAAATGCTAACACGTCTCTTCAATGTTACAAGATTATCTATTTAAGATTTGCTATGCAATAAGTTTTCCCGCATTGCTAGCTATCTGATAGAGTTACGTTTAGTGTCTAGTCTTATGTAACTGTGAATAGCTTTCCGAAAGGGCGTGGCAGTGAAGCAGTTTTAGCTAAGTACTATCGAGGAAGTTGATATCTATGCACCTTTAGGACTATTTTTCCCTGTAGCGCTCGGGCGCTAACAGTAACTAACGTACTCAGACCAATATTTTATTGGTCTGAGCTAACGTAAAACAGATGCGGTCATCGTGTTCACGGGATTTTGTTCTAAAACTGCTTAGATATGAACTTCCTCGATAGTACCTATTGAACTAGATATCTGACGTAACTATAGGTAATAATATTATTGAAATAAGCCCCTGTGGTTTGACTTGTTGTTGCTTTTGAGCGGCAAAACGTTGCTAAGTGGCTAAGACACGGCGCTGGCAGTAGCGCCTGCTGAAATAGTAAGGCTTGAGACAATTCCCCTTCTGACGGTTGCACGATGCATGCAGCAGTATTTCCTAGCTTCCTTCTACCCACGACTTCGTCTGCATGATATTTCTTGTTTTAACATTAAATATATCCTATCTCATTTGGCATTCCATAGCTTCCTATTAGTGAAAGATTTTTTGGATTTTAATCAGAAGTTCCGAAGATTAACTCTGTGCTTAAAAACACACTACCTCTTACTATAAAGTATAGATACCTAAATATAGTCGTAGATATAAAGTGATCCTTTTAGAAACGGTATAGAGGCTAAAAACGAACCCTGTTTAGTGTGAAACCTACACTGTATTTTGTTTGATCATTTCGTTTTACGTGCTCCTTCAAGCGGTTATGAATTTATGATATAATGTGTAAGCGCAAATAAAGAGTGATTTATAAAGCAGGCACTTGCTGCCACTGCAAACAATGCTTTTAACACCATTTTGAGATAGTTTTAGGGACAGATATGTAGTTTTCTCACAATTTTTTTTATAAAAGATGGTGGAATGCAAAATTTACATTTCACCGTATAATAAATGATTTTATTTCAGTAAGTAGGTTTGTACAATCACTTTTACACGTCAATCATATTTTTTTTCCTAGATGAGGTCGGCGTTTCCTATCTGACTAATCTGAGAAGAAAGGCTCAACTCAAAGGTCACAGTCTCTTTTAAAGTCCAGATATAGTCAGATCGTGTGAAGACCATGTAGATTGGTGGCTGAAATGGTCTTTTGTGAAAAGAACCACACAGATTGAGTGGACCTGTCCAGTCAGTGCACGCATTTGTCAGTAATCCTAATCGTGCACCTTAACGATTCGACGAACAATACCAAAGAGAGGACATTTGGATAAGCCGCATAAATGACTCAATCTGCTAGATCGTGATTAAAACTGAAACAATGACCCTCATAGTCCTCACATTCACAATAATTAGAATAATTTAATACTTTTTACAGTAAAATTCAAGTCATTGTATATGTAAACATGTATTACATAGAGAGAAAAGCAAAAGTATTACAATATATTTAATTTTTTCACCAACTGGAAGAGCCCTTGGAGCGTTGCTTTCACTCTTCAAACATCGACATGTCTGTAATATTCTCATAACTAGAATACCAATCTACCGTAAACTAATAGTAGTCTAAAAGCTCTCGGTTCGTGTAACTGCTTTTGTTTTTCGGAAAATGATGTTGTCTTTCCGGGGTTAAAAAAAACACCATTCCATTCTATCAAATCAAATTAAATCATTTATTTGCATAACACAGGTTCAGAGGATGTTACAAAAGGTTCTGAAGGTAGGTACACTGTATTATAACCATGTGAGGTGTTCAAATATATTAGGAACATTATGACACAATTATTCTCAATCAGTTTTCTTATTAAATTACATTGTCATTGAAAATATACATAGGTAGTCAATTTCGTCACACATTGAATTAAATCTGGACTAATAAATTATAACAGTAATGTCCAGCTAATTAATAATGTCTACGTGTCCAACTATCCTACTTTAATGCCATACATGTGAAACTTTATCCGTCTTATTACAAAACACGATCTAACTTTAGCCCGAGCCTAAACCTTCGAGCCAGTTTTTGTATTTCGAACTTTATTCCCAACTTTAGTAAAGTTCTTAATATAAAATTGACAACCTAAGACCGGACTAAATTGGCAGTTACGTAAAAGGAACTTAATTTCGATTTATGTTACGTTCTTAATTCAAAAACAGACTCGATGGTGTAAACCATGTTTGAAGAAAAACCTTGTTTTGTAATAAGACCATGTATGTTTGGATGTTTGTTACTCAATCACGCAAAAACGGCTGAATGGATTTAGATGAAATTTGGTACACAGATAGGTTATAGCCTGGAATACTTTTTATCCCAGTAGTAAGTCTCCGCGAGACAATTTCCGACATCCACGCGGGCATAGCCATTGGCTAGTCAAAAATTAAAAGTTCTTTTCATCAGAGGTAGGTACTGACTGGGTGAGCATTTTTCATCCTTAGCATTTAAATTTGTTTTTCTTTAAGGTGTTATAAACGAAGTGGTTAATGGGTGGTATCGGACATCAGCAAGCGTTAGTCAATCACCTCAGCCTACCGCAGTCCACTGCTGGACATGGGTCTCTCCAAGGCTGCGCCACAACACCCTGCAATCCGTATCCAGTCTCCCCCAGACACCTTTTTAGGGTTGTCGGTTCATCTAGCTCGAGGGCGTCCCACATTACGCTTGCCGATACGCGGTCTCCACTCCAGGACTCGTCTGCTCCACCAGCCATTGGTCCTTCGACAACCACGCCCAGCTCACTGCTACTTCAGCTTGCTTACTCTGCAAGCTAAGTCGGTAACTCCGGTTCTTTTCCAGATAATTAATGTATATTAACTAGTAGTAATTTATAAACGTTCATGATCGTGACCATCTTCATTTTCATCCATCGGGTATCGAAGCTGCCAAGATCATATTCATTTGACCTGCATAAAACCAGATATTTTTAAAGGAAGGTGAAGAATATAGAAAATGGCCTCGTTCACGCAACGAGTGCACTTTCTTTTTATATATAAATAAGTAGGTATGTTGAATCCTTATCAACTTGCTTGTTTCCGACGGATATCCTTTTATTGTTACTTGTCATCATGATGGGTCTTTTACTGGATTGATAATTTACGAATGTTCATACGTAGGTACCTAAACTAAATAAAATCGTTTGTGCATAAATAATGTTTTATTATAACATACACAGGTAACATTTAACACTCCCCTACGGCGAACTCGTCACACGACAATACAACATGAGTTTCGGCATTTGTCTAATTACACCAAAAATTGTGTATCGACCCGTATTGGATATATTTAACTGTAATAGACCTACATTAAAAAAAAAAACATAAACGAAGGCAAATGTTAAGTATCTAATCTCTTAATACTTATACAATATTTTTTTTCTCTAATATTTAAACATTAGTATAAGCTATATATAACTGAACCTGTACTGTCTTATTACAAAACACGGCCTCACTTTAGCCCGAACCTAAACCATCGAGCCAGTTTTTGTATTTGGAACTTTATGCCAACTTTAGTAAAGTTCTTAATACAAAATTGACAACCTAAGACCGGACTAAGTTGTTAGTTTTGTAAAAGGAACTGTATTTCGATTTCTGTCTTCTTATTTCAAAAACAGGCTCAATGGTTTAAATCATGTCTTATGAAAACTTTGTTTTGTAATAAGACCGTCTCTACTTAAGGGGACAGTGCCAGGTTGCCCGCGAAATTGAAGAAAAGTGCGGAACTTATGCAGTCAAAAAACTGCTATTTCGTAGAAAAGTGAGGTACTTATGCAGTCAGAAAAACTGCTATTTCATAGAAAAGTGCGGTACATATGCAATCAAAAAACTGCTATTTCATAAAAAAGTGCGGTATTTATGCAGTCAAAAAACTGCTATTTCATAAAAAAGTGCGGTATTTATGCAGTCAAAAAACTGCTATTTCATAGAAAGTGCGGTACCTACTCGGTCAAAATGTATGGAACAGCAAATATTTTTTTCCGACGAAAAATTTCAATATTTTATGTGATTCATGAATTATATACCTAGGTAATATACATAAGTACTTTTAATGTAAAATATATATGCTGTTGGCATACCTTTTTTAAATAAATAAATAATATAATTAAATGTAGATGTGTGGTTACCATTTCCATAATATTTTGCAGCAGAAAGTCACAAATAAAAAATAAAACTCTAAATCGATGGCGTGAAACATGATTTGAAATCATGTTTCAACATGATTTAAAATTATGTTTCAACATGACTTGTGCCTACACATGATTTGTGCCTAGAAAAGAAGTAGTCATTTCTTTTCTAGGCACAAATCATCGCCATCGATCTAGAGTTTGCTGGATGAAGAAAACATGCTACACCCCAAACAATTTGGGAATCAGGAGAATGATGAAGTAGGTACCTATTTTACAAACAATTATGGCAGAGTCATTCTAATCTAAGTTAAGATAACGTGGCCTTTCCCATGGCACATGATTCACATTTTGTATTTACCCTAAGAACACACTTACCCGCATAATCTAAAGAGCGAATGACATAAAGGACAAATCCATCTGCCTGTCTAGCCGCTAGCCTAAATACCTGTAATATTAGAAAATCGTATCTAAGCGGGTGTCTATTATCCAGTTAGGTGTCGGTTACATTGCCACCGTTCCCACTGGCGGTGTCACCCACATGTCAAGTGGGTCGCCGCCGCCGCCGCCGGTGTAAACTACACCTGAGATACATAGACGATTCCAATAATTAATTATTTAGGCTTTTATCTACAGATGTGTTGCAGACTTAGGGCCAGCGTGCAGTAACGAGTTTTTACTTTTTAGCAGTACGACACTTAAGAAAGTATCGGTCGACTAAAAGTCTCTGATGCGTCCTGGCCCTTACCCTTAGGGAGCAGAGTAACGTCAATCTACAGGGTCAAATCAAATTAGCTAGAGAAACTCCATTCAAATTCATTCAGGAACTACATGTTAAGTTCTGAGTTGAGCGGCACGATTACTGACACATGCGTGCACTGACTGGACAGGTCCGCTCAATCTGTATGGTTTTTCCTCGAAAGACCGTTTCAGACACCAATCTACATGGTCTTCACATGATCTGACCAAGATTATGTCTGGACTTTAAAAGAGACTGTGGTCTCTGAGTTTGTTTCGGCCTTTCTTCTCAGATTAGTCAGATAGGAAACGCCGGACCTCATCTAGTTTTTAAAATATGATTGACGTGTAAAAGTGTTTGTACAAACCTACTTACAGAAATAAAACCATTTATCATTTATCATGAAGAACTGTATGCACGTTGATCAATGAAAGCTGATGGTGTGAAAGAGACGGAAATATTCAAATCAAAGGAAGGCAAACATTTAGTTTAGTTGAACTAAATATGCAGTTTATTTTCCTCAGCGGTGCTGTGGCACAATTAAAAGTTAGCACCATGTAGAAGCTGAAGCTGTCGGTATTCGAGTACCTACTTATTTCTATATAATAGCACTACTAGCCGTTTTGCTTTTGCAAAAGGCGTGAGCGATGTATTTTTGTGCTTAACCGTTAATTAAGTAGGTATTTAATTAGGTTTGCTCTTGATCTGAGGGTTTGCTTATCTTCAGGTGGCTTTTACGACTAGCTTAAGATAGGGACAAAACTGAGGCAGGTAGGTATATACTTGGAGGTGTAAAATTGCGCCTTGGTCCCTTGAAGTTGAATGAATATTAATATAATAAAATATTTTGTTTTTTAAATAAAAATTGCTAAAATATATTATAAATCTTAGAAATAATATAGGTATTACAAAGTATGGTGCTTGTACTAAGATAAATCTGTGTCACAGGCGGCATGAGTTACAACAACACTTGTTATTCTCGTTTTTTTTTGTTTTATCCTTATTATATTTTTTTTAATGTTGCCCCACACTACGAATTTCTCCTGTACCGTGGGTGCGTTTACACACATTTAAACTCACATAAACAAACAGCCAGACCCGGAACAACTACTTGCAGGTCATACAAATATTTGTTCCGTGTGGGAATCGGACCCGCGACACGCAGCGCAGCAGTCAATCGCCCAACCGTGCCGTCAAAACCGTGCCGTCCATTGGATATTGATAATCATCACGTATACAAAAAAATACAGATTTTCTAAACTCGTACTTCAAAAAACTTACATGTGTCATTACTCATTATCCAAAAATAAAACATCAAATCATCTTTTTTTCGTTTTATCATGTTTAGATATTAATACCACCATGTCGGCGGAGTTTCGCTAGCTCATTTAATTTGACCCTGTTTAAAGATTATGGAAACTGTTAGTGCGTTGCATAATGTGCACATAAAAAAATCAACACGGCACGACTAGCTTTGACTAAATTTGACATTAGAAAACTAGGTTGATAGTTATATCAATCGATATTTATTAAGGGTAATTGAAATATCTAAACCTACTTCAACTAATCTCTGACTCTGTAGGTACCAGGCCTTAATGAATGAGTGAATGGTGATAATAATATAAATAAAGATAAAAGCCACTGCTCTGATTAGTCAAGACAGTGTAATTGCTCATTGCAATCCAGGAACTTATTTAATTTTATTATTTATATTTAGGTAATAGGTAATACGGGCTGGTGTCCGCAACTCCACGTCAATGCGCGTATTTTGCGTACGGGTGGGAAAATCGGTTAATTAATTATAAATTAATTAATTAATTATTTATATTTAATCAGGAATTATCTCTTCATAATAAAGAGCGTCCAGCAGTACAATATACAAGGTGGAGACGACAATACGACAATAAATTAAACTGCGTATATCTAATGATGTTCCCAGCCTGCATACAAAAAATCAATCAAATATATCCAATACTTTAGTCACTATAGCTAGTCAATGATTGGCAAAACCCATAGTCGGCCCATCAGTACTATTTAGTTGGTTTGAAAAAATCACTTTTGTTATTTCGGTGTTAGGATTAATTTGATAGTTTCAAAATAATCCTATGCATTAGTATTGCCAGTGTTTTCATTTATTGTCGTATTGTAGTCTCCACATTGTATACAATATATGTATATACTAGCCTGTAACTGTCCCACTTCAAAGCTAAAGGTTCGTGTCATACAGAGAAGACACGAGCATTACCTAATCACCACGCTTCCTCCAGGCTGTTTGGCAATTTCAAACTGTCTAATTTCAGATTGCAGATTGCCAAAATCAAAAGTCATTTATTAAAACCAGGCTGTTACATAAGACAGTCCCCCAAAACGCTTGCCCTTCACCACTTCCTAGTGCTTTAGCTGGGAAGAAGAAGTGGCGCAACAAACTCCCCAGCAGCACTGCTGTCTGTTCAGTTAGAAGAACTGGATTCTATACAGTAGTAAGTAATTATTATTACGAAACACAACACAGTAAATTAAACTATTTGCCATAATACAACGCTAGCACACGCCAATTTACCTATCAACAAAAATATTGAAAACATATATAAATAAATAATAAAAACGTAAACACATTAATAATACATAATAAAAGCCTCCAGACATAAAGGGCGGGCCCGCTTACAATTGCAATAAGTACTGCATTATGTTTATATAATTATGTAGCTGTAACTTGAAGTCACAAATGATAAACTAGGACCTTCGAAGTAAAATAAAGAAACCGTTAATTATACCTAACAGTTAATAATACCTATTCCTAAATTACCTGTTGTAAGTGGGTATGTCCTGCATTGCGATTCTGTAACCATCTCACCGTGAAAACTTAGGTGAAGTGAGCGTGGAGTGAGCTGTCAGTGTCATCCCACTGATTGTAGGGATTGACCAAGCATTACATTTACAATCATAATCGAGATTTTAATAATATTTTTTAATGTTAGTTCTGTTCATCATTTTATGTAATTTCAAAGCTAATAAAGTGGCTAAACATTACTGTTTACGGGTTTTTTAAATAAAACAGAAAAACAGTAAGAAACTCAAACAAGTTTTTTTTTTCCTAAACTAGCTACTAAAGGAAATGCGCATGGACATTGTTTGTTATTAACCTGTTGTTTAATATGACTATTGTTGTCGTTGTCATGGTTTTCGAGGATGCTAAAGCCGAAAGTGAGGTCAAAATGAAAATCAAAGTTGGCTTACCATCTTCTTTAATTTCATTTAAAAAGAAACAAAATTGACCTTCTGTGTTGCTGTTTTATGAAATAAAACACTAAATAATAATATGTAGACACTTAAATACTAGCTTTCAAATTATATAAAATTATCAACAGAAATAACATTAAAAAATAAAATTAAAATCTCGGTTATGATTGTAAATGTAATGCTTGGTCAATCCCTAGCATCAGTGGGACTACACTGACAGCTCACTTCACTCTCACTTCACCTAAGTTTTCACGGTGAGATGGTTACAGAATCGCAATGCAGGACATACCCACTTACAACAGGTAATTTAGGAATAGGTATATTTCTACATCTAAATAGGACCTTTTCTTTTTTGTACCTTGCCTCTAAATGTCGTCACGGTGATCTAATTTTCTGGATAAACCACAATCGTGCTAATACCTTAAGGTAGGATCGTATCTAATCTGGGCTTACAATGATGTATAGGTAGGTCTTTGACGATGCACTTAAGTGCATTTTAAGAGGCCCATTCAAATGTCAGTTCAGATCAGCGTGCGATTTGCAATTAGCTTTTTTGTGCGAATAATATCATGGGTGTCCGAAGTGATTCACTCTTCATTCATCAGAGCCTCCTTGAGTGTCGATCCATAAATGTACGCCCGGCTCATCCTGGCCTTTCAAGCCTTACTGAGTCGCTAATATACAACGTGTAACAGAATAAACGCAAGTCCTGAAAGTAGTTTGCTCATAATTGACTACTGAATCGATTTCAGTAACTATTAATATAGGTATTTTTTTTTAATTTTATGTATTTTGCAATACTGACCGCCAATTGAGCCAAAGAAAATTAAATCTTATTTCAAGGCAATAAGACTCAGTTTAAAATGCATAAAGTAATGCTAGGGTCAACACGATTTTCTTTAAAAAAAAAGGTAGTTGGTTAAAAAAAAATGTGTTGGTAATTGTACAATGCTTTCAACTTAATACTCTAATTGGGGTGTATGAGGTCTTGCGTTAATTTTGTTACACGTTGTATAGGGTAGGGACGAACGTCAATACCACAATAAACACTAAACTTCATTTATTATATAAAGTGTAACATAATTAACGCAAGACGCCAAGACCTCATACACCCCAATTAGAGCATTGAGTTAAAAGCATTAAACAATGACCAAAACATTTTTTTAAAGCTAAATATTATTATTTAGATAATCGTGTTGACCCTAGCATTACATTATGCATTTAAAATTGAGTCTTATTACCTTGTAATAAGATTTAATTTTCGTAGCCTCAATCGGCGGTCAGCATTGCATAGTACTGACATCATTTTTGAAAAAAATACCTATGTTAATAATTACTGAAATGGATTCAGTAGTCAATTATGAGCAAACTACTTTCAGGACTTGCGTTTATTCTGTTACACGTTGTATATTAGCGACTCAGTAAGACAAACATTCAATCTAATACATAATATCTAATTAGTCACTATAGCTATCGACTGATCGGCAAAACCCATAGTCAACCCATCGCTACTAGGTACACACGGCTACACATCAAGCTATACATTTCCAGTTTACACTGACCTCTCATTGTAAGGAAATCCTATACAAGGCGAGATCAGCTTAAACTGGAAAAGTATAGCTTGATCTGTAGCCGTGCGCACTATACTTAATATTTAGATTGTTTCGAAAAACCGTTATTTTTGGTTTCGATAAAATATAATAGTTACTATTCATTATGTAGACAATATAAATTACAGATATAGTAGACAGGTGGTAGTATTGGGTCTTGAATTGGGTATTTAATGCTTTCAAAATACTCCTACGTGTTTTAACTTACCGTCGAATTGTCGTCGCGACATGATTCATCCCACGGCATTATCTAGCCGGGCTGATGCAAATCTCTAAATCCCTTTGTTTTGATAATGAAGAACTAACCCAGTTACTATAGGAATTCGTACACATCGTTAAATCACAAGGACTAAAGAAACAGTTACCCTGAGACCCGTTTCAGAATGAAAACAGGTTGATTTCACTTTCGTCGCTGAACTCCGAGAGTGTACTCGATTGCAACGCGCAGCGGTATGATCGTTGCAATAAAAACTGCAGAAATATAAAAAGTTGATAAAAATAACTTTAAGTATTCAATAATGGTATTAATTTATGGTGTCAAGATGCTGTTGGGGTTGCCCCGTTTCTGTAGTGAAACTGCTATGTTCGCGCTGTGTCACGTTGATGGTTTCCATGCCATCATTAGACAGAAATCTACCTTATTGCTCTGCAGAGTGCGAGCAAGCCCCAACTCTAACCTGAAAATCATAGCTGGGAGATGCGACTCTTCGATAATGCATAGCATTATTAAGAGATGTATCTCTCAGAGTAATCTTGTCGCAAAGTAACAAGTCATAAGGTTTCTGCTTACTAAACCACTATGGATGTTACTTGTCCGAAATAAAGTTTACTTTATTTTAATAATTAATTAATTGAATTATTCATAAACTCACGCCTTCTCCTCATGGGGGAAGGCAGAAACAACAGAACTCCACCTGCTACGATCTTTATATATTCCTTACTCCGTACTTCCGTACTCTACAGGCACGATATCCGTAGTTTTGGCCGAAGTTACGGATGGACTTACGGACATGAGATTAGTCCGGGGTCCGACTAAAATTTAATGACAAAACGATTTGACAGTCTGTTGTCCTTAGTCCCGATGTGTTTATAGCGGTATCTATCCTCAATACTCAATTCTTTATTGCATTCCGTATGTATTACATAGATGGTATAACAGAGTTAAAGATCAATATAGACCCTGTCGGGCACAGCAAAAATTAGGAGAGAGGAAGAGGGCTAAGTAGCAATTCAAGCAATAAAATCAATATTTTTATAAATTGTTACATTTGTTTAATTGGGTGTATAATTATGTATATATAATAATAATTATATATATATATATATATATATATATATATATATATATATATATATATATATATATATATATATATATATATATATATATATATATATAAGTATATATATTATAAGGTGTGTTTATATAGGGATAGTATAGTATATTAGTTATTTAAATTTTTATGTATTGCTTATGAATAATGTACATAATTATTATGAAATTTTTAGAGTATATTTTATTATTTGATATTAAATTATATTATTATTTATGCATTCCTATTTAGTAATTTAAAGTTGATTTTCTACATTCTGTATTAAATTATATTTCATAATGTTTGGTGTAAGTATAGGAGGGAGCATAATTTTATTTTGCAATCATTTGTTATCTAAAAACTCCTTTACTGAGTAGTATGACTTGGATTCCAGAGATTGTTTCAATTTATTAAAAATATTTGTTTTGTTTACTTCTCTAATGTAATTTGGCAATTTATTATATTTTTTTATGGACATAACTAAAGGGCTGGTTGAGTGCATTTTGAGTCGGGATTGAGGTATGTTTATTTTGTTTTTGTTGTGTCGAATCTACATGGCCACATGCGAGCTGCGCGTCATACTAACGTCTCGCGAATCCTGCATCGCGCAAGCAGAGTTTACCGCGTGACTAGCATATATAGGTACAATTTCCCGACATTAATCATCAGGCAGTTGCCCATCCTCGTACCTCTATATGTTTTTGCACCTCCGAAAAACTTATTTTATTGGGAGTAGGGTTTACTTCTAAGTATCGAACTATTTTCTGACGGGCGCGTATCTTCGTAGACGGACTTAGAGAGGAGGCCACCTCGTCAAAACCGCACGCCGGTTGCGAAATAATTAAATAATATAGGTACCTACGCGTCCCTCTCACAGAGAGGAGGTCTGTGTCCCAGCAGTGGGAACATTGTGCTGATGATGATGATGATTTAATTAAAAAGGTGATAGTAAATCACCTACTTATTTAATATTTAATGAAAGGGTAAAATTCACAAAAACTTTTTAAACTATTAAAATAAAAATATTATAACCTAAACTAACTAAAACTATTAACAAATCAAAATATGGCGTCGAAAAATTTTAGTACATTACCCGTTGACAGCGATGCGGAGGAATTTTTCGACGGCATATTTTGATTTGTTAATAGTTTAGGTTATTATATATTAGTATCGAAGGGTTAGTCTTATAAACCTTTAAGCTCCATGAAAAAAGAAGATCAAAATCGTAAGACAATTTTTGATTCGGAAGATAACAATGTGTTATTAACCTACACTTAAAACTACTTACTCACTTTAAATACGATGACACTACCGATTTTTCCTCATGATTGATGTTTGCAAGTATGTCATGATCCACCGTGTTGGTTATTCCAACGAAAGAGAAAACTTGTGTGGTTTTCCCAGCTTTTTGCCCCTCTGTGTGGGTTTAGTCAAACATACCGGCTTGATGACGTAATATTAGATGATATAATATTGTTATTATTAACATTAAAATACTTGTATACAATAATTATTACCCAACTAAGTGCTCACTTGGTTTATAAACTTTGCTTGAAGATAAGAGACGTTTAAACTTCAATAATGTCTGGTCAAAAAGTTGCTTATTACCTATAATTTAACTTTAAGCAATGGTTATAAATGAAGGGATTAATAAATGAATTCAAATTTATTTATTTGTACACATAGGTATAATGTGTAAAATAAACACGATGGTACACGATGTTATAAAAATAGAAAAATATTGAGTCACTATGTGCTGCCTTGTGCAAGGCGTACAAATATTAATACACAGTTGGTAATAGGTATACATGTAATATAGCCTATATAATTTTATATAATGCTAAGTAACCGTCTTACATCTTTAGTAATAAAATAAACATAAACAAAATAGTAACAAACAAATTAAGGTAACAAAAATTATTAATTAAACTTAATACAGTCAAACGGGGTGAATAGGCATGCAGGGGTGAATAGAAACGAAACTTTAAAGGGGATTTTAACCTTGAAATAATTTAGTTTGACCCCAACAAGAGCACTTAATCGTTAATTATATTACAATAAACACATTAAGAGTCCTTTTTGGCAATAAACTATATATATAAGCTGAAGCTGAGGTTGGATGGTCTTGTACCTAATTCCCTTCTCTGTTGACCTCTGGTTGTACACACGTATATAAACAGACAAGAAGGAAAGAACAGAAAAATAGGTACAAAGGTGGTGATTATTTCTAATGAAATCTTTTCCAGCATATCTACCTGCGATAGGATTGTAGATTTAGAGATGTAGACAGCGTGTGTAAGAGTAAAAGAGAAAATAAAATATATAAAATAAAAAACAATTATTTTTTCCGTTGGTGTAATTGCTTTAAGGCGTTCAGTAGGAGGATAAATAAATAAATAAATGACGATCATAAATAAATCGTTCACTAGTTTTTTTGTCACGATTATATTGCTCGTTGAGATAAGACATGCGTCATTATCATTATGATTTCAGGCGAGAGCAAACAACACAAGAACATCCAAAATACTTACATATAACGAAGAACTGACTGCCTCGTTGGTCCAGTAGTCGCAAGGGAAACTTTTGAGCATGAGGTTCCGGGTTCGATGCCCAGGTCGGGCAAAGTGTTATAGGGTTTTTCCATTAGGAATTTCTCAGTAACAGCTCAGTCTAAATTTGAGGCCGGTTGATAGCAATAGGCTTGCCCCCTATTACTTGGGACTTAACATTACTGGCGGAATGTGCGGGTATACTATAAGTAGGTACACCTCTGTCTGCCTACCCTTTTGGTGGATATCAGACGTGATGTTATGTTGTATAACGATGAAGATATGCAGAGGACTAATAGTTCCAATAAGGCTAATAACCAGAGGTCAGAATTAGGTAGAGTTATTTATGTATATACTTACACTGTTTTCATACAGCGAAAGAATACCGTGGATATGCCTCAAATCCCGAGATTAATTGTAAAGAGCAGAAAAATCCCGTGATTTATTTAAACCAAAGCACGCGCGACGTTGCCAAATTTACATCAACGACACCGGACGTCCGAAGTTGCAAAATTCCAATACGCAAAAATTGTATGTTAAATTGTCTTTGTTTTATTTTTGTCTGTCTATCTCTGAGGTTTTTATTATTATTTATTTGTAATATTGTTGGCCACACGGGATTGTCCATTAGAAATCCCGGGAAGAGCCATATTAATATCAACATTTCGATGCAAGTACATAAATAACTCTATACCTAATTCCGACCTCTGCTAATAACGAATAGTGTTAATATAATTAAGAGAGGTTTATACACAATTAGTCATTAATATTAGGGATTATTAATAAACGTTGGTAAAAGCTAAGTAATGATTAGCGACTGTTTACTGGTGAACTGTGTATTGACTCGTGGCTAAATGATAACAGCCGCACGGTTTGCTCGCAGGTTAAGCGACACTTATCGCGGTCAGTTTGTGGATGGGTGACCATCCATTATCGAAACTCCTCCATGCCTCAGAAAGCACATGAAGCTGTTAATCCCGGCTGTCATTCGTAGATATTTGTCAGTCGTTGCTGGTAGTCGAGTCTTACAGCCAGCCAGTCTTACCAAGGGGTAGCGTGTTACCCAGTAACTGGGTTGTGGAGGTCAGATAGGCAGTCGGTCTATGTATAATACTGGTATTCAGCTGCATCCGGTTAGGTTGCGAATGCAATACAGTTGCGAAAAGGCTACGCAGATTGAATACATTTAAATGTTTATTGTATATTAATGAAGTGTTTGTGACCTTCAAGATTTATGTAAAATCTTTACTTAAAAATTGGGACGAGGAAGTTGTTGTGGTTTTAGCAAAATTGCATCGAGTTTTGGTTAGACGTCTTTAAGAACACATTTAACGAGTTGTATCTACCCAGCTACAACTTGAAAACTTGTGAATCGAGCGGAACATGCATCAAATGTCAGTAGGGTAACCATATTAGCCGACAAATCATGATTCTGTTTGAAAATAGGACTTAAGTATTTTTCCCGTTAATTAAATTGAAATTTCAAAGAAACTCAAGTTTCGACAGTCAGTGGTAAAAAAGCAGTACAAACTGGGCTCTTACTCTATTGGAATTCCATGCTGCGCCAGGCCAGCTCAAGATCGACGTGTTACCACCGATGACGTGCAGGCGACTGTACCATACTACAGTTCATCTCTTCCTCTAATCAATTCATGGTTTTATAGAAGGACCCTGAAAGAAAGACTGGCGAACCGGTGAAGGTTGCAAGAATCCGCTTGATCCAGGCAATGCAAGACCACGGTCATTCTGGCGGTGCTTGTGGAGGCTTATTATCATCATCATCAGCCTACAGCGGCCCACTACTGGATATTGTCTCTTCAATTGCACGCCATTCAACTCGATTCTTGGCAACTCTCATCCAACTGCTACCAGCCACCCTGCGAAGATCGTCGTTGCACTTAGCCTTTCCCCCAGGCGGAGGTAGTCCATGAGGATTTCCCCACGAAAAAAAAAAAAAAAAAAAAATGGCACCCTAACAGTATGAAATAAACGCCGCCGCCGACCATATTTCCTCTAAATTTATGCAGAAGTGATGGTGGCCCTTCTTTCAGATATTTTATCATAGTTTTTGTAAAAAATTCCGTGCAATTTGAATAACAAATGAGGCTAGGCATGTTCGTCACGTGTCATAACGTTACATAATGAGTCTTTGTCCAACTGTGAATGAATTAGACAGATTAGATGAGTTGTTTGTATTATTTGGTCAATAAAAACTACAAAAAAAAATGCATTAGGTTACCAGTCTTACCAGTATGGTTTGCTTCCGCATTCATTTACAGATCACAGATTTTTTTGGATTCTCTCGTTCATTTAGAGCTACATAGCTCTGTGAGTAAGACCTCAAAAAATAGATTGAATTGCTGCTTATAATTTATTTTTCACACCACCTGCTCGACAGTTTCAAATTATATGTCATGCAAACCTAACCTAAAGCAAGTCATTAAAGCCCCTGGGGTCTAGCCGGGCAATAATATTGTACTGAATTTCATTATGACACGCTGATAATTAATGTGGATTTGAATTTGGAACACTTTCCTCAAGTAAAAATCGCATACAAAATGTTTAACTAACATAAGTAGTGATAGTAATTAAATAGTTACCTACAAGCAAGAAAAAGATTTCTTACATAAAGTTCAGACTGTCGCAGTGCAGGTCTTATCAGCCACGCAGCCGATCCAAGTGCAAAAATAAAATAAAAATTCATATTGCTCATGTATTACGGGCATGTACGGGCATGTACGGGCGGTGTATATACGGGCACCAAATAAAATAATTTCATTGTATTTTACGATTATTTTTAAAGGTGTATCTCAATACTTCAGAAGAGAAATATTAACTTTCTCTCAAATAACGACGATAAGATGTTTAAAATGTTTTATTTTACGTGCGCCGCGTCCAACAACACTTTTACCGTTACAGCTCGCGACAGGAATTCTTTTGCTTCGAGCAAATGTTACCGTAACATTGGAGACATTGACTTTCAAGTTACTAGAGTTTCTCGAACGAAGAAAACTGATAACATTGTCTTAATATTGCAGATTTAGTGTTTGGATACGTAGAGACAGTATTTTTTTTTTTGAAAAATAAGACCTGTTTCTAGAGTCTTTAGAGATTATTTGAAATCAGAATCGTGTTTTGATCATCTTCCATTTCTAACTTTTTTTAAATTCTAGAATGGTTTCGCAGTAGGTTACTACCTATTTTAAGGAGTTTGGCAGTTTTTACTTCAAAACTCTGCCATGAAACTTCTTTACAAACGTTCGTTCTAAAACCAACAGTAGGACCGTAAAATAATTTGGAAAGAAATTCGAATGCAAATCGATTCGAGTCACGTCTCCTCTTTGTGTATTGAATATTCAGTTTTTACGAATACACGGAGAATCGATATTGGAAATCGATATTTAAAAATCAACAATGCGCTTTTTTTAAGTCTTTTTTGTACTGCTATATTTTGCTATATTACTGAACTTGAACTTGACAGTTATAATTTTGCATCAGCTTGGTTCAAGGCTGTGTTATGTATGAATGTTGAATAATTTATAAACCTACATAAATATTCACACAAGGTACCTACTAACATGTATTATGTGTCAAGGTGTTAATTTTGAGCAAAATCGCTGTTACATTATTACTTATTTGTTTTTCACATCATAATTAGCCTATAATGTTCCCACTGCTGGGTCACAGGCCTGCTCTCTGTGAGAGGGAGTGAGCTCTAATCCACCACGCGGGCCCATTGCGGGTTGGTGGATGCCACATGTCTTCAAATTTGTTGGTTCTAGGACATGCCGGTTTCCTCACGATGTTTTCCTTCACCGTTTTGAGAGCAGTGGTGATGAAGTTAAATACAAAGAGTAAAATGCCTGCCTGCGCGGTGCGAACTCACGACCTACAACTCGTAAGTCGGGGCCGATACCACGGGGCCACCACTGTTCTTCACATGATTCATAATGAATTGGAGTAATGTAAATGTAATGATAATAAATTAACAGCAGAAGTGTTAACTTCATCAGATGATGCGTGACATCGTCAAAGTCATCTGAAACATAAAGCACCCCTTACACTTGAAAATAGACCTCTTCTTGACGAAGAATCCGCATGTCCTGGCCTACCTACAAGGAGTAGCTTTAAAAAATCATGTTCACCATACTAAGGTACAGACGAATAGGTGAGCAGTTTGTGGTTATAAAGCTGCCGTTCCATAAGAATGGAGAGGAGAGGAGAAGTGCCGACCTAGCACTTGATGTTTACACTTCTCAGGGGTGCCTCTGCTCCAGGAATCTTTAGCAAACAAGAGGACGATGCACTTACCATTTCCATTTGAAAAGTCTTCTTGACAAAAAATAGTTCGTGTGCAAAAAAAACCAGACTTTATACTTTTTATATATTTTTTTAAATCCTATTTTATCGAACCGGACAAATGGCAAGGCCGGACAAAGTACCAACGGGGGGCCAAAAAGCCGGACATATCCGAACAAATCCTAACGGATGGTAACTCTAGATGCACTGTTGTCCATCATTTTGACGAATTATGTACTCAATTATATTGACTGCCATCAATAACTGAAATCAAAATAGTAGGGTTTACTAGAAGAGTAGTCACAGAACAGATAAAACAGGTGGCTAGGAAAACACACCAAGCCCACGTTCGCACAGACGTAAAAATATATGCGATAAAATCCCTGTAAATCCGATAAAATCCATAAATATAAAAAATATATGCGATATTTTGACGTCCGCGCGAACGTGGGCTAACTTACTTTCATAAATAACTCTATCATATCTTATAAATAACGTTTCAGTGACTTCATTCACCGCTAAATTGCATACACTATGTGGCGGCAACCACTCTTCTAGGAAATACTAGCTTAACATCCCTTTCATAGAAATATAAAGGCAAATCAATGTACCTTAGCCGTGAAATTTTCAAACAACTAACATAGACGAAAATCAATCAGTACCAAATATAAAATGTAGATATGACACAGCATTTTAACACCATGTTCTGGGTACAACAACTACGGCGATACGCCATTGATATCCGGAACAACCATTAGTAATGGTGTTGTATTACCTACCTATACCTAACCTATTTATATTTGTGGGATGTCTGGCTTCCGTGTCTATACAGGGTGTTTGGCGCATGGACCGACACAATTTTTCCAGGGATTTGGGAGGTCATTAGCTAAGTTCTACCCATACACCCTTTATCCCAATTTTTTTCAACGAATTTAGTACTTGTAAAATTTCATACTTACATTAAATAAAAAGGAGGAGGAATTAGTGTGACTTGTAAGGAATTTTCTTGAAACCAGTTGTATCACTGCCACTACACCCACAAACAAAAAACTTATATCGAATTAAAGGAAACATTTTGGGTATTTTTTCCATAAAAAAAATCATATGTAACTAACCATGACATTTGGGACAAAGGGTGTATGGGTAGAACCTAGCTAATGACCTCCCAAATCCCTGGAAAAATTGTGTCGGTCCATGCGCCAAACACCCTGTATACAAATATATGACGGAAATTAAATGGAGTTGTTCCGTGTGATTCCCTGAAAAGGTTAAAGTTTTAATGAATTATCTTGATTTGTAATAAGTAATAATATAGTGGATATAAAAATAAAACTTTACCTAGTTAGATAATTTAATTCGTTATTAATTCAGCTGGTAAAGTTTATGTATATTTGGATTTATACACTAAACATTTATCAAAAACAAAAGGTTAATTGGGTATCTCATAATTAATTTATTCAGTTGGCAGAATGTTCGTTTAATAAAATTTATTAAGAGGGCTATCACGATTTTTCTTGTATTTGAGTGTTTGAAGAGTCTCACACTCAAATACAAGAAAAAAAAATATATTTATTTGGAGCACTCCCGAGAGAAATAATCAAACTTTCTCATGCATATATTTTTTTTAATTTTGTGGCCATATCTAAACCATAATCACACATCTAAACGGAGTTTTTAAAGTTTGATCATTTCCCTAAATATATTTTTTTTCTTGTAGGTATTTGAGTGTGAGACTCTTCAAACACTCAAATAAATACAAGAAAAATTGTGATAGCCCCTTAATACAAATTTCAAGCTGTGGTTTTGATTATATGATGACTTTTGATTTTGAACGAGCTGCCTGGTTACGCAGGTACCTTAATACATATCTAGAAAAAGATTAATTCTTTTCGTTTCGAAACATAGCTAACATATTTTAAGCCTGCTCTACAGTTGGTTCCAACACCACTCGTCCAACGTGTGATCGAGAAAATAGCTTTGGCCTCAACGATAGGCGAGCGCTGGCAGTTGGTCATCCCGTGTCGCAGTTCCAATAGAGGAGACATGTCTCCCAGCAGTGGGAACGTTATAGGCTGATTATTATGCTAAGTACTTAATACCGTGCAAGATCAGTGCAAACCTGCAACGTATGGACGATTTGCGAACGTTGACGCTGATTTCCTACAATAGATATAAAAATTTAGATTTTAGGTACTATTTTCTTCTGATCTCGTGTCGTAATTGTAAAACACCACGGCACCACCTCCTTGTTGGAAGCAGGCGGGACCCATTCCATTTTTATATTTCCAAACTCAAATGGGTGCCGCCTGATTCCAACTTTTATTTAATTTAAAATGGGCTTGTTTTTAGCTTTTCATTTTTTTTTCAACTTCCGTTTTTTTACCGCAGTCTGGTTTTTTTAATTTTTTTATTCAATAAGTAGATGATGGAGGCCAATAAGAAGTAAGGAAGGATAGCGAATCAGACCGCAAAAGCACCTACCCCAATTTCTACATCAGAGATCAAGACTGTTAGATGTTGAGACTAACGTGTGGATGCTAAGCACAAATTACAAACCAATATTCGTACAAGGGATGGGATAAACGTACAGAGCCGCGGTTTTTACGTTGTTCCTATCTACTTTAAAAAAAACTAAAATTTTCTTCTGAAACCTGCGAGCTAATTGCGTAACACACAATGGCTTTAATTTCCAGAGTTCAACAACATACATTGCGTTATTTACGTAGTTGAGCAGACAAATTTTTCGGCCATATGAAGCAATAGATTAGCAATATCCTTCAAAATTATTCAGATTGTGATTGATAGTGATATGCAATTAGGGTGCTGAACTGTTGCAGCTCATGCTAGGTACTCACGCAACGACCATCGCCATGGCTACATCCTACAGCCAGCGGGTCACCTGTGTGGTCAAACTCTCTGCGTGGGTAAGCATTATTTCAAGGTCACTCATTCGTGGTTAAGGAAAACACGTGCTTGGCTTTGTAATCACTGTTTTTATATGAAACTATCGGCTTTTTTATGTAGTCTAGAGTACAATAATCCATCTTTGTTAGGATAATACCCAGTGGAAATTGGCAGGTACATGTACAGTAATTGCTTCCTTAGATCTGATGAGCCGTAAAAACTATAAAATACCCATGGGCTTAACTATAAATTAGATACAAGGTATATGTTCCAACGAAATCAATCTTAAGGAAACCCATAAAACTGTATTATGATTTTTTGAATGACATGATAGTAATACCTGATATTATTAGATATATTAGATCGATTTCATTTGTCAACATACATTGTCAAGTCTCCTATAACAATAAAAATCAATTGCCGCGTGTATCATCACTAATCATCAGTTGAGATAAGAACGGCTCGACCGATTTGGCAGATTTTTTTTTGTTGTGTCCGTAATTTCAGGACAAGGTTTGTTTGAAGGAGTTTTTTTGGAAAATCTTCCAGAAATGTCGGAAATTTGGATGGTATTTAAGTATTTGAATCTCAATAAAAAAGACAACGCACAGAATAAACGGGTAGAGATAGAGACATAAACGGGTGGAGATAGAGACATAAACGGGTGGAGATAGAGACATAAAATTCACCCGGGCGATGTCGGGCACGAACAGTTTATTAGAAATAACGAGGAGTGTAACATTTTTTCGGGTTGTTCCCAAAAAACTCCAAAAAGGGTTCCAAAACTACTCCATGAAAACAATAATATTTTGAATTACGGTTCATGCTACTCCATGATAATATTAAAATGTTCTCGAAGTACTCCACCCCATTTTAATCAAAAATCTAATTTAAATATGTACCGGATTACTATAAAATGGTCGCTGACATACAATCAGGCTCAATAGCTTTGCAAATATATAATATAATATAATAGATAGATAAAATTGGATGGATAGATTATTATTGGATTAGATTATTATTATTATTAAATATATATTTTAATTATAAAGACATTTTCAAATAAAAGAGTTCATAATATAATTCAACAATCATTTTGAGTCTCATATTTTTTAAATTCAACTAGCTAACCTATTAAAAATATTCAAAAATCAACTGACAAAATTAAAAAAGTGGGGGCTCTCTTGATTCGGTAGACTAAAAAAGTTAAAAACAAATGACATAAAATATTTTAAAAATTCGACCAATAATCATTTGAAATTTTACATAACTTGGCCAAAAAATACTTATAAATCTAAAAGTCACAGTATTTCTGTCACACTAAACACAAATTTTGAATCCTAATAATTATCAAATCAAGTTACTACTTAAGATAAAACTAAGGTAATGTAGTATACTTTCCAATATGTGGAATCAGACTTAAAACTACACTCGAGAGCAATGAATCCGGGTCACTTAAAGAATGTTAAAAATCTCGGAAACTAAAAATGATAGGTTAATGCAATAAATTGTATTTAATAGACAATGTAATACTCCTTAAATGAAAGTAAAAAAAAATACATTTTATTAACACAAAATTACATAAAGAAAAAAACTGCTGATCTCTCCTTAAAACAAAAATAGGAAACATGAAATTTTTGAACTTTATTACGATTTTCTTGAATTTTAATACTTCGTATTGCCTCCTCGTGCTTCCATTACTGCGTTTACGCGGTTTGGCATGCTGTACACCAAGTTCCTTATACGATTTTGGGGAATATTCTCCCATTCCTCTGTGAGAGCAATTTTGAGCTCACGAAGCGTGATTGGGGGAGGGTTTCGTTGTTTTACGCATCTGCCTAGCTCGTCCCAAGCATGCTCGATCGGGTTGATATCCGGGCTGCGCGCTGGCCACTCCATACGAGTAATGTTCATCTCTTGAAGGTAGTCATTCACAATCCTACCTGTATGAGGTCGGGCATTGTCATGCATAAATATAGCATCCTCACCTAAATTTACCATAAATGGACCAACGTGATCATTGAGGATTTCTTCCACATATCTTACGCTAGTTAAAGAGCCGTTTTCTATGATCACCAGCTCTGTGCGACTTTCAGAAGAAATTCCGGCCCACACAAGTACAGACCCACCACCGTAGGCTACTTTTTCTTCGATGCATGCTTGCTTGAATCTTTCCCCTGGTCTTCGATACACTCTGTGTCTTCCATCGTGCTTGTAGAGCATAAATTTTGATTCGTCGGAGAACATAACTTTTGACCAATCTTCAATACTCCAATTTACGTGGCTCTGGGCATATCTTAGTCTTGAAATACGATGCCCACGCTCCAGTTTAGGGCCGTTTGCAGGTCTAAGGGGTTTTAAGTTAGATTCAGCAAGCCGACGTCTTACTGTCCATGCACTTGGGTTACTTCCTCCGAGGCGTCGAAACTGATTGGTGAGTTCAGTTCCTGTGAGAAAGCGATTTCGAAGCATGGTGTTCACCAAGTATCGGTCTTCTCGTGCTGTGGTACACCTGGTTCTGCCCGTTCCTGGTCTGCGTAGGTTAGAACCAGTTTCTTAGTAACGTCGGAGAACTCTTTGTACTGTTGACAGCGACACACCGACAGTCCTGGCTGTATCGCGCTGACTCCGGCCGGTTTCCAGCATTGTAAGTATTCTGGTGCATTCTTCAGGCGTAAGCGACATAATTTCAGCTTGAATAATGAATATAGAGCACTATCAACATGGTTTATGTACCCACATAAATGACAGATTACAAACAAAAGCAAAACCAAATGCTGTAATTTCGTAGTTCCATCTTCGAAAGTGGCCCTTTTTCAAATTTGATTTTTTTATGATATAACTTTACAATAACTAAGAAGTTTTAATACCTTCATTTAAGGAGTATTACATTGTCTATTAAATACAATTTATTGCATTAACCTAGCATTTTCAGTTTCCGAGATTTTTAGGATTCTTTAAGTGACCCGGATTCATTGCTCTCGAGTGTATTTTGAGACATGTACAATCAAATTTCACTGTACTACTATAATACTGACTGTAATGAAATATATGTATTTCATAGGTAATTAAGTAGATGATGCAGTTGAATGGGAACAAAAAATAAGTATTTTTAAATAAGAATAATTTTTGGAGTAACTTGGGAATTAATGTATGAGATTCTTATCTTTTTAGAACAAAGGAATGGAGTACTTTGGGAATAGCCCTCCTATCTGACCACTCTGAGAAGAAAGGCCGAAACCAACTCAAGAGGTCACAGTCTCTTTTAAAGTCCAGACATAATCTTGGTCAGATCACTATGGACTAGTATTACTTGTGGTGTCATTTATTGTATATATGTGGTTTCCATACTGTATATATTATTTTTATATAGTTCACAAAATACAATAAAACAGTTACAACACAATATATTATATACTACGATACTTAGCCAGTTAGAAAGTCTCGTAGCAACATCAAATAGTAGTTCACTTACAATAGGTACTCATTTAAAAAACACAACGTCTTTCTCATAGTAAAATCGAATTTATTTAAGTAGGTAACCTACGTGTTCTTATATTAAATGTTCCTGGACAAGCGGAGTCGTATGGGAACATCCAGCTTACCTATGTCCACATACAGAATCCGCCTATAATGTTCCCACTGCTGGGATACAGGCTTCCTCTCTTTGAGAGGGAATGGGCTGTAATCCACCACGCGGGCCCTGTGCGGGTTGGTAGATGTCACAATATGTCTTCGAATTTTCGGTTCTAGGACATGCCGGTTTCCTCACGATGTTTTCCTTCACCGTTTTGAGAGCAGTGGTGGGTTACATAATGTATAAAACTGTAAACAGACCTGTGATGAATGACGATGCGGCCTCGGACACAATATTTTCTATTGAAATACGGTACAGGTTCTATAATTATTATTGTACTACGGCTTGATGTGAATAGCAAGTAATTACGCGCTCTGTTAACTTTTTTTATTTGAAAATCGCTTCAGGTCATACCTAAATTACATAGGTACTACAGCAGTGCGATTCTGTAACCATCTCACCGTGAACACTTAGGTGAAGCGAGCGTGGAGTGAGCTGTCAGTGTCGTCCCACTGATGATAGGGATTGACCAAGCATTACATTTATCCCCTTGTCTGTCAATCAAACTGATTATGTTCGGTAACAATAGAAAAGTAATTGTGTCTCATTAGCGACGGTTGAGCTCATAATCGAGATTTTTTCTATGTAAATTCTATTGATAATTTTATATTATTTCAAAGCTAGTATCTAAGTGTCTTTAAAAGAAACAACATTGGTGCCGATTCCCTTGTTCACAAACTAAACCAAATTTAAGCTCAGTGCATCTATTTCTTTATAATTCATTAAGAAAAGGTCAGAAGATAAATTTTAGTTTAGTCCTGTCAAATTAATCAGCTCCTGACACTACTCCATACAAGTTTAGACGTGATTAAAAAGTTGACTACTAAAATTACATCAAATTACGTCAGGTGCTGACTAATCTGTATTATCACTGCATCGTTATACCTATGTAAATAGGTATAACGATGCAGTGATAATACAGATTGGTACCTACATTATCTGTAGAAGTAAGTAGGTAATATACAAAACTAAACTACCCCTACCTACCGATCGTCGGTTGAAGTTCAACTGCTCATAAATGATGTCCAAACACACGTTTATTTGTTTGGTAACCCGTCAAACATACAAACAGACGTATTTTTCGGAAAACCTGACCTACAGTTTGTGAGAAAACGTCTAAAAACAACAAAAAAGTTATGAATAAACTAATAAAACAACTGGAAAAACCCAACATTGCAACCCATGATTTATGTATTATGCTTTTACTACGTATCCGGATGAATTTTAATAAGTCTGAGCAAGATGAGACTGTCATAATTCCGAATAAAAGTTACGCTCTATTTTCGCATACATGGGTGACTGACTCACTCTAATCTACTTACCATAACTTTATGTCTGATCAAGACATAGGATCAAGATCATACTGTAGTTTAATGAGTAAACAATAGTTCAAGTCCGTGGTCATGATCGAAATGCTACTATAGTTGCGAATACTTAAATAATATATTGCCATACCGCGGTTAAGAAAATGCATGTAAACTGTTCTACGATTAAAAAAAAAAACACCTACCGTTTCATAATACGAAAAATACTTTTTTAAAATAAATATGAAGCGTCCAATAAATAACTTATCAGGATGATAAATAGTAATTATGTAATAAATTAAAATAATAATATGTAACTAATAATGAATAATTTAAAAAATAAATAGTTATTAGTGTTACTAAAAAAATAAATGTATAAAATTTATAAGACAATAATTATAATTCTTAAATTCAATTCCGTATTAATAAATCAGTTTTTCTTACATACTAACTACTGAACTAATAATAAAATATACATGTCACATTAAACACCCAGTGTTCTTCCTCCTCTCTCCTACTTGATCTATGCTGTGCCCGTCAGGGTCCATAATTGTGACTAATGAAAGAAAAAGAGAGAAAAAAAACTAAATGTATTAAGTTTACGTTACCACATGTTAGACAGGTAGAAACAAGTGTTCTCATAAAGGGGGAAGAGTTGAAACCTGAAAATACCACAGTATTCTTAGGCATAACTTTAGACGCCACGCTGCAATGGGGCCCCCATATAGATAAAATGTCAAAAAAGCTTAGCTGTGCAGCATACGCTGTTAGAAAAATTCGTGGTTTAACTGATTTAGAGACAGCCCGTTTAGTATACTTTAGTTATTTTCATAGTGTAATGTCGTACGGTATTCTGCTGTGGGGAAATGCCGCCGATATTCAGACGATTTTTGTTTCACAAAAAAGGGCAATTCGTTCAATTTATAAATTAAGTCCCAGACACTCCCTCAGAGATAAATTTAAAGAGATTAATATAATGACTGTGCCTTCTCAGTATATTTATGAAAATCTTTTGTATGCACATAAAAATATTAATCTGTTTAAAAAGTACAGTGATATCCATAATTTAAATACTAGGAACAAACACAAATTTGTTGTTCCTACAACCAGACTCAAGAAAATAGGTGGCTCGTTTAGATGCCAATGTATACATTTTTATAATAAACTTCCTAGCCACATTCAAGAAGTAAGCCTTAATAAATTCAAATCTTTTATAAAAAGGAAACTATGCCAGAAAGCCTATTATACTGTCAAATCCTTTATTGAGGACAAAAAGGCTTGGGAGTGAGCTGTTCCAATAAATTTATACCGGGAATGTTGATTTATTTTATTGGTTTTTGCTAACTATTGTACATATGTGCTATAGGTAAGTATCTATAACTTTTTACATATACAATGACATGAATATTTACTGTATAAAGTATTATATTATTTTGAGCTGCACGATTGCTGACAATTGCTTGCACTGACTGGACACGTCCACTCAATCTGTGTGGTTCTTTCCTCAAAATACCATTTCAGACACCGATCTACATAGCCTTCACATGATCTGACCAAGATTCTGTCTGGACTTTAAAAGGGACTGTGACCTCTGAGTTTGTTTCGGCTTTTCTTCTCAGAGTAGTCAGATAGGAAACGCTGACCTCATCTAGTTTAAAAAAAAATATGATCGTCGTGTAAAAGTGTTTGTAAAATACCTACTTACAGAAATAAAATCATTTATCAATGTAATTATAAATCAAAGTTCCCTCGCCGCGTCTGTCTGAACGTGATAAACTCTAAAACCAATGGACGAAGTAATTCAAGAGGAAGGTTTAGGTGCTTAATGCATAAAGATTTTTGTAAATTGGCTGAAATATGACGATGGTTGTTGAAGATGTAGGAAAAAATCATGCCGACTGGGAGCTTTAGAGCCGTTACACAAGGCGCCGCGTAAGCATTGGATGAAAAATGGGAACACAAACCATATAACCATTGGTATATAACCTGGATTTCACTTTTAATCCCGGTAGCACGTTCCTATGGGATATTTTCCGATATCCACGTGGGCGAAGCCGCAGGTAATAGCTATAGTAAATTATAAACGCAGCGACGACGATATAATATACAATACTTTTATTTAAAACTAAGTCTTCAAGATAAAAAACCTCAAAGCTGAATTTAGGTCTTCTAATCAATGCAAGGTTATGTTGATAATTATGTTAAATGTCTTATGTTTAACGTTGATAATGAATTACGTACTGTGTGTCTGTCTGTGTTATATTATGTATTCTAATGGAATACATAATAAAGAGTATTTTATTCTACTAGAATTTCTGAAGCGAGAACGTTCATTAGGGCTATAAAATTACCTGCCGATATTTTGAAATTGAAATTGATACGCATGTTGACAGTTCCATAACTCCGTAAGCGTATTTTACGACTCCTTCTTCACATCACTTTTCTTTTCCTGTATATTATGGGCACTTTACAAGCATTAAACAATCTCAAACTCTTATCATCTTGGAATGACAGGCACATTTATGTTTGAAATAAAAACCTAGTCACTCATTTCCAACCTTAGAATCCGACCCAGATCATGAAAAAGATTATAACAAGGAAAATGTTTATGAATATGTAAATAAAAATATACAAAATAAACTTATTCTGTCATGTCTAATGCGGGAAATCTTCTGTTATCATAAGTGGGTTGATTGTAGCAAGGCTTGAGTTATGGGGGCTCGTAGAGTCCAAGGCGCAGTGTGATTCACAACAAAATAGGCCGATAAAATTTTCCCAAGGATTTTGCCCTAACACAGCCCTGTAAGAGGGGCTCGTGGCTAAGTAATAACAGCTGCACGGGTCGATCGATCAGGTTAAGCTATGCTTGCCGAGGTTGGTCCGTGGATGAGTGACCATTTGTACATACCGAGACTCCTCCGTGTCTCGGAAAGCACATTAAGCCGTTAGTCCCGGCTGTCGTTCGTGGTTCTTTGTCAGTTGTTATGGGTCCACGCCCGAAAGTCTGACAAACAGTCTTGGGTTAACAGAACTTTATTTCTCATAAGAACATAAATAACAGTTCGCTTATAATGAGATACTTATGTGATTATAACTAGTACTATTAACATTAGTTACCTCTAGGGTGTTGTAGACATTGTATTGTCATATTCTGTTTTATGTCATTTCGAAAGTTGCGATGTATTGCGTTAATCTACGTTTGAATGTAATCGACGTTTTTATATCTTCCGGCAAACTATTGAACAGCTGTGCTCCTTCAACCAAAATAGATCACCAACCAACCAATAATTGATTTCGTAATAACCAGTTACTGGGTTGTGGAGGTCAGATAGGCAGTCGTTCCATGTAAAATACTGGTATTCAGCTAGGAAGGCGACCCTAACATTGTTAGGAAAAGCCTAGGCAGATTGGCTGCCCTGTAAGTGTCCAATGGACATCCACGGACGCTTTACGCCCGTGGATGTCCATTGGATGATGCCTGAGAAAGTATAATTAACTACTGTAACTGTTACGGTTAGCCTGTATCATCCCAGTGCTGGGCAGTGGCCTCTACCCATGACTCCCAGTGCTTACGATTCAGCGCTAATGTGAACCACTAGGCTAGGCTAGGCTAGGCTAGCACGGCCTCTGTGATAAGCTTGAGTCACACATTTTATCACGATTTTTGCTCCTAAACTGTGATAAAAGTGACTCAAGCCTATTACAGTAGGCCATGCTCGCCCCGCTGGTCGTTTATTTTGTCCAGCTCGTCCCGTCACTTTCTACGGGTTCTGTCGCGACGCCTTCTGGCTGGCAAAATAATGTTTCATGCTAAATACACTAAGTATACCATTTGGCATGCAAATATGTGTACTTACCTCTATCTAATACTATATCTAATTTAAGAGGTTTTGGAATTAAATTTGAATTCTACATTCTAATAAATATAAAGGTACCTACCTAAAACCTACCTAGGTGTACAAAAATTAAAATAACATTTCTTAATTATACATTTAACATACCGAGAATACAGTTTATCTGTAAAAAAAAAAAACTGGTACAGAATAATAGCACTTATGAGAAAGGGCGTAAGGTATTTCTTAAAAACTCTTACAGGTTCATCGATCACTAATTGATCGATGTACAGGTCACTCTTTATTACCGTTGGGTTACTTAGAAAGAAATGGTATGGTATGGTATCTCGTCAGCAACGATACAGACATACTACCGCAATCTTTCTTCTTCGTCTTTCCTTTCTTTCTTTCTACGGAGGTAAAGTTGATGTACCTACGTCGGTGGTAGGTACACTTTAATCTTAAGCTGGCCTAGCGTAGTACGGAGTTTCAATATATTATCAGGCCAGATAATACTGGTTTTGTACTTCTTCAAATTTAACAGTCAGAACCCCCCCCAACTTGACCAAGTTATTGTCTATTTCAAAGTCCGCAATAAACTAGCTCGGTACTATATAAATATAAGTAAAGCTCAATATTTCGGCCTTATACATCATCATTTTTGTTATAAACACCGGTTTACAACGTTATGTATACACCAGTGTGTATAAGCCCTCAGCTCAAACGGCTCTTCTCCATAAAAACAAACCGCGAGCGGTCGCAGTGCGCGTTGTCAACCGCGCATCATCTCACGTGCGCGCATACGCATCATTTAAATATTTATTTATTCATTCGTGAATTTTGTGATAGTGTTCTTGTGATATAGTGATAGGAATATTTAAGGTGAATATTTAATAATTATTTTTAAATAATTAGGCAATTTTAGGTTTAACATGGTGATCGTGATTGGTTGGTTTGGGTCCCTGCTGATCAATATCAAAATCTAAATATTTTATTTCTCATAAACCTACATGGGCACTTGTGGAACGTTAGAAACTAGGTACACGGTTCCAATTGGTCGATTCCTTTGGAGAAGAGCCGGCAAGAAACTCTACGGTTACTCTTTCAAAATAATTGGCTTTTACAATGTTTTCAAGGGAGGACAGTGTAGGCCAAATAGTACTATATGTACCTATATGGTGTAGGCCTGTCAACAAGCAGCAGGTACTCAACAAAATAGAAAATGGTCTACAAATCTACTGTCTACAAGTTAGGCCTACAACGTTCTCACATTCACAAAATATAAAAGAATCTATATAAAATATAAATAAAATAATAAAAAGTAAAAGCCTATTTAAACCATGATATGATGATAATAATATGATGCTCTTGTTACATACAGTCATTACTGAGCGTGATGATAACAAGTTTAAATTCATAAATTATAAAGTTATCGTTAGTCATGGAAACGGCACTAGTCAAAGGCTGATTTACATTTGCATTGGTTTAGTAGCGAGTTTAGTTCGAGTAGCAAGAATTGTGTCCAAACGTCAGTCCAAAAGATACCGTTTTTAGGGCTTCGTACCCAAAGGATGGCAACGGGATCCTATTAGTACCTACTATGCTTTGGAATGGGCAACTAGCTTCATCTTTCTGACTGACCGAGCCGACTCCTTGACAATTCAAAAGTGCCTGTTGTTGGGCGTTTTTAGAAAAAATTGTTAAATATTTACCAAATCGGGTGCTACCGAACCCTTCTTTTGCTAGTCCAACTCGCACTTAGCTGCTTTTTTCATTATAAAGTGTCACGTATAAATGTCAAACAACTTAACTCGCGACTAAACAAATGCAAATGTAAATGAGCCTGAAAAGTTAAAAATGGTCACAAAAGTTTTTATAAGTGGAGACCTGTAATTGGCTTTCAGACTAATGTACTGTCCTTGATCTGTTTGTTTTAGCTGTAAGTCTCCCATGTTGTTTAAATAAACAAATAAATTAAAAAAAAAAAACTTTCTTGCGTTGCGTTGTTTTCTTTCCGTAAGAAAACATGGAAAGTGAAGTTGGCCTGAGACCTGAGTACAATCGAAAAAGCGAAAGCGAAAGTTACCATTGTACGGTCAGTAGATACTCTGCATTACCTGACCCCTCTTTCAAAGAAGAAGAGGGGAAGAGGGTGCTGGTTATGCAGGTCACTGACTGTCTAAAGCGCAAGTAAAAATAACTAAAACTTAATGTAAAAAAATAAAATTTGTGTTTTAGCTTGCACCACCTTTACTCCAGACTTCCGACCAAGTTCAAATGAAAAATTTACGTTTTGTACAGACGCCAGCAGGTCAAGCTACCCGAAACTGTCAAATTTTCCCAATCAACCTTGAACCTTAATGCTTTAGCGATAAAGTTGAAAATCTATTAAAGAAATTTGACAGATTGTAGTAGCTTGATGTGCTGGCGTCTGTACATTTTTGTCGAAAATATTGTCTGCTCAACAACGTAAATAACGACATGAATGTTGTTGAACTGTCAAAATGAAGCCATTCGCCGCGCGGGATAATTTCGTAACACATGTTAGTGTGTTACGAAATTACCCCGCGCGGGTATCACTAATACCCGGCCTAGGAAACGAACTCAGACACTTTTCGTGGCCTTGATTTAAGTTTGGCTGCTGAATACTGATTAATTAGATTTCCTCTTGCAGTTGGAAAATAATAATCAGCCTATCATGTTCCCACTGCTGGGACACAGGCCTCCTCTCGGTGAGAGACAGTACGCCGTAATCCACCACGCGGGCCCAGTGCGGTTTGGTAAATGTTGCATGTCTTCGAATGTTTAGTTCTACGACATGAGCTGTTTCCTCACATTGTTTTCCTTCCGACTCTTACTGACCCACCCGTGTACCTTCAATTGCCTGTGCCAGGGGCCACGGTATCCCTCTCGGACCTTCCCGCAACCCTAACAGACCGTTTTGAGACCTGCGGTGATGAAATAATTTATACAAAGTAAAGCGCCTGTCTGGGTTCGAACTGCAAGTCGCAGCCGTTACCACTGGGCGACCATATTACAAATCTAGTTAGGCTGAAGCTGATCCTTATTTAATTAGTACTATAGCCCCTTGCTTCACTGCCTCGTTCGTCTAGTGAGGCTGGGTTACATTCCCAGGTCAGGCATAGTGGTGTTGGGTTTTCTTATCAGGATTTTTTTGTAGCAGCTTGGATTTGACCCCGGTTGATGGCAAAAGACTCGTCCCCTATTACATGGTACTAAACATAACTGGCGAAATGTTGGTGTATTATAGATACACCTCTGCCGAACCTTTGGCGTGTGTTATAGCCCCTATAACTTAAAAAGGTAATAAATAACCCCAGCGCCGCGCCGTATCTCTCGTTGACATCGTGGTGGGGCTTGTGCGCTCCGAACTCTAGGACAGTGCCAGTAGATTTTACTAGGCCAAGAGAGATACAGAAACCCGCAGGGCAGCATGTGGCCAGTTCTTGGGCAGTAGACCCTATCTCCGGGGAGTAGTCTCGTTCCTCACTTCTGGTTTGCCTTTATTGGCCGGCTGGAGTAAACAAACTCAAACTCAAACTCAAAGCATTTATTTCAATTAAACCATTTACAGGCACTTTTGAATTGTCAAGTGGTCGGTCAGTCAGAAATATGAAGCTAGTTGCCCATTCCAAAGCGTAGTAGGTACCTATGGAGAAGAACGGGCAAGAAACTCCATGGACACTCTTTTAAATTATATTGTTACATAAATATTAGTTACATCATTAATCTTGTATATAGGTATAATTATATGTGAGAACGATGTAAATAAGACGTACACATTGTGTCCAGTGTACAGCAAATATAAATTCAAACAAAACAATCCATAATAAAATAGTTAAAAATAAGCCGTGGTGGCTAAGAGATGACCAGTCCCAACTGACAGCGCCCGTTCACGAACATGACGCATGGATCAGCACCATTCAGCTCAACCATTTTGAAGGGAGCTAAATGATCCAACACACGCGCCACCGTCAGCGAGACATTTGAGTGAGCATGACATCTATCAACCGCCAGGACACATTCAAGTCAATGAAAGACATTACCCGGTAAATGGTAGCTCGATAGTACATAGTACTCACACTTGTCCTATGCAATTATATAATACAAAGGAGATTGAGTTTATACAAAGCAAAGGTAGTCTTACAATCTTCAGCAGCTCCAACAGTATTTTCAAATGTTAATCAATTAGTTGTGGTTGTGGAGCAGGACCAGCATTGAGCCAGGCATTTTTATCAGCGATATAATCCCCCAACTTATAATATGCCTGGCTGCATAGTGTGCGTTTTATACAAACTTTGAATTTCGTCTCATTCAGTTGAAGTATGTGGGGAGGTATTTTATTGTAACATTTTAAACAGTACCCCATGAAAGATGAGTCCACTTTAGCCAGTCTGAAACCTGGTTGAACTAATAGGTCCCTATTTCTGGTACTATAATTATGTCTATCACCTCTTTTAGTAAAAAGATGTACATTTTTTCTTACGTACATGATGTTTTCATAGATATATTGACAAGGTACCGTCAAGATCTTAATAACCTTAAACAGTTCCCTTAGAGAATCGCGCCTGCGGAGATTATATATGGCTCTGATGGCTCTTTTCTGCAGAATAAAAATAGAATCGACGTCTGCAGCCCGTCCCCAAAGTAAAATACCGACGAACACTGACGAGGAACAGAGCTCTCACTTCATACTTGCCTTTATTGGCCGGCTTGAGTAGAAATTCACAAGAGGGAGAAAGGAAGTACTCCAGTAAGTGCTGGTAGGGATCTTGACCATATTTCGGGCTCTGAGATTGTTCTGATAGCCGTGGAATACCTCTCTACTCCTCAAGCACCTCAGTACACGTTGCCCCCTTCTTGCTAGGTCACTATGAACTAGCGACAGTTCCCGGGGGCCCATTATTGAGTGTGCAAGTCACCCCCTGCCATTTTTTTGTGAAAATTATATTATCATTGGGAAGGCACAGGACATAGTCTTTTCATAATTCTAAGCAACCAATCCACTATAGCCACCCAAACCAATAGCCCAATATGTTTGTTTCCATGTTCTGCTATAATCCTGTACCAACCGGGGGTTGTCGTTGGGTGCACTTGCATAGAACATACAGGGATAATCCTCGGTTGGTGCCTCAACGCTTAAAATTGTGTAAGGGGCTTCTGCAAGTTGCCTTCGGTCCCTCGTACGCCTTCCAAAGGACCCGGACTCCATGATCCCGAGATACGTAAATATAAAGACAATAATAATAATAGTCCTCCAGACCAACTTTCAGCCATGTCTGCCAATCTCAGCGGAGACTAGCCATCTACGCGGAGATATTATAGTGCACAAGTGTGTGCGCTGACACTGGTGCACTCACTCTTTCCTCACCCTCCTATGAGAGTGGGACCTATGGGACGGCAAACACGACCGGAGAGCGATCAGGCGCACCACCAAGGGCTTAGCGTGCTTTACGAGACACGTGGGTATCACGCCGCCAACTTCCAAACTCTGGGCTATTAGGTACTAAGTAATTCCTAATGGGAACACCCAATAACATAATGCCCGAACTGGGAATTGAACCCAGGACCCCACTCTCAGCAGTCGCCCTTGCGACCACGAGACGTACGGGGCAGTTGAAAATGATAATTAATAATAATAATAATATGGGACAACTTCGACACAAGGTCTTCAGGTCCCGAACTAGGCAGAGCCTGTACTACGGTAACCTGATGACTGATATACATACTTATATACATATACACACCCAGACACAGGTCAAACAGACATGTTCATGCACACAAATGTTTGACTTGTCCGGGGATCGAACCCGGAACCAGCGGCTCAGAAGGCAGGGTCGCTACCAACTGCGCCAACCGGTTAGTCAATTCCTATATAGTCAAATTCGATTTTAGGATTATCATCAACTCAGTTGGTATTTGGGTGCTTCTAGTCTGTTTATCTTTAAAGCTTTTTAAATCAATGTTACAGTTACTCTCACATTGTTAATAAATAAATATTTACCGTATTCTCAGATTACGACAGGATATTTAATGTTATATTTTACTCCAATAATAACAGCTGGTTCTAAGCAGTAATTTTAGACCGGTTCCGTAACGTTACGTTGTCTTGAAGACATTGAACTTAACTTGTTCGGACATAAAACAACCCCATCATTTTACGTTCTGTTATTAAACAGGTTATTCTATAACTAAAAAACAAAAAAAATTGCGTAAATAAATAGTAGCGAAGAATTTTTGTCCGTTTGTTTGTCTGGGTGTATGTTCCGGATTGGCGTCAAAACGGCTGAATGGATTTGGATGAAATTTGGCAAACTGATATTTTTAATCTAGATTTTTGGATTAACACAGAGCGTTCTTTTAATCCCGTTAGTACCCACGTTCCTGTGGCATATTTTCCGACTCCCACGCGGGCGAAAATGCCGACAAAGTTAGTTTAAAAAAATGATTAAGATATTTGAATATCTACTGTTAAGTTAACATCAATTTAAATATTTTATGCTGTACCTACCTACATTATTAAGGGGACAATGAACCATAGCTTATGTAATTATGTCAACATAGTAATATTAACAAATTATTATGGCAAAATGACACAATAAAATTTTCCGGTTGAGTACCCTTTTTTTTGTTATTTGATTTATGGAGGAATCCGTCATAAGACGCCCGGCCTCCGGGGAAAGAGGTCGGGGAGTGTGGGATTCTTACCTTACTAAAGCCACCCCTGTGGCCACCATCAGCACATGGAGGGGGTCCCGATTCCTCTTAAAAGACCAACTCCAGAACCCCCTGTGCAACGCCTGTCAGGCACATCCCTGAGACCGGTTGAGTACCTACCGTCGCAAGCGCAAGTGCTAAATGTAGGGTTAGGTTCGATTCCCAGGTCAGGTAAAATGTTATTATGTTATTGGGTTTTCCATCACGAATTTCTCAATAGTACCTATCCAGGAGTCTGGATTTTTGCCCAGTGGTTAGGATTGCCCAACATTACATGGGTCTTAAAAAATAACTAGTAAATACCTCCGCTAACCTGGGTTTATATATTTTTTTTATTGTTTGTAGAGCTCGTCAAAATGTAGGGACCAGCTGATTTTTTTTCGCGATTTCATATTTGGTCCCATAGTAAAAGTTGTTCATAATGATGAATGATGAAATGACCCCTTAAGAGGTTGATGGTTTTTTACCAATAACCCTGTATAATATAGACGGAACATATAAAAATAAGGAGTGAATAATTGCTTAATTTGAATTGTGAATCGCACATGCAAAAACCGACAATTTTGGTTATGCTTCCCGAAGTCATTCAGCCATCTTTGTTTGCACAAATCTTCAATTTGTAGGTAATTCGTGACGTGCCTAACATTTAAACACTAAGTTATAAATTGAATTGACACGACTTTTGTTTAAATTTATAGGAAATACTTGGCTTTAGAGTATTTTATTTTATATAGGTACGCGCTATTTTGGCATTTTGCTGATTTGTTTCGCTAATTTGTCTGATTTTGTTAAATTAGATGCAGATAGGGACTTTTGACATTTCGGATCATTTGGCATTCTCATTGACATTATTTGATTGGCGAAGACAAGTTCTCACTTCTCGTTAGAATATGTTCCTACGCGGTATAGTCTTCTTACACGGCTGCACCAGTCGTTATTATAGAATAGACTAGAATACTTACTCTTTATTGTGTACATCATAAAAATTACAGGTATAATTTTTACACAGGGCGAGATAATGGGCTGTCTTATCGTTAAAAGCTACTTTAAGTGAAAATAAGTATTGACTTATTTATTTATTATTACACAAATTCATTGTTTGATTGCTTGCGCTAACAGCAATTTTTTTCGGAGAAAAGTTACACCTAGTGGTCGACACGGCCAGCGGGGTAGCTGCGCAACAAACTAACAGTAGGAATGGCTTTTATTTTGACAGCTCAACAACATTCATTGCGTTATTTACGTTGTTGAGCAGACACATTTTTCGAACATATGAAGCAATGGATTAGTAATAAATATCCTTCAAAATAATTAAGATTATGATTGATAGTATTTTTGTTACGCAATTAAGATGCAGTTATTTTTGGGCACATTACAAGTGATTTCGATACGCGATCCGATAGTTTACACCTTTTCGTATAATTGGTCACATGGTAACGTTTGTGGTCGCTCTATGATAATAAGTATTCAGCCGCATCCGGTTACTCTGGAAGCCGACCCCAACCTAGATGAGAAAAGGCTACACAGATTGATTGGTAGCTTTTGTGGCTGACATTTTTCTTATTAAAGGCTGCTAGGGGGCTATTTCATCAGACCATCAGCAGTCGAGTGTTGGAGTAGTGGAGTTGGAAAGTTCCCTATTTTATTTTTAAAACATCCTGGCAATGTCAGTTGGATAGCTAGTCCCTCCAACGTCAATGGAGCAACAGCAAGGGTTTGATCTCGTGATCCTCTGGCGGCTAGTTTGACCTTGTTATCTTTGTACCTACCGCTAAAAAACACCAGCTATAGGTAAGTTAGTAGTATCTAATCAGCATGCGTGTGTGTGTGTGTGTGTGTGTGTGTGTGTGTATGATCACCATATATAATGAACGTCTGATTATTTATAATTAAAAATGGTCAATCATCTGGAAAAATACAAAAAAAAACTTGTGTATATCACATGTTTTTTCCATGTACCTTCCTAGCAATTATGTCACGGTCGATGTTATGTGTCCTACGGTATATAATGAATGTTATAACTTATATTGTTTCAGTGCACACCTTCATATAAGTCAGCAACATGATAAGAGATCCTGAGGTGAGTTGGGAAATAATTATTGCCTTTTCTTGTAAAAAAATGTTAGAGAATTTCTTCAGTAGGTACCTAACTATCTACTTATTGGGTGGGTTATTTTATCTTTTTAGATATTTTTATTGTAGACACAGTAACAACTGTTTCGAACCCTTAAAAGTTCATATATTACGAGTTGCCATCATCATGTACAGGGTTATTGGTAAAACACCATCAACCTCTTAAGGGGTCATTGTTCTCATCATTATGAACAACTTTTACTATGGGACCAAATATGAAATCGCGAAAAGAAATCAGTTGGTCCCTACATTTTGACGAGTTCTACAAATATATATGTAGGTAACAGTAGATTAAAAAAAAAAAAAAAAAAATAATGACCCCTTAAGAGATTGATGGTGTTTTACCATGTATACCTACAGGCTGTCCCAGAAATCAACGTCAATCCGGAAACAGGTGATATACATACAGTCGTGACTGTTATCAGAAAAATATTAATAATAGTTATTTGTTATACAAGAGTGCAAAGTTGCTTTTTAACCGCGTGTTCAATTTTGATGACCGAGCAAGCGAAGGATTCTAAAATTGAATCACGAGCGCAGCGAGTGATTCAAAATTAGAATCCTGAGCGTTAGCGAGGGAATCAAAAGAGCACGAGGTGAAAAATCTTTGCACTCGAGTGCAACACGTAACTTTTCATTCCACCTCAGCGAGGAAATGACTAAATGCAAAAAAAAAAACGTTTACAATCACAAGATAGGTACACTTTTATTTCAGTTTAGGTATTAATTACTACATTATGACAGGTAAGTATTACAGAATAATCTTTAAATTATAACAAAATAATACTAAGGTATAATTAAGAAAATTTTAAAGTAACGTTGCTACAGTTATTTAAATTGAGTGTAATATTTTTGTTTGGTACTGTAATATTGGTGTTAGTCACTTGTGTACTGTTTTTCGGTAAACTATCTGTCATACTTAATAGTTGTACCGATTCATCGGATTCCCTTGGCGTGAATGTTGGAGAGAGAGGGAGATGGTTAGGTGTTTCATAACGGCTTATTTTTGATGTAGAAGGGCCAGTCCAAGGATCCGATTGAGGCTCTTTCAGTGTAATGGCTCCTACGATGCCTTCACATATTTTAGACTTATTTTGGATGGAATCCTCTATGTATCCCTCTACAACTGCATTGGACTTCCAGCCTCCGTGCCGCTTAAGGGACAGGAGATCAGCTCCGGAATCAGCCAAAAGTGTGGCTGAAGTTCGTCGGAAACAATGACCCGTGTACAACAGGGGTTCTGGAAGTTCAAGAAATGTTGCTATTTCTCGTGGGATACTGCCAATTTTATTAGTACCCATAGGCTGTCTAACACACTTTCCATTGCGATACTGTAGAAAAAATCGATTGATTGGAGTGTTAGGCGGGCGTAAGGCTTGATATTTCTCAACAATCGTTACGTATTCCTTGCGAATGACGAAGTTGCGGTCTCTTTTTGTCTTTGTATTAGGTAAATTAATTAATAGTAAGTCATCTGAATGTTTCTCAATGTTTTTGACATTAAGTTGTGTTAGTTCATTAGTTCGACATGCTCCGTTTATTCCAATAATAAGAACAACCTGTAACGTAAAGAGTATTGTAGTAGATAAATGAATAAAATTGATATGAACGCATAATTATGCCTATCAACATCTACTAAGTATACTATTTAATTGAGATTAATATACATTAGTAGATACTGAATGTGCAACTGACTTACTTTTGCCGCCAAATATACGGAATCGGGTGCTTCGTTAAGAAACTTTTCAATATCAGATACTGTGAAAACCTTCGATTTTTTTGGTTGATGACCAGATGAGGCTCTTTTTAAAAATGCCACTAATTTAGGATAGGTATCGATATGTTTGTCTTTTTTCATCTTTATTGTTGCTTTTAGCATCGAATACGTACTCCATAGAGTGCTTGCTTTCTTGTTCTCGGATAATTCTATAAAATATGCCAGCAAAACGTTTTCTGAGAAAGTTTTGGCTCCTTTTGCTAGTCGCCACGTGTTGAACATATCGTACTGTTTTAAATACTTCTCGCGTGATTGTTGAGGGAGAAAGCTCATTTGCGCATTATTAACAGTTTCAGTCAATTCTGTTGGCGTCAAGCAAACTTCCTCGTCGCTAGAATCACTCATTTTAGTTTTTTCACTTGTTTTCAAGTTTCTTGTTTTTAATATAAGGTTTAACAATGACGTGAAAAAATGCCGCGTAAAGAACCGCGTACAAAGCAAATTGAAAAAAGAACACCAAGAAGGTTCCGAGTCTGAGTTTTTAACAAATTAAAAAAAAGTTGTATGATATATTCGGCACCATAGAGGTAGCAGTAAATAGGTTTAATGTTTTTTTTTAATTCACAAACTTAGTGCACACGATGTTCTAAATTCAATTTACTTTATCCTCTAGAGAATAAAAACGGCTTTTCCACTCAGATATTGAAGATTAAAAATACTCTTTCCGAGATGGTGGGATGAAAATATATTTGTCATGTAGGTACTTTTCAAATTATAAGTATCAAAAAAATAAATCGGTAAAACATACATAACACAAATAACTTTACTTCTTTCGATTTGTTTTCTGTAATGTAACCATGAATAAACCTTCTGTAAATTACGGTTTAAATTAAAACGTAACTGCCTCACGACTATGAGGCTACAATAGATAGCGTAGGATAATGTGCTAAATATTTATTATGTGTAGAATTATTAATGAAATACCTACCTAGACCAAGACCTAGATCCAAAATGTCCAGAATTTTAAAGTTCACGAAGAAACTGCCTACAGTGTCTTCATGAACTTTAAAATTCTGGACATTTATAAATACTACTAAATGTAGGTACCTCATATCTACATAAACATAACAATCTACACTGCACAAAAAACGAGTAAATATAGGCAATTAAACTTTTTCTTAAAATATCCTTGAGACCGGCGCCCGCGCACCGCTTTGCTCGTGTAATTCACGTGTGATTTAGTGAGCAGTCACTGTAATTAACTTAAATTAATTAATTCAATTAACGACCGCATTTCATTGATAAATGTCGATTTACATCAATGATTAGTCCCCCTAAATAACCCGACGTTCTGTGGTCAATTCATGGCCTAACCGACCTGAGTGTTAGTGACATAATATTTTTGTTACCTTGTATACCGATTTATTTAATAAGAAGGTACCACCGGATTTCTTCAAAAATATTTTATTTCGGTATAAAAGAAGTAGACAACAAGGTACAAGTGGCGGGATTTAGGTCTTGATCCTACTTAGATAGTGTTTTCCTAAATTAAGTTACCTACTTATGTACTCTTTTCAAGCCCTCCCTCGATTCCTCGATTATCTACACTTTTCTCTAGCATAAAAATAAGAAGTACAGTACCTCATTTTCCTAATCTAACGACTTTATTTCCTCACTAAACTACCAACTAGGAAAACTATATCGTCACTGGAAAAGCAAAATTACTGGAGCGCCAAACAGCCATTTCGAGAAAAAGCCATTTAAAGTTTATTTTTTAACAAAAAAAAATGTATCTTTTTAATTTATCATCCGATTTTAATCAAATAACTTGATATGCAAACCTTTTCCTTATTTATATCTTTATTCATATGGTTTAAATCACTGTAAAGGCTATTTTAGGAAGTAAGTGGTGGATAGGTAAAAATACCTCATTTCAGAGTAAGTCAGATTTACCTTAACGCCGTCAAGTAAAACTTTCTTTGCAATTTAAACGTACTGATTACACATAACTTAGAGAAATAGAAATACGACAAAATTTCTTATAATATAAATATACTGTTATTCTGGTGAAGCAGAATTACTTCAAGGACACATTTTGCATTTGCACATGTTTAGCAAAAGGACTTAAGAGGTGATCAGTTAATTTACTAAGTTTACCACAATGTCTTTAAAGTAAGTTTGCTGTAATTATTGTATAGGATAAACGACGTAAGAGATTAATGATACTTTGAATAACTGCATTAAAGATACTGATGACTATAATTGATTTAAAAAAATGGCTAGGTATCTATTATACTGAAGTGTCTAAAATAAAATCATTAGACACTTGGAAATTACGTAACAACTGTTACTTATGTATAAACTGAAATTTTTTTTTCTTAAGCCTAAAGATCCCAACACAGGGTAACATGAAACACCACGCACCTACCACATGCGTCCAGCACGTACCAAATTATTGACTATGTATCAAGTTATTGAACGTATTTAAATAAAATACAGACATTATCAAAGTAACCTTTAATTTAAATTAATAAGGAACAATAACAAATTTCAATTATTTCACAAACCTACGAATAATTATTAAAAAAAAAAAAAAAACTAAAAACAAACAACAATTCTGTTGACTATGTATTCTAGTTGAGAATCAATGTTTTCATTCAGTCTTCAAAAACTTAAACCAAAAATTTAACTTTTACTATTAAATAAAAACAAAATAACTTTAACTAATAAAAAAAAAAACTCCTGCGGTAAAAACTAACAACAATTCTATTGACTAAGTATTCTAGTTGAGAATCAATGTTTTCTATGTCTTCAATATAAAATTAAAAAAAAAAACTTTTACGATAAAAAAATATCTCCTATGGTAATTTAACGCAAAATCTTCTCATCAACTATAATAAATTGTAGTTATCAACTATAATAAATTGTAGTTGTATTATTATAGTTGTACCTACGTTTGTAGTTAAACTTAATGTAGTGTTATTCAGTGTCAGTGTACTCGTATTAAGTAATAAAAAACAAAAACAATAAAGCAGATGAAGAGTATGACTATCCCATTATTCGGCAGTTTCTTCGTCCTCTATATCTGTATCAATTAAACAGTCTTGAATACTAGTAGCATAGCTTAACCTTTTG
Organism: Brachylomia viminalis; assembly: GCA_937001585.2. NCBI lineage: Eukaryota > Metazoa > Arthropoda > Insecta > Lepidoptera > Noctuidae > Brachylomia > Brachylomia viminalis. The sequence continues at coordinate 11,022,706 of OW443314.2, forward strand.
TACTCTTCATGATACACCACTGGTATGACTTTGTTAGTGCACAATTTGTTGAGATCCATGTATTTCTTTTTAGATACTGGCAGCAACGCTTTGTAGCATGGTTTCGGTTGAACGGCGTCGTTTTTCTTCGTAATTTCAATTTGTTCAGTTTCGGCATCTGGATTCATAGAGAATTTCACGTAGCACATATTTGTGGTCGATTTTTTAAATGTAACCGTTCTTAGTTTGCTTATTTTACCCGTCAAATTTCCCTTGAAGTATTTATCTGCAATTATATCCCATTTATTAAAGTCAGTATACTTAAGAACCTCTACTTCATAGGGTTTTGGTGACTTCCTAGCCAGGTTGAAAACTGTACTCCACTGTGAAGGTGCCCAAATTATAACGCCACCTAAGCTTTTTTCAATTACGGAATGAACTGAATCTACGGGCATATATGTATGCCCAGGAAGCAAGTAATTTATTTGTATCGACAAAAGATTGTTACAATTTTGGAGAGTTACATTTATGCAAGTTAAAACTGTTTTATTTTTATTTTGTCCTGGGCACGAATCACAGTAAAGTAACAAATGTTTTATTGTACCCCTTTGATCCACCTCGTTGATGTACTTCTGTAAAATTGAAGATACTTCATTGGCTCCTCTTTTCCCGTCAATTTCAGACCATGTGTAACAGAACCCATTTCTTGTGCCTGACTCATAAAAAGTTAAATTGTACACTGCTAATTTGCGGCTGTAATATAGCATCATATTTTCGCCGTGAGGTGTATTCAAAACTTTTTGGAGGTCAAAAGTTGTACACAAAATAGTTTCATCTTTGTTATGAATATCTTGATGTGCTTTGAATCTCTCAGTTGTTTCTTCTTTGTCCTTCAAATGTTTCAGTTTTTCTTCTTCTTACGCTATAGCTCTGTCGAGCCGACTGACTTAACCGCCTGCGCAGGCGCGTTCACGTACAATTTTGGACTAACAAGTTGATACTTATTCAACAATAATAATGATTTATAACGACTAGTAATTTTACTTAAGTGATGTAGTTTACACGTGGACGGAAAGGGTAATATACTTTTGTGACTTTTGCCGAAATTTAACTGCAAAGCAACTTCGCTGATAACTTGCAAACTGCTCAATAACAGTCAGGCTAAATTACTTAAACGCAATTCACTGGATGAAAATAATAAGGCATTTTTCCGTAAACGCCATTTCTCATTCCAATTTACGTAAATCAAAATTACTTAACCCAAGTTATTCTTAAATTCCAAGAAGAGCATAACTACTAATACAACATTATTTTCAAGACAGCAGAAAGTTAGATTTACTTTAATTGAAATTTGTATATTTATGAAGTAAGTAAACATGACATATGCGACCTTCGTATAAAAAAGACCGAAAAGTGTGTCGCTTCAGTAATCGAAAAAAAAAAAAAACGCCTTTTTACGGGTTACTGAAGCGCCACAAAAGTGATTCGATTGCAATGCTACGTAAACAGATCGATGCAAAAAAAATCGCTGATTCCGAATATGTATGTAACTCAATATGCCTAATTTGGCGGTTAAGTAATTTTGCCTTTCCAGTGACGATATGTAAATCCTAGAATGCAAATTCATCACGAAAAGGTGGTAAAAAGCTAATTTATTACATGCTAAGTGATTTGTATCTACTAGTTGAGAAATAAGTAGTAGGTAAACAAAGATATACATGGGTAATTATAAAGCCATCATGATGGGAGCTTGTGGAATCAACTGCTCAACATCACGATGTGCACGAGAAACCGCAGCTGCTAACATTTCGTCACGGAAAATGATTCATCAGTGATTGGAATATTGGTTAAGGTAGGAGGTCCGGGCGACAGTCGGGGATTGCGGAAGGATCGTACGTTCCCGCGACCCCCGGCGTAGGTGTGAGATGGAACACCGGGGTGGTTTTTAGTCAGTAAGAGTCTGACAGACCCCGAAAAAAAAGAAAAAAAAAAAAGGAGGTCCGGGGGTTTGCGCTTTTGCAGACATGCACTCACTTGCAGTATAGGCTAGCCATACCTATGTTCTGTGGCTGGTACCCGGTACCCGGTTTCTGAATTGAGAAATCGAAGTTGAGAACTCTTTTTAGCATTACTTAAGATGAAAGCTTGCCCAATTCAAAATTTCATTGCAAAAAAAAATGCAATTTTGCGGGCTATTGGTATTTAAGGAATCAGCTAATACTTAAGTAGACTTTGACAAATTTTCAACTTCAAATTGTCGATTCAGAAACCGGGTGTTAGATATTGATGAACAATAGCATGAGGTGTAGTTTAAACCAACAGTAAGGGCTCGGAACCTACCTAATAAACTTCTTATACTACATCTATCTTTTTGATTTTAAGCTAATTATGGTTGTCTCTTTCAGTTACTAGGTTCAAAGCTGTAGGAACCTAAGTCGATAAAGTTGCATTAGATTAGACCACCTACCTACTAGGTAGGTATAATAGGTACCTACTCATTTCTGCTTTCCTGAAAATTCGCCACTCCTAAGCCTGCCTACAGTGCCGACAGGAAAACCTTAAAATCCCATTTCTGGTTAGATCCTGTTTGCCGCTTTTTGCTTCCAATTCATGCTTTTAAAATGGCTGATGGCTGCCATCCAGCAACAGGAAAGGCGTTCATTTCCTGTGATGACAAAAAAAACTGTTTCCTTTAGAATACGTGAGCGGTTCTAGATTATTCCTTCACCTAATCCTACAATGGAGACGCCAACGTTTTTACTGTTATAATCATTCAATAATTGACTTCTTGTGTTAGTCTACTCGGTGGTAATCCTCGTTTACCAGTCAATCAGTGGATGTCATTATAAACAATTATCTCTAACTTAACCCATTGTTTTCATTGCGATGGTAAATCCTTCCGTTGCGTGTGCATCTATTTCCTCATTTGTACACAGATTTCCGTATTTTGTTCAGAGGAATCAGAGGTCAAGGTCATGTACTTTGTAAATGAGACGTGGGACATGGCTTGGTTAAGGGGCTGACAACTGCTAAAGCGCGGTCACAGTCCGACTGCATAGAAAAGAAAGAGAAGCGCGATGACACAAAGCTGGTAATTTATTGAAAAATATGAAGCAATTCTCTATTTACAAAAATCTATTGATTGGACTAAAAATGAAAACACTATCACGTTAATAATTTTCGTTGTAGAACAATCTTAAAAAAGAACCAGAATGATTGCATGTATAAATCGTAAAATATTTTTTTTGAGATTTCTTCGTGACTTTTTTTTATAGTACCAAATTAGTTGTATTATGTTTTCAACACACACACACACTAAGTAACTAGCTTATCCTGAAGAATATCATATATTTTTCTGATTTTGTTTACTGCAGTGGATTTAGGCATTATAAAACTTGCGTTTAGGTCATGTAGGTAGTCCCCTTAAAGACCTTTCAAATAAGTTATGGTAACTGCCCTTTCTGAGCCGCCTCTTTTTCCAACCTTGTAGGCCCTAATGCTATCTTAATACTTATAGGCAAAATTACATTACGAATTTAGCGACATAAAATTATAGGGCGACTTTTTCGTACAAGTGTGCGGGGCGGTGGGACAGCCTGGCGGGAGCGTACGGTTTCTTTACGGCACGGTGTATAAACCGCGCCGTAGAAAAAACGTGTCTATCAACAAGCTTGCATAGTGAACCATACAACACTGACGACCGTGACCACAATACGAAATAACGTCAATTGGAAACCAGGATTTGAAATTACTTTAATTTATTTTTTCTTTCGCAGGCATGCGGCTGCCCCATACGGGAAGTAGGTCCGTCTATGGTATCGACCTGTCCGAACCAGTTCCTCCTCTTCATGACTATCCTGGAGGCCTACGTCAACGGCCGTTGCGACCTTGCCGACCCCTGCAACCGGGTTACCAGCAGGGACCAGCCCGATGAAAACTATGACTTCGTGGTGGTTGGGGGAGGGACTGCGGGGGCGGTCATGGCTGCGAGACTGTCGGAGAATCCTCAGTGGAAGGTATGTTCTATGATCTTTTAGGTTTGAAAATCCTGGATGGAATTTGAAATTGGAATCCAGGATGGAGTAGCTACCTAACTTTAAAAAAATGTGTGACTGGTCCTTCGGAAAGATTCTGAAAGTACCTACCTATTAAGGCTTAGAAAGAACAAAAGGTTTTTGCATGTGGGATTACTAAAAAACAAAATAAAATGTAATCCCCATTTACACAAATATAAATTAATTTGATAAGATACAATTTGGGATAATTTTTTTTCTAAATAAGATTTGAGTTAAGTCACACGACCTACATCGAATCTTATCAAAATTTAGGTTGTCTTATCCACTTTGTATAAAGCCTGCACTCCTATAAAATCTGCGAATCATTCGTCTGCACCAAATCGAGTTTCTAGGACTTTAGGACCAGAACAATGGGCAGACATTCACGGCGATTTCATGCCAGAGCCCATGACTTGCCGCCATGCTTTGTTCAAGTAAGTACCATGGCCTATCAATGCAAGGTCGCCGATCTTTGTGAAAACTGCGCCTACCTCGATTACCATGATTTAGGTAGAACTAAAATCCTTCGATTAGGATATCCAAGTGGGACTCATTAAATACCAACCCGGTGTACAACGACTAGGTATGTACCTAGGTAATTACCATCACTGACCTAGCCAACTATGTGAGATCTTGCTACCTCTAGTAGATATAATACTCCTAGGCATGGAGTTGACATCAGGTCTCAACTTCGGCGCCACCATCGAGTACAAAGCCCAAACAGCGGCCAAGAAACTGGGCATCCTAAATAGAGTGAAGCGATACTTTACGCCTGGACAGCTTCTGACCCTTTACAAAGCGCAAGTCCGATCCTGCATGGAGATTGCAGCCACCTTTGGGATGGCTCAGCAAAGTACCAACTTGCCGCGCTTGACTCGGTGGAACGCAGAGCTAAGAGGCTCATTGGCGACGTAAAACTGGTGGATGCCAAGCTTCACAGCTTGGCTCATCGCCGCAAGGTTGCCTGCTTGTCAGTCTTCTACAGATTGTACTTCAGTGAGTGTGCCCAAGAACTCCACGACCTTATTCCACCGGCCCCCTTCTTCCATCAGTCATCTAGACGCACTGCAAGTTACCATCGTTACCTAGTTGCTATTCCACCAATTCGCACTAAGCGTTTCCAAATGTCTTTTGTAATGCGCACAGCAAAAGAATGGAACTCTCTACCTGCGTCAGTGTTTCGGAACGCATGCAACCATAATCTCTTCAAAGTGAGTGTGAACAGGCTTCTTCTGGGTAAGCTCACGCCACCGTTGACTCTGTCTCTGTGACCACTGACCTAGATTAGAGTCAAGAGCAAACCGAAAAATAAATAAGAAAAATAAACAGACGTGGCCGAATATCAGAAGAAGGTAATTAAGGTATCATTTCAGAAAGAGCACAGGGAGCCTCGATTGGTGAGACCTATGTATGCAATTGTAGGTATTATGTAGGTAGGCTACTGGCTGGTAGCATTGCAAATAGTGCCATAGTCTCTACAGTCCATTGGTTTAGTATTTAAGTCCACATATGTATGTCTCCAATTATATACTAGCGACCCGCTAATGCTTCGCACGGTTTTTACAACTTGACAAGACATCAATATTTGTTTATGACCCATCTGCCTACCCTTTTCCCAACCATGTTGGGGCCAGCTTCCAGTCAAACCGGATGCAGCTGAATAATTTTACATGGAGCGACTGCCTATCTGACCTCCAAAACCCAGTAACTGGGTAATACGACACCCCTTGGTAAGACTGGTTGTCAGACTTTCGGGCGGGGACCTGTAATGACTTTCAAAGAACCACGATTGACAGCCGGGACCAAAACACGGTTACATGGAGCGACTGATTAATGATTTATACAAAAATGAACCTTCTGTAAATTAATTATCTAAATCCGTTGCGTAATTTAGAAGAACAAGGCGGTCACACAGACACACACGAAAAGAAACTTTATTTTTAAAATGTGTAAGTATAGATATTACTATCATAACTCAAACATAATAAAATATTAACTGCCGGGGTTTTCACCATCTTCAATGGAGATTCTTTAAAACCTGTTGAACACAACGGCGAAGTTCAGAAAAAATGGAGCAAAAACTTTATCAACTTGTATGAGCAATTATATAAGGTGGTCGGTAATAATAATTACTTAAGACACAAGGTAAATAAATACAGCAGAAGGATTAGGAACTATTTACACAGAAGGTAGAGAAACAATAGATAAGCACTTAATACACCGTAAGGATACAACGTAAACGTTAAAGTTTTTATAATTACTTCGTTGGTCTAGTATTCGCAAGTGCTACAGTTGAGCCTCAAATCTCGGGTTCGAGGTCGGGCATAGTGTTATTGGGATTTTCCATTAGGAATTTTTCAGTAGGAGCCCGGAGTTTGGATAAATGCCTGGTTGATGCCAATAAGCTCGCCCCCTATTACTTGGGACTTAAACGTAACTGGAAATGTGGGTGTAGGTACACACAGCAACAGGGGCCGTACCGTACTATGACGTGTTAATTCCATCATTGTTCCAGCGTGGAAGAGAGACGGAGCTATACATGACCGATAGCACTATCTCTTTTTCTCAACGGAATCATGATGGCGTTAACAGGTCATAGTACGGCCCCTGGTCAAGCTACCACAACCTGTCAAATTTCCTCATTCGATTTTCAACTTAACCTTCAAATCATTTGGAGAACAATTTGACAATTTCGTACTTATACAACGTGGCGCTACAACGGTGACTTTAATTTAACACACATATGCGTTTTCACATTTTCGTTTCATGAAGAAATTATATTTCCATTAAATGTTATTATTTACGGACTTATTTAAAATTTTAGAAAATAGCATTTTAGAGCAACCTGTACATAAAGAACTGTCGCGCAGCGGTCATTTGCCGGGGTCACGGATCATAACATCGCATCAATGAAATTAAAACGAATAAGCAATACTATTAGGATGAAACAAATGCATAGAGTAGGCGAATTTAAGGAAATTTCCTTTGTTGGCGAGCAGCGCAGGCGACGCGCGCTCTCCCTTCCACCCACCCGCCGCACCGAACACGAATTCTTTTTTTGCTTTTCTAGTGCTAGTCGAACCCGTGTCCTTGACGCACTTATTTACTCTAGTGCGCATAATTACGTCGCGAAAAAGACTCTTAGCTATTGTTTTATTTATTTCTTTTTGTGTAATTAGGATAGTAATTAGATCATGGTACTGCGATAAAGACACTTTGATTGGTTTTCGTTTTCTTATCTAGTAGGTACGTTTACACCTCTTGCGATACGGACGCATTTATTTGTGCTATTAGTGCTTGTGTAAACTTATGATCGTGATGGCAGTGATTAGTGATGACAGTTATTACTAATAGTAACAAGAGAGGGTGATGTGATAAGTGTTTGTACCACTTGCGCCGCTCGGTTTCTTTGATAATATGCCGTCAAAGAATCGGACCGATCACGAGTAGGTACAAGACGCGACGCGCGGTTGCCAGCCCGCGAACCGACACATTGCCGCTCCGAGTTAACGTAAGCGAGCTAGGTAAGTAATTTCATGAATGAATTTTTGCAAGGGTGATCCCAATTTTAATGACTTTTTTATTATTTAGTTTGTTTGAAAAATTTTTTTTTTCAGTTTACGTATTATTTTAACCTATCAATATTTATATGGTTAATGGGCACTAGCCCTACCCGTGTATTAAATTAAAGTCACCGTTGTAGCGCCACGTTGTATATTTCGTATAAGAATTTGACAATTTCGTATATGAGTAACCCGATGTGCTGGCGACTGTACTATGTATGTACACACGGCTACACATCAAGCTATATATTTCCAGTATAAGCTGATCTCACATTGTATAGGATTACCGTACGATGAGAGACCAGCGTAAACTGGTTTTGTATAGCTTGATGTGTAGCCGTGTGTACACTTGCTTAACCCTTCGGGGGAGCCAGGCGTAATGTTATGTTATGTCACGTTACTACAGACTACCGCAAAGTGGCAACGTCGAAACGCACTTGCGTGCCCGGGTACCTCAGGACAATAGGCTCGCCCCCTATTAGATGGGACTGAAACTAAGCTACTGGTGTAATGCGAGTCATCATCTGCCTAGCCTTGTCCCATCTATCTTAGGTTGGCTTCCAGTCTAACTGGATGCAGCTGAATACCAGTGTTTTACATGGAGCGACTGCTTATCTGACCTCCACAACCCAGTTACAAGGTAATACGATACCCTGGTAAGGTAAGACTAGTTGTCAGACTTTTGGGCTTCTGACGACCCGTAACGTCTATCAAAGATCCACGAATGACAGCCGGGACCAACAGCTCAACGTGCTTTCCGAGGCACGGAGGGGTCTCGGTATGTAAAGACGGTGGACCCATCACCAGAATGCGTAGCTTAACTTGATCGATTACCCGTGCGGCTGTAATTATTTAGCCACGAGCCCCTCTTGGTGGTGAAATGTGAGTAAGTAAATACCTCTGCCGAGACATTCAGGGAATATGCACCTAGATATCGAAATTGTGTATAAAAACATTTTTTATGCAACAGGCAGTGGATGTTTAAATTAGACGATCCCTTTATACAGGGTTATTTGTGTCACGTAGATCCTAACGCCATCTGTTAGCGAATAGAAGAACTACACGTTAGACGCTAACGCCATCTGTTATCGAATAGCCGAACTACACTGGACCGTTCCCGTAAGTACTAGAATGTTCTGGTATTATGCTAGAACATTCTAGTAACTTACACTCGCCATATAAATAAGGGGTTGACAGCGTTGTAGGACAGTTCAGCTTAGAATGCGAAACAGTGAAGAACAGTTAATAACAGTAAAAGTGGACTAATAGTGAACTACAAGTGATTGTGTTTAAAGTGTCTTATTACTGTATTTGTGAGTTTTAATTATAGTGTGTTTTTCGTGTAAATTGGTATAAATTTATTTATCCCGAACCCCAGCTCGTAACATTTGGTGTCAGAAGTAAGGGATAAATTATGCCAGTTTTTCCGAAGGACGACACGGAGGGTATCCGTACCCGGAGTCAGCGCCAGCAGGAGGTGGACCAGAGGCGGTTTGAAGGTTCGCCGATACAGACACCTGGTGGTAATCAGCCGACGACGGTGCCAATCTCCGAAGTACCATCTGGAGTTCCTACAGCATCACCAGCCATGGATCTTTCCGCTCTGATGGCGATGCTGCAGGAACAGGCCCGCCGACAGGAGGAACAGGCACGCCGACAGGAGGAACAGGCCCGCCGGCTGGAGGAACAGCTTCAGCGTGACAAGGAGGAGCAGGCCCGCCGACAAGAGGAACAGGCCCGCCGACAAGAGGAACAGGCCCGCCGGCTGGAGGAACAGCTTCGGCGTGACAAAGAGGAGCAGACCCACCGCCAGGAAGAGCAGATCCTCCTCATTAAAGATTTACGCGCGACGTTTGGCAAGGACATCACAGCCGTGAAGGAGAAGGTTCAGCTGCACGAAAATCGTATCTCCGAGGCCGAAATCCAGATCGCTGACATGAGAAAAGCGTTGGGGAACCTGAAAGCTGGAGACGGGACTGCGACTTCTGTAGTTGCTGCACCTTCGGTGCGCGGGTTTAAAGTGCCACCCTTCGATGGAACATCTTCGTGGTCGGCATACAAAATCCAGTTTGAAGCTGTCAAGGAAGCAAATGGGTGGACAAAAGGACAGGCCATGACCGCACTTACTTTGGGCCTTCGCGACCAGGCCTTAACCATATTGGAAGCTCTCGGTAAGAATGTGACTTACGAGCAGCTGCTTGAGGCGTTAGAAGCCAGATACGGTGACGCACACTTGGAACACGTATTTCGAGCCCAGTTAAAAGATCGTGTGCAACGCAGTGGTGAAAACCTGCAGCAGTGGGCCCTGGAAATTGAAAAGCTGGTTCGAAAGGCGTACCAGTCTGCGCCTGCACCCATCGAAGGGATTCTGGTTCAAGCATTCATCGATGGTATACGGGACCTGGAAGTTAGAGCTGCTGTTAGACTTGGGCACCATGAGACGCTGAAGGACGCCTTGGCCCATGCATTGGAGGTGGAGGCAGTAAGGCACGATCATCGAGCCCACCGCATCAGGGAGGTTGCGGAGTTACCAGGACGTGACCGCACTAGGTACAGCCCTAGATGCTACACTTGTGGAGAAAAGGGCCACCTCAAGTCGAGTTGCCCGAAGCGAAGCACTGTCCGCGAAGATCACACCCAGGAAAGAAGGGCGGCTGATGCCACCGCCCAGCAGCAGGGAAACGAGTAAACGCCAGGACTGCGGGGCGGGTGCTGGCTGGTGTTAAAAGAGCCCCAAGGATTTCGATATCACAAGCCCATGATGGGAACAGCCTTATCATCAAAGGTGAAGTGAATGGAAGACCATGTAAGCTGACATTGGATACTGGAGCTTCTCGCACGGTTGTCAGCTCCCAACTAGCGAATCATTTTCTTGGGGACTTCTTCGGTAAGCATGACCGCGTAAATTTAGTAACAGCTACCGGTCAGCACATACCCGTCCGAGGAGAGAAAGAGGTGGAGTTAAAACTGGGTAACACAATTTACCGGCATAAGGTCATCATGGCTGACATAGTAGATGACTGCATCCTAGGTTTGGACTTCATGCGACAGCACTGTTGTGAGATCGACGTGAATCAAGGAGTCTTGAAATGTGGTTCAGAAGAAGTGTTCATGGAAGGTGCACCATCGGGCGAAGTGTACTGTTTAAAGAGGATTGTTCTTCCTCCCCGGTCGGAAACAATAGTTCCAGTTATTCTTCCACATAATTCTGGACAGAAAAATCGATGTATTCTCATTGAAAGATTGGACGAAAACCTTCCATGGAAGATGGCGCGGACCTTGGTTAGGGCAATCAACGTTGCAACCGTACGCATACTGAACCCAAGTGAAAGGGAACAAGTAATCAAGAAGGGTACGGTGATGGGTACTCACAAAACCAGAACTACTTCATACCACCCACAATCTGATGGAATGGTGGAAAGATTTAATCAGACGTTGGAAAGATATCTGGCAAAAGTTGTAGCAAGCAGACAAAAGGATTGGGACAAGCACATACAACCGTTTCTCCTGTCATACCGAAGTGCAGTTCACGAGAGTACGACTGTGACACCAGCCTTCGCGAACTTCGGAAGGGAGTTAAGGCTACCAGCAGATTTAATTACCGGCATCCCCCCTGATACTCCACGCAGTTTAACAGATTATGCGAATGACCTGCGCAACAAGATGAATGACGTATATGAGCATGTCAGACAATCAGGCCAACAGATGTCCGAGAAAACGAAAACTCGTTATGACCGGAAGATGAACAATAGTGGTTTCGACGAAGGTTCGCTAGTATGGTTGCATAACCCAGCCCGCAGCAAAGGGAAGTCCCCTAAGCTACAGGCAAAATGGGACGGACCGTACAGAATCGTGACCAAGATCAACGATGTCACCTACCGAATTCAAAGGAATACGCGAACTACTCCTAAAATTGTTCATGTCGATCGATTGGCACGATATTACGGGAATAATGATGCTCGGGACGAGCATGTCTTAGGAGGGGGCAGTGTCACGTAGATCCTAACGCCATCTGTTAGCGAATAGAAGAACTACACGTTAGACGCTAACGCCATCTGTTATCGAATAGCCGAACTACACTGGACCGTTCCCGTAAGTACTAGAATGTTCTGGTATTATGCTAGAACATTCTAGTAACTTACACTCGCCATATAAATAAGGGGTTGACAGCGTTGTAGGACAGTTCAGCTTAGAATGCGAAACAGTGAAGAACAGTTAATAACAGTAAAAGTGGACTAATAGTGAACTACAAGTGATTGTGTTTAAAGTGTCTGATTACTGTATTTGTGAGTTTTAATTATAGTGTGTTTTTCGTGTAAATTGGTATAAATTTATTTATCCCGAACCCCAGCTCGTAACATTTGTAATACGTCGGCAATCCATTATGGGGATGTAAAGTAGGTCATTTGTAAACAAATGACCCCTTAATGACCTCTATGCAAATCTCAACCATTTTCCAGTAATTTGACATTTTATATTTTTTTAAAGATATCTAGTATAACTCGTTGGACAGCTGAGAAGTTGTACATGTTTTTGGAATATTCTGTCGCTAAAGTGTATCCACGTTTTTTTGCAGTGATCAACCACATTTCAGTCAAATGTCAAAGCTCAAAATGATGAAAATGGTGTGCTCTGATAAAAAAAAAAATTGTAAAGACAATTGTCAGTTTATGGTTAATTACTAAGTATTGAAATAGAAGCAGATAATAATAAATAATATAATAATAATAAATCTCATCACCCACGATCATCGGTGATGAGACTGTAAATCCCGCGGAAGTGCGGAGGTCGAGGCTTCTTAAATGCTAAGACCCATCATTCATCATTTTTTTTGTTTGGGGTCATTTGCAACCAAATAACCCCTTATGGATAGCCGACATGTTACCAATAGCCCTGTATTTTTTCCTTGCGTTCTGAACTTCTGAGCATATTTTTGTTTCTTTACTTACACGATGAAACTTAATTTTGCGGTTACCAAAATGACGTCAACATTGTAAGGGAAACAAAAAGTAATTATTCTAATTTTTACAACTTTATTACATAATACCTAACTGGTCTTACATACCTACCCGCGTAAACAAAGATACGTACGTTACGTTAATTATCGTTTTTTAACCGACTTCAAAAAAGGAGGAGGTTTCTCCATTCGACCGGTTTTTTTTAAATGTGTGTTCGCGGATAACTTCGTCGTTTATGAACCGATTTTGAAGATTATTTTTTTGTTGGAAAGGAGATACCCCAAGGGTGGTACCATGATAAGGAAACCAGGATCTGACGATGGCATCCCAGAGAAATCTAGGAGAACCTTCGAAAATCGTAATGGCGACTAGTGCGTTTGTAAATTTTTTTCATTAAGTATTTTAAAGCACTACTGTTTAATGAAGGTCTGGAGTCGATCTGATGATGGAGCCGAAAGATAGTCGAGAGAACGCCTCAACGATTTACAGCAATTATCTGGTGTTTGGGCTTGATTCATTTGTATTGATGAGAACTTTACACCTAGATGGGTTGTGACTGTCATTAGGGGTCTGATGATGAAGACGAAGGACAGTCAAGGGAACTCCTCAACGTTTTACAGTAGCTACATTGTGTTTGGACTTAATTCATTTCTATTGATGAGAACTTTGCACCTATGGGTTATAAGTGCCATTACAGGTCTGATGATGGCGACCATAGACAGTCGAGGGAATTCTTCAACGATTTACAGGTGTTATCTTTTGTTGGGCTTACTTTATACGATTCAATATGCCAAAATGTTCAGTTCGTACAAAAATAATACCTAATTATGATTGAAGTTTTACAAAGGAATTACGCATGCTGATGCGTCAATTTGACACTGAATTTAAGTTGCGTCATCGCGTCATCTCTAGCAATGCTCTTTGGTCGTGTAGCCTACTCAATAATTTGTTTGAATGTAAGTCAGACAACGCTATTCCGTCCAAGGTTTTAACGCGACTCAGAGCAACATACACCTGTCCTTTAGCGAAAATTTTCTTGCCTAAATCTATAACAGCTTTTTCTAGTGTTGTTCCCTGTAACTTGTGTACCGTAACTGCCCAACTTAAAATCAAAGGTAACATTCGGCGCTCAACATCTCCGTATCCTTTTGTTGCCTGAAATGTTGTAACAGTAGCAGTAATCGGTACCCAGCCATTTTCATCTTTAATTCTACTTCCAATCGTATCCTTATCGGAACCGATTACTCGAAGACGCCTGAACCGATTTGGAAAATTCTTTTTTGTTTCAAAGGGTATACTTCCCAGGTGGTCCCATTCAAATTTACGCAATCGGTGGACTGGTTTAAAAAAAAATATTATTAAATAAAAAAAAAAACGCTTTCTAACGGACGTGAACGTGTAAGACGATCGTTTTCAAATTGGTGTGGGGTAAAAAAGTTTTTTATTTTTCACTTTTTAGCTATAGTACCTATAGCTAAAAAGTGAGAAATAAAAAACTTTTTTACAAAAAACAACAACCGTCTTCCAAAAAAAAAAAACCCTACTAAGTGAAAAACGGTGTCTTTGGCTCTGTATTTTAGTTTTTGCCACCGACTTCCGAAATTAAAGATATTTTTCACTTTGTAGTGTTTATTTTTTTGGAAGACGTATGTTTTTTTTTGTACATAAGTTTTGATTTACCGTGAAACTATTAATTAAACTTGGGTAGGTATGTGGGAAGCTTTGGACAGCAAGCCGAAGCAAAATGTATCAAATTAGGTAGGTCCTAGAAGTAATCGTCAAACGTATTACGCACAATTGATTTCGATTGAAAAAACGAGGTATTCCTCGAAGCGCTACCATTTTGAGGCGCTCCTAATGAGGCGCTCCTTTTTTATTCCTCGGAGCGCACCTTTTAGTAGCGCTCCCGATAGCAATTAAAAATATTAACATTTTATTCCTCGAAGCGCGCCTATGATTAACTTTCGAATAGAGATAGGACACTAACTGAAACTATCGATAATAAGTAAAACACGTTATTTTATACAATTTGCAAAAACTCTATACTCCTTGACCATATATCGGTTTAAAAAAAATAAAGTGATCCTGTGTGTGTAAACCTATTTTTACCACCACCCACACACCCACCCACACCACCCACGTTTAAAAATAGGGAAGAGCATGAAGTAAACGTAATAAATTATATTTTTGAAAACTCATTTGTGCATCATCATCATCGAAGTTGCTTAACCAAAAGTATTTTTTAAAAATATGTTTTTGCTTTCGGCACTATAATGTGTATTCAAAGAGGATGTTATTAATAAATAAAACGCACAGATATAATATAAATGATATGCGTATAATAACCACATTGCAGCAGGACCTACATAATAATACAAGATTACTTTGTGTGGTGTTATCGTACATACAGTTATATACACGTATCATTAAAAAAATATATAAATGAATTTAACATTATGAACGTGTAATATGACATAGCAAAAACACCTGTCAACATGACGGCTGACATTATAGCAATCCAATCCAAAAACAAGTGAGTAAGCGAGAAGGCACATTATATAATGTAAGGCGACATCTAGCCTGCTTAGTTAATGAATCTATATAAGACTTTGTTGCCGATTATTAATTTGAATTTTTACTACTCTTAACACTGGTAACTATTATATAAATCACGATTCTCACACAAAAAAATAATTATTAAAAAAATCTAATTTAATTTATTTTTGTTTTGTTGTTTGGTATTGTTTAATTATATAAATAATAACTGATTCATAATAATTAGAACGGGTAAAAATCACATTAAGTACTAGTGGTGAGAAACAGTTGAAAAGTTATTATTATCTAAGTATTAAATTTACAAAAAAACACAGATTGTTTCGTTGTCTTAAAAGTCATCACTTCATCACTTAATTTTCATTTCATTTGATCACTTTTTTTTTAAACCAATCTATGGTCAAGGAGTATAGAGTTTTTGCAAATTGTATAAAATAACGTGTTTTACTTATTATCGATAGTTTCAGTTAGTATCCTATCTCTATTCGAAAGTTAATCATAGGCGCGCTTCGAGGAATAACATTTTAATATTTTTAATTGCTATCGGGAGCGCTACTAAAAGGTGCGCTCCGAGGAATAAAAAAGGAGCGCCTCAAAATGGTAGCGCTTCGAGGAATACCTCAACAGCTTAGATATGAAGTAGAAATGAAGGATTACCCAAGACTTAAAATAATAGTAATGGCATTGGTAATTGCTGCAGGGGAGTGCGAAATAAAGCGGGTGATTGCTCTTGCTTCGAACTGTCAATACCTGAGTACCTATATAGGTAGGTACCCACCTATTTTTATGGAGTATAGAGTGAGAACGAAATCTCGCATAACCGTTGTACCTACACATCATTACAATCTTAAGGCTCCTTCAAACAGGCGCGAGACGCGCACCGCCTACCGCGCGACGAGCGGTGACTTTGTGTCGCGTGCGATTCGCGTCGCGTGTCGCGCCTTTTTGTAGGAGCCTTTAGCTATATATCTATATCCACATAATCTATTGAATCTAAAGTCAATACCAAAAATCGTCGCTACCTAGGTATGTACCTACTTCATGATTAAGGTTCGCGCACACTTGGGCTGCTAAAATCTTCTTGCATACGCCTGGCGAGCGATCCGCCATCGCCATCGCCAGTGCGTTGCGCTGCGGCCAGCTTCGGCCCGCTTGTAGTGTGCGATGGTTCATAAAAATGTACGAAAGTGATCAAGGAAGATTTTTGCAATGCTTTGCGATGGAGCACGGTCCGCCCAAAGGTGCGCGACGGCCATTGCACTGGAGTGGAAACAGCTAAAATTCAAATACCGAATATGAATTTGTCTGAAAGAACGACTTTGTTGCCGTGCGGCCCGCCGCGGTTTCATTATTCGGCGCGCGAGCGTGCCGCCGCGGCTATAATATGCGCTTAGCTTTACACCGTATCTTTATTTTCAGGTGCTCCTATTGGAAGCAGGTGGCGACGAACCGACGCAGTCAGGAGTGCCATCGTGGGTGACGGCGTACTGGCAGCGAGACGACACCGACTGGCAGTACCACACCGAGAAGCAGGAGAGGGCCTGTCTGGATAGCGGCGGAAAGTGCTACTGGCCTAGGGCGAAGATGCTGGGTAAGCCAGACTATGATCAGTAGCTATATCTACTGTCTTCGTTTATAAAATCTATATTAATATAATTTTCCCGCAACCATGGCACTCTGGCCCTAGATTTAGTCCTAAGCTCTCCACCAGCACGTCATTTATCTATTCCCGTCTATCTGCTACCATCTGTTCGTAACATCAAATATAGACGATATGCCTCGTACTTGAATGCTTTATCACCCTAACGTTGAATGTTACTTGCACATTATAAAAAGATAAGGTCTATTTGTGTATGTGACAGTTAGATAGTTTCGACCTTAGTGATCTTTCAATTTAATGGAAATTAGTATCCAGTTATAAAGCAATTACGAGATCGACTGTAACCGAGAACACCAATCCTTTGGTTAAAAATAAATTGTCCTCCAGATTGTATTCCGGCCAGTGCGGCCAATCTCAACGGAGACTAGCCTTCGGCGCTGGAGATGTTATATTGCATTTAAAGTGTGTGCACAGACACAGGTGCACTCTCTCTTCCCTCAATCTCACAGTCCGATGGCACGCAATCCGACACGACTGGAGAGATCAGGCGCAGGACCAACGGCTTAACGATCATTCCGAGGCACGGAGGTATCACACCGCCAACTTCCAAACTCCGGGCTGCTACTAATAAATTCCTTTGGCTAAACGCTGAGATCGTACCCTCAATAAACACAAACTTCCCCCCCAGGTGGATGCTCAGTGATCAACGGCATGATGTACATGAGAGGCCAGCCGGCTGACTACGACGGCTGGGCAGTCAACGGCGCCACAGGCTGGTCCTGGTACGAAGTGCTGCCTTATTTCCTGAGGAGCGAGGATAACAAGGAGATCGGCAACGGCGTGTCGGCGCAGTATCATAGTCTGGGAGGACCGCTGCCGGTTCAGAAGGTGAAAAATAGAAAAAAAAAATTGCAGTTTCTATAGGTTGTTTGAGTCTATTGTATGGTTGGTGTCCACATAACCACCAGCTACCTCACTATGCTCAGCAAACCAGTATACCTCACTATACCAGACAATTTCCACACGCGTTTTGGTATGGAATCCAGTATTTTCCCAGGTTTTACCATTTGAAAAACTAAGCACAATTTATGATTTTGGTTTAACGAAAAGTTTGTCAATCAACCAACTTGGTCTATCGCAGTCAACTGCTGGGCCATAAGTCTCTCTGGGTAATTTCAGTAAAACTCGTGTCCATAGCTTGTGTCCTTTAAAATATAATTAATACCTAGCAGTTAACGAAATGAGAACCTCAAAACTGAATCTTATACCTCTATGTTTTCTGTATGCAGTTCCGTCACGCGCCTCAGTTCGCTCACGACGTGGTATCAGGAGCCATCGAGCTGGGCTACCCACCGACCAGCGACCTGAATGGAGAGACCAACACCGGCTTCACTATTGCTCAGACTCTCAATGAGTAAGTACTCTAAAGGATGTCTGCAAAAGACAACCTTACATCATGCAGGCTGGCAGAAAAAATATTCTGGTTGCATTCGATCACTCAGGCGAATTTAGAATTAGTTTCAAAATCGTAAAAGAAGTGTTTGTTTTTAATAAAATATTACTGCAAAGAGTATCATTACAACAACTGTGATAGGTACGTAAAAGTGCATACGAAATAAATAGCTAAAGATCAGTAGGTATTGCTCGCATCATCGAATTTCTATATTGCGTGAAAAATGTGAAGCAGACGTTGAGTCGATGACGGAGAAAAGAGCTAAGTGGTTTAGCTCAGTTATTGCAACATGTCGCATTTTGTGCAATACTCAGGAATGGACGTAGGTAAATTGTTTAATTTAGGAACTGACAAGTTCTACTACATATATCCGAGCCCAAAGCAATTTTACCAAATTTCATCAATCAAATTTGATTGATGAAACGCGGTCAAATTTCCATAATGTGGAATGATGTAGTAGAATTACCTACCCTATAAAAGGTATCTTTTTGGGTGAGGTCTACGTATGAATATGCCATGCACATTATTCCTGGTTGCTTCAAATACTCACAGTTGAAATTGAAACAGCAGACGCCATCAGTGGTAGAAAATCTTTCTTTTTATTTCTTTAACAATCTTCCAATATATCCTTGCATACCTAAGCGTGATTTTAATTAACCATATTTCCTTCCACAGAGGTGGTACCCGTTACTCAACAGCCCGAGCCTATCTCCGGCCCGCTTCGAAACGAGCCAACCTGCACGTGATGCTCAATACACTCGGGTCCCGAGTCATTGTAGACCCTGTCACCAAGAAGGTCACCGCCGTTGAATACGTGAAGGATGGTGTTACGAAGACTGTGGGAGTTAATAAAGAGGTAGCTACTTGATCTCTACAGCCCCATTTACACGATGCAAGTTTCTTACAGTATAAGTGACATACAATAAAATTTAAGACTTGCGTCGTTAAATTGTTGTTACTTCAACTTATGGTATTATAGAGGTAACAGGTAAAAGTTCACTCATACCTCCATAGAAAAGGGAGGATCCTCCAACCAGACGGGTATCGTGTCTGGTGGACAACTGCCCGACGATTGATGTCGGGACGTTGTATCTATGCTAGTTGCGTGGTAAAGTCTGCTTGCGCGATGCAGGATTTTTCGTGACGTCAGCGTGATGCGTAGTTCGCATGTGGCGATGTTGATACCGCTATATTACTCCCCTCCGGAAACCAGAGGTCGATAGTGGGCTGAGTCGTGTATGTTGCGATACTTGCCAGTGCCAGTTGAGGTTCCAGTGAGTCGGAACCGGGTGCCGCATAGTTCACGGTGAACCGGAACTGACTGCGGTGATTCCCCAGTGAGTCGGGGTGGCGCTGCGTTGTGCTCCAATGCATCGGATATGGTACAGCGCCGGGTTGAGGCTGACTGCTGGCGTCGACCAGGAGAGGGTGTAAAGGGCTCTGCTTGTGGACCGGCCGAAAGTGCAGTGTGCTGTGCCAAGGTTGCTGATGAGGCTGAGGGTGATGAACAGGAATGCGCGTTCGCTGCATGGTGGTGGTCAGGATACCCGTTGAAGCCGTGGGTGCTGGATGGCTGAAACTCGCCGCTCGAAAGCTTGAGGAAGCAATGTTGATGACGTCACGCTGATTTAGTTGCACGAAGGCTGCGCTGACGTTCATACTCGAGGTCACCAATATAGAGGTACCAGGAACAGGGTTTAAAGTTCACTCGTACCTCCATAGAAAAGGGAGGAACCTCCAACCAGACGGTTGTCGTGTCCGGTGGGCAACTGCCCGACGATTGATGTCGGGTACGTTGTATCTATGCTAGTTGCGTGGTAAACCCTGCTTGCGCGATGCAGGATTTTTCGTGACGTCAGTGTGATGCATAGTTTGCATGTGGCGATGTTGATACCGCTACAGTATATGAAATATGAACGGCACGGTTGGCGCAGTGGTTAAGCGATTGACTGCTGCGCTGCGTGTCGCGGGTTCGATTCCTGCACGGAACAAATATTTGTATGACGTGCAGATAGTTGTTCCGGGTCTGGCTGTTTGTGTATGTGAGTTTAAATGTTTGTAAACGTACCAGCGATACAGGAGAAATTCCTAGTGCGGGGAAACGTTTAAAAAAAAAGTATGCCTGTGGCATGGCAGTACATATTTTACCTTAATTAAATCAGCCTATTGTACTTACTGTTTCTTACAAATACGTTTCTATTTTTCCAGGCAATCCTCACCGCAGGTACTCTGAACACTCCCCAAATCCTGATGCTCTCCGGCATCGGGCCCAAAGAAACCCTGGACAAGTTCAACATCCCCACAATCAAGAACCTGCCGGGCGTGGGACAGAACCTTCAGAACCACGTGGGAGTGAACCTGGACTTCACACTGACTAAGGAACCCATGGTCCCAGACTTGAACTGGGATGTGGCTACTGAGTACTTGTTGAGCAGAACCGGTCCTTTGTCCAGTACGGGAATGTCTCAGGTAAGATACGACGACATACGAATTCATACGATCTATACCACGATAATTTTACACCAAATAATCCTACGTTCATTATATCTGTCTGTATGTTAACAACTGGGATTTGAAGGCACTGCCTATCTGACCTCTTGAATACCAATATGTTACAAAGAGCGACTGCCTTATTCAGCTGCATCCGGCTAGACTGGAAACCGACCCCAACGTCGTTGGGAAAGGGATGGTAGAAATATAAAGTAGATGATAATTTTTATTATATCTGTCCAGAAGAGGCTCATCTCATCCTCGGTTGAGTATAATTATGTAGACGTATAGTGTTGATGTTCGTATAGTGCAGGACAAAAGAATAAAGAACGAGTTCAGCCTAGTCCTGCAACACCATACAACGGGGTAGGAGTTTCAGTTTTGGATGGTGGGCTACCAAGAGGCATCGCTTTTTGATCATCACGGGTGAAAACCTGTTTGTGTTCGTTTTTGCCTCCACTCTAGCTCAATGATATATTACGCTTAGAAGTGCAATTTCTATCTCGGAAGGCCATAACCTAATTAATATTTTTCTTCCTACAGTTGACAGGCAAGGTGAACTCTCGATTGGCATCAGCCGGAGGTCGTCACCCCGACGTGCAGTTCTTCTTCGGAGGATACTACGCGTCGTGTGGTAATGGCGTCATCGTCGAACCTCAAACATTAGACGACAGCGCAGAAAAGAGGCACATCTCGTGAGTTTTACTTTTTTTAAATATATAACTGGCATGATACCCCAGTGGTTAAGCCAAGGCCAAGTACCTATGTGACTTTTTCAATTCTGAAGTACTTTGTGAGTATATCTTGGACATTACTGACATCGTGAGGAAACCTGGATCAAGCTCGTACCTGCTCTATATGAGATTAAGCGGCCTTTGGCCTGCAGTGGGACAATAATAAGCTGTTATTATTATTATGTAACTGGTTTGGCTGATGGATGGTCTTTCTTCTATCTTTGGAACCGCAAAAAAAAGTTGTAAGAAATGTGAAAATGGTCTCATATGCCTACAAAGTAATAAAGGTGGCTACTACGCAGCCCAAGCCCTATTTCAAAATACGTAGGTTGCGTCTCAGGGTCATGAAGCTTAAAACAGCGAGCTTTAGAAATAGACTTTTACACGGGTATGAGTGACGGAGACGATACTCCTCAAAGCCACAGCACAGGCTTTGTGACAGTATCCATATACATACTTCATCTACATACGACGCCAGTTACATCAGTGTTTAAAAAGTTTCTTTGCAATCTAGGATCTCAGCGATAGCGCTACAGCCGCGCAGTCGAGGTTTCGTGTCCATCCGGTCGGTGGACCCGACGCAGCCGCCAGTGATGCAGCCCAACTACTTCTATGAAGACCATGAGCTCAACGTGCTAGTTGATGCCGCGAGAATCGCTTACAGACTTGCTAATACTACGGTAAGATTTTCTATCTCTCATTTTTGTAAATAAGTGTTGTACTCCTAGGTAGAACTGGTTGTGTTGGCATATGAGTTGGAGTATTTGTTCAAAAATATACTTACACAAATTATAATATAGGGTACCTACAGTATATTTTGTGGTCAAAAATTCGCATAGTAAAATATCAGCGAAATAACGCGAATATTTAAACAAATACTTACCTGGTTCCAGCATTAAAAATTGGGCTGCCAAGCAAATGTTAAAATGTCGCATCTACCTGCTAATTTCTGCTATCCCTTCTGTTAACCAGAACATCTTGTTTTAATTTCAGATACTTCGTGAAAAATACGGCATGATACCCACAGCAGGGCACGGCAAGGATTGTGAGGGCGCAGGCCGGGACCCCACTGACGAGTTCTTCAAATGTCTCGCACAACAGCACACGGCACCCGAGAACCATCAGGTGGGGACCACCAAGATGGGGCCCGAGTCCGACCCTATGGCGGTTGTGGACATGCAGCTTAAGGTTCATGGGATACAAGGTAACTTTGTTCTTTTATTGTTAAAATTTGAACGGATCTAGTTAAAAATTAATGACCAAATGTACCAATTTCCTATAGCAAAAACTCTGCTTCGGAATACAATCACGAAAGTAATAAGATAAAATAGTTTTCATCATAGTGTTTCGATTTTATTCATTTATGAAAATTGTCGGCAAAAGACCTATGACATGGCTACTGCTCTTTCTTCTTTGTCAGAACTCGCTTTTCTTTTTGCAATAGGTTGTTGTTATGTTCGTAAGTCTTTTCTAAAATACTATCCAAGTTGTGTTTTATTACAAAGTAAACTTTTGTTTTGCAGGTCTTCGTATCGCGGACGGATCTATAATGCCAACATTGCCTTCTGGTAGGTGTCTCATACTATTTTAACCTTTTATTTTATTTGTTCAGTAAACTCACAGAAAACGTTAGTGAAAGGAAGGCCAATTATAAGTTTTCACTGATAATAATCCCATTTCTTTCCCACTTCAGGTAACACAATGGCCCCCATAATTATGATAGCAGAACGCGGCTCAGAGTTCATAATAACTCGCCACCAGCTATCGAAGAAGTCTCCCGGACAGCTGGGCAACAGGTTCGGACAAGACTCGCAGCATTCAGAAGACGTCAGCGGAAACTATGCCAGCCAAGAAAGTCCTGACAGTCAGGAGCATGGGCATCATGAGTAAGTGTTATTGCTGTACTTTTCTTGCGTGTTACAGTTATGGTATCAGCACATGTACCACACGTGCCTGCCACTAGTGGCCAGCTACCGCCATTTAGTGGCCAGCGACTGCCATTATCTACTCTTATATCATAAAATTCGAGTTATAAAATTCAGAACGAGTTTATATTGACATGCTTTATAAACACGATACAGAAATTTAAAAATAGTCGTATTATAACACATTTTCTCTAAAAAAATATGTTATAAAACATTTTTTTTACCAATACGATACCCTTCCAACCCGATATCCTTCGTGATCATTACACACCGTGACATCACCAAGGAGTTTCCATCAATATTTTTTTCTAATGGAACGCGTGCACTGTTTATAATTATTATAGCATTACAAAAAATCAAATCAAATCAAATCAAATCAATCTTTATTGTGGATCATAGGTAGGTACATAATACAGGTGGCAGAAATATAATAAATTGTGAACAGCTATGTCCCGCCCGTGGGGCATACAATAGTAGGTAAGTAAATACATAATAATGTTACATACACAATACAATTGGAATTATACAATAGTCAATTTATTAATAGAACAATGTCAATAGGTCACTGAACGCATCACGACTGAGTGGGATTGCTCGTATATTGGTGCAGAGATTTGTCTGATAAGAAGTCTTTTATAGAATAATAGCACTTGTTTACTAGCAGATCATGGAGTGTCTTTTTAAATTTTTCCATTTTTGCAATCATTCGAATGGGCCCTGGAATATTATTAAAAATACGAGAAGCTGCACAAAAGATGCTCTCATGCATTATATGAGTCTTGCTAGCTACTGTGCGTAATTTGTCCTTGCGTCGTTCACGGGTGTAATAGTTGTACATGTCAATATTATTTTTGACAAACACTACGACCTCAAATATATAGACACATGGCAAAGTTAAAACCTTCATCTTTTTAAAAAATGGCATGCAGGAGTCAGTTTGACATAATTTAAATATAGAAAGAAGGAAGAAGAATATTGAAAGGTTTGGTTCAAATTTTTACTTGTCTGTGGCAGCGCCCGCTTTAGCGCATGCGCGGTGATCTGCTGCGTTTTGGCGCCATTCATACGTTTTGTTTGTTGGACTGAATTTTGTGGGAAACTTTGATATTTTATTTAGTAGGTAGGTGCAATCCTAATGTATGAGAGTAGATACAGTAATGTATGAAACTGCACGTAACTAGGTATTAAAACACTCGTGTGATACTATTAAATAGTCTTGTGCCTGCTCGGTCATTTTTAAGATCGCTCCGTACTAGTTCATTTCGGACAGTGAACTACACACATCAAAAGTGTCTAGGGATCAAGCATTTTTATGCGGATTTCTTGAGATTAAGATGTGGCTTTGTAATAAATTTATGATTTTATAAATTTATATGGATCCTTTTTGGTGCATTTCATAATTTGAATCAGGAACTGTGAATCAAATTCGAGTAAAAGATGAAAATCAGCTGTCAATATTTTCCCTATAAAAACATACAACGCATTGAAGGCATTATTAGTGCTACTGTTTCCCTACTACTGATTAAAACCAACGTTATTATGGAGCGGCGACGTCATTTAAGCAGGGAAGAAATGCTCAGAGCCGTGGGAATGATAGAAGCTGGTTCCCGGCAACGTACTGTGGCTTTAGCTCTGAATACAAGTCAGAGTGTTATCAGTCGACTTTGGACACGTTACCGAAGCACTGGTACCGTGGCTGAGCGCCATGGAGGACGGTATCGCTGCACCACACGGAGACAAGACCGATACATTCAAATCTTAACTCGAAGAGCTCCAACAATAACCGCCATGATGTTAGCCGTGAGGCTTCATCACTCTTCAGGGAACTTAATTAGCGACCAAACAGTCAGAAACCGCTTGCATGAAGTGAACCTTCATTCCCGAAGACCGCTACGGGTACCACCTATAGCAATGCACAATCGTAGGATTCGATATCAATGGGCTCTTGAACACAGAAATTGGGCAGAAGAACAATGGCGTTTCGTGTGCTTTTCTGATGAGTCTCGTTTTGGTATGAGACCGGATACAAGACGTATACGACACTGGAGAACCCCTGGACGCCAACAGCGATTAAAATCCTGCCAGGAAGTCCATCCTTATAGTGGTGGAACCATCATGGTATGGGCGGGTATTTGGATCGGCGGAAGAACTGAGTTGATTTGGATCAGAGGCAACCTCAACGCTCAAATTTATGCTGAGACGATTGTATCAGACGTCATCGTTCGTCTACAAGTGCAAATCGGTCCCTTATTTCAGTTAATGCATGATAATGCACGACCGCACACCGCAAGAGTTGTAAGACAGACTCTCGCCGCAGCTAACATCAATGTCCTGCCCTGGCCTGCTCAGTCGCCAGACTTGAACCCGATTGAGCATGCATGGGATATGCTACAGAGAAGAGCTCTGCCGAATATGGAGGGTATCCAG
Organism: Brachylomia viminalis; assembly: GCA_937001585.2. NCBI lineage: Eukaryota > Metazoa > Arthropoda > Insecta > Lepidoptera > Noctuidae > Brachylomia > Brachylomia viminalis. The sequence continues at coordinate 11,048,443 of OW443314.2, forward strand.
TCGCAAGAAGACCTTTTTTTGTTGTTGCAACGAACATGGGCGGCCATTCCACAGCGTGATTTGGATGAACTCATTTTGAGTATGCCAAACCGATGTTCTTGTGTTGTTAGTGTTCGCGGTAGAAACACGGATTATTAATTGTTTAAGTTACCCAATAAAATTTTAAAGAAAACTGTTATTTCAGTCTTTTTTTCGAACTTTTGTGTTAGTGGTTCAAATGTCAAAAATCCCTTTATTAGGAAAACGGCAAATTTCTTTATTAATGCAAAGGTGACTTGGTTTATCGTTACTGTGACAAACGAAAACACTATTTTATGAATCCTTAAAGAAAATTTTAGTTAATATCAATCAGGAGAAAAGTTATTGCAAAAATATATGTTGATCCCTAGACACTTTTGATGTGTGTAGTTCATTCTATTAGTTCTATTAGCTCTATTCGGTCTTTGCTGTTGGTCAGCATACGGTTCCTATTCGTTCATCGTTCACGAACTACACAAGACTGCTATTAAAAAACCTCACCCCCATCATTATACAACTGTTTCATAAACTATTGTTAAACTAGGAACACGACTGTAATAAGCCGTGATGAATTTATTAAAGGTGGAGCCACACCGGATGCAGATGCAATGCGCAAGCATTACATTCAGCGAGCAGGTCTTGTAATGTATGAAATGCTTTGTGAGGTGACGCACCAAATGCACCACACACTCAATCCAGCCGCACTGCATTTGACATCGTTTTCATACATCACAAGTCTTACTGCACCCGTATTGGCGTGATCCTGCCTTTAGTAAATCAGCCTATTTATTCGCAAACATTCGATACGCTTCAGCTCAATCGATGTCATCGGACGAGTCCTCTAAACGCTGTTCACAAATCCGAAACCCGAAATTTTTATATTTTAAATCAAGTAGACGACCACCATTTTTCCGACAGCTATCTGCTGTCGCGGACTAGACAAATCAGGTTACCGAAAATGTGTCATTTTCGATTCAGAAGCTTGTCGAATGGTTATGAATAGCGATGCAGAGGCCTTATAGGGAGCAGGGAGCTGATCAGCTGACAGACAATAAAATTGTTTGTGTGTTTTTGTTTTAAAAAATCTGTTTCGCACCGTAACAATACCCCCTCAACTGTGGCTGTCAAAATAACAGATGACCCACGTCTGTGGAGCCCAGATTGGAGCACGCCACAGTATGGGGTGGGAGGGGGCCCGACCTACACTAAAACTGCATTTGTTTATTCCTTGCTCTAGCGGAAGCCCTTATTAGGAATTAAACCTATTTAAAATAAAATTTCCTGCTTAAAATAGTAAGCTTTTGTAATATTTGGTTAGTAATAAAGTTGTACAGCTGTCATAATTACAGGGGTCCCAAAATTTTCAATAAGTTATGTATCATAAATATATAATAAAAAAAACTCTTTAGCTTAGTAACCATGTTTTTATTTACCTTACATTACTATTTACAAGGAAAAAGCACAATACACATGACTCATGTACAAATATTTCACAAAATCAACGTTTTCAGTATAGTAGAAAAATGGTGCCTACCCTGAGATCAACCTCAATGAGGCTTAGTATTACATGATATTTTGAAATCATTTCACACTGCAGATAACACAGTATTACATTTTTAATAAATAAAGGTTACTATCTGGGTTTTACAAGAGTATTAACAGTGTAGGTTCAGTAGATTTTATACAAGAGTTACACAAAAAAGATGATTATTTTGTCATAAAAAATACTACCTTGATACTTATGTGATTAACAAAACAATTATTAACTTTTTCACAGAGAAATTATATTTTCCTATAATTATAGGCAGGGACCGAAACCGGTATCATAAATAGGGGTATTTTTCGGTTACAACATTTACATTTTTTACAGGTATTATTAAAGGTTACCTTAATTCTTAAATTGAATACAACCAGTATTAATACCGGTTACCGGAATTAAAATTACCTCTATCTAACACGTGCCGTCGGCATTAGTCAAAGGGCGCACATCGCCTGTGTGTGTGTCAAAGAGTTTCCTTGTATTTCAATTTTGTCAAACTATTCACGTTGATCTCAAAATTTGGAAGAAAATTATACTTGTTACAGAAATTATAGGTATTTAATTTTGAATTTTAGTTTTATCAAGCTCTTACACCTAATGCCCAAATATTAAAACGCCACTCAATTTTAAGCCGTTAAGTCTCGTGCTGTATCTATCACTTTACGTCAACCTTACTGTGACACCACGCGGCATCATAAAATCGACTAGCGATTGAATTTTTGGCCCTAAGCATAATAAGTATAATAAACATGTTATGACATACAATGCGTCTTAAAATATATGCACTAGGTATATTTGGTATTGAGCTTGAACTTGTTGTACCTGAGTGCTATCCATGATTATGTGAACTATTTTATGGATAGATACATTCATAGCGTATTTTGTCGTCTAATTTACACAATGGTTTTGCCATTAAGATTAAAAAAGAATAACATTCATGAATCGTGTAATCTTCCATACTTTGTACTGAGTTTGGCAGGATTCCCTTATGCATAATTTCTTTTGATGACATATTAACAGATAAATCTGGAGCAGAGCATTTGAATCTAATTCTGTTGTAGATGCATCTGGATCTAACGTAGTAGATGCCGGTGGCAGTGGCTGTAGCACAATCTGCACAATTGAAGTTTCGGTATTCTTTAATTCATCAGCAGATGGATGACTCATTTTCCTCACTGCTTACATCACTCTCCGATATGATTATACAATGTCCTGAAAAATTATATAAAAGAAAAAAATACATAATATTTAAGCTGACTGTGTATGGGCAAGCTACTGTAAAAGAAAACACGGTACGTTTTTGGTTCCAACTTTTCGTTCTAGAAATGTGGACCCACAGAGCAAACCCCGTGGACGGCCGGAGACCTTAGTTGATAAAGAAGAGTTCAAAGTGATAGTGGAAGCGGATCCATCGCAAACCACGTCAGAGTTAGCAGCAGGGTTCGGTGTGAGTGATGAAACAATTTTAATTCACTTGAAATAAATTGGAAACGTGAAAAAGCTCGAAAAATGGGTACCGCATGAATTGAGTGAAGCAAACCAGCAAACACGAGTCGAGTGCTGCGTTACATTACTCAAACGTCACAATAACGAGGGGATTTAGAATCGTCGGTATCGTTACTTGTGATGAAAAATGGATCCTGTACGATACTCGGAAACGCTCATCACAATGGTTGAACCCAGGAGCACCGGCCAAATATTGCCCCAAGCGAAAGTTGACTCAGAAAAAGGTCACAGGTGACTCAGAAAAAGGTTGACTCAGAAAAGTGTCTGGTGGACCAGTGCCGGTGTCATCCACTACAGCTTCCTAAGATCTGGCCAGACGATTACAGCAGATCTGTATTGTCAACAATTGCAAACCCTGATGGAAAAGCTAGCCGTTAAACAACCGGGACTGGTCAATTGCTTTAGCCCACTGCTGCTTCAGGACAACGCTAGACCACACACTGCACAACAGACGGTCGCTAAATTAGAGGAGCTGCGATTGGAACGTCTCCGACACCAACCCTACTCCCCGGACCTTGCTCCAACAGATTACCACTTTTTCCGGAATTTGGACCACTTCTTGCAAGGAAATAAATCAATATAAGATGAGGCTGTCAAAACCACCTTTTTTTTTTTTTGAGGATGGGAAATCATCAAATGACCCCTCCCGCTCTGGGTGGAGCGGAAGGGAGTGTCAGACTCTTACTGACTAAAACCCACCCGTGTTCCTTCCTTGGCCCTTTATGTTCCGGGTCAGCGGTACCCCTTTTGGATGATCCCGCTTTCCCGGCATCGATGCTGACATCTCTTTGAGGCGCGCGTGGAACACGTACGCGCCGTCCAGCACGGGCCTGGTCCTGATCGGACGGTGAGCTACCCATTACTCACCGCCCGCAGGCCCGCGCCTACGGTGGCCGGGAGTCGTCACGCGGCTCCCGACGCCCGGAGCGTCCACCGCGGCGGCTTGGACGGGAGACTCTCTCCCTCTCCCGTCCCGCCACCTCCTTCGCTAGCATGACTGCTTCGCAGAAGGAGGCGACTGCCTCCCACTCCCCCTCGCCCCGGACCATGGCTTGAACCAGGGCCGGGCATGAGAGGTCGCCGCCGCTGCCAATCGCCTCTACGAGGACACGGCGATGCTCCGCCCATGCAGGGCAGGCCCCCACCGTATGCTCCACCGTGTCCTCGGGGCGATCATCGCAGTGGTGACACCCGGGCGTTTCCTCCCGCCTGATGATGTGCAGGAACCTCCCGAAACATCCGTGTCCGGTGAGGGACCTGCGTCAGGCGGTAGGTGAGGACGCCGTGACGCCTCTCTAGCCACTCCTCAAAGAGGGGTCTTACCGCCGCTATCGTGGCGTGCCCTTCGCTGGGTTGCGACAGTCGCTCTTTCCATGCCGCCATGAGATCGCGCCGGAGGTCCGTCCGCTCCGCCGCGATTTGCCGCGGAAGAGGGGTTTCCCCCCGGCGTAGTGCCTCCGCGTGCCACTCATACAGGCGCGCGAGGACTATCGCCTCCAGATCCCACGGTGGCAGTCCGGCAAGGAGGCTTGCCGCCTCGCCCGAGATCGTGCGGTAGCCCCGGATCAGCCTTACGGCTACCACCTTTTGGGGCGCGTTCAGATAGTGGGCGGCTCTCCGCCGCAGTGAACGCGCCCACACCGGGGCCCCATATGTAGCCATGGACCGCACGACCCCCGCGTAAAGCCTCCGGCAGGAGGCGTTTGGACCCCTCAGGTTGGGCAGGAGCCGCTTGAGGGCGGCCCCAGTCCGTTCCAGTTTGGGGGCCAAACGTCGGAAGTGCTCCACGAAGTTCCACCGGCTATCAAGCTCGAGTCCTAAGTAATTCATCGTGGACTCGACGCCGATGTGAACCCCTCCTACCGTTAGTTGGGATCCCGATGGTGGCCTGTTCCGGGGCCCATGGAAAGACATGGCCTCGGATTTGTGCAAAGCCACCTCGAGACCCAACTGCCGGATCCTCTCCACGACTATCGCAACCCCGCGTGTCATCGCGTCGGCCGCCGCCTGATGCGACCTCCCTGCGCCAGGACCAGCGTGTCGTCAGCGTAGCACACCACGCTGACGCCATCAGGGAGGTCAGCCCGCAGCACCCAGTCGTAACCGATGTCCCACAGGAGCGGCCCTAGAACCAATCCCCGTGGGACACCGCACGACCTCTCTCGCCGGTTCTACTCCCCGTCGCGACCGGGGTAGATGACGGCTCTGTCCGTCAGATATGCGTCAAAACCACCTTCAAAGTTTTTTTGATTCTCGCTCCCACAATTTTTTCAGCAAAGGATTCAATGAGCTACCGATACAATAAGTGCATAGATAACAATGATACATACATTGATTGGTTAGTTAAAATAATTTAATTTTTTAAAAATCGTTTTGCTTTTTCCATACAAAACGCCAATTTCATATGTGGAATCATATCGACCTAATAATATGTACTTACATGTTTATAAAAAAATAAAGTTAAAATTAAAACCCATCTACGACAACTAAAAAGATGTAAACAAGACACACAAAATTTTTCGTAAATCTGGAGTCACGCGTAATTACTAATCATGTACACACGGCTACACATCAAGCTATACATTTCCAGTATAAGCTGATCTCACATTGTATAGGAATTCCGTACGATGCGAGACCAGCGTAAACTGGTTTTGTATAGCTTGATGTGTAGCCGTGTGTACCTATAATTAATATATAAATCATACCGATTACGTGTGACTCTGGTAATACGAAAACAGAAACCGATTTTATTTTGTTACGATGTCTTGTTTATATACCTTTTTAGTTGGCGTTTTTTGACCACTGTCCTTGCACCTAGTAGGTAGTTTATGAGAGCGTCGTGTCTTTGCAACGTTTCAATTTTCTGCTGGCCAACCACATGAGTAAAGAAACAATGTTGGGCATACATCACCAAGGACAACAATATTTACTGTAAACTGATACAGTTTGCATTGCTCTTGGGCTATGAGAAAGTCAAAAAGGCTTATAGCGTTGTTCCGGATAGATGGAAATGCTCGTGGAACAAGCTGGGCCCGTTCACAGCATACCTTGAAACCCCATCAAACTGGCAACCAGAGACGCTCTTTGTATCAGTGCCCGGTATCTACGCTCTTCTTGCGCTCTCAAAAAAATTGCCAGCAAGAACGACGAATTACGAGCTTTGTTTACGAAAAATTGCAGCCCACTATTAGAAAAACGGGCGCGTACGTTTCTCCGCAAATTAAGCAAAACCAAAATTACCGAATTGATTTCTATGATGAGAGAAAAAGATAATAGAGGCATCAGGAACAGGGTGTAAAGTTCAATCATACCTCTATAGAAAAGGGAGGATCCTCCGACCAGACGGGTGTCGTGTCTGGTGGGCAACTGCCCGACGATTGTTGTCGGGTATATAATGTTATTGTTAGTCGCGCGGTAAACTCTGCTTGCGCGATGCAGGATTTCCGTGACGTCAGTATGACGCGCAGCTCGCATGTGGCGATGTAGATACCGCTACAAGATAATCAAATGGCATTCTACCAATTTACAATGTAATATTACCTTTACTCATTTTCTTTTTTTTTACTTTTACTCAAATATTCCGCAAAATGGCAAACAAAATAAACGTAAACAGCACAGCATGACGATTTGACTGATAATGTTTAAAAAGTATTTTTAATGCCAACAAATTGTCGGCATTGCGATATTCTGTTTCTTTCTCGTAATCAAGGTAATTTTTAGGTAACCGGTATTAAAACGGTAACATAAATAGAGGTAACATATTTATCCTGCTTGGTTACCCATTTAGCGGTAACCTTAGTCGTAGAAGTAACCAAAATTCTTCGATACCGGTAAACCGGGGCTAATCGAGAAGCAAGGGTGAATCGGGACGAAACTTTAAAATGGATTTTAACGTTGAAATAATATAGTTTGTTGCCAACAAGAGCACTTAATCGTTAATTATAATACAGTAAACACATTAAGAGTCCTTTTTGGCAGCAAACAATATTATTTCAATGTTAAAATCCATTTTAAAATTTCGTCCCGATTAACCCTTGCGTCTCGATTAACCCCGTTTTACGGTACCTGTACCGTAATTTATAAAGGTTTTCGGTCCCTGATTATAGGTAACAAACTATACAATAAAACAACAAAAATAACATCAATTCAAAGAAAATTCAACAGAAACATGTAAACAAAACAAGCAATTATGTAAGCAAAAAGGACCACTTTACAAAACAAAGTGTTAGATTAATATGGATAAGGCTTTTTTTATTATTTTAACTTTGGTTTGGTCTTGTTTGGTTTTAAGTTTGGTTAGGGTCTTGCAAATTGAATTACCCGATTGCCCGAAATATTATAAGATGATTCCGTGCTTCGTACATAAAAATACACATATTTAAAGTTGATTTTTTTCATTAAACATTATGTAAGGAAATCCGCCACGGCGTATCCATGCTAAGCGAACCAGCCGCGGCGGCCATTAAAACTCGGCAGAGGCCGTCTGTGAGAGGTGCGATTTGGGTTGCGCCCGGTCTGTGACGCGGTAACTTTTGGGCTTCTAGTGAACCGGTACTTGTTTTCGTTATTGTTTAGGACTTTACGGAATATTTAACCATGTTAGAGTATTATAACAAGAAAACTATGTTAATTTAACATCATATCAAATTAATGTGAAATGTCCAAATGAAATAATAGTGTTATAAAAACTAAAAACATCGAGCAAGTAAATGCAAGGCATGGGTTAGGCTTCTGTTTTAGTGGCAGTTATTTTGCATAAAATCGTAATAAACACACGTAATTCTAGTATGAAACGAAAGTTTACTTACATTTCAAGCGATTATCTGCTTCTTTCTTCTTTATATCCAACTAAAAACACTGCTTTTGTATAAAATACCGCACACGTACGCAGAGTGCCGATGCCGATATTTCACTGCCGGTTGGTGCCAAATTGTTCGCCTACCGAGTACTCAGACGACCGCTTGCTACTTGTCTCGTTTCACGCTTAACGCATTTAAATGAGATAGACAAAGACGAAAACAGTCTATCAATGTGTTTACGATCGAAACGTGAGCGCGAAAGCGGCGGTCCAAAAGGGAGCACGCCACAGACGCAGCAAATTTGACAGCGGCCCAAATTGGAGCGCGCCACAGTTGAGGGGTCTTCCTCGGTCTCCAGTCATTAAAAGACCGTTTGTGTCAAAAGAATCATGCAAATCATAATTACCTCTGTAGGGTCAAATTAAATTATCTAGCGAAGCTGACGTGGTGGGTATCGATATCTAAACAAAAATCGATAAAATTAAAATTAAAAAGTTATGATTTTTTTTTTTACGGTTCAACGACCGCTGGTAGTGTTGTTACATTAAAATAATATGAGTTGAAAAAATATGTTTTTCATCCCACCATCTCGGAAAGAGTATTTTTAATCTTCAATATCTGAGTGGAAAAGCCGTTTTTATTCTCTAGAGGATAAAGTAAATTGAATTTAGAACATCGTGTGCACTAAGTTTGTGAATTAAAAAAAACATTAAACCTATTTACTGCTACCTCTATGGTGCCGAATATATCATACAACTTTTTTTTAATTTGTTAAAAACTCAGACTCGGAACCTTCTTGGTGTTCTTTTTTCAATTTGCTTTGTACGCGGTTCTTTACGCGGCTTTTTTTCACGTCATTGTTAAACCTTATATTAAAAACAAGAAACTTGAAAACAAGTGAAAAAACTAAAATGAGTGATTCTAGCGACGAGGAAGTTTGCTTGACGCCAACAGAATTGACTGAAACTGTTAATAATGCGCAAATGAGCTTTCTCCCTCAACAATCACGCGAGAAGTATTTAAAACAGTACGATATGTTCAACACGTGGCGACTAGCAAAAGGAGCCAAAACTTTCTCAGAAAACGTTTTGCTGGCATATTTTATAGAATTATCCGAGAACAAGAAAGCAAGCACTCTATGGAGTACGTATTCGATGCTAAAAGCAACAATAAAGATGAAAAAAGACAAACATATCGATACCTATCCTAAATTAGTGGCATTTTTAAAAAGAGCCTCATCTGGTCATCAACCAAAAAAATCGAAGGTTTTCACAGTATCTGATATTGAAAAGTTTCTTAACGAAGCACCCGATTCCGTATATTTGGCGGCAAAAGTAAGTCAGTTGCACATTCAGTATCTACTTAAGTATATTAATCTCAATTAAATAGTATACTTAGTAGATGTTGATAGGCATAATTATGCGTTCATATCAATTTTATTCATTTATCTACTACAATACTCTTTACGTTACAGGTTGTTCTTATTATTGGAATAAACGGAGCATGTCGAACTAATGAACTAACACAACTTAATGTCAAAAACATTGAGAAACATTCAGATGACTTACTATTAATTAATTTACCTAATACAAAGACAAAAAGAGACCGCAACTTCGTCATTCGCAAGGAATACGTAACGATTGTTGAGAAATATCAAGCCTTACGCCCGCCTAACACTCCAATCAATCGATTTTTTCTACAGTATCGCAATGGAAAGTGTGTTAGACAGCCTATGGGTACTAATAAAATTGGCAGTATCCCACGAGAAATAGCAACATTTCTTGAACTTCCAGAACCCCTGTTGTACACGGGTCATTGTTTCCGACGAACTTCAGCCACACTTTTGGCTGATTCCGGAGCTGATCTCCTGTCCCTTAAGCGCCACGGAGGCTGGAAGTCCAATGCAGTTGTAGAGGGATACATAGAGGATTCCATCCAAAATAAGTCTAAAATATGTGAAGGCATCGTAGGAGCCATTACACTGAAAGAGCCTCAATCGGATCCTTGGACTGGCCCTTCTACATCAAAAATAAGCCGTTATGAAACACCTAACCATCTCCCTCTCTCTCCAACATTCACGCCAAGGGAATCCGATGAATCGGTACAACTATTAAGTATGACAGATAGTTTACCGAAAAACAGTACACAAGTGACTAACACCAATATTACAGTACCAAACAAAAATATTACACTCAATTTAAATAACAGTAGCAACGTTACTTTAAAATTTTCTTAATTATACCTTAGTATTATTTTGTTATAATTTAAAGATTATTCTGTAATACTTACCTGTCATAATGTAGTAATTAATACCTAAACTGAAATAAAAGTACAATATCTAATTTAATTTGACCCTGTGAATTTAATGTGTCTTTGTTTGGATAATTATTGTTTTCAACAAAAAAATATTAAACTTACTCTATTCCTATTTCAGTTGGCACCACGGCGGTTACAACGGCTACTCCGGCGCCACTCCAAAGCAGCCAGAGAACCAAACAAACAAGAACTACCGATGGGAGCATAGATGGAAGCCTTGGGACAAGAACTGGCAACCCGAGTGGCAGAACAAGAACCAAGACTGGAATAAAAACTTGCAACAGAACGATAAGCACCAATCGCGGTAGTTTTGTATGAACAGAATAAAGATTAAGTTAAGAATTTTTTTTGTTTATTTCCTAATTTACTTTTTAGACACTTTTCCCACCGCCGACAATGAAGCGACTATAAGACAATTTTCTCTCAAGACACGTACAATAGTTGTAGGTCTCCTATCAGTAAAACAGATACATATTTTAATAGTTGATCATTCCAAGCGAGAACTCTCTCACCACTGGTTTCTTGCAGCAGTATAACTATTAAAAAAAATATTCGCTCAGAGACGTTCGTTTGGCGGGCAGAAACACTCGCTGAGAGACTCTCGCCTAGTACGTAGTACCTACATACTGTAGCGAAATGAAAAATTAAATACACTACTTAAACACGTATAATTTATTATTATAAAAAATCGCATCAAAAATTAGTATTCATTAATTAATTTAATAATTAGTATTAATTAATTATTATTATTTAGTTTTTTATTTTATTTTTTTTTAAATGTTAAAATCAAAATACTGAATGTTATTTAAAAACACAGTTTCAGAACAGATAAGTTGGCAAAAATTTACCTAAAGAGAATACCTACGAGAAAACTTAAAGGGCCAGAAACAGCCCTTTTAACTGGTTTACACCAGATTCGAAGAATGTCGTGCACGAATTGCAGAGGTCACGCTGCAATACGCATACCAGCAAGTGACTGGGCAGTCATTCTCATTCTACACATCGCACTCGCGCACTCGCTGGTTATAGCCCAGCATAGAGCAACACGGACCACCGGCGGACCGGAGGGGAGTAGCCATAGCGTGTGTTCCCGATACAGAATTGTCTGTCATTTTTTGGGGGGGGAAATCTGCGCCACGCACACTTTCTCAGACTCCCACACAAAAACAATCGGCTGTCACTGCGAAACCCACACTTAACAATTATAACAATACACTAACAATTTCACACACACATAGCTGCATTCGGTGTCATAACAGTGTAATGACGTGACACAACTACATTGACAAGTTGCGAACTGCCGTGGCTGTAACAACTGTCGATACGCATTATCGATAAATTCGAGAACTCTGTTAGGGAAATCAGGTTTAAAAAGTGATACAAAGGTGGATATTATAATAAAGATAGGATTTTATTTATTCATCCAACAATTATCATAGGACAGTTAACTTAATGTTTATATTATTTTGAAAACCAGCGATAGTTTTATCTATCACTGGTTTTTAAAATGGAGAATTTTTTTTATAAATATGTCGAATACATTTTTGTGGGTTTGCCTTTTCCATTAAGAAAGAAATTCTTGTATCAGTATATTTTTCTATTATTAATCTGGCCAGTTCCAAATTATGATTTGTAAAATCATTTTCATGTGAATGGTAACTGATAGAGGGAAACAAGTCTTTGCAAATAAACTTTTTTAAAGCTTTTGGCACGATTTGGTGTGTGGTACAAGTTCGTGTAGGTTTATTGTCGTCACTTAAACGATGTCTTATTTCTTTCTCACAAATCTGGCATAAAAAAAAATACCTCTTTTGAAGCATACAGCAACTTTCTTCTGCTTTTTTGATGCATTAAGCTTTTTTCATCAATCGGCCCGAGCAAACCTTTGATGCACGTATTGCACTTAATTTTTTTTTTGATGTCGAGAAAATAACTAATCCTGCTATGTATTCCACTTCTTTCTCGGCAAAAGGAGATAAAAAAGTTAGAGCTTCAATCTCATCAATCAAATCGTCAGTAAAATTGGTAAAGTTGACTTCGTCAGTAGCGTCATTCGTATTGTATTGTCGTACGGTTGAAGCATTAATTTTTTCTAATGCAGATGTGCAATTCAGTATGGTAATTTTTTCCAAAGGAATGCAGTTCGTTCCGCTTCCAGTTTGTGTTAGTTCTATGTTAATAAGATTTTTTTTATAAATTGTTTCAATCTGGGAGCTTGAGGGATTATCGGAATAACCACCATCACTTCTTACAATCGAAAAAAACAGCTCGGTGTGATCTTGACTGATCCTGTGGAGGGGCATATATTTCAGAGTTCAGACCATTTTGTTGGTTTTGTATAAAATCTTGAAAGATAGACTTTGTACTCTCAATGCAGATCAAAATTCCCAAAAAACCTGTGTATCGTGGAGAATCTAATAATTTAATTTTAGTAGACTCTCCATTGCGTTTTTTTACATAGGTTGATAAGCTCAATAAAATCTTTTGAGCTTCGTCCATTTTTCTAAAAGCTTTCTCATAGTTTTCAGAGTTTATTGCTCTCTTATAACCATTTTGACGTGACCGTCGTTTATCGACGTCATTTATCAGTGAAATAAACTTTGAAGTTGCAGTCGATCCATAAAACTCCGGTAAATTTAATTCTTTTTCACAAAACACAAGTGCGTCAGCAACACTTGCGCTGAACAATTGTGCTGCAAGGCGAACATTCATTATTTTTGTTTTGTAATAAATGTGATTTGCTCTCAACTTATTTGCCATAAAAAATAGTTCTTCTTCTTGGATATTATGTAATGCCTCCAGAAATGACCATTGAATTTTATTTCCATTGTCATCGTTAAAACATTTGTAGTCACAAAAAGTGTTTCGAATTAATTTTAACATGTGACTCGGGTCTAAAAAAAGTAAAATTGTTGCCCCGTTGTAGGAACTAATATGGTAGTTTGCAATTTATTTGCAACTAAGCAGCAACCCAGTTCTGTTGCCATCGCTAAATTTGCTCTTGCGCCGTCACATTTTAATGCTTTTATTTCCACTCCAGTTTCATGTATTAGTTCAAATGCTTTAGTTATAAGCTGAGCTTTTAACTTAGCACTTGTGCCTTTAACAAAAAAATATAAATATAAAAATATATAAAAATATTTTTTGAAGTGGAAAAATATTAGCTTCATTTAACAAATATGACTAACCATACTACATAACCAACAATTTACTGGCGGCACGAGGCATTACATCGGGTGGACTAGGTTTTAGCCTTCTCCATGATATAAAAAAAAACTTACGGAACAAGTACAGTGTGGTATTAGAGTTGGCTTGGTGCCCTCGACCAATCTCCTTCTATTGTTCGCCAACACTTGAAAGTCAGAGGTCTTGAAATTATCTGAGCAAATGACACTGTTTCTTGTAGGTATCTAGGTAAGTCTGTTATTACAAAAGTTCTTCCATATATCCTTTAAACTCGAATCTATAGGAAAACTGCAATAAATAAATAAATAAAAACAATATGGTCGAGCTTCACACTTAGTAGTTTTAATGTAATGTAATACTACTCGTAAGTATTGTATTAAATTTAATTTGACGCAATTATTAAACAATATCAAAATAAAGCTTACAATATACATAATCTCAAAAATGATTATATGCATGAGAGATATAGCTTTAAAGAGTCCTTTGCATTTGCCATTTTTATCGATATCTAACCGGTAACAACACTATCGCTCGGTGACAGCGAAAACACTCGGATCAGTCGCTCGACCGATCCGCATATTGTATGAAGACGAGCGGCCTGTGTTGGTAGACGAATCCGAAACAACACGACCGTTATTATTGTAAATTATAAGTTTAAAAAAGGAGTAAAATGTAATAATTTGATTTAAAATTCCTTACATATGAAAGGTAACGCCATCTTTTTGTAAATTTGACGTGGCAGACCTCTTTTTGCAGCAAAAAACTGAACAATTCGGCATTTTTGTGGGACGTCGATTCAGCCGCGCAACTAGATTTAGTCTAGTGAATGGAGCGGCTGCAACTAGTCTTATTGTACGCATAGGACCGCGTGGACTTGTACTTTGGCAGAGGGGAACGCCTGCGTATGGCTACTCCCCTCCGGTCCGTGTTGCTCTATGTAGCCCAGCGACAAAACTATACGAACTACATACTCGCTGCTCGTTGCTAACCAACTAGTTTCTAGTTGCTAGCTCTACTCGCTTGTCGGTAATACCGGGTTCACACGGTTCGATTTTAGTTGATCAACTGCTTAGTCGAAAGCGATTTGAACCACGTCTGTACAAACTTTTAATCAAATCAAATTGAATTTCAAACAAAGTATTTTTTGTTGAATAACAAAAGTTGTTGCAACTAAAATCTAACCGTGTAAACCCCGTATACCGTCGGCGATGGGACAGGTGTCTTATGCTAAGTTATGTCTTTTTGCCGTTTCGAATCGCTCCCGAATCGTACCTATACTGGTTAGGATAAGACATAGAAACGTTTATTCAGACCGTAGGCAGACAAAAGCTTGACGGGGTTTGCTAGGACCGATGCCTGCTAGGGTTGCGGAAAAGTCCAAGAGGGTTACCGTGGCCCCTGGCACAGGCAACTGAAGGAACACGGGTGGGTTTTAGTCAGTAAGAGTCTGACACGCCCTCCTGCTCTGCCCAGAGCGGGAGAAGTTATTTGATGATCTCCCACCCACAAAAAAAAAAAAAAAAAGGCAGACAAAAGCTTCAAGGCGGCATGGCGAGTGCGATTGTCGCAACCACAGAACAGATAAAGAAGGTTAGAAAGGAAATAGTTCCTGATTTGTATCAGAACGCGCGTCGCCGTTGTCTCCCACTCTTTTTTTAACCCTTTGACCGCCACAGTCGTGTATAGACGACAAACCAAAATGTGCCCAGCACGCCACGGTCGCGACAGCGTGACCGAATTTTATACGTCAATAAATGTCATAAAACAGCATTTTTTTGTTCATTTCCCATGTTAATTATGTACATTGACTCTTCGTAATTTATTTGAAGTGAACTGCTTTCGTTAGATTTCAATTTTAGTAACGTAAGATGACAAAAACGAAACCAGTCATAAAGTTCGAAAAACATAGTGCCCTCGACGCCACAGTCACCATAACAGGACACGTAGTGATGCAAGTAGTAGTCAATATAACACGAATATCGACCTCGACGGCAACTTACGTTATATTTATTTTACTCTGAATTCTGCACTAGTTAATAAATAAAACATTTCATATTGAACTTTTACGTTCGAGAAATCAAGAAAATTTTATAATACTGAACTATGCACTCTCTATAAGTCGAGTGTTGGTTGATTATCGATTAATTGTAATGACTGTAATGCCCATCTCTATCACACTGTTGTATTGTCCGTGCCGGGAACGCCACAGTCGTCTATGCTTGACAGTCCCATGGCGTCACACGCGGAATTTTTTGAATAGAGTAGTTCGTTTACTATTATTAAATATTATTAATAATGGATGACTATAATATGAGTAGTGAAGTGAAGTGAATATGAGTGGTGGCCGGATTAACTTCCGCCATTAATTTTTTTTTTCAATGTAGCGGCCACGTATAAGACCTATATTAATCGATAGCTAGAATCAATACAAACAAGTTATGTATGAGACAAAAAAGTTCTAAAGTGTCACGTTTCCGAGATATGAGCTATCAAAGTAAAAGTAAAGGTCGAGGAATGACTTAGACCTTGAAAGTCATTCCTCGACCTTTATGAACTTGTAGGGTTTTATTGATGATTTTGATGATTTTAATTCTGTAGCTACGTACATACGTCTTCCAAACGCGAATAATATTTTAATCAACATACAACCTAGCACTGGCCTGCAAATTGCAAAAAACCTAAGAAAATTTTAATTTCGCGGGCTACCCTGACGGTTCCACCTTAACCTTCTAACTCTACTAAAGATCATAATATCGCTTTAATACTTTGAAAAAAAGTCAAAATGGCAGAAGTTAGTCCGGCCAAAAAATTCAAACCCGTTTAATAGATATTTACCTGTTATAAATTATTTTGTGATAAAAAATACGATTACAAAAAACCGATGGTTCATGTCTCATTTTATTTATTGCATTATCAAATAATAATATTACAATCAAATTTCTCATATTTAGAAAAGTTTTTCCACAATATGAAACAGAATAACAGTGAAACGAAACTAACGAAACATACGAAACTATTAGAACTAAATAAAAACTAAACCTATTATTATTTCGATATTATTAATAAATATCGGTTGCGCACCTCTAGTGCAGAGGCGAGCAAATTAAAAAAGCCGTGCCAGCTACGCCACTGTCATCATAAGATGACAAGAAAGTACGTCAAGATTGAACATAGTGCTGTAATGGTATTGACTTGGTTTTATCGATTTTGGTTTTGAATTGTGCATTCAACGCCGAAACTGTGACACATATCATTATGATTTCTGTTCTAAAGGACAAAGCGGGATGAAATAAAACTCCTGTATTATATTTTTCCGGTATAGACTTTTTATTAAAAACATACTGTAGGTTAAAAAATAAATAGTTAGTGCTTTATCGATATAATTTCGAACTTACTACAATTTTGTAGGTAATTCATAGCTTGGCGCCGAGGGCACGCTTTTTCTTTTTTGACGTGGCGGTCAAAAGGTTAACTTCACTACATGCAAGAGACCAATGCCTAAGCGGATTACGCACACAAATAAACAACACGCACTTAGATCGTAAATTTGCTATTGGTTGTCACACTAATGCAATCACTGCGTTTGACGTACGTCATGCACGCATAAAAGCACGCTAGGGTGGGCGACTAAAAGGTCGATAGTTGATATCGATAAAATTAATGTAATCTTGCTTTTTATTTTGCACGTATTGTTGACTATGTGGACTTCTGTAATGCATGTTGTGAACTTGTATTCATGCGAATATAGAAACAAATAAAAGTGGATCAAATAAAAAATACATAACTGAATTTTAAAACCAATTTTATTACTTATTAACATTAGGATTTAAAATGGAATATTTACCATGTTTATTAGAGAAAGTCGGTTGCCTTTCAACCTTACATTTCCGGTACTTATCACCAGTTCTAAAAGAAAAAAATTATTGTCCTTGAAATAATACGTATTTATTAAGTAGCATACGCTTGCTCTCCTTTAAATTGGAGTTTTTCAAAATGAAATGCAATCTAACAGTAATATACTTTTCTATAATAGCCTTAGTTAGGTCGGTCACATGGCTCGCACTGGGATATAAGCCAACCTGATGATGACTTATGCTGTTAAATAAATCAGTCCCAACGAAGCTGCGCATAATCTTTACTGTTAACATATGCTTGTTAATATTTCGGAGGTTTTCGGTGTACTTTTTTATAACTGTTTCAGATGTTTTGCAGATTAGTAGCAGTTCTTTCGAAGGGTACAAGAGACCTCCTTTATCTTTTGCAACTATAAATTTATGGTCGGAATTTATTTCACTTGATAATAAAGCTCCCACACAAATGTCACAATCAATTTTTTTCATTAAAATGTGTGCTATATATCCCGCAATGTGACTTATAATTTGTTGGCTAAAATCAGAAATATTTTGGAAAAATAAATTTATGTCTTCATCATCATTATTTTCGGAAACCATATCAATACCGTCTTCTATTAATCCATTATTAGTTGTTTTATTGATGCGTTCTATAGGCGACGATGCGCAATTCAGGATAGAAATATGTTCCAGAGCCAAGCAATTTCCACTTTCGAGAGCCTGTATCTCGATATGTACCAGTAATTTCTTATATGCTGCCTTAAACTGGCGCGCCGTAGGGTTATTGTTGGCTCCGCCATGTGACCTTATATTGCCAAAAAGCATCTCGAGGTGGTCTTGGCTAATTTTATACATTGGCATATAAACAAGTACTTGAGTACGTATTATATGATTATAAATATGTTTTACTGCTTCGGCGCAACCAATGAACCCAATAAAGCCTGTTTTTCGCGGGCTTTGTATTAACAGCCTATCGTCTAGACATTTTAGTCGTGATAGGTAGTCGACTGCTGTGTCTAGGAATCCTAAAAGTTCCATTGAGTTAATTTCCGTAAGCGCTTTCTTAAATTTAAATTGAAAAGTGCTTCGGGAATTGAACACGTCAAACATATTATTAATTATCCTCAAAAATTGCGATGTTGCTTTACTGTTTTTAAATTCAGGTAGTTTCAGTTCATTGCAACAAAAGTCTATAGCATCCGCTACACTAAGGCTGAATAGCTGTGTTGCGAGCTTTACCTTCATTTTTTGATTTAGAAAATGTATGTGATGGTAACGTAACTTGTTAGCTAAATGAAAATTTTCTGTTTCCTGAAGCTTATTTAGTTCTTCCAAAAAAATCCACTGTATTTTATTGCCATCTGGATCTATAAAAGTTTTATAGCTTTGAAAAGCGTTCCGCAATAGTTTGATCATGTGAGATGGATCCAATATTACCAAAATTGGGTCTTTAGTTACAGGATGGTTAAAAGTAATTCTTCGATCTTCTATAGAACAACCCAAACATTTCACCATTGCTATATTAGCAGCGCATCCATCGAAAGTCAACGATATAATTCTTATACCAGTTTCTTGGATAAGTTCTAGACATTGTAAAATTAAGTCAGACCGCTGACTTCCTGTTATACCGTCCACAAGGAAATAACCAACGGGAACTTTGAAGTTACAGTTTATGCTTGTAACTAAAAAAACTAGAGCCTCTTTAGCTTCTAGTACATGATCTCCTTCAACGCCAGTACCGATATCAACGTGTCCCACTAATTTTTCACCGTCATATTCTATACGTCGGCGTATAGCCATTTCGTCAATAGCTAACCCCGCAATTATGGTGTAATTTGTATTTTTAGCTTTTTGTTTCAACGCTTCGAAGGATTCTTTAGTAAAACCTGGGTCTCCTCCGATTTTTTCGTACCACTTTCTAAGTGTACGCCTTTCTGGTAAACAGGTATCGAAAGTTCTACGTATGTAATCGTAGGCCAACGGTGAATAATAATGTAATGTCAACGCAAAGGTACGAAGCGCTGGGCTATATTTTTGTTTGCATTTTCCTCCAGACTTTTTTGTAACCATGCGTCGTGTCAGTTCTTGAGCCTGTTGATAAAAAAAAGTAGGAACGCCTTTTAATATTGAAAGAAAGCAAGAAAACGATCGACAAAGGCATACAAAATACGAACACGGCTAGTGTAAGAGTCTGTAATACCTGTAAATTAATATTTTTCAGAATATTCGTGTCTTCATCTTTCAAACAAAACTTTTCTTGGATATTAACTAAAATGTCTTCAATTTTATTAATTTTGCGTTTTAATCTTCTATTTTGGGCTTGTATTCTTTTTATTTGTAATCTCTGCTTCTTAATGATATGTTCCTTAGTGTTAATAATGTTTTGTAGTTTTCTTTTTCTAGGTGAAGTTGCGTTTGAAGGCGATAATAACTGTTGCTGTAAATAAAAAAATAGTATATATTATTTTGTAACTGTGTTAGCACATTCAATATTAAAATGATTATTTAGGTAGGGTTTTTTGCGAATTATGTGATTTACTAGCTTTTTTTTTGACAACTTTGTACGCGCATCCCGTTTTTTCCCGTTTCCTTTGGAATTTCGGGAAATCCTTTTTTCGAGTTTTCATAACTAAATTAAGTAAAAAAGATTCACATTACATAGATGTCAACAGTTTACATAACATTGTATGTGCGTGTAATTTATCTCAGCATAATTTTTTACCTGAATGCTTCGTGGTTTTATGGACTTATCTCTTCGTGGTGTAGATGGAGTTGGTTTGTGGTCATCCACAGTCGGCTGTAATAAAAAAACAACGTGACTATTTTACACTTGCTATTAATGTATCTAATCAAGAAAAATAATGCAAAACTTTATTACCGTGTTTTGACATGTTTTTTCTTCTACGTTAGATGCACCCTGAGTTATGTCGGGGGTAGATGCAGTTTTTGTTACGGTTTCACTGGTACATGGTAGTGATGACTGTAAAAAAAATTGTTTATTAGCAGTCATCAAAGAAGTATAAAAAACTTAATAAAAAGGCATAATTTTCAATTTCCTTATTTTCAAACATAAGTGTTATAAAAATCAAATTTACGGAAGATGATTCAGATATTGCCATTTTTAGACAAAAAACTGATTTGACGAGACTAAAATGAAATTTTCTAGAACAAAATCAGTTTACTTACTGAACAACACATAACGATATATTTGTGCGGATAAGCGCCTGATTTTAAGTTGTTTTTCCCTGACTTTGTTGTTATGTAATTATCATCATCGAAATGTTGCGAACAAATTGTGCTACATTTAGTGGGGATCCAATCAATTCTACCAGTTGTCTCAATCCACAGTTTTCTTATAGGTGGATCTGTTGGAAACCTAAAACGTATTAAATCATTATGTCAGTTTCAATTGAAAAATTATTTTTTATATACATACAACTTAAATACAAAAAAAAAAATACAAAAACCTCACTCAAAATCTATGTTACTAATTGGTCGTAATAAATAATATTATTTTAGTTATAAAGTGTACTATTGATAATAATCAACTGTATCATAGTAATAATCGACATTGTTTACAAATTGGCACAGCACTATCGATGCCTAGATTTCCTGGAAATGAATCCTCGGGACCATAGATTATACACTTAATACTGGTCTCGGGACTCCCGCGGTGAACGTAATACATTGCGCGATCGCTCAAGTAGTGCAAAATGGTACCCATCTATAGCAAGCAATACATAACTATTCGTCTGCTTGCGATTATATCATTTTTGTCTACAAACTTCATAATACTAATGTTATAATTACAAATATCACAAGTATTTCAATGTTTTTGGACTTACCGGTGGAAAGAAATCCCTCCTCGTGCTACACTACACACCTGGCTTCTTTTCCGACACGTTATAATAGCGCAAGACGGCATAATTTAATATTTTTGCGGAGCTTACGTACGCTGTCAAAACAAGAGCGTGATTGCTGGCCGGTAAAGTAAAATTCGGTTGATATTGAGCATTTGCTCATGACCGCGGCGCGCGTGCCCCGCCCACAAGGCCCTTCTAACCTTCTTTTATCTGTTCTGTGGTCGCAACCCAGCGCTGGGCAAGCCACAATAGCGGCGATAAGCCCCCTCTTTGAGGAGTGGCTAGAGAGGCGCCACGGCGTCCTCAACTTCCGCCTGACGCAGGTCCTCACCGGACACGGTTGTTTCGGGAGGTTCCTGTTCCGGATAAGGCGGGAGGAAACACCCGGGTCTCACCATTGTGTGGATCGCCCGGAGGACATGGTGAAGCATACGGTGAAGGTCTGCCTGGCTTGGGCGGAACACCACCGTGTCCTCGTGCAGGCGATTGGCGTTGGCGATCTCTCGCGTCCTGCCCTGGTCCAGGCCATGGTATGGAGCGAGAGTGCATGGGAAGCCGTCACCTCCTTCTCGAAGCAGTGATTATCGCGAAGGAGGAGGCGGAACGCGTGAGGGAGAGGCAAAATTCACGCCCTCACGCCCCTAGCCGCCACAGGAGACGCCCTGGGCGTCGGGAATCCCAAGCCGATTCCCGGCCACCGTAGGTGCGGGCTTGCGGACGGCGAGCAATGGGTAGCTCGCCGTCCGATAAAGACCAGGCCCGGGTCGACGGAGCGTTGTGTTCCACGTGCACCTCAAAGAGATGTCAGCACCAATGACGGGGTCCGCTAGGGCCGATGCCTGCCAGGGTTGCAGGAAAGTCCGAAAGGGTTACCGCGGCCCCTGGCACAGGCAACTGAAGGAACCCGGGTGGGTTTTAGTCAGTAAGAGTCTGACACGCCCTCCCGCTCCGTCCAGAGCGGGAGAAGTTATTTGATGATTTCCCACACTCAAAAAGATCCTCTATGTTTTGCCTAGAGGCGTACTAATATATTTAATTAACTTTTTCGATTTTTTTACTTTTTAACACAAATTGAGTTTTGAGTTAGTTTAGTGCATGTGACTGAACTGAAACTGCAGTGCAAGTGCTGACTATAATAATGAACACGTGAATCAAGTGTCATTCCGTTAAGAGGGAAGCCCAAAGTAGTCCGCCAAATTATTATTTTTTGCAATTTGCAGGGTGTCACGTTGTATGTTGAATGAATTTTCATGAAATTGTCATTCATATAAAACATATGAACAGAGGGTTGTATTGATGATTTTAATGATTATAATTCTGTTTATACATACTTGTTACGGTCGCAAATAATATTTTGTTCACCATACAACCTGACACTCACCTGCAATTTACTAAAAACCTAAGAAATTGAATTTCGCAGGCTACCCAGGCGCTGGGACCTTAACATAAAGTGAATAGGAAAGAAATATTGGAAGATTTCTTAATTTTATAATTACCTATCAGTTAAAGGTATATTCATTTTTTAAAAGAATGTCCATTGAGCTTATTGCCCGTTCTTCTCCATAGGTACCTATTACGCTTTGGATTGGGCAACTAGCTTCATCTTTCTGACTGACCGACCTCTTGACAATTCAAAAGTGCCAGTAATTGGTTTATTTGAAATAAATGCTTCAAGTTTGATTACTTAATAATAGGCTTATAAAAGAAAACTAATGGTATGAAAATTGGTAAGTAGTTTATTTTATAATTTAATTAATAATGCTAGGTTATTTCTTTTTGGCGTTTCTTTTGCTCTTTTTCGGAATTTCTGGTTCAGGTTCGGATCTGTAAGAAAGAGATAACGTAAGATACAGATCTACGCGACAAATTCTAGAAATTTTGTAGCTTTGCTAACTGTGTGGGTAGCAATAAATGGCGATTTAGCTGCGAATACCAATACCTGATGGAATAGCTGGGTATTTGAATTCGCGGCTCGCGTTTCTGCTACCAGAAGCGGCAGTAAATATCGCATGTAGCTGATTAGGTTTTACAAGACCAGCATAGCTATTCACAATCGTTCGATACGCTTCCGTTCCGAATCGAACAACAATCAATGTTATCGAAGGAGTCGTTTAAACCAAATAGACGACCACTATTCCTCCGACGACAATTTGCGATGGGGGACTGGGCAAATCAGTCAATCTGTGTCATTTTCGACTCGGAACTCTATCGAATGGTTGTGGGTAGCTGCATTAAAGATTACAAGTCTTACCTCCGACATGGAAAAAGAAATTATACTTCGTATAGAAGCGACACGGGCGTAGAATATGCAGATGTAAGCTTATAGCGCAACTTTCCGTTCGTAATACGTTGAACCATTTAGATTTTTATCTTGTACACTCTTGATTGGTTGGTAAGTTTTCTTACCCAAGACCAGAATAAAGCCTCATTTACACGATGCAAGTTTTTGGAACGTTCAAGAGCAATAATCGCATGCCATAAAGCACGTTCAAATATTGCCATTCATGAATCGCATGCAAGTGTGTACACGTGGATACTTGTTTAAAAATACTTAAAAAATCTTAGTCATTATTGCGTAAAGTTTGTGTGTTAATTATTTTTGCAAGTGTGCCTATGGACAGAAAGTCTGAAATAAACGTTTATTTATTTATTTTTGTATACCTAATTGCGTTCATATTTTTGTACACTTCTGGACACATCTATTGGCCCACCTTAGAGTTTAGGTTTCGATGGCCCCTACCAAAATATGATTGCTAGATTGAACAAAAACTGTTGATGCAGTTTTAAACCTGATACATTTTACCATCTTTTTCGATCGTATTGTTTTAAATTCGAATTCAGAATACCATACGACATGGAGCTACGCCTAACAAGTCGGATATGCGCCTTGTTAAAGGCAATTGATTTTTGAATAAAAAACATGTTTTATCAAATAAAGGTTTAATTTAATAACGCGTGTTGCCTCCATGGGCATCTACCACAGCTCTCATACGATTAGGCATAGAGTTTATCAACCGCTCTATGAAATTTTGAGGGATCATCTCCCATTCCTCTTCTATGGCAGTTTTCAACTCCTGCATCGTCTGGGCAACTGGCTGACGAGCCCTAACACGTCTTTTTAGCTCGTCCCACATGTGCTCAATGGGGTTCATGTCTGTGCTTCTGGCTGGCCAGTCCATAACTGTGATGTTCACATCCCGAAGATATTCCCTGACGATGCCGGCCGCATGGGCTCTTGCATTATCATGCATAAAAAGGAAATTTGGGCCCACATAGTCCGCGTATGGTATCACGTGAGGTTCTAAGCACTCACGAATGTACCTTTCAGCATTTAATGTTGGCAGCCGTGGTCCTGTAACAACCTCAAGTTGAGTTTTGCCGCTCGCGGATATACCG
This sequence comes from Brachylomia viminalis, assembly GCA_937001585.2. Classification (NCBI taxonomy): domain Eukaryota; kingdom Metazoa; phylum Arthropoda; class Insecta; order Lepidoptera; family Noctuidae; genus Brachylomia; species Brachylomia viminalis. The sequence goes on from OW443314.2 coordinate 11,072,918, forward strand.
CCCCAGACAGTCGATGAGCCACCGCCATAAGCAACCCTCTCTTCAAAGCAGCATTGTGCGAAACGCTCTCCCTTACGTCGGTAGACTCATCAGAAAAGAGTACACGGCTCCAATCTTGCTGTGTCCAATTTAAATGACTGCGTGCGAAATGAAGGCGCGCTGTTCGGTGGGCTCGCGTTAGTTTGGGCCCATTAGCTGGCTTGTGTGGTACCATATCGCGTTCTTTTAACCTTCTCCGAACAGTTCGAGCGCTCACAGATACTCCGTGGAAGTCGCGAAGTTGGTTTTGTATCTCAATGGAGGTAAGGTGACGATTTCTCAAGCTGGTCGTCACGATGAATCGATCCTGCCTTTCAGTTGTGACCCGAGATCGTGGCCTTCCTTGGCGACGAACAAAGCCGCCAGTCTCTAGGTACCTCCGATAAACATTTCGGACCGCAGATCGACTTAAATTAAGTTGAGCACTCACGTTTCTTTGGCTGTGTCCGGCCTGAATAAGTGCCACAGCTTGGGCGGCGACTTCAGGTGAAGTATCCATAGATTATTGATAGAACCTCACCTTAATGATAAGAATAAGTAATGTTTGTTGCAAAACCAAAGATATCAATCACTTTTTCAAGAATTAAATCCAAGTAAACCAATAAAACCAAGTTTTCTTAGTATTCGATTGTTTGATATCCACAAACAGGCTCCAAATTTTCTTTTGTTTCTTTAAATTCTGTGTTCGAAATTCAAAAAAAGACTATTGAATGAAATTGTGAATGTGCCAGGTTCAAAATTGCATAAAAACTTTTTGCTCGACCTAATATAAAATTTTAGCTAGGACCAAAAGAAACTGAAAATACAAGGTGGGCCAATAGATGTGTCCAGAAGTGTATTATTGCGAAAGCGATTTTATTGTATGTACTGTTTACACCAAAGCCCGTATTGAGCAACAATTGCACGTGTTGTTTAGACAGCCAATTGTTGCTTATGTGATGGTATGCCACAGGCCAGCGCCGGCTCTGGGGTAGAGCGAGAGGACCGGTCGCTCTAGGCGCCAGGTGGCAAGGGGCGCCACAAAGCCAAATGCGATACAAATTTTATTATACAGGGTGGCCCAAAAGTCGTGGATCAAACGCAACTAGGGGTTAGGTGGGGTCATCAGCTGCAAAAAGTTGTTCTACGGGAGGTCCTTAAGGTCAACCCCTGCAGAGTATAATTTATTTTGAGTTTTTATGAGAAAATTGACTTTTTTTAACTAATTCTTATTGAAATTCGAAAAAATCTACATCCTGTATCTTTTTTATAATTTTCACTAGATTGGTACTGATGAGTACTTGCCTTAGACATGCTATTTATGGTTGTTTATTGGGTGTGTTGAAGATAATATTAAGTTTTACGATTTTTTTTTTCTCAAATCATAACTTATCATTTACTTTGGACCCCCCTGTGAAAAAAAAATACTCTACCGAAAAGTGACCCTGTGTTACAAGTTTTGGCGCATTTAATAGAGATTCCGAAAAGGTATTACACATGGCCATGAGTGGCTCTAATATCTTTCTAGGACGAAAAAACAAGACAACGATTGTGAAATAATTGTTTTATTAAGCAAAACATTTTACAATAAATGCTCAAAATTCCTGCCTCGGACCATAATACATAATCTGCACCGTCTAATAAAATTCCTCCGTAACTTACGGAATGCACCTCTGTTGTTAGTAACTTGTAACCTAGCAAATTCGAGCTTTTGTCGTAGTTCTTGTTCGCTATTGTTCTCTCCTTGGTAAACTATTTCTTTAAAATAGCCCCAAAGAAAAAAATCTAATGGATTTAAATCGGGCGACCGGGGTGGCCACGCAATATGTCCGCCTCGACCAATGCACCGGTTGGGGAAGCGCTCGTTCAAATGATCTCTAACTGCTCGAGCGTAGTGAGGCGGGGCGCCATCATGTTGCAGCCACATTTCTGCTATTCTTTCTTCTGGAACTTCAGCTTCGTTAAGGATATGGTTTAAATTATTTTGCAAAAAATTTAAATACTGAGCACCATTCAGCCTTGCTGGCATTTCATGCAGCACCAACTGCTGGCCAATTATACCAGCCCACATGTTAATACCAAAATCATTTCTTATGATATGGGGGTTTACTCTGGAGTAAAAATGTAGATTGTGGATATTGAATACTCTCATTCTTCTAAAAGTTGACTCATCCGTCCATAAAACCTTGTTGAAGAACTGCGGATCCTCTCTGTGGTATCTTAGCATCTCTCTGCAAAACCGCACTCTGGGTTCATAGTCACTGGGCAGCAAAGCTTGCACCCTTTGCACGTGGTAGGCGTGTAATTTGTTTCTGTTAATGACACGTTGCACCGTCGATCTTGGAATCCCGAGATTACGGGATATTTGGCGTTGACTTATACTAGGATCCAATCTTAATTCTCTCAGCACTTGATCTTCATTTTCAAATTGCCCCACTGGTCTGCCTGCTCTCGGAGCATGCTGACCGGGTAAGACTCCCTCCATGTACGAATTATGTACGCGCATAAAGACTCTGTAGTCCGGAAAACGATCACGGTTAGGGTAGCGTTGACGATATTCCCTGGCAGCAGCCCGGGCATTACCGTCGCAAAAGCCATACAGGTAATGCATTTCTGCATACTCCCGTTGGGTGTATTCTCTCCTCGCAGCAGCCATCTGTCCACTTTTGTAGCCAATCCGTCCGATTCCGAATCTAGTCCGATTCACACAGCACTGGTCACAGGTAGGCAATCTATCACAAGTCCGAAAAACAAAGCGTAGGTCAAAGGAAAGAAACTGATCACAAGTCGTCGTAAAACCGAGAAAAAGAACACGTGCGTACTCATAGGCAGGAAGCGAGTCACTAAAGAACACTAAACATTCTAAAGAAACATGCTCACGCGCATCCCCCGACCCCGCCTCGGCCGGCCCGGCCTTTTGTTTCCTAGAAAAGATATCGGTACCTGAAATGACGGGCACACCGGCCTTTTATTGACAAAGGATTAAATGGTTAGTGTAAAAGAGAGGTAGAGAGTCTTTGTCATTAATTGTATTAGTTCCAGTTTATTTTTAAATAAGCCTAACCGAGTTTTATGGTTGGATTAACTTTGGCCTTGCTACGAATAATAGTCCTTGAAATATATTAGAGCCACTCATGGCCATGTGTAATACCTTTTCGGAATCCCTATTAAATGCGCCAAAACTTGTAACACAGGGTCACTTTTCGGTAGAGTATTTTTTTTTCACAGTGGGGTCCAAAGTAAATGAAAAGTTATGATTTGAGAAAAAAAATTTCGTAAAACTTAATATTATCTTCAACACACCCAATAAACAACCGTAAATAGCATGTCTATGGACGCTCCGGGCGCCGGGAGCCGCGTGACGACTCCCGGCCACCGTAGGCGCGGGCCTGCGGGCGGTGAGTAATGGGTAGCTCACCGTCCGATCAGGATCAGGCCCGTGCCGGACGGCACGTACGTGTTCCACGCGCGCCTCAAAGAGATGTCAGCATCGAAGAGGGGGCCCACTAGGGCCTAAGCCTGCCGGGAAAGCGGGATCATCCATAAGGGGTACCGCTGACCCGGAACATAAAGGGCCAAGGAAGCAAGGAAGGAACACGGGTGGGTTTTTTCCCATCCTCAAAAAAAAAAAAAAAAAATAAATAAATAAATAAAAAAAAAAAAAATTGCATGTCTAAGGCAAAGACTCATCAGTACCAATCTAGTGAAAATTATAAAAAAGATACAGGGGATGTAGATTTTTTCGAATTTTTATAAGAATTAGTTAAAAAAAAGTGTATTTTGTCATAAAAACTCAAAATAAATTATACTCTGCAGGGGTTGACCTTAAGGACCTCCCGTAGAACAACTTTTTGCAGCTGATGACCCCACCTAACCCCTAGTTGCGTTTGATCCACGACTTTTGGGCCACCCTGTATAGCAGTAAAAGCTTTCTAAATGTTAAAGAAGCGGAGTACACTAATTAGAGCTACTTAAATTAAATTAAATTTAAATTCAAAAGTGTTGTGTATATTTGCAGGAATAGTAGATTACTGAAAATTTGGTAATTATTATTTATTTAACATTAAACCGAAGTATAGTTAGTTTACGTAAAGTGAAAGCGTCCACCAAAGAGCGCCGAAAGACAATCTCGCTCTACACTGATGTTATGGCAAGGGCCGGTGTTGCCTCAGGCAATAAACTAGCGCCGTGTGTATGGGGCATTATAAGAGTGCGATTTTGAACGCGTTCGAAACGTGTTTCACTTCTTTACGAAGTGTTATTTATTTTTCTATACCAGCGGAATGGAACACAAAATATTTAAAATTACAAATAAATGACTTACTCTTCGCTCGCATCAGGTGTCTCTGGAATGGTGACGTTAGCTTTAGAGTCGCGCCTGGTTTCCGTCAGCTCGCTCGAGTCGTTCAATACTGATTGTACCTGAAATGAAAAGCGTGTTAATATAATATATATAATAAGCATGTACTTGTCAAAAATGTATGTATGTAAATTTATTGTATTTTTGACAGATTGAGACAGAGATTAGAATGCGAACGTTCATAAAAATACGGATATTCCCCCTCACGATCCTTTCTTTAACCTTCCGAAACAAAAACCGAGGTGTAACAAAATTGGTCAGAAATTAAAGCAAGATTACTCACAAACTCCTGTTCATAAACGATAGTGTGCAACATGGTATCATCCGAATCGTCGAGAGCTGATTGTGAGGACCCGGCGCTGCTGCGTTGCGAACCAGCCGAAGAACGTGTTGTACGGACCGGCTTGCTGGGCGCTGAAAAGCAAATAATTTTAAACATTTAAGAATAAAACAAGTCCATGCGTTTATTGCCGAAATAAAAATACTTAGGTATGTTTGAGGTGTTACAAGACGCGAAAACATCGATCGTAACAAGTACAAAAAGTAGTGACCCAAGAGGGGTGTACTCGCATAAATATGAGCTGGGTAAATATTTTATTTATTTATCTACTTACATCTACCGTTATAGGATAACTTAATCTATAACTAATTATAAACAATTCATTCCTTGTGAATTCACTCGGAGAACAACATAATAAGTCCGTCTCACTCGCTATGAGGTTGAGCGTGCGGAGTGCACGCGTCAGCGGCGCCTCTCTAAAAAAATTGGTGCTCGCGCGCGGCTCCACTAGGCATTCCGAGCCAGTCTTTACCCTGCTGCCCTCCCACAGCGACGCGCTAAGCCGAGATACGTAGCCCAAAGAGGTGCCCTTAGTTTTGTTAAGTCAACTACAGGCAAGCCCGGTCAAGCAGCCTACAACCTCCTAGGATGACATGCGAGATGCCACTTACAAAAAAAAAAAAGCGGCTCTACTAGCAGAGGCAACTGCCGTCGTCGCCACACGTACCTGTCCGTAACACACAGACTCACCTTTTTTTTTTTTTTTACTGGTGGAAATCCTCATGGACTACCTCCGCCTGGGGTAAAGGCGGAGGGGCGTGCCGGACTATTACCGGCTATAACCACCCCGGTGTCTCCTCGCACGTGTGCGCGGGGCCGTGGGAATCCAAACTCTTCCGCAGCCCCACACTAGTGCTGGCCCGGTCTGTCCGAGCCTCGTCTTCTGCACGGGGTAGTGAGGTGTTCAACTACCCCGTGCATCGCCTCAAAAGGCGCGCGCCGACACCCGCGCGCGCGTCCGCCTCGGGTCCATCGAATAGGGGGCGGGGACTTCCCCAAGTGCCTCGCCCCTGGGGGCCGGAAAAGGGCGTTGTCCGCCCTTCTCCTGCACCCGGTGCGCCTTCTGCGGCCGGGGAAGGGAGTCGAGATCTCCCTCTCCCGTTCCGCAGTTTCCTTCTGAGACATCACGTCCTCGCAGAAGGACACCACCGCATCCCACGACGCTGCAACGACAGGGAGCCGTGCCTGCTCCCGAGCCAGTCGTCGAGTACTGGCCGGATCGCCTCGAAGGTAGCGAGGCCGGCGGTAGGGCGCAGAAGCCTTTGCCGCCATTCCGCCACCAAGACCTGACGGAGCTCCTCTCGGCGCAGCGCGATCTGCCGCTGCACCGGGTAGCGACAAGCGTGTCGTCCGCATAACACGTCAAGTCGGCGCCCGACGGGAGCTCGCCTCTCAGCACCCAGTCGTAGCCGATGTTCCACCGGAGCGGTCCCAAGACCGATCCCTGTGGAACACCGCACGACATGAGGTGCCGCGACCGGCACCGTCACGTCCCCGATAGGTGACGCATCTATCCTCCAGATAAACCCCTACCGTACGGCGGAGGTAGGGAGGCACGCGATGGTATTTCAGAGCCTCCCGAATACAACTCCAGAGCAGGGTGTTGAATGCGTTGGAGATGTCTAAAGACACCGCCAGCACCACCCCACCCCGGGACACCGTCTCCTCCGCCAGGGCCCTCACGCGCATGATGGCATCTATGGTGGAGCGCCCCCGACGAAAACCGAATTGGTTGTCGTCCAGGTCCGGCCCCTCCCTGCACAAGTGGCTGACGAGGCGATCTGCGATAATGCGCTCAAAAAGTTTGCCCGCCTCGTCGAGCAGCACTATGGGCGGATACGCGGACGGCGAGTCCACGGGGCGCCCCTCCTTCCTGAGCAGGACCAGCCTCCCTCCTTCCACATACTGGGAAACTGACCCTGCTCGAGACATGCCGTGAAGAGCCCCCTCAGCTGGGACACAGACTCACCTGCCCCAAAATAACTGCTTTAAAAGCACCTTTCCTCTCAGTAACTTAAATATATAAAAGGTGAGTGCAAGATCCCTCCTAACCCATGGCTCATTGATAAGCTGTCTCTGTCATGCGAATACCATGATGTTATAAAGAATTATGATCCAATAAAACTTATTGGACTTGGACCCCTAGACGGTTAAAAATGCTTGACAAGAATGCTTGCGTCAAGCCTCATCTTGACGCAACGTCAAGCACTGTGTTCAAATATTTACACCCAGAATTGTGGTAAGTCTATTGCAGTAAATCAAGACCGCACCGCAATATCAAAAAGGCAAGTCTATTAGCCATTCTAGTATAAACTGAATACAAAAATTATTAAAACTTTAAATAAATCGTACGAACATTAAAAAAACTCTTACCTGGTTTCTCCTTCTGCGCCTTCTTACTCTTTCCCTTTCCCTTGGTAGACCCGTTAGAGTCCGTACTGGACCCAGATTGCAGACCTCTCACAGACCTTCGAACTGTGACATTGGACACATCGAGGTCTGAAGGGGGGGATGAAAACTCTTGAGGAGAAACTGATTTCACTGGTGACTGGCTGGCTGGTTTCTTGGATTTAGTAGAGGTGACTATTTCTTTAGAGATCTTTTCTTTGGAAGCCTTTTCTTCGGCGTTGGTTTTTGCTGGTGGAAGATACAAGAAATATTATTTCCTGTTTTGTCCGCTGTTTTGTTTGCTTTAAGCATTAAAAACAAAAGAATATCTCAAATGATCTCTAAATTACTGTAAACGGAATAATAAAACAGGAGTTTGAAGCGTAATCTGCATTTAGAAAGTAGTGATAAACATTTTCAGTTGTCCAAACCTACAAGCACTCAAAAATTGGCTACATCCCTTCGCAAAACTATAGTATACACAGTATTATCTATGAGCTAACACCATTCTTTCGTTTACTACAATGTTCGAGGAGGTCCTCAAGCCGACGCGTTATATTTGTTTTACTTATACCACGCATATCTTTTAAACGGTTTAATCACAATCATACTGCTGAATAGAATAACCATAAAAGTAGGTTACAATTTTGGTTTCGGCTGCAAAAACAATTTTCGGTTACACTGACAAGTAGACAGCTACTCCAATGAACTTCTCTCTCACCAATTGCTAAGTTATTAATACTTTATTACCTCTCTCAACGTCGACTAAGGAGCGCTGTGATCTGCTTCTCTTGACACCCTTCTCACTATCTTCTTTAGCTTCCTTCTTGCCTTGCCCAGTCTTCTCGTTAGCAGCCTTGCTGGAGTCTGAGCCACTGGTTTGTCGCGTTATTGATAGCTTTTTCTTTTTGCCTGTAAACAACAAGTTGTTAAGAGGGCTATCACAATGTTTCTTGTATTTGAGTGTTTGAAGAGTCACACACTCAAATACAAGAAAAAAAAATTATATTTATTTAGAACACTCCCGAGAGCAATAAAAAAAAAATATGCCCGAGAAAGTTTAAAAAAAAATTGCTCTAAATAATTGCTTGCTTGAGTGTTCTAAATAAATAACAATTAAGATTTGATTGAACCCAAAATCTCCCCATTTAATTTTTTTTTTGATACATTGAAAATTTGTCAGTACTGAGCTCAAATCTTAATTTTGAACTTTCGAATAAATTCTAAGTAAGTTCTGCAATTCCTAGATAAACCATAATTTTTTAGGGTGTTAGGTTAGACTATGCTAATTAGTTATCACAAAAAAATCTGAACCAGAAATGTTCAACAGAACGAGAAAAAATCGAAAACTGATGTAAGGTGAAAATTACGAAAACAATCATAAAAAAAATTATATCTCGAAAACTACGAAAAATCGGGGAACATACATGGGGGTGATTCGGATACTCCTCATCATAAAGTATCTAAATTTTACGTTTGAACGTCAACTCCCCGGCCACCCTGTATAAAAGAGACAAGAAGAAAAGAACAGAAAAATAGGTACAAAGTTGGTGATTATTTCTAAAGGAATCTCGCTATCTATCTTCGAACACTTTACGACTTTCAGTTTTGTTTTTAATATTCCATAATTTTATGATACCTTTCGTCGCGTGATTACTTTGTGTCTAGTTGATTCACTGGCACTCCACCATTTAAAGAATTTCCAGGGTATGAGCGGCTGTGACGGCGCTCTAAAGAACCAACCTTTTTCTAAAATACGATGCTCTATATTTACGGCCGGGTAATCTAAGTAGCGGATGTTATAAGTATAGAACACATACCTTTAGTAACTTTAGCTTTCTTGACGGGCGACACACCGCTGCTGGTGTCGGACGGAATATCAGTCGGCTCTGCAGTTGGACCGGTGTCTGTCTCCGATGAGTCCCGCACTGCCCTACTACTTTCTGCTTGTGGTTGAGCTGTTAAAGTAAAGTTTATTCAACTATTTACATAGGATAACCCCTGTTTTTTCGACGGTATAGGCAGAGGTGTTCCTATAGTACACCTACATTTCGCTAGTTATGTTTAAGTACCATGTAATAGGGCCCTCTATTACACGAGCCTATTGCCACCAACCGGGCACAAAACAACAACAAAAAACTTGGTTTTAAACAAGCCTTAACAGAATAGAAGTTCTATGTTCGATCCCCAGACAAGTCAAACATTTGTGTGCCATGAACATTTGTCTGTTTGACCTGTGTCTGGGTGTGTATATATATTTCAGTATGTATATCAGTCATCAGGTTACCGTAGTACAGGCTCTACCTAGTTCGGGAAAGAATAGTGGAATAGACAAGTTAAAAAAGAAAACATTTCTCGAAACATTGAAGATAAGAAACAGTAAAAAGTAGTGTTTGAATATCTCAAAACATGGCGACGTTCAAAGCGTTTTAAAGTCCATGTCAGATAAAGACATTATTACCTTGATCTGACGTCATAACGCAGCACCACCATAGTCACACGCGCCATTCATTACAAAGACCGTTTCACTTAAAAATTATAAAAATAATAACTTCTAAAGCTCCTCCATAAAATATGTTCATCGATTTATTTGTTTTTTTTTGTTGTAGTACTTGTATTCCACCACCACTATTACCGAATCATACAAATATTCCGCCAAATGATAGAGGTTTTTATTTTCGTTTACTAATCACAACAGCTCACATATTATTATGATTCCAAATGAGATTTACTTTTCCTTCTCAAAGCTATCTCCTGTCACCTTGGGGAGTAATGTAGCATTGGAAAGACTTATGAACGTCATAAAGTTTAGCGTCATTTAAGAATCCCGGGGATAATCCTCATACCTGGGGGAGTGGTGTTAATGATTAACCATGTTTGGGTATGGTGTTTGGGTCATGGATCGACAGTGATCGTTGAGACGTGGTTGCAGTACATACTGGCCTAGGAGCTGCTCAGAATTAATTCTGCAGTGTTTAGTAATGTCCCTATCATTGACTATATTATAACAATTAACAGTGTGGATGTTATAATTAGAAATGATTTCTCCAGTTTACCGGTTTTCCCAAGTCTGCGTAAGACACTAACCCTCAGAGATCCTTGATATAGCGTCTGCAGGGGAAGTCTCATCTATTTCAGGTTCCTCTTCAACTGTTTCATTGATGACCACGTGTGTGCTTCGTCCTATTGGTTGAGCTGAAAAAGTATATAATAATAATTCATTAAAATTTCAGACAATAACATTTAATGAACACTGATAAAATTGATTTAGAGTGCACACTATACAATAAAATTTCATTAAAATAAATAAGGTTTATGGGGTTTTAATTGAGCAAATTTTACGAATTTACATACTAAGTCTTGTAGTGGTTTCTACATAGCCACATGCGAACTACGCATCACACCGACGTCACGCAAAATCCTGCATCGCACAAGCAGAGATTACCGCGGAACTAGCATATAAAACGACCCGACATCAATCGTCGGGCAGTTGCCCACCAGACACGACACCCGTCTGTTCGGAGGATCCTCCATTTACTATGGGTATGAGTGAACTTTACACAATGTTCCTCATAACTAAGCTAACTATCTTCAATATTTAGTATTTTTTCTAAAAGTTTGCTGTGATTCGTACTTTTGGATAGGGACGAATTATTTAAAGTATTAATGAAGATGTCTTTACAGCCCACATCCACACTTTCATCAGTAATGGCCCGTTCACACGTACCACAAGCACACCACATCGCAGCGACCAAACATTTTAACAGCAATAATAAACATCATACCATGTATATTATCCGCATATGTTTTTGCAAATAAATGAATCTGAATCTTCCATTGTCGGTAGTAGTTGTGATGTGGTTACGTTGTGGCTCGTGTTTGCATACACATAGACCGTTGTGTTTGCGATGTGGCCGGCTGCTAGTGCGCGGTATCGCTGGTGGTTGCGTTGTGGCTGCGATGTGGGCTTGATGTGATCGGTATCGCCCACACGGTTTATTTTGCCGGTTAAATGTGCTCAGTGTGAATAAACTATTCATTTTCATAAAAATTTGCGCCCGTCCACGAGTTGTCATTATGGTGTGGTTGTAATTGTGGTACGTGTGATTGGACCCTAAGACTTCGTTAAAGTAAACTCTTGGTTAAAATGATGGAGTTTGTGCTCTGATATGTTTGATTCTAATGAGGTTGGTATAGTCACTCAGATTGCACTGAAGCCGAAATAAATAATTTTAAAAAATACTTACGCATAGACGATGTAGTTCTTCCGAGCGGGGCCAGTGAATCTTCTTGCATAGTCACGCCTTCAGTTACACCTGAGCAAAGAAATAAGAAATTAATTTTAAACAACTAAACCAACGCCCGGTTTCCAGTACGAAAATCCACTCAAAAACACACTAACAAATTGTCGAACGAACGTCAACAGCTGTGATTGGTAGGTTGAATTATCAATGGCGAACCAGATCACTTGGCTTGAGTTTATTTTGAATGGTTGTTGATTTTTGTTCTAGAAATCGAGCGTAAGTCTTCATTAGACTCAAAAGTTAGTTATGCAATATCGCAAGCAATGCGACAGGTATACTAAATCGTAGTTCAGAATCAAAGGATGATGTTTGTTATACCTGAATGTGACATTTTGTTGAGACTGGCTCGTTCAGCGGCTTCCAAAGCGCCTAAGTATCGCGTCAGGTTTCGACAAGACTGCTTGTCTGGCAGTTTCTGTAAAACATGGTAAAATGGCGTTAGATACTCACGAGGATGATACATCTTCAAAGAAATCATAATGCGACTGCCTTTGCAATCGGACTCGTATTGTTATAATTTATGCGATAGCTCATAAATTAAAGATACACATATATTATAAAATACAGGCGCCATCATACAGTGCCGGTCGTTTAGAAGTAGTGAGTTGAGAGAATAACAGAACAAGCGACTTGCCAGACTGAAAATATCATCTGGAATCAGTGATAAATGCCGCGTTATCTTTACTAATCAGTCAAAAGTAGCCAGTAGCGACAGCACGCGGCACGTGGCGCCATGCCGCCTGTGTATATACTCACTAGACACAGCTCCCTCAGCATGTGCGCCAGCTCGTGCGCGAGGTGCGCGTCGCGCGGGGTGGCCAGTAGCGACAGCACGCGGCACGTGGCGCCATGCCGCCTGTGTATATACTCACTAGACACAGCTCCCTCAGCATGTGCGCCAGCTCGTGCGCGAGGTGCGCGTCGCGCGGGGTGGCCAGTAGCGACAGCACGCGGCACGTGGCGCCATGCCGCCTGTGTATATACTCACTAGACACAGCTCCCTCAGCATGTGCGCCAGCTCGTGCGCGAGGTGCGCGTCGCGCGGGGTGGCCAGTAGCGACAGCACGCGGCACGTGGCGCCATGCCGCCTGTGTATATACTCACTAGACACAGCTCCCTCAGCATGTGCGCCAGCTCGTGCGCGAGGTGCGCGTCGCGCGGGGTGGCCAGTAGCGACAGCACGCGGCACGTGGCGCCATGCCGCCTGTGTATATACTCACTAGACACAGCTCCCTCAGCATGTGCGCCAGCTCGTGCGCGAGGTGCGCGTCGCGCGGGGTGGCCAGTAGCGACAGCACGCGGCACGTGGCGCCATGCCGCCTGTGTATATACTCACTAGACACAGCTCCCTCAGCATGTGCGCCAGCTCGTGCGCGAGGTGCGCGTCGCGCGGGGTGGCCAGTAGCGACAGCACGCGGCACGTGGCGCCATGCCGCCTGTGTATATACTCACTAGACACAGCTCCCTCAGCATGTGCGCCAGCTCGTGCGCGAGGTGCGCGTCGCGCGGGGTGGCCAGTAGCGACAGCACGCGGCACGTGGCGCCATGCCGCCTGTGTATATACTCACTAGACACAGCTCCCTCAGCATGTGCGCCAGCTCGTGCGCGAGGTGCGCGTCGCGCGGGGTGGCCAGTAGCGACAGCACGCGGCACGTGGCGCCATGCCGCCTGTGTATATACTCACTAGACACAGCTCCCTCAGCATGTGCGCCAGCTCGTGCGCGAGGTGCGCGTCGCGCGGGGTGGCCAGTAGCGACAGCACGCGGCACGTGGCGCCATGCCGCCTGTGTATATACTCACTAGACACAGCTCCCTCAGCATGTGCGCCAGCTCGTGCGCGAGGTGCGCGTCGCGCGGGGTGGCCAGTAGCGACAGCACGCGGCACGTGGCGCCATGCCGCCTGTGTATATACTCACTAGACACAGCTCCCTCAGCATGTGCGCCAGCTCGTGCGCGAGGTGCGCGTCGCGCGGGGTGGCCAGTAGCGACAGCACGCGGCACGTGGCGCCATGCCGCCTGTGTATATACTCACTAGACACAGCTCCCTCAGCATGTGCGCCAGCTCGTGCGCGAGGTGCGCGTCGCGCGGGGTGGCCAGTAGCGACAGCACGCGGCACGTGGCGCCATGCCGCCTGTGTATATACTCACTAGACACAGCTCCCTCAGCATGTGCGCCAGCTCGTGCGCGAGGTGCGCGTCGCGCGGGGTGGCCAGTAGCGACAGCACGCGGCACGTGGCGCCATGCCGCCTGTGTATATACTCACTAGACACAGCTCCCTCAGCATGTGCGCCAGCTCGTGCGCGAGGTGCGCGTCGCGCGGGGTGGCCAGTAGCGACAGCACGCGGCACGTGGCGCCATGCCGCCTGTGTATATACTCACTAGACACAGCTCCCTCAGCATGTGCGCCAGCTCGTGCGCGAGGTGCGCGTCGCGCGGGGTGGCCAGTAGCGACAGCACGCGGCACGTGGCGCCATGCCGCCTGTGTATATACTCACTAGACACAGCTCCCTCAGCATGTGCGCCAGCTCGTGCGCGAGGTGCGCGTCGCGCGGGGTGGCCAGTAGCGACAGCACGCGGCACGTGGCGCCATGCCGCCTGTGTATATACTCACTAGACACAGCTCCCTCAGCATGTGCGCCAGCTCGTGCGCGAGGTGCGCGTCGCGCGGGGTGGCCAGTAGCGACAGCACGCGGCACGTGGCGCCATGCCGCCTGTGTATATACTCACTAGACACAGCTCCCTCAGCATGTGCGCCAGCTCGTGCGCGAGGTGCGCGTCGCGCGGGGTGGCCAGTAGCGACAGCACGCGGCACGTGGCGCCATGCCGCCTGTGTATATACTCACTAGACAGCTCCCTCAGCATGTGCGCCAGCTCGTGCGCGAGGTGCGCGTCGCGCGGGGTGGCCAGTAGCGACAGCACGCGGCACGTGGCGCCATGCCGCCTGTGTATATACTCACTAGACACAGCTCCCTCAGCATGTGCGCCAGCTCGTGCGCGAGGTGCGCGTCGCGCGGGGTGGCCAGTAGCGACAGCACGCGGCACGTGGCGCCATGCCGCCTGTGTATATACTCACTAGACACAGCTCCCTCAGCATGTGCGCCAGCTCGTGCGCGAGGTGCGCGTCGCGCGGGGTGGCCAGTAGCGACAGCACGCGGCACGTGGCGCCATGCCGCCTGTGTATATACTCACTAGACACAGCTCCCTCAGCATGTGCGCCAGCTCGTGCGCGAGGTGCGCGTCGCGCGGGGTGGCCAGTAGCGACAGCACGCGGCACGTGGCGCCATGCCGCCTGTGTATATACTCACTAGACACAGCTCCCTCAGCATGTGCGCCAGCTCGTGCGCGAGGTGCGCGTCGCGCGGGGTGGCCAGTAGCGACAGCACGCGGCACGTGGCGCCATGCCGCCTGTGTATATACTCACTAGACACAGCTCCCTCAGCATGTGCGCCAGCTCGTGCGCGAGGTGCGCGTCGCGCGGGGTGGCCAGTAGCGACAGCACGCGGCACGTGGCGCCATGCCGCCTGTGTATATACTCACTAGACACAGCTCCCTCAGCATGTGCGCCAGCTCGTGCGCGAGGTGCGCGTCGCGCGGGGTGGCCAGTAGCGACAGCACGCGGCACGTGGCGCCATGCCGCCTGTGTATATACTCACTAGACACAGCTCCCTCAGCATGTGCGCCAGCTCGTGCGCGAGGTGCGCGTCGCGCGGGGTGGCCAGTAGCGACAGCACGCGGCACGTGGCGCCATGCCGCCTGTGTATATACTCACTAGACACAGCTCCCTCAGCATGTGCGCCAGCTCGTGCGCGAGGTGCGCGTCGCGCGGGGTGGCCAGTAGCGACAGCACGCGGCACGTGGCGCCATGCCGCCTGTGTATATACTCACTAGACACAGCTCCCTCAGCATGTGCGCCAGCTCGTGCGCGAGGTGCGCGTCGCGCGGGGTGGCCAGTAGCGACAGCACGCGGCACGTGGCGCCATGCCGCCTGTGTATATACTCACTAGACACAGCTCCCTCAGCATGTGCGCCAGCTCGTGCGCGAGGTGCGCGTCGCGCGGGGTGGCCAGTAGCGACAGCACGCGGCACGTGGCGCCATGCCGCCTGTGTATATACTCACTAGACACAGCTCCCTCAGCATGTGCGCCAGCTCGTGCGCGAGGTGCGCGTCGCGCGGGGTGGCCAGTAGCGACAGCACGCGGCACGTGGCGCCATGCCGCCTGTGTATATACTCACTAGACACAGCTCCCTCAGCATGTGCGCCAGCTCGTGCGCGAGGTGCGCGTCGCGCGGGGTGGCCAGTAGCGACAGCACGCGGCACGTGGCGCCATGCCGCCTGTGTATATACTCACTAGACACAGCTCCCTCAGCATGTGCGCCAGCTCGTGCGCGAGGTGCGCGTCGCGCGGGGTGGCCAGTAGCGACAGCACGCGGCACGTGGCGCCATGCCGCCTGTGTATATACTCACTAGACACAGCTCCCTCAGCATGTGCGCCAGCTCGTGCGCGAGGTGCGCGTCGCGCGGGGTGGCCAGTAGCGACAGCACGCGGCACGTGGCGCCATGCCGCCTGTGTATATACTCACTAGACACAGCTCCCTCAGCATGTGCGCCAGCTCGTGCGCGAGGTGCGCGTCGCGCGGGGTGGCCAGTAGCGACAGCACGCGGCACGTGGCGCCATGCCGCCTGTGTATATACTCACTAGACACAGCTCCCTCAGCATGTGCGCCAGCTCGTGCGCGAGGTGCGCGTCGCGCGGGGTGGCCAGTAGCGACAGCACGCGGCACGTGGCGCCATGCCGCCTGTGTATATACTCACTAGACACAGCTCCCTCAGCATGTGCGCCAGCTCGTGCGCGAGGTGCGCGTCGCGCGGGGTGGCCAGTAGCGACAGCACGCGGCACGTGGCGCCATGCCGCCTGTGTATATACTCACTAGACACAGCTCCCTCAGCATGTGCGCCAGCTCGTGCGCGAGGTGCGCGTCGCGCGGGGTGGCCAGTAGCGACAGCACGCGGCACGTGGCGCCATGCCGCCTGTGTATATACTCACTAGACACAGCTCCCTCAGCATGTGCGCCAGCTCGTGCGCGAGGTGCGCGTCGCGCGGGGTGGCCAGTAGCGACAGCACGCGGCACGTGGCGCCATGCCGCCTGTGTATATACTCACTAGACACAGCTCCCTCAGCATGTGCGCCAGCTCGTGCGCGAGGTGCGCGTCGCGCGGGGTGGCCAGTAGCGACAGCACGCGGCACGTGGCGCCATGCCGCCTGTGTATATACTCACTAGACACAGCTCCCTCAGCATGTGCGCCAGCTCGTGCGCGAGGTGCGCGTCGCGCGGGGTGGCCAGTAGCGACAGCACGCGGCACGCCAGCGCCACTTCGGGCGCGCTCGGTCGCCGCACTATGTATTGGCACAACACTAGCGCCATGCCGCCTTGACTGTCAGACAGCTGGAGAAGAGAATGAGAGAATGTTAGGGCAAAGCATGGTCTGTCCGACACAGAGCTAGTGTTTAGTTTGTTTATGGAGTACTATGATGTTATGGTGTTATGTTTGACTGAACACTGGTTGAAAGAACATGAAGCAGTGTTTATCAAAGATTAAGATTTTACCGAGCAAAGTGCATTTGTGAGAAAAAGTGCTATTCGCGGGGATCTTTAGTTCTTGTTTCAAACAAATTGAAATGTAAACAATATTTAGATTTAGTTAATGTTTCTATCGAGCGAACTTTTGAATTGTCTTGTGTTGAACTCGAGCGACAGGTTATCATTTGCGTTTATCGACCTGGGGATCTTTTTTTTTTTTTTTGAGGGTGGGAAATCATCAAATAACTTCTCCCGCTCTGGGCGGAGCGAAAGGGCATGTCAGACTCTTACTGACTAAAACCCGCCCATGTTCCTTCAGTTGCCTGTGCCAGGGGCCACGGTAACCCTTTCGGACTTTCCCGCAACCCTGGCAGGCATCGGCCTTAGGGACCCCGTCATTGTTGCTGACTTCTCCTTGAGGCGCGCGTGGAACACAATGCGCCGTCGACCGGGGCCTGTACCTTATAGGACGGTGAGCTACCCATTGCTCGTCGTCTATTGCTCGTCGAGAATCGGCCTGGGATTCCCGACGCCCAATCGACCTGGGGATCTGGGGATTTTATTCGTTTCGATTCGGTAATGGAGGATTCACTCTATAAGTTGATTTCAAGTAATAAAACTATAATTTTATGTAGACATTGTTGCTATAAGTATTTTAGATGTTACTCCATTAAGTATTAGACTTCTCAACTTGCTTAGGTATTTTAATTGAATAAACTTGTTTTTTGAACCTACTAGGATCACGGCATCTTCGTCGACTCGTCATGATAACATATTATTTCTGGCATCACAATTGCCAGAAATAAATTAGTGTTAAGTAACTTAACGCCTGACCACTGTGGATTATTCGCTGGATTCCCTAGGCCATTACAAAAAAAGCCGCATACAATAGAATGCAGGCCTTATACAGCTAGTCGTTGCAACAAGTTTAAAATAATATGGCTCATAGAATTACACCATTTATATTAAAACACGATAATCCTAGTGATATCTTTTTGATGTTGCGCAAAAAGAATACCAATCTACTTTCAAGACCAAAACTATTGACATTAATGGCACCTCCGTTGGCTTCAACCAATGGGCTACTCAAAGTATTTATAAAAGTAGAAAGAAAAATTACAGATTTGATACTCCTTTCCTAGAGTATGTCAACCATTATTCAAAATTATTTTAAAAGTTTCGTGTTTTTGCTAAATCTAAATTTGACAGCGATACAATTAAAAATTCCTATAATACAGTAAAAATGTTTTTGCTATTTGTGACTTTTTGAGTACTCCAACGATGGTTGGTCCCATAGAAGTTTTTGATCAGTATTAGAAACAGGATCGATTGGCATCAAAAAATGTTTTTGTGTAAAATGGCTATTTTCTTGCTAACTGTAATTTTTTTTGAAAATCTGTGAATGGGGATCAAAATTCCATAAAAAATTATGGATAGTCTCCTAAGACCATTTTCCCGTAGCTGTAACGGATAAGGTATTTCCCCTTACTGCCCCGCTGAAAGTTTCCACCCTGTATATATATATATATATATATATGTAGATAAGTATATGTCTTATGTATATATGTATTTATTGTATATGTAATTGGTACACCACTGACTACCTGCGGTATTGTCTCTCCTTTTCCCTTTAATCCATCTAAAGGTTGTCTGTAAAAGATCGCTTTTAGCGATAAGACCGCCCATTATGTGACCCTATGTAAAATTTCTACATTTATATCTGTAATTTTTTGGTGTACATAATAAAGAGTATTCTATTCTATAGGACCCAATGTGTAGATGTTAATGGTGTGAAATCTTCCGGGCTACCAGTTCAGTTAGGTGTACCCCAAGGCTCAATACTGTGTCCATTCTTATTCTTAATTCGTTATTCGTTCGTTTAAGGTGCACGTGTCGGTTGCCTATATTTAAAAAAAATACTTTTTATTGATTTTTTTGGCGTCAAATATTTTTATACTTTTATATGGCGATGTAAAATATACGACTAAAAATATTTAAAAAAATACACGCATATTTCCTATTACGGCTTAAACTTTACAGGATTAATGAATGTGTCATTTAAATAAACTAAAAATATTTAAAAAAAATACACGCATATTCCCTATTACGGACGGCTTACAGGATTAATGAATATTGTCATTTTAACAAAAACTTACCTCATGGTTAACCCTGGTAAGTGATACGATAAATCTGACGACTGCCTCTTGATCGATCTCTGCTAGCGGCGAATTGGACGGGGCGTTGGCGAGCGCTCGAAGTGTAGGTAGCGTCGCTTTCTGTACGCAAAATATTATAATAGAAAAATAACTTTAAAAAAAGGTCTCATCGTAGAATGAATAATGGGCTTATGGTTTCGGCACGATATACCCTAATATAAATATTTTGATGAGAAAATACTATCGCGTTCGCAAAAATAATCGCCAGGCATAATTATGTATTAAGCTTAACTTTATATAAAACATTAATAAAGTCAACATTCATACCTGTATCTGTTCTTGAGCGCCATCCACGGTTGTTGGGAACGTTTGGAAAAACACGCCAACAGTTTGCCTCAGCATATCTTCATCAACTGCACGGACAATGAACATTAATTCCGACACATACGATTTTAAACTTTAACAAGTGAATCATAAAGTTCCGTTTTACTGACTTAACAAAACATCGAAATTTCTTTATTATCTGTAAGTTTAACTATACTGTCACGTAGATCCTAACGCCATCTGTTGGCGAGTGGAGGAGCTGCACGTTGGACGCTGGCGCCATCTTTTATCGAATAGCCGAACTACACTGGACCGTTCCCGTAAGTACTAGAATGTTCTGGTATTATGCTAGAACATTCTAGTAACTTACACTCGTCATATAAATAAGGGGTTGACAGCGTTGTAGGACAGTTCAGCTTAGAATGCGAAAAACAAATAGTGAACTACAAGTGATTGTGTTTAAAGTTTCTGATTACTGTATTTGTGATTTTTAATTATAGTGTGTTTTTCGTGTAAATTGGTATAAATTTATTTATCCCGAACCCCAGCTCGTAACATTTGGTGTCAGAAGTAAGGGATAAATTATGCCAGTTTTTCCGAAGGACGACACGGAGGGTATCCGTACCCGGAGTCAGCGCCAGCAGGAGGTGGACCAGAGGCGGTTTGAAGGTTCGCCGATACAGACACCTGGTGGTAATCAGCCGACGACGGTGCCAATCTCCGAAGTACCATCTGGAGTTCCTACAGTATCACCAGCCATGGATCTTTCCGCTCTGATGGTGATGCTGCAGGAACAGGCCCGCCGACAGGAGGAACAGGCACGCCGACAGGAGGAACAGGCCCGCCGGCTGGAGGAACAGTTTCAGCGTGACAAGGAGGAACAGGCCCGCCAACAAGAGGAACAGGCCCGCCGACAAGAGGAACAGGCCCGCCGACAAGAGGAACAGGCCCGCCGGCTGGAGGAACAGCTTCGGCGTGACAAAGAGGAACAGACCCACCGCCAGGAAGAGCAGATCCTCCTCATTAAAGATTTACGCGCGACGTTTGGCAAGGACATCACAGCCGTGAAGGAGAAGGTTCAGCTGCACGAAAATCGTATCTCCGAGGCCGAAATCCAGATCGCTGACATGAGAAAAGCGTTGGGGAACCTGAAAGCTGGAGACGGGACTGCGACTTCTGTAGTTGCTGCACCTTCGGTGCGCGGGTTTAAAGTGCCACCCTTCGATGGAACATCTTCGTGGTCGGCATACAAAATCCAGCTTGAAGCTGTCAAGGAAGCAAATGGGTGGACAAAAGGGCAGGCCATGACCGCACTTACTTTGGGCTTTCGCGACCAGGCCTTAACCATATTGGAAGCTCTCGGTAAGAATGTGACTTATGAGCAGCTGCTTGAGGCGTTAGAAGCCAGATACGGTGACGCACACTTGGAACACGTATTTCGAGCCCAGTTAAAAGATCGTGTGCAACGCAGTGGTGAAAACCTGCAGCAGTGGGCCCTGGAAATTGAAAAGCTGGTTCGAAAGGCGTACCAGTCTGCGCCTGCACCCATCGAAGGGATTCTGGTTCAAGCATTCATCGATGGTATACGGGACCTGGAAGTTAGAGCTGCTGTTAGACTTGGACACCATGAGACGCTGAAGGACGCCTTGGCCCATGCATTGGAGGTGGAGGCAGTAAGGCACGATCATCGAGCCCACCGCATCAGGGAGGTTGTGGAGTTACCAGGACGTGACCGCACTAGGTACAGCCCTAGATGCTACACTTGTGGAGAAAAGGGCCACCTCAAGTCGAGTTGCCCGAAGCGAAGCACTGTCCGCGAAGATCACACCCAGGAAAGAAGGGCTGCGGGGCGGGTGCTGGCTGGTGTTAAAAGAGCCCCAAGGATTTCGATCTCACAAGCCCATGATGGGAACAGCCTTATCATCAAAGGTGAAGTGAATGGAAGACCATGTAAGCTGACATTGGATACTGGAGCTTCTCGCACGGTTGTCAGTTCCCAACTAGCGAATAATTTTCTTGGGGACTTCTTCGGTAAGCATGACCGCGTAAATTTAGTAACAGCTACCGGTCAGCACATACCCGTCCGAGGAGAGAAAGAGGTGGAGTTAAAACTGGGTAACACAATTTACCGGCATAAGGTCATCATGGCTGACATAGTAGATGACTGCATCCTAGGTTTGGACTTCATGCGACAGCACTGTTGTGAGATCGACGTGAATCAAGGAGTCTTGAAATGTGGTTCAGAAGAAGTGTTCATGGAAGGTGCACCATCGGGCGAAGTGTACTGTTTAAAGAGGATTGTTCTTCCTCCCCGGTCGGAAACAATAGTTCCAGTTAGTCTTCCACATAATTCTGGACAGAAAAATCGATGTATTCTCATTGAAAGATTGGACGAAAACCTTCCATGGAAGATGGCGCGGACCTTGGTTAGGGCAATCAACGTTGCAGCCGTACGCATACTGAACCCAAGTGAAAGGGAACAAGTAATCAAGAAGGGTACGTTGATGGGTAACTGTGAAGAAGTGGCTTGGATGCGTAAATGCCAACATCAGCCTTCTCGGAATAATGTCCAAAGTGCAAGATTTAACATGTCAAATCTTTTGGAAGACTGTCGCAAAGATTTATCGGAAGGAGAAATGGAGAAGGCTAAGAAGATGCTACTTCAGTACGCCGACATTTTCTCTGCAAATGATGCTGACATAGGGAAGACTGGATTGGTTCAGCACAGAATTAATACGGGAAACGAGTTGCCAATTCGTCAGCGACCAAGAAGAATACCAGTGGCAAGAGAAAAGGAAATGGATAAGATGATTGAAGACATGGTAAAGGATGGAGTTATAGAGCCTTCATCTAGTCCATGGTGTTCTCCTGTGGTCCTGGTGAAAAAGAAGGATGGCAGCATGCGGTTTTGTGTGGACTATCGTCGACTGAATGACGTTACAAAGAAAGACAGCTATCCACTACCCAGGATCGACGACACATTGGACACGCTGTCAGGAATGAAGTGGTTTACCACGTTAGACCTAAAAAGTGGCTACTGGCAAGTGGAGATAGATCCTAAGGACAAGGAAAAAACCGCATTCTCTACGGGAAAGGGACTATGGCAATTTAACGTCATGCCATTTGGATTGTGCAATGCTCCTGCAACTTTCGAAAGGCTTATGGAGCTAGTACTCACCGGATTAATTGGAGACGCCTGTCTGGTCTATTTAGATGACATCGTCATCGTAGGCCGCACATTCGAAGACCACCTCCGAAACTTGGAACGTGTACTGTCAAAAATCCGAGGAGCCAATCTTAAGTTAAGTCCGAAAAAGTGCTCATTCTTCAAGAAGTAAGCTTTTTGGGACACGTGGTCTCGGAAGAGGGAGTACAAACTGATCCAGAGAAAATCGTCGCCGTTAAGGATTGGCCAGTTCCGAAAGACAAGACGCAAGTCAGAGCATTTCTGGGTTTGTGCTCGTACTATCGACGGTTTGTCAAGAATTTTGCTGATATTGCCAAACCTCTACACAAGCTTACTGAAGAGAAGAGACAGTTCTGTTGGGATGAGAGCTGCGACATGGCTTTCCAGGACTTAAAGAAACGTTTGTGCAATACCCCAATTTTGGGCTACCCTGACTCAGAAAATGAATTCATAGTTGACACGGACGCTAGTAATACTGGAATTGGCGGTGTGTTATCCCAACGGAAAGGAGATCCTGAAGTTGTGATAGCTTATTTCAGCAAATCTTTATCAAAACCAGAGAGAAATTATTGCGTCACGAGGCGCGAGCTACTTGCTGCAGTGAAGACATTACAGCATTTCAGCAAGTACTTGTTGGGACGTAAATTCCACCTGCGAACTGACCATGCTGCATTGAAGTGGTTGTTGCAGTTTAAGAATCCAGAAGGACAAGTAGCGAGATGGATTGAATTGCTACAAGAATTCGACTTCGCAATTGAACATCGCAGTGGGAAATCCCACGGTAACGCGGACGCTTTATCAAGAAGGCCTTGTCCTGAAGACTGCAAGCATTGTATCAGACAAGAAGCTAAGGAAGCGGTACCTGTCAGGATGGTAAGAACGGACCTTAGCGACGAATGGAAGAAAACTCTACAGCATGCTCAGCGAAGCGATACAGATATCAAGCCAATTCTCGAGTGGATTGAAGCTAATGCTCCTAAACCGAAATGGTGTGATGTTGCAACGATGAGTACAACCACAAAGAGTTATTGGGCACAGTGGGAGAGCTTGGTAATCCAGGACGGTGTATTGTGCCGCAAATGGGAAAATGCTCGAGGGGACAGCTGCCACCTGCAAATGATCGTACCTAAAGCAAAGGGACCAGAGGTTCTACAGCTCTACCACAATGGATGTTCAGGAGGTCATATGGGAGTAAAAAGGACTCTATTGAAGATCAGAGACCGGTTCTACTGGATCCATTGTCGAGAGGATGTTGAGGATTGGTGTCGCAAATGCACTAGTTGTGCTGCGGTAAAAGGACCTCACACACGCAGCAGGGGTGCATTGAAAGTGTACAACGTAGGAGCCCCCTGGGAACGGATAGCACTAGACGTCGCTGGCCCTTTCCCTGAAAGTGAAAGTGGAAACAAATATTTCATGGTTGTCATGGATTACTTCACTAAGTGGCCGGAAGTCTTCGTCATTCCTAATCAAGAAGCTACGACAGTTGCTGATAAATTAGTCCACGAAGTCTTCTGTCGGTTTGGGGTACCTTTAGAAATCCACAGCGATCAAGGACGAAATTTCGAGTCTCAAGTGTTTCAGGAAACATGTCGGGTGATGGGTACTCACAAAACCAGAACTACTTCATACCACCCACAATCTGATGGAATGGTGGAAAGATTTAATCAGACGTTGGAAAGATATCTGGCAAAAGTTGTAGCAAGCAGACAAAAGGATTGGGACAAGCACATACAACCGTTTCTCTTGTCATACCGAAGTGCAGTTCACGAGAGTACGACTGTGACACCAGCCTTCGCGAACTTCGGAAGGGAGTTAAGGCTACCAGCAGATTTAATTACCGGCATCCCCCCTGATACTCCACGCAGTTTAACAGATTATGCGAATGACCTGCGCAACAAGATGAATGACGTATATGAGCATGTCAGACAATCAGGCCAACAGATGTCCGAGAAAATGAAAACTCGTTATGACCGGAAGATGAACAATAGTGGTTTCGACGAAGGTTCGCTAGTATGGTTGCATAACCCAGCCCGCAGCAAAGGGAAGTCCCCTAAGCTACAGGCAAAATGGGACGGACCGTACAGAATCGTGACCAAGATGAACGATGTCACCTACCGAATTCAAAGGAATACGCGAACTACTCCTAAAATTGTTCATGTCGATCGATTGGCACGATATTACGGGAATAATGATGCTCGGGACGAGTATTTCTTAGGAGGGGGCAGTGTCACGTAGATCCTAACGCCATCTGTTGGCGAGTGGAGGAGCTGCACGTTGGACGCTGGCGCCATCTTTTATCGAATAGCCGAACTACACTGGACCGTTCCCGTAAGTACTAGAATGTTCTGGTATTATGCTAGAACATTCTAGTAACTTACACTCGTCATATAAATAAGGGGTTGACAGCGTTGTAGGACAGTTCAGCTTAGAATGCGAAACAGTGAAGAACAGATAATAACAGTAAAAGTGAACAAATAGTGAACTACAAGTGATTGTGTTTAAAGTTTCTGATTACTGTATTTGTGATTTTTAATTATAGTGTGTTTTTCGTGTAAATTGGTATAAATTTATTTATCCCGAACCCCAGCTCGTAACAATACTGAATTTTACACTATAAAACTACCTAAATAAATTTTCAACATGCTTTAAATTATGGTGAAACCGCAGTAAAATCCGATGTGTATTTTAATCGAACAAAGCGGTCACACAGACAGACACGAAAAGCGAAATATATATGAAAGTATATCTATACAGTACTTATAACTTTTTATTTATGTAATAATAAATTTATTTATTCCTTACCCCAAATTACAGAGATAGTATTTAATAGTCTACAGAGACAAATTCATAATTAATTTGTGGTAGACTGGTGCCTAAACTAAGTTTTTTACAAAACCTGTATGTCAGGTCACCATCAGGCCCCCAAATCAAAGTTTTACATTATTTTTGTTGCACTGGAGACGATCTAATTCATCATGAAATACAATTCTCAGACATTATAATATTGCAATACTGCTCTTTAAACTTGATTTATAGTACATGTGAAATAAAGTAATTTATTAAGAATACAAAAGCATGCAAGGGAGGATGTATGTGAAAGTGTGAGTGAGTGAGTGTGTGTGATGTGGAGTGAGTATGTGTGTGGTTTTGTTCCGGCTAATCTCCGAAAAGATTGGAGCAATTTTGATGAAATTTGGTATAGGGAACCTTGGAACCCTTTTTATCGACATACCACGTGGGCTAATCCACGGGCGGTAGCTAGTTTAGAATAGGTATACAGATAGATAAGGTTTAGTTTGGCACCTGTTGCTGGGTTGAACCAGAGAAGCAGCAGTCTGCTGAGTATGGCTGGAGACTCAAGGTGTCCTAAGTGCAGAAGGCGGCAAAGACCTTCCACTATTATAAGTCTGTATGCTGCACACTAGAAATAATACAGGGTAAATAAATTAATATGAAGGTTCCATTTTTGACAGACTAGGAGTACTTATTGATCGGATCGCTTCTTTGCTGGGCTTTGCAATACTTCCGTGTATAGTTACATTTACAGTGAAAATACTGCAATACACTTACAGTGCTGTCCATAATCTTTAGGAGCAGTTCGATGACCGTACTGTGAGCCGGCGACATTGATATGGCCGACTCCGAAATGTTGCCTGCAAGAAAAAATAACATACTTTATCACTGTAAAACCTTACACAGGCAGACTAAATAACAATTAGAATTTCGCGTTACTGCCTGTCCTTTAATTGACGTACAGTATTTGTATCTCATGAAACGACGCGCGCTTTACTTGTGGTAACCAAGTGTACAAACAGGCTGTGAATGTGTGTGTAAGCACAGGAGCTTTCGGTACCGTTCGAGACAATGGCGAAGTCGAAAGTGTGTGTGTGCGAGTGTGTTATGCGCTGCCGCTACTTGTCTTCACGCACATAATCACAGCGTGTTTGTACACTTGGTTACCACATGTAAAGCCCGCGCTTAGTGAGATAAAAATAACGGAACATGTTAACGGTCGGTATTATCAAAGCTACAGTACCCAGCTATAAACATGGTATAACGTATTTTTACAAAAAAGTTCGATTTTTAGAACATTGTCTTTTCACTCACATCACTGTATGACAGTCTCTTTCTAAATTTCGATTTGCTATATTAACGCCTGGGTACCGTCAAGCGCACGTCCATGATACCAATTTGTCATTGATAGTGCTTTTATTTCGTAGCCGTTACTATTAGGGTAGTTTTATTTATTTATTTATTAAAACGTTATGCACAAGTAACACAAATACTGTACAAAGGCGAACTTAATGCCTGAGGCATTTCCTACCAGTCAAGCTGTTTTATTTCTATTTCTTTGGGGGATGCTGAGACAAAACAAGGCAGGTGCAACATACGGGAGAGATAGGTCGGAAATAACTATAAAATACAAGAATAAATACTAACAAAGATACATACATACATAGGTACATATAAACAAAATAAACTTTTTTCAGAAGAAATAACGATCGGTAGAGGAGAAAACGAATCCAGCAAATGAGCGAAGAACTTCTGGCGAAAATATTCACGTGCCGTCACTTTAAAAGATAACCGACTGGTTGCCGTACATGTTCAGAGTGAGCGCATTCCAAAGAAAGACCGCCTGGACAAAGAAAGAAGAAAGAATGAAGCCAGAACGGTGAGAAGGACATCGTAGAAGACGATTGTTGGTGGAACGAAGATTTTTATTATGGGCAAAGAATAAATATTGAACTTGGGAAGTCAGGTAAGAAGGAGAAGTGGGTCGGCCGGTGTTGTGGGTTTTAGTAGTTCAACAGAACATCCTACTTCTGACGTAAAGTTGATCGTACTTTATGTATTTTGCAGTCACCATTATAACTTACCATCATCATCAATAACGCTGTGGAAAGTGCTGTGTTTTTTCGTCGTGTTGACTGTGGTATCCTCCTGGTTGTTCTCATCTTCGAATAGACGCGCGCCGTGCACACAAAGTAAGTCGGCTATACAGCGGAGCACCGTTGTTACTGTTCGCTCGTTTGATGTGTCGATAAGCTGAAAAATACGAAGCGTAAAAGGACTTTATCAAATAGCCGTTATCTACGCATTCTGTACATAAAACCATGGCCTCCCAACTCGAACAACGTATAATTATTACCAAAAAAAACTCATACATGGCGTCACAGGTATCGAGCGCAACATTTGAACCAGTAATCGCGAAGGTTTAATGATTTTTACACCATAAATTCAACGTATCATAATTATATAAAAAACATCCTTCTCTACATAAAATAAGGGTATATTTTATAAGTTCAATAAATGCAATAAAATTTATACTAACTTCATCAAACATATAACTTTCAAGCTTGCTACGGTACTGTCACTAGATGGCGCCATCACGGATCACGAAAGTTCTATGGAACCGCAGGTTTTTGTATATTCTTGTGTGATGCGTAATATTGTCTCAAAATACTACTTTTATATTTAAAACAAAAAAGGTCCTGAGCGTCGCGCGTCTATTTGTTGCCCGGGAAGTCAATGCCATCTGGTGATATTTCAATATATTACTAAAACAATGGTAGGCTGACAGCGTCATAGCCGTGGTAGCTCAGATACTGCATTTATTGGTGTAAATACGGGACTAAAATTGTCTACAGAATTGCCTACATTAGGACGGCACGCTTTTGCTTTATGAGATTGGGTATCTGTACTTGTATTCTTTGATCTGTGATAAAACTAAGTAACGCCGACCAAAAATTATTGCTGGGAAACGACTTTTAGTTTTGGTGTGAAAAATGGCTGCTTACAGCAGCAATGTAATGCACGAAAAAATTGTGCTTAGGGGTGCATGCAAAGGTCCAGGATTTTTGGGGTATTAAAGTTAAGGTATAGATAACAATTACAACTAGTTTTCGTAAAAAACATAGTCCCAGTAACCAGAAGGTTCCCAGGAATGGTCCAGATGGTCAAGTACAAAAAAAATATCACAATAACGGGGAGTATAAGTGACCCTCGGCTTGGCTAAACGCCTTTTACACTCGTTAGGTAGATTATGACTATGTCACTCTCAAATCAGTCTTATGCATAAAATACCTAGAGTGTCATTCGGACATTCGGTTCATTTTGAGGGCAATCAATTCCGATAGAATAATAACACATTACTTATTTATGTTTTTTTTTAAAAGACGAGAGGTTTTCAGGAGCATACCGTAAATAGTTAGGTGATTTCAAAATATTCAATGACATTTATTAACAACTAATGTCTTAAAACAAGGTCCCCTAAAAGGGTTAAATAGGGGATGACATTTTGTAATGTTTGCCGAAGGTAAATCTCACTGGGCACGTGGCTTCTTATAAAATAAAAACGTATGTTAAAGTATCACTTGCTGTGCATGTTTAGTATACTCACATTGGCGAAGAGGAAAGCTTTGTTTTCTTTAGCGAATTCTTTGTCCAACGTCCCGAAAAGAGACACAGTTTCTAGGGCTGTCTCAATTATTTCCGGGTTTTGGAATATATCCACCTGAAACCAATTTCATTTATCGAAAGATGGCAATAGACTTACTTATCAGAATTTCAGAAACCAAGGGTAAATTACTGTTCAAACTGAGCTAAGGCCCGCGCAGATCGCGGGTCGTGTCAGTTTGAATATCTCCATACAAATTAGTTGAAAAAATCAGCGCAAGCGAATCTCGTCTGGCATCCCGCGTGGGAGTCGCCTCAGTTTGACCTGAACTTCAATGCAGCATACCTCTAACTCGTTGAATATCATCTGCATAATTGGAGTTACAGTCTTTAGTTGTGGCGTGTCCAACGCAGAGTTTAGTATTGTCAAACATTTGGTAAGGGTTGCTGCATCTGATAGCTTCTCTTTTATTGTCTGGAAAGGAGATATTAAACATGTAGGTTGTATAATAATATTTAAGCAGGTCTGTATTTTTATTTTAGGCGTTACTACTGCCATCCGTTTTATATATATATTTTCTTTTTTTAAATTGCTTTCATGAAAATCACTTTTTTTTCACTTTCTTTAAAAATTACCAAATCACATTTTTATTTTTTGACAGTACTGCCAACCAACCAACCAGTGAGCCGACCTTTTTTTTAATTAATAAATATAAATCTTACCGGAACGGGTACTGGAACTGGTACCGGTGCCGCCGGTTGAATGGACAACTCATCTAACTTGAGTTGGATGTCTGCCACCTAAATAAAAAATATCACGTTCTCAGTAAAAGAGTTTCGTCACCTTACAATTTATTGTATATGACCGGCACGAGTCGTGCGCACAGATTCACGCGAGAGTCCAAGACGAGCATCGACTGACGAACCAATCGCATCAAGATCGGCGCCCCCCGCTTCTTCATTCCGCCAATCAGACCGAAACATTAACTACTGCAGGTGTCAGTTTGTGCTCACGACTTGTGCCTGTTATTATACAATGGTTCTTTTTCCGAAAAAAAGGTTATCTCAACTCTATGTTAGCTACATAAATGTTACAATTGTTTATTCATTTGTGTTGTTGCTTAAATTAAATGCTGCTTTTACGATATCCTAGGCACAATTAATTTATTTTCATGAGACCACTAACACTAAGGTATTATCCCTCGGTATCAGAAAGTCCTAAACGCAAATGGTCCTAATAGCAAAATGACCTATAATCAAAATGACACTTTAGCAAAACGTCCTACGAGCAGTACCTTTGTCCTATTAGCAAAACATCCTGTTTGTAAAGTACAGTAATACTGAAAAATCACTATCGGTTTTTATCCTCATGTGTCATTACAGCATTTATTTGAAAGGTAGACCCCTGATATGAAAAAAGAGTTTGTGGCGCGTATCTTCAACGCCTTTGATTCCGCAGCGAAACCGCTCCGCTTATGAACCTTGTCCCACACTCAGAAATCATACGATACTTGTTTGTCTCCGAGTGCGGGCGCACGGCCGCTTACACGTGCCGCGCTCAGCCACTGCGCGCGTGAGAGTTGTACCAGTGAAGGCGGCAACGGCCTTGAGCGGCCGGGCGACGACGTGCACGCAGTCTTCGTGTGAGGGAGCAGAGCAGCGAGCACCAGTCCACCGTTGGCTACCAGCCTATCTACTCGTGCCGCGCTTGCTTTATTGTATAGACTTTTGCCTTGCTTTTTATGTTGTAAATAGTTTCAATTTTAAATCAATATATTCATTTCATCTCGCTGTAAATAATATCATTCATTTCTAAGCTTTCACCTTCATTCTTCCCGCTTAACTTCGCAAACTTGCGCTTGCGCATAACGCTTAGTAGCCTTACCATAAGGGTTAAATTCCCGTAAGGAGTTGGTACCGTTAGAACACCTAACGTACTACAAGTTGTTTCTTAATTCGCTTATTTATGTACCGTATTTGCGTTCCGGCATAATTTGCACAGATATGCACTGATTCCGTTTATTTGTCTTTTGTTTGAAAGACAACACTATCCGTTTTATTTGATGTTTGTCCCATTTATACAGGGTGGTCCAAATAGAGACGTATTTTTTTTAATGTTAACAAATGTTTCAGGTTCTTCTAGTAATTTTTAAAAAAGAAAAACTTTTAATTGTATGAATGTAAATACATATTTCACTTTCGATAAAAAAAAATGTATCTTGCACTAAGGTTAGGAAGATATTTTTTTTATACATGAAAGGGTTTTCACGATAGTCCCATCGCAAAATATAAAACATAAAAAGAGCTTGCCAATTTTTTTTTTTTTTTAAAGACGTCCCTTAAGAATTTCCCCAAAAATTAAAAATAATATTCTTATCTCCTAAACTATCAAACATCGCGGGACATACATGGGGTATTTTCGGATACCGCTAGGTATGAGGAACCTTTTTTTTAATTGTCGTCACTATTTGGACCACCATTATTTGGTATAAGTATTGTTGCTTCTGCACCAATCCAATATGTTTCACATGGTGTTTGAGGTCAGTAGTACCCAAATTTGCATGAAGTCGAAGGCTTTTTTGTAGTCCATAAATGCCATGCACGGCGGCTGATTGTACTCTTCGGTCTTCTGTACAACTTGCCGAACAGGACGGTATGGTCTACGGTTCTGAAGCCTTTTCGTACACCGGTTTGATCTGGTGGCATAAACCGGTTTGATCTGGTGGCTGGAAGTCGTCAAGTCTCCTGGCGAGACGGTTCGTAACGACACTCGAGAACAGTTTGTACGGTGGGCGGGTGGGCGAAGGTAAATACAAGGGTCGCGCTTTTCATCTTTTCGTTTTGATGTACATCAATGTTGCTTATACTGCTTGCGCGCAATAGGCCACGTTTATTGCGGCGTCAGAGGTGTTGTAGATCGTCAAGGGTGTAGGTGATCAGAAATTTGCGTCGCGCAAAATTCGCGGCGCGGTGGTAGCGTTTGAAAATCTTCGGAGATAGAGAATGGAACAATGTATGCTAATTAGCAACTGTTGTTGTAGTCGTTTGTCAATAGCTATGCCTTACAAATACATCACCGTACCGTGTAGTACCTATCGCTATTTTCTAAACTGATTAACGCAAAATAAAAAAACATTTTACATATCGGTTTTTATTCTTCAAAGTTTATTTTATTATAAGATTTATTGTCACAAGCAGAATATAAATAAAATGATTCCTTTTAAAATCTCATATTATATAAGTGTGGTATGACTGTACCAATCCCGTTCTTTTGTTTTTAGGACCATTTGCTCGTAGGACGATTTGCTAGTGTCGTTTTGACTAAAGGTCGTTTTGCTATTAGGACTTAATGATACGGAGGGTTCTTTTTTAAATAGATTCTATTATATATATATATAGTTAAGCGAATTGTGTTATTGTAGTAATTATGAGCATTATATTGTTACCTTGGCTTTACATTCTGCCGCTAGAGCGTAGTTTTGGTCTCTGACGGCTTCCTCTTGCGCTTCAATGGCGACGTTCAGTGACACACGAAGTCGGGCCCTCTGCGAAATGAAAATATTTTGAATACAATTGTTACCAGAATTCACTTTAAAAATAAAAGTCAGTCATGCTGAATTGTAATAAAAATACACTTTACTCAATAAACCCTACAATATTTTTTATAAAAGATTGTTATATTATTGATTTTCCACACATCATGCAGTCATTTGTCATGTGTCATGCAAACTTTTGCTGTGCGGATGAAATAATGTTGATGGTTACAAAATTTTTGCCCAGCAGTGGGACACGCTAGGCAAAAAAAAAAAACAAAAAAGAAACGGGGCTTATAATTTTGACATGTACCTGTAACTTAGCCTCAGTACAATCAACCAGCGGAGGCAGCGGTGGTGGCGGCGGCTGGTCGGGCTCGGGCGGGTCGCGCAGGGACTGGATGACGCCATTGATCACCTCCATACGGCCCGACACCTCAGGGACTACCAGCTCCAGAGCCGACACGAAGGCACGGATCACGTCGGCGCTTAGGGGGCCGTAGTCACCTGGTGGAAAAAAAGTATTCGTATTCAAAACATCAAGCCTGTAATCTCTGAAGGGGTACGAAGAGACACAACATGCAATATTTATTTTGTGAAATGAAACAGGGGCAAGTTTAAAGGTCAAAGCGCACCGGTTACAATCAACGGCAACCCACGCATCGACAAAAGACGAAACGCAGCTTTACAAGATGAAATGTGGGTAATAAGTACGCCGCACACTATGTACATTGACGTCGCGTGGCATGAGGTGCAAACAGTTAGTTTCATTTCTGCATTTGCATTTCTGAAAGCTGTCTACTGTTGAAATGAAATGAGTATTGAGTAAGGCTCTTTGCTACGTTTTGTCTTCTATATTTGTCTTGTTAAGTAACATGTTTATAGTTATAGAGGCACGAGGAACAGGGTGTAAAGTTCACTCATACGCATAGTAAAGGGAGGATCCTCCGACCAGACGGGTGTCGTGTCTGGTGGGCAACTGCCCGATGTTTGATATCGGGGCGTTGTATATATGCTAGTTGCGCGGTAAACTCTGCTTGCGCGATGCAGGATTTTGCGTGACGTCAGTGTGATGCGTAGTTCGCATGTGGCTATGTAGATACCGCTACACAGTGAAACATCACCTACCAGTAAGAACATCAGTGATAAGCGCTTGTAACGCGCTCCTCCCGGCGGGATCCGTAGCGTCATAGACACGTAGCATAGTGCCCAACTCGTGCAGGACATACTGACGAGTACTGAAGCCTACTGGGTCTTCTGTTTCTGATGGGCATGGGGACTCCACAATACTGTTGAGTGGAAATCAATGTTAAAGGAGAACGGGCAAAAATGTATGGAAGCCAGCCTAGGAACCAATAACAACATGCGATATATCATTGGAAAGGTTTTTTTATGTTCTTTAACTATCGATATGGCGGGAAATCCCAAATCGCTGTGTGGAAAAAGTTATTGCGCAATAAAGCCAGACTTAATTCACAGAAATATAAGCGTTTGTTTATATGTTTATCATCAATATTAAGATTTTTTTGTAAAACTAATATAGTGAAATACCAAAAAAAATATATCTGTTAAAGTACGAGTAGTACTCGCACACTAAGGGTTCTGTACATATATATATTTCTTTAGCACCTGTAAATATGCTGTCAGCCCAAACGAGCAGCACTAGTAGTAGTAGTATAAGATGAGTGAGAGCAAAATATGACAAATCTAAACGTAAAATCCATACAATTTTTATCAATCCAGATATGTCACATGTAAAATATACGTATATCTATAAGTACCTACGTGTATTTATCAATTGATAAAAAATGTATGGATTTGACGTTTAGATATGACATCTCGCTCTCACTCTATGTATGATTAAGCTCGAAGTACCTACATACTAATACTACTTATGCCACATACTTCTGAGAAAATAAGTAAGGTCTGGGGGAGCTAAGATCTTGCTCTACAAAAATGAAACAAACAAGTGGTAAAAAATCATTTATTATCAGTAACATTTTAAAGAAACATTTGAGACGGTAATTAGTGGCAATAGATACAGTTAAAGGATTTAAAAGGAAAACAAAAGTATTAATACTCCAGCGCACCCTAACACTTGCCTTATAAAAAGACAATACAATAATAAATCAAATACATATTATTTTTATTAGTTTGATAATACTGAATACAGTTAAATAACAAAACTGCTTTTCAATCTTCATCAATTATAATATCAATTAAGGATCCGGCTGGAGGATTAAACGGCTCATGCCTTCCTACACCTAGATACCAGACAATAGAGGTTATATGGGCACAACTCCCTATTGTACGGCGCCCTGTCAAACAAGTGCAATAATAATGGTATCGCACTAATGCCAATGACGTCCCTAATAACCAAAAGGTAACATAGATATATTTTTGCCCTTACATGGCGAGACTGTATACGGCCTCTTAACAACCATACATTTTGAGGCATATTGTACCGTTGCAAATCTCCAATTAAATCATCTCTTTTCACTTCAATTATATATAGGCCATTGTGCAAATGCTCTGCGCAATATGATTTGGCTAGTTTAAGCTGATATGATCCCAAAGTGAAAAGCTTTAAATCACTTTCTGTTAAACGAGGAAAGTAATCTAATTGTTGGTTTGCATCTATCGCCACAAACGCAATTCGTTGTCTATTAAGATTGTTGTCATTTACATAATTGTATAAATGATTTGGTATGTTGATTCTTTGATTAATTGAATTTAATATCATTTCTGCGTCTACATTATCAGTTACAGGTTCACGAAAAGAGTTAACCTTCGGTATGCCTGGTAGGGTCTGTCAGACCCATCTGTACACATAAACCGTTGTATTTCCTTCAAATTCGAATTTCGCGCCTAACCGCACTTAGTAGCTGGCCGTTATGAATTGCTAGACGCCCGCCGCCCACCACCTCAGTCCGGAGCGCGCTCTCGTTGTAGTAGGACGTACGTATAGTTCGCCCGGGTCTCACAGACCCGACCAGGCACACGACGTGACGTTTCTATGTAAGTATTTTTTGTTAGTGTTTTTGGAAATTGATGTTATTTTTGTGCTTAAATATAATATTTTTAAAATTATTTTAGTTTCAAAATGGGGAGCCATCTGTGCGATGATGATATTAGTAATTTATTACTCGACGCGGCTGAAGATGACGTAGTTTTCAACTCAAGTGGAGAAGAATCCGATCACGTGAGTCAGAGAAGCGAGGCATCTGAGTCAGAGGCACAAAACAATGATTTTGGTGGGGCTGTTGCGGAAGAAAGTTCGTCAGATTCTGAAATGGGCGTGCCGTTGTCTACGCTAGCTTCATTGCCGTCAGGGAGAGCGTACAAAGGTAAGGATGGAACTTTATGGCATAAAAACCCTGGTCGATCTAACGTACGTACACGAGTTGAAAATATAATATCGGGTACACCAGGAGTAAAGCCTCAAGCTAGAGATGCAAGGACTCCTTTAGAATGTTTCGGACTCTTCATCAACGAGTCTATGTTGTTCGACATAATGCTTCATACAAATGTAAGAATCCGAAGAACGAGAGACAATTTGAAATCTTCTAATGAATACTGCTACTCGGAAATTTCTATTACGGAGCTGAAGGCTACGATTGGTCTAATTTATCTCGCAGGATTGTTCAAATCTGGAAGACAGAATTTACAAGATTTTTGGTGCAATGATGGAACGGGTGTTGCTATTTTTCCCATGACGATGAGCCTAAGAAGATTTTCATTTATCTTGAACCATTTGAGGTTTGATGATGTCAGTTCGCGCGAAGAAAGATTAGCACAAGACAGGCTAGCACCATTCAGGAAGCTCTTTGATGATTTTGTCACCAACTGCCAGCTGCATTACACGCCTTTCGAGAATCTGACCATAGACGAAGAACTTGTAGCATTTCGAGGGCGTTGCAAATTTCGCCAATATTTGCCCAACAAACCGGCCAAGTATGGAATAAAAATATTTGCACTGGTTGATGCCAGAACCTACACACATCAAAAGTGTCTAGGGATCAACATATATTTTTGCAATAACTTTTCTCCTGATTGATATTAATTAAAATTTTCTTTAAGGATTCATAAAATAAAGGGTTTTCGTTTGTCACAGTAACGATAAACCAAGTCACCTTTGCATTAATAAAGAAATTTGCCATTTTCCTAATAAAGGGATTTTTGACATTTGAACCACTAACACAAAAGTTCGAAAAAAAGACTGAAATAACAGTTTTCTTTAAAATTTTATTGGGTAACTTAAACAATTAATAATCCGTGTTTCTACCGCGAACACTAACAACACAAGAACATCGGTTTGGCATACTCAAAATGAGTTCATCCAAATCACGCTGTGGAATGGCCGCCCATGTTCGTTGCAACAACAAAAAAAGGTCTTCTTGCGACTGGATACCCTCCATATTCGGCAGAGCTCTTCTCTGTAGCATATCCCATGCATGCTCAATCGGGTTCAAGTCTGGCGACTGAGCAGGCCAGGGCAGGACATTGATGTTAGCTGCGGCGAGAGTCTGTCTTACAACTCTTGCGGTGTGCGGTCGTGCATTATCATGCATTAACTGAAATAAGGGACCGATTTGCACTTGTAGAGGAACGATGACGTCTGATACAATCGTCTCAGCATAAATTTGAGCGTTGAGGTTGCCTCTGATCCAAATCAACTCAGTTCTTCCGCCGATCCAAATACCCGCCCATACCATGATGGTTCCTCCACTATAAGGATGGACTTCCTGGCAGGATTTTAATCGCTGTTGGCGTCCAGGGGTTCTCCAGTGTCGTATACGTCTTGTATCCGGTCTCATACCAAAACGAGACTCATCAGAAAAGCACACGAAACGCCATTGTTCTTCTGCCCAATTTCTGTGTTCAAGAGCCCATTGATATCGAATCCTACGATTGTGCATTGCTATAGGTGGTACCCGTAGCGGTCTTCGGGAATGAAGGTTCACTTCATGCAAGCGGTTTCTGACTGTTTGGTCGCTAATTAAGTTCCCTGAAGAGTGATGAAGCCTCACGGCTAACATCATGGCGGTTATTGTTGGAGCTCTTCGAGTTAAGATTTGAATGTATCGGTCTTGTCTCCGTGTGGTGCAGCGATACCGTCCTCCATGGCGCTCAGCCACGGTACCAGTGCTTCGGTAACGTGTCCAAAGTCGACTGATAACACTCTGACTTGTATTCAGAGCTAAAGCCACAGTACGTTGCCGGGAACCAGCTTCTATCATTCCCACGGCTCTGAGCATTTCTTCCCTGCTTAAATGACGTCGCCGCTCCATAATAACGTTGGTTTTAATCAGTAGTAGGGAAACAGTAGCACTAATAATGTCTTCAATGCGTTGTATGTTTTTATAGGGAAAATATTGACAGCTGATTTTCATCTTTTACTCGAATTTGATTCACAGTTCCTGATTCAAATTATGAAATGCACCAAAAAGGATCCATATAAATTTATAAAATCATAAATTTATTACAAAGCCACATCTTAATCTCAAGAAATCCGCATAAAAATGCTTGATCCCTAGACACTTTTGATGTGTGTACTATTCCTTGAATTTAGAAATGTATGCAGGAGAACAGCCAGAAGGGCCATATAAAATCAGCAATAAGCCACATGACGTTGTTGATCGTCTAGTGAAACCTATTTCCAGATCAGGGCGAAATATTACAATGGATAACTGGTTCACGAGTTATCCAACTTACGAACACTTGCTAAAACATCATAAGTTGACTGCTGTTGGTACAATGAAATCCAATAAAGCTTGTATACCTGAGAAATTCAAAAAAAATCGTAAACAACATTCATCCCTGTTCGGCTTTCAACAAAATTTGACCATAGTATCATATATTCCAAAACCCCGCAAAAATGTGTTTATGCTGTCATCACTCCACCATGACATGGAAATAGATCGTGAAACAGAGGAGAAGCAAAAACCCGTGATTATAACATTTTATAATAAAACAAAGGGTGGCGTAGACACCGTTGACAAGCTTATTCAATCTTACGATGTCACACGAAACTCCAGAAGGTGGCCATTGACACTGTTCTTCTGGATGCTCAATACTGCTGGCATCAATGGCAAAATTATTCAAATGCTCAACTGTCCAGAAAACAAGTATAGTCGTAGAAGTTTCATAAAAGACTTGGGCCTTGTACTAATTGAACAACATTTGCAGTCACGAAAAAACAACAATCGTTTATCTACAGATCTTCGCAAACGAATAGGTAGTCATTTGGGTACCCAAGTTGACACAGCATTGAAAAAATCGTCTCCTGGTATAAAACGTAGATGCTACGTATGCCCAGTCAAGAAAGATCGCAAAACGAAATATATTTGTGAGACCTGTAAGAGTCACTTATGTCTGGATCATGCACTTTTCGAATGTGCAATTTGCTTCCGAACCAGAGCCCTGGAAAATGTTGATAGAAGTAATGAAGACTGAATATTTTCTAGTTATTAATAAGTGCATAGAAGTGCCTTATATTTTTATATAGTCTGATTGAGATCTCTTTAGTTTTTAATAAGTAATGTGTGTTATAAGAGTAACGACGTATTTTTTTTAGTTAAAAACACTACCTAAGTTTAATTGGAAAAACAATTATTAAAAATTGTTGATTTGCAATATTTTTTTGTTTTATTTTGTAACATACACCCCTAGTAAAAATATTAGTACATTTTAATAACTTATTTATCAATAGTTATTTGAGAAATTACAATTTAAAAATCCGGGTCTGCTAAACCCACCAGGCATACCGTGTAACTTTTTGCCTCCAGGCATACCGAAGGTTAATAAGGGCACCTGCAATTTTAAAATCGGGAAACAGATTCCGTAGTGTTGTATTAAAATAATCTTGACGCAACAACTTGAAGTCGCGTTTAAAACGACCGTTGATGACCTCAACTACCCACCGACACAAAGTAACAAGTCTCGATTTGTTGGCCTGTTCGGTAGATAGTTGAGTGTCATTTCTATCCTTTGTTGGTGGCAAATGAACTTCATAACCGCTTCCTTCTAAACTCGGAACACAATCACGAAAACCTCTATCGAGGATTAAAACATCATTTTGTACAAAAAACCAATGAAAGACACTGTTTGCACCATTAGTAAACTCGGACATGATGGATGCATCGGACTTCGTGGCAGCAAAAGGTCCTAATATATCTATTATATAACCGTCTGAACAAACAATTAGAAAGGGTTTTAACAAGTTTTGAAACTTGTGTAAGCTGTACGTTAAACGTTGAAAAAGAAAATTGGAACTTTTCTGAATGTATGCATACGTTCCATCACAAATGATTATAGCTTTAGTATTTTCTTGATTTCCAAATATTCCTTTATGTATTGTTAGGTTACGTTCCAAAACATCATTTCTTTGTATGTGGTCAAAGCCCAAGTGCCGTGGCACAAATTCTCTTAGTAAGCAATCTCTTACTATTTTTATTATTCTTTGTATACTTCGTCGAGACGTATTGAATTGGCTGGCTAGCCATTCGTTTGACTCTCCGGTTCGTAGTTTACAAAGGTAAATACCCAATGCCAACCGCAGTTTTTTATGACTTTCTAGCAATGTTGGAGTTTCTTGTAGAATTATATCAAATTGCCTATTTTTTAACCCGGTCCAAAAATGCATCTCATCGTCAGTGATAGCACCTACAGTTTCGAAGTCTAATTGTTTGCCATGCCGAACAGCTTTGGTTAATATATTACAAATATCGTCTAATTGAGCACTGTTAAAGTTTTGTGTAACATTACAAAAGTTCACTAATTCATCCCACACATTGGATAGAAGATGTTCTTGACACGAACGAGCACTTTGCGGTACATACAGTTTATGTTCACATAGTAAATATACCTTTATCGCTTCTGGTATATGTGAGTTTGCTTGGTTACGACAATTATTAAAAATGCAGTGTGCACTCGTGTTTGGTGCTCTTCTATAAATAGCAGATTGAATGGTTGGAGTTTCATTTTGTTCTGGGTGGACATTCTGGATAGGTCTTCTTATTGCATTTTGAGCCCTTTGCCAGCACCGGTGGCACAAAAAACTTGTATTGTTGAATATTACCTGGAAAAAATACAATCAGTTTCTTAGTTAATCCTCTTAGTGAGTGAATGGATCGGCTTAATAGTTGCGCCGGCACTCCTCTGTGAATTCACTGATTCACAGAAGAGCACCGGTGCAGCTAACAATACGCATATCTGGTTTTGCATGCTTGATGAGTTGACTGCCGTTTTAAAAGTCGTAAATGTAGAATTATAAACAGAAAACATAAAAATAAGAGAACTATTAACTAACATTTCTTATTAGTAGGTATTAAAAACGGGCACCGTTAAATGACCATAATTAATATATTTACGTTTAATCTATGTCTATTGCTATTTATGTATGGACAGAAGATGAACGAACACAATATGACCCTAATATAATATATCTAGTGTAATAAACAAAAAAAAACAAACCTCCAATTGTGCATGTCCCCGTAAATAATCTGCAAGCTCAGGTTGATCTTGTGGAATATTTTCAGCCAAAATGTGGCGCTGATACCTTCTTTTGTGTAGCCCACGCTGGCACATAACACAATTGCTCTGGTGTTCATCCATGATCTAACTAGGCCAGTTCTAAGAGCTTAATTCTGAGTCCGATAAAGAAAGCCACTGGTATAACATATATAGCAAATCACAGAGTCCGATAAACACAGCCAAAGGTCGTAGTCGAATGATAATGATGACGAATGAAAATGATAGTAGTAAAACGTACTCGCTACACAGTAAACACCTTCAAATCAAAATATCGACTAAGGATAACGACCACGCGCGCGCGCTTCTGTGATGCGCCGCCGCTTCCCCTCTACCCCGCAAACGCCACTTGCTACCTGCTCTTATTGGCTGTCTCATCGGACGCGATAAGAAAAAACATAAGGAACTAATGGTACAGACAAGTTACGGTTTATAATATACATTTTGAATGCGCCCGCGCATATTAACACAGGTTGATATTTTTGTCGGTACAGACTACCTTAGTTGTAGTACCTACATAAAATGACGTATTGCTTGTTGTTATACCATTTTATGATGAAATGCTGAAAAAATTAAAATATATTTCATTTTGTTCAAGTCTGGCTTTATTGTGGAATAACTTTTTCCACACAGCGATTTGGGACTTCCCACCATAACAATAGTTAAAGTACATAAAAAAACCTTTCCAATGATATATCGCATGTTGTTATTGGTTCCTAGGCTAAAACGCCCGTCCTCCTTTGTAGGCACTTGTAAAAGAACGGTGACCACAAAAGAAGAGTGGGTGCAGATTAAACATTTCAATGTAGAAGGACTTATAGACGGTTTATTTATTTATTAATAAAGGTACACCAACAGCTTCTGTATACAAAATATCAAATAACAGTAGATAATAGTTGAGGGCTACAAGCCCTCAACTATTATCTAACAATTGCCAATAATAGGTGAACCAACATTCTCAAATACAGTGATAATCTAAGGTAAAAACGAAATGCATAAAAATAAAGTGGTAACAACTATAAACAGAAATATAAAAAAGACATAAGTTATAAGATTGCAGAGGTTGCAAGAAATACCTACATACTAATACAATAAAATTAATCTTTAGATTGTGTGAGTTGCGTGCTTAGGGACCTCAAAATTTGGGTCTTAAAGTGTGTCATGATATTATGTCAACATCTGGAGAGGATTTTTTATAAGAATACATCTCACGACTGAGCCTATTGCGAGGTGAGTTTACTCCTATATTTGTGTTGGATGCTTTAGTGTGGAATAAATGGGTAATGGGATATCTGGGTAAATTATGGGGGACTTTTAGTCCAATTTGTTCAGTTAATTGATCGCAGTCCAATCTATTGATTTGGTTCATCGCCATCTATTAATTTTCCAAGACATCAAAAATGCTGAAACCTACCACCCATATTGTGAGTACTTTTACACAGCTCATACAGTAGTGAAGACTAATCACTAAAACATGTTGCATTTAAAGCTCAAGGCTGAGTCGGATGTAGTAGGTATCCGTGCGTAAATTTGGTACATCGAGCTTTATAAAGAGATTTTTACATGAGCATGAGTGATAGAGACGCTGTACAAAGCGATACTTTTCCTTATGCTCGATGTGCCGTATTTTCGATCGGGTGCTCTATGGTCAACAGCTAAAGACAATCAATATTTTAAACCTAGAACATTGCCAAAAACGAGACTCACGCTCTAATATATCCAGTAAGTACAACCAAGTCCGGTAGAATAGTTTCCAGAGTTTCATCATCGTCGATCTTCTGTAGATGCTCCGCTAGATGGCGCCAGTACCAAGCTGTTTCTTTGTTCAGCTTCTCTGCGGGTATGAGGCGAAGGGACTGGTCGGTGGGCAGCCATTCTAGCAGCTCAGATATTGGGAGGCGTCTGTCAGACAAAGATAACAATTATGGTTTAGGACAGTTGAAATTCACAATAACCTGTACAATTCTTGTACAAATTACAATACTTTCAGTGAATAAATAATTGTGAAAAAACTTTTGAAGCATGCTTTTTTATGGTTTGGTCACAACAGATTTGACTGGAAACTAACTCCTAATATTTAGAAAAAGTTACAAATAACGGACTAAGAATCAAAGATTTAAGTTAATTATATTTAGTTTTATTACCGGTAGCTAACAAGTTAATTTTATGATAGTAGATCATAAACTTCAATATCATCCACATATTATACGGTTATTTTTTAAATATTTGTTTGGTAATAAACGCTTAGTGGAGACCACTTCATTAAAATTTTGAGCAGAAAATACCACAACGTTTTTTTTTTTGTATCACATAAATATACTCACTTAAACAGCGACTCCAGCAGTTTCCCGGCAACGTACTGCGAGTCCTTAGCATCCTGCGCGTTGTCCAATCGTATGGCTTTCAGCAGGTCCACGATGTTACCCTGGAACGTGCTCAGCCAACCGGGGATCAGGATCTCTTCGACCACGCGCCGGACGCGGAGACTACGCTCGGTTAGGCCGACCTGGAAGTAAAATTGTTATGATGGAACTATCAAAATATGACACAGTATTGGAAAGGCGGCTGTAACCTCAAGACCTCTACAGAAATACGCAACGGATATTGACGTGGTTTTCGGCATTATTTAGAGAATTTTATTCTGGAAGGTTTATGTGTAAAATATTAAACTTAGATATTATAAAGTTATCGCTGACCGCTGGAATAGGTCCTTTAGCTTAGTGATGGGTTGGCTAAGATCAGGAATCATCATCTCAATAATCCGTGCCACTAGCATGTGCATTCGCGGCACAAGGCATACATTTAAACCAATAGCCAAGTTATCCGGCTTCGACGATGGAGCAGCTCTACCTAGACAAGTCTGATGGGGATGCGGCCGACGAACTGACAAGACGTCGATTGCAATAAATAGCGATGGATAAATGAGCTATTTTTATTAGTTAATTAATCAATCATTTGACAGTACTGTAGTTATAGATTATTTTGTATTGTATTTTATTAATGAATAAATACGTCGATGTTTTGTCAAGTTGTAAAAACCGTTCGAAGCAGAAAAGTTGAACTCATGATTACTAGTTCTATACTTAAACCATTTCCTACCTTAACATATTATGTGCAAATATCTATTATATATTAGCATTTATTTATCTACTTATTACAAATATTAAAATAAGCATATTTAACAATTACTTTTATTTATTTTTCTATAAAAATCCATG
Organism: Brachylomia viminalis; assembly: GCA_937001585.2. NCBI lineage: Eukaryota > Metazoa > Arthropoda > Insecta > Lepidoptera > Noctuidae > Brachylomia > Brachylomia viminalis. The sequence goes on from OW443314.2 coordinate 11,117,258, forward strand.
TTAGTTTGGTGAAAATAAAACCAGCAAACAGACGCGTTTTCCAGGCGCTTATCTAGTGCTTTTCTCTTGTCAGAACAAGCTTTATTAGTAACTCATGACATGGTAAACAGGTAAGCCATTCGACCGTTTGGTAGGGCAAGTCAATACCTGGCATACGCTGTACAAGCTTTTAGTATTTATTATCACTATTATCAGTCTTGTTTATAATATAATTTTCCTAATTTTAAATGTGCCCACAGCAGTTCATTTTTTTTTTTTTTTGGAAAACGTTGCCCCACACTAGGAATTTCTCCTGTATTGTGGGTGCGTTTACAAATATTTAAAGTCACATACACAAACAGCCAGACCCGGAACAATTACTTGTAGGTCATACAAATATTTTTTTCCGTGCGGGAATCGAACCCGCGACACGCAGCGCAGCAGTCAACCGCTATCAGTTTACCTTGAGCGTGAGCACTCTCTGCCTAACTCTGAGCTGGGTAACATTGATGGCAGCGATGTACAGGAAGGCGGCGCGACGCACTGCCTCGTCCACGTCACACAGTCGCTCTAGCACGAAGGGCACGTTGCGGCTGCATTTAGCGATTGACATCACAATGGCTCTGTGAATAAAGACCATTTTCAATCCGATTTTAAAACACATAACTTTCTGTGAAACTTGGAAATGCAAAGAGGTATCAATAAACTAAAAACTAAAATCAACAACTTTAATTTGTCTAGTGACTATACTATGTGTTATGATCATGTCATAAATTCATAATACATACTAATTGTCTAATAGACAGCAAGCTTCATAAAATCGTTTATCGATACGGTCATGTGTAGGCCGCAATTGGACAAGCTGTGACATAGGTAAGGTGTAGTGTAGCTTACGGACCATGATGGTGAGAAGCTGGCTGGCAATTCCATTTTATATCATTAATTATAGCCTGATTAATCATTTTACTCTTCTAGAAACTCAGTTCTTACCTCCTGACAGACGAGCTAGGGTCACAGCTCATGTGAAAGCGGTAAGCTCGAGTGACTTCGTCGTCTTGTTCCATTGGGTTCTGCAGTCGTTGCAGAGCGAGGGCGGCGCGACAACGCACCGCTCCGCGCGTGTCTTGTAGTCTTTGCATCTAGTGATAAAAATAATAACGTGATTGTTCCTTGTCTCTAGCTATATTTGCAAAACATTACTCTCATACCTCGTGTTACCACCACTGAGTTTGTTTCGTTGTTTCTTTTCAGAGTAGTTGTTTAAGAAACACCAAATTCATCTAGTTCTAAAAAATAATTAATATTTGATGTGTAAGTGGTTTTTTAACCAATTCACGGAAATAAATATAATTTATCAAGTAACCGTTACGGCAATAATAGCTCCCATGTTAAATAGCTATCTACTGTTAATAGTTATTATTTGTTGTGGTGTACAATAGAGTACGCTGTTTCTGTTTGTTACTGCTGAATACTAGAGCTATCATGATAAATTATGATTTTTTATGTAAATTCAGCTCTTTTGAAGAAAAAGTTGGTTCTTCTCTAATTTTAACCCTAATTTTTAACACACCATCAAGTTCAAGAGCGATTTTTGTAAAAAAAAACTTACTACTAAAAATGGTTAAAATTTTTAATTGTTATAGTTAATTATCTGGTTCATCGAATCCTGAACGGTAGACCACTACTTCCGCCACACCCTGTATAAATAAATAAATTATGAGAGTAACTGTCTTGCATCTACCTAGTCTTTCCCAATTATCTTAGTATCGACTTCTAATTTAACTGGATGCAGCTGAATACCAGTATTTTTCATGGAGCGACTGCCTAACCGACCTCCACAACCCAGATACTGGGTAAGACTGGTTGTCAGGCTATCGGGCTGCTGACGACCCGTCAGCACTCACGACTGTCAAAGATCCACGAATGACAGCCGGGACCTACTTACTTTCCGAGGCATGTATAATATAGTATTGTATTTTGTATGATTACTTTTGCCAACTAAATATTTATTTACTTATTGAGTACGATGGTAACAAGTGAGCATAAACACCAACATGACATCACACCAGTATCCTCCGAAGGGTAGACAGTAGATTATTAAGTACCTACATTTTCATTTCACCAATTATGTTTAAGCCTCATGTAACAGGAATACTGATTTCAATGTTAGATCTTCACTTGTAGAGTACATGTAGATCACACATGTTGTACGACGATAGTCTAAGATACACTTTGTTCAAGCATACGATGGTTGTTCTGTACATTTGTAATGATGGGAACCCAGGGGTGGAGGGGTTTCCTCGCGCACATTTGGGAGTGGCGCGAGGAGGCGAAACGCCGGGGCGTAGCTCCGCTGCCGCGAGAAATCACGGTACAGCGGACAGAGCTCCGGCGGGATCTCATGGCGGCATGGAGAGTGCGATTGTCGCAACCCAGCGCTGGGCACGCCACAATTGCGGCGATAAGTCCCCTCTTTGAGGAGTGGCTAGAGAGGCGCCACGACGTTCTCATCTTCCGCCTGACGCAGGTCCTCACCGGACACGGTAGTTTCGGGAGGTTCCTGTTCCGGATAAGGCGGGAGGAAACGCCCAGGTGTCACCATTGTGTGGATCGCCCGGAGGACACGGTGGAGCATACGGTGGAGGTCTGCCCGGCTTGGGCGGAGCACCGCCGTGTCCTGTGGAGGCGATTGGCGGTGGCGATCTCTCGCGTCCGGCCCTGGTCCAGGCCATGGTACGGAGCGAGAGGGCTTGGGAAGCCGTCACCTCCTTCTGCGAAGCAGTAATGTTCGCGAAGAAGGAGGCGGAACGCTTGAGGGAGAGGCAAAATTCGAGCCCTCACGCCCCTAGCCGCCGCAGGAGACGCCCTGGGCGTCGGGAATCGCAGGCCGATTCCCGGCCACTTTAGGCGTGGGCTTGCGAACGGCGAGCAATGGGCAGCTCGCCGTTCGATAAGGACCAGGCCCGGGTCGACGGCGCGTTGTTTTCCACGCGCGCCTCAAAGAGATGTCAGCACCAATGACGGGGTCCGCTAGGGCCGATGCCTGCTAGGGTTGCGGGAAAGTCCGAGAGGGATACCGTGGCCCCTGGCACAGGCAACTGAAGGAACACGGGTGGGTTTTAGTCAGTAAGAGTCTGACACGCCCTCCTGCTCTGCCCAGAGCGGGAGAAGTTATTTGATGATTTCCCACCCTTAAAAAAAAATTTAAAAGGGGTGGAGGGGTGAAGAATTAAACCGCCCGTGTTGAGTGCGGTAAAATCACTAATTTATTTTACTTAACCAGTTCACTAAATGATCGCGCGTATGCATACACTCGTGTAGCATAACCAGTGATCGGATAATCGGGCGCTTATATACCTAAACTTCTTCTCACGAAAGAATAATATGGACATTCCTTTCTGAATAAATAAGTAATCCTAGGTTCCCGGGATTGAACAAACTTAATGAAATTACAGCAGTGGTTATTCTGATTTAGTATCTTTATTTTATTCAAAACAAATGGAATATCAATTAAAAATTATGATTTATCTAACAGATTACCGAAACTACCAGACTATCGAATCGACCATTTATTGTATTTTATACGAACTGAAGTACTGTATTTTGTATGCAGGTAACATTTTTAGCAATCTCAGGAATTTCAAACGACTCCAGTATCCGGGATTCTGAAAGGCATGTCGGTATTATTCTTTCGTGGGAATAAAAGTGAAGTTTAGTTATGTTAACGCCCGATTATCCGATCACTGAGCATAACCTACTTAATGTTACGAAATGTGCGGGTTCACGGTACACATTGAAATCAGTTTTCTCTAGTAATCAATTTAACAATGCTAAGAGAAAGTAGAAGTATATCTTACCTGTGATGCCAGTAACTTGTCACAAAGATCATCATCCAATGAGGCGTCATCTCCGAGAGCAGACAGTACAGCCGCCAGCAGCTGGCTGGCTCGGTATCTCACTGACTGACCGGATACACATTGGCACTAAAAATTAACATAATATTTAATGGTAGCTGTAATAGTTATTTATGCAACTGTTGTATAATAGGGGGTATTAAGATTCGAATGTGGGTTTATCACACGAGGCGAAGCTGAGTGTGATAATAGTATCACATGAGTGTTTTAATACCTAATTATGTACAGTTGCATACAAGACTTTATCTACACCCATGATATGAATCCTGTATAAAAGATTCTGAAACCATAGGGTGTTGTACCTACACTGTTGTAAGAACCCTTGTAAATTCATGGTCAGTTTAATTGCCGAGTATCTAATACAAACAAACTAAGAAATATCTTATGGTGTGTTATCAAAACTTGTATCACTCACTTTTGTAAACAACAAAGTAATAATTTTTCGTAATACCTACTATTATCGAACAAAAATGGCGGGATACGACGTGAATTCGAATAATCTATAACTTTAAAAAAAAAATTAGAACCTGTGGTATTGAAACGGATATTGTGCATGACAATGTTCTTTTTTTTAATTCATAAAGATACCACGAATTGAGTAGTGAGAATGTGGCTGTTTGATGAGTAACTAAGGGATCGAGTTCCGAGTTGCATAATGAAATTTAGTACAACATTATAACATATGTTTCGATGATATTATGGTTACTATGACACTGGTTGTTTTAATGTTGCCAATAAGCTAACTGTTTCAGAAACTTTTAAAGAGCATTTATAGCATGGGAGTAGATAAAAAATCTTTATCTACTCCCATGCTATAAATGCTCTATATGAATATAGATCTATATGAGTATATGAATGTAGATAAAGTCTTGTATGCAACTGTACATAATTAGGTATTAAAACACTCATGTGATACTATTATCACACTCGGCTTCGCCTCATGTGATAAACCCACATTCTAGTTTTAATACCCCTTATTATACAACAGTTGCATAAATAACTATTATTTGAGGAGATTGGTGCCGATTCCCTTGTCAACAAACTAAACTAAATTTAAGTTGAGTGCATCTTTTTCATTCTATTTCGTTATGAAAAGGACAGAAGATAAATATTAGTTTAGTTTAGTGATGTAATTTTAGTAGTCAACTTTTTAATCACGTCTAAACTTGTATGGAGAAGTGTCAGGCGCTGATTAATTTGACAGGACTAAACTAAAATTTATCTTTTGTCCTTTTCTTAATGAAATAGAAAGAAAAAGATGCACTGAACTTAAATTTGATTTAGTTTGTAAACAAGGGAATCGGCACCAATGTTAATGAAAAGACTTTATAACATCACACCTGAGCAAGGTAAGCCTTGCTCAAGTGTATACCAGGTGTGTAAGCATATTTCAATAGTTATGTGAAAGTCCCATGTCGCAAGGGGGCGAAACTATTGCCATCAACTGGGTACAAATCCAGGTTTCAGGCTGCGTCTGAGCTATTCCAGATGGATAAAACCCAATAACACTTTGCCCAACCCGGGAATCAAACCCAGGTCCTCATGCTCAGCAGTAGCACTTGTGGATCTAGGCCAATGAGGCAGTACTTATTATAAGCTTGTTTTTAACATTTATTTATTTATTTTAGACCAACTTCTGACCATTACTAGTCAATCAATATCTTTATTGTGGATCATAGGTAGGTACTTAATATAGGTCTTAAAATTTAAGGTAGATAAAGGAATTGCTCAATACTGCATACATCTTTAATAGTTTATTGTATCATCATAGGTTTTCTTTTTTTCATAACATAGCATAACATCACACCTGGTTACCGCAAAGGGTTGGGCAGAGGTGCACCTATAGCACTCACACATTTCACCAGTTTAGTTGTAGTTCCATGTAACACGGGGCAAGCCTATTTCCATCACAAGGACATATATCTGTCCAGTCTGCTACTGAGAAATTCCAGACAGAAAAAACCCAATAATACTTTGCCTGACCTGGGAATCAACGCTGAGGAGGTTCATCAATAGCGCTTGCTATCACAAAACAATGAGGCAGTATTTTTTACATTTAGTAAAAATGTTTAAATCCCTATATTTCTTTATATTACTCAGAAAAGTTCTAGTACACAGTTTAGTTTTCTGCTAATTCATGTCGGAATATTCGTTTTCATATTGTAAGTTCATGTCAATGCTTTTATTAATTTTGACCAACTTTATTTGTTAACCACTTGCAGCAACCATAAATAGTATTCTATTGTATTCTAAGTTGTACATTACCTCTAAAAGATTTTAAAATATACTCACATCAAAAATAATATCAAATATGAACAGTAAGAACTCTTCTTCGTCATCCAGAGAGGTGCAGAATGTGGCCACAAACTGTACAACACGGTCCACATTAGCACTAGTGTCTCCAAACGTGAACAAGTATTGTAGGGCATTTTTGAAGCTCTCTCGAAAGCTGTCCTCATCCAGCTGTAAAAGGAAATAAATATTTGAGATAAATTTGAATGAAGAATCGTTATGATGAATTTGAATGAAGAATCTTTATGATGAATTCGAATGAAGAATCTTTATGATGAAACTAATTTTATAGGTCTGTTTTGCCTGAAAGGCAGGCTGAGTAATTTTTATCTCCATACTACACATTTTATGTCAACACAGATCCTGTACCAATCAATGTCCATTATCCAATTTCAACTCTTCATTAAACTTTTTGGTGGAAGGGACACCACAATTTTGCCAATGTCACACAGGTACTTTAAAGCTATGATAGACCATCAAATGCTGGAGATTGGTCAGTATTTTTTTTTTATAAGTAGAGAATATGAAACCCATTATTTAATACCTTTTGTATGACTTTTCAATTCATTTTGTATGACAAAAGTATCTGTATGGTAGGTGGTGTTGGATAGTGCCTTGGTTAAACTTAGCTACATTTTTCATTTACATGAAGAAGGTACTGCTGGGCACTTAATATATTATGCAGTCAAAGTATACCAATATGTAATTCCAACTAGAACTACTTCATGTTAAACCAACGTTTTGATGATTTCTGTGAAACAAACTAACTGTTTGTTTGTAACATTGTTTATTAAAAAAAAAACAGAAGGTAAACAGCGTATTATCTCGAGATTCAGTTTAATAAAGTTGACTGACCTACCTTTTTATATAATTTAATCATTTCCTTCGCATATTTCTTGTGTTGAACCACATTGTATTGTACGTTTTGAAATATCTTAAACATCGTTGGATTGTTCCGAGGGTTTGGTTTTACCGCGGACACTGGCTGCGGCACTTCGGTCTTCTCCGTTGGAGGCATGTTACCAACAAATACTTTGAGTCCTTGAGAACTATTGCAACAAAATGAATTATAATGAAATAACAGGCGTTTAATGATAATTCCACAAAGGATAAACAGTTATAACACAAAAACGTACACTTTCACGCTCATAACCGTTTTGTTTTCGAATATTTATGATAAGTTTGACACTGCGGGTCACAGAACACTATTACTCCTGCCACAGAGTACTACTATATACTGGTATAGAGTGCCATCTCTCAGGATTTTAATGCCAACCTGTTTGTAGCGCCATCTGTATTTTATGTTCCCTAACTAACCATACTATACATACCTACTATATCCATATTAATTTTCATTTGGTCGTTTTTGCAAATCGACGATTAACTACCAATACCTCCTACCTTTTTTACGATTTTTAGTTTTTAGTGCCAATACACGTGAAATAGCATTTTACGTCGATTGGCATTAAAAACTAAAAATCGTAAAAAAGGTAGTTAGGAGGTATTGGTAGTTCATCGTCGAAATATTTTCCTTAGTTATAGATTGATTTATGTAAAACCATGTTTGATAGTGTAAAATTAATTTTAAAGTAGTTTGAAAATAAAAACCGCTCCACATGAATTTTATTCAATCTTTATGCATGGAAAATATGCACATTTATTGTCATAAATAGTTTGTAAAGGTTAATAAAATTTAGTAAAGAAACAAGCTTGTTGTTGAAAACTCAATAGATTTATTTGTATGTTAACGTATATTCTTCACATTTACTTTACCTACTCTTGTGCACATTTTTCACTTCAAACGTGGACAATATTATTTACAATATTACAGTCGTTCGGGGTGACTATGTGCCTGGCGGATGAGAATGTGCAATGAGGGCCCGGTTTAAAGTTCCTTGCTAGGAACATACATACATAACATCAGACTGTTCGTCGCATAACAGTACGCGTTAGGGGTGCTATTACATTTTGACCGTGATTTTTTCACAAATTGAAATTTCATACTTTAAACATATAAGTAAATAATAATTATATGACTCAAAATAAGGGTAATTACAACTGCCAAATGCTAAATAATGTGATGCGTCGGCGTCTAAAGCTAAAGACCGCGTGTCCCGAGATTTATATTGATTTTAGCACTGCATACAACAATTGATTAAAAATATTATTCGACTTTTAAATAGACTAGTTTTTTTTTGTCAAGCAAAGTAATATAGTAACTTTAGTTATTAAATAGTTTTTTTTTTATTTGGATAACATATTCATAGATAAAAAAATATTTTCGGACGAAAAATTATCAGTTACTTTCTGGTTTACGGAATTATTTTTGGTGTATTATTGTATAAAGCATAGAAAATTGGCTTAAGCACTCCAATGTAGAAGGTACAATTGTAACTAGGATATTTTTATAAATTATTATATCTTTGATGTAACAAAGCATCAAAACATGTCCAAAAGTAAAATTTTATGAAACATCCTTTGCAGAGACAAGGTTTATACTGATTTATGTAAACAAATTCAAATATTTATTTAAAACACTCCCAAGAGAAATATTCAAGCTTTCTTGGGCATATTTTTTTTAAATTTTGTGGCTATAATATCTAAACCATAATCATTAATCACACATCAAAACTCGAGTCAAACGCTCAATTACAAGATTAATATTGTAATAGCCCTCTTAACGTTATAACAATTATTTGAATACTTCCTTTGACTACATTTTTGTAAAATAAAGGGTATCCTTAATTTTACCATATGTGAACAATCTTTAAACGTATTTATATCTAAGAGATCGTTCTTATTTGGCACATTCTCACCCGCCAGGCACATGTCATCACGAACGAGGTATGTACATAAAATGTTATTAAATAATTACATACAATATTTAATCGGCATATTAAAATATGATGGTGTTAAGAATACCATAGTATTTATTATTTCACTATGCCATAATGCTTACGTTTACTATAGTTCTGTTGTGCAAATTTTTCATTTCACATTTTCCTAGTATTTTTCATTTTCAATCAATCAATCAATCAAATTATTTATTTCGGGTTGCATAGACCCATAGATAAATACCTTAACCTAAGTATACATATTATTATCAACAATAAGTGTCCCCTATAATCTTTATTTGGCATTAACAATATTTAAGTCATCATAAATCATCATCATTTCAGCCAAAAGACGTCCACTGCTGGACATAGGCCTTCCCCAAGCACCGCCACTTCGACCGGTTCTGTGCTTCCCGCATCCAGCGGATTCCTGCGGCCTTTACAAAGTCATCGGTCCATCTTGTGGGAAGCCTTCCAACATTACGTCTTCCGTCGTCGTCTTATATTTAAGTATTGGTCAATAAACATTATTTTGTCACAAAACGATGTTAAATTCTTATTAATACTTAAAAAAAATCAGCTTTTCCCTACATTTTTGTTCACATAACTCGTCAAAATGTAGGGAGCAACAATTTTTTTTTTTTCGCGATTTCCCCAATGGTCCCATATAAAAGTTGTTCAAAATGACGGTCTCTTAATACCCTAGAGTTATGGTATATAATAAAAAACACATTGTATATTATAAACAAGATGGAATTTATTAACTTCACCTGGAGGGAAAGTACTCTAAATACTGGAGATAGCAAATTACACTCAAAGGAAACATTCCTTTATTTAAAAAAAAAACAAAGTAGGTATTATTTAAAATAAAAATAGCTATCTCCAGTAGGTATTTAAAGTACTTTCCGTCCATGTGAGGTTAAAATATGCCAGCCTGTATATTATAATAAAAATATATTTATTTTTCAATTCCATATTTTTTTCGTTTACAATAGTATTCGTAAGCATATTTTTTCATTTCATCATCACCATCATATTTTATTTTCCCGTTTAATATTCTATTAATTATTCGGCACCAACTATAAATCAAAACATTAATTGTTTTAGACACAAAAAAATGTTTTAACACTGTTTTGTGTTCTTCGCATTTAAATGTAAAAGTGACAAACATGTCAACAAACATTATTATATAATTTCTTACATTTTTAATTGGAACATTATTTTTTAATATTGATTCCGTTATTTTTTGAATTTCTGCAAATAAATTTGTCACCTCGATCGAGGGATATACAAGGCATTTCTTACTATAATTACATTCTTTAGCTCTTATTAAAGCATTGCTTTCAATGTTCTGACTGTCGAGAAAATCTTTTTTACATGTTTTACATGATTTACAAACGTATTTCAAACATTTTGTGATAACCCACCCGCAAACATAACCTCTTTGTCCGGCTCCTTGCATAGGTTGAACATTTGTAGTATCCAACAATAACTCCTCATTTAAAACAATTTCTTGATTTGGAAAATCTTTATCCTGCTCTACATCGTTTTCGTCCATCATGAAGTCTAGGGACTGGAAGTACGCTCCCATGTCGTCCTCACAATTAGATTTTATGGAGTGTGAGGACGAAAAATTATTTAGCAAAAGTGCTTTATAGGCACCTTCAAAGCAAATGCTGTTAGGGGACACATTTCGAGCGCCTACACCTCTTATTCTGCCAAAAAAGTTTTCTATTGGATCTTGATTAAAATTTCTACAAAACATGATATAAAAGCCATATTTTTTGTTTAAAACTTTCCAAATGGCCTGCATACCCTCTATTGTTTTAACAAAATTTTTAACTGATGGTATATCTTTTTTCTCAACCATCATCACGTTCTGGCCATCTACTTTCTTTTCGAAAAATTTTAATTTTTTTTTAAATCTAATGGCTTCTGTCCACAACCTGTGGTGGGGAGAATTTTGTTTGACCCCTGCCCTATAAACTTTTCCATCGACCTCGCAAAAATTATGACAATTTAGGGAGTCAAACAGGTTGTCAAACATTTTTACGAAAGGTATGACTTGGCGACATGCAGGGTCCAGTCGCCCACTCCTGGTTAAGTGGTTTGCTGCCACGGCAACACTGTGGCTTAATAACTGCGTAGCTATTTTCACCTTCATTTTATTCATTTTTTCTACATATACATGTTCCTCAGTAAATTTGTGTAAAACTTTTAATTCTCCATCTATTTTATCGGATTCGTAAATATTTTGGAAATATTCCCATTTCACCGTTTTTTCGATATCACTATCATAAATATCTACGTAAGTCACGTCTTTATTCAATAAATTATTTCGTATTCCCTTTATAAGATGCGGGACATCAAAAATTGGTATAATAGATACATTATCCACAATGAAAATATCATGTCGCCATTCCATACCTTTTCGTAAATATGACCGTTTGGCATCCCCCACTAAACTGTCAATTGCAGATATATTTACCCGACTTTGGTCACAAACCGTAGCAAAAATTTTTAAACCTGCAGAATTCAAAGCATGTACTACTTCTTTTATAGCGGATTTGAGCTGTATTGCATTTAGGCAATTTGTGAAATAATACGCTACAGGTTGCTTTTTATTATTTTTTATGGTTTTCACCATAAAAGTTAGTGCATGATCAGCAATTTTATGCTTATTGAATGAATCAATACCTTTTATTTTGTCCTCCCTTTCATTGTAATGAACTTGTGGATTAATATACATTTCGTCAAACATTAAAATGCACAACTTTTCGTCATTTGGAAGTTCTTTAACATTTGACGCTAATTTATTAAATATGATAGGATTAACCCCTTCTTTAATCACTATTTTAGCAAGAAGATTTTTTAAAGATTTTGCTGATGGCAATGTAAAACACTTGGACAATAATGCGTAACATTTTGGGCTTCTTTTATATAAAGAAAGCGCCAATACTTTTTCTTCCTTGAGGAATCGACGTCCTTTCGGTTTTTTACCACATTCCCTGAACTGCAAAACAGTGAAAATTTTTGCTGGTAAAGACATTTTCTTTGTTAATGTTTGCAGCATATATTTACTGGACAATTTTTCAGCTTTTTGCAGTCTGTCCTTAAAATTTTGTCCCCTTTTCCGTAGCCGACATATTTCGCTTCTGAGGTTTCGTAACTCTTTTCGAGTATTTTGCCAAAACTCCACTCGCACTGATGACAATGTGGTTCTTGAACCTGGAAAATTGAAAAAAAAAAACACTAATATGGGTAATTGAGGTTAAGTTGTTACTTAGTTAGTAGAGGGTAATCTCTGGAGCTACTGAACCGATTTCGAAAATTGTTTTAGTGACAGAAAGATGTACCTACTATAATTTCCGAGTGCTATGATTTTGAAACTTTTGAAACTTCTAATACCAAAAACTACTTACGCGAGGCAAGTGTTGCTTTAGAGGTTGTAGGCACAGGATCATCGAAAACATTAAATTCCTTCTGGATGGAAGGAGTTAATGTTGCTCCTGAAAAGATTTTTTAAAATTAAAAAAAAACTTAATATTTTTCTTTAAAAAAAAAACTTAACATTTAAATTTCATTGTGCCATGTTTTTTTGATTATGCCTTATTTATTTAATTTAATAAACCATCCTTTCATGTATATTATCTATACATACAAAATAGTTTCGTATCGCGACTACTCAATTTTTTTTTACAACTTCTAATACCAAAAACTACTTACGCGAGGCAAGTGTTGCTTTAGAGGTTGTAGGCACAGGATCATCGAAAACATTAAATTCCTTCTGGGTGGAAGGAGTTAATGTTGCTCCTGAAAAGATTTTAAATTACATTTTCAGAAATGTTTCTAATTGATGTTGCTTTAATAAAATATTTCATCTAGACTGCAAAGTAAAATACAGTCTGTAATTTTAATCACATCAAAAAAAATCAGCTGTTCCCTACATTTTGACAAGTTATGCAAACAAATGTAGCGATTTTTTTCGCTATTTCAGGTTTGGTCCCATAGTAAAAGTTGTCCATAATGATGAGTACAATGACCCATTAAGAGGATAACGGTGAATAAAATTACACCCTGTTTTTATCAAAACACTTATTTACCTGAAATTTGAACTGATTTACTTGGGAAATCTGATTGCAGGTTGAGACTCGCTTTAGATGCAACAGGCGGAAGTGGCACTGGAAATAATAATATGAAATAGGTGTAAAAATTGATTTAAAAGAAATCTGTTTATCATTTAATTAAACTTAATGAGTAGGGGCTTCATACTTTGGATTTGTTCCTCCTGAAGATCATTATCAAAGAAGTCAATTCTAACAAAAACTACTCAATAACCTGATCTCATGCAATAATAAAAAAATTACCAGTCAAGTGCAAGCCGGACTCGCTCACCGAGGGTTCCGCACTTCAGTTTCTTAGTTCAGATAAATGAAAAGAATAGTCTTTTCATTTATCTGAACTAAGAAACTGAATTACCAACCAAACTTAAGAACCAAACCAAACCAACTGGTTCTTAACTGAACCAAATTTAAGATGAAAAATATTCTTCATATAGATGAAGAATATTTTTCATCTTAAATTTTAATAATCGCAAAGATAACTCAGTATTTCATAAATGATAAATGATAAATGATTTTATTTCTGTAAGTAGGTTTGAACAAACACTTTTACACGTCAATCATATTTTTTTTAAACTAGATGGGGTCGGCGTTTCCTATCTGACTACTCTGAGAAGAAAGGCCGAAACAAACTCAGAGGTCACAGTCTCTTTTAAAGTCCAGACAAAATCTTGGTCAGGTCATGTGAAAGCTATGTAGATCGGTGTCTGCAATGGTCTTTTGAGGAAAGAACCACACAGATTGAGTGGACCTGTCCAGTCAGTGCACGCAATTGTCAGTAATCGTGCAGCTCAACTTAGACTCAAGGAGCTCAACGATTCGACGAACAATACCAAAGAAAGGACATTTGAGTAGGCCGCATAAATTACTCAAACTACCAGATCATGATTACGTTGAGAAAAATACAAAAATAAATATAAATAAATCAATGACCGACATAGTTCTCACATTCACAATAATTAGAATAATATTATAATAATCTTTGAGGACCATGTAGATTTGTGTCTGAAATGGTCTTTTGAGGAAAGAACCACACAGATTGAGTGGACCTGTCCAGTCAGTGCACGCATTTGTCAGTAACCGTGCAGCTCAACTCAGAACTTAAGGAGCTCAACGATTCGACGAACAATACCAAAGAAAGGACATTTGGGTAGGCCGCATCAGCTACTCAAACTGCCAGAACATGATTAAAACTGCAACAAAAACACACATAGTCCTCACATTCACAATAATTTAAAATAATATAATACTTTAATACTTTAATAATGATACTGTGAGACAGTTATTTTTTGCAGTTGCAGAAAATCGCCCATATTTAAGCAAATAATTACCTTATGAATCGGCGTTTTTAGTATTTGTTCATTAATACACCGAAGTTTCAAATTCCTAATTTATTTAGTTATTGCGATAGAGCTTGTACAAAAATGTCTAAAACTGACAACTTTTACGGAACCCTATTTCTTATTCTTAAGATAGAAAAAGATAAAATACTCGCAACGCAACTCCACGATGTGACAATGCGCGTATTTTGCGTCTGGGAGATAGGAGAAAAAAAAAATATATATATATTTGTACTCTACTCGATAGTTCTAAACAAAGACCCCACATGCTAGGGTAAGAAAAAAAATTCAAAATCAGTAGTTTATTGTTTATAAATATAAAACAAAGTTAAAAATTAAAGGTGGTCCACTTTAAAATTTAACTTTGTTTTATAGTGTCTGGAGCCTGGACGCAAGACCCATTCCTCGAGTCACCTAGAAACTTTGTTTTATATTTATTATTTGATGTTAATGCGGCAATAGAAATACACAATCTGTGAATATTTCAACTGTGTATCTATTACAGATACAGTCCACTAATAGACAGATGGACAGTCAGCCAGCACACACTTAGTAATAGGGTTCCATTTGGCAACAAAAAAAATCGATGACATGTGACATCCACCAGCCCGTACTGGGCCCACATGGTGGATTATGGCACATGGAGAGGAGGCCTGTGTCGCAGCAGTGGGAATGTCATAGGCTGATTATGCTTGCAAGATGGAGTGATCTTTCAAAACAAAAGTAATGAATACACATAGAATTTACTTATTTACCTGATAGTTGAACCGATGGTGAATTAGATGGTAGGTTCACACTTCCTGTAGATGCAATGGGTGTCGACACCTCTGGAAATAGTAATATGAAATAATTAGTATCGAAAATAAGATTTTTTGTTTGTTGCTAATTTGTTCCTGCCTATATTATTATTATTTATTTTTTTGGCAACCTATATTGTTCCAGTGCTCGGCAAAGGCCTCCCCCACAGCTTTCCACTCTTCCCTGTGTGTTGTCTGTCTCCAGCCAATCGTAAGTCATCACGCCAGTGTTTCCCCGGCCTCCCTCGGCTGTGACGCCTGTCTGTCACTGCGTGACGACTCTGACCAATCGTCTCATCCTATATACATGGCCCACCCAATCCCACTTCAGCCTAGCAGACTCGTTTCCCGCATCGGTGATTCCAGTTTTGGAGCGTATCGTGATTACGTATTCGGTCGCTGAGCTTAATACCTAATACACTATGCTCCATCGTCCATTGGTAAACCTTGAGTTTGGACTTTTTAGCTGCCTATATTACTCTTTTAAATTAAGGTTGTTGCTAGTACAGAATAATACTAGAATGTGAATGAACAAACTAAATACCTAGTTTAGGCAATTGATATTCTTACTAATGCATTATGTATGAATAATTCACATACGGTACTTACTTGGTATATGCAGGTGAGGAATAGCTAGAGCATTTAAGCGACTATTGCGATTCTTGTCTTTTTCTGCAAAATGCTTGTCACAGACTTTCTTGTTATTATATATTTGCATATCGGTCAGTCCACTAACTGAGGCACCAGCTAAGCTAACCCATATCCGGAAGCGCTCTTGGAAGACTCCTGGGTTCGGAAAAGTATGGATTGTGACACCTGCGAATAATTCAATTTAAAAAAATAATTAAACTACCAATATTAAAATAATTTATTTAAATACCATGTTTTATCAGAATCGTACCATCATAATCATCATTTCAGTCGAAAACGTCCACTGCTGGATATAGGCTTCCCTAAGCACTTCCACTTCAACTGTTTCTGTGCTTCCAGCGGAATAATAATACAATGCGATTCAATTAAGAATAGGTTTTTTTTTTTTAATTTTAAGAACAAGTTCCTATAATGATTATACTAATAAGCAATTTAACTCTTAACATATTATTTTTTGTGACAGATTACATTATAACTAAGAATAGTGTCAATTTCCAGTTTTCCACAATTCCATAGGACTTTCTTAGGGTCTGATAATTAATAAAAACACTGTTCATGCATCATATGTATAGCACAGCATTGATAATAATATTCATTAATTTTTTTTTTCTGAGACAATAATAATACAGAAGAGGGGTTTTGGAGGGAGGCGAGAAATCTTACCTGTAGTGTCGCATCCAAATACACATCGTCTCGTAGAAGGCATAGTAAAAACACTTAACTAATAGCGTCCAATACCGCAACACCTTAACTAATATAGCGTCCAAATATCGCAAACATACACCGAATTCAGTCGGCCTTCGCCCCGCGGAAACACTCAACGCAAGGATGGACTGACGAATCTGATGACGGAATCTTCAAGCCTTTACGGAGGAGCAGAGCTTCAACTCAACGTATAAGCAGCAAAGAAAACAGCATAAACAACACGAAAACAATTCAGCGTACACGCAACGCAAATTGCAAAACGTATCGGCCATTTTCTTTTCACATTTGACATTTGTGATTTTTTTAGAACAATCGATAAATAAATCGATGAAACAAAATAAAAAAAATTGTCCGTTATTTAAGACTTTCAAATTTAAATTCAAACAAAGAAAATAAATTAGGAATTAAAATAGCAATTTTCAACAACTATGAAGTCTAAGTCGTTTTGTAGAGACATCTAGTACGACATATGTGAATTATTTGCCGTAAGTTATGGAACACGATTCATAGATGGCGCACCTAAAAAATTGCTGTGAACGTGAAGGTAACTTTACCCCCCCTGACTCCTGCCTTCTGTATAAAAATGTACTCTGTGCTGCGGGTTGAATGCAGTGTTGCCAACTTTTTTTTTCTGAGCCCACTAATCTCGGGTCTTCGTACCCATTAATAATGTTTTTCTAGGTTTTTCCTAGCTCAATGGTCGTACCAGCAGAAATCCACCTTAATATCATATATCACTCAGATTATCCTAATTTAACTACTTTTTTTTACTGTCATGTTTTTGACCGTCATTCGGTCATTACAGTCCTACCAACTTATCTGTGAACTGAAAGCGGACGGCACCGTCGATTCAGTGTTGCTAATTAATATAAGGTGCCCAAAATTGAGTAAGTTTTCAAGAAAAAAAATTGGCATTAGACTTAATCGTTTAATAAGAATTACAAATTAAAAGAATATATAAGGTGCTATAAAAATATCTGCCACGGCTGCAATGGGAGACAGTATTGTGTTTATAGATTACAAAAGTAAAGATAAATTATTGATTATTTGTCATATTTTTTTTCATACAAAAATAATTACGTATAAATTTGAATTGATTTTTTAGCATAAAACCATCCCGTAGACTTATAAGCTGTTGCCGCACCGCACCGAATTCATTCAAAAACGCCGGCGACGACATGCATAAACTGTTGCCATTCTGATCGGCCCCGCGCGCCCCTACCCTCACCCGCACTACCCCATTCGTCGCACGCGCCAGCCGACCGACCGCCCGCTCGCCAGTCGCCCCTCGTGCGCCCCCACCCTCACCCGCACTACCCCGTTCGTCGCACGCGCCAGCCGACCGTCCGCTCGCCAGTCGCCATCAGCGTACGGGACTTTTTAAACGGTGTGTGGTACGGCGGTGAAAGGTGGATAGGCCGCGGAGGGCCAGTGCCGTGGCCTCCTCGCTCGCCGGATTTAACCCCTCTAGACTTTTTTTTGTGGGGTCGTGTAAAGGACCTTGTCTACGGCCAAACCGGACATGAAATTAGAAGTGTGGAAAAACTAAAAAGGCGCATCAAACGCGCCTTTAGGCAAGTTAAAAGTGAAACGTGAAGAGACATGTACGTAAGCGTGCCTACATTTCTGTGCAACGCGAAGGCGGACTTGTGCAACAGTTTTGTAGATAAGTACGTAGGGAGTATGTAAATAACTGTAAATACAGTGCAATTGTTGTAAACAAGATGATTAACTTTTAAACACGCCAAGTTACTGTAATTTATCGTTATTTGATATTAATCTAAGTACCTATTGTTGGGGCCCTCAGCACCAGCGGGGTGCCTTAAGACCACAACAACAACAACAACCTATTGTTTAAAAATAATAAGAAAAAAATTGCGATTCTTACACTAAATTGACAGTCCAAAGCCTGTTTTAAGTGTGATGGGAAGTTTATCATCTTATTTACGTCAGTTTTTTTGAAGAATGCGGTAGCTGGTAAGTAATTGCACTTTTAAAACACTTGGCTTATTATTGCGTACCTAGTAGATTAGGTAGTGACGACCTAGTCAGCTGATATCAGTTTTCATTCAAAGAACAGATGCAAAGAGATAGCAGTTGTTTTCATTGACGAAGCGACACATCGCGCGTAATTTGTGAACCACATTATGCAGAGTAGAGTCAATGTTATTTTAACTACTTTATTTTCTCAAATTGAATTAACTGTTCCGGGGTACGAAATTTCTTCACTATTGTAATCTATAAACACAATACTACCTCCCATTAAAGCCGTGGCAGATATTTTTATAGCACCTTATAATAATATATAAAAATAATAAAATAAATAAAAAGAAATTGATAATTTACAGTTACGTGGGTACGCTAACAGTTTAGTCTCTCAGCAATAAACTATGGCTATATCCAAAGAGTATAGTAATATAGATGGAAATCTAAAAAGTAATCCAATGAAGTGGAAATTCAGCAGATAATTTTTCCGAATTTTTGTACCAGTATATTCTGCTGCATGCCCTTCCTTAACTATTTTTTAAATTAGTCCTTGACTCACACCTAACATATAAGATAATAAAATAAATGTTACTAGAAATTTTAAATCTGGCAGGTTAGTTGGCTCAATCACTTAGCAGGTTACCTAATAGGTGTACGTTACCGTTACGCTAACCTGCACCAAGAATAAAAACGAATATTTCGTGGATAATTAGATAAGTATCGGGTAATTTATAACAAGAAAGTTGACAACACTAACCTGTCGCTGCCGAAATTCGTTTGTATATTTGATTAAATGGAATAATCGGAGACCCCGACCGAGCTTCTTCTTCAAAAAAGGTTTTAACCTTTAGAATAATGTTTCGAGCATCACTTTTAATAGCTTTCGGCATATTTAACTTTATAATTTCAGCAATATCACAACAAAACAACCAGAGAACCCGAATGTAGTAGACACTGACAATCGAATGA
Organism: Brachylomia viminalis; assembly: GCA_937001585.2. Classification (NCBI taxonomy): domain Eukaryota; kingdom Metazoa; phylum Arthropoda; class Insecta; order Lepidoptera; family Noctuidae; genus Brachylomia; species Brachylomia viminalis. Next base: position 11,136,846 of record OW443314.2, read on the forward strand.
CATTTTCAACATGACGGCCGTAGTTCCAATTTTCGCCATTTCACAGATAAGTTGGTAGGAGTGTACTTGAGATTAGAGGTTGATGAGTTTCACTGACTTCCACGTGAAGATTTTAGAATAAAAATAAAACAACTTATTTTTTAATTTACTATTCTGGTGACAATACATTTTTTACGTTTTTTTTTAATAGTAGAAGAAACTAGAAAATGGTGATTATTTTATAAAAATGTAGGTAAATTATTATGATATTTTAAAATGTTTTTTTGGTATTTTTCCCTCATTCCTCCGTATGACATCCCCATACCAAGACAACCGATTTCCACACACATCTTTTCAGATACCGGTGCCACTTCCTGACTTCCTCAGAGTAGTCCACAGAACACTATAGTCCACTTGCAAACCACGTTATGAAAAATTAGTTTTTTTTTTAATGACTGCAATCGGTTGATGATTTAAAATATTAATGTCTGTGTTTAATAATTTTTGACAGATTATATTATAATCTGTCAAAACTCGTTATGTTAGGAACACGTAGGAATAAAATGGAATAGAAAACTCGATACTCTTGCAAAAGTCGCTATGTCTTTCCACGGTCCACTTTCTAAAGTCCAAGTTACCTACTGTTAAGAGCGTTTATACCTTATGATGAGTGGCAACGTCGCAATTTAGTGTCATATTTCGTGGTTTTCAATTTTTATCATTTAATCGGAGCTATATTTTAAAAATCTGTTTGATTAACTTTTTAGAATTATGTGAAAACTGTGTAAAAGGTAAGAAATCGTTGCGTTTACAGTTCTATTTATATGCAAATAATTCATTGGAAACTTGCAGGGCGTTATTTTCATTGTAAAATAACTGTAAGCATTACGGTTACCTACTTACTTTGTATACAGTTTCACGTAATAGTAATTAAACAGATTTTTAAAATATAGCTCCGATTAAATGATAAAAATTGAAAACCACGAAATCTCGAACCATTGTTTTTTATATCTTCGTCTTAAGTTTAAGGGGGATGCGGGAGTCACAGTGTTCCCGTGACCTGCCGCCATTTCATCCATCCAGTGATAATTCTGTGATTCTCAAGCCAACATTCTCCAGCTTCTGCTGCCATTTCTCCAATCTACTCTGGATCTCAGATCAATCTTCACTGACATGAGCAATGTCATCGGCAAGCAGCATGCACTAGGGTGCCTCTTCCTGTATGTCCGACGTCAGAGCGTCCATAATCAACCGCTATGTCTTTCCACAGTCCACTTTCTAAAGTCCAAGTTACCTACTGTTAAGAGCGTTTATACCTTATGATGAGTGGCAACGTCGCAATTTAGCATATTATTATTATTTTTATATATTTTTAGCATTTTTTGTCATATTTCGTGGTTTTCAAGACTAGTGCAAGCCTACTGCCATGCCACACTGAACTCGTCGGTATTGCCAGCAACCGACCGGGCGCAGGTACGAGAGTGACTGTACATGATGTTAATTTTTATTTTGCTTTGTACTTTTGACATTAATTGATTTGATCTGACATTTATTTGTTATTCATATTTTTGCGACATTTAAATAACTTTTTTTTTATCGATCAACTACGAGTACCTATTTATAACTTACTTAATTGCGCAATAGTGACACTAACAGGCTCAAACTCAAAACTCAAACTCAAAGCATTTATTTCAAATAAACATGGGTCAGTCAGAAAGATGAAGCTAGTTGCCCATTCCAAAGCGTAGTTGGTACCTATGGAGAAGAACGGGCAAGAAACTCCATGGACACTCTTTTAAATCAAAATATTGTTACAAAAAAGTGGTTACATCATTCATGTTGTAATTATACATGTGAGAACGATGTAGAAACACGTGCACGTTAAAAGCGTCCGTAATAAAAAGATAAAAAAAAAACAAGTATGGAATTAAAATAAGCCGTGGCAGCTAAGAAATGACCAGTGCCTACTGACGGCGCCCGTTCACGAACATGACGTATGGATCAGCACCATTCAGCTCAACCATTTTGAAGGGAACTCAATGATCCAATACACACGCCAGCACCAGCGACACATTTGAGTGAGCATGACATACTCTCAGCCGCCAGGGCACATTCAAGTCAATGAAAGACGAACCCAGTAAGCTTTATAGTGGGTACATAGTGCTCACACATGTGCTATGCAATTATACAATACTAAGAGATTGAATTTATACAATGCAAAGATAGGTTGTACAATCTTCATCAGCTCCAACATTATTTTCGAATGCTAATTAATTAGTTTACGCGCCCTTGCGTAGCAGGACCAGCCCTGAGCCAAGCATTTTTGTCAGCGATATAATCCAGCAACTTATAATATGCTTGGCTGTATAGTGTGCGTTTTATACAAGATTTAAATTTCGTTTCATTCAGTTGGAGTATGTGGGGAGGTATTTTATTGTAACATTTTAAACAGTACCCCATGAAGGATGAGTCTACTTTAGCCAGTCTGAAACCTGGTTGAACTAATTGGTCCCTATTTCTAGTCCTATAGTTGTGTCTTTCATCTCTTTTACTGAAAATATTTAAATTTTTCCTTACGTACATAATGTTTTCATAAATATATTGACAAGGTACCGTCATGATGTTAATGTCTTTAAACAGTTCCTCGCGCCTGCGGAGGCTGTATATTGCTCTGATAGCTCTTTTCTGCAGAATAAAAATAAACTCAATATCGGCAGCCCGTCCCCATAATAAAATACCGTAAGACATGATGCTATGAAAATAGCTGAAATAGACTAGCCTCGCGGTATTTACATTAGTAAATTGACGGATTTTCCTTACAGCATAAGCTGCTGAACTTAGCCGTCCTGCAAGAGATGTCAAATGAGGACCCCATTGTAGCCTTGAGTCGAGCGTTATCCCCAGGAAAACAGTTTCATCGACAAATTCTAGTTTATCGTTATTCAATAGGTACTATGTCACTACTTTTAACATTCGGTAAAGCAAATCTTATGCATTTCGTTTTTTTCCCATTTAATACTAAATTATTAGCAGTGAACCAATTATGTACCTGCAGTAGGGCATTATCTACGTCGTCAAGATGTTCGGCAGAACGTTGAACATACGAAAATGGAACATGGAAAATGGAATGAACACCCTTGGTGTATGGCCTTTCGAACGGTACCTATGTAATTTGTTTAATTAAAAAAAAAAACTTTGAGTTATTAACCAATTTTAGTTCAAAAAGGGGATTTTGATGCAATCCGATTTTTGTGAAACGTAAAATGTTTTGCAAAATTCATCATGTAATCGTGGTAAAAATTAAAAATCGATAGTGTATTGGGTAAGTACTTTATTGGTAAAAGCACCACGTGTAGAAAAATAAAAAAAAAACTCGTGAATTTCGGTTTTTTTGAAAAATATCAAAATAAAAAAGTCTATGGGGCTTACCTAAGTCAAATCATTTGAGCTGGGTAGATAGCAGACCACCCCACCTATCTGCCATTTTCGTATGTTCAACGTTCTGCCGAACACCCTGTGTAATTGGCAAGCTTGTATACCTACCTATTATTTTGTATAATATGGGTCTAGGAGGTCAAATAAAATAAAAAATCGGTTGTCTGTAAAGTCGGTTTACTGACGATTGTTGAACGTGACAACGTCATAAGAAAATACTGATGGAATGGTTGCATTTTTCAAAAAAAAAATTAATTTTATTTGTTTGATTGATATTTTGTATGGATATAGAGAAGGAGGTAGGTATATGGAAATCACAATTGAATTGATCAAGTTATATTAATTTATTTGTACGCATAGATACAATTATGTCAATTTTTACCTTTATCGCCGCAATTATCGTTGCTTCGAGTATAAACAATTGACACCACATTCACTTTTCACTGCACTTCATACTTGACGAAAACATGTAAATGCATTATTGTATAGCAGCTGTCCACTCGGACTCATCGCTCACTCAAGTAGGAGAGAGACAGATGTCGAACGCTGCCGAACGCGGAGGCCGATTGTGCCTCTTTGTCGCTCGTTCCGCGCTCTCGCTTGCACTTCAAGCCTTAAATGGCGTTCCATTTCCTCATAGCGAGGTAACGCCGCATGAGTCATGTTTTTTCGTGCGGCGAGGTAACGCCGCATGAGTTATGTTTTTTCGTGCGTGCAGCCGGCTCCATCGAATTATAAGACGTTGTCACGTCAAAAACATTTATTTCAGGTTGAAATAAATGAATTTTATTTATAGCACGAACTAACTCTACGTACCTGCCTACTTCCTTTTCTTTACATACTTACTTCCCTGGCAAACCTTTCTCTTTTAAGGTCCACCATAACACATCCCGAGGTAATATAAGGTAGGCATCATAAGCTTTCTCCAGATCAATGAACACCATGTGCAAGGTCTTGTGTTTATGTCTGTACTTCTCGCACAATTGGCACAGTGCAAAAGCGGCGTCCATTGTTCCTCGACCTGGCATAAACCCAAACTGGTTCGAGGTAATCTCACTCTCCCCTTTGAGCTCTTGTAATTTATATGTATTATAAGTAAATTAAGGAGATACTAATAAAGCAATCAAATGATCATTACCTAATACAAAATCGGCAAAACCAGGAATAATAGTTCATTACAAATAATAAAAATCAAAATGTTTATTATTGTGTAAAAGTTTATTGTGTCGTTTGGTAATACAATAGTATACTTTGTAAATAATAATTAACTTAAAAATATTATGTACAAATCACATGATAGCAAAAATGAGTGAAAAAATAAGTGGATATGGTGGTAAATTATAATTTATATTAATTATAAATAAAAGTATTAAGTAGAAAGGAAGAGAGTATTTAGGAGAAAAGGTTAATTCTGTTGATAAATTACAAATATTTTGGCAGAAAAAAAAAATATTATTAACAGCAGTCATTATTTTGCAGCTAAAATTAAATTATTAAAAAAGCCTTATTAAAATTATAAATAATGATAAGGAATCATCAATATATATATTTAATATATTTAACTTCAACTATCTACATAAATAATAGAAAGGTATATTCATTGAACTATCTAAGTGTTTTATGTAATGCCTACAATCATATGTAAGTAGGTAAGGAATTAAGGATGGCAGTTTGCCTGTACTTAATTAAATCATTAACTTATCGTTCAAGATCAAGACAGATATGAGATTCGAAAGTGATAAAAAACCAAGTGTTTTTCAGGAAAATCGACAATATCAGACACTATCATTGATTACTTATCGTTTGTACTGGACACAGTCGATTAAATCTCACAAACTTATCAAATCGATTACAAATTACCAACGATTAGAGCAGATAACTACCAGAGACGAATTATTGATTATTTTATTAGGAATCAAAGAAGTCTGTTAAACGAATCGTTTATATCGACGGCTGTGAAATTCAACAGATCATAGAAAGGGCTATCTTAGAAAACCAAAAACTAAACTCTGTCCCTCAGAAGTGAACAGTAGTAGATAACTCCAAATTTTACAAAACCGTGGTTGTTTTACAATCGTCAAATCCAGCTCTCAAAGATGTTACCTAAAGCATTAAATCCTACAACTTAATTTACAGATTCAATAGTAAACCAAGGAAATCATCCCATGGCTTAATATTTATATTTTTATGGTCAAAACTGTATGACTATTGATCATATTTTTTATCTTTATAGTCATTAATAGTTATGTTTTCGAAAATACTATGTTCATAATGCCATACAATTTGTATCACTACTTCCGGAGAAAATTGTTTTTGAATCTTGCGTAAGTGTAAGGTATTATTTATGCTCGTGACTGTACCGTACCTACTGTCTATATTAAAGTTATTTATATCTGAGCTCACAGAACTGTAATTACTGTCCTATTGTCCAAAAAAGAAGAAGATTCATAGCCTCATAACTAATACCTATTGTTAGAAGAATAGCGTGTGAAGTACCAAGACCATTCGGTCATTCAAGATCATCAATAAGAGAGTCGAGTTCTTTCTGCAAGTCGACCGATTCCTCTCTCTGCTTCAAGACATCATCTTTCAAACGATCTACGTTGGCCATGAGGAGTGCGTTGCCCTTCTTCAGCGCGTGGACCCTAGTCTCGTGTCGCTTCATCCTCTTTGTGAGGTTTTCTTTCTTGCTGGGGAGAGGAGCGTCCTGAAAAGTAGTGCGAAATTGTTAAGATAGATGTTTTGAGGCACTTTTATATAATATGGTGTCTGTCTACCTCCACCTCATTATTGGGATTTATTTGACGGACAAAGCCGTGATCTACCCAGGTCGAGAGGAATGGGGTTGCTGAAAGATGTCGTGCGGTGTTCCACAGGGATTTAGGATACAGTAGAAGAGCTTTAGTTATTACAGTAAACCGCACTTCAATTGTAAGAAAAAACATTGACTGTGCCTTTTTTTAGCAGCAGTAAGGACGGTTTTCGTAGTTGACTACACAGTATCTAGGAACTCACCTCTGGTTCACTTTCACTTTCTGTTTCACTCTCAGTGTCCTGTTCTGTCTCAGTCTCAGATTCCTCTTCCTCTGACCCTGACTTCTTCTCCTCCTCCGATTCTTCTTCTTCCTCATCGTCTTCATCATCTGAACCGCATTCCTTCATCATGGCTGCCATCTTGTCGACCTCGCGTTTTAGCTCCTTGTATTTTCTTTTCGCTTCTCTGAAATTTATAATTTTAGGAAAGATTTATCTACTGGCCTGTGAGTGCTTACGTATCGATATTCCTGCGACCTTCCCCAGCACCCCAATTTTGTAACACACATTCAATCACAATCGGAAGGACGTTGAAATAAATTCCTAAGCCATTGCTTTATATTTATGCAAAAATTTGTATGCTCAATACAACAACATAAATAGCGCAATGAATATTGTTGAATTGTCAAAATGTGTGTTACACCTTGCAGGACTTCGGTCCATGTAGTGAGGTCAGTGTGGCAGTGCTTGGGGGCAGTCCATATCCAGCAGTGGACGTCTTTCTGCTAAATGAAGACGATGAGGTATCGATGGAAAGAAGTAAAGTAGAAACAGCTACCATGGTTGCTAAGACTCTAAATATTGAAGATAAAAAACCAAGAACAAAAAATCAAAACAACCAATTAGCAGTAACTACTTATCTATAATTTGTTATAAAAGTGATTGATGATTAGTAGATTATCATGATTGAGGTAATTAAACACGCCGATAATGCATTGTTTCAGCTTAAAGTACCGACTTCGACAGTGGCCGACGCATTTCCGATGAAATGTTCATAAGGTGTTGATAATACAGCACGTATCAGAAAGGTGTAGTCAAATTTAAGTGTGTGGTACTACCTACAACTTTATTTATTAACCAACATCGATTTACAGTGATGATGATGTTGGTTCCATGGAGAAAATTGTTTAGTTTGATGGTCTACAGCGTGTATCCGGTGTGTGTGTATACACAGACATTTATTTTTCTTTGATTTGATTGTATAAAAGATTGATTGTTGTCAATAAACTAACTCACATGAAATGAAGATAATATATTTTTATGATTGCCATGAATAAAGTAACCTTTGCTCGTTGGTTTGGAGGTCACAATCGCCACTGCTGAGAGGGAGTACCTACCTAGGTTAGATCCGAGGGTCCGACAAAGTGCTATTGGGTTATTCCAATCAGAAATTCTCAGTAGGTATTATCCGTAGCATTAACTCTATGCCCGGAGTCCTGACTTGTGCCCGGCTTTTGGCAAGAGGCTCGCCCCTATTACTCGTACATGGGACTCAAACATATTAAAATTTGTCGAAATGTGGATGTAGTAGCCGGTGCTCTGCTACGGTAAGATTCAAAAAATTCAAATAGTTTTTATTTTGTGTTCAGAAACAGTGACATAATGTTTGAAACATGCTTAAAATCTACGTGACATTCGTTTCTGAGGGACTGGTGTCTGTACTAGGAATACCTGTTTATTTGATCTCCAGAAGATGTGATCTACAGACGTGATTTTATGTTTTATGGCATGCATGATTATAGTTAGTAATAATTATAACTAACTTGAGTGCTGCCTGTTGGTTCTTCAGCGACATCTTGAAGCCCATGCGCTCCCGTTTCATTTGGTCTTGCTTCTCCTTCAAGTACCGGATCTTGTTCCTCATGTTGCGCACCTCCTTCTCCATTCTCTTCTGCTTCTTCTCTTCGCTTTCCTCCTAAAACATTCGGTAGAGAGTGCTTCAAAACATTCAAGGACTTTTGTTTGTGATTGTAAGAACTGTTTTCAACTGTATCAAGTGCGTCAACATTGCAATATGTTCTATTTACTAGACTATAATGAACATTGTGGTCATTTATTTGGCAGTAAACGTAGTATTTTTCAAAGGGCGACCATTTTGAAAAATACTACGTTTACTACCACAGGATACCTACAAATTACTTCAAGTCAAATGTGTGCATATGTGTTGCAGTATTGATTACACGCACACGCATTTGGCTCCACGTTTGAGGCCAGCCGCGCCGCTCGTCTCTCTCAATGTTAATTTCGCCATCCTAAGATTGCCTGGCCAAGATTGGCTTGTTTTTTTTTATAATTATTAATTATATTTATCTTCTGATTGTATTTCTTTGTGTTGTGCTGTTTTTTGTGTGCACCAAATAAATGGTTTATCTATCTATCTCCCCATTTCAATACCTCTTCCTCACCAATTTTATAAAACTTGAATGTCATTTTTCCTTTCTTCGGTGTGTAATAATGAGTATGCTATCTATATACTATCATTATATCTCATAAAATAAACTTTACAATAAATATTTTAATACCTCTTCGTCATCTGAGTCCTCCTCTTCTTCAAAGCTATCATCCTTGGTGACGGAGAGCTGCTTGATGGCGTGGCTCGAGCGACGTGAACCCATGCTCGTTGGCATAATGCCCTGCAATGTTTACATACAGTGTTATATTGGTCACAAAGTATTGTCTGAGTCACGGGTAAAAATACGGTACAAAACCAAGCACGTAATTAGAATGTAGTCGATTGGAGTGTTAGAGCGGACAAGTGTTATTTTGGACAACAGTAATCTATGGTATAAATAAAATTGAAGTGTCTGTTTGACTGTTTTTAATGCCAAAATAACAGCTTTTTACTAAATGCTTATGATACATAAAACAAAAAAATCTATTTTTAATTTTTTTGTCTGTTTATCTGGTTGTTCCGGCTAATCGCCGAAACGGCTGGACTGATTTTGACAGGACTTTCACTGGCAGATAGCTGATTTTACAAGGAGTAACATATGCATTTGCTTTTTCCCCGGTAGCACGTTTCTGTGGGTTAATTTCCGACATCCACGCGGGGGGAAGCTGCGGGCAGCAGATTATTTTATTATAAGGTGGCGGAACTAAGCTAAGTTAGTAGTTGAAAAAGCTTTGGTATGAGAAGGAAAGTTGTCGAGGAAAAAATAAGATGAAGGAAAATATAAACAATGTGTAAGTAATCAGGATTATGAACGATTGCAAAAAAAAATAACAGCGAAAGATCATAAAAGACGCGTCCTAAAGGAACACGTCATCAACTGCCTAGCCTGTTTCCTTCCCAGCAATGCTGGGATCGGCTTCCAGTCTAACCGGATGCAGCTGAATACCAGTATTTTACATGGAACGTCGAGGTCGTGATGCCTCGGTGGTTAAGGCCTCGCCTCTAATGCACGAGGTTGCAGATTCCAATCCGGGCACGTACCAATGTGACATATTTTTTCCATATATATAGTAGGTACTTTCTGAATTTATCTTGGACATTACTGCCACCGGTGAAGGAAAACATCGCGAGGAAGCCTAGACTTATAGTTAATATAAGTCTGAAATCGCCAACCCGTCTTGAGCAAGCGTGGTGATCAATGCTTGTGCCTTCTCTGTATGAACAGAGGCTGTGCCTTGCAGTGGGCCCATAATAAGCTGGTATTATACATGGAACGACTGGCTATCTGAAGAAACAGACATGAAAAGCTAATAATGTGCCCGATATTGAGGTTAGAGCCTCCTATTTGTAGGAAGAAGGGCTGTATCCACCCAAGCGAGCTCGCTCAGTAAATTGTTCCAAATCATTAATTAATGTACGAAAATGTATATGTGTACCTACTGCTATTAATACATGTTTATTTGTGATTGTCATTAAATTATACAGCCATACCTCATCAGCAGGTACGTTAGTATTAGAAGCGTCATTCGTTTTAGCGTCGTTAGTTTTAACGTCAATAGCTTTAGCGTCGTTAGTTTTAAGTTCATTAATTTTAGCTTCTTTCGTTTTAACCTCATTAGCTCTAGCAAGCTCATTGTTATCGTCAATCTTCTGTTTCCTCAGCTTGTCGGCTTCAGGCGAGTTTACTTCAATATTCAACAACCTACATTCCTTAGCGAAATCGAGTTGACGCTTTTGGTAAAATGACAAAGGTTCTTGAGTCTCTTCTTCTTCGTCCTGCAAATTGTTAGTGAAGCAGTTATCGAGCAAAGCTTATAAGTATATTATAGCGTCAATCAATACCATATTAAAAAAAATGCATTCCTGTAGTTTGATCATGCATGCAAATAAGCAAGTTTTAGTACCTAGTAGTAGTTTCTCTTTGCTCAATTTAAGACTGGTTAATTAATTTAAGTTCTCATTACTTACCGACATAGCCTGTTCCAATTTCTTCTCTAACTCCATATTCCTTCTCTTTACGTCTTCCAACTCTGTGAGTGCCGTGTCCCTATCTTCTGCAGCATCTAAGTACTGTTTCTCTAGATGGTCGGCGTTTTGCTTAGTCTTCTCTACCTCACTCTTAAGGCTGTTCACTAGTCTTTCGTCGTAGGCGTCAGTGACGGATATGACAGTCTTGTGCTGTTCTTGCTTGATGAAAGCCCTCTCTCTTGCTAACTCGGCTTCTAAGTTCGCTATCCTTGTCAGAAGTCGTTTGTTTTCTCTCTCTTGAGCGTCTTTGTTTCTGTGGAATTGTTTTAAGGTATGAATTATTGCATTAAATAAATAATTAATAAATAAATCATTTATTTGGACCAAACATTGTTCATATTTTATAAACCTGCCAAACTGCGTGGCAGTTTGTCGGCAGGATTAGCGTTCGTCTTAAAACATTTGGTTTAAACGATCTAATTAAACATATTTTTTTTTGTAGTTTAATTTACTGTCCCTCAGGCGATTAGTTATCATCACTTTTTGCTGTCTTTTCATTCTGCAGTTCAGCCTTTAATTTACTTCCCAGTGTTCGCCTGCTAATTACAATATTATCTCTTCTCAGCCAGTCGATACTATTGAACAGTGTAGGGGTCAAATACTTATTGGTTCTTTTGCCATAGTAATTTTTTACTGGTGCTCGTACGAATTTACGTTGTCTAACACTTTTAGTAGGTATTGTAAGTGTTTTGCACATGTTGTACCTTGAATTGGTCATTATAAAACTGCTCTAGAACCACCAAGTACTTGACCTTTTCATGCACGGGAAGCACCTTACATTCAATAAAAATAAATTGATCTATTAATTCTTCGTTATTATTGTGTCTGACGTAAAGTTGATAAACGACAAAGGAAACGACATATTGAAACCGTTTATCTAAATTCCAAGTTCAATTTGCGTATTTTTGAGGCAACGTACGTATTGCACCTTATGCATTTGGCATTTTTTTTTAACGTTGTTATTAAGTATTGATAATTGTTCTTAATAATTGCTTTATTAGTATGAGAAAAATATATTATTGCATAAGTACCACCTATCATACCCAGGTATAATTAATTACCTTAGTCCGATCATGACCATGTAAATCTAATCTAAGTCTACAAAGTGAATTATTTGTAAATTAAACGGGTATAAGCCCCAATGCGGATTGTGATAAAGAGTCTGATTAGCTTCTTATAATTAGTTAATATCTTCTAAACTGGTCTAAAACTGGAATTCACCTAATTACGGGTACTCGGCAGCCCGGCTGGGGCAGCTAGCTTACGCAGCGAATGCTAGGGTACCACGTGGTCATACGACAATAAATGAAAACACTGACAATACTATTGCCTAAGAGTATTTCGAACCATCAGAATCTAATATTTAAAATTCAAACATCTAAATGGTAGTGATGTGCCGACGATTAGCTTTGCCAATCAGCTGACTCAGCTGCTGCACTATAAGTAACTCTATAGTGACTAATTGGATATTGGTGCCGATTCTCTTGTCACAAAATTCTCTAAACTAGACTAAAAATCACCAAAATTTAGTTTATTCCTGTCAAACGACGATTTCCCATTCTGAAATTGACTAAAGTGACACAACTTAACTAAATTTTAGTTCGACAGCACTAAGATGGCACTGAGATTATAATTTAGTGAAAATGGCAATTTTGCTATTCTGAATTTTACGTTTTTCACCAAAAATTTTGATTGTCTTAACTAAATCTGACTATTTTTAATCGCGATTAAAAAGGTGTGGAATAAAATTAGTTGTCATGAACTAAAATTCACACCAACACCTCGACTTCAGATGCAAAAACAGTACTGTATCTTTTTTTCTTTTCTTTTGCTTATATCTCGAAAACGGTGTGTCCTATCGCAAAAATAATGAAAATTTCGACCCCCTTTGCAACCCGTAAACCTATAAAACTCAACATGTTGGTAATATTTTTTTATATTTTCCATACAAAAAGTAAAAAATTCCATACAAAACAAGTCGAAGCCGCACATAATGCGCGCCTACGGCTCTAAAAAAAGATCACGTGGTACGGCAAACAAGTACCACGTGGAGTCGCAATAATTGTCAAATTTGATTTTAGATGTGTCAAAATTATTTTTAAATTTAGAGATTTTATTTTGCAGAATAGCGTTAAGATTCTCATAGCCAAAAGTAAGGAATTTTAGTGATAGTTTAGTTAGTTTAGTTCGGTGTACAACAGAGTCGGCACCATTGACTGTTTGGTCTCGTGAAGTTGGTGGTGTGATACCCCCGTGGCGTGCCTCGGAAAGCCGTTGGCGCAGGAGCGCCTAATCTCTCCCCGGTCGTGTCGGATTACCGTCCCATCGGATTATGAGAGTAAGGGAACACAGAGTGCACCTGCGTTTGCGCACTATAATATCTCCTGCGTACACGGCTAATCACCGTTGAGATTGGCCGCCGTGACCGAAATCGATTCGGAGGATTATTATTATTAATTGGATAATATTTATTTGATTGTGTTTTTGTTTATGGACTGGGAACGTCATTAGTAGATATAAGAAGTTAAATTTACTGTCATATTGTCGTTCCCAACCTGTCCCTGTCCCTGTATAATGTCACATTAGAGCCCGCCAACTAGGTAACTAAGAATTTGTTCAATATTTTGCAGCTGCTTGGCTGCCTATTGCGCGAGAGCACTAGCACTAGGGTAACTTTAGGTAGGTACTTTACTTAAATAGAGATTAGGGGTAACTTACATAGATTGATGGATAATGATTTTTTCTTGTCAGTAAACGACGGGACCAACGGCATTCATCCATACTAATATTATAAATTCGAAAGTAACCCTACCCGTCTGTCTATCTGTCTGTCTGTCTGTAGGTTACCTTTTCACGCCTAAACCACTGAACAGATTTCGATACAATTTGGCAAGGAGATAGATGGCATCTTGGGGACCATGGCTACATTTTGTCTCAAAAACAATTCTAAAAGGGAATGGGATGAAATTTGGTATGGGAAACTTATTATTTAAGAAGTATATGGGATATGAACATTTAAATTTATACTTTTGGTACGAAATTAAAAATTATTCGTTCCAGCGTTTTTGTAAAATCACCCTCCAAGGGGCTAAAATAGGGGAGGATTTTAAATTTCACAGGATTATTTAAATTATTGTCTCTCTCTAAGACCTCTTCCTCTCTCTTCTTCTCCTCCTAAATAAATTAATGAATCTTATTTATAGATTAAGTATTTAGTATCATACAAACCTGTTTAACAAAAATTTAAAAAGATTATTTGCATTTATTATGTGTGGTAACCCTTTTCACGCTTCAACGGCTGAATGGATTTGTATGATATGATACTATTTATCCCGGTAGTACGTTCCCGTGAGATATTTTCTGACATCCACGCGTGCGAAGCCGTGGGTAGAAGCTAGTATTGTATAAATCAAATCGTCTGTCTTTTTATTTTATTCAGTGACCTCATTACGGGACTACACACTTGTTTGGCTCGACACACTCGATTCGGCAGTATTTGTTCAACAAATAAGCCGACCCGAAGCAGTCACTACACATATTCGGGGTTCATTCGGCTCGTGTCGATCACCAAATTCCATTCGGCATCTACTCTTGCTGAATCATGTACTACCGGCTCAGCACAAACTGAGCTAAGCCGAGCGGCTTTCTCCCGAACTGTCCCGGCTGTGTCGAATAATGCCAGCCGAAGCAAGTGTGCACCACATTTGACCCTATGGGTTGTCCTGTAAGGACTACACTCATTATCTTCATCAACGACAGTCCTATCTTCATTAACGACAGTCCTCTACTTCAGTATTGCTTCGGATTTCTCCGATACTTATTTTAGTCTTAAATGCTTACCTTAATTCAATAGCCAGTAACTGCTTGGTAGATTGCAGATCATCTCTGACCTTGTCAATGTCGTCCATTTCGTCGATTTCTTCATCTTCCGGCGGTATCGCTCCAGGTATCTGAAACATTCCAGCAATTTCTTATAGGTAGGTATTATCTATGTCTTTGCTTTCCTGACTTAAGTGTAAACGCTAAGCGGTGATTGTTTCATTTGTAGGTAGATTGGGAACAGTGATCTTATTTTAGAATGTTGAGTCCCAATTTGAATTGCCACATTCCTAGTCAGAGGTTGGGTTTTAGTCGGAGCAGTGGTGGCCCAGTGGTAACGGCCGTGACTTACGACTCGTAAGTTAGGTTCGAACCCAGATATTATGCGCTTTACTTTGTGTAAATTATTTCATCACCACTGCTCTCAAAACGGTGAAGGAAAACATCGTGAGGATACCGGCATGTCCTAGAACCAAAAATTCGTAGACGTGACATCTACCAACCCGCACTGGGCCCGCGTGGTGGATTACGGCCCAGTCCCTCTCACCGAGAGGAGGCCTGTCTCCCAGCTGTGGGAACATTATAGGCTGATGATGAGTCAGAGGATTCCAGAGCATCCTGCGATCCGTGTCTGTGCGAGGACAAACAGAATCCGTCTGATCATAGAGAATAATATTCAGTATGTTGTGAAAGATCTCTGTGATGAACAAATCGACAATAAATAACTTGAATTGAGTATTAAAAGGGTTCATTAATTGTCTTATTTATTCATCATCATCTGCCAAGCTGTTTTCCAACAACTTTGGGGTCAGTTTCCTATCTAACCGGATGCAGCTGAATACCAGTATTATACATGGAGCGACTGCCTATCTGACCTCCACAACCCAGTTACTGGGTATACCACTTGGTAAGACTGGTTGTCAGACTTTCGGGCTTCTGACGACCCATAGCGACGATCAAAGATCCACGAATGACAGCCGGGACCAACGGCTTAACGTGCTTATCTTATTTAAAAAATCAGTACAAAATAGAGTGCAGTTTGATACATACATGTGTACTACTAGCCTCTGTCGAGGCGAGTCCGACCCCTGAGGGCGACGCCGCCAGGTTTGCCTGCGACATGCTCTTCTGCACCTGTTCCTCAATCGTCATCTGTCTCCTGAACTTCCTCAAACCTTCCAGGTTCGGTTTACTCCTATCATGAGTCTTCGTCTTCTTCAGCTTAATTCCCTTATTGATCTCTTTTAACAAAGCGTTGTGGGAGTTTGGCTTTTCTGACTCGAAGATGAACTGACCCTTGTTCTTTACTACCGATGATGTCGTTATGATTGGGCTTGATCTGAAATGTTATATATTTTTTTGTTTAATTTTTTGTCGCTAAATTTCCTATCTATAATAGTATAATTGTGAAAGTAAGTTTGTTTGTTTAAACGACCTTGACCTTGTTTGTTGACGGTCTTGACCTGGAGAAGGACATAGAATACTTTCTATCCCAATATTTCCAAGGGATCGAGACTTAGGCTGCCTGTCCACAGAAGCGGAGCGAGGCTGTGGAGCGGAGAAACGGAAGAATATTAACCAATAAGATTGAATAAGCGGAGATTTTATGCAATACTATTGGTTAATATTCCTCCGTTTCTCCGCTCCGCAGCCTCGTTCCGCTTCTGTGGACAGGCAGCCTTATACGGGTGAAACCGCGGGGCACAGCTAGTATACATATTTAACAATAAACACTTTTTTTTGTTATTTGAATCTCGAATTATAAATCATCAAATTAAAAACGCATGAACTATGGGAAATATTCATGAATCTCGAATAGAAAATCGCTATGTTTTATACCAATAGCGAATTCAAAAAAATCTTTCTTCAGTATTACTAGGTAGGGACATCCAACTAAAACAGTGCAGTACTCTCCTTTTGGGTTTCCGGCACCAGCAGGCCGCAGTCGAGTAAAAAGATGGCCTACCTGTCATTACAAACAACATGTTTCAGTTTCTTTCCTTCTTCCACCTCCTTCATCATGTCAGTCCAGTCTGGTCTCCTCCTGGGCCTGCTGCGAAGCGATTCCAGCCTCTTCAGCTTTGCAGGGTCTACCGGGGCCTTCTTGAACTCAGGGGGAGGGGGCATCTTTGGTGGTAAAGGTGGCGGCATTGGAGGTGGTGTGGGCTTCAGCAAACCTGAGTTTAGAAGATATTTAAGAATCTGCCATCACCATTATCAGTATGATGCTGTTCACCGGGCACCATAATGCCTCTCTTCTCACTCTCTATCGATGATTAATTAAAAAAGGAAAATAATCATAATTTTTTCTGCCAATTTCGGGTGCATTTTGGAAAATTTCATTTAAATCAGAAATCAGATCCTAATATGTTGATTGATTTGTTAGTATCAATTTTAGTAATCGATCGATCGAGTATCGGTCTTCAACCCTAACAAAGTTGACAGCAATTCTTTGTGTATTTATATTTCACAATTTACATAGTTTGACGCAATCAGCGTCCAAGATGGGAGATCAGAAGTGGACGGCGATATAGAGTTGATTCGTTGAATCATCAATCGCCAATAATAGGTATATTGTACTACAGGTTGGCAGGTACATCGACGCACAAACTGTAACCATGAATTCAGCACATGATTCTAGACCCCTAAACGTAGAAATTTTTCGTCGGTTATAAAAAATTCTGCTGTTTCATAGACAAGTACAATACCTACCTACGTGGTCAAAATGTATGAAACAGCTTTTTTTTTTAAATAATCGACGTTTTATTTCTGCGTTGCAATAAAACGTCGATTATTTAAAAAAAAAATGTGTTCAGAATCATGTAGATACGTTTAAAAATATGGTAACATGTTGTGTGTCATGTCCCTGCCACCCTGTAGATATATATTGTGCAATAATACTTCAGAGAAGTCACTGATTATCATTAATAGAGAATGATAAAGATTCGTTTTGATAGATCGTGAACAAAATAGACGCAATATCTGACGACCTTAATTGAATTTACTAGTAATCAATCAATATCTAGATACTACATTAGAATAACTACTCATAACAGTGCCTAAACATTTTAAAATCTAATCAACACAGTGATCAATATAATCTTCTTGAGTATACGCAATGAAGCTAAGCAGTGCGCGTCATTCAAAATTAAAATAGGCATGGAATTGTCGAGTGCAACTAATCAGTAAATACCTTGCGCATCGTCTTCTGAGTCAGCCATAATTATCAATAAAATCACTAAACACTTAATTAAAAAAACACGAGGCAAAATTGCCTTACAAATATCACAATTTTGCTCAACACAGTTCACTGTTTGTCAGGATAGTTCGGAGTAGACTTGAGTTGCAGTAAGCGTGCATGTTAACTGAGGTATGGGTGCATTTACACCTGATCTGTGCAAGCGACGCATGCGGAACTGCACGGTACTATTTTGGGTCGCATTTAGACCACAAACTAGTCTAGCGCACAAGAGATCAAAAGGTAACGATGTTGTTAGAAGCAGCACTTGAAAGATACATGACAATGTGGGTATTAATAAAAGGGAAGATTGAGATAGGATCATTAAATACATAATTAAATTAAATTGCCGTACAACGTGGCAATGCCGCCAGTCTCTTGGGTACATTACCAGTCGACAGCGATGCGGAGGAATTTTACGACTCTATATTCTAATTTGTTAATACTTTTAGTTAAAATATAATAACCTAAACAGGTTATTATATTTTTTTTAAATATAGTTTATCAGTTTGTTTTGTACAAGGAGTTTTTGTGAATAAATAGCTACTTAACAAAAAAAAAACAATTAAATAGACGACGAGGAAGATGAAAAAGAACCTGCTGTAAAGGAAATTATAGGAATTCAACTCTGAAGCGCAAGCGACGCAGATTACTTCAAAAGGTTTTACAGAAGTGATAGTAACAACGACGGAGATTTCAAGAAAAATAAATAGTCAATTGAACACTATTACGAGGATTGGCTTGGAAACTTTTTACTGGACTTTCAAGATTTTATTTGAGACTACATTAAGGTGTTCTTAACGGGTAATAGCTAGTTTGTTTTGGATGTTTAGGAGGCTATAAAGATGCTTGTGACTTAGATATCTAATGCTAAAAGAAGGGCTGGTGAACTTTAAAAGTTTTCCAGAAAATTACTAGGTAAACTTACGCCTAGAAACTTTTGATACTTAGATACTTTTTAAATAAAGAAAAAAAACTACAGAAATACTTATTGAGGTCTGATATCTATCTATCTTGCAGCAATTTATTCAAGACAATTGGATAAAAACATCTAAAGAAAGTTTGAACTTGTAACACTAATGATAATAAAATCTAGGTTTTTTGGTTGTTTTTTTTTAAAGGCACGTAATAAATTAATCCTTAAGACTATTAAAGTGATATCTGAAAACAATAATCTCATTAGTATCAGACAATGCGCAGTGCCAAAATCGATATAGATTGATGTCACCGCGTATGCGATCGAATGCGATCCAACTCTCTAAAAATACGCAAGAAAGTGCCACTGTGTCAATGTTGATGTCACAACTAAGCAAATAGAAAACTCTTTGTATATTCTATTCTTGATTTAATTGACTCATGATCTAGTCACTTATCGTCTATTTTTAATAGAGCGGAGGAAGTCACTAGTAATTATTATATCGTCATTGATGCAATTCAAGACTCAAAGATTCCAAGACATTGATGATGACATTGATGACAAAATTGAAACGATACAACAACTGATGGACGCTACTACTGGCGCCAAACTGGTAGCCCAATTCAGGGCCGACTCCATTTAGATTGCCATCGACACGCTAAAAAGAAGCTGGTTGAAAAGTTTTGAATCCTACGCCCACAATAACTTTAGTCCTACTACCTACAAGATTGTGTTAGAATAAAACGGCAGTACAATATTACTCACTTCTCAAGCTCTCGTTTTTAGTCAGGGTGTGACCCTTAGGCACTTCATTCAGGGTCTTGTCAATGTTCTCCTTGACACGCTCATGCAGGGGATCCCGCCATTTCTTGACAGGCACGTCATCCTTCGACGGTTGCTTTTGAATCGGTGGTTTGCGCGGTGGGAGCTGGAAACAAGACCATGTTAAAACTTATAAGAAATTCTATAGGAAAAGAACAACACTAAGAATAACTGAATTAGATAAGGCAAGTTAGTTAGATTAATAAATTAAAATCAGTATCTTATGCTGTACCTTTGAAGAAGGTG
This sequence comes from Brachylomia viminalis, assembly GCA_937001585.2. Lineage (NCBI taxonomy): Eukaryota > Metazoa > Arthropoda > Insecta > Lepidoptera > Noctuidae > Brachylomia > Brachylomia viminalis. The sequence continues at coordinate 11,156,535 of OW443314.2, forward strand.
GTTTCGTAGCCATTTCTGTGCTTTCTGATTTTTCTACAGATTTTTCAGTTGCAGTGGCTTTTGGTTCAGCTTTTGTAGCAGCTGAAGCCTTTGCTTCCGCTTTTGTCGATGCAGGTTTATCAATAGACTTTATTACTACTTTTTCAGGAGCTTTTGCCGACGGCTTCTCGGCTGCAGCTTTAGACGCAGGTTTATCGTTAAGAACTTTCGTCACGGGCTTAGTATCTTTACTTGAAAGTGTATTCTTATTATCAGATTTGTCATTTACCGTGCTATCTGATTTAGTGGGACCATTTTTCTCTGGTCGCTTATCTACTATAGTCACTGATTTCTCTTTTACTTTATCGTCGATAGTCCTGACACTCCTTTGTGGAGTTTTGTCTACTTTATCATTGCCTTTATCCTCCGATTTTAAGGAACTTTTTAGTGCAGATTTGGTGAATCTTGGTTTTACTTCGGCTGGCTTTGTAGCTTGATCGGCCTGCTTTGCTGCTGAAGGCTTGACTAGCTTTTCTTCAACAGGCGCTGACACTCCGTTTTCTGTTTTATCTTTGATGGTCGACTGCTTCTTCAGTACAGCTGGAATTTTAATAAAAATGTGTGATTGTGTATTCATCAATCAATGTGATTTATTTATTTATCAAATATCTTTAGAGATGTTCTCTTGCACGGGACTAATCCAAAATTTACCGGCAAACTTTTTCAAAATTATAACAATTCAGAATAAACCGCCGCCAGGCCGCCCGTTGTATATTTTGTAGTGTGTGTACAATAAAGAATAATAAATAAATAATAATAAATAGATATGTTTCAGTCCCATGCTTAAATGACTTAAATAACCGAACAGTAGTTATTCTATATAGATAAGTGATTGATTCCATTGGTGAGGATATTCCCAGATAAACACCTAAGATAAGAAGTACCATGACTGAAAACAAAATATTTAAAGGCTGAAAACCTAAAACATGGAGTAAGGACAGTGAAATTGATTGTAGCACGTGTTTCGGCCCCGACGCGCTGCAGTTTGATGGCAGTCGCGGACGTAAATAAACACAGCGTTTGCCAAGATGGCCGGCCTTCGCTATTTTAGCGCGATTACATGTCAAATTCCCGTATTAGATGGCCAAGCGAATACGGAAAATTTATCGTAGGCATAATATTTAACTAAACGCTCTCAAATCCACAGGATATATCACCTGTTTCATTGTTTATCACAGCTGCCAACGTTGTGTTGGCGCCAACTAGGTAACCAAGATCGTGCTAATTGTTTATCGTAACATTTATATACAAACTTGCATATACATCTTTGTTAAAGGTACCAACCTCGTAGCCAAGATTTGTTGGCAAAATTTTTGAGAGAAACCTAGGCACAAAGCAAGATCATCAGCAATTTAGAGCTTTTTAAGCTTCGTATGCTGCACTGTTGACGCATTTCCCGTCACGACATTTCAAAATTAGTCCTCTCATATGGTTTTAAATAACGCTCTTATAAACATAGTATTCTTATAAATCAGCCGCTAACCCCAACATCGCCGTTTATTTTGTAAAAAGTCTCACGTCTCTAAAAATACCGCGGATGGCGGCGCGTGCGCTCAAAATATCTCCTAAACATCGTCGACGAACACGTCACGACAAACTACAGCGCAAGCTTTTTCAATTCCATTTTTATTTAAACATTTGAGATTAATCGCTTTATTTTTAAATACATTTACTTTATTTTATAGAAAAACTCAAAGCTTTCCTCTTTTCCTTTGAGGCTTTTCTTTTTTTCACTATCACAAAATGCATCTACAACTGTTTAGATTGTATTCTATTTTCATTAACAATAAGCAGATCACACAAAAGCTCTATTTTCAAAGGAAATCGATTGTTTATATGACGTTGTCTAGTCACGTTTCTTTAACTTGAAGCTTGGCAGGAAATATTCGGAACATTAAAACGTAATATCGATTTTATAGCTCTGTCCAATACTGAAACATTTTATTTTCAATGGCACGAACATTATTGCAGGGGCATGTAAACATGTGAAAAATTTGCATAGGAGAAGCTAAATGCAGATTTTGATTTACCGTTTTAACAACACTGGACACTATGATAGAAACTGGAGGAACGAAAGATCACTTTTCAAGCACAGTTTGCACTAGTCATACACTAGTAATATTCGGGCGAAATTTGAAATTATACTGTTGTGAAGCGCGTGGTTCTCTTCGAACGATCACGTCATTCGGTTCCGAACTCCAGACTAACAAATTTGTGAACGGTTTCGGAGAGTCAATTATTCAGAACCCGTGTCTCCTGCCAAAGTTTCAGTCAGGTGGCTGACGTCATCATATACTTACACATATGTATGTAGCCTACCCACAAATAAACAGTCACAAATATTATGCACTGTGAAATATTGCTTTCTTGTGTAGCGTCAGTAAAACAATATGGCGGCAATGGGAGATTCTTATAAAAATATTGGAGCTTTTTCGTGTGATGATGCTGATCAGTGCTTCCTGTTGGTAGGTCAAGTGTACACGAATAACGTCATCCTGGAACTTTTGTTTAATGATAGGTAAATACTTGCAATGCTTTATGAGTAATAATTAAGTATACAAGCACACACATTATTGGGTTTTAGGGGTTAAAGTCGATGACCTACATATTTTTCCACTAACTTGCAGAGGATGAGATGACTGCTATCTCTGAATATAATTTGTAGTCCTGTCATACCGACTGGTAATTATAAATTTATTTTATGTTCGTTTGATGCCTTGCTGTCCGCTGCTAAATTAATTTATTCGCTTACTCTACCATTTAGGTATCGGTACTTAGGTTGCATAAGGAAAAAACCATTTTTAAAGATGACATTAAGTCATATTATGACTAAGATCAACTTTTGAAAAGTGAAGATGTTGAAGAGTTCACGAACAAAATCAGCTGACTTATCATCCCGGTAAAATAGGGCATCCGTGCGTCTATCCATTACATAAACAACTGTTAAACCTTGACAGTAAAATAAACAGAATCAGCTGCTAAAATCCAGCAGACCGAAATAAAATAAATACAAATCTTCTTACCTACATTATTTTGTTTGCAGACGCTACCACACCCACACACACACACGGGATGTGACGCGGCATAAGGCGCCAAATACAGATTCTGGCAGAAAAGAACGAAAGAGATTTTCCATGTTTTTCGGATGTGTCGACATGAAAATACTGTAATTTATTATTATAATTTATAATATGTTTATCAAACATATTAATTTTTTATTTAAGGGTTGGGGAAAAAGCGAGAAAAATACTGATTCACGTATTGTCATGCTTGTTTACAATCAAATGAATGTTTTGTGTGAGTAAATAGAACGAAATAGTAAATATATCGAAAAAACATAGATAGATTCCTATCTACTCTATTCTGTTAGCTAGGGACTTTGATTCGATCGAGGACTGCTTATCATCAGTAGAAACACCCCGGTCTATTCTGTAAAAAAAACTGAAGTAAGCTGTCATCCTACCGGACGCTAGGGATTGACACTATTGACAGCTCACTTCAAGCTCACTTCGCCTAAATTTTAATTGTGAGTTTTTTACAGAATAGGGCGGGCGAAGTCACAAAAAGAAATGACATTCGGGACATCGTACAATAATTGTTTGTCTGGGCAAGAGGTCGATCGTTCAAAGTCTCGACCCTGACTGCGGTTTGTAGGTTGTGACAGCTGTAATATGTCTCTATTATATCCGTATTATATCCGAGTGCAAAGCTAAGGCGATGTTCAGATGGACGTCACGTCACGATTTGAATCAATATCTGAGGGGTAATTCTCGTAATTTTAAGTACGGTTGCAGTCTAATCTCTAATGTCAAAAACACCTCTAAGTTCCCTAGGTACATATTTGACAAGTTTTTGAAATTGATCGTCGCTGAGATGAGATTGCGACTAGATTTTTAAGATTTACGTTTTTATTTACAGGAACTGGCCTCCTGTGCTATTAGTGATGCTAGTTATTTACAAATAATATTTGCCAAGCGACGTTCATTGTTGGACATAGGCTTTGCTTGAATATGGCTTGGCATGGCTATTAAAACAAAAACAATGCTCAGTTTCCACAAATTCACTATGAGTTTCGAACTGTTCAAATCGGATTCAACCTGATATGTAGGGAATATACCAAAACTTCCAACATTAATAACACGACGGATCGCCACCCGTAGCGTACTTACCTGGGAAGCACCCCATACTGTATACAGTCGACAGTACATCAGCTTATACGAAACACAGCTTCTTCGATTTTGAACTTAACTTTCAAGATTTTAAGGTTTAAAATCATTTGGAGTAATTTGACAAGACAGTACATCAGCTTATACGAAATTGTCAAATTGCTCCAAATGATTTTAAACCTTAACATGTTGAAAGTTAAGCTCAAAATCGAATGAGAAAATTTGACAGTTTGTGGGCACTTGACCTGCTGCTGTGTGTACTTGCAGAAGGTGAAGAGCCGGCCTTTCCACCAGAGATGTGTTATGCTACGCGTGCTATGGATGCGTTCTATGGATGAGTTCTATGGATGCGTGCTATGGATGCGTTCTATGGATGAGTTCTATGGATGCGTGCTATGGATGCGTTCTATGGATGAGTTCTATGGATGCGTGCTATGGATGCGTGCTATGGATGCGTTCTATGGATGAGTTCTATGGATGCGTTCTATGGATGCGTGCTATGGATGCGTTCTATGGATGAGTTCTATGGATGCGTGCTATGGATGCGTGCTATGAACGCGTGCTATGGATGCGTTCTATGGATGCGTGCTATGGATGCGTGCTATGGATGCGTTCTATGGATGAGTTCTATGGATGCGTGCTATGGATGCGTTCTATGGATGAGTTCTATGGATGCGTGCTATGGATGCGTGCTATGAACGCGTGCTATGGATGCGTTCTATGGATGCGTGCTATGGATGCGTGCTATGGATGCGTTCTATGGATGAGTTCTATGGATGCGTGCTATGGATGCGTTCTATGGATGAGTTCTATGGATGCGTGCTATGGATGCGTGCTATGAACGCGTGCTATGGATGCGTTCTATGGATGAGTTCTATGGATGCGTGCTATGGATGCGTTCTATGGATGAGTTCTATGGATGCGTGCTATGGATGCGTGCTATGAACGCGTGCTATGGATGCGTTCTATGGATGCGTGCTATGGATGCGTGCTATGGATGAGTTCTATGGATGCGTGCTATGGATGCGTGCTATGAACGCGTGCTATGGATGCGTTCTATGGATGCGTGCTATGGATGCGTGCTATGGATGAGTTCTATGGATGCGTGCTATGGATGCGTGCTATGAACGCGTGCTATGGATGCGTTCTATGGATGAGTTCTATGGATGCGTGCTATGGATGCGTGCTATGAACGCGTGCTATGGATGCGTTCTATGGATGCGTGCTATGGATGCGTGCTATGGATGCGTTCTATGGATGCGTTCTATGGATCCGTTCTATGGATCCGTTCTATGGATCCGTTCTATGGATGCAAGCTATGGATGCGTGCTATAGATGGGAGCTATGGATGCGCGAGTGGTGTAGCTATGTGCAAAGGAGAGTACCTACAATAGAAAGTAGATATGCCATCGTGGAAGCAAACGTTACTTTTCATATAGTGTAGCTCGAGCTGCGCAACTTCCTCGCACAGCTACCTCGCGGCGGCGGCAGCGCATCTTCAGAGCACATCTTACTCGCTCCGCTATACAACTTAGCAATACTGGAAACAATCACATTGTTTTCACATTCCAAGCTTAGATTTCAAATCCTCGCAGCATAGCTGCTAGCACATCTCTGTGCATCTCAGCGGTGGAAAAGCAGCCTTATACTTGTCTTATCATAACAAAACATTTATCTCTACATTTTTTTTTTTAACAAATTGGCGCTATGTTACATACCCAGTCGTTTCGCGCGAACACTCCATCTGAACAAGCGCTTTGTCTCAATTTGTTCCGCTGCTAGTACCAAGTGTAGTGTGTCAACACATCAATCTGTTTGGAACTTTGCCTACGCATGACTGCCGCGCTGGTGTAGGTCACAGTTCCAGTAGAAAATTAAGAGCTTTTAATATTATTTTGTTTTCGCTCGCCGCAGTTTTGGGATTTTTGTTTAGGTATGTTTTAAAAAATACTTTTTGTCTTAGCTAATCATGGGACTTATAATTTTATTAGAAAGTCTACTGACACTTTAAGAAATTTAGGACAGTATTTGATAATTAATTATTTTGGAGAGTAAAAGCAGCAACAGGACAAAGACAATTTTGTCTTTACCTAAAGACACAATCCGTTTTATTAAATATCGTAATTTAAGATGTTTACTGTTTTAGGACAAATTTTCCTACCGAATCTATAAGAGATACAATGCAATTTTATCGTGTATTCCTTTAATAAGACGCTAGCCCCTAAAGTAAAAAAAAAAAATACACGGAAATGTTAAGTCCCTGGCAATTCCATATACTTAAAAAGGTACACTATAAATAACAAGCACGTTTTTTTCCAATAGATCACCTTAACTTAAGTTTCGCCCCGACCCTTGCTCGAGCCAGCCCGTGCTGCTGAGCCTGTAGCTTTAAATTCGTCCTTAAACAATCCCGATTTGATCTAGCCTATCCCTTGCTGCCCCAGCGACGCCGCAGGGGGTGCCCTTAGCGTGCAGCCGCTTCGTTTATAAATTTTATGTCCAGGCTGGAGGTCTATTAAAGCATCCGCAGGATAGACTGAGAAAGCAGCCGACAACCATCATACAAACATCAACACAACAACTTCCTTTACACAGTTTTTTGTCTAAATATTTTGCATATACTTAAAAAAAAATAGTTTTACCCACCTTACGATTGGTAGTAACGATACTAATGTATTAATTAATACCGAACACTGCTTTAAGTCTCCAAATATTATGCTCACTATAAAGTGCTTAAGTGTGTGATTATTGGAGAACGAGGAAGACTGACCTACCGTGATACAGTTTTTACTAGTACGGAGGTCAGTGTGAATTACTCTCTAACAACCATCCACGCACGACATAAGATCGTATTTTTATTTTATTTTGTTTTGTATTCTTTATTTTCTAGATACATATAAATTGTTATTCTCAATTGCGCTGTTAGAAATAAATGTTTATTATTATTTAACCTCCTAGGTGGACCTGCGAGATGCCATACACAAAAATAAGTCCTCGAGCCATCCGTACCTACATCCCGTTGAGGTTTAATGTTCACCCTAAAAATTGTCGGGCTGGCACACAGTGGCAGCTCAATTTAATAGAGACTTCTCATACAATGTATTCTGCGACCTTCAACACGCAATAAATCAAAAACTGTAGCTTTCAAGAGACAGAGTCACGGGATGTTTGCTATTATTACTGATAATAACTTCATCATGGCGTGGGTTGAGAACATTTACGTAGTCTTCAGTGTATGTTGTTGTATTTTTCACTCGGAAACGTCATCCATGGAAGGAACTGGAATATTTATACGATCTACGTTGTTTGGAGGTTATAGTAAGGTGGAGAGGCACTGACGCATATCTAACGTAATACACCCTACAGCCGACGGTCAGTGCTACGTAGGATGTGCAGGGAGAGGGTCCTTTAGCTACGCGGTTCATTTGTTTGTAAGCCACGCATCCGTGCTAAGCGCGGCCGTGGATCGCAGTGGACCATTCGATGAAGCGGCACCGTAACTTCTTGATCAGCTGGTGCATTAATAAGAGTTTTTTTTTAAATTATTAATTATAACTTTTAAATAATGTCGAATTTAGGTAGGTAATGAAACTTTCTTCATTAAGTGCACTCAATTCATGAAACTTGCACGAATAATGAATATTATAAAATGTTTGAAATGCAATACGGCTTCTAATAATTAGGTTCATAAGAAAACGTGACGAATATGGTGCTCTCCTGATTTATTGAGCTACACTACAAAGTAGGTAACATTAATGATTTCCTATTTCCGCTCAGAAAATGCGTCAACAGCTAGTTAGATAGACTAAAACGTTATAAAAACTTCAAAATTGTATAAAATATATGAGAAATGCTCTACTTAAATCAACAAACGAATAAATTATTATGCCTCATTTGCAATTGCCTTAAGTACGTTACGCTCGTTTTGCAGTTAGACTTGGCATGAACAAGAAGTTAACGTCACGTAAAGCGATAATGAGAGATGTAAACCTATCATTAAATGATATTCTAAGAATATCAGCGGAACTAAATTCCAAACGTATATATACGAGTACGAGTATATCAGGAGATATTCTTTAAATAAATTATCTCTAATTATGCAACAATTTTTCAGTTTTTCTAGTATTTTTGGACATCGCAAAGATACTTTAACTCCTAATGTTATTTACTTAAGTAGATACTAAATGCAAAGAATTAGGTTACTGTTTTAAGCTCCTATCTCATTACTTTACATACTACTGTATATAATCAAGTTCCAGACAGTTGTGCTGCTGGGGAGTTTGTTGCGCCACTTCTTCTTCCCAGCTAAAGCACTAGGAAGTGGTGAGGGGCGGGCGTTTTGGAGGACTGTCGTAATTAAGGCATTCAAAAAGTGCTGATTCTTAGCCTAATTTGAACACATGACTTTGATTTTGAATCTTACACGAGGAGCTCCTATTTAGGTAGCACGACACAAGAGCAGATGAAGTGTATTACATAAACAAATAACTAATCAAACCACAAAACTCACGTTTTAACGGCTTCGCAGGCGTGACTGCAGCGGCCGGCTCAGCATCCACAGACATCGTCTTAGTTGTGCTCTCCACTGGCTTGAGTTTCTTCTGCAACCAAGGAGGCGGCGCTTCGACATCCTTGTCCTTCACCCAGGGAGGCCTGAAGGATTCCCTGCGAGGCCCGCTGTCTTTACTGACGTTCCCGATCGGCATTGTGAGCTGAAAGGGATAGTGTCTAAATGAGATAGGTAGATACTAACATGTTCGTAGTGTATTGTCCGTGAGTGTGTTTACGGAAATCGTTGTAACAATATTCAGATTTAAAAGAGTGACCATGAAGTTTTAGCGCGTTTTTCTCTATAGGCACCTACTACGTTTTGAACGGTCTCCTAACTAGCTTCATCTTGTGTCTAATCGACCCCTTGACAATTCAAAAGTGCCTGTAATTGGTCTATTAAGAAAACTAAATGCTTTGAGTTTGAGTTCGAATATAACATGCTCAAACTTGCAGACTTTGAAAACTATCTGAAGGTGATGTATAATCAATGACTTCATAGATAAGACACCAGGATATTCTCCTTTATCATGAGTGTGTTTCCTGCGATGTTTATTGACTCAAATGTATTTTTTTTTCTTTTTTGAAGTATTTAGGTTCCTATGACAGTTAGTGATACTTTATTCAGATTACAATCTAGCCTATTAGCTTAGTAGTTTTTTTTATTTAGTATATTAAATACAGTAAAACTTGGTTAGATACGTGGGACCTGGATAAGTGAGAAACCTCCATAGCTGGAACTGCTGCTGAGCTGGTGAGGTCCTCAGACCAAATAATAAAGGTAGGTAGACGGAGTACCGCGCTCGCAGAGTGAAGCAGGTTAAAGGAAGCCAAATTTGAAATAGGAAGCCGATCGTGGTAGTGCAACGCGCGAAACCGAACACGTTAGACATCATAACACACACAAGGTCACGAAACAAAACTGTGTATATGAGGCTTCACATATTTGAACGCTTTTGTTGGTGTACGCTCCGTCTACTTTTTTTATTTAGTCTGAGCTGAGGTCCTGACACTTTAGCACTGAATTGCCTCTGTTAGTGGGACAAATCAAGCCTCTACTTCGATCGATTTTATCGTTATAATTACCTCTAGAATTGTGACAGCGAGTGTATTTTACCTCTTTTACTGAGCCTATATTTTAAAGTATCATTATCATCTGCCTAACCTTTTCCCAAATATGATGGGTTCGGCTTCCAGTCTAACCGGATGATTACCAGTATTTTACATGGAGCGACTGCCTATCTGACCTCCACAACCCAGCTACTGGGTAACACGATGTCCCTCGGTAAGACTGGTTGTCAGACTGTCGGGCTTCTGACGACCCGTAACGACTGTCAAAGATCCACGGATGACAGCCGGGACCAACGGTTTAACGTGCTTTCCGAGGCACGGAGGGGTCTTGGTATACAATGTAAAAATGGTCACCGATCCACAGACCAACCGCAGCAAGCGCAGCTGAACCTGATCGATCGACCCGTGAGGCTGTTATTACTAAGCCACAAGCCCCCGCAGTGCTATATTTTAAAGAATACTTTTGCTAAATTGTTTTCTTTGAATCGTATTAGGTATTGGCCTCTGTAACTGCAGTAAAAAAAAAACATCTACTTATTACCCTTCTAAATCGGACTTTATTGCAGATACATTTCCGTTTTGTTTACTAATCTTAGTCTACCCGCAAATGTATAACTCAATCTGCTAATCCAACATGTTCCAACTTTCATGACTCTGAAAATAATTTGAAGGTTTCTAAACTTAACAACATTAAACTTTTTTTATTTACTTAATAACATCAGGCCTTGTTTCCTCGAAAGGATGAGCAGAGGTGTAGTGATTTTTTCCAGTTAGTTCATCCAATCATGATCTAGCAGTTTGAGTAATTTATGCGCCCTACTGAAATGTCCTTTCTTTGGTATTGTTCGTCGTATCGTTGAGCTGCACGATTGCTGACAATTGCGTGCACTGACTGGACAGGTCCACTCAATCTGTGCGATTCTTTCCTCAAAAGACCATTTCAGACACCGATCTACATAGCCTTCACATGATCTGACCAAGACTGTATCTTACTTTAAAAGAGACTGTGACCTCTGAGTTTGTTTCGGCCTATCTTCTCAGGGTAGTCAGATAGGAGACGCCGACCTCATCTAGTTAAAAAAAATATGATTGACGTGTAAAAATGACACGGCACGGCACGGCACGACACGACACGGTTGGCGCAGTGGTTAAGCGATTGCCTGCTGCGTTACGTGTCGCGGGTTAGATCCCCACACGGAACAAATATTTGTATGACCTGCAAGTAGTTGTTCCGGGTCTGGCTGTTTGTGTATGTGAGTTTAAATGTTTGTAAACGCACCCACGATACAGGAGAAATTCCTAGTGTGGGGCCACGTTTTATATAAAAAAAAAAAAACTTGAGAGGTGTCAATTTTTTTTTTTTTAACTTATAATAATATTTTTTTATTATTATAGAGAGAGAGAGACAGACAGAAAAACATGCGCACGCCGCACAGCTTACAATAGCTTACTATAGCAAAAAGTGTCGTGACAACTTTTCGTAAGAATTTTTTCCGTCTAGCCCCCTTTCACAACGCGATAAGGAACTTCGTTCCAAATGTTTGTACAAACCTACTTACAGAAATAAATCATTTGTCATTTATAAATTTTATTTATTTATTTACCCACATATCGCCGCTTATGTTTAAGTCCCATTTAGTAGGAGGCGAGCCTATTGCCACCAACCGGGCACAAATCACGACTCCAGGCTGCTACTGAGAAATTCCACATAGGAAAACTCCATAACAATTTGCCCGACCTGGGAATTTAACCCAACGGACCTTATGCTCGGCAGTAGCGCTTACGACCTAGACCATCGAGGCAGTCATAGGACTTTTTTAACACATTTCCTCATACTAAGAATTTCTCCTGTAGTGTGGGTGCGTTTACAAACAATTAAACTCACATAAACAAACAGCCAGACTCGGAACAACTACTTGTAGGAGGTCATACAAATATGTGTTCCGTGCATGAACCGAACCCGTGACACGCAGCGCAGCAGTCGATCGCTTATCCACTGTGCCAACCATGCTGTCAAGACCATTGGATATTGGTTTTCATCTAGCTGGGGGGCGTCCCACGCTACGCTAGCCGATACGCGGTCTCCACGCCAGGAATCTAGATGGACCGACGAGCTCGAGAATGTGGCTGGGACAGACTGGATGCGGAAGCCGGAGGACAGGGTGTTGTGACGCAGCCTGGGAGAGGACTATGTTCAGCAGTGGACTGCGATGGGCTGAGTTGATTGATATTTGATTGAAAGTTTAAAATCAGCAAATAGTCTCAACCTGGTGCACCAAAACTTACAAGGATTTATGAACAAAGATTTAGAAATAGAATTATTTATTAATTTTAACAGTATTGATATTATTTGTATAACAGAACATTGGCTTAAAATCCACCAGTTCTTGTTCAATTTGAATAATCACTAGGTTAGTAGTTCGTTCAGCAGAGTAAATGCTATACATGGTGGCTCCTTAATTTTAGTAAGCAACCAGATTACATTCAAAGAACGTTAGGATATTGTGAGCCTATCTGTCGAGCGGACAGTTGAAATAGCCTGTATAGAATTGGAGCAGTTTATTGTATTAAGTGTGTAAAGACACGCTTCAGGATTGTGTGACTGCTTTGAAAAGGTAATGGATGAAGTGTTAAACAAGATTTGTAACTTGAACAAGTCCATTATCACTTGCGGTGATATTAATATTAATTTATTAGAAAACTCAGGTTCTTGTAGTAAAATATTAAGTCTGTTTCAATCCTACAATCTTGTAAACCTGTTTTTGGAGCCCACAAAAATAACCCCTAGGTACTAGTGCAGCATGCCTAGAGAGATAATATTTATACAGAAGGGCAATTCCCGTAATTAAAAACGTTCAAAATCTAGTCGCAATCTCATCTCAGCGACAGTCAATGTCAAAAACTTGTCAAATATGTAGGGAAATTAGAGGTATTTTTGACATATTGACACTGAGACTATACTGTGAACGTTCTTAAAATTACGAAAATTACCCCTCAGATGTTATACCAAGCCACAAATAAATTATTAATTTACTAGAATTACTATCCAAACTGTCAACCCCTAAACTGCAAGTCGCTTGGAAGCTTTTTTAAGTTAAACTCATTAATAAATTACCAGTTTCAACTGGTTACTGACGATGTAAATAGCGCGATCTCAAAAGTAGTTCACTGGTTCGATGTTAATAATTTACTTCTTATTGAAAAAAAAAACCAATTGCATTAAGTTTACGCTATCTCACGTTAGACAGGTGATAACTAATGTATTGATAAAGGGCAAAGAATTGAATCCTGAAGATAATACAGTATTCTTAGGCTTAACTTTGGACGCTAAGCTTCAGTGGGACGCACATATAGATAAACTGTCAAAAAGGCTTAGCTCTGCAGTATACGCTGTTAGAAAAAATCGTAATTTAACTGACATAGAGACAGCCCGTTTAGTATACTTTGGCTATTTTCATAGTTTAATGTCGTACGGTATTCTGTTGTGGGAAATGTCACCGACATTCAAACTATCTTTGTTTTGCAGAAAAGAGCTGTTCGATCAATTTATAAATTAAGTCCGAGACACACTTCTCAGAGAGAAATTTAAGGAGATTAATGTAATGACTAGTGACGTGTGCCTTCTCAGTATATTTTAGAAAATCTTTTATATGCCCATAAACATATAAAACTGTTTAAAAATACAGTGATATCTATATCATAAATACCAGGCACAAACACAAAAACAACAAGGCTCAAGAAAATAGGTTGAATGCATTACATATTTTCATTTATCTATTTATAAAACTTTATGCAACATAATAGGTAGGTAAGTAATAATGGCGGACTTAATGCCTTAGGGATTCTCTACCATTCAAACAGCGGTGGGGAGATAAAAGCATACTTAATTCAATTCTATAAGAAGTACCCATTTGTATGAGAAAGCATCGTTATTAATTTTATGTGTTATTTTGGGTTGATTTTCCCTAACTTTTCTTATAAAATAATGACACATCTTAGCCATCAAAATTTTTTTTCACTTGAAATGGCGTGCCAAAAACTTTGCCATCCCTATCCTAGACCATTCGCTCATTTGCAAAAAGCATGACATAACAAAAAGAACTGCGTGAACGCAGCAAATTTTATTATTTTTGCTATTTGCTATAAAAACGATCTTACACGAAAGCCTAAAAATGAGGGAGCTAGAAAGATGTGACTTATGCTTCGTCGCACTCTTACTGCTACTTCTAATCTTTAAATCATCATGCCCAAAAATAACTCTTTTTGAATTATGTCAAGCTTTTCGCAAATTAACGATTTGCCTGACAAATCATAGCTGTATTTAGAGTTATGTCATCTTGAAAGTCACTTTCCATAAACGATCACTAGGTCCTTGCCAAGTGAGTGACTATTAGGTCTATAAACATCTCTATGGAAAGATCTATGCTCAGCAATGCTATTATAGGAACAAGAAGCATTCATAGTTGAAATATAAGGGTAATTAAATACTGTGATAGCCTGCCAGGGAACTCATTCGGAATACTTAATTTAAGGCATACAAGAATTCAAGATTATACACTGAACTATTTATTATGAATATAATTAGGGAGGCTGTATCTTTCTGTCTCAACCTAGGTACTCCTACCTACTAAGTCACATCATTTATTTTCTGTAATTTTATTAGTTAACTGGACCCACATTCTAACTAAAAAAAACATCTATTGTTTAAAGCTAAAATAAAGTATAATAAATAGTAGATTATTAACCAAGGGGATAAAGCAGTGTCTTCTGTCGCGGGTGACGATTTAAATCGCGAGCGTAATGAAGGACTCGAGGTTTACTTCCAAGCGTAGCGAGGGTGTTAAAAACTTAAATCACGAGCGAAGCGAGGGATTTAAGACGAGTCCTGAGTGTAGTGAGGGATTTAAGTTCACCCAAGACTAAGACAGCTTTATCACCGAGGAAAATACTCTACTTTTCGTACCATTTGCGAAAAAATAAACGCAATAATAATATGAGATAAGCATTTATTAAAAATAATGACAATTAAACGTATTTTTAGAACATTAACTTATTTATAAAAATAAATTAAAATAAACTTAACGTTTATGTATTTGAAGAAAACAAAAACGCGGCAAATTCCTAGACTAATATTTTTTTGTCGGAAAAGCAAAGGCATCAAGCTCATACGGCCTCGTCGGTTTTCGTAATTTTATGTAATAATCATAACTGCATAATAAATGCGTATTCCTTTTTCAAAAAGATGTGTAATGCTTTATATACAGACTCAATGGTGTAAACACAGATGTAGTTCAGTATAAATTTCGGTAAGTATTCCAAATTTAAATCACATTCTCCCCCTAGAGGATGAATGAAATTCAGTACAATTTTCTTTCCCTGTTTTTAACAGATTAAAAATGACTATTGTTATGTTCGCTTTTTGTGGCATAGAATGTCACTTTTTTGAGCAAGTGGTACGAAAACGCAATTTAATTAGGTTTTAACTCGCCATTGACCAACATTATTTTGATTGTTCTCTAAAGTAAAGCAATACAATTTAAAATTGTTTAAATTGTATTAAGTACATAATATCTGTGTAAAACTACTGGGAGAAGACACTGACTCCTGTAACACAGGTCACCTAGCGAAGGAGTCAGGGTTTCCATATATTAATGTAGCATAATTTTATGTCAATAAATATTATATTAAAGTATTCTATTAAGGCTACAGATCAAGCTATAATATCCCAGTATCAGTTGATCTCGCATTGTATAGGATTTCCTTACAATGAGAGGTCAATGTAAACTGGAAATGTATCCTTGATGTGTAGCCGTGTGTACGTATATGACTGTCTCATTGGTCTAGTGGCCGCAAGCGCTGCTGCTGAGCATGAGGTCCTGGGTTCGATTCCCGGGTCGGGCAACGTGTTATTGGGTTTTCCACAAAGAATTTCTCACTGGCAGCTCGGAGCCTGGATTTTTGCCCGGTTGATGGCAATAGGATCGCCCCCTATTACATGGTACTTAAATATAACTGGCAAAATGTGGGTGAACTGGTACATCTCTGCCGAACCCTTTTAAGGATTACAGCCGTGAAGTTATGTTATTTTGTCTGTGAATCGGCGGGAGAATATCATATATGATCTTACCTACGTGCTAGGTATACCTACACCACAATTTTTTAACATCTGACCCTGACCTTTACAAAGTCCTTTAAATATGAATTTTATTGGCAATCAGCTAGGTAAGTAATCTCTTTGCAATGAACCACATTTAAAATTATTTCTTTAAATTAGCCTCTTACTCAAATCCTCAATTGACCTCGAAAGCTGCAAAAACCCTTATCATATTATTTCATAAAATAAATCGTATTTTAAATTGCTGAGAGCTATATCACACGTTACCAGCAGCTGAAACGAGCCAAACATCGCACCCATTCATTCAACAAGACTAGATATATTTAACGCGCCCGTCATCGTCATGAGCTCTAGTAGACTTAGGGCCGGTGTAGACGAACCACTTTAGAGCTTCATCAGAGTACAACACTAAATAAAACGCATTTTATTTTAATTACGACGTAATACACTCGAGAGCAATGAATCCGGGTCACTTAAAGAATGTTAAAAATCTCGGAAACTAAAAATGATAGGTTAATGCAATAAATTGTATTTAATAGACAATGTAATACTCCTTAAATGAAAGTAAAAAAAAATACATTTTATTAACACAAAATTACATAAAGAAAAAAACTGCTGATCTCTCCTTAAAACAAAAATAGGAAACATGAAATTTTTGAACTTTATTACGATTTTCTTGAATTTTAATACTTCGTATTGCCTCCTCGTGCTTCCATTACTGCGTTTACGCGGTTTGGCATGCTGTACACCAAGTTCCTTATACGATTTTGGGGAATATTCTCCCATTCCTCTGTGAGAGCAATTTTGAGCTCACGAAGCGTGATTGGGGGAGGGTTTCGTTGTTTTACGCATCTGCCTAGCTCGTCCCAAGCATGCTCGATCGGGTTGATATCCGGGCTGCGCGCTGGCCACTCCATACGAGTAATGTTCATCTCTTGAAGGTAGTCATTCACAATCCTACCTGTATGAGGTCGGGCATTGTCATGCATAAATATAGCATCCTCACCTAAATTGACCATAAATGGACCAACGTGATCATTGAGGATTTCTTCCACATATCTTACGCTAGTTAAAGAGCCGTTTTCTATGATCACCAGCTCTGTGCGACTTTCAGAAGAAATTCCGGCCCACACAAGTACAGACCCACCACCGTAGGCTACCTTTTCTTCGATGCATGCTTGCTTGAATCTTTCCCCTGGTCTTCGATACACTCTGTGTCTTCCATCGTGCTTGTAGAGCATAAATTTTGATTCGTCGGAGAACATAACTTTTGACCAATCTTCAATACTCCAATTTACGTGGCTCTGGGCATATCTTAGTCTTGAAATACGATGCCCACGCTCCAGTTTAGGGCCGTTTGCAGGTCTAAGGGGTTTTAAGTTAGATTCAGCAAGCCGACGTCTTACTGTCCATGCACTTGGGTTACTTCCTCCGAGGCGTCGAAACTGATTGGTGAGTTCAGTTCCTGTGAGAAAGCGATTTCGAAGCATGGTGTTCACCAAGTATCGGTCTTCTCGTGCTGTGGTACACCTGGTTCTGCCCGTTCCTGGTCTGCGTAGGTTAGAACCAGTTTCTTCGTAACGTCGGAGAACTCTTTGTACTGTTGACAGCGACACACCGACAGTCCTGGCTGTATCGCGCTGACTCCGGCCGGTTTCCAGCATTGTAAGTATTCTGGTGAATTCTTCAGGCGTAAGCGACATAATTTCAGCTTGAATAATGAATATAGAGCACTATCAACATGGTTTATGTACCCACATAAATGACAGATTACAAACAAAAGCAAAACCAAATGCTGTAATTTCGTAGTTCCATCTTCGAAAGTGGCCCTTTTTCAAATTTGATTTTTTTATGATATAACTTTACAATAACTAAGAAGTTTTAATACCTTCATTTAAGGAGTATTACATTGTCTATTAAATACAATTTATTGCATTAACCTAGCATTTTCAGTTTCCGAGATTTTTAGGATTCTTTAAGTGACCCGGATTCATTGCTCTCGAGTGTATCTAATAACTTGTTATTCCGATGCAACAGGGTGTGACCATTTTAGTTACTATATACTCTATGGGTGTGACCAAACTGCGGTATGCGATGGAGTTTATCTACACAGTCATCTATCTCAATCACCAATAGCTGCACTTCATACCTTGAGATAGCCATCCTAGTTGATAAAAGTGACCCGTGTAAGTACATCATATCATGCAAAATTATCTGATAATTTTAATTTATTGATTTAAATCAATAAAATTGTGCACCTCCACGAGTAACGCTATCTTAGCCGTACCTTGGACAATCACACTCCTGGGCAATCTTTTGACCATGCTTTCTGGTTATACTAATATAATAAGCACAATATTTTATAATAAAAAAAATATATAATTACCAATACTTATTGTTAGAAGGTTCCTTTCTAGCTGGGGACCTGAGGGTCTAAAACAAAGCAGCATTCTATCAGCGATAACGACGATGGAAAAGTTAATAATGTATTAGATTGACATAAGCTTCCGAAAAGTGTATGTCAATCTTGTTGAAAGTCGTTGTACAAATACGAAACGCTTTGAAAGCGAATGACACTCGTCTAGCCCTCTGTTCCCGCTGCCTTGGGGATATCATTTCAAACATTTAAATGTTTTTTGAACAAAACTATTTAATGAGGTTTAAGCACCATGATTTTGAATCAATAAAGAACTAAAGTAAAATATAATGCATATTCATTCAAAAACAACAAAGGATTAAGTACGTATGCATCAAAGCTCTGACATTTTAATCTGTTCGTTTGTTTGCTTCCAATTAGTATTGCTTTTATAATCGAATTCATTTAGCTACTTATCTTTTTACAAGCACGTGTTTCTATGACAAATAAACCAATTCTTATTTCTTTACATCGTGCCTCTTCGTTTATAATTGGTTCGTCTAAGCAGGCCCTTATCGGAAAACTTGTTAATATTAAATCTACATTATTATTAATTTGTTTCTGTTATTATTAAATCTCCATTATTATTGTTTATGTTATTATTTTATACGTTGGCTTATGTGGATGCCTCGACTGTTGAATCATTGAGCTCTATTTCGGGTATTTGTTTAGAGTATTAACTAAACAGAGGCTGGTTGAGTGATGTCTAGTATTTGGCGAACATTAATATTTACGAGGGTTCCACTTTTGTACGAATCAAATTTCCATAGGTAACACAAGAATTTGTAATGTTCAGAAATTGATGTTATTTTATAAATTGGAATTGATTTGTTGGGATTTTCAGAAACTGTCAACAGAATAAGATAAATTGTATTCAACGTTCAACACTGCGGTTTAAAAAACCACAGCTGTGCAATACATAAATACTAAATGATTTTATTTCTGTAAGTAGGTTTGTACAAACACTTTTACACGTCAATCGTATTATAAAAGCTAGATGAGGTCGGCGTTTCCTATCTGACTAATCTGAGAAGAAAAGCCGAAACAAACTCGGAGGTCACAGTCACTTTTAAAGTCCAGACAAAATCTTGGTCAGATCCTGTGAAGGCTATGTAGATCGGTGTCTGAAATGGTCTTTTGAGAAAAGAACCACACAGTGGACTTGTCCAGTCAGTGCACGCAATTGTCAGCAATCGTGCAGCTCAACTCAGAACTTAAGGAGCTCAACGATTGGACGAACAATATCAAAGAAAGGACATTTGAGTAAGCCGCATAGATACTCGTACTTCTATTACGGTACATTAGTATTTATGCGGCTTACTCAAATGTACTACTGTTCTACCTAAAGTCAATTAACGCCTTCCCTGGACAGACATGAATGCCCACAACAAAATTACCTACTGACTACCTTATGACCTTCCAAAGATATATTTGTTTATTTTTACTAGATATTTTAAGATGATCGTGAATTTCATAGTGGAATATGTAATATGCTACCAGAAATGCTGAAAAAGTGCAACAGTGAAGCGAAAAAAATCTGGGCAATTTTTCAGAGATCTGTCACCGTGTAAGCTTGAGCTAGATTTTGACAAGCCACAAACTGGATTTAAAAAGTCGTAACAACAATTTTTAAACAGCTGACTGTTGCAAATCGTGACTGCTTGCCATGCTGTCTGTATCTTCAATAGTAAATTATATCAGGGATAGTTTGGAACAAGTTTGCACTGTAAACCTAAGTAGGTACCTACACACAAAAACATCGCCGTTAGATTCAAGCCATAGAATTATTACTAACCTATGTAAAAGCCTTTTCTTTTTGAGCATGGGAAATCGTCAAATAACTTGAGGGCGTGTCAGACTCTTACTGACTAAAACCCACCCGTGTTCCTTCAGTTGCCTGTGCCAGGGGCCACGGTAACCCTTTCGGACTTTCCTGCAACCCTGGCAGACATCGGCCCTAGCGGACCACGTCATTGTTGCTGACATCTCTTTGAGGCGCGCGTGGAACACAACGCGCTGTCGACCCGGGCCTGGTCCTAATCGGACGGTGATCTACCCACTGCTCGCTGTCCAGAAGCCCGCGCTACGGTGGCCGGGAATCGGCTTGGGATTCCCGACGCCCAGGGCGTCTCCTGCGGCGGCTAGGGGCGTGAGCGCGCGAATTTGGCCTCTCCGTCACGCGTTCCGCCTCCTCCTTCGCGAGCATTAGGTACTGTTGCGCAGAAGGAGGTGACGGTTACCATACCCTCTCGCTTCGTACCATGGCCTGGACCAGGGCCGGACGCGAGAGATCGCCACCGCCAATGGCCTCCACGAGCCTATGTAAAAGCCTGACTTGCTAATCATTATCACATGTAGGTAAAAACTCGAACAACTCAAGATGTGCAACGAACTTTAAAGTTAAGTATTTTAACTGAGTCGTTGCCGAGGCGCGAGGCAGGCCGAAGAAATGCTACTTAGCGTGATGACTTAGAGGCGTTTATGGGAAATTGGCCCGAGAAGGCAAGGGAGAGTGGAAACCTGTGTGAGTAGGCCTTTGCCCCGCAGTGGCAGTGGCACAACGCAGATAGAAACAAAAAAAAAATCTTGCGTTCAATTTATAACTGCCAATCATTATTATCTTTTACGTTTAATTTAAATATATTCTACACATAATCCCGTTAAGCTATATACCATTTTTATTTCAACGTGATATTTGAAATTAATACATTTAGTGGGTGTCTTGGCATACAGTCGTAACCTTTTAGTAGTGATAAATTAGAGTCACATTCACGAAACGAGGTGACTTCTTGCTTAGTTTACGTATTTATGAACGCACTTTATGAAATATTTTAGCAAGTTTTCGAGTTTTCTTAGACTTATTTTTAATTCGAAATGTCACATGTTTCGTTATATGCATGTTACGTGAATTGCACGTGATGCTGTCAATTTATGCGTCATTTTGCACTTGATTGGGTAAAAAAAAATAGAAAATGATATAATGACATTTAATAAAATTGTCAGTATAACGATTAAAAATAGAATAGAACGATAAACTGACAATTTCATTAAATGTTATTAGCTAAGTTTTTTTTTTTTGCGAAACCATAAAACGTACAATACCTACGCCATAAATGACAATAAAGAGAAAACCCGATCAAGGGCTAAATTATTAGTGAAAACCCTAGATTCAGTGCCTATGTAGATTCTAAGCATCGATAGGAACGATAAAAAGTTACAATAATGAGTTTGAATGAATCAATCAAACTTTACGACAATTTTTATCAGACTTGGTCGTCAGTAAATGTGAATTCCCTGAGTTGATGTCATTTGTAATATTCCTTCAATGAAGTAGTAACTTATTGGGATAAAGCTGTGTGAGAAGCAAACCTAAAAAAGTTTATGACAAAAGTTTAAGGAGATTCGAACTATTAATGACATTCTTTTGACAGTTTCAGCCATTGATCTAATTTTTGTAGGTACTACAACAGCTTCCCATCGCGTCTTAAGTTTGAAAACTTTGAAAAGAAAACTTAAAAGCACGAATCCACTTAAAATTTTCCAAGGAGCGAGCCCTAACAATCCACCAGAGCTTTATAACTTCTATTCTAGTTATCTACGCAAATCCCTATTTCTATCTGTTCTTCAAATAGAATACCTAGAGTAATAATACTTTCACCAAAATCATTATTTTGTCTTACATTATAAAATAAACTCCGTGTGTATGTGTAATGTTACTATAATCACAAATATACGCACTTTAAAATTCGAACACCGAACACTCAATCAACGGATCATATTTTTTAAATTAATACAGTGTGCCTCGGATATTTCGGGGACGCGAAACCGGGAGCGCGTGTAGCCCGCGACTACCATCGGAATTTCATCTCTGAACAATTCCTCTGGAACTTATAAATAGGTGCGTCGAAGCGACGTGTACCATGAGTTTTAGTTAACGTACACACTGTCTTAGATGTGAGGTGCACGCGGATTTTGATGCGCTCCGTTGATTAGCGTGAAAATCAATCGTCCATACTTTTTTCAAGTCGTTCTTTTTTTTTTAATAGTGTCGGTGGCCAGAACAGGAAATTCTTTTTTTGAATAGCAGGGTGGCCTAATGATGTTTGTTTTTTTGACGTATCGTTCGCGTCCTCTGAATTTTCTTGGCAGCATGAGGAGTCATTATGTAGTGAAAATCGAGAAACAATATAGATTTTTAAGTGTAACACAATGTAATAAATATGAAACTAAGTCGTTTTTGTGTCTGTCTGTGTGACCGCTTGGTTCTCAGAAGAATTCACATGGAAACTACAAAATGGATTAGGATGCGGTTTCCACCATCATTTAGAGAATTTATTTATTTATTTGGCATGTTGCCACATTCGTAGATTGCACTCGTGCAAAGCAGGGGCGGGTTACTAGTGGAACAATAAACAATTTTATAACTATACACTTTAAACTTTTTTTCCTTAGTTTTCATGAACCTCGTGGCTCGCTTACAGCGTCGAAGGAAGCTGCAGCAGCCACCATAAAACAGTTATCAGTTGTCACTTGAATCAGTTGCAAGGAGATTGCAACTTCGGGTAGGTACCTATATCAGGGGTAGGCGAGCAGACTATCCGCCATCCTGTAATTAGGAAAACAAACCTATTTACTTACGAGGAGTTCCAACAAGTTGATGGTTTATGCAAGATATTTATGTTAACAATAGGTTGAAGACGATATACCTATTATATAGGCTCGCCAAAATTGTCTTACCTTAAGGTAGAAAACAATAATAAACTTGCATGGGCATTTATGAAACGTAGAAGGCTAGGGCACGGTTCCAATTAGACGTTTCCTTTGGAGAAGAGCCGGCAAGAATGTCCACGGTTACTCTTTTAACAATTTATAATTATAATTTAATAAATAGTAGGTACCTACTACACTACGCAGTTTAAGTATGTAAGAATCTTGCCGGCGAGCTTTGCGTCTCTGCGGTACAGCACTTGGTTGACTTTTTCCGCGTAGCTACCCTATCTTCCGGTCTAAATGTATGGAACAGCATTTTTTTTTATAACTGGCTAAAATTTCAACGCGTGGTGGTTCAGAATTATGTACTGAATCCATAGTGATAAGTTGCGCGTCGGTGTCCCTGCTACCCTATATATCTAAATGGACATCTGCTAAACTGTAACGTCTCATTTGCCAAACTTGCCCATGACTTCCAAACTGGAATACCGTCCTCTTTGGCGACAGGAATGGAAGGTATGGTATGCCTTCCAAGCCACGTTCAAGATTTAGGCCTTAATAAATTAAAATCATTAATTAAACGTAAGTTGTACCAGAAAGCCTTTTGTACTGTTAACGATTATATTGAAGACAAAAAGAGCTGGGATTGAGTTGCTCCTTTTTTGCATACTAAATTTGGTTTGTTGTTTTTACATACAGTTTGACATTTGTAAATTTTTATATTCACAATGACATTGGATACTTTGTGAAGTGTAGTATTATTATTTTAATTATTGTGAATGTGAGGACTATGTGGGTCATTGTTTCAGTTTTAATCATGGTCTGGCAGTTTAAGTAGCAGCGGCCTACCCAAATATCCTTTATTTGATAATGTATTTCTTATGATATAGAAATATCATTAAGAAACGAATTAAACTATCATTAACTTACTTAAGAATAATTTAGTTCTGAGTTGAGCTGCACGATTACTAACACATGCTTGTACTGACTGGACAGGTCCACTCAATCTGTGTGGTTTTTCCTCAAAAGACCATTTCAGACACTAATCTACATGGTCTTCACATGATCTGACCAAGATTATGTCTGGACTTTAAAAGAGACTGTGTGAGTTTATTTCGGCCTTTCTTCACAGAGTATAGTCAGATAGGAAACGCCGACCTCATCTACTCTTTTAAAATATGATTGACGTGTAAAAGTGTGTGTACAAACCTTCTTACAGAAATAAAATCGTTTATTATTTATGGTGGTAGGACTTCGCCGGATGAGATACGAGCCCTAAAGATTTTAAATGATTAAGTAGGTACTATTCACAAGTTCCTTTATTGTCTGAGACCATCTGAGACCATTGGTATCTGCCTTATGTACCTGAAGGTGCCTTAGGTACGTGTCTATATATTTAAAATTATTTAATCCTAAAATATCATTATAAATTGCACCTGCCACTGTTTGTCTCTGCATCACCCAAAGGTTGAGTGGTAGAAAATGCCTATGGTATTAAGTCCGCCTCTGTACATTTGTGTGCTTAAAGTGTTAAATAAATAAACAAGCACGCGGTACACCTGAAAGTAGTTTCCACAGACGCTTATGGTTATCTAAAGAAGGGTTTGAAAACCGGTACGAGTTTGGGTTTCGGTTTTTCATTTCGGTTCTTAAAAATATTCTTCTTTTCGCTACGGTTCCGGTTGAGGTTCCGGTTTGGTTTTGGTTCCAAAGTACCAGTTCCAAATAAAAGTTCAAATTACCGGTTCCGTATCATCCGATTTCAAGGTTCTCTAAGCCTGTACTACGGTAACCTGATGACTGATATACCTACATACTTATATACATATACACACCCAGACACAGGTCAAATTGACATGTCAGTTGCTGCCGCCTTTGGCATAGTCAACTTTAAGAAAACGACTAAAAAGGTCGGAACCTGCCACAAAATCGGGCAGGTACAAACTTCCTTTTCACCTATATCTCACCACTTTTTCCAACAATTGTTGTTTGATTAACATTATTCAATTATAATTATTGAACAATCATCAACAAAAATTACCTAACCTCAATTGTCAAATGAAAAACAACTTTAAGTGATTTAAAATTTCCATCGTGGGTTTTTTTTTTCTTTTTATTGTTTTTATTATTTAATCACAACCAAAATCCTTTATTTTTTACAAATTTCCAACTCGCCAAACTTAACAGTTTGATGGCCTACCTAATGGTGTACCTACCTAAGTATTAAAATAATCAAATCAGAACACTCAATTTTAAGTGGCACTACGAATTGTTGCCATCCACAGGTACGTTTTTTCTAATCCATTGGTTTCCATTTTCATTAAATACTACAAATTTTGGCAGACGCTACTTTAGGTATGGTGCTAGTAAGTAGGTACTTCCCCGAACGAGCCGCGAGAGACGCCACGGCGTCCTCACCTTCCGCCTGACGCAGGTCCTCACCGGACACGGTTGTTTCGGGAGGTTTCTGTTCCGGATAAGGCGGGAGGAAATGCCCAGGTATCACCATTGTGTGGATCGCCCGGAGGACACGGTGGAGCATACGGTGGAGGTCTGCCCGGCTTGGGCGGAGCACCGCCGTGTCCTCGTGGAGGCGATTGGCGGTGGCGATCTCTCGCGTCCGGCCCTGGTCCAGGCCATGGTACGGAGCGAGAGGACTTGGGAAGCCGTCACCTTCTTCTGCGAAGCAGTAATGTTCGCGAAGGAGGAGGCGGAACGCGTGAGGGAGAGGCAAAATTCGCGCGCTCACGCCCCTAGCCGCCGTAGGAGACGCCCTGGGCGTCGGGAATCGCAGGCCGATTCCCGGCCACCGTAGGCGTGGGCTTGCGAACGGCGAGCAATGGGCAGGTCGCCGTTCGATAAGGACCAGACCCGGGTCGACGGCGCGTTGTGTTCCACGCGCGCCTCAAATTGATGTCAGCATTAATGACGGGGTCCGCTAGGGCCGAAGCCTGCCAGGGTTGCGGGAAAGTCCGAGAGGGATACTGTGGCCCCTGGCACAGGCAACTGAAGGAACACGGGTGGGTTTTAGTCAGTAAGAGTCTGACACGCCCTCCTGCTCTGCCTAGAGCGCCAGTAGTTATTTGATGATTAACCACCATCAAAAAAAAAAGCCCCTTAGATTTGAATTTTGCGATATAAAAGGCTATTAGGTCTTCTGAGCGTTGTTGCTAGTAAGACTGAAGGCAGGCTCATGGGGCACCTGTGCGCAGTGCATGTACTGTTGCCGGGTGTCTCAGTGAGGTGGCGAAATTAAGTATTATTCGTTATTGAGTGTTTTAGTCTAATATACTAACATAGGTTAAGGAATACTAACAAATTTATGGGTTATACCTGAATTAAAGATAAATAAATAAATACGTAATAATCTCAGGTTCTTTTACTGTAATCTCAAGCCATTGGTATCCCCTAAGATACTAAATCAAACATAATTGCCAGATTCTTATCAACTTTGCATCAATCATAAATGAGATTGTATCGCAAGTCGGCGTCATTATAAAGTAATTCAAAAATGTTTCATGTGTCATTCAACAATTTTATTAGGTAACTCATTATTATGAATGGTCGACATCGTGACCAGATTTCCATCACTGTTTTCGGCTTTCTCCTTGATCTATGGAGACTAAACAACAACTTGATAATGCTAACTTTGGTCATAAGGTACTTTAATTACTCCTCGTTACTATAGCACCGGGACGTTAATCAATAAAAAAACTATTTACTTAGTTAGCGTAATTATTAGGATTTCTAAAATTCACTCATAGGTACATTATATACAGGATGAAATTGGAAACTTGCGCGTTTACGAATAACATTATAAATTGTCATAATTATCTCAAAATTAAATTCTTGAAAAAAATACGTGTTATTATCGTCTTAGATAGTGCAAACTAAGTAATTGCCTTCAATTAGACACGAACTGGTTGTCGAGCAAGAAAAATAACTAATAAGAAAAGTATAGTATCAATTTTAGCGCGGCCCAAAGAGCAATTCATTCATCGCATAGTTCACAACATCAAGCAACTTGGCAACTCAAACTCAAACTCAAAGCATTTATTTCAATTAAACCATTTACAGGCACTTTTGAATTGTCAAGTGGTCGGTCAGTCAGAAATATGAAGCTAGTTCCCCATTCCAAAGCGTAGTAGGTACCTATGTAGAAGAACGGGCAAGAAACTCCACGGACACTCTTTTAAATTATATTGTTACATACATATTGGTTACATCATAATTTAATAATTTGTACACGTTGAGTGTCCAGTGTATAGCTAATATAAATTTAAACAAACAATCCCTATTAAAATAATTAAAATAAAACGTGGCGGCTAAGATCAGTCCCAACTGACAGCAACGAGTTTAAGAGCGTTTATACCTTATGAGTGGCAACGTCGCAATTTAGTGTCATATTTCGTGGTTTTCAATTTTTATCATTTAATCGGAGCTATATTTTAAAAATCTGTTTAATTAACTTTTTAGAATTACGTGAAAGCGTTTAAAAAGTAAGTAACCCTAATGCTTACAGTTATTTTACAATGAAAATAACGCCCTGCAAGTTTCCAATGTATTATTTGCAATATAAATAGAACTGTAAACGCAACGATTTCTTACCTTTTACACAGTTTTCACATAATTCTAAAAAGTTAATTAAACAGATTTTTAAATTATAGCTCTATTATAGCGATTAAATGATAAAAATTTAAAACCACGAAATATGACACTAAATTACAAAAATGAAAAGTACCTACTACCCCTAGTACCCCTAATACACCTAGTGTTGTGGGTACGTATTGCAATATCTAAAATTAAAAGTCAATATATTTAAAATCCCTAAAATATAAATACCTAATGTTTTAAATACCTAAGCAACTAACCCCTACCTACGAATTACCTAAGTTTAAAATACTGATTGGACTATATCTAATGTTTAAAATATCAACAGTTATTGAAATACCAAATGGTCAAAATACCTAAAACATTTCTGTGAGCAACGTGGAAGTAGCGCTCGCCGGCCACTGCCGCGGCACCGCTCGCTTCGTTCGGCTCGCGCGCGGTTTGTCACAGTTCTAACCTTTTTTTTTTGTTTCCGGGGTGGCAAATTCTCATGGATGTCCGCAGCCCTAGGGCGGGTGGCGGGGTCTGTCAGACTCTTACTGACTAAAAACCACCCCGATGTTCCATCCCACACCTACGCCGGGGGTCGCGGGAACGTACGATCCTTCCGCAACCCCCGACTGGTGCCAGCCCGCCCCTGCGGGCATCTTCGGGTCTGGGGGGGAGTGAGGTGTTTGATTCCCCCTGCGACGTCTAAGAGGGGCGCGCGCGGAACACTATGCGCCGCCACCTCGGGTCCTGATGTGTGGATGGCGACGGACGTCCCCGAGTCCGTCGCCCCTGGACCCATTTAGGGGGGCTGGAAGAGGGCGTTGTTCACCCTCCGCCGACGCCCAGTGCGCCTTCTGCGGGCCGGGTGAGTGGACGAGATCTCCCTCTCCCTTTCCGCAGCCTCCTTCTGCGAGACGACCGTTTCGCAGAAGGAAACCACCGCGTCCCAGGACTCTCCGCTGCCGACCATCGACTCGACTACGGCCGGCAGCGACAAGTCACTACCTACTTCTGAGATGAGGGCACGGCGCGGCTCCTCCCAAGCGGCACACTCTGCCAGCGTATGCCGCGCCGTGTCCTCCCGGCAGTCGAGGCAGTGGTGACACCGGGCGTCCGGCTCTCTGTTTATGCGACAGAGGTACTTCCCAAAGCAGTCACAGTTCTAGCCTAACCATACCTATTTCACCCAGTTCGAAATTACGAATCATATGATCTGCCGCAGACATGTATTTAACATTGTCTAATAATCTAGTCGCGGGCAGATTGTATGATTCGTCATTTTGAACTGGGTGAAATAGGTTAGGTTAGGTTAGAACTGTGACCTCGCTCTGAAAGAGCTTGAGCCCCAACTGAGAGGACTCTACACAGCGTGTCTTGAGCGGGGCCAGTTTCCCACTTTGTGGAAATCTGGTCGTCTGGTCCTGCTCAGGAAGGCGGGGCGCCCAGCTGACTCGCCGTCCGTGTACCGGCCCATAGTGCTGCTAGACGAGGTGGGCAAGCTGTTTGAGCGTATTATCGCAGCCCGCCTCGTCGGCCACTTGTGCAGAGAGGGGCTGGACTTGGACGACAGCCAGTTTGGTTTTCGTCATGGGCGCTCCACCATCCACGCTGTGTCGCGGGTGAAAGTCCTGGCGGAGGAAGCGGTGTCCCGGGGCGGGGTGATGTTAGCGGTGTCCTTGGATATCTCCAACGCCTTCAACACCCTGCCCTGGAGTTGTATTCGGGAGGCACTGTGCTATCATCGGGTGCCTCCCTACCTCCGCCACATCGTCGGGGCTTATCTTTCGGAGAGGTGTGTCACCTACGTGGGACGTGATGGCGGAAACCAGCGCCGCATGTCGTGCGGTGTTCCGCAGGGCTCGGTCCTAGGCCCGCTCCTGTGGAACATCGGGTGCGACTGGGTGCTGAGGGGCGAACTCCAACTCCAACTCCAAGCGTAGACCTGACGTGTTATGCAGATGACACGCTGGTCACTGCCCGGGGGAGCTCGCACAGGGAGGCAGCGTTGCTGGCGACGGCTGCGGTCTCACAGGTGGTGGGCCGCATACGTCGCCTAGGCCTGGAGGTGGCCCTCAGCAAGTTGGAGGCGATGGTGTTTCATGGCCCCCGGCGGGCGCCACCACCCGGCTCACACATCGTGATCGGGGGGGCTCAGATCGCTGTCGAGTTCACCATGAAGTATTTAGGATTGGTGCTCGACAGCCGGTGGGACTTCGGGCCCCACTTTCGAAAGCTGGCGCCCATGTTGCTGGGCGCGGCTGGCGCGCTCGCAACGCTGCTTCCCAATCTGGGGGGCCCGAGCGCCACATGTAGGCGACTCTACGTGGGGATCTGGGGCCCTGTATGGGGCCCCAGTGTGGGCCTCTGACCTGACGGCCGGCAGCATCGCTGTATTGCGAAAGCCGCAGAGGGCGATGGCCGTCAGAGTCATTAGGGGGTATCGCACGATCTCCTACGAGGCGGCTTGCGTACTGGCCGGATCCCCGCCCTGGGACCTCGAGGCGAAAGTACTCGCGTCATTGTATCGGTGGCGCAAGGAAGCGAGGGTGCGGGGCGACGGACCGATGCAGCGACACATGGAGCTGCATCGGTGCTCTTCCAGCCCCCCTAAATGGGTCCAGAGGCGACGGACTCTGTCCGACGTCCGACGCCCCGCACACATCAGGACCCGAGGTGGCGGCGAGTAGTGTACCACGCGCACCCCTCTTAAAAAAAAAATGTTAGAACTGTGACAAACCGCTACTTCCAAGTTGCTCAATTTAATAATTGTGTTTTTATTTGGATTTTGAACCTTACATAGGTACTTAGATCGGTATTTTTAATTTTGGTCAATTAACGGCGAGGTAAACCAATTTATGGAACTTTGTACATAGGAATATCAAGTGTTAGCATTATGAACTTCAGTAACATATCCATTTGACATTTTAAGCTTTCGGTATTTTGAATATAAGTGAAACAATCATTAGGTATTTAAATTTTAGGGATTTTGAACATAGTTTATTGTACTTTATTCTTTTAATTTTAGATATTGCAATACGTACCCAGTATTGTACTTAAAAGCTACCTCCTAGTGACTATAATTAAACCACAATACCTACCTTCCCACCAGTAACTCTCATGAGTCAGAAAGTCATTTACCAGAATCTGCCACCGTCATATAAGAAGTTTGACAAGCTTCGAGAAACAAATTCAGTTTATTGGCCCCAAAGCCGAACGAAATTAATCAAACCCAAAACAATGTATCAAAGTCAATAAATAAAAAAAACAGGCAAATTGTTTATAATTTATCGCTCTATATTTGAATATGAGCATAAATTAGTGCGCAAGAGTGTATTCCTGACAATGGCGGCGCCTGCCTTCCGGACGACGCGCCTTGATTGCGTAAGCGCCGCTCCCAGATGTTAGGTCAAGTGTGAAATTATTATATTATGTATGTTTCAAGGGCATCAGTGGACCGGGAAGGAGGCGACGAGCTGACTACAAGATTAGACAAGTAGGATCTTCTACTTAATAAAAATCTAAAATTTACTTACTGGCGACAACGCACGGCTAAGCCGCACGGTCTAGCTATAAGCATAAAATTTCGCACAAAAGTTCCTTGTTTAACGAAACTGAGTACTCAGGAATGTTTTTTTAAAACGCAGGGGTAAAGGGGTAGTTTTTAGTAATCAATGGTCCAGGTAGTTGTTTCCTCTCAGCTCGCCGTCCGATCCCCGCGCGCCCCAAAGAGATGTCAGCATCAATGACGGGGTCCGCTAGGGCCGATGCCTGCCAG
The DNA here is from genome assembly GCA_937001585.2 of Brachylomia viminalis. Lineage (NCBI taxonomy): Eukaryota > Metazoa > Arthropoda > Insecta > Lepidoptera > Noctuidae > Brachylomia > Brachylomia viminalis. The sequence continues at coordinate 11,187,977 of OW443314.2, forward strand.
GGTAGCAGGAAAGTCCGAGAGGGTTACCATGGCCCCTGGCACAGGCAACTGAAGGAACACGGGTGAGGTTTAGTCAGTAAGAGTCTGACACGCCCTCCCGCTCCGCCCAGAGCGGGAGAAGTTATTTGATGATTTCCCACTCTCAAAAAAAAGGGTTAAAGTAGGGAATTTTTTTTTGAAGTTCATCACTCTTTCCTTTGGGGAATCAAATGTAAAATATAATTCTTAATGAAGCATAGGCACTCGCCCGGAGACAGCATTAATCTGGTAGTAATAGAAAACAAAACAAAGCAAGCTAGGAATACCAAGTGTGATAAAAACTGCTCTCCATCTTTATTTCTTTCCACGGTGTGCAGTAGTTTGTGTAAATTGACGGCACGTTTGGCGCAGTAGTTAAGAAAGAAAGAAAGAAAGAAAAAGTGTTTATTGCGACTCGTACAGGAAGTGCACAAACTAAATTATAAAATAAAAAACCAAACTAAATAAAAACAAAAAGTAACAGAAGAAAAAGGAAACAGAAATTCCTATACGAAGCCAAAAGGCTCCTATCTCAGCATGATGCTGCGACATTTAAAAAATAAATAAATGCCGCAACGCTGGTATTCTGATAGGGCCCGCTGTGAAGTCACGGGCATTTAACAGTAATAAATAAATAATGAAATACATACATGTAAAATAATAACAAATAAAAGCGATAACTGCCGCGTTACGTGTCGCGGGTTCGATCCCCGCACGGAACAAATATTTGTATAATATGACCTGCAAGTAGTTGTTCCGGGTCTGGCTGTTTGTGTATGTGAGTTTAAATGTTTGTAAACGCACACACGATACAGAAGAAATTCCTAGTGTGGGGCAACGTTTTTTTTTCATTTTAATGAAATCAAGAGAATTTTAATATTTTCGTATACTTACTCATACATATAATTAAACTGCTTTTCCAAAGGAGACTTATTTGGATAACTTTTACTTTCTTATTTTCTGTCATCGTAGGGACTTTACAAAACCAAGACGGGCATCTTAATTACAAAGATAATAGGTACTTTTTTAAAGAACGTTTTACTGTGACGTCATAGATAAAATAAAGTTCACAAAGATGTCAAAGACAACGAAGAAGTCATTATTTTACTATTTAGAATCGGCTTATCTTTTTGCATTCTTTTTGTAGATAATATCAACAGAAATAAAAACATGCAAAGGACTAATTAAGTCAATTTCACAATGCAATGCAAAAGTCTTTATTGCAGAACAAAGATTATCTAACAATAATATATAATATGATAATCGGCAGTGTTATCGCTCTCGGCTACCTCTTTCAGGCAACCACTACACTATCATAATGCACTTAGGTACAACTTCTTTTCATCCAACTATCAAAACAGAGGTGCAATACCCGTATTGTTAAGAACGGTCGCTTTCAAATGTTAGTCTCCATCGGTCAAAAATACCTCCATTTCATCTACATTTTTCCTTCACAAGTTTTTGACATTGATTGGCGCTGAGATGAGATGAGCGACCAGATTTTGAACGTTTTTAAATACGACAATTGACCTTCATATATTTGTCATCTTCAATTTAGCCGAAAGATGTCCATTGCTGGAGATAGGCCTCCCCCAAGCTTCGCCACAACGACCAGTCCTTCTACCTACATAGATACAGCAGATTCCCGCAATCTTCACCAGGGGCCAATTTAATACAAACCGACTGAAGACAAGCCGAAAATCTGTCAATTTTAGAAGTTGTTTTCAAGATTTTTACTTTATCATCAAAGCACCTGTTGTGAAATGTCGATATAAATCTCCATTTTAAACTGACTTTAAAAAAGGAAGAGGTTCTCAATTCAGTTGTATTTTTTTTTCATATTTGTTACCTTAGAACTCCGTAATTTAAAAGCCGATTTGGAAAATTCTTTTTTTATTTGAATTTCCCGATTGGTCCAATATGAATTTGGTCAAGTTCTGATGAGTGGTTTTTGAGTCAGAATAATACGTATTTTTTCCATTTAGTGTATGTTGATGATGTATTAATAACTTTCTGTCCGTTTTTTTGGAAGTCGGTGAGTTTTTTTTTTAATTTTAGAAAATTATCAAATCAAAATCAAATCAAATCATTTATTGGTTTGCAAACATGGGTATTCAATACATAGATGTTTAATTTAAAGAGTTCTCCATGCTCTACCGTCACATGGGCATGCAAAAACATATAATTATTTAATTTACACAAATTTAAAGTTAATATAATTTTAAATAACAATTTAAGAGAACAAAATAATACAAAATATAAATTAATGTCAAATCGTTGGGATGAGAGTAAAAAATGTCACAATAATAAAATAAATTAATGGCAAATGTCAACTTAAAATGTCACAATATTAAAATAATGGCAAATATAATGGCAATATTAAAATATCGCAAAGTCGTTTATATTAAATTGGCCACAGGTTATCGGTCCTCTTTGTACGGGGTCTACCCACAAGAAACACATCCCGCAGGCAAGTTTTATGTAGGTCGTAGGCAACAATCATGTAATTTACCTAGATAAATTGAATGGAATGACATATTATTATATCATCAGCTATTTCATTGAATACTTGTCGTGTGTATTCTATTTGTCACAAATAAGTCCCTTATTTAATGAAACAATTAGTGTCGGGTCGTGACTTTCTGTAAATCCCCCAACAAACCATTGTTTATTGTTATTGACTATTTCAATAACATATTGTGATATTCTAAGAACTAGGTTATCGGTAGGTGCAGGTTCTGATGTATGGGTGTTGACTAGGGTAAAGTGCAATTCGAACACCACAAAGTACATTATAGAATACTTTTTATTATGTACCTACACCATACAAATTACGGATATAAATGTAGAAACATACACTTGTAAACAGTGCACGTCAAAATGACCGACAGGTGCAAATCTTTTCATTGCTCGACTTTAGGAATTAAGAGCGTTTATACCTTATGAGGGGCAACGTCGCAATTTAGTGTCATATTTCGTGGTTTTCAATTTTTATCATTTAATCGGAGCTATATTTTAAAAATCTGTTTAATTAACTTTTTAGAATTATGTAAAAACTGTGTAAAAGGTAAGAAATCGTTGCGTTTACAGTTCTATTTATATGCAAATAATACATTGGAAACTTGCAGGGCGTTATTTTCATTGTAAAATAACTGTAAGCATTACGGTTACTTACTTTTTAAACACTTTCACGTAATTCTAAAAAGTGCCCGCTTGATGGCAATAGGCTCGCCCCCTATTACATGGGACATAAACATTAGTGGTGAAATGTAGGTGTATGTACTATAGATACCCTTCGAGGAGAACAGGCGTGATGTTATATTATGTTATGTTCTTATTATGAAATATGCATTTAAATAACGTGAACCTCATCCAAATTGGATCTGTAGAGAAAATCGCGGGCATACACACATACATACTTCTTTTTGAAGTCGGTTGAAAAGTACCTAAATCCTACGTCTTACCTACATCTAGAAACGTCTCTAACTCATAATCTTGAACAGCCTGATAGGCTAGTGCATTCACAACGGGTAATCCCGGTCCAAGTCTCATTTAATATCTAATAAACAACAAATATTACGTGACAAATAAGTGACAAATCACAGCTGATAGGAGTATCACCGAATTAGGTACTTATCTTGTATGACTCCGATTATCAACAATAAATTAAAACACAATATATGTATGTACTACTTACTATTCATATAAATATTACAGTTCTTCGTTGACAGATCACAGTCGCTTAGTGTTTTGTTAAAATTTGTTAATTTTGTGATTTTTTTATTAAATTTTAATTGTTTTAATAAGGTAAGCCTGCATGTGTTCGTTTGTTTGAAAAAACTTTTCTTTAGGTACACAATTTTTTTATTATATTCTAAATCTGTTTTCAGTATTTTATGAAACGTTTACATTAAAGTTTGATTCTGAGCAAAATCATATCTGAAACTTGCTGCATCTTGGTTAATATTTAAGAAAAACATTATTCCCAATACGATCTATTCAAATCCTGGTTTTAATTGATAGAAGTATATTATTTACTGTAAATAAAACGAAATTACAACAGCTTTCCAAAATGTCCAAAATTATACAAAGGGTAATGTCCAAAGTTATTAAAAGTTACAACAAAAGTCCAAAATATTGAGAACTACTATAAATACCCTGTTTTTGAGGCTTCTAAGGGACAGTAAGAGTCTAAAAGGTTCTAAAATGGGTATTTCAAGGCAGGTTTTTCGGTTTGGTACATTTTTCGCAACTCTAACAACTTGATCTTTTGTGGCATTTTCATAGAGCAACAGTCTGTTTAATAGACAGTCTGCACAGAGTCTAATTCATATATACTTCTTTTTTACCTAATTGCATGTTTGGACACTTATCTTAACAAGTTATGACAGTGTAAATACTGAAGTAAGTCCAATACGGAGTTTTTACTTCAGTAAAAATTTCAGTGTGGTTTTAAAATTGGACCGCATGTGGTTTTCAAATTGCAAATATTAAACTAATCAAGAACATGTACAGCTTAAACGCTAATCATTATTATAGCAAACCGGTTAAAAACGTGATGAAATGTTATGTATTCTTATAATGCAAACCAGATCAAAAATAGCAGAATAAAAACTGGTTATGAGTTTGAAATGCATTTAAAACGTATTTTTTTTATTTTACCAGAAGCATATTGCATTTGCACCTTTGTTAACTAACCTTTCTTTCATTATCTAACTAATTTACTTTCTTTCTTTATATTTTATTTGGTGGTAAACTTAACCGTAGAGTTTCGGCTTTTCTCCATAGGAAACGACCAATTGGAACCATGCACTTAGCTTCTGCAGTCTCATAAGTGCCTATATAGGTATAAGAGAAATAAAATATGTAGAATATTAATGAATTATTTAAAATCGTAGGTAGGACGTGCGTTAGTCATAGTATGCAGGTGCCGTAATATCGGCAAATCATCTAGCTAATTCTTTTTTAGTAATTTGAACTTATGATCGTCGATGTTGCAACTTTTTTCGTAAGTGCCTAATACTTATTACATATTTTTGTTAACCTGGTAACTGGTTATTATGTAGAAGCAAAAGCTCTACGAGTTGAAACTTTTGGAACGAAGTTCTTAACGCGACTTGCGGTAGGTGTAAAATAGTAGACTATCACATAAAATCCTAATAATACAATGTTTGAACTATAAAAGAGACCATGACCTCTGAGTTTGTTTCGGCATTTCTTCTCAGGGATCAGTCAGCTAGAAAATGCCGGCGGCATCTAGTTTTAAAACATTGACATAAGTGTCATAAAAGATCTACTTACAGAAATAAACATTTCATTTCAATCGTCGCGTACCTAACGAAAAAGCGTTTTGCCTCCTCCGTGTGACTTGAGACTGAGATTGTTTTGATGATTTTCGACGGCGCTGAAGTCAATAGTGAGGTTTAAATGAAAATCCAAGATAGCGGCTGCGAAAATTTTCATCATGAGTGTCGTTTTAGTGGCTTTCGAGGGTGCTGGAGTCAATAGTGAGGTCAAGATGACTTTAAGATTTTTCATCATGGGTGTAGTTTTCATGGAGCTTCTAAAAACGTATACCTACTAGATGGCTCTGTATTAAAAACGCGTATTAAATTCACACTTTCTCTCTCTTTCTGTCTCTTTCTATTATAGACTAACACACTCGTGCGTGCGATGTTAGCAATGTTTTTCATTTATTATGTCACGGAAATAAACTGTTCAGCTAGTTGCCTACCATCATTATCCGCCTAGCCCTTTGCCAACTACCTATGTTGGGGTCAGCTTCCAGTCTAATCGAATGCAGCTGAATACCAGTATATACTTCGTAGGATAATTTGATACTTCGAATCTTCGCGGAAATCCTAGGGGTTTTGCGAAAACGCGGATAATTAGAATTTAGGTTAGGTTATGTTAGAACAGTGACCATTAGCGCGCGAAGGCGAGCGAGCGAAGCGAGCGTGCCGCGGCAGCGGCCGCCAAGCGCCAGATACCCTTCTATTGTTGTTGTATCATTTAGGTTAGGTTATGTTAGAACCTGACTTTGTCCAGTAAGATTTGATAATTTTTCGCCTATGTCTAATTATCCGCGTTTTCGCAAAACCCCTAGGATTTCCGCGAAGATTCGAAGTATCAAATTATCCTACGACATATATAACATGGAGCAACTCCATATCTGGCCTCCACAACCCAGTTCTACCGCTAATTGATAGATAGATAGATAAACCATTTATTCAGTGCACACAAAAGACAGCACAACACACAAAAGCACAATTAAATTATAACAAAAATGGCTACTAACTAAAATTGCCCGTATTTTCTAATCGAAACTGTCATTATTTGACAGTTGTATTAAGTGGCTCTAACACGGTAAATTGGCGTAGTGTGTAAATTTGATAAACAATCAATTTCCCTAAATGTATTTACTTATAAGATTAGATTCCGTCCTACACAACATCTGCCTAGCCTTTAATTATATTAGGGTCGGCTTCAAGTCTTACCGGATGCGGTGTACTAGTATTGTATACAGGGTTATTGGTAAAACTCCATTAACCTCTTAAGGGGTCATTGCACTCATCATTAAGAACAACTTTTACTATGGGACAAATATGAAATCGCGAAAAAAATATCAGTTAGTCCCTACATTTTGACGAGTTCTGCAAACATAAATGTAGGGAACAGCTGATTTTTTTCTCGCGATTACATATTTGGTCCCATAGTAAAAAGTTGTTCATAATGATGAGTACAATGACCCCTTAAGAGGTTGATGGTGTTTTACTAATAAACCTGTATAGAGCAACTGCCTTTCTTACCTCCACATCCCAGTTACTGGGTAATACTATACCTCTTAGTAAAACTGGTTGTCAGACTGGTTGTCAAAGATCTACGTATGACTGTGCTTTCCGAGGAGATACCGTCCGACCCCCAGATTAGTCATACCTGCGTGCGGACGTGCCTGCCAAAGAACCAGCTAAAACTTAACGAATTCCATTGACATATTGGTATTATTGTGTAACGTTACGTATTGGAAAAATACCCAAAACCCGTAACTAAGGGGACTGGTTAAATTCCTTTACGCAGTCACGCATTTGACTCCTCCTGCCGGTCTTTTCTGTGAAATATGACGGTGAAAACGTAGGTGAAGTGAGCTTAAAGTGAGCTGTAACTAATTGCACCTGGTGCTAGGTATTGACACTACTGACAACTCTCTTCACCTATGTTTTCACGGTAAGATATATTATACAGAATAGCACCGCAGTACCCACTCAGATGGGCCAAGTAGATTTTCCATATCCCTCTTCAATTTTACCGTGTTTTTACTGGTAGATTAGATAGCTGGATACCTACTTGTAAATATTCTTATTATAGATACCTTATCTCCCTATCCTTGAATGCGTTTTAAGGTTATAATTGGCACGTGGTCTTAGGTGTGATTGATTCAATGGCAATGACAATACAGTCAAAATTATGTCTACAACTGAAGGTACAAGGATCTTTTAGCGCGTGGCAGAAATCGGATCTAACGCCACCATCTTGTTTTTTACAATTTCACAAATGTCATTCAAGCGCCAAAATATAGTTGAAGGATTGTATTTCCTTTTTCAAAACTTAATTGTTATTTTTTTCAGCGGTTTTAACGTTAATAAGTTAGCCATGTTTCTTCAAGATATTAGGCAAATATAGGTACCAACAAACAAAAACATTTCCAATCCGATTGGAAGAAAACAGGTAGAAATGCTAATGAAGAGTATATCTAAAACTTTAACCATACACGTAATTTTAATGCGAAGCATTGACATTTTATGATTTGCATGGTATCGTCTAGATGATTTGCATGAAATCATCAAATGACCCCTCCCGCTCTGGGTGGAGCGGAAGGGAGTGTCAGACTCTTACTGACTAAAACCCACCCGTGTTCCTTCCTTGGCCCTTTATGTTCCGGGTCAGCGGTACCCCTTTCGGATGATCCCGCTTTCCCGGCAGGCTTGGGCCCTAGTGGGCCCCCTCTTCGATGCTGACATCTCTTTGAGGCGCGCGTGGAACACGTACGCGCCGTCCAGCACGGGCCTGGTCCTGATCGGACGGTGAGCTACCCATTACTCACCGCCCGCAGGCCCGCGCCTACGGTGGCCGGGAGTCGTCACGCGGCTCCCGACGCCCGGAGCGTCCACCGCGGCGGCTCGGACGGGAGACTCTCTCCCTCTCCCGTCCCGCCACCTCCTTCGCTAGCATGACTGCTTCGCAGAATGAGGCGACTGCCTCCCACTCCCCCTCGCCCCGGACCATGGCTTGAACCAGGGCCGGGCGTAAGAGGTCGCCGCCGAGCTATTTGTGCTTGGTTAGCAAGAGAGTCGCACCTACTATCCCTACACCTCTGCCTGTCCCTTCGTGGAATACAGGGGGCCTACTCTTTAAGTCCGTCTACGAAGATACGGGCCCGTCCGAAAGTAGTTCGATACTTCGCAATGAGCCCTACTCCCGATTAATTAACCTTTTTGGACGGGTAAAAACACATAGGGAGTAAGGACAGCTGTCAAATGGTCTTGTCATTAATTCTTAGTTCGGGCCTCGAAGTAATCCTATGTCCATAGGTGATACGGAGTAGCAAACGCCCGTAACTACGGATTTCGTGCTTAAAGAGCCCTGGTACGACATTATGTTACAATGTTAGGGACACACCTACCTACAACTTGTCACTGTCACTTCCGTTACTTACAACACCTACTCAAATAAAGGCTATAAGTTGAATGCAACGCGATGTTAGGTACTTTATTCGTTAATTTAATAGCACGTGCCGCGCCACGGCTATAAAAGTACTTGTCATAAGTATTTAGACACGCCCGATTCAGTTCTTTTTTTATGCATCAGGGTTTTGTTGAAAGCAATTAAAACCCGACATAATGTAATAAGGACCTCCTTGTAAAATGGTTTTGCGTAGAATTTCCTACTAAAGAAAGAAGGTTCCAAACTTTTTCTTTGCTGGAAAGTTATTTATTTAGATTTTTCAGCAATTTCCGGTAAGTAATAAACCGGTAGTTAATAAATTGTCACTACTAGGTTTTTAACCTGACTTTCAATGATTTCATACTATTCATAGTAGGTACTTAAACCTAAAGCAGAACTTCTGAAGTCCTTAGTACTTTAGTAGTCATAAATAATCATTTAAGTTCGGGGAATATGTGAGTTTTACTGCCTATATAAACTTGAACTTACAATCGTCGCTTCATTGAACTGGTTGAATTCCCATCGATATCAATACAATTTTTGGCGCGAATCCGTGTGAAGGTCTAGAGTTCGTAATTCAAATCAATACGAAATACCTAATAAAAAATACTATTAATGTTTAATAATCTGTTACGGAAACATACTAGTCATTTGAATTAAGAGCGTTTATACCTTATGAGTGGCAAGTGGCAACGTCGCAATTTAGTGTCATATTTTGTGGTTTTCAATTTTCATCATTTATTCGGAGCTATATTTTAAAAATCTGTTTAATTAACTTTTTAGAATTACGTGAAAGTGTTTAAAAAGTAAGTAACCGTAATGCTTACAGTTATTTTACAATGAAAATAACGCCCTGCAAGTTTCCAATGTATTATTTGCATATAAATAGAACTGTAAACGCAACGATTTCTTACCGTTTACACAGTTCTCACATAATTCTAAAAAGTTAATTAAACAGATTTTTAAAATATAGCTCCGATTAAATGATAAACATTGAAAACCACGAAATATGACACTAAATTGCGACGTTGCCACTCATAAGGTATAAACGCTCTTAAGAAGGTCAACTAACCGGACACAATAGGTCGTCGCACCAATTTTTTATTTTTTATTTAAATAAATCTTAATACATTTTAACGTAGTCAAATTAGTAGTTTGGTTGCATGATTGCGTCCTTATTTTTTATTTTTGTTGTCATTTGGATTATTATTTTCTAACCTATTCTTATATTTATTCCTAGAAACCATGGCCAGTTTAGTCTACATTGTCTTCGCCTGCTTGCTTGTCAGTGTTGCGGCTCTACCATCATCCCAACCAATGCAGAGTTCTTATGGTAAGTTTCCACATTTACTTACCTATACCATAAATACCTATCTATTTATTTAACTCTAACATATCGGTATCAAGGTTCCTTTAAAATCTGTCAAAATTACCCATCCACCTTTGCCTTAGCCGAAAGCTTGGGGCCTACCATAATGGAGCAATACGTCCTGTATAGCGCCATCTCTATCCCACACTACGGGGCGAGCACGGCCTACTGTGATAGGCTTGAGTCACGCATTTTATCACGGATTTTCCTCCCAAACTGTGACAAAAATGTGTGACTCAAGCCTATCACAGTAGGCCGTGCTCACCCCGCTGAAAGATTCAAATAATACTGCTTTAAGAGGTGGCGGTAGGCCCCTGAAGGCCCATTTCTCGCAGTGTGTAGCAGATCATTTCGGTAAACGGTAAAGCAAACGAGCATCTACAAAATGTACGCGAACTCTGTCACAGTATTCGCTCACAACGGCTAACTCTTGAGCGCGCACTCATTGAATTCTTGAAGAGGTAGACTCACGAAAGCGATCACGTAGGCTCTTTTGAGCACTCATTCTTGCTCCCGCTGTCAAAGTAAAAACATTTGAACGCGTAATTTTATTGTTGATTTTTATCATGGAGTGGACTAGAGAAGTCAGACTGAAGTTCGAGCAAACTGGAGGTGAAAATAATGTTCGTGTCTTACTATTTGTATGCTACCTGTGGGTTTGACAGAAGTTACGCGCAGCGTGATTGCTGGAACCGATAAAAGAAAGTGCAATACAGTATACACACTCTTAAGGTCCAAACGCACAGCGTAGCACATAAAAATGGCCCTATAAGTGCATAACCTTTTCATTCCTCGACTGTACATAGACTAAAAATTCATCATTGAACAGTTTACCCCTTCAACTTGGTGGCTCGAGAAATGTGGGGCGCGCGTCCCTCGAACGGAGTCACAAGCCTGAACCTGCCAGTGCCCTACGTCGTCGTGCACCACAGTTACATACCCTCGGCCTGCAAGACCAACGACGCTTGCAAGAGGAACATGAGGCTCATGCAGGACATGCACCAGATCTACAACGGGTGGCAGGATATTGGATATAAGTGAGTTGAAATGCAGTTCTAAATGATATTGATTCAAACATATTTATATATTTTTTTGTTTTTTTTTTTAACACGGTTTGTGTAGATGGCAACTGAAAAGATATAATCATCGATACTTTAAAAGGGGATCCCTTCTTTTCGCATAATATTATTTTTCCTAATATACTTTGGCATAACGATTTTGGCATAATTTGTTTTGCCATAATAATACTTTGCCATATTTTTTTTCTTATTATCTTGAAGGCTAATTTTTTTGGCATAAATTTAATTCGCATAACGTTACTAGGCCTAATGATTATCAGCATAATAATATTTAGGCATACAATTAATAGAAATAACGGAAACAAATTTGAGTTATTTTTACGTATTTATTTTGGATTTCCACGTTAATGATTTATTATACATAGCATTATGTAACTTAACTATGTATTTTTATTTTTGCCCCAAGGTCTAACACATCTCGATTTAGTAAAAAGGCAATAAGAACTTAGGATGCAAGAGCGAGCGAAGCGAACTCGGGAATTGGGGCACCCCGACTCGGACAGGTTAGGTTCGAAGGGGATGACGTCATCCCCTTCGTGTTAGGTTCCTTTTAACCCTGCAGACAGAAATAGGGGCCCCGCGAAGCGGGGCTCCGTCGACTACACCTTATTATTATTGGTATGCTTAATAAAGTTATGCTTTAGAATGTTATGCTTAATAAAGTTATGCTTTAGAGTGTTATGCTTAAAAAATTTATGCTTTAAAATGTTATGCTTAATCATTATTATGATTAGAGAAATTATGCGTAAAAAAATTATGCGTAAGCATGCGTAAATAATTTATGCGAAAATATTATTAGGACAAACAAAAGTATGCCAAGTTATATTAGGTCTTAAAATTTTATGCAAATGGATAGGGAACCCTTTAAAAGCCGTTAGACATTTAGACAGTAAACAGGATGCATATCGGATCAGTGCCAGTAGTATGAGTCGCGTACCTGTGCACTAATTATATCTTACTACAGAGCACAGATCTTGCCAAGTAATGACTAAGGCGAAGACTATGAAAGTGCACCTGCACACCATGTCAGACATCACATAATGTACATAGATTTGTTTTAGCAGAAATTATAGTACTGTTTACTACCATTATTACAGTTGGCAATACTTACATTTTTTTTTTACATTTATTTCTAACAGTGCAATAACAACCTTGAGAATAACAATTTATACGTATGTAGGAAATAAAGAATACAAAACAAAATAAAATAAAATTACGATCATAAATGTCGTGCGTGGATATATGGTTGTTAGAGAGTAATTCACACTGATCTCCGTACTAGTAAATACTGTACAGTGAAATATCATCATTCTCTTGACCGTATCCCAATTTAACATAACATCACACATATCTGCTGATGGGTAGGCAATGTCCTAATTTTGTGTGGGTTATTATAATTTATGCAATAAAATAAATTATATAGTCGAAAACTCAAACTCACCATCATTTCTTGTTTGCAAGAAAAGGCATATAGTTTATCTATATAGCCGTTTATAACACAATTCCGTCAGGTCAGGTTAAAACAACCAGTTTAGCAACATTCCCGTATGTCCAATTTTGAGAAGTGCACCTACCACTGTTTGTCTCTACACCATCCATAAATTCACTGATAAAAAATGCATATGGCGTTAAGTCCGCCTGTGTACGTTTGTGTGTTATAAGTATTGAATAAATAAATAAATTAAATAAGGAAAAACATATTTTAAGCAGGTGAAACCTGATAGTAGATTGATAGTTTTATTAGAAATAGAAGTATAAGTTTACTTATAATCATGCGGATATACAATCAGTGTTCTTATCACCCGTCCTTGGATGCTACCGTCCTATTACCTACTATCGTTTTGTAAACTAGTCGCAATTAAGGGGACTCCATGACCTAAACGCAAGTTTTATAATGCCTAAAAGTATATGATCCACTGCAGTAAACAAAATCAGAAAAATATATGATATTCTTCTGGAAGTATGCTAGTTAGATAGTGTGTTGAAAGCCTAATACAACTAATAAAAAAAAAATTAAAAAATGGTACGATAGAAAAAAGTCACAAAGATACCTCTAAAAATATCTTTTAACCAATAAAAACCTTAATAATATACAGGCCGACAGTGACCGCACTTTTGCTGTTGTCAGCCCCTTAAACACCATTGATAGAACGTTCTTCAAACGATACGATTGGAGAGTGTCATGTTTTTCACCGCATGCTATGTGCGCGTGAGTTTAAATTACCTATAGTCTCGAGAGGCACTCCAGTATTTCACTTATTTTCATCACTTAATTTGGATGTTTGTAGTTAATTTAGGTACTTAACAAGTGAATCCGGTTACTGAATTAAAAATGTTAAAGTTGAGAATTTGACAACTTTAACGTAAAAAGTTTTTAATTCCGCGGGCTGCATTGAAATAATTACCACGAGTAAGGCTAAAGTAGACTTTGACAAGTTCTCAATTCAGAAACCGGGTGAAAGTGTTTTAGCCAATCAGCGTGTAGCTTTTGACTGCGTAGGAAACTCAAAGACATCAATTAATAGTTAGGTATCTATAGTTAAATCATTGCTACCAATAGAATTTTAACTAAAAAAAAAACTTGAACATCTCCCGCGAAACAGTTTCCGTGACTGTACATTGCGTTAAGGGCGTTCGTTTGCCTACTTATGTTTTCTTTTATTTACAGTTTTGCAGTAGGCGGGGAAGGCTCAGTATATGAGGGCCGCGGTTGGAACGCAGTCGGCGCACACGCAGTGTCATATAACGTGAGGAGTATTGGCATTTGTATGATTGGTGACTTTGTAGGTAAGTCTCGATTATTCGTCTCAATTTTGTAAAGTTAGGAAAACCCATTTTTCTTTTCAACAAATTGACAACAAGCTACCTTATATTCAAATCACAACTGTTATTCTTTTCTTTGACATTTGAATTAGCTTAACAATTTATTTTCCTGACTGTACAATACCTCGGCCCATCGGGTATTGATATAACACTTTAAAAGAAACTGTCACAAAGTTATCATGAGTGATAGAAACGACGTCACAAAACGCCAAAATTACCTAACCTAAAATTTATATAAAAATTGCCATATTAATTCAAGTAGGTTTATCTTCAATTAGCCATAGAGGGAACTCCAATTCCAATTTTAGTTTAAGAAATCTAATAAAACATTAAGCTTGTTAAGCAAAAAGTCCCAATAAATTGACCCCAAAAGAGGGGGAAGATAATTTTTTTATAAAATATAATCAATATCATTTTCAAGTGATATCATAATAAACCCCCGAAAATAAGTCTCCGTGCGTATCTACGTAAATATATAACACATCAAGCTTTAAGACCCATTTACACGATGTAAATTGTACACCTTTTTTTTTGTTTTTTTTTTTTACTCCTGTAAAAAAGAAGAATACAAGAAGCAGTATACAAGAAAAAAGCAACGAATGACTTGTATCTTCTAACACTATTTAAACGGTGCAACTTTTACTGTTGTACGCCACAGACAATTAAATCGTTCCGTGTAAATCAGGCTCTTGGCACAGACTCTCACACAGGCCTATGTGTTATCTAGACAAGAAGTTCTACGGAATCAAAGTATTCTTAAATTATTTTCGCCACATTAACGGCCGTGTGCCGTGTAAAGTTGGTTGATATCTCCAAAAACTAAACTCGTTATCTATTTCCTTCCAGAAAACCTTCCCCCAGATACTCAAATTAAGTCCCTCAAGGAACTGATTGCCGCTGGAGTGGAACAAGGCTACATCAGTTCAGACTATAAGCTCATTGGCCATCGCCAAGTCAGCGCGACCGAATGTCCTGGCCAAGCTCTCTTCAATGAAATCTCCACCTGGGATCATTTCTCATCCTCATAAAGATTGAGGACTAAAGCCCACTTGCATCACGAATCACAAAAGATACGGTTTCCTAGGAGAGCGGTGGCCGCCATATAGCGGTCGCAGTGACGGCTGTCATGAAAATGATGGCACCGGGGTATGACTTTACGGTGTCAGAACTCTCCAGCCGGTCGATTCTGTAAAAATCTCACCGTGAAGACTTGCGTGGAGTGCGCTGTCAGTGTCATCCCACTGATGCTAGGGCAATACCAACGTTACATTTACAATCATAATCGAGATTTTAATAATATTTTTTATCCAAATTCTATTGATCATTTTATATTATTTCAAAGCTAGTACCTATGTAGCTAAGTTGCTAAACATTACTATTTTCGAGGTTTTAAAATAAAACAGCAAAACCGAAATTCATTTAGAAACTCAATGTTGTTGTTTTTTTTTTTAGACTCTTCGATACTAGCTTTGAAATAATATAAAATTATCGATTGAATTTGCGCAAAAAATATGATTAAAATCTCGATTATGATTGTAAATGTAAGCTTGGTCAATCCCTAGCATCAGTGGGACTACACTGACAGCTCACTTCACGCTCACTTCACCTAAGTTTTCACGGTGAGATGGTTACAGAATCGCACTGCAGGAAAACCAATTTACTTTCTTAGATAACTTTTCAGAGACGTCATTCGACGATAAATTGCGGACGCTATGTGGTGGCCACCGCAGTCTTAGGAAACCCTAAATGTATTTAAAACATCGTTCTGTTTCTGTCAATCGTTTGAAGATGAGAGGGACATAATAATGATTAAAATTGCTAAGTGTTAAATGTGTAGTGATTTTTGGTGCAAGCTGGCCTAATTCGCACGAAAACTGTGATCAAGAACTATTTCTGTATAATGACCTCGTAAATGATACCACTTTCTTTAACAATTTCCAGTACATTGAACCTTCACTACGGTCGAAAATAAGTAACTGTCTCTTAGAAAAATAGACTTTGTTGTTTTATAACGTGCAAGTGAGATTCAACCTTAGGGCGATAAAGCAATTACGAGGTCGAGTGTACCGATAAATGATGTTTAAGGACCAATTTGTAAATATTAATTTCAGACAAATACGTACAAAATACTGTGATGTTTTTGTTTTAGTAAATCACTCTCAGTTGTTATATTTTGTTGTTTTAATTATTTATTTGCTCATCTTTTAGGCACGTCATATTTGTTTATGTAATACATTTGGAATTTCGTACAATCTTTAACAATCGATCCAAAATTAATTAAATTAAATTAAATTCAAAATTTATTCCAGATCCCAAAGAATTTTAATATAATTTTAAAATATTTCTAAATTGACTACAAGCCGCACGGGTCGATCAAAGGATAAGCTACGCATGCCGAAGTCGGTCCGTGGATGGGTGACCATCTTTACATACCGAGACCCTTCCGTGCCTCGGAAAGCACGTTAAGCCGTTGGTCCCGGCTGTCATTCGTGGATCTTTGACAGTCGTTACGGGTCAGAAGCCCGACAGTCTGACAACCAGTCTTATTGAGGGACATCGTGTTACCCAGTAACTGGGTTGCGGAGGTCAGATAGGCAGTCGCTCCATGTATAATACTGGTATTCAGCTGCATCCGTTTAGACTGGAAGCCGACCCCAAGATAGCCGGGAAAAGGCTAGTTATAATTGTGAACCGGCTTTGAAAATTATTTTTTCATTTTGTAGAAGAAGCGTGCGCGGTGGTCCCTTATAAATTGTATTAACTTTACTTGGGCAGTTTTTTAATTTGGTTCAATATTAGGGTAATGTATTGTACCGATGGATATTTTAGACTATCTGAAGTTTCGAACCACCTCTATGATAATTACTTTATTTTGTACGCCATATTATGATCTTATGTTACCGTATTTTTTGTAGTATCTCTAATTTTGTTTTATTTTTTAATGAAGTAGTTATTTATTTAAATGTGTCGTTTTTTCAAATGGTACGTTACATGTTTGTACCTCCGGACAACCTTGTGTGTACCTTTGGACAAAATAAAACAGATAAAAAAAACAGTCTTATAATCATCATAAGTTTACGCTTATTATTAAAATAACAAACTTTAGTGAGTAACAAAATAATAATAATAACCCCACCGCCGTATCTCGTTGCCCGTGGTGGGGCATGTGCACTCCGAACTCTAGGTATGTGCCGGTAGTTTACTTTGCTGGCACGGGTCTACCGTGAGGAGCCAGATCAAGAGGGATACAGAAACCCGCAGGGCAGCATGTGGCGAGCTGTTGGGCAGTAGCGACCCCACGGTCCCTACCTCCCGGGAAACCTCATCTCTGGCATGCCTTTATTAACCGGCTGGAGCGAACACTGGCGAGGAACAGAGCTCCCACCTCTTTCTTGCCTTTATTGTTCAGCTTCAGTGGAGATTCGCAAGAGCAAACGTGTTCGGAGGAAGGAAGTATTCCAGTAAGTGCTGGTAGGGATTATGACCATCTTCCGGACTCTGGGATTGTCCTGGTAGTCGTGGAATATCTCTCAACTCCTCAAGCACCTCAGGGTATGTTGCCCCCTTGCCGCTACGTCACTAAGTGCTAGCGACAGTTTTCGGGGGCCCATTATCGAGTGTGCAAGTCATTTACTTTTTTAATTGTAAATAAAACTAGCTACAGATAAAATAATATCAATAGGTAAAATATATGCATGCAATATTTAATAATAAAATCAAAAAGATCATGCGAAAAGTTACTTTTTATCACAAAAATCATCAAAATGGTCTCACATTGCACAAAACACCGGTAGAGTCGCGTCAGTCACGGGTGATGCCAGAAAATAAAAATGCTATAAATGGTATAATATTATATTTTTAGTACTGCCAGTTTTTTATAGTATGACCAATGTCCAAAGGTAAAAGCGTCCATTGGTACAACACATAACCCTACGTAATTTTTAACCCCCGACGCAAAAAAGAGAGGTGTTATAAGTTTGAAGGCTATGTGTGTCTGCTGTGGCATCGTAGATCCCAAACGACTGAACCGATTTTGTTTTTTTCCTATTGTCACTTACTCAAGAGTGTTCTTAGCTATGATTCAAGAAAATCTGTTCAGCCGTTTGAAGATTATCAGCTCTTTTCTAGTTGATGAAGGGATGTGAGCATCTTCCACAGGGCTGATCGAGTCGAAATTTGGTATTGCTGTAGCATCACCTGGAATTTGCAGGATACCCAACTCCCTCACCAATATGCAGCAGAAGTATTGTGTTTGGGCTCATTGGAATGGTCTCAATGAATAGGTTATAGATAGATGGTGATCAGGGTTAGGTGATGGAGTAGCAAAGAGAAATGAGGTTAAATGAGTATCTAGCGACGATTTAAGCGAGACACCTGTAAATCGTAGCTTGTAGTCTACTTACTATTAGTATACAGAGTGGCTGGTAACATTGACGTCCAAAATTTAGGTCCCTCGTATCGTGGGGTATCCGAATCACCCCCATGTATGTTCCGCGACTTTTCATAGTTTTCGACCTGACAAATTTAAAAATATTCAAAAAAAAGTAGAAATTTATTTCGAGATTTTTATTTTGCATCATAATCTTCATGAGTTTTACTTTTATGCGTAAAATAATTTCTTACACTTTGAACTGTATTGTAGCTGGCACTTCAATTAAGCTATGAACATAATTAATAGTAGGTACTAATTAATAGTAGGAAAAAAATAAATGTTGTTTTAGTTATTTGTACGATTAATGTCATAGTATTGTTTTTAACAAGACAATATTTTTGAAGCGTATTATTATAATACTATTGGTAAGATATTATTCTTAAATCGCTCATCATTTTAATTTTTTTTTTTCTACTTAAGTCCTCTACTGTCCAATCGCTTTAAATTTGACAGTTCAACACAGGTTTTCGAGATGGCCGCTGTGACCGTTTGTAGAATTACGGAGGTATAGGTTAGGTACTACTATTATAATAGTGTAAACAAAATTATATTATAATTATTATGATTGATTCTTAATAGTTATGCATGGAAAAGCACTCGTAATAAGATTAGTGTGTGTTTTGTTTTTATTGGTTTCCACAAAATTACTCATGAATGGACATTGTACATTGATTGAAGAGGTAAATATCGGACGAATAACAACAACGAAGAACCTACTTGATTTGAAGTAGGTACTATAGTAAACCTAGATAGGCAGGTAAACAAATTCTACTTCCACGATGTACTGTACCTATTCTCATGTCTGATTTCCAGCACGAGCTCACGCTTGTGGTGAAAACGTGAACAGATAGCGCGTGCTGAACATACGTACCTATCTTTTTTTTTTGAGGTTGGTGTATCATCAAATAACTTCGCCTGCTCTAGGCGGAGCGGGAGGGTGTGTGTGTCAGACTCTTACTGACTAATACCCACCCGTGTTCCTTCAGTGGCCTGTGTCAAGGGCCACGGTAACCCTTTCGGACTTTGCCGCAACCCTGGCAGGACGTACGTACCTACCTAAAATATGTAAATTAAAATACTCATTATTATATTGTACACCATCAAAAATACAGATATAAATTTAGAAATTTTACATAGGGTGACATAACGGGCGGTCTAATTGCAAAAACTGCCCAGGTACCAGGTACCTGCTTATGTATCTAGTAGTACCTAGTCTTCGACATTTATCACAACTACGCTAGCTGTCTGTCTGAACTCGATAAAAAAACTACCAAACGGATTTTCATCAGTGATTCATTCACTGAAATATGCCAACTGGAAGCTTTACTGGCATGGGCCGCGTAAACTATAGAGATATATGAAACCCCCGGTAAAAATCCCGGCAGATCCGGTAGAACGTTCCCGTGGGACATTTTCCGATAGGTATGGTAGGTACACGGGCGAAGCCGCTGGCAAAAGGTGGTGAATAATAATATAATCTATGCATAGGTACCTGTAGTCAAGTCTTTTGCGTCTCCGTCAGTTTTCAAATTCTGCCCTATAACAAGACAGGAAACAATACTTTTTGAAGATATGGCATTGAGCAATTTGTAACTTGTAATTATTGAGCACTTAAATTATGATATTTATACCGCTATTTCTCTATAATTAATAATAATAAATAATTTAAAAGAAATTTGTTATCGTCTCATTTTTAATTCAGTATTTGAACATATTTGGGCTCAAGTCAAATCAAAATATTTTATTTCATATAAACATACATGGGCACTTAAGAAACGTCAGAAGCTAGGTGCACGGTTCCAATTAGACGTTTCCTATGGAAAACAGCCACCAAGAAACTCCACGGTAACTCATTTAAAAATAATTGGCTTTTACAATGTTTTCAAATTACAATGTTAATAGGTATGGGAGGATAGTCTAAGCCAAGTACATATAATAAGTAAGCAGTTAATTAACACAATAGAAAATGGTCTACAAATCTCCAGTCTAGTCTAGGCTGTGGACTTATCCAAACCGTTTATCCCGTTACCAAGTTAGGTTGACGTTGGTTTCCGAATATCACAAAGTATTTTAGATGGAGAAGCTGCCTAGCCTCCAAACCCCTAGTGGACCCTACTGATATTTTAAGGTTTGAAAAGCTGTCAGACTATCATTGCAGTCTTCTGAAGTGGATGACTGTCTGGGATATACCTATGTAAAACTCAAACTCAACTCAAACTCAAAGCATTTATTTCGAATAAACCGATTACGGGCACTTTGTAATTGTCGAGGGGTCGGTCAGTCAGAAAGATGAAGCTATAACAGTTGCCCATTCCAAAGCGTAGTAGGTACCTATGGAGAAGAACGGGCAACAAACTCCACGGACACTCTTTTAAATCTAAATATTGTTACAAAAAATTGTTTACCTACATCATGAATGTTGAAATTATACATGTGAGAACGATGTAAAAACACGTGCACGTTATAAACGACCGTAAAAATAAAGATAAAAACAATTAAGAATAAAAATAAGCCGTCAGTGGACTGGTAATTTCTTAGCTGCTACAGCTAAGAAATTACCAGTCCACTGACGGCGCCCGTTCACGACAATGACGTATGGATCAGCACCATTCAGCTCAACCATTTTGAGGGGAACTGAATGATCCAACACACGCGCCACCATCAGCGACACATTTGAGTGAGCATGACATACTCTCAGCCGCCAGGGCACATTCAAGTCAATGAAAGACGTAGGTACCCAGTGAATGGTAGGTTTATAGTAGGGTAGGTATATAGTGATCACACGTAACATTTAGAAATAGGTGTTGTGTATTTATTTTATTTTTTATTTTTCTCTTTTATATGCTGCACCGGTTGACGTCATCACGTCAATGCCAGCTGTCGCTGAAAACCAGCGCTGGGGCTATGTCTCGCATAGGGTTGTAGCATAGAGCAACACGGGCCACCGGCGCGGCGTGTTGCTCTATAGGTTGTAGCATTCTGCTGAGCGACTACCGTTTTGCGTGGATGTGACGCTTATTTACCAACGTGTCACAACACAACAAAGTGTCAACTTATTCTGAAATGGTTGACATTTTCACAGAAGTCATAAGGGTCATTTGGTTGCAAGTGACCTCGCTACGTTCATTTAATGGATTGCCGACATATTACCAATGACCCTGTATATCTTGAGAGTAGTTTGAGCTTTGTGTCAGAACTAGCAGCCCAGTTTACGACCTCCTTTTACAAAAGTTGCCTCCTATACAAAACAGCATTTAACAAACCCGTTAACGAACGCTCCGTAAAAGCCAACACATCTGTAGGTACCTAAGATGACACGGATCCTCATTTTCAACATCAAAGAGTTTATTTCAATTAACCATTTACAGGCACTTTTGAATTGTCAAGGAGTAGGTCAGTCAAAAAGATGAAGCTCGTTGCCAATGATCCAAAGCGAGTAGGTTCCTTAGCAAAAGGAGCTGAACGCTGCTAATCTATCGATTCTAGCGGCTTTTCAACGTTAACACACTCAGATCACATCATGTTCGTGAGCGGGCGCCGTCGGTTGAGACGGGTCATCTCTTGATTATATTTTTAATTGTTATTTTTTATTGTTTTCTCAAGAGCGGTGGTGGCCCAGTGGTAACAGCCGCGACTTACGAGTTGTGGGTTTTAGGTTTGAACCCAGGCAGGCGCTTTATTTTGTGTAAATTATTTCATCACTACTGCTCTCAAAACGGTGAAGGAAAACATCGTGAGGAAACCAGCATGTCCCAGAACCAAAAATCGAGGACATGTGACATCTACCAACCCGCACAGGGCCCGCGTGGTGGATTATGGGCCACTCCCTCTCCAGAGGGCCCTGTTCTGAGCCTGTTTACCAGCAGTGGGAACATTATAGGCTGATGATTGTTCTCACATATAGAAGCAACAGGATTTTGTAATATCATGATTTAAAAGAGTGTCCTTGGAGTTTTCTTGCTCGTTCTTCTCCATATAGATCTACGTTTTGGAATGGGCAACTAGCTTCAACTTTCTGATTAACTGGCCGACTCTTTTACAATTCAAAAGTGCCTGTATAAGGTTTAATTTAAATAAATGCTTTGAGTTTGAGTTAGAATATTTGCGACCAATGTATAGTTTCGATGGGTATTTACTTAATAAAACAATTAACTCATTAGTCACCTATCTATGAACGTCATTGAACTATAGAACTGAGAGAGGGAGATAGTGATGCGGGAGTTAAAAGTTAATATGTATGATGTTGGGGCTTTCATTAGAATATTATCTACACCTAATTCGGGAGAAGCGAAACTGATTTATGAAATGGTTGCTGCATCACTATCTCCCTCGCTTACACAATGATATATGTATTTGTATTAATAATATTATAATTACGTGTAACAATTAGATTAGGGTATGATGAGGCTGACGTACCTTTGTAAGGTAAAAGCCTCTAAATAAATAAATATTTAAAAAAAAAAACTATAGAACTAATAAAAATCACAATGTATCGTCTCTGACTAAGCGAACTATGAAGTTATGTTAGGTGTGATAACTCACATGTCCATAAATTGAGTGCGTCTATAAAATATACTCTATAGTAGGTACACGAGACTTCGTGTAAATTATTTAATCACCTTTACTGTCAAGACGGTGAAGGAAAACATCGTGAGGAAACCGGGATGTCCAAGAACCACAAACTCGAAAACATGTGCCATCCACCAACACGCACTGAGCCCGCGTGGTAGATTACAGCTAAGTATGTTTTGCATCGTTTTGAGTAATAGGCACGCAGGGTTTTTGTTACAATTTTGTTTTTCCGGACTTATTTTTTTAAGTTAAATTAATTGTGTTGATTGTTTTGTTTTAAAAACAGCAATACACACTGGTACTTGTGTTATGTTACTGCACATAACTTAAGTAAAACTAAAACCTATATGATAGAGCTTTACTTGTAAGCCCGCGGTACAGACGGCACGGTTGGCGCAGTGGTTAAGCGATTGACTGCTGCGTTGCGTGTCGCGGGTTCAATTCCCGCACGGAACAAATATTTGTATGACCTGCAAGTAGTTCTCGTGACTGTACAGTTTGTGTCGTGGTACGAGTGATACAGTCATGTATGAGTATTTATCTCGGCCTCCACTGTAATTGCCATGTTCTTCCCCAGAGGAGTGCGTTCAACTTTTTATGCCACTATACTTGAGGCGCATAAAATGTTGTTTACTGGACCACATATTTACTGTGGTGCAATTACATTATTTTACATTTGGCATTAAAGAGAGCAGTGGTGGCCCAGTGGTATCGGCCGCGACCTACGAGTTGTAGGTCGTTGCTTCGAACCCGGACAGGCGCTTTACTTTGTGTAAATTCGTTCATCGCCACTGCTCTCATTGATGTTGTTGTGTTTGACGACACGTTTGGTGTAGTGGCTACAGTGGCTAAGTGTAGTCAGCGAAACCAAATGGTCCTGGGTTCGAATCCCGGTAGGGGCAAATGTTTGTATGATGAATATGGACATTTGTACCCAAGTCATGGATGTATATTTATAGTATGTATGTATTTACGAAAAAAAAATGTATTTAAGTAGTGTATCAACCATCTGGTATCCATAACACAAGCCTTAAGTGCTTAACTTGGAACTAGATGGTGCTGTGTGCAATGTCGAACGATATTTATTTATTTATTATTATTGTCATTCATGATGCAGGTAGTTTATAATAAGGAATAGTAAAATATTGCCATATAGCTTATGTGGGGAAATGAGCATGAAAGGTGAAGATGAGAAGCGTTGGACCGGTCGTTGTGGCGATGCTTGACGGACGCCTACTTTTGTCGAATATTGGACGAGTTTCGGCTGCAACATTTCATAGCGCTGCGCTTTTGCCGTACTATCGGTACCTATCTTATCTGTTTATAAGTAACTCTGGTCAGACTGGAAGCCAATCACAACATTCCATGGATAAATAACATTCTCATCAAATAGGACACATAACTGTTAGAAGGACACTCCTATAATATAATATTTTTAAATACTTTTATCTAATTTTATATGTTTCAATGTCAATCTTGATTTTGATATACCATAATTGACACATTTAGCATGCCTTACGGTCGAATCCCTTGAAACATGTACCTATATTCAATAAAACCATTGTAACAGTGTTTTCTACAAAAATAAATAATTTGAATTTATTTGATTTGACATCAGTTTTTTGGGATACGGAGAGTAATATACGAGTTTCGAAAAGCTGATTGACATCCAGCAGCAAATTTGTAACTTAGCAGTTCCCTTGAGTTCTGCAAGCCTTTTTTTTGTGGTGGGGAAATCATCAAATAACTTCTCCCGCTCTGGGCAGAGCGGGAGGGCGTGTCAGACTCTTACTGACCCCACCCGTGTTCCTTCAGTTGCCTGTGCCAGGGGCCACGGTATCCCTCTCGGACTTTCCCGCAACCCTGGCAGGCATCGGCCCTAGCGGACCCCGTCATTGATGCTGACAACTCTTTGAGGCGCGTGGGGAACACAGCGCGCCATCGACCCGGGCCTGGTCCTTATCAAACGGCGAGCTGCCCATTGCTCGCCGTTCGCAAGCCCGCGCCTACGGTGGCCGGAAATCGGCCTGCGATTCCCAACGCCCAGGGCGTCTCCTGCGGCGGCTAGGGGCGTGAGGGCGCGAATTTTGCCTCTCCCTGACGCGTTCCTTCTCCTCCTTCGCGAACAATACTGCTTCGCAAAAGGAGGTGACGGCTTCCCAAGCCCTCTCGCTCCGTACCATCCGGACGCGAGAGATCGCCACCGCCAATCGCCCCCTCGAACCTATGGTAAAAGCTTGACTTGCTAAGCATTATCACATGTAGGGAAAAACTTGAACAGCTCAGAAGGGACATCGACGCTCAAACTGTAATTTAAACTGATGGATTCCAGTACATGATTCTGAATTCTGAAGCATATAAATGTTACGTCGGTTATTAAAAAAAATGCTGTTCCATACATTTTGACCGCGTAGGTATTGCACTTTTCTATGAAACAGCCGATGTCTTTTTGATAACCGACGAATGATTTCTGCGCTAGGGGGTCTAGAATAGGGTTGCGGAAAAGTCCAAGAGGGTTACCGTGGCCCCTGGCACAGGAAACTGAAGGAACACGGGTGGGTTTTAGTCAGTAAGAGTCTGACACGCCCTCCTGCTCTGCCCAGAGCGGGAGTAGTTATTTGATGATTTCCCACCCACAAAAAAAAAAAAAAAAAAAGGGGTCTAGAATCATGTGTGCTGACTTCATGGTTACAGTTTGCGCGTCGTGTATGTCGCCCTGTATTACAGAGTTATTTGTAATACGTCGGCAATCCAATTAAAGGGATGTAGGGGAGGTCATTTGCAACCAAATTACCCCTTAAGACTCCTATGCAAATTTCAACCATTTTCCAGTAATTAACCTTGTATAAAGCGATCTTCTCGTGGTTGCCACGGTCTTACCGACTTGCCAAAACATCGAGACATCTTTATTAAATGTAACTTTAATATAAATGTATTGTAGACATCGGAATAAACTCTCTAAACGATGGTGGAAACCACCTTAAAATCCGTTGCGGAGCTTAGAACGCAATTTAATTTGAAATAATATGTATAAAAGATGTATGAATAGAATATTCTTTATTACCTATATACACCAAAAAATTAGAAATATAAATTTTACATAGGGTGACACAATGGGCGGTCTTATCGCTCTATGTGATATTTTACAGACAACCTTTGGATGGATTAAAGGGAGAAGGAGAGACAATACTGCATGTAATCAGTGGTATACCATTTACATATACAATAAATACATAACACATATACTTACCTACATATGTATATATGTATTTACAATAATAAACATGAAACAAGAGCAATGAACCCATATGTAATGATGATGTTTAGGGAGAGAGGAAGTGTTTAAAGTAGAAAAATATTCCGCACGCCTTATCGACACGGGCAAGGCATTCCATAACCGTACTGCTTGAACTGTAAAAGACTTGTCATAAAATCTCTAGTCTTAAGTTTCCCGATGTCCTCGGATATCTATTATGTGGGCATGAAGGAACTTGAAACGTTCTTTAAGATAAGAGGGGGTTATAGGATTGAACAGAATACTGTAGAGTTGAAACAAGATATAAGAATTCCGGCGAAGGCGTATAGGATGCAACTTGAGTTTTGTACGGAATTCAGAAATGAGAATTTGATTTGTATTTTTTTTAACCTAACCTAACCCCATCTCCCTGCTGTATGACCGTACGGCGTACTAAACGGAAATGCTATAAAGACTGCGCTTAGAAGATAAAACAAATTATTATGAAAGTTATGCAATGCATTCACTTGTTCCATAATTAATTTTCATTGTTTGTAACCAGTTGTCCTTACTGTTTAAACTGTCGTAGTCAAATGCTAATTCAAATTTTCCTCATTCAAGCGGGTTATTGTACGTTCGCCACAAAGTAAATTCGTCACATTTTTGTGTCCTCCATAAATAGAAAGCTTATTCGCCACATTTTTTTTATACTTCCCCCTCTCTAGGAGTTTCTCCTGTATGTGGGTACCTTTACAAACATTTAAACTCACATACACAAACAGCCAGACCCGGGACAACTACTTGTAGGTCATACACATATTTGCACCGTGCGGGAATCAAACCCGCGACACGCAGCGCAGCAGTCAATCGCTTAAACACTGCGCCAACCGTGCCGTAACAAAACATGCATTAATAATATGGTTAAATATCGTCACAAGTCTTCAATATAGGTACATAAAACCTACCGGATTGCGCCTCAGCTGAAACTTTGCGGAAGTCCCTTAAACCAAGTCACATCTTTCAAGTATCTGGGCCACTGGGTTTCCGAGGACCTAAAGGACATCTTAGACATTGAGCGTGAGTGCAGAGCGTTGGCTGTCCGCTGCAATATGTTGGCTCGCAGATTTGCGAAATGCTCGACTGACGTAAAGGCTACGCTGTTCAC
Source organism: Brachylomia viminalis (assembly GCA_937001585.2). Taxonomy (NCBI): domain Eukaryota; kingdom Metazoa; phylum Arthropoda; class Insecta; order Lepidoptera; family Noctuidae; genus Brachylomia; species Brachylomia viminalis. Next base: position 11,215,391 of record OW443314.2, read on the forward strand.
AGCGTACTGTCAGTCGTTCTATACATGCAGTCTGTGGCTCAGCTACACGCAGAGGGCATACAGCACTCTGCGCGTACAATACAACAATGCATTCAGGGTGTTGATGGGGTTGCCGCGCTACTGCAGTGCTTCCGGCATGTTCGCAGAAGCGGGCATTGATGGCTTTCACGCCATCATGCGCAAGCGATGCGCCTCCATCATGCGCAGGGTACGCGTCAGCCCCAACGCAACCTGAAAACTATAGCTGACCGGTGGGACAGTCCCATACTGGGGCATTGGATGCGCCTACATGCCACTGTGGCGCATAATTAATAATGGTTTAGTTTTAGTTCTTCGGGTAGTTATAAGTACTAACACTAGTTTCTATGTTGTGTGTTGTACTAACCAATGGACTTAGTCTGAATAATAAAGCATTTCATTTCATTCATAATTAATAGCAAGCAAAGTTGTTGGTTTTTAGCGCTCGAAATGAAAGTCTAGCAGAAGCATGACATAAACGTTAAACAACAGATGGGTAAAAAAAAATGCTTCAGTTTGTTGATACACTTAAAAGTGAGGCTGAACATATAAATTGGAAATTGAAGAATTTCAGATTTAATAAACCACTAATAAAGTTCAGAACACGTCGATCTATTGCATACGACAAAGAATTTAAAACTATTTTGGACAATTACGATAGCATGTCCCTCTTTTCTTTTTTTTTTTTGTTTCCGTGGTAGAAAATCCTCATGGATGTCTGGTCTGTCAGACTCTTACTGACTAAAAACCACCCCGGTGTTCCATCTCACACCTACGCCGGGGGTCGCGGGAACGTACGATCCTTCCGCAATACGATAGCATGTCCCTGCCTTAAGTTCTTAATAAACTTTCTGTTATGCAGCATTTTAAAGTCTTGTAACATACGCGACTTAGTATATGATTAAGTCAGTTATGTTTAAGTCAGTGGTATGTCGAATCGTTACAAAGATTTACTGGGATTATTATATGTTCCTAAAGTAGCATAATAATCTTTTTTTTTTAATTATATTTTTATTTATTTAATTTATAATATTAAACTTATTTATCGTTCGTTATGTTGCAGGCAAATCAGCCTATTGCAATAAGAATATATTTAGTTGGAAATAAACTGTGTTTTTTTGATGTAGACGTAAATTAAAATGTAAACAAAACATGATTATTACTGTGATTTAATTATGTTTCTATTTTAAACTAATTCATTCTATGTTGATTTTCCTATTATTGTAATGTTGTAAGCAAATCGGCTACTTGCAATACATGTAAGAATTAGGCGTGTCACGCAGTCCTTGACAATCGGGCCTTAAAAACAAACAAAACCATGCAATATCAGCGTATGTAGACTTAAAAAAAATGGTTAACTTCTTAAAATTTCTGTGAATATGAAAAATTAATAAATAACATTTTCATTTTACTTATTGTTTGACTTTTCTCCTGTCTGTGCTGAAATAAACAATTTGACGAATTTACAATAACCAAAATTAATATACTTACCTATAACGAATTTACTTCATGAAAATAGAGCTCTGGCAAATTTACACATACTTTTTTCCGTGGCGAACTTACTTTGTGGCGAATGTACAATCCCATTCAAACAACAGCCTTGACTCTTTCTCTAAAAACCAATTCACTTAGATGACAAATAAAAAAAATTTAGTCCTGCGTATCTACCTAAAAGTGTCAAGTGTGTTTCCAATAGCCCACAATGACCGAGCTCTTATCGGTGAACCGTTGGGAAATTACCGCGGGATCGAGACGTATCTTCATATAAAGAACGGGGTGCGCAAACGCAGCTCACTGGTCAGCCAGCGTAGCTCGCTAATACATAACACGTTGCAAAATTTATTGATTAATTTAATTCGCACAAAATGACGTCATTCAAAGTGTTCGTGTCTTTTGTTTTAATGAGCGTGTTATCTGCGTACGCGTCGCCGACATTCACATTGAAAAGTGAGTTTTTTTTTGTTTTAAGGTTGAGGTCGTATTCCAATTGTTTGATAGGCTTTCAAAACCAAGTTCATGTGCATAAGCGTTAAATCACCTAAAGTTGATTTTAAATCTTTTGCAAGTAGAATATTTTTACAATACTTTTGTAGAATCATTCTAAATGACAAAGACCTCTCTGCCTTCAAATTCACTAAGCATACTTGATTCAGTAATATTTAATAATTAATCAAGCCACCGATATTTTATTATCTAACCAAATTTAAACCATTTAAAAGAAGGTACCAACGCCTGTGTTAAGTTACTTCTAAATTCCAGGTCCACACTCCTTCCCGTTCTACAGCAAAGCCGCTTGGCTTGGCCTGCCAACCGCTGACGTCCAACCTCTGAAGTTACCCGTACCTTACGTGGTCATCCACCACACTTACATCCCAGCAGCCTGTTACACAGTGGACGACTGTTCAGCGAAGATGCGGTCCATGCAGAGATACCACAACACTCTAGGCTGGGGCGATATTGGCTACCAGTAAGTTTATTTTAAGGCTTTTTAATACACTTTAGACTTGAAGACATCATTCATCATCAGCCTATAAAGTTCCCACTGCTGGGACACAGGCCTCCTCTCGGTGAAAGGGAGTGGGCCGTAATCCACCACGCGGGCCCAGTGCGGGTTGATAGATGTCACATGTCTTTCGAATTTTTGGTTCTAGGACATGCCGGTTTCCTCTCGATGTTTTCCTTCACCGTTTTGAGAGCAGTGGTGATGAAATAATTTACACAAAGTAAAGCGCCTGCGAAGACATCATTACACAACCCCATTCATTTTGACTCCTAAGGCTTAGGGAGATGGCGTCGCATTCAGTACTGGCAAACCAAATTTTAACCATTCTGGACATTATTTGGATCAATCTGGATATCATTTGGACCAATCTGTATCACATTTTGACCAATATAGTCACATCTTGACCATATTGGTTCAAATGAAGCAACTAAATACTTACGGAACCCAAATCAACCAAGCCCTAGTGACGTGAGCATACTTTCTTTCAAACATTCTGTCAACGTGTTGTATATAAATAAAACGTTAGAGTCTCCACAACGATTTTGGCGCTATAGTGTCCTAAGGTCAGATAGGCAAATGCTCCATGTAAAATACCTACTGGTATTCAGCTGCTTCGGGTTAGACTGGAAGCCGAACCCAACATATTAACATATAAACCGTCGTAAAATGTCGATGAGGGTATTCACTCTACTACCGAGATTTTAGCTAGAGCTTTTGTTCTTATATTGTTTTTGTTTTTTTTTATTTATTTTTGTAACGTGAATACTGTGTTTTTTTTTCTTCTATTTTGTTGTGAATGCTGTGCACGTCTGTAATTGACGTAAACACTAGTCCATGTCTCTGTTCTCTGTTATTTGTAAATGTTTGTGTTTGTGCTGTTGATGTGCCATGTGTGTGATAATAATATATGAGCATAGTTGGGCAAAGGCAGGCAGATGGTGAGCATCCTAAGGTTACACGTACCTTACGAAATGCACCAAAAGATAATAAATCTTATCAAAGAGATTACTTACCTTATCACGGTTCATATCACCCGGATTTTAGTGTTCCGCATCGAAGGTTTAGACTTTTTGTATTTTAATCATTCGGTTTCAACTCCACAACTCCTCTTTAGAGTTCCGTACCCAAAAGGTGACAATGGAACCCTATTACTAAGCCTCCGCTGTCCGTCCGTCTATTTGTCTGTCAGCGGGTTGTATCTCATGAACCGTAACATAAGTACAGGTAAAATTTTCACAGAGTGTTTATTTACATTGCCGCTATAACAACAAATAATAAAATTATTAATAAAGTTAAAAATTAAAGGGGGTCCCCCCATAAGAGAAACGTGTTTCAAAATAATAAAAATAATGTAGGTAGTGTTATAAAAATATGGACATAAGTGCAATATTCTGAACAAAAAAGTCCTACAAAAAAAGCAAAAAGTGGTGGCCCGAAAAGGGAAGTCCGTGCCATCGTTTTTTTATCGATATCGATATTAATTCTGATTTTTCACTAAATCCAAAAAAAAAGGTACTGGTAAGTGTCTTGTGGACCAGTGCTGGTGTCATCCACTACAACTTCCTAAGATCTGGCCAGACAATTACGGCAGATCAGGCCCTGCAGTCTCGACTTAGTTAGCAATAGTTTTCGGTTGCTAAGTCCTAACAATCCAGATGTAACTACATTTGGTGGTCTCCACACTCAAATTTATCGGTTGTTACTGGTATTTTAGGTAGGTACCGGTAGGTAACAACCGATAAATTTGAGTGTCGAGACTACCAAACATTTACATCAACATTTACATCTGGATTGTTAGGACTTAGCAACCGAAAACGATTGCTAACTATGTCGAGACTGCAGGCCCTGTATTGTAAACCAAGATGGAAAAGCTAGCGGTTAACAACCGAAACTGGTCAATTGCTCTAGCCCACTGCTGCTTCAGGACAACGCTAGAACACACACTGCACAATAGACGGTCGCTTAATTAGAGGAGCTGTGATTAGAACGTCTCCGACACTAACCGTCTTACCTGGACCTTGCTCCAACAGATTACCACTTTTTCCGGAATTTGGACAACTTCTTGCAAGGAAAAAAATTCAATTCCGATGAGGCTGTCAAAACTGCTTTCAAAGATTATATTGATTTTCGCTGCCACAATTTTTTCAGCAAATGAATCAATGAACTGCCGATAAAATGGCGAAAGTCCATAGATAATAATGGTCCTTGATTGATTAATTAAAATAATTTCTTTTTAAGAAAATCGTTTTGCTTTTTCCATACAAAACGCCAATTTCATATGTAAGGACCTAAATATGAAAGTAAATATTTCCATTCTAGTAATGGAAATATAAAACATTGAACATTAAAATAAACATATTTTTTTAACCACAAAAATGACCACTTATTTCGTATTAAGAAAATATCGATATGTCAATTTTGGTTTCCAACATCACCTCAACCCTTCGGTAGCCTCGTTATCATTTTTACTAAAATATATAATATAAAGAACGTGCAAGTGCATGTACATTTTGTTGATTTGACGTAGGTAGGTATATTTTCATAATGCAAAAGAAAAATATTGTGAACTTTATGAACATAAAAACGAGTTGTAGTGAGACTCGGTGACGTCACAAGAGTAATGCGTCAAATATACTCGATTCGTGCCATGTTTTTATCTTGAATCATAGTTGAATTAAATGTAAAATCTAAATGTATAAATATAATTATCAAATATTTATATAAGGAAGTTTATTCCGTCTTTATCTAAGTTTGACTTATTTGAACGCTTTTTACAGGATCTAACAGCACAGCCAGGCATTTTCACGGAGCTCCGCGCGCCTTTAAAGCCATTTACTAAGTGCGTTAGAATCGATTTGAAAGTAGTTTTTATGAACGCACTAGAACATTTGTTCTTGTACTTTTACAGAGAGAGAGATAGATGTGTTCGTAAAGCTTCTAAGTCTAAGGTATTAGTAGATAAGTACCTACTTTTACCTATTCCCAGCACTTTGACTTGTTTAACTTGTAGGTAAAGCTATCGAAAGGGTATCTTAACATGGTATAATGGTCTCCTAACCGGATGCAGCTGAATACCAGCATTTTACATGGAGCGACTGCCTATCTGACCTCCACAACCCAGTTACTGGGTAACACGATACCCCTTGGTAAGACTGGTGGTCAGACTTTCGGGCTTCTGACTACCCGTAATGACTGTCAAAGATCTACGAATGACAGCTGCGACTTTTCGAGGCACGGTCTTGATATGTTATGAATGGCCACCCATCCACGGACCGGCCTCGGCAAGCGTAGCTTATCCTTTGATCGACCCGTGCGGTTGTTATTATCTCTTAGCATGTATCATGAATTCATGACAAATAATAGGTGCGTCCCCGCCTTGATTATATCAACGAAGATACATCTGTGAAATGTACAAAATGATCTCTCTATGTAGATTGTAGTGTGACTGATGGGCGCTTTGCCATGTCTTGTTAATAGGCAATTTATTAACTGCATAGCGTTGTGTGCATCGGTAGTTACAAAATTATAATTTATTGCCCGGCGCGTCTAGTCATATAATTACTTTTCTTAAACATGCTTGGAAATTTGAGACTTCAATAACCTTCTTCGAGATAAATCGAAATTGCTGCACTGGCCAAATACATGCGAGCAGCGGCCGGCAAAAGTTGTATGAAAATCCATATCTGTCGTGGTTTAGCGGCCATAGTACATTGTTCACCGAGAGGAGAAAGTGACCGATTACCGTCGAGGGTGTCGTTTGAAGCCCGAGCCGTAGGCGAGGGCTTTAAAACACCCGAGATCGGGAGTCGCACTTTCTCTCGAGTGATACATAGTGCTTTATACTACACCTACGAGGAAAATAAAAAACTAAATCTTTACTAATTGAAATTTATATTTAAAGTTTATTCTGCCGCCGCAGGGTCGCACTGCCATCCAACACACAGCTAGTGGCCAGTGTCATTTTGCGAACTTGGAGATAAAAACTCACTGTAAAAACTTTTTGGCTTTTGATATTTAGGTTACCGGCGCATAGTCTTACCCAAAATTAAAAAAGAAAAACCACGTAAGAAATGGATTTTCATACACTTTTCTCTCCCGCTCAGATGCGTTTTCTGCCCGCATATTTTGTTCGATATGCAATGACGTACTTTCTACCGTAAATTTGATAAAGTATCAAGGTACTTTCCAAGCAGCTGTAGTATAAAATAAATTACATAGTAAACTCATATCCATAGTGTAGTTTAAAAATGGAACGATCTATTACTCCGAAACATGGCAACCAAGGAAGTAACTTATCAAAGGTTTTATTTAAATTTCGAACTGGCTTGCAAATAGCAAGCTGTTTATTGAAAAAAAAAACAAACGAACACTATAACGCGGGAAAAACTATTGTTGTTCGTTGTTCGTCATTGATTTTGAAAAGTAATTGTATTTTAATTTCCACGCATTAAGTATTTGAGAAGAGTAATAAACAAGGCCACAACTAGGCATTGATGGACTAACGTATGTGTGCCAATGACGTATTATAAAATGTGTGCCTTACCTCTTTTGCTGGCCGCTGCAGTAATGTACCTACCTAGTACCTATTCTTAATTCTACATTTATTCATATATTGTACCTACATACAACATAATGCACAGGGGGCAGGGACATTGACGCGCAACCTGTAACCATGAATTCACTCATGATTCTGAATTTCCCAGCGCAGAAATTTTACGTCAGCTATAAAAAAAACAGCTGTTTCATACAAAAGTGCATTACATACGCGGTCAAAATGTATGGAAATGCATTTTCTTATAACCTACGAAAAATTTCAACGGATTATCGGACGTAATTAAGGTCATAAGGTCATAAGGACCAGGCCCGGGTCGATGGCGCGTTGTGTTCCACGCGCGCCTCAAAGAGATCCCAGCACCAATGACGGGGTCCGCTAGGGCCGATGCCTGCCAGGGTTGCGGGAAACTCCGAAAGGGTTACCGTGGCCCCTGAAGCAGCCAACTAAAGGAACACGGGTGGGTTTTAGTCAATAAGAGTCTGACACGCCCTCCCGCTCCGCCCGGAGCGGGAGAAGTTACTTAAAGATTACCAAAACTCAAAAAAAAAAAAAAAAAAAAAGGGGTTCAGAATCACGTATCCACGGTAACAGATTGCACATCGATGTCCACATACCACACACACACACACACACACACACATACGCACACACACACACACACACACACACTGTATTGCCACAGTGATAAAAAGTTGCTAGAATGTACACACGACGGGTTTACACCGCAGACATATATTATGCGTATTTGATTTTAAGTTATCCTCAAAAAATAAAAAACCAATCTACGTATTTGTTATGGATGACGGGTTTTCTTTAGTCCGTTATTAACCTACTCATGTGCATTATTTTGTATAACTATCCTTGTTTTTCAAAGTCTTCAGGTTTAAAATAGAGGAAAATATATAAATTTCCCCATATTTACGAGGCCACGTGCTTGAGGTTGTCTTCCCACATTCATACGAGTAGATAAACAGCATATAAGTCCCGGCTAATACCTACACATTACATATGTACTCTGTGTACACATCGCAAAATAGGTAGTTGAGTGTCCATTCAATGTCAAACATGAATGCAATACGTTGGAAATGCAATGAGCAGCTATTTTTTATATCTAACTATAGGTAAATTCGTATTTCATGGACATTTACAAAAGTCTAATGATTTTTGGTTTCCAAGCTTTGAAGAAAAACGGCGCGCCGCGGGCGTATTTAATAAGATTAAAAGGCCTAAAGTGTGGAGGCTATAGGTGATTTGTAACTAAGCTTTTTATAATTCGTTCACCCAGACCAGAGATAAAGCACCCGAACTGTGTGACTATCTTTAATTATTAGGTAGGGAGATCAAAGATTCAAATCGTTAGATTTGCCCTGACCATACTTAGTCGCGCGAAAAAGTGTCCACACTGAGAAAAATGAGCTGAAACAATAATAATGGCGTTTCCATGACAACCATGTCAAGTCACTACGACATTGTGTGTGACAATGATAATAAAAATAAAAAGAGGTACATATATGTTATACACGCCCCGCACGTGGCACGCCAAACTTGGCTAATTAGCCTAGTTACGTATCGTCTTGTCTCTTTTTCGCTCACGATAATTACGATATGGGTTCTCACTTCCACGTGTCAACTAATATTATGACATTGTGCCGTTTTTGAAGATAGAATGTTGTTGGGTAGGTAAATTATCTAAGTACCTCTTTTTACTTATATTATCATATTGGTATCAGAGGTCTCAACACAAAACAGAAACGCGACCATCTTTTGACACGTCAGGGCAAATCTAACGATTTCAATATTTGGGGACAGATTTGATCATTATTTATTTATATAAGTATACTTTAATGTACACCAGAAAAAAACATACAATGGGCGGCCTTATCGCTTTCTTTAATTTTGCCTACACATTAATCTGTTTTGCGTACAGTACTCGCGCATCAAAGGTCACAATACTACTGAACTTGGCATCTGTACCCCGAGTGTGAGTTTCTTGCCGTATCACAAAATACGTGACGATCAAGTTAATCGAGCTAACTAATGAGCGATGGTATTTAAAAATGGTCTGAGTGTGAGTCGAAGTATGTCATACGAACCACAGCTCGTATCGTCACTTGTCTGATAGTATGCCGAACGTTTTGTTATTTTTATTATGTTGCCTACATTGAACTTAGAATGGTTTCGGCGAGATAATACGACTAAAATACAAATCTTATCGCAACCAAGTTAACAAGGGTTATGCGTGCCCTACGTAATTTAGACGAATAATATTTTTTATGAATGAGGTGTTCCTATTTCGTTTTACCGTGTAGTGAGTAAGGGAGATGTGAAATAATGGTGTGATGTCATCATTCAAATGGCGGGCGTCATGTAACTATTTAAAATTCGTTCTGCCATCAGTTTTTCGCGCTTGTTTTCATTACTTTCGATTTCGATAATATAATAATATCGGGTTTTTGACTGTAAACACACTAAACACCCAACACACTCGCACTATCATTTTACCTCTCCTTGGACTCCACATCATGCACATTACACACGTATTACATCTCGATCAAATTGTTATGATTTATTTCCTTCATCAATACATAATTTGTAGTCTTGAGTTTGAAAATTGACCACTGTAATGTTAGTCAGATTTAATGGGCGGTGAGAGCCTGGTGATCCCTCACAAAGGGTATCCTAGTATTATGGACCCGTCTCTCACAAAGGATCATTAGTTTGTGCATTGTTGTCAAAACGCCATAATTTTTGTCTCGCTATGTTTATAACTCTATGAACCCGAAGAAATGTTTGTGTGTGTGCCAAATTAAAGATAAAGACATTAGTAATTATTTTTTTGCGTTTGGTAATTTTATATTGCAAATAAAGGCTACCATTAGTATGTGTAAAGTTTGTTTTATTGACCAAATAACAATTCTATTTGACGTCAGTGTTTCATTATTCTAATGATTTAAATGTGTTATGTATGGACTAACGTAGTTCGGGTATACACATAGGTAGAATTAAACAAACACTCGGAAAAAATATATATGATAAATGATTTTATTTCTATATGTAGGTTTGTACAAACACTTACACATCAATCATATTTTAAAAATTAGATTAGGTTGGCGTTTCCTATCTGACAACTCTGAGAAGAAAGGCCGAAACAAACTCAGAGATCAGTCTCTTTTAAAGTCCAGACATAATCTTGGTCAGACATGTGAAGACCATGTAGATTGGTGTCTGAAACGGTATTTTGAGGAAAAACCATACAGATTGAGCGGACCTGTCCAGTCAGTGCATGGATTTGTCAGTAATCGTGCAGCTCAACTCAGAACACCGTTTCGACGAACAATACCAAAGAAAAACTGCCAGATCATGATTAAAACTAACTGAGAAAACAAAAAAAGTAATGACTCACATAATCTTCGCATTCACAATAATTAAAACAATAAATTATACTTCTCAAGGTAAGTATTCAAGTCCTTGTGCATATAATAATCATCAATAATTGTCGGTGTAACAGAAAATAAAATAAAAAAACAACATTCAGAATGCCGAAAATTGGAGCAACTCAATCTCAAGCCTTTTTGTCCTCAATATAATCTTTAACGGTTTAAAGGGCTTTCTGGCACAACTTACATTTAATAAATTCAAAACATTACTTAAGGCTTAGATTTTGAATGTATGCAGAAATGACCAATGTAATTGTCGGGCAATTTGATCACGCAATGCTCTTCCTCGGATTAAATTGGTGGTTGCTCTTTGATCTCTGTCATATCTGACATTGTCTGTTGCTGGTTGTTCACATTCGTTTTGACCTGAAAATAAAAATGAGTTTGTAGATATAAATAAAAAGCTGGGTGACTGAATTCATTGGCAATCTTTTAGGGGGTGAAAGTACTAATGAATATGAACATAAAAGTTGGGATGGGATCAACCCTGGAATCGCTTTTCCATACCCTTTGTCAAGTTATTTGAACAAAAATCTATGCAACAGCTGATTTATTCACCCAGTAGTATCCAAGTAATATATATTATAAATATTCTTACCAAAATCATCCGGTTCAGGTACACCATAATCTAACGCTATGTTATAGAGCACACAACAGGCTTGAATAATTTGTGCACATTTTTGAGGCCTGTAATGTAATACTCTGTCTTTGCATAAGCAACGCCAACAATTTTTCAGTCGACCAAATGTGTTTTCAATCAGAACTCTTGCAACTATATGTTGCTGATTAAATATAGCTTCTGAAGATTCTGCAGTGGCTTCTAAGTATGGTGTCATTAACCATTGGCGCAATGGATATCCAGAATCACCTGAAATAATGAAATTACTATATATATGTAACTTTAAAAAAAGCAATCCCCTAATGATGTTGGTGTTAACAGATATACTTACTATTAAAGCAAAACACTCCTAGTTGGAACAAATGTCACTCATATAGGAATAAAACACAAGTTCACAACCACAGGTGTATACTTACTAATGTTTAAAAAATCTGTGAATTGGTACATAGCCAGCAGCCAACAAATTTCACCTTGTGCGTGTAAAGATTGCATTATAATTGTTGACTTGACTGTTCTCCCAAATAAATGAATCATGGTTAGCACCACCAAATTTAGGATTGACATTTATTATTCTACTATCATTGTCACACACCTAAAATATAGTAATTATTAAAATTAGATTTAAAAACGATTGAATATGTAGTAATTAGCTCATTATGGCATTTCAAAATAAATCAGTATACCTATGTAATTATTACCATTTGTACATTTATTGAATGATAATGTTTTCTACAGTAGTATTAATGCTCCTCTTCTACTGGCGGGCCATGTATTCTAAAATGACTCCCATCGATACACCCAATTACACCAGGTATTCCAAATTTTGAGTAATATCTGTAACAATTTATTAATACTATACCTACTTAGCTCTAATTATTATTGTTAGGTTCTGTAATTGAGTAGGTACCTACTTAAGTGCCAAAATAAATAAGTACTAACCTCTGACTTACTGCCTGTCGAGCAGCACGAGTTTTTGGGAATTGTATATACTTTTCCAACAATAAATCATGAGTCAAAGCTTTGGTCACTTCATGAATGTACACATTGCACATCTTTTGAGACAGATTTTTGGCTATTCCCACAGGACGTTGATACGAGCCTGTGTCATAAAAGAATAGAGCGACGAGTACCTAAAAAATATGAACAAATTTAAAACTATGTACCTAGTTTCCTAAAAGCGCCTACAAGGAATTTATTAAGTATTTTAATAGTGCGTAGATACAATACTTACCTTGGTTTAACTCGTTGGGTCGACCTTAAATTTGTCAATTCTTCTAGTTCTTGGCAAAGAAATAGAAAGGCTTCCTTTGATTAACGATAATTATCTATTCCTTAATTCAGGATCGTTGACTGGATTAAAACAGGCACGAAATTCGGCTCTTTGTTTTCGGAGACGATTCCGTTCATCTTGATAATGAGCAGTCATCATCATTTTCCAGGCGAAAAAATTACGTGCTGTCATCATTTAACACAATTTACCACAAAATTACACGCAAATAATACGAACGTAACTAATATAAACCACGATTCACCGGACACACAGCAAGTGAGTGACTTTACTACAACCATACTATAGTAGTCTTTGACTACAACGTTTACGTTTACAAACGCTTGAACACTGTTAGAAACGTCAAAATTTAAACTCACACTCGCAACAACCCGCGAAATGTTCTTCGAAACGCTACTATGCACGTCACGTTTAAAATACCGAACTATTGTAGTACCGTTCAAAAACTTACACTCGCTGTTTCGGTTTACAATACTTTCCGCCAGGGGCGCTTTATACGTTTTCATACATTTAGTACTCGATACAGAAACGTAGTAGTAGCGTTTTCTGTATGAAAAAACTCACACTCGGGGTACTGATCTAACTATGCAATCTGCTCTTGGAAGTAAATTAAATGTTTTGTTTATAAAACTAGGTACTATCTATTGCTACCATAAGTCACAATAACCAGCGCAGCTGTTCAAAACTACTAAATGAAATTACAATGAGTCATCATCGAACGTCGTGGGACTCCCGCGCAGATTCGTTGATTTATGCGATTAATGGCGAATTTCGAGCTTTTCAAGGCCACGGGGGTATCCACAGAAATATTAAAACTAAGGGGGTATCACACCGCCAACATCCAAACTCCGGGCTGTTAATAAGAAATTCCTAATGCAAAAAACCCATTAATACTGCCCGACCCGGGAATTGAACCATAAAAATAATAACTATACAGGGTTATTTGTAAAACACCATCAACCTCTTAGGAGGTCATTGTACTTATCATTATGAACAACTTTTACTGTGGGACCAAATATGAAATCGCGAAAAAATAAATCTGTCCCTACATTTATATTTGCAGAACTCGTCAAAATGTAGGGACCAGCTAATTATTTTTTCGCGATTTCATAATTGGTCCCATAGTAAAAGTTATTCATAATGATGAGTACAATGACCCTTTAAGAGGTTGATGGTGTTTACCAATAACCCTGTATAAATGTCCTTTAATGAGGTATGTCTTGTTTTTGAGATGATGTTAAGTAGCTTGACTCATCCTTAAAATAAGTGTGACGTCTATTATATGTAATTTAAAATCCTATGTAAATATCCGTCCTTATTTAATGACGCACTCTCCTCTGTATATTTTGCTTTTTGATTTACCCAATCGGGTATTTTATTTTTACAATCGCTAAGATTTCCAATTATTCAGCTTCCGAATCTAGTACATGATATTATTTTCTAGGGTAGCACCTTTTAGTTTTATATCAGACTAGCGATTGCCCGCGGCATCGCTTACGTGAAGGGGACTACGTGACCTAAACACAAGTTTTATAATGCCTAATTGTAGGTATATGATCCACTGCAGTAAATACAATCTGAAAAATATATGATATTCATCAGGATATATGCTAGTTAGATAGTGTGTTGAAAACATAATACAATTAATTTGGTACGATAGAAAAGTCTCGAAGATACCTCCAAAATTTTCTTTTAACGATTAAAAACCATACTAATATACATACAATCATTCTGTTTTTTTTTCAGATTGTTCTTAAAGCAACATATTAACGTGATAGTGTTTTAATTTTTTAGTCCAATCAATAGATTTTTTGTAAATAGAGAATTGCTTCATATTTTGCAATAAATTACCAGTTTTGTGTCATCGCGCTTCTCTTTCTTTTCTATGCAGTCCGACAGTGACCGCGCATTAGCTGTTGTCAACCCCTGAAAATCGGAAACTATCCCACACGAGAACGTACAACAGGGATAAAAAGTATTTTACTATACCCAGGTTTTATTATGAAAGGCAAAAAAAATATATGTTTCTTTGTATTTGTAAATCAAATCCTCCAATTATAATGGGTACTATAAACTATTTAAAAAAATTAAAGCATGAGCTGTAACAATAGTATTGAAGATTTGATCGGCGATACGTGTGCCAAATTTCATCCAAATCTGTTAAGGTGTGATAAGGTACCAGACAGACAGACAGAGTTACTAATAATAAAAAGAGTTAATAATTTGATTGATTAACATTTATAATACATAATTAGGTAACTATGTTCATCTAAGTTCATTTTCTAGTTAATTACTTACTGCCATTTCAGCCGCCATATTCTGTCACTTTAGATTAATGAATAATTCTCTGGATATCGTTTCGGATTGGTCAATGAAATCGTCAGTAGCGTAGAGCTCGCGCACGCTATGTATTCAGAGACCAATGGCCTCAATACCTAGTCATCATGACTGTGACCACAAAACATTGGAGCCCATTTTTTCGCAAAACAGCAATTAGGTATGCATATCATATAATTCTATTTATAAATGTTTATGAACAACCAATGAGGAATGAACATTGAGCATAAATGTGACGCCATCGCGGAAAGCCACGCCCCACAGAGTCCTGTAGGTATTACTGTTAAGTTCTAGAGATAATACTTTGATACGTTTGTACTTTGATATTTAAATACACGGTAGTGGCCTTGGTGGGTAGCCGTTGATCCTGCGCCTGATCTCTCTCCGTTCGTGTCGGATTGCCGTCTCATCGGACTATGAATGTGAGGGAAGAGAGAGTGCACCCGTGCCTGCGCACACGCTTGTGCACTATAACATCTCCCGGGCCGAAGGCTAGTCTCCGTTGAGAATGGCCGCCATGGCCGAAACACGGTCCGGAGGACTATATATACTAGGTAGTAAATAGCAAAGAATAATGAATACTTATTTGCTGTTTGAATTTTGAGTTTTTCTGCGATTAGGTATGTATTCCAAATCGAAATCAAAATCATTTATTTGCATAATTATGGTACCTACAGAAGTTTGGTAATATGTACAACACTGTTCTCCTAATCTGCCTTTAATTTCGGCGTGCAAATATAAAATAAAGTTAAATATTTTATTTAAATTAATAATTCATCATAATCATGCAGTCATTAAACAGATAATCTCATTTAAATTATATAACTGAATTAAATAAATGTCAATATAATAATGAACCAATTATAAAAATAATAATCATAAAATTTAAAATAATAATCATGTCAATAATGGGAGAGATTCGCCACACAATAACAATAACTTAAAGTGACCGTGCAATTTACAAAACCTACAATAATTAAAAAATACAATTAGGTACGATCAGCCAGGGTCCACTCCTCCCACAGGTGTCAACAACAGGATTTATGAAAACGGACCATGGGCAACACGTGATGCATTGTAGACAAGCAAATTCGCTAGTGAGGGTCAGATTTTCAGGACCCTTATACCTACGCTACACCCAAAAACGAAAGCCCGTATCTCTTTCGGACAGAGAATGTTATTCGGGTTGTTTCTTCATTCAATTTCGAACTTAATCGCAAGATAGTAGAAAGATGAACATGAGCTCGCCAAATTAACCATGCGTAGATCATTACTTAGTTTTGCATTGCATGAATGAATCCAAAATTGCGCATCAACTTATAAGATCATCAAGATCGTGCTTGGCTCATCGCCGCAAGATTGCCTGCTTGTCGGTCTTCTACAGATTGTACTTCGGTGAGTGTGCCCAAGAACTCCACGACCTCATTCCACCGGCCCCCTTTTTCCATCGGTCATCTCACTCACTGCAAGTTACCATCCTTACCTAGTTGCTATTCCACCAATTCGCACTAAGCGTTTCCAAATGTCTTTTGTTATGCGCACAGCAAAAGAGTGGAACTCTCTAATAGGTACCTGCGTCTGTGTTTCCGAACACATACCTAATATATACAACCCTTAGAATAATAACGAATATTCTAAGATACAACCCTAATCTCTTCAAAGTGAGAGTGAACAGGCTTCTTTTGGGTAAGCTTACTCCATCGTCGACTCTGTCTCTGTCACCACTGACCTAGAATAGACTCAAAAGCAAACCCATCTTAAAAAAAAAATGATAAATAGTCTTATACCATTAAAATTTCAAGTACTTGCAAAAACTATTAAAGTACAAAGGGGAACCACCGGCACTGCTGCAATTATTATGCTATATCCGGTTCCAGCGTAAAAAAAAGCGCTTACTGACAGTAGCCAAATTATGGTCAATCAATTTAGTTCTATTTTTAAATTCTTGTGGACGAAAAAGGGAAGGTGATTTGCGTACGCGCAGGCGTAAATTAAAAACGAATCTATATTAATAGATGCGATGTCATGTCTGAACAATTTTTTACTTTTAAATATTCTCGCCTTTTTCTCATGGGAGTAGGCAGAAATTACGAAACACCTCGTTCTAAGATCCTTACATAGGTACTTACACGACTTCTTGCTTCTTCCATGTTCATACATCCTCATTTTTAACCGTCATGTTGGCAACTTCGCACACGCCATTGCAGGGGTGTCAATTTCGATTTCGCATAGGGCCATCTACTAAATTAAGGGTAGGTATGCTAGTGGGCCAGGCCAAAATAATTTCACTTTTTTTACGAACTAAAGTAGGGACTATGGTAAAAAAAAAATACCAGTCAGCAATGATTGGGAGAGGATTGTCTGCCATACATTACGACCCTGAGACGATCGCAAATGCGCCAGGTCAGTGTTTCAAATAAATATGATTACTAACATTATTTATTTATAGTTAACATAACATCACCCCTGTATTTTCCGATGGGCTAGTCAGAAGTGTACCGAAATACACCCACATCTTGCCAGTTTTGTTAAAGTCTCATGTAACAGGGGGCGAGCCTGTTGTCATCAACCGGGCACATATGCAGACTCCGGGCTGTCACTGACAAATTTATGTTGGAAAAACCCGATAGAACTTTGCCCGAAACCCAGTACAGTGACCGGCACGAATCTTGAGCGCTCGATTTAAGAGTGGGGATCCGTCTACGCATTGTAAACCTACGGTAAAAAAAGTCCCCACTCTTTCATCGAGCGCTCAAGATTCGTGCCGGTCACTATAACACTTTGCCCGACCCGGGTATTGAACCCAGGACCTCATACTCAGCAGCGGTGCTTTCGACCAGTAGACCAACGAGGCATTCTTTATCCTTTCCCTTTATCAGACACCAATCTACATGGTCCTAAAAGATTATGTCCGGATTTTTATATACACGTTAACATTAATGTATTTTTTAGAAACTATGACATGAGTATTTACTTTGTAAAGTATTATAATATTATCTTAATTATTGTGAATGTGAGAACTATGTCGGTCATTGCTTTTTTTGTATTTTTCTCGGTTAGTTTAATCATGATCTGGCACTTTGAGTAATTTATGCGGCCTACTCAAATGTCCTTTCTTTGGTATTGTTCGTCGAATCGGTGAGCTCCTTAAGTTCTGAGTGGAGCTGCACGATTGCTGATAATTGCGTACACTGACTGGACAGGTCCACTGAAACTGTGTGGTTCTTTCCTCAAAAGACCATTTTAGATACCGATCTACGTAGCCTTCACATGATCTGACCAAGATTATGTCTGGACTTTAAAAGAGACTGTGACCTCTGCGGTTGTTTCGGCCTTTCTTCTCAGAGTAGTCAGATAGGAAACGCCGGCCTCATCTTGCTTAAAAAATATATATAATTTGTTAGACATGTAAAAGTGTTTGTATAAACCTACTTACAGAAATAAAATCATTTATCATTTATCACTTTACAAACCTCGATAAAACCTTTAAATACATTACCTTATCCCATGTGCTAAGGGTGCGTCTAGATAATGTTATATACCTAACACAATTTTTTTTTTATATAACACGTCCACATTACTTGACGTGGCTTACCACTCTATAGAAATATTGTTATTTAACTGAGTTTTATAACATGCTATGTTTACCTATTAGTGTGGACACACCTTAAGATGCAAGTTCAATGCAACGATTTTGACTGATCATTTCCTTGTGTGATAAACCAAAGAGGTTACATAAAAAGGCCACAGGCTGTCAGTTTTTATAATGTGTATGGTTATGGTATTAAAAACTAAACTGTAACTGGTTGTGTGCTTAACAAGTTTAGTGATAATCTCTAATAGGTTGATTAACCCTTGGTTTCTGAACACCTGATCCAATATCTTATGTTTTAGCAATTGACTCGCCAAATTTGGAACTTTTATCATCACTGGCAAAATATGAGCGTAGGTACTATACAGAGTAGAAGAGTTTTTTGCAATTTGTGGCTTTTCTAGTATAACATCAGTTGGTCTAGAATAATCTTTTAATTCTTATACGAAACTGCATCGATTGGCATCATACAAATGAAACGTGTAAATTAATTAATTTAGCTGACCGTACCATATTTCCAAAATATGTGAATACAGAGTGAATAGAGAGTTATTGCTCAAAAAGTTAAGGACAGTCTTCTATGAACGTTTTTCTGTTGCTACAACGGTTAGGGTACTTACCCTAGTCTCAAAAATCCACTATGTTTAAGTAAATAACTACTGTCTTGTTCATTCGGGAAATACAAGCGTATTTTATGTGGTTTATTAACACAGAACCTCTCTTTGTCATTAGTTTCTGCGTGGGCAGCGAAGGCGGTGCCTACGAGGGTCGCGGCTGGGACAACTTCGGCATCCACGCCACCGTTGCCAACAGACATAGCATTGGCATCTGTCTTATTGGAGACTGGAGAGGTAAGAACATGAACTCATAATTATCCATAAGACTATTGTAAAAGATAAATAGAGTAAGTGTTAAATTCTATGCACTTGAAACCAATAAGAAAATACCCAAAATTGAATGTTAGATGTCTTAATTACACATGGACTGAAAACAATTCTATAGCTAAACTCCTTATTATTGTTACCATAAAAAAAAAACATTAGAGGTTATAAGGAATCACGAAGTCGGTTTTTCGAGTTATGTAAAACTCCACTCAAAGGATGTCCTAGCCTATCGAGGCCTATCGCTCTATCTTTGTTATCAGGCAGCTTAGTAAAGCATACATAGGTAATCAGCCTATAATGTTCCCATGCTGGGACACAAGCCATCTCTCTGTAAGAGGGAGAGGGCCGTAACCCACCTCGCGGGCTCATTGCGGGTTGGTATCAGACAGACTCAACCATTTAATCTAAATATAGATTCAAACTCAACTCAAAGCATTTATTTCAATTAAACCATTTACAGGCACTTTTGAATTGTCAAGTGGTCGGTCAGTCAGAAATATGTAGCTAGTTGCCCATTCCAAAGCGTAGTGGTACCTATGGAGAAGAACTGACAGAAACTCCATGGGCACTCTTTTAAATTATAATGTTACATAAATATTAGTTACATCATTAATGTTGAATATAGGTTTAATTATATATGTGAGAACGATGTAAATAAGACGTATACGTTGAGTGTCCAGAGTACAGCAAATAGAAATGTATACAAAACAATCCATAAATAAAATACCTAATTAAAATAAGCCGTGGCGGCTAAAAGATGACCAGTCCCAACTGACAGCGCCCGTTCACGATTGTATCCAACACATAATGACATGTCCTATTTCTTTCAGTGAAAGCACCTACTACAGAACAGCTGGAAACGACTAAAGCTCTCATCGCAGAAGGAGTAAAGATGGGCAAGATCAGTCCTGACTACAAACTGATCGGACATAACCAGGTCAGCGCCACCGAGTGTCCAGGAGGAGCTCTCTCCGCTGAGTTCTCCACCTGGGACCACTTTGCACCTGGAAAGCCTGACTTCTCTTAACGTTTACCTACTGCAGCATCGACCGCAGACGTTTTAATGGAATGATTTTTTTCCAGCTTAAATGCCATTGGATACCTTTTAGATTTCGTTGCCTATAGCCTGATATACACGGTGTTATTTAATTGCCTGTAGCAAACAATAAGTTGAAGCAACAATAAACGTTGCACCGTTGTTTAAACGATGTTAATAATTCCTTGCTTCACTTTTACTGTATGCCAAACTTGCACCGTGTAAATGGGACTACACTTTGAGTTGAGTTAGTCATAAGTTGTCGTCGACAAAAAAAAAGAAAAGTTAATAGTCTATTTAAAAAAGCACAGCACAGAATGTAAGCAATTGAGATTTAACCTAGTCAAAATCACGCCTTGTAGAGATAATTGGTGATGTTTTTGGTTAATTTTATTGGTCAGTTTAATCAATGTATGCAAACGTTTATGAAAAATATTTTGTTAAAAGTCGGGTTCTATATATACCTGTAATGTTTTCATTTTGTCTTTTGCCTTGTTGATTGTACAATAGCTAGTTTTTATTGGAGAAGGATGCTTGCTTCTTGTTTTAGATCTCGATTCAAATGTGACTGATTTCATACCTACTGTTCGATTTACATAATAATATGATTGACCTTTGCTCTAGAACATGGCCATTGAAAGGTGCGCTACATAAATTGTATAAAGTGGTGCGCCGCTACAAAAAAAAAAAAAAAAAAATTAATATTGTAAAAATTTAATTTAATGTTGTATGCTTTTTTTAATAAATTGTATTGATTGCTGATTATAATTTGTTTACCTTTTTTTTACCTGTTTTCATAAAAAGTACAATTTAAGTTCTTTTTCTTCAATATTGTAGAAGTCTGTGGTTAACCGCAAACCGCAAAATAGATGATGCACAGCTCAAGCTAATTATAACTCACAAAAAACACCTTTGTTTTCCCTTGTACTGTAACCGGTTTAGATTATAATATTTAGATAGGCCGGTAGGTACTGCTTCTTTAATGAATATTAATAAAACTCTTCGATACAAGCCTAGTATTAAATGTGACAGTAGTTATAATATGTTCCCAAGTCTAGAGCTGACTTGCAATTTGGCTCGTGTAGTATATCGTATACTTTAGTCTGTTCCAAAAGTATCGTAACTAAAATATAAACAAATAGATCAGAAAACGTACCTGTGGATTTGATTGTTGGAATGCTTAAACCCGAAATTCCAATCTTA
Organism: Brachylomia viminalis; assembly: GCA_937001585.2. NCBI lineage: Eukaryota > Metazoa > Arthropoda > Insecta > Lepidoptera > Noctuidae > Brachylomia > Brachylomia viminalis. The sequence continues at coordinate 11,236,863 of OW443314.2, forward strand.
AATCGCCTTAAAGTGGTTTTCATTTGACATTAATGTCATTGAATTTTTTTCACAATTTAGTATGTTATTCATACAATATTTTTTGGAAAAAGAGGCGAGATATCAAGTTGAAACCTTCTAAATATAGATGAATGTGCTTGTAATTCCATTCAGTGAGTAAGTGCGTACAGACCATAAGTAGTTTCAAGCCAGCTCAGCGCAGACCTGACCTCACGCTCGCAAGCCAGTAGGTATAACATTTAAAGCCGAATTGTAATTAGTAGTCATATAAGCTGATTGCAGATCCGATATCTCCGTTATAAAATGCACTGAATATGAGCAATTTCTATCAACAAATGGTTATATTTTTTCTCACCGTACTCACGCGAAAAAGTTGCCATACTGAGAGAAGTGAGCTCAATAGTACGTTACTGCAGCGCCCAGCAAAAGAGGCATTGATGGACGAACGTGTAAATGTGGGCCGAGGCGAAGCCGAGGCACACATACGTATAAGTCCATCAATGCCTAGTTGTGGGCAAGGCTTGTATAGTACTTTTTTCAAATAATGCGCGGAAATTAAAATACAATTACCTTTTCAAAATCAATGATGAACAACATACAACAATAATTTTTCCCGCTTTAAAGTGTTCATTTGGTATTTTTTCAATAAACAGCTTTCTATTTGCAAGCCAGTTCGAAATTTAAATAAAACCTTTGATAAGTTACCTCCTTGGTTGACATGTTTCGGAGTAAAAGATCGTACCGTTTTTAAATTACACGATAGATATGAGTTTACTATGTAATTTAATCGGCCGCTAAACCACGACAGATATGGATTTTCATACAACTTTTGACGAGGTATCTAAAAATCATTGATCAAAAAATGTTCAACAGTCATTATTCTGCCTCGTGCCATCTCATGGAGTAGTTAGACACACGAACTGACACGCTGATTGACGACTGCAGTGACGTGACGAAATGATTCAGAAATGCGCAACATTGACATCATCGTCATTAACTGTAAACACTCAAACGTTTCCGGTCAATCATTTCAGTGGCCACGCTCCTAGTAAGGAAAGAAAACTAAATGATTACGTACTCTATTTTCATAAACTAAAATGAAAACTGAGTAACTGTTTCAGTTTATTTAAGAAGGAAATGATTACCTATAACTACGTAGGTACACTGAAAGGTAGATTATCATCATCATTTCAGCCAAAAGATGTCCACTGCTGGACATAGGTATCCCCAAACATCGCCACTTCGACCGGTTCTGTGTTTCTCGCACTAGATTATATGTATTTTAAAATTGTGAATGTTCACCATTATTTTGAAGATACTTTGGATTCATAGGATAATGATTTCAAACCCACTCAGCGAGTATTATATTTTATATAATGTTGATAATAAAAAAATAAATAAAATGCTTTATTATTCAGACTAAGTCCATTGGTACTACACTACTGGTATACAACACACAACTTAGAAACTAATGTTAGTACTTATATCTACCCGAAGAACTATAACTAAACCATTATTAATTATGCGCTACTGTGGCATGTAGGCGCATCCAATGCCCCAGTATGGGACTGTCCCTCCGGTCAGCTATAGTTTTCAGGATGCTGTTGGGGCTGACGCGTACCCTGCGCATGATGGAGGCGCATCGCTTGCGCATGATGGCGTGAAAGCCATCAATGCCCGCTTCTGCGAACATGCCGAAAGCACTGCAGTAGCGTGGCAACCCCATCGACACCCTGAATGCATTGTTGTATTGTACGCGCAGAGTGCTGTATGCCCTCTGCGTGTAGCTGAACCACAGACTGCATGTATAGAACGACTGACAGTACGCTGTGAACAGCGTAGCCTTTACGTCAGTCGAGCATTTCGCAAATCTGCGAGCCAACATATTGCAGCGGACAGCTCAATGTCTAAGCTGTCCTTTAGGTCCTCGGAAACCCAGTGGCCCAGATACTTGAAAGATGTGACTTGGTTTAAGGGACTTCCGCAAAGTTTCAGCTGAGGCGCAATCGGGTAGGTTTTAGTGCCTGCCTTGAATACCAGTACTTCACTTTTCTTAACATTGTATCTGAGCCCATGGGTCTCCGCATACCTTTCACATATCATGAGCAGACTCATCATTGAGTTAATCGATGGGCTCAGCAACACCATATCATCAGCATAACTAATATTATTGACACATGTTCCGTCTACATAACAGCCTTGATAAGTGTTGCTGAGCTCAACGATCAACCGGTTTATGTACAGACTGAAGAGGCACGGGGAGGTCAAGCCACCCTGTCTCACTCCACACTCCAGCCTGTACACATCCGATAACGAGCCTGCCCACCTCACACAATTGGTCTGGTTGCTATACCAGTACCGTAATAAAGCTATAACTCCCCTATCCACTGTGGTATCGTTCAACAGTTTCTGCCACAGTAAGTCGTAGGATACCAGATCGAATGCTTTGGCAAGGTCTAGGAAACATGCGTTAACAGGCGTTTTCCTAAACGTATAATACTGGACAGTATGCTTGAGAGACAGTATGGCACTTTCCGTGGAGAGACCAGGTCGGAACCCAAACTGCGCATCATGTAATTCGATGCGGCTCGCCATGTGCCTATCAAGCAAACTGTCCAATACCTTGGCAATGACAGTAGCAAGGGATATGGGTCTATAGTTTGAGATATCTGATGTGTCCCCAGTCTTATCCTTTACAATAGGCCCAACCACAGTTTTCATGAGATCGCTGGGCAGATGAGCGTGACTCAGACAGAGCGAGAAGAACATCGCCAACACCCTTGGCAGGTGAACTCCTGCATGCTGCAGGTGCTCGATACTGAGGTAGTCATGCCCCGGAGACTTGCCCCTAACCATATTTTTCACAACAATAGCGACATCTTTCGCTGAAAACTTGACATTCATCTCCATCAGACAATCCTCAGCATCGACCGCCTGCGATGCTGAGCCCAGAGAGGATTCCACTTTGAAGTGTTCCACAAACAAGTTTGCTATAGTGGTAGGCTCATGTTGCCCCGCCACACTCACGGGGACGTCCGGCCTCGTATTCAATCTGTTGTTGTCAAATCTGTTGGTGTTTTTCCAGAATCTTGAAAAATCTTTAGCTTTGTGATGTTCAGCTAATAAATCCATTTTTATTTTATTTTGATTATTCTGACACCATCTTAACTTTGATTTAAATAATTTTCTCGTGTCGTACATTTGTTTATGCACATGACCAGAAGTTGGTTTACCGGACATACTCCAGATTCTAAAAGCTAGCCGGGCATCCGCGTGAGCCTGCTTAACATGCCTATTCCACCCGACAACACGTCTACTCTTTCCTCCCCCTCCTGCTCCCACACTACTGGGACATTGGGCAGCCTCAGTAAGTATACACACAACAGTTTCATACATATTATCTAATATGGGCTTGTGATTCGCATTCGCACAGAACCCGTTCGCACATTCCTTAAATTCTAACGGAAAATTAATTTCCCTTAACTTAGTGTGACATATTTCTTTTTGTTTTTCTATTTGACTAGTGTCCAAAGCGACAAACGAAAGTTGAATAGAAAGATGAAGACGAAAGTTGAAGATGAAAGTGCATATTTTATATTTTGATTACTGACAAATGCGTGCACTGACTGGACAGGTCCGCTCAATCTGTATGGTTTTTCCTCAAAAGACCGTTTCAGACACCAATCTACATGGTCTTCACATGATCTGACCAAGATTATGTCTGGACTTTAAAAGAGACTGTGACCTCTGAGTTTGTTTCGGCCTTTCTTCTCAGAGTAGTCAGATAGGAAACGCCGACCTCATCTAGTTTTTAAAATATGATTGACGTGTAAAAGTGTTTGTAACAAACCTACTTACAGAAATAAAATCATTTATCATTTATCATAGTGTGGACATAGCTAATGAACACTTTTGCCTTCTATGAATACAAGAGGACTTTGGTCTGTTATTCATAACCGTAAGTGTGTTTAGAATCAAAAGTTTTTTTTACTTGTCACTGTCGGACTGCATACAAAAGAAAGAGAAGCGCGAAGACACAATGCTGGTAATTTATTAATGCTGGTACTATCACGTTACTAATTGCTTGAAGAACAATTTGAAAAAAAAAGCAGAATGATTGCATAAATATTAGTATGGTTTTTAATCGTTAAAATATTTTTTTCGAGGTATCTTCGTGACTTTTTTCTATCGTACCAAATTAGTTGTATTATCCTACTCCACAACCACAACTAATTGATTAACACTTGAAAATATGTTGGAGCTGCTGAAGATTGTTAGACTATAATATTTGCATTGTATAAACTCAATCTCCTTTGTAAGTATATTTGCATAGCACAGCTGGTGCGAGTACTATGCAATATAGACCTACCATTTACCGGGCATAAGTCTTTCATTGAATTGAATGTGCCTGGCGGATGATAGTATTGTCATGCTCACTCAAATGTCTCGCTGGCGGTGGCGCGTGTGTTGGATCATTTAGCTCCCATCCAAATGGTTGACTTGAATGGTGCTGATCTATGCGTCATAGTCGTGAACGGGCGCCGTCAGTTGGGACTGGCTCCTAGCTGGCTGGATTATTTTATTTTTGCGTATTGTGTGCGTCTTTTTTACATCTTTTTCACATTAGGTAATTATAAATTCAACATTATTGATGTAATAGTAGATTATTAACCAAGGGGATAAAGCAGTGTCTTCTGTCGCGGGTGACGATTTAAAGCGCGAGCGTAATGAAGGACTCGAGGTTTACTCCCGAGCGTAGCGAGTGTGTTAAAAACTTAAATCACGAGCGAAGCGAGGGATTTAAGACGAGTCCTGAGTGTAGCGAGCGATTTAAGTTCACCCAAGACTAAGACAGCTTTATCACCAAGGAAAATACTCTACTTTTCGTACCATTTGCGAAAAAATTAACACAATAATAATATGAGATAAGCATTTATTAAAAATAATGACAATTAAACGTATTTTTAGAACATTAACTTATTTATAAAAATAAATTAAAATAAACTTAACGTTTATGTATTTGAAGAAAACAAAAACGCGGCAAATTCTTAGACTAATATTTTTTTGTCGGAAAAGCAAAGGCATCAAGCTCATACGGCCTCGTCGGTTTTCGTAATTTTATCATCATTTCATCAATCATCATAACTGCATAATAAATGCGTATTCCTTTTTCAAAAAGATGTATAATGCTTTATATACAAACTCAATGGTGTAAACACAGATGTAGTTCAGTATAAATTTCGGTAAGTATTCCAAATTTAAATCAAATTCTCCCCCTAGAGGATGAATGAAATTCAGTACAATTTTCTTTCCCTGTTTATAACAGATTAAAAATGACTATTGTTATGTTCGCTTTTTGTGGCATAGAATGTCACTTTTTTGAGCAAGTGGTACGAAAATAATATTTTTTCAACAATATAATTTAAAAGAGTGTCCATGGAGTTTCTTTGTCCGTTCTTCCATATAGGTACCTACTACGCTTAGGAATGGGCCACTAGCTTCATATTTTTGACTAATTGACTCCTTGACAATTTCATTAAAAGTGCCTGTAAATGGTTTAATTGTAACAAATGCTTTGAGTTTGATTGGAATTTATTTTTAATCATAATTATTTGGAGAAGTCGTGGCTTCGTGTTGGCCCCTTGGTTGTCTGTATCTCAAACAGAGAATGTGCTAAGTACCAAGGGTATAACCACATCGTCAAAGACTTAACAAAATTTCTATGCGTATAGTGACCTCAACAATAGTTCAGCGTGGTTATGTGAGTTCTTATTAGAAATAATTTCACCAATAAAACTTAACGCGAACAGCAAATCTAAACGCAATCAGTGTCAATATTCCACGACAATTTTGACACTGACAGCTCACGAACACGGTGTTGGTCGCGTTTAGTTTCATTGTATTGGTTTAATTAGCCCTTCATAAACAAAAGACGCGCGTAGTCGCGTCCCGCGCCCCGTGGTTTTGGTATTTGCCTCTGGAGACATCGAAAGAGAGAAGAGGATTATCGAAAGATCAACACGTGTTTATTTCAAAACCACCATTGAATAGAATGGAATGGCTGATAGTACACTTCATTAACCGTATTGAGCTTATCCCCTAGAAGCTTCACATAGTCTCTGGCATTCACCTTATCGCAGAAAATCGAATAAATTATAATACCTACCTTTCTTATCATAATTAGAATTCATTATTCTAAATAATGTAATCACAGATTACATCACATGATAGGTAACTTCAGCGTTGAATAATAGGTTCCTACCTATTAATAGGTATGATAATAATATAATGCAATTACATACTAATTAATCTCTCTTCCAAGTGGACTCATTCAGGCGATTATACTAATTGGCCAAAGGTAATAGTTTTTTTTCAGCTTAAAGGTCTTTTTCACAGTTTTCACTCACAAACGGCCTTCGTCTACACGGCAGACCTTTCACACACACACTGCTCCTACATTCGTCTATTGTTCAAAGTAGGTATTAAAGACGGTGCCGTGTCTGTTCATTTCATTTCATTTGTTATTCATAAACAATTTACATTGTGTTGAACATCACATGTTAAATAAAATTATCACATGCAGAAACAATACATAAAAAAGCCTAATTAGAATGGATGTGAAATGTTTAATTCAAGAGTCAATTCATATAAGATAATTAATTATGTCAACAAATGTCAAAATAATAGTAAGCAAGCCAGCGGTAGTAATAGTGAGTCTGCTGTGTGTGTGATAAGTAGCGTACTACGCAATTACGGCACCAGACGCAGCCGCCTGGCACCGCCAACAGAGCATAGGTGGCCCAGGGGTAACGGCTCCGACTTACGTGTCTTAGTAACATAGTGAGGAAACTGGCATGCCCTAGAGCCAACAATTCGAAAATTTGTTGCATCCCCCAACCCGCACTGGACCCGCGTGGTCGATTATGGCCCACTCAATCTCTCAGAAAGGAGGCCTGTGTCCCAGAACTGAGAATGTTGTAGGCTGATTATGTAGGTGTTTAAATATGATGCTTTTACTACGAGGCCGCGGGGCAGAACCGCATTTGTGTGGATCTGCACGGCTACCTACATCACGGTCTCGACGTGTTCGCGGTACCGTGTGAAAACTTCGTTTATTGTGTCATCATAAATTATAAAACCGTGGTACACCGTTTACGGGAACCGTGTGTCTATTTAGCCACTACGGAATTTAAACGATTTTGCCCATAGATGTTTTGTAGCCCATGGGCAAAAATTGTTTTCTCGTACAGTAGCTTTGTAAGTAGTTGTAGGTATTTTAATTCGAATGTTCCATAACTTAGAATGAAGTTCATTAAAATGTCTTATCGCCCAGGACATTACCCATTAGAATCAATTTATTGTATCTATGATGACATGACGTATATTATTTAATCTCAAACTAATATAACAGATCATTTGCAAAAAACCCCTCAAAATCCGGTATGACAACTTTTATTTCGTATCTTTGATCTTGTTTTGATAAGCGTGCCTGCATAGTTTATTAGAGTTAGTTAAATAAAAGATCAATAGGCAACTAAATCAAGGTAAAAAGTTGGTTGACACGCCAAGGTGATATGGTAATAAGCGCCTTTTTGTGACCTGGCAGGACATAATCAGAATGTAATGTTCCCTCTGCTGGGACCCAGGCCTCCTTTCGGTGAGAGGGAGCGGGCCGTAATCCACCACGCGGGTCCAATGCGGGTTGGTAGATAACACATGTCTTCGATTTTTTTGGTTCGAGAACTTGCCGGTTTCTTCACGATGTTTTCTTTAATCGTTTTGAGAGCAATGGTAATGAAATAATTTACACAAAATAAACACCTGTCTGGATTCGAACCTACGACCTGCAATTCGTAAGTCGCGGCGGTTACCACTGGCAGGACGACGAGTAGTAATGCTGTCCCACCGCTGGGCAGCGGTCCTTCCATTATTTCCATTTCTGGCAGCATTTTGATTTTAGGTATTAGAGGACCGAACCGGCGCGCAGCGGGATAACAAACTAAAAAAACTGTAAGAATGGCTTTTATTTTGACAGTTGAACAACATTCATTGCGATTTTTACGTTATTGAGCAGACAAATTTTTCAAACATATATATAAATTAATAAAATATTTATTTAAGTATACAAAAACCTTCAACAATGCTTAAAAACAGGTCGCATGAATTACAATGAATAAAGGTCATACATATAGAGTAAACCCTGACTCCCAAACTAGGAGATCCTGTGACTTAGGAGTCAGTGTTCTGCTGTCGCTGTGATACCATACACGAAGCACATGTATTAGCAATATCCTTCAAATTAATTCAGATTGCATTGACAGTGTGTTACGCAATTAAAAGGTGCGAGATTATCAATGAAAGGCGTACGTATTCAGTATTAATATAGGTATCATAATTATTTATATACGATACTACTTGTTTTATATACCTAGTGACGCGCTCTGTCACCTCTCCAAGCTCTCTCGTATATTCTCGTCTTAGAATAATAATCGTAGTATATTCTTATCTAATCTTCTAAATATGAAATAGTATTTATCTCATTCATTATACATGCCATCAACTTATATAAAATATTCGCGGAGGTCGGTTGTTCAAGCCAACCGGACAAAACCTCTACAGTACCTACTAATTTTGTAAAGAGTACAAAAGATTTACTTACCCGCGTTGCTTTGTGTGAGAGAGCTTCTCTTTCCGAGCAAAATATGAATGCTGACGGTACCTATGCAGTTCTATCATCCCACGCAGCGGAGATCATTGTAGTTTATTGTGTGCTTCTAGCCTTTGGGCACTGTCCAAGGCGGCATTTTGCATTTCTTAAATAATCCAACTCGATAATGTTTGCCAAAAAATATCTAGTCCTGGAAAGAAAACCGGTTAAAATTTAATAAATGATAAATGATTTTATTTCTGTAAGTAGGTTTGAACAAACACTTTTACACGTTAATCATATTTTTTTTTAAACTAGATGGGGTCGGCGTTTCCTATCTGACTACTCTGAGAAGAAAGGCCGAAACAAACTCAGAGGTCACAGTCTCTTTTAAAGTCCAGACAAAATCTTGGTCAGGTCATGTGAAGGCTATGTAGATCGGTGTCTGCAATGGTCTTTTGAGGAAAGAACCACACAGATTGAGTGGACCTGTCCAGTCAGTGCACGCAATTGTCAGTAATCGTGCAGCTCAACTTAGACTCAAGGAGCTCAACGATTAAACGAATAAATAATCAATCTGGTCTAGCCTTTTCCCAATTATGTTGGGGTCAGCTTCCAGTCCAACCAGATGCTGCTGAATATCAGTATTGTATTTTTACACGGAGTGACTTGCTTTCTGACCTCCACAACCCAGTTACTGGGTAACACGATACCCCTTGGTATGACTGGAAGTCAGACTTTTAGGATTCTGACTACCAATAACGACTATCAAAGATTTATGAATGACAGGGACCAACGGCTCAACGTACTTTCCGAGGCTCTCGTTATGTTATGGATGGTCACCCATCCACGAACCGACCGCGGCAAGCGCGGCTTAACCTTCAATTGACCCGTGCTGCTGTTATTATAATTTAGCCACATATTAATACCTACTTAAATTCCGGTTTTTTTTGTTTGGTGTTTAAATGGTTGATTTTCCGAATTATCAATCGCCAGCCACTCCGGCTGGAATTTGACAGCTGATTAATTAGAAAAGGCATTCCAAATCCTAAAATATATCATTCGTTTTTAATTGGGCGGTACAGACCGTGTCATGATAAATACATTTCGAAACCAGTTGTACCTCCTTATTAATATATTCGAATTTGTTTTGCTGGTGTTACGGCTTTTTAGAATTCCGTAAAAACAATTTAATCGACACCAACCTGTTCTAAATACTTAATATAATAATAAATTAGGAATCTATGTACAGTCGGCTGTAGATCAGTGGTAACAAAACCAGTACCACTTATTCTATTGAAACTCAAAACTCAACCAACATAAAGTTCCCATGGAGAGAAACATTTCGCTATTAGTTAAAACTGTTAAAAGAATATCAGAGATCCAGGGACTCATTTATGTGGAAGTAAATACTTAGTAAAGGCGTTTTACTAAACCCCTATGATACTCCACGATTTCAATGCAGCCCCTATGGTAACTTCTTGAAACTAGGTAAACATTGAAAGACTACGACTTAGGTAATTGTATCTGAGATCTAGTGATTCATATGTGTAAGTGAATAATAAGGGTTGGCCATTTTACTAAACCCCTATCACACTACACGATTTCAAGGGCCCTGCGTAGTAAAAGTAACAAGTTCACGTATATGTGAATTCAAACCTAGATACTTATGTTTTAAATAATTTGCATGCAGCCGCACCGCAACGTTAATTTCAAGGCGTTTGTGGTGCGCGTACCTAATTATGATCTCCCCGTCGTCATGGAAGAAGACTTTTGGCCGCAGGACGAGGTGTTCCGTCGCTTCCGCGGAAAAGTACCACAGGACAAGCTAATGAAGTGCTACTAACATAGTTTTTAGCTATTATTAACACAAATTCTGTTTTACATAAGTAATTTATATATGTTAGTTTGTAAGTCTATAGCCCAGTGTAGCCAGAAATAAATGTTTTACTTATTATTATTATCAGAGGATTAGAGAGTCGAAATAGACCTTAGCCCTGAAGTGACGCAAAAGAGACTAAACTTATAGAAAAAAACAAAAATGCTATTGTATAATGGCGGAATGTATCATAATCATGCACCAAGATATCTGTAACATCCTTTATATTCACCACATTTTATGCAAATAAAGATATTAAAGTACTTAGGTACTAAAGGATTCTCGGGTGTGGCCGGTTGATGGCGATAGGTTCGTCCGATCTGGCGAAATGTGGGTGTACTACAGATACATCTCCACCTTATCCTTCGAGGATTATCGACATGATGTTGTTATATGTATGATGTACTAAAGGTCAAATGAAGTTTCAGTGATAACTTCTTGTTCTACCATCTAACAACCTGACCTTTTGGGAAACAACTTTATCTTCATTATTCTTCCTCCGTTTCTTGCTTATGAGAGGACTGCAATTAGGGATTTTTTCCAGCAACGCTATCCCACTGCTTGGTCAGTGTCTCTATCATCATCTTCCACACCTTGCCCTGGAATGTGTTAGCTCATTGGTTAGTTTTACATACCTATATCTTAGAGATGACATGACATGTAGTGTGACCTCCACTATTAATTGCTGGGAAATACCCTATCCCCAATTGCAAGTTCAGTTATCAAACTTTCGTGGAATGGACAGCAGTGCTACGGACTTTCCACAACGTATATTAAAATAATACGATTAGGAATTAATTCAAAAAAATACATTAATTTATTCCTTAAAAAATACAATTAGTTGTTTCGGTATTGCTTTAACCGTGTAAGTAGAAAACGTTACGACAGAGAAAATTGCTGAAAATGATTAGTATAAACACAAATGTAACTTGGCGTAATGAGGTTGCTAAATTATGATGGAACTACAATCTACATCCATTGAAATAAGACAACCACGACAATTTAGACCGGACCAAGGCCTAACGACAGCACTTCGAACCAAATCACCAAACATTACTTTTTAGGCAAAGAATAATCTGTAATCATTAAGATAAAAATAAAACGTAATTATTATTCTCTTGTCCCTATTACAACAATTTACTTATCCCAATGTATTTGTGGTCGGCACATCATGTATTTTTCTGCCATTTTCTCTATTAGGTTCTCGTCATTTCGGAAGTAACCCATTTTCTAGCCAGTAGGTACCATTAGTAGTATCATTTATTATTTTTTTTGACTATTAAGTACCACTTACATTTGTTCTTACAGGTGGGTACCCAATTCACAATTTCCGTCACCTTTGACGTAAAAAAAACTCCTACAAAACACACTTTTAACTAAAAGGAGCGGAACCATAATATGCTGAACTTGACCGCTGTTTCTCAACGCGCTCAGGGGATTCACCTGCGCTGCGTCCGCGCAAGGAAATGGCTATATAAAACACAGTGTAGGGTGAATTATATATTTATACAGTGCTCTAACGTTGTGTTGTGAACTTATGAAAACGTGTGCCTTATTATAAAAAAAAACTTGTTTTACTATAAGGATAATTTGTGGTCAAAAGTGTTAAATGCTAAGTCATCCGTGTTACGATTTAATTTGCAAAGGTGAGTAGATGTTTTTTATTTATAACTGTTTAATTTTGGAGATTAAAATATTCAGAAATATAGCGATTATAGAATTGGGAAGGGAAATTCTATTGAATTGGAATCATTTTGAAAATAGGGACACGTGTTTGATTTTTGGCTTAAGTTTATTTCGCATACCCATGGTCTGTGAAGAGATATAGAGTATTGACCTACTAGACATTATTATTAATATCGTTTATTGTTTTTTTACGTTGTTCTCATATATGGAAGCAACAAAACAAATGTACCAAGAATTTTGTAATATCTTGATTTAAAATTAGTGTCCATGGAGATTCTTGCCCGTAATAAAAATCTCCCGTAACCGAAATAAATGCTTTGGGATTGAGGAACCCTTTTTTTTCGCATATTTTGACTTTTAAAAGTGGCATTACAACATCACCGCAAATGAATATTCATGGAATCCTAGAATCCTATCGTGTTTGATAGGGTTTTTTATGATTATAGTGTTGCACGTAAGGGGTTTCTAAAAGTTGATGGTATGATCATAGCTAAATTAGGTAGTACCTACTGTTTGTACTCCCCGTCACTTGTCCCTCAAAATTCATTAGAAAAGCAGCGTTAGATAGTATCTGTCTGTCATTAATGCTGAAATGAACCTTTTCGGCCTAGCCGTGAGGCACACACTATTTCACTTTTTTATTTTGTTAATTGTATTGTGTGTTTCACGAACTGTGTTCAAATAAACGTTATTCTTTCTTTCTTAGTAGGAAAAAGTCAGTTGTGAATTTCACTAACTAGGTAGTTACCTACAACTTAATAACTGTATAGTTTCCTAAATAAAAAAAATAAAAAAAAATAAAAATACTATATTTATGTCATTGAACTTTACCTATGATAAAAATAACCCGTTATAACGAAACATGAATGGATCAATTTATTAATTGTTACATAAAATTAATCATAAATACCTACACATATTAGTTGTGAATGTATGGTATGTCCATTACGGTTATCTTATCGTCACTACAAGTACCTATCACCTACTGAGTTGTAATGTGCACGTGACTACATAACTACGACATAGATTCCTCACACGAGGCACCAGTATATATTATTGTATATATATATTTTTTTTCAAATTTTCCTGTTGGATAAGCTTCACGATAGATATAATCTTTATTCATTAATAAAATACAATACAAAATAATATAATAACTATTGTACTGTCAAATTATTGATTAATTCACTAATAAAATAAGCTCATTTATCCATTGCTATTTATTGCAATCGACGTCTTCTCAGTTCGTCGGCCGCATCACCAGTCTTGTCTCTAGGTAGGGCTGCTCTATCGTTGAAGCCGAATAACTTGGATTGGTTTAAATTTATGTCTTGTGCTGCGAATGCACGTGCTCGTGTCACGGGTTATTGAGATGATGATCCTTGATCTTAGCCAACCCATCAATCACTACGTTAAAGGACCTATTCAAAATGTTTTACGAAGGTAGACATTTGTGGAGCGTAGACTCTGTCAACGGATGTAACAAGGGGGTGAATGTATGCTGCATTTCACAAGCGTTTGAATATTTCCTTATTTTATTCTTTTTCGGCGGATTTTAGTACAGAGGCGACAGGGCGTCAAATATAAGATAAAATGTGTTTACATGGGATGCTCGGGATACTTCGACACCTGATTTAAATCCCGAAATGAAATGACAATTATGTGACAGAGGTATACTGTATGTAGGTAAATCTTTAAATACACGTGGGTATTTATTCGCGTCAAAGATTTGGTCGTTTTATAAACGAGGGTCGGGCTGTTGAGCTTTCTAAAAAAGGTTGAGTAATATGTGAGTAGTGAATGGGTGGGTGCTAGCTAGGATGAAGCTCCTGTAAATAATGCATAATCAGCCTATAATGTTCCCACTGCTGGGACACGGGCCTCCACTCGGTCAGAGGGACCGGACCCGTCTTATGACTCTGCCAAATCTGCAATATCATGCCTGTACCTGACTGTGTATAGCCAGCAATCCAAGATCGATTTATTTATTTGTGATATAAGCTATTAACACCAGGTACCTGCAGGGTGAGCACGGCCTACGGTGATAGGCTTCAGTCACAAATTTTTATCACAGTTTGGGAGCAATAACCGTGATAAAATGCGTGCTCGCCCCGTTGCATTAAATTGATCCTATCACTCATCTGACAGAGCCGCAAACATTCAAGCATTTAATTGGTCTATACCGACCCCCGGGGGTCGACTACGACCTGCATGTTGTAGATCTCACTACAGTTAGACATCAATCAAAACACATTTTATTATAAGTTGATGAATTTTCAAAAATGCAATTTTAGCTAAGCTACCCAAAACCGAACACATGGCCAAGTGGTTTAAGAGACAAAAAAGTTAGGGGACCTCTGATTTATATCATCTTTCATTCATTATTAAACAAATTAATCATCAACCATTCAACAACAAGCCATTCGTTTTATTATTTGAATGATTTTAATTAATAAAACGTTACTGTCGTATCCTTACGGTTATCTCCCGCTCGTATGACCACGTGCTACTATATATGTATATAGGTAGCTCGACTGCCCCGTTGGTCTCGTGGTCGTAACTTTGCAAGTGCGACTGCTGAGCGCAGGGCCTGGTTTCGATTCCCAGGTCGGGCAAAGGGTTATTGGGTTTTTCCATTAGAATTTTTTTTGAGGGTGGGAAATCATAAAATAACTTCTCCCGCTCTGGGCGGAGTGGGAGGGCGTGTCAGACTATTACTGACTAAAACCCACCCGTGTGCCTTCAGTTGCCTGTGCCAGGGGCCACGGTATCCTTCTTGGACTTTCCCACAACCCTGGCAGGCATCGGCCCTAGCGGACCCCATCATTCGACGGATCACACGTGGAACACAACGCGCCGTCAACCCGGGCCTGGTCCTTATCGGACGGCGAGCTGTCTTAGTAAAAGCCTGGAGTTTGTAAGTTGGCGGTGTGATACCCCCGTGCCTCGAAAAGCGCATTAAGCCGCTGGTCCTGCGCCTGATCTCTCTCCGGTCGTGTCGGATTGCTGAGGATTGCCGTCCCAACGGACTACCTACGTGAGTGAGGGAAGATAAAGTGCACCTGTCTGCGCACACACTTGTGCACTATAGTGCACAAGACTAGACAAGGACAAGACACAATTAAGACATCGCGCGGGAGAAGTTATAACATTTCCCGCGCTGAAGGCTAGTCTCCGTTGAGATTGGCCGCCATGGCCGAAATACGGTGTGGAGGACTATTATTATCACTAGGTAGATTAATTATTATACATATGTACCTACATTGAGGTGTTGTAGTAAATCAATGTTTGATGAAAAAGCGTCACCTTTTTTTGGACCTTCTGTATGAAAATTCACCATTTTATAAAAACTTCGATTACGCCTAATTGGGCCATTGCCTTTTAAACGTGCTTAATTTCTTTAAGTCAAAATATTTTTAGAGAAAACCGCCAGTGACAGTTAGATAGAAAGCAGAGCAGCACAATTGTCATTCTTTGACAGTTGTTGAAATGGCAAATTGACGTAGGATGTCAATTTGTTTAACAATTAATTTCCTTGATTGTACCTACCATAAGAACCTATGCCATATACCCTTTTTTTTTTTTTTTTTTTGTGGGTGGGAAATCATCAAGTAACTTCTCCCGCTCTGGGAGAGGAGGGCGTGTCAGACTCTTACTGACTAAAACCACCCGTGTTCCTTCAGTTGCCTGTGCCAGGGGCCACGGTAACCCTCTTGGACTTTTCCGCAACCCTAGCAGGCATCGGTCCTAGCAAACCCCGTCATTGGTGCTGACATCTCTTTGAGGCGCGCGTGGAACACAACGCGCCGTCGACTCGGGCCTGGTCCTTATCGAACGGCGAGCTGCCCATTGCTCGCCGTTCGCAAGCCCGCGCCTACGGTGGCCGGGAATCGGCCTGCGATTCCCGACGCCTAGGGCGTCTCCTGCGGCGGCTAGGGGCGTGAGGGCGCAAACTTTGCCTCTCCCTCACGCGTTCCGCCTCCTCCTTCGCGAACATTACTGCTTCGCAGAAGGAGGTGACGGCTTCCCAAGCCCTCTCGCTCCGTACCATGGCCTGGACCAAGGCCGGACGCGAGAGATCGCCACCGCCAATCGCCTCCACGAGGACACGGCGGTGCTCCGCCCAAGCCGGGCAGACCTCCACCGTATGCTCCACCGTGTCCTCCGGGCGATCCACACAATGGTGACACCCGGGCGTTTCCTCCCGCCTTATCCGGAACAGGAACCTCCCGAAACAACCGTGTCCGGTGAGGACCTGCGTCAGGCGGAAGGTGAGGACGCCGTGGCGCCTCTCTAGCCACTCCTCAAAGAGGGGACTTATCGCCGCAATTGTGGCGTGCCCAGCGCTGGGTTGCGACAATCGCACTCTCCATGCCGCCCTGAGATCCCGCCGGAGCTCTGTCCGCTGCACCGTGATTTCTCGCGGCAGCGGAGCTACGCCCCGGCGTTTCGCCTCCTCGCGCCACTATGCCATATACCCTACTGCGGTAAATCCATAAAGCAGGGAACCGAAAAGTTTTCCACATTTAGGCATAGAGCACGAAACAAATATTGGGCTCTAAGTAGACATTGTCCTCTTCTGAACGTTAAGATGGAGATATTGACCTCTAAACCTGCTTAAAAAATAATACAAATAAAATTAAACAACATAAATAACTCATAAACTTCAGCTTGATGATAGATAATTACGTAGGTATAGATAATTATTGATCTCGCGTCAATATGACGTGAGTTTGACACATAGTCACGACGCATAATATAAGCGCATGCGTAGCTACAACAAATTAATTTTAATTACTAGCTTCGCGCGCGGCTTTGTTTGCGTAGATTGTAAATTGGTTAACATTCAATCTTAATGGCAGTAATTTGGGTGAGCAGAATGATTTAAAAACGGTTATTATTATGGCATTTTTAATGTTTAAATCAATAATCTGGACTGTTTTATTACATCGAGCGACTGCCTAGCTGACCTCCACAACCCAGTTACTGAGTAACACAATACTCTTTGCTAAGGCTGGTGGTCAGACTTCCGTGCTTCTGATTACTCGTAACTACTTCCAAAGATCTACGACTGACAGCCAGGACCAACGGCTTAGCGGGTTTTCTAAGGCATGGAATTATCTCGATATGAAATGGATGGAAACCCACGCGGGATGCGAGACTGAATTCACTCACGTCGATTGTCAACTAATTTGTATGGAGGTGATGTTGATACTGGCGCAAACAGTCGCGTGACTTTCTTCTAATCAATAGATCAATCAACACACGCAGTGGCGTCCAGAGCGTCTGGCGCGGGATTCACCTCAGTGTTTCCAGTGCTTTAGAGACAGTCTGTCACACAGGCCTGTATGATTGTCAGAGACGACGAGACGCTCTGCAAATCTGAACCTTCTCTAAAACTTGATGAGGCATTATAAGTATTAACAAACGCGTTTAAACTTCCAAAAATATTTTGTAATTGTACAAGATAGACTCTATTTACCTTTTATTTTGATTGTCAATCTGGTTGGTGATTCTGTTCCACCTGATTCTCTTCCATATAAAGAATTTAGTTTATATTTTTCTGCTATTTCTAGTCCTACCTTTGGATGAACTACGAATTTTAGCCTATAAAAAAATAGTTTATCCGAAAATCAGTTTAAAAGATCGATTAAACAGTTGTATTTAATTTTCTTTCAAACAAACCTACATTCCCTTTCAATTTATATATATAAATTAGATTAAGCGACATCACCGACTCACTTTAGATAAGGAAGCGTTGGAATATGTACATGAAAAATAACCTATGATCAACACACTATATCCTAAAGTATATATATAAACAGTGATAAGGAAGTTACACTGTGTTTTGTTTCAGTGTGCATGGCAGTCTGATGGGTGAAGTGTCCAGTACCTACTTATGCTATTGATGATGTTTTTGGTGCTAATCTTAAGCTGCGTGTACGCAAGTGTTGTAGCCATGCCGAGTATTTATAATACAGGTAAGAAATCTTTTTCTTGTAACTTTAAAAAATGCTAATTAACAGTAGCCGTCTTCAATACTTATAAAAAAAAATTCATCAGGTCCATAAAGTTAGGTATGTATAGCTGATAATGACATTTACAAAACTTTAGATTAAACCTTAACTGTAAGTATATATTCACAATCGTATTTCATAATGTAATTAAGTACTAAGAATTTCTTTCAGTTGCATTATCTTAAACCAGATTTCAAGTTGACAAAAAATCCTCGACCATCACCATTTAAAAGATCACCCTAACAAAGGCAAAAATTAATTTCAGCTGAGCCCCTAGAGAATGAGGTCCACACCTACAACTTCCCGTTCGTCTCCCGAGAGCAATGGCAGGCCCGAATCCCAAAGAAGACGAACCCACTTGACACCCCGGTGCCTTTCGTGGTCATCCACCACTCGTACGCCCCGGCAGCCTGCTATGATAAGGAAAAGTGCTGTTCCGCTATGAGGCAAATGCAGAACTACCATATGGATGACCGTGGATGGTGGGATATTGGATACAAGTGAGTATTTTTTACATTTCACGCAATATCTGGTTATGTGCCGTCTAGCCTTTTAAACAAAACATCACCGGCCTAACATTTATCAACCATGTTTGGGAGTAACCATTTGTCAATGTTTGAGGCGGAGCGACTGCGACAACTCAGTCTAGGGATAGCCCAGCCGCACCTTCGGAGCTTCATAGATCTGAAAAATTCAACGTAAATAACGCAATGAATTTTGCTGGTCTGTCAAAATGAAGGGCATTACCATCGATTGCCATTTTATATGTGTTAAATACGTCGTAGTCCCGTCGGTTTATTATATACAATCTCATCAAGAAAACTTAGGCGAAGTGAGCTTCGAGTGAGCCATCATTCCACCTGATGCTAGGGATTGACCCTATGACTATGTTTATCAGTGGCAACTTGTAAATGGCCTTCAAATTCTTATTGCTAAAGAACACTGTCTAAGTAAGTTAACTGTAAGTTTCCTGGATAAAATAAATCAGCTCACTTCACCAACTCTTCAAGTTGACAATTTTACAGAATAGATTGGCACTTGTAGGTACTATCGAGGAAGTTCATATCTAAGCAGTTTTAGAACAAAATCCCGTGGATACGATGACCGCATCTGTTTTACGTTAGTTACTGTTAGCGCCCGAGCGCTACAGGGAAAAATAGTCCTAAAGGTGAATAGATATGAACTTCCTCGATAGTACATTTGTTGGCCTTCTAACAACCCGTAAAGACCGACGGTTTACCGTGCTCGCTGCAGCGAAGGCGGAGTGTCAACTACACAATTTATTTACTAGAGCATAACACTTTGTAATGCTTTAACAGCCAGCCAGCCAGCCCATGAGTAGCCATTTGAGAATACCAACTTTTATTATCGGTTTAGTCGCCGTTATCATATTGGTACAACCTTGTCAATATCAATGGTCAATCGATAAATATTTATGGGACCGTTGACGCGTGTGACGATAACTCACGTTAGAGAAAAACGGTGTCCTTTTTTCAGCAGTAATGAAAAAAAATTACGACGAAAATTAACTTTTTTAGAAAGAGGAGATCGACATCTTACGCTATTCTATAATAATGATAAATATTTCTATGAATCATATAATTGGTTAAAATAACTAACTTTTTACACTAGATACTAAATAACTAACTATACAAATAAATACAAAAACAAAAGGACACAGGCGTCGAAGTATTCGTCCGCATCGCTGTCATCCGGAAACGTGCCCAGGAGACTGGGAGCATTGCCACGTTAAATGGCAATGCTAATTCTTTGGCCAAAGAACAACCCAGCCCTCTGGTCACGTGAAGTGTCGACCAGTCGGCGAGAAATTTACTTAAAAAGGAGACGTGCTCTCGACCCAATGAACCAAGCGTTTCAACCCCAAACTGCTCAAAACTGTAGTTACCCATAAGATAAAAATTTTGTAAATAATTATTTCCATTTGTTTAAAATAACATCAAAAATAAATTATGTTTTAAAACTTGATGAGTTCGGTGTTTCCTATCCGACTACTCTGAGAAGAATAATCGAAACAAACTTAGTAGTTCAAACCTACTCGTGGTCAGGCCACAGATGTGTCTGAGATGATCTTTTGAGGAAAGAACCACACAGATTTGAATAGACCTGTCCAGTCAGTGCACGCATTTGTCAGGAATTCATTTACATCCACATTACTAACTGAATTATGACACTGTGTTAAACCGTTATTCCCCCATCAGTTTTGGCGTCGGCAGCGACGGTGCAGCATACGAAGGTCGTGGATGGGAGACACTGGGTGCACATTCACTGCACTTCAACACTGTCAGCATCGGAATCTGTCTCATTGGTGATTGGAGTAGTAAGTATTGCTATACTATGATAAATGATATATATACTATGATAAATGACTGTACCTACTGTAGACTTTATTTGTCTTGTGGTTTGAATTAGATCATTTTTGGAGAAGTGCAAACTGGAGAATGTGTACAAGAAATTACTCCTTGCCTAGTGGGGTTCCAGTCCATGCAATATAATCCATGTATGGTCTTCACAGTGAATTTTAAGTGGTCGATTATTTGCGCAATTTGGCAAATCATCTATAGTGAGTAGTCATACCATCTGCTTCTTGGTTTCTGCATATTTATTATCATCTGGCTAGCCCTTTCCCAACTATATTGAGGTAAGCTTCCAGTCTAACAGGATGATGAGTAACTGGGTAACACGATACCCCTTGGTAAGACTGGTTGTTAGACTTTTAGGATTCTGACTACCCGTAACGACTGTCAAAGATCTATGAATGACAGCCGGGACCTACGGCTTAACGTGCTTTCCGAGGCACGGAGGCGTATGTAATGGATGGTCACCCATCCACGGACCAACCTCAGCAAGCGTTGCTTAACCTTGAAGATCGACCCGGCGGCTGTTATTATTTAGCCACGTGCCCCTATTGACTACTTTATATTTTTATCTAAAAGCTTCGTCCAGGATAGAGCTTCCTAACCTATAGAATTGACGAACATTTTATACGGACCCCAGCTAGAAAACATACATAGCCTGCAACTACATGAAACTAATCACCCTTGAACAATCATGCTCATTTTGAAATCCTTCTTCAAATCTTCACCTTACAAACCCTCCTTCTTTCCAGATGAATTACCACCAGCGTCACAGCGAAAGACAGCAATGGCTTTAATAGCAGCTGGCGTAGAGCTTGGCTACATCAAGCCAGACTACAAACTAGTTGGTCACCGCCAAGTAAGGGCCACGGAATGTCCTGGAGACGCCCTCTTCACCGAAATTAAGACTTGGGATCACTACTCGCCCTTTCCGAATTCGCACTTAGATCTTTTAGATATGAAGGAGTTGCCGGATTTAGTAAAAGATGTAATTAGAGGGAATACTACGATGCCTGCTTAATGAGAACGAGAGTTTTCTGTATAGTGTTGTATACGGATAGACCTACCTCATGATGCAAACATGAAAGTGACAGCCACGAATAGTTTTTTTTTTTATATCGCTATATGGTCTGGCCCGTTGCTTCTCTATCAGCCAAGTTATTTTGCTCTGTGATTTTATCTAAACGAGTGAATGGTGTGCTAGTATAAACCACAGAGTACTTTTTTTAGATAGGTATAAACCATAGAGATTTAAACCCGCTTGCACCATCAATCACTAAATACATTTAATGCTTAGCGTATTTAAAACATCATTCTGTCCTGTCACGTAAAAATTATCACGTAAAACGTCAATAATTATCACGTAAAAAGTTAAGTTAGATTAAAATTGTTTATTAGTCTTAAAGGCTAGATTGTAATGAATTACTAAGAACCTGGTTCTTTTTATTAAAGGATTTAAAAAAAATCTGTCCTGTCATCTTCGAACAAGTAACAGAAACATAACGCTGTTTTAAATTCGTTTAGCGTTATATATGTTTAGCAATTTGTGTTGTAATCGCCTTATCCTAATTCTAGTGTTTTAGTTTAGTTTTAATTTTATTAAGAGCTAGTAAAAACTGTTATTTCGTGCATAAACGACAAATGCGGTTTAAATGATCGTGCTCTCTGCACACACTCTAAGTTCCTTTTAAAATAGGTTATTTTTAGTTATTTTTCAATACGGTAATATACTTAGAAATGCCAAAATCATATAATATAATTATGATCTAAGTGTTTTTTAGTAATTGTAATTTTAGTAATTCTTCGACTGTGTAATATCTTGTATTTTTGAAGATTTGTGTTTTGATGAATTTATAACTGGTTTTAAAGATTATTTCATCGCCTTTTAATACAAAGTTAATTATGATCTTCTTGTAAGTTTTAATTAAAATAAGAACCTTATAACATCAAGTAAAAACATGATTTATGTTTTTAGGAAAATGTTTTGACAAAAAAGAAGGTGTACCTACGTATACGATCTGTTATGGCTGTGATTATAATAAGATTTACTAATATCATTTTTAACTCTGTAGATTCATATTAGATTGTTGTCCATTTATTTGATGACATTTTGATGAAACCATGTTACGGGACATTATAATATACCCTCTTCAGAAACCCAACCATAGACAATAAACAATAAAACACCATAGACAATAAAACATAACTGATTGTAAATATGTAGGTGATAACAAATATAAATAAAAAAATATATTAAGATAATGTCTTGTTGATTTTTTTTAATTTACTGGCAGCTTAAAAATTCTTCCAGAAATTTCAGTTGTATACACAGAGGTGACTATTTGTGTTCATATGGCCTGTGCTGTGACCTTGTAAATACAATCTTGGCGTAAGTGTTTTATATCCATATCGTCATCATCAACTGACCTTTTCTCAAATATGTCGGGGTCGGCTTCCAGTCTAACTGGATGCAGCTAAATACCAGTATTTTACACGGAGCGACTGCCTATCTGACCTCCACAACCCAATAACTGGGTAATACGATACCCCTTGGTAAGATTGGTTGCCAAACTTTCGAGATAATGACGACTCATAACGACTGTCAAAGATCCACGAACAACGACTAAACGTGCTTTCCGAGGCACGGAGGGGTCTCGGTATGTAACGATGGTCACCCATCCACGGACCAACCGCGGCAAGCGTAGCTTAACCTGATCGATCGACCCATGCGCCTTTTATAACTTAGCCACAAGCCCCTCGTGTTTTAAATCCATATACGATACTGAAAGTCTATTATGAAATGGACGGATAAATTTATTAATAGGCACTTTAAACATAACATAAAATAACACCACACCTGTACCTATACCCTGAAGGGCAAGGCTGAGTTATGTTTCAGTCCTATGTAACAGACGGCGAGCCTATTGCCATCAACCGAGCACAAATCCAGGCTCCGGTCTGCTACTAAGAAAATCTAGATAGAAACACCAGATAACACTGCCTGACCCAGGAATTGAATCCAGGACCTGGGTTGCAGGAAAGTCCGAAAGGGTTACCGTGGCCTGCGGGCCTGCGGGCGGTGAGTAATGGGTAGCTCACCGTCCGATCAGGACCAGGCCCGTGCTGGACGGCGCGTACGTGTTCCACGCGCGCCTCAAAGAGATGTCAGCATCAAAGAGGGGGCCCACTAGGGCCCAAGCCTGCCGGGAAAGCGGGATCATCCAAAAGGGGTACCGCTGACCCGGAACATAAGGGCCAAGGAAGGAACACGGGTGGGTTTTAGTCAGTAAGAGTCTGACACTCCCTTCCGCTCCACCCAGAGCGGGAGGGGTCATTTGATGATTTCCCATCCTCAAAAAAAAAAAAAAAAGGGTTACCGTGGCCCCTGGCACAGGCAACTGAAGGAACACGGGTGGGGGTTAGTCAGTAAGAGTCTGACACGCCCTCCCGCTCCGCTCAGAGCGGGAGAAGTTATTTGATGACTTCCCTACCCCAAATAAAAGGACCCCATACTCAGCAGTAGACGAGGCAGTCAGTGGCACTATACTATACATAATATTCTTGATCGATTGTCTACTCATATATGTAGGTACCTACATTACAATAATTAATCAAGAAAGGGGGTATTTACGTTACACGTTGACATCATTGCGGCACAATATAATCGCTATTGTATAATATTTTTAATATATTTATATTCAGAAAATTACAGGGCATAGAAATAAGTACAGTTTTGCTTAATTATTTACCTAAGATTTACGTGCCTGAACTAGGCAATCCTGTGTTTCAGGCGAGATGAGCTAAAATAGTCTTATAAAATTAATAAATAGGTAATCAAAAGTTGACAATATACAAATAATTATATTATGCACAGTATAAGCGACTCTTACTACTCTTAGTTTCTAATTAAATTAAATTAAAATTTGATAAATAATTAACTTATGTGAAATTTGTATACATATTTACTTTAACACGGTTAGTAAATTCTCTATACAATGACCACGTGAGGTTGATGGTGTTTAAAATTACACCCTGTATATCTATACATATTAAAAATACATAAACAAAATTATTAATAAATAAAAAAAAACAACATCTGTCTTTATGGAGTACCAGTTAGAATATAAACTGGTCACATTTATGTGATAATGCATGTAGTTACACGTGGAACATAAAATGTTATAAAACAAAGACAACGGAATATATTTATGGGCAAAGACAAAAATGAAATAAAAACAAAAATATTAAAACCAACATTTCGATAGGTAATTTTGAAAATGATCGTAATGGTTTATAAATTATAATCGACAGGTATAAATTTGTACCCTGTCAGTCAAAATATGTCTGTATAAGAACATTTAATTTTTGTTGATGGTGGTGTCTAATTGTTTTTTCGGTGGCGTCTCTGAGTGTGAAAATGATGACTACATTGTTGTATTGGGTTAATACCTGTAAAAACATGAATAAGTGGTAGGTAATAGTAAATAAATAAATAAATAATGGTATCAGAAGATTATAACATTAACAAACAGTGAGAGATGCAGTATGAAAATGCATGTGCCTTAATTTGAACTATGGGATCAACAATGAAATCGCGAAAAAAAAAAATCTGCTGTTCCCTACATTTATGTTTGCTTATCCCTTCAAAATGTAGGGAACAGCTGATATTTTTTTTGTGATTTCAGGTTTGGTCCCATAGTAAAAGTTGTTCATAATGATGAGTACAATGACCCTTTCAAAGAATGCCCATGAATTCAATTTCACCTTGTATATTAGGTACTCATTTTGCTTCGTTTACGTTCATACATCTGAAGGCCAATTCCCGTAATTAAAACTTTCAAAATCTATTCGCAGTCTCATCTCTACGACAGTCAATGTCAAAAACTTGTCAAAAATTTAAGTAAATTAGAGGTATTTTTGACAGATTTAGACTGAGATTTGAATGCGAGCGTTCCTAAAAATACGAGAATTGCCCCTCTGGTCACAAACGCACGCCGCGCGCCGGTTGCCAAACTTTGTTCTATAAGGGTATCATTTAAGCTATTACCAATTTAATTAGTTTTGTGTTTCTTAAATAATAGGGTTTGTCCTCCAAATAGTAGATCTGTCACGAAAATGTAGTCACCAAACAATGCAAAATCAGTTCCACAATAAATCACCTAAAATCCTGAGATATAAGGTCTAGTACCAAATAAATGTTTTTGTATGTATTATAATAGGTGTGTCCTAATAAGTATTTAAGCAAACTAATTTAAAGAGATCACCAATAGTAGCAGTTTTCTTATTCACCACGGATCGATTGATATACATAATATGTCGACGGTAGGGCTTGGTCGACGGAGCCCCGCTTCGCGGGGCTCCTACTTCTGGGTGGTTTATAAAAAAATAACCACGAAGGGGATGGTGGGGTCTCTCGACCCCGCCATCCCCTTCTAACCTAACCTGTCCGAGTCGGGGTGCCCTAAAGTCCAGATTGCATCCAGTTTCTCCTGGTAATTTGTCTCGGGTATCATTTAAGCTATTACCAATTTAATTAGTTTTGTGTTTCTTAAATATAGGGTTTGTCCTCCAAATAGTAGATCTGTCACCAAAATGTAGTCACCAAACAATGCAAAATCAGTTCCACAATAAATCACCTAAAATCCTGAGATATCAACCTGGGAACAATTTTTGTTTATCTGAGAACGAAAATATTTCGTGGCGATAGATCTATTTATTAGGTGATACAACTTGATGACAAATATAAATTTTGGTGATAGAAAATATAGTTCCCGTTCTATATTGTACCTATCAATGCACCTACAAACGTGAAGTCACAAAACATACACACTGGGTACTTAATTGTAGCTACACCATACCATACCGTTTTGTGGAACACAAATTGTAGACAAAAAAAAATATGATTAGCGAATCTTTTTGAGGCTGAGTCGTACCTAAATCAAACATTTAGTTTTAGTAAGATTTCTGTTCTCGTACTTAAGTACTTTTACATTTTATAATAACAGTATAACACATTATTGGTTTGAACGTTACGACAAATATTAATTTTAGTCCTCCTAACGTCAGGTCACATGAGACCAGCAAAGCCGTACAGCTGACGCAGCGGAGCTACGCCCCGGCGTTTCGCCTCCTCGCGCCACTCCCAAACGTGCGCGAGGACTTTTGCCTCCAGATCCCATGGCGGTAATCCGGCAAGGAGGCTCGCCGCCTCACCGGAGACCGTACGGTATCCCCGGACCAGGACCATGGCCATGACCCTTTGGGGCGCGTTCAACCAGCGGGCTGGCCCCCGCCTCAAGGAACGCGCCCACACCGAACCCCGTAAAGGGCCATGGACCGCACGACCCCCGCGTAGAGCCTCCGGCAGGAGGCGTTTGGCCCCCCTAGATTGGGCAGGAGCCGCTTTAAGGCAGACCCGGCCCTTTCCAGTCTGGGAGCCAAACGTCGGAAATGCTCCACGAAGTTCCACCGACTGTCGAGGACGAGTCCCAGGTACTGCGTACCAGGTCGTGAGGGCCCACACGCGCATGATGGCGTCCACCGTAGAGCGCCCCCTGCGGAAGCCAAACTGGCTCTCCGCCAAATCCGGCCCCACCCGCACCAGACTGAATATAGGCCTGGAGTGTACGCGTAGGTACAGTTATGTGAAAATTAAAATCTTAGCAAAAAGTATACACTGTTTTCTTTACTCATCACTGTAGGTCATGTCCGATAAGAAATATCAATGAGTACAGAAACCCGGAACAGGCCAACATTTAAACTGTTGTGGACGATAACACGATAGATAAAAAAGTCTACGTAAACATAACAACAAATATTTGGTATCTTAGTATCAATTACTGGTAAAAAAAAATAGGACAAGTGTCTTTTTATCGTGAACTGAGCTGCAGACATACGACATGCGGCAAATTGCGGCAGGTCATGATTGTGATACGGCGTCAAGTGACATAAAAATTATGCCCATCAAGTAAGGCATAAAACCACACAGCAGACTTCAAACAAAGCTATCGAAAACTTCTCTAAAAAATTTCTCAACGGGGTCAGCTTCAGTCTAACCGGATTTAGCTGAATACCAGCGTTTTATTACATGGAGCGACTGCCTATCTGACCTCCACAACCCAGTTACTGAGTAACACTATACTCTTTGGTAAGACTGGTGGTCAGCCTTTAAGGCTTCTGACGACCCGTAACGTGTTTTCCGAGGCACGGAAGGGTCTCCGTATGTGCCTTATGGATAGTCGCACACATCCGCAAAATAACCTCGGAAATCGTATTTAGCGTCCCTATTGGCTGTTATTATTGAGCCTCCAGCCTATCGGAAACTAAGAAATACCAAAAACAAACTGTTTCAAACTGAGACTTCGGTAGACTTACTTCCGAAACTTTCTGCTTGTGACAGTATAGGTATTGACACCGGCCTACTGTGTCCTAACGTTTAATTGTCACCCAGTCCGATTCCATAGTGACAGCTTTAATCGGCCGATTTATTCAGTAAAAATGACACCTTAAAAACTAAGAGGAAGTGAGCTTGAAGTGATCTGTCAAAAGTATCAATGCCTAGCATCAGTGGGATGACAGCTCACTTCAAGGTCATTTTACCTAAGTTTTCACGGTGAAATTAGAAACCCTTTTTGATGCTGAGCGGAGAAAAGCCTTTAAAATATAGGATTCATTTTTTTTTTTTTATATTTCTAAACTTTCTAAAAAAATCATCTACTTCTATACGTGATGTCGTGAGGGTCGCAGCATAATGCTGAGCGATAGCCGTTTTGCGTGGATGTGACGCATATTTCCCCCAAACTTTTCTTATTTTTTGTTTGTGTTTTTTTTTGCGTCATGTTTACCGCAAATAAACGCATTTTCTTTCTTTCTTTCTTCTATGTGAAAATATTCTGTAATGTTATTTTGGCTTTCAGGTATCGAAACTATTGTGAAATATTGATATTATGTTAGTGGTTCTAAAAAATATTGCATGTGCTTGGAGTGTTGATATTATATAGGGATTTTTATTCTTTGAAGTTAATTTCGTGTTAACTTCAAAAGTAGACAACGATGGATCCATTGGGTAACGACTAGTCGGTCGAATGTCGCTGACTGATAAACACTAAAATGATAGTAGTAATTTTTTTTCGTTCGGTAGCCGTTGCCTCATGATCAGGTACAGACAAAAATATTAACTATTGTTTGCCTCACCGGACGACGTCACTACGTCAGCGCCGGCTGTCGCTGAAAACCAGCGCTGGGGCTCTGTCTTGCATAGGGTCGCGCGGCATGATGTGACGCATGTTTCCCCCAACCTTTTCATATTTTTTGTATTATTTTTTGCGTCATGTTTACCGCAAATAAACGCATTTTCTTTCTTTCTTTTCTTTCTATATCATTGAACAACAAGGTACATAAACTCACGCCTTATTCCTATGGGGGCAGGCAGAAACCACAGAACGCCCCGTACTACGATCCTACGATACGAACAGCAAGATATTTAAAAGACGTGGACGAAACTATACAAAATATGCTGTTTATTAAGCTAAGTCGACGAGGATAATTAGTTTAGTCATGATAAGATTACGGTCAGAACAAATAAGTAATAATAAGAAAAAAATAATAAGACTAAAATGTAATGTATTCTACATCGGTACAGTTGGGCCGAAGTCGTCACGAAATGGGAGCAAGAAGACGGGCGACATCGCCGAGGCAGGCCGAAGAAATACTAGCGTGATGATTTAGAGGCGAGAGATTTGCCCGAGAAGGCAACCTACAGGGAAAAGTGGAAAGCTGTGAGAGACCTTTGCCCAGTGGGACAATAAAAGCTGATAAAAATGTAACACCTCGGCCAGCGTATCGTGTGACTCATGTCGAGTCTATTGATAACGTTGTTTTTATTTATCCCGCTCCGGGGAAAAACAACAGAAAGATGGCAGATTCATTGATACAAAATCATAAGATGGCAGATTCATTGATACAAAATCATCGCAATCATTAATTTGCCTACTATCTTATCCGATTACGTATAATGATAATGACAGACTAAATAAATTGATAAACAAATATTGTGTACCCTAACACAACATCACCTTTTCGTCCCCGCAACACAAAATTATGTTGCTGAAACAATTTTGGGCCCTGTGAATACGGGGCAGTATTGTGCTGATATCCTGCCTGACTGAACATATTACGTATTTACGTAAAGCCATATAGGTACCCGTACGTGTAATACAGAAAGTAAATATTTAAAACAATTGTACAGATTTTTTGCATCCCTCGAATGGACCAGCGAGTTGCTCAAGGCTGGCAGATTTTAAACGAGTTGTTTTTCCTTATAGACCAACTTCGTTATACACACACACACACACACACACACACACACACACATACACACACACACACACACAATTCGTTCGTTGTTCGTCACAGGGACAATTTTATTAAGTATAGTTGTCGCATTTTATCATGGCAATAGCGGTCGGTCCCTTTCCCTAATTTCCCTCCGTAAGAACCCAAACAATAACCTATGTATGGTCTTTCGTTATTGGAACATGTTGAAAATGACGAAAGATAACGATTTAGGACCATAATGGACTTAAATTCAGTTTTAAAAATAAAAAATGCAAAAAAAAATGTAGGTGGTTCAATGACCGCTATTGCCATGTCAAAACGCGACAACTATCACCACCACCATACTTTCACATATTAACAAAGGGGCATTCATCTTTAGGTACCTTAACAGTGCCTAATATGCTTCATTAACATTTAATAAAATTATCACTGCAATTTATTAATAAGCTGAATCACTGATACCGCATTATCAGCAACCGGGTGCAGTTTTTTTTTATCAATGCAGGTATAATTTTATTAATGATGACTGTGACGCGTGTAAACTTCATTAATGAACGGATGGTATTGCAGATATTATTTATTTAATACTTTATGCACACAACGAACTTAATGCCATATGCATTTTCTACCAATCAACCTTTGGGTGATGCAGAGACAAACACTGGTATATTTTAATGAAAATTGAGGATTTTTTTTAAAATAGACATACGCACAAACCTATTAGTAAAATATACTTTTTCTTTATCGATATGAAAATGAAAATGATTATAAATGGTTTATTATGTGAACAACTAAACCTTAAGAACTAGTGATTGGTAAAGGTAATAGGTAATAATATTAAAAAAAGAGAGAAATAAGTCTAAACATGCAGTCTGCACGCAGGTATGCGGTGTGTGAGTGAGAATGTGTCAATGTGAATGTGAGAGGGTGTAAATTTATTTATTTTTTTATTTATTTATTTATTCACACCAAACATACAAATATCCTTACAGGCTAGACCCAATGCGATATTGCAGTACACTTAAAAATTAAATTGTAAATGTGAGCATGAATAAATCAAAGTGTATGTGTGAGGTCAAGAATGGTAGAGACATTACGTATATTTTCCAAACTTTCATGATGGCGATGATTACGTTGACGAGATCGCTGTGTGAATACCACGAAGGTGAATACCCTAATCAGTCTTCAGAGCTAATCCATCTAACCCTGTCTAAAGCTATACGTATAATAAACTAGTTCCGTGACTAACTGATAGACAAAGTACAGCCTATGACTTATTACCTACATCTATTATTAGGGTTCCGTACCATAAAAAGAAAACCGGAACCCTTATAGGATCATTTCGGTGTCAGTCCGTCAGTCTGTCTAGACCATCATTCTCAGGAACGCGTTGATGCCTCAAATTGAAATTTATATAAATTCGTAGGTCCGCGGTCCCTTGGAGCTCTAAAAAAATCTAGCTTCTAAGTCAAGTCAACACAATAAAAAATACAGACATTTATGCGACTTATATTGATACTCGCAAATAAATCAAAACCTATAAGGCTCAAATCACACCGAGATGGCAGCGGCCGGCAGCGAAGCGGCGGCGCGGCGGCGGCGAGCAGTTTCAGTGTCATATAATTTTAAACTTT
This sequence comes from Brachylomia viminalis, assembly GCA_937001585.2. Taxonomy (NCBI): domain Eukaryota; kingdom Metazoa; phylum Arthropoda; class Insecta; order Lepidoptera; family Noctuidae; genus Brachylomia; species Brachylomia viminalis. The sequence continues at coordinate 11,268,437 of OW443314.2, forward strand.
ATCTTCATTACTATAATACAGAGTATCGCTTGAGAATATTGAAAAGTTGCGCGCGGCACCGCGGGCGTAGTAGTAGTAGATAACGTTTAAAATTATATGACACTGAAACTGCTCGCCGCTTCGCTGCCGGCCGCCGCCATCTCGGTGTGATTTGAGCCTAAGGCCTGAAACGGCGGCGGGCGTCCGCGTCGGGCACCAGTTGCGTGTCTACGCGCGTGGACACGCGGGTGGGCTCCGTGCGAACGTGACGGTCCACGTCACGGAGACCGGGTTGGTTTTATGTACGCAGTGTTGTTAGTTCAATTTTAACGGTTTGCATGTAAAGTCGTGTCGATGAAGAACTTAATATATTATTATCTCCTTTATTTTATTTAAATACCTACTAATAAATTATATTTTTTAATATAAAAATAGTAGCCCACTGGTATCGGGAACAGGGTCCAAGCTACCGGCAGTCAGTGCTCCAGAGAGGAACCTCCTAACAATGCTAGCCGTGCCCAGAAGTACCGCTTTCTGGATCAAGCCCATGATCTAGCTGTCCAACAAGAGGCTTCTCAAATGTTGGCCGAAGCTCTTCGTTATTAAGCCATTGGCAGTCACGTCTATCGGCACAATGATCGCTGATTCCATATCCCAGACGTCGATAACCTCACGAGCCAAGTCAAGATACTTGATTTTATCTTTCTCGGCTTTCACGAGGTTCCCGTCATGCAATTATTGTTGACATAACGGTCCCCGTTATGTCAACAATAATTTCGCGCCGCTTTATTCGTTCCACCACCAGGATTGTTGGCAAGAATAGAAATGTTGGTGATGTTTGTTCGACCCCAGTACAGTGTGATATTTCCATTTTCGAAAACTGGGTTGGGCACATACCTGTAGTACGGCAATTCCGATTCCACAAGGGTGTATTTCAGAGCAAGTTGCTAATGGATAATCCTAGCTACAAGGTTGTGTATATGCAAGTACTCTTCGTTAGCTAGACGAGAATACCCAGAGATAATGTGTCTGATTGATTCCCCCGGCCGGTGGCATGGCTGAAAGATGTCAACAGTCATGCCGTTTTACACAATAAATCTCCAGTAGTGGTTCGTCATGATAATTTCATCTATAATTGCACAGACAAAACCTTAGGTTTCCCCGAAGAGGTCGCCGAAACGCAGCCAGGCTACGGACGCTAGTAGATTTTCATAGGGTTTATGTAGGGCCCGGTAAATGCATTCGTGAAGCTCCTTACTCTGTTATACCTCCCTGCGATCATTAGTGTCATGCACTACAGGCGCCAGTTATCTTTACTGAGAGCGGGGTGAGGCCCTTGTCCACTTCGACCACATCTCGGTGCATCCCCACGTCGTCTTCTAGGCAATATTCCCTGAGACTGCATATCTCGCGGAGGGTCTTAGCGTTTAAAAGCCTCAACCTCCATTATTTCGCAAGCTATACAGTCTCATTACCGATGACCGTGGGTGATGCATTCGATTTCCAGTCAGCAGCCTACGGACCCTTCTATCCAGAGCGTCGAGTTCGTTCTGAGTCCATTTGAGTATGCCGAACGAGTACAAAACCGGCATGACCCATCCGTTGAAGGCGCGCACCTTATATACCCCGGGTAGAAGACTATTAAATACTTACTTCAGGCAGCCAAAGAAACGCTCCTTTAATGATTGCTTCATGTCAGTAACATTGATGCCCAACGCTTTCGACATACCCAAATACTTATAGGTTTCGGATGCGGAGAGGGCTCTAAAGTTTATGGAATCCGAGAGTTATATTATTACTTCAAAAATGTCTGACCTACCTCTGACTCTGTCGTGTCTAAAGTTCGAGCCTGATATCCTGATTCTAACTGAAAGTCAACTTAATCCTATCAAACCTATACCCACTATCCCGAACTACTCAGCTTTTCAAACGACACATCACCTAAATAAAAACGATGGTGTAGTTGCGTATGTCACTAATAATATTGCAGCAAGTGTCAAGGAAATTAAATTAACTCAAGCCTCTGCTCTTGAAATTAAAATTAATAACAACGATGTTATACTCGGGGTATATCGATCCCCTTCGAATGCTAATGCAGACATGTTTATAAACTCGCTGGACACATATTTGGACTCTGTAAAATCATTTAACTGCATTACCTTGGCTGGGGATATAAATATAAATCTTACACCAACTTCATCTGAGCAAGCACAGGAGCGAAACAATAGACAAAACTATTCTGCAATGTTAACTATGCATGGACTCCTGGCAGGACACACTTTTCCTACTAGACTAAACAATTGTCTTGACCATTTTATGGTAAAGCTTAATAAGGAAAAATTATCTGCTCACATTGCTGTCTTAAATACTTCGGTTACTGATCATTCTCTATTATTCCTAAACCTGTCTAAAATCAAGATAAAAAATAAAATTCAAAAGACAAAAATAAGTACCGATTTCAATATGGCACTGAAATCTTTAGTAGACAAAAATCTTGGAGAACTCATGTTTTCTAATGATCCAGACTCCGTGGTGAAACTTTTGATTGAAAGAATTTCGGAATCTTTACAAGAAAATACTATCACGACTACTTTACCTAAAACTAAGCGAAATATAAAACCCTGGATAACCCCCGGAATCTTAAAATGTATCAGAAATAGAAATAAAATGCAAAAGAAATTAAAAAATGACCTGCACAATGAAATATTAAAAATTAGCTATAAAAGATATCGAAATTATTGCAATCAATTAATTAAGAAACTGAAACGCCGGTACGAGAGGGATCAATTAGCAAACTCTACCAAAAATAGTAAAAAACTGTGGTCAAATATTAAAAACATAACCCATATGAAGCAAACCAACACAGATAACACTAAGCTATTGGAAGACAAGTCGTCGCCCAGTGAAGCAGTCAATCATGTTAATGATTATTTTGTAGGAATAGGTAAACAACTTGCAGAAAAAATCTTGCCGAATACTAGATTTGATGCTAGGACTTACTCAGGAGCATATAATAATCAATTAACATCACTTGTCCTCTTGGATACAGATATAGACGAAGTACATTATTTACTTATGAATTTAAAATCAAGTAGCGCTCCTGGCTGGGACAACATCCCAACAATATTTCTAAAAATAGCTAAGCACGTGGTTCTCCCGATTATTGTTCACCTAGCGAACTTGTGCTTTAGTAAAGGCATCTTTCCTAACCTCTTGAAAAATCTACAATTACGCCTGTGTACAAGAGTGGGCCCAGAGATGATGTCAGTAACTTCAGGCCTATATCAGTATTACCTGTTTTATCAAAAGTATTAGAGAAACTTTTAAACAAACGATTAGTAGACTTCCTTAATAAGTATAGAATATTATCTGATGCACAGTATGGATTTAGACAGGGCAAATCCACTGAAGATGCAGTCACTGCTATAACATCTCTCATTACTGAAAACCTTGATAACGGGAAAAAATGCCTCTCAGTTTTCCTCGATCTAAAAAAGGCTTTCGACACAGTCTCTGTTCCCATTCTTGTACGCAAGCTAGAATACATAGGCATAAGAGGAAAACCTCTTGAATTATTCAAAAGTTATCTAACACATAGAACTCAAAGGGTTAAAATTGGCCAGTATACAAGCAGCGACGCGAATATAACACTCGGAGTGCCACAGGGGAGCGTCCTCGGGCCCACCTTGTTTCTAATTTACATCAATGACCTATGTGAGTTGGAGGCGGGTGGTGCTCGGGTCTTCTCTTATGCTGACGACACTGCGTTGGTCTTTAGCGGCGATAGTTGGGATTCTGTGCGGAAGGATACGGAAATGGGATTGGCTAGAGTTGCTTCCTGGTTAAGAACTAACCTACTTACGCTGAATAGCCAAAAGACTATCTACATGTGTTTCTCACTAAGTGATAGAACGCAGCCTGGCAATAATTTCAGTGTAAAGATACACCAATGCCATAATATCCAGGACACAAATTGTGCATGTCCGACTATCATAAAGGTGGAAAAGACGAAATACTTGGGTGTTGTAGTTGATCAGCGACTCTCTTGGCATTATCATGTAGCATTGGTTAGTGACCGCATCAGAAAATTGATCTGGATCTTTAAATGTCTAAGGCATGTTGCTTCAGCGAATCTTATTAAACAAATATACACTGCTCTAGCCCAATCCGTTCTAACCTATTGCATTCCTATCTGGGGGGGGTGCCCTCCAAAACCAAGTTCCTGGATCTGGAAAGATCACAGCATGCCCTTCTCAAAACTATCCATTTTAAACCGTATCGTTTTTCTACACACGAGCTCTACAAGCTATGTGACCTTCTAACTGTAAGAAAGTTATATATTCTGATGTCTACGTTAAAAATGCATAAAACAACGGTATTTGATCCTAGTTCTCTCAGGAAAAGAAGGAGTTATGGTCGCATAAGTGTTGTTAATGCTCGTACTGCATTCGCAAGACGGCAATATACCTACTGCCCAAACTACTCTTCTTTATAACGCCATAAGCAAAAAACTTCCTATCTAACAAAAAACTCATTACGAATGCAAGAAAACCATGACTGCATGGCTAAAGACCCTTTCATATGATGAAACTGAGGCACTACTAAATCCAGTTATATAACAGTCGTATAGAATGATAATAATAACTTACACAAAAATATGCAGTAAATAAAAACGCGGACTAATTAATATACAATTGTCTAACACATCCTTCACACTAATAATATGCTTTTGGTTTCCCTTTTTTCTCTTCGACAATCGCACACACACACACGCACGCACACATTCACACACACGAACGCACACACACACGCACCCTCACACGAAAACACGCACGCACTCTAACACACACGCACACTCAAACACATAAACACTCACACTTACACTCCATTCATAGCTATACTTGAAATCGGAATCTGAGATAATAAAATTATCAAATGTGGAACAACAAACTCAATGACTTACCTATAAACAGCAGTATTCAAATTCTATTGCAATACCTAATTGTTTTTCTGCTTTTCTCTGTATTGTCTATAATTGGGGATAAAATGTAATATTGTCTGAGATTACGAATTCAAGTACCTACCTAAACTAATTATAATTATGTAAATTCTCTAGTTTAATTTTTGTTATTGTAGGTAACTATTTTTTATTTATTTTGTTAATTCTCTCATTAACAGGCTTTGTATGTGTACACATAGCATGGAAGAGGGAGGTCTTCTGTTACAGGTATCTCTATACTTAAAAGAAGACCTCTAAAATGGATTTGTTAAAACCTGTTGATTTTGAAATAAATAAACTTTAAAAAATAAACTTTAAAAAAAAATAAACCTCGATACCCTAGAGATAGATAGATATCTAGAGGCTCTAATGATATCCAAAGGTCCAGCCTTTGGATATTATTAGGGCCACGTGCGTGCCCCCGCGACGGAATCTGCCGCCCGGAGGCGGGCCCCGTTGCGTGGGTGTACGGCCCACCTCACCGCGACGGACGCCCGCGTGGGTCCCCGCGACGGAGCAGTTTTATATGGAACCGCGCGGGCGTCCGCTTAACGCAGTTTCAGGCCTAAGGGCACTTCTCGTTGACCTATACTCATGAAATTTGGCAAGAAGCAAGATCTCACAGCACAACTAAAGAAAAAAGTCCGATAATCTTTAATGTTGCAGTTTTATCACATATAATAATAAAAACTTCGATTACAAACTTACATTTGCAGTTGGAGAATTGACCGTGACGTATATCAATGTAATGTAGAGCAAGTTTTTCAACTACAATGTTAAGTTTGTTATCGTGATAAATTCATCCCATCTACGGAACCCTTCATTGTGCACGGTCCGACACGCACTTGGCCGGCTTGATTTTTACATAACATCTGAACGGTATTCCCTGAAGTGCATAGTGTTCAAGCATTTTACACACGTTGATGAACATTGTGTGCAAGTGCATTGCACCCACATTTTGCCAGTATGTTTTGTAAATCTCTGTAAGACGGCGCAGTGTGGCTGTCAACCAATTACAAGTTTTCACAAATAATAAAAAAATAGGGCGCTGGTGTGTGCCTTGGACTTGCAGCTTAAGAATGTGTTCGAGAGCAGCGAGGATCTCGTTGATACACACTCGATCCTGTATTGCGCGGTTGTTGCGGCATTTCGTTTAGCTAACGTCAAGTTTCCAAACTGTGACGGAGCTTCGAGTACTCGACCAAAACCAGTCGTAGCAGCCTGGCAGTAGGTACAGTATCGAGCGTCGCATCGATGGGGTCAGGGAACTCATCGGCAAATTATACTACTTCAGGGAGGGCAATATACGACCACGAGTGATGCGCTTTATAAGGCGGGCATTTTCGGGGACTGGAATAAGCCCTCGAGAATACATTTCCCGTGTCACAGAGCGCATCCACTACCTAAAGCAGAAAACTTGTGCATGGGCGAGCAGTATTCTGCGGTATAAGCGGCGGATTGATCGATACACGCAGAACCGCATGTTCCAGAGTGATGAGAGGTGGGTCTATAGAGCTAGGGAGCGACCTGAACAAAATGTGACAGACGTGTGCCACCCAGATGCGCTGATGCGGTGCAGGATCTGGTCGGTGCCCGTCTGTCACACTGAGGTTGGCTGAATGCACGATGTCGAGCGAGTGTGTGGAACTATACCAGAAACGGAAGCAGTCCTGATTACGCTATTAAAAGTTGACAGAGCGGTCCGTCTGTTACTGAATTGGAAAGCATCGGGACCGGACGGACTGCACAACTTTTGGTTGAAATGGCTAATTAGTTCACACACTTGCCTGGCATCCCAGTTCGAGTCATCCTTAGAGTCTGGGCCGCTACCACAGTTTCTAACAGAAGGCGTTACCCACCTGCTCCATAAGTTAGGTAGTCCCACCGAACCCAAGAATTATAGACCGATCACGAGTTTGTCAACGGTCTATAAACTTTTTACATCCATTTTGAGAGCGAAAATTAAAATGCCCATTGACAGTAACACGATTATGTCTACCGCTCAAAAAAATGGATGTAGGAACGAGTCCCGCGGTACCAAGGAGCTACTCCTCATCGATATAGCCATTAGCCAACAGGTTCGTCGCTCCCGCAAGGATCTGCGGACATGCTGGATAGATTATAAGAAGGCCTTCGAATCAGGGTTCTGTAGTTGTACAAGATAGATGCAACTCTACGCACCTTCCTTGAGTCGTGTATGGGGCATTTGAGGATGGTCCTTTGCTACCCAGGGTGTCGACAAATCCAGGGGAATGATGAGCCTGTATGGATTAAACGGGGAATATTTCAGGGCGACAGTTTGAGTCCACTTTGGTTCCGCTTAGCCCTAAATAAATCCTCTAAACACACCGCTGGAGGATTCAGGTCTAGGCTATCGATTGAAGACAGGTGGTCAGTTCATATCTCACCTACATCAATAACTTGAAACTCTTTGCTCCCAACAAATTGCGACTGATGGAGCTAGTGACGGTAACTGAAACTTTCAGTAGCACCATCAGAATGGAATTGTATGTGGGTAAATGTGCAGTCATGCATGTAAAGCGAGGTGAGATTATGGAATCTGAGGGAATACAACTTTCAGATTCCATACACCTTAGACCCCTCTCCCAATCCGAAGGCTATAAGTATTTGGGTATATTGGAAGCGTTAGGCATCAACGTTGTTGAGATGAAGCAATCGTTGAAACAACACTTCTTTGGTCACCTGAAGAAGGTATTAATTAGTCTTCTTTTAGGTGCGCCTTAAAGAGGTACGAGGAACAGGGTGTAAAGTTCACTCATACCTCCATAGAAAAGGAAGGATCCTCCGACCAGACGGGTATTGTGTCTGGTGGACAACTGCCCGACAATTGATGTCGGGACGTTGTATATATGCTAGTTGCGCAGTAAACTCTGCTTGCGCGATGCAGGATTTTCGTGACGTCAGTGTGATGCGTAATTCGCATGTGGCGATGTAGATACCGCTACATTACTGCCCTCCGAAGATCGGAGTTTTGCGATGCTTGCCAGTGCCAATTGAGGTTCTAGTGAGTCGTAACCGGGTGCCTCATAGTTCACGGTGAGTCGGAACTGTCTGCGGTGATTCCCCAGTGAGTCGGGGTGGCGCTGCATTATGCTCCAGTGCGTCGGATGTGGCACAGCGACGGGTTGAGGCTGACTGATGGCGTCGACCAGGAGAGGAGGTGTGAAAGGCTCTGCTTGTGGACCAGCCAAAAATGCAGTGTGCTGTGCCAAAGTTGCTGATGAGGCTGAGGGTGATGACCAAGAATGCGCGTTCGCTGCATGGTGGTGGTCAGGATACTCGTTTGAAGCCGTGGGTGCTGGCTGGCTGAGACTCGCCGCTCAAAAGCTTGAGGTAGCAATGTTGATGACGTCATGCTGAACTAGCTGCTCGATGGCTGCGTGAATGTCCATGTTCGGGGTCACCAGTATAGAGGCACGAGGAACAGGGTGTAGAGTTCACTCATACGTCCATAGAAAAGGGAGGATCCTCCGACCAGACGGGTGTTGTGTCTGGTGGGCAACTACCCGACGATTGATGTCGGTTCGTTGTAATGCTAGTCGCGCGGTAAACTCTGCTTGCGCGATGCAGGATTTTGCGTGACGTCGCGTCGGTGTGATGCGTGGTTCGCATGCAGCGATATAGATACCGCTACAAATAGCCCCAAATAGTTATCCAGTATCCCAAGATAGATTGACCGAGTGCCAGATACACTTGCCTGATTAATTTGGGATCTGCCACATGTCTTAGATTTTTAAATACGTATATTAGCTTTCTTAGTCGAGCTGTAACAAGTTGTATGTGCGGTTTAAAAGAAAGGTTATTATTTATTAATATTCCTAGATATTTTAACATACTGGTTTTGACCAATGCTGGACTTTGGCAGATACCAATGTTGCAACAGTTATGCGCAACTAAGGAGAGCGATGGAGGAGGAGTGGTAAAGTTACGCATTGAAAACATTATGTACTGTGTTTTATCCGTATTTAGTGTCAGGATATTGCTGCTCAAGCAGAGGCAAATCACATCGAACCCACGCTGGGCGTCTGTAAAGGCTTGTTCTCACGTATCAGCCGAGAAAAGAAGTACTGTATCATCCGCGTGCGTGCGTTTTTTCCACCAAGAGAGGTAAGTTCACAGAGGTCATTCAGTTACACAAGGAAGAGGCTCGGGCCCAATATACTGCCTTGCGTCACACCATATTTGACAGGTACGTCACTACTTACGAGTATGAAGATAAATAAACGAGATAATAATACCAGGCTAATAATTTTCCTACTGCAAAGGCCTCTTCTGACACTGAGAAGGTACGATCATTGATCACCACACATTTCAGATTATATAACTCCAGGTTTCCTTACGATGTTTTTATTCATCGAAAAAAGAAGAAAAACTTAGAGAACAAAATAAAATACCAATGATGATGAATTATGAATCTGGGTAGCCAGCCTATTGTCATTAACCAAGCACTAATCTACTGCCAGGGTTGCGGTAAAGTCCGAAAGGGTTGCCGTGGCCCCTGGCACAGGCAACTGAAGGAACACGGGTGGGGTTTAGTCAGTAAGAGTCTGATATGCCCTCCCGCTCCGCCCAGAGCGGGAGAAGTTATTCAATGATGTCCCAGCCTAAAAAAAACACCAATTTAAGCTTAACTGCTACGGACTTAGCAAGCAGCTATATTTGTACACGAGGTACCTGAAACTGTAGGTATATCACGTCTCATTGTCACTTTCAATCTGGCTGAATATTAGGTGCCATAATGACTGTAAGCGGCCAGTACTTATGTGTTTACCGGCCATCATGGTCATTGTGTCTGGTCGTTAAGCGGTCACGGTCAGAGGTGAGCCATCTATAATCAGCCATGAACATGAAATGGACATATCAATTAAACATGCTGTTTTATAAAATAATATTAACAGAACCTGACGCCTGTAATTTCTGAAGCCTTATGCCCAATCCAGACTCCTGAGAAATTCCTGATGGAAAAACTCAATAAAACTTTGCTTGGCCCGGGAATTGAACCCAGGACCTCTTGCTCAGCAGTAGCATTTGTGACCACTAGACCAATGAGGCTGTCATACAATGATATTGTTGCTTGGGGGAACCGCCCGGTTGCCCGACAAATTCAAATTTTCTTATAATCTTATTGATTTATATTTTTAGGAAATTGTCATTCAACTTAGAGGGTTGTATTAATCATAATTCTGTAAAATACATACATATTTTTTTTTTTAATTTAGGGTTGGTTTGCTCTTGACTCTAGTCTAGGTCAGTGGTGACAGAGACAGAGTTGACGGTGGAGTGAGCTTACCCAGAAGAAGCCTGTTCACTCTCACTTTGAAGAGATTAGGGTTGTATGCGTTCGGAAACACAGACGCAGGTAGGTTCCATTATTTTGCTGTGCGCATTACAAAAGACATTTGGAAACGCTTAGTGCGAATTGGTGGAATAGCAACTAGGTTAGGATGGTAACTTGCAGTGCGTCTAGATGACCGATGGAAGAAGGGAGCCGGTGGAATAAGGTCGTGGAGTTCTTGGGCACATTCACCGAAGTACAATCTGTAGAAGTCCGACAAGCAGTCAACATACTTGTTATGGTCGCGAATCATATTTTGTTCAACATACAACATGACACAGACCTGCTAATGCAAAAAACGTAAGAAAATTTGAAATGATTGAAAATTTATATAAATGGAATACTCTATATGTACCTACACAATAAAAATTACAAATATAAATGTAACGACACATAGTTACATAAACACACGGCTTCTTCTCATGGGGGTAGGCAGAAACTACTTACATAAAATACTATGCTGATGATAATTTGGTAAAAAATGTCAAACCTATAATTTGGTACTTACATCGTAATTCTTTCAATTATGTAGGTACAAATAAGAGAATGTTATATACAAATTTTAAATGATAACCCGATGACAAATTAGACACCATTCATTGATTTCCTTAATACTTACCTAACCGTGGAATTTCTAACTTAACAAGCGGTTGAAAAGCTACTTAGAATCCAACGAGCTTCTGTCTGTAAACCAGTTCGGATTCAGAAGTAATAAATCAACTTCTCATGCTGTTCACCAGCTTCTATCATATATTGTCGATGGTTTAGATAAGGGTGACAAGACTATAGGGGTATTTCTGGACTTAGCAAAAGCTTTTGACACAGTTTCTGTCCCCATACTCCTAAGAAAGTTTGAGAGCATCGGTATTCGTGGTGTTGCGCTGGATCTGATTACCGATTACATGTCAAATAGGACGCAATGTGTGAGAATGAAGGACTACACAAGTCGACCAGAAAATGTCCTATTTGGGGTACCTCAAGGTAGCATTTTGGGACCGACTTTATTCCTCATTTACATAAATGACTTGTGTGATCTTCATCTCACATGTGGTAAAATAATTACATTTGCTGATGATACGGTTCTTTTGTTTAGAGGCAGCACATGGAGCGAGACTTTTAAATTGGCAGATGAGGGATTTGGTCTAGTTGCTACTTGGCTTGACTGCAACCTTCTTACCCTAAATGCCCAAAAAACTAAGTACATTGCCTTCAGTATTCGTAATAAGACTCAACCACCTATTAATTCCTCATCCATCAAAATTCATTCATGCATAAATCCTCTGTCTTGCTCCTGCTACAATCTCTCACAGGTATCTTCCATCAAGTATCTGGGTCTTACTGTTGACCAAAATCTTTCATGGAAGGAACAAATAGCCTCCATGACTACTCGAGTTAGGAGAATGATCCACGTATTTAAAAATCTGCGGAATGTTTGCCAACCGAAACTACTACGAACTATTTATTTTTCCCTTTGCCAGTCAATAATAACTTATTGTATCACTGCATGGGGAGGCACTTCTAAAACAACACTTTTATCCCTAGAAAGAGCGCAGCGAGCTGTACTTAAAGTAATGAATTTCAGGAGATTTATGTACCCCACACATACACTACATAAAGAATTGTCATTACTTACGATTAGACAATTGTTTATAAAAACTTCGATCCTACAGCAACACTCTAAGTTACCCCTTACAACAACCAGGCGTAGAAAGGATTTAGTGTATTGTGTTCCTAGAACTAAAACGGTATTCGCTAGCAAGTTTTTTGACCACATCGGGCCTTATTTGTATAATCAGTTGTCTAGGAGTTTGAGGTTACGTTATTCGTCAATCTATAAATTTCAAAAAGATTTTAAATGAGTTTCTACTTCAGATTAATTATGTTAACACAGAAAAGCTAGGTATTGGTAAGCCTATCATAAATACAAACACATATCTCGTATTCACACACATTCAGGCACATGCACCAATTACACCAACACACAACATCATACAAACATCAACACAACAACTTCCTTTACACATTTTTTTGTCTAAATATTTTGCATATACTTAAAAAAAAATAGTTTTACCCACCTTACGATTGGTAGTAACGATACTAATGTATTAATTAATACCGAAGCCTGCTTTAAGTCTCCAAATATTATGTTCACTATAAAGTGCTTAAGTGTGTGATTATTGGAGAACGAGGAAGACTGACCTACCGTGATACAGTTTTTACTAGTACGGAGGTCAGTGTGAATTACTCTCTAACAACCATCCACGCACGACATAAGATCGTATTTTTATTTTATTTTGTTTTGTATTCTTTATTTTCTAGATACCTACATATAAATTGTTATTCTCAAGGTTGTTATTGCGCTGTTAGAAATAAATGTTTATTATTATTATTATATTAGGAAAACTTGAACATTCTAGGTAAAATAAAATAGTACAGACTACAGCATGACTCTTCACTTCCGAGTAGTTTAGTGAAACCACAGACAATTCATCATTATTCTTTATACCTACTATTTTGTTTAGTGAAACCACAGACAATTCATCATTATTCTTTATACCTACTATTTTGTTTAGTGAAACCACAGACAATTCATCATTATTCTTTATACCTACTATTTTGTTTAGTGAAACCACAGACAATTCATCATTATTCTTTATACCTACTATTTTGTTTAGTGAAACCACAGACAATTCATCATTATTCTTTATACCTACTATTTTGTTTAGTGAAACCACAGACAATTCATCATTATTCTTTATACCTACTATTTTGTTTAGTGAAACCACAGACAATTCATCATTATTCTTTATACCTACTATTTTGTTTCCGCTGCCTCTAGGTTTATAATATTTGTATTTTTCTATTTTCCTCAATTTAAGTTAATTAAATTATCAATAAAGTTATTAAATTTAATTTAATTTATTTAATTCCTCTTTTGCAAGTTATGTCGCACAGGGACATAACCTTCAGAAAAACAAAAATAAAACAACAATATTATAATGGAAACACTTTTTAATGACGAAGATGACTTTCACAAAAATAATTGTTTAATTATAAATCGTTCGTAGCTACGCTTTAATGTTTAGGTATTCATTTTATTTATTTATAGAATATTATAATTTATTACACATTTAGATTTTTTACTGTGGATGTTTTTTTACAGTTGCAAGATAATAATTTTACTTTGTTTTATTATTTAATAAAATGTCAGATGCGTTCGTTTTAAAAGAACACCAACTTGAAAAGGAACCATAACTGGCAATAAATCAGCAAATGGTGCTAAATAATTAGCATATTATGGTTCCTTACATTTGTTTTACAATGGAGATGAAAACGATTAAGTACATCTAAAGTTATAACTCGGATCCTTACGGATTTTCACTAAATGCTACAACGACTGTACATTTAATATTTTGGTTAAAAAATCTTTTCAGTTACAAAGTATTAAAAATGATAATTACATAGATTCGTACAAACATTTATTACTTAATTTTAGAACTTAAGGAGCATTTTTTTTATGTTTAAAATTATTTTTGAATCTAATTGCTTGTTTTTTTGTTTAAAACAATTGTAAGCCAAAAAAACAATTATTTTTATACTCTGAATAATGTAAATAATGAGGCTTTTTGTGCTAGGGTGCAATTAAAAATCCTCCTATAAGTTCCCCAGTTTAAAGGTGTAGACATAATTTTATATTCTACTACATTTGACACTAAACGTGTTCATAACACATATCTGAATGTAAAGCTTGGCTTAGTTTGGACTTAGGCCTGTCATATAGTACCTCTAGGTTTGTACCTTCACACCACGGCAAAACTTTTGACAGTTACGCAAAAACACAATTTCTCATGGCTGACAGATGGCACATTGTCGTTGATACCTAAACTAAACTCATCAAAAATGTAGGTTATAGTACCTATAATCGATTGGTATACCTATGATTATTTTAAGGTTTTATTTTTATAATTTTTCGTAAAAAAGTCCGGTATGTTTTTGTCCCTGGTTGTGGTGTGGTGTGATATGAAGGGATTTATATTAACGTAGGATAATCACAATAATTTGATCTGATAGACATCGATATTAATAACAGCACAGAACATCTAAGAAGCCTTAACGGTAAAATTACAGTATACATAGAAATTTATTTATAAAGACAATATCAGAATATAGTAGCTACACCCAATAGAAACATTAAATAAATACACTTTGTTCTCGCTTACATTAGGGTTATAATTTAAAAATTAGAATTCTTAACAAATTATTTGATGGATCACTCGACGGTAATAGAAAACGTACTTTATTATAATTTTCGTGGAGTAATCTATTAAATATTACTTAACAATAAACCAACTTTGGAAGCGCTAACTATAGCTAATTTATGATTAAACCTAACGTTTGGATTAGAGTAAATTAATTTGTGAGCTTGTACTTGTAATACGGACGAAATACAAAAAGCGCAAACACAATAAATATTTAGCTTATAATAACAAATAATTATAATCTATATACTATACTATATACTCAGACCAATAAAATTTTATTGGTCTGAGTATATAGTATAATGTAGTCTTTGACCATCTAAAGTGCTCTCTTAGTTTCCTTTAATTTCGAATTCGATTTTATCGGTCACAATTTTTCTTCGCGCTTTAAAATTTTACCAAAATTATTTTTATTTTTTTGTGTTCTTTTCGTACATTCTTAAAGCCAATTCAATTTTTTTATTTGCATGATCTACTTTTGAAGTCAAGTCCAGTAGTTGTAAATTACAGTATTCATTCAAGAAACACTATTTCTATAAAAATAATTAAATATTTGGTTCAAATATTTAAACTTCGAGTCCATAATCTTCTCAGATTTCTCTAATGAATAGGTACCTAAGTTCGTTTTCTTCACATATAATATACGTACTACGTATTTGGTTTAACATCGACAAAAACTAAAAAGTTCGGATTTTCCCAAAACATACGAGCTCGCCTCCATCTCCAAATATAGAAGTCCTTTATGGGGGGCCTTGTTTATTCACCAACGTCATCATTCTCCTACCCTTATCCCAATTTATTTGAGATCGGCGCTACATTTATTTTTAATCTGTTCTCTAATATTCCTCATCTCGGTAGTCTTCCTTTCTAGCCATAGTTTTATCATCTTTCTTGTTTCTTATTAACAAAACACAGGTAAGCTGACCCTTGCACCACTCGAATAAAAACCAAGTTTGTACCTTTAAGATTCATTTTCATTTTTATCAAACGACAAGTGCTAGTGCACTTGTTGTCCAAAAAATAAAATTCAATAATCACTAAATTAATCGGGACCAAAACAACGTAATAAATAAACAACAAAGAAATGACCGCATAGTCGGCATAATCTATTGATAAGAAATCCTCAATCTAAACAAATTACTTTGTTCAGACAAGACGTAAGTCGGATAATTAAGGGACTTCCCAACACAGCAAAATAACAAAAAAGCCAATAATACCTACATATTACGTAAAGCAAACAGATTTCGACCCAATCTTGACTCTCCAGCCAGTCATATTAATTTGATATTGGTATCGATCGGTAGGCAATACCGGTTTTTTTAACAATCATATCAGATGGAAACCTAAAATTTTGTACCTAACTGCACATTTGTAACATAACTTTTGTCAAGTCCAGGGGGATTTTGAATAGGTACCTACGTAACTGTTTCCATATTAACTCGAATTTCATGCAGCCTTCTCATAATAATGAAAATCCTAAAATGTGTGAATGATTGTGGCGTAAATAATGGATAACCCTGAAAATGTCGATTGGCCAGATTATCATCTATCATTTATCGCCTACATACGCGTACATTTTTTTTCGTTATAAGGGCCCAAAATTGCCTAATTCCATAGAAAAAATGTTAGAACTTAAGAATAAGTATTTTTTGCAATGTTATCTTAGATTATAATAAAAAATCTTGATACTGGTCTAATAATACAAATAACCAGGAGTGACTTAAAAAAAAAATCAAGAACAAGTCACCAATTTTAGAAATGGCAGCTGATTTTCTGAGAGTAAGTACGATTTTTATTTAAAATATCAAAAATATCAATTATTTGGTCATCCATGTGCATATGGCGATATAAGTGGGGTAAATGATAGATAATAATCTGGACGATCGACAGTTTCAGGGTTATCCATTATTTACGCCACACCCTGTATATCATTTGTTTTAAAAAGGATTTATTTCAAGTAGACTAATGTATTCCTGTATACACTTTAAGGGGGAGGCGCCAGGGTAGCCCGCGAAATTCAATGTTTCTTACTTTTTTTGGAATTTGAAGGTCAGTGTCAGGTTGCATATTGAACAAAATATGATTCGCGACCGTAACAGGTATATATTTACAGAATCATAATCATTAAAATAAGCAATACAACCCTCTAAGTTCATAATAATCTCATTGAATGACTATTTCATGAAAAAGCCAGTCAATGGCGCTTCCCCATTAAACAGGTCAATTTATATCCTTACGTCTGACCATCATAGGTACGGCACTACGATATTTAGGTTTTTTTTAATATCTAGAACCAATATCATTCGTGCCATCAATTAGTATTGTATTTCTGGAGCTATGTCCTTCTGTTTCATAAGTCTGTCAAAGTACAGGGGAAATAAAGGCAAGACTCGCGGTCATAGAACGTGGGAGTAGGACATGACCTGTGTCGCTTGGCTCTCACGATTTATGACCGCCACTACTACGAAACGTTGCCTCGTCTGACATTCAAGAGAATAGACTAAATTCTTAGATTTGATACAACAGGAAATTACCTGTAGTTTATTTCCCATAAATATAGTGATTAAGTATGTTTAGATATAATTTTAATAGATAATTTTAATTAGAAAACAACTTTTAGGGTTAATTGTGATATGGACAAGGCACAGGAGGGAGGGTGAATTTTAAACGCGTAAAATAGATACCTAACTAAAGATATATTTTCGATAAGTATAATTATAGGTAGATATATTTATGTACTTATGCAAATAATATTACGGTAAATAGGTTACTCTGATTTTATTTTAAAATAGTTATAAATATGTCTAAATACAACTCATTTGCATAAAGAATGAGTAGACATGGCGTCTCCGCTATTTACCGGTCTCTTATGATTATAATATGAGCGACCGAGATGCCAAAAGTAAGAGAGTTGCCCGATATTATGAGCGAGCGAGAGGCAAATAGTAAGAGAGTTGCCGTTTCTAAATATTTCCATTTAGGTTAACGTTTCGTATGACGATTGAAGCGTGTTCCCACAGTAAAGATATTTTTGTTATGTGAAGTGATATGGTATGGTATTAGCCCCAGTATTTTGCTTGGAGCAAATAAATAACGGGTCTCGTCCAATACATTCTAAGCTATGTCAAATTTTGGTTAATGTCATGTTAATATTTTTGTCGCGTTTCAAGAGATTTTTCGCGATGTACCTATATTTACCTACATAACTTTTGAGCACATTCAAAATGTGTGTTCTTAAATATTTTGGCCTCTCATTTTGTAGGTACTTTTGTAGGCAAGAATTATAATTATATGTATTAACACCGATAAAATGATTTAAAATGTTTTTTTATGGTTCCGTACCCAAAGAGTGCCAACTGAACCCTAATACTAAGGCTCCGCTGTACGTCCGTCTGTCTGTCAGCGGGCTGTATCTCATGAACCGTAATAGGTAGACAGCTGAAATTTTCACTGTGGGTTTTACTAAAAATAAAATAAAGTTCAAAATTAAAGGGGGTCCCCATACAAGAAACGTGTTTAAAAAAAATGTGTGTTCAACATTGTACGGTGGTACGGAACCCTTTGTGTGCGAGTCCGACTGGCACTTGGCTGGTTTTTTTTAAAGCATAATTGATTATATTTTTGATATTTAATATTCTGGAACGATCTAAAAACATGAGACAGATCTAGATATTTAGGTAAATATTTTTTTTTCAATTTTATGTAAATTCCTTCGGGTCTAGTTTGACGGTATCGATACTATTTATCCTAATATATAGCCAATATTAAATATTTTGTCTACTTTATAAATTTAAAAATATTTTTTTCTATTACACTAGGTACCTACTTATGCCTACATTTCTGTTACACGCTCAAAGTGCTATAGACTGTATTAAACTGATAGAAAAAGCAAGACAAACAAACAATACAAGGTCAAATAAAAACTACTACATCTAACCTACTTACAGAAAAAAAATCATTTACCTATCATTTAATTAAATTAGCTAGCGAAACTCCGCAGACGTGATGGGGTATCGACATCTAAAGACGATAAAAATAAAATTAAAAAGATTTGATGTTTTTTTAGGGTAGTGTTGTTACTTGAAGTACGAGTTGAAAAAATACGTTTTATCGTACTTATATATCGATACCAATCACGTCTATGAAGTTTACACAAAGAAAACTGATATTTCTTACTAATATTCCAAGTGAATACACTAACTGCAATCAATGACACCAAAAAATCATCATATTAATTTATTTTTTGTTATTATTTGTTTAGATATCGATACCCAACATCACGTCTGAAGAGTTTCGCTAGCTAATTTAATGTGACCCTATATGTAGTTGGATTCCTGTCATTCAAGGCTTTTTAGTGGCAAGAACTTCCAGAAGACCGCTTATATTAAAAAAACCTATTTTAAAACTTTTTAAAAATCTTTCACTTTGCAGTCTTGCATGTTCTACCAGTGGGCCAGTAAAGTAATAAAAATTATCATAGTCTACATAGATGTATAGTTCTAAAGTGATACTTATTTGTTCTCTATTAGAGTCTGAACTTGTAGAACGAGGTCCCTTGCGAGGGATAACACTGCTGATGCATCGTGTCGCTCTGCCATTTCTGTAAATAAAAAAAAATATGTTTAAAAAATCTAAATATGAGTCCTATGGAGAAGACAGGGCTAAAACTACATAGGTAGATAATATTTTAAAATAAGAATAAATTATAGAGAGTGACTATGACTTTGTAACTTGGCCGAGCGGTTCGATAACAGCATGCAACGGATAGTTTTAGGGATTCATTGTTTGTATATTTTGAATTTGTGTTGAATGCATTGAATTAACTAAGGACACAAAAAAAGCCTATGACAAAATTATTTTAAAAGAAAGAGAATCCAAACTGACCGTTGAAAAACTTGATGATATCCGTAAAGTCCATGGTGTTGGCGAGAATGACGTCACGGTAGGTCTCGAGTAGTGCCAGCGCCATGAACAGCACCATGTGTTCCGACGACACGTGGCGAGCTGCCCAGATCAACTCCCATGCCGAGAATACCTGTAAAAATAATTGTAATAAAAAACTTTTAACAAAAAAAAAACCCGAAATCATAAAAAAAAACACTTCAAAATTAAAAATTACTTTAATTTTGGAAGTTGTTGTCTTTGGATCTGTATTTTAGCTTTTTCCACCGACTTCCGAAATTAAGTTATTTTTCATTCATAGTGTTTTTTTTTTGTTAAAAAGTTTTTAATTTTCACTTTTTAGTTATAGTACCTTTTTTTTATGTAGGAATATCATCAAATAACTTCTCCCGCTCTGGGCAGAGCGGGAGGGCGTGTCAGACTCTTAATGACTAAAACCCACCCGTGTTCCTTCAGTTACCTGTGCCAGGGGCCACGGTAACCCCTTCGGACTTTCCTGCAACCCTGGCAGGCATCGGCCCTAGCGGACCCCGTCATTGGTACTGACATCTCTTTGAGGCGCGCGTGGAACACACACACATAGTTTTGGTACCTACCCCGCACCAATTCGAAAACGATCGTCTTACACGCCCACGTCCGTTTAAAGACAGTTTTTTATATTAAAAAAAAAAAATTGTTGATTTTGATCGATTTCGATAAAATTTAAATTACCACACGGGAAGCACCAGCTTTCAATTAAAAAAAGAATCATCAAAATCGGTTCACCCAGTCGAAAGCTCCGAGGTAAAATAAAAAAATACAGTCGAACTGAGAACCTCCTCCTTTTTTGAAGTCGGTTAAAAATCAACGTATGTGGGGTGGATATAATTAGTATCCTCCTCAACAATATCTCCGTCGACCGACCATATTACGTCCCATGATAATAACACTCTAACAAAAGTATTTCTCCTTCAGGAGTTCACGGTTCGGCCCAGAGTCTGGACTTGTACCAGCTTGATGGCAATAGGCTCGCCCCCTATTAGTTGGGACTGACACATAGCTGCCAAATGTGGGTGTACTTTAGGCACACCTCTGCCTAACCTTTCGGGGACCACAGGTGTGATGTTATATTTCATGTGCCACATGCGAACTACGCATCATCCTGACGTCACGCAAAATCCTGCATCGCGCAAGCAGAGTTTACCGCGCAACTAGCATACAATCATAGTATATATATATCAATAGTATACAACTTCCCGGCATCAATCGTACACGACACCCGTCTGGTCGGAGGATCCTCCCTTTTCTATGGCGTTATGAGCGAACTTTACACCCTGTTTCTCATACCTCCTATATTATAATAAGATATTATTCATTAGCACACAGTAGAACTAAGTTTTACTTGACCTGTAAACATCAGCCCAGTGAGCTTATTCTCCTTGACCAAAAATGCTTTTTTACCTTTAATGATGACAATTGTTCAAAAATGCCAATGCCTTGCCTTTTTAACCGGTTAATCAACATTTATTATGGCATAGCGAAAGTCCCCAATTTTAGCTCGCATCTCTTTCTCTTAGCATGATTCCCTATTAACTTGTGCTGACGTGACTAAAATAGTCAGGGCCCTGAATCTGAAAGTTAAACACTATCAAAGGTAAACTCACGTCTTGATAAAGCAGTTCCCTCTTGAAGTCCAGCAGGAACCATCGGTAGCAGAAGTAGAAGTGCGTGTAGTCGCCGTGAGCGTGCATCAGCTCGTATAGTTCGCAGTCAAGGATTTGGATCAGGGACCTGTCAAAATGATAATTGTGGTGAAGTTGGTTGGTGTACCGGATGGCAGGGAATTTGACGCAGAACCTGTTATCCATGGATTCAGTACATGATTCTGAACAAAGCGTTGAAATTTTTCGTCGGTAAAAAAATTGCGGATCAGCCGGTTTTTTTTTTTTAGTCATTTATTCAAATTAGGCTGAGAATCAGCACTTTTTGAACGTCAAAATCACATAAGACAGTCCCCCCAAAACGCCCACCCTTCACCACTTCCACTTCACCTAAGTTATCACGGTGAGATTGTTACAGAATAGCTCGGCTGTACATTTTGACCGCGTAGATATTACAGTTTTCTATGAAACAGCAGTTTTTGATAACCGACGAAAAATGTCTAATTTCTACGTCTAAAATCATGAGCTGAATTTATGGTTACAGTGAAAAAGTCATCGAAAGTGCATTGATACCAATTACCTATCCCAGAGACGAAACAGAAATGTCAAAAAAAAAATTGCCGATGATTTTTTTTTGCCGACAAGAAAATATGCATGCAGTAAGCATTAATTTCGCACTTTGAACAATATTTTCAGCTCACCTCATATCAGCAAAGTGCGCATCCATGGCCTGTCCTGAAGGGAAATTGTCGGTAGCGCGTCGCATGAGACTGTTGAACAGCGCATGCGCGGAAGCTTCCTCTCTCATCATGACCAGTAGTGGAGCTGCCAGGTCACACATGCCTTGCATGTAACCTGTTTCTAGATGTTCCCATACGTATCTAAAATAATCAATAAAAAAAATTACTTGATAATGTGATATTTTTTAAACCTGAAAAAAGCTAGTAGATTATGGCCCGCAACCTCTCTCACAGAGAGGAGGCCTGTGTCCCAGCAGGGGAACATCATTGGCCGACTATGTTACGCTGAAAATTTTTATCCTGAAATTAAGGATCAATATTACTTACTTAGCCATTGTTTTACGCTAGTTGTGGGTTTTTTTTTGGCTTTGATGTGAATATAAGAAAATCGAAATTGGTTTTAATCAAGATTTTGAGTTGACGTGAGATCCATAGCAACTAGGTATTTCAAAGAGCAAGGAAAAGGAATCATCATGATCAACGTTCCTTTTATCACTTGGTCACTGAAATAAGGAGGTTCTTCTTCTGAGCGTATCCGTGACAAAAAATGATGTTAAGAAAGTTCAAATACTTAGTCGTCCGTTTGACCTAAAAGTCTCGGCTGATTAAGTACAATTACTTACGTGCACATAATATTCCTTAGTTTATCCAGATTCTCGTCTGTGAAGAAGGGATAGTTCCTATCGCATCTCTGAACATCCTTCTCTATGCGATGCAGATTCAAAGCGAATGATTCCACCAATTCATTCTGAAATATCAAGGAGTTAAAGTTGAAAACAGATAGATAGTTCTTCTTTATTGTACTCTGAGAGGAAGCATCAGGATCACAGAGGAAATATAAAATAGATTATATGAGTACGATTTTCATTCTGAGTTCGTGCAGAAAATCATTGACTGCAACGAAGACCCAGATATTAATTAAAGGATCTATTACAACGCATGGAAACTATAAAGCAGTTTATTCAACCCAACTCCTCATAAAAAAAAACATGAAAAACTTGCAGTTGAACCAGATGCAGTCGACTTGACATAAAGTACCTAAGGCAAACGAGACGAGATAAAAAGCGTGAACCACCTGACCTTTACTGAGTTACATTATGATAGCGAGCGATTATTATCTTTGTACTTGAAAGAAAGAAAGAAAATGCGGTAAACATTACGCAAAAAATAACACAAACACAAAAAATATGAAAAGGTTGGGGGAAACATGCGTCACATCCACGCAAAACGGCTATCGCTCAGCATTATGCCGCGACCCTATGCAAGACAGAGCCCCAGCGCTGGTTTTCAGCGACAGCCGGCGCTGACGTAGCGACGTCGTCCGGTGAGGCAAACAATAGTTAGGACGCTGTACCAGTACAACGTACTTACGAACGTTGCACTTAAATATATATATATATTTTTTTAATGTTGTAGAGACAGACTAAACAGAAACGTAAAAGGAAATAGACATAGATGCTACGAGAATATCATCCTCAATAAACGCAATACATAAATACTTATCTCTCGCATGCAATAATGACCGTCTGTTGGCCGACGAACGGCTGTCGTTATGTGATTCGTAGTACAGGAAAGCGGTCGGGACAGCAGCTATCAACATTTGGTCTTTCCTGTTTGGATTGCGTTAGAAGTGAGACGAATTTTTTGCTTCCTATTTCTTTAGTTTTTTGTTGTTATTAACCCGATATTGTTAGTTTTTCTTGTTGATTCTTATTGTTATTGATTGTTGATTTTTATTATGAAATCACAGCCTGGCAGCTCTAGACAACCTTTATATTAATATATAGCTCTAGACAACTTTTATACAAATGTTTTGAACCCCTAAAAGTTTGTTTATATTCTTTAACTCGTTTCGTTGGCCTTACTTTACTGGCATTTTAATAATTGAGAAATGTATTTGTACTGCAGGTACTTCTCTACCTTACCCTTTGTGGATTACAGGCCTGATCTTATGTTATAAATTAAATAAAACTCACCGAGTAAACGCCACCATTTGAGCTCGCAGGTGACACGCAATTAGATCGATTATCGGGCGCATTCCTATCAGCCGGCTCCAACGTGTCAAAGCTGGCACCAGCTGACTGCGACTCTTCACGCACCACGCCGAGCGGGCTCCGGGCAGGACTCACTGTTGCTGAGATAAATATCCAGATTACCATTTATCTATTTACACTCTTTGACATACATCTTTCCTAATTACTGGTCACTTCAGGAGACAGTAGACGGCAAAAATTATATTATTATAATTGATGATGATAATGATATTGGTTTCTCAGCTAACAGTTTTTTTAGGCTGTCTGGGAGTCTGACTTGCAGTATTATTCCAGTAAGTACTATACTCTACTCGCCATATTAAGGTAGATTTAGACCAAACGAGCGAATGCACATTCTATCCCCAGTCTACCAAATTATTTTTATGTTAACAGGGATAGAGCATTCTTTCAAATGACAAGTATATCAAGAAAGTAATGCTCTTGTTCTTGTTAGATCAGTCTTTCTGTTAATATAACTATAGCTATAAACTAAACTCACCATTAGTCCCTCCAGAAACAGGAGAGCTGCCAGCCGCCAGATCAACTGACGGATTCGTTATAATAACACTAGTGTGCTGCTGCTGAGGACTTGGCTGACTCTCATCCAACGACGACCTGAAGTCACTTCCGTTTAATTGGGCACTATCAACACTGCATAATAGCCCTCGACCTTCACCTTTCTGAACTATCTCTTCAGCTAGCCTCTTTATCTCTGCTATACTTTCTCGACGCATGTCAGGGTTTTCGACAACGCTCTTCAAATGCACATCCTCATCTTCTAAGTCTTTCAGACTGTCTACATCTACATCCCTACTATCACCGTTCTCAGTCTCTCCGTTCTGTTTTGATTCTTTGTCTCTTTCAGAGTCCAGTTCAATGTTGTCGACATCGTCTATGCTGGGCGCTCGTGATAAGACGGGCTTCTCCGGCCGCTTCTGTTCAGTATCGCTCGGTTCGGGTGATACGATTGGTGGGTTGTCCGAGATTACACTGCAGTCGTCTTCGAATACCTGTGCAATAATAATTTGGATATATTAGTATAAGGAAGCCTACTTAAAAAAAAAATATTAAAGATATTTCAAAGTCAAATTAATGTTGAACGAGGGATTCTTATATAATAAAGGTAGATACTTTTTGAGCATAGCAAATCATTTGTGCTATGACTAACATATATTCTTTTTAGATATCAACATAATGAAGCTCGGTGAGAGAAACCATAGAATCGAATTAAATGGCGTGTGATTGGAAAGGCTTATATACGTCCGGCAGTGCATTGGTTTATGCTGATGATAAAATGAAATGAATGATGATTGATATCGACATTATTTCTTATTACATACCTCACTAGTATCATTATTGTCTGTTGGCTTCAGTTTCCCGGACGCCTCGCTCAGCCTCGCGATGGACGCGGCGGTGGCCTCCCGGTCTCGTTGTCGCACGATGGCTTCCACACACAACCACTCCGACATCGTCGTCTCGTACTGTCGACGACATGCCGTATCCTGTTCCGCTCTCTCTTCTGTTGTAGAACCGAATCTGTAAGAAGTTACATGTTAAATATTTGTTTAATATTGTCTGTAGTAGCTGACAAGGATTATTATAAAAAGATGGTTCGAGGGTGCATCTCCAATTTTTTTTTAATTGTCTCATGTTGTTTGCTTGATCAGTTACTTACAAAAGTTGTTAATTAGAAAGATAGTAAGTTAGAAAAAGCGGAAAATATTACCTTCGAAAAAAGAAACTGAAAAGCAAAAATAAACCTTTTAGTCTAACTAAGCCCCAAAATTTAATTAATGTAAATTATTAATTCTGAGTTAGCGCGCTATAAAAACAATCAACACAGATCAAGTAATGAAGCCCAATCAAGCTGCCATCATTTTACACGAGTACTTTGTCTGTTGGCCGCCGACTTTAGTAATTTACATTAATAGAGCTGAGTCGGTTAAATTTTTGGTAAAAAGGGTTTTTTTTTTGCGTTTCTCTCCTTTTTTGACGGGTGTTTTGTTTTGTAAAAAAGTAACTTTTTATTGTTTAGCTTTTCAGTCCTTTTTTGTCGGTATTTTTTTTGTTCAAAGGCCAAAATTAAATTAAGTGAATTGACAGCTTGGGTACATGTCAAGTCTACAAGCAAACTTAATACTAAGGAAATGAATTATAATATGTAAAGTAATATGAGCTAAATATAAAGGCATCATAAAGGCTTCACAACAAATCAGACAAACAGTTACAACAGTTCTGCTTAGTGTGATAATCAAAGTGTAAATCGATAAAATCGCTATACATAAATATTTAAAACCCTACAAAACCTAGCTTATGATGATTTAGTTTCCAACACTGCTCTTCTCTGTGGAGGACAAAGAGGAGTAATAGGTCTACGCGGAATTCTTGAGTCAAGGAAAGTCGATTATTCCTTTAAAAATGTTACTACAAACATTGTGTCGTTTAAATATCATCGGTCTTCTAAAATGTGTATGTTGGAGAACTTCAATATATTTTTGTAAGGTGTATTTTAGCTTTTGCCAACTGAAAAAGTTATATGCCAAAAGAAGCGTTTTCGAACGCGTTTTAGACGCAAACTATTCGTGGCATAGTGCGGCCACCACATCACACTACACTTTCTTTTGTGCTACATACCGAACTTGTTTATACTGTAGAATTTGTTTTACTTTAGAAGAAAACCCTTACACTGACTTATGACAAAACACAGCAACTTGGCGCTTTTTTCGTTAGGTTTGGTGCAAAGGTTAATATTTGATCAAACAATTAACGTAGTAACATTTCTTTGAGTTCAAATGCATTTTTTTTGTACCATTCAATCAGATTTATAACTATCTGTAAGAACGAGGAGTCTCTGACAGACTTAATTGTTCTGAGAAACTTCAAGTCATCCCCATACATAAAAATTTTGGAGTGCCGAAAACAGCAGGGAATGTCATTAAGGAAATAGTTAAATAACATTGCCCCCAGATAGGAGCCTTGTGGGATTCCAGAGGAGACGACGATACGATAGATTGATGACCGTTTATCACGCCTAAAAAGATATATCTGCTAAATTTGAAATCACCCATTCAAGCAAGTAGCCAGTGATACCATAAGCACGCAACTTATAAGAAAGGATTTTGTGGGAAACTTTATCAAAGGCCTTGCTGAAGTATAAATGACGTCAACCTGATGACCAGCATCAACAGTCTTATTAAAAGTTCAGTAAATGGAACCAGGGGCCTACTCTCTAAGTACGTCAACGAAGAAACGGGCCCGTCCGAAAGTAGTTCGAGATTAATTAACTTTATCGCACGGGCAATAACACATCGGGAGTAAGGACAGATGTTAAGTGGTGTTGTCATTAGTTTGGGTCTCGAAGTAATCTTATGTCCGTAGGTGATACGGAGTAGCTAAGGCCCGTAACTTCGGCCGAAACTACGGATATCGCGCTTAGACAGTAGACCCCCAATTTAATACTTGTTGGTAGTGATCAAACAAATCCGTGCTGATGATCGCTAATAAATAGAGCTTTAGATGGTTTTAGAAATGCGGACAGAGTAGTGACTCAATTATGTTATTGTCATTGTTATACGATTTATGTTGTAATGTTTGTATTTTTACTTACGTTTTGGCTATTAGATCTTATATTATAGGTACGTTCTCTCCAATTATCTGCATGGCCATTGTCTGTAGTTTAACCATTCCTAGGCCTCTATATTTTAAGTTATTTAGATTTTCTCATGCTCTCCCAATGTTTATTTACCTTTTGTAATGTCAGATAATGACAAGCCTAGGTTTTATTTTTAATGTATTGCTAGAGCTGCCAGTAGGTAAGGTTGTATAGGTATTAGACCTTATAATAAACTATTATTCTTCTTTTATGTTCTAGAATCATTGTTATAAATCTTATATGTCAACCGATCCGAAAAGGAAGGGAGCCGGGACCGTCAGACCAGATTACTCTTGGTGCTCGCCTTAGCAGGAGGTCCTGAAGTTATATAGCGCTCGGTGGGAGGGCTGTGCCCTCTGATAGTGTGAGCTGTGCTTGAACAAATAAATCTACGCGTCCTTCTACACCAGACTATGTTGGAAACTCGCTAGACCGGCGATGGCTACCCTTGGCGTCAGTTCTGGATACTGACGCAAGAAGATTACGTCGTGGTCTACAATATACTAGTGACGCCGACGGCTGATAGATTTCAGCCCTCTGCCTGCCTCCTCTACCACGGCCTGCCCCTCCGAGGTCGGTGACGTGGTCTGACTCAAGGACCCCTCCTTTTACAACCTGCGAGCCTCTCTAGAAGAAACGCTTGGACCTTCTACTTATACCCGGTTTCCCTGACCTTCTATTCTACATCAATTATATTATTTTACCATTTCTTCTCTTCTTTTTACTTTTTATTTTAAGCCGGGACTCCTCCAGTTCTGGTGATAGTTCCCTCCTTGACCTTACATTTTCCCCCTCCCGGGAAAGTGTAACGTTACAATCTGGCGCCCAATTTTTACTAACCCCTCCCTCTTTACACTTTTTCAGCCCTCTCAAAATTCTAAAACAACTTGCTCAAGTGATTTTTATTTGGTAAGCTTTTATTCTCATCACCTCATCCACCTCAACCTTTACAACACTTCTTTATACTGAAACATATATATACACACACATATACACACGAACTTTTACCCACTGGTAATTGTCATCCATTCTTCGCTTGCAAGTGTTCTTAAAACCATTCGTGGTCACTTACAAGTTGGGGTTTGGCTTACTCTACGACGTACTACAGGAGAATATCCTATAGTCGTTACCACCTAGGTACATTATAACTCTCTACTAATACCTCACTATACTGCATCCCACACACTTGCACACCACTGCGGTTACCCACTGGTAATCGTAACCAGTCTTCGCTAGTGAGTGTTCTTAAAACCATTCGTGGTCACTTACTAGTTGGGGGCTGGTACACTTCACGACGGCTGCAGGACAATATCCTGTGGTTGTTTATACAAAACTTAACATAAATCAACACTTTAATCATTACTTCATTTAGTTTGTTTTGTTACCACGGCTAGTGCAACCTGTATGAAGATTAATTGAAAATTTACATAAACCTAGACTAAACTATAAATAAACTTGAACTTGAATACGAAGTGTCCATCAGAGCTGAAAGACCTGCTGAAACTTTGTCGAATCTGAGAGATCAGATGACTAAACTAAGTCATGTTCTATCAGATGACATAAAATCCTCGCCTATACCTCTTCAACTTGATCTATCACAAGCTGAAACTACTCTCAACTATGTTGAGAGTAAAATTCTACATATTGAATCATCTAGGGATCGTAGTAGTTTAAAAAAGATAGAGTCGTTTATGAATCATCTTTATTATCGACTAGAACGTATTAGTGCTGTTCCACCGTTAATCGACTTATGCTCGAATATTAGATCTCGGTTTTACTTACTCCAAAAACGATTTGAAGTTCTAGGTTTGGATCATATTGAAACTCAAGAAGACATGTTGGTGGAAGTATCTAACCCTCCTACTCAGAACCAATCTGAGCCTCCTACTCTGAACCAATCTAACCCTCCTGCTCAGAATCAAGCTGACCTTCTCTTCAGTCCTCGAATTTCCGAACCTTCTGAGGTTCTCGCTTCTTCTCAACCGGCTCCATATCCCGCTGCGGTTTGGAGTATGCCGCAATATTCCTCGGTAGACCAGAATTGTCACTCACCGTGCAATTTTGTTAAAGATTATAAAAGGTTTTCATTATGATGGTAAAACATGTCCTCGGTCTTTCCTGCAGAAGTTAGAGGAATTCCGGATCTCTAGGAATATATCGGAAGTAACTTTGGTTAAACATGCTTTTGAGATTTTTGTCGGAGATGCGCTACATTGGTTCAGGTTTCAGCATAGTCGGAATCCTTCGTTGACTTGGAACCAGATCCATATTCTACTCATTAAAGATTTTGGAATTCAAGACTATGATTACAAATTACTAGAAGCTATTAGGAATCGCACTCAAGGGGCAACTGAGACTATCATTGTCTATGTGTCTATTATGTTCGGCATGTTCAATCGTCTTTCCAAGAAACTTGTAGAAAGCGACCAATTAGAAATTTTACTTCACAACATTAAACCTTGTTATTCGGTTTTCGTTGCACTTAAAGATGTTAATTCAATCGATTCCTTGATCTCAACCTGTCAGAGCTATGAAAAGATTTCAGAAAGAGATCTAAATTATCATGAACCCAGATATTCAGATACCCCTTCTTGCGCTGCGGAGTTCGCTTATCGTCCGCTGACTCCTAAAAATTCTAACCTTAGTCACTCTAACGCGATACAGAATAAGCAACCACATTTTTCTTCAAAATTGCCCTCTTCCTCGCAAACTCCTTCTTATCCAAGTCAAGATAAGCCCAAAGAAGATTTTTGTAGGCGTTGTCGTGTTAAGGGTCATTCTTTGAGAGCGTGTACTCAACCGAGGTACTTGATCTGTTTCAAGTGTGGTCTGAAAGGCGTGAAAATTTCAAATTGTCCTAAATGTACACCTGATTCTCAAGCAAAAAAACTAAAAAGCGACTTGAATAGTTCTAAAACTCAAAATTTTAACCTTAGCGATTGGAATCAATGGTTAGACACTATCCGAAATTTTATGTTTTATTATAAAACAACTTCTGCGATCTATGACAAGGAAAGGGACTGTAACAGACCTTTTATTAACGTATCTATTAACAACGTATGTTTTTCAGGTCTTTTAGATAGCGGAAGCTGTTTTACTATTTTAGGAAATAATTCTCATAAGGATATTCAAAAACTAGGGTTTAAGCTATTCAAGTCATCAGCTCATGTTATGGTTGCTAATAAACAAAAATCATCATCTTCTGGT
The DNA here is from genome assembly GCA_937001585.2 of Brachylomia viminalis. Lineage (NCBI taxonomy): Eukaryota > Metazoa > Arthropoda > Insecta > Lepidoptera > Noctuidae > Brachylomia > Brachylomia viminalis. Next base: position 11,299,204 of record OW443314.2, read on the forward strand.
TATTTCCAATTACCGTTGAGTTTTAATAATCAAACTCGTATCATTAAAGCTTATGTTTTTCCGAAAATATATCCATCTTTGATTCTTGGCTGGGACTTCTGGAAAGAATTTGATCTGTGTCCTAAGTTACTTTCGCATAAACTTAATCTTGATAGTAGAGATTTTAAGAACTGTGCTATTGAAAATAAAATCATGTCCGATCATCAATCATCAATCATGTTTCCGATAACCAAGCAAATATTGCTAGGGTTATGATTGAACGTTTTAAAGACATTTCTTTTGAACAGAAAGGTAAATTAGGTCTTACTAATCTAATTTGTCATCGGATTAATACCGGTAATGCTTTACCTATTAAGCAACGTTGTTATCGTCTCTCTCCTGAAAAGCAAAAGATTCTTATTGACGAAGTCGATAAAATGCTCGAATTAAAGGTCATTGAAAAATGCGAAAGTCCTTGGTTATCTCCTGTTCTTATAACCCCTAAGTCGAATGGAGAATGGCGTTTCTGCGTGGATAGTAGGAAATTAAATTCAATAACTCGTAAGGATGCTTATAGCCTTCCTTTTATTTCTGAAATACTTGACAACCTTAAAGGCTGTAAGTATTTGTCTAGCATAGATATTGCCAAAGCATTTTGGGAAATTCCTCTACATCCTGAAGATAGAGATAAAACTGGTTTCTATGTGCCTGGCAGAGGTTCTTTTAGGTTTACGGTAATGCCCTTCGGTCTAACTAACAGCCCTGCGACTCAACAAAGACTCATGGATCACTTATTTACTCCTGAATTCGATAATAAAGTATTCTGTTACTTAGATGATGTTATAATCATAAGTTCCACATTTGAAGAACATATCTCTCTGTTACTTAAAGTTCATGAAAAGCTTTCTTATGCTGGGCTTACTATTAACTTTACGAAAAGTAAGTTCTTTCGTAAAGAACTCAAATACCTTGGCTATGTAGTTGACGAGCTAGGACTACGAGCTGATCCTAGTAAAATTGAAGCTATTTTAGCTTATCCTATTCCTACGTCTAAAAAAGAGGTAAGGCAATTCTTGGGTACATGTAGTTGGTTCCGTCGTTTCATTCCCAATTTTAGTTCTATTGCCTCGCCCCTCTGCAAATTAACTGCTGCTGGGAAGAATTCTCCAATATTTGTTTGGAATCCGGACGCAGACTTCAGTTTTGCCAAACTGAAAGAATGTTTGACTTCAACCCCGATTCTAGCTTGCCCTGATTTTGACCTTCCTTACTTTTTTCACTGTGACGCTTCTAATTATGGTATAGGAGCTATGTTGACTCAAGAACAAAACAATGTTGAAGTGGTTATTGCTTATATGAGCAGAACTCTTAGTAAACATGAGCAAAATTATTCTACTACTGAACGCGAAACATTAGCTGTTATAGCTGCACTTGAACATTGGCGTTGTTATCTTGATAATGGTAAACGATTTACGGTCTACACTGATCATGCTGCACTAAAATGGTTTCAAAATTTATCTAATCCCTCTGGGAGATTAGCACGTTGGACTCTTCGTTTATCATGCTTTGATTTTGATCTGAAACATAAGAAAGGTAAGGATAATGTAGTCCCCGACTTACTTTCTCGTTATAAGGGCCCTGATACAGAAATTTTAGATGGGGTTGCCCCTGTGTCTAGAGACAACGCGTCTCAGTTGGAACATTTCAATAAACTTTTTACCAAATGTCGTGATAACCCTGATGATTATCCTAACTATAAAATCCATGAAAATAAGTTATATCGTTATTCTAACTCAATAGATGATCTTAATGAAGATTTTTCATGGAAGGAAGTTCCTCCTCCCTCTGAGAGGCTCGACCTTATCAAATCTTACCATGGCTTGGTAAATAATAATCCTCACATTGGTATTTTTAAAACTTACAAGAAGCTTTCCTTAAGATACTACTGGTCTGGTATGTTTAGAGAAGTGGCAAAAGTGTGTTCTACGTGCGAAACGTGTCTTGCCTATAAATATTCGAATCATTCACCCTATGGCCTTATGGGTAATCCCAAAATATGTTCGAGGCCTTTCCAGAATATATCTCTGGACCTCATGGGTCCTTTGCCTATGACAAGACAGCGTAATCAATATATTCTCGTGATTACGTGCTCATTTTCAAAGTACTGCCTTATTTTTCCTATTAAACGAGCTACTACTACTATTATTAAACGACATCTTGAAAACTTTGTATTTTTAGTACATGGTGTACCACAAACCATTATTATGGATAATGGCTCACAATTTCAGTCTAATGAGTTCCAACGATTTTTAAATAATTATAAAGTACCTTTTATATTTTATTCGCCTAGATATTGCCCTCAAGTTAATCCAACTGAACGATATAATAGAACGATTATCACGGCACTATCGCAATTAGTCGGAGATGATCACCGTTCATGGGACGTTCCGTTACAAAAGATTCAATTATCACTAAATAGCTCTGTAAATGCTGCGACAGGATTCTCCCCATCTTTTCTTGTCTTCGGTCGTGAAATCATAACATGTGGTTCACTCTATTCTAGTTGCACTAACCTAGACGAAATAATTTTCCTTCCTCGAGATGGCTATGCCGCTAATATAGGGTTATTATCTGTGATCTTCGATAAGGTACAGGTTGCACTATACAAGGCACATACAAATAATGCTTTTCATTATAATACAAGGCACAGTTTTAAAGAGTTTAATATCGGTGATACCGTCTGGCGGAAAAATTACGTTCAAAGCAATGCCGGCGCCTATTTTAGTGCCAAGTTAGCCCCTAAATACATAAAATGTACAATTGTGGAGAAACTGTCACCACTTGTTTTCATTTTGGAGGATCAGAACGGCTTAAGAGGAAAATGGCACGTTAAAGATTTTAAAGTGTAGTTTTCTATCTGCTGTGTTTTTTTTATAAAATTGTAATATCTTAATGTCTTATAATATTTAATGTCTAAAAGTTTTTTAATCTTAACGTCTCAACAATTTTAATTGACTTAGTGCTTATTTTATTTTTGTAAACTTGAATGACTTTAACGGTCGTATTTTTTTTCCTTGATGTCTCTAGAAATAATTTTTACTTATTTTTTTTAACATTTAACATAAGTTCATTGTAAATACTTCACAAATTTTACTTACTACAAAAACCTTTGGCATATTTTTCTCCACCTTTTTTTTTTTTTGTAGAGCGGTACACAACTCTTTAAATAAGCCATTGTGTCGAGCGGTCGCATAACTCGTAAAATAAAGCCTTAGTGTCGAGCGGTACTTAACTCGTTAAATAAGCCTTAGTGTGTAGATACCTTATTTTTTTAATACTTGAACTTATCTACTTGAAAAGGCAATTATGCTTTGAACCTAGACTGCTTTTCTTAAGCTGGAAAGTTTCATTTTTAATACTTGAACTACTTGAAACTCGAAGGTTTTTCTTAAGCAATTATGCTTTCAAACCTTGACTGCTTTTCTTAAGCTGGAAAGCTTTGTAAATATTTCTCTTAGTTTTAACGGGTTTTTTTTAAAAGGTGCGGATTACGACACCTAATTAAAATAAATAAGCCTTCGTAACTCTAAAAAAAATATTTTTTCCTTGTGGAGTATGAGTCATAGAATGTGAACCATATCCCCTAAGCATGTTGGTGATGTATGATTGAGGGAGTATGAAATGTGGGTTGATGTAAGGTGTATGAAAGGGCAAGGTTTTTTTTTTACAACATCGAAATTTTCTCAGTTGTTAATTTTCTGGGGTTATCGGGTAATGTAATTTTATCTTTTGTATAACTTTCTGTACCACTATAAATAGTCATATAGGTTAATTTTAGCTGGTAAATGCTTTATCTTACTTAACAACAAAATTTTTTCATTGTAATCAAAAATTTTCCGGGGTTGTCGGGGAAATGTAATGTTTGTATTTTTTACTTACGTTTTGGCTATTAGATCTTATATTATAGGTACGTTCTCTCCAATTATCTGCATGGCCATTGTCTGTAGTTTAACCATTCCTAGGCCTCTATATTTTAAGTTATTTAGATTTTCTCATGCTCTCCCAATGTTTATTTACCTTTTGTAATGTCAGATAATGACAAGCCTAGGTTTTATTTTTAATGTATTGCTAGAGCTGCCAGTAGGTAAGGTTGTATAGGTATTAGACCTTATAATAAACTATTATTCTTCTTTTATGTTCTAGAATCATTGTTAAAAATCTTATATGTCAACCGATCCGAAAAGGAAGGGAGCCGGGACCGTCAGACCAGATTACTCTTGGTGCTCGCCTTAGCAGGAGGTCCTGAAGTTATATAGCGCTCGGTGGGAGGGCTGTGCCCTCTGATAGTGTGAGCTGTGCTTGAACAAATAAATCTACGCGTCCTTCTACACCAGACTATGTTGGAAACTCGCTAGACCGGCGATGGCTACCCTTGGCGTCAGTTCTGGATACTGACGCAAGAAGATTACGTCGTGGTCTACAATATACTAGTGACGCCGACGGCTGATAGATTTCAGCCCTCTGCCTGCCTCCTCTACCACGGCCTGCCCCTCCGAGGTCGGTGACGTGGTCTGACTCAAGGACCCCTCCTTTTACAACCTGCGAGCCTCTCTAGAAGAAACGCTTGGACCTTCTACTTATACCCGGTTTCCCTGACCTTCTATTCTACATCAATTATATTATTTTACCATTTCTTCTCTTCTTTTTACTTTTTCTTTTAAGCCGGGACTCCTCCAGTTCTGGTGATAGTTCCCTCCTTGACCTTACATTTTCCCCCTCCCGGGAAAGTGTAACGTTACAATGTTTAGGCACCACCTTTGCCATTTTCCATTTTAAAGGAAATATGCCAGAAATTAAGGATTTGCTGTAGTATACGAGCAGAAATGGACCCACTAACTCCGCCGCGCAAGCTGTAGGGAATAAATATTGGCGGTATGCCATCAGGATCTTTGTTAATTTCTATACTTTTGAATTATTTGAGTATAATCTCACAGCGAATAGTTGGAACTTCCTTTGACGGCCTTTCGTCTTCATCATCCAACCATCGATGGCACTCATACCCCGGGTAGGTCGAAAGTAATAGTTAAAAAGTAGGGTAGTTAGGTAGAAAGTAGTAGTAGTTTCAAGATGAATGAAATACGAACCACAAACACGGTGGTACTGCTGTAAACTGTTGAGGTGCTCTCTCAACTGTATTCTGTGTTCATTATCAGATCAACTATAAGTCTCTATTTTGTTGAAGCGTCATCAGTATTACATACGTGTGCCAAGTTTCAACACAATCGGTTCACCAGTGAAAATTCAGTAGGTGATAAATAAATCAACCCCACTTTGTCTAAACTTAGGGGTGGATTTTGTTTTTCAATTTTAAATGGGACCAACTCAAAAGTATTATACCCGTCCCAATTTTTTTTTAAAATCAAAATCTGACTACGCTGTAAAAAGTAACACATTGTCACATAAAAAAAATACGCGTCGGCTTGAAAAACTTCTCCTTTTTTTCGTTGGTTAAAAATAATACCATTAATTAGATATTTTTGGAATGCTTATCAAATTATGGCAGCTAAGGCCAAACGTAATTAACACACTATTCAGAACACCGTAGGGTCTGGAAGAGGAAATATTATTTTGCTTTACCTCAAAGATCTATTGAATTATGCAGTTAAATCCAGAACACGACAGCACTATGAAGAAGTTTTTAATGACTATCACTTTTATTCTACTATCGACAAAGCTACTTACTCATAGTATCCGAGCAGGTACGGCCATACATGTCGCCTAATGTCATGTTGTACGCCTCCGTAGTACACAAGTCGATACACCTCGTCTTTATCGTGAATCGCGCCATTTTCGTCTGTCATTGCAAGCCATCGTTCATCCGTAAGACCGCCGTCTGCATTCTCTGCAAAGATTTAAACACACATTGAAAAAGTATTAATTTTATTACGAATATTATTAGCTGAGTAAAACATACATTTTTTTTAAAACAAAATTATACAATACAGAACATGCAATATAACCACCGCATAAATTGATTTACACTTTCACTTTTTGGGTCTCGAGATATTATTAATAAGAATGGTAATCTTATCGTACCTCTAGGAATGATGTTAGGATGTACAAGACCGCTGAGATGTGTCCGCACAGTAGACAAGTGGCGACAGTAAGCCAGCCAGCCGTAAAAGGCGCGCGATATTATCTGACGACGCATTGTACTGCACACTAACTCGATTGACGCAGACTGAAATATAACGAACGGTAGATTTAGTAGAGTCCCGTGCTGGGCGCCAAAATTTTTCATATAACTTTATTAATCATTATTTTTAATCAAAGTATTGAAACTTTTCTCGATATATTTTTAAATTCATCAATGAATAAAACTCACCGTTGGTGTTAAGTACTCACTAATCATGAAAAAATTATCTAGAAATGGCGCCCATCTGGGACCGAAATATTGAGATCCGTGTTGGGTGCCAATTCATATTGTCACCAAAACAAAATAACTTTACAAAAAAAAAACACATTAAGAATCGTATCACTGCACCTATTTTTTTATGAGCATGATCGTAATGAATATTATATACCTGTTCTATGGGTTGATGTGGGATCGGTGTCAGTGGCGGTGGTGGGAGTCCATTGATTCCAGCTGATGGTGGACAGTCAACTGACATAGTCGAGGAGTCTGATGATGTAGTGGATGTAGAGGCTAGTGGGCGACGTGGCGTGCGTGGTGGTGACTGTACTGCACGTTCTAGTAGTGAATGCCGCATCGCTGAAAATAATAATTAATACAATCTTCAAAAGACCTACCAAGTCCAATGTAAATCTGTGAATGTTGCAGTACTAGGCATCTAAAGACGATTTATTAAATGCCCGTACCCCCTTCACCTTATAATATTACAGATTATGAAGACTGAAAAGCAAAGAAATTACTTAAACTGAACTACCTTCTCTATCAGCTATAGCGTTGTTCACAATCCGGAACACGTAGTCTCCGGCAGTTTCTTCCCACTCAGGCTCCTCGGTTTCACCACTCTCGCATAGACTTGGTAGTGGTCGCCGTCTCGATTTACCACGACCAAAAACCTGCACGAAAATAATAGTAAGATGTAAGAAATCCAAATAAACGCCCAAACATAATTATATTAATTTTACGACAATGCAATAAATAGCGTGGTGAAGTTGATCGTTCATCACCACCAGGATCAATATTTTCTGATATTGGCATTGCTATTAAAATTGAATTGAAAGTTGAAAATAATTTAAAAGTAGAACACAAAACTAGTGCTGTCCCGTACCTTTCCTGTGCCTCTTTGTGACCAGAGTGGTGGGTCTAGTTGGCCATGTGGTAGTAATCCTGTTTCTAAATTACTCAGAAAAGAGAGCAAATGTCCCCCTGAAACAAAAGACATAGGTTTTCAGCAACGTATTGGTGTTAAGAGGTTAGGTAGCATAATAATTCAAACATATTCACTTTTACATAAGTTTTGTGGATGTTTTCTTAAACATTTTCCTCGTCTTCTCCCTCATTTCAAAAAGTCCCCCATTGAATTGATCTAATTTGAAAATAATAGCTAGCTTTGACCTTGAAAACGCACATAACTAAGAAAAGTTCCAACCCACTTCAGTCGGCATTAGCCACCATTTATTATTCTTGGAACTCGAGCGGGAATAATTTAAGATTTTATTTCCAAACTTTCATTATAATTCTCTTAACTTAGAACGTAATTTCGCAATCTCGAACGTTATTTTGATTGATATTGAAGCCGTTAGCTCTAAAATATATTTTAAGTCCTATCCAGATGGAAACGAGATAAAAGATTACCTACTTATGAATACCTACTTCAAATAATGGATAAGTTTCAAACTACGAACATTGTGTAAGTTTCGATTTACCTTGTGGTGGACATAATGAGTTCTAGAGAAATCTTGTACGGTAGGTATCTAACCTAACGAAAACATTCTGGCTACACCTGACGTTCCGTTTTAGTTCAACACCGGGGTATCTCACTAGGAGTCTAATAATTCAGCTCGTTTTCTTTCAGCTGGAGTCTAACTTTATTATTGACACGACCCTATGTTTTTAACAGGCGTGTTTTACGCCTGTATATTTATTTATTACAGCATGGAAGACATCTTTAAAAATCAACAAAAAAGGGAAACAATAGTCGACAGAAAGTCAATTACCACAAGTCTTCGCGTTTAGACTTCTAATAGAATTTGTGTTGTGAACATACAAGCAGTAATATATTACAATAAACTATATTTAACAGTTAAAACTATTAAAGTAACCACTTGTGTTTCCAATTGAAAAGTGAGAGAAAAAAACAATAAAATATCACTGCAGCTATTTAAAAAAATTGAGGCTTTAGCACCTTCTAGCTGAGGTCACACTGGTTGTAAAAAGATCCAAATCGTGTTGTGTAAATCTTTTATTAATTGAACATGAAAATAAAATTTTGATAATAACTCATATGTATATCCATTTCATATCCAAACAATTTTCGCAGACCTTCCAAAGAGTCGAAAGTTGTGTTTACAAATGGACTTGACTGATTTTATCGCTGGTTAGGCTAAAATAACGAAGAGAATTTTCTAGTTGGATCCCAAGACTATTTACTTACCTTTTGGAAAATGTATAGGTGGTCTCTGAACTCCATCTTGACCGACCAGTATGAGAGCGTCGCTGGCCTGCGATCGATGCACGTGGACGTAAACCACTTCCCAGACGCATACTTGTAGGGACATCGCCCAGTACACGCTGGAATTACAAAATTGATTTATTAGCTTTTTTAGCCTGATCGGTCCCAATCCTGAGCAAAGGCGTCCCCCCATTCATTCCAGTTCTCTAGATGTTGTGCTTCTTCTCGGTAATTGACGAGGAAGCCATCCAAGGCGTAATTAGCGTACTGGTCGAAAATATAACGATTCCATCATTGCTTTCCTTTATTATGTAATTTATTTTTGTTGGTTCTAGCCGATTTCAATTTGTTCCGAGAGTAGGTACTGTTTCAGATGTCCAATTAGGCACGATATTAAATTACCTACTACTCATGAAATACAGACAATTTTCGAGTATTATTACATATCTTTGGGCTGAAATAATTATTTTGGCCAACTCAATTTTCTCCTTATAGGTAGATCTTGAAACAGAAACCCTGACCTTGGTTCTGAATAAAACTATTCAATAAGGGCAACATTTTATGATATCCATAGTAGGTAATATCCCTGATTGGCTACTAAAACTAATTTCTCATAATTAATTGTGTCATTACTGGAATATCATCGCTATCCAGCAATGTAACAGGAATAAATTCCCGTTAACTATACTTCAATTGCGTATCTGCTATTTTCCTTCAAACATTTTCGTAGATAGTAACATTTACGTACGGAATCCCATCATCATTATTACGTTTCGCAAGTGAGGCAAACTTTGTTTTCCCAAACCCAAACAGTGAAAGTGTCCCTGAGGACACTGTTTGGGTCAGATCGCACTTTGACTTAACTTTACTAAGTAAAGTAGCTTTCCATATGAATATGACATTCAGACGCTGCGCTCTCGACTTTTAGCCGCCTGTAATGACAACCACAAGTGCAAAGCCGAGACTATTAAAACTATCTGCTGGGAACCAAGGACTGGTCATAAAATAAATGCACTTAAAAACTAAGCAGGTAAAGCTAACACCACACGAGCAGTAAGTAAACACAAATACATACCAATCAATGCACAGAGGGCCGGCACAGCGGCGCCTGTACACTGTGCAGGTTGGCGCCAAGCTGCACAGAACATACGTGTGTTGGCACGCGGAGGCATGCACTAGGTGACAGCGGAGCACACTACACATAGGCACTACATCGATAACATAGTCTACGAAGCGACACAACAAATAATAAAGAAAGCAGAGGGACTAGCACTAATGATTTTGACGCTACCTAACACAAAGATGTATGTACAACGGTTTTGCCATATTTCATTTTGATTTAATTTTATGCAACATACATTTATAGTAGACGGGGATATATGATATGGAGTAGGTATACATAATGAGCCATTAACGTCCCCACTGCTGGGACACAGGCCTCCTCTCTGTGAGAGGGAGTAGGCCGTAATCCACCAAGCGGGCCCAGTGCGGATTGGTAGATGTTACATTTCTTACATTTTGTGGTTCTACATGTTTTCTCACGATGTTTTCCTTCACCGTTTTGAGAGCAGTGGTGATGAAATAATATATAATAAACCTACAACCTACAACTCGGTAAGTCGCAGCCGTTACAACTGGGCCACCAATGCTCCACCTCGGGGAGTAGGTATGCATGGACGGAAATTACGATTTTAAATTAGTTGACGTCAAATGATACGTGCTAGCCCCATGTATCAATGAAACACTAAAGTACATACATAAAAAATACAATATGAGAACGTAGATTCAAATAGATAGATGGGTAGACAGCTAAATTGTTTATTTGGTGCACACAAAAGATATAGCACAACACACAAAGGCACAATTAAATGATATTAAATTACATGAACATGATTACAAGAAGTTTTATCCTCGAGAAAAAAATATAGGAAAAACATTTAAGGAAACAACGACTTCCTTCCCGGTATAATCACAGTTCTCAGAAAAACGTCTTACGGCGACTGGATAAAAATTAGAAAACGGATAAACTGAGGAAAAGCTGGAGGTGTTCTAAGTAAAGATAAAGGAAAAGGATTGACTAACGCTTTATAATAATAAACAGAGTTGGGAAAGTAAAACTTCGGCGACAAAAACAGCTACAATAAACTTTTACTCTGCGCGTATACATAACTTTTACTTGAAAAGGCTTATTTAGGGAGGTTACGCCTCTTCGGTAATAATGGGTAAAGTAACGAATTCAGTAACAGTTAAGGTACTCATTTAGATTGAAACAAATGAATGTATTTGTTCTCAATTTAAATTATGGGTATTCTGTACATGAATAACCATTGTCAGTTGTCTTTGTTCTCAATTTCGATTATGGGTATTCTGTACATGAATAACCATTGTCAGTTGTCTTTGTTCTCAATTTCGATTATGGGTATTCTGTACATGATTAACCAATGTCAGTAGGCTGATGAGATTTTTATTCAACAGTAATTTCAGGTGAGGTGTAACAACACATAGTACCCACATTTCGCCAGAAGTTTTATTTAATTGGAGGCAAGCCATATGTATATAATACCATAATGCCATCAACTGGGCAAAGACGAAGAAACCCAAAAAGACTTCATTGACTTGAATATGGTGGCTGATAGATGTCATGCTCACTCAAATGTCTCGCTGACGGTGGCGCGTGTGTTGGATCATTTAGCTCCCTTCAAAATGGTTGAGCTGAATGGTGCTGATCCATGCGTCATGCTCGTGAACGAGCGCTGTCAGTTGGGACTGGTCATCTCTTAGCCGCCACGACATATTTTAATTATTTTATTTATTTGCTGTATCGTTCTCTCACATAAGTATACATATATTCAACATTAATGACGTCACTAATATTTATTATGTAACAATATAGGTTAAAAGAGTGTCCATGGAGTTTCTTGCCCGTTCTTCTTCATAGGTACCTACCTAATACGCTTTGGAATGGGCAACTAGCTCCATATTTCTGAATCTACAATTGACAATTCAAAAGTGCCTGTAAATGGTTTAATTGAAATAAATGCTTTGAGTTTTAAGTTTGAGATAGACACTTTGCCCGACCTCATGTTCAGTTAGGGCTTGCGACCACCACACCAACGAGCCATTGAGCTAGGAGATCAATGCAACGAGCAGACAATTGACTGACCGGTTGGCGCAGTTGGTAGCGACCCTGCCTTCTGAGCCACTGGTCCCGGGTTCGATCCCCGGACAAGTCAAACTTTTGTGTGCATGAACATGTCTGTTTGACCTGTGTCTGGGTGTGTATATGTATATAAGTATGTATATCAGTCATCAGGTTACCGTAGTACAGGCTCTGCCTAGTTCGGGACCTGAAGACCTTGTGTGGATGTTGTCTCATATTATTATTATCAATTTTTACATATTTGAATTAAAGTTCTTGTCAGTCTGCGGTTCTTCCGAAGTACAACTAACAGGCCAGAAGTTATGTTATATTATGACAGTCTACTCAGTGACCATTCTAAGTCAAAAAATCACTACTAACAACATCATAATGCAAATTACCTACTGGCTGTACTGCCTCGCCTTATCATGCCTAGTTGCATTAAATCTACTTTACCTTTTGTCAATTCCCTCGCTCTCCGCATATCCATTCATCAGCTGGTTCGGTGTCCATTTAATGACCAGCCCCGCAGCTGTCTGATGTAGACTCAAGTACCCAGGCATCGGCTCCTCAATGTCCTTCTATAATTACATTAGTTCCAAATTCTTCAACGTAAAATTATGCCCAAATGCCTAATAAAAAAATAATTTCAAATTCAACTTCGAGCAAAATGTTATCAATACTTCAATTCCAATTATGTTTAACCATGGACGAACAAAAAAAGTTGGACGAAACTCCGCTAAGACAAAAGTGAGTCCCGTTTATGTGTGAATATTTAGGTAGGTGTTAGCCGTTTGCGCGCGTAATGGCCGATCGACTAATGTGTGAATGCATTACATCAGCGGGGCAAGCACGGCCTACTGTCAGAGGCTGGAGTCACACATTTTTATCACAGTTTGGGAGCAAAAACCGTGCTAAAATGCGTGACTCAAGCCTATCACAGAGGCTGTGCTCGCCCTGCTGACCAACTTGCGTGACACAGTTTTTTGTTTGCGAGAATCTGTCCGACATTATTTGTTCGTCCATGTGTCTGACTAAATTATTTTAAAGTTTGGGACATTTATCAGAGGTGGCTCGGCTGTAAAATGGTACCGGATTAAGAAGATGACAAATATTATTAAAAGCAGAAAATTTAACTTTGTAAGTGTCCTTGGAAATATACCCAAGCCCGTAAAAACATTTGTTCCGTAAGTACCTAATGTAACATTTATTAATAATGTAACATTTATTAACAAATAATGTAAATATTTATTAAAACGCAGCCATTTAAATCCAGCCGTACGACGAAACTACGCCGCACAATATTTACACAAATTTGATAAACTACCCGAAATCCAGAACATACGAGTAATTTCGTATGAGTGGTCCGTTCCCAAGGACCCGCGGATCCACTCCGTTTCCCAAATTAAATAAAACTCAACACACATAAACAAGAGCAAATAAATCTGTAGAAAAAAGGTTTTAGTCTCACCGGCTGAACCCTAACGTTGTTTTTTCCGTACAAAAGCGTGGCTGTGGAATTCTGGTGTAAGCTCTCAACGTAGTCTTTGGCACTCGAACCAGCCGCTTTGCCCGAACCTAAAGTAAAAATTTCACTTTGTAAGCTTCTCTTGAAAGAAAAGAAGATTTAAAAAAAATAAGCTAGTGTTTTGCAGGAAAAACTTGGATGAAATATAGATAGGTATAATTATAGCTTTACGAGATGCGAACTTGTTGAAGGAAACTTGTATTAAAAGTACATAAGTTTACCTGGATTATTTGAGCTCCCATCATCTGATGAAGCGTTCAAACTTCTCTTGAAATTCAATATTGGCCTTCGAACGGAAGGCGGTGTTGTGGTACCCGCAGACATTCTGTGTCTTTGCACCTGATATTTAGATATATGATAATTACTTTCAACTTAGACTATAATCAATTAAAACAATGGGAAATTGTCCTTTAGAAAGATCCACGTATCACTACAAAAATTTCATAATCCAATCATATCAGGCGACCTGGTAACCAAATTGTTTGAACAGGCTTCACATGCTGGAAACTACACCATGATCAGAATACTCACAAGTTCGTCTGCAGGGGGATCCGTCCAGAAACAAGCCGGTGGTTTAGCCTTGGAGTACTCCAGGGCACAAGGCCCAACCAATAAAGAGCTTAGGATGCTCCCGTAATCGGGATCTGCAACCAAGGCGTCCCGTTCGTAATATCGGTTCGCGTTGCTAACCAGATGCTCGATGATCTTCGCCAGCTGACGCTCGAATAATGCTATGCGGATCCAAAGGTATCTGTGGACAAGCAGAAGTAAATTAAATAAGTATTTAAATGGTGTACCTAATAAAGAGTATTCTAACTATCTAGTCGTAGTTGTATCTAGTCGTGATTTTAATATAGTCATGGGTGGTGAGGATCACGCTACTGTTATGTACCTATTATATAATTACGTTAACTTCATGCCACGTAATGTGTACATATGTAGGTATTGCCTTGTGTTTCATAACAACATTATTCTTGTTTTAATCAAATCTGACGTTTACATAACAACAGATACCTTAGCTCAAAACGAATATAGGAACAATATATGAGTAACGCTGCCAAGTATTGGAATTTTAGACAAAGAAGGATTAGAGGTAGGTACAACACCCGTCAACCGTCGTTACCCTGAATTCTAAGTACGCAAAATATATTATTTATTAGGTAAACGAACAAGGGCAGAACACATAAATCTTGTCGCATATTACTAAGCGTAAACTCTCACAAGAAATGGTAATATATTTCTTTTGCGACGGAAAAATCAAAGTAATATGAGAGACATATTGAAGCTTTCAGTGTTCGCCCTAAGCCTCTGGAGGCGGTCATTAATAAAGATCGCTGTGACACAATGACTCATCAATACCTTCTTTTATTTTTTGCTTTGAATACCGTCAGACTTTTATTTTTCTTTGAAGAATTTTAAATGGAGAACCAAAAGTTTTTAAAATGTTTAGTGATATTATAAGAAAAGAGATAGACCAAAGTAAAGATAAATGGCTTGTCATGTAGATAAGTAGTACGGCTAGGAAGGAAGTAATCATAGTGTAAGAAGGAAAAAGACGTAGTTACAGCTCCGACCGCAAATACATTGGGTTATGGGCGGGACATAAAGATAACTAGCATCTATCTAATTTTTCTCAAACATCCTTGGAAATTTGTGCATTATTTTGACAACCTTCTTCGAGATAAATCGAAATTGCTGTACTGGCCAAATACATGCGAGCAGCGGCCGGCAAATGTTGTATGAAAATCCATATAGTCTGTCGTGGTTTAGCGGCCAAATAAATTACATAGTAAACTCATATCCATCGTGTAACTTAAAAATTGACCGATCTTAAACTCCGAAACATGACAACCAAGGAGGTAACATATCAAAAAGTTTTATTTAAATATCGAACTGGCTTGCAAATTGAAAGCTGCTTATTGAAAAAAAATACCAAAGAACCAATGATTTCATGTCTATGCAAAGAACACTTTAACGCGTGAAAATTTATTGTTGTTCGTGGTTCGTCATTGATTTTGAATAGTAGATAAATGTATTATTTCCGCGCATTATTTGAGAAAATTACTATACAAACCTTGGCCACAACTAGGCATTGATGGACTTACGTATGTGTGCTTCGGCTTCCCCTCGGCCCACATTTACACGTTCGTCCGTCAATGCCTCTTTTGCTGGCCGCTGCAGTAATGTACTATAATGTATCAGTCAACAAACAGCACGTCTCAGTAACACAGTTTTGGTTACTACAAAACCTCACGTTTTCTCAAAGAGCTCTTTTCCTGACGATGGATGCAAATGGGCGCCATAACCATTTTGCTTGATAGCAAACAGGTGAACGCAGATGCGCATAGTCTTGAGCCGCCTTTTACGACGCTGAATGGCATACTCGATCGTTCGATTTATTTGTTTTACGAGTACTTTTGCTACTGAATGTCCTTTTAAAAAGGTGCTTGCATCTTTATTGTCGAAGTTTAAAATTTCTGAGTACCTAAATGGATTTTCTTAAGTTTTTACGAAAGTGAACTTGAAGTATCCTTAAGGAAAACAAAGGACAAAAGCACTTAGGTAATGTTACTACAAAACGACGAATAGGTACCGCGGGGGCGGAGCCATTCAATAGAACATTTATCAGTAGTTCCTATACCGTGGTGGTTTTGAAGGTTCTTTTCAAAATTACTTATTCTATTCTCCAACTTAAAATCTAAATGCTTAGATGTTTTTTAACGAGAAGGATGTTTTAGCATTCATCTCATTCCTTCATCATTATAAAATATTTATTTCGATTTTTACATAGGTTCTTGCATTTAACATCGGGGCTCTTGGCTAAATAATAACAACTGCACGTGTCGATCGAAGGGTAAGCTACACTTACCGCGGTCGGATCGTGGATGGGTGACCATCCAATACATATCGAGACCCCTCCGTGCCTCGTAAAGCACGTTACGGGTAGTCAGACACCCGGTAGAATAAAAGTCGGACAACTAGTCTTAAAAGGGGGTATCGTGTTACTCAGTTACTGGGTTGTGGAAGTCAGACAGGCAGTCGCTCCATGTAAAATACTGGTATTCAACTGCATCCGGTTAGACTGGAAGCTGACTTGAACAAAAATATAAAAAGGCTAGGGGCATATTTTACTTACATTTTACATATCTACTTACAAAAGAACAGCATAGTACAAACATAAGTTATGTGCATTGCGGCGAATTTAAACCGCATTTAATCTTCAATGTGTGTGTTACAATTGACTCTCCTTTATTAATCTATGACAATCTACCAGACTTACTTTGCTCAAACCTAAAAGGCTAATAGTCCTTCAGATCAAATTCTGGCCATGACGGCCAACCTCAACGGAGACTAGCCTTCGGCGCGGGAGATATTATCACAGGTGCACTCTCTCTTTCTCACTCTCATAGTCAAATGGGACGGCAATCGGCCACGACCGGAGAGGGATGATATGCAGGACCAACGGGTTAACGTGCTTTCCGAGGCACCGGGCTATCAAACCACCGACTCCTATACTCCGAGCTGCTACCAAGAAGTTCCTAATGGACCTGGGAATCGAACCCAGTATCCACGATCAGCAGTCGGGCTTGCGACCACGAGACCGACGGGACAGCTAAAAGGCTAACATGACACCTAAACTTTGTTGATTTAGGTCCAATATGGGACGGCACGTACCTACCCATTATTATTTATTGAGGAAAATTACAACGTCTCTATGGAAACATTTGAGAATTCAGTAACAGTAAAACCCAACCCCACTTAAGGCGACATTAACTGCCCGCGCCCTTGAGCGAGTGGGAGGTGTTTGCGTCGCGCCCCGCGACAAAAGTCAGACAAAGTCAGCGATACACTGCCACCCGTCGCCCGCCAGAGCCCCGCTCCAACGCGCACCAAAATTATTCGAAAAAGCAACCCACCTTGATTTATCAAACACAATACAAATAAAAGCCGTATACTAAAATATGGGTCATTAAACTGTCTTTTATATGATTAAAGTTTCATGTAAATACGCCCCATAGTTTTTGCGTGATTATCGTTTTTTTGTCCACGTTAGACAATACTTTACAAATTAATTACACTATGTTATTAAAATATAATTTCACATTTTCACATATCAAATTATGAATAAAATTGTCTAGTATAACATATATTTTTTTCAAAGAAATAAGACTAGAAGTTTAGACGTGATGTTCAATATAAAATCATTAAAAGTCGTTTATCTGCGCCTTAAGGGATAAGGATATAAGGACATGTTCACGCATACATGGTGTGAATCATAGTCAACGCCAGGGGACGCGCGGAGAGCGCGGCGCGGCGCGGGACGACACCGCGGCAGCGGGCTGGCCGCCGCACGTACCTCACTCCAGTACCGAACACAGTCGTCGACGCGCGCACATACTTGTTGTCCCAATATATCACTCCAACATTGTACTGATTACCAGATTATAAGTGTGAACAGTTCATTTTACCTTTCATTTACAAACCTTTAGTTAGGTTCTTAACAGACACATTAGAGAAATGTATTAAGACTATACAGAACAAAAATATCACTTCTAATCAAACGATAGTACTCAAAAAACCTATAAAATCCTCATTATTATCTTAGTTACGAGCCAACATAAACCGCCTATAAAGTTGGTCTACCTATCTAGGAAAACCTAACGTTTTACGACAGTGAAAAAGCAACTTTATCACCCCGATATAAGACGTGAAGCTACAACAAAATAATTATGTACATCTATTGGATATAAGATGATGTCATAAACCAGAAACAATCTCATAAAGAAGGAACATTACTAAGGTACACAGTTTTTATAACGTTACAAATAAAATTTGCCCTTCTGAAGGTCGTTCAGGTGCTTATTCAAAGTTATGAGGTTTCATTCTTTTGTTTTTTCAACCAACTGTGGCTGTTAGCTGTTATGTTATTTTATGAGGCTGCCAAACAAAGGAATGATATTAATTATGCTTTATTTAGCGTCTGGTCCTATATTAACGTTAATGAATTGGTGTTTGTCCCTAAAAATTATTTACCATTTATGAACACACTGTATAGATAAACAAACAAGAAGAAAATAACAGAAAAATAGGTACAAAAATGGTGCTTATTTCTAAAGAAATCTCTTTCAGCGTACTTGCGCTAGGATATTTAAAAAAACCATTTTTAGAAATATACATAGATTATTACATAACATTGGCGAAATAGTGATAAAATTTTCACAGAAGCCATCCATTGTAGAAAATAACAGACTGGAAATTACATTGATACCTACCTACTTTTTCAAATATTTTGATATTTCCAATTATTATTCTGAATGAGTAGATAAAGAGAGAGTAGAAGAGAAAATAAAATACATAGAATCAAAAACAATTCACTTAATAAAATAAAACAAATAATAAGAGAATATACCTACATACATGCATATAAAAATACAAACATACATACTTATCTAACGGATGTCCAATAAAATTACCAGCATGGTACCGTTAACAGTATGTAAACTGATTCGTCCATTGAATATACCTGTAGGTACGCATTCAACAAATAGATAAAATAATTATCTATATGTTGCGATTATGCAGCGTAAAAATAAACACTTTTCTACGCAGAAAAATCGGCGTCATAACTCAATAAGCTAAGCGGTACGGCGGAATTATGTTTACCGTTTCAACTATTACATACAACGTAAGGAACAAAAACAAAATCCAGTTAAAACCAGCGCACGCTCGAACTACTTAACTAATGGTAAAAAATCTATTTTGGTTGAAGGAGCACGGCTGTTCAATAGTTTGCCGGAAGATATAAAAAAATGTGACAATGTAAATACATTCAAACGTAAATTAAGACAATATACATCGCAACCTTTGAAATAACAT
This sequence comes from Brachylomia viminalis, assembly GCA_937001585.2. NCBI lineage: Eukaryota > Metazoa > Arthropoda > Insecta > Lepidoptera > Noctuidae > Brachylomia > Brachylomia viminalis. The sequence goes on from OW443314.2 coordinate 11,318,369, forward strand.
AATACAGAATATGCCAATACAATGTTTCCAACACCCTAAAGCGAACTGTTATTTAAGTTCTTATGAGAAATAAATTTACAACTTTTTAAACAACAAATTTAAACCCAACATAAATCTATCTGCGAAACCTAGATGCTATTTCATTCAACTTACATAGATAGCTTACAACTGTACAGATACAAAGGTTTTTTTATTTTTTTTTATTAAGGATAGGTTGGCTCTTGACTCTAGTCTATGTCAGTGGTGACAGGGACATAGTCGACGATGGAGTGAGCTTACCCAGAAGAAGCCTGTTTTACTTTTATATTCTACTAGCTGTTGCCTGTGACCTCGTCTGCGATCCTGGATGAAAAGAAGCCTATGTCCTTCTCCAGGTGTTCTACCCATGTGCCAAATTTTATCCAAATCCGTTCAGCCGATTTAGCGAGAAAGCGTAACCAACGTTTTTATATACCTAGGTATTGTACGTATTACCCAGGGAGTGGGTTGTGAAGGTCGGAGTCGAGAGTCGCTTTATGTAAAGCACTGGTGTATCCGGTTAGTCTGGGAGCCAACCCCAACACAGTTGGTAGAAAGCCTAGGCTGGCTAGATGATGATGAGTTTTTTTTATGGAAGTACAGACACCGTTACTCTAGGCGGTGGGGACCCCTCAAGTTTTAAAATATTATACAAAATACAAAAAATTGTTACGACTATCATAAATTCATAACGGATACTTTCAAAAAGAGTAAGACTTGACGTGGATTCCTAACAACGCATCGCCCATCGTTGCCGTTCAATACCTAGCAGTTTTGACCAACTAGCGAACGAGCTCGTTGCGATTGCGGTGAATTTATTATGTAGCACTAAATAAACAATACTATTAGGTAAAAGATTATCGACTTAGGGTTCCGTACCCAAAGGGTGGCAACAGACGCACAGAGGAGGCTTAATAATAGGATCCCATTACTAAGCCTCCTCTGTCCGTCTGTCCGTCCATGAACCGTAATAGATAGACAGTTTATGTATATAAGTATGTATATCAGTCATCAGGTTACCGTAGTACAGGCTCTGCCTAGTTCGGGACCTGAAGACCTTGTGTGAATGTTGTCTCATATATATATATAGTTAAAATTTTCATAAAGTAGGTACTTACGTGTTTCTATTGCCGCTATAACAACAAATAAAATCAAAATTAAAGGGGGTCCCCATACAATGAACGTGTTTATTTTTAAAATATGTAATGTTAAATATTGTACGGTGATACGCAATCCTTCTTAAGTATACGAGTTCGAGTCGCACTTGGCCTGATTGTTGTGTTTTTGTAATCAATATTGCAAAATAAATTAGGAACGAAGACATTGAAAAGCATTAAGTCTATAATGTCAAAAAGACAACTACCACGTTACGGAAAATTGGACTTCCAATCATAACTGCTTCAAGCGACTTTAAAACCTCCGAGCTTAGATACTAGACGAAACTAATAATACTCAAAAGTTCTTCTGTATTGTTACTTATCGACACACTTAGTCATTACAAAATGTGTTTGTAAAAATACAAAAAGTTGTTATGCAACTATGACGAATTTAAACTTGCTTCTCTTTTGCTGGAGAAGCTGTATGTGCAACCAATTATACTCGAGCCGTTGCAGAAAGAGGTAAAACACGCAATCTCCCTGCAACAGCACAACTTACACGTGGCAGGGGCCCAGATAACACGACCTGAAACCAAACAACAAAACCACGCCTGCCACCCGACTACCAGCCCGTCGTTAAGGCACATCAAGTTGTAGAAAAAGTTTAGCTTTGTAGAGCGTTGTCTCTGTCACTCATACCTGTGTGGCAGTTTCTTTTTAAGGGTGTAATCATGTAGAACACTGGTAACTGGTGCTGAATGCCAACACTGGCACAAACTAGGGCAAAGGTATGAAAACTGCCTGCGCCAAGCAGCGTTGACAACCATGCAGCGCTTGTCAGCACCGACAAGCGCTTACATATCGGTGCCGATTACCAGCTTACTACGTTAATACCTACACCCTAAAGGCCAATGTGTCATATTTACGCCGGGTACTACAAACGAAAATGTCTGCCAAGATTAAAAGCAGTCCTCAAAGTTTAGGATAGCAATAAATTCTCAGCACGTATCTAAATGTTTCGCATGGTAAATTGGCAGACTGTGTTTTGAAGTTAAACAGTGTTGAGGCGTAGCATGAAATGCGATAAATATAATTTCACGCCCGCTTAGTTCAATGACCGCACGCTTCGCAAGTGGGTTTTATCGTGGAGTGAAAAGCTTATTGGCTTTTCATCTTTATTGACAATAATAATCACTTTGCTTTTGTAACCTACTTAATATTCTTCCTCGGTATTTTTTCTGTAATTTGCTTGGTAGGATTAGGAATTTATTGGAAACTAGGGTGTTATGGGCCGATATACCATATTATATTAAATACCTACCAACACCTACTTTTTTGGCACAATATTATTTTATCATTTTAACGAAGTATGAAGTTAATACTTGCACTACCAAGAGTTACATTAATTTAACACTGTTTTTATTAATGTCTTATTTGGCAAAATTGTTCTTGCCACTTTAAACAGTATCTTCCTGTACACACATAAGTACCTATAGGTGAATTATTTAAGAATAGGTAAATAAAGCAGTATTAAGACAAACTTTAATTACTTTACGTTTCGGGCCTAACACAAAGGAGCCATTCCTATACAACCGAGTATTTCATTAAAGACACGGTTTTCATGTGAAAAACCTCACAGTTCAAACAGACGTAAAATACCTTATATTTTTTACGTTTTTAATTAAAGGGAACGAAAAACGACTGATGTCTTGTCAAGTGTTCTAATAGAACTTTCATTACGTAAAATCACGCCTGTACCTATAAGGTACCCGAAGGAGTCAGCAGATGTGTACTTTCCTTTGGTTTCCTTGGAAAGCTTAGCCAGCGAGAGTATTGTCATCCAGAGGCATCCAGACTAGCTGAAAAGAAGGGCGTGTCCTACCGCGACGTGCTAGCCAAGGTGGGGAAGGCGGTGAGCCTCGAGGAGATCGGCGCCACCGAAGGCATCCGGGTGAGGCTCACGGCGACTGGGGCCCGGATGCTCGAGATCCCCGGTGCGGCCAGCGGCCCGGCCGCTGACGCTCTGGCCGAAAGGCTTAGGGCGTCCTTAAATGCGGACGAAGCCCGAGTGTCCAGGCCCACCAAGTGCGCTGACATGCGCATCCTGGGCCTGGACGACTCGGTGACGGAGGGAGAGGTGGTGGCCGCCGTCGTTAGGACTGGAGGGTGCTCTGCCGAGCAGGTGAGGACAGGCACCATCGGTCCTGATTTCAAGGGGATGCGAGCCGTTACGGTGAGCTGCCCCGTGTCGGCGGCCAAAAAAATAGCCGAGGGCCGTAGGCTACTGGTGGGCTGGGTTTCCGCGCAGGTGAAACTGCTGGAACCCAGACCTCTGAGGTGCTTCCGCTGCCAGGTGGGCAACCACGTGGGAGCTAAATGCACCTCCACCCACAAAAAAAAAAAAAAAAAGGCATCCAAACTACGGGATGATACTGAAAATGTCCTAATGCAAACCCTAATAAAACCAATAATTTAATTCATGACCTGTAATATCTCCTATTCAATACTTTTACCTCACTAATGAGTTCTGAAGTTACCTTTTGGTAAAAAGTTGGCTTACCTACGAGGTTAAGGTCGGCTCCCTTACCCTTAATACCTCAGATTGGTAAGGGTACCCAATTATAACTCGATATTAATTAACTATACTAATCAATTGATGTTCGTGGGCTTGAGTTATTTGAAAAGGGTATTTGGGGTCAATGTTAGTTTGTGGGTAACAATCTCAGCTGTTATTCAATCATCTTTTGTTTAAACAAGAAACTACGAAATATACCTACTTATACTTAGAAAAAACACAAATAGGTATGTACCAAAATTATATTAACTCTCTGAATAATTTAACAGATGTAAACAGAGGCTCTGTTTACATCTGTTAAATTAACGAAGCCGAGAGTAAATTGATAATCCCATCATTGTAATATTTTTTTATACCCAACCAATACTTGGGAACCTTCCGATTACGGAAATATTGAAGACCAAAGTTCCCACTATTTGACGTTTTTTTACGAAAACTGTTTTTAAATGTTATAACTTTACTTTACATATCCTCACGGCCCATTTTTTTTTAGGGTTTGGGATCATCAAATAACTTCTTCCGCTCTGGGCGGAGTGGGAGGGCGGGCGTGCCAGACTCTTACTGGCTAAAATCCACCCATGTTCTTTCAGTTGCCTGTGCCAGGGGCCACGGTAACCCTTTCGGACTTTCCCGCAACCCTGGCGGGCATCGGCCCTAGCGGACCCCGTTTTTGGTGCTGACATCTCTTTGACACAACGCGCCATCGGCGTCGACCCGGGCCTAGTCCTTATCGGACGGCGAGCTATCCTCACCACCCCTGTGCACAATGTTTTGCGTGGCTTACATTGCGCCATTCCGTAAACAGCGATGTTTCACACTAAAAATAAAAGTAGTTTCCCAGCAATTATTTTTGTACAGTCTTACTTAGTTTGAAGTACAGAATGTGTACAGGGCGGTTATGTGATGGGCAGGGTACCCATCACATAACCGCCCTGGTACATGGTCTCTTTTAGAGTCCAAACATTATATCATTAGGATATTGTGCGAGTCTAACAATGCAGGGCCATGTCTGGAAGGGTATTTTGAAGAAAGAGCCATTTCAGCATTGAGTTGCCCTAACCACGGTAATATTATCTAATTACCGTGACCTAACCCAATTGACGGCATGCGTGCATCAGTCATCGTGTAGCTCAAACCTGTTTTAGGGAGCTCACCGACCCGGCAAACGACGCTACTAGATCTGCAGGACATTTGCGTAGTCCATATATAAAATACTCTAAACACTGCAATGCTGCCTTCCTGCTTATAGAGTCCCTGTAGTTATTGTGTTTTGTATGCCTATAGACCCACAAAGGATTTATTTGAGTGTACTACAATATACCAATCATAATACTTGGTGACAGAAATAACAATGGTGGCTATATTCTGCGGACCAACCATTTGACAAGGCGCTCCACTAATGCATCAATTTAGTTAGTTTTAATGGTAGTATTTTAGTATTTATGTACACATAGTAATACAGATACAGATACGACATATTAGAATTGAGTACAAAGGTACATAATAATTAGAACAAGTATCTAATAAATAAATAAAAAATTTAAAAAACCCCCGACACAAAAACCTACCTAAAAAAAGTACGAAATGATAAAATATCTTATCTTTCATTTGATTTGACAACCATTTTGGGCACATTTGTAGAATTTTGGTTCTTCCATCCCCACTTTAACCCACCATAACTCTTAAACGGCTCAATCGATTTTTATAAAACATAGCTAAGAACACTTTCGATTAAGTCTCCTTTCATCCAAAAAAAACTAAACTGAAATCGGTTCAGTGGTTCGGGCGCTATGATGCCACAGACAGACAGACAGACACACAGACAAACAGACACGTCAAACTTATAACACCCCTCTTTTGCGTCGGGGGTTAAAAAGAGAGGGGTAAGACTCGTAGGGCATACAAAAAATTCGTCCGCATCGCTGTCAACAGGAAAAGTGCCCAAAAGGCGGGCAGCATTGCGGCGTTGTATGGCAATGAAAGAAAGAAAGAAAAATAGTTTTAGCTCTAATTCGTTAGTTACATGTTCGTACAAGATAAACATCACAACACATCTCTTGACTGTTTGTTTACTAACTAAACCACGGCCACATCAACACACAACCCACAATTGTACTAACAATTAAGTAACACTTGTAATAGTTATTGTAAGCCTGAGTGTGTTGTCCTACTGTAGGGCAAAGTGCTGGTAAGGCTCCAGAAATAAAAAAATGTAATTAAGTAATGTAATGAACTTCTAGTCGTTAACTCGAACGAGCTTCCTAATGATCGCTTCAGTTTCAAACTGAAAACCTCTTTTAAACACACGTTTACTACGCTACGCTACGTTACGCTACTTTAGGAGCTACAACTTAAGTTAAAAGTTTGATAATTCAGCTTAGATAGCTACATGGGGACTACATGACTTAGACGCATGTTTTATAATGCCTTAAAGTATATGATACACTGCAGTAAACAAAATCAGAAAAATATATGATATTCTTCAGGATATATGCTAGTTAGATAGTGTGTTGAGAACATAATATAACTAATATGGTACGATAGAAAAAGGCATAAAGATACCTCTAACGGTGCGGTTGGCGCAGTGGTTCAGCGATTGACTGCTGCGCTTCGTGTCGCGGGTTCGATTCCCGCACGGAACAAATATTTGTATGACCTACAAGTAGTTGTTCCGGGTATGGCTGTTTGTGTATGTGACTTTAAATGTTTGTAAACGCACCAACAATACAGGAGAAATTCCTAGTGTGGGACAAAGTTTCATAAAAAAAACCATACTAATATAGGTAGGTACATGCAATCATTATTTTTCTTTTTTCAGATTGTTCTTAAAGCAACATACTAACGTGATAGTGTTTTAATTTTTTAGTCCAATCAATAGGTTTTTTGTAAATAGGCAATTGCTTCATATTTTGCAATAAATGACCAGCTTTAAGTCATCGCGCTTCTCTTTCTTTTCTATGCAGTCCGACAGCGACCGCGCTTTAGCTTGTGGTGATTTTCACACTTTAAAAATAAATGAAGGGCGGCTCGCAATGATTGTTGACAAAACGGTCCCGCATGACAGGAACCTCGTGAAAGCCGAAAAAGGTAAACAAATCAAGTATCTTGACTTGGCTCCCGAGGTTGTCAACGCGTGGGATGTGGACTCAGATATCATTGTGCCGACAGTCGGGACAGCCAATGGCTTTAATAGCCAAGAGCGTCACCCAACACCTCTCGCTGGGCAGCTGGATCATGGATTTGATTCAGAAAGCGGTACTTCTGGACACGGCTCGCATTGTTAGGAGGTTCCTCTCTCTGGAGCCTTGACCACCGGTAGCTTGGACTCTGTTCCCGATACTGGTGGGGTAGGTACTATTCTTTATATTTTCCAATTGTTTTTTATGTTATTTTTTAAATAAAAATATTGTTTAAAGTAATTTGTGTATTTAAATGAAATAAAGGAGATAGTAATAAAATTAATAAATCATTTATTTTGGACCAAATACTTGTATACATTTCACAAACCCGCGAAACAACGTACCTAATAGTTTATCGGGGAGATTAACCCTCATCTGAATACATTTGGTTCAAACACGTAAATACAGATAGTACCTACGAGTAAATGGCTATTAATAATATTATCACATTTATTTCTGTTTACGAGAGTCTGCCAACATCGTTATGTGATTTTTATTGGCATAATTATTTGATCTCACTTTTCATAATGATAATTTATAGGGATAACACACATCATCTCCAATAGACCTATTTTATAGTAAGTAGGTGTAGGAAGGTATATCGTAAAATAAGTAACTCAAGTTCCTACAAAGTATGACGAATAATCTACACCTCCTCACCAATTTCTACAATCTACACCATTATGCAAAAGCGTGTCTCAAATAATTTACATTACATATTACAAGGACCTAAAGACGGCTTCCGAATTACAGCAAAACCATATTATTACCCAATCTTTCGATTCTCAACAGATTCCAATCGGAATTATATTATTCGATTAATCGGAAATTAGAACGTAATCCGTGGCGGAGAACCGGCAGTAATGCGCTAACGAATTAATAGGATTGTACGTTATTATAAAGATATGCATTTTAGTAGCATTTAGTAATTATTTACCAGTGCTTGAAATTTCAAAATGGTGAAGAAAGCACCTAGAGGAAACCGACATGGCACCAAATATTCGAAGACATGAATGTGACATCCACCAACCCGCCCTGGGCCCGCGCAGACTACAGCCCACTCCCTCTCACAGAGGAGGTGTGTGTCCCAGCAATGAACATTATGGGCTGATTATTAAAAGTCAGAGCTTTACTTATGAAAAGCCGGGCTTCTGATTACAATCGAAATAGAAAATCTATTACCTCTATCTTTAAAGAAGCTATTACTTTTCTTGCTTTTATGTATTGAATATATTTCTGCTAGGATTGCAAAACGATTTCATATTAATATAGGTACCATAATTGGATTTTCTGTATAAAAGCTTTGCCGAAAAAAATGTGCCAAATATTTCTCTTACAAAAACTCCCGGTATAAAAATTCTGCTGTTTTCCAATCACGTCTTTACACACATGGGTGTCTTAAATTGATTATGTTTTACTGCTTCTTTTTCCTCCCTTCAAAATATTGCTAGGTGTGGCTCTCTGGGCTATTAAAACTTTACAAGAATTTTGTGAGAGTTCATACATTTAGGCTATCGACCAAGATAAGAGCGAACGCAACAAGGGTACGCCTTCAACGTAATGGCCCATTAATTCAATTTATTTATCAATTTTTAACACATATTTTTAACGGAAAATCAACATGTTTTTCTTCAAAAGTGTTTTTTTTTTTTAGAAAAAACATTATCATGAAATATACAAACACCTTTTTATATATTTATTATAAGTAGGTTTAACCGTAAGCTTAGAATCGTTGTTTCTCATTGAATTATTATCTATAACTACATACAAAACTAATTGGAAAACTTTCAGCTGAATTCTCAAGGTGTTATAATCAATCCTTCGAACATTCAAGCCAGAGTTTCCCAGAATAAACGGTTTTCACTTAATCGGTGGCCTGTTTCATGCAAATCTGTTACCTACGTAAACAAAGAAGTTCTGTTTACTTTTATAATACTCTTGTTAAAACTCATATAAAGTAGCTTTAGAAGAGTCAATAAACACAAGTTAATTTGTGACGGACATTGCATAATCAAATTAACATTAAACTGTTATGTACGTAATATTACGATTAGGTAAGTAAGTACCTACGTTGATTGATAAATGGAAAGAAAGAAAAATATTTTATTTGTGACACGCACGGGAGATACAAATAATAAAAAAAGAACATTAAATCCTTACAAAATCATGAAAACAATAAAAGAAGAACATTCATACTTTTACGTTTATCTAAGATTAAAACTAATATGTCCTTTCTTTGGTATTGTTCGTCGAATCGTTGAGCTCCTTAAGTTCTGAGTTGAGCTGCACGATTGCTGACAATTGCGTGCACTGACTGGACAGGTCCACTCAATCTGTGTGGTTCTTTCCTCAAAAGACCATTTCAGACACCGATCTACATAGCCTTCACATGATCTGACCAAGATTCTGTCTGGACTTTAAAAGAGACTGTGACCTCTGAGGTTGTTTCGGCCTTTCTTCTCAGAGTAGTCAGATAGGAAACGCTGACCTCATCTAGCTTAAAAAATATATATTATGTTTGACATGTAAAAGTGTTTGTACAAACCTACTTACAGAAATAAAATCATTTATCATTTATCACTTTACAAACCTCGATAAAACCTTTAAATACATTACCTTATCCCATAACTTACTGATTTCGTTATATTTTCGTGCTAAGGGTGCGTCCAGATTATGTTATAGAATAGAACAAAATAGGTATTTATTTGCTTAGAATGTAGGTACACAAAAATAAGTTGTTAAATTAGGTATATAATAGGATCCATGTACATTCTGCTTTAATATAGCATGCATGCATGACTGTGACCTCTGAGTTTGTTTCGGCCTTCCTTCTCAGAGTAGTCAGATAGGAAACGCCGACCTCATCTAGTTAAAAAAAATATGATTGACGTGTAAAAGTGTTTATACAAACCTACTTACAGAAACAAAATCATTTATCATTAACAAAATAGTAAAAACAACAAAAATAAAGAGAAGACCTGTGCGAAGCCAAAAAAGGTCCTATCTCTATTTAAATATTTAATGCTCTTCTATCAGGAATTTCTCAACATAATGGAGGTCAGATAGGCAGTCGCTCCTTGTATTCAGCTACACCCGGTAAGACTGCAAACCGACCCAACATGGTTGGAAAAGGCTAAGCAGATCCCGTGCTGGACGGCGCGTACGTGTTCCACGCGCGCCTCAAAGAGATGTCAGCATCGAAGCCGGGAAGATCGGGGCCCACTAGGGCCCAAGCCTGCCGGGAAAGCGGGATCATCCGAAAGGGGTACCTACCGCTGACCCGGAACATAAAGGGCCAAGGAAGGAACACGGGTGGGTTTTAGTCAGTAAGAGTCTGACACTCCCTTCCACTCCACCCGGAGCGGGAGGGGTCATTTGATGATTTCCCATCTTCAAAAAAAAAAAGGCTAAGCAGATTGAATTACTGGCTCACCCCCTATTTCGTGGGTTTTACAACATGAAACTGGCAACTGCTTACCTCATCTGGGAATACAAGCGTAGTGTTATGTTATATCGCTCTCACATCAGAATCATTTCATTCTGTAGACTCTCTCTCTCTAAACCTAATAATATAATATATAATGAGAAAAGTTCTACCTTATGAGGCAAACTTTTCCGTCACATTATTATTATGTACCTTCCGAAGTATCAGAAAGTAAATTACGATGAATGTAGCAATACCCTAGCGATGAAAGAACTTTCAACTTTTTCTTTCAAAGTTATAAATCATTACACAATACACTTACATAAACTCACGCTTTCTCCCCATGGGGGTAGGCAGAAAGGACGGGGCCGTACTATGACGTGTTAACACCATCATGATTCCGTTGAGAAACAGAGATAGTGCTATCGGTCATGTATAGCTCCGTCTCTCTTTCACGCTGGAACAATGATGGAATTAACATGTCAAAGTACGGCCCCTGAAGGCCACCTGCTACGATGCTTACATTCTCCATTTGCCTCGTTTCTGGTCATACATGCACGCTTGTGGCGAGTACTACCCACCTGACTAAACTGCTATATATTTATTACCTACGTAGTATAAAACAAAGTCGCTTTTTTTGTATGTATGCTTAGATCTTTTATACGACGCGACGGGTTTTAATGCGGTTTTCATCAATAGTCAGAGTGATTTAAGACAAAGGTAAAAAAAGAAAAGCCGAGACTTTCAATGATTTGTAATGTGATGTCGTAAAGAACATATTTTTATGCGCTTACATTTCAAACGACTGCTAAACCTTACGAGATCTAGATCAAAATAGTGTATAACGGAATTGTATATTTTAAAAAGATCTACAATAAAGTCCGCAATGGTTTATGTCTATCTCCTAAGGATAACCTACAGTAACCATTTTTATCTTTTACATATTACAAAAAAATAATGGGTTATTTAAGAAGCTATTTTAAATAATACAATATTATTCCATATCTAATTAAATACGTAAGATACGTTGTGCATTTAATGTAGACCAAAATTGCCCTTTATAACGGGATCCCTTTTTTTCGCATAATGTTCTTTGTCCTAATATACTTCGGCATAACGATTTTGGCACAATTTGTTTTGGCATAATAATACTTCGGCATAATTTTTTTAGGCATACATTTTATGTTGGCATGATCATCTTAAATACTAATTTGTTTTGGCATAAATTTAATTCGCATAACGTTACTAGGCCTAATGATTATTAGCATAATAATATTTAGGCATACAATTAATAGAAATAACGGAAACACATTTGAGTTATTTTTACGTATACATAACATTATGTAACTTAAGTATGTATTTTTATTTTTGCCCCAAGGTCTAACACATCTCGATTTAGTAAAAAGGCAATGAGAACTTAGGATGCAAGAGCGAGCGAAGCGAGCTCGGGAATTGGGGCACCCCGACTCGGACAGGTTAGGTTCCTTTAAACCCTGCAGACAGAAATAGGGGCCCCGCGAAGCGGGGCTCCGTCGACTAAGCCTTATTATTATTGTTATGCTTAATAAAGTTATGCTTTAGAACTTTATGGTTAGTAAATTTATGCTTTAGAATATTATGCTTAAAATAATTATGCGTAAGCTGTTATGCGTAATTATAATATGCGAAAATATAATTATGCCAAACAAAATTATGCTAAGTTATATTAGGTCTTAAAATTTTATGCAAATGGATAGGGAACCCTTTATAACATATAATTAAAATGAATATCTTACAAGATATCAGAGATTTAAAATGCGGGGGCAGTGTGGCCGTTCGGGTTGCATGTTCGTCCCGGATAGCAGCCGCTGGCAGGGGCGTTCCTGTGGCATCATTTCCGACATCCACGCGTGCAAAAGCTAGTCATTTTCATAAAATAATACTGAAGCACTGAAGGTATGTCAAATTCTTTCATCGAGAATTACCTGGTGGAAAAGTGTTTTTATGATGATATCTTAGCTTCCATTAATTGGGTGCCTTCAAAATGATCTTAGCAAATGGGATCCAGACCAGAGTAAATAAAACCACCTTTACTGGTAAATAAAACGGTTACTTTATGAAAACAGAAACCGGGGATAATAGTGTCGACTTTTACAAAAAGCACAATTTAACAAAACAAAAAACTGTATTTTATTAAAATCTTATCTCTTGCCTCAAAGTCAAGAAATCTTCAGAGACATTCATTGTAACAGAACTCAAAGGTGTCTCTAGCAAATCCTTGAGGTATAAATAGACAAAGATGGATGTTACGCTGAATGGAATTAATGAGGTTTCTGAGATAGAAACGGTAGAATTCATCGTGACCCTGCGGGAGGTAGGTAGATAAGAATCACCGCAGACCAGCTAGCTATTATAATACATTAGTCCACAAAATGAGAAAATTGTTACGAAGATAATCTCAAAATAGGTTTACACCAATACCATAGAATAAGAAAGCGTAAAAGTGTTTAAACGTTCTGGATTAATGCTTTATTAATGCTTTGTTACAATTTTTTTCTTTATGCAATGCCTAGAATAATGAGCAAGATATCACCCTGTTGGCTGTCCAATGCATTGTAAACTGCCCACCTAAATGAAAAACTGTTTTTCTAACACCGTCTAACCAGAGGGCTGTCCTATATTATGGCCAAAGAAACAGCATTGTCATACAACGTGGCAATGCTGCCAGCCTTTTGGGCACTTTTCCTGTTGACAACGATGCGGACGAATTTTTTGATGTCCTACGATTCTTTCTCTTCCCCTTTTTTATATACTTGTACATATTTTAAGACGGTTAGCTTTTAAATTATGTAAAATAAATAAAATCACCCGAGGGTGAATTCTCGTAATTTTTAAGTAATTACCAATTCCCGTAATTCTTTTCCTTGACTCAATCTATCAAAAACACTTTTTATTGTCATAAGTTTATGAGAATATTTTGAGATTGACTGTCGCTGAGATGCGATTACAGCAAGATACTGAACGTTTTTAATTACGGGAATTGGTTCTTGACCGAGCCTCAAAGAGATGTCAGCACCAATGACGGGGTCCGCTAGGGCCAATGCCTGTCAGGGTTGCGGGAAAGTCTGAAAGGGTTACCGTGGCGCCTGGGACAGGCAACTGAAGGAACACGGGTGGGTTTTAGCCAGTAAGAGTCTGACACGCCCTCCCGCTCCGTCCAGAGCGGAAGAAGTTATTTGATGATTTACCACCTTCAAGAAAAAAAAAAAGTCTCTTGACCGTAGAACTGTCATCTGCCGGTTTCAACAAGCCAGAAACTTAGTTAATGTGACAATACTGACATCACACACATTTGGGCTCTTGAATACATAATTATAACATCTAACGCAAGTAAATATTTGACAACCGGGATCATCCTAACTATACAGGGTGTCCGGTAATTAATGGATAACGTTGAAATGGGACTAAAGACCAATAAGAAAAACAAAAACAAGTAGTACCAAAGATATGTTTTTTGTTAAATAATATCGATGTTTATTGTTACCTTATTTTACATTCTTGTTCACCACGAGCACAAATTAATTAATTCCATACGTTTTTTATTGTTATAGTTATTTACGTTAACTGGGCTGTACATAGGCAAAAAATATTATGACTGCTATTACACAGCTTTAAAAAAAAACCACTTGAATTATTGTTCTGGTGAAAAATTAGAGAAAAATATTCATTTTGTCAAAGTTTAAGCAACCGTAGCATGAAAAAAGTACCGAAATACAAGTGACCAATAATTTTAAAATAATATGTGCTTAAAGCCGATTTCAAAATAGTATTTAGTATTCAGTATTGTAGATAATGTAAATAGTGAATTATTGCTATTCACCTAAATGGCTATTAGTTCTACCAAGATCCATTTCAAGGTTATCCATTAATTACCGGACAACCTGTCTATTATTTTGTAAATTCGAAAGTAACTTTGTTTGTTACATTTCGCGCCCAAACCACTGAACCGATCATCATGAAATTTTGCGTATACCTACGTTGTCAGGGGTACAGAAAAGGACTTCGGGTACTTTTCATCCAGAAAAAAAAGTACTGTTCCCGAGGGAAAGAATAATAACTGTCGACAGTCACAATTGCTTTAGGACGCTAGATGGCGCTACGTGTCTTTCGAATCATAATTGAATTGTACTATTTAATTAGAAACTTTGTGTTAAGAGTTTTTTTTTTAAATATCAGTAATACATTTTGTGAGTCTAGCGTGAACTCCAACACCGTTCGACCAAACACCATGAAAGTTGGCATATAGGTAAGTATATATATGTATTTTAATGGAGAAGGATTTACAGGATTTTTTTAGACCTCCACGCGAGCGACGCCACGAGCAAAAGCTAAATGATAAATGATTTATTTCTGTAAGTAGGTTTGTACAAACACTTTTACACGTCAATCATATTTTAAAAACTAGACGAGGTCGGCATTTCCTATCTGACTACTCTGAGAAGAAAGGCCGAAACAAACTCAGATGGCATAGTCTCTTTTAAAGTCCAGACATATCTTGGTCAGATCATGTGAAGACCATGTAGATTGGTGTTAGAAACGGTATTTTGAGGAAAAACCATACAGATTGAGTGGACCTGTCCAGTCAGTGCACGCATGTGTCAGTAATCGTGCAGCTCTTCTCAGAACTTAAGGAGCTCAACGATTTGACGAACAATACCGAAAGGACATTTGGGTAGGCCGCATAAACTACTTAAACAGCCAGACCATGATTAAAACTGAAACAATGACTCACATAGTACTGACATTCACAATAATTTAAATAATAATAGGTAAAAATATTCATGTCATTCTGTATATGATAATCATCAAATGTCAAGGAGTATGTAAAAAAAAACAAAATAACATTCATTATGGAAACATTGGAGCAACTCAATCCCAAGCCTTTTTGTCCTCAATATAATCTTTAACGCTATAAAAGGCTTTCTGGCACAACTTAAGCTAGTCGCAGCTAGTTACTTAAAAGATCAACGTTTACCTACTTGCTCGACTATTAGGCACGAAGGGATCTCGAGAACATAATTATAGTCATTTAATAATCACTTAAATCCACGCAAAACGCAAGAATAAATTGGTCGCTTGACTTAGTAATAGGTACAAAGCGACAAATTTATTCATGCGTTTTTCATGGTCAGTCAAACGAGCCATACCTGGCCCTGCAGTCTCGACAAAGTTAGCAATCGTTTTCGGTTGCTAAGTCCTAACAATCCAGATGTAACGATATTTGGTAGTCTCCACAGTCAAATTTATCGGTTGTTACCGGTATTTTAGGTAGGTACTGGTAGGTAACAACCGATAAATTTGAGTGTCCAGAGACTACCAAATATCTGGATTGTTAGGACTCAGCAACCGAAAACGATTGCTAACTATGTCGAGACTGCAGGGCCTGCTAGCTTGCTATACACTATACAACTACAGCTTATCATGTGAATTCGTGTAGAAGTGACTCCTATTATTTCAGACGTGAGCCACCCTTTGTACTAGGCTTCATTGCGATCCTGTGTCCCCCTTTTAGTACAAAACTACTATGCGTACACGTGTAGGTAACTTTGGTTATTCCATAGCTTTTTGAAATACAAATAATATGAGATTGAAACTTTGATGACCTGATTTATTCACTGCTAAATATTTCAGAGGTTCGGGGGGTTTCGTATGTCATTGCAGTAGTTGGCTGTGAGGGGATTTTTTTTACTTAATGATCACCATTCTTTACCAACGCGGATTTATTATTGAAAATACAGAAGAGCGCTCTATAATGAGCATGGACGGAGTAGGACAATCAATGGTGCAATTTAGTACTTCAAAGTTTGGACCTATCCCATCGATACCCTTGATTCCTTTCTTTATTTGTTTTATTTTATCAAGTGAATTGTTTTTGATTTTATGTATTTTATTTTCTCTTTTACTCTTACATAGGTACGCTGTCTACAAAATCTAATATACTATCGCAGGTATGCCGGAAGAGATTTCATTAGAAATAAGCATCACCTTTGTACCTATATTTCTGTTCTTTTCTCTTTGTCTGTTTGTATATGTGTGTACATAAATAAATAAATACTGGACTAATATTTTCAATTAAAATGAGAATATACGAACAGCAAATATTAAAGGTTCTACCCCTAAATGTCAGAGTTAACTCTCAGAAACCATAACGGAGTGCCTATAACGGGTATAACTAAGTTACCACAAATTGAAAAATCAGTAGTAGCCGCGCCCGCGCCGGTAACTAAGTTAATTGCTTGCTCGATAACTTGACAAGTGACCTACCTACTAGTTGAGTAATATTTGGGTTTAACTAGATAGAGGTATGTTTTTATGACATTTCCGTGTTTAGAGGTAGTTGTGCTTTTATTTTTCTCGACTGTCTCGTATTTGGGCTATTAGTCCCAAGCATAACTGCACACGCATGTCATTAGAGCAGTAATATTACTACGAAGAATAACTAGGCTTCCTTCCTTTAAATTAGGATTGATATGGCGCCATTTTGGTCAGGTTTAAAGCTCTGTAAGATAATCACCTGACCAGACTTTCCAAGTCGATTCTAACGATAGGCATTGCTTTTGGGTTTTTCCATCACCAATTTATATTATTATTTGTTTTATTTATATATTTTTTTTTAGCCTGGAGTCCGGATATGTGTCTGGTTAATGACAATAGGCACACCTCCTATTACGGTTATATAACCTCCGCCTTCTCCTTGGAAGAAAACACGCTTAATGTTGCGTTAGCAACGCTACCTTGATGGTTCAAAGTAAAACGTTGTATTATGATGATCACACTTTAGATCCCTCCGTAAATCCCATCCTCATAAAACAAGCTACTATTCTTATTCCTTCTCTGTTCATGCTGTATGATTTTGGAGTTCACTTCCGCCTAAGACTCGAGATATAAAATCTATTTCTCAATTCAAAAATCGAGCATAAGAGCATTTTCTCAAACATGCTTGGAAATTTGAGCAATATTTTGACAACCTTCTTCGAGATAAATCGAAATTGCTGTAGGTACTGGCCAAATACATGCGAGCAGCGGCCGGCAAAAGTTGTATGAATGTCGTGGTTTAGCGGCCAAATAAATTAGTAAAATCATATCTATCGTGTAATTTAAAAATGGAACGATCTTTTACTCCGAAACATGGCAACCAAGGAGGTAACTTTTATTCAAATTTCGAACTGGCTTGCAAATAGAAAGCTGTTTATTGAAAAAAAACAAATGAACACTTTGACGCGGGAAAAATTATTTTTGTTTGTTGTTCGTCATTGATTTTGAAAAGTAATTGTATTTTATATTATATTTAAGTTATATTTAATTTATTTGTTTCCGAGGCGGAAAATCGTCATGGATGTCGGCGGCGGGGTCTGTCAGACTCTTACTGACTAAAAACCACCCCGGTGTTCCATCTCACACCTACGCCGGGGGTCGCGGCAACGTACGACCCTTCCGCATCAAGATCTTATAACCCAACCCAACCTAACTCATTTCTCTTAATCAGCTACAGTAACTACATCAAATAAACATGTTTTTAAGATACAAAATACTGTAGTTAATATCCTCCCATTTACCCGCAGACGTTAAAATGGACAGCTACAAAGAAACAAGCGTACCGTGGAGGCAGCAGAGTAGTTGGTTATAAAGAATTCAGGACATGTGTGCATTGCTCAGAACGAAGCGACATAAAATAAATCAATAACAAGTTTATTTCGGAACAATAACACAAGACTAAATACAACAAGTAAAACGATGATAGCTGCAAAAGTATAAACTGTATACTGTGTTGCAGTGAGCTCCTAGCTGTTTATGTACCTCTAGTACTTTGTGGCGCGAATGGTATCTAAACTATCTGAGCTATATAAAGAGGTAAAATGGTTTGTTTGTACAAAAGGTAATCTCTGGAAGTACTGATACAATTATAATATTTGTTTAAAGTTTTACACTAGGTACTAAATAACTAACTAAGTATATAAATAAATACAAAAACAAAAGGAACCTTAGGCGTCGAAGTATTCGTCCGCATCGCTGTCATCCGGAAACGCGCCCAGAAGATTGGCAGCATTGCCACGTTGAATGGCAATGCTAATTCTTTGGCCAAAGAACAACCCAACCCTCTGGTCATGTGAAGTGTCGACCAGTCGGCGAGAAATTTCCTTAAAATGGAGACCCGCACTCGGGCCCCACGAACCGAGCGTTTCAACCCCAAAGGGCTCAAAACTGTAGTTACCCATAAGGTTGCAGTATTTGCGCCGCTTGAGGGTCTCAGCAGCCGCAGCAGCGGCACCAGCACATCCCGCCGTGCTTGGAACATGAGATGGCGCAAGGGTGTCGACACAGGTTGCGTCCCACACCAGAGGCCTACCCACCTTCCAAGGCAACAACGTCATGCCATCTGGTCTCTTCCCATCGTCACGTACTAAGCCGTTTGGTTCTAATACCGCTGGTTACCCGGCGGTAACAAGGGCTCGACGAATAATATCGTTGATGCTGGCGTGCCGTGTTATACGACCTGCGCTCCTGCAGCAGGACAGGCCATGGTGCCCGAGGCTGTCGACAGTTTCACAACAGTGACACCGATGCGGAGCGACACAAGGCATGCCCAAGCGGAGACACGTAGCGAGCCGAAACGATGAGTCATCCATCATAGTGCGTATGGCGGATGACGGGAGCGCCTGATGCCACAAGACCCCCCCCCCCCCCCCATTTTCCCATTCTCCCACAGCCAGCAGACGGGCACGCTCAACCGTATTAGAAGACGTGCTCAAAAGGGTATTTCGTGTAGTACTGCAGAGCTGCACGTCCCACTGTCTCTGGGAGGACGGGTTGTCGGGCAAATCCATATTGGGACAAGCTATTTTACAAGCGTTCAACGCATCGGTCAAAAACGGTACCTCAAAATCGACCAGTGAGGAAGATAATATGTTCCTGGTTAATTTATCAGTACTGTGGACCGAGGAGAGGAAGGCAGGTAAACTTACACTTGATATTTTGCGGATGCCGAGACCACCCAGACGAATGGGAAGTGTGGCTGGCTGCCATGCTCGGTCGTCCAGGGCCACATTTAGGATCGAAGTTAGTGTGTTTCTAATAATTTGGTCTACTTTGTCTAAAAGTTGTGGATGCTTCCATAGATGGGAGGAGCGAAGGCTTTAAGTAAATTTTGGTCCAAAGCAACAGTATCGAATGAGTGTAAAAGAAGAATGAATGTTAATTTTGAAAAGTCTTTCCGAGACATCATTGAAATTTTGTATTTTCTTCTCAATGAACGTTGGAAAGGATTCGTCAAAAATTGGGGACCCTAGGAGGTGTAGAAAGTTTCTTTCCGTAATTTTGATATTTGGTGCTATTGTATAAAAGTTTGCAATGGTAGTATGTCTGTCAGTGGTTTGGGGAAGATAAATTTCACATTTTGAAAGGTTAAGGTATTGCCAATGGAAAGAACTTTTCCTTTAAAAAAGTCAAGTTATTCAAAACTATGTCTACATCACCTCCTAGGGTTCCGTCATCCAAATACCATACGTTGAATTTAGAATTTTGTTGTCGAATGATTGGATTTATTGCCAAACTAAAAATGACTGGCCAAAACAACTAAAAATAACATAATAAAAATATTATAACATATAGGTATTGCAATGTTAGAAAGTACACTATATTGCCAAAAATCATACGTTTTATGTTTTATAAACACGTGGATGAATTCGCAGGCATAAGCTAGTAGACTATGGGAAACTTATTAATTACCTACATTTCGTGTTAAAAACCATTTTACCCGCATTTTATCAGATAAGTTTTAAATAATGTGGGGCGATCGACCTTGTTCCTCTGTCGATTGACCCTGAGCAGTCCCGAATCAAATAATAATCTAGGTAGTTCTAATTATTACTTAGCATTTGTCACAAGAGCTTTCATCAAGACACCAAAGAAAATCATCTAATTCATTTTCATGATAACTTGCGACATGGTTGCAAAATATTGCCAACGAATGAATAAAAAATGGAGGACTATCATTCATTTAAATTAATGCCATTAGCGAAGCGCGTTGCGTCGCGGTGGATGACACGGGAGCATAGGGCTGTCAAATTACTGAGGATAGAACGTATTTATATGTTTTGTTATCTGATATAAAGCAAAGAAATCTCAATGATTTGACATGACGTCGCCATTGTACCTATGCAAAGCAGGAGCGGGTTGCTAGTTTAGAATAATCGCAAAAAGACATACCTACTATATACTATATAAGTA
Source organism: Brachylomia viminalis (assembly GCA_937001585.2). Classification (NCBI taxonomy): domain Eukaryota; kingdom Metazoa; phylum Arthropoda; class Insecta; order Lepidoptera; family Noctuidae; genus Brachylomia; species Brachylomia viminalis. The sequence goes on from OW443314.2 coordinate 11,338,928, forward strand.
AACGTGTTAAAAACGTCGCTTCATTAGAATAATTACCATAACATACTACAACAATACTACTACTGTTCCATTTTATTTGTATGGTTATTTATATTAGTGTCAAAGTAATTGTAATTTGTCTCTATTTAATTGGTGTTGTACCGTTTTAACTATAAATAAATAAAAATAACTTTAGGAAACATTCTAAATTAGTAACGTTTTATGACACGGGTGCTACAAATTACTGTTTTTGTTGCTGTTTCGACACATTGTTGTAGATTTACCTACGTACGGACGTACGTTTGATTTGTTTATGACTTCTGTTTATGTATCCAAACGAATTTCGTTTCCTCTGGCATCCCTAGCGTTTAGCCAGGAAATATAATCATGACGGATTTTTCCGAGCGCCATGGCTCGGTCTCTCGGCGACAATTTAATTCTCTTTAATTCTTCCTGATCCGAGCCGTACCTACGTCGAATATAATCGAATAAAGATATTATAATATTAAACATGGAAGACTGTTGTTGTGTTTTGGACCCAATCAATCCTAGTTTATTATTATAATTATGTACCTAAAAAATAAAGAATATTATAATTTGACAGTTGCAGTGATTGTTCCGGATTACTGTTTTTCTTGTATGTTGGAGAGATAAACAATAATTAAGAGGACTGATAATGTTTCTAAGCGAATGTGAGACAGACAGGCATTGGTACAAGAACTAATTGAACATATAGAACTGATACGATTAGAGTTACTTTCTATGTTACTCTGAACACGTTCAAAATTGCCATAAATACTTAACGACACAGTTTCGGGGGTTACATATGATACTTTTGAACCATTCACAATGGAATCTTGACTGGTTGAACATTTTAGACACCAGTTTCTTACAAAGTATTGTTTCTTTCATTTCTATACACGAGGTGGTTTTCATATGTTTCAATGCTATATTGCATTGTGTATCCTTGATACATTACTAACAAATTCGTTACTTTCCCTCATGTCGCTATGAAGACCGATCCCCCTACTATATAGTAAAGCAGAAATCCAATAAATAAAATACTATCTAACACCACTTTACTATCGCTCGTGCTCGTGTAAAATTCGTTTTACTTTTTGTGTAGTGCAGACTTGTAGCTTGTATATAGTATTAGTATAGATTACTTAAACAGTTGTAAGTCAGTTTCATTTTAATCAAATATGACTATTCATATTATATAATTCTCTACGGAATAAGCAAAGTTGACAACTGTTTGAACAACAACATAAATAAAAACATGTAAAGTTGTCTTTGGAGAACATTTGCATGCCTAAGCATAAGCATAATAAGCCTCTAATGCCCCCACTGCTGGGACACAGGCCTCCTCTCTGTGAGAGGGAGTGGGCCGTAATCCACCACGCGGGCCCAGTTTGCATAATGTTTGCTCATTAACTGTAGGTTTGTATAAGTGGTTTTATGAGGCTAGTAGTTGATCCCTAGCGGATGGGCAGTGGTGTCGCTCTTTGTACCAAGAACTACTCCGAGAACCAAGCCAAGCGCGGTGATAATATAGGTATACGTGCTCCCTTTCACCGGTTTCATAAGGTCCATAACTCATTTGTTGGGCTTGGTATAAACTTTTATAACAAGCTTCCCTCTTCTTTGTTAGAATTGCCTTTTAATGCATTTAAAGCTAAAGTAAAATCCAACCTTTGTTCAAAGGCATACTATTCAATCAACGATTACTTAAACGATAAAAATAGCTGGTCGCTGTGATTAACTCAAGACAATGTTTATGTTCTTTCTCCAAAATTAGCTTACCTACTGACAAGTTATACGAGTTCATATAATTGTTTATTTTATTTGACTATATTAGTTATTTTAGTTTAATTTAATTTTTATTTATTATTGACATAATCTACTCATTTCAATGTTTTTAATGAGTTGTATTGCAATATATGGTTAGCTAGCGACCTCGACAGTTCATCATATTATTCTTTTGAGCAACCGGCAGCAAGTTCGTCATGCTCCCTTAGATGTCAATGCTTGCGGTAGCGTCGGGGGTCGGGTTGCCTCCTTCCCTCAAATATGGCGAGGGGAGTAATGGCTGATCTTTGCGTTATGCTCGTGAACGGGTGCTGCTTGTGGTGACAGGTCAGCTTGCTGACTATGGTTTTGTTATTGTTATTAGAAATTAATGTTTCTTTATTTTACTTCGAAGGTCCTAGTTTATCATTTGTGGCTACAAGTTACAGCTATATACATTTAAACATAATGCAGCATTGCATATGTAAGCGGGCACGCCCTTTATGCCAGGAGGCTTTTTATTATGTATTAAGTTCTGTTTGCGTTTTTGTTTTTATTATTTATTTCTGCTTGAGTATAGTTTTAAATATTGGCGTGTGCTAGCTGACATAAATGGCAAATAATTTTAATATTTTTGTGTTTCGTAATGTTAATTACTTATTACTATATGTATAGAATCCAGTTCTTCTAACTGAACAGACAGCAGTGCTGCTGGGGAGTTTGTTCCGCCACTTCTTCTTCCCAGCTAAAGCACTAGGAAGTGGTGAAGGGTGGGCGTTTTGGGGGGACTGTCTTATGTGATTTTGACGTTCAAAAAGTGCTGATTCTCAGCCTAATTTGAATAAATGACTTTTGATTTAGATTTGCTATGATCGTTTATTGGGAGCCCATGTTCAAAGATGGAAGTTTTTACTCTTAGATGATGGTGCCAATTTACCTAGGAAGTCACCATACAGGAATGTGAATAGCACTTTATCGAATGAACAAGCCCAAAATAATCGGGTGACAGATTTTCCGCTACCTCGATATTTATTATGCAACGATGTTTTTTTTCCTTAACACACTTCACCTCTATGCCATTTTCCTTCCAAAATCAAACCAGCGTGAAGAAATTACGAAGTGCGGAAAGTACTTCGTGCAACATCCTGTGTAGAACTTTCTCGAACAAACTTTTCAATCTAGACTGGCAAACTAACCATGTTAAAACTTCGCATGTCCAACTCGTTCAGGTAATGTAGATAGACTTCTAGAGTCCTAGGGGTACACAGAATTTTCTGCTAGTCTGCGTGATCACAAACATACACAAGCTGTATAAGTATATTATATAGTAATTAGTAAGTTAGTATTTTAGTATATTATAGGCACGGTTGGCGCAGTGGTTAAGCGATTGACTGCTGCGCTGCGTGTCGCGGTTTCGATTCCTGCACGGAACAAATATTTGTATGACCTGCAGATAGTTGTTCCGGGTCTGACTGTTTGTGTATGTGAGTTTAAATGTTTGTAATCGCACCCACGATACAGGAGAAATTCCTAGTGTGGGGCAACGTTTAAAATATATATATATATATATTAGCGACACGCCCCTGCCGTGCACGGTTTTCACAACTTGACAAAACTTCAAGATTTCTATAATATAATATATGTAAGTTTAATATTAATGCATTATCTAAACACACAAATGTTCAGGAATAATAGTAGATTATTCACTTAGGGGATAAAGCAGTGGCTCAACGTCACATGCGCTATTTTTGATCCCGAACGCAACGAAGAGCTGTAGGGCTCCTGAGCGAAGAACTAAAATTCTGAGTGCAGCGAGTGATTTAAGCTCACCCAAGACGAAGACACGTATATCCTCGAGGAGAATACTCAACTTTTCGCACCTGCTGCGAGGTAATGAAAATCAATTCGATTCTCGAATTATTAGTCATGAAACTGTTAATAAAAATAACCGGGGAATACCTAGTAATGTGCAGTTTCATACCCTATTTTAACTTAACTCATGCAATTTCGTCAAAACACAATACATAATATCGTAAATATGACGCACAAATCCTGCATTCTATCGTCAAGGCACATGACAGAACTTTAGTATACTGTAGCGGGGGAGGGATACACGCCACTCAACCGATCAGCTGTTGCGATCACATGCCGCCAGTCTCATATGCACATTATTCAATAATTATAGTCTTGACCATACGCAGAAATTAATTGTTTTTATTGTTGAAATTATGTTTGACTGATCTATTTAATTAATGTAGATTATTGTTACTTATTATTCCACTATAACATCTCTATTAAGTTGCGTAATTCAATTATTTTGATCGTCAACGGCAACTAAATCCTATGAAGTGAGAACTCAGTGGTCAGTTGTAGTCGAATAGGTTTTGTTTTTTGTTTTATGTCAACAGTTTTCTTTCGTTTTTTTTTTTTGTTGAGTTTCCAAATTCAAATCACATCATGCATCAGCGGATCATAAAGAAATTCAGTACAATTTTATTGCCCGGCTAGAGCCTAATTCTTTAATAACTTGCTATACTTGTAAGATAAGTTTGCGTGACATAACTTGTCATTAGCGAGCAGGTGGTGCAAAAAATCTCTAAATGATGGCCAAAACCGATAAATTAGTTCCGCAGCTTAGAACAACAGCGCGGTTACAGACAAACACGAAAAGCGACTTCAATTTATTTTATGCATAGAAGTGTGTGTGGGTTTGTCTACGAAGCGCTACGGCGTAGTCTCGTTAGTGAGCTACGAGGCTACGAGGCTACGAGTGTTGTAGTTAATATAATGGCTACGTGGTTTATACATTTCAGAGAGTTGCTAGTGTTCAGTAGAATTTAATAAGATTACTCGTAAATGTGAACAACTAGGTATTTGGCTTGTTTTGTCTACGAAATGCTACGGCGTAGACTCGTTAGTGAAAACGCTACGAGGCTTAGAATTACATACATATAAAGGCTACAAAGTTGTACTTTTCAGAGAAATCCTGAAGCTTTCAGTTGAATCTATTAATGAGAATCATGAAGCGGCCTTCTAACTTGTTTGTACTTATGCTGTACTAGGAAATATCTCTTTAGTAAGAAATATATATAATTCGCCGACATCCCCCCCGGTCCCGGGTCCGATTCCCGGACAAGTCAAACATTTGTGTGCATGAACATGTCTGTTTGACCTGTGTCTGGGTGTGTATTCATTTATTTAAGTATGTATATCAGTCATTAGGTTACCGTAGTACAGGCTCTACCTAGTTCGGGACCTGATGACCTTGTGTGGATGTTGTCTAAATAATAATATAAAGAAAACAAATTCCATTGAAAACTTGATGTTGTCTAAGAGTTTCTTATCAGTCATCTAACAACGTCTTTGATATAGTATAAAGTTTAATAACGAAGATAAATCTCGTATGATATAATTTGTTCACGAATACATTTTTGATTAGACAGTAAACCCCTTTCTGATAATTCTAGATATGTCAGCCCTCAAACTCAAACTCAAAGCTTTTATTTCAATTAAATCAATTACAGGCACTTTTGAATCGTCAAGGGATTGGTCAGTCATAAAGATGAAGCTAGTTGCCCATTCCATATTAACTTTCTTTGGGAAGTCTGGAACAAGTCTTTGTATATATTTTTGAGTTGGGCGTTGATAGCTGCGCCACAGTATTTTACTTTTGTGGCTATGTTCGTTTTCCTGTGTAAATTGTAAACTTGAGTTGTTCCAAATAAAGCTTTTATTTATTCCAAAGCGTCATCATAATCAGCCTGTAATTTTCCCACTGCTGGGACACAGGCCTCCTCTCTCTGAGAGGGAGTGGGCCGTAATCCACCAAGCGGGCCCAGTGCGGGTTGGTAGATATCACATGCCTTCGAATTTTTGGTTCTAGGACATGCCGGTTTCCTCGCGATTTTTAAAGCGTTCCAAAGCGTAGTTGGTTCTAATAACTAACTTACCTGGACGTAGGTGGCGACCCTGACAGTAGGGATCCTGATCCTCTCTTGCACAGCGGAGGCCTGGGGGCCGAGGGTCGTCGCTCCACACCTGACGCAGAACGTGTGGCTGGAGCCCCTTCAGCTGCCAACACCCTCGCTGACACCAGTGCTGCTTCGGGGCAGTGCTGCAAAAAGGTTCTTATATCAGTAAGTATAAGAAAAATAAACGAACATACACAGGATGACGTTTTACAATTTTCCGACGGATTCCTAAAAATTAGCACCACATGGTCTAGATGCTAGTCCATAGGGTTCGAGAAAATGTGCATTTTTAGTTACCCTATATGGCCAGCTTTGAAGTTGGCTATGTAGGTTTTGATTTGACACTGGCTCTTTTTTCTTGAAAGTCGTACAAGTTGACCAAAGGAAGATAAAAGGTTTGGTGATTAAAGTGGCAGCGGCTCTTATTTTCTTTATTAAATTATACTGCTATCCTCAACTCATTTGCTAAGCAGAGTGATTATGGTGTCTCACTCTCACAATATCCAAGTGTATATTGTCGTCGTGACGTCAGTTATATACTTGGCTATTGATACAATTATTGTATCAATAGCCAAGTATATAACTGACGTACGAGTAACTATGTAACAGTATATTACCGGATACTGGACATTACCGAGCTCAAAATAATAGAATTACAAAACAAACAGCCAACCTCACGCTCCGAACAATATGTAGGCCGTACAAATACTCACAGGGACGTTTACTTTAAGGTTGATAAATAAACATTAGGACAGTTGGCTAGTAATTAAATGTCAATAATTTATGTTTTATCAAAGCAGTGGTCGCTTAGTTATACCGCCACCAAACTTCGAAGAAGTTCAATTCTAGATAGACAAACACTTTGTGCAATAGGTTTCCTGTCAACAACAGTTCTAAAAACGTTGTCTCTCTAAGACATGATTTGATGATTAATATAACATGGATAATGAATGAACCTAAGATTGTCTGCTGCACTTTGTGCTTTAATATATCTAGGGTTAGTTTACGATGTTAAACTTTCAAAGTGACAGATTAAAAGCGCCGTGGGGAATAAACTCGCTCCTGACTTCACAGTGGATATTAATTTAAGCATCGTCTGCAATTAACAAAGACTAGCTGTCAGCTACAAGCCGAAATCAGACGTAGTTTACAAGATTGCGTCTAAAACAAATACGAAATACACTTGTAATTTAGCTCGGAGAGATTTCAGCGCTTGTTGAATTCCAAATTACAAACTAACAAGTCTGGTTTAGATTACCAAAAGATTTCGCTAGTCCACGGTAATCAATGTGCGCCCCTTAAAATATGTAAAATTATTCCACAACAAATGCTATTTATCAAACTGAAATTCCGCCAATAACTGGAAATGTTCGCTTATTCGAATTTTCTTTACAAACTTCGATACGGCGCGGCACGACGTGGCGCCGAGCGAACTCGTATAAAAGAATTTATTTTCAAAACTTTTTTATGTAATTTTAATAATCGCGTTAGTAAAATGCCTTTCTTTGTAGCCAGTATTTTTATTCAAACTTTTCACTGCCGAAATTAAATTAATTCACAACTTTCGTAATTTGCAATTCTCCGAATTCGAATTTATATAATTTTGTCACTATTGACGATTTCGCAATTAAAACTTTTTCATTTGCGTCTCGTTTATTTTTGGGAAACACGTTTCAACGATCAATCAATACGTTTTAATCTACTAGGACCTTAGACTGGGGCTTTCACGAAACATTAGGAAGAATCGTCTTGTAACAACAATCAATTTTCAACTAGCAAAGACCTTATTTGCCTTTGAATTTTCCATTTAATAAATAAACTGAAACCATCAGCTTTCAGATTCAAATCTTGTTTTGTTCACTAGGCCTCGTAACAAGGGAATCAAAGGAAAATAATATTACCTAAATAAATGTAGATAATATTTAGGTAATTAGTTACGTACGACGTTGTCTAACTAGCTGGGAGGCGTTGTCAACTAAAAATTACTTAAACAAAGGTAAACGTAAGCTTAATTTCGAAGCTTGAACTAGATTCGACCTTGGCATTTAGAAATGAACAAGAACTAATTTCTATGTAATTTATTGTACGACATTTTCCCGCGACCTCGCTGCTTTGTACATGAGTGCCATCAAAATCTGGACAACAGTTCTTTTGTTGTTCGTAAAGAGGCGGGCAAATGATAAATAGACGGAGAACTGTACCTACTATATGGGCCATATAATGAACTTGCTTTAACTTTATATCTACTACTTTAAGGTGTTGATCCTGTTCTACCGTACCGGCACGAACCACACTAGAAGACTTCATTATTTTATTAGTCAGCCAGCAGGGTGTTAGTGAGGAAGAATGCCCAATTTCGTGTCTTGTGGAAGCTATTTTGAGGTGTTGTTAAAAAGAAAGAAATATGTTAATATTGTTAGTTTTAAATGCTCTAACCTAAACTAAATCTAATGTGTACAGAAATTATTTTCAGTATTTTTTTCGAATATACTGTATAGATATTTAAAAAATAGATAGCGTAGTGCTGATACTCTGTTAGGGTCCGCTGTGATGATGAAGTAACGAAAGCTTTTTAATTGTTCGTCGAATCGTTGAGCTCCTTAAGTTCTGAGTTGAGCTACACGGGTACTGACAAATGCGTGCACTGACTGGACAGGTCCACTCAATCTGTGTGGTTCTTTCCTCAAAAGACCATTTCAGACACAAATCTACATGGTCCTCAAAGATTATTATAATATTATTCTAATTATTGTGAATGTGAGAACTATGTTGGTCATTGATTTATTTATATTTATTTTTGTATTTTTCTCAACGTAATCATGATCTGACAGTTTGAGTAATTTATGCGGCCTACTCAAATGTCCTTTCTTTGGTATTGTTCGTCGAATCGTTGAGCTCCTTGAGTCTAAGTTGAGCGGCACGATTACTGACAATTGCGTGCACTGACTGGACAGGTCCACTCAATCTGTGTGGTTCTTTCCTCAAAAGACCATTGCAGACACCGATCTACATAGCCTTCACATGATCTGACCAAGATTTTGTCTGAAAATTTAAAAGAGAACATGACCTCTGAGTTTGTTTCGGCATTTCTTCTCAGGGATCAGTCAGCTAGGAAATGCCGGCGTCATCTAATTCTAAAATATTGACGTGTAAAAGTGTCTTAAAAGATCTACTTACAGAAATAAACATTTCATTTTGTTACCACTGGGCCACCACACGTTGCCCCACACTAGGAATTTCTCCTGTATCGTGGGTGCGTTTACAAACATTTAAACTCACATACACAAACGGCCAGACCCGGAACAACTACTTGCAGGTCATACAAATATTTGTTCCGTGCGGGGATCGAACCCGCGACACGTAACGCAGCAGTCAATCGCTTAACAACTGCGCCAACCGTGTCGTCACTGCTCTCATAGTCTGTCAGTCAGGCACTTAGTCTGTCAGTTAATAAGAAATTGTTGCTAGTTCAAAAGGGTAAGTTTCGGAAAATTACAGACCAGAGCCTTTATTATAATTCAACAAGTAAATTGAAACTATGTATGCGTTCATGCTTACGCATAAATGGTTCACATATATATGACATATGTAGACATACAATCGTAAAACGTTAATTAAAAACGAAGCTTGGATAATAATAATGGCAGTACAAAGACGCGGTGCTCAAGGTCGAGTGCGTAGTACTTACAAGTATCGATTCGACTCAATTGTTTGTGTCAATACTGTCGGGTTATCAAGCGAGAGTTACAAACGATTCAATACAAAATGATTAAATACCGTCTTATTACAAAACACGATCTAACTTTAGCCCGAGCCTAAATCTTCGATTTAGTTTTTGTATTTGGAACTTTGTGCCGACTTTAGTAAAGTTCTTAATACAAAATAGACAATCTAAGACCAGACCAAGTTGTCAGTTTTGTAATAGGAACTGTATTTCGATTTCAGTTAGGTTCTTATTTCAAAAACAGGCTCGATGGTTTAAACCATGTCAAAAGAAAAACCTTGTTTTGTAATAAGACCGATTGAGTTTAAACTCTATTGTGAAAACGCATTGTTAAAGTAACTAAAATACAAACAAAAGATAGTAATTTACTAAGAAATTAATATTGCCTAATAAATTAATATCTTTTGTTTGAATTTTGGTTTAAAACTGTTCATATTCAACCTTTTAAATTAATTAGAATCTCAAAAACAGGGCAGAGGTCTAAAATACGCCCCGCTAGTTAAGTAGAGTATGGAGCGAGCCTTTTGAAAACTTCTCCCGCTCTGGGCGGAGCGGGTGGGCGTGTCAGACTCTTACTGGCTAAAACCCACCCGTGTTCCTTCAGTTGCCTGTGCTTGGAGCCACGGTAACCCTTTCAGACTTTCCCGCAACCCCGGCTGACCTATAGTACACCCACAGTTCGCATTTACATGGAACTTAAGCATTACTGATCTTTAAGCCCTATGTAATAGGGGGCGTTCACCGGGAACCAATACATACTCTGGGCTGCAACTAAGAAACTCATAATGGAAAACCCCAAAAACACTTTGCCCGACCTGGGAATCGAACCCAGGCCTATTAGACCAACAAGGCAACCTTTATACAAAGTGGCGCGTACCATATCACATTAAATTATACCAAAAATCTGCTACATTGTTACACGTAGCTCGACAAAATATATGTTGTAGCAGATATTTTTAGTGAATGGATTTCATTCAAATTTTGTAGGTACCTATATCATCTGAGTACACCATGTACCATGTACTTGGTTTAATTTAATGTGATAAGGTACGCACCACTTTGTATATGGTTAAATCAAACATTCATACAATATCGAAAAATAAATCATCAGTCATCGGTCAGCTGTCGAGCTTCAGTTTAATTAAGACCATATTAATTGCCGTCTGGTGTAGCCTGACATTTACACTCCGTGTACCATACCAAGCAATCCCTTTTTTTTTTTTTTTTTTTTTTTACGGGGGGAAATCCTCATGGACTACCTCCGCCTGGGGAAAAGGCGGAGGGGCGTGCCGGACTCTTACCGGCTAAAACCACCCCGGTGTCTCCTCGCACGTGCGCGCGGGGCCGCGGGAATCGAAATTCTTCCGCAGCCCCACACTGGTGCTGGCCCGGTCTGTCCGGGCCTCGTCTCCTGCACGGGGTAGTGAGGTGTTTAACTACCCCGTGCATCGCCTCAGAGGCGCACGCCGACACCCGCGCGCGCCTTCGCCTCGGGTCCATCAAATAGGGGGCGAGGACTTCCCCAAGTCCCACGCCCCAGGACCCATTCATGGGGGCCGGAAAAGGGCGTTGTCCGCCCTTCTCCTGCGCCCGGTGCGCCTTCTGCGGCCGGGGAAGGGAGTCGAGATCTCCCTCTCCCGTTCCGCAGTTTCCTTCTGCGACATCACGTCCTCGCAGAAGGACACCACCGCGTCCCACGACTCTGCGCTACCGACCATCCTCCGCACTACGGCCGGCAGCGACAGATCGCCTCCTACTTCATTTGTGAGGACACAGCGCTGCTCCTCCCAAGCTACACACTCGGCGAGCGTGTGTTGCGCCGTGTCCTCCCCGCAATGGACGCAATGGTGGCACCGAGCGTCCGGCTCCCTGCCTATGCGACACAGGTACTTGCCGAAGCAGCCGTGCCCCGACAGCACCTGCGTCACCCTAAACGACAGGGAGCCGTGCCTTCTCCCGAGCCAGTCGTCGAGTACTGGCCGGATCGCCTCGACGGTAGCGAGGCCGGCGGTAGGGCGCAGAAGCCTTAGCCGCCATTCCGCCACCAAGACCTGATGGAGCTCCTCTCGGCGCAGCGCGATCTGCCGCTGCACCGGCCTCGAGCCCCGTGCTCGCTCTTCCTCGCGCCATCGATATAATGACGCGAGTACTTTCGCCTCTAGGTCCCAGGGCGGGGATCCGGCCAGGACGCAAGCCGCCTCGTAGGAAATCGTGCGGTACCCGCGGACGACTCTGACGGCCGCGCCCTCTGCGGTTTACGCAGAATGGCGAGAGTGCCGGCCGTCATGTCCATCGCCCACACAGGGGCCCCATACAGGGCCATGGACCGCACGATTCCCACGTACAACCGCCTACAGGCGGCGCTCGGGCCCCCCAAGTTAGGAAGCAACGTTGAAAGCGCGCCCGCTGCACCCATCAGCTTGGGCGCCAGCCGCCGGAAGTGGGGCCCGAATCCCCATCGGCTGTCGAGCACCAATCCCAGATACTTCATGGTGGACTCGACAGCTATCCGGGCCCCGCTGACCACGATGTGTGATCCCGGCGCCGGCGCACGTCGGGGGCCATGAAACACCATGGCCTCCGACTTGTTTAGGGCCACCTCCAGGCCCAGGCGCCGGATGCGGTTCACCACCTGTGACACCGCAGCCGTGGCTATCAACGTCGCTTCCCTGTGCAAGCAATCCCTGAGCTAACAGATTGGATTATAATATATGCATGTCAACAGGAGTATAAATTACTACATACTGCATAATGTAACATCAAGCGTAAATTCCCCAAAAGGGGTGAATAGAGGTGTTTTGGTAGGTACACCACCATTTGACCTATTCCAGATTCAGGGCCTGGGCCGGGTGGAAGGAAAACCCGCTCAAGGGCTCAGAGAACCGGCAAGAAGGTCAGACGCGATGAAGAAGGCTGTTAGAGGCAGCGTTTACCGAGCGGTCCACACTGCAGAAGACCGCATAACTTGGAGACGCGTCGTATGAGGTCGTAACCACTCCTCAGCAATGAGGTCACGACGAAGAAGAAGGTTTCAGGCTGCTATTGAGGAATTCCCGATAGAATACCAAAGCCTTTGATTGATCTTTGGGGACCAAACCCAGGACCCCATGTTCAGCAGTTGCGTTTGCAACAACTAGATCTAGACCTCGAACTTTTAAAAAAAGAGCTTTGTATAACTATAAAAAGCCACGTCTAGCTGCCCTATTCTAGAATAAAATAAACAATTTAGTAAACTGCAACACAGATAGACAAATGGCCGTCTGACAAAAGCGAAATCCTCTTTACAGCCAGCCAGTAAATCCCTAGAGATAAAGTGAACTTGTCTGGATGTAACGTGGGAAAATACCCTTGGAAAACAAGGTGAAAAATGCGGGGGATTCCCCTTTGTTGGATTAAAGAGTCAACTTATAGGTCATGTGGATTAATAAATATTGTGCATAGAGTTTTACAGGTTTTTATGAACTATAAAATGTCCAGCTTTTTGCTCGCGGCGTCGCTCGAGTGGAGGTCGAAAATTAGCCTACCGGCATAAAAAGTCCTAGACCTGGGGGTCTATTCTGTATAAATCTCTCCGTGAACACTTAGGTGAAGTGAGCTTGAAGTGAGATGACATTTCACTTGATGGTAGGGATTGACAGTTAACTTCATCTAAATGTTCACGGTGAGAATTTTACAGAATCGATAGGCAGGTCTAACTGTGTGTTAAATTTCATAGAAATCCGTTTAGTCGTTAAGGCGTGAAAGGGAAGGTAACACACAGATAGAGAGATTTACTTTCGAATTATAATATTAGTGTGGATAGTAATTAGGCAGATATGGATAACAGCACATTTTCCTACTTTTGGCCAAACGGCTCTAGTATCACCAATTCCAACGGGCACTGTCCGCCACCCTTGTTCAATTATATGCGATTTCAGATTCAAGTCCAGATCTTGGTGTCAACAAGAAGAAACTTAAAAAGTACCTACCATTTCAACATCATCTGCCTAACTTTTACCCAAATATTTTTGGGGTCAGCTTCCAGTCGAATACCAGTATTTTATATATGCGACTGCCTATCTGATCTCCACAACCCAGTAACTGGGTAATACGATTCCCTTTGTAAGAAGGTCTGACTTACACATTGAGTACATTTCCCTTACTTTTCTCGTTATTACGTCGTCTTGCACCAGCACCGTACTAAGTAAGTAATACAAAGCAAGATTGAAAAAGCTTATTTTCTACAAAATTTTTCAACGAAAAGGTTTATTGTTTCGCCTACAAAATCCTGCTCTATGTGTGTTGAATGAATGTATGAGACAGATAGGAAAATAAAAATTAAAACAATTTAATGAAACGGCATGCGTGTCGAAACACCTCCAAATACTCAATTAGTATTCCTATTTCAAGGGTTATTAATCCTGTCTGAGCCCTGTAAATGAAATCACAGCACACTCGCTTGGAAACTAATATAAAATACGATATCAAGTGGAATTTTCACGCAGCCGACGCAGATAATTTAATCTTTTAATAAACTTATTATGCTCTGTTAATTTTCCGCAGAATTTATGTTTTTCCAGAACTTTCCGTTTGCAAAATATACAAGATTGAGGAAAATTTTGGATAACAAGATGCTACAGGTTCTAGAGAAGCTGCGAGACTTCGCGTGGTTTCACTGGCATCATATAGGGAACCTACTTACTACATGTAAACGGATAAAAAATATCCTTTATAATCCAAACTATAGTATAGTCAAAGTCAAAGTCAAAGCATTTATTTCAAATAGGCACATTAAAGGCACTTTTTAACGTCATCACTTAAATTAAAATAGAATTGATTCTAGTCGCCCCTTCCAAAAGGTAGTTTCTTATGGAGAGGAATGGGCAAGAAACTCCATCGTTACCTACTCTTTTAAAATGTGTTACAATATTTTGTATACATTAATTATATAATTATATGTGAAGACGATGCACCTATAGTAAAAATACCCTAAAACAAAAGGTAAAAATAATTAAAAAATGTCGCAATGACAAATAAGTGAATTATGTGATAGATACATGGTGCTTACGTTCACATATTTATATATATGGGTGTCTTTCAGCTAAATCCGTTCAGCCCTTTACGTGTGATGGAGTAACAAGCTCACAAACATCCAATCTTTCTCTTTTCATAGAGTAACTGCGTGACAGACACACAAACCACGATCTAAACCATTGAAGATAGATACACGATTGACGATAAATATTCCTTAGAGGCTAAGTGCACTTCTAAAGAATATAGGAAGTTTAGAAACTCCCTGGTACTAACTAAAGTTTGTATGAGAAAATTAAGTGAAATCAACGCGAGCAGCTGACAAAGGCTCGATGAGAAATAATAATAATTTTAAGCTAGCAAACACTTTTAAGCTAACGACGTTCGTTGCGAATGAAATAAGCATTTAGGTTTTTAATATGAAGGGTTACTCACAATTTCTAAGTAAAGATGCTACAGCCCTATTAACACTACTTAAGTGACTGCCTCGTTGGGTCTAATCAACGGTTGACGGCACGGTTGGCGCAGTGGTTAAGCGATTGACTGATGCGCTGCGTGTCGCGGGTTAGATTCCCGCACGGAACAAATATTTGAATGACCTGCACGTAGTTGTTCCGGGTCTGGCTGTTTGTGTATGTGAGTTTAAATGTTTGTAAACGCACCCACGATACAGGAGAAATTCGCTACTACTGAGCATGAGGTCCTGGGTTCGATTCCCAGGTCGTGAAAAGTATTTTTTTGGGTTTTTCCATTAGGGATTTTATTCAGCCCGTAGTCTGAATTTGTGCCCGTGTTAACACACATACATCCAAATCCATGGAACACACTACGACGTCGTCAACGAGCGACGCGGTACGGCTCGAGGACCTCGAGGCAACAGCATCGCCGCAGTGCATCGTCCGACACGACCGCGCTCGGACATACCTTTTGGTTTAGTATTTAGGTTGCTATAATTTGGCACAGGCAACAACTGAAGGAACACGAGTGGGTGTTAGTCAGTAAGAGTCTGACACGCCCTCCCGCTCCGCCCAGAGCCCGAGAAGTTATTTGATAAATTCCCAACCACAAAAAAAAGGTTGCTATAATTGTGAACCACCTAATAAACCGCTTTATAATACAGTCCACTTTCTTTCCTTCGACCTGGGCCTAGACAGCCCGGTTGTTGGAAATAGGATCACCCCTATTACATAGGCTTTTAACATAGCTCGTGAAATGTGGGCATTATATGTACACCTGTGACCTGTGTCTAACCGTTCGGGGTTTACAGGCGTCATGTTATGTAACTACAGCTACTTATGTAGCGGTATTAACACCGCCACATGCGACCTACGCATCACACTGACGTCACGAAAATCCTGCATCGCGCAAGCAGAGTTTACCGCGCGACTAGCATATATACAACGTCCCGACATCAATCGTCGGGCAGTTGCCCACCAGACACAACACCCGTCTGGTCGGAGGATCCTCCCTATTCTATGGAGGTATGAGTGAACTTCACACCCTGTTACTCGTACCTCTATACTTACAACCCTAATCATGCATGGTTATTCTCTTTCAAACCGTCGTCGTAATATAGATACTACAATACCCCTGCACTTATACTCGCAAAAAAACAGAACCCTGTAGTTTTAAGCGACAGCAAACAAAAATGTAAGTACTCGTTTTTCAGACTACCTTATTCATTTTATTTCCATGTCAAAAGCAAATATAAATCTTTCAAAGCGTAATAAATAAATCATTTCCTTTCACGCAAGGATCAAAACACTGAAAGCTCTCTCGCGGAGAAGCTCTTTAAAGGCTTAATCTATAAAAATCTATAAAAAAACAGTATGTTGAAGAAAAACGTGTGACCTTCAAGAAGTCACCGGTAGGTTCACTCGATAAAGTCAAGAAGCGACCTTCAAAAGATTGGTAGCAATAATAATTTATCAAGGGAACGAAATGTACCTTTTGGTAATCGAATTGGTAACAAACAAACTGCCTTGTAGTGCTACAACCACATTAAAAGTAAGGTAGACAACAGACTATCATCGACTTGATGTAGGTACGGTAGGTGGGCACCTACTATCCTATTCTTTTTATTCCGCTACAGACTGTTGTTGGGTTTTACCAGTTTTGCGAAAGTACAATCTGCCAGCTTCTTTCTAGCAAGTCACTACATTGTCATTAAAGGTAAATTTACTTTTAGCACAAGGTATTTCTATACACGGTGACATTTGAATCACAGTTTTGCTAGAACAAACGTTGTTTAGACCATGGTCTACTACCATTCTACAGCATCAAATATGCTATTAAAACAATCTAATCTAGGAGTTCTCAAATTAGTCTTATGTTGCTCAAACGTGTAATAATGTTTGAAACATTAACCGTAACATCAAAGTACTCATCACGGTAGCGATATTGCATTCAAGACGCGAGCGCCGCGCGTCGCAGCCGCAGTGTCTGTGTAACGATAATCCCGACATTTTTAACATTGCCTATAATGTGTCTTATTAGAAAACCAATGACGTTTTTTTTTCTATTGGATGCTATAGAATGGTTGTAGACCATGGTCTGAACAACGTTTGTTCTAGCAAAACTGTGATTCAAATGTCACCGTGTATACAGGGCTATTGGTAAAACACCATCAATCTCTTAAGGGGTCATTGTACTCATCATTATGAACAACTTTTACTATGGGACCAAATATGAAATCGCGAAAAAAAAATCAGCTGATCCCTAAATTTTGTCGAGTTCTGCAAACATAAATGTAGGGAACAGCTCATTTTTTTTTCGCGATTTCATATTTTGGACTCATAGTAAAAGTTGTTCATAATAATGAGTACAGTGACCCCTTAACAGGTTGATGGTGTTTTACCAATAACCCTGTATAATAACGAACAAGAACCAACACAAAATGTGGGTAATATCAGCCGATAAATTCTGTAAAAATCTCGCCGCAAAAACTTAGGTGAAGTGAGCTGTCAAGAGTGTCAATCCCTAGCATCGGGTGGAATGACAGTTCACTTCAACTAAGTTCTCACGGTGAGATTTTTACAGAATACCTACACCTTCAAATGACTGTAAACACTAACGTTCATTTGTAAAAAAACGAATGCTGCAAGATTAAAATATTTTTAGAATATAACTTGCTTAAAACAAACGAGTATTTTCCATTTTGTAAACGGCTCGTAAATATATAAATCTATGAAACCCATTTCATATAATATATAATATGAATAACGTCCATACGGTCCTAAACATACATCAAAATATTTAAAAAAGTAATGGATATTGGACCCAAAAAAATTGTAATAGATAAACATTTTATACAAACCCCAAAATAATTCTCAAACAATATTATGTTTGAATATTTTTATGAAGAGTGTTTGGAATAAAGTTTGATAACTTGGGTATAAAAAAGATAAATCCCTTACAGAGGCCTGTTACGTCTATATTTTCATAACATTGGAATGGAGAGCCCGCGGCGACACGGTACGGTCAAGGGCTTACGATCTACGTGTAGGCAGATTTAAAAGCTCGTGGTCTATTCAAGCATAGACCAAATTCTTGTTAATTTTCTAGTGTGTTGAAACCATACAAATAATTTTGATACACTCACAGTTAAAACTTAATAAAATAAATTACTGATTTCTATCGGCATGGATCACTATATTTTTTTTAAACACGTCTATTTTCTGGCCACCCTGTATGCCACAAAAGGTAAACCAATATTTCTTGCTTCAGAATATCGAATAAGCACCAGAAATCCAGAATGCTGGTAAAATACATATACATAGAATATATCGCTCAGTGCTAACATAAGCGAAAATCGAAGTTTCACATTACCGGATTGCCCGGCTTTTGAAGTAACCCACAAGGCCCTCTCGATACCCGAGCATTTGACCGGTATCGGTATACGTACGATACCTAATACACAGAAACATAAATAAAATAATAAACTAGAAACGTGTACGTGACGTATTGGGGAATTTTATTAAAGCATGTAACATATTTCCCATCTAATTTCTCAGTAAAAACATGTAAGATGGCTGTCTAAAATGATGTAAGATGGCTGTCTAAAATGATAAGAATAAGAATAATTTATTTGCAGAAAATATAGGTGTTACCAGTTGTAAAAGTTGGTGGTTAAGGTACAGTCCATATTTTGCCTGTTTAGGACATGCAAATTAGTGTTACATGAATAGGTACATAGGTAGGGTACTTATTTTAATAAGATATACAAAATATACACCTATGTTCTAATATAATTTCTAAATCAAGATAAATTTAAGTTACAATAATAATATAAAAACACAACAAAACTTAAAACCTATTAAAAATAACATGTTGTCTTTAGATAGCATAAATTATTTATTAGAATAAACACATGCCACAAAACTATAGGAAAATTAGAATATTTTTTTTTCTTTATGTTGCAGAAATTCTTGTAAACTATAAAAACAATTTTCTATCAACCATCTACGCAGTTTAATTTTAAAATATTTAAATGGTAGTTCCCTTATGGTCTTTGGTAATTTGTTAAATATTGTAATGCACATATATGATAAACATTTTTTTTACTTAAAGTTGTATTACAAAAAGGAACTAAATCTTTGTTGCATCTCTTGGTCTCTGTTTGGTGTAATTGTCACCTTTGAATCTAAAGAATTCATTATGTTTCCTCACAAACACCGATACCTCAAACAAATACATGCCGGTCAAGGTCAATAGTTTCAGTTTTTTGAATAAAGGCCTACAAGATTCAAGTGGACCGACGACACCGCATATAGCTCTTACACATTTCTTTTGTACAATAAAAGTCTTATCATTGTCTGTTGAATTGCCCCATATTATTAGTCCGTATCATAATAGTGATTCAACATACCCACTATATGCTATGCGGGCGGTTTTTTCGTCTGATACAATACGAAGTTTCATCTATTTAGTTTACTGCATACGTTGTTAATGTGGAGTTTCCAATGTAAGATGTAAGATAGCTGTCTAAAATGATGTAAGATGGCTGTCTAAAACGATGTTTGTGGCAGTAAGTGTACATTTCTGCAAGTATACTCGTACGTACTTACGTAATTATTACAAATTAAAGTCGCTTTTCGTGTTTGTCTGTGTGCCCGTTGTTCTTCTATAATCTAAACTACGCAACGGATTTTGATGCGGTTTTCACCATTATTTTGAGAATTTATTCCGTAAGGTTTATATGTACGTATAATGCATTCTTATTAAACTTATATGAATAATGAAATCTCGATGATTTGGCAAGTCGTAAAAACCGGGCGAAACTGGAGCTAGTATAAAATATGATGTTCACGTGAACTTTAGCAAAAAGTATTCGAAAAGATTAGGTAATCGAAAATTTCTAGCAATTTTATTGAAAAATCCTTGTCGCATTGGATGAAAAGTTTCATTTATGTAACGTTCTTTAATAAATACGTATAATAATTACTGTAATCTTCAGTGCTGATTTATGTAACTAAGGTAGGTACATAATCAGCCTATAATGTTCCCACTGCTGGGACACAAGCCTCCTCTCTGTGAGAGGGAGTGCCACCACGCGGGCCCAGTGCGTGTTGGTAGATGTCACATGTCTTCGAATTTTTAGTTCTAGGACATGCCGGTTTCCTCACGATGGTAGGTAGGTATTCGTTATTTTTCTGTCTAATGTATAAAAAGGGGTACAGACACGAGCACCAATATGCTTACACTGACCAACTTTTATAAGTGATTTTCTTCCACTGTATTGATTATAATTTTATGTTGTTACAAACATAGTATTTATAGAGCCATAATTTTATAAAATGGGTTGTATCTAAAAGTTACAACAGTTAATCCATGAGAAAATCGCTTTCGAATTTTGCTAAGTATATACTTTGTGCTCGTGACTGTACTTATTATAATACAAAGTATTTAATCATAGTACTTATATTTAGGTTCCATCCGTGACCAAAAATATTATATCATGTAGTCGCTTCTTTTATGTTGTTATAACGTTGCTAAGCGGTATTATATCCTGTCCTTATTTAAAAATGTTTCATCATAAAATATAAACCTACATAATATTTGGACTGCCTCGTTAGTCTAGTGGTTGCAAGTGCTACTGCTGTGCATGAGGTCCTGGGTTCGATTGCCAGGTCGGGCAAAGTGTTATTGGTTTTTTCCATTAGGATTTTCTGTGCAGCAGCCCAGTGCCTGGATTTTTGCCCGGTTGATGACAATAAGCTAGCCCCCTATCAGATCACATGAGACTTAAGGCGCAGATAAACGACTTTTAATGATTTTATATCGAACATCACGTCTAAACTTCTAGTCTTATTTCTTTGAAAAAAATATATGTTATACTAGACAATTATATTCATAATTTGATATGTGAAAATGTGAAATTATATTTTAATAACATAGTGTAATTAATTTGTAAAGTATTGTCTAACGTGGACAAAAAAACGATAATCACGCAAAAACTATGGGGCGTATTTACATGAAACTTTAATCATATAAAAGACAATTTAATGACCCATATTTTAGTATACGGCTTTTATTTGTATTGTGTTTGATAAAACAAGTTGGGTTGTTTTTTCGAATAATCTTGGTGCGCGTTGAAGCGGGGCTCTGGCGGGCGACGGGCGGCAGTGTATCGCTGACTTTGTCTGACTTTAGTCGCGGGGCGCGATGCAAACTCCTCCCACTCGCTCAAGGGCGCGGGCAGTTAATGTCGCCTTAAATATAACTGACAAAATGTGGGTGGGTGTACATGCTAAGGTACACCTCTACCTAACCTTTCTTGGAACACAGGCGTAATGATATGTTATAATATTTGTTTAAAATTGAAAATAAAGAGTTAGGTTCCACCCCTCAAGAGTTCACTACCTAAAATAAGTCAACAAAACATTGAATTTCAAATTCCATTTCGTGTTTCAATTAAAAAACCCTCTTCATTTTCACACGAAGCCGGTACGAATTTCATCCCCACTCGTTCCGTCGAGTACCACTCGGACAGAAAACATATTATAGAACTGAGTTCAGATATATGTACCTCTATTTTATATGTATCTAGGGCTATCTCTCGTGTTCATGAAAACATGGCCGTTGTAAATAAAATGTTTTATTAGATACTGTTGATATACGAACAACTTTACCGTTTATGAATTTTCCACTAGTGAAAAAATAAGCATAAATATTAAACTTAGTTTCTTTTTACAAGCTAAGCCTTTGTTCCATACATAAAGGGCCTTATCAGGTCACGATAAAGATGAAACAAAATTCTGGTAAGTTCTTGTATGCCACTCAAAGTTCAGGATGGCTTAATACATCAAAGAAGATAAATATATCTCAATAGCTGCATTCGATTGGTTTTCAATCTTTGTACGTATGACCGTGTATCCGCGCATAGACCGCTTTTAAAATGGTTACCCGTTCGTTAGCGCAGAGAGTTGAGGGCTCTGTCTATGTTGTTCTCTATTCTGGACAAACCTTCTCCTTCTTACCTGACTTCCGAATTTTGTGCTCTGCCCATAGTAAAAGTGTTCGTTCCACCAACAATCGTCTTCTACGATATCCTTCTCACCGTTCTGGCTGTCTTTGTCCAGGCGGTCTTTCTTTGAAATGCGGTTTAAATTTTTAAGCGGTTTTGTGCTTCTTGCATCCAGCGGATTCCTGCGACCTTCACAAGGTCATCAGTCCACCTTGTGGGAGGTCTTCCCACGCTACATCTTCCGGTACGCGGTCGCCTGTCCAGAACCTTTCGGCCCCATCGGCCATCTGTGCTGCGAGCAATGTGCCCTGCCCACTGCCGCTTAAATTTGGCAATTCTTCGGGCTATGTCAAACACGGTTTTATCACGGTTTTAACACGGTATGTCAAACGAATTGACGACACGGTTGGCGCAGTGGTTAAGCGATTGACTGCTGTGTTACGTGTCGCGGGTTCGATCCCCGCACGGAACAAATATTTGTATGACCTGCAAGTAGTTATTCCGGGTCTGGCTGTTTGTGTATGTGAGCTTAAATGTTTGTAAACACACCCACGATACAGGAGAAATTCCTAGTGTAGGGCACCGTTTTTAAAAAAAAAAAAATAAAAAAAAAATTATCAAGTGGCAATGTTATATACATATAGTTACTTGTTATCATGTTGAAAAACGTTCCTTGACAAAGATTAACTGCTGTGTGGATGCTCCTTTAAGTCAAGAAAGCCTTTTCCCGCCTTATTAACTAGACCTTGCTTCAAGTAGCTTACAAGATTGTATGCCGCTCTGTAATATGATCGCAGCTAGATTAAATTATAATGTTGCAAGGATTTTGCACTTTATTTGCATCCCTGAAATTCAATTTGCAAGTCTAGTGGAAGCACAATGAGTTTTTATTGTTGGGAAAATGTTACATGCAAGCAGAGAATTAGGTTTGTTGAACCGTTTTGCATTTAAGATATCGATTTCAGGAGGTCTTGCAAAAATACCTAAGACTATTAATAAATGATAAATGATTTTATTTCTGTAAGAAGGTTTGTGTAAACATTTTTACACGTCGATCATATTTTAAAAACTAGATGAGGCCGTCTGATATCTACGTTTCCTGAGACGAGAACATTGTTTAGGCAATTTTATCAAACTGAGTATACTTGTTATATTATTAACAGAGTCATCTAAACTAACGACTACTGCTCAGTTTACAAAGCACCTACACATTATAACATTATGTACACACGATTATATATCAAGCTATACATTACCAGTATAAGCTGAGTTCTCATTGTACGAAAAGCCTATACAATGCGAGGTCAGCTAAAACTGGAAATGTATAGCTTGATACGAGTATTTTGTCGTGTGTACAATATGTACAGCAAACATTAGCATTCCGTCGAGTTTATGTAGAAGATCAACATGCATGTTTGTGCTTACTTCAATAAACGTATGTCGAACTGTATCGAACATCGAGTACCTACTCCACTCAGCCAATACTCCAATAGCAATCAACTGATCAAAATTAGGCATTTGGTTAATCATTCCAAAGTACCTAATGGATTGCTCACCGCTGAGCGCACATTTTGGAACTTGAGAGCTTTTTTTGTTAACTAAAAATAGAACTTTTTAACAAAAAAAAACCACCGAATTTGCAAAGGCCCGGGCTTTTCAACTGTATATTTATAAGTTAAAGCTAAAAAAGCCGTTAAATGCAGCAAGTTAATCTAAAGATTACTAAGTGTACCTCCGTTAATGAGTTAAGTTTTGCTTACATAATATTTTCTTCATTTTAACTTCTATGGCTGCATGGATTAGTGACTTATGATACGTTTTAAAAGTAAAAAGTGCAGTGTAAAGAATTTATAACGACTCGCTCATGTAGTAAGTACTTATTGAGAGACTAAATGACGATGTTACGATCCCGTGGGAATATCGGTATAAAAAAATTCCTATGTCCTAATCCAGGTCCGTCTGACCCTTTGACAATTCAAAAGTGCCTGTAAATGGTTTAATAGAAATAAATGCTTTGAGTTAAAGTTTGAATCCCAGATCTGAACGAATGCACTTTTAAGTAATACAACCAAGTAATAGAGAGAAAGTCGTTAATACCTACTAATCCATTTCTTTACATCCACTTAGCACATAACATTCACTAAATTATATTATAATCCTGTTTTCAGCCATAGAAGTTAAAATGAAGAAAATATTAACCTTTTGACCGCTTGTGTCGCATTTATGCGACACATAATTTCCGTTCCCCTACCGCTCGTGTCGTAATTCTGCGACAGAAAAAATGCATGATTTTTTCGTTCTATTTTCGAAAAAAAAAACGATATGTAGCCGCGCGCTAGGGGCACGGCAATTGATATTTAGCCAAGCGCTTAAAAGGTTGAACGAAAATTTTACTCATTAACTGAGGTACACACAAACCCGTTAAATGCACTGTAGTTTAGTTTACACTTTAGTTTAACTTGCTACAGTGCATTTAACGGTTTTGTAACTTTAATAAATAAATATAAATATAAACTTGCAAACCAAAACTCACCTCTCAATAGGCTCAGTCGTGAGATGAATTCTTATATAAAATCCTCTCCAGATGTTGACATAATATCATGACTCAATAACACACTTTAAGACCCAAATTTGAGGTCCCAAAGCGCACAACTCACACAATCTAAAGATAAATTGTATTGTATTAGTATGTAGGTATTCCATGCAACCTCTGCAATCTTATAACTTATGTCCTTTTATATTTCTGTTTATATAGTTGTTACCACTTAATTTTTATGCATTTACCTTAGGCTATCACTGTATTTGAGAATGTTGGTTCACCTATTATTGGCAACTGTATAAGCCCTCGACTGTTATCTACTGTTATTTGATATTTTGTGTACACAAGCTGTTGGTGTACCTTTATTAATAAATAAATAAATAAACCCCGTGGCTTCAGTCGTGCAAAAACGTTTCATGTTTCACCTCATAGTTTTATGTAGCACGCATGATCGAATAAAAAACTCACATGTTAGCTTATATACCTACTATTGAAGGTTCCCCGTAATAAAACAGGGAACCCTTAAAGTTTCGCCATCTCTGTCTGTCTGTTCGCGGTAACATTGTGACTCTTGGTACTAAAAGGCTGTAATTTGGCATGGTTATGTTATACCCCCTTGTAAAGTTACGAAATGTTATCTGGTTTTCCTTCACCGTTTTGAGAGCAGTGGTGATGAAATAAATTATACAAATTAACGCGCCTGACTGGGTTCGAACCCACGACCTATAACTCGTAAGTCGGGGCCGTTACCACAATACCTATGTATATTATTTATAAGTACCTACTAGATAGAAATTAAAAAACATACAGACAAACAAACTGTCATATTAATGTAGTTTCGACCACAAAAACATATCATGTAGATATGCCCTGGCCTAGTAAAGCCTTCCTCTTCTAGTTAAAAGCCACGGTCGCCATTAACCCGTTACTGTCTCCATCTCATAGAGTCAAGTGTTAATTCCTAAGTGTATACATATATACGAAAGTGGTTATTGATAGAACAGTTCACCAACAAAGAACTGCAAATTAAATTCAATTATTATCGCAACAAGAATGGCAGCCCAATTAAAACTGGTAGTAGGTACCGAGATACAAAAACTATTACGGGAAACGAACGAACGCTTATTTAATACCTACTCTAATTAACGGTGTTCCAACAAAAATTCAATCGGAAATAACAAATAATAATTATAAAAATATATACCTACAAAAAAAATCTTTGATTCTCTTTGAAAATGCATCATTCTGTGCAATTTCATTCAACTAGTACCTATTTAGCATCGACAGGCTGTCTGACCCGCGCCGTGCGTCGTCGTTTTTGTATTTGTTTTAGTTAGTATTGTTAGAATTAAGGGTAACCATACATTTTACACCGATACTATTCGGAACTATATTCACTTAGGTTTATTAATTTATTTATGTTTAATTTAAAAACGTTTATTAGAATACAATAAAGAGCAAGTATGTAACTTGACTACAATTAAAAGTGAAGAAAAATAATGATTAATAAATATAGGAATAGTCTAAAATTGTAAGAATCATATTTGGATAATTATTTCTTATTTATTTATCCTGATAAGATAAATAAATAAACGGGCGTTGTCGGATTGTAATAAATAAGAACAAGTTGACAGTTAAGCGGGATGGGGAGGGAATGCTTGGGCAGACCGTCGAATAGGACGGACGTAACTTCAGAAGTGTATCCACTGGGCTAAAATATAAACAAATATATATTTACCAACAGTTTGTTTAATTTACCACCCCGATTTTTATAGTATTTATGAACTACTCACAATGTTTTTCTATATTGTTTCCTAAAAAGTTGTTGTTGTACGATTCCTAAAAGTGTTTCAACATCCGGACAAACCTATTTTGGTTTTTGTGATATTTCTATTTACATTTTGTTTTCTTCCCTAATTAATAAACAATAATAAAAAATAACATCGCTTTTTGTGTGTCTTTGTGACCGCGTAGTTCGTTTGAACTCCGCAACGGATTTTGATGCGGTTCTTCACCTTAATTTTGAGAACCTATTCCGAAAGGTTTATGTGTGAAGTGGCTTGGTGCGCAGGTTGCGAGCCAGTTCCAAAAGCATCCTGGGAATGATTGCTGCCAGGCTGGACTGCTGTATTGTAAGTCGTTGCTCCAGTTTCTCAGCTGGGATGCTGAAGCAGTGATTATTTTGTTGTATGTGCTTGTGTAATTGTATCACTAACATAATTGTAAGTTTATTTTATTGTTACTAACACTGTATAAGTCTCATGGTTACTCTCAATAAAGAATGTATTTATTTTATTTATGTGTTTAGGACATTATTAAACTTAAATATTATAAAGAAATCTGGAACCTTTGTCCAGTCGTAAAAACTTTGCGAGTCAGGAGCGTGTCGCTAGTTTATGTATAAGTAGTCAAATTTCCTACCTACGTTATATCTTTTATGTCTTTCAGGCTTCAGAATGAAAATGGTTTCCTAACAAGGTATTTATGAATGCGACAGGCGCGTTTTGTCATATCGATATTCGTGACCTTTTGTGTCACTTATAGACGAGGCACATAATATTCAGAGGCAAATATTCAATGCCTCTTTATATTTACTGTGCGTTATTATGAAACACGTGTTTCGTTTCGGAGCATTGAAACTGTCGTGTGTTCAGCAAAAAGGTGATCAACCTAATCTCTTCCTCGAGATACCTATTGTGTCGTAATTCTTCGCATCTCCACGATCCCTTAAAGTGTGTAAAGGGATAATCTCACTTGAACCCGTTGGTCACAAGTTGTGATTTAAGATAATCCTCACCCGAATGGTCGACTAAGAGAGGTCTATCCATATCCACCTGTGGATTAAGATTAGAAATGAAACATACAACACATACATAGTTACATTCACACATACATAGACTCACGCCTTTCCCCATGGGGTACACAGAATCTATAGAACGCCATCTATTACGATCCTTATGGCTGGTTTTATCGTCACGCGTTTCGGCAGCGCCGTTGGAGCGCGCGCGTTCTAAGATGTGTTGGGTAGTAGTTGCGTTTCAAAGTCACGCGCTTGAGCAGCGCCGTTCAATAAACGCGCGATGTTCGCCGGCGCTGCCAAAGCGCGCGCCGCTCATTCGCTTCTACGGCCAGTATGCGTTTCAGTGTGACGCCGATGAGACGCGCCGTATTGTAGGTACCTATTTGTTTTTTTCCATATAAAGTAAATAGCCAGTACTCTAACCGTATTAACCTGCATAATATTGTACACGACTGGCCCACAGCAGCGGAACGCGCGGTACTAATCTCGTTTTACGATGCACCGCTGTTCAAGCGCTTGCTGTTAACAGCGCGCTGCTCAGCGGCGCATCTAGCGGCGTGACGATAAAACCAGCCTATATATCTACTCCTTCTGTTTCGTCGGGCGCCGTCATCGTCAGTAGGCACTGGTCATGTCTTAGCTGCCACGGCTTATTTTGATTCCTGAATTGTTTTTATATTTTTTATTACGGACGCTTTTAACGTGCACGTCTTTCTACATCGTTCTCACATGTATAATTTCAACATGAATGATGTAACCACTATTTTGTAACAATATTTTGATTTAAAACAGTGTCCATGGAGTTTCTTGCCCGTTCTTCTCCATAGGTGCCTACTACGCTTTGGAATGGGCAACTAACTTCATCTTTCTGACTGACCGACCCCTTGAAAATTCAAAAGTGCCTGTAGTTGGTTTATTTGAAATAAATGCTTTGAGTTTGAGTTGGTTCTGTTCGTCTATACTTCTGGTCACACGCACGTCAGTTGCGAATACTATGCACTTGAGATTTCTGAAGACCATCACCAATAAGGTTAGTATATGGAAATTCTAGTTTATTATTTCAATAACAAAATCAGTCTATCATATTCAAATTCTTCTCTATGAGAAGTGGGCCTTATGTCTTTTGAATCTTAGGCACCTATTCACCGGTGTTATTCATTTCAATGATTATATTTTAATGTTCACAAATCAATCCAGCCCTTTTCCTAGAATATGGGGCCTTCCTATTAACGGCTCTAATAAAGGAACTTCGTGGTACACACGGTATTGCCATTTGCCATAATCACGCTTCGCGCCAGCTGGATTGCCAATCGCCATTTTCACAACTCACAGAGCTATAAAAACTAGATTTTTACGAGTATTTTTATTATTTTTATCTTCTAATAATTAAACCCTTGCTTTTATTTTCTTAACGAGATGCCAATTTTAAAAAAGGAAGAAATAATGTTAAGGATCCAAAAGGGAAAACCTTTTATTCTCCTTATTTTAAAACACTGGCAGAATAAAGCACGCAACAAATACAATTTCGTTCTCGTTGTTTGAAATAAATTAATGCACTCCACAATAAGCAATTTTTTATTCTTTGTCCTTATAATCACAGACTGCAAACATCAGACAGTCTTTTGTCTATCGTTTATTCCGGCTTATATGCACTTTGAATATAGAATAGAGTACCTACCAACTGCTATGTTTGTTTTTCTTTTATATGCCAGTTTTTATAACGGTTTTCCTTTTAGCGCGCTTTTGTGTTTCATAAAGACAATCGGTAATAAGGATTTCGACTTCATTCGCTTTTTGATGAAAATATAATAATATTGGCTGTGCGCCAAAAATACTATAGCCTCAATTTTGGCACTGTCACCTACACGAATTTAGTTTAGTCAGAATAATAGAAGTTTTGCTCAGCTGACCTTTAACAATAAAAATAAAGACAAAAAAAATATCAAAAATAATTTTCCCCTGTCACCAACAAGGTAGGAAAATTCTACGAATCGCAAAATACAGTGAAAAAAAGTCAACAAATCCAATTACGTGTGAAAGCATTTTCGACACCTGATATTTTGCACAAAGGCCTAGGCCACAACAAAGAGATCTGGACGCTAACCAATAATAGCGTTAGCTTCGTATGGGATGAAAACACAAAATGTTGATAAGATTTACACGTGTTACGTGTCAAATCGGGCAAACGAGATAACTGAATTTACAAACAATGGGAACGCTGTCCATTGTTTGGGACGACAGAGAGGCTTTTAAACACGCGCAAGAAATAATAAACACCCCTTAAATCACAAAGTTTAGTATTCATGTTTAAACTGTAGTGACGAGAAATGCGACTGTTTAGTAAAATGAAGCGCATATACACACTTCTGAAACACAAGCCTTAAAATAGAGATTGTATTCATTTAACGTTTTTCCCTGTTTAATGCCTATAATACTCATAACTTTTATTTTCCCTCTTCTAAATATCTTTACACAAAACAACACAATGGTGCTTCGAAGAAAATCGATAAGGAAAAGGGGTCGCATTTTATCTGGTGACACTTCTCAACCTAAGCAGCTGGCAGCCATTGCCGTTCACACAAGAGGGTAGCGTACATAGGCGGACGGCACGACTGAGGAAAATGTTACTATTTAATTTTGACGTGTTAAAGTGTTTGTACAAACCTACTCACAGAAATAAAATCATTTATCTTTGAAGCTCGAACTACCATGGAGCATAGTGCCAATTTCTATGCGTACATTTTTTTTTATGCTTTTGGATGGCATGCAACCCACTTCACAGGCCCACTTCTTGGGCAGATGTCACCGCCCTCTATGAAGAATTACAATACCGTAGGCTTTGGAGACGAAGCTGAAATATCTCATGTGCCTGTAATCACACCAGTACCCATACACTTAAACCCAGCTACAGAAAGGCTGCTTGGCGGCAGAAATAAGTATGGCGGCAATACTACGACGTCGAAGAGACGACGGACGAGTTCCTTCAAAAAATAATGCTCTACAGCTACTAAAGCCATCTAGATATTGTATTCTGTATTTCGATCACATTCATTGATATATTTAAGACTAGGTTCTGCCTGCAACACCGTCCGTGTGAAATAGATTGTACCCCCGTCCCACTCCTTCGCATCGCATCGCCCACCCGCGGTATTACTTCCTTTTCGCTCAGCGTTCCTTCTGAACTTTTTTTCTTTCTGCACGGCTCCTAAGGGTCGTAGCGTGATGATAAATAGCCTATAGCCTTTCTCAAGAATTGGGCTATCAAATGCAAAAAGAATTTTTCATGTCCGACTGGTAGTTCCAGAGATTACCCCCTACATACAAATAAGCAAACCAATTTTACCTCTATACAATATTTGTATAGACAATATGCCCCTGCCGTGCCGTCGCGTCGATGCCGTCTGCCATTGTGCACGAGCCCTAACTCAGTAAAAGTTACCGTTTGATACCGGGAACTGCGATCACATTGGCTTATGGGAACATTTCGATATTACCTTTTCTTTTACGGTTTAGTAAGTAGGTTAGTTGGTACTCGTTTATCTTTCAAGTCGACTATATACAGACTTCAGAAGGGTTTTCCGCACATTACACAATGCTGGTAATTTTCAGTGAAGGTGTGTGTTTATTAGGAGTAAAACAATGTTGACTGACCGGTTGGCGCAGTTGGTAGCGACCCTGCCTTCTGAGCCGCTGGTCCCGGGTTCGATCCCCGGACAAGTCAAATATGTGTGTGCATGAACATGTCTGTTTGACCTGTGTCTGGGTGTGTATATAAGTATGTATATCAGTCATCAGGTTACCGTAGTACAGGCTCTGCCTAGTTCGGGACCTGAAGAAATAGTGTGGACGTTGTCAAAAAAATTTTTTTTTTTGCAAAATTTGAGACACAAAACCTAACATATCATCACGACTGTAATTTCAGGTTAGGCAGAGGTGTACCTTAACATGTACACCCACATTTCGCTAATTATGTTCAAGTCCCATGTACTATCGAGGAAGTTCATATCTAAGCAGTTTTAGAACAAAATCCCGTGAACACGATGACCGCATCTGTTTTACGTTAGTTACTGTTAGCGCCCGAGCGCTACAGGGAAAAATAGTCCTAAAGGTGCATAGATATGAACTTCCTCGATAGTACTCGTAACAGGGGGCGAGCCTATGGCCATCAACCGGCCACAAATCCAGGCTCCGAGCTGCTACTGATAAATTCCTGATAGGAAAACCCAGTAACACTTTCCCGACCTGGGAATCAAAACCAGGAAAAAAAAAATGTCAAATCGATCCAGCCGTTCTCAAGTGATGCGCTTACCAACGAACAGCGTTTCATTTTTATTTATAGCGAAGATAGAAGATTATAAAGACGTAAAATTTGTGAGTTTGTATACAAGGTGTCGTTTCGCATCCTCGTCAAATTCGAGGAGGTAACTATGCTAATGATTCTCGACACGAATCATTAATAAAATAAGTAGGCAATTTTTTATAATTTTCGGAAATCGTCATGTGTAGGGCCTGTGTGATACCGCCCTGGGGCCGTACTATGACGTGTTAACACCATCATAATTCCGTTGCGAAAAAGAGATAGTGCTATCGGTCATGTATAGCTCCATCTCTCTTCCACGCTGGAATAATGATGGAATTAACACGTCATAGTACGGCCCCAGTAATGTAACTGCGCTGTAACTGTAACACACGCACACAGCGACATAGTCGTACGACACTCCCTACCGTAATACGCCACGTGGCGATTCTGTTCTTTGAAAGTGGAGTATTCTGAAATACTGTCAAACGTAAATATAAAAAAAAATAGTATTTTATTAATTATTGAGCAGGATCGTGATTTTATTTGATTATTTATGTCTTTCATATCAGCCTCCTGAAATTTGACGAGGATGCAAAAGGACACGTTGTATAGGGGTTAATCTTTGGAACAACTGATCCTATTCCGAAAATTCTTTTACTTATAGGAAGCTGTAACAACACTGAAACAGTATTGCTGAGTGTTTTAGGATTATTATTATAATACATTGAATAAGTTTCATGCGGATCAAAATATTGATGTACCTAATGTATATAGTAGGTAGGTAGGTACTGTATTAGCAATATAGTTACGTAAATTAAAGGCAACGACTTCTACATTCTGTATCACATCTCTTCATCGTGAAAGTTCTTAATTAAAAGCGGAAGCCATAGCAGGACCCGTTAAGTGGTTTTCGTAATTAACTAGACTCCAGAGCCAGCATTATGCGATCCATTTGAACTGTAAAACAACTTATATTCATGCTGTTTTACTGCTTAACAGCATGAAAATAGGTGCTTCAGTTGTAAAAGTGCTTCAGTTTTAAAAGTGCTACAGTTGTAAAACACTGGTTGTTGCTGCTATATTGCTAACCCTCAAAGTTTCTAGTTGCTACCAACAGTACCGTGTAGTTTTTCTAGGTTATTAATTGTTGTAAACATGTCAAGACTGGATATGAAAAAACCTTTTTGCTGCCGTAAAAGTTATTTATTATGCACTCGCAAAATTAATACTTAGTAAAAAACCCAAAAAAAAATGGAAAACAATCACAAAAATTTGGCTACAAACGAAACGGAAGTCAATACTACCATTATTTTACTAATTTACTAAAAAAAATTAAAAGAAGAACAATCTAAATAGCTCGTAAGGGGGGGTATAGAAACCATTTACTTACAATAGTAGAAACAGAATATCAACAACGCCTCTGAAAATCACTTCCTGAAGCAATACACTCAAAATGACGTAATAAATGACGTCACTACTGAACTGAGTGACTTGTAATGAACTAATGAGTATTCATCGCGAAATGTCAGTGCGCTCCGAAATAAATGTGCCGGTCATTGACCCTGTTTACATAGGGGCGTTGTCATACGCACGATGTATAAGTACCTAGACCTTCATACGTATGTACACTATTCGTTAGGTATTTATTTATTTATGTATACTTTATTGTACACCACAAAAATACATAACAACAATAAATGAAACACTATAAAATATACAATGGGCGGCCTTATCGGTTTCTACGATCTCTTCCAGGCAACCTTGGAATAGATAGTGATTTGTCTGGACATAAAATGGGGCTGTCGTTGGTGCAAATAAAAAAATTTATACACAGATATATCTAAATAATAGATACATAGACATCTACACAAATAAATAAAATTGAAGTGTCTGTTTGTAATGTCAAAATAACAGCTTTTTACTAAATTCATGTCAAAAGTTTATACGGTACTTCTTAAAAAAATTGTCGGCCTGTCTGTTTGTTCCGGCTCATCTCCGAAACGGCTGGACCGAATTTGACGGGACTTTCACTGGCAGATATCTGATGTTATAAGGAGTACCGTAATTTTTCAATAAATGCAGACTATAGATAAATATAGTTACGAGAAGATCACGACGACAAGTAATGGTGCCGATTCCCTTGTTCACAAACTAAACTAAAGGAGATGTTTGATTTTGGGCCACCACTATGTACACTACATAGATAAATAGGAAAAAAATAGGGGAATTTCATAAAAATACTAAAAAAATCACTTGAAATAGGGTACAGTGGTACAAAAATGATAATTTCAAAAGTTTTTTAATAAGATAACCCTAGTTTTAAGGCAGCCATGACAGTTGTGTTAGACACGACGTTTGACAGTTTAAAGCACAGCTCACTCCTCTCCTATGAATTATCGAAGTCCAGGGTATATTGATAGGCACTAAAGAATGAAGCAGTAGGACTGTTAATAAACAAAACGTTCAAGCCTTAGTTACGTTTCTTGCTCCTCTTGACACCGATATAACCAATCTCTAACTGCTCGAATAGGTGATAAAAGATGTGCTGCCGCAGTCGAGTAGAATACCATGTAGTCTTATTTTATCGAAACCGAAACCCAAGATTTTCGAAATTCGTATTGTTTCGTTTTATGGCAGCTAATACACGTCATTCAAATGTCATTGTCAAAATGACATTTTTCGCATGCTGCTAATCTGATCCACCATGTTTAATTTTATGTTGTGTTGCTCTCCTTGGCCAAGTTAATTTGAGTATACTTTGAAACGAAGTGAAATTAAAGAAAATTAGCAATAAAAAACGGTTACTGTAATACATAGCGATATTTACATATAGTGTACATAGTGCTGGCCCAGGCTCCATACATTTCTGGAACATCTCCTTTAAGTTGAGTACATCTTTTTCTTTCTATTTCATTATGAAAAGGACAGAAGATAAATATTAGTTTAGTCCTGTCAAATAAGTCAGCACCTGACGTAATTTGATGTAGTTTTAGTAGTCAACTTTTTAATCACGTCTAAACTAGTAGTGTCAGGCGCTGATTAATTTGACAGGACTAAACTAAAATTTATCTTCTGTCCTTTTCTTAATGAAACAGAAAGAAAAAGATGCACTGAACTTAAATTTGGTTGGTTTAGTTTGTAAACAAGGGAATCGGCACCAAAGTTCCGTATAGTATGTATATTTTATTCGTAATTCTTATTATATTATTGCCCGTTGATCTGTTCTATAAAAATGTAACCATGAAAACTTAGTTAAAGTGGGCTGTCAATTGTGTCAATCTCTAGCATCAGCCGGTCGATTCTGTAACAACCTCACCGTGATAACTTAGGTGAAGTGAGCTATCATTCCACATAATGCTAGAGATTAACACAATCGACAACTCATTTCAAGCTCACTTTACCTAAGTTATCACGGTGAGATTGTTACAGAATAGCTCGGCTGGTAGAATGACAGTTCACTTCAAGCTTACTTCATTTGTGTTCTCCCGGTGAGATTTTAACAGACTAGAGCGACTGTTATGTAGGTTCCTAGATTCCTTTATCCCTTTTTGCAAAGGAGGATGGCGAGTTTGGACCCACATTATTTATAAATTAACGAAGTGTCATTCACTTGCAAGTTCATATTTACTATAAATAAGAGTTTGTAAGAGGATTATATAAAAAAAAAAAATATTGAGTCATTAAAAGATGGAAATTAAAAGTTAGAAAAGATTACTTAAAAATAAGTAATCATGCAGATATTAAACGCACCGTGTTTCGTATTACATTCCAACCCAATCAATACCTACATGATTTACGTTCTTATATTTGTAGACGTTTGTCAATTTTTTTTTATTAAACAAAACTTTTAAAATATGTTAAATAAACATACAAAAGTTAATATTCAAAATGTATTCACATTTTATATACAAAAAGGTACAATATTATAATTATTACGATTATTAGTGATAACGTAGAATTGAATGTTATGCTGTCAATAGGAGTTGGCTTGGTTGCACTATCCGATTCGTTTTAAGTTATATTCTTTTACCATGTTTAAACAAATAAAAATTTACTTACTTACTTGCATACTTATATTTTTTCTACGACTTACTGCCAATTAGCTTTTTTGCTAGTTCTACATATACAACAACTAGTTATAAGTTTTCATACTTTACGATACTCCTAACAGTGGGTCCCATTGTACGGTGGGCTGCATCAATTGTGTACCCCAGTTGTATTAAAATTAACTTTGAAGGGGGGTACTCACATCATGACGCTGTCTGTACATGCAACCTCGCCATCCTCCTTTACATACCCATACATAAACTCCCGTCTTATTCTCATGGGCGTAGGCAGAAACAACAGAACGCCACTTGCTACTATCCTTCCATACTCCTAATGCTTCGTTTACGTTCATAAATCGGTTCTACACGTAGGTTCGCCGCCGGTTGCGAGTACTAAGCACGTGACGTTTCTGGAGAACATCACCACTAAGGTCACTATATGTCCTCCTAGGGCGTCCCCTCCCAGCGTTTCCACTCACATCTGCCTTGTAATACTTCTCTAATGTACTTTTCCCTTTAGCAAATACAGCTAACACTGCCTATTTAATAAGAGAGACCGGATTATGTACGGCATTAGAAGCTCTTGAAGAATTAAATTTATAAAACCCACTACATCTTTACTGTCAAATATAAACCCAACCACTAAATTAAATTATACTCCATGTTATTTAGAAATTCAGAAGTAATGTTCGTTCAAAGTTACCGAAGGCTTACACGTGAAGGAAAATTCCGCGCGAAGTAGAGTGGAACCTACATGGCTTTCGATGAATCTTAAATATCGATAAATCTTACATTGTTAAAAGCGCTTATGAAATGATTTCTTCCATACTGTCTTGTACATACCTCTCCGTCTCTTGTTCACGAGATAACACAGCACTAATAAGTTTTGCTACAGGCTTCACATTTGGATCGCAAGGCTTCGAAAGCCATGTCGGTTTCACTCTACTTCGCGCGGAATTTTCCTTCACGTGTAAGCCTTCGGTAACTTTGAACGAACATTACTTGTGAATTTCTAAATAACACGGAGTGTAATTTAATTTAGTGGTTGGGTTTATATTGTACAGTAAAGGTGTAGTGGGTTTTATAAATTTAATTCTTCAAGAGCTTCTAATGCCGTACATAATCCGGTCTCTCTTATTAAATAGGCTGTATTTGCTAAAGTGAAAACTACTCTACTACTACTCGTACTAAAAATCTCGAAGCTTTATTACCGAGATCCGGCTGAAATATTCGATTTGGAAAGCAAATTGGATAAAAAGTAAAAAAAAAAGTAAATAAAAACTTAAAAGCTAAAAACAAGCCCATTTTAAATTAAATAAAAGTTGGAAGCAGGCGGGACCCATTTGAGTTTGAAAATATAATAAAAATGGAATGGGTCCCGTCTGCTTCCAACTTTTATTTAATTTAAAATGGGCTTGTTTTTAGCGTTTCAGTTTTTATTAAATTGAGTTTTTTACCGCAGTCGGCGTTTATTTTTATTTTTTTCCAGCATTTTAGTTTACAAATGTGAAAGATTTCGCAGAAGATTTAGTTCTTGCAGGGAGTTTTGGTCGTGAGGGTTATTTAAAAGATTTTTTGGGTCAAGTGCACAAATAGCCAAAGCCTTCGAGCGTCCTAACTCTGCGCAAAGCAACATAGACTTGAGCTATCATTTTAGCATGTTTCATTCAAAATTACATAGTTTGCAAGCTATTTATGAAACGTTTTATTTTGATACCCCACTCGACAGGCTCTGAGAAAAAAAAATGACAATATGGCGCAAAAAATCGGCCATTTTTTTTTCAATTATGGTATACCCAGTGTCACTCTCACAATTTAAGACAAATCTAACGGCACCTCTCAAGCTGAAATCGATCAAGCCGTTTAGGCTACAGAGCGTGCCAAATAAATATACATACATACAATACACTCGAAAAACATAACCGTCCTTCTGGCGCAGTCGGGTAAAAATAATGATTAATTTAATACTCGTTCATTAATCTTACCTAGTTTACGTTGCTATTGCAGCTTGT
Source organism: Brachylomia viminalis (assembly GCA_937001585.2). Taxonomy (NCBI): domain Eukaryota; kingdom Metazoa; phylum Arthropoda; class Insecta; order Lepidoptera; family Noctuidae; genus Brachylomia; species Brachylomia viminalis. Next base: position 11,376,562 of record OW443314.2, read on the forward strand.
TAATAAGCTTATTCACTCTTATACTTCCCACAATTGAACGCGTTAGCATTTTATACCAACTGAGAACCAGTATATACAAAACATCTTCTTACTTACAAAACAGACCTACTGCATAAGAATCCAGTAGCTATAGTAGCAACACAAATATTTGCAAAGCAGCGATGTCGGTCGCCCGCAGCGGAAACATTCTGCATACTTCCACTTCACAGCGTGACATCGAAAAATTCTCGCACTTTAGAACGTTTCCACACCAGCGATGAACGCGATACGTTTACGAAGATTGAACGTTTCTTTTTCACATGTTCTCTAAATATTAACGTGATCGATGGACGTTTTGACGTACCTACGTATGAGTATCAGTTTAGTCCATTAAAATCAATCAATCAGTATGATGAAAACACACAAAACCTTTCAGACAACGATTATTATCCTGATCTATACATATAATAAAATCGTAGCGAAATCAAAACTGTACCTACATTGAATATTTTTTTGAAGTAACCGCTACGGTTCTAGTGCCGAAAATATACTTTTAACGCATGTGTCAGAATTGGTGTTAGAAAAGTGCTGAAAAGTATATGTTTATGCAATGATATCCACTTAATTAGCAAGCATTAAGTGTCAGAATGGTTAGTAGTATTTTACTGTATATATGAAAGATCCTATGAATATGGTGCGTAGAATAGAATAGAATAGACTTTTATTTTGCAAATATGGGTAGTACATAATAGGTGATAAGGTACATTAAAATTTAGCCATATTTCACCATTTGGCATGCCCAACATGTGTTTATCATTTACCTACTAATAAACCAAAAGCCAGGTCCATCAAATCCAGAGCAATTCAGCCATCTTTTTTCTCTGATAAAAAGTCAGGCACACTGTACTTAGTATGTTTTATCCATTAAAAACTTACGTTGTCTAGTCTTAAACAGCACTGTTGTCAACTCTTTCCAACCACCTGGCAATTTATTATTTGCGTAGAGAAAGGTTTATAAGAAGAAAATCACAGAAAGACAAGACTGGGCATTTATTTCAATTAGGCGTGTCAGTTAAATACGTTAATTAGAAAACTAGTGGTCCGTTTCAAAAGTAGGTCATAACAGAGCACTAAGAAATTCATGGCAAAGCTGCCATGAATTTCTTAGTGCTCCGTTATGACCTATTTAAAAACTGTTTTAAATTATTTTATCAACACATTTTAAACTAGCATAAAATATTTCTCAAAGACAGAACCTTAGAACGGTAACAAACAAAATATGAATAATTAACACATGAAACATAATTAGGTATAATACAAACAGAAAAACAAAGTTATCAGCAATAATCAAGCAATATGATCAATTAATTTACGTGAACGTTGTACATAGGTAGTCCATCAGTTATATCAAAAAGTTCTCAGAATTGGCGGGTATACGTATTTTTATAATGGGGTAATATTACTCAAGTAGGTACATCCAACATTGCCGCCATTTTTAACCAATCATAGGAGTAGATGGTCATAAATTATTGTCTGATAATTTCTAATATAGCTAATAATTAACAAACCTATAATAGCGGAACCATGTTCCAAACTTAATGAGATAATTTAGTATGTACTTATTAAAATTCTGAAACTCGTTTGATTGTTTTATATTTCCCTGAATTTCGGGAACTCTACTGGTATTGAAACTAACAACGTTGCAAAATGCAGAGCAGCTACCAATCGCGTCACACGCGTCAATTTATAATGAACGCACCGGAACGCACTTACTTTTCGTCTAGAATCGTTGTTTCTGATAGAAGTATTTTGAGTCGCAATGAAAACCATTATAATATAAAACAACGTATACATTGAAACAGCATATAAAACCATGGAAATAATTTAAGTACAAAAGTTTTTGTATTTATTTAGACCGACTCACAGATCACAGGTTTCGTTCGATATTAATAAAATTGTTCGTCTAGAAATACTGCGATTGTTTAGGAAAAGAATTTAATCGAAGATTTATTTTATGTGATGCTACATTATTCCGTCACATGGGTTCATTAATTCACTACAAAAGAAAAAATCGCAAGCAATGGGAAATTGCTACTGAAGGCTGCGGGTGTCGTGTCGACCTCAAGACGAGCTGCTTCTCACACGGTGAAGTGCCGGTCTATTCTGTAGAAATCTCACCGTGATAACTTAGGTGAACTGAGCTGTAGAGTACTTCCACTTGATGCTAGGGATTGACACTATTGACAGGTCACTTCAAGTCCACTTCACCTCAGTTTTCACGGAGAGCTTTTTCAGAATACATCGGCTGTACGTCGCTTGCTATCGCGTCGCCAGTCCTGACTCCCTATACAGGGTTATTGGTAAAACACGATCAACCTTGTACTCATCATTATGAACAACGTTTACTATCGACATTTTCGACAAGGAGTTTAGCATTAAAATATCGCTACACAAGTTGACCATCCTAATAATAATAACAGGAAAATTACTCTTAATTTTAGTAATTGTTCCAATTTTAATGTGCATTTTAATTAATTTAAGCTTCCTTTTTCTTTATTAAATGTTTATTTTCGCTTAAATCTTTCTTTTTCTCGTAGTCATGGTATATAGTATGCAACTCTTGAATAAAACGGATTTATATCGAGGGCCATGAATCACTCCCTACGGTCGTGATTCAGTCGTTAGAATCCTTCACTAGCTCGTGATTCATCTATGGCCCTCGCTTTAAATCCGTCCTTTATTCACTAATTGCATAATATACTATTTCACTTCAGTAGCTCAAACATGTAGGTTTTGCTGCCTGAAATCAGTGAGCAAAATGCGATTTTGCTCATTTTTCATACAATACCATAATAATAAATGCTCAAGACAGGCTATGGGAGTAAATAAAATAGGTGCAATACCACGAGAAATTGCCACTTTCTTAAAACTGAAAGAGCCTCAGCTATACACGGGTCACTGCTTTCGGAGAACTTCGGCAACGCTCGTGGCTGATTCCGGAGCCGATCTCACCACTTTAAAACGTCACGGCGGGTGGAAGTCCAATACGGTTGCAGAAGACTTAATAGAAAATAAATCGAAAATATGTAAGCGTATAGTGGAAACAATAAGTCTGAATTCGACCTCGGATCCTTGGTCTCACCCACGCCCATCCACTTCCAACGACGCACAGTGTACTTTTACAGAAAGCCGATCAGAATCACCAACGTTCACCGTTGTTCCTTCTCAATCCGCCACCGAAACAGAAACTTTAACCCCAGATAATCAAACTCAACTCAATGCAACTATAACGTTGCCAAATAAATCTGTTACTTTTAATTTGCAGAATTGCAGTAATTTTACTTTTAACTTTTATAATAATTTTATTGAATTGGTACCTCTACCTACAATGTTAATTATTTTGATTCACCATAAATAGTTATTTCAATCTATTCCTGTTTATTATTTTTCAACACATTTGCTCAAAAAATGCATTTACGAAGCCAGTATACATTGTTCGAAAGTTAAAAATTGCGCACTATACAACGGAACGGGCGGTAAAACAGGTACTCTCACCTAAGTACATGTTTTACCGCCCCCTTGGCTGTATTAGCGCCTTGCGTATTCTTTACGGTTTTTTTTAATTACCATAAAAATTATATAAGAATTCCACCAAGGAGTTTCAAATTACGAGAATAAATAAGCTGAATGATCGAACCTCCTTGGAAGCGCTTTTGCTCAATACGTTTATCTCACTTTAGTATTAAAGAGAAAATGAGACGAAAGATGCTTTTCGACTCGACTTTTTGCGATTCTAATTTTCACCACGCGCACGCAGCGCCAGTTGTAAATGGCGCCATTTTCATATTAGAAACGTCAAAGATTGTTATTGTTGCGACTTTCTGACTGATATTTTAATAAAGAAAAGTTTGTTTCATTAGCTATTGTACTGTTTTCTCGCAAATCTGTACAAAAAAGTTGTATGACACACGCGCGGAAATTGGTATTTACAAACTCGTGACTACCTATGGTAAGCCCTCGACTTCGTCTCGGGCTTACATTCGTCTACTCGTTTGTAAGAACCTACTTACCGCACTAGTATCATAAATAACTATTATCTCCTAAAGTGTTCTAAAGTGTTATCGCTGCTGAAGTGTATAGTAGTGTAGCGGTATCGCTACAATCTAACATGCTTTTTATTGGCAAGTATACCTACGATGATGTCTCTATTGAATATCTAATCATTGACTTGAAGACTACAGCTTGACTTCAAGGCCGAGATCTATAAAGGCTACTTAACACGTCCTTGGACTAAGACATGTTCCCGTCTCTATCTTTCACTTATAGTTTGACAGTTGTGCGACAGTGACAGGAATAACCCTAAGCCAAAGTAACGTTTATAGACCCCCGCTGAGACTCGTCTTTAAAGTTAGCAACGCATAAGGAAACCAATCGCAATCCACATCAGAATTAGACCAGGGTCGATAATTTTTTAAATGGTAAAAAGTGAAAAAAAATTATAGTAGGATGATACCCAGTGGAAAAGTTAGAGAATATAACAAAACCGAAAGGAAAAATAAATTACGGGCGATCTGAGGTCGGGAAGCGGGAGGGGGTGAGTTTTTAAGGGTAAAAAACGGTTAATCTCGATTTCCGGTAAAACTGCAAGTCTTATGAAAAAAAGTTAAATGGCAAAGTTGTAGGTAATAAAAAGATCTACAACTTTTGTATCGACACTTTTTTCACATAACCTCAAAATTTATGTGAAAAATTCGAATAACCGAGTTTTTGGTTTTTTATTTTTATCTTTTGCAATAAAAATATTTCTTCACGAAATTTGGTGAAAACTTACCTTTGTATGTCCCAAACATACAGTAATTTTTTTGATTTATAATATTCATTTTTTCACCTTATTTTGACTTAATATCGAAAAAGCACCCTAATTTTCAATCGAAAATTCTCACGTCAAAATATCTGCTTTTTTAAAAAAGGTTGGTGTTTTTTTTTCGTTGAAATCTCTACTTTGCACACTATTTTTCTTCCTCTAAATTCTTCCGCAGCCCCACACTAGTGCTGGCCCGGTCTGTCCGGGCCTCGTCTCCTGCACGGGGTAGTGAGGTGTTTAACTACCCCGTGCATCGCCTCAGAGGCGCGCGCCGACACCTGCGCGCGCCTTCGCCTCAGGTCCATCAAATAGGGGGCGAGGACTTCCCCAAGTCCCACGCCCCTGGACCCATTCATGGGGGCTGGAAAAGGGCGTTGTCCGCCCTTCTCCTGCGCCCGGTGCGCCTTCTGCGGCCGGGGAAGGGAGTCGAGATCTCCCTCTCCCGTTCCGCAGTTTCCTTCTGCGACATCACGTCCTCGCAGAAGGACACCACCGCGTCCCACGACTCTGCGCTACCGACCATCCTCCGCACTACGGCCGGCAGCGACAGATCGCCTCCTGCTTCATTTGTGAGGACACGGCGCTGCTCCTCCCAAGCTACACACTCGGCGAGCGTGTGTTGCGCCGTGTCCTCCCCGCAATGTCTAGGTAGGGCTGCTCCATCATCGAAACCGAATAACTTGGCTATTGGTTGAAATCATGATAATTATGTCATGACATACACGTAGACGGAGAAAGTAGCCAACTTAACCAATACCAACCATTTGCGTCTCTACAATGTTATCTAATGGAACACTTTTATTCGAAAGCACACTAGTTTGTGCTGTTTTAACCCTATTATAAATGTGAGAAATCCCAGGGTACATCTTGAAGCTTTATTAGTCTGAACCTATATAGATTATTGCCCATTCCCACGTTTATGTTGCAGGCAGATTGTATGATTCGTCATTCTACATACGGCGCCGTCCGTTTGCATACTGTCGCCGTTATGTATAATGCCTAAAGCAAAATATATATGTAATTAAATAAATACTAAGCAGTAAAATGGCTTAACGGGCAGTTACGTATGGGCAGTTAACAAATCAGAATTAGTCGGTAAGAAATCTAACTTAAAAGTAGCGCCGCTCGCTTTGCTCGCTCGGCTCGTGCATGTTTGGTCACAGTTCTAATCCAACCCATTTGGTCGGGTGCCCTGGCTTAGTTACTGCGAACAATTCGGCTCGCACGTGGTTGGTCACAGTTACAACCTAACCTATGAACTGCCCAACTATTTACCTAATACTTAAGATAATATAAGATTACCCTTTATTTTTTAGCAGGAGTTTGCCGAACGCCAGTTTGCATGGACCCATGAGCGTGTATTACGAGCCGGATAACCTCCAAAATTTGTTCTCTAGTCCACGGCTTTTTTAATGATCCCGTTTGAGATTCGTAAGAATTGCTTAACATTTATAATAAACTACTTTAAAATCACTTGTTTCTTGCGGCACACACTTGTTTTCATCTATATTTTCGGAAACATTTGCACTACGCCATTTTCGAGTCCATTTTTGTTGTTTTGTTTAGCAGCGACTCAGGGGGTAGAAAATAGAACTAGTTATATCAATTCGCTTAAGCATTATTTATGCGGCGATCGAATCATCAATTGGGTTTCAAGGACTTTTACATAATGCCTAGGCGTTATACATTTTGCCTTAGGCATTATACAGAACGTTGTCGTATGTATAATGACGAATTATGCAGTCTGCCTTCGACTTGTATAATGACATGTCATACGATTGTATGTCATGTGATTATTGTTCGCGACGGAGGGTCACCATACTTAGATTTGATAATGTAAATAGTAATTTCTTAATTTCCTAATTTCTTGAATTAGAATGTATGTACGTGTCGGAACATCGCCATACTTAATTTTGTTCATGTAGCAGTAATTCACTAGTAAGAATGTTTAAAGACTTAATGGGCAGCGGACGTACCACTACTTGCGCCCATGTACCCAGATAGGGTCTTAAGTTCTAAAACTTTCTTGGTAAATAATTGGTAGTAAAACCTTTTAAACGTTGTGTTTTATAGCATAATAAGATAGAATAGGTATAGTTCTAGCCTAGACATCATATTGTATGTACTAGAAAGCTAATAAATATGAATTTGAGTCGTTTTTTATTTAACCCACTGGTCGCAACCTTGTGAGCATCAAAAGGATGGGACGTATATAGTTTCCCTATAGTTTTTTGGTACGTCCAGATAGCCTGGACCGAGACCTAGCCCTGGACGTAATTTATGGACCTGTGGTCAAATGGGAAGTCCACCTTTTTGATGAACACAGGTTGCGAGCAGGGGCAAAATAGTACGTTTTTTCTTACAGTCTTCAGAGGCGTTTCACGCCCTGAAAAATCTAGACGTAACTGTGAAAATACTAGATTTCTTTAGTTCGATAGACCTACTTTAGGTACCCGTTTAGAAGTTGAATATCGGTTTAGGGGTTTCACAGGAAATCCACCTGACAAACAGGATTATAGTAATTTTTCACCCGTTTTCCCCTTTGTAATGAAATAACTTTTCAGCTTTTCCTGTAGTGTCAATAGATAGGGGATTACGCAAGGAATCCGGTTATGTATAACAAGTCTGGATAGGGTGCCTAACTAGGGAGGTTTAGCTGTAAGAAAGCTTGTAAACGTAGCAAAAATAAACATAAAATCAGGGAGAAATTCGCAGTCCTCGTTACGGTAAAGTTTCGAGCCACCTAAGCGGGCGCGTCACGACCGCTAATTTTGTAGTCATCAGCAAGGAACTTTACGGCTCAAAATACGTCATCAAGTGAACCCCTCAAAAGGACCCGAATCGCTCCCTGAATACTTAAAGAACTGTGAACTTGGTGTTATTATTTTCCAACCCCTTTCATATAAGTAAGTACCCCGGAACACGAAGACGTCAGTACGAAGCCACGGTTGGGAATCTTGAAGATACCTGGAACTTATAGGTGTAGGACGTCAGCGCCGCTGTGGATTGGGAGACGCCCGACCTCATACTGGGATAGCTCTGGTTGGGTATACAACCTCCCTCACCCTGGAGCCCAGCGATCACGCCCGTCCGGCACAATTATAAATGTGAGAAATAATAAATAAATAAGTGTAATATGTCTTCTACATGTCGTGTCTACCGTTTCATTTATCGTTTACCTACATATAAAACAAGTTGTACATACTAGTTATATATGTATTTCACCGTTTGATTGTGAGCACGGTTAGCTTATAATCTATCTCGCTAGATTGTAAACTGTTGATAATTATTGTGACCTGTACCATACTGCTTAGAATATAACGTAAGTATTATTTTTCGGTAGTTTATAATCTATCTATGTCAAACAGTCAAATTGTGAACGAACCTGCACTTGGGTACCGACAGGGTGCACAATCTGCCCTGTTTTTTTTTGTTGAGGATCAGCAACCGCTGGCATTTTTATTGTATTGTATTGTTATGTTTTCTTCCGTTTTATCGTGTATATTGTATATCGATACCAGTCACATCTGCGGAGTTTTGCTAGCTAATTTAATTTGACTCTCTATAGTTTATATGACCGACAAGTGGCACGTTAATACTTGGATAGTTAGCAAACCTGAACTCAGTGTCAACGAAACCGTGCACTACATTATTTATGTGTGCGTTAGTCTCCCTTTTCTAAAGATCGAAAGTTCCGTAGATAACCTCTTTTTACTTGTAAAATCATTTCAATTTAAATGTCAATATTTTTTTTTCAATAAACTGCTTTCTATTTGCAAGCCAGTTCGAAATTTAAATAAAACCTTTGATAAGTTACCTCCTTGGTTGCCATGTTTCGGAGTAAAAAAACGTCCCATTTTTAAATTACACGATAGATAAGAGTTTACTACGTAATTTATTTAGCCGCTAAACCACGACAGATATGGATTTTCATACAACTTTTGCCGGCCGCTGTTCGCATGTATTTGGCCAGTACAGCAATTTCGATTTATCTCGAAGGTTGTCAAAATAATGCTCAAATTTCCAAGCATGTTTGAGAAGTAAACATTTTCAAATAGTCCATGACGATTATCTTTGATCTCTCAAGAGGCCTCCATTAAAAAGGTTGGTTAAACTCTGAAAGGAATCTTTCTGAAGGTCCTATTTGGAAAATATGAAGCAGAAAATGTAATAAGCGTCTAATTTAATGTAGGAATTTCATTATAACTTGGCTTGTTTATAAACAAAAAGGCTAGAGACTCGACAATATGGGATCAACCTGTTGCTATGATCGTCAAACTGTTGAACTTGTGCCATAGAAGTACCGATCGCAATCGATAGAAGAGTCTTGGAAATCTCTTTGATACTGTTCTGTCTAATAAGATAAGAGTTAGTTGATTTCAACGTGTTTTTAATTTATTCCATATGTCAAGCTTACAGCTACGCCGATGCTTGGTAGACTTACTACCTAGGCTTATTTTTTTTTTTTGAGGATGGGAAATCATCAAATGACTCCTCCCGCTCTGGGTGGAGCGGTCATGGAGTGTCAGACTCTTACTCTAAAACCCACCCGTGTTCCTTCCTTGGCCCTTTATGTTCCGGGTCAGCGGTACCCCTTTTGGATGATCCCGCTTTCCCGGCAGGCTTGGGCCCTAGTGGGCCCCCTCTATGATGCTGACATCTCTTTGACGCGCGTGTGGAACACGTACGCGCCGTCCAGCACGGGCCTGGTCCTGATCGGACGGTGAGCTACCCATTACTCACCGCCCGCAGGCCCGCGCCTACGGTGGCCGGGAGTCGTCACGCGGCTCCCGACGCCCGGAGCGTCCACCGCGGCGGCTTGGACGGGAGACTCTCTCCCTCTCCCGTCCCGCCACCTCCTTCGCTAGCATGACTGCTTCGCAGGAGGCGAAGACTTACTAGGCTTACGGAGCATTGTTGACGGTTCTGTTAAATCTGACAGACTTCTCGAGCGCATTAAAATAAACGTGCCTAAACTTAATCCTCGAAGAAAATGCACGTCCTTTTTCAATGTCCCTCGTTATAAAACCAATTTAGCCATGAATGCTCCGATGGCTAGGCTAACGTCGACGTACAACAATTTGCAATCTTTATGATTCGGATATCTTGCACGACCATCCCAAGCGTTTTAGATCTAAGATTATAAATGAGGGAAAGACTGAAGACAAGAAAACAAAGCAAAATAATATAATTAGGCAATGTTTAAGTCGATGAGGGTATTCTCTCTACTACCGAGATTTTAGCTATAGCTTTTGTGTTAAAATTGTTTTTGTTTTTTTTTATTTTTGTAACGTGAATACCTACCGTGTTTTTTCTTCTATTTTGTTGTGAATGCTGTGCACGTCTCTAATTGACGTAAACACTGGTCCATGTCTCTGTTCTCTGTTATTTGTAAATGTTTGTGTTATTGATGTGCCTTAAAATAAATAAATAAACGTTATATTCTTAGCTATAAGGAAAGTGAGATCACTGAAAAAGAGACCACTGAATTGAATATAACAACCACATGACTGGACGATGAAGATAATTTTCTTTTTCCTCTCATAAACTTTTTACATTTTATTAATTAATCAACATTTAATTTTAGTAACAAAATCAATTCAGAAGGAAATTCATGACACTAATGTTAGTTAAAACACCGAAAATGAACTCTCAAGCTAGAAGGGCATACACCAATCTTATTGGTTTTGTCCTTGAATACGGACAGGTGCGTAGTAGGTACTCACAACCAGCACGTTTGAACGACATGAAAGCAAAAGGTTTATACACGGTGACATTAGAATCACAGTTTTGCTAGAACAAACGTTGTTTAGACCATGGTCTACTACCATTCTACAGCATCAAATATGTTATTAAAACAATCTAATCTAGGAGTTCTCAAATTAGTCTTATGTTGCTCAAACGTGTAATAATGTTTGAAACATTAACTGTAACTTCAAAGTAGGTAGGTACTCATCACGGTAACGATATTGCATTCAAGACGCGAGCGCAGCGCGTCGCAGCCGCAATGTCTGTGTTGTAGGGCGTAACGATAATCCCGACATTTTTAACATTGCCTTTTTTGTGTTTTTTTTTTAAACCAATGGCGTTTTTTTTCTTCTATTGGATGCTATAGAATGGTTGTAGACCATGGTCTGAACAACGTTTGTTCTAGCAAAACTGTGATTCAAATGTCACCGTGTATTGCACATTGCTTATTTTCCACAAACCTAACAACTAGTAACAAAAATGCATAAGTGTACCAATATGTACGTAGCCGACTTTTGATTGACTGATTGTTTTATTCAAATTAATCGTATCTCTCAAAAATTTACCTTTAATAAAGCTATACTAAGTACCTCTAAATTCACTAGCTACCACAGATTCAGAACCGCTCTAATACCTAAATGTATGCGAGACAAAATTTAATTAACTACGCCCGATGAAACAAAAGGAACAACTAACACTTTCGCAACGTATTAGTTCACGTCACCCGCAAGCCGTGTGTCGAAAAATCGATACGCAGCGATACTGTGTATAGAAAAGCCAGAAATCCCATTCTGAACCATATACACACAGCAGCAGGTCAAGTTACCACAAACTGTCAAATTTTCTCTATCGATTTTGAACTTAACCTTTAACATTTTAAGGGTTAAAATCATTTTGAGAAATTTGACAGTTTCGTATAAACTGATGTGCTGGCGACGGTACGGTCGGCTGACAGAAAAATGTATTAATTAACCCAACAATTTAGGTAAGTTGGGTACTTACATCGGTACTGCGACTGTTCTATGGCAAACTTACAGACAAAGACAGAACAACATGTGATAATTATAAGCTGAATAGTTGCATCAATATTTTGCTTCCAAAAGTGGCAAAATCGTCGAAGGAATTGTCTATTGACGCTTTTCTTAACGACGTAGCTGCTACGAACCTATGATATTTTCGTAGAGCATAACATTTACGGTCGTAGCGCGTACGATTTACGTCCGAACTTTTCGTTGCACATACAATACAGTTTCGTAGCTCAAATCATTAACGTTTGTAGCTCATAACATAAGCCCTTGTACCCGCGGGCGATTTTTTACGCGGTTTTTTTTACCCCGCGCTGCATTTTCAACACACTGCTTGGCGCCGGGATTTGGAAATTCAACAGTATATTTGACACTGGGATGCACTCTGATGGATTCTCTATGCTCTGCTCATTACAGAGAGTTGAAAATCCAGCACGCAATAAAAAATCGTCGCGTTGAAAAGTCGTCCTTGCACTTGGTTAGCACACAACATGTCCGTAGCTCTAACGTATAACATAATTACTTTCGTAGCGCGTATCACAAATCATTCAAGCGTCCTTCGTTGCTAGCCTTCTGCCTCGCACACTGCTACACAAACTATAAGTATATGCACAGTCAGTAGATATGATCAGGCGACACTCCGATAGTCGCTTGTTAGTACGTTGTTATTCCAACTATTGTAACAATGTCGGTCTATATGGGAGATAGTAGTTCGTACCCAACAGTAGTTGGAAAGCTTTCTACGCTCCGGTGCATTTACTATTAACACGTCTACGTCTGTGGCAGCATAGTTGGATAACTCTTTATAAATACGCTTTTCGTGTCACTATGTCATAGGTGAAACAGTTTTGGAAGTCGGCTTTGATCCAATAGAGATTGAACTTCAGTACCTAATTGATTTAATTGGATATATGTATAGATATGAATCAGTGATTCGCCGAAGGTCTTTAACAGATCATGCCAAACAATATTATCTTTTTTGAAGTCGGATATCTCGTAACTAAATGTTGTTTTTAGGTAGGTATCGGGGAATTCTGAACTACTATTTGGTTATTTGGTAAAAAAGTACAGTCACGAGCATACATACCTTACACTTACTTAATATTCTAAAGCGATTTTCTCGAGAATTAGCGATTGCAACTGTGAGATAACACCTATTTTCTATTTGTGTCAGAAAGGACACCAACTTCTAACTATGACAACCAACTAACTATGGCGTGCGATTCCCAATACATGCTTTTTAGGGTTCTGTACCCAAAGGGTGCCAGCCTGTTACTAGGACCCTATTACTAAGCCTCCGTTCATCCGTCCGTCCGTCTATCTGTCAGCGCGCTGTATCTCATGAACCATAATAGGTAGATGGTTGAAATTTTCACAGAGTATGTATTTCTATTACCGCTATAACAACAAATAATAAAAATAAAATAAAGTTAAAAATTAAAGGGGGTTTCCATACAAGAAATGTGTTTTATCTGCGTTTTTTGCCTTGTGGTACGGAACGGCTTTTTCTTTCTTTCATTATGTTCAGTCCTTAATAGTGTAGTTTCGAGAATATAATATCATGTTCTTAAAACTATAAAAAATATATCAAAACTTTAGGAGAAAATTGCTTTTTGAATCATGCGTTAGTGTAAAGTATTTATGCCCGTGACCGTACATTCTCAGGTTAAGATTCTTGAGGTCCCTACTCACTAAAACCAAACGCCGAACATCCTCAGCTAAAAAGAGCCTTCTCCAATGCTACGCTTTTCATCTTAATTATTGTAACAGTTGTGGTCACAGTCAAAGCCAATGAACTTGGCAGCGAGTACTTACCTACTAATGAGACCACATTTAATTAATGTTAATTCTCTTTACCGCAGACCACGGTACATACCTATGTTGTTAATACTTCGCGAGCTGTGCCGGCGGCTAATCAAGGGTTTTTGTGAGGTGATGAAAATATAGCGTACAATCTGGTAATCAAAATTTTCCCTGAATAAACATCATAAAATTCAGAATTCAACCTGTAGTTTGTAGGTACAGTTGAGGAATGAAAAGATAAAAGTCTTCTATAACGATTAGTGCCTGAATATGTATGTACAGTCAGCTCCACGATACGGGTACCCCCCTTCAAAGTAAATTTTAATACAACTAGGGTACCCAACTAATACAGCCCCTAGTGCCTACTGCTAACATTATACAAAATCAAAATAACAGTTTGAAAAGGTTTTATAATGTCTGCGGGAAATAACTGTAGGAATTTGATAATTGTTTCACCATGTGTTCTCCTATTGTACTAAAGAAGCAGCGGCTACTGAGAAATATTCTGCCGTAATATACAAACACGTTCCCGTACTTATTTAAACATTTCATCTCTTTATTAAATTCTCCAACTTCAAAAGCAAGGAATTCAGAAACTTCATATTTCTCGACGCATCATTATAGAACTGCTGGGTTCTTTACAACTTGCAGCGTACTGAGAGTTAGAAAAGAAATACCAATACAGAACTACACAATGTAAAGTTTTATAATAAAATGGCGCCAAAGCTTTGCTAGAATACTTATGCCAAAATAAATATAAAATAAAATACGTGCACAGTAAAAGTTTGATTACTTCAAATTGATGCAAAGCCTAATCATTTCCACGCGGGTCACGAGAACCCCGCACGATCAAAAGTCACAAAGGAAACCCATGTTTCCTAGAAAGGCATTTTTTTGTTTTTGTTTACGTGACCAAGTCCCATTTCAAACCAAAATTACATCACCTTTCCACTGAGGCTGTACCGTCATTGGACTTCACCCGTCATTTAGAGACGAAGTGCGTTGAAGATCGGCAACACAAGCTGTCAAATGTGATGTTAACTATCCATCTGAGAGATAATCACCTGGAATCACCGCTCTGTTGAGAGCTGTCGAAGACGTCAGACATAGAGGAAGGACGTGAGACGTGTGCCTGATATCCTAGCTTACCTTTTCCTCAAGTTTTGTGAGTAAAATTCAATTAATATAATAAAATATAATAATCGCAATCGAGGAAATATAAGTAGCGAAATAAAAACATTACGTATTTTGTAATTTTAAACTAAAACAAAACTAGGAATGAATAATGTACCGGTGAAACGGGGTTAATCGGGACGCGGCATTGAAATAATATCGTTTGCTGCCAATAAGGACTCTTAATGTGTTAATTGTATTATAATTAACATGAATTAACTGATGATTGATTGACATGATTAACTGAATGAACAAAAATTATTATGATTAAGTGCCCTTGTTGGCAACAAATTACATATATTATTTCAACGTTAAAATCCATTTTAAAGTTTCGTAACGATTAACCGCTACATCCCTATTAACACACATATTTTTAACAAAATCCATCAAAAGTCACGGGTAAAACCCACTTTCCCCAGTGGAAAAGAAATGGGATAGCCGCTGTCCCAAAAACCAAACCTCAAATAA
Organism: Brachylomia viminalis; assembly: GCA_937001585.2. NCBI lineage: Eukaryota > Metazoa > Arthropoda > Insecta > Lepidoptera > Noctuidae > Brachylomia > Brachylomia viminalis. The sequence continues at coordinate 11,391,622 of OW443314.2, forward strand.
AAACAAATTTAATTTTACATTAATTATGTACTTAAAAACAGTTGACATTATGTAATGGAGGTACCTTTACCTATAAATAAAACTGTTTAGGTACCAAACCGCTTTCCAAGTTCGCAATTACACTGAAAGCTGTAAACCCATTTTCCCTATCTTTATTTATTTTCCCCATTCCCTCGCAGACCTCATTTCATCGCGTACCTGTACAAATACCGTACGTTACCTCGGCTGTGTACTTTGAGGTTACCCTGTTTGTGTATCGACTTCGGTGTTGAACCGTATTGATTAGCCGGTAAAATAGAGGGATAGAGGGAGCCACTCAAGGATATAGTGGCTCATTGCGTTTTTTTTTTTAAAGATGGGTTTGCTCTTGAATCTAGTCTAGGTCAGTGGTGAAAGAGACAGAGTCGACGATGAAGTGAGCTTACCCAGAAAAAGCCTGTTCCCTCTCACTTTGAGGAGATTAGGGTTGTATGCGTTCGGAAACACAGACGCAGGTAGAGAGTTCCACTCTTTTGCTGTGCGCATAACAAAAGACATTTGGAAACACCTACTGCGAATTGGTGGAATAGCAACTAGGTAAGGATGATAACTTGCAGTGCGTCTAAATGACCGATGGAAGAAGGGGGCCGGTGGAATGAGGTCGTGGAGTTCTTGGGCACACTCTCCGAAGTACCTACAATCTGTAGAAGACCGACAAGCAGGCGACCTTACGGCGATTTGCTAGTAGAAATTGGCTTTAAGTTCGTGTTTTGTTTTGTGAGTGCTGCTATAAGGCCTCGAACAGGCCGGCGGCGATTAACGAGAAGCAAGTAGAGCTAGCAACTATAAACGATTTGTGAAGCGAGTGCGTGACGGCGACGAGCAAGTACCCACTGGTATGCGAATGTACCAAGCGTGAGACTGACAGCGAGTGTTCTGCCTGCCAAGCGTGCATCGCTGAGCGAATACTCGCTTTGATAGCTCTTGTCGCTGCGACAAACAACAAAGTTGTGAACAATCTGCACTCAACCTAAAATTTGTTGTACATATCTTGAGCGAGAAAATCGTTCGAGTCACTTCCTTGTCAACAATGCATAATCAGCCTATTACGTTCCTACTGCTTGAACACATGCCTCCTCTCTGTAAGAGTGAGTGGGCCATAATCAACCACTCTTGCCCAGTGCAGGTTGGTAGATGTCGCATGTCTTCGATTTTTTGTTTCTAGGACACAGGTACCGGTTTCCTCACGATATTCCTTCACCGTGCAGTGGTGATGAAATAAACTACACAAAGTAATGTGAAGGCCTGGGTACAAACCCACCACAGCTCACCTGTTTTAAGTTAGACTCTCGCACTATGAAAACAATGATATTGTTATGCAAAAAATGGTTTCCACAACAAAACAGTGACTTATCTAGGTCACCGCACAGGTTGTATACCAATTAATATTGTGTCTCTTTTACTACTAAAACACTCTTCAAAAATTTAGAACAAGTTGATTAGTTTACAATTGTATTGATAAATATGACGAAAGTAAATAATCACACAATGCTTTGTAAACGAATTTGTAATCGCAATATTTAGATTTAAATCAGCCACCAACAACCCACCGGTACGCCTAACTTATTTTCAGGAGTTATATCTAATACCAATTAATAATTCTACCTGATCGGTCGAAAATTGTTCAAATATCCGTCTCCCTAAGCTCGCTAACGCTAAAACTTCCCCTGATCATTTCCCGGAGTTTATTAAATATCTATAGAAGATAGAACAACTTCGTTCGCAGTAATAATCGGTGGGTCTCCACTATAATCCTGAGTTAGGAATTCAATATCGGGTCGAAAATCCACTCTGAAACTACTTTAGTAGGAACGATAAAGTATTTCGATATTGAACGCGGTATAACGAACTAAAGAATGGTTTACGATTGTCTATCAAGTGTTTCTTTTATGATTATTTTCTCATATTTTGCGTTGTACGCTCATAATTCTATTGTAGCAGTAATATAGTTTAGTAATAGTATAGTTCAATAATAAAAGCTCCTCTTATTATAAGTTGCTTTGACGTAACCTTAAGGGCCTACTCACGCGTCGTTTTTTATACGCGCGTCCTACGTACCGCGTCGTCAATACGCACTGCAAGCGCAACTAAACCTGCTTTTTCAAGGCAGGAAAGGCGCCGCGAACGCGCAAACGACGCGACGCGCGTTACATTAAACGCGCGTATAAAAATCGTCAAGGGCATTGGCCATACGATTCACAAGAGACAGCCTGTCCCCCTGTGACGCCCTATGCCGAGGTCCGTACCCCATAGGGGATGCCCTAGTTTATAAGTTTTATGTCCTGGCTGGAGGCCTTAGTGTATTAAAGCATCCACAGGATAGCCCGGTTAAGCAGCCAACGTTCAGCTCCTATGTTCACCTGCGAGATGCCACACAAAAATAAAAGCCGTAAGATTCGCTGATGATTTCATCATATTTACAAATGCACCTGAATAACCCGACCCCTCTTCCTCTCTTCTTCTTTCTAAGAGGGGTCAGATAATGCAGATTACTGACCGTACATGCCTAGTTGCAAGTTTTCCAAAAATTATAATACCTATAAAATAAATTAATCGCCTGCCAATACGTAACCACGAAATTAATAGGATTGTATGTGCTTAGCATAAGCAGGTGAACACACACACACGCACGCATTTTAATATAATAAGCGTCAATCTTACGTTGTAATAAAGAAACGAAAGAAAGTCATTAATTTGTCACAGAAACACGTGCATATAAAAAAAAATAAATGAACTCGAGTAAATGATATAGATATGATGATGTAGGTACCTAATACGTTAGTTATTACTAATAACTTGTTAGTTTCACAGACATACTATGTATCAACCGCTCATCCAAATATGCCAATACACTAGAACTCCAAATGAGACACTGAGACAAAACGAGCAAAACCGAGTTTACCCGCAGAACGTTCAGCTTGTGTAACTACGTGCAAATAGTAATGGGAATCCAAAACTCCAATATGAATTAATATCATATCTACAGGTAGGTACTGTAGTTCAATTCGTTGATACAAACCGATGTTGTCTCTTGATGTTCTTGATCAAAGAGACGAGGCCTACTCTATTCTAAGAAATACATTACTAAACCACAATAGTAAGGTTACTGAAGACAGCTCAAGTAGGTAGAAGTCTCGACGAACCAGAACAGTTACGTCTGCCGAAGAATGACGAGGAGATCTGACCTTAGATGAAATGGGCTAAAGCTAGTAAGAGAGAAAGAGTAGTACAGTTACCGTTGCTACATAAAATAGACCTCAAGAACATCCCACTAAACCACAGTTTAACATCACCATTTTCATGCCCTTGCCAAATGTTACTTGGGGTCGGCGCAACACGTTTATTCTTCAATTTTCCGCAGTCAACAGCTCTATCGTTCACTCCTTTTTCATTTTCCGCTGTCATCCGTCACTCTATCATTCACTCCTTTTTCATTCTTAAACGGAAGATATATAATAGAAGATCAACTTTACATACCACGACCCCTTCATGCCTCGGAAAGCACGTTAAGCCGTTGGTCCCGGCTGTCATTCGTGGATCTTTGACAGTCGTTACGGGTTGTCAGAAGCTCGAAAGTCTGACAACCAGTCTTACCAAGGGGTTTCGTATTACCCAGTAACTGTGTTGTGGAGGTCAGATAGGCAGTCGCTCCATGTAAAAAGACTGGTATTCAGCTGCATCCGGTTAGACTGGAAGCCGACCACAACATACCTAGTTGGGACAAGTCTAGGCAGATCATGATGATAAGGGAGATGTGACTAACACTATGTGTGTGTGTGTAGTTCATTACTTTTTTTGTTTTCTCAGTTAGTTTTAATCACGATCTGGCAGCTTGAGTCATTTATGCGGCCTACCCAAATGTCCTTTCTTTGGTATTGTTCGTCGAATCGTTGTGCTCCTTAAGCTCTGAGTTGAGCTGCACGGTTACTGACAAATGAGTGCACTGACTGGACAGGGCCGCTCAATCTGTATGGTTTTTCCTCAATAGACCGTTTCAGACACCAATCTACATGGGCTTCACATGATCTGACCAAGATTATGTCTGGACTTTAAAAGAGACTGTGACCTCTGAGTTTATTTCGGGCTTTCTTCTCAGAGTAGTCCGATAGGAAACGCCGACCTCATCTAGTTTTTAAAATATGATTGACGTGTAAAAGTGTTTGTACAAACCTACTTACAGAAATAAAATAATTTATCATAATTCATATTTTCTTTGGTCTCCCTCTCCATCCATTAACATTTATATTCATTACTTACTCTTTTAGTTACGGTTCACCATTTTAACATTTCATGTGAAAAGAATTACCTACTTACTAATCGATTTGTCCTTGAGCCGAAAAATCGCTCGACTTGCAAAAGTATGCATGACATTGAAACTTTTGATAACAGGCAGAAACGGAAGACTACGTAATGACGTAATGAGTAAACTGGAACAGACTATCGCAGTCGAACTGGTTACTAAAACGTATGAGTACTAATGCGATAGTAATATATCATCACGCCTGTGTTACCCAAAGGGGTAGGCAAAGATGAAGCCAACAGCTACTAACCGGACACAAATCTGTGTGACCATTATGTAGCAGCAATGAAAGCTAGCGCCGGTGACCATTATCTTTCACAACGAGATCATTTCGGCCTCGAAAAGCATGTTCGACTGGCCCAAGGCAAAATGTGAAACAACATTCTGGACGAAGTAAGGGTACTGCAATCAACATCAATGCAAAACACCTCCAAATCAACCTACTCTAATAATATTATCTATCAGCTATCTCCGTGAACTCTCTCTCCAATAGATCTTGCTGCGGACTTAGATTAATACGCCGGGATAGCACTAACCCATAGTTACTCCAAGTCAATCGAAGCAAATCAGCCTGATCGATAATGTTGCCATTTTAATCTAAATTTAGACATGTATGGCATCTGGCAGTTGGCCTTGAGAGGCCGTGACTGCTTAACCGGTCAATCCTGTGGTGCCTTCGAGCTAACTCAAAGCCTCCAGCCAGGGGCATAATATTAATTATAAACTAAGCGACCATCACCTAAGGGCACCCCCTGTGGGGTACGAACCTCGGCTTAGGGCGTCGCTGGGGAAGGACAGCAAGTTGGGGACAGGCTGGATCAAAATGGGTTCATTATTATTAATGGGTAAAACTACTGGCTCAGCTATGCCACCAGCTGGCTCTGTGGATCCGATCAAGGGAGGGGAAGAGGAATCTATCGGGGAGGAACGCGGACGCGGACGCGAAGGACCTCGGCGGCGAGGTCGGAACTTCGTTTTGTGTCTGTGTTTGTATACTGTACTGGTGGCCCTACTGCTTTCCTGGAGGAGGGTGGTGGGGTCGTCGGGGTCGGAGACGGAACAGTGCGTGAGAAAGGCCTTATGTTTTGGCTATAAACCATTCACGCTGACATTTTGTACGTGACTGGAAACGATTACGACGATTCTCTTCATTCACAGAAACTATGTGATTGCATTCAACAGCATGAAACTTAATGACTGTGCTGTAAAAGTGTTAACGTCGCGTCCTAATTTTAACGTCTAACCAACAGCAAGTTGGACAGACCACTTTACAAATTCAATCCACTAACGAGGAATTGTCTAACAGATACTAATTAACTTTGCCGTTAAAACGCAAAGCAGAACTCTGTGCGAGCAAATTATTTGACTCAAAAACATGATGACCAATCTCTGTCATTATCAATATTCTTCCTAACATGAGCACTGACTGCAAAGTGATTTACAATCAAAAATATTGCTAGAAGCGCAATGCATGACAAGAAATATCAGTGCAGAAGTACTCATAACTCAAAAACTAGAAGTAAACAAAAAGCCATTTTCTCAAACTAATTTATCTCTTATAAAAAAAGGAACATAATAAAAGCAAATGGCCGCCAACATCTAAACGAGTTTGCATGAAGTTGAGAGCTATTTAAATATCCATCTCGCTCCCAAACCGTGTTACATGGATAAATATTAGGTGAGGTTATGTTTTTAATGGTTCTACAGGTTATTCCAAGGTGTATACTGTATAGGAATGTTCATCATGAATAAGTTTCTGGCAGAAGTTCTGAAGTAAAATAAGCAAGTATCCAAAACTGGGAGGTCGGGACAAGAATGAGCTACATATCATTCTTACCTAATCTAAACAATACTCTCAAATAGTTCGTGCTGATCAAGAGAAGGTCACCAAATCTATTTACGTAGAAAAACGAAGCATGGCTCTGTCTCGAAAATCTTTAAGATTGTCACGAGCGAACAGACAGACTAGTTTACGAGTAACATATCCTGGCACTGACACCTAATTTACATAATATTTTATGGAAAATACGGATGCGAATCATAACACAGTCCTTATATAATGTTTGAACGTGTACTGTTTGAACAAACTCTTATTAAAATGCCCTCTCTATCTAAATAGATGCAACTCATTAAGCAAAGACGAAGAAGAGAAAAAATGGCGTTTTTCTTCTTTTTATGTGCCTATACTGTATACAAGGTGTAACAGAATAAACGCAAGTCCTGAGAGTAATTTGCTCATAATTGGCTACTGAATCCATTTCAGTAACTATTAATATAGGTTTTTTTTTTAATTACGTATTTTTCAATACTGACCGCCGATTGAGCCAATGTAAATTAAATCTTATTGCGTGGCAATAAGACTCAATTTTAAATGCATAGCGTAATGCTAGGGTCAACACGATTTTCTTAGTAATAATAGTTAGCTTTAAAAAATATTGTTTTGGTCATTGTATTATGCTTTTAACTAAATACTCCAATTAGGGTGTATGAGGTCTTGCGGTAATTATGTTATACGTTGTATATATGCACAATTCAAATATAACTGGTAAGTACCAGGAGAAGTAAAAACGAGAGAACGATACGTTTTCCCTTTACTAAATAAATCAGTCCAAGCCCGTTTCCAGCCTAATTTGTTTCAGCCCATTACGAATCTCTCTTTCGAATTGTCATTACAAACAGAAATGGGAATAAAATCAAAGGTGGGGACAGGCTAAACGAAATTAAAGACCTTGAAATCAGTTAAACTAGCCGAAGTAGACAGTTTAATTAGTTTTTAATAGCTGGTGGGAGGGCTGAAGCTAGGGTTGTACAAGATCTCTACAGGGTGTGGCGTAAATAATGGATAACCCTGAAACACTGTCGATTGACCGGGTCATTAGCTATCATTTACCCCACTTATATCGCCTACATACGCGTACATATTTTTTCGATATAGGGGCCCAAAATTGCATAATCCTATAAAAAAAATTGATAGAATAAGTATTTTTTGCAATGTTATCTTAGATTGTAATAAAAAATCTTGACACTGGTCTGATAATACAAATATTCAGGAGTGACATAAAAAAAACAAAACGAGAACAAATCACCAATTGTAGAAATGGCAGCTGATTTTGTAAGAGTAAGTACCATTTTCATTTAAAATATCAAAAGTATCAATAATTTGGTCATCCATGGGCATATGGCGATATAAGTGGGGTAAAAGATAGATAATAATCTGGCCGATCGACAGTTTCAGGGTTATCCATTATTTACGCCACACCCTGTATATATATATATATAACAACCGATTTCTTTCGACGATTTCGACGAGTATTGTCTACGTGAAAACTGACAACCTTTACGTTAGATATCATCATTATCTAAAAACTGAAAGTACACTGTTGGACATAGACCCCCTCCCAAGCATTACCAAAAGGACAAAGTCACATTCTTGTCAATTTGACGCCAATGGATCAATATTGTTTTGATGCTATACTGACATTTTTAATTAAACGAAGTAAACTGACAGCTAGAACAATGACTTCATGACAGCGGGGCATTGTTCAGTGACAGATAGGCATTGTTCACAGCTGTCAGTTTACTTCGTTTAATTAAAAATCACAGTATAGTTCGTCGTTGAAAGCTGCTGCTAACTCCGTCGTAGATTGAGTATCGTCAGCTTCCACTATCGCCTTTAATTCGTCATTGTTGATTTTAGTTTTCAGGCGACCACGGGGTTCATTTTTAGGGTTCCGTAGCCAAATGGCAAAAAACGGAACCCTTATGGATTCGTCATGTCTGTCTGTCGGTCCGTCCGTATGTCACAGCCACTTTTTTTCCGAAACAATAAGAACTACGCTGTTGAAACTTGGTAAGTAGATGTATTCTGTGAACATGGGCGAGTCCGACTCGCACTTGGCCGCTGTTTTAGATCAAAATGTCCATGTCGGAAGCGTTCAAACCGATAACGAGTCGTGCATTCGTTTTAGTGTTCACTCCGTACACGTAATTAATGTTGCGAGTCGTTTGTGCGGCATTGCTACCGCGACGGAACTCGTATTCCAAAATTACTCGTATTTTTATCGTGTCCATATTGATGACAAAGATATAAATATAGTGAAAACAAAACACAAATCAATAAACAAATGACTGAATTTGAAAATAGAATTCAATATTCTTAAAATAAAATTAATTTGAATTTAGGATTTATTGCCAGCCATACATAAATTCCGTTTCAAATGGCCAGTATTGTAAAACGGCAACTTCGTAGATATAGACCTATTATCTTGAACTGCGTCTGAAGCGACCATCGAGCCATGTCTCCCTAACAGAAACAAATCTAACTAGTCTAGTCTCTCGGGGAGCGTATTAACTCAGCACAGAATTATTAGAAAACTTTATTAAAATAAAAACAGAGAGACGGTGACGTACTACGATGTTGCCAGCTTCTGTTAGTGGAGAAAAAGGTTTTAATCAAGTAGTGACTTATGACCTTTTTTACTTTTGTTAAACGTCTGTCCATTATACAGCGTGTAACAAAAAGGTGTGGTCAAATTTAAGGGTGTGGTACAAACCATCAAACTGAACAACTTTCTCCATGGGACCAACATAGTCATCGCGAAAAAATTTGCAACTGTCCCGTACAAAACTTCAATACCTACTCTACCCAAATGATTACTTTTGTTCGATTACGATGCTGGTCATATGGAGAAAGTGGTTAAGTTTAATCATCTGTAATGTACCACACCCTTAAATCTGACTACACGACACCTTTTTGATACATGCTGAATAAGGGACAGACGTTTTTATTATTTTATTAGATTTGAATAATATTCCCTGCACGGTCCTTTCACCATTATTTTACCCCTGAAAGCAACCGAAGCAGCAACCCTCCGGCAACCTCTCTGCAATGACAATATCTTATTGCATTGTGACTTTAACAGTGATGTATAATCTAAAGTTAAAATAAATTTCAAAGGACTGTATAATTATCAAGAATTGGTTTAAAGGTGATGGGGCAAAAGTTGTCATGGTGAAAGTACTTCAAAGCTGATGAATTATTCCTAACTAACTGTAAGGAATTATTTATTAATTCTGAATGGGTTACTTGATATCTAGGTACTTCGATATTACCACTCAAATGTCAAGTACAATACTCTTGGTTAATAACCTCTTCAGAATCGTTTGGAAACTCAAACTCTTGAAGAAATTCGAGTAAATTTGAAACTTCGTCAAAGTCGTAACCTTGATAATAAAGTATTATGAACTCTTCAGTAATCCTAGCTTAATATTATAAATGCGAAAGTACGTTTGTTACGATTTCACGCTAAAACGGCTGAACGGATTTGGATGAAATTTGACACATAAATAGACCATGACCTAAGTAAGGATATAGGCTTTTTATCCTGGATCGCAGGCAACAGCTAGTATATCAACGGAACGGTTGGCGCAGTGGTTAAGCGATTGACTGATTTGTGTATGTCAGTTTAAATGTTTTTAAACACCCACAATACAGGAGAAACTCCTAGTGTGGGGCAACATTAAAAAAAAATGCTATTTAGCTTGTTATTAAAATGTTAGAAGACATATTATTTTCGTAACGTTGGTAACTTCTCTTAATTAATTAGGTACCTACTCTAGGCACAAAACAACCTACTATGTTACTACGCAATTGAAAATCGCTCGCTACAATGATCAAATAAAATAACACAAGAACTCCTGGGAGTCTCGCAATAATGATTTTGTCTCTTAAGATAAGTCGACGCTTAGGTTACTAGAGTTCACTCAATCCGCTTTAAACCTGACACGCTTAACTCAACTTAGCCTTGTTAGAAAATACCTACTTATATCAAGTTTCAACACGGAACGCGTCGCTAAATTCATTAGAAGATATATACGAACACAATTCCACATTTATAAATTTACACACCTCCCGCATAATAGGATTTATTACGCTTAGGCACCACCACCCACCACCAGGGTTTCATGAGAAGCGAGTAGAGATAAAAACAAGTTGGCAAGCAACGAGTAGCTATTGCAGGACGGCGAGGAGCGATTACTCGCTGCACGCGTACCATGAGTCATGGTCACCATAGAAACGGGTTTTGTCGGCGGAAGAATAAAGAAAATGACAGATGGTAGACAGATTTATTTATAAATTGTCGATTCTCTCTGTCATTTTGTCTATTCTTCCGTCGACAAAACCCGTTTCTATGATGTTCATGCTACGCGTGGTGCCGAGCTATTATTCTGTAATAATCTCACCGTGACAACTTAGGTGACGTGAGCTCGAAGTCAACTGTCATTAGTGTCAATCCCTAGCGTCAGGTGGAATTATAGCTCAATTCACCTAAGTTTTCACGGTGAGATTGTTACAGAATCGACAGCAATCGACAGGCAGGTGTGCTTCTGTGCCAAGCAACCGTCGAGTACTCTCTTTGATAGCTCTTGACGCTGCGACAAACGATGTACTCGCCGGGCGGAGGTGTGATCAGTCAGCGATCAATTATTAGGCCCGCTTGCACCACAAATTTCTAAATACATTTAGCGTTAAACAAATTTAAATCATCGTTCTATTTCGGTCAATCATTCGAAAATGATAGAGACAGAACGATGTTTTAAATACGTTTAGCACTAATTGTATTTAGTGAATATTGGTGCAAGCGGGCCTTAATATAAGTTTTTTTTTTTTACCTACACGAGACCTACAATCTTGTGTACGCTTCTTGAACGAGGAAATCGTTGATAGCTAGTCGCTTCCTCGTCGGTGGTGGGACACGTACCTTAGTCAGACTCTCTAGCAGAATATAATGGAGAGCATGGCAGCCCTAACTGAAAGCCCGGCAATTTCTCTGAAACTCGCTGAAACCCGCTGAAAGCGCCACCCGGCCGGACATTTTGAATTAATTTAATACTGTGCTCACTGAGAGCAAATTGGACAATGTTTGTTAGTACCAGTAATGTATGAAAATGTACCTACATTTAGAAATGTCGTGTTACATTATGTGAGTAAAAATAACCTTATGGTTGTGTTGTGCGGGGAAATTAATAATAATTTATGTTAACATATAAATATTTTTTTGCTGATACAACATGGCCAAATGTTTTTGTAACGCACAAGATACTGTTAGCACATAATATCTTCAAACAGCAGGAGAGGGGGGCACCTTTGAACACTTTTTAAATAAAATATTATATTTGTCGTATTGTGCTATATCAAGGTAAGTATATTATTTTTTTATGAATAGATATGCTATTTGTGCTACAAAATAAAAATTAAATTTACTTGTTTTTACTTATTAAAGTAACAATTTTTTTTTAAACCCATTTTTGTTCAAATGTGCCCCTGGGAAAGGGGCACTTTTGATAACCCTAGGGGCAGTTTTGAAATACCATGATAACAAGAAAACAATGTAACTTAGAATATAATCAACATGTTATTTAAGACCAAAGAGATTAAATTGATAGCAATAGAGCGGCCATCAGAACAAATGTCATAGAAAAACTGTGATCTCATGTCTCAGTAACGCCATCTAGCTTTGAATAGCAACCATAAAAGTTAAATGTATTAAATTCAGCTATCACCTTGATAGATGGCCAGTGTGTAATAGAGATGTTACCAATCATTTAGATATCGACTATCGATAAATAAAAGTTCTATTTTTTTCTTCAATGAATAGCAAAAAGTTAGGAAAGCAATAAAATGCAGTAGTTTCAAAGTAAATTATTTATTTGGAAAATACCATTGATAAATTAATGTTTAGTTTCAAACCAACGTTTCGTATACTACTTATTTTATAAACACTCGCTTTACAAGAATTTAGTTCTCAAATGCTCTTTACAAATGTTTCGGATATTGCATCATTTATACATTTTTCATTTAATATTTAGATTCTCTTGGAAAAACCACATTCATACTAAATCACATTTTTTTACAAAGCTGACCAGCGCGACTTCACTTGCGTCACATTTTTGCTGCTCCGCTCCTGTTGGTCGTAGCGTAATGTTATATAGCCTATAGTCTTCCTCGATAAATGGTCTATAGGATTTTTTCAATTTGAACCAGTAGTTCCTGAGAGTTTAAATTAAAAAACAGGATTATGTTCAATTATTTACTTATCTCATAAAATTATATCGATAACAAAATCGATAAACAACAATATTATGGACATCTCTTACAAGCAAAAGTTAAGCTACTCCACAATAGAGGGCGTATATTACAAAATTACCAAATATTCTAGAACTTTTTATGAAAATTATTGAATTCTAATTAATTACTGTGTAAATTTAAAAAAATCTTACGAAAATAAACCGCAGTTAGGTCCAGTCATTTTACCGTAACGTGATTTACAATAACGCAACGCGCAACTCGGCATATTTACTCAGTAAATGTTTTTCTTTTGTTGAATAGAGTGGACACAAAAACGATTTGACACGCAGGAGTGCCAAACTAGACTGAGCGACTTAAGTCCACGAGGACTTAACTATCGGATTACGATTTTGTTCGCTATGTCCTGTCTATTGCTAGTATAATTTAATGTCTTTGTTTAAGACATACAGATCTTATATTATAATTGTGTATTGCCACTAACTTCGTACACTCACTATTGCTTAAATAAACTTTATAAAACTATTAACAGCCTGGGGCAGTCTTGTACAAGTGTAAGTAACTTATTATTTTAATATATGTATTCATAATTGCCCCACAGATTTTTTTCAAATCTGCTCAATACCATCCTTCAGAAACAAAATTATCTAGACGACCAAGAAACTTGTATTTAATTAACTTATATTGGTAATACACTTGCTTTAATATACACAACACTATGAAATAGTCAGAACTCAAAAATAATACTTACGTTTTCAGTAATCCGCTTACAATAAAAAATAAAAATGTTTGGTTTTGTCTCCGTAAAGTAACCGACAAATTTTATTCTGTTTGACACTGACATTGACGTAAATTGGCAACTGACAGACGTGTAGTTCGGTGTTACCAGTATTAAAAATGTATTGGAGGTTAGAAAAGACAAATGATGCGTTATAGATCCAATAATTCAAAACTGCCTCTGTTCTAAACTGCCCCCCTCTCCCCTACTAGGTACAGCCTAGTGCAAAGCAGCACCTTTCATATGAACAAAACTTTAAAATACTAGTTTTATATGAATCGTCTAAGTGTCCTGCCGGTCTATCCTGTAGAAATCGCACCGTTCAAATTAAGGTAAAGTGAGCTTGAAGTAAGCTATAATTCCACCCGATGCTAGGAATACCATGTTTTATGCAAATAAAAATATCTTATCTTATCTTACTCACAGTTCAAGATCACTTCACCTAAGTTTTCGCGGTGAGATTTTTACAGAATAGATCGACTAGTGCTAGTAGATTTGGTGTTTGTAGCTAAACATGAGCAACTGAACCTTGTGTTTTTGAATAACACATAGATAACAGTGTTTGCCAGAGTTACAAAACTTTGTAACAATTGCCACATTATGACCAATCATTCTGATACCGCATCTAGAAAGAGCTTAGTCATGCGGAGCCTACGTCATAGCTATAGGTAGGTAACTTTTATTCCATCGATATTCTCGTATCTATCATTATAATTATCTATAAATACCTGCTCTTTCATTATGTTAACTTTACTTATTCGCTGATATTTAGCATTCGTAACGGTTAGGTAGCAATTTTTTAATTCTTTACAATCCCGCATAGCTAGGTACTGGCGCATGTCATATGGGCTCATAATGTTGGATGGCAGCATGTTTTCGGATAAGTCACATTCAGTTTGCAATTAAACTTTGCCCTCAAGTGTAGGTGAGTAAGCTGACAGCCTTTTCATTCCTCGACTGTACTGTGTAGGTACCTACTCAACGGAGACAACGGATTTAAAGTACGCAAAAAATGTACGGACACGAAACAGTCGTTTGCAGACAAATAGCGGTGTTCGCTCGGGAATTCTGTTTTCGTTTTTAATACAGTTGTAAACGGCAGCTGTACTTTTTGTAAAGCGCAGGTAAGCCACGCAATTTGTCTAGCTTTAGCAGCTGTTTTAGGCTTGGCTTATATTTGTTTTCAGTCTGTAGGACATTTTTGGTGCTATTTATTTAGCCAAGTGATGAAATTGATGCATCTAGGAAAAAGCAGCTATGATTTTTTTATTAAATATCACAGATTATTAGAAGATTCAAAACAAGATTTTCATTAAGATGTAAGGCCATTATATTTAAATCTCTAACCAAACAATACCGTATAATTAAACCTTTTTTAAAAAACCCGGAAAGAGTTTACGATATGCTTGTGCTATAAAAATCCGATCTTATTAATACGGGGAGGATGTTCTTAAATCTGTAGGTATCACATTTAAGAACATCTTAAATCGAAACTACATTGGCAGGTAGGAAGGGTGCTTCAAGAATCTTTTGGCGGCTGAATGACATTGACATAGGCGCGTTGTTGGTAGGTAATCATTTGTGAAATTGTCACAGAAATTGTATTTAAAAAACAAAATGGCGGCGTCAGCTTCGATTTTGGTTACGCGCCAATATATCCTGGTATCATTTTACATAATAAACGAAAACTAAGCCGTGTGATTTAGAAGATACTTTGAGGTTTTGATTTACGAGGTCTTCTTTCTAAAATTCTGAGCAATATATTAAGATATCTGAAAGAAAGAAAGAAAGTGCGTTTATTTGCGGTAAACATGACGCAAAAAATAACATAAACACAAAAAATAAGAAAAGGTTGGGGGAAACATGCGTCATATCCACGCAAAACGGCTATCGCTCAGCATTATGCTGCGACCCTATGCAAGACAGAGCCCCAGCGCTGGTTTTCAGCGACAGCCGGCGCTGACGTAATGACGTCGTCCGGTGGAGCAAACAGCTCCAGCTGTACCAGTACCTACAGCGTACCTACTTACGAAAGTCGCACTTAAATAAAAATACAAATATCTCGCAAACACGCCATCATTTAACCGAGCAAACTCACGAAACTACAATAGTGCGTGTCTATCTGTAACCGCAGAATAATATAAACACACGAAACTTCTCGAAACATTCTTCGATGGTACTTCACGTCCCCGTCCTTCCCGTTACGTCCATTTTCCCGATGGTCCACTTAGCGAAATAGGTAGAACGTACGACAACGTCGACATTATTCTCGTTTTTAGTCGAAACCAACGGAATTATGGCCCAGGCACGTCCAGGCAAATGCAGAGGCTGCCTGGTAATGTTCATTTTATTCTGTACCAGTATTTTTTACTTTTTCATTTCGAAATTCAAACGGTGTTGAGATGTGAATCCGCGGTGGTTAGGTAAACAATCTGTGATGTAGATCCAGGGCCCTATTGAGAATGTGACATCGTCATCCATATTAGGTCAAGAAATTACGAAATTGTCACATTTTCACGACACGGTGCTGTTCAATAAAACAGAAAAGTATGAAAGAAACATAAAATTGTCGGATTGTCAGATTGTAGCCAGTCATTTGACGTCTATCGGGTTTATTAAATAGGCTCACGATTAGCACTATTGGGCAAATCCAAGATTAGAGACATAACGGTTTTGTCTTGCCGGAGACTGCATCCGAAGCAATCACAAAATCGCGGCTTTTCTTCACTTTTACAATATATCCTTACGTCAGCTATCCTAAACACTTACCTTAGCAATCTTATGCAGCAGAGCAGTAGTGGAGCTTGTCTTGAAGAGCCCTAGGGCTCTGCGCCTCAGACCTTGGCCGAGGCAAGACTCAACGGCGCCGCAGAGAGCAATCACGCCGCCGCTTTCTTCATGCACGAATTTTCGCGTAACAGCCTGGATAAAATGTATCAAGTTTAATTATGTACAACTGCTGAAGACACAAAGCACGGAAAAGAATTCGTGGCGCCGATAGTGCGCATAATTATGTCGCGGAACCCATTCAAAGCCGTCAGCTTCTACATATATATATATATATATATATATATATGTCATTTGTGTCGTCGTAGAGCGGGAAAACGGAGACATGCTTGGTTTGTATGGAAAGAGCTATCAATGCCGCCTCTAGTACTGTATAGTAGGTACATACAAATTCCATGCTCAAGCTATATGATACCTATCTATCTATGTATGATATCTCTATATATTAGTAAGTACCTACTCTTGATGATAGTCGAACTCATTTGGTAAGCTGTGAAAGTATGAATGTCCTTTATTAACTTTTTTCGTTTTATTCGTAAAAATATTCGATCAACAATATCGACTAGATATCGGGTCGGCGCAAGAAATACGTCTCTTTAAAAAACAGCGCACTTCGAGGCGTGAGCTCTTATTTGGTTTAATTCGATTGAAACACAGCCAATGTAAACACGACTTTATTACTAGGTGCTTTTAAACTTTTTTCACGCGGACAGTATTTAGCTTTGATTAACGATACCTACATTACGATCACAAGAAATATCCAATACCATAAACTGGATCCAATACCGAGTCTAGAACAATCTAACCACATGAAGGAAAAGTTACTTACTTAGTAGGTATTATTATATTACATTATGGTGAAATATAATGCACTGTGCTAAATATTCACAAACGAAGCCCAAGTAGCACCTACGATACCAACAAATGATCCACAGTATACAGCAAACAGTTCCCTTCAGCAAATTGTTTGCAACTGTAGCCGCTATTTCAGTATTTCAAATCAAATCAAAAGTCATTTATTCAAACTAGGCTGAGAATCAGCACTTTTTAAACGTCAAAATTACATAAGACAGTCCCCCAAAATACCGCCCTTCGCCATTTCCTAGTGCTTTAGCTGGGAAGAAAAAGTGGCGTAACAAACTCCCCAGCAGCACAGCTGTCTGTTCAGTTAGAAGAACTGGATTCTATACAATATTTAATTATTAAAATTACGAAACACACTACATTAAATTAAATGATTTGCCATATGTCAGCTAGCACACGCAAATATACCTACCAACATAAAACATTTAAAACTATACTCAAACAGAGATACTTAAATAATAAAAACGTAAACCGCAACTCAGTACCTAAACAAAAGCCTCCAGGCGTAAAGGGCGTGCCCGCTTACATATACAATGCTGTATTTATATATTATATAAAACTGTAGAGTTATGTTTATAGAACTGTAACTTGAAGTCACAAATGATAAACTAGGAAATTAATATTTGGATCGCCCGAGCTCTGTTCCAAGAACCGATACCAAGGATTAGCAAGTTTCAGAGTAAATCACTATTCACTTGAAAGTGTCCTATATACTATACAGACCTTCGTCGGCATCATTAATAGAGACTTAATGAGAAAAACTCTCCGTTTCCATATCTCGGTTTAAATGACTGAGTTTTTTATAATGAACAAAAAAAGGACCAAACCTTGCAGCCCGATCAAAAAAGATTAATGTCTCGCAAAGAAAATCCTATTGGAATTGAAAAGTAATCAGCTGACTTTGTTGGAAAGCGGAGTAATTTTTTTTTTTTTTCAAATGTGCCTTCGGTTGTATAATTCAATATGGACGTCGTAGGACGTAGCGGATGACAAGGAGGTCATTAAATAGGATTTACCATCTGCAAAATTGACGAACTTTAATACAAACTTTAACCTTTAAGAGGATGAATTTTCAAAAATCAATTTGAAGAGCTCTGGGGCAAAATTTAAGGAGCTCTTGTGCGAAATTTAAGGAGCTCTTGTGCAAATTTTAAGAAGCTCTTGTGCAAAATTGAAGGAGCACTTGTGCAAAACTTTAGAAGCTTTTGTGCCAAATTTAAGAAGCTCTCGTGCAAAATTTAAGAAGCTCTTGTGCAAAATTTAAGTAGCACTTGTGCAAAATTTAAGGAGAACTTGTGCAAAATTTAAGGAGAACTTGTGCAAAATTTAAGAAGCTTTTGTGTAAAATTTAAGGAGCTTGTGTGCAAATTTTAAGGAGCTCTTGTGCAAATTTTAAGAAGCTCTTGTGCAAAATTTAAGTAGCACTTGTGCAAAATTTAAGGAGAACTTGTGCAAAATTTAAGAAGCTTTTGTGTAAAATTTAAGGAGCTTGTGTGCAAAATTTAAGGAACCCTTGTGCTAAATTTAAGGAGCTCCTGTGCAATATTTCATGTTTCTAGACCCAGCGGTTTAGGCCGTACGTTGATGTCATTGAATTTAAGTATATCTGGTATATTTATTAAGTAGGTAGATCTGTTAATGGTAGTAAAGAGAAAGTATTGATATTTTGTATACATATATATATATATATAATATATAAGTAGCTAGGTACTTACTTGGAAATATCTCGTTAATCGAATGAGTTACAAAATACACCTAGCTGGAGCTATGTTCGACAGTCCCTTATCGCAAATGGTTAAACTAAGTTTTGTTTAAAGTAGTGACTGTGAGTGTGCGTTATATCATTAGGTATCTAGTAGAGAACTCCGCCCCTAAGACGACCCACTGACCGAAACTAGGTCTACATAAAAGATAGGAAGAATGAGCATTTTTCAGTCTTTTTTACTAGGTATCCTTGGGCCACTTGAGCAGTCTAAACTACGTGAGGTCACTTATTAAACCCTAACACTATGTAATATAAGTCTAAAATTAACCCTTTAGCTGGTTTAAATGTTAAACATGGAATTAGTTTAAATTAACATTTTAAAATGTAGGTCTGTAGGTCCGCCCTCAATAGAATATTAATGTTTTACTCCCAATTTGTATAAGGCGTGAATTAATAAGTAAAACAGACGGGTCTTACTTAACGTTAAACCAACTCGTACTATTTTGAAACTGTCTTAGTTTTTAGAAAGTTTGAATTATTTAGGGTTGAATATTCTTCCAAGGTCGTGGAAAATTATTTTGTAAAGTGAAGCCGTAACTTAATGCTGCTTACTTAAGACTTTCATTAGTGTCAGATCTGTCTACAAGCTTATACATAATGACCTTATTGGTGATGTTCTTCACAAAGGTCAGGTTCCCAGTACTCGCAACCGGCGGGCATGTATGACAAACGTAAACGAAACAAAAATACCCTAAATAAGGATCGTAGCACCTGGTGCCCCTGGTGCAGGTCAGCCCCAACATTATACGCAGTACATTGCGAGCAGACTGGACTGTTTGTGTGTGAATCGCTGCTGCAAGCTTTCCACATCGGTGTTGAGTTTGAAGCAGGGATTCTCATAACTATAAGGACGGCGAGCAATGGGCAGCTCGCCGTCTGATAAGGACCAGGCCCGGGTCGACGGCGTGTTGTGTTCCACGCGCGCCTCAAAGAGATGTCAGCATCAATGACGGGGTCCGCTAGGGCCGATGCCTGCCAGGGTTGCGGGAAAGTCCGAGAGGGATACCGTGGCCCCTGGCACAGGCAACTGAAGGAACACGGGTGGGTTTTAGTCAGTAAGAGTCTGACACGCACGCCCTCCCGCCACATGAGTAGTTAATGTGCTCCCGCTCCGCCCAGAGCGGGATAGATGATTTCCCACCATCATATCATATCTTAAGAAATATTGTTATTATCATTATTGAGTCCTTTGTTACTTGTTGATTAATTATTATTTTTTTATTAGTATGTGGCATCCTGTAGTTTCTGGGGGTAGGCCTCATGGGGAAAAGGCGAGAGTTTATCTATGTCTGTCTTTGCATTATAACACCACGCCAGTATATCTCGAAGGTATAGGCAGAAGTGCGCCTATAGTATACCCACATTTCGCCAGTTAAGTATTTTTTTTTTAAACGTTGGCCCACACTAGGAATTTCTCCTGTGACGTGGGTGCGTTTACAAACATTTAAATTCACATACACAAACAGCCAGACCCAGAACAACTACTTGCAGGTCATACAAATATTTGTTCCGTGCGGTGATCGAACCCGCGACACGTAACGCAGCAGTCAATCGCTTAACCACTGCGCCAACCGTGCTGTCTAAGTATATTTAAGTCCCGTGTAACAGGGGGCGACCCTAGTACCATGTACCATCTATAGTCATGTTCCCTGTAATACCCTACAAAAAATATCCGCTAATGACCCGCGGGAAGCTCTCGTTCCCAATAGCAAACTACCGTCAATACCCTGTACCCTGTACCCTGGGTGCCCGGCCTGTTATGAGCTTTAATTAAAACTATTGAATACTTAGGAAAACCCATTATTTACACTAGAGCGGCGATGACGTAATTTCGCGCGTGCATCAACTGTAAAAAACCACCGCCTCGCCACGGTATCTGGAGCAGATATACAGTATTGACTGATAGCTATTGTTATGAATGATGGAATCCGCTGGATGCAGGAAGCACATAACCGATCGCAGTGGCAGTGCTTTGGGGGGGGGGGGGCTATGTCAAGCAGTGGACGCCTTACGGCTGATATGATAATTATTATTATGAAGGTGTAGTAGGGAGTGCTCTTGTAGCGGTATCTACATCGCCATCTGTGAACTACGCATCACACTGACGTCACGCAAAATCCTGCATAGCGCAAGCAGAGTTTACCGCGCAACTAGCATATACATAGTTGATACGACAGAGGGGCTTTCCTTTAAACTGCCTATACTAGGTACCATTATCAAGCTTTGTACCAAAAATCAATTAAATAGGATCAGTAGTTTAGTCGCAAATGACTTTTTTAGTTTTTGTCCCGTTTGAACACGATGTATCTTTCCTAACAGGTGATTATGTCTAAACGCATAGGTCATGCACCTTAAAACGATAAATCTGAGTACAACCTACGACGCGTTGTTGCGGCTGTGACGCAAGTCACAAGTACAACCAAATATTTTCGCTAAAAAGATGGCAATGCAAACAAGGTAGCAATAAATACACACACACTTTCATGACAAAGGGTGGTTGCGTTTTACTCTGATTCGTAAGCTATTTAGTTTGTTTGAAAAAAAAAACTCATTTTTGGTGCTTTTTATTTTTATACCGTATCGAATTAATACTAAACACATATAGTATACGTAATGTAATTTAATGCCCCTCTGTCATATCAACTCTGTATACAACTTCCCGACATCAATCATCGGGCAGTTGCCCACCAGACACGACACCCGTCTGGTCGGAGGATCCTCCCTTTTCTATGGAGGTATGAGTGAACTGTACACCCTGTTCCTCGTACCTCTATACTCTCGTTAAATTATTATGAATAAACCGCTGTCTAAGACTACTTCCCATGCCATTCCCGAGAAATACTTAGATCCTTATATTTGACCAGATTTTCAGGCTTGTATAGGTAATGATGAAGACTTATCTCAATACCAAGCCGTGTGCCAGATAGGATTTAGCACCGGGAAACTGACGGACTTCCTTACCTAATTTCATCCCCTAATTAACCCCTTGCGGGGATGAATTTTCAAAAATCCTTCATTATATCTCACTTTCTTTTGAAGGGACTCTTGCGCATTTTATGCTTTTATAGCCAGCAATTTGGGCTGTGCGTTCTGTCTGAGAATGAATTTAAAATTTTCATTAAGTAGATTTCCTTTTTAAGTATACATATATTATAATGAAATAGGTTTTATCTCAAAGTTGCAATCGTTATTGCACGATTAAATTGACTTTTAATTTTGCTAAGTGTTAACATGCTCGCGACAGTACCTACTTATGAAATAAATCTTATAGCAATACAAGGTTATTTTGGCGCGTGGACATATATTGGAACATTCGAGTGCAAAAATCCTTGTACAAGTCCATTCTCAGTTATTTTACCTCCGACAGCAGCAAACCAATAGCAAGCTTATTGTAACGATTATAAAGATCATTGTGAATTTGGCAGACTTGTCAATGGCAGTAACCCACCAGCAACCGTATTACAACGGCAATAAAGATCACTGTGATTTTGACAGTGATGCAAACTCACAGGTAAAATAACTGTGAACGGACTGTACCTAGTAGTTAAGTTAGTTACCTCTTCCATCAACTGCTTAACCTCCTTCTTGACGGCCGCGATGAGCCGCTCCTTCTGCTCGGCGCTGGGGTCCGCCGCCGTGGCCGCCGGCATCTCCTCCGACCCTCCCTCGGCTACAACAACAGTACTATTGCTTTTATTAATACCAACTACTAATCTCAAACTTAAAGCATTTATTTCAATTAACCCTGTCGAGACCCGCCGACCCCCAAAAGTAATAGTTATTGCGGGTCCCAGCTACTTACAAGCCAAATGGAGTTATAGGGCAAGATTCTCAGATCGCACTTGTTAAGTAGAATTAGTTTCATACGAATATAAACCTTTAAGCGAAACCTACGGTAACGTTGCGTCGAACACAAATAAATTAACTTAAGGGCAAGAGAACCATGATGATTCGTATGAAACGTTCGCACATATTTGCTTATAAGAATAGGGATCATCATATTCATATAAAACGCTAACTTTCCACAGCAATGTAACTAATTAGAAACTTTCCTCAGGAAAAAGTCCGGCTAAGTAAGATATTAATATTATGTCTTCACAAACACTCATACACTTTGTTTGTCACACACTCGAGTGAGTGACAAACTGTGTGAAAAAGCCCTATGTGCAAGTAAGTCACGTATTGTAACCGTGGCGTTATCTACAACGCCAAATGCGATCTACGGATCACACTGACGTCACGCAAAATCCTACATCGCGACAGGCAGAGTTTACCGTGCAACTAGAATATATACAACTTCCCAACATCAATCGTCGGGCAATGCTCACCAGACACGACACACGTCTAGTCGGAGGATCCGCCCTTTTCTTTAGAGGATAACTCAACTTTACATCCTGTTTCTCATACCCTTATATAATTACTATTAATATGTCTCTATTCGAGGCTTGGTTAAAACATTTACAAGTATTTTACGGAGTTGTCAAGGAGTTGGTCAGTTAGTCAGAAGTTTAATGTACGGAAGAAGGGAAGTTGCCCGTTCCAAAGCGTATAAAGCAAGAAACTCTATGGTCACTCTATAGGACCAAGTTGTAAATCACCAGTTTTGGTTTAGCTAGGTAAATAGAGAGACTATCGATTCAATGACAACATAATGGCTCTGATTAAGAATGCCAAGCATTCAACCGAGCGCTTCGAAATCTAAATAGCTTAATAGTAAATCTACTGAAGACGCAATTAAGTACATAAATGTATTTGGGTGGAAAAACATGCATCCCCGACTCCACGTCACACCAGTTTGTAACACCAGTGTGACGACGACAATCTTTTTCCTCGTCGTCACACCGCTAGTTTTACTACACCTTTTGTATCACAACATTAGTTTTGTGATTGTAATAGATAAATCCCCCATCTACCTATCATAGCTAACGCAAATTGGTCGACTAAAGTACTGTTTTACTTACTTAATTTTGATTAAACTAAAATTAATCGCACTAACGAACGATTAATCTAATATTATTTTAAGATATTGGATATGTCAGCTATGTATGAAATACCTAATGGACAAGTCGCCTACAGTTTATTAACTGTGTATTCTAGTCATTTTTGGCGTAGGGTGTCGCTGTTCTAACCATTTTGCGAGTAAACATATCATGATAGAATTATATAATAGTCAGACGGGAACAAACAGTCCTAAAAGTGATTCAAATATTTTAAAAGATACTTAGGTACCTCACTATTATTTAATTTTATAAAAGGTGTTGTAAAACCAACGGTGTGACGACGAGGAAAAAAATACTCGTCGTCACACTGGTGTGACAACCTGGTGTGACGTGGAGTCGGGCGCTGAAACACGTACCTTCGTACTAGCTACCTTCTTTAAAAGTACAGTTCCTAAAGGACTTCAGTTTACATGTGCTCTGGAATTGTCATATAAAATTGATATAACTTTCCAGTCAACGACCTTTTCGTATATATTAAAGCACCAAAGGGTAAGTTTTTGACATATACATTTTTCAGATTCCCGAGAGGGATTCGTGAATTTTCAGTAACAATGTGTGGTAAAAATGTTTATTCTTTATTATAATGAAAAGGTTTTCTGAGATAATATCGCTTGTTGTTACTTTTTGTTTACATATTTCATCATGTAAAATAAGTATCAAGTACTCGTCTGGCTTTATTTAATGTTTTTTTTTTAAGATTTCTTAAGTCAAATTAAACAGGCTACACTACAAGTCTGCATTCATTTATCAGAAAGGAAAACATACCTATAAGGTTTGTTACATGAGACAATCCGAGGAGAATACAAAAAGTCAGATACACCAACTAAATTCTACTGTTACCTAACTGTGCATTAGTGTGGTAAAGAAAACTCCTACAAATACCAAACGATTTTCTACATAAATAATAACATATTTATGGAGTACTGTTTATGTAACTTCTACATCGTGATGTAGAGATTTCATATATCGCTACTTCTAAAAAGAATTCCCGAAACGAACCAAGAGGTCAAGGTCACTCTTTTATTGTCCAGACATTTCTCAAGAGTCAATAAAATGTGAGAGCAACGTAATTCTGATTATTTCGGTAAGTATATCCCTAACCATTCGTGATTGAACCAATTATATGGGCTCAACTAATATAATTGAAGTACGTAAAGTCCATCGACACAAAAACAAGAATATCGTGACTGAAAAGTTTGATGGAAATCGATAGGTATATCATGGTAGGGGCATGTTTTGACTGACCGGTTGGTGCAGTTGGTAGCGACCCTGCCTTCTGAGCCGCTGGTCCCGAGTTCGATCCCCGGACAAGTCAAACACCTGTGTGCATGAAAATGTCTGTTTGACCTGTGCCTGGGTGTGTATATGTATATATATATCAGTGTGTATATGTATATCAGTCATCAGAGGGGCAATTCCCGTAATTTTAAGACCGTTCGCATTCTAATCTCAGTCTCAATCTGTCAAAATTACAATCTTTTTACATACATTTTTGACAGGTTTTTGACATTGATTGTCGCATAGATGAGATTGCGACTTGAATTCGAACGTTTTTAATTACGAGAATTGGCCTACAGGTTACCGTAGTACAGGCTCTACCTAGTTCGGGACCTGAACACCTTGTGTGGATATTGTCTCTTTTTTTTATGTTAATATTGTAAGTAAGAATTTGGATGGTAAAGACCAAAGACACGATAGATGGACTGTGTGATGATGATGATAAGGCTAGAAAGGGAGTGACTCACTGACTATTGAGAAGACGACAACTAGAGAACTATGGAAGAAAAAACTATGCTGTGCTGACTCAAACTCAAACTCAAAGCATTTATTTCAATTAAACTTTTGAATTGTCAAGTGGTCGATCAGTCCGAAATATGAAGCTAGTTGCCCATTCCAAAGCGTATAATACCTATGGAGAAGAACGGGCAAGAAACTCCTTGGACACTCTTTTAAATTATATTGTAACATAAATATTAGTTACATCATTGTTGAATATAGGTATAATTATATGTGAGAACGATGTAAATAAGACGTACACGTTGAGTGTCCAGTGTACAGCAAATATAAATTTAAACAAAACAATCCATAATAAAATAATTAAAATAAGCCGTGGCGGCTAAGAGATGACCAGTCCCAACTGACAGCGCCCGTTCACGAACATGACGCATGGATCCCTCTAATAAATTATCATTATCGCTCAAAGCTCTTGTCCGGACAGACGTGTGTTCGATTTTATATTTTTTATTCAAAAAGTTGTTTTCGCATTCGGAACTCTGTTCATGTGCTATACGGTTGTTAATTCACTGTCAAAACATTCATTAAACAAGTGAGAGGTCTAATTGTTTATCTCCGTCACCATAAACGTCGGAAACGCTCGCGTCGACTCGTGCGGTGAATGTAAGCATTCGTAATACGTGGGAACGGTACATCCATCGTTTCGTCCTGCTCGCTACTTGGCGTCAGCGCAGTCACTTATTCACTGATACCACCAACTTTTCTCAAGATCTACCTACTTCTTGGATATTGTCTGCAGCGGCATAATGAGCGGCCAAAAATCTCCTCCCATGGTAAGCGCGGGATCACATCCAGACCTTTCCAAACTGCGTGATGAACCCACTAGTATCACGTTTAGAAAGAGGAAACATACCGAATGTAACTGTGATCACTCGGAAGTATTACTTGAATTTCAAAATAAAATTATGCAGACGATTACATCCACTCTTGAAGTTCAAAATCAAAACATCATTACCACTTTGGAATCATTGCGTCAGGATGTAAATGGGTTTAGACACGATTTGGAAACGGTAAATAGCAAAATTCTTATGTTATCCGAAGAACAAACATGCATTAAAAAGGATGTGAGCGATTTGCAGTCAAAAAATACTATCAACAATAGCAAAATACAGACTGTATCACATGAACTCGTAGCGCTTCAGGCGACCGTTGCAAACTTATCAGATCAGCTGCGTGTTAAAGAACAGCAGGGAAGAATCAATAACCTTGAAATAGCTGGAATTCCTGTCACAAAGGGTGAAAATTTAATCAACATCGTACATAACATAGCCAAAAAGATTAATTTTCCCATTACAATGACTGACATCGATTATGTCCATCGTGTTCGACGCTTTAAAGCAAATAATTCTAGTGTACATATCGGTGAGTCGGCTTCAAATGTTACACCCATCCCGAATATCATCGTCAAGTTCACTCAAAGGAAACGCAAAAGTGATATGTTGGCTGCTGTCCGCGCGCGACGAGGTATGACAACAGCTGATGCTGGATTGGATGGTGCGGCGAAACCTATTTTCATTAACGATCACTTAACTCCGCAGAATAAACAACTATATAAGCAGGCCCGTCTTCTTGCAAAAGAAAGTGACTATAAGTACGTATGGTTGTCAGATTGTAAAATCTTACTGAAAAAAAATGATACGTCCAAAACCATGTGTGTGTCCAGTGATACGGATTTAGCTAAAATAAAATGACTATCCACTCATATTAATTATATCTGCATACTTATTTTATTACCTACTACGATATTACTTGTAGTACTTTACTGTCAAATACTTTGTTGTTTTGATATTAAGAAGGAATGTGCATTCATTAATGAGGCTCAATACCGTTCATTATTAACAATTAAAACCCTTAAATGTAATGTTAGTGGAACTTGTTTACTCATAGCGGTCCTAATTATTATCAATGTTCGATAACAATAACTTGTCCATTTACTATCAAAACGTGAGGGGATTACGCACTAAATCACACATATTTCTTTCCGAAGTTCTGCGGAACAATTTTGACGTCATATGTATCACAGAGACCTGGCTTAATGATAACTTTAACAGTAGCGAATACGTTGATAGCCGATACGAATTATACCGTTGTGACCGTAATTACCAAGCGACCGGCGGCGATCGCGGTGGAGGTGTTATGATTGCCGTGCGTCGCGAGCTCTGTCCCTGGCAGCGCAGTGCCATGCATACGTCACCGCTGTCGGACGAGGTATGGGTCTCCCTGCCGCTGCGCACGCAATCGTCGGCGGGCCAAAACAATATCGGTTCACCTAATTACTTACATATTATAGCTACGTATATATCGCACGGTACTAATCATGAATCATTACTAGCATCCTTTTACGACAGAGTGA
Source organism: Brachylomia viminalis (assembly GCA_937001585.2). Classification (NCBI taxonomy): domain Eukaryota; kingdom Metazoa; phylum Arthropoda; class Insecta; order Lepidoptera; family Noctuidae; genus Brachylomia; species Brachylomia viminalis. The sequence goes on from OW443314.2 coordinate 11,419,388, forward strand.
GTGAATTTGTTTTACGTAACTATAATGATAAATTTCTTATACTGGGAGACTTTAATGTATCACACGCTTGTTGGTCTTGCAATTATGACTCAAATTCTATGGATATATATACTAATAATGACAAGCTGGCTAGCCTGACTGCCGATTTCATGAATTTCTCTTCCTTATCACAATACAATAATCAGTTTAACCATAATAATAGAATATTAGATTTAATTTTTTGTAACGAATTGTGCCTTATCTCACAGTGTAAACATCCATTTGTACCACAAGATTTGCATCACAGCCCGTTAGAAATTGACTTAAAATTAAACCTCTGTCCTGCACTCAAGCTCCCGTCTGTAAGGAAAAGACAATATTATAAAGAAAACTATGACTCAATTAAAACTGCCCTTGCGTCAATAGATTGGGAGACTATTTTTTCTAGTATGACCCATGTAGATTCCATGATTGATTACTTCTATAGTGTCCTCCAAAATATTTTGGACGAATTTGTGCCAACCTGCAATTTAAATTCTACACATAAATACCCACCTTGGTACACTAAACCTCTTATTAAGTTATCCAACGAAAAATGCAAGTTACACCACAAATGGAAAACATATGGTAACCTTCAAGACTATCGCACGTTCTCATTATTACGAAGTAGATTTAAAAAAATGTCTAAAGATTGTTATCAAAATTTTATTAAGTATTCTGAAGATAATATAAAAAAAGATTCCAATTCTTTTTGGTCATTCGTCAAATCAAAAAATGCATCTAATACCATCCCTGAAAGAATGATGTACAACGGTAAAGTACTCTCTACTGGCGAGGACATTTGTGATGCTTTTAATGAGTACTTCAATTCAGTTTTTGTTTCGTCCACATCTCAAACCTACCCTTGTAGCTACAACACATCTTCTACTGTGGACATAAGCACAATCAACGTTACTTTTGAACAAGTACTGTGTGAATTAAAAAAGGTTAATATTAAAAAAGGTGCCGGATCCGATGACCTTCATCCAGTTTTCATATCTAAGTGTGCTGAGGTACTTGCAGGACCAATAACCTTCATATTTCGCACGTCTATTGAAACTGGAGTGTTTCCTAGTAAATGGAAAAAATCAATTATAACCCCTATTCCCAAAAACAAAAGAAAAGACATTGTGACTGAATACAGACCGATCTCTAAATTGTGTGTTCTAGGAAAAATATTAGAAAAAATGGTAACATCTCAAATTTCATTCGCTGTTCGTAATCATATTTCGCAGCAACAGCACGGTTTCTTTAAACATCGTAGCGTAGATAGTAACATGCTAAATTTCTCGGAATTTCTCGTGAACGCTATGGATAAGAATCTACAGGTAGATGTCGTGTACACCGACTTTTCGAAAGCCTTTGACAAAATTAATCATGATATGCTTATTGAGAAACTAGCGAGGGCCGGTGTGCACGGCAACTTAATGCGATGGATCCAGTCCTATATAAAAAATCGAAGTCAGGCGGTTTGTGTTAAAGGTTACTCTTCTCAATTCCTCCCTGTCCCCTCCGGAGTTCCCCAAGGTTCCCATTTGGGACCCTTGCTCTTTACCCTCTACATTAACGACATAGGAACCATATTTGACCACAGTAATCACTTACTTTACGCTGATGACACTAAAATATTCAGAGTGGTGGAGTCCGTTAGAGATTGCTCTAAATTACAAAGTGATTTACTTAATTTGCATAATTACTGTACAATAAATCAACTCTTTCTCAACATAGATAAATGTTTCATTATGTCATATACACGTAAAACACACCCATTAAATTTTAACTACGCCATAAATGGCTTAACTCTTAAAAGAGTTTCTACCATCAGAGACCTGGGGATCATTATGGACTCCAAATTATCATTCACCCATCATATAGACCACATAGTTAGCTCCGCATTTCGCAGCCTGGGCTTTATACTACGAATTAGTAAACCATTTAAAAAAGTTATCACTTTAAAAATTCTTTATTTTTCATTTGTGCGCTCTATTCTGGACTTTTGTGGTACTGTATGGAGCCCATGTTTTAATATACATATAAATAGGATAGAAAGGATCCAAAAAAAGTTTTTAAAATCACTTAACTACCGCAATAATACTTACGACGCTGCGTATGAAGACGCAATGCGCAGGCATAAACTGATAAGTCTACGTAACAGACGTAATATGTTTGACATCATTCAACTGTTCAAGATTTTAAACTCATTTACTGATTCACCATCACTACTTGGTAAAATATCAGTAAGAGCACACGCTCGGCTACCCGTACGCCCCTCACGTACAATACCACTTTTTGTTCCTCCTCGACTGCATAAAACATACACTCGAAATTCATTTATATACCGTTCCACTAACAATTATAATAGAGAATTTACAGACATAGATCTTTTTAACATTTCTCTTAATAGCCTCAAACAGAAACTTAAAAGTAGATATGTCACATAATTTTAACTCATTCTATTTTTTTACTTTGTCTACCTTCAGTTAACTTTGTAAATTAAGTTGCATTGAACATTAGTTCTGACACAATAATTAATATATATATTTCTTGCACGTCTATCCTTGTTAAGAGTTTATTGTACATATTTTTAGAACTATACCACATTGTCGGCACTATAGGTCTTTTGTAAGGAACCAATTCTTTCATAAATAATATTGTTTGTAAGTACATGACTGTTTGTTGCCAAAATAAAATAAAATAAAATAAAAAAAAAAAAAATTGTGATAAAGGCAAGAAATATATAGATAGAATACTCTCTATTATGCACATAAAAAAAATACTCATAACATAACATAAAATCACGCCTGTCTTCCCCGAAAAGTTAGGCAGAGGTGTACCTATAGTACATCCACATTATACCAGTTATTTATTTATAAATAACTGGTATAATGTGATATACTATAATATAATAAGTCCTATGTAACAGGGGGCGAGCCTATTGCCATCAACCGCCACAAATCTAGACTCCGGTCTGCTACTGAGAAAATCCAGATGGAAAAACCCAATTATAAACGAAAAATATAACCTCATGACCCTACAATCCCGTCGAACCCTACTTGAAATTATGACTCTGTTTAGTATTATGTCGCAATCAGTTTGATTGTACTGACCTTTTGAACAGTTTGTGGTTCCTGATCCCTCGTACTGTGATCGGTCGAGAAGTTCGTTCGAGATGCCTATTTGCTACTTCTTTTTGTCGAACCAACTCAGGCGCTCGCTCGCCGTTACATCGCTTGGTTAACACCTAATAATAAACAGTTTTGCTCTTTGGACATTATGTTTCTTAGCAAAGCTATATTTAAGCGTGAAATTACGACTATTTTAAGAGGTTAGAACCGTGTTCATGAATTAATAAGCTCTTTTTAATTTGTTCTGCTAACAGCTTGCTATTCTGTATAGTAATCTGTGGATAACGTTTTGAGTAGTGTATTTGTTACTTTTATTAATAGTCTTTATATTGTGTGCTGTTTGATATTCCTATTAAAATAAAATACAAATAACACTTCGCCCGACCCGGGAACAACCAGTGGACCAACGAGGCAGCAAAAATACAGATATGAATGTAGAAATTTGAAAGAGGAATAATTTGAGAAATAGAATTATGATCCATAACCAATCGTAAATATATCGTCAGTTCGAGCCCTTACGTTTCAAGTATAACCCATTAAGTTCAGTCCTACTATTTTTCTACACAAACTAAAACCTAGCAATGTCTTCAAAGGACATAATAATCTCTAGACATTTATCATGATATTTCTTTTTGTTCCTTTCATAATAACTCGCCTATTCATCTTCTTTTTGTAGAAGCATTATTATAGCGGATTTCCGAAGATAAATATTGGAGGGATAGATTAATTATTATGGTTATGATGTATGGGATAGGAATTTGTTCATATTATGGTTGTGTACAATACACACACGGAAACTTATACCATCGTCCATAAACCGTCGTTAATAAACCTGAAGAATTTGATTGTTTGTTTGAACGCGCTATTCTCTGGAACTACCCTTCAGATTTGAAACGTGTTTGAAACATTATTTTTGCATTTGATAGCCCAATTCTTGAGGAAAGATAATTAAAGGCTATTTAATGATGTTTAATAGCCTATAGTTTTTCTCGAGAATAGCTAGACTCTTAGGAGCCGAGCAAAAAGAAAAAGTAACAAGCGAAAACTAAGTTAAAGCACGGGCAGGCGATGCCATGCGACGGGGTGGGTCGGGGGAACTAGAAACTTTACGTTGACGAATTTGTGGGCAGAAGCTAGTCTGATATATTTATGTATTAATGTTCAATGTTGTGAAGGGGCCTGCCGTTGGGACTGTCAACATCTGTTATATTTCTAATGATTAAATATCACTTTCTAGATTTAATACATAGGCTGTTGTATTGACATGTAGCATAAATGGGCGCCCGAAGCGGGTGCAAGAGGATGCACTTGCAATCAAAATAAAATGTAGGTGCAAAAATATTCAAAACTAAAAAAAAACGAATTCGCCTAATACAATAATAGAGAACTTAACCTATTCAAGGCGAGATCCAAACATTTTTGAGCTCGCTCCGTTCGCTCTTCTATTCTGCAATCTCTCAATTTTAAAGCTATTGTGCATTGGGCAACAAAGTACCAAACTCTTATTTGCCCCGTGCTAACATTATCGAGTTTGCTTCGCTTGCTCTTGCATCCTACTCTATCTTAATTCTTAAGCTTATTTATACAGGGTGGCAGGTGCATCGACCTGTACGCAACCTGTTACCATGAATTCAGCGCATGATTCTGACCCCGCCTGCTTTGAAATAATTAGTCGGTTATTATAAAAAAATTTGCTGTTACATACATTTTGCCCGCTTACGTATTGCACTTTTCTATGAAACAGCAGACTTTTTTTGCTAACCGACAAAAAAAAACTACGCTAAGCGTTCTAGAATCATCTGCTGAAGTCATGGTCACAGTTTGTGCGTCGATGCTACCCTGTATACATCGACACAGTGCGACCTCTTTCTGTATGCATGGACAAAATAAAACCTATTCCATTCGAAGTGAGATGCAAAAATTTTCGAGCTCGCTTTGCTCGCTCTTGCATCATACACTCTCTTTTCTGCACAAGTCGACCAAATTACTTGTTGTATGAATTGATAAACGATAACCTCACATATCCGAAGGTGAAGTGCAAAAATTATCGAGCTCGCTTCGTGGAGCTGAAGATGAATCCCCCTGAAAATAAACCTACACTGCTTTTCAGGACAAGAGTTCGTTGACCAGTGGATTGGATCGATGTACTCAAATAAATCAAAGTCATAATAAAAGCAAACCTTGATTCTTATTTCAATCATTGATTTACTGTTTACTTTTAATAAGGCTTTTACCGCTATAGATAGTGGTCCTTGTACACCATAGATATAAAATATTATAAAATGTATAGAAAAAAAAAATAAAAAAAAAAAAAAAACCTGTTACAGATTTTATTGGTTTATAATATCAATTATGGCAAAAGTACTTAGTGTTAGATAATAAGGAAAGTGTGCAAGAACAATAAAGCTATTTTATTTATTTTATTACTTTTAATAAGTGTAAAAATTACGGTTTTCCTTTAAATTCTTGTGCTATTCATTATTACGTAAAACGTTAATTAAATAACAATTATAGAACAAATAACCAACACCGAAATAAGAAACAGCTATCAAAGAATATCCCTTATTAATCCTGCTACGGAATTTAATTAACATCATAAAACCGAAATAAATTTCACTGTCGAAGAATTACCCCTTCTTAAAACTCTCTACAGAAGTCCTCGAAATGGTTTGACAAAACAATACAGTTCCGCTAGGATCATGTCTGGTATACCACAAGACCTCTTTCTTTGAATACAAAGTCCAAGGTCAAACCAGGCTTCCCTTACATACGCCTATACCGTAAGGATTAGCTAGATCAAACAGTGGTTAGTATCAATTAATCGATTACGTATTTAAGTAATTCCTATAAATATTGTTACACCTTCGTAGCAGCGTAGCGCTACGGCGTAGCGGGTGCTACAGGTTAATACGAATTATAATGCGGTCTAGAACAAGATTATCACGTATCCTAGTTAAGATTATTTATTCTTATAATTTGTACCTGAATCTGTCAATTATCATTAATGGATAAAATAAGTAAGAAAATATAAAACTAAAGAGATGACTAATAGCGAAGTGTGGAAGACAAAGACCACAAATCAATTTGGATAAGGGAGGAGAATGATTTATTTATTTTATTTTATTTAACCATTTATGTACACACATATATACAAAGTGTGGCGTAAGTAGTGGCCCACCGTTCAGGATTCGATAAACCAGATAATTAACTATATAACAATTAAAAATTTTAACCATTTTTACCCAAGGGTTCCGAAAATATTTTCTTTTTGTCTTTTATTTACGAAATTTCTACCTTTTATTACAAATTTGTTTGCAGTTACAAGAAAACCATTATTTTTTTTTCATTTGGATTTCCGTTAATTACTGCTGAATACTAGAGATATATGATAAATTAAGATTTTTTATGTAAATTAAGGTCTTTGGAAAAAAAAGTTGGTTCTTCTCTAATTTTAACCCTAATTTTTAACACACCATCACGTTCAAGAGCGATTTTTGTAATAAAAACTTACTACTAAATGGTTAAAATTTTTAATTGTTATAGTTAATTATCTGGTTCATCGAATGCTGAACGGTGGACCACTACTTACGCCACACTCTGTATACAAGGTGTTGTTTTGCATCCTCGTCAAATTCGAGGAGGTAACTATGCTAATGATTCTCGACATGAATCAATAATAAAATAAGTAGGTATTTATTTTTAAATTTTGTCATTTTCGGAAATCGGCATGTGTAGGGTCCGTGTGATACCGCCCTGTAACTGCGCAGTAACTGTAACGCATGCACACAGCGACATAGTCGTACGACACTGCCTACCACATACACAACGGGGCGATTCTGTTCTTTGAAAGTAGAGTATTCTGAAATACTGTCAAACTTAAATATAAAAAAAAACAAGTATGTATTAATTATTGAGCAGGGTCGTAATTTTATTTGATTATTTATGTCTTTCATAACAGCCTCCTGAAATTTGACGAGGATGCAAAACAACACGTTGTATAAACAGACAAGAAAAAAAGAACAGAAATATAGGTCCAAAGATGATGCATATTTCTAATGAAATCTCTTCCAGCATACCTGCGATAGGATAGTAGATTTAGAGATGTAGACAGCGTGTGTAAGAGTAAAAGAGAAAATAAAATATATAAAATCAAAAAAAAATCTCTTAATAAAATAAAACAAATAATATGAGAAGAATGATGAAAATATGGAACATCTATTTTCATTGATTGTCAGGCTTCTTTATCATGTGTCTCTTATCACCCTACTTACCCTACCTCAAGAAATCCATACAGAACCTTATCAAACTACCTAGAATTATTAATACCTATTTAAATTGTATCAATATCGTTAACCTTCGTACCATAACGATATAGGTAACCATGGCGACCATCAATTCAAATTAATATACCTTATTTATTACTGTGGGTTTCTTACAAACGTAAAATACCTACTCGCAATTTTCTCTTTGAATATTTCAGAAAACCTTTAATACAATGCTCTTTCAATAATATAAAAGCTTGTAATTTGCTCATTAATTAATGAGAACAATACTCGACACCTCGAACCAACGAACTTTAATAGCAAATTTTATTTTATTTGACTTTGTTGTCAACGTCAGTCGGGGCTTTGTAAGAACTTTTCTATTGAAGTACCTACTTTGTTTCGCGAAGTCCGAGAACTGCGAAGTGTAATCAAGCGATACATATAATACAGGGTGGTCCAAATAGTAATTTATTCCAAAAAGTTTACTTGAAAAAATACATTTATATTAAACTTATATACATATCTATACTATAAATTGAAAACTTGCGCCAACTCGAAATATATATAGGGGGTTCAGTAACTGTTACATAATCATTTTAAATTGTCATTTTTCAAATATAAATTATTGAAAAAAGTATATGAATAAGAATAATTAATTTGCAGAAAATATAGGTCGTTTAATTATCCTCTTAGATAGTACAAACTAAGTTATTGCGTTCAAGTAGACACGAATTATAACCGTCCCAGAAAAAAAAAACATGAGAAAATGAAAGTACAAAATTTAGTGCGCACCCAAAGAGCAATCCATTCATTGCAGAGTTCACAACGTGAAGCAAGTTGGCAACGCGTTCGAGCTAGCGGTCATTTACCTAATTTTGACCGTTCTTGCGAAAAAAAAGGGCGCGAGACGATACGACCTCATACCACCGGCCGGCCCCCTTCTTCCATCGGTCATCTAGACGCACTGCAACTTATCATCCTTACCTAGTTGCTATTCCACCAATTCGAACTAAGCGGTTTCAAATGTCTTTTGTTATGCGCACAGCAAACTCTCTACCTGCGTCTGTGTTGCCTAACGCTTACAACCCTAATCTCTTCAAACCATAGTCAGCAAGATGACCTGTCACCACAAGCAGCACCCGTTCACGAGCGTAGCGCAACGATCAGCCATTACCCCCCTCGCCATATTTGAGGGACGGAGGCAACCCGACCCCCGACGCTACCGCAAGCATTGAAAGGACATCAACCTAAAACTGCCAGTCGGATTTCTATAGTTATTTTAGCCCAATTCTTGATTAAGGTATCGGGTATTAGACATTACGCTACGACTTTTAAAAGCCGACCAAAAAGAAAAAACTCAGAAAGAACGCCAAGCGAAAACGAGAAAATATCGCGGGCGGGCGATGCCACGCGGTGGGTCGGGGGCCAAAATTTCATGCGGACGAACTCGCGGGCAGAATTTAGTAATAAATAAACCAGGATGTTTTGTCAAGTCGTAAAAACCGAGCAAAGCAGAGGCAGGTCGCTAGTTATCATAAAGGCTTTATAAATCCTGTTCATGTCAATGAAATTAGACGACGTCATTACCGAAGACCTAAAAATCCAAAATATAAAACCGAGAATATCTATCATTCTGATAATCAACAATTTTCAGCAATTTTACTACAACTAATCGTATAATCTAATTCCGACTGAGTAAACAGCACGTTTCAATCCCCTTTGGATCAAATGTCATTATTTGTATGCCCGAAAGATATTACTTCCAAGTGTAGGTGTTTGTATGTTTGCCTGCCCTGCATGAGCGGAGCACCGCCGTGTCCTCGTAGAGGCGATCGGCAGCGGCGGCGACCTCTCACGCCCGGCCCTGGTTCAAGCCATGGTCCGGGGCGAGGGGGAGTGGGAGGCAGTCGCCTCCTTCTGCGAAGCAGTCATGGTAGCGAAGGAGGTGGCGGGACGGGAGAGGGAGAGAGTCTCCCGTCCAAGCCGCCGCGGTGGACGCTCCGGGCGTCGGGAGCCGCGTGACGACTCCCGGCCACCCGTAGGCGCGGGCCTGCGGGCGGTGAGTAATGGGTAGCTCACAGTCCGATCAGGACCAGGCCCGTGCTGGACGGCGCGTACGTGTTCCACACGCGCCTCAAAGAGATGTCAGCATCGAAGAGGGGGCCCACTAGGGCTCAAGCCTGCCGGGAAAGCGGGATCATCCGAAAGGGGTACGGCTGACCCGGAACATAAAGGGCCAAGGAAGGAACACGGGTGGGTTTTAGTCAGTAAGAGTCTGACACTCCCTTCCGCTCCACCCAGAGCGGGAGGGGTCATTTGATGATTTCCCATCCTCAAAAAAAAAAAAAAAGTGTATGTGTTTGTGAGTTTAGTGTTTCTACATTGAAGCGTTATACAATAGTAGAGCTACGTTTAAAGTTCATTGGCTTTAGTCCAGTTAATATTAAATAGTGTCAATTTAGAATCCAATATAATTATAACTGCCTACCTACTTAGTTACTTCACCCGCGACGTCGTCCGCGTGAAGTAAAATATATCCTATGACAATCGGTGCCATAGTCAGTCATCAATGGTGTAGCTTTCTATAAGTGAAAGTTTTGTAATCGGACCAGTACTTTCAGAGATACCTTTTACAAACATAAGAATAATCAATAATACCTCTATACAATGTGGAGACAACAATACGACAATAAATGAAAACGCTGGCAGTATTAATGCATAGGAGTATTTTGAAACTATCAAATTAATCCTAACACCTAAATAACAAAAGTGATTTTTTCAAACAAACTAAATAGCAGTGATGGGCCGACTATGGGTTTTGCCAATCTTCGACTAGCTATAGTGCCTAAACTATTGGATATATTTGCTTGAATTTTTGTATGCAGGCTGGGAACATCATTAGATATACGCAGTTTAATTTATTGTCGTTTTGTCGTCTCCACCTTGTATAATATCCGTTTGGTTTTAGTCCAGCCGATGAGAAAGAGTGTCAATTTAAAATCCAGCATAATTATTATTATCAACTCAGCCAATGAGAAAGAGTGTCAATTTAAAATCCAGCATAATTATTATTATCAACTCAGCCAATGAGAAAGAGTGTCAATTTAAAATCCAGCATAATTATTATTATCAACTCAGTCAATGAGAAAGAGTGTCAATTAAAAATCCAACATAATTATTATTATCAACTGAGCATATTGCAGTCCACCCCTATACATTGGTCCGAAGTTGCGCGAAGATACCCTGTTGGGCTTCCGCATCCAGTTTATCAGAATTGTATTGATATCGACTGTTCCAAGTATATTTACGATTTCCACGGACTGCTAAATAATCAAGCTGTAAACATTCATCAATTCTTGGAACCAATTTTATGGTTAGTCTATACCCGTTCATAATTAATTGACATAGAAGGGTCCGATAAGATCAATCCTAAACACAATTCCGCTTTCTAAAAACATTAACCCTATACGATCGCGTAAATTAAAATCAGCTATCAAGGTTTTTCTTTGTTTAAATTAATATTGGTTTTGCAAGATCCGAAGATCAGAGATTTTTGCCAGAATTTTGTAGATTAAAATGTAAGGACATAACATTTTCCGCTTGCATTTTTTTATTATGTTATAAACCAGTACGTATCTACTCATCTGTAATGAAAAGAAAATACTCTTTTTATACATTTATTTTTTTATAATGTTCAGCAAGATATTTAATTACGGTAAGAAGATATAATACCTACCTCGTGAACTACTTTGACGGAAAAACTAGAGACTAATAAAATTTATTATTAAAATATTTGTGCCCTTTCATTAAAATTCCTGAAACTAAATTAATAAGTAGTAGGTATACAACATCTTGGTGGTCTTCGATAAGATCTCAAAGAGACCAGAAAAATCTTTACATTTATTATTTTAACGCTTAATAATATGAAGTTATATCTGTGACGTTAGACGTTAAATTAAAGTTACTTCTGTGTCAAAGGAACTTCCTAAAATTCCCTGTAAAGTATAGAGGTATGAGGAGCAGTTTGTAAAGTTCACTCATCCTCCATAGAAAATGGAGGAATCTCTGATCAGACTGGTAGGCAACTGCCCGACGATTGATGTCGGGACGTTGTACATGTGCTTCATGCGCGGTAAACTTTGCTTGCGCGATGCAGGATTTTGCGTAACGTCAGTGTGATGTGTAGTTGGCATGTGGCGATGTAGATCGCCGCCACAAAGGAAAGCACGCTTAAACATACATAAATAATCTTTAGCCTTATGTAAAAGTGCAATAAACTGACACTTTTTGCTCTAGCAGGGCAGGTAATGAATAATGAACCATCCTCCTCTGCGAAGCAGTAATGCTCGTGAAATAGGAGGCGGAACGCGTGAGGGAAAGGCAAAATTCGCGCCCTCACGCCCCTAGCCGCCGCAGGAGACGCCCTGGGCGTCGGGAATCCCAAGTCGATTGCCGGCCAACGTAGGCACGGGCTTGCGGACTGCGAGCAATGGGTAGCTCGCCGTCCGATAAGGACCAGGCCCGGGTCGACGGCGCGTTATGTTCCACGCGCGACTCAAAGAGATTTCACCACCAATGACGGGGTCCGCTAGGGCTGATGCCTGCTAGGGTTGCGGGAAAGTCCGAAAGAGTTACCGTGGCTCCTGGCACAGGCAACTGAAGGAACGCGGGTGGGTTTTAGTCAGTAAGAGTCTGACACGCCCTCCCGCTCCGCCTAGAGCGGGACAAGCTATTTGATGATTGCCCACCCTAAAAAAAGGGCAGTTGAAGTACATACGTAAATATCCGTTCAACGGCTTAATTCAGTAGGTACCTACTTAGATACAATACCGATATTTCGTGCGAAAGGGTCCAGAATAATGTTTTTTTATTTTATTATCCGCTTAATATCTTTATCTGTGTGCTTAATACCTTAAATTAAAGTTAATTCTGTGTGAAGCAACTTCCTAAAACTCCATATAAGGAAAACACGCTAAAACATTCCTGAATAAACTTGAGCCTTATGTATTCTTAGTTGCAATACACCGACCCTTTTTGCATTAGCAGGGCAGGTGTGGCGGCAAAACCCGAGAATTTTCCTCTATTGTATTACGAGAGCTTAGGGAAAGAAAAACCTACCTGTTTTATGAGTTCGTACTTATTTAGGCGTCTAATGTACTATTTATTTGGACACATTAACTTACGGGCCTCATATGGTTCGTAAAATTGGACTAGGCTGAAAGAATCACACCTGGACCTAAAGATATTCTTTTTATGACGCAAATGAGGGTTGTCAATTCTCTAAAGGACGAGCCTCGTTGAATTTGTTCATATTTAAGTAGGTCGAACGTCAAAACAAACAGGTAGGTCTGACCAACTGATCCGGAATTAATTTAATTAAACCTGGATTCTCCACAGACACCTACCTACCTATTTTATTTTATTTTATTCAGGTAATTGTGCTTGCAATAATATAATTTTGAAACGAATTCATGAAATTCAGTTTGCACAACCATTATATCTTTATCTACCCAACTTACACAACCCTTAAGCGGATGGCATGAAAATTTTGCACGGCTCTACTTTTATCTCATAATGTCCTAGTGTGACATTTGGTGGCGCTGTATAAAATTTAGGTGAGGTGAACTTATGACAGTTTATGTCAGTGTTATGACACAGCAGGCTACCTAGTTTTGACAGTACCTGGACGTAAACATAATCATCGAGCTTTAAAAAGAGAGTCACACAGTTACCAAGTTATCATTCTCAAGATACCTAAGTATAGTCGATTAGGGATCAGACAGCTAACTTTAAAAAAAAATTGTGAGTGTGAGTACTTAATTCTTTAACACCACTCGATTAAGTATGCCAAAAGCTTAATTTATAAAAATGATTATTGGCAGTTTAATGAAAATGTACCTACATAGGTAAAGCTATAAATTCAAACTGCTCTCTATCTACCAGCACTCAAATAACTAATCGATTTCGCTTTATTCTCAGCGAAAGAACGCCCCGAGGAATACCAAAGTAGAAAGTAAGTACGGACGCAGTTGGTACAGCGATAATAATTATTAATTGGAACTGACAAGCCTAACTTAAAGTAAATACTCACTCTATCTAAGTACCTCCAATCTCATCAACCGATTTAATTACGACGACATTCGATCAAATTAAATAAAAATCAGAGCTGTCATTCTCAAAGTAGATTAAATTCGGCACTACATTTAAAAATCGATTCCAGCAAACTCTCTGGTCATTTACTTTTTTTTATTTACGCAAGCGAAAGCTTTTAATTTTCCATCGAAGCCGAAGCAGTTTTTTATTTGTTTTCAGTTACAGTTACGTGATTTCAATATCGAATGTGAATCTGCGATGTTTCTGTTTATATTGCTGGGATAGCCCTATGTAAATACTAACTACGTTAAATATTCCCTGAAATGTGCCATGCTCAAAGGACTAGATAAGCCGACTATGGAGGCCCACAGTAATATGAGGCATTGCGCATATTCTCGGCTTTAGATTATAAGCCAACGCGACTTTGAGAGCTTGGTCTACCCAGACCAAGTTAGCTTGAATGGTATTCAGTCTGCTTCCTATTAAAGGATATTAAACTTAGTGCGCGACGGATTTGTGTACTTAGGATACACCTACCTCTCTCTACCTGCGTTGTTTACTTTAAATGTTTGTTTCGTCAATATTTTCTGGAGGGATTAAACTTGAAACCCGCTGTGAAGGTCACTCATATTAAAAGGGTTGAAATGGAAACGCCGTTTTTTTTTAGTTTCTCCGATAATTTAAAAAGTCGCTACAAAACTGAACTATTCCCTAAAAATCCGTGTTTACCTACGTAGCTACATAAATACGTTCACGAGAAGTTGACATTTGAAAAACCGGGGAAAAAACTCCTACGATTGGCAACGATTTGTCCTAGCTGTCTGTTGCGGCTACCGGGGTATGTTCAGTACCTTACGGTTGCCTGGGACAGTCTCCCACGTTTTTGACGTATGTTTCCCTATTACCTCGCTGGCGACACACGTCACCACGCACCCCTGAATGCGTAGATTAGTAGGGGTACACCCACTAGGAGGACCACGGAGAGATGGGCAGCGAAGAGGCGGTGAATGAAACTGCAGAATTTCTTCTTAATTTTTGCTGGCAGATTTCGGCTTCTTGGTAGTTGTTGCCTCTTCGACGGCTGAGCTGCGACTGACTTTTGCCGGCAAATGGCCCTGAATTTATACACGGAGCGGCCGGCCTACGTTACCTTAATGAGAACCGCGATTTTTGAGGCCCTTTTGCTTGCAATTTTCCCTTTAGCCGAAATCTGTCAAGCCGTTTTTTATTATATTTTATCAATATATCCTTACAATTTTTGTATATATTATACCTTATTATGTCCTTAATCTAATTAAACATTAATTTGGAACGTAACTATTAACAATAAAAAGTTTCTAGAACAAAAACTGTTAAAAACATAGGTTGGCACATTTTCACTATAGAAAATCCCTTATATCTTCTAAATTTATGGCCCGATTCTTATAATTCAAACGGATATATTAGTTTTGTGACTAAACCTATCTTTAAAAACAAAAATTATCAAAATCCGTCCATAAACAAAAAAGTGAGTTTTCAACTTACGTAATTATACGTGAACAACATTATTCTTGTAAGAAATCCTTTCAATACAGTCTTATTAGTTCGGAATACAAAAACTAATAACAAATGTGAGTTAAATAAACTAATTAGAATATAGAAACATTAAATAAATCCTTTTTTAAACTTTTCTAACTATTGACTTAATATTTCTACGTTACTTTTTCACGGCGGTCCCGCCACTACTTGCGCCATAGTGCTCAGATAGGGTCTCGTCGCCGACATTCTCCCCCTCGTGCGCAGCACCGTCCTCCAGGCTCGGCGAAACTCCCGGCACCAACAACACCACTCTCGAACTGGGTCTTCGCAGCACTCCTCCTCGCGTCTCGATGTCGACGATTCTGATCCGCCCGTCTGGTCCTGGATACACCTGCTGGATTCTGCCGCGTGGCCAGGTGCATCGGGGTAGGCTCTGGTCGACGATCAGGACGATGTCTCCGACGCGCAGGTCTGTGGCGCTGCTTCTTCCCGCTGTCTTCCTTGGCAGTAGGGTGGGCAGGTATTCGCGCAGCCAACGTTGCCAGAAGTGGTCGGCAAGTCGCTGCGTGGTCTTCCATGTGTGCCGGCCCACCAGCTCGTCGTCTTGGAAGTTGCCGATTCTCGCCGCGCCGCAGGATCGCCCGAGGAGGAAGTGGTTTGGAGTGAGTGCTTCCTCCTCAGGGCTCTCGGAGAGGTGGGTGAGAGGCCGAGAGTTGACTATGTGCTCGGCCTCTAATAGGAGGGTGTGGAGTACCTCCTCTCGTGGATGCCTTTCGTTGAGTGTGGCGTCTAGTGCGGTTTTTATTGATCGCACCAAACGCTCCCATGCGCCGCCCATGTTAGGCGCACCAGGAGGGATGAATAGCCACTGCACGCCGAGCTTCTCCGCTTCTGAGGTGAGGTCTTCTTTCTTCATGTCGTCAAGCGCTTGTTGAAGTTCATTATTTGCGCCGACGAAGTTGGTCCCGTTGTCGGAGTAGATGGTCTTCGGCATTCCTCTTCTCGCGGCGAATCGTCGTAGCGCCATGATCATGCTGTCGGTGGAGAGGGAAGGAGTGAGCTCAATGTGCACAGCCCTTGTGGTTAGGCATGTGAAGAGAGCACCCCATCTCTTTTCTTGACGTCTTGCTACGGAGATCGTCATTGGGCCGAAGTAATCTACGCCGGTGCACGTAAAGGGAGGGTTACTGTGCATCAGCCTCTCTTTGGGTAAGTCGCCCGTCGGTAGTTCTTGTGGTCTTGCCTTCTTCGTTTTGCACCACTGACATTGATGCTGAACTGCCTTGATTGCTGACCTCAGACCTAATACCCAGAAGCGTTGCCTCACTTCATTCATTACTGTCGCGTGGTTTCCGTGATTGAAGCGGCAGTGGAATTCTTCTATGATGAGTCGTGTTGTCCTCTCCTTGCTGTCGAGCACGATGGGACGTTTGTAGTCTCTGGTTACGCCCTGTATCGCGTCGATTCTTCCTTTTAAACGCAGGAGACCTTCTTCGATTACTACGTCGAGCTTCTTCAATTTGCTGCTGCCTTCCAGCTGCTTTCCTTGTTCTAGACGTCTGATGTCTTCTCTGAAGCTCTTTTCTTGACTTCTTTTCAGTAGAAGAGTTTCAGCTTGCTCCAGTAGGTCTGCGTTCAATGGTATGTAATTCCTTGCTATCTTCCTTGAAGACTGATGTCGTTTCTCGACTACCCTTGTCTTCTTTCCTTTAGTCTTTCTCCAGGTGGGATCTTCCTTGCTGACGTTGACCATTTCTCTTGTCCTGCAGAGTTGTATGAACTGCAGTACTCTTGCTGTGGCTCGCCAAAGTCTCTTCCAGGATGAAAACCTCTCAGGATCTGGTGATGGATGAGTGGTGCTTGCTGCCGCTGTGACATCTGTTGTCTTCTCTTCACCGGTGGTTTCCTTCTTAAATGTTCTTGCTGCGGGCCAGTAGGTTTCTTCATTTCTTAAGAATTCTGGGCCGGTGTACCATCGGTGATTGTAGTCGAAGTTTTCTGGTACGTCACGCGTTGAGTCATCTGCAGGGTTCTGCGCTGTAGGTACCCATCTCCAATCTTGAGGCTTGGTAAGATCCTCTATTTCTGCCAAGCGATGAGCCACAAACGTTTTAAATGTTCTCGGGTCTGTCTTGATCCAGGAGAGCACGATGCTGGAGTCTGTCCAGAACGTTTTCTTGACAATCTTCAGATCCATTTCTTCTTCTACTGAATGAGCCAGTCTGCTTCCAAGGAGGGCCGCTTGCAGTTCTAATCTCGGGATCGATACCGGTTTTAATGGAGTGACTCGTACTTTTGCTGCCACCAAGCTGACGTGGTATGTTCCATTTGTGTCTTCTGTTCTCCAGTAGACTGTAGCTGCATACGCTGTTTCACTCGCATCTGTGAAAGTGTGCAGCTCCCCCTCGGTGCGATGTGGCGCCAAACATCTCGGGATCTGAAGGTCTTGTAGAAGCTCCATCTTCTTTAGATATGTTTTCCATGCTTCATATTCCTTTTCTTCTATTTCTTCATCCCAACCGACGCCGCTCCGCCATATGTTCTGAAGCAGCTTCTTGCCTTGGATGAGGACTGGTGATGCTAATCCCAGTGGATCGAAAGTTGACATGACTGCACTGGTGACTTCTCTCTTCGTAGGCACCTTGAACCCTTTGGCTATTTCTTCTGGAGTGTTCCGGAGGTTTGCCCTGAAGCCGATGGAGTCCCTTTCTGTGAACCAGCGTAGTCCCAGTGTCTTTTCTTCTTTCTCACCAAGGTCCACTTCCGTCTTTTCGATTGCTTCTGTCTTCACGTTTTGCAGTAACTCAGGTTGGTTTGATGCCCATCCCCTGAGTTCGAAGCCCGCCTTCTTATGTATGAAGTCTACCTGCGCTGTTACCCTTCTGAAGTCTTCTTCTGAATGGAAGCTATGTAAGTAGTCGTCCATGTAGTGGTTCAGCTCGACTGCCCTTGTTGCCTCTGGATACTGTTCCTTGTAGTCCGCTGCGTTTCGGTTTTTTACGTAGATGGCTGTGCTCGGAGATGATGTTGCACCGAAGATAACTGACGTCATCCTGTACTTCTTCGGTGACACGTCGCGATGATCCCCGCGCCACAGGAACCTCAGGCTGTCTCTATCTTCTGGTCTGATGCGAACTTGCAGAAACATTTCCCTGATGTCAGCCGCCACTGCTAAAGGTCCTTGTCTGAATCTCAGTAGTACACCGAAGAGCGACTGTAGTAGATCTGGTCCAGGCAGTAGAGCGTCGTTGAGGCTTCTTCCTTTTGACTTGGCTGCAGCGTCGAAGACGATCCTTATCTTCTTCTTCAGTGGATGAACCACGGAGAAATGAGGGAGGTACCATAGTTTCTTGGATTCTTCTTGTGCTTCAGGTGTTTCTTCTGCATATTTGTTGTCGATTAGATGCTGGATCTGCTTGCTGTATTCCGCCTTCAATTGAGGATCCTTGTCCATCTTCTTTTCAATGTTGATCAATCGGTTCTTGGCAGACGTGTAGCTCTCTGGCATCTGTTCTTCTTCATTCTTCCACAGAAGTCCAGCTTCGAATCGACCATCTTCAAGTCTTCTGCAGGTTTTTTCTAGGATGGTGAGTGCTCTTCCTTCTGAATCCGTAGTAGGTCTTCTTGGTTGCACACCAAGTGCTTCTATTGCGAAGTGATCCTTGATGGCTTGATGCATCTCTTCTTCTGGTGTGCTGACATGCAGACATGTGTTCAGGAAGTGCACTGGTCTTGCACCTCCGATGTCTGACCCGTGGAGCACCCATCCAAGTCCTGTTCTTGAAGCAACTGGTTCCCCTGGTTTCCCTCTCCTTACTTCTTGAGTCACAATTAGCTCCCAATTGTCTTGACCTATGAGCAACTGAGGTGACTCCCCTTCGTAATACAGAGAGTCGGCGATCTTCTTCAAGTGTGGATAATCTTGAATCCTATTCTTGTCCAGAAACTGTGGTGCAAGCTTCAACTCGTCGATAGTGCGGACTCTCTTCAAGGTCTTCTTGCTTCCCTGATGAAGCCCTTTCACCGTGAGGTCCAGCTTCTGAGAATCCTTTTTCCTTATCAACCTGCCTCCCACTGTTTCAATGACTAGTTCTTCCTTGCTTCCTTGAGCGCCGACTTCTTGTGCCACCTTCTCATCTAGGAGTGACACGGTTGACCCTTCATCCATAAGAGCCAATATCTTCTTAGATCCTTTTGACCCGAAGACTTCTACTGGAACTATCTTCAGGTACGCCCTTGTGTTGTTGATTGCGTTCACCGATGCTGTGACGCTTGATGCCTCTTGCGGTGTCTCCCTTTTTTCCTCCGAGGTCCTTTCTTCTGATTCGACGTGTAGCAGATGATGATGCCACCTCTTGCATTCTTTGCAAGGTGGTTTTCTGCAACTCTCCTTCCTGTGTTTCCCTTGAAGACATTTGAAGCAGACACGACTCTTCTTAACTATTGCCCACCGATCTTGCACCGACGTCTTCTGGAACTTCTGACATTCGACGAGAAAATGTTCACCCTCACACATAGGGCAAGTCTTCTCTTGCTGCTTTGCATCCTTTTCTTTGAAGTTCCTTTCCTTCGTTGAATGTGTCGCTTGTCGGTTGGTCTTCTTGAACCCGCTCCTCTCTTCTGAAGTCGCGAAGGCTCCACATTTGTCTGCTTCTGTGTTCAGGAAACTGGATACTAACGTCAGGTCGGAGAAGTCGCCTTCTTCTGATGCTGCAGTGAAGTCGTACCATCGGAATTTGAGCACCGTCGGCATCTTCTCTAAGATTTGCTTCACCATTTCAGGTGAATGCAGATACTGTGGTTTCTTCAGACCCTTAATTGCTGCTACGCTGTTGTTGACCTGGCTCGCGAAGATGCAGATGTCTCTTGGGTTTTCTGAAATCTTCGGTAACGCCTTGACCTTGTCCAATTCTGCCAACACCAGTGCATCAGGTCTTCCGTATCTTCTTCTTAGGGCTTGCATCACTTCTGACGGAGAGGCTTCGGAGTACAACAGGCTCTTGATAGCTTCTCTTGCAGTGCCCTTCAGCGCTCTTCTTAAACGCGCCATATTCTGGACTTCGTTGAACATCGGTGCTGTATCTTCGTAAACAACCTTGAAGGCCAACCACTCGCTGCTGCTGCCATCGAAGAAGGGTAGCTCGTGGATGTAGCTTGGCTGCGCTGCTGGTCCTCCTCTTGTGGAAAAGGCTTCTTTCAATGCAGTCGCCAACGCTTGAATCTCGATCGTAGCTCTTTTCGTTGAAGAGTTCTCTTCAGGCTTCACCTTCTGTGGCTCTTCTGTAGGGTGCTGACCTCGCTGCTCTGGTTGTTTCTTGTTGCCATCTCCTAATACTGATGACTCAATCCAGTTCTGCACCTGTGCTGTTCTGTTTGCCTGGTCTTCATCATCATCCACGGAGTCCTCATCTTCATATTGTGTCATCTCCAGTCTGACACGGGCTAGCTTCGCCGCAGCCTGTGCTTGTTTCAGTTCCAGGCGTGCTAATTCTTCTCTGGCTTCCAGCTCGCGTCTTCTGGCTGAGGAGCTCGTGGTCTTCGTAGACCTGGCACGACGACTGACCCCCATCGGTTTTAGGGTTCCGCCTGAATTGCGAACACCCTCTTCCGGGGCATCTTCTGGGGTCTTCTTTGTCGTTTCCTTTCTTGCATCTTCCTTCTTCTTGGATGATGCTGTGGTCACAGTTTCAACCGTGGTCTCTGTTATCGTGGTCCCCGCCGTAGTCGTTGCACCCGAAGAAGTGTACGTGCCCGATGATGTGTACGTGCCTGATGATGCTGACGCTGACGCAGACGTGACCCCTTCTGACCCTGAACCTTCTTCTGTCGCGCCCACATTGGTAGGACGGGACGGGGGACGTAAGGGGGCATCCTTCTGTGACCTGGTTACTGGCATCTTGCAGGCTTCTCAATCTTCTGTCTTCTTCTTCTTCTTGCAGGGATCCGACGCTCGAAGGACCAATTGTTGCAGGGATCCGGCTCGAAGGACCAATTGTTGCGGCTACCGGGGTATGTTCAGTACCTTACGGTTGCCTGGGACAGTCTCCCACGTTTTTGACGTATGTTTCCCTATTACCTCGCTGGCGACACACGTCACCACGCACCCCTGAATGCGTAGATTAGTAGGGGTACACCCACTAGGAGGACCACGGAGAGATGGGCAGCGAAGAGGCGGTGAATGAAACTGCAGAATTTCTTCTTAATTTTTGCTGGCAGATTTCGGCTTCTTGGTAGTTGTTGCCTCTTCGACGGCTGAGCTGCGACTGACTTTTGCCGGCAAATGGCCCTGAATTTATACACGGAGCGGCCGGCCTACGTTACCTTAATGAGAACCGCGATTTTTGAGGCCCTTTTGCTTGCAATTTTCCCTTTAGCCGAAATCTGTCAAGCCGTTTTTTATTATATTTTATCAATATATCCTTACAATTTTTGTATATATTATACCTTATTATGTCCTTAATCTAATTAAACATTAATTTGGAACGTAACTATTAACAATAAAAAGTTTCTAGAACAAAAACTGTTAAAAACATAGGTTGGCACATTTTCACTATAGAAAATCCCTTATATCTTCTAAATTTATGGCCCGATTCTTATAATTCAAACGGATATATTAGTTTTGTGACTAAACCTATCTTTAAAAACAAAAATTATCAAAATCCGTCCATAAACAAAAAAGTGAGTTTTCAACTTACGTAATTATACGTGAACAACATTATTCTTGTAAGAAATCCTTTCAATACAGTCTTATTAGTTCGGAATACAAAAACTAATAACAAATGTGAGTTAAATAAACTAATTAGAATATAGAAACATTAAATAAATCCTTTTTTAAACTTTTCTAACTATTGACTTAATATTTCTACGTTACTTTTTCACGGCGGTCCCGCCACTACTTGCGCCATAGTGCTCAGATAGGGTCTCGTCGCCGACACTGTCATTGAAACAAACCCTTTTATTTTCCTTTACTTTTTAAGACGAACGCCTAGCAAAAACATAGCCGTACGTTAAAAAATACATTGGTAGTTATAGAACTGTACTTGAAAGAAGCAAGATTAATTGTCTCAAACCGACGGGCGACAGGCTACGAGTAATTTTGTGGCGCGCAGTTTGCAGAAAGCCTACCAAATTGCCTGAAGACATCAATCATGTAGCCTTACCCTATATGTTTGTGTCACGAGCCTTAGAAGGGTAGCGGAGAAATTAGTTTGAAAAAATCTGCATGGTGATTGAAATTGGAATGTATTCGGCGCTCTCAAATATTTGGCAACTGTAAACTGGCCAGCGATATTTTTGTCTAGGTACGTGGTAGGCACCTATACAAAAATATTGTTCGGTACCTACTAGAATGTGTGAACACATGGCCATGAGGATGGACAGTATTGATTTAATCATACCAAATGCATAGATATTGAATCTACACAATCATGAATGTCAATAAAAATTACTTATGGATTACCTAGCTTTAATGGTGTCGGTACCTTGATTAATTATTTAATTTGTCAAAAGTATATTGTTCTTCTTTGTTATCTCTTTGGCAGTTATATTTTCTATCCAACAACTAGTAGGTACTACTAAAGACTATTACAGACACCAACCTACATGGTCTGAACATGATCTGACCAAGATTATGTCAGGAC
Organism: Brachylomia viminalis; assembly: GCA_937001585.2. Lineage (NCBI taxonomy): Eukaryota > Metazoa > Arthropoda > Insecta > Lepidoptera > Noctuidae > Brachylomia > Brachylomia viminalis. The sequence continues at coordinate 11,442,047 of OW443314.2, forward strand.
TTTAAACGAGACGGTGACGTTGGCTTCTCCGAGTATTCGGATAAGAATATCCGACCTTATCTAGTTTTATTAAAATATGATTGACGTGTAAAAATGTTTGAACAAACCTATTTACATTAAAAAAAAACATTTATCGCTATGAGAATAGTTGAAAAATCTAAACGGAATTTAAAAGCCATTATGGAAGCTTTCCGTTGCTCAATGTCCTCAAGAAAAGCATTAGTGTCAGTGAATGGACTGCCGGCACTGGAATTTTCTTTTAATGTCTGACCTAATTGTAATCACTGCCACTGCCAGCAGGGATCCAGCAGAATATCAGCGTCAGGTACATTTGCCTGACACATGCTGAGCTGGCCTCTCATTTGGTGCAACCTTGAGACGCACACCACATTTTGTATAATTATTCGTTATTTTGATTTGAAGTACCTATGTCATAGTGTCACTTAGTTTCTTTAATTATGTTTGAATTATATATTCATGTAATATGTTATAATTTAATTGTGCTTTTGTGTTTTATGTCTTTTGTGTGCACTGAATAAATGATTTATCCATCTATCTAATATTTCTCGTCTATTTATGGAGACGTTAGCTGTATCTTTGTCAACAAACATTATATCATATTACCTATTAAGAAGCACATAAAATACCGCCTACCTTTTCATTCTTTGTTTTCTAATACATTCGTGAAAACGTTCTAGATTTTCATCATGTGCTAGGTATCTAAAAGGTCTTTGTAAATAACTACCATAAATATTAAATAGGTATTTTTTAGCTTCAATTGCATTATAAGACCGCCCATTGTGTCACCCTATGTAAACTGTTTACATTTAAAATCTATAATTCGTATGTTGTACATAATAAAGTAAAGAGTTTTCTATTATATCATGAAGCTAAATAAGTAGGTAAATATTTAGTACTAAAAATAGTTACCTACCTACTCTCTTCAATCAAAACTTCAAAACATCATAACGAGTACAAGATAGATAAGTACCAACCTACCTACCTACCTATCGTGAAAACTCAAACATAGCCGTATACGTAGGTACCTACTATGTTTAGGTATAATAATAAAACATTGATTGAATACTTTCACGGTCATCCACAGAGCAAAGCGGTAACTTTGAGTAGGTACCTATAGACACAATCTATTCCTACAAATTATACCTAGGTTTGTGTATCAACGTAAAGTATAAGAACCTTAACAATAATTATAATTAATTTGCTACTAAATAGAGAGTTTAATTGAAACCCGAAAATCGTGTTTTTTCGTGACCATCTACGTTTTAAAAGGTTTAATTAGTCTTTACGATCAATTTTCTTAATTTTAATTTATGTTTTACACGCAAAATTTTCCATTCCTTCTAAGTAAAAAATATCTTCCATTATAACATTCATGATACCTATATTAACGTTCAAACAGGTTTTATGTAGGTACTTAGTTCTATGTTTTTCATGTTCAGCCTACAGGTTCGGCCCTGAAACTTCGAAACCCGCCCTTATCTCTACCCGCTATAATAACAAGATTGCAAGCAACTCATATGGCCGACATTCGCCTACGCTTTCTGTTATCGTAACTCACTAACGTCAAAACGACAATATCAATATATACCATGCCGAACTAAATATTTACAAGCAAAATCACCAATCAGGACAGCTTAGAAGTATCTCCATCAATAAAATTAATTTTAAAAATTGTTCTAAAGACTGGTAATCATTTTATTTTCGGGAAAAATCTGCGTGAAACATGCGTAGGTACCTACCTTTATTTTGGGCGGCCATTGTCGTTTTTTGCCCACGGGGAGTGGTGCATTATTTTCCTTCAAAACTTTCACATTTCACAACGTTAATCATTCGTATAATCACGTCTGCGAGCGTCACTTGTTTATGAAACGTGTTTACAATACAACTGATGGTTGGAAATGGCCTGTTTGGTGGAAAAATCGATGCGACGCCGCGCGCAGTGAGCCGCTACACACGAATGATAACAGGCAAGAGCCGCGCCAGCAACAGCCTCGTAGCAGTCGTAGCTATCCTATCCTGTCTACATACATACTTACTGGCTTTGCTATGTACTTATCGAAGTTTCTTTAGCAGCTGATTCCGGATTCGAGAGTTATGAGGAAAACTGCGCGTATTTATCGTAAATTCGTGGAAATGGCGGGAAACTAGTGTAATTTTCTGATTACATACTATTGCTAGGCTGTAGATATCTACCTAAAATATTTGTTTTAGTGATTCAACAGTGCTTTCTTAGTAGCAGGCGGGGGTACTTAGAGGTAGGTACTACCTAATAATTATAAAAACAATAATCCGTGATAAAAACTGACAATTTGTTTTAATTAAAAGTGATTCTAGCGCTTATAAATAATATTACTGATTAGGTATGTAACTACTTCGAACACTTAGAAAACGGAATAAACTAAATTATTAAAATCAATGAACTTTCCATCAAACAAATCAAAGTTTTAAATCTTGCCGCAATTTTATTTTCGTGTTGCCATTTGTTTTGAATTTCTTGAGGTTTTCAGTCCTAAACAAAAAACATGATTTCGAAAGAGTGTTATACTTATAAATACCTGGCTAAAATAGAGGAATCCAGAAACTCCGTCTACTACACTACACTGGGCAAAAGGATGTTCCATGCAGTCATCCTTGCCGCACCAAAAACTACAAAAAAAAAATTGCGGGCTATGGAACGCCAAGAAATGATTCTCTTGCTCTGCCTGGCAAACTAGAAAAACCGTTATCCTATTTCATTTTCATGCTAAAGATTTAATTGTACATCTTGACTTCTAGTTTGACATTGACAGCCTGACATGATAATGATAGTGACAGACAGTTGACAGGAAAATAACAACAAAGTGGTCTGCCCGTTTGTGATTCAGAAGAAGATTAAATAAAAATACAGCAAAATGCGTGAAACAAAGATGAGTTCGCATTTGTCTGGTGGTAGACTAAACGTTGCATCAGTCCAAGAGTCAATGAGGAGTGAATTACTGAATCTACTACAGCTTTACAAAGGTCCAAAAGTATGTATCCTATCGATTCTACACACACATTATCAAGCATCGGTTTTCCTCGTGATAAAGCCAATTAAAAGTAGATTTTAAACACTTCTGTACTTTTTGGCATGAGGCCAATATAAACTATTATCACGATCCCTCATTTACCATTAGTAACATTTGAAACCCGTTGAATAAATCTTCATATGCACAGCTACACCAGTAAAATCTTAATGATAACAGATCACATAAAATAGAAACATCATTCATTCTCATTATTAAAGCACCAAAATAAATATCTATCAAGAACTTGACAAATTCCAACCAGAAAATACCTACATGTAGCTATTTACCTTATTTCTTCATTAGGTCACTATATGGGACGAATGGCTAGCTGGTCCAGTGGGCCTAGTGGCCCAGTACTCTCTGCTACAAGACCACGGAGTGACGGAGATGTTCCCACTGAAGCCTGGCAGTCTGCCTACCATCTCGGTGAAGCATATTGTGTTTATTACAAGACCTAAACTAGCACTAATGGACTTAGTGGCTGATTATGTTCTGTCACTTAGGTAAGTAGCTAAGTAAGCCTGTAGCTGAACCTTTATATTTGGTCATTGTAACAAAAATAAACATAATTTTAGAAGCATGGAAGATGCTTATAAAATTATGTTTTTTTTTTCTTCCTAAAAGCTTTATAAAAATCTTAACTCTGTTGTCATGCCAGAAAACCCAGATAATACATAAATCCTCACAAATGTTATCTTAGTCAAAACATTTTATACAAGTCTAGAAAACAGAAAGAGAAGAATAATAATAGTAAAAGCATATTAAAATAGACGTAATTGAGTGCTGCCAGTATGCTATTCATTGTGTTATGATATGTTTGGCCCTATGAAGCTGGCATAGTCACCCAGAAGCCTCAAAATAAAATGAGAGGGTTGTGGGACATCCGGTTGGATTGAAGTTCCTTTAGCTTTGTACACTTTTGTTACGTAACGTAAGTGTCGTGATGACACATTTCCTTTATAACAAAAGTGTGACACTCGAAATGTTAAAGTTTTTTTGGTCTGGGTCTCATTCATAGAGTGTGCAGAGTACAGTGTGCGATAAGGAACTTCCAGAAAAAAGTCAAAAATAATTCATAATAACAATTGGAGTACAAATATTACTATTGTTTGGTTGTAGTTGTGCTGTATAACGTTGACAATTTATATGAGATTTTTATCAACAGATCCAAGCAGACCACTCCGGTAGAGTTCCACTTGTTCTTCGTGCCTCGCAAGAGTGAGTTCTGCAAGAACCTCCTGACAAACCGAGGAGTGATGGCCAACCTGTCCATCCATGAGTTCAAGTGTGACATCTTTCCCTTTGAGAGTGATGTCATGTCTTTAGAGCTGCAGAATGATTTCAGGTAAAAATTAAAAATAATATGATTTGTGAGTCTGCTTATGCCATGAATCAAACGCTCGATTTCATTTATACACTAGCTGTAGCCCGCAACTGCATCTGCGTGTATTTTGTATTTAATCATTTTTATATACCAAATATCCAGGATAAAAAGTAGCCTATGTCCCTCTCCGGGTCCCAGACTACCTATCTGTCAAATTTCATAATGATTGGTTCAAGGGTTTGAAAAGATAACAAACAGACATACAGTAACTTTCGCATTTATAATATTATTATGGATAAATGACAGTTGAGTATTCACAATACATTTATTTTATAATGCACTTACGATAATGTCCACTTCATATGAGACTTATCATTACTAATGTAGTTGTGTGCGTAAAACACATAGATTATGAACTTTTATCTACCATAATGACGATATTTCATTAAGCGCGAAACTTAAATATTCTTACGTAAATAATAAATTAACGATTTTCGGACATTTTGAGGCACGAAACCCTTAAAATTACTAAAACTGAAGCGTCTTATATCGGCTTAACTTGCTGTAGGTACTCGGCCGTGAAAATAGCACATCGGGTACCTACAGTTAGCTAAGCCGATATCAGACGCTTCACTTTTTGTTAATTTTTGCCTTTCATGCGGCATATTTCACTCGAAGTGAGACGTCTGAACACAAAATGAATCAAAAGTGAAAAATTAATTCATTAGTGAAAAAATACAGTGATATCCATAATATAAATACTAGGAACAAACACAGCTTCGTTGTACCTACAACAAGGCTCAAGAAAATAGGTGGCTCGTTCAGATGTCAATGTATACGCTTTTATAATAAACTTCCAAGCCACGTTCAAGATCTAAGCCTTAATAAATTCAAATCATTCATTAAACGTAAGTTGTGCCAGAAAGGCTTTTATACCGTTAAGGATTATATTGAGGACAAAAAGGCTTGGGATTGAGTTGTTCCAATTTTCTGCATACTGAATGTTTTCTTTTATTTCTGTTACATACACTGATAAATTGATAATTATTATAACAGAACGATCAATTATTGTGAATGTGAGGACTATGTGGGTCATTGTTTCAGTTTTAATCATGATCTGGCAGTTTAAGTAGTTCATGCGGCCTACCCAAGTGTCCTTTCTTTGGTATTGTTCGTCGAATCGTTGAGCTCCTAAAGTTCTGAGTTGAGCTGCACGGTTACTGACAAATGCGTGCACTGACTGGACAGGTCCTCTTAATCTGCGTGGTTCTTTCCTCAGAAGACCATTTCAGATACTAATCTACATGGTCCTCAAAGATTATGTTCGAATATTTATATACACATTGACATTGATGAATTTTATACATACAATGACATGAGTATTTACTTTGTAAAGTATTATATTATTTAAATTATTGTGAATGTGAAGATTATGTGGATTATTACTTTTTTTATTTTATTTCTTAGTTAGTTTCACGATCTGGCAGCTTGAGTAATTTATGCGGCCTACCCAAATGTCCTTTCTTTGGTATTGTTCGTCGAATCGTTGTGCTCCTTAAGTTCTCAGTTGAGCGGCAAGATTACTGACAAATGCGTGCACTGACTGGACAGGTCCGCTCAATCTGTATGGTTTTTCCTCAAAAGACCGTTTCAGACACCAATCTACATGGTCTTCACATGATCTGACCAAGATTATGTCTGGACTTTAAAAGAGACTGTGACCTCTGAGTTTGTTTCGGCCTTTCTTCTCAGAGTAGTCAGTTATGAAACGCCGACCTCATCTAGTTTTAAAAATATGATTGACGTGTAAAAGTGTTTGTAACAAACCTACTTACAGAAATAAAATCATTTATCATTTATCATTTATCATTTAACCGATCCTGTTGGATGTTGGATTTCGTCACTCAGCATCTTTGTAGTGATCGATGGATAAATGAAATGAAAGGAGTAGATTAACGTTCATTCTTAAATAATGTTGTCGATGTTGTATGAACGTGGAATGAAACAAAAATGGACCTTCACTCGAGTGAGTGTCTGAAATCGGAATGGGACACATTCTCCTTTTTGATGTCATCGAATGGTGGCTAAAAACGTCACTTGTTTTTCAAATCTTCTTAAAAAAACCTACCGTTCCTAATACCTATATCAGCAATTATAAGAAATTTTAATATTAATAAATCAGCTGGTATTGATGGCATTCGATGTATAGACGTGAAAGTGCTAAGCGATAAGATAGAACTTAAGGTCATAGTTAAACTAATAAGCGTCAGTATACAAGTTGGGGAATATCCTTTGACTGGCGATATGAGGGCAGCACTGGAAGACACCAAAGTTACTGCTATAGTGTTGGTTGATTTCTCGAATGCCTTTAATACCGTCAGTCACGACATCCTGTTAGCCATTCTGTCATATGTTATGGTCTCTCCCGAAGCACTGCAATGGTTCTCCTCTTACCTTTAGGGACGTCAGCAGTCCGTTCATGTTGGGGATTCTTCTTCTTGCTGGTGTGACTTGGAAGCTGGCGTTCCTAAAGGCGTTATACTTTCTCCTCTTCTATTTTCTATTTTTATTAATCTTATAACTTCCGAACTTCAGTGTGCGTATCATCTGTATGCAGATGACTTGCAGTTGTACTGTCAAGGGAGGGTTGATGAATTACCTGACGTTATCGGCAGATTAAATAGGAACTTGATAGCCATAAAAACCTGGGCTGACAGATTTGGTGTAGCTGTATATCCTACGAAGTGTCAGGCGATCATCATTGGTAGTTCTCGTAGTATTAGCAAGGTGGATGGTACAACCTTGCCACCGGTCCTCTTCAATGGTACGATCGTTCCTTTTAGCACTGACGTAAAGAACCTAGGCTTGCACATTGATAGTACCCTGAACTTACCCTAGCGACTTGAGTACGCCAGGTACTCAAGTCGCTAGGGTAAGCCAGAAGGTTACCGGCACGCTGCGGGCTCTGTACAGACTGAAAAAATTATTACCATCAAGTACGAAAACAATGCTTGTGCAATCTTTAATTTTCCCTATCATCGATTATGGTGATGTGTGCTACTATGACCTGAATGCAGATCTCCTCGACAAACTTGACCGTCTTCTAAATAACTGCATTCAATTCGTTTTTAATCCGCGTAAATATGACCACGTCTCTGCGCATCGGTCGCTTCTAAAGTGGTTGCCCATACGCCAGCGCAGAGAGCAAAGGGCGCTGACTACCTTGTTTTCATTTCTTGATTCTCCCTCCTCCCCTGGTTATCCAGCCCCCCACTTTCAGTACATTTGCGCCAACAACAATAGAAATCTACGTTCTTCACACAATCGTCTTCTTCAATGTCCCACTCACCGCACAGACTTCATTCACTCTTCCTTCTTTGTTCAATCTATCTCTCTGTGGAATGCACTCCCCCAGGAAATCAGGATGGCAACTAACCGATTATCCTTTAAAACTAAAGTTCGCGAGCACATTCGTAAGAAGCTAGCAGTATCATCACAGTGGTAATGTTTTCTCATTGTTTGTTCTATTTGTTTTTAACATACTCGTGTATTTATGTACATTTATGTGTGCTTATATTTTATATATTTATATATAATTAGTTATATGTATTTATAGACTAAATAAGTTTATACGTGCCTATATATTTAAAATTATTTAATCCTAAAATATCATTATAATTTGCACCTGCCACAGTTTGTCTCTGCATCACCCAAAGGTTGACTGGTAGAAAATGCCTATGGCATTAAGTCTGCCTCTGTACATTTGTGTGCTTAAAGTATTAAATAAATAAATAAATCCTCAAGAATTAAAATCAGGTATCGTGTGACCAATTTATAAAAAATGGATCTCATAGTAACTTATGACAGCTACAGGCCCATTACAATATTACCAGTCATAGATAAGGTAGTAGAAAAAAAAATCGGTGTCAACCATTTCACAATTTTTACATTAAAAACGATATCTTATCGGGTTCTCAATTTGGCTTTCAACCTAATAAATCAACTTCAATTCTGCTTTCTAAATTCACGGATGAAATAATAATATCAACACCTCAATGACAAAAAACTTGTCATCCTGTTATTCATTGATTTTAGCAAAGCCTTTTATACCCTGAGGCGTGACACACTTATGAACAAGCTTGACAATGCAGGGGTTCAAGGCCCAATATTTAATTGGTGTAAGGATTATTAAAAAAATGGATAATGCAGTGTAAAAATCAGCAATTAACTCATGACGAAGTTGTAGTAGCTACGGGAACAGCACAAGGCTCAGTTATAGGACCCTTCATTATTTAGTCTACGACAATGACATGGAGAATGTTATAAGCAATTGCTCAGTCTATCAATACGCGGACGGCACCTGTCTTATTGTAGCAGCTGATAAAGACTATTAAAGGCTGCAAAACTAATTCAAAATGACAGGGTTGATATGATTTAAATCAGTGATTTAAATCGCGGTTAAAATCAAGTGATTTTTTTATAAAAACCAATGATTTAAATCAATACTTTTTTACTGCAACCAAATCAGCCAAAATGTGTCAAGGGCCTTCCCCAGACATACAACTAAGGCGCGTACACACGTGTCCAATGCTGTTATTCTACACTTTTCGGGGATACCTCGAAATTTAAACTCGCGATCGCGACTGAATCCGTCCTTTTAGTCTTTGGTGCGGTCATTCGTGTACCCTACATTGTTAATCCAAAACTGCCCCAAGAAAAGTTGTCGACCGATGAAAGTGATGAAACCCTTGCATTTTTTTGCTAGAAAAATTTGGAGAGATTGGAATCAGTGATGAGTAGCATTATGCATTTAAAGGCAAAAATTGAGCCATTCACGGGAATATTATTCGATAAACAAGTCATACAGAAAAGTACCCCTACTGATTGGTAGGTAGCAATACATAATAATGTAAAATGTATAACCGAAGAAGAATTGGATATAATCAAATCAATCAATCAATCAATCAATCTTCCGCTGGGGTCGAAAGAATATTTATACTACACCTGCTTGGAAAGTACCTTGATACTTTATCAAATTTACGGTAGAAAGTACGTCATTGCATATCGAACAAATATGCGGGGAGAAAACGCATCTGAGCGGGAGAGAAAAGTGTATGAAAATCCATTTCTTACGTGGTTTTTCTTTTTTAATTTTGGGTAAGACTATGCGCCGGTAACCTAAATATCAAAAGCCAAAAAGTTTTTACAGTGAGTTTTTATCTCCAAGTTCGCAAAATGACACTGGCCACTAGCTGTGTGTTGGATGGTGTCGGGCTGGCAGTGCGACCCTGCGGCGGCAGGATAAACAATTTGAAAAATGAACATGTGAAAATTGCAGACGCCATTGGCGCCATTTCAATTAGTAAAGATTTAGTTTTTTATTTTCCTCGTAGGTGTAGTATAAAGCACTATGTATCACTCGAGAGAAAGTGCGATTCCCGATCTCGGGTGTTTTAAAGCCCTCGCCTACGGCTCGGGCTTCAAACGACACCCTCGACGGTAATCGGTCACTTTCTCCTCTCAGTGAACAATGTACTATTTCGGCATTAAATTTGGTGCACAGCAAAATAAGAAATAGATTAGGCACCGAGAAGACAGCCATATTAGTCTTCCTTTTGTAAAAACTAAACTACCTACTTAATTATTTTCCTTGTTCATTAAAATGACTGTTGTTTCAAAAGTGATTTGATTTTTGATGTAATAAAAAATTTTAAAAAGATCAGAATGTAAAAAAAAAAGACAAAAAAATCCGATTTAAATCAAATTAATCCGATTTAAATCAAATAATAATAATAATAATAAAATGAATTTATTTCTCATCACAAATGTGAAAAATTAACAGGCAGTACTTAATCTAAGAAATAGGCTTAACATTTGTGAGAGACTGGTGCCCGAAAAAGGCATAAAATACCTGTGTTACGGGTCACCAGGCCCCCCATGCCTTACATAGGTTATGTACATATCAATTTAGATTAATTAAAAATAAATCCGATTTTTTTGTTTTTTTTTTAAATCGTGATTATTATCAACCCTGAAATGATTTTGATAATTTGTGCAAGTGGTCTCATGATGCTCGACTGCAAATTAAATATAATATAATAATAATAATATAAAACGTTTATTTTCTCTACACAAGTTATGTACAAACAGTTAATATTCGATAATAGTGCACAAACAAGGAGCTAACTTTGTGAGAGACTGGTGCCTGAGTTAGATTTATATAAAAACACATCACACATTTACAGGTCACCAGGGCTATCCCGCGGCTAGATGCCTGTGATTTAGACCATCATAACAATGCAGTATACTTAACTAAGGTTGAATTAAGAAACAAACAAAAAAATACAAAAAAGTTAGTGTTAACTGTGAGTTAGCAACGGGAACTATATTTTCTATCACCAAAATTTATATTTGTCATCAAGTTGTATCACCTAATAAATAGATCTATCGCCACGAAATATTTTCGTTCTCAGATAAACAAAAATGGTTCCCAGGTTGATATCTCAGGATTTTAGGTGATTTATTGTGGAACTGATTTTGCATTGTTTGGTGACTACATTTTGGTGACAGATCTACTATTTGGAGGACAAACCCTATTATTTAAGAAACACAAAACTAATTAAATTGGTAATAGCTTAAATGATACCTGAGACAAATTACCAGGAGAAACTGGATGCAATCTGGACTTTAGGGCACCCCGACTCGGACAGGTTAGGTTAGAAGGGGATGGCGGGGTCGAGAGACCCCGCCATCCCCTTCGTGGTTATTTTTTTATAAACCACCCAGAAGTAGGAGCCCCGCGAAGCGGGGCTCCGTCGACCAAGCCCTACCGTCGACATATTATGTATATCAATCGATCCGTGGTGAATAAGAAAACTACTACTATTGGTGATCTCTTTAAATTAGTTTGCTTAAATACTTATTAGGCCACACCTATTATAATACATACAAAAACATTTATTTGGTACTAGACCTTATATCTCAGGATTTTAGGTGATTTATTGTGGAACTGATTTTGCATTGTTTGGTGACTACATTTTGGTGACAGATCTACTATTTGGAGGACAAACCCTATTATTTAAGAAACACAAAACTAATTAAATTGGTAATAGCTTAAATGATACCCGTTAGCAACTAGAGAAATTGTAAAAAAGAGATGTGAGAGTGAATGTGAAAATCAAAATCAAGTCATTTATTCAAACTGGGCTGAGAATCAGCACTTTTTGTACGTCAAAATCACATAAGACAGTCCCCCCAAAACGCCCGCCCTTCACCACTTCCTAGTGCTTTAGCTGGGAAGAAGAAGTGGCGGAACAAACTCCCCAGCAGCACTGCTGTCTGTTCAGTTGGTCTAAAGGTTGCCTGAGTGAGTAGAGATAGTCTATCTGCGTTATGTTATGAGAAATTCAATCATTGTATGGCAACAAGAATGGCAGGTCAATCAACACTGGTAGTATCGAGATACAAAAACTATTACGGGAAACGAACGAACGCTTATTTAATACCTACTCTAATTAATGGTGTCCCAAAAAAGAAATCAATCGGCAATTATAAATAAATACAAAAAAATATTTTATTCTCTTTGAAAATGCATCATCCTGTGTAAATTTCATTCAATTAGGAATTAGCATCGACGGACTGTCTGACCCGCGCCGTCGTCGTTTTTGTACTTGTTTTAGTTATTATTTATGAACTACCTCACAATGTTTTTCTATATTGTTTTTACCTTCTATATTGATAGTTCTTTAGTTTTTAAGATTCCTAAAAAGTGTTTCAACATCCGGACAAACCTATTGAGGTTTTTGTGATGTTTCTATTTATATTTGGTTTTGTTCCTTAATTAAAAAAACAATAAAAAAAACTTATGACTTTTATGTGACATTTATATTTGTTATTACAGAGAGAACTATCTAGAAGGCGATCCAACGTGCGCATACAACGCGGCGCAGGCGCTGCGGACTATACAACAAATGTACGGGATCATACCGAGGGTATTTGGTAAAGGAGTCGCTGCCAAACAGGTAGAATAGAATGATGTGACACGTGTTAATATGTACTGTTAATACAGTTCGCTTTCGATATAATATCGATAAGAATCATAGATTGTATTTGTTAAAACTTTAGTAGCGTAATGTTTAAACTAGTAAATCTTTCATTGGCTGAGATGAAACCGTATCTCAGGCTCATTTACACCAGAATATGTACTCGCCCGTCGAGAGACGCAAATGTTCATGCAAGTATCGTAGGCGACCTTGACCTTGACCCATGATCGCAATCATGTGTTTACACTAAAGCTGAACAAAATGAACGCTTCCAGCGATTCTTGTCTTAAGTACAGTCTGAACGACGTCTGAATAATTCTCCTCGTATTTTTAATGTAGCAGTATTGAACCCACCTCAACACCAATCCAAAATCACTTTTATTATTTCCATTCAGACTAGTATCCTAATGAATACCGAGATGACGACTAATAAAGAGGAGTATAGAAGATGGAGACATGTTGCGCCGATCACAAATTTTTTTTTTCTTACCACAAATTACAGAGATAGTATATAACTGCTCTAGAACCCGTGGCGCGGCGGTTTGTAGTCTACAGACACAAATACTCAATTAATTTGTAGAATAAGGAGTAAGGGGAGGAGAATAATAATGTGTACCCTAATTAAATGGTTTTCCTATAAGGTATGGGACCTCCTCTGTCGCCTGAACAAAGAGGAGCAAGGCCAGGGGCCGAAGGGCGCCGCGACGTCGTGCATAGACCAGGTGTTACTGCTCGACAGGGCAGTAGACTTCACCAGCGTCATGGCCACACAGCTCACCTATGAGGGTCTTATTGGTGAGCTCAAAAAAACACTTTTGATAAATTGAAAGAACTTTCAGCTCTACAAACTATCAAAGCGTTGTAATAGCATTAGCAGAAAAGAGATGGTGCTACTGTATAGATATAAAACATTTGTTTCTCATAAGAAACAAATGTTTTATATCTACGAAACGAAAAAATTGTTCCCACAAAACTTATTAACGCTAATCATAAGATACTAACTTCTCCCTTCCTCCGCCCCACCCCGTCGCATCGCGTCGCCTTTTTTTTTAGGGTGTGAAATCATCAAATAACTTCTCTCGCTCTGGGCAGAGCGGAAGGGCGTGTCAGACTCTTACTGACTAAAACCCACCAGTGTTCCTTCAGTTGCCTGTGTCAGGGCCCACGGTAATCCTTTCGGACTTTCCCGCAATCCTGGCAGGCATCGGCTCTAGCGGACCCCGTCATTTGGTGCCGACATCTCTTTGAGGCGCGCGTTCAACGCGCCATCGACCCGGGCCTGGTCGTTATCGGACGGCGAGCTGCCCATTGCTCGCCGTCCTTGCGGACGGCTTAGGCCTACGTGGCTACGTGGCCGGGAATCGGCTAGGGATTCCCGACGCCCAGGACGTTTCCTGCGGCGGATAGTGGTTTGAGGGCGCGAATTTCGCTTCTCCCTCACGTGTTCCGCCTCCTCCTTCGCGAGCATTACTGCTTCGCAGAAGGAGGTGACGGCTTCCCATGCCCTCTCGCCCCGTACCATGACTTGGACCAGGCCACTTTCTTTGGTATTGTTCGTCGAATCGTTGAGCTCCTTAAGTTCTGAGTTGAACTGCACGATTACTGACAAATGCGTGCTCTGACTGGACAGATCCACTCAATCGATGTGGCTATTTCCTCAAGGATGGTCCCTTGAGGAACCAGAACTCAGAACTCAGAAACCAATCTACATGGTCTTCACATGATCTGACCAAGATTATGTCTGGATTTTAAAAGAGACTGTGACCTCTCTTTGTTTCGGCCTTTCTTCTCAGAGTAGTCAGATACGAAACGCCGATCTCATCTATTTAAAAAATATTATTGACGTGTAAAAGTGTTTGTACAAACCTGCTTACAAAAATAAAATCACTTATCATATATTATAATCTCCCACATCGATGGCTAGTCTCCACTGAGATTGGCCGCCATGGTCGAAGTTCGGTCTGGAGGACTATGATAAAAGCTCGATGAGTCTTAATACCTATTTACTTTATCTTTACAGACGAGATCTACGGCATAAAGAACTCGGCGGCAACGTTCCCGGGACACAAGTTCGTGAGCCCCGATGACGCCAGCCCCGAGGTCACCGCGCGTGAGAAGAAACGCATCATACTCAACTCTAGTGAGGAGCTGTTCGCAGAGATCAGGGACTGTAGCTTTACGACGGTGAGTTGATACTGAAAACCTTCAAAAATCTAACGATTTATCAATGAAGACAGACATATTAACGTACCGCCCCTGGCACAGGCAACTGAAGGAACACGGGTGGGTTTTAGTCCGTAAGAGTCTGACACGCCATGATCTAGAATTTATTTGATGATTTCCCAGCATAAAAAAAAGAAAAGTTCCCAGAAGCAGTCGTCGAAACGATAAGCGAATTGCTTTGATCCAAGTTCACTAAAATAGACTTATATTCGTCTTATATATATCATGATTGACTGCTTATACCCATCCCCATAAAGATATAACGTGATGATAATCATTTAAAAGGTTAAATCTGTAACTATCTGCAATATTTTGGCTCGTCTTTTTACAATTTGCGGTAAACTATAGAAGAATACGAACAAATTGCAATATTGCTCATAGCAAATAGCGTGATAATTTATAGCCTGCAGACTCACAAGACTTAAAGGTTGTATCTGTGCAAAATTTTAACAGAATCTATCCGGTAGTACTTGTGGGTGGTGCTGGAACATACATTCAGACAAACATTTCAGCATTAGAATTCGTCCCAGACCTCGTAGCAGACTTCGCTACGATTTTATTATTCATACTAAGTACTTATAGCTATAGTCAGCGCGTTATCAGCTGAGTCGTTAGGCCATAAATGTCAATAGAGATAGGAATGTGCAGCGCGCCGGGACCGTTATCTGTAAACTGCTACCTGCTCACGTGGTGTCGATGAGTCACTTCTACATAATTTTTTTTTTAAATATTAACGGCTCTTTTTTAAGGGTCACAATATGATATACTTTGTTTCTTATACTTAACTTTATTTCTGTGTATATGGACATACGGTACAATTTTTACGGTTTATACTGGTATTTAATTTGGTATCTTCTAGTCACTAATATCATACTAAATTAAACGCACATAAAACCCGTAGAGTTAAAGAACTCGTTAAAGTTTATGAACAAGATACGATAATAAACGTTACTTATCGATATATTTATTTTATTGTTACGCCCTTCACTAACCGGCTCCATAAGGCCCGTAATTGCAAGCGAGGTAGACATAGGGAAATGATTTATGGCCCGACGACTCAGTTGATAACGCGCTTACTATAAGAACAATTAAAATTAATTTTATTTTAACATAAACAAACGAATTGTTTAGAAAGCAGATAGTCTTTGTGGACAACAAACAAAGACAAACCGCTTTTTAACATTTTCATTTAATTTTGTTCAAATTAATCGTCAGGTCGGGGCAGCCCTGTCAAAGAAAGCGCACGTGATCAAGACTCAACTTGACGAGCGACACCGCGACAAGTCGGTGCAGGAGATCAAGCTGTTTGTGTCGCGTCTGCCGCAGATGCTGGCCAACAAACAGTCGCTGGCAACTCACACCGGCATTGCGGAGTATCTCAAAGAGGTATGTGTAACGTTTGATCAAGACGCAACTAGACGAGCGACACCGCGACAAGTCGGTGCAGGAGATCAAGCTGTTTGTGTCGCGTCTGCCGCAGATGCTGGCCAACAAACAGTCGCTGGCAACTCACACCGGCATTGCGGAGTATCTCAAAGAGGTATGTGTAACGTTTGATCAAGACGCAACTAGACGAGCTACACCGCGACAAGTCGGTGCAGGAGATCAAGCTGTTTGTGTCGCGTCTGCCGCAGATGCTGGCCAACAAACAGTCGCTGGCAACTCACACCGGCATTGCGGAGTATCTCAAAGAGGTATGTGTAACGTTTGATCAAGACGCAACTAGACGAGCTACACCGCGACAAGTCGGTGCAGGAGATCAAGCTGTTTGTGTCACGTCTGCCGCAGTTGTTGGTTAGTTAGTATAATATAGCACTAGCCGTTTTCACTACTATACTCTCCATAGTCACGTTTTAATCACCACACTGTTTAAAGTACTTAAAAACATTATAAATCCATCGTCTTTCTCCGCTATGAATTATTGATCCACTTTTATTTTTACGAATAGTTGTGGTATTCATTTTTAAAATTGACAAAAGACGCGTCCGTACTGTCTAAAGGGCTTACTTCAACTGGTCAATGTGAACACGACACGACTTTCTAATTTACTATGACGCCAAGGGACGTGGCTATCCTGAGTGACAAGGATGAGACACTATTTTCTTAACGCGAATAGACTATAGCTGTTATAGCTTATGGCGAGATGACGTTTTATATTGTGCTTTAAAAGGTTAGGGAAAGTTTTCATATCATTGCTTGATTTCAGACTACAGATGGTTTCGAGTTCCACGATATGATCCAATGCGAGGAGGACTTCCTGAACTGCGTGGACAATGACAAGGCATGCCCTTACATCGAAGATCTCATCGCACAGAAAGAACCACTTACTAAGGCAAGTTATTTTTTTAAACATGTGCCTTATTGTTCATTTGAAACATCTAGAATCTAGAACAATCTAATTTCCTCCGGTCTTGAGCTAATTAACCGGCAAACTCGCAAGTGGACCTAAAAATTTTGGAAAAACCCGTTTGTTTATGTTTTTTACTCGCGTATTTAACTAATAAATACGCGAGTAAAAAACATAAACAGACATGATTACTTATTGCTCAGAAAATAACTACGCCATTTGCCATAACATACCTACATATACCACCATAAAATAATTTTTTTTTCCCATAGATCCTCCGCCTAATCTGCCTCCAATGCGTCACAGGATCAGGTCTGAAGCCGAAAGTTCTAGAATACTACAAGAAAGAGTTGGTTCAAGTGTACGGTCTGAACACCTGGCTCACTCTCTGTAACCTGGAGAAGTGTGGCTTGTTGAAGCCACAGCAGGGAGCCAGGCAGTATGCTGTGCTTAGGAAGGTCAGATATTATACTTATTATACTTATGAGGACTATGGGGGTCATTGTTTCTGTTTTAATCATGATCTGGCAGTTTAAGTAGTTTATGCGGCCTACCCAAATGTCCTTTCTTTGGTATTGTTCGTCGAATCGTTGAGCTCCTTAAGTTCTGAGTTGAGCTACACGATTACTGACAAATACGTGCTCTGCGGAATCGCCGACCTCATCTAGTTTTTAAAATATGATTGACGTGTAAAAGTGTTTGTACAAACCTACTTACAAAATAAAAATAAAATCGTAGCTGTAGGTAGATACACCGCACCATGACAACTATAGCTACACATCTGCCTATCCCTTCCAGAAAACCAGGTGCGTTATACATATTAAAGAAATAAACCTGTGTGCCCGACAGTTATGTATTGCGAAGGCGACGGCCACGTCCATTGGCCGTACCCAGTAGTGGGACCAATAAATCATTTATGATAACTAAAGACAAAATGTTATTTTAAGGTTTTAAGTTTTGTTGTGTTTATTTACTGTTGTTACTTAAATTCATCTTGATTTTAAAATTATATTAGAACATAGGTATGTATATTTTGTATATCTTGTTGAAATAAGTACCTATGTATTCATGTAAAATTAATTTGCATGCCATAAACAGGCAAAATATGGACTGTACATTTAACCACCAACTTTTACAACTGGTAACACCTATATCTTCTGCAAATAAATTATTCATAGTCATTCAATCTACTGAGAAAAGCCCCTATAACGCGTACTTTGCGGGTACTTAATGACGTAGCAGATAGCATAGATCTTTTTACTTGTTCTCTGAGTGAGTTCACATAACCCACGATGTAGATTATGTTATGGTAATTAATAAAACTGTAATTATGGCCACACTATTGAATTAGGAGATTCCTGCAATGATAGTGATGATGAGTTAATTAATTAATTAATAAATATTGATATTTACATTAAGTTGCAGATATTTATAGCACCTTCATAACTATAGTTAACGCATGTGTGACATATTTTTACCTATTGTGTGGTATAGTAATTTCATTCTAGTTTCATCGTCTTCCCATATAATGATATAACTAATGTATACAAAATTATTGTAAAATATTTTATAAGAGATAACGGTGTTTCTTGCCCCATTCCTCTCCAAACGAAACCGCCTTTTGAAAGGGGCGACTAGTCAATTCTAGTCTATAGTAAACTAGCTGCTGTCGCGTGGATGTCGAAAATTATCCTACGGGAATGTGCTACCAAATAGTAGCATATGTTACTCCTCATAACATCAGCTATCTGCAGTGAAAGTCCCGTCAAAATCGATCCAGCCGTTTCAGAGATTAGCCGGAACAAACAGACAGACCCACCCATTTTTATTATTTTCATATAAATGCTGGATATACTTTCTTAGGCATTCAGTAAAAAGCTGTTATTTTGATATTACAAACAGACTTTATATGTACTTATAAGTATTTGTATAGATTTTAACGTTCAAAGGTGGCTTTTATGTGTCTATTTGATATAAATGCTTTGACTTTGACATCCGCGGTCATAAAATACAAAAGCGAGATCACACGGGACCCCAAGTCCAGAATTATTTCAGATCCCGTGCTAAGTATTCATCATCCTGCTTGCACCTTTTATGGCCGTAACCGATATGTCTCTTAGCGTTTAGTATAGCACACCATTACGAGTACCCAGCCTTTAAGCACCATTTACACGATGCAAGTTTCGATCACGATCAAAACTGATGCAACAAATGACTTGCGTCGCGCGTCGTCTAAACACCGTTTACACGGTGCAACTCTTATTGTTGCTTTAACATAGCATTCTAAAAGAAATTAAATCGCACCGTGCAAATTAGTTTTTAATCCGACAATGCCAGCCTTCAATCGATAGTAATTCAAATGATAATCCACAGACGCTGCACCTCACTATGGACGAGACTGAAATGAAGGCAAAGGATAAGGGCTACCTGTGTAATAAGTACACACCGCTGACAGCACGCCTCAGCGAGCATATCGCTAAGAACAAAGGATGGACAGGTGAGATATCTACTTTATAGCTATGTCACCGACCACTTTTCTAAAACGTCATGATGAATCCGGAATGTCCTAGAACCAAAAAATTAAAAGACATGAGATGGCCACTCCCAGTGAGGTGGCCAGCCACAGAGCCTGTAATGGCCGCGCTGGCAACGTCTAGAGACGGCAATAAATAAAAAAGCCTTATATTTCAGGCACCGAAAAAAAAATTTTTACATACATACATCGATATTCTAGAACGTTGTAAGTGTTGTTCAAATTGAGTAGGTAAATATTATAATCTATATTCTATAACAAAAAATAAATATAAAATTGTTAGATTATAAGTGGATAAAAAATTAATTAAAAAATTGAATGGAATTTACATCAAATACTGGGATTAATTCATTGAAATAATTTTCAAATAGGTATTATATTAGATTGCATAATTAAAAATAAAATAAAAAAAGAATAAAAAACATTTTACAATTAGAAATTAAGTATTAAAATTCTATTAAAATGGCATGCATGAACCTCTCAAATGAGAGTGAAGGCCTCCTCCAGAGATGACCATTGGTCTCGGTCGGTGGCTCTTGACATCCAATTTTTTCCTGCGACTCGTGTGATGTCGTCTGCCCATCTAGTTAACGGTCTTCCTTGTTTCCTTAGACCTGTAGGGCCAGGCCATGACGTCATGCGAATAGTCCAACGGTGGTCACTCATTCTCGCTACGTGTCCTGCCCATCTCCATTTAAGCTTTAGGGCGTAGGTGGGAGCATCATGGGCTTGCGAACGGCGAGCAATGGGCAGCTCGCCGTTCGATAAGGACCAGGCCCGGGTCGACGGCGCGTTGTGTTCAGAGATGTCAGCACCAATGACGGGGTTTGCTAGAACCGATGTCTGCTAGGGTTGCGGAAAAGTCAGAGAGGGATACCGTGGCCCCTGGCACAGGTAACTGAAGGAACACGGGTGGGTTTTAGTCAGTAAGAGTCTGACACGCCCTCCCGCTCTGCCCAGAGCGGGAGAAGTTATTTGACGATTTCCCACGCTCAAAAAAAAAAAAAAAAAGTGGGAGCATCAGTTACCTTTGTCTTTTGTCTGATGAATGATGGAGTGCCGAACTTTTTCAATTTTCCTGATTTTTACGATACTTCTCTCCATACTTCGCTGGCAGGACGTAATTTTGTTTTTGACTCGGCGAGTGAACTTCCATGTTTGACATGCGTAGGTTAGTGAAGAGACGGCAATACCTACAAATAAAAATCGTGGTGCCGCCTATGCGTTGAGCACACAACTTCTGTCAGGAATCGCCTTCAAAGCCGTCAGTTTTATACGTCACTCAAACTCAAACTCAAACTCAAAGCATTTATTTCAAATAAACCAATTACAGGCACTTTTGAATTGTCAAGGGGTCGGTCAGTCAGAAAGATGAAGCTAGTTGCCCATTCCAAAGCGTAGTAGGTACCTATGGAGAAGAACGGGCAAGAAACTCCATGGACACTCTTTTAAATCAAAATATTGTTACAATAGAGTGGTTACATCATTCATGTTGTAATTATACATGTGAGAACGATGTAGAAAGACGTGCACGTTAAAAGCGTCCGTAATAAAAAGATAAAAACAATTATGGAATTAAAATAAGCCGTTACGTCACTAGTTTCTGACCGTACCGACCGTAAGTAGCCGTCACTAGTTTCTGACCGCGACGTCGTCCGCGTCTAACCCACCCCGCCGCATCGCATCGCCTGCCCGTGCTATTACTTCTTTATCGCTTACCGTTCTTTCTGACATATTTCTTTTTACGCAGCTCCTAAGGGCCCTAGCGTGATGTTAATTAGCCTATAGCCTTCCTCAAGAATTGGGCTACTAAATTCAAAAATAATTCTCTTTTCCGACTGGTAGTTCCAGACATTCGGGCATACAAACAAATAAACTCTTCAGCTTTATAATTAGTAGTATAGATAGCTGATTTGTGTCGTAGTAATGCAACGGTGATACGCTTTGTTTGTATGGAACATGTTGACGATGCCGCCTCGTCTCCATGCTCTGTGGGGCCAGCCTATAATGTGGGAATATTATACAAAGTGGGAATATTATAAAATACGACATGGTATACTTAGACGATATACAAAATTTGAATGAAATCCATTCACAAAAAAAATCTGCTGTTCCATGCATTTTGTCGAGCTACGTGTAGCAAACTGTATGGAACAGCAGATTTTTTAATATACATGGTATAATTTAATATAATAAAGTATGCGCCAGTTTGTATAGTAGTACCTAGGTTTTGTCAGTACCTAGTGGCTGAGGAATCGATAAATACCCCCATATACATTTTTCTTATACCTAATTAAGACAATAATTCTAGTTTGATTAAGGGCTGATAAGATAGGGATGATGAAAGTCAGAAGGCTAATTCCCGTAAATAAAAACGTTCAAAATCAAGTCGCAGTCTCATCTCAGCGACAGTCAAATGTCAAAAATGTAGGTAAACGCTATACATTTTTTGACAGATTGAGATTGAGATTAGAAAATATGAACATTGCCCCTCCGATATCTTCCGTGGAATAAAATCAGCGATCGACTCCACGTACTATCGAGGAAGTTCATATCTATGCACCTTTAGGACTATTTTTCCCTGTAGCGCTCGGGCGCTAACAGTAACTAACGTAAAACAGATGCGGTCATCGTGTTCACGGGATTTTGTTCTAAAACTGCTTAGATATGAACTTCCTCGATAGTACGTCACACCAGTGTTACGACGTGTATTTTTTTTCCTCGTCGTCACACCGTTGGTTTTACAACACCTTTTATAAATAATAGCCTCACTATTACCTAAGTATTTTTTTAAATACTTGAATCACTTTTCGTACTGTTCGTTCCCATCTGACTATTATTTTTTTCTATCATAAGGAATATCTTTACTCGCAAAAAGGTTAGGTAAGGTTAGAACAGCGACCCCTACGCACGAGCCGAGCGAGCGAAGCGAGCATGCCGCGGCAGCGGCTGGCGAGTGCTAAATAGACTAGAATAGGTACACAGTATTAATAAACTGTAGGTTCATACATAAAATATAGTTGAAACATCCAATATCTTAAAAAATCATTAGATTAATCGTTCGTTAGTGCAAATAATTTTAGTTTAATCAAAATTAAGTAGGTACTTAAGTAAAACAGTACTTGAGTAGACCAATATGCGTTAGATAGGATAGGTAGATGGGGGATTTATCTATTACAAGCACAACACTAATGTTGTGATACAAAAAGTTGTAGTAAAACTAGCAGTGTGACGACGAGGAAAAATATACTCGTCGTCACACTAGTGTTACAGCCTGGGCAGCGAGCACGGCCTGATAGGCTCGAGACACGCATTTTATCACGGTTTTTGCTCCCAAACTGTGATAAAGATGTGTGACTCAAGCCTATCACAGTAGGCCGTGCTCGCCCCGCTGGTGTGACGTGGAGTCGGGAATGATAAAATTGACGTCTGACAGTTGAGACAATTCTAGTACCTATATAAAAATTGTCGAAAATTCAAAATTTATTCTCAGGATAAGCCTTAGGTATTCTAGGTATAAATGTTTGGTGAAATTCGCCCTTAACCCTTCGTATGGCCAGAACGTGGACCCACGCGATGACGCAAGCGAGGCACAATGACTTTTGACATTGCATTGAATCGGTTAATAAACTAAGAGAAAATGTCAGTTACCGTAACTAAGAGAAAATGGGCATAAGTATATTATAAATATCATCCAATAAGATGATTATAAATACTCTAGTCCATTTACGGCAAATTGAATACCTACTTACATCATACATATACCTAGGTACAGACCTACCTACTAAAAAATGACAATAGCCCAACATAAAATGAAAATAATACGTAAGTATCAGTATCACACAAATCGTAATTATCAAAAAACACACTCCCATGTCATAATGAAACATTTCCTGATAACAAAAATACATTTATTTATCAAGGTCCACGCAGGCTACGGTACGTTTGCTAATAATGTAGATAGGTACATACCTACCTTTCATATAACTCTCCGCCATTGAGCCAATTAGATAGCCCACCGCTGACCTAATAAACTTCCTTATTTTGCTATTTTTAGCCCAAAAATGCTATGCTACATTTCGGATAGATTTTTACACAATAAATGAATGATTGCCGTAACGAATGCTCTCTGATCGAATGATTTGCGAATATAATTCTAGATTCCAACCAATTTTATAGATAGTTGAGCGAAGTATTCATTTACTAGTGCACTATTTATTAGCGACTTATTTTTAATAAAACTAACAAAGAATTTTAATGTCTATAGTCGTGTTATCATATTTCCATTTAATATTACATGTTTTATCTCGTATAACTGTTCTGGCTGTTCAGTGTAAACGTTTATATGAAATTCAGAACATAGTTGGCACCCACAAGCTGATAAATACATCTAAGTATCAAAGATTATGACAAATTGTCCCAATTTACAAACACATGTTTTAATCAAATTCAAATCATCACAAGCAATATCAATCAATTAACTCCACCAATCGCATGAGCAGGAATACTGAACTCAATTCTAATAAGACTAATTGTACATCTATTCCAGCTATCCAAGATGTCCTAGGCCTTCTCCCTGGGCCTACAGTAGATGAACTACAGACATTACAACCGCGCATGGCGCGTCGCAACTCCATATCGAGCGAAAACTCATCCTCCATGGAGAACCCCCGCGTTATTCTCGTCTTCTTCATCGGAGGATGCACATATCAAGAGATATCGGCACTTAGGAACATCAGCCAGCAAGAAGATTCGAATGTAGAATTTGTTATATTGACTACTAAACTGATCAACGGAACTACATTCATAGAATCTTTGATGGAAAACGAATAAATGAATCTAGTTCCAAAATGTATATAACTGAATAAATAATATTCCAT
Source organism: Brachylomia viminalis (assembly GCA_937001585.2). Taxonomy (NCBI): domain Eukaryota; kingdom Metazoa; phylum Arthropoda; class Insecta; order Lepidoptera; family Noctuidae; genus Brachylomia; species Brachylomia viminalis. The sequence continues at coordinate 11,466,464 of OW443314.2, forward strand.
GTATTACTTACATTTAAGTTTGAGTGTAACTTTGTATATTAATGTATTTAATAAAAGCAAAATAATAGTTTAAATAATCTTTTAATTCTCATGACTCCACACATTTCATGAATACGGAATAAAATTAAACATGAACCATAAATCTTGGTTTATTAAAATTTCATATTCATAACTTGCATATAATATAAACTTCAATTTGATCAGTTTTTTCTTTAAATAAACTTACAAAATCCTGCACGCTTACCATCTATATATTACAATTTTAAAGCTTTCAGCATAATAAAAATAATTTCGTACACCAACATACATACAAGTGTAATCTAATGACTATTCTCATAAATATTCATTACTCGTGTATTTTGTGATGTTGGATTTCTTTGGCGGTGCTATGTAGACGCCAAACTTCTTGGCTAGACTCACCAGCTTCTCGTTATCGTAGCCGACTTCCTCCTTATAACACCTGAGCATTAAAGGCATCACTGTGTCTAAAATAAACTTAAAATTCTTCTGAGCATAACTAGAATCGTTGCCTAAGGAGAGCATAAGGCGAGAGTTGAATACAGCATGGATGCAGTCATCCAGCACCTCCATCATGTCCTTAGTGACCAGTTGCAGCCCAACCTTCTGAATTGTTATGACAGACTGCGCAAACCATATTGTACTACTAGATAAGTCCACCCATGTTTCATTTATTATGTACTTAGCTAAGATAAGGCCCAAATTTTCCATCTGTACTAAGAATTTATTAACTCCAGCTTTAGTGTGCATATTCACAGGGGTCCACTTGTCTTCTGACACTTTACCCTTCATAGAATCCATAATCTTCTCCCTGTACTCTCTCAGAGCTTTCACAATAGGTGCTCTTAAACAGCTGTTCATCTGATATCTCAAATCAAGACCAAAGTCACAGAATAGAGTACACTGATCCCTCAAACTCTGCACACAGTCTAACACAGAATCTAACGCACACTGCGGAGTGAACACTTGTTTAATAATTTGACTCATTAACATTCTAAGTTGCATACTAGCCCACACTACAAAAGCACTAACTTTATTCTTAGGAAATAATGTAATGAACTCGGTTAAGGCATCGCTGAGTGAGCAGAAGAATACCTCGCCTACTTGCTTTACGTAAGTGTTGATTGATCCTTCTAGTTGGACCCCTTTCACATGAACCTTTACGGTGTGACTGCATATAGCTAGAAATAACTCACATGCCTGACTGGTCATGTTAAACTTATTGAGTATGTGTACAGGCTGTCTGGACGACTGCAGCCCGCCCCTCGGACTCCAATTATGAGTAACATCGAGTTCTTTCAACAATATTTCAATCAACACTTTCTGTTTCAGTTCAATTCTCTTCAATAAATCAGTTCTCTGTGGATGGCTTTTATTTTCTTCAGTGTCTAATGCTTTTTGGGCTGACACCATCAGTTCATAAGTTTTTTGAAAATGTCTTTCAACAATTAGTACATCTAACTCCTCTGTGACATCAGCCAACCACTCCGGCAGGGGAGCCACCTGGGGGGAAGGTAATTCTTCAACAGAGAGACTAGGGGACTCCAGTAACTCTGGCTTAGTCTTATCTAGACCATCTTTTTTCTTTTGCTTAGAATTCTCCTTTTCAATGTAAATTTTTTTTGCAACATCAAACTTATCTAGCCAATCTTTCTTGATGGCAAAACTATTGCACTGAAACACTCTTGTATCTGGGAAGGCTAACACTTTGAAAGCTTGTTTGACACTTCCCAAGTCTCTTACGTTCACTACTGCTAGAGTACTAATAGGATAGCTAGCTTGAAACTTATATCTATTAGGACCTCTACGGTTTGATATCCATGATGTCAACATAAGGCAGTCATTGAATAAATATACATGCATTCTCTGCAGGGCAGTGTTCTCCTCGGCGTCAATCTCTAATAAGTCGCCTTCGTGAAGCAAAGTTCGATCTGGGACGTCTAATAAATTCATGCAACCTTCCACTTTCTCAGATATAAGGTTGAGCTTATTCTTGCGTTGTTCCTCGGCCCGCTCTGCTTCGACGTCGTGGTTGTCGAGGGATTCGCGGGATATCGCGTTTTCGTTACCTAGAACTGACGCGTGGGAGAGAGTCGTGAGCACAGTTCGCTGTTCGCTCAGCAGGTGGGACAGCTTGTACATCTCTGCTTCTAGGTGGGATATCTCCGTCGCCGTCTCGATGAACTGCATGTAGTTCTCGTACACATTCTTCTTGAGGGCACTGGCGGTCTCTTCAGCTAACGACTGTATCTTATCCTTCTGTTGTTGGAGCTCCTCCCCTCCGACACAGGACTTGGCCAGCTCCTTCACGTAACGCTCGGGCACAAAGTCTGGCACTGCGAACTTCTCCATGTTGATGTCGGACATCGTTATAATATAATATTTACAGTTTCTACTCGTAATTAATAGTTAAAAACACTGGCTCACTCATCATTCGATAATCGAACGACAGGACGTATCAACCCATCAAATTTAAATGTCAGTTTTGCGTTCCGTTACTTCTGAGAGTTATTTCGTAAGCGTTTACATAATTAAAACGTTTAGTTATTATGCGCACGTTTGTGATGAGAAATTCCGTCTAAAAACTCTTTCTAGTCATTTTAATTATGTTAAATTATTTCTAATAATGATATAAATCAGTGGTTACTTATCATCTTATCGGTTAATTTATTTCATTTATATAAATCAGTGGTTATTTCTCATCTTTATCAGAAAATTATGATAATTATGCTATACTGACTTACCATTTTAATTCAGATTGGACACAGATATATAGATAATACTTAGAACAATAATTATTTTAAGTACCCTGCTGTTATACCTACTTATTACTGTAAACAATGCCAGTTATCAATCTTCTGCACTTAAAATTACAATGGTTGTCGTAGGCGTTATAGAATGATAAATATGCAACTCACGGAAGTCGAGTCTTTCATCATACCTACTGCTTTATATTTTTAATAATTTCTACTAACTGTTATTCGTATTAACGATGTGGCATCTTCTTAGCGTCTCGATGGCAAAAAAACAAAAAAATATAACTCCTTCGGAGTACCTACCCAGGGAATCTTTTTCTACTGGAGCGATAGAATCGCATGGACCCGTCTACTTCGATCACACCCCGTATTCGTTACTATTCTAAGTTACATAAGTTTGTAAGTAAATTGTTACTGACGCTATGGGTCCATGTTACTCGAAAATAAATGTTTTTATTTATTATTTTAAAATGTCTTTGACATATCTCGGGGTCCCGGAACTTGGGAAGGCGTACGTGTGGCCGAAGCCAACTCGCAGAGCCCCATTAGGCAATTTTAAATGGAATGAGGCACCTTGCGATTATCCCTGTATGCACTATGCAAGTGCACCCATGGCCAACCCCCGGTTGATGCAGGACTATTGCAGAACATGGTGGCTGTAGTGGATTGGTTACCTTGAACTATAGAAGGACTATGTCCCCTACCTGACGGATTCACGGATAAAATGGCAAGGGGTGACTTGCACACTCAATAATGGTCCCCCGGAAACTGTCGCTAGCACATAGTGACGTAGCGACAAGGGAGCAACTTGTTCTGAGGTGTTTGAGGAGTGAAGAGGTATTACACGGCAATCAGGACAATCCCGGAAGTACGGTCCAGCATCTTACTGAAATATTTTCTTCCTCCGAGCACGTCTGCCCTTGCAGATCACCACTCCAGGCGGCCAATAAAGGCAAGCCAGTGGTGAGGAACAAGTCTTCTCCTGGGAGATGACATCCCTTCCGAGGGGTTGCTACTGCCCAATAGCTCGCCACATGCTGCCCATGATTTACGGGGGTCACGCTTAAAGTTTTTAGAATAGGCCAGTAAGAAAAACAGCCGATGAAAAATTTATTTAAATTTCGAATTAGGAACTCTTTGGGAATTTTTCGTAGACAGATAAGTTTTCTCTGTCTACGGCATTGACTTATAATCTTAATGGTCTACGGAATCTTTAGATGTGTAATGAATAAAATATATAATTATGTCATTTGTTTTTACAAATTGGCGGCAATTTGAAATGTCTTACTCCACAGCAGTATTACGATAGACTTCGATTAGCATTTCATGACGAAGCCCCATCCCGTGCCACTGTTTACCAAGTGGTATAATGAGTTTAATCATGGTCGAAGCAAACTCACTGATGATTCGCGAGAAGGACGCCCTTCTACGGCGACTACTGAAGATAACGTGAGTGCTGTACTGCTGTGCGGCTAATGATAGAAGGGTGACATATCAATCGATTCGGGCAGCTTTAGGCATTGGTATGAGTCAAGTACAAAAAGTCTTACATAAACATTTAGGCGTCAGAAAGCTTTGTACTAGATGGATACGTAATAGTTTGGCGGAAGATCAAAATCGTTTGGATTGGTGCCGCTCAATGCTTAGGTATGCAAGGTAACTCGAATGCTGTATATGACCATCATCACAGGTGATGAAAGCTGGATTTATGGTTACGAACCAGAAATCAAAAGACAATCTGCGCAATGGATGTTTCCATTCGAAGATTTGCCGACAAAAGTAAAGAAGGACAGAAGTCAAGGGAAAAAGATGATTGCCTCTTTCTTTGGACGGACGGGTCATTTCCCAACAATTGTCCTAGAAGATAAAAACACTGTTCCTGCAGATTGGTATGTCAGTCATTGTTTACCAGTTGTCTTGGAAAATGTTAGACAGCAGCGCCCAAGAAGCAGGATCCTCCTCCACCACGACAACGCTCCAGCTCACTCCGCCAGACGGACTATCGAATGTTTGTCTATCAAAAGTGTGGAGTTAGTAAGTCATCCTCCTTACAGTCCTGACCTGGCACCTTGTGACTTTTTATTTAGTTTCAAAAATAAAAGATTAACTTAGAGGAATTCGTTTTATGAACCCTGAAGATGCCGTGGCGGTGTTTGAAAAAGGCGTGGAAGAAATCTTTAAAGAAGAGTTGGGCCATTGCTTCAGTCAATGGTTCCATCGCATGCTACGGTGCATAGAAAGGAACGTAGACTACTTCGAAAAGCAATAAAAATATTAACAGGCTTCTACATCATTCCGTATTTTATATTCTAAAAATCTTCAGTGTGACCCAATTGTGTATCCTTCTTGACTGGCTTATTTATTATTCCTATTCCATATCATGCTCATTCTCGTCCAAATCTGCTGGTATCTATAGTCTGTCCGAAGGCCATATATGTCATATATGTATATATTCTGTCGTATGTTATGGTCTCTCCCGAAGCACTGCAATGGTTCTCCTCTTACCTTCAGTGACGTCAGCAGTCCGTTCTTGTTGGGGATTCTTCTTCTTGCTGGTGTGACTTGGAAGCTGGCGTTCCTCAAGGCGGTATACTTTCTCCCCTTCTATTTTCTATTTTTATTAATCTTATAACTTCCGAACTTCAGTGTGCGTATCATCTGTATGCAGATGACTTGCAGTTGTACTGTCAAGGGAGGGTTGATGAATTGCCTGACGTTATCGGCAGATTAAATAGGAACTTGATAGCCATAAAAACCTGGCCTGACAAATTTGGTGTAGCTGTAAATCCTACAAAGTGTCAGGCGATCATTATTGGTAGTTCTCGTAGTATTAGCAAGGTGGATGGTACAACCTTGCCACCGGTCCTCTTCAATGGCACGATCGTTCCTTTTAGCACTGACGTAAAGACCCTAGGCTTGCTCATTGATAGTACCCTTAACTGGCGTACTCAAGTCGCTAGGGTAAGCCAGAAGGTTACCGGAACGCTGCGGGCTCCGTACAGACTGAAAAATTTATTACCATCAAGTACGAAGACAATGCTTGTGCAATCCTTAATTTTCCCTATCATCGATTATGGTGATGTGTGCTACTATGACCTGAATGCAGATCTCCTCGACAAACTTGACCATCTTCTGAATAACTGCATTCGATTCGTTTTTAATCTGCTTAAATATGATCACGTCTCTGCGCATCGGTCGCTCCTAAAGTGGTTGCCCATACGCCAGCGCAGAGAGCAAATGGCGCTGACTACCTTGTTTTCATTTCTTGATTCTCCCTCTTCCCCTGGTTATCTAGCCCCCCACTTTCAGTACATTTGCGCCCAGCACAATAGAAATCTACGTTCTTCACACAATGGTCTTCTTCAATGTCCCACTCACCGCACAGACTTCATTCACTCTTCCTTCTTTGTTCAATCTATCTCTCTGTGGAATGCACTCCCCCAGGAAATCAGGATGGCAACCAACCGATTATCCTTCAAAGCTAAAGTTCGCGAGCACATTCGTAAGAAGCTAGCAGTATCATCACAGCGGTAATGTTTTCTCATTGTTTGTCCTATTTGTTTTTAACATACTCGTTTATTTATGTACATTTATTTGTGCTTATATTTATATATGATTAGTTATATGTATTTATAGACTAAATAAGTTTATACGTGTCTATATATTTAAAATTATTTAATCCTAAAATATCATTATAATTTGCACCTGCCACTGTTTGTCTCTGCATCACCCAAAGGTTGACTGGTAGAAAATGCCTATGGCATTAAGTCCGCCTCTGTACATTTGTGTTAAATAAATAAATAAGGCCAAGCGTGCGTGCTAGGAACTGAAGAAACTTGATAATATAACAGGTTCAGTGTTCCTCAGCTTCCATAGTGGGTTTGATGGTCACAGATGATAATAAAAGGAAAACAAACTATGGCCTGAGACACACGATTTGGCGTCACATTTTAATCGTTGCCGTATTTCACTCTGAACGGGCCCGAGAGTACACCACACCACATATACCTATATTTAACCAACTCTGAGTGTAAAATAGACACGAACTAGTAGCCAATCTCTTGCATCAATTATGAAGAATGAGTAAATTGAAAGAAATGATTACGTATAATGCTAAACGGTATCAATAGTATCAAAGCGTAAGCGAAGTCATAGAGGGAAAGGAGACGGTCGTAACATAATTAAGTAAAAAGAAAAGCACAAAAATAATAGCGACAATTTTATTGTAATTGGCAGTACCTATTTACTTATTAGTAACCATAATTAACCAACAAAATAACTGCTTTTATCATCATTATCGATTGGATTTCGACATATAACAAAAAGAGAGCATGATTGTTCAACAGTCGGTGTTAACTGGTAAAACATTAGAAAGCCTAGTTCAAACTTTCAATACAATATTAGCACAATATTATTGCCTCTTCTTTTTGTTTCATTGAACGATAGAAAAAGAGAGCATTGTGCATCTTGCAACACTTGTTTCTTCCGTTGATTTAAATTTTTCTTATAAAACAATTTACAACTTACAAAAAATAAGTTTATATTTATTACAAACAAGTTTTAACATTATCGAATTGAAAGTTTAAATGAATAATTTCAGAAAATCCATTCCTTTATTGTCACACAATAAAAGCGCGAGCGATAACATTTTTTTTATTACTTAATGCCATGGCACTGGCACTACAACAAACATCCTGTCAATATGACATTAGTGATGTACATGTGTGTATCAGTCCGCGCTTTTATTATGATACTTTTAAGTCAATTGTGCGGTTATTTTATTCTTTCTTCTCTTCAACTTTCGTTTCAGTTTTGACGTCCTTGAGCTCTGTGATGACAACGGCGGGAGCTTCGGGGTTTTTGGGTGCTTCGGCTTCAGGCTGGCTGGAGTAGTTGCCGTCGCGTTTGAATCTATAGTAACGGCCAGTAGCTACAACTGACTGGGAGTCGTAGCAGTTCACCAAAGCATCACCGTTGCGTCCTGATAAAAAAAATAATGGGAGTTAAAATAATATAGCTAATCTGTATTTCGGTTAGATTAGTAATCTCAACACGGTCTTCCACGAGTCACTATTTAGTAGATAAAAATAGACAAATAGATTTAAATTCCGTACCATTTTGACATGTGCAGACAGCAATATGTCTGCGGGCCATACAAACAGCTCCAGAGCCGCACTGAGTGTTGCCGAGACAGGGGTCCACGCAATTGTAGCCGACGCAGGCAAGATGGTCGGAACACTGAGAGTCCAGCTCGCACTCACCCTGCGTAAGACAAACAATTAATAGTGATGATTAAAAAGGTGTTTCAACGAATAAAAAATTATGCACAAAACAATTCTGACGGTAAGGCCGCATCCTATTAGAAAACGATCGTCACGCGAATCTACGATCGTGACGTCCATTTGTCACTTATTGTTTGGAAAACTGGAAGGCGACCTCTGTCGGCGCGACCACGCATTTGCGACGCGGGGTCAGGCTTAGTACGCAATAGTGTGAAAATATTACAAATAACAAGAATGACAAAGTAGTCCCAATAACTAACACGTTCGCAAGATACGAGAGCGTTGCCGATGTATCCAGTGGGGCAAGTGCAGACGGGACGCTCGGCACCGGTGCGGTCGTGTCCGGGAGTGCACTTGGCGTTAGCACCGCAAGGGTTGGGCTCGCACAGGTCACCTGACAATAAAATAATATAAATGTAGGGTTGAAAATTATAACACCGAGTATGGTATCTTGAGGAACACCAGATAAGTTCCTATAAGTTTTGAATATATTTGTACCCAAAGTATTTTTCATGAAATTGTTTTAATGAAAAATACTTTCTTAAAATCCCTTGAATGCTTCATATTATTATGCTTTCATAAAATAAGCACAGTCACTATGGAGAAACCTAGGCAACCATGTCAAATGCTTTCGCCAAATCATCAAGTTATTATTTGAACAACTTACGGGCTTCGAAAGGTCTGCAGTAGGAGAAGGGATCTCCGGTCATGTTTCTGGGGCAAGAGCAGATGGGTGTGAGTCCACGGAGGTGGCACTCGGCGTTGGTTCCGCAGGCGTTGATGCAAGGGTCGATGCACGCGTTGTAGACGCAGGCTGGCTTGTAACTGGGGCACTCGCCGTCAGACGTGCATTCAGCTGAGCAGATTCTGTAGGGATCACCGTGATAACCCTGTTGATGATAAAAGTTAACTTTATGAGACTTTGAAATTCTTGATACCTTCATCAAAGCTTGACAAAATTGGACGAATGGATGTTAATAATATTTTATTACTTTTAAAACGAATTCCTTGTTCTGAACACTCCGCTATTCAAGACACTCAGACACTATTGGGGTAACTGGGGTCGTGTTTGAAAGTGTTTAAGTCATCCTTGTTCCAGTGCGGAAAGAGCATACAGGCTACACGGGACGATTAACTTCTCTCTTGCTCGCACTGAAAGATGACTTCAACATTTCTGTTTAAGTGTTAGGTGGAAGACTCAATAAACCACCCAGCTCATATAGGTATTATTGAAGCACTACGCACTCTTGGGCACTTGCAGACGGCGCGGTGAGCGGCAACTGTCTCGCAGTCAGCGTTGACTCCGCAGTCTCCACACGGACTGATGCACTTGAAGTCCCGACACGACTGCTGGACGTTGCACTCACCATCAGACTCGCACTCATGGTGGCAGCCGGTCAAAGGACTACCCTGTACGAAACAAAAGAGCAACTATTAGAATCCGATTCTATAAGGTAAATAGTTAATGTTTCAAACACAATCTCCTGTTTTGACACAAAGCATCAGACTAGATTAAGTTTTTTAAGAGCACCTAAAAGCTTCGGCCTAGTGACTTCGGCAGTTATATTATGTCTGAGGCTTTGCCTCATTGTTAGAACTTTTCTATAAAAACTTTAAAAGGTATGCGTTTGTCTGGCATACTGCAGTAGCACTGTAGCTACACACAGTAGCTTCTACCAGTAAGATCATCATTATTGGCGCAATGCAATAGATTAGGTATTGGCGCAATGCAGTGTAGTAAGGTTAAAGTATGTGAACACTTACCCTGTATCCTGGGAGACAGGTACAAATAGCCTGGTTGTTGGCGACGTGGCACTTAGTGTTAGCGCCGCAGGGGGATGGGTGGCAAGCCTCCTCTGTGGACAATAACAAACAATAATGAAGAAATATGAAGAATCATTATGTAGATAGGTCTAAATAATACTGAATATTATGATAATGAAGAATATTGTAGTGATCATACCTGGGTCAGCAATTCTGCAAGAGCTGAAAGGACTGCCAGTGTAGCCAGGTGGGCAAGTACACACCGGAATGTGGTTACGGACCTGATGAACATAATAGAAACTTAATAGACTAAAGAATATATTTTATATGGTTGAAGAATATTTTACCAATATCACTATAGTGTAAGGAGTCTATAATTTTGTGAATATGTAGATATGAGGAAGCTATGTATCGAAACTAGGAATGGAAAGGTACAAAATGGTTGAATCTATGAAAATGAACTATTATCTTACATCACAGTTGGCGTTGGTGCCGCATGCTCCGGCACAGGGGTCGATACAGTGCTGGTTCACACAGCTCTGGTGGCTGCGGCACTCGCTGTTGTCTACAACGAAATTAATAAATGATTAGATTAATTAAGTAATTAGGAAAGCTGCTATTCAAATATGTAGGGAAATAGATAGTAACGACCATTTCGAGGATGAATTATATATATTCTAACTTTGCTGGAGACTCGAGAAATCAAGCACACGGAAATCGCCAATGGTTATTTTCTAATATCCATTGAAGGTCAACGTTACTTACCAATGCATTCGATCTTGACGCACTGTGTCAGCGCATCTCCGGAGTAGCCTGGCAGGCAAGCGCAGACGGGCCGCACACTGCCGTGGATGCAGTGGGCCCCTACACCGCAGGTGTGGGGCCCGCAGGTCACCAGGTTGTCGGAGATCGAGCGCCCGTGCTCGTACAGGTCGCGGCCCAAGTAGTTCCGGGCATAGTAGTTCTGGTAGCGTTGACCTGGAAGATAAAGAAGATATTTATGTAGCTACAGGACTCGGATGAAGCGACCAATAATCACTTAAATCACTATCTATTTATTATTATCACTTAATACAGAATAATATATCAATTTATGGGTGTGTATCGTAATATTATAATCCCTACTACCAGTTGAACTAGATGAACTAGTTTCGAAACAATAACAATTAAAAACCAGAAAAGGTAAATGACGTAATTTAAACCTATTCATGTCAAACCGCTCACACCGATAGAATGATTAATGTTAAAATTATACGAAAGTTAGTCATTAAGGAAGTAGTCTCACAAATAGATCACAAAGTTAACAACAACATGATTATGAAACAAAACAAACATAAGGAGCAAAAAGTATTTAACCCCCCACGCGTAATCAATTTGCATGATGCTGGCAATCAAGCAAAAACATCATTAGGACCAATAAAAAACCATACAGGGGCCTTGGCAACGATCCATATGTGTAGAAGGCTTCGCCTACACGAGACCTATCGTCCTTGCCGACGCGCGCGCAATGACGGATTTACATTACCTACATTGTAATACTTAGACCTAACTCACGTTAGGAATAAGTACTAAATGTCAGTGTTTTTGTTCGTCGCCTACCTTTAATGAAATTCTGCAATTTCGCACGCATTGTGTTTATGACAGGTATGGAAAATTGGCTTTAACAGCTGTCACAGATAAATGCAGTGCATCAAACTTCTAGTAAGATTGTATTTCCCAAGTTTTAAACTAGGTAAGTACATACTTAGACTTGGTTGTGTAGAATGTAACCGTGCTTGTACACTACCCCTTCTTAAAATTAAGTCCGTACCAAAAGACCATCATTACATGATTGATCATAAATTAGTACCAGGTAAGTAGAACAGGCTACATCTGATTGTATTTTTATCCATAGCTAATTACACGGTACTGACACACGTTATGTACCCAATTACTAAATTAGCAAAATACAACAGCCAATTCCAACCAACTGTTGATTGTAAAATCGAAATAGCATACATACCGTGAATATTAGGACCTAGGTATGTGCTACAAGGTTATGCACATGATGTAAAATGCACATCAGAATTTTAGTCAAACAAATCCTATTTAGCCCTGGACCGAAAGACCTGGAAGACATTGAGAGAGGCCTTCGCCTTTTAGTGGGATGATGCAGGCTGACAGTACCTTACAGTATAATAGTTAATCCTACTGTCGGAGTTAACCGCTATTGGATTTCGCTTAGCGCCAGCTTAAAGCAGAACTGCATGCTTCTACTAGTTATGTTATGCACGTTGAAGAGGGCTGTGGGTGTACTATTCCGCGTGGTCTGTCAGTCTCCAGCTGCTTAACCTTCGTGGACTCGATGACATAACAATAGATTCATAATAATTTATTATTCATAGTTACAACTGCGCTATATGAGTCAACGCGTCTTAAAAATATTTTGGACACGGCCCGAGTTTGGAGTCGAGATGCTGGCCATGTTATTGTCAAACTCCACTAAATATCTAGTTTCAATGTTAGGATTATCCTCATTGTCCTGTCCTCAATAGTAATATTCCAAAAAATAAAAGATAAATCAAATAGCTTCAAAAATATATCGTCAGAGTTCCTTGGTCTATTTACCTCACGGTGGGAAAGAACGCGCGCAAATTTATACTAATATTAAGATTAGATTTTTCGAATGTTTGTTTGTTACGCTTTCACGCTAAAACGGCTGAACGGATTAGAATGAAATTTGACACATGGGTAGACCTTGACCTGGATTAGGACATAGAATACTTTTTACCCCGATATTCTCACGGGATCGAGACTTATGAGGTTGAAACCGCGTGGCACAGGTAGTATCAAATAAGTTTGAAAAATATTTCCTTACTTATAGCCTTGCGTAAGACAATAAAAAAAAAAGAATAAGGTTCTACGTACGGTGGTCACGAATTAAGTTATTATAGAGAATAAAACACCAAGATCAAAACAGTTGTAGACGTTTTAACGAAGAAGGATAAAGCTGGATTAAAAGATACATCTAAAGATGATAAAGAAGCAAGGGTGGTCCTAATGACAGACCAAAGCAAAGGGTAGAAAAAGATTAATCATAATGCACTGAAGAAAAGAAAGACTCTGGCAACTCAGTAACTATGACTTATGAGTTTTCACAGAACATTTTACAAGATAGAAAAGTACTGGACAGTGAATCATTATTTAGAAAGATGATGATATCGTACTTACGCAGCAACGGTTCTATCTTTATAATAATATCACTTTTGAACTACAGTACCTACGCAAACTTGTTAAATTTAATAACGCTTAATAATATAGTACAATCTTCAACGACGGTACTCGAAAGCAAATGTCACGTTGGTCGGAGGTCATCTTGAATGAGTTGAATGGCTCACAATGTCCTGATTGCAACATAGGTACAGGTACCTACTTCCCAACTTTCGCAATATTTATTTGCGGTGTTAATGGCGTTTAATATTTTACTTTTAAAGGCGTTTTCGATATTGGGAACGCAAAAAAATAGAGATTTGCTTTTACTGTGCACTTTGGACAGGGCATCCTAATATACAAGAGCCAAGAAGGCAGTATATTAGACAGGTCTATATATATATATTGCATATTGCACCCCTAAACATAGAACCCGTGGCCCCGCAGATTAATGGACCAAGACTGGGTCTGACTGGATGTGGAACGGCCTATTTCCAGCAGTGGACTGTGATTTGAATACTTCTAACGAAGTGAACTTTGATATCTTAATTATCTTCGATTGGTCTTACCTTCAACGCTTCCTAAAACGAGCAGCACCAGCGGCGCCAGCAGCAACACTTTCTCGCCCATCTAGAAGAATTACAGGATCGCACATTATATCTATTTCATTATTATTGTTACCGCCTCTTTTTATATTAATTAGCCTTTTAACAATATTTTACTACCACAACATTTTACGTAAACATTTCTGTTTTCTTTTAATTTGTCAAAAAATGCACCAGAGTTTTGCTGTGGCAGACTGTTTCTCGAACTGAGAAAATTGTCTGTGATTTACTTACAACTTAGAAATGCAACCTTTTTATTTATAATTATAAGGTCCGCATCCCTCGATTAATTCCTATTAGAATATGGTTATGGGTAGCTGCTGGGCTATATTAAACTTAATTAAGCGATTGTACTGTTATGATAAAAGTGTTAAATAATAAAATCTAATTTGAAGTTAGTCTCTCAAGTTATCTTCACAACTTGTCGTCGGTTCTACTAGTTATATGTCATATACAGGGTGGCAGATAGGTACAGCGATGCGCAACCGGTTACCATGGATTCAGTACATAATTCTGAATACTCTGCGATGAAATTTTTCGTGGGTTTTAAAAATTATAATTAACTGTTTCATACATTTTGACCGCGTTACCTACGCGGTCAAAATGTATGGAACAGTTCTACCACTAGGTACCACTTTTCTATGAAACGTCAGATTTTTTTTGATAACAGACGAGAATATTCTATGCTAGGGGAAATGTGCTGAATTCATGGTTACAATTTACGCGTCGGTGTCCCTGTCAACCTGTATATTCATCGCAAAACTTCGTCCTCATACGCATGTTACACATCAAGCTATACATTTCCAGTATAAGCTGATCTCGCATTGTATAGGATTTCCTTACAATGAGAGGTCAGTGTAAACTTGAAATGTATATAGCTTGATGTGTAGCCGTGTGTACCACCATTGAAGTGAACAATGAATGAGTTACAACCTCATTGAAGGTTGCATGTGGTTCACTGAGTCATAAAGTAAATATAAATAAGTACGAATGAGTGACCCCCACATTTTCTTCTGTTTAAGGCATAACGACGAGACGATTACAATCTTGTGCAATTTGCTTCTCATTCACCAAAATAAAAAATGATGTAGTTTATTAAACTTGAAGTAAAATTTATGGTTTAATGGAGTTCGTGCAGTAATTATAATTAATTACCGACCTACTTAACTATTTCTTTAATTTAATTAAGAAATTACAACGACTATAATATAGGTTATAGGTAGTTAGTTCTTATAAAAAATTTAGTAAAGGATGAGTAGAGGGACCTTTAATATTTGATGCACCATAAATGAACGTCTTATAAGGTTTCTTTAGAAGAACACAGTTTTTTCATCAAAATTATCAATTGGCGCAAAAAATAAATAAATAATCCTCAACAGTTCCGTGGATAGGATAGTAAAGATATAGAACGAAACGTAACGTAAGTCGTTACTAAATATTTCTAAGCAAGTAGGTAAGTATAGGTAAGTAAATACCTACACCTGGATATTTGAGTAGAACTACATACAAGCAACACTAATGATTCATGAACAAATAATTAAGTTTACATTACACCTCTTTACTAAGTTTACTTAGACATTACCAAAATGTTAGTATCCAGCATTGTTATTAACAATCCAGTATCACTCACTGCACTGTCGAAAATTATTATTTTTATTAATATAAATTTTTAATACTTATAACTTTATTGCACTGTTATTTTTGATAAAGGCTCGCCACTTACGTCTGTTTCGTGTATTTTCTCGCGGTGAGATAACAGTCCGTGTCGCATGTGGACTGACCTTATACTGTTGGAAGCGCCTACGCCGCCGCCTGTAGATGGGTATTTTTTATACATATGTAAAATTATGCATACCTACTACATAGGAGTGGCTGACTATAGACAGCCGTTGAACCCGGCTATAGAAAGAAGTGGGTCTATAAGCTTAGCAGAAACAAAAGTTATGGAACAGCTATTCATTCTTGCCCCTTCAACATCATCATTCAGCTGAAAGATTTCGACTGCTGGAGGTAGGCCTCCCCAAGAATCAACCAAGCGTCAACGATCGGTCCCGTGTTTCCTGTATCCAGAAGATTCCCGCAACCAATCTAGGGGACACGAAAGTAAAATACATAGGTATCCTGCATTTTTCCCTGGCCCTATGGCGATGGCACCAGTTTAACCCCTTCCATTTTTGTTGGCATTCATATCGTTGACGTCACACAAATTGAAACAAAACTAAGCACAGATGTTGATCGAAAAAAATCGGCGAACTTCCGGACAGCCTACACCTAAATGCATGTCAAAAATCGTGACGAGTTCGCACATTCCCTACCAAATTATGACATTGAGCGATCGCTGTGAATTCATTAACGAATTTAGGTATCTACTTCCTAACTTGCACCCTTGTTAAGGAAATATAAGTAACACCACGCCTGTATTTTCGGGAAGGACAGGCAGAGGTTTACCTATAGTAGGTATATACACTCGAGAGCAATGAATCCGGGTCACTTAAAGAATGTTAAAAATCTCGGAAACTAAAAATGATAGGTTAATGCAATAAATTGTATTTAATAGACAATGTAATACTCCTTAAATGAAAGTAAAAAAAAATACATTTTATTAACACAAAATTACATAAAGAAAAAAACTGCTGATCTCTCCTTAAAACAAAAATAGGAAACATGAAATTTTTTAACTTTATTACGATTTTCTTGAATTTTAATACTTCGTATTGCCTCCTCGTGCTTCCATTACTGCGTTTACGCGGTTTGGCATGCTGTACACCAAGTTCCTTATACGATTTTGGGGAATATTCTCCCATTCCTCTGTGAGAGCAATTTTGAGCTCACGAAGCGTGATTGGGGGAGGGTTTCGTTGTTTTACGCATCTGCCTAGCTCGTCCCAAGCATGCTCGATCGGGTTGATATCCGGGCTGCGCGCTGGCCACTCCATACGAGTAATGTTCATCTCTTGAAGGTAGTCATTCACAATCCTACCTGTATGAGGTCGGGCATTGTCATGCATAAATATAGCATCCTCACCTAAATTGACCATAAATGGACCAACGTGATCATTGAGGATTTCTTCCACATATCTTACGCTAGTTAAAGAGCCGTTTTCTATGATCACCAGCTCTGTGCGACTTTCAGAAGAAATTCCGGCCCACACAAGTACAGACCCACCACCGTAGGCTACTTTTTCTTCGATGCATGCTTGCTTGAATCTTTCCCCTGGTCTTCGATACACTCTGTGTCTTCCATCGTGCTTGTAGAGCATAAATTTTGATTCGTCGGAGAACATAACTTTTGACCAATCTTCAATACTCCAATTTACGTGGCTCTGGGCATATCTTAGTCTTGAAATACGATGCCCACGCTCCAGTTTAGGGCCGTTTGCAGGTCTAAGGGGTTTTAAGTTAGATTCAGCAAGCCGACGTCTTACTGTCCATGCACTTGGGTTACTTCCTCCGAGGCGTCGAAACTGATTGGTGAGTTCAGTTCCTGTGAGAAAGCGATTTCGAAGCATGGTGTTCACCAAGTATCGGTCTTCTCGTGCTGTGGTACACCTGGTTCTGCCCGTTCCTGGTCTGCGTAGATTAGAACCAGTTTCTTCGTAACGTCGGAGAACTCTTTGTACTGTTGACAGCGACACACCGACAGTCCTGGCTGTATCGCGCTGACTCCGGCCGGTTTCCAGCATTGTAAGTATTCTGGTGCATTCTTCAGGCGTAAGCGACATAATTTCAGCTTGAATAATGAATATAGAGCACTATCAACATGGTTTATGTACCCACATAAATGACAGATTACAAACAAAAGCAAAACCAAATGCTGTAATTTCGTAGTTCCATCTTCGAAAGTGGCCCTTTTTCAAATTTGATTTTTTTATGATATAACTTTACAATAACTAAGAAGTTTTAATACCTTCATTTAAGGAGTATTACATTGTCTATTAAATACAATTTATTGCATTAACCTAGCATTTTCAGTTTCCGAGATTTTTAGGATTCTTTAAGTGACCCGGATTCATTGCTCTCGAGTGTAGGTAGGCACTATAGGTAACCTTTGCATGTACTTTGGACCAAATCTGGGTGTAAGTAGGCTACACCCACATTTGGACCTATAGAGTTTCATAAAGTCCCGTTATGCAAAAGGATGAGCCTATTCCCATCAACGGGGTCAACCGAGGACCAATCCAGGCTGCGCGTTCCTAGCTGAACCCTCGCTTTCTACCACTAAACGGACTAAACCAAAGAGGCAGTCAGTCAGGCTGTCAGACCCTTCTCTTAAAGTGACCCTCGTAGTTATTTGTCGTTAGCAGTGGCGTAGCTACCGCCAGCCGTATCTATACCGTACCCCCAAACTACGGGGCCCCCCGACGTGACGTGAAATTTCGTAAAACATTATGCAGTAATTCTTATGAGGCCCGTGATAAAATAATTTAATGAAAAAGATTAAATTAATGAAATTTTTTTGTGCCTGTTCCTTTTTATTTCAATTAAACCATTTAGATACATTTGAATTGTCAAGGAGTCGGTCGGTCAGAAATATGAAACTAGTTGCCCATTACAAAACGTTGTAGATATCTACGGAGAAGAGGGGGAAAGAAACTCCATAAACACTCTTTTAAATTATATTGTTCCAAAAATATTAGTTACATCATTAATGTTGAATTTATAATTATATGTGAGAACGATGTAAAAAAGACGTACACCTTAAAGCGTCCAGAGTACTGCAAATAGAAACTAAAAAGAGAAGACCAGTCCCAACTGACGGCGCCTGTTCACGGACATGACGCATGGATCAGCACCATTCAGCTCAACCATTTTGAAGGCAGCTAAATGATCCAACACACGCGCCATTGTCAGCCATTAGCATTTGAGTGAGCATGACATCTATCAGCTGCCAGTGCACATTCAAGTCAATGGAAGACAAATTACCCGGTAAATGTATTTACATAGCTCTACATAAAGTAGGTATGTACCTACATAGTACCCACACCTGTCCTATGCAACTATATAATACAAAGGAGATTGAGTTTATACAATGCAAAGATAGTCTTACAATCTTCAGCAGCTCCAACAGTATTTTCAATTAGTTGCCATGGTTGTGGAGTAGGACAGCATTGAGCCTGCCTGCATAGTGTGCGTTTTATACAAGTTTTAAATTTCGTATTTTATCCAGTACTTACCCCATGAAAGATGAGACTACTTTAGCCAGTCTGAAACCTGGCTGAACTAATAGGTCCCTATTTCTAGTACAGTCGGCTCCAGAGAAACCTCAACCCCTAGACATAGTACCTACCTACACATACTCGGGAGGGGGTGAGATTTCTCTGCAGCCGAACTTACTGTGTAATTGTGTCTTTCACCTCTTTTACTAAAAATATGTAAAAAAAAATCTTACGTTCTCGATGTTTTCATAGAGATATTCACAAGGTGCTGTCATGATGTTTATCCTTAAACAGTTACCTTAGAGAACCGCACACAGAGTACCTACTTTTACTAGAACCGCACCTGCGAAGATTATGTATGGCTCTGATGGCTCTTTTCTGCAAACTAAAAATAGTCTCGATGTCTGCAGCCCGTCCCAAAAGTAAAATAGGATAGAATATAATAAATACTCTTTATTATGTACCTACACCATAAAAATTACAGATATAAATGTAGAAATTTTACATAGGGAGAAAATACCGTAAGACATGATACTATGAAAGTAACTAAAATAGACTAGCCTCGTGGTATCCCACAACAGAAATTGTTGGATTTTTCCTACAGCGTATGCTGCTGAGCTTAGCTGTCGTGCAAGAGATGTTAAATGAGGACCCCATTGTACGCACGTAAACAGAAAATGTAACCTACCTACTTTTCCAAGTCAGGGTGCTCCGATTTTCGAGATCGCTCTAGCATTCTCATCTTAATTTCTTATTAAGTAGATACACATAAACTTAACCTAGTATCCGAGTCGGAGTGTTCTAATTTTCTAGCTCACTTTGCTGGCTCTTGCATTCAATTTCAATTTTCAATTTATTTATTTATTGCAGATAATAAAAATCCATAATATTACAAAAACAATAAAACATAAAGATGAATAAATTTAAAAATATTATAAAAATTAATCGTGAATAAAAATATAAAATAATAATAATCAAATATAATTTAAACTGTCAAATAATACTAATAATCAAAATATAATTTAAACAGAAATAAATATAATAGTCTTATTAAAAATGTCTTAGGTCTTACAAAAAATTGTCTTAGTAAAATTACAATGAAAACTTCATCTGTCCCAGTCCGGAAACCAAATCACTAGCTACCTTCGTTCTCTCTTGCGTTCTCTTAGTAAGATCACTCAAACTCAAAGCATTTATTTCAAATAAACCAATTACAGGCTCTTTTTAATTTGTCAAGGGGTCCGTTAGTCAGAAAGATGAAGCTAATTGCCCATTCCAAAGCGTAGTAGGTACGTATGGAGAAGAATGGGCAAGAAACTCACAATAATAGCTTTACTTCCCACGTATGTCGGTAAGCTAGTTTGTAAAAATCAATATCTTTTTTTTTTTTTGAGGGTTTGAAATCGTCTAGTAACTTCTCCCGCTCTGGGCGGAGCGGTAGGGCGTGTCAGAGTCCTACTGACTAAAACGCACCCGTGGTCCTCCAGTTGCCTGTGCCAAGGGCCACGGTATCCCTCTCGAACTTTCCCGGATTATTTTTTGGAGCTTCGCTGCAGTCGGG
Source organism: Brachylomia viminalis (assembly GCA_937001585.2). Classification (NCBI taxonomy): domain Eukaryota; kingdom Metazoa; phylum Arthropoda; class Insecta; order Lepidoptera; family Noctuidae; genus Brachylomia; species Brachylomia viminalis. Next base: position 11,486,794 of record OW443314.2, read on the forward strand.
TAAAAAGGCACCCAACATATTTCTACGCTAGCTACGCCACTGTAGGGTACACAATGGAAACCACAGAGATGAGCAGAAGTGTTAAATATATCGTATGAAGTATGCCAGTAATATCTTGATATAAGAATAATAATAATAAATTCATTTATTTAAGAACTAGTCCGTATGCATACATGTGAAATTATTAGATAAATATTAGAAGTCATCAATAAAAACATTATAAATTACAATTTTACAATAGTGACGTTAACGTAGTACGTTAGTTTAATACACTAATAGATGTTTCATCTTAGTCTAAATTTAGGTACTTAACCTATAACTTTATAGATATAACCTATCTAATAATTTTAAAGCTCATACTTATAATTTTTTTTTTGAGGAACAACTTCTGTTCCTATCTTTCAACAATTTTTCTTTTTCTTGCATCCTATAATATTTTCGTCGGAAAATAGTTGCTCCCATGTCCAAGTATCACTACAATAGTTGCCTATTGTGTAGAAGTGTACTTTTTGGGCTGTTATGAATGAAATATTAATCAGAGCGTATCGATCCATGTTTTTATACACAAACTCCACACCCCTTTTCACAGTGAAAGAGCCAAATTCCGATTCAAATGATAAAACTATTAACCTAGGTATTATATCCAGCAAGCGGAACGTGGAACAAAATATCTATAGGTAGTCTTTATTTTAAATTGCTTGTTTCCAACGAATTTTCTTTCGCGCCATATTTGGTGTGCGCGAACTTCGACGGCCATGATCGTGAGCTCAGATCGTGAGTGCTATACAAATCACCAGAGCAATGATGTCATTTCTACTACCTAAGTATTTATATTTATTTAGAAATGGTCACTGGACCGGCAAGCGTCGGCAAGCGTAGTTTGTGTATCCCTAGCTAGATGGACCGACAGCTGACAGCCTTAAAAAGGTGGTTGGGACAGATAAGACCAGACGCGCAAGGCAGAAGACAGGGTGTTGTGACGCAGCCTGGGAGCGATCTATGTCTAGTCGTGGACTGCGATAGGCTGAGTTGAATGGTCACTGGACTAGGGTTTTCCTTTCCTCTAGTCCATAATTTCAACACTTGATTTTTATCTCTTTCGCCTCTTACACTTTTCATAACTCTTTGACGTCAGAAACTGACTTTTGGTCTTACCTTTAGACAAGTCAATTTATTTCAAAGAAAATTATCGTTGTAGGTATTACCCATAAATAGGTGTAGGTATATCCGCAATGATTTCTCCTCAAAAGCTAAAATCCTGGAACTAACAAAATCACTACAAATACATGGGTAAATATTTGTTTTCCTTATATAGCGTCATGCGTAAGTATATTCATACCGAGAATTTGTATTGTTGTGTTGAAAAGAAACCAAATCAAAATTCGAAAAAGAAGACAAATCCACAAATCAATATTCAAATCACATCAAAACAACGTAGGTACCTGGTACCTATACATAAAGCCACCTAGTAACCAAATAAAAATATTAAGTTCCAATATTGGCAAACCATAACCAACATTAAATAATAAAATCTTCTCAATTATCATCTATATCCTGAAGATTCGGAAAACATAATAAGATTTAAAGACCAACTTTAGCATAAGTTTTTGGCAACGGACCAAACAGTCTTAAATAACTGAGTCAGTGTCATCCCACACTATGATATAAATGTTGTTTGCGTTTGCCACCTGATCCTATAGGTTTTTTTAATCAGAAAATAGTCTTCTTATACTATAAAGTACCGAGTTACTAGAATTTTTGGAGACCCTTTCCTTTTGATGGCAATTAGGTAAACCTATCTATTAGCAATTGTTTGCATATAAGTCTGGCATTTGTTTTGTTTATAAAAGGGCTAGATATCGTATCCCGTTCTGTACCCACCTTCACTATGAGTTCAGCCAAACTTGTTTGTACCTACATATCGAACTTCTTGCCAGCTCTGTTTTCACTATCAAAGCTTAGGGACAAAGCGCTAAGTGGAACATAGTATCATTCATATTTTTGTTGTCTTTACCAACTCTTTTCCAGCTTGATTTTATAGTGCAACTGTAGGTTATCTGTTATTCAAAACTCAAACTCAAACTCAAAGCATTTATTTCAATTAAACCATTTACAGGCACTTTTGAATTGTCAAGTGGTCGGTCAGTCAGAAATATGAAGCTAGTTGCCCATTCCAAAGCGTAGTAGGTACCTATGGAGAAGAACGGGCAAGAAACTCCATGGACACTCTTTTAAATTATATTGTTACATAAATATTAGTTACATCATTAATCTTGTATATAGGTATAATTATATGTGAGAACGATGTAAATAAGACGTACACATTGATTGAGTGTCCAGTGTACCTACAGCAAATATAAATTCAAACAAAACAATCCATAATAAAATAATTAAAAATAAGCCGTGGTGGCTAAGAGATGACCAGTCCCAACTGACAGCGCCCGTTCACGAACATGACGCATGCATGGATCAGCACCATTCAGCTCAACCATTTTGAAAAATTCAAAATAACATTCATAAAAACATTTTACTAACATGGTCCAAGGATATCTCCAATTCTTCCTATTATTCTGATAAACGATCTTCAAATAAATTTATATAATAAACGACTTCACGTTACCTTATAATAGAAATGATTCTTATTAACACAGACCATCATGGATTATTAAACATCCTACGTAAAAATTAACATTTAAAATACCTAATCTATTAGATACATCTTTAAAGGAATGGGAGCACTCCTTTTTTGAGACCACAATTATACATCTATTGATTGTCATTTTTATAGTCCTTTTGTTCATTCAATTACTTGCTAGCTATTCGGTTTTAATTATCATAATTATGTACCTACCTAGACCTACTTACGTGGGATTACGTATCATTATATAAACAGTTTATATTAATATGCGGTAATAGCATGACATGTCCGTATTAGCCATCCACATTAGGTGTAGGTACATTAATAAAAATAATAAACTAAACAGTCCCTCAATCAACAGTCCGATCATTGTAATTTATTGATAAACAAGCCGTGCATCCGCTCGATGGGATCCCTATCGGCAAGTTCTCTTCTTCAAGGGCCTTATAGAATGAGTTATCAAAAACAACGATACTTAGCACGAACCTATACTTATGAGAAGCGTTAAAGGCGATTTCCACGTTACTAACTTTAAAAAAATACGTAAAAGTAGGTACCTACATTCATTCAAACTTTCATGCCCTATTTAAACTCTTAAAAACGATGATACAATTAACTTTTACTTATTAACAGTGGTCTAGGGACCTAATTTTACGTTTCTAACTTGAAAATGACGAACTTCCATACAAACTTTTAAGAAAAAAAAATCCTTAGTGCTCCCCTTCGTTACAAAAACTTTAATAATAGCCGACTTCCAAAAAAAGCACTACAATGTGAAAAATAACTTTTATTTCGGAAGTCGGTGGCAAAAAACGAAAATACCAAACCAAAGACACTACACACGACTACCTACCGAAATTAAAGTAATTTCTCATTTTATAGTTTTATTTTATTTTTGGAAGTTGTTTTTTTTTTGTGATTCACTTTTTATTTTTGGTTCCTACCCCACACAAATATAAAATATATAGTATACCTACCTTCACTTGCTAAGTAAATAACAGTGATAGGAAGTTATTATATCATCATCAACAAACACAAGTGGAGAAAATAAGTATTATTGAAGCTAGCTAGAAAACCACTAATCAGAACTTGACCAAATTTATAGGGGACCACCCTATAAGTATACCCTTTCAAACAAAAGAAGACTGTTTAAAATCGGTTTTTAAATTATGGAGTTCAGAGCTATCAACAATATTAAAATAAAATAAATCATACAGTGGAATTGAGAACCTCTTCCGTTCTTTTAAAGTCGCTTTAAGGAACTCTTGTGCAAACTTTCATGCTTCTAGACCTCAGAACAGTCTATGCCTCAGAACAATAACTTTAGTTATTGTTCTGAGGCATAGACCCAGCGGCTTAGGATGCACGTTGTCAGTCAGTGACATACAAGATTTTTATTAGAAACATTGCTCAAGTTTATCTAGTCTACCAAAAGCTGAAAATAGTTGCCCTGGATACTCTGAGTTAGCATTGGTTGTAGGCACCTTGCATTGAAAAATTCAGTGTCTATGAGGCAAAAACCAAAATTTACGGTTAGTCTTTATGTACCTGGAATATTTCATCATTATTATTCCTATTATTAAACGTATGTAGTGATTCCTTCGTACGTAAAACCTCGAACTTCATTGATAGAACATGAACGGATATTGTGATACTCTAAGTAGGTACCTACTAACTTTACTACCTCGGTAGTTGTGACTGACTATGAAGTTATGAACTGCATTATGATTTGCAGCCCCATGTGTCCATTTGGCCGAGTGTGCAGATTAGAAGATTGCAAAAATAAAGTCTGATAACTTACTATAACTACTATGGTAAGTACCTATTATTATATTAGATGGTCTTTTTCCGACAGCTTACGGGTTGTATTTTTCGATCGGACGTGATAGGTATCCAATCGCTTGATCTGGACTAGTGCGTAGAGATAATTAATATAATTGATCTCCCCGGTGATTTACAAACAAAATATGTACCTACATCTTAGAGCATTAAATGTTCTAAGACCTACCATACAAACTAAAAAACAAAAACTCTTTTATTTCCCGCCAATTATTACGCGCGTAGTTTTTATGGTGGAATTAAATCCGTTCGAAATCTTCTGCAAAGTTCTAATGGTAAAACAATAATTATTGCTATTCAGAATCAGATACCAATTTTCTTTCTTCTGCTGAGAGTAAAATAATACCATTCACACGTAAATAAACTCACACCCTTTTCCCGTTTATAAATGATTAAAAATGAATAAGTATTTAAATATGAACGATGTAGTTTTGGAACGCTCTTGCACGCGTTTGGTTCACTGTATTCAATGTTAATCACACCAGTCGCAGTCTTGATAAATAAAAAGTACTGAATAACTACGAAAAAACGGATACGGATACGGGTCGAGCCATTAATTATCTGCATTATTTTTCGAATGCTGTGCTTACTCGTATTTTACTATAACATTTAAAGTCTTTATGGCAACATTTTGCCATAAAGACGACACGTTTGGTGTAGTGGCTACAGTGGCTAAGTGTAGTCAGCGAAACCAAATGGTCCTGGGTTCGAATCCCGGTAGGGGCAAATGTTTGTATGATGAATATGGACATTTGTACCCGAGTCATGGATGTATATTTATAATATGTATGTATTTACAAAAAAAAAATGTATTTAAGTAGTGTATCAACCATCTGGTATCCATAACACAAGCCTTAAGTGTTAAGTGCTTAACTTGGAACTAGATGGTGCTGTGTGCAATGTCAGACGATATTTATTTATTTATTTTATTTTGATTGTAACAATAGAAACATTTAAACTAACACGTTTGCGGTGTTACCAACTTAGTGGATTTTCCACTGAAACTGGTGGTTTCGAGTTTAATGGCGAAATATTGCTCTTAGTGGCTGGTGGTTTTTTCTAGTGGTTTAGTAGAATTCAATTTCAATTACTGAAAATGCTATCACTCAACCAGTAAGCCACTAAAACGTTACGAAATATTTTATTTTTACTTCATTTAGATGAACATGATGACGTCAAACGATCCATCTCGCACAATACACTATACGCAGGGATTCCCCGTAGAATATTTTCAGTAGTACACACGGCTACACATCAAGCTATACATTTCTAGTTTACACTGACCTCTCATTGTAAGGGAATCTTATAAAATGCGAGATCAGCTTATACTGGAAATTTATAGCTTGATCTGTAGCCGTGTGTACTATGTACATAGTTAGTAATTAATTAGTTTACAATTACAAAATAAGTAAGTGAACAGATGAACTCGGTCCGTACTGCTTAGTGTGTCGTATTATTTTCGCGAATTTATTCATACGTAATTATGCCGAAACCACCATAAACGCAAAAGTATCGGGATTCTTGGCTTCAAAACTCGTATTTAATAGACTGGCTTCAAGTTATAATAAAGAACATGTTTTAGTAATATAACTACTTACCGTTTTCTTTCGTAAAAACCAAAAATTTATTTAGTGGAAATTTTAGCGCTTTTTAAATTTTTTTGGAGTTATTATTGTTAGTGGTTATCTGGTGGTTTTAGAAGTTGAATCTGGTGGAGAGCTTGATTATCTGTTGGCAACACTGCACGTCTGTCACTGCCAATCTCACAGTCAATCTGTCAATGTGACAGCAAACAGCTGACCATCCTGAAAAAAACCTTGTTGACATTTAAAATTCAGTCTCAGTCATTCTCAACCAAAATGTATTGACAACGAGTTATCGTAACAGAGAAACCAAAACGATTTCATAAATAAAACTTGTCAGTGAAACAGGCCATAGCCGTTCGGGTCACAAAACATGTCGGCTAGTAGGTTAGATGCTATGTACAGAAGTATACTTCTAACTAAGTTCTTCACTAAAGGATGGGGTAAACCGGAGAACTTGCGAAGGTCAGTTATTCATGATGGTACATGCGGTGCAGCTGTTGTGTAAAAAATTTTCCGCGAAGCGGTAAAGTGGTGTGGTTCTGTGATATTTTGTGTTTGTATACAAACTGTTTCAATGTTATGTTTTAAGGTTATTCGAGTTCAGGAAAGTGGTTTCGAACCGGGATGAATGCTTCAAATTAGTGGAAAGAGACTATCCTGTTACGATTACCAAGGTAATTGGTGCTTTTGATAATATTTTCCTTGATTGTTATTTTTGTTTTGATACTTTTGAGTGATAAAAGTGCAGCATGAGTCATAACCTTACTTTGAATTTATTGTTGTCATACATCCAAGAAAAAAAGTGGTCAGAAGTTAGGTCATTGAAGGTGAAAGGAATTCAAAACTAAAACCATTCAAAAACTTTTAGCATAGAAAATATTTAGGCTTCCTTTTTTTCTGTGTTATTTACTATTGTTATGGTCATCGAAAGTTTTAGAACTTTATAAGTACAATAAACTGCATTCTAACATAATCACTTAAATACTTAATTAATTTCTTAAGTAATAAGTACTTAATAATTTATCAAAATTAGTAATCATGCATAATAATCAGACATAATTTTTAATGCCCACTCAAAATATGTAACTCCACACAACTGTTGATGTAATCATTGCAGCAACAAACGCTATCAGATTGCAAGCTCTACGAAGGCTACTTCACAACACCTCTGGAGCGGTACTTACCCGGTATAGTGCCCAAGATAGCCCGAAAGGCTCATTTCCAAGCATTGCTGCCGCTCCACTGGCCTGAGAAGAATTGCAAGCCTGTGTGTTTACATCTAGCTGGTACTGGTGACCATGTAAGTAAATAATTTGTCTTTCATTGACTTGAATGTGCCCTGGCGGCTGATAGATGTACCATGCTCACTCAAATGTCTCACTGACGGTGGTGCGTGTGTTGGATCATTTAGCTCCCTTCAAAATGGTTGAGCTGAATGGTGCTGATCCATGCGTCATGTTCGTGAATGGGCGCCGTCAGTTGGGACTGGTCATCTCTTAGCTGCCACGGCTTATTTTATTTATGGACTGTTTTTTTTCCATTTCTCTTTACTGTACTCTAGACACTTAATGTGTATGTCTTATTTACTTTGTTCTCACATATATAAATTAATGATATTGTAACTAATATTTATGCAACAATATAATTTAAAAGAGTATTCATGGAGTTTCTTGCCCATTCCTCTCCATAGGTACGTACTACACCAACCACTTGACAATTCAAAAGTGCCTGTAAATGGTTTAATTGAAATAAAAGCTTTGAGTTTGAGTAAATTTATTTAAGGGCTGATTATTCAATTGTGTGATAACTTTGTTCAAGAATAGTACATGACTGCAGCGGCCAGCAAAAGAGGCATTGATGGACGAACGTGTAAATGTCGGCCGAGGCGAAGCCGATGCACACATACGTAAGTCCATCAATGCCTACTGTTGTGGCCAAAGCTTGTATAGTACTTTTCTCAAATAATGCGCGGAAATTAAAATACAATTACTTTTCAAAATCAATGACGAACAACGATAATTTTAGTGTATTTTTTTTTTTCAACATTTAGCTTTCTATTTGCAAGCCAGTTCGAAATTTAAATAAAACCTTGGATAAGTTACCTCCTTGGTTGCCACGTTTCGGAGTAAAAGATCGTTCCATTTTTAAATTACACGATAGTTAGGAGTTTACTATGTAATTTATTTGGCCGCTAAACCACGACAGTTAAACTTTTGCCGGCCGCTGCTCGCATATATTTGGCCAGTACAGCAATTTCGCGCAATCAATTTAGCGGCTTCGTCCGCAAGGCTTCTGAAATTTTATGGGTTTTCATTTTTGTGCAGAACCCTAACACTTTTTCTAAAATAAAAGTAGCCTAAGTTACTCTTTACAACATCAGCTATCTGCTAGTGAAACTCGTCAAATGCGGTCCATCCGTTTCAGTGATTAGCAGGAACATCAAGAAACAAAAAAAATATATGTTTTATGTACCATATATGTACTTTCATACCAAAAAGCTGCTATTTTAACATTGCAAGCAGATACTTCAATTTAATTTATTTGTATATAGATACAAGATATCTGTCAATGATAAAACCTGCTCTTTAGAAGAAATAAGTTTCTTCCTTATATACTAAACTGTAACTTATTATACTATTTCTCTCATTATAGTAAACTTCCTAATTCATTTGAAATTAATAACTTTTAGTTATAATAGGTGGTGTAATTAATTGGTCATTGGTTTTATCAAAACAGGTTTAATATTAATTAAATTATGAAATCGAAAAGTAAGCATTTCATAACAATGATACAGACATATGAAAATTGAACCATATGCTATTAAACATAGAAGACACAATTCATATTACGATGCTGTAACAATTGACTTCTAACTCATTGTTGTCTATGTGAATAAAACTTGCATAATGTTGCATATATTGTATTGGGTAATCAAGCTATATTTACCTACAATTACAAACATATTACAAGGTGGCACTGACAGGGGCAACGGCGCGCAAACTGTAACCACAAATTCAGGACATGATTCTAGACCCCCCAGTCACAGATTACTAAATAGTTACTACGTAACAGATACTTCACTCAGTAGAAAATTTCCAATACCTATTGAGATAATAGCCTACTCCGTCGCCTCAACAACCACTGCATGCTAAAATGTGCCTAAATGCTCAAGCGTACAGTTGTGATTGCTTCGCACCGCGCGATCCTACAGCAATCGCAGGGAACCGAATACGGACCGCAAGCGGTCCGAGAGCGCTCGCTCGAGCGGTAGGTAATTATAGCGCGCAAGTACATGGAGTGACGGAGGCCTGCCCCAGTATAGATATTTTTCGTGGGTTATAAAAAAAAATCTTCTGTTTCATAGAAAAATGCAATACCTACGCGGTCAAAATGAATGGAAAAGCTATATTTTTTTAATAACCGACGAACATTTTTAATACAGGGGCTTTCAGAACCATGTACCGCATCGATGGACCATGTAGCTTTTCCATTCATTTTGACCGCATAGGTAGTTTCGCATTTTTCTATGAAACAGCAGACTTTTTTATAACCCACGAAAAATTTCTACACTAGGGGGTCTAGAATCATGTGCTGAATTGGTAGTAACGGTTTGCGCGTCGATGTCCCTGCCACCCTTTATAAAGTCGAAAAAAAAATCTGGACAAACTTTTACAGGCCACAGTACATTATGAACAACATTTCCTATGGGGCCAACTTAGAATAATAATAATAACCAGCCTGTATTGTCCCACTGCAGGGAAAATGTGTCCCCTTTCTTTTTTCCACTCAACTAGATCCTGAGCCAATATGGACCTATCCCTCTTAAAAGCGTCAAATTCGTCCCGCCTTTGACGCCTGGGTCTTCCGCGATGCCGTCGGACGTTTTCGGGAACCCATGCTGTTGGTGGTCTTAGCCCACAAAGCATCCGACATGCGGCAAACGTGTCCGGCTCATTCCCATTTGACCTTGGTTTTTGGGTGACGTCTGCGATTTGTGTCTTAGAGCGCAGTATCGTGTTTTGTATCCGGTCGGTAAGTCGAACTCTAAGGATACTGCGCTTCATCGCTCGCTGGCAAACCTCAAACTTGGTCCTCTGCTAAACGGTTAATGGCCAGGTTTGAGCGCCGTATGCAAGGCTAGGGAGAATGTACATGTCCAGTAGTTTTCGTCTTTCATTGACCATGAAAATCCATGATCAGAAATATGAAGAAACTATTCGCAGTAAAAGTTGTATGTGTTCATGAATATGTATGCTGTAAAAGATATCATTAATCCACTCTCTCTACGTGTCGCAAAACGGAAGATAAAAACCTATGACATCAGAGATTACTATTCATAATTTTGACATGATGTATTAGATTTATCTAGCTTACAAACGATGTAAACAAAAACAAGTGCTTCGAAGGCGTTGGCACGATAAACAATGTGATGTATGTTTGCGATGCCAGTGAACCAATGACGCGAAAGTAAATGCTGTTCAAAGATTATCATCGTATGATAATATGTAGTAGATGATTGATAAGAGAGATGGATCTGAGGCTTGGAAAGGGAATACTCTCTAATGTCTATAACATGTTATAGTTGCCGTGTGTTGTCGTAGTGCACAAATCTATGCATTGTTGGGAAGCGCGACTGGCTCTATAGATATGTGAAATTCGCAGATCGGGCAAAGTGTAAATACGTTTTTTTAGTAACAGCGCAGTTGGATTTGTGCGGTTAATGACAACATACTCGCTTCCCGGAAGGGGCGGTCCGCCCCAAGCCGGGTCCCGGGGGCCCCCAAATCTTGAGAAGTAGGTACTTTTTCAAATCCCAAAAAAGGCCAAAATATGTTCAGTAAGAAGCAGTTGGGAGGTTACATAATGCAAAATATAAATGTAGGGTGCAAAAACTTTCGTAAACTTTCATGCTTACACGTGTTCCTCAATGTTTTTTGTATAAATAAGTCGAAAAAGTAATTCTATGCTTCAAATTTCGACCTCACTTCGCTCGCTCTTGCAGTCTACATTCTTTTTTTTTTTGTTACTGCATGAGTCGACAAAGTAAATCCTATTTACGTATAGATTTTCAAACGAAAACATAACTTTTCCGAGGCCACGGGGTATACGGGAGGTCACGGGGTGATAAAATTTTCGAGCTCTTGCATCCTATGTTCTGCTAATTCTCAAACTTTTCTGCATTAGTTGACAAAACAACTTCTTTTTCCGTATAAATATTCCGAGACGGGCTTTAAAAAAAACGAGTTACCCTCAATCGCTCGTTCATCCTACATTCTTGCTTTGAATAGCGCAATGAGGTGATGAAAATGCACTTCCCTGAAAAATACTATCCTGCCGGATGCAAGGCCCATGTTTTATATAGAGTAGGTAGCTTGAAGCAGTCGGTTACCGGTTATAGCCAGAAAGACCGACAACGAGTTACAACCTTGAGAATGTTTACTGAGCAAACAACTGCATTGCAGAGGTCAGGGTATTCGCGTGTCAGTATAGATATTTCGCTACACAAGGCGGAAGTTGACCCCAACATACTTGGCAAAAGACTAGGTCTACATCAGTCAGAGCAGCCCTAAATTCTAATAACTGTTCCGTTCTCTATATCACGTGCTGAACATTTAAATGACTTTTATTCGGTTCATAATCAACTTAATCTATAATATTCTAATCGAGCGACGAAACGTTTTTCCAAACAGTCTGCATAGGGCAAGCTGGCCGGAAAGCGTAGCGGAAACTGGGGCATCGCGGTACGGTTGCGCAATAGATGCGCTGCTACAAAAACAAAATATCGCGACAAAAAGGCGCGAGGCGGATTTGCAGCTGCAATTTGCATAACTCTGTACATAATAATTATAGTAATAACTTATTTGTTTCATTGTAAACCGTAAAGCAGCGTATTAAAACGCCCATTTGTTTTTCCTTTGTTCGTAAATCCAAAGTCTACCTGTAAAAATACTTCATTTTATTTATCAATTTATCAGTTATTGTATGTAATGCCGAGATAACCAGACGATAGATGGCCATTAATATCGACATTTTTATCAACGAGGACCGGTTAATGACCTACAAGTTTCGTCAGTGTTATAGACAAAAATTAAAGACTTGAAATACCATAATCACGAATGTAGGTATTCGTCTTTCTGGCTTTGGGCCAAGTAACACTGCTCAAGCCTTGCGTCTGACTTGTTAAATGACATAAGTTTTTCGTGTGGGGTTATAATGTTGGAAATGAGCCCAAAAATTATTTATTAAGACAAGCGCCTACGTCTATTATACATTGGGACCTAATCTGGTACAATATTAAAGGATGATGTATGCTAGACTGTGTCTGGCTCAAGCCGATGTGCGGATGTATAATGCTCTGTGTCACGTATATTTTTAAACGTTAGTTAAGCGAACACCTTATTGTGCAGCTCAGCATCAACTCCCTACACTATACCTATTAATTAATTCATACAAATTGCTCGTACTTGGCTCGCCCCTGCCTCGGCATACCAATTCGTCTACAACATTGCTTTGTACCGACTATAGATACGTACCTTTATCACAACATCACGCCATCCCCCGAAAGGGTATTTGGAGGGGTACTTGGCTGGTTCAGTTTAAGTCCCTTGTAATAGAGGGGCGAGCCCTGTTGCTATAAACGGGCATAAATTCCAATGTCGACTACACGTCACAATAATGACGTGTAGTCGACATTGGAATTTATGGATGATAAATAATAAATAATACAGACTTAAAAAAAATACAAAAATTGCACGCTACAAAAACTATGCACTTTAAATCAATGCAGCGTTTAAGCGTCAATGCGTGGGATTCGATACATTGCATTGGTTTTGAAGGGCCAATTGTCTGTATGACGTGCTCGTCAAAGTGTTAAAAGTATCATTATTTGAAATGAGTAAGAACTTTATAAAACCACCCCTTTCTTTCCCAACGGGTTAGCCTGAGGTGCCTACTATCTATAGTTCATCTAAAGTTTGTTTTTTAACACTTCTATTGTTGTCCACAGTTTTTCTGGCGACGGCGGAACCTCATGGTGAAACCGTTGTTGAAGGAAGCTGGTATCGGTGGCATCATTCTGGAGAACCCATTCTATGGACTACGCAAGCCGACTGACCAAGTGTAAGTACTTTATTAAGTACCCAACCAACTTTAATGACATTCTCGTCATGCGGGAGAGCAACATCAGTAATCATTTTACGGTGCTATCACCATAACGTCGGGCTTACGTAAGCTGGGACGCGCGGATGACCCAAATACAGGTTTCGACACAACTTCTTCACGAAAATCACACTTTATTATGTTTTAAGCGCCTCGCCTTTATTACAGCGACAGAGAACTCGGGGATTAATCGAGCATAGATATTTTTCTACGTTTGCTCTAGCTAGGATGCTAAAAGCTAAACTTCTTTTGTTGTATCAGCATCAGCACGGTACTAGCCCATTCTGTGCGTTCATTGTAAGCCAATTAGCAACTTAGTATAATATTAAAGAAAGAAAAATAGGTTTATTTGTCACAGAAACACGTGCAGATAAAAAGATCAAGTACTTAAATTAATTCGAATAAAAAACCAAAGAGATCAGCGTAGCTATTTACAAACTCGACAGGTTGCCGAATCATACACATTTTTTATTACTAATATGCCTTGCACCCGACAGTAGATGGCTGTCAGAACAATGGCGTACACCTAATTGATTTAAACTGATATTTTCGTTCTGGTTTCGGTTTGTGAACAGCCTTTAGAGAACTCTTTTTATAACACTGCTTGATGTTCGATTCGGAACGGAAGCGTATCGAACGATTGTGAATAGCTATGTACCTAGATCAGATTGACGTTGACTGACTGACTGGCCAGCGTGTACCGGACGTACAGTCGGAGAACGAAAAGGATAAGCACCTTTAGGCGAAAAAAAAGTATCCGAAAATTGTTGAACCATTTCGCACTTTTAAACACTCGGGAAATTAAATTTGAAATAAAAAAAAAACCCTCGACGCTAACAAAAACCCCTAAAAAGTATAAAAAATAATATGGATTGGCCCTTTACGAGTAAGTTTAATATAAGTTGTAGGTAATATTTTGATCTAAGGTTCGTCGCGTCGGGGGACGGCTAATGTAATTAGGAAGTTAACAGCGGTTATCCTTTCTACAATAGCATAATTATATTCATTATTGCTGGACCTCGTCTGTTTGGCGTTTTCTTTAGTCGTCCCCCGACGTGACGATGCTTTGATCAAAATATTACCTACAACTTACGTATTATATTAAACTTAAAGAGCCAATAAATATTATTTTATTACTTTTTAGACGTTTTTGTTCGTGTCGGGGTTTTTTAAACTTAACTTTTAGTTCCTGCTTTTTAAACTTAATAGGTAAGTATACTATTAGTAGACTACACGAGTTAGTACTACAATCGACACGTGTCTCGCTTAAATATGCGCAGCGGTACATATTTCCCACAGTGACGCTAGTTACTATTTTATCCTCATTTCTCTTTGCTACTCTATTATCTAACCCTGATCACCATCTATCTATAACCTGTTAATTGAGACCATTCCAAAGTCAAAGCATTTATTTCAAGTAGGCACATAAAAGGCATTGAATAGGCAATAGAATTGATTCTCGTCGCTCCTTCCAAAAGGTAGTTTCGTATGGAGAAGAATGGGCAAGAAACTCCACCGTTACTCTTTTGACCCAATGAGCTCATACACAATACTTCTGCTGTATATTGTGGAGGGAGTTGGGTATCCTGCAAATTACAGGTGTTGCTATAGCATCAGTTCAAGGTAACGATGTGCTTCTAATATCATTGAAATTATAGAATACCAAATTTCGACTCGATCAGACCTGTAGAAGCTCACATCCCGTCATCAACTTAAAAGAGCTGATAATCATCAAACGGCTGAACAGATTTTCTTAACCTTTTGACCGCTTGTGTCGCATTTATGCGACACATATTTCCGTGCCCCTACCGCTCGTGTCGTATTTCTGTGACAGAAAACATGCATGATTTTTTCTTTCGGTTTTCGTCCTATTAACTGCGTGGTACAAATAAAACAAAAAGAAAAAAAAACGATTTGTAGCCGCGCGCTAGGGGCACGGCAATTGATGTTTAGCCAAGCGCTTAAAAGGTGAAATCATAGCTAAGAACACTCTCGATTACGTCTGCACCTTTCGAACAAAACAAAATCGTTTCAGCTGTTTGGAAACTACGATGCCGCAGACAGATACACAGCTACACACGTTAAACTTATAACAACCCTCTTTTTTACGTCGTGGGTTAAATTATCTGCCACGTTTCTGTAGCGCATCGGGGATGTTCGCGCTGTTTCGCACTGATGGCTTTCATGCCATCATTCGCAGAAGGACGGTATCCCTGATCTGCAGAATGCGTGGCAGCCGCAACGTAATCTTAAAGACTGTAGCCGATAGGGTGTCATCTTCGCTGTGGAAGTCCCTTAATAAATCAGTAATTTAACTATTATTTTAATTTATATTTTATTTGTGATTCTAAATTTTAATTTTTAATTTTAATCTACATTTTTATTTTTATTTTATTTTTTGTGATAATCTTACGTAGAGATCTTTGATATCTGAATTAAAAATATTTTATTTTTATTTATTAATAAAAAGGTAAGCACCTTCTGGCGATAAAGTCATTTATTTGACAATAGCTTAGCCTTTTCGTTCCTCTACTGTACATTTAAATATCACAACGGGTGGCTACTTCTAGGAAAGTACCCCAATACCCTTAGCCCAATAGAGCTTATGATTACTGACAAAAACGTGCACTGACAGGACAGGTCCACTCAAAACTGTGTGGTTCTTTCCTCAAAGTACCATTTCAGACACTAATTTATTCATCTAAATCAGATCATATGAGGACCACATGTTCTGACCAAGATATATCTGGACTTAAAAAAAAACTGCGACCTCTGAATTTGTTTCGGCCTTCCTTCTCAGAGTAGTCAGATAGGAAACGCCGACCTCATCTAGTTTTTAAAATATGATTGATGTGTTAAACGCTTTGTACAAACCTACTTACAGAAATAAAGTCATTTAATTTATATTTAGCCTTTTTAAACCGTATATAAACACGGTTAAACAGTTAAAATATTTCGGTATATTTGTTACGTCAGCCGTTCGTCCCTACACAACGTGTCGGATATCTTCGTGATGGGCGGCTGCCTGATCCTGGAGTCGTTGGTGCTGTTCCACTGGTGCGAGCGCAACGGACTCGGCCCGCTCGGCGTCACCGGACTCTCTATGGGCGGACATGTTAGTATCAACCAACGGTTTTATAATTTTTACGGTCTTGATAAGGCTAGCGAAAACTAGGGCGGCAGCGCCGCAATGCATTGCAAAAAATCCTTCATCACTTTCGTACAATTTCTATGAACCAACGCACACTAAAAAATTTAATAAAAATTGAATCCGAAGCAAAATTAAAAGATCATTCTTAGATATTATATGAAATACCCCTAAAAACGTAATAAGATTTTTCGAAATAATATAATTTATTACGAATGCATTCAAGGTGAGACAAATAATTTGTAATTTCTTAAATACCTGGATGAAACATGTGACTATCGTTCCGGGATTTTAGAAAGAGAAATTTAATTCACTTTATGTTACTTAGTTCCTTGAAGTTTAGGTAAATATACTCTACCTATTCTGACCTCTGTTAATGGAGACATGGAAAATATTTCCAATCATGATTCAGAAAACCGAAATCAGTGGCTTGTGTTCTCGATTACTTATTAATAAATTCATGAATAACGTAATTTGTTGATTCTACAACTGCTCGACAGATGGCGTCACTGGCAGCTACAAACTGGCCGAAGCCTCTAGTACTAGTCCCGTGCCTTTCTTGGTCGACAGCCTCTGCGGTATTTTTACAGGTATGTGTCTTGATTTGGCTACTAATAATACTAAGCATAATCAGCCTATAACGTTCCCACTGCTGGGACACAGGCCTCCTCTCTGTGAGAGGGAGTGGGCCGTAATCCACCACGCGGGCCCAGTGCGGGTTGGTAGATGTCACATGTCTTCGAATTTTTGTTCTAGGACATGCCGGTTTCACCGTTTTGAGAGCAGTGGTGATGAAATAATTTACACAAAGTATAGTGCCTGCCTGGGTTCGAACTTCGAACCCACGACCTAGAATTCGTAAGTCGGGGCCGTTACCACTGGGCCACCACTGCTCTCCTTATGTAAGCAATAAGCTCAAAATAAGTCATAACTTCAAGGTGTTTTGTAAAAACTATTATGTACTCTAAACTCCTTAGTTTAAGGTTCAATATCTAATGGTTTAGTTATCTTCAAATTCCAGGGCGTCATGTCGCATTCAATAAACTGGGACTTGCTAGAGGACCAGTACCTATCTGACGGTGCGTACAGAGAGAAGTTGTCCAAAATGGTGACCATAGTGGACGAAGCATTCCTCGCCGGTAAGAAGTTTGCACGCACCTACTCAGAAACCATCGAGATACCACCAACTGAAAAAACAATAGCAACCAACAACAGTGAAACGAAAAAAAAATTAGACATAACTTACAAAGAAAATGGTGCTGAAACTCCGCAAAACATGGTAGACGTAAATATAAATATAGAAGAATTAAAAAACGAAGTGCCTAAAAAAGCTGTAAAATCAGAAAGTTTAGCTCAAATCGAGAATTTACACGAAGAGCTGAAAAAGTTGTTGGAGGAAAATAAAATTTGTGTTGAGTTGTACAACAAGCTGACTTCGAACGAGATGTTTGTGCTGGAGCCGGAAGACATCGATGCTATCAACAACTTGAGCGAACAGAGGATCAAGGAAGTGTTGCTAAAATGTAAAGTTGGTAAGTATTGGTCTTTGATAACGCTGAGTGTCCTAAGGGAGAACGCAAACGACTGATGCGTAAAAAGGCAGTGAGAACAGAACATATGCAATATTTTAACGCCGGAGACGTTCCACAAAAATCGGTAATTTCAAAAAAAAGTTTGTTGAAAATCGATCGCCAAATAAAAGTTCGGCCGCGTTCTCACCAAATATTCACGCATACTATTTGATCCAATGAAGGCAACGAATAAAAATTCTATATGCTTTTTTACATCGCATATCAGTTCAATGCATGCTTCATATACGAAGGTATGCAGATTCGTATGCTCGTTGGATCAGTTATAGAAGCGTGAATACAACAACCACCGTTACAATATCAAACAACACTACCTTGACACTTTATTTGGCCAAATTGTGGTAAGCTATAAGGTAAGCCATTGTCTTCATCTTCTTCGCTGGATCAATCTTATCCCCGCCTGCACTTGTGAGGACAATGTGACCATCAGTCTGAAATAGTAGTCATAAAAATTACTGCACCACTTTTGCTACTTTGAAAGTACATACATGGTTAATCTTCCACTTTGTCTTTCATGGCGGGCGCTATTCAATAAAGCGTAGGACATGTTTTGTATATACGTGACCTGTTGTATTGCAGTCGTAGTCGCTACAGTTATCGGATAAGTTTTTATTTCAGGTGACTCCCTCCTGTCCCACTCATTATAAAAATTAAACCCCCAAGCCGCCGCAAATCTTTTAACTCTTGTAAATAATGTAATGGAAGTCTATATAACAGAAGAATTCAAAGGTTGATCTCATCAAAGCTATTCATAAACTAAAACTAAACCCGTCAACTCAAAATAAAAAATATTTCTTCCAGCCGAATTATTACCAACGATGCAAAAACACGCCGAAGAAAAGGCTTCAGCCAAAGACCACATAAAACAATGTGTCGGCCAAAATCCAAACGTGATAGACAGTCCGAAACCTACCATAGACAGTTCGAAAGCTAACAAAGAGTTAATAAAAGTCGTAGAAGCGCCAAAGAAAGTACTCATAAGAAAAGATAAATCATGGAACATATCAGAGTTTACTTCCGATCTTTGGGTAAACCTGCCATTCTTGAGGTCAAGTCCGAAAAGTGGGAAGAAGATAGATATAACTAAAATACACTGGAGGGACAGAGAAACACTACAGTTTATGAGAGGGATCATGGATGAATGCACTCATCTTAGTAATTTCTCGTTGCCGTTTGACACGTCTTTAATTATTGGTAAGTTTTTGTAATAATACCAGCGTGGAACTGCCCCAATGCAGGGCAACCTCTTCTCATTTAGAGCAGGCACTAACCAAATGTCCTTTCTTTGGTATTGTTCGTCGAATCGTTGAGCTCCTTAAGTTCTGAGTTGAGCTGCACGATTACTGACGCATGCGTGCACCGACTGGACAGGTCCACTCACTCTGTGTGGTTTTTCCTCAAAATACCATTTCAGACACCAATCTACATGGTCTTTACATGATCTGACCAAGATTATATCTGGACTTTAAGAGACTGTGACATCTGAGTTTGATTCGGCCTTTCCTCTCAGAGTAGTCCAATAGGAAACGCCGACCTCATCTAGCTTTTAAAATATGATTGACGTGACGTGACGTGTTTGTACAAACCTACTTACAGAAATAAAATCATTTAGCATCAACACGCTTACTATAAGTAAACAGGCAATTTCAGACTTAAAGTAATTATAAATCCAGGATTCCTCGCGATGTTTTCCTTCGCAGACGTTATTTTATAATTATAATGTGACTTTGACCCGAAGTGTTAAGGCGCAGATAAACGACTTTTAATGATTTTATATTGAACATCACGTCTAAACTTCTAGTCTTATTTCTTTGAAAAAAATATATGTTATACTAGACAATTTTATTCATAATTTGATATGTGAAAATGTGAAATTATATTTTAATAACATAGTGTAATTAATTTGTAAAGTATTGTCTAACGTGGACAAAAAAACGATAATCACGCAAAAACTATGGGGCGTATTTACATGAAACTTTAATCATATAAAAGACAATTTAATGACCCATATTTTAGTATACGGCTTTTATTTGTATTGTGTTTGATAAATCAAGGTGGGTTGTTTTTTCGAATAATCTTGGTGCGCGTTGAAGCGGGGCTCTGGCGGGCGACGGGCGGCAGTGTATCGCTGACTTTGTCTGACTTTTGTCGCGGGGCGCGACGCAAACTCCTCCCACTCGCTCAAGGGCGCGGACACCTTAATGTCGCCTTAAGGACCCGAAACTACAAAAAATGGAGCTATTAAATGCGTATTTGTTTTTTAAGCAAATCTTAGACATAACTGATAGTGACGGTAAACATTATGGGCTCCAAAGTTGCACAAACGCAGTGTCTTCCTAAAATTCAAAACATAATTTATCATTACTGTTTAAACCAAAAACTGGTTCGTACCTCAAAATAGCCTTCTGCCGAAAGACGAATGTCACGTATGGATGTCACAATAAATTGTCTCAACATTCAAAAAAATATTTATTAATTCTCGCCATATTTTCTAGGGTGGCATATTATATATTGGCATCAGTCAAATACACGTGTAGCAAAACTAGCCTAGCTAATATTATTTGTTTGCACAGTAGTAGGTATGATGGATAATAAAATACTATACTCGCACCCGCAAAAATATACAGGATGTCTTAGAAATCATTGGCATTCTTCCAGGGCCAGGGGGCAGAAAATATTCATGAATATGAACAACTTTTTTTACGAAAGAAGCATGTTTTTCTTACATTTTGATATGTATATATTGCATTTTTGAATGTTTTTATATTCTCTTTTCCATTTGGCTCCAGAGTAACACTAATATATGTTATAAAGTAGTTTCACCCCTGAATTGATGCCTATAACTTCAATAATTACTCTCTGTAGTAGTCTCATTTTCACATGTCTAAGTTATATTTATAGCTAAGACATGTTTTGGCAACTCCTTCACATTATTAGCATTGAATGAACGTAACGTGTGCATGCGTGATATATTTCATGTGTGATTTCCGGTGACAGAACTTACCTATTATGGAAAAGAGAAGTAGGCTAAGAATCTTCCGCAATAAAAACGTTATCCCGGAATCAAAGCCGTTTGTCAAATGCAATGAGTTATGTAGCAATTATTTTAACGACTATCAAGTTTAGTGTTAAAATGATTGAGCAATTTTTTGCAGTGACAAGCAGAGCTGATATAATAAGAGGAAATAGGGTTCACCAACCCGGTTGGCTGGGATGTACAGTACAACCACTTTTTACCAATTATTTTCAAGTCCAATGAAATGGGCATTTATTTTAATTACTGGGACCAGAACTCAGAGTCCGATCTGCTATTGTGAAATTTCTGATGGAATAATATCATAGCCGTATGCGTGTCGCTTCAAGCGTATTAACTTAGTATAGCTTTTCATTAAACAGCGGTCTGCGCGAAGCACGACGCGTACGTGCCGCGCGACGACGTGGGCACGCTGGAGGAAATCTGGCCCGGCGCGGAGGTACGCTACGTGGACGCGGGACACGTGTCCGCCTACATACTGCACCAGTCATTGTTTAGGTAAGCGCTTGGCCACTTTTCATCTTATACTCTATACCTGCTAATAAGTGTATATGCTCTCTAAGGATCAGCGCAGACATAGCAGCAATACGCTCGAGCATCTTTTTTGCAAGACGTTTGACTCCAAATATAAGCGAGCATGCGCGACATACGTCACAGGGGATAATTTCCTGCCCCGCTATTTTTAACTCTATTTTGTGCTTGCAAATTTTTTCTCGTACCATCGACAACGGAGAAAAAAAGATGCAATACTTTATAGCAATGCAATAATTCTTTATCTTATTTTTTTCCCACAGAGCCTGTATCAAAGAAGCATTTGAGCGCTCAAAGAAACGGTGGCAAGACGGCGGTCATGTTTACTGACAATAGCTTTTATTTTAGCACTAGTACGACGTTCCTTTAAATTAAGATACTCAATGTATAAGCTCAACGGTTGAAACACGGCTGTCTTTGAAAGACAAGCTATCAGCTCAGGTGCTACCCCCTCAGGTCATATTGACCTGGAGCTAGTTCAAGGGGGCTCATATCCCAAAGTGCCAATCCCCTAGATCCACTCTGTTATGTTTACCCAAGGTGTTCACAAAAATAGTGCAATAAACGAACGCTGAAAACATATACAACGTGTAACAGAATAAACGCAAGCCCTGAAAGTAGTTAATTCATAATTGACTACTGAATCGATTTCAGTAACTATTAATATAGGCATTTTTTTCAAATTTTATGTATTTTTCAATACTGACCGCAAATCGAGACAAAGAAAATTAAATCTTATTTCAAGGCAACAAGACTCAATTTTAAATGCATAAAGAATGGTAGGGTCAACACGATTTTCTTAATAATAATACATAGTTAGCTTTGAAAACACTTGTTTTGATCATTGTATTATGCTTTTAACTCAATACTCTAATTGGGGTGTATGAGGTCTTGCGTTAATTATGTTACACGTTGTATAAAGCGTATCGTATTTAGTTATTGAAGGGCAATTCCCGTATTTTTAAGAACGTTCGCATTCTAATCTCAGTGTCAATCTGTCAAAAATTGTATAGCGATTACCTACATTTTTGACATTAGACTGTCGCCGAGATGAGATTGCGACTTGAATTTGAACGTTTTTAATTACGGGAATTGGCCTTCTGTTATCCGTCTTTTTATATAAAAATACAAATAGAAAATTGCCATTTTCTAAAAAATTACAGTGCCATTGTTGTGTTGTATGTATTTAGCACAGGTTTTATAAATAGGAGCAAAGCACTGAAACTCTCGACACTTCTATACTTTTATTTGAAGTAGAAGTCGTAGTGATAAATCTTCGCACATTCAAAATATTTGGGTAACGAACGAGTAATGTGTATGTGATACATATTATGAAGTTTATTATAAGTCTTTTTGGCTTAGTAACCGAACGCGAAACAGTTAACCGTTATGTCATTGGCTCGATTTTTTACAAGCGTGATTTTTGAACGCCTCAGACGGATATTAAATGTCAATAGCCGTCAAAAAAAAATTTAACGAAATAAAAATAACAAATATATATATATTTTTGTATTTGTCAACAAAAAAAAAACGTAAAACTTTCGGCTAAACTCGACGATATAATATAAAGGTATAGGATTTTTAGTATACTGCTGATCACGAATTGTATAGGCCTTCCGTGCAATGGGAGAAAAGTTTATATTGAAAATGTAGGTACTTTTATGTCGTAGTGCATACAAGCCAATGAGAATGTCAATTCGTTTGTATCGTGGCGTTCAAAAGATAGGCATAATATCCTTATTGGAAAACTGAGCATATGTGACAGTCACCATTGCCTTAACGAGCCTTCCAAGGATGTAAGGCGCTATGTTATACATATCTCAACTTCATTTTATATTAGACAATAAAGTACAAAGTAATTTTCGAGTGTATTGTTTAGAGTATAATTTCCAGTTACGCAATGCTTTTAGAGTTATTTATTGTAGACGATTCTCGATGTATATAAGAAGAAATTATATATTTCTCTATTGAGATTGTAAAGAGTAAATTGTATTTTTATAAATAAATGTTTTTGTTATAAGATCTTTGTTTCTTTGAATCGTAAGTTAATCAATGCAACGCTTTGTGATCACGGTTCTAAGAACCGGTTTTGTAGGCCTGGGTAGTTAGTACCTTGTACCTTACGAGGGGCATGCCAAAAGAAATTAGATAGGTACCTCACACTAAGGAAAAGAAAGGACTCGGCATAACGAACAGTATACAGCATATCTCACTGCGGCCGGTCGCCATGTTTTGTCACAACCAACAAGTACATCAGTTGTCATAGCAACTTGTTTTTTTTTCAGTGTTTTGAAGAAAATTTTGATATTATAATGCGCGCAGCTCTACTGCAAGCCGCCATCTTTGTGCCAGACTCACATTTTAGGTATGCACGTTTTTTTCGTAGGTATGTCATGTCTATTCTTCTTTTCCTTAAGTCTGAGATAGGTACTCAAAAGTTATAAAATTTATGCTTTATTACAAATATCGATCTTTTCGAAGTATTCACCCTGAGCATGTATACACTTCTCCGTACGTCTGAACCAATTGTAAAATACCTCTCACCACTGTTCTGTAGACACCTCCGAAATCTTGAAATTATAGGCAGCCAGTGCAATTTCTTTGCTTTTAAACCTTTCCCCATTTAGTCCTTTTTAGATTTTTTGAAACGGGTAAAAATCACAAGGCTTTAGGCCAGGGGAATATGGCAGGTGATTGAGGATAGACACGTTTTTTGAGTAAAAAAAAGTCGAGTATTCTGCCAGAGGTGTGCGCGCCACATTGTCGTAGTGCCAGAGAAGGTCGGGATTCCTGACTGCGGTAGCTTGTCACACCAAGCCGATATTACTGTTGGAGCACAAACTGTCACATACCATTCGGAGTTCACCGTTAATGATCCTCTAGCACTACAGTAGCAATATGACCCCTTGTGCAGAAAATCGAGGCGACCATTTGTTTCGGTGTGCTTCGTGCACGGCGACATTTCGTTGGACTTGGCTCATCTTCAAAGCATCAAACAGTCGACTATCGCTTTATTTCGGGATCATAGTTATATAGCCATGTTGCGTCACCAGTCAGAATATCATACACGTTTTTTTTTCTCGCCGGCGCGGCGTCGTGTTTATCAATCATGAATAGGCACTAATCCAGCTGACGGTCTT
Organism: Brachylomia viminalis; assembly: GCA_937001585.2. Taxonomy (NCBI): domain Eukaryota; kingdom Metazoa; phylum Arthropoda; class Insecta; order Lepidoptera; family Noctuidae; genus Brachylomia; species Brachylomia viminalis. The sequence goes on from OW443314.2 coordinate 11,511,457, forward strand.
TCTGCTCATCGGTAAGTTTGTGCGGCACCTATCTCTAATAACGCTTACGGAGAGAAAGGTGGTCATGAATTAGGGTTTGTTTTGCTGCTGATCCAATTTTCAGTTCTCGCTCCAGGTCTACATATTATGTAATACGTCGGTATTCGCGAATGAGTTTTTCGACTGCACGGACGTTTTCTTGTGTGACCGCGGTTGGCGGCCGACTTCTCTTCGCTTCGTCTTCGAGACATTCCCGTTCTCTTTTAAATTCAGCAAATCAAATAAATACTCACCAAAAAGTTAAAATCATTCTTGAGGCTTTTAACCTTTTATATAGTCATAATAAATCATAGCGCGAAAATCACGCCGACCGAGCTCCATAGCTGCAAGCGAACTCCCGCCAGATTCTCGGAAAAATAATGATCATCCAAATAAAAAAATTATATGTTTTATTTTCAAATTATATCAATAAACAACCAGTTTATAAGATGGTGTATAGCTTGCTAGTGTCAAACAAATGAGTGCAGAATATCGAACTTCTTTTGGCATGCCCCTCGTACTACATAAACAGCAGTGATGGGTGGTAAAAAAATTACGATATTTTTATATTAACGTCGCAGAAAATCAATTTTCATTTGTTTTTTTCTCTAACGCTCGTTATTCCTCCTGACAAAGTTAATATGTATGTATGTATTAGTATTTATTCTTGTATTTTATGTTTTTTTCCGATCTATCTATCCCTTATGTTGCCTCTGCCACGTTCTGTCTCTGCATTACCCTTTTTTCATCAAATAACTTCTCCCGCTCTGAGCGGAGCGGGAGGGAGTGTCAGACTCTTACTGACTAAAACCCACCCGTGTCCCTTCAGTTGCCTGTGCCAGGGGCCGCGGTAACCCTTTCGGACTTTCCCGCAACCCTGGCAGGCATCGGCCCTAGCGGACCCCGTCATTTGGTGCTGTCATCTCTTTGAGGCGCGCGTGGAACATAACGCGCCGTCGACCCGGGCCTGGTCCTTATCGGACGGCGAGCTACCTCTGCATTGCCCTAAGGGTGACTAGTAGAAAATGGCTCAGGCATTACGAACCCTTTTGTACAGGTTTTTTTTACTTGTGCATAGTGTGCAAGTTTTAATAAATAAATAAACGTTGTTAGACCAGTAAAACAGCTGAATACAACAAAACGCATTTATTCTGAATCATTCTTCGTCCGCAATCACACTGCAACGTAAAACTCCGAATACAAAACAAATCAGTTTAATAAAAACAAAATATAATTAGATGTCACGGTGTCACAGGGTGCCTGAGTAAATATCGCTACAAGCATATATATTATACGGGAAGTAGATTTATGCTATATTATTATGAAATTGTGACTATGATTGAATCAGATATCATCACTAGAGTTCGCATTAAACATCTATGGAATGAATGCGTGTGAGCAAACACGAAATTAAACAATCCGATATCGAATATTATTAAGAGGTACAAAACCTGAATTTAAGATGGAAATAGTATACAATATTAAATAAAAGTAGGGGGCGTTAAACAATCACTTGTCGAGGTTGTATAAAATTGACGTGCCCTTGCAAAATGAATAAAATCGAATAGTTTTATTACCCTGCTTCCAACAATCGACATATCAACGAATTACTTCTCCTATATCCTTATATCAAATAGTAAACCCGGAAAATCATTAAAGGAATCATCAGAGGGGCAATTCCCGTATTTTTAAGACCGTTCGCATTCTAATCTCAGTCTCAATCTGTCAAAATTACAATCAATTTACATACATTTTTGACAGGTTTTTGACATTGATTGTCGCTGAGATGAGATTGCAACTTGAATTTGAACGTTTTCTACGTACGAGAATTGGCCTACTGGAATCAATCAGTTTTTTTTTATATAAAACCTTCTTAGGATGATAGGCAATTAGTGATCATACATAACATTATCAATGACAAGATTAAATCCCATAAGTTTTTCTTTCTTATACATCAAACGTTGCAAAGACACGTCAATTCCCAATATATACTCAAGAACAGACACAGATCGAAAAAACAATTTAAAAACAAAAAAACTGTAATTTTAATTTGTACAATAAAATACTCTAACAGCAAAATGAAGAAGCTTGGTGATTATATTTATTATTTAATGTGAAATTTTCTCACAAATAGTACCATTTTCGGTTTTTTTCCAAAGTCCCCATTCTAATATACCCGGGTTTTATACAATGTTTTAATAATATAAGTATAGCTGTACAAGGATGTTTTGGAGCGTGTTCAAAATCGGAACTAACACCGCCTTCTTGTTTTTTTTAATACATTTTACAAAACAATGTTTACCAACCTGTCCACGTCATTCGAGCGCCAAAAGATCCTTGAAGCATTGTATGTAAGGCTCGTTGCCGTGAAGTATATGAGGGTACCTAATTACTAGCGTTCGTCGCCTTAAAGACTACTGAGGCCACCATAATGAGGATTATTTTTGATCTGGATAGCTACTATCGTCCAGGTAGTAAATTCATCCTTCTGGCAATCATTCTTCGAAGGGAAATACGCCTTAAATTGTACGGATTTCCAACTAGTAAGGCTATCCTAAAGACAGAGTCAAATATGGCGGCTTTTAGAGATGTACTGGCTTATTCTTCAATTCGATAAAAACGAGTCTGTTTTAGAAATTCAATGGTCATTTTATCAGCTATGTATTTGAGGAAGAATGATTTTAGAAGCCATTCTAGTGTGTCTTTTCCCATATACTGGTAGAAAATGCCCATAGTTTTCATCAAAAATCGGTACACCTCTAAAACAAAAAGTATGGACACTAATGAGTTCGAAGTTACACTGTTACCTAACGCAATCGACTTTCGACTCTATTTACAAGGACTAACTTGACATGACAATCTATTGTTTCTTGAGCAAGAGGCTCCTGAAGTCGCTGTTGCTGAGTGGTCGCTTGTCGTCGCCGCTGCTATGGTTACCGTTGGACTGGTCGCCACTGGCTGAGGAACCATTGGTCTCGCTTGTGGTTGGTCGCGCTGCGCTGGTCGACGCCTTTTGAAGGACACTCGGGATGAAACTGCTGAGTTGTGTTCGTCGCCTAGAAATACAATAGATTTTTTTATTGCACTTTCACCCAATGTCTGCAATTGGCCTTGCAGACATTGGGAGAAATTAAGAATCAAGACTAAAAACTGATAAAACATTGTAAAACTCATGCTAACTGTTGTGATTGGCTGTCTGAAATAAGAACTGCTAATCAAATCACCTGACTTGATTATGTCAGTCCGTGAGTTAACCTCCGAACGCAAATGTTGGCTATAACTGACAAAATATAAAGAAATGACACTAACGGAAATTAAATAGTAGACAAAGGTGTTGTTATAATATTGTGGCTTGAGATACGGAGCACCCCAACGCGATTATGGCATGACTTCAAAAGATTTTTTTTATTTTTTATATTTAAGATGGGTTTGCTCTTGACTCTAGTCTAGGTCAGTGGTGACAGAGACAGAGTCGACGATGGAGTAAGCTTACCCAGAAGAAGCCTGTTCACTCTCACATTGAAGAGATTAGGGTTGTATGCGTTCGGAAACACAGACGCAGGTAGAGTTCCACTCTATTGCTGTGCGCAGTACAAAAGACATTTGGAAACGCTTAGTGCGAATTGGTGGAATAGCAACTAGGTACTCGTAAGGATGGTAACTTGCAGTGCGTCTAGATGACCGATGGAAGAAGGGAGCCGGTGGAATGAGGTCGTAGAGTTCTTGGGCACACTCACCGAAGTACAATCTGTAGAAGACCGACAAGCAGGCAACCTTGCGGCAATGAGCCGAGCTGTGAAGCTTGGCATCCACTAGTTTTACGTCGCCAATGAGCCTCTTAGCTCTACGTTACACCGAGTCAAGCGCGGCAAGTTGGTACTTTGCTGAGCCATCCCAAAGGTGTCTATAATACTCCATGCAGGATCGGACTTGCGCTTTGTAAAGGGTCAGAAGCTGTCCAGGCGTAAAGTATCGCTTCACTCTATTTAGGATGCCCAGTTTCTTGGCCGCTGTTTGGGCTTTGTACTAGATACGTGGCGTTTTGAGTATTCGTTGGTAAAATTATGTACTTAATTTCTACTTACATGCCACCTCCCGTGTCCCTCTTGGCCAGTCCTAACACCGGCATGTCAGCCGAGGTAGATTGTCGGGGCGGCGGCGCACTGAGCGCGACGTCCAACTTCCTGTCTCCTAACATCATGCCGTGCACCTTGGACACAGCAACTGCAGCTGCGGATTCATCTTCGTATTCTATGTAGGCTAGGCCTTTTGGTTTGCCGTCTCTGTGAAGGAAATTTAGGTTATTGTTGCAGCTACAAAAATAAGGGCAACGAAACGAGATTAAATACGTAAACAACCTGACCTTTACTGAGTTACATTACGATAGCGAGCGATTATTATCTATGTTTTATTTATTTATTTAAGGACAACTAACAAAGGATACACCAAAATACATGTTAAAATACCCATATTATTTGGACATTTTATAGTGTAGCCTTAATTAAAGGCTGCCACGGCATACATTGAACATAGAAATGCAGTTACAAAAGAGTTACAAAGACTAAAGAAAATACAAAAAGTTACAAAACATTTTTTTACTAATTTAAATAGATTTAAGTGAAAATTAAGACAATAGAAACTACCATATAAATTTTTCACTTATTATGATAATGCCCTAAGCAATACCGCCTTGATTTTTTAGAAAGAGTAAGACATATCAATATCTACGCTGGGTGAGCGTGACAAGCGACAAAATTGAATCTGCATTCTGTTCTGTTCTTGTTCTTGTTTCGGAATAATGACGTCAGTTGGTCAACGACGGCTGTCGTAGTGTGATTGGGGGAAAGCGGTCGGTGCAGCAGCTATCAACATTTGCGTTCGAAACGATACAATTTTTTCTTTTCAGTAAGTATTTCTTTTAGTTTTTTGTTGTTATTGATAGTTGTTCTTGTTGATTTTTACTGTTATTGTGAGTGGTTGTTGATTTAAATTATGGAATCACAGCCTGGCAGCACGTGATTGATAATACAATAGATAGTTTTGTGTTCAACGCGACTGTTTCGTACTCTTCTGACGTATAATCTTCATCTAATACAGACGACAACGATTAGAATAGGATGTTTAAAATTTGTATAAAATTTCTTTAAATAAAAATGTTATGAACCCCTGAAACTTTGTTTACATTCTTTATCTCATGTCGTTGGCCTTAGTTTAGTTAGACTAATGAAGCGGTCTGATTCTGACCCATCCACGAAACGACCGCGGCAAGCGTAGCTTAACCTTCGATCGACTGCGGCAGTTATCAATTAGCTACAGTGATATCTATAAATAACCACAGTATATACGGCATTATACTTTAGTGATAATGACTACACCAACATAATACGCGGCATAATATTCTGATAAACTAAGAACTAAATTTTCATTTAAATTGAAATAAATTTGGTTTTGTTTAAAAAAAAAACAGCACAAGGATTTTGGCCAAAATCGGAACTAATGCCGCCGCCCGCCATCTTGTTTATACAAAACAATTGCACAAGAACAACAATACCCCCTGTCAATATCGCGCCAAAAGATCCTTGGAGCGCAGTAGTCAAAGTCAAAGTCAAAGCATTTATTTCAAATAGGCACATAAAAGGCACTTTTGAACGTCTACATTTACATTTAAATAGAATTGATTCTAGTCGCCCCTTCCAAAAGGTAGTTTCGTATGGAGAAGAATGGGCAAGAAACTCCATCGTTACTCTTTTAGTAGTAATTTCGGTTCGGGAGTTATAGGATAGATCGCTTCACCGAGACCGCTCACAAAGTAGGCGAACAGTCCGCGGGACGACCTATACCATCCAAAAATAAATTCGCCCGTTTAGGACATTGCCAAGAGTTACCAAGGCCCAATAATTTCCTTACTCAATAGATTGAGGCACGAAGTCAACTCAAACATTTTTCCTACCTATACTATCCGTGTGAACGAAACCATAGCGCGATTCAGAAACAGGCCCGAATGTTACAACGCCATCTATCGAGCAAGGGGTCAAACTTTTGCGCTTGAACTTCAAGTCTCATCCAGCTGATGAGGTAGATATCATCTTAACTTCAAAATACAGGGTCAAATTAAATTTGCTGCGGAAACTTCAGACGTGTTGGGTGTCGATATTTAAACACTCTAAGATAAAAAAGACGTTCGAACCCAGGCATGCGCTTTACTTTGTATAAATAATTTCATCACTACTGCTCTCAAAACTGTGGAGGAAAACATCGTGAGGAAACCGGCATGTCATTGAACCAACAATTCGAAGACATGTGACATCTACCAACCCGCACTGGGCCCGCGTGGTGTTTTACAGCCCACTCCCTCACGAAGAGAGGAGGCCTATGTCCCAGCAGTGGGAACATTCTATGCTGATTATGCTATATATTTCAAGTTACTAGGTCAAACCACCACGCACCCATCACGTTCCAGTTTTATAATTTTCCGGATGTAAACAACAATGGCCGCTCGAAGTTGTCCAGGGTATAATGATGCGGTAATATAAACTTTATGTTCAATGAAAATAATAAATCCAGACGAGACAATGTCGCTCGTTTGACGTTTTGTATGAATTCAAAAATAGTCTCAGACTTTCGTTATTATTGATGACGATCCACAGGATAAAAAAAATTATGTGTGTGCTCTTTAGTGCGTTTTTGATCAATGAAACGCAGATATCGCGTTCAATTCCCAGGCAAGTTCAATGTTATTGCTTCTGGATCTGATCTGACCTGTACATGAAGTTCCGCCAGTTATTTGAATTTGTATAATGATCAGCACTTACTTATGAGTCACAATCCGTACATCTTTCAGCTTCCCGTACTTATCGAACACCTCGGCCAGCGCGTCCTTGGTGCAGTGCGCGAAAGGCAAGTTCTTCACGAACAGCTTGTTCTTCTCCGCTTCCGTCGAATATTTGAACATAGGCTTGGACTTATTTGCGGAATATCGTGAAAGGAACATGGGGCGGCCGTCTAAAGGCATCCTGTCGTGTTTTATGGCTTCGTCTACTGCTTCCTATAACAATATGCGAAGATTTTATTGAAGTAAACTTGAAAATTATGTGATTTAAATATTGTATATCATAAAAACAAAAAACGTTGATATTTTCCGATATTAGGAACAATAAATTAACTATATTTATTTCTTTAAAATAATATGGCAAAATGCCTAAGACAAGTCTGCATTGGTACAGTTTTTTTACTTGTGGATAAAGCATTAAATACAAACCAGACAGGTATTCGAACTCTTAGGGAAAAAATTACAGAAAATTGTCGATAATTAAAGGATACTAGAAGAGGTCAGTCTTCAAAAAGGGTCAATATTTTTAATTTTTATCAAAAAACGTTATATTATATCATTATACATAAAGGTGTCGTTAAAAACAGAATACCTACAGGAGTTTTATACTGGCAATAGCAGATGGATCCTCCAAAAGCTTTAACCCCCTTGCGGACCCGCAGTGAGATGATATCGCCGAATTGTGACATCTTATCGCGAAGATTCTGTTCGTCCACTCTAGAAAGAAATAGAAAGAACTTTGTAGTTTCTCAAAGTCTGTAGCATTAAAAAATAAGTAGTATTTCTACTTTCTATAGACGCATCTCTGGGCGGATCTTACGCCCCGAAACTGTTGGGTAGTAGCGCTGTTTTGTGCGCGTTCGCAGCGGAACATTCGCTTCTTCCCGCAGTTTTTTTTTCTATGATTATAATTAGTAAATGTGCATTAAAAATTCATGTGTTGGCACCAAATAATTTGACAACAAATTAATGACATTGTCTTTCAGAAACTTGGGATTCATAGTTTGACAATTTATCTTCTGCTTGTTATTCACACAACAAGTAAGGGTAAGAGGGGATTATGCAAAAAGTGAAGTTCATATTATAAAGAAACAACAAAAGAGTGTTTGAAAAAAAAAATACGCCGATCTGCGGAGAAAATGCATGCGATTGAAAATATCGCTCTGCGACATTATTTCACAAGTTTGTATGGTTTTTAAATCGCATCACTGTACGTGCTTACCCTCAGGGCCGTCTTTAATCTTTTTGAAGCCCTGGGCACTTTAGGATAATGGGGCTTCTATGGAGAATGCAGGATTCAAGAGGTTAGCATTTCTTTTGACCGTTCTTATAGGTTCTACCTAGTTCGGGACCTGAAGACCTTGTGTGGATGTTGTCTCATATTATATTATTATAGGAATACGAGTTACTTGGTCAACTTATGCAGTGAAGTTTGAGAACTAAGAAAACCGAAGATGTGCTTTAAGCGAGCGAAGCGAGCTCGAAAATTTTAGCACCCCTTCTGGGATTTACTAAGGTTTTCTTTTGTCAGCCTCTAGCTACGACGCTGGCAGGAACTAAGGGCCCCGTGGATGGTGGGGCCCTGGGCACTTGCCCAGAGCGCCCAATGGTAAAGACTGCCCAATTGTAAAGACTGCCCTGCTTACCCTAACTGTTTTTAATTAAAGACTTTTAAAGTGTAAAAGATAACAAACAGCTATGTAAGTATGCATTTCATTAGGACCATGCTCACTTGAATTCCAGGTTGCTGATGAAGAGCGTGCAGGCATCCCGCGTGCCGAGCCGGTGTGGGCTCGTACTATTTATGCGCTGACGCTTGCTCTCTCCAACTGTATGTAAACATTAACAATTATTACACAAACATGATTTGCCAACATCGTCATCGGTATACCGGTATACACCCGTTCTTCCGGCCTTGCCATAGTCGGGCAAAAAAAAAGGTGGGCCATATATGACTAGATTGTTGAAAGGGGTGTAAAAAAAGGGGGAAGAAGTTTAACAACATCAGCGTGAAAACCCCACCTGTTTTATGTGCTTTGTGGACCATATTCTTCTGATTATCCTGCGGTTAGTTTTGGACTGACGATTAACACAAACAACTAAGTTCGTAAAGTTAGCTTGAAACGAGGAAGATTTGTTTTAACTACAATCAGAATTGGGTTTAAAAACAAAGTTATCGCATTGAAAAACTTCACAAATTATGATTTTTGTACTCTACTAAATATAAACAAATTGATTTGATGAAGGGTCTGTACCCTTCTTCAAACCAATTCTCAAAAAACTTTCTTCTTCAAAAAATCCCCAAATTTTTTCCTATTTGTCTATGTCGTGTACATAGTGCTAGCCCAGGCTCCATACATTTCTGGAACATCTCCTTTAGCTCACAATGATAAACATATCAATCAATGCAACAAAAACAAAGGGATACAACATACCATCATCCTCTTCATCATCATGAGACCTCTTGACTCCTCCCGCATTTTCCTCTTTCTTCTGATCGACTTCCATCTCAACTTCCTTCTTCCGCTTCCCCTTAGTCCCCTCGTCACTTCCGTCCGACTTCCTCTTCCCTTTGCTCTTGTCTTTGGCATCCTCTTTAGTCTTTTCCTTATCGAATTTGGACTTTTTGTTGTCTTGTTTGCCTTTCTGTTTCTTGCCACCGATCATTTTGTCTTTCATCGCTTGGTAGCTGTCGCGCCATTCTTTTGTTTTTTCCTGAGAATTAAACATAACATTTAATAATTAATAAAAATCTTAAATTCATTCATTTACTGACACACAACCAATAGCGCTGGTTTTAGAAGCGTTAAATTTTGCACATAAATTAGTTTTTCAATGAAAGTGATTACTAAAGGATTTTAGAAAATTCATCCCTTATAGATAGGGGTTAAAATGGAATTAAAGTTCGTCATTTTTGTCAGCTTGTTAAATATAATTTTCCTTTACAGCATCCGACATTTTGGTAGCCAAGGTCGATGGGGTTTAAAAAAATGGTAATTAGAAAATGCTCATATTCTCGGCATTATTCAAACTAGAAATATCAACTTATCAACTTTACTGCTGTCGTGGTCATAAAACGTGCGAGTAGAACGATTAATATTCAATTTGTAGTAGAATGAATACAATTTAAAAATATGCAATACTAAATAAAATCGTAAAGAGATGCAATACATTCAGGAAACAACAAAAACAAAGTTCCAATAATAATAAACCAAAGAAAGAACGTGTTTTTCTAATAAATAAATAAATAAAAACTATGAAATGAAATTAGAAGACAGTAAAAACAATTATCAAATTGACACTTAACAATTACAGTCTAGAATTGAGGCACTTGAAGAATCACTACATTTACTTTATATTAAGTATGTGAGCTCTAAAAAACAAATAAAGGAACACATCCTTGCTGCAATTGAGTAAATGGAAATGTGTAATGATGAGCCAGCTAGACCCAATGATTCTGAGCACCACTCAATGTTCTAGTCAAAGGGAATCCAACCTTTTTTTTTTTTTTTACGGGGGGAAATCCTCATGGACTACCTCCGCCTGGGGAAAATGCGGAGGGGCGTGCCGGACTCTTACCGGCTAAAACCACCCCGGTGTCTCCTCGCACGTGCGCGCGGGGCCGCTGGAATCCAAATTCTTCCGCAGCCCCACACTAGTGCTGGCCCGGTCTGTCCGGGCCTCGTCTCCTGCACGGGGTAGTGAGGTGTTTAACTACCCCGTGCATCGCCTTAGAGGCGCGCGCCGACACCCGCGCGCGCCTCCGCCTCGGGTCCATCAAATAGGGGGCGGGGACTTCCCCAAGTCCCACGCCCCTGGACCCATTCATGGGGGCCGGAAAAGGGCGTTGTCCGCCCTTCTCCTGCGCCCGGTGCGCCTTCTGCGGCCGGGGAAGGGAGTCGAGATCTCCCTCTCCCGTTCTGCAGTTTCCTTCTGCGACATCACGTCCTCGCAGAAGGAAACCACCGCGTCCCACGACTCTGCGCTACCGACCATCCTCCGCACTACGGTCGGCAGCGACAGATCGCCTCCTACTTCATTTGTGAGGTCACGGCGCTGCTCCTCCCAAGCTACACACTCGGCGAGCGTGTGTTGCGCCGTGTCCTCCCCGCAATGGACGCAGTGGTGGCACCGAGCGTCCGGCTCCCTGCCTATGCGGCACAGGTACTTGCCGAAGCAGCCGTGCCCCGACAGCACCTGCGTCACCCTAAACGACAGGGAGCCGTGCCTTCTCCCGAGCCAGTCGTCGAGTACTGGCCGGATCGCCTCGACGGTAGCGAGGCCGGCGGTAGGGCGCAGAAGCCTTTGCCGCCATTCCGCCACCAAGACCTGAGGGAGCTCCTCGCGGCGCAGCGCGATCTGCCGCTGCACCGGCCTCGAGCCCCGTGTCCTCTCTTCCTCGCGCCATCGATATAATGACGCGAGTACTTTCGCCTCTAGGTCCCAGGGCGGAGATCCGGCCAGGACACAAGCCGCCTCGTAGGAAATCGTGCGGTACCCGCGTACGACTCTGACGGCCATCGCCCTCTGCGGTTTGCGCAGAATGGCGAGAGTGCCGGCCGTCATGTCCATCGCCCACACAGGGGCCCTATACAGGGCCATGGACCGCACGATTCCCACGTACAACCGCCTGCAGGCGGCCCTCGGGCCCCCCAAGTTGGTAAGCAACGTTGAAAGCGCACCCGCTGCACCCATCAGCTTGGGCGCCAGCCGCCGGAAGTGGGGCCCGAATTCCCATCGGCTGTCGAGCACCAATCCCAGATACTTCATGGTGGACTCGACAGCTATCCGGGCCTCGCTGACCACGATGTGTGATCCCGGCGCCGGCGCACGTTGGGGGCCATGTAACACCATGGCCTCCGACTTGTTTAGGGCCTCCATACGATCTCCAACCTGAGGCAACCGAGGACCCGTCCCCCAATCTGGAGAAGCTTGGGACTGTATCAAGACCCACCACATGTTCTACAAGCTTCATCTCAAGTAGCACAGACAGAGACTTGTGCTCTTGTTTGTTCAAGTAAAGTTTGTTATTGTTCTGTTATGTTTTCAGATAGTTTAGGGAGAGGGTTAGGTAAATTATTAAGTAACAACCTGAGTCAATCTGCTGTTAATTATTGTACGCCTGGGAAATCCTATGAAGAGATCGTGTCATCAATAACTGGGAAGAAATATGATCCGAAAGCCATTATTTCTGTATTTTGTAGGTAATAGTACTTATGTAAAAGAAGATGCGTAGACAGAGAATGCTATAGACAAATTGATGTGTTTTGCCGCATTCACACAAGAAAAAGAGCAAGTTACGCCGATGTCGTGTAAAGAAATGAGACAGAACGATGAGATTTTTTGTTTCACAGCGCGTGCCACGATTTTGACGGTTTTAGCATAGTACTTTGCTAAACAAAGTTTGACAGATAGTTATCGTCTTCTTGTAAAATTCAGTTTTATGTGCTATATGTTTAGTAATTTATGTTATTTTAGGTTGTGAACAATTTAGCCTTAATATTTCAACCATTAAATAAAAAAACATGGTGCGGTGTAGCGATCTAAGGTGTAAAAGTGATAGGTGAAACGAAAATGCAAGACTTGTCCTTTCATTCGTAAGTATAGCACTTTTTTATCAGTAACTAGGCTATCAATAACATTTTACTGTGTTCATACATTGTGAATAATGTACCCTAGATGTAAATTCATCGATAAAAAGCACAAAATTAACATTATTAAATTCTAACCTAAGGATTTTGGTGTTGCCAATTTTCCATAAATTATTGCCCACTTTTATGGGAAATATGTATTCTGTAGTGTGTATCCTAATCCTAACTAATATTATATGTAAATACGAAATTGAGTTTATTTGTTGGTTTGTTTGTTACGCTTTCCCGCTAAAACGGTTTATCAGATTTGGATGAAATTTGGCACATCGGTAAATTACTTGGGTTAGGACATAGGATACTTTTTATCGCAATATTCTCACGGAACCGAGACACATGCGGGTAAAAGCGCGGGGCGCAGCTAGTTAATTGTATATCTGAAAGATTAATGGCTTGTTGCAGTTTTCCTGAATATGATAATTTACGTCGGAATTGGATCGTAGCTACAGGACGAATAGATTGGACACCAAAACCGTCATCAAAAATTTGCAGCAGACATTTTAATAAAAAAAATGTTAAATAAAAAGAAGAAACTAACACTGCTATTACCGAATACAGTGCCTATTCTGCTAAATATTCAGTTAATAACATAATTATTAAGTTTCGATACAGGTTTTATATGTTTTTTATATATGTTCAGTGTTTTTAAAACTGTTATATACAATTATCTGTTGCGAACTATTATTTTGTACATTTTATGTGCAATAAATGACTGAGACAGGCTTATCTTAAACTCTGAACGCGATTCAAAATATCGATCAAGAATTTAAAATATCTTTTTCCGTAAACAACATCTTCTTACATCTATTTTGTATTAACGTCTTAAAGATAATAATTTTTTTTAGGAATCAAAGGCCTGTATTCCATCATCTTCCTCCATCAGTTTACATGAAGAAACGAATATGGAAATTGAAAATAATTTAAGCATTCTTGTAAGTACAGTATATTATAATAATTTCTAAGTACAAGTATTTGTACTTACAAATTACTATAATATACTTATTGAAATACGTTATTGACGGACAATTTAGGACAATAACGTGTAAAATCAATAAAAGCTAATTAAAAATAAACTTGTTGTATTATTTACTCACAAAGCCAGATACTACTATCATCTAAGAAAATGTAGGTATTTAGAATCACATCATCATCATCCATCGTCACTCTCTCCTGCTTTTAAGGGGTTGAGGGAGCATGCGTAGTTCATGCAAACGTAATAAGAACCAAAATAATTTGTAAATCAAACATATTCCTATATCTAGGAATCTGTAGCTAGGGTGTATTTATTCCGATTGTATTACAGAATATCTAGGTTCCCAAATATGTATTTTGAAGGGACACTGATTTAAAGACGATTTATGAGAAAAATAAATTTTCTATAGACATTTTAAATTGTGGGGTAAATTTTTCCTCACACGGTAACCCTAAATGTGTGACGTATTTTTGTTTTGTCTCTTTCTGCGACACGCTTTGCAGGCGTCTATAGCATTCTCTGTCTACGAGAAGATGACATCACTGACATCTTGAAGATTAATTGTCAGTTAATAATATTGTGTGCTTTTCCATACTTTGAGCATTTGTCAGGTAGGCAAATTCATAATATACTTATGCTAAATAATGATATGCATTTATTAGTTCATCACTATACTGACAAACTTGTATTTTTGGACACCAACACATTTGTTGAGAAAATAAGATCGACTGTCCCTACTGCGTATCTGCCTATTAGTTTTAGACGTCAAATAGCATGCCTATTATCTTTTAATATAAACTCAGACATAAGTAGTATGTCTGCTGTAATTAGCACCACAAAAATTTGTACTTAATACTAATAAAATGGTGATTAGCCATAATAATGTTAACTAGTCAGTAAGAAAACAGAAGGTACCAGTAGCAATGTTATTAATCTCACCATCAATAAGGTATCTTCAAGAGATCAATTAGTTAATGGTAAAAAAGGGGCTAAGCAGAATTCCTTGAAATTGTTTTATCAAAATATTCAAGTTTTTTCTACCAAACAATTAGAGATTGAATTTCTTTTAGAAAAAACAATGTTTGATTTTGTTTGTATTACTGAACACTGGTTGAAAGATTATAAAATGATAATTAATTATGAGAATTATATTTTGGGCATTTGTTTTAACTGAAAATCCACGCTGCGTGGAGGTTCAATAATCTTAATTTAAAATTGTATATAATCGAAGACTCGTAAAGGCATAGTTGAACTATCGGTTGAACTGTTGATTGAACTGTCCTGTATTGAGCTAGCTAATCTTTTTATAGTGTGCGTATACAGACCTTCAAATAATCAAAACTACTCTATGTTTGAGGCAGTAATGAAAAATGTTTTGGCAAAACTTGCAACTGGTAATAAATCAGTGATTATTTGTGGTGACTTTAAAAATATTCATATTATAGAAAATTATTCAAATAGCAGTGGACTATTAAGCCTCTTTAAATCATTCAATCCGTCGAATGTGTTTTTGGAACCAACGCGAATAACAACGGCTACTGCTACATGTACAAAAAATACAAAAATATTTATTTATGCTTCAGATTTACAAAAAGGGTCATTTGTGTTTGGAGCCTCCTTTTAAGCAAATAATGCATAAAACATGTATTGATGATATTTTTTGTTACTGCGACTATTTAGATAAAGCCATTTTAAATTATCTCCCTTCTGATCACAGCGGTCAAACCGTTACTTTTGAATCGACACACCAATACAAAAAGTGCAGATACAAACTAGACCAATAACATCGGGTACCTTAAATAAGTTAGCACTTTAGAATAGAATAGAATATAATAGAATAAATACTCTTTATTATGTACACCAAAAAAATACAGATATAAATGTAGTAAGTATAGATATAAATGTAGAAAGTACATATATAAATGTAGAAAGTACAGATATAAATGTAGAAATTACAGATATAAATGTAGAATGTACATAATATTTATATAAATGTAGAAAGTACAGATATAAATGTAGAAAGTACAGATATAAATGTAGAAATTACAGATATAAATGTAGAATGTACATAATATTTATATAAATGTAGAAAGTACAGATATAAATGTGGAAATTACAGATATAAATGTAGAATGTACATAATATATAAATGTAGAAAGTACAGATATAAATGTAGAAATTACAGATATAAATGTAGAATGTACATAATATAAAATTTAGCAAGTACAGATATAAATGTAGAATGTACAGATATAAATGTAGAATGTACATTATATACACTTACTACGCGGTTGCGCAGGTTAATTTATGTTTTTAAGAACCTCTGCTCCGTTGCTGACTCCAAGGTGATTAAGCTGGTGTATCTGGCTCTCTGTCAATCCCTCATCCTATATTGTATAGTTACTTGGGGTGGTTCGGGGAGGTCCTACATGTTGAAAGTAGAACGCGCCCAAAGGGCACTTTTGAAAGTTGGTTGGAAGTTACCCTATCGCTTTCCTACCACAGACCTTTACAAAACTTGTAAGGTTCTGACTGTCCGTAAATTATTTATACTTAACCTCTTAATGACAACTCACGGCCACACTCCTTACGATCCCTCTGTGATCTCCCAAAGACGTAAGCATTCGGTCTGTCCTTCTAATCGTACAAATTTTGCTTTGGCCCAACGCTTCTTCCGCTTCCTTAGCAGTCATGTGTATAACAACACTAACTAAATTTTAAACATATACCCCTTGTGCAAATCCAAATGTAAAGCAAAAATAATAGATTGGCTTCTTGATTTGGATTATTCTGAGACGGAAAATATTCTAGCTGTTTTAAGATAAATTAGATAGTAAATTTGTAGACAACTTTTCAAGACACATACAAACACTCACTCTTACAAATATACCTTCACACACACAACACACACGCACTACACACACACACAACATACACACACACACACAACACACTCCATACAGTCTCAGGCACACCATTCACTACAAACTCGCAGATTTTGCGTTGATGTGTTCAAATTAGTACCTACTTAATAGTATTGCTTAAGAGGGTGAGAGCCTGGAGATCTGTCATACAGCATTGCGATTCTGTAACCATCTCACCGTGAAAACTTAGGTGAAGTGAGCGTGGAGTGAGCTGTCAGTGTATAGTCCCCACTGATGCTAGGGATTGACCAAGCATTACATTAACAATCATAATCGAGATTTTAATTATATTTTTCAATCTGTTGATAATTTAATATTATTTCAAGGCTAGTATTTAAATGATTAAATACTATTATTTAGAGTATTTTTTTTTAATAAAACAGCAACACAGAAATTCAGTCAGAAACTAGTTTAGGACAAAAAAATAACTTATTTAAGTTTCTGACAGAATTTGTGTTTTGCTGTTTTATAAAAAAAAAACCCGTTAATAGTAATTTTTTGCCACTTAAATACTAGCCTTGAAATAATATAAAATGAACAACAGAATTAGGATATTTAAAAAAAATAAAATCTCGATTATGAATGTAAATGTTAATTGGTCAATCCCTAGCATCAGTGGGATGACACTGACAGCTCACTCCACCACGCTCACATCACCTAAGTGTTCACTTACGCCTTTACAGAATCGACATGCAGGTCCCGAACCCACTATAGACTCCAGCTCTCACAAAGGTTACAAATTTAATTTGATTTTATATAATACGATCCATTGTCTGTACCTTTTTGAGAGAAAAAATAAATCATTATTATTATTATTATTATTATATAAATGTAGAAAGTACAGATATAAATGTAGAATGTACATAATATATAAATGTAGAAAGTACAGACATAAATGTAGAATGTACATAATATATAAATGTAGAAAGTACAGATATTAATGTAGAAATTACAGATATAAATGTAGAAATTACAGATATAAATGTAGAAATTACAGATATTAATGTAGAAATTACAGATATAAATGTAGAAATTACAGATATTAATGTAGAAATTACAGATATTAATGTAGAAATTACAGATGTAAATGTAGAAATTACAGATATAAATTTATACAATGCAATGCAGTAGTGCAAGCAGAGTTCAATAATTATTTTAAGAAGAAATCCACGTTAAAATTATGTCAATATAATGTATGGTGACTTAAAAGCATGACAGTTGGGAGTGTGGTATGCTCACTTAAATGTCTCACTGATGGTGGCGCAGGTGTTGGATCATTTGGTTCTCTACAAAATGGCTGAGGTGGATGGTGATGGTCCACGCGTCATGTTCGTGAACGAGTGCCGTCCGTTGAGACTAGTCATCTCTTAACTGCCACGGCTTATTTATTTTAAATTGTTTCTTAATGATTATTTTTTAGATTGTTCTCACATGTACAAACAACATGAATAATGTAGCCAAGATTTTGTAATATCTTGACTTAGAAGAGTGTCTTTGGAGTTTCTTGCCCGTTCTTCTTCATAGAGATCTACGTTTTGGAATGGGCAACTAGCTTCAACTAACTGACCAACTCTTTGACAATTCAAAAGTGCCTGTAAATAGTTTAATTGAAATAAATGCTTCGAGTTTGATTTTGTTCAAGTTGATCCGTGCAATGTACAATCGATGCACTACCCAAGTCCGGTCTACAGCGGGCACTACCGGCAGCTTCAATGTGGCTGTCGGCTTGCACCAAGGGTCGGCTCGCAGCCCTTACCTCTTCCTGATGATAATGGACGCTCTGACGTCGGACATACAGGAAGAGGCTCCCTGGTGCATGCTGTTTGCTGATGACATTGTGCTGATTGCCGAGAGCGGTCTAGAGGTCCAAAACAGATTGGAGGTGTGGTGGCAAAGACTGGAGAAGGTTGGCCTGAAACTTAGCAGAACCAAAACAGAGTACTTGTTTTGCGATTTTGGCGGTCTCTCCAGTCCTGTGCCTGTTACTCTTGCTGGAACGCCCATACCAATCTGTTCCGACTTCCGGTACCTCGGGTCGCTTGTCCAAGGAGATGGCGATGTAGACCGGGACATAACACACCGGATCAACTCAGGATGGATGAAATGGCGACAGGTCACTGGAACAACTTGTGACCCACAGATGCCCCTCAAGTTAAAAGGGAAAATATACAAATCTGTGATTAGACCTGTCGTATTGTATGGATCGGAATGCTGGGCTGTGAAGAAGATGGATGAAAAACGATTACATGTAGCGGAGATGAGGATGTTGAGATGGATGTGTGGAGTGACAAGAATGGATAAAGTAAGGAATGAGTATATAAGAGGAAGTTTGAAAGTAGCGCCTGTGACAGAAAAAGTGAAAGGGAATCGACTGTCTTGGTATGGACATGTGATGAGGAGGGATGACACTCATGTGACTAAGAGAGTGATGGGTATGAATGTTGATGGATGGAGAGGAAGAGGACGGCCAAAGAAAAGATGGATGGATTGTGTGAGAAATGATATCGAGTGAAAAGGGAGTAGATGATGCCTTGACGTCTAACAGGGGAGAATGGAAGAAGATAACGTGTTGCGCCGACCCCAAGTAAAATGGGATAAGGGCAGGAAGATGATGATGCTTCGAGTTTGAGTCTTGGGATTTCTAAAACTCTATACTGAATCTCGTGTCAGCTCCCGCGTTTTATGACCGCGGCTGCTTGGACCGTACTCTCTAATCGTTTTGGATGACCTAATAGATATTTCAAGCCCCTTAAGTACATAGTTATTCGTATATACCTCACACGCGTCCAAGCACTCTCGCAGCGTGCTCAGGTGTCCATGGTCGCGCTCGTAGTCAGTCCACAGCCGCGCGACGGACGGCGGGTAGTCCTTCACAGCGCGGAGGGCGCGGCGCATCAGATCTCGCAGTTGGTTCTCTGATGGTGGCGGTGAACGGTTGCTTTCTAACGTTATGAGAGCTTCCCAGTATTTTGACATGGTTTTGTTGTCGCCGTACTCTGTGGAATAGTTAAAAGTTGTAGAAGTATAATCAGCCTATAATGTTCCCACTGCTGGGACACAGGCTTCCTCTCTGTGAGAGGGAATCGGTAATCCGGTGGCCGTTATCCATCCACCACATGGGCCCAGTGCCGGTTGGTGGATAAAAAAGGTTGCACGAGTTTACTGAAATATACAAAACGCCAACTTTCGAGGCAGGCGGGGACATAAAATGCTGTAACGAGATGATACGAACCTATGCATAAAGAAAGAAAGAAGAAAGAAAGAAAGAAAATGCGTTTATTTGCGGTAAACATGACGCAAAAAATAACACAAACACAGAAAATATGTAAAGGTTGGGAGAAAGATGCGTCACATCCACGCAAAACATAAAATCCTGTTCTAAATATTCATCTTCCTACTCGCACATTTCCGCTCCTGACACGGAACGTTGATCTTGATTTTTACATAAAAAAGGTACGTCAGATGGTATTTTCTTCTTTCTTTTTTTAAAAATATTTTTCATTTATTTGTCACTATTTGTTCTAATTAGTTTTTAAAACTATTTGAACTCTTGACAAATCTAGCAATAACTTACTGAATATTTCCTCGAAGATCATTTTGCCTTGCTTGGGCTCGTTCAAGACCTTGTACTCGAGCCGAGCCCAATACAGCGGTACTTCACAATCATTCGCCTCTTCCCCCCATGCCTGTAGCACAAATATTATTGATATTACTTAACTTTCACTTTAGAGCAACATTTTCAAAACTTTCTTCAAAGTTACGAAGCTGATTATTTTACGCATAAAAGGAAAGCTCATGAAGATTCAGTTGCAAAATAAAATCTCGGAAGTCTTAAACTTTATATTTTAGAAATGTTTTAAGTTGGGCAGGTCAAAAATTCTCAAAAATTCAGAAAAAAAATAATAACTCGAAAACTATGAAAAGTCGCGGAACATACATGGGGGTGATTCGGATACCCCACGACGCGAGGGCCGAAATTTTTTTTTTTTGGAGTTCGGTTTTATTCACCCTGTATAACGATAGTGAGCACTAAGGATTTTTATTAAATTCATCCCTTAAAGGGGTTGAATAGGATGAAAATATGAAACTTCCAACATTTTTGCCGATGTGAAATCCCATAGGGCAGCGGCATGAAAATTAATAAATACCTCAGCAAGTGAATCCCAAGCGAGTCTGAAGGTGCGCCTGAGTGTCTCCACCTCATCCTCGTTGTCCAACTCGGTGCGGCGTCGAGTATACTCGAGGTATCCCATCCATAGGGCTTCGTTCTGTTTGTACGTCTCCATGCCTTTGGACAGTGCCGTCTCGAATATTGACTTTACCTGGAATTGGACCTTGGTATTACTATTAGACTCTAAAACCCATTTGAAAACATCGGTCTGTTTCTGCCAATCGTTTCAAGTTGACAGACTTCTTTACATACCGAAACCCCTGCGTGCCTCGGACAGCACGTTAAGCTATCGGTATAGTCGTTATGGGTAGTCAGATGCCTGAAAGTCTGACAACCAGTCTTATATGTTTGTGGAGATCAGATAGGCAATCGCTCCGTGTAAAATAATGGTATTCAGCTGCATCCGGTTAGACCGGAAGCCGACCCCAATATAGTTGGCAATAAGCTTGGCAGATTGATTGTTTGAAGCAGACAGAGGCAGAATGCTGGTTTTAAATATGAAGCATTATAAGGCCCACTTGCAAGTCTAGGCGCGGCGCCCGATATCGGTGGACATCGGTGCGGCTCGGTACAGCTCGGACGCCTTACGGCAGCTTCGGGTGCCTTGGGGCGACTTCGGGCGCCTGAGGGCGGCTTCGGGCGCCTGAGAGCTACCTCGGGAGTCGGAACTATCGGTGAATTTCATAACTTGTTTAATGATTTACGATATGACGTTCCCTAATTTTACGTCTTCTATAGGATGAATTATGAAAAATTTGAACGGTGAACGTTATGACTGTTCTGCGAGGTGTCTGCCACGAAATTCCCACCCGAGCTACCCGAAGACAGCCTCGGCGTCCTTAGGTATGCTTACGACTGCCGAGGCAGCCCGAAGCAGCTCTCAGGCGCCTGAAGCCGACCGTAGCTGCCGTAAGGCGTCCGAGCTGTACCGAGCCGCACCGATGCCCACCGATGGTGGGCGCCGCGCCTTAGTCGGGTTAAATGAATAAATGTATAGTTTGTAAACTCGGAGTTTTCACTTAGTACAACGTCGAACAATATTAAATACAAAATACGTTATCAGCGGTACCTCATAACGTCAATTTATTTTGACATTACTAACACTAACCCAGAGTTTAGCGACTAAACTCGCCCATATCGGTGGGTTTAATATTTAAAAGTTTAACCCTAGGTTTACCTCTAACTCTATGGCGTAAGAAATATTATTTGATTAACCCTGAGTTAGCTGATAACTCAAAGTAATTTAGGATAACCCATGAAAGCACAAGTGGGCGTCTTAGGCCCGGTTCCTATATCCGAGAAACGACTCGTTTTGCTTACGGATGGTAGAATTGTCTACGAGGCGTAACCCAAAAGTGTTCCTATAAAAAACGTTTCGTAAGCGACGTTACCGTTGGCTTGCTACCTACGGACGGGAGGGTTACCAATAACGATCCGTATTCGTAAAGTATGGAAATGTTGATCTGTGGTGTTCCTATAAAAATTTCGAGCGTCGGTCGAACTGTCAAATCTACTGTTCGTAGTTCGTTTGCCTACCGGCCGATTTCGGCGGATAGTTTTGTGGAATTTTTCAATTGTAAAGTTATAATGTCGAGATCAGAAAGTGAAGTGAGTGATTTTGAAATTATACGTTTACTAACGGACTCCAGCGACTCTGATTCAGAAGAAAATAATCGCCGCTTATTAGAGTTTACAAACAAAGAGACGTTGGATGATTGAGTTCTAGCTGAGATTTCGGCTTGATAAACCGTCTGTTCAAGAGTTACTGCTAGAAATATATCCCTATCTAAGAATAACGGGAGCCAGGTTAGTAAACCTACCCGTGTTTATGTACTTACTTATTTGATAAAAAAATTATTGGCAATACATTGTATTTCACCAGTGTTACCTTGAACTCAAGACACGTTTAACGAAATTAACTAATGTTTTACTTGGCCTTTTTAAGGAATCATGGAATATCTCCGATACACCAACTCTTATTAACTTTAAGGTTCTATGCATTGGGAACAATGCTAATATCAGTGGCAGATTTTATAGGAGTGTCGAAGGCATCTGCATGTCGTATTGTTGCTGATGTCAGTAATGCTATAGCACAGCTGTACAGCAGATATGTATACATGCATACCAATACTGAGCAGGATTTTTATTCAGTATCTCGATTTCCACTAGTATTTGGTGCACTAGATGGAACACACATCAGGATACAATCACCATGTAAGTGCATTACACTTGTACCAACTAACTTTAAACTTCAATGGCCTCATTGGTCTGATTGGTTCGATTCCTGGCCTGGGCAGTATTACTGGGTTTTCTATCAGGAATTTCTCAGTAACGGCTCGGAATCTGGATTGATGACCGATTGATGGCAATAGGCTCGCCAATAACTAAACATAACTAGCAAAATGTGGGTGTACCTACTATAGGTGCACCTGCACTGTTTACACGCTGCCTAGCCCTTCCGGGTATACAGGCATGATGTTACGTTAGTATTTTAATCTTGTTTTTAATGCATAATTTTTATTTCAGGTTCTCAGATTGGAGAAGAATTTAGAAACCGTAAAGGGTACTTTTAGATAAATGAGGAGCTGGCGAACAAAACCGGATTAGTCCACGAAAATAAATTTTACACGGTAGCTAAAAAACTAATATCAGTATATGAAGGAGACTAATAGTATTACATTGCATTAGGATATGTCGGTGGATTAGTTCTATTATTGCATGAGGTACCTATTTTTAATTTACTTCTATATTCTGGAACTTATTCAAGAAATAAAAATGGACTAAACCGGTTTTGTTTGAAAAAGGTGGACTTTGGTGTGGTGGTGGTGGTGTTTCGTTTTTGTTAGACATTTCCTGTTTTGATTGAAAATGTGTTGATGAAATAAATACATTACAGGACAAGTTCGCTTTAGAATGAAAAAATATATTTTTTTTAAATCTTTGTGTTGGATATTGGACTAGTCCGGTTTTGTATGAAAATTTAGTTTTTTAAGCCTTTTTTAGCCTACTTCTAGCCGGTTTTGGGTGAAAATATTAACAGGGATCGACGAAACTAGGTCAAGACATCACGATTCGAAAAAAAAACATCTTTTGAATAGTAGTGGACAAGTCCGGTTCTGTTCGCCAGCTCCTCAAATGTTCAAGCAGTATGCAATGCCAATTTGCTGTTTATGAATGTAGTGGCTCGCTGGCCAGGGTCTGCTCATGATGCCACAATATTTAACAGTTCAGAACTGAGAGGTAAATATTGATGTTGATATACATATTTCATTATTTGAAAACAAAGTAAATGGGTACTTACTTAATTTAATTCTGTGTTACTAAACTATAATTAAATTTTTCAGCACAGTGTGAGAATGGACAATTTGGGAATAAGTGGCTGCTTGGGGATAGTGCATATCCTTTGAAGCCATACCTTTGTTAAATCCAGACACACGAGGAGAACAACTTTATAATGAAGCCCACATCCGAACTAGAAACACCATTGAAAGGTATGTAGATGTTAAGTCCTTACAGATTTGTGATTGTCTAGAATCCACTTAAGTATTCAAGTTAATGTAATACCTATTTTGTTATAGGTGTTTTGGAGGTTGGAAACAAAGGTTTCCAGTACATAGTGGCTTTAACTTTATGTTTGAGTCTTTTAAGAGCCATTGCAGTTATTATCTCTACAGCAGTACCTACTTCATAACATTTGTATATTAAAACGGCTGGATGATATCCCACCAGAGGTTGAGATTCCAGATGTGTATGCAGTGCCCACATCTAATAATATTGAGGCAAATAATAATCAAACATTAAGAGAAACTTTGATAACAGAATATTTTAATATGTAAGTTATGCATGTATATGTACTTTAATTAAGTATCTCTATTTTTCATACTTAAGTGATATACATTTGTTCAGTTCAGGTGTTGCCACATAAGTATACAGGAAACCTTAATCTAATTTCTGAATAATAGTCCCTAAAATTTAATAGTGCCAATCACAAGACACACTAGGTGGTAAAACTTTTGTCAAAGATTAATCTACAAGGATGTGGGCAGTATCTGTGTAGCTAATAAATTAAATTACTGGGTGGAAGACACCTAAAAAGTGATGTGTACTAAAAGATAATTATTATTATTATTTTCAGTTTGGAGTAAGAAATATTACATCTTTATATTTTCGTGACAAGATCATGAAAATAAAAACAAGAAGCCAAAACAGTGTTTTATATTAAATAAAAGTAAATATTCAGATTTTTATATTCTATAATATTTTGTATAAGTAATTAAAATAAGTGTTGATTAAAACCTAGAATTCAAATTAATAAATGAATATGAAATATGAATACAACTTTATTTACCCTACTTAAGTATCAAATTACTTAATTATAAACTAAATATCATTAATATTTTCCTTATTAGCTAGCTTTAACAGTCTTATCTCTAAATCTAACTTTTCTGCCTTCTTATTATAATAATTTGCTATTGCTACATTTTTTCCAGGCGTCCATCGTCACTTCTTTTCTTTTTTCCTGTAATAAAAATATAATCTGTGTTTATACCTACAATAATAGCTGTACTTGCTGTTAAACATTAGAGAAACACAAAGTATAAGAGAAAATATTTCATAAAAATTACCCTTGTTTTGCAGAGATTTTGACATTGTAGGCATGCCATATAAAAAATTTGCTCCTGCATTGCCCTGAACAACCCCTTCTGGGTTCAAAATATTAATTTTTCTCTTTTTTACTGAAAATAAAAGGGAAATAGATTAAACTATGTACTAACAATGACTATTTAAGCTCCGCTACACCACTTACTTCCTCTTAACACATTGTGTATGAGCAGGGTTTGTAAGAATCTTAATTACTTATAACAGAGTTAAGTAATGATTGATTGAGCCTTATTGATCCAACCACATCCAGCCCTATCAGCAGACTACCATTATAACAAATACTCAGACAAATTAGTTCTACTAACTGCTTAAATTATGTAGATTAAAGAATTAAAAAACTTAGCATCATTGCTCCACCAACATGTGCCTTACCTAGCACTTAAATTTTGAAAGGATGGATGATAAAATTAAAGAGTTGATTTATTTAGACATAATAATATTAAGCCTGTGAAGGTAGACCCCATTAGACTTGCCACTTTATCGAGGATTTCATCGGTGGGAATGAAATCTCCTTTTCCACCACCAGTCTGCAACAAAATACAATTTGCATTGTAAATATAATTGAGTAAGTATATGATATTCTAATCCATATATCAATAAATAGTATCTACCTAGTTACAAAGTTGTATCACTTGTCAATAAGTACCAGGTAAACTGAACATATAAAGTGAGCTGAATAATGCAAAATTACTATTTATTACATTAGGTACAGTAGGGATAGGATAAATATTTATTCATTTGCTTAGAGTAGGAACCTACTACTATATAAATACTATTTAAGCTACTGACACTTGCTAAAAAATAGTAACTAGGTACAAGGAACTGAATAATGTAAGTAGTTACAGTATATTATATTAGGTAAGTAGGTACCTTAAACATATTCATGCGAATTTGTTGCGTTCTTTTCCTGGCTGCCTTTTTCATTGTCCGATTTTAGTTTAAGTTGGTCTTTTTGTTTGGGATAGCCTCCACACTTTGCGTTGAAGGCAGCCGCCAAAGAGACCCACGCTTGTTCTTTTAGCTTGTTGGAGCTGGCGTTTGTTTCCTTTCTCAATAAAATGCCATAGCTTTGGATTAACTCCACAAAGTGAAACACCTCATCTCTCGTCATAGGCTTTTTGTTCTTCTGTAAACAGGAAAAACAGATTACACAATCAAAAAAAATCCAGTCCTTTACAAACATAACAAAGTAACAATAAACAAGATTACTTACTGGTGTAGTATCCATATTTTATGATATATGAGTTTTTATTCAATTATTCTAATATATAATAGGTAGAAAGATACAAAATATTTTACCACAAAACCAAAATCACACGAAACGAATTTGGTTTGTTGCTTGGCGCTTGCCGACCACAAAACCGTAGTAGTCTTAGCGTTTTGTTCACACTTTAGCAACAATAGCAATTATGTTTAAAATGAAAGTTATAAAGGACCAAAAAAAAATGTTAACTCTAAAACCGCATTCTGTAGAAAGCTAACATTATTTGGTATTAAAACATCTCATAATATTTGAAATCAGGTCGTAGATTCTGAACTACGCATTACATAATTTTTGAAATACCGAAACGCAGAGAGGATCATTGAGGACCATCGGTAACCAAGTAACCGACGACTGTTCGTAGCTGGTAGGCTAGTTAAAAACTTTGTGGAACACCAAGTTACGCCTCGTTATTAGTAACTTGGAAACGGGTGGTAGCTGTTAACGATAACTATTCGTTGAATATAGGAACCCGGCATTAGTGATTTAAGGTGGAAGCTGGTTTGAGTATATTTTATTAACAGAACGGCCGAAACAAGAGGTCATAATTTTGATTTGTAAGGGTTGCTGCACTCATAAGCGGGCCGGCATTGTCTGTTCGACAGTATTTGTCGAACAACATTGAACTACAACAACAAAATTCATCTACATATATTCGATTTTACCAACAACCGTAGCAACCCCAAAAAACATCATAACATAAGTGATCAGATTTTAATAATTATTAATTAGTAGCTCCTGCCCGCGACTTCGTTCGTCCGCGTGAAATTTCGGCAACTATGCCACCGCGTTGCTGTGCATCGCCCGCCCGCGCTATGACTTAATTTTCGCTTAGCTTTCTTTCTGACCTTTTCCCTTTTTGCTCGGCTCCTAAAGGTCGTAGCGTGATGTTAAATAGCGTATAACGTTCCTCTAGAATTGGGCTATCAAATGCAAAAAAAATACTTTCAAAAACCGACAGGTATTTCCAGAGATTAGCGCGTTCAGACAGACAAACGGTCGCGGCTGGGGGATTATGTTTTTTATTATATAGTGATTTTATTAGCTGATTTTGCTTATAATATCAACCAATAGCCATACTGTCCCACCCCACTGCTGGGCAAAGGCTCCTTTCCGCCTATGTCTTTCACGTCGCTTTTTCTCTCTCTTGGCAACCATTCAGATGTTATTTTGCTAAGTGATCATCTGTCAATTGTCAAATGCCCAGCCCAAGTCCCATTTCAGTTTGGTTGAATATAAGATTAACCAGGATTCCACAGACTTGATAATCTATACTAATAATAAAGCTGATCTGTAGACCCTAGCTATAATCTACAATAAATGTTATGTTAACAGGAGATGTTATGCCAGCGGTGTGGCAGCAGGCTAATATAACTCCTGTACACAAGAGTGGATCTTAGCGTATTGTTGAGCAGCACCGATCTATTTCTATTTTATCTACCTTGTCGAAGCTTTTGAAAGACTGATACATAACGAAATGTCCCCTATCCTACATAACGCAATTTTACAGGGACAGCACGGTTTTGTGAAAAAGCGATCCACGACAGCTAATTTATTGGTATTTTCTGGTGACCTATTTGATAACATCGACAATCATATACAGGTTGATTCAGTGTACAGGTACACGGACTTTCAAAAAGCTTTTGACAAGGTAGATCATGAATTGTTGCTGAACCACATAGCTTACAATGGTATTCGTGGTAACTTGTTGCGATGGTTCATTTCGTACATCACTAACCGTGGTCAACGGGTTGTTATTAACGGATACCACTCTCATACTACTCGGTTTACAACTTGTGTTCCACAAGGCTCTATTCTCGGTCCTCTTTTATTAATTATCTTTATAAGTAATAATCGTAACTGTTTTTATTATTCCAAATTTTGGTTATATGCCGATGATTTCGAAGCATACAGACGTATTAGTAACATTCAGGATTGCTATCTTCTCCAAGAGGACTTTGATCGACTGACGGACTATTGTTGCGCTAGTAAGCTCCATCTGAGCATTCCCATGTGAAAAAAACCTAAATTTTAACAAAAATTTAAAGCATTATATGTTTTTCATACTCATTATGTAATGCTTCATTAAATAACGTAAACCCGGTTCGTGATCTTAGCATATGACTTGACTCAAATCTCTGCTTGCACTTCAAATAAATTGTAAATAAAGCTTATAAGATGTACTGATTTGTATTGAGATCCACTCATGACTTTAAGCGGACCTCTTCGTACCCTCTGCCTGTATAAAACCCTAGTCCGTTCCCAGCTCGAATATGCCGTATCCATCTGGAACCCGTACAATGCATTACCGGTGTAACAACACGTATCTACCGTATAACCAGTTGCTCAGTAAATACAAGCTTTTGACGCTCAGCTCTAGACGTAAACAATTAGAAGCAATGACATTGCATAACATTCTTAACAGGAATTTAAATGTATCGACTTAAATAATGTATTGTGCTATGCAGTCCCCAGAACTGTCCATAGACGGCCGATGCGCCAGAGAAACTCTTTGTAGTAGGTCTACGTTCACCAGTTCGGCGAATGGCAGCAACCAACAATGAAGCCTATGAACACATATACATATTTACATGCTCTTTCGTTCCCTTCGTTTCGTTTCTTTGGTTTCGTACCCTTTTGTAATATTGAAATCTATACTAAATTGCTTGTTTGCTTGCTTTAAAAAAAATAAAAAAATATTGTTGTTTAAAGGTATAACTGTCTTGCATGAACAGTTCACCTCTTAGTGAATATTTTTTTTTATTTATTAATGGTAATGTATGAACAGCGCTGTGGGCTACCTTATTATTTAAGTTACTTATGTTTTATTTTTTTGTTTGTAATGTTGCTTGTAGCTGTTTGTTGTTCCTATTAAATAAAATAAAATAATCTCTGGCTAGTTGGATTTTAGTAGTTGTTTTTCATTTGATAGCCCAATTCTTGAGGCCGTTATGTTTAACGTGTTGGACTCTTAGGAGCCGAGCAAGAAGAATAAAAGTGAGAAAGAACGCTAAGCAAAACAAAGTAATAGCACGGGCACGCGATGCGATGCGATGCGACGGGGTGCGTCGGGGCAACAAGAAATTTCACGCGGTCTAATCGCAGGCATAAGCTACAGTTTACAGATAACTATCTATTTCTTTATCTTAGATGTATTTTTGTCCGATCGGTGTTCTAGCTACCTCCTCAAAGTTCTTCCCCTCGTGCTCCGCCTGCTGCATGCCCAGCACCCAGAAGGCGGCGCGGCGCGGACAGCGACGCGCGCACGCACGCAGCACGCGCGCGTACGTGCTGCGCGACGAGCTGCGCGCGTGGCGCGCGAACGACACCAGTAGCTCGTATGACGCCGGGCAGGTTATGCAGTCTGTGGTTGCGCGGTCGTAGAGTACCTGGGGAGAATAAACAAAAATATAATCAATTTGTTTGCGGACAATGTAAAACCCTTGTAATTCTTATTAGCTTTTGCCCGTAACATCGCCCGCATAGCGGTCCGAAACTATGCCATAGGAACGTACTACCGGTATAAAAAGTATCTTAAGTCCTAGTGATGTTCGTGTACGGGCGCCGTCAGTAGGCACTGGTCATCTCTTAGCTGCCACGGCTTATTTTAATTCCTGAATAGTTTTTTATCTTTTCTTATTACGGACGCTTTTAACGTGCACGTCTTTCTACATCATCCTCACATGTATAATTTGAACATGAATGATGTATGATGTAATGATGAACCACTTTTTGGAACAATATTTTGATTTAAAGAGTGTCCTTGGAGTTTCTTGCCCGTTCTTCTCCATTCTTCATCTTTCTGACTGACCGACCCCTTGACAATTCAAAAAGTGCCTGTAATTGGTTTATTTGAAATAAATGCTTTGAATTTGAATAACCCAAAGCCTGGTCTACCTGTGTGCCAAATTTTATAATAATCTGTTCAGCCGTTAAGGCGTGAAGGTAACACAGAGTAACTTTGATATATTTCGCACTTCGTACTCGTCTCGTACGTCGTCGTCGTTAGTTCGTTTCGTTTCGTTCGTTTTCGTACTTTTTTTTCATATTTTTGCATACTTATTTTGTTTAGATGGATTAATTTCAAAACTAGAAATCAATTTTCAATTAATTTTAGTTTATTTCATCAAACACTGTTTTTCTTTCCTCTTGATTCATTCGGGACCCAGTGACATCAACATACAGGTAATTGATTCGAGATCATTTTTATTCTACGTTAATTTTATTAAACTAAATGTGACATAACTGGTTTTCTTTTCTTCGTTTTTTTTTACTTTAGTAAATCAATAAATTGTGAATTATAATTTAAAGACTTACCCTCAATATTCCGTTACAATCGCATTCAGCATACTTTTCTTCTTGAGACAGATCCTTCACCAAATCTATGTACTCCTGGTACACTTGACATTTAAGAACTGGATCCCTGAAAAAATAAAAAATAAACATTTAAATATTCAGAAGTTTGGGACTTTCGTCACACAATGGACTGCAATAAACAAAATGCATAATCATAGTGTGCGTTATATATTTTTATTTCAACACTAGCGAACCGCCCCTGCTTCACACGGTTTTACGAGTTGACTAAACATAGAGATTTCTTTATTATTAATGGATTATATGAAGGCATAAAGCTCCCCGAATACATTCGGTTGCATAATTTGCATGAACAACGCTGTCAGACAGACTGACACGAAAAGCGACTTTAATTAATAATATCTATAGATACTATATTCGACAGCCATACAAAATACATTCAGACAAATAATGACAAGTGCGCGTGCGGCGAGTGGTCGCGGTCTTTTGGACTGCAAATCAACCCTAAGAAATCCCAGGCCTTGATTATTGGCGGCAGGTATATGCGGAATAGGCTCGATGTTGCGTCGCTGTCTCCACTCTGTCTGAATGGTGTTCAGATTGAATACGCACATACGGTCAAAAATCTGGGGGTGACCATGGATTCCTATTTATCATGGACTGCCCATGTTGCTCAAGTCAGTCGCAAAGTGCATTACACGTTCCATTCGTTGAAATGTCTCCAGAGCGTCTTGCCCTTGAACACCAAAATCTCTCTTGCTCAAACTCTCATTCAGCCCATCATAGATTATGCCGATGCCTGTTATTTGGATGCCACCGAGGAGCTTTTAAATAAACTTGAGCGTTTGCAGAATATATGTATTCGTTTTGTTTTCAACCTTAAAAAGTATGATCACGTTTCCAGCTTTCGCAAGATACTCAAGTGGCTCCCCATTCGACTTCGCAGGAA
This sequence comes from Brachylomia viminalis, assembly GCA_937001585.2. NCBI lineage: Eukaryota > Metazoa > Arthropoda > Insecta > Lepidoptera > Noctuidae > Brachylomia > Brachylomia viminalis. The sequence goes on from OW443314.2 coordinate 11,543,206, forward strand.
CTCTCGGATATTGTGTCTGCTATTCAACCTCCTTCACAACCCTAAAACGCCATCCTATCTGCGGGAGCGTTTTTCCTACGCCCGACCTTCAGATGCGCCTTGCAGGTCGCATCTTAGAAACCTCCTTAAGTCCCCTCCCCACTCCACCGACTTTTACTCCTACTCCTTCACTGTGCACGCGGTGCGGTTGTGGAATTCACTTCCGCCTGACATTAGGGACTGCCAAACTGTTGCAGTTTTTAAAAGAAGAGTGAAAGAACACTATCTTTCCACTTCGTCATAGTTGCGTATATATTAATATTCTAGTGTTATTTATTTTAGAAGTATGTATGTATGTTTGTATGTATGTATGTATATTCTCATATTATTTGTTTTATTTTATTAAGTGAATTGTTTTTGATTTTATGTATTTTATTTTCTCTTTTACTCTTAGACACGCTGTCTACATCTCTAAATCTACTATCCTATCGCAGGTATGCTGGAAGAGATTTCATTAGAAATAAGCATCACCTTTGTACCTATTTTTCTCTTATTTTCTTCTTGTCTGTTTATATAAGTGTGTACATAAATGGTTAAATAAATAAATAAGACAAAAAAAAATAACTAGCTTTTCGACTTACTCTAAAGTCAGTAACTTGTCCTCAAAAGGTGTTATTTTGTTTAAGAATTCTGCAGCTGATTCATGTTGTTTCTTCACCTGAAACAAAAATAAAGTTACTTCGGCCCTTACTAATGGAGCTATTTACACAATCAGATTGTCAGTAAACATTAATAATGCGAGTAAATTCGAATATGCGCAAATAAAGACTTTACCTTTGTTTTTGCACCACTGTCAAAATCACAGTGATAGTGATTTTTATTCGCCTTTTAATAAAGTTGCTATTGGGTTGCAGCTACTGACAAATCTGTCAAAATCACAGTGAACTTTAATCTATGGTTGCTGCTATCAGAGTTAAATTTCTGTGAACGGGCTGTATAATAATTTCAATTAGGTAAACCATTACATACCCTTTTGAACGGTCTAGGAATCTGTCAGTTACGCAGAAATTCAAAACTAGTTGTAAAGAGGTTGTGTACCTTATCGACATACTCTTGATCATGCATCGTGAGTGCGAGTTCCTCCATCTGCTGTAACGCGTTCTCTCCTCTCAGTAGAGGCCGCGAGACTGTCTCTTCGAGGCACCAAAGAACGCGTTCTTTCTGTGCCTTGTATTCTTCGGTGTCATCCTTCCTGATGAACAAATTATTATTTTAATATACATTATCCATCTCAATGCAAAACGAGTTCTCACTTTAGTTCAAGAGGTTCGTTTCTTTATGATTATTGATAGCATAATCATAATCAGCCTATAATGCTCCCACTGCTGGGACACAGGCCTTCTTACGGTGAGAGGGAATTGGCCATAATCTACCACACAGGCCCAGTGCGGGTTGGTAAATGTCACAAATGTCTTCGAATCTTTGGTTCTAGGACATGCCGGTTTCCTTCATCGTTTTGAGAGCAGTGGTGATGAAATAATTGGCACAAATTGAAGCACGTTCGAACACAGACAGGTCTGTGTTCGAACCTACGACCTACAACTCATAAGTCGCGGCCGTTACCACTGGGCCACCGCTGCTCTCATTTATATTACTGATAGCATTAGATCATAGCATTTATGATGAAATAAATTGTAAAATAATTTATTATACTTATTTAAAAGAAATACATTTAATATATTTTTCTATAATTTTACCTTTTTTCGTAAAAGCATCTATTAAAGTAAAGTTCATCATTGAAAACTTGGACTCGGCTCTTAAAGTCAGTTTTTGTAATGAACTTCCTCGGAATAAGACGGTATATTATGTCGTGGAAGGCCCAAGCGAAAATGGAGGAGTGAATTAAATCGGTTTATGCAAAACTGGACCACAACAGCGAACAGCCGTGAGAAGTAGAAATAGTGGAGGGAGACCTTTGTCTCCCGCTGCAGACCGCCGAAAAGGTCATGATTCCCTTTTCGGCGGTCATATTAATAAAATAATTATTAAACGCGATTGAATTGTCATTAATTAGTATTCATCAAAACCATATTAAATTTTATCTATATCATTATTTGAATTAGTCAGTGTATTTTTTTTTTAATTAACGTACAACATGCTATGTACAAATGTTCTTTGACTTTTTAATATATTTTACATTGAATAGTTTTTGTGCTGCAAAGATATATTTTTTTAATTTGTTTATTGTATTTTCTGTAATTAACTTTACAACCTGATGTTTTGAATATATAATACCTAAATCGCAATATTCGCTTTGTTGACCATGATTTTTCTATTCCTTTAGTAATCCAACCAGAATTTTTATTTCGTTTGTAATTATCCGTGTACATACCTACTGGAAATCATAAATTAAAAAAGAGTTAAAATGTCCTCTTCCGATTAGACATCCGACCAAGAATTAGAGAGACAGTCACAAACCTTTTTTATATTTATGGAACAGTAGTCACGTTTGAATATATACCATTCCATCAGAGGTTTTGTCTTTTTGGAAGTAGGAATGTACAAGATTCCGCAGTTTTATGGTCTGATAAACCAAGTTTGAGAATATGCATACCATTAGATAAATTTCGTTCGACCCGTTCCACCGGTAAAAGGTGTTGTAGCTGAAGCGACCATCGATGAACGGTGTTTTCGGCGAATGGTTCTATCGGCGATGGATTTATTCGTGGAACCAACCGTCGACTAAGAGTGATTTCGGCGAACCGTACCATCGGCGAAGAGGAGTTACCGAGCTATAGAGTTAGGAGCTATACCGTTCTGAGCTTCACTTCACCTGGGGGTCTTATTACTGTCTCTTTGTCCTCACTAGCTGGATGTGTAAGAGTTATAGATGGTGAATGCTTCCTTTTGTCCTTACTGTTATCTTGGCTAGTTTTCCCTTTAATAATGAGTTTATCATAGCGGATGATCGCTAGATTCCCCTTTTTGGTTTATTCTAGTTTTTTTTTTACTTTTAGTTCCTTCCTGATTTCTAGAATGTCTTTAGAAAGGTGGTCTTGCATAGGTGTTAGTAGGGAAGTTTATAGTATTTCTCAGTTTAAAGGAGATTGTTCTGCATCCATACATCTTTCGCCCAAGAACCAACAGCAAAGGAAAATTACTTTGCGTGTTCTAAATTACAAGTATTATATGCCAGCCCATATGACGGATAAGTTGCAGAAAGCATTTATTTAAAAAGAAAACAAAGATATTGAGGTTATATTTAGTAAGAAACAATCCTTTCAATACTTCTATTGTCTGTACATGGATAGTTAAGTTGAAGAGTTTCAGTAAAACATTTAAGTACTTATGTACTTAAATCTTGTTTGGTGTTAAATAAAGCAAATTGAAATCCGGGGATCGAACCCGGGACCAGCGACTCAGAAGGCAGGGTCGCTAATAACTGCACCAACCGGTCAGTCAGTCCTAGTTGTCGGCACGCGAACGAATTATCTTTGCACCCGGGAGCCGGGATTATGGCAGTGACAGTGTTAATATAGGGCGTTGCGTGCATTCACTCGTACTCGTGACGTGACTTAATCAGTAAAAAAAAAATTGAAAATCAAACAGAAAAAAATCCTATGACAAAACAAACAACTTTAAGAGTCGAATTATGTAAAAGAGTGAATTTTCGTAAAAAGTGCAGTTGACTCTTTCTACTTTGCTGCGTCGTACAGTCTACACGGAACGTAATTTTTGTCTACTCTTCCGTCGACAATACGGTGCTCATGCTACGCCTGCAGAAATGAAACGGATGACCATTGTGCTTATATTAGCGTATTTACATGCTTCCGGAAAAGATTTACCCCCGAAGAAAAATACCAAGAATTACAAATAAACTAGATGCAACAATAATTAAACATAATGCGCATGAGTTTAAAACTCATTTCAGGTAAAAATAATAAATAAATAATTCACTAAAAATAACAGCTGTTTACTAAATGCATATGAAAGTCTATACGCTACTTATAACGAAATACCAGTTTAAAAAATACATCAAACGGCTAATCTTCGAAACGGCTGGACCGATTTTGACGGGACTTTCACTGGCTGATAACTGATGATACACGCTGATTTTTAATTCACTGTTAACCTTTCAGGGCGTAAAAGTACTCACGATTATGAGCAACTTTCACTGAGACCAACTCTCAAATGTCGAAAAAAAATATCTGCTGTTTTATACAAAAATGCAATATTTACCCGGTGAAAATGTATGAAACAGATGTATTTTTTTTGCTACTTCGCAGTTGGTTCCATAGTGAAAGTTGTTTATAATCATGTGTAATTTCACCTCCTGAAAGGTTAACAGTGATTTAAAAATCACCGTGTATAAGGAGTAACATAATGCTATGCTTTTTGTAGACCGTTCCCGTGGGATAATTTTCCACATCCACGCGGTCGAAGCCGCTGGCAGCAGCTGGTATTCTATATAATTGTACAAACCTCATAGCCTCTAGACACTCCTTCTCCAACTCGTATTTAGCGTCCCAGAAGATCTTCCCGCTAAAGGGGTCTGCGCCGGCGCGTCGTAGTACCTCGTCGTGCTGCGCCCGCGCCGTGTCAGGTTCACTCACCGTCAGTGTGAATGAACACCACTCGGTTAGGATTGGGATGTCTGTGTGATAAATAAATTCGATTTTATTTTCATAGAGACGGAATAGTTTACATTAGAGACAGCATTCAAATTTATTCAATTATGTATGAGATCAGCTCCATTGTAACAAAAGATAAATTCAAATATAGGTCAAGCAAGGTGAAGTTCTGTCTTTGAATTTCTTGGAAGTCTCGATGCGTCAATCGTGTCAAGGAAACCCCTAGATTCGCCAAGCTTGTATTGCAAATTGGTAATGGGCAGGGCAGTCAGTAATTATTTCATCACTACAGCTATCAAAACGGTGCGGTGGTGGAAAACGTCGTGAGGAAACCGGCATGTTCTAGAACCAAAAATTCAAAGATATGTGTGACATCTACCAACCCGTATTGCGCCCGTATGGTGGATTATGGCCCACTCCCTCTCACAGAGCCGAGGCCTGTGTCCCAGCAGTGGAAACACTATAGGCTAATTAAGCAGGGCGGTCAGACCACCAGCAGCTACAATACATGTTCAAATTAAATTAGCAGACGGAACTTCACAGACGTGACGTGATATTTAAGGACAAACTTATTATTTCCCATAGTTTATTTATTTATTTAACCTTTTATGTACACCCATACAGATTTGATACGACAGAGACGCTTTCCTTTAAACTGCCTATACTAGGTACCATTTTCAAGCTCTGTACCAAAAATCAATTAAATAGAAACAGTAGTTTAGTCGCAAATGATTTTTTAATTTTTTGTTCCGTTTGAACACGATGTATTTCTCCTAGCAGCTGAATAGGTCTATACCTACGCATAGGTCATGCACCTTAAAACGATAAATCTGAGTATAACCTACGATGCGTCGTTGCCGCTCTGACGCAAGTCACAACCAACTACACAAACAACTACAACCAAATATTTTCGCTAAAAAAATGGCAATAAATACAAACACACTTGCAGTTTCATTACAAATGGTGGTTGCGTTTTACTCTGATTTGTATTTTACGTTATTAAGTTTGTTTGAAAAAAAAAAAACGAATTAATACTAAACACGTAAAGTATACGTAGTGTAATTTAATGCCCCTCTTGTCATATCAACTCTGTATTAACAGACAAGAGGAAAAGAACAGAAAAATAGGTACAAAGGTGATGCTTATTCCTAATGTAATCTCTTTCAGCATACCTGCGATAGGATACTAGATTTAGAGATGTAGACAGCGTGTGTAAGAGTAAAAGAGAAAATAAAATACATACATGCAGACTTCTAAAATAAATATCACTAGAATATGAATATATACGCAACTATGACGAAGTGGAAAGATCGTGTTCTTTCATTCTTCTTTTAAAAACTGCAACAGTTTGGCAGTCCCTAAAGTCAGGCGGAAGTGAATTCCACAACCGCACCGCGTGCACAGTGCCTGGAGAAGGAGTAAAAGTCGGTGGAGTGGGGAGGGGACTTAAGTAGGTTTCTTGAAGCGGCCGCTGCCGACTTTTGTTAGTTAGAGATGTGATGTGACGTTTGCGTTTGTAGCTTTTGCCAGCGGCTTCGCCTGCATGAATGTCGGAAATTATCCCACGGGAACCGTGCATTTTTCCGGGATAAAACGTATCCTATGTGCTAGTCCGCCTATACCAGGCTATAAAATCCATGTTTGCTAAATTTCATCTAAATCCGTTCAGCCGTTCTGGCGTGATTGACTAACAGTTTCCGTTTCCCCCGAACGTGCTCCATACAAACGAAGTTTGATCATAATTTGAATATTCAATCATTAGAATAGAGACTAATATCTATATTCGTGATTTATCAGATATCCGTTAAAATATACAGTTTTGAAGTTACATTGATTAATATTAGAAGTTAACTGGAAATATATATATGTGTGTGTGTGTGTGTGTGTGTGTGTTATATTGTGGTTCTGGTATTGTATTTTATAGGCTCTAGATCATGTATTATATAGTATGACAAAATTTTACTAACTTTAATTAGTTAATTATATTCCAATTATGATCAAATTTCACTTGTATAGAGTAGCTATGTTCGAGGGAAACTCCTGTATCGTTTTATTTTCACAGTCTTTAAAATATTCAGGAAAAAGAGCAGATATTAAAGGTAACTGAATTTCATCGACATTTTTGTACGATAACAACTTAACATCACTAGTTGCGTAACTTGCATATGTGTGTTTATTTTGAGTCCGTAGCTACAGGTAGAAGCGCCGCACAGTATACGATTTGACCAAACTAGAGGGACAAAAGTCTATAAGACAATTAAAGGGTTTGTAATGGGTCAATGTTATAACTTATAAGTTATGTGATGACGTGGTAGCAAATTAAACACATTTTTTCAATTATGTAAATTTTAATCTGACTTTAAAAGCGATTTTAAATCAATACAATATTTTAAGTTGCTTTTTTTGGTAATTTTCTCAACAATGATATATAAGGGTCAGATGACACGAGTAAATACTTAATTAAATCAAAATTTGTGCGGACACGAGAAGTTTTCAAAGTGTGGCCCAGTCTGACTATTTACGAATTTCTTTGTTATTGGCCTCCGAAGCCTCTTCGGACATTTGTCCTATTGGTATGATTGAATGTCTTATTATCTCTGCTCCATGAACTAGTAATTTATGTAATGTAGCTGGCATGTTATACCATGGGTATAAGGAGAGGTACAAGCCTCTCGTTTCTGAGCAGTATGAATCAAACCATATCGGGTCAATTTCATAGCCAGAGTTGCAAAAGATAATTGTTCAACGTCATATTATTATTCTTCCAACAAATGTTGAACTTTACGTTTTTTAGTTTTCGTGGAACTATCTTCAAAACTCTTTTTTGGTCTGCCAAAACTAGAACTCGGTTTTGGGGGCTGTTCACGAAACATTGTGAGCACCAACTCTTCATTTAACCATTCTTGGTAATCAATTAAAAATAAATCTAATCGCCTTTGTTTGCGAAGCCATTTCAAACGAATCTTCTCACATTCCTTCTTCAAATAGGCCTTAGACTATTAACACACGGCACCGCGCACCGCCGCGGTTGGCGGTGAAGCGGTTCTTACGTCGCATTGGCATGTATGTAATTCGTTGATGCCTAACACACGTACACCGCCCGACCGTACGTTTTTGAAAATGGATTTTCCTTTCGATTCACCGCCAACCGCGGCGGTGCGCGGTGCCGTGTGTTAATCGCCTTAAGTGGCTTCTCCTGATCTTCCGGGAGGTTCAGATCAACAAATCTTAACTTTATAAATGTCAAAACTTGATCTAATTTGCCTTTAGGCGGTGTAGAACGCCAAAATTCAAATAATGATTTTCGCTGAATTCGGGCACCTTTAAAGAAATAATAAGAAATATTTAGAATCGCATAAAGTCGCATTTCCAAATTATGATTTTAACAAACTTAAATGTTAAGAGAATATGTTAAAAGCGTAATTACACCTTGACTCAACTTGACTACCTACTTTAAGATTGGGTAAACTTAGATCATATCTATTTTTTGTTGTTTTATAATCGATCTATTTAGATACATTATAACTACGCCTTTTAAAACAATTTGATGGATTAAAATCAATTTATATACAGATAATTACCTCGAGTTACAGAATCCATGACTAGAAAATACTTTAAATCGCACAAAACCTCGAAACACATGCACAAACGGAACCGTTCACAACTGCACTGACCGTGCGGGCGGCTAACTGAGTTCGACGCGGTAACTTCGCGCATTGTTATTGAAGGGATCACTACACAACAGCATATTCTGACGTCATTATCGGCTGTAGGGTTCGTCTAAATGGGTAATAATAGTAAAAAAACGGTTTGTTTTAACATTATGAGTTTTGACTTTTGTCCCTCTAGTTTGGTCAAATCGTATACTGTGCGCCGCCCCCTGTTTGCATGTGTTCTATTAGTGAGTATATTAGTGTTGCTGAAAGTTTCTTTGTGTGCGGGAGAGATATGAGCTTGTGTGCCGTTCTTATAGTTTTTGCTTTTGTGTTAGTGAATTAAGTGGGAGAAACGCAGAGACACCTGAACACGAATACATTTGTTTACAAAGCAGATCTGAGTTTGTCATCATAATTTGTGTCCTGCGGTTCTTGACCCCGAGCAGCTGCAGTTACTTACTTAAAATTATGAGTTTATAATTATTCGGAAAACAGTTGCTGGAAGTACTTAAGGGAGGCCTTTCTCCCAGCAGTGGGACAGTATTAAAACAAATAAAAAAAACTATCTCTTTTTTAATGCAATCTGTTCTTGATATTGATCCTTTATATCTGTGAAGATTCCCCAGTCAATTCAATTTGACTTGATTGGTATAATTATGGGTTTAAAAAAAACATTACTCATAATGTAACTTCAGCTTTCAGCCTTACAAGATCAAACTGAAAATAACACTATTGTACAGTCAGCTTCACAATGTGGGTACCCCCATTGGGAGGAATTCAAATCTCTAGAGGCCTTCACCTTCAATTAAATGAGGGTTAACTTTATAGTATTTAAGAAATTGTAGTTAATTTAGAAGGTTAGTTGTGTTCGTTTTTTTTGTAAGAAATAAAAGGCTTTCTTATTTATTATTACTTACAGTAACAGTCCAGAGCAGCTGTCTGGAACAGCTGCGCCACACGTTCGCGTGATATTTCCGTATGTGCCAGGGACACTTCAGTCTGCAGACGAAGAAGCCAGTGCTCCGGCCGCAGTGATAACAACTGTTCTAGGCGGTCGTAGGCGGAGCGCCAGCGCTCCAGTGAGGATAGGCCCCTATAATTGTAAGTAAGTTTTGACTTTAAGAAGAATTTATTTTGTTTTATTTGTTTAGGAAGGGTTTTCTTTTTTAAAGTATAGGTCCATATTTTTTAATTTGTGGAAGCTTGTAAATGGCGTAGTGTGATTTACGTTCACAAATGAAGTTTTTATGAAGTTAGTAATTTAGTGTATAGATAAAGATACTAAGAAATAATTTCATTGTATTTATTGTTTTTATTTGTTATTTTTTAAATTCAGTTTTTTCCTTATCGTGTTCATTTGTCATGGATCATGTGGTCTGCAATAAAGATTTTTAATATTTACTTAACCTGCTGAGCCGATTTTGAACTTAATTGGTATAGCACTACCTGGAACCCCGAGAATGATTCCTTTAAGTGGTAAAATAGTTATTTATTTATTCATTCAGTAGTTCACATATATTTTATAAATTTAAGTTGGTTCCAATATAAACTCATTAGAGTTCTACCGTGCACCAAAATCATTGACTACATAATTTAAACAACTTAAAGGTACTTGCTTAAAAAACATAACAAATAAAATTAAAACGGGGGTGTAAGCAGAATAGTAACAGTTATCAATTACTAATGAGTGAACGTCGCGTCGATAACCATTTGACCTTCCATCCTTAAAACAATAGTGGAGGAGGAATGTTTTGGAATTGATACAGGATGTTAATAAAAGTATACTTAAATGTTTTGAGTCATTTAAATTTTCCTAGTTTTATTTTATTGCATTAAGTATGATATTATTGTTAGGTATTATTTTTACTTCAATATTTACATGTTTTAAAACAGTTTAACTACAATAATTTATATTTTGTAAAAAATGTTGCTTTAGTTTGTATTTTTTGTTTTTAATATTATATATTATAGAGTTGAAGAGTGTATGGGATACTCTTAAGCCCACAAAATTGTGGGTTGAGCATTAATATTTTACACAGCAAAGATAGACTTACCACAAAGCTTGGATAAGATCAATATGTTCATCATAGTTGTAAGGATCTTCCGCAATACGCTGTTCCAGTTCGGTCACTTTCCTCTCCAAGATCATGTCTTCATCTTCATCCTGACAACAAAATGTTACATTATTTGTATGATACTGTCTTTCTTGAGTTACAAACAAAATGAAGCGAATGCAAACTAGATTTATGAAATGGTCTAATCTTTTAACTTTAACACAATCAACATTTTTATTTTATAATTTCTAACATAACAATATTAGCATGGACACATGTGCACTTTATATTATTATAACATTATTGTGGATGGAAATTTAAAAGCATCTTCGTATAAGTCCGCCTTTGTACAGTACTTTTTTTCCTTGTACATAAAGTTTTAATAAATAAGTGTTTCCTTACTTCCCTGTTTTGTCGTGATGCAGTGACTTGAACGTGGCCATCCACGTTAATAACAATATGAACAATATAAATAAAAAAGTTAAATGTACTGTGAGTTCTTTCTTCCCTGTTTAAACGTGATGCAGTGACTTGAATGTGGCCATCCATGTTAATAACAATATGAACAATATAATTAAAAAAAGTTTAATGTACCAACTGTGAGTTCTTCATGTCTTTAAATATCATTGAAAAACAATCCCTCTAATATCAAAATTTTTGAAATAACAAAACTCATTAAAACATGTCTGTGACCGCTAAAGCTTTAGTCACACTTTAACCAAACCAAATAATAATATAGTGTTATCTGACACCTTAATGTCAAATACTGGTGAAAATAAAAATGAAACATGACAGCCATTACAATATGAAAGCCATAGTTCTTCTGGTAAGTTATTTTAATTTGATTCCAATGTAGCCAGATGAATACGAACTATTTACTTAAAATAAAAAGTACATATTGACAACATCTTACTTTTATAATGTATTCTATTATGCCGATACTTTCTACACACAATAGAGTAGGTGTAGCTTAATCCAATGTTTACAATAAGATTAAGATTACTGATCTTATGACGGTCAGATAGACAACTAAATGAATACTGAAAATAATAGCCTAAACCACCAAAGGTCCCACATAAATTATAACTTTATTAATTTAGTATGTTTCTTTCGTCATTATTATGTTGCATTGAAGTTTGATAAGTGTAGCCATGTTTACACTCTGTACTATTTATATTCGCAGACACTTCATCTTGTATCAAACAACAACAAATGACTAATAATATATTTAATACCAAAATGGTTAGGTTACTTTGATAAATCTTAGACGTAAATGGCATTTATTAAGTAATTTAACCATACGAAACCGCTACGGTAGAAATAAGTCAGCAAAACCTATCAGAAACGCACTGTTTTGGCAAACTGCTTAAGTTACAAAGGATCCCATATTATTGTTCGTAATTCACTCGTTAAATGATATCATTCGACTGTATTATTATAATAAGCTCATCCCACTATCAATAAACAGTAAATTCTCAACAAATAACGAATATTTTCTAGAAAAATAAGTAAGATAATGTGCCAAATGTTGGATCGTACGGGCGTGCATACATCAGAGTCGTCGGTATCTTCCGGTACATCAGCCTCCTCCTCCTCCACTACCACTTCTATTTCATTTTCCTCTTCCGATTCATTTCTTACTTCGTCCTCCACGATAGCCATTATTCACTACAAAACTATAAACACTCTGGTTTTGTTCGCCTGCTGTTTGATAACAAATTTCGCAAACGATTATGGCGGACGGAAGCATTTGCTTGCCAGTTGACTGTCAAACGTTTTAGGGGATGTCATGCAAGGTTAGTCAATCGATTTATATATAAAATCGACTAAAACTAAAATAAAAAGTAAAGTATAGTAAAAAGAAAACATGTGCGGTCGGGGGACCCCAGTTACTCAAAATTATGCATATTTACGTAATAGTGCTCCCGTCCGCCACAGTTTCTCTTGCGGTCGCCGAAAGGTACTTCTTTCAATATAAATAGTAGTAAGTTTTTTCCATAGTAATGTTTTTAAAAATAAAATTATGTCTCAAATAAGTGACGGCCATGTTATTTTGGAGATTTTTTAAATGGTTTTCTTGTGTCGTAATTTTGTCTACTCTTCTTGCCGTCGTAAATCGAGGACGATTAACTTAGCGAAATATCGATGATTATCTCATGTTGAATTATCAAAATTCGAGATATCTTAGATGCTATCTGATATCTTCCCGGATTTAATGAAATACAGTAAGGTAATACCACTTTTCAAATCCGGGGACAGTAAAAACACCAATAATTATAGACCCGTATCCGTGTTGCCAGTTTTCAGCAAGGTATTTGAAAAGGTAATGCTTAATCAAATGCTCATTCATTTTAACACCAAATCTTACACAATCAACAGTATGGTTTCACCAAGGGACGTTGTACGACTGACGCCGGGGTCACCATATTAAAACACATATTTACGGCGTGGGAAGAGGCCCAAGACGCCATAGGAATCTTTTGTGACCTCTCCAAGGCATTTGATTGCGTCGATCACGAAACCTTGCTCTTGAAACTTAAGCATTATGGACTTGGAATACTTGCGCTCAGTCTAGTAAAATCTTATTTAAAGGATAGGCAGCAGCAAGTTCAAATAAATGGTGTCAATTCACTTAGTTTAAAAGTAGAAATGGGAGTTCCACACGTCTCGATATTGGGTCCTTTCCTCTTTTTAGTGTATATTAATGATCTACTCCATTTATTAAAAAATTAACCACAGATGGTGTTATTTGCTGACGATACTTCTTTAATTTTTAAGGTAGAAAGAAGTGCTACAAATTTTGACGACGTTAATAACGTCCTAATGCAGGTCCATAATTGGTTCACTGCTAATAATTTAGTATTAAATGGGAAAAAAACTAAGTGTATACGATTTTCTTTACCTAATGTCAAAAGTAGTGATTGTGAGATAGTATTGAATCAAGAGAAACTAGAATTCGTCGATAAAACTGTTTTCCTGGGGATCACGCTCGACTCGAGGCTACAATGGGGTTCTCATTTAACATCTCTGGCGGGACGGCTAAGTTCAGCAGCATATGCTGTCAGAAAAATCCGTCAATTTACCGATGTAGATACCGCGAGGCTAGTCTATTTTAGTTACTTTCATAGTATCATGTCTTACGGTATTTTACTTTGGGAACGGGCTGCAGACGTCGATTCTATTTTTATTCTGCAGAAAAGAGCCATCAGAGCCATATATAATCTCCGCAGGCGCGATTCTCTAAGGGAACTGTTTAAGGTTATTAAGATCTTGACGGTACCTTGTCAATATATCTATGAAAACATCATGTTCGTAAGAAAAAATGTACATCTTTTTACTAAAAGAGGTGATAGACATAATTATAGTACCAGAAATAGGGACCTATTAGTTCAACCAGGTTTCAGACTGGCTAAAGTAGACTCATCTTTCATGGGGTACTGTTTAAAATGTTACAATAAAATACCTCCCCACATACTTCAACTGAATGAGACGAAATTCAAAGTTTGTATAAAACGCACACTATGCAGCCAGGCATATTATAAGTTGGGGGATTATATCGCTTATAAAAATGCCTGGCTCAATGCTGGTCCTGCTCCACAACCTCAACTAATTGATTAACATTTGAAAATACTGTTGTAGCTGCTGAAGATTGTAAGACTACCTTTGCTTTGTATAAACTCAATCTCCTTTGTATTATATAATTGCATAGGACAAGTGTGAGTACTATGTACTATCGAGCTACCATTTACCGGGTACCTAATGTCTTTCATTGACTTGAATGTGCCCTGGCGGCTGATAGATGTCATGCTCACTCAAATGTCTCGCTGACGGTGGCGCATGTGTTGGACCATTTAGCTCCCTTCAAAATGGTTGAGCTGAATGGTGCTGATCCATGCGGCTAGTTCGTGAACGGGCGCTGTCAGTTGGGACTGGTCATCTCTTAGCCACCACGGCTTATTTTAATTATTTTATTATGGATTGTTTTGTTTGAATTTATATTAGCTGTACACTGGACACTCAATGTGTACGTCTTATTTACATCGTTCTCACACATAATTATACATATATACAAGATTAATGATGTAACTAATATTTATGTACCTAACAATATAATTTAAAAGAGTGTCCATGGAGTTTCTTGCCTGTTCTTCTCCATAGGTACCTACTACGCTTTGGAACTAGCAACTAGCTTCATATTTCTGACTGACAATTCAAAAGTGCCTGTAAATGGTTTAATTGAAATAAATGCTTTGAGTTAGAGTTTGAGCTATTTTCGACAAACCCTTAACGGTTTGACAAAAAACATTAAATTTGACAGAACGAGTCGAGTATTATGATGTATGGCAGCGCCGCCGCCAGAAAACAAGAAAAGTGACAGAAATAGACGCAACGAGACGAGCGACGCACGGTGGGCTGAAAATCAGCTTTCATAGACTTAGGGATTTCAATCTGCAAGGGCCTGATTTTTTGCCGGATATCGCTTCTATTAGTTGTTACTATATTCAAAAATGACACCCGAGTTAATTCTGGGCAAAAACGAAGGAATTATAATTTTTTACGAAAAAATTGTATGAAGCTAGTATGAAAAAGTTAATTATCTCGCAAACAGCAAGGAAAACCGTAATATCCTTACAGGTGGTTATAGTACTAATTATTTATGATTTTTTGACATATGTCATTATAACGGTTTTCGCTGCTATATTTTTTTTAAAATCGTCAAAATATTTTTATTTATTTTTACACATGAAACTGTTCCTTTTGATTTTTAGGTTGAGGAACACAGACTTTTAACAACACGTAACATAAAATAGCAACACCCCTATATCCCCGAAGGAGCAGTCAGAGGTTTTATAGTACAACCCCACTTAGACAACTATGTTTGAATTAGATATTTATCAATTGTTTTTATCTTTTTATTACGGACGCTTTTAACGTGCACGTCTTTCTACATCGTTCTCACATGTATAATTACAACATGAATGATGTAACCACTCTATTGTAACAATATTTTGATTTAAAAGAGTGTCATGGAGTTTCTTGCCCGTTCTTCTTCATAGGTACCTACTACGCTTTGGAATGGGCAACTAGCTTCATCTTTCTGACTGACCGACCCCTTGACAATTCAAAAGTGCCTGTAATTGGTTTATTTGAAAGAAATGCTTTGAGTTGGAGTTTCAAAATAAATTCAAAGATCAGCTCAATCTGTTGATTGATATTGTGAAACAAGGCTCGGGAACTACCAATGACGGGAATACCGCAAGAATGTTTTTCGAGTTTCCCAATAAAACTGCAGCTATTGCCGGGTTGGACGAAGATCTTATTAAAAGATTTGCTGTGATTTTGCAAGCGATAACATCTGGCGAGAAGATCGACGCAATAAAATTTAAAGATTTGCCCGCAAAACAGCAGAAAAGTACGTGGAATTGTACGACTGGTACTACATGTCGTCAACCGTACATAAATTATTAATACACGGGGCTGACATAATCGAGAACAATGATATTGTGCCGATTGGGACTCTCTCGGAAGAAGCCTCAGAGTCTCGAAACAAAGATTTTAGGAGGTTCCGGGAACATCATTCGCGGAAAAGAAGCAGGCAAGATTCTAATCAAGATATCTTAAATATGCTTATTGTTTCTTCGGATCCTTTCCTAAGTGCACAAAGGCCTAAGTTAGATGCCAAAAGAAAGCAGAGCTTTTTTGCTGAAACTCTCGACTTAATTCAGTTTCCGGAAAGTGAGTTCGAGTTTTTAGATATATCCAATCTGGATTCTGACTCAGAAGTAGAGTCCGACAACGACAGTGATAAGGAAAATGTTTAACATTTGATTTCATTTTTTCTATTTTTTAAAATATTTTTCTTGTTTTATATAGTCTAATATTTGGGTCAATAAAATTCTTCATAATTAACAATGTTTTCATTTAGTCACTAAAAGGAACCGTTTCCTATGTAAAAATAAGTAAAAATATTTTGACGATTTTTAAAAAAAAAATTGCAGCGATAACCGTTATATGACATATGTCAAAAAATCATAAATAATTAGTACTATAATCAATTAATCACCTGTAAGGATATTACGGTTTTCTTTGCTGTTTGCGAGATAATTAACTTTTTCATACTAGTTTCATACAAATTTTTCGTAAAAAAATTATAATTCCTTCGTTTTTGTCCAGAATTAACTCGGGTGTCATTTTTGAATATAGTAACAACTAATAGAAGCAATATCCGGCAAAAAATTCGGCACTTGCAGATAGAAATCCCTAAGTCTATGAAAACCAATTTTCAGCCCACTGTGCGGCCCGACGAGCGCCGGCCGGTGTAAAGCGTACATTAGATGAGACTTCGAAATAACCATCAAAAGGGCACTACTATGATAGAAAACCTTCGCCCGCAGTAAATATTGCAACACTTTATTAGGAGACAGGGAGATGAAATCCCAGCAGCTGCCTTATCCTAAGTCTGACAAATCTTCTGAAAAGGACTCAAAAGGTGAAGGTAGTATGAAATAAACACAGGTTGGTACGATTTGTTTATATTTACTATAAAAAATATGGTTACATAGAAGTTTATTTTACATAAAAGTTACATGGGTACCTAGTAATAACTCACAATCAAATAATCCAGAAACTATTACTTTTTAAACTAATGATTTTTTAAATAATATTTCGAAACTTTGGCACCAATTAACTTCTAAGATTTATTCGATTCATCAATATTAGTTTACAATAATGGGTAGTTATCAATATCATTAAAGTACAAAATAAATGCACCAATGTGGGAATAAATTCTAAATATATGAGATACTAAGAATGTTAAGTACCTACTAAAGTTATAATTTGATAAAATTCAGTTAAGTTTTCCGAGAAGCATTTTCAGCCTTCTATTCGACACAATCATTCCAATAATTCTTTAAACATAATAATATATTTTCATGCAACTATCTAGTAGGACGTACTATTCTAATCTCCTAATATTAAAGAGTAAATTGACAATACAAAAAATGGAATACTCAAATAAAATATAATGTCAGTCATCAAAATAAAAATAATACTTTTGTCATGAGTGAGAAACATATTGACAGTATCAACTTCTCTTTAATCATATAATTATAAATTGTATTACTGGTATTGGATCACTGACTCTATAGTTTAGTTAATAAAACACAAGAGTCTTAAGTATAAGACTAACTTGGGACAGTTTTTTAATTTCTTTAATTGAATAATACGGGATTTACTAAACAAGGTGTATTAAATTATTTTAAGAACGAAATGGCACAGAGTAATAATAATAAATGCATGTCAGATCAATATTTTGAGGCCATTATTGACAACTTATCGTTACATATTCGACGTGGGGCATTAGTATCTAAAGTCAATTTTAACAGACCAGATAAGTCTTGAGTAAAAGTTACTAGAAAGGCCGATTTTTCAATCTTCAGATAACCTATCTGAACGGATCGTTATGGAATTTGACAGACAGGTAGCCTGTGATCTGGAGAATGGATGGATGGATGGACATAGGCTACTTTTCATCCTGCATCGCAGATGAAGTCGCGGGCAACAGGTAGTAGAACATATGACAAACCGCCAAGTTTATTCTTCATCTAAAGAAAGTTATTTGATGATTGTAAAATCGCCCATAAATCGACTAACATCATATTGTGAATTTTACATTGTATCACTTCATAGTTTAAATGTGTCTTGGAATTGTTAATGATATAATTACCAAAGAGATTCTGCAAAGTATTCCATAGTAACATTCCAGGCGTCAAATAGACTTTTCGACCACTATCACTAATACATTACGATTGATGTGCACTTTCTTAAAATTAAGCATGGAATACTTCTTTAGTGTGTAAATATTGCATTTATCTTAACACTAGTATAGAGAGATAAACATTATATTGTCTATAGATATGGATATACCTATAATAAAATCATCCTATAAAATAATATGAATAGGAAAATAATATTTGAGTTACAAAGATAATACTTAATTCTGTAATGTTCACAAAAATACATAGCTACGAATGTTTCAATAATTTTAACTATAACTGTCGGAATTTCTAATTTTTTTATCCTCACATGGTTTTTAACCTAAGGGTGATCGCACTAAAGTTCGTCCAGCCTCACGAATTTCGACCGCAGAGGCTGTCAGAACGCTAGTGGGAAACCACCCTAATAGTTTACATGGTAACACTCATTTCTAGTGACGGGAACAGCTACTACGACTAAACTAAAGTCTATTTAGGCGATTTTATAACAATAATCTCAACACATCTAATATCATTTCAAGAGTTTTTTTTTTGAACGATAACTGCGAGCGATATATTTGTATGAACGTTACAGGACGTACGACAGTGACATCAGTTACATCTAGTTGGAAGTAACACAATAGGGGATGGCGCGAAGTATCGAGTTGACGAAGTCACACGTAGCCGGCAGTTGGAGAGTCGTACTAATGTCCAACTAAGGAAAGAAAACATGATAATAGAGTAGCAATAAGAGCGGGATTAGAAACAAACTCATTATTCTTTATCGCCTCCAATATTGAAAGCAAGATGATAATAATGTCACTGTCAAAACATGGATGCAATGTACATTCACAACCGAAATATGTTCGTCACCTTAAAGGCTATTTTTTTTTGTGCCTGCTCGTTCCAGTATAGAATCTGCTTGAACGACTCGGCGCATTATACAAAGTGGCGCGTACCTTATCACATTAAATTATACCAAGTATACTACATGGTATACTTAGACGATGTACAAAATTTTAATAAAAACCATTCACTAAAAAAATCTGCTGTTCCATACATTTCGTTACACGTAGCTCGACAAAATGTATTGAACATCAGATTTTTTTAGTGAATGGATTTCGTTCAAATTTTGTATATCGTCTAAGTATACCATGTAGTATACGTGGTATAATGTAATGTGATAAGGTACGCGCCACTTTGTATATTGCGTTCATCGTAGCCATCGTCTTTACATATCAGACCGAATGAAAAATGTGACACTGACAGACTATTAACAATTATTAAAAAAAAAAAAACATAAAATATCCAGGCAATTAAAATGTGTTTAGGTTGATGTCAACTCGACGTTCGTTGGTCAAAGGTGTATGCTATTTTGATCTTTGGTCTCAAGTAATTAAATATACTTTTCTAAGCAATAGTCTGCTCAGTGCTGCAGCTTCAAAATATATTATGTGGGCTGACTAGATAAAAGAAAGAATTGTACAACTGAAGAAGATATAAAATACTTGACTGTACTAGGGACACATACTTAATGAGGATGTCAAGATGTTAGCTTACCTGTGCGGTGCGCATGCACTATGCGGTGGTGGTGGTGTTGGCCCCGCCAGCGGCCTGCAAGTTCATCTGGCGCTGCATCTGGTCCAGCATCTCTTGCATGCGACGCAGCTCAGCCTCCTGCAATTTTAGCATGCAGTTAAGGATTTACTGATTTGATAACGTGCTTTCAGATACCGGGAGAAAGTGTAAAAAAAGAAAAATTGCTGTTTTAAATAATAATAAAATCGTACTTCGTCTAAGACATGTATGGCTCAAATGCTCTAAATAGTGCCAACCATCACCCCTTAAGGCTTTGTACCCAGCATCCAAACACCTTGAATACATTTAAAATTATAACACTTATGATCTGTAATGCCCTAGTGACAGCCTATATCTATGAGAGGTAGCAGATTGTAGAAGTTTTAGTATTGAGATTTCAGTAATAGATGCGTGTCATGTTCGTGAACGGGTGCTGTCAGTTGCCACTTTTCCTTTCTTGGTAGCCACGACTTATTTTTTTAACTTTGTTTTTTTTTTGTGCTCTGGGCCTCTTTTATTTATTACAACTTTATGCACAAGTAAATAGGTGGCTATCCAAGAGGAGTGGAACGGTATCGCTCAGGAATTCTTCGCAATTTTAATAAGGTCAATGAAAAACCGGACTGAAGGTACAATTACGGCATGGGGTGGCAATACGAGTTATTGAAACAAGTTTATTTGTGTTTTTAGAGTTCCGTACCTCAAAAGGAAAAAACGGGACCCTTATAGGATCACTTTGTTGTCCGTCTGTCTGTCCGTCCGTCTGTCTGTCTAGACCCTTTATCTCAAGAACGCGTAGAGGTATCGAGTTGTAATTTAATCCATACACTCCGGTCTACAGTCCCTTGAAGCTGTGAAAATCAAACATCAAGATAACGTAAATAAAGATACGGCCGTTTTGCCGCAAAAACCGTATATTTCGACAGCTTCGAGGGAATCAAAATTTATAGGGTATTTTCCGTTGACCTAGAACTATGCAATTTGGCAAGTAATACCATCTTATACTACAAGTACCTATAGGGAAAATCTGAAAACTCTACATTTGTAATTAAATCATAAAAAATATAGTCTTTATTTAAATAACGTAATCAATCATCGCGGTATTTGATATTTAAGTAAAAAAACAACTTTGATTGGGTTACCTAACTAATTTAGGTATGAACTGTTAGTATAATCACAATTTCCTTTAAGTAATTATAGGTTTAGGAAACAGAATTTCGGGAAATGCTCGGAAAAAAACTGCGAGACTATATTCCTGAACTATTTATAATATGTACCTACAAATTTGTTCGGAACCCTCGGTGGGCGAACCTGACTCGCAATTGTCCGGTTTTTTTTAACAAGAAAATCATTTTTATTATTGAATATCGGCAATTAAATTTTTTTTTTAAGCCTATAAAGTTGGTATGCAATTTTAAATTTTGATTAGCAATAAATTTATTGAATCCTAACTTTTTCACGGTGGTAACGTACTTATTCTAAATGGTTTGTTTTCCCCGTAATTTTTATTGGATTTTAATAATTTCATTTTGCAATATTACAGATATTGTGCTTAAGACAACGAATTGTGGTTGTAATAAAATAGTGTGGAAGAGGCTGACGACTGTGACACAGTTTATACTAGTATAGTCGTCGACGTAATCTCTTATAAATATGTATTTATTGCCATGATTTTGTACATAGACTAAGAGAAATTTGTCATTTTAGGAGTGAAATAAACTATTATTATTATTATTTCACCTAAATATAATACTATAAATGGTATCAAAAATTATATTTTATTAATTGTACTTTTTGCCATATCTTGTTTTAAAGCGAAGCACACAGGATGGGCTCATTTCTTTTTTCACGCAAGTCTATTTGGACAGGCAACTAGCTTCTACTTTCTGACTAACCAACTCCTCGACAATTAGAAAGTGCCTCTAAGTTTGATGTAACATTACAACTAATCTCGAATAGTTATCCACGTTTAACTGAGTAATGTGATTCGAGACAAGCCGCAACTCTAACTTTTTCATTGATGGACTTACCTTTTCACGGAGCACACGATCGCGGTCGCCCGTGGTTTCAGATCCGTTCATCATTCCGTTGGAGTCAACCTCACTCAAGCCGCTCTCATTTGACCTATAGACAGTTAGAGTAAAGTAAAGAAAAGTCAAATTCATTTGCATAGATTGTAGGTGCATCCCCGTACCATCTACCTTAAATCGGGCATGTATAAATTAATAGTGTATGTGATGAATGCATTTAAAAATAATAGCTTAAATAACAGTTGGCTTGGTTAATATACAGGGTGAATCTTTATTATGTGCACATATCGAAATGAGGGAATATATATTATGCTTAATTTTATCGACGGAAAAAATATTTAAAAAAAACCATATGTTTTTAATATTTTTTATGGATTTTTGAAAAAAATTGTTCACTGCACTGTGATCCCAGTGTAAACAAAGTGGTGTAACTTTTACAACTAAATGAGCTATCGCGATGAAACAAACTCCATAATGGTTGAAGGTAATTAGGTGTCCTCATGAAATGTTTGTGTTACAAATTGTGGAAAAAAACTACCCTCAATAGAAAATAAACATTATTTTTTTTGCAAAAAGATGTTTTTCTTTCATCAATTTATACAATACTTAATCGTAAAATTTCTCAAAAAGAGTAGTATACTAGTATTATAGTATAGGCACTAGTATTAGCCACCTAATGGTAAAAATAGCATGTCGACGGCTAAAGAAAGGCCCAGCGCACGACTACGCACTATTGTTTAGCAGGTCGATAGCCTTTTTTTCTTTTTTTTTTCTTTCCCGTCTATTAAAATTAA
Source organism: Brachylomia viminalis (assembly GCA_937001585.2). Taxonomy (NCBI): domain Eukaryota; kingdom Metazoa; phylum Arthropoda; class Insecta; order Lepidoptera; family Noctuidae; genus Brachylomia; species Brachylomia viminalis. Next base: position 11,565,682 of record OW443314.2, read on the forward strand.
GCAGGGATTCCTCGTTTCGATATGTGCGCATTATAGAAATTCACACTGTATAGAGTATTCTTTATCGTATGCCAACAGGACAGGGAAAAGCAAATATAGTAAACAAATATACAGTAGAAAAAAAGGTCTTCAAAAGCGATTTCTTGTGGAGAACCAAAGGAAAGGATGAGATGGATTGTGTTTATAACAATTAATTAACTCAGCCATTCAATAATGTTTTATTATACTTATTCTATACCTCTGCCGTTTTGATCTGAACTAATGCCCGTTTTCTCGAACACTAAGCGTAACCTTAATAAAAGTGCGTCGTTGGATTTTCAGCGCTCGGCTTACCATCGAAAGTTGAAAAACCAACGGCGCGCTTTCATTTTGACTTGCGTCGTCTAGTGTTCGTGAAAACGAGCATAAATATTGTACAGAGTTAGATTTATCTGACACAATAAAATATTCGAAACAAGGCAGTTTATTCTGAAGCCTAGATTTATTACTAGATGCAAAATTGTGCAGCTTATTTTAATGAATAAATATGGTGTCCGTAGATTTTCCTACGCAATATTGTAAAAGATCTACATTTTCTAGATCTCACACTATTTAAGCAGACAAGACTACTATACTTTACATCATCATCACCTTGGCACCAATTTAACTCAATTAGCAGTCAAATTAATGCAATAAGAGAACAACAACAATGTACCTAGTTTCAAGTACAATCTACAGTCGAACAAACTTTTTGGTATACAGGCAGATAATTCGTAAAGAACTACTTTTATGCTGGGTTGACTATTCTTTCATTACTTCTTCGTCTTTTTTTTGAGTCGATGGCAAAGGTAAAAATATTATATTATGTTAAATGAGTTGCGCTCAGCGGGGCGAGCACGGCCTCTGTGTTAGGCTTGAGTCACGCGTTTTATCACGGTTTTTGCTCTCAAACTGTGATAAAAATGTGTGACTCAAGCCTATCACAGTAGGCCGTGCTCGCTCCGCAGTAGGTGGCCACGTCAATCGCAGCATCAGTGGCGTTTTTTAGGTCCTCAGAAGTGCACTTTGGACACTCCCAACTATGGGACATGGTTTGGTCAGGTTTTTTTCTAAATAACGCACACAATAAAATTTAATATTGTCATTGTAGTGGAAAAATGACTGCTTCGTTGGTCTACTGGTCGCAAGCGCTACTCCTGAGCATGAGGTCCTGGGTTTAATACCCGGGCAAGGCAAAATATTATTCGGTTTTTCTATCTGGAGTTTCTCTGTAGCAGCCCGGAGTCTCGTTTTGTGGGTGGTTAATGGCAATAGTTTTGCCCCCTATTACATGGGACTTAACTGGCGAATGGGTGTACTATAGGTACACCTATGACTTACGCTTCGAAGAATGCAGGAGTGATGAAAGATTCATATTTTTTGACCTGTATACCAAATTGCTCATTCGACTGTACTCAGGTACAATGTACCTACGCTAATTCCAAGCAATGGTATTTCGATTAACATCGTTTACGCAGTCGCTCGGTTTACTTTCTCTGCATTGCATTCCTTGCAAAATACTACACTGATTCGAATCATTCATGCATGAAAATTGTCAAGCAAGGCCTACCCGCTCGGACGCAGAGCGCGGGAAAAATAATCGAGCCAGATGAATGCCAGATGCGTCACCGGCGCGCGCGGCGCGGCGGGGCGCCGCTCGGCCGCCCGATAATGTAAATAAAGCATTTTTACGACTTGGGTTTGTTTGAATGGTGCTAACACTTGTGTTTTTTGTTATGGTAAGGAACGGGGCTTTAAGATAGCGGAGTTTCGTTTGAAATAGGATAGTATTTACGTAAACACTACGTACGATACGTACGTACGATAGTATTTACGTAACTTTGTTTTCAAATAAATGGTTATAGTTCGAAAAAACGAGCGTTGACCTATATTGTTTAAGGTTTTAAATACATTATGTGTATATACTTAACGCAAAACACTAATAAAACCACATAGCATTAGTACAATATGTACTATTTACGAGCGTGCAAAGTTGAATAAATTTGCCGACGGCAAAAAAATAACAATGGCCGCCAAGACAATGGAAACAAAATGTTGTTTTATAAATATAAATCTGATACGTAGAATAAAAATATTGGTACCTGTGGAAAGCTTATTTAATGCTTCAACTTTGTTATAAAAGTAGTGGTATTAGAATAACACACTGTACTAAAATAAGGATCTGAAAACACATACACGTAATAACAATAAACATGAATCGGTCAGCGCCGGTTGTGGAATAAAACCGAAATTACGTAATATTTTTTCACTCACCGATCTTGAAATCCTGCAGTAATTCACTTCACTATAATATTTATCACATACTTAGACAGGCCATAGCACTTAAAACACTTGAAAACCCACTTAAAACACAAATTATTTATCATGTAAACAAAACACGCGCGAGTCCGTACGTCACTGACAAGACGCCATATTTTTTTAATTATTTGATTTTTTTGGTTGAACGCTTGTAGTTTTGTCATACATCTGAATACGCGGCTTTTAAGCACGAAATCGACTAAGCAATCGGATACAGTGTGCCACAGATCTTTTAAAAATGAAAAATTGAATAAAGTTTATCGGATTTCGATTAATTAAAAGGTTACGCGAGTGGACGCTAGCGTGCGGCGCCACTTTCTATGCGGCGACTTTGGTCACCTCATCCACTCCAGCGGATATAAGTAAAAAAACTAGCGAGATAGTGAGATTTGTTTGACATGCTACGTTATGCGTTAAGGCTCCTACAGACAGGTGCGACACGATTCTTGTAGAAAAATTTCCACGAAGTTTTCATAAAGATTGTTCGACTAGAGTCGCGTCGCGCCTCCTTGGGATGTTTTATACGATTTTCGTCGTAATAAAAGTAAAAGTAATTAAAATGTATCAGCCGGGCAGTTAATACAGTATAAGTAATAGAAAATTGACAATTATTTCAGGACAAATCGACTGTCGCTTATCTTTTCACCAAAAGTTTTGCAGGTTCATCTCCAAAATGGAGACATTTTCATACGTGATTAAAATAAGTATTAGCCAATCAGCCAGGTAACAGCCGGGCTGACTGCAGTGGCTGCCCAGGGTACGCGTTAAAGTTGATTTAATGACCCTGTACAGTTCATCCACTTTTTATAATCTACTAGCTGTTGCCCACGACAGCAGCGTCATCGATCCAGGATGAAAAGTAGCCTATGTCCTTCTACGGGTCATGGTCTACCCATGCGCCAATTTCATACAAATCCGTTCCGTTGCTTTAGCGTGAAAGCGTGACAAACAAACATACAAAAAATTAAAGCTTTTCTTTTTTATTAGTTTAGATTAGGCCGCGTTACACCGCTAGGTAGGCGTGGTACACGCTTAGAAGTAACCCATTCGCTCTAGACTCGAAGACTCCCTGATCGGGAAAGACATCCAGTCCACCTGTCAAAGTAAATCCTGTAAAGTGTATACTCACGTGTGTCGCTTGGGTACTTGCCCGTTGCGCGCGAGACGCTCGGACCTGTAGTTCTCGTAGTGGACTTCTTGAGTCACCTCTTGCAGGTCTTGCATGTGGGTACTGTAAACATTAGTCAAGTTACAGTACCTGAACGTAAATATGACACATTGAGGTTTAGAAAGAGACTGCCACACAGGTATGAGTGACGGAGACGGCGCTCTATACAGGGTGGCAGCGACTTCGACGCACCTGTTATCAGGGATTCAGTATTATGATTCTGAACATCCCCATGTTGAAATTTTTAGTCAGTTATATAAAAAAAAATTGCTGTTTAGTACATTCTGACCGCGTAGGTATTGTGCTTTTTTATGAAACAGCAGATTTCTTCTTTGATAAACGACGAAAATTTTCTACGCTAGGGAGCTAGAATCATGTGCTGAATACATGGTTACAGTTTGTGCATCGGTGTCCCTGACACGCTGTATAACATTTTTTTAACCAAGGAGTATCGTGATACCCAGTAACTAGGTTGTGGAGGTCTGATACGCAGTCGCACCATGAAAACAACTGGTTCAGCTACAGCCGGTTAGACTGGAAGCCGATCATAACAATTGTTATGAAAAGCTATTTGATTTCGTTGAGGGAATATGTCGCGCCCAGTTTTGCAGCCATACGAAGACTTTGGTACTTCTTTTATTTATTAAATCTTTTTGTACCAGTAAAAAAATACAGTACAAAGTCAAATCAGTCTTATTTCGTGCACGGCCCCTTAAGTCCGCTTAAGGGGCCGTGCACGAAATAAGACTAATTTTGAAAGTTCGTGCATTATTTATGAGAAAGGAAAAAAATTATTTAAACAATTTTTTTTTTATATTTGAGTATTCGAGAACTTTGTTTTGCATGTGGCTGTAAGGGATTTTTCAAATAAATGAAGTATTCGTGGAAAATCACTAATATACACAACAAGTTTTCTAAAAATTACACGAGAGTGACGTTTGATCATATTTTTACTAGAAACCACTTTTGATTTTGAACATACAAAGATATTATCAACATCATTGTATGGTCTACTTGCACGTGGCTGGACCACTTTTGTCAATTTCAATGCAAAATATAGCAGAAAAAACATATTTTTGGAAAAAAAACTTGGTAATATTTTTTTATTTTTATTTTATTATTTTATCGTTTATGAACCGATTTTGATGGTTGTTTTTTTGTTGGAAAGTAGATATCCCAAGGGTGGTACCATGATAATGAAACCAGGATCTGATGATGGCATCCCAGAGAAATCAAGGGGAACCTTCGAAAATCGTAGTAGCGACTAGTGTGTTTGTTATTTTTTTCATTGAGTATTTTAAAGCACTACTATTTAATGAAGGTCTGGAGACGATCTGATGATGGAGCCGAAAGAAAGTCGAGGGAACTCCTCAACGATTTACAGCAATTACCTAGTGTTTGGGCTTGATTTTTTCAAAACAAACTCAAACTCAAAGCATTTATTTCAAATAAACCAATTACAGGCACTTTTGAATTGTCAAGGGGTCGGTCAGTCAGAAAGATGAAGCTAGTTGCCCATTCCAAAGCGTAGTAGGTACCTATGGAGAAGAACGGGCAAGATACTCCATGGACACTCTTTTAAATCAAAATATTGTTACAATAGAGTGGTTACATCATTCATGTTGTAATTATACATGTGAGAACGATGTAGAAAGACGTGCACGTTAAAAGCGTCCGTAATAAAAAGATAAAAACAATTATGGAATTAAAATAAGCCGTGGCAGCTAAGAAATGACCAGTGCCTACTGACGGCGCCCGTTCACGAACATGACGTATGGATCAGCACCATTCAGCTCAACCATTTTGAAGGGAACTCAATGATCCAATACACACGCCACTACCAGCGACATATTTGAGTGAGCATGATTAATTTGTATTGATGAGAACTTTACACCTAGATGGGTTGTGACTGTCATGAAGTGTCTGATGATGAAGACGAAGGACAGTCAAGGGAACTCGTCAACGTTTTACAGTAGCTACCTTGTGTTTGGACATAATTAGAAAGAAAAGAAGAAAGAAAGAAAATGCGTTTATTTGCGGTAAACATGACGCAAAAAATAACACAAACACAAAAAAAATAAGAGAAAGTTGGGCGAAACATGCGTCACATCCACGCAAAACGGCTATCACTCAGCATTATGCTGCGACGCCTGCGACCTTAGGCAAGACATAGCCCCAGCGCTGGTTTTCAGCGACAGCCGAATTCATTTCATGTCATGTCATGTCTATACGCATTTGAAGTAGCAATGTTCGTTAAAAAACACTTTGAAAGATTTAAAACGATTTTTCAAACGATTTATTTGTAGCCCTAACTAGCAAACGTCACCGGGACAAAATTCACGCTATGCCTTATAAAACAGCATTATACGCAAAAAGCGTTCTGGGAATGGCCCCAAAAATCTATAATATGATACCCACGACTATAAGAGCTGAGAATGATGTTAACAAATTCAAAATAATGCTCACAAACTTTATGGTTAAAAAGGTGTGCTATTCCATTGGTGAATTCTTAACATATAAGTTAATTAAGTAATAATTGGATGTGTCGTTTTGTGAGTCAAATGTCCGATTTATTTATGCTCAATTTAATTAATAATAATTTTATAATTTAATTTGAATAATAATAATACTTAATTTATGTACGCACGACTACAGATCACGCTATACACTTCCAGTATAAGCTGATCTCGCATTGTATAGGATTTCCTTACAATGAGAGGTCAGTGTAAACTTGAAATGTATAGCTTGATGTGTAGCCGTGTGTACCTATCCAAAATTTGTATACCTATTAGGTTAAACATAGCGAATTAGATCTTATATTGTACCTATGTTTTACAAATAAATAATTTGAATTTGAAATGTTGCAGCAGTAGGAGGAATCGGTACCCAGCCATTTTCATCTTTAATTCTACCAGGCCTCCGTCACTCCATGTACTTGCGCGCTATAATTACCTACCGCTCGAGCGAGCGCTCTCGGACCGTTTGCGGTCCAAATTCAGTGCGGTTTTCACAAGCGAAGCGCACGCACGTTGCTCAATTTTATAATCGTTCCGTTTGTTCGTATGCGTACCTACGATGCTTTGTGATACACATGTAACTTTTAAAGTTTTTTGTTTTACCTACACAGTGACCTATATAATTATCTTTTATCTAGACGTATTGCACAGTCAGCACTCAGCACCAATTTATAAAAAAAATATTTTATGAACGATACAATTTTAAACTATGTACCACCTATAGTCAGACAGAAGTAGTCAGATCAGAACATCTTCACAGTTCTCAATAACAGACACTAAAAGCTATATTAATTTAATTTTATCGAAGAGGCAGCCCTGCGATTGCTGTAGGATCGCGCGGTGCGAAGCAATCACAACTGTACGCTTGAGCATTTAGGCACATTTTAGCATGCAGTGGTTGCTGAGGCGACGGAGTAGGCTATAATCTCAATAGGTATTGGAAATTTTCTACTGAGTGAAGTATCTGTTACGTAGTAACTATTTAGTAATCTGTGATTCTACTTCCAATCGTATCCTTATCAGAACCGATTACTCGAAGACGCCTGAACCGATTTGGAAATTTATTTTTTGTTTCAAAGGGTTTCCCAGGTTGTCCCATAAAATTTTTATCGAAATCAGTCGAACGGTTTAACAAAAAAACAACAATAAATTATTTTTAAATAAAAAAATACCGCCTTCAAACGGACGTGAACGTGTAAGACGATCGTTTTCGAATTGGTATGGGGTAGGCAATATAACTAAAAAGTGAAAAATAAAAAAAACTTTTTACAAAAAAAAAACACTGCAAAAAAAAATAACTTTAATTTCGGAAGTCGGTGGCAAAAACTAAAATACAGATCCAAAGACACCGACTTCCGAAATTAAAGTTATTTTTCACTTTGCAGTGTTTTTGTTTGGAAGTCTGTTTTTTTTTTTGTAAAAAAGTTTTTCGCTTACACTAGGCGACGCCTGAATTTAATGCCCGGTAAACCAATTTGATGCCAAATTAATTGTCACCTAGTGTCAGTGAAAACGGGCATAAGAGTAGCAATTACTGCACGAAACAATGTTTGTATAGCATGTGAGATTTTTATCTATAAATGCACTCGCTATAAATAACGGAGACATTGTTAATGTGTAGCAATAATTTTAAACACGTCCAGCGCAAGTAGGAAAGCTATTCCGCATTTACCGTTTGTCATGACTTCATTGTTTGCTAGCATCTATTAGGTACGTGTGGTGACTCACAACACTAATAATATATTTTTTTAACTTATCCACAAACTAACTCGCTCTTTTCTGTGTTTGTGTCTTTTCTTTGAGTCATGTTTTCCCGCGAATAAACGTATTATCTTATCATTCTTATGGCCACGTTGACACGGTGTGGAACAGAACGGAGTTTTACTATACAGGGTTATTGGTAACTCGACGTACTTATTCCTTGCAGGACGTCATAGTAGGGTTAAAATGCAACAAATTAAGCCATTTTTTTTTATTTTTTATATTTTTTTTTGTTTACTAGACAACATTTTGTATGAAGTAACAGCAAAAATCACAAAAAAATCAATGTTTGTTTAGTGATTTTTGCCAAGGTTTCAGGCATTTTTGAACTTTTAATTACGAACAAAGATCTGCTACGGCATCAACTATGATATTTAGTTAAATTTCAGTACAGTCGCGCTGTAAATCATTTTTAAATTGGCTCCAAATGATTTAATCTGGGATTTTTCATAAAAATATTGAAAATGTAACTAAATTAAAAAACTACTGAACTTCGGTAGAACATTTGGTGGCTTAATTTGTTGCATTTTAACCCTACTATGACGTCGTGCAAGAAAGACATCGAGTTACCAGTAACCCTGTATAATTTTGGGATCACATAGCAGTGGCATGGGATCATACTGCATTTGTTTTGAAACGTATGGACAGTGGGATGTTGACGTGTAAGACAACGTTCGCACGGACGTAAAAATATCACAGCGGGATTTTATCGCGCACTGGATTTTCAACTCTCGGTGTTGAACCGAGCATTGATAATCCAACAGGGTGCCTCCCAGCGCGTCGAAATAATCACATTGTTGCATTTTCAACTCTCGGCACTAAGCAGTGCGTTGAAGATCCAATGCGCGAAAAAATCCCGCAGCGATATTTTCATGTCCGTGAGAACGTTGGCTTATTACCAACTTTTTCCGTAAAATATCGTACAGTACAGCCACAGATTATATAATAGTTACTACGTAAGCACAGCGTCGTGCGTTGTCGAACGCCCGCTGTCTGTACATTGTACTGTTTGAACAGTGATATCAGTATATGCAATAAACTTGTCTTAGGTACAATTAGGGCGATTCTCCGCTACAATATTCCTAACCATACCGGATTGAAATAGAGAATAAATTTCTTTAGAATAAGATCTTTCTGTCACTCAAACATTAAAAAAACTAAACTCACGCCTTCTTCTCATGGGGCTTGGTAGTAACTACATAACGCCACCTGCAACGAACATTACATGCTCCTTTTGCTCTATTTACGTTCATACTGCCACTCAGTTTAAATTAAACTCTCCAAAAATGTGGGTACTTCTGTACTTAGGAAGTTTGTTATGTTATTGAATGACATATATCTTACCGGACCATCTGATCATTTGATGGTAAGGTGGCAATACCAAAGGCATTACGGACGCTGCTTGCTCGTGGTCCCCCAGTCTAGTCCCCCTTGGGGTACCACGAACAAATATTTTTGCCCGTGTCTTCGAATTTTTGGTTCTATGACAAGCCGGTTTCCTCACGATGTTTTCCTTCACCGTTTTGAGAGCAGTGGTGATGAAATTATTTACACAAATTTGTTCGTGGTACCCCAAGGGGGACTAGACTGGGGGACCACGGGGCAAGTAGCGATCACGAATTTGTTATTCTGTAAAAAGAAAGCTGAAATGTCTCGTTCTTGTGTCTGTTACACCATTCAAATTAGAACACAGCATCAATGGTTGGCGGCAGAAATAGGCTAAGGCGAGGTTGCAGTACTCTTTAACTTTCTTAAACCTCTGTAAATCTAGCCAAATGTAAATGTTTGGGACTTGAACATGCAGTCAAGCACAGTGTGAAGACAGGAACGTGAATAAAAAAATATCGTAGAGATGACACTAAATCGCTATTCAAAACGTGTACCTTGAAGGGATTCCATTATGAAACCATGTAAAAGTTTTATGAAAGATAGCTTATTGTTTTGGCAGGTTGACATTTTATAATTTAGTTATTATTTTCTAAATACATACAAAATCTAGCAGTTCAAGCGCTCGCACCGGCCGCGGCCGGCCAGTGCCCACCGAGACGCACTACAAGATACTGCACTACAAGAGGGCCTTAAGGGGACTACATGACCTAAACGCGAGTTTTATAATGTCTAAAACTATTTGAACCCCTGCAGTCCAAAAAAGCAGAAAATTATATGATATTTTTCAGGATATATATGCTAGTTAGATAATGTGTTGGAAACTTAATACAACTGATTTGGTACGATAGAAAAAAGTCACGAAGATACCCTCTAAAAATGTATTTTAACGATTATAAGTTAACCCATAATAATAACTATACATGCAATCATTCTGGTTATTTTTCAGATTGTTCTTCAAGCAACATATTAACATGATAGTGTTTTCATTTTTTTGTCCAATCAGAAGATTTTTTGTAAATAGAGAATTGCTTCATATTTTGCAATAAATTACCAGCTTTGTGTCATCGCGCTTCTCTTTCTTTTCTATGCAGTCCGACAGTGACCGCGTTTTAGATTTACCATATTTCTCCGACGATCTCAATCAGGAAGAGCTCTACTTCTAGGTGCAGCCTCGTAATTGCTTTACCATTTTTGACAAAAAATCACAGTTAACTGGTATTTCTGTAAGATGGAAACTATCTCGTTACTTTGGTTGTGAAGCAAAAACAGATCTTCAAGTTTTATAACGTCCGGGTGACATTTAACCTTAGGGTGGTAAAGCAGTTAAGAGGTAGACTATGCTATAAGGAATTAAATAAATATAAGACAGTAGAACTCACATGAGCATAGTCCTGAGCTTGATAAAGTCGCAGTGCTCGGGGTTCTCGACTTCAACGACCCCCCAGGGGTACAGGCGGCCGCGCACTCGGCGCCCGCGCACCTCCAGCTGTTGTCCCGCACCGCACACCGCGAATGGAACGGCTGCTTTTAACTGACGGACCTAGGCGACAAATACAGGGTTTAGTTTACTGAGGAGTCGTTTATCAATACATATTAATATTATGAATGCTAAAGTAATTTCGTCTGTGTGTCTATCTTTTCACGCCTAAACCACTGCACCGATCGTCATGGATTGTCGGATAAATCTTGAGAAGAACAAAGGCTACTTTATCCGACTTCTAAAAAAGGAGGTTATGCATTTGGCTGGTTTTTTTTTCACGTGTGTATCGTTTGTTAACTATCCCAGGCTGATGAAATTTTAGTTTTTCCTAATTACGTTAACATCAGTGTTTAGATCGACTTGCCCCTAAGGATTTCTCCGTAATTCTTTTTTCAATTGGTAGAGGATGCCTGCGCGGTGGTCCCATATCAAGAATCACGCAAATTGGCCCAGTACCAACGGCGAAATAGGTATAAGTAAATAAATAAAAAAACACGCCTAATGCATAAACTCTTCCTTTTTATAAAGTCAGCCGTGCGGGTAATTTTACTTAAAAACAAAGCCGTAAATGTGAGTCAATTTCCTATCTGTTTCACACTAATCCTGAATGAGCTCATCAAGCCGTGATTATGGCAGATGCATACTGACTGAGTTGACTCACTGTCCGTTCACTACTTATAGATACTTACACATGTGGTTAGAATTAGGAGAACATCCTACTAATACTATAAATGCAAAGATTTAAATCGTTAGATTTGCCCTCACCATACTTATGTCGCGAAAAAAGTGTCCACACTGAGGAGAGTGAGCTCATTCATCCCGTATATTGCGTTTACATGGCACCTGGTGTGTCAGAGGTGTCGAAACGAAACAGAAACACGACTATCTATCGAAGCAGCAGGGCGAATCTAACGATTTAAGGTCCGTATTAGAAAAAAACTAGTTTTCGAGTCAAGTTTAAATTTGAGATCGATCCTCAAGTATAGATCATTATGTTATTTTCAAAGTATATCCGCGTTGTCGACTGTTTAACATTGTTGTGGAATTGAAGTATTACTATCAAAATGGGTAGTATTTGGAGAAGTAGATTATTACAATCATTTATAGTCAACGATGATTCAAATTGAAGATTGAACTTTGACGTTCCTCTCAGCTCATATAATTAAAACAGCTAGGTAGGTAGGTACAAGGGACCCACGGCATTGTGAAAACTATAAAAAGAGGTGTGAAGGTTTTCACAAGACAATTTTGCTGAGAATATTACGATATTTAACTTCGATAAATGTGGGATTAAACTTTTCGGGAGCGCGATAATAATGCTGATTTCCTGAATAGTTAGGCTCTTATGGGATACTTTAATATTTCTAATCCTGTGGAGATCAGAACAAAATTGATAACTAAAATAAATCGAAAACGATAACAGGTTGATGCTTAAACAATGCAAATCTCTGCGTGAGGCTCGATTTGAGTCTTGATTGTATCAGTATAGATTGATTACCGTTCTGGAATAAGACCGATGCTCAAGTATTGATTCTATACTTAAACTGTGATCGACTGATTGAAGGTCACTCTGGACCAGAGGATCGTTCTGTCCTTAATCTTTGTATAAATGTAAAAGTTTGGATGTTTGTGACTCAATCTGGGATGCTACGCATACTTGAGTCGCCGTGATGGGGTACAGGCCGGGCGGCAAAACATACATTACCTTTTGCCGCCCGGCTTGTGCCGAATCATGCCGACCCGAACAGGTGTGTAGCGTAGCACGCCTCATTCTTTAACCTCTGCCGATTGGGTAAAAGATGGCACACAGGTGTACCTGGATTAGTTTAAGAATCTTTTTATCCGAGTACATTTAGTACCTACTCAGTTTTCATAGAACATTTAGAACTAGACGTTTCAAAGACTGTTTCCTGCTAAGCGTACGGTTAGCGCTAAACGCATTTAAAAAATTGTTCTGTTTCTGTCAAATGTTTAAAGATGATAAGAGACAGAAGCGCTAAACGTAGTTAGTGGTATATATGGAGAACTTATATTTTTTTTTGAGAAATATGAAGTAACGCTTCAATTCAAAAGCATTCCATTGCATTCATTCAATAATTAGATAGAAATAAATATCAATAATGCTTACAGGTTAGTATATACTACTAACGTACCTGTTCTTTATAGTCTTCGTCTTCGTCGCTGTCACAATCAGGAAGAGGGTAGATCTTGATACCTTCGCGCTCGATTTCTTCCATAACCTTTAGAATAAAATTACTTCTAGTTTATCTTAAAAAACTCGAATTGACTGCACCCAAAGTGCTGCAATTCTTCTTAAATATTCAGTTCACTTATACTTTAGTTAATGGATATCAGATAATTTATTTTCCAAAGCCTGCTTACTCAACTATTTACTTTAGTGTTATGTATTCTAAGTTGATTTTTGAATGACCAATTTATAGAAATGAAAGTCCCTAATTTTTTTTGGTTGCAATGGAATCTGTAGTTTACCATAAATAATATTGGGTTTGTTGGTCCAAAACTTGATAATAATTTCGGATTCTGAATTCATATACAACGTGTATTAACAGAATAAACGCAAGTCCTGAAAGTAGTTTGCTCATAATTGACTACTGAATCCATTTCACTAACTATTTATTTATAGGTATTTTTTTCAAAAAATAATAATTTTGGTATACTGACCGCCGCTTGAACAAAAAAAAATTTAATCTTATTTCAATGCAGTAAGACTCAATTTTAAATGCATAAAGCAATGCTAGGGTCAACACGTTTTTCTTAATAAAAGAAATAACGAGATATATAATAAAAGCTATCTTACAAAAAAATTGTTTTGGTCATTGTATAATACTTTTAACTCAATACTCTAATTGGGGTGTATGAGGTCTTGCGTTAATTATGTTACACGTTGTATAGTTTCCTAATACAACGGTTTCACATGGCGGCTGCAATTTATGAAATGACGTCATGAAAACTTTGTCTACTGTAGTAAGATAGAGTGTTGTTTGTTTATTAATGGTTTTCATTAGGCTTTCTTACTAGAATCCAGTCAGGATATGTGCCTGATTAAATGAAATAGGCTAGTCCCGTATCACATGGGATTTTTTTAACATTACTGGCCAAATATACCGTACAAAAACGTTCACTTTTGAACTTCGTCACATGAAACTCGTTCGGTGACGCGACAAAAATTCTTTTTTTATATTGTTTTCATGATTTTGTTAGATTTGATGTTCTTTCTATTTATTATTATTATTATTTGTATTTCCTGTGCGTTTCCCAAATAAAATATTTTTCTTTGTTTCAAATTTTGGACGTCGTATTTGCATCGTATAGCATGACATAGTTTTAAATAAGGTTTAAGAGTATCGTAAATCGACAGTACTATACAGCTGTCTGTATATTCTGTACAAATCTCCGTGAAAACTTAGGTCAAGTGAGCTAAAAGTGATCTGTCATTCCACCTGATGCTAGGAACTGACACAATTTCACTTTCATTTCTCAATTTCTGCTCACTTCACCAAGTTCTCAGAGTGAGAGAGTGAGATTGATAACGAGTACATCGGCTGTTTCTATTCCCTCAGGGAATTCAGACGTGATGTCATATTGCTCAGTTCTACTTACCCTGGTCTTCAACCTCTGCACTTCCTTCTTAGTGAGACAGTCGGCTTTAGCGATGACCGGCACGATGTTCACTTTGTTGTGCAGTTGCTTCATGAACTCGATGTCGAGAGGTTTCAACCTGGCAGTCGGAAGGTAACATTTTGTAATACTAATGGGGCAGTTTTTTTAAATAAAAGTAACAGCTGCATTATTTACGATGCATATAGTTAGTGCATGCAGAATTTTCTCAATATTCAAGCTGCCGCAGCCTGGCTGATGCTTCTTTGCTGCCTAGTGCGCGGGCTTCAATTAGCCAGTATAATATGTTGGATTTGGTGCCGTAGCCAGGCTGCCTAGTGCGCACCTGCCCTTACATTCTGCGTTTAATATTTTCAGCTTTCTTTTTGTCGATTTTTGACCACCTTAGTGGCGAGTAAGGTGGTAAACCGCATGGAATTGTAATGCAACTCCTAATTTTTCACTCAGTGGGGAGAAGTATTCGGAGCTAGTAAACTAAAGAACTTTTAAGTGAAGAAGAGACAAACTTGTGCACTTTGTGCAGTAGCTTCGTCGCACTTAAACTTAATTTATGGGTTAAGGACAAATTTCACCAATGAAACTAAACGCGATCAAGAGCTGTCAGTGTCATCATTGTTGGGGAAAATTGACATTGACAGCTCTTGAACGCAGTTTAGATGTGATGATCGCGTTCATTTTCATTGCTGAAATCAGCTCTAGGTCAAAGCCTAAATAAATAACTTCCAAATGTAAAAAGGAAATTGAGTAAAATTAAATAAATTACCCATGTCCGAACGGTGATATGAAGTAGAAACAGCAATGTATGCGGTTATCCACAATATTACGTCGGTTGAGCCCACTCTCGTCACGCAGGAACCGCTCGAATTGTTCGTCGATGTATTGAATTATCGACTGTAAACAAGCAAACATTTTTCCACATTCTTCGCCTATAATTACGTAAGTAACATACTTTCTTGGATATGAGAAGAATGTATTAACTTTGTGTAAGTGACGATTCTTCCGCGAAACTAATGGCGGATTAACGGGTTGTTTACTAAGTCACCTGTAATCGTTAAGTATTCGTAAAATAATAAATAATTATTTATTTGTTTATTTCTCATCACAAGTGCTGTTGTGGACAGGAAGTGCTTAATCTAAAAAATAGGCTTAACATTTGTGAGAGACTGGTGCTCGAAAAAGGCATAAAGTACCTGTGTTATTAATTTAGTTAATGGATAATTCTACCCGACAATTGGCGCTTTTATAGTGTCGAATCGAGGACGTTATAACGTTATCGGAAACGGATCTTTAAAAGCGTCTTTAATACATACACTTTAGTTCCCTGTGTTGTCGTGATACCGTGGACGTCCACGATAATACGTCACGTTAGAATTTACAAAAGCGCACATTCGCCATAATGTAAAGCTTTCCCTGTGTGATAAGACTTGAAAAACAAATGCAACCTATACAAACAAAACAGACAACTTGCATGAACATTTTACTAATAATGTGTCAAATCATAACTCATAATGCAGGCCAAACACGTTCTCTTTGAGGAGTGGCTAGAGAGGCGCCACGGCGTCCTCACCTTCCGCCTGACGCAGGTCCTTACCGGACACGGTTGTTTCGGGAGGTTCCTATACCGGATAAGGCGGCAGGAAACGCCCGGGAAGGGAGGAAACGTCACCATTGTGTGGATCGCCCGGAGGACACGGTGGAGCATACGGTGGAGGTCTGCCCTGCTTGGGCGGAGCACCGCCGAGTCCTCATGGAGGCGATAGCCGGTGGCGATCTCTCGCGTCCGGCCCTGGTCCAGGCCATGGTACGGAGCGAGAGGGCATGGAAAGCCGTCACCTCCTGCGAAGCAGCAATGCTCGCGAAGGAGGAGGCGGAACGCGTGACGGGGAAGCAAAATCTCCGGTAAGAGTCTGACTCGCCCTCCCGCTCCCCCCAGAGCGGGAGAAGTTATTTGATGATTTCCCATCCTCAAAAAAAAAAAAAAAGGCGAAACACGTTCCGATATAACTGCACAAAAATACATTAACGAGTGTGGGATGAATTAGCACAAGTACGGTATCCGAGCCATTCGGTGTCACGCAGACTTGTGCAAGTCTAAACCATTAGGAAAATTGTTCAGTAAAAAGGGTAGAATAAGATAAAGATTTGTGATCTCGACTGTAGGTACCTTTATTTATTATAGATTACTTAGCATAATTAAGTTATACTAAGGACATGTAATATGTGAAAATATCTAAATTTGTAATGCATTGTTAAACGAGAACAACTGCCGACATACTGTGCAGTTTGGCAGAGTTTATTTATGATGATGTTTGTTTTGTGTGTTGTTGTGGGAGAAGAAAACTTGTTGCACCACCTCCCAAATACATGGGACAAAGTCAGAAAGATGATGAGTGGCTGTTGATATTAATACAGATAATGAATAAATAAATAAATAGGTGACTTAATCAAGAGGGATTTTTGTACTCCGCTTTTCTATCGACCTATATATTTGGCTGCTTACATTTAAGTCTAAATACGGGGATAGCATCCTTGACCTTAAACAACAAAAGTGGTGCGCTGTAGTTACGTCCTCTGCGGCGTTTCCGTCGCGTTATTTAGATCGAGCGCAGTACGTCAAAGAATGCACCATATTGTATCGGAAATCAAAATGCATTGCGTTGAGCGACACGATTACTGACAAATGCTTGCACTGATGGACTTATCCATAGAGATCTGTGTGGTTCTTTCCATAAAAGACCATTTGAGGCACTAATGTACATTGTCCTCACATGATCTGGGGGTCTAAAAAGGCCGCTTTGGCAGAATCAAAATAGGATAATAATTATTATGATTCATATTACAAATCGTAAAATGGTCACACACCGACAATTCATAATATTTATGCATAATTCATATTATTTTATTATGCGTACAATTCATCCGTTTTACAGTTTTGTATGGAAAGTCGTAAAATGGTCCACACATTATGAATTGCTTTATCAAAGTTTAATGTCAAATAGCAGAATCTTTAGAAGTTAGTTAGTCAAGAGCAACATCTTAGATCAACATCGTATTAAGGGGTTTGTGAAGAAATATCGTACTAACGGCAGATTGACCCCATTATTGGCAGATTGACACGATGTGCAATTTGGTTTTCGAACTGGCTTCGCGTGCCTTAAGCACACTGTCAGGTACTACACTGACATGAGTACACCAGTTTATGCGACGTTCCTGGATCTCTCCAAGGCCTTCGACCTGGTCTCATATGACATTCTTTGGGATAAATTAAAGGAAACAGGGATACCCAATGAGCTGCTGAGCGTTTTTGGGCACTGACACGACAGCCTAACTAACATTGTAAGGTGGGGGAATGGCTGTTCTCTGCCGTACAGGTTGGAGTGTGGCGTGAGACAGGGGGGCTTAACCTCCCCAACTTGTATCTGAATGCATTGATTGGGGGACTCAGCAGTGCGCATGGGGGCTGTTTTGTGGACGGGTTGTGTTTTAATAACATCAGCTACGCAGATGATTATGGTGCTGTTGGCTCCCTCGGTCAGTGCCCTCAGAAAACTTGTGAAAATCTGTGAGAACTATGCTGCCAGCCATGGGTTTGCTGTATTGCAATAAATAGCGAAGGATAAATGAGCTTTATATTAGTTAATTAATCAATAATTTGACGACAGTACTATACGAGTAGTTATAGATTAATTTGTAATGTATGTTATTAATTAATAAAATAAGAGAGAAACTGATTTACTTAGATGACATTTGCAAACAAATACTTATATATTTTTACTTGATTTGGTTTATTGGTGTTTATGTTCCACATCGAAAAGCAGAAAAAATAGACGATACAAAACACGTCCAAAAAGCACTTCTGCTTTTGCAGTCGGTTTTCATCGATATTTTTATCGATCAAATATTTTACAAACCTCTCTTCCCTAGTTGAGGCTACAGTTGTATGTGTGCATACAGTGACTGTATCTATACGTTTTTAAGCCCGCCCCTTTTGAGCGCGTGTGCAATAAAATAGCACTAGTGTTACGCATATTTTCTTGTATGTGGGCGAAGATAGCATCGTGTGTGCCGTATCTATTTCGTATGTTTTTGTGTGAGTTTCAGGAGTGGGGAAAAGGCGGCGACTCTTGAGCTTAAACAAATATATAGTAAAGGCACATCTCTCGGATATCTATGGTCCTAATAGTCGTGGAATACCTCTCCACTCCTCAAGCACCTCAGGATATGTTGCCCCCTTGTCGCTACATCACTAAGTGCTAGCGACAGTTTCCGGGGCCCATAATAATGGGCACGGAAAAAATGGCAGTGAGTGTGCAAGTCACCTCCTGCCATTTTTTCCGTGTATAATAAAACATTGATCAGACAGGAGCTATAGTCCTTCCATAGTTCTAACCAATAAAAAACATATGGGTTTCGTGGCTATAGTGATAGCCACCAAACCCATATGTTTTTTCCCATGTTATGCAATAGTCCTGCACCAACCGGGGGGTGTCCTTGGGTGCACTTGCATAGTGCATACAGGGATAATCATCGATTGTTTCCTCAACGCTTTACATTGTCTAAGGGGCCTCTGCGAGTTGGCTTTGGCCCCTCGTACGCCTTTCAAAGGTTCGGGACCCCTGGGTCCCGAGATATGTCAAATAAATAATAATAATATAAATGCAAAAAAAAACTATTTGTCTATTACCTTTTCACGTCTCAACGACTGATCGGATTTGGATGAAATTTGGCATACGGATAGACTATGACCTAGGTTACGATTAGGAGTAGGACATAGGATACTTTTATCCCGGCAGTGGCACGGGTACTTTTACCCGTGGGATGATTTCCGACCTCCACGGGGGCGACGCCGGCCGCAGGCAATATTAGTAGTTTATATTGTAAACTTACCCGGAAACAGTCGGTGTTATCAATAGCGTCTCCGTAGCCTGGAGTGTCAACCACGGTCAGACGCAGCTTCACCCCGCGCTCTTCGATCTCCACCGTCGACGCGTCTAGTTTCACCGTCTGATTGGTCTTCTCTGTAAAAGTTATATTGCTTTACACTTTTTTTTGCAGAATATGTTCTTAGTCTTTTAGCCTGTTAAATAATTATATTTTCTTTCTTTCCTTCTTTTAGCTTTACACCTTTACTCTCTTTGACGCTCTTCTTTTCACCAAATCCCTTTTGTTACGCGTCTTACAAAGCTGTCTGTCTCTCTTTTATTAACCGACGAAACAAGAAGGAGGTGCTCAAGTCGACGATGATGTCCGCATACCTTTTTACAGAGTAGTCCAATCTTTAAATATTTATATAATAATAAGACTAAGCTCCTAAATTAATGTAATTTTGTGTTAGTTAAATTTCCTTTATAAAAGTTTTTATCGCATCCTTTGAAGGTTTCCGTAGCCAAAGACACTATTACTAAGCCTTCCGTCAAGTTCTGTCCGACCCACGTGTCGTAGAAGCATAACAGGTAAAATCGACTTTAATAACGAGTTCAATACATGTATTTCCTTGTAATACTTACTATTTTGATTTATCATCATGTAATTATACCTATTGTTTTATGTGGTGTACCATAAAGCGTTTAATAAATAAATAGTAAAGGCTCATGAAGCTAAGGACCCATGTAAAATGTGACTAAAGCAAAAACACAGCACATAATATCCACAGTAGGGCTTCCAGTACCGGGATTCCGGTATTAATAGTACACACTAACTTGCACTATACTTTTATTGTCCCGTATTCTTTGTACTGGCATGGCTGGTATGGTGCGAGCGTTTCTAGGGCAATTGCGGCTGTCACCATACCTTTCTCGGTATGTTCGCAGAGCTAAACCTGCGTTTCCACGGCATTCGCCGTAAATTAAAACCATGTCAGTGTATTCTGACGCTGTGTAAGTTACACGAGGCATTGTTGAACACTTTAATTACACACGCACACACGCAACCAAAGTTTAATTACGTGTCCTATCACCATAAAACACAGTCAATCACAAAAAAAAAACACTAACACTAAATAATAATAATCCCAAGTTACGTGTCCTGTCACAATAAAAAAAAGAAATACTGTCTTAAACTTATTTAATGTCCTATCACAATATCAAAACTAAATCAGCACGCGAGTTCGACAAAACAAAAGCGGCGCAGCATTTGAGCATTCCGAAAGGATAGGGTGCATGACCTATGCGTATAGACATAATCAGCTATTAGGAAAGATACATCTTTTTCAATCGGGGCAAAAACTTAAAAAATCAATTGCGACTAAACTACCGCTCCTGTTTAATTGATTTTTGGTACAGAGCTTGAAAATGGTACCTAGTATAGGTAGTTTAAAGAAAAGCCCCTCTGCCGTATCAACTCTGTATAAAGTGTATTTATTCATACATGAAATATTTTAAGAAATACACCTATAGCTGGTACAGAATCTATAGACACAATTTTTTTTAATCTAAATTTATTTTATTTTATTTAATTATTATAATTTTAAAACTGCTCCAGGCATTTTGCATAAAACCTTTACCCCCTATTCTATGAATGAGGTTTCCGGCGACTGGGACCGCAATAACTAGGACCACGGTCCCGGTCGCCGGATCCGTAAAAAATAAATATTTTTCTTCCGGCAACTGGGACCACTCATAGATTACTTTAAAAAATCTATAATTCAAGCCAAAATCGGTACAGTCAAACGAAAAAAATTCTAAATTATTTATATGAATATCATTGACACGTTCTAGACATGATTTTATCCTATGCGCTTAATAATAGATTAAGCTGGCCCGTTTTTACATAATTCACACATGCAGTAAAATGTAAAGGTTTTGGTTTTTTTAATATTTACGGTACTACACACATCAAAAGTGTCTAGGGATCAAGCATTTTTATGCGGATTTCTTGAGATTAAGATGTGGCTTTGTAATAAATTTATGATTTTATAAATTTATATGGATCCTTTTTGGTGCATTTCATAATTTGAATCAGGAACTGTGAATTAAATTCGAGTAAAAGATGAAAATCAGCTGTCAATATTTTCCCTATAAAAACATACAACGCATTGAAGACATTATTAGTGCTACTGTTTCCCTACTACTGATTAAAACCAACGTTATTATGGAGCGGCGACGTCATTTAAGCAGGGAAGAAATGCTCAGAGCCGTGGGAATGATAGAAGCTGGTTCCCGGCAACGTACTGTGGCTTTAGCTCTGAATACAAGTCAGAGTGTTATCAGTCGACTTTGGACACGTTACCGAAGCACTGGTACCGTGGCTGAGCGCCATGGAGGACGGTATCGCTGCACCACACGGAGACAAGACCGATACATTCAAATCTTAACTCGAAGAGCTCCAACAATAACCGCCATGATGTTAGCCGTGAGGCTTCATCACTCTTCAGGGAACTTAATTAGCGACCAAACAGTCAGAAACCGCTTGCATGAAGTGAACCTTCATTCCCGAAGACCGCTACGGGTACCACCTATAGCAATGCACAATCGTAGGATTCGATATCAATGGGCTCTTGAACACAGAAATTGGGCAGAAGAACAATGGCGTTTCGTGTGCTTTTCTGATGAGTCTCGTTTTCGTCTCGTTTGGTATGAGACCGGATACAAGACGTATACGACACTGGAGAACCCCTGGACGCCAACAGCGATTAAAATCCTGCCAGGAAGTCCATCCTTATAGTGGTGGAACCATCATGGTATGGGCGGGTATTTGGATCGGCGGAAGAACTGAGTTGATTTGGATCAGAGGCAACCTCAACGCTCAAATTTATGCTGAGACGATTGTATCAGACGTCATCGTTCCTCTACAAGTGCAAATCGGTCCCTTATTTCAGTTAATGCATGATAATGCACGACCGCACACCGCAAGAGTTGTAAGACAGACTCTCGCCGCAGCTAACATCAATGTCCTGCCCTGGCCTGCTCAGTCGCCAGACTTGAACCCGATTGAGCATGCATGGGATATGCTACAGAGAAGAGCTCTGCCGAATATGGAGGGTATCCAGTCGCAAGAAGACCTTTTTTTGTTGTTGCAACGAACATGGGCGGCCATTCCACAGCGTGATTTGGATGAACTCATTTTGAGTATGCCAAACCGATGTTCTTGTGTTGTTAGTGTTCGCGGTAGAAACACGGATTATTAATTGTTTAAGTTACCCAATAAAATTTTAAAGAAAACTGTTATTTCAGTCTTTTTTTCGAACTTTTGTGTTAGTGGTTCAAATGTCAAAAATCCCTTTATTAGGAAAATGGCAAATTTCTTTATTAATGCAAAGGTGACTTGGTTTATCGTTACTGTGACAAACGAAAACACTTTATTTTATGAATCCTTAAAGAAAATTTTAATTAATATCAATCAGGAGAAAAGTTATTGCAAAAATATATGTTGATCCCTAGACACTTTTGATGTGTGTACTTAAAGACTGATTTTGTGATAAATAATTACTTACTGATTGTTAATTGTTGATTATTATTATAAATAAGCACGATTTATGTTATTTTTTATTATTATTATTAGCATAATTTATGTGTATGTTTTTATTACGAAAGTTTTAAATAACAGAACTGTAGTCAAAGGCTGTTTTTTTATATCAATAAATGATGTTTTTAAATCAAAAAGGATTTTTCTTCAATTATTACATCAAAAAATATTTCGTGTGACTGTACATTTTTTGATTTCAGTTATCATTTATGAGTGGTCCCAGTTGCCGGAAGAAAAATATTTATTTTTTACGGATCCGGCGACCGGGTCCGTGGTCCTAGTTTTTGCGGTCCCAGTCGCCGGAAACCTCCTATGAATGACCCGCCCGAAGCGGCGAGGTAGGCGGCGCGGCGCGCGCCTGTTTCTCTTTATGTGCCTGTTAAGCAACGCAAGGCATACCTCAACGCGTTCGTCGCTCTGGCGATCACTCATCAAGTTTTTTTACCTTGCCAATTTGACGCAAATGGACCAATATTGTTTTGATGCTAACGTTGAAAGCTGCTGCTAACTTAGCCGTAGCTTGAGTATCGTCAGCTTCCACTATCGATTGGGGTGATTGGGGATAGGCTGGATGGCGTTTTCCTGGAGTATTGGACCCGCATGCATAGCTACGGGTCTGATACTGCAGGAAAATACATGAATTAATATAATTGTAGGTTTTATTTTATTTTTAATTAAATGTAAGTACTAACATAGTTACGTAAGTTGTATCACTAACAAAGATCTATGGAGCAAGTTTCCGAAATAAACGTTATTATTATATTACTATCGCCTTTAATCCGTCGTTGTTGACTTTAGTTTTCGGGCGACCACGGGTTCATTTTTTAGATCAAAATTTCCATGTCGGAAGCGTTCAAACCAAAAACGAGTCGTGCGTTCGTTTGTAATATTTACTCCGAACACGTAATTAATGTTGCGAGCCGTTTGTGCGGTATTGCTACTGCGACGGAACTCGCATTCCATAACTACTCGTATTTTTATCGTGTCCATATTGATGAAAAATATACAAATGTAGTGAAAACGAAGCAATAAACAAGTGACTGAATTTGAAAATAGAATTCCATATGAATTTAGAATGTAATGCCACCCATACATAAATTACGTTTCAAATGGCCAGTATTGTAAAACGGCAAGGCCTATTTTATATAGGTATTTCAAATCCCGGGATTCCGGGAGTGTCCATATTAAGACAATGTATCGCAAGTACAAACAATAGTTCTACTACTCCGATCACTGGTGATCACAGTGTAACTATTTTTATTTTATTTATACTTAGTCTTATATTAGAGTGATAGTTATAGTACATGTTTAATATCAGAAGGCCAATTCCCGTAAATAAAAACGTTCAAATTCAAGTCGCAATCTCATCTCAGCGACAGTCTAATGTCAAAAATGTAGGTAAACGCTATACAATTTTTGACAGATTGACACTGAGATTAGAATGCGAACGTTCTTAAAAATACGGGAATTGCCACTCTGTTCTAGAGTCTCTGTGTGCCTTTTGGCAAAGGCCTCCTCCAACCCCTTTCAATTTTCCCTGTTCCTTGCCTGTCGTCTCCATGTCTTTCCTTACCAAGTCATCCTGCCATCTTTTCAAGAATTAAGTGTAACTATTTAATCTGATTTTTAACTTACCAATAGCATCAGGTATAACACGTTCAGGATACAAGTCAGTCAAAAACAATGAATTAACCAGCGTAGACTTGCCCAGTCCACTCTCACCAACCACCATTAGGGTAAATTCAAAGCCCTTTTTAACCGATTTACGGTGTACCTGGTTGGGTAGGTTGGCGAACCCAACATACCCTGGAGTTTCCAGGTTGGAAAACTGAAACAAAAGAGAAGATGAAGTCACACTGACAACTCATAATTCCTTTGCCACCTAAAGGTTGAATGCCACTTGCACGTCACAAAACAATAGGGTCTATTTGTCTATGTTATGATTAGACAGTTTTAACCTCCAACCAATTATCCTATCTATGGACGGAGCAATTTGTGAACTCTTAGTATAATTTATTTGTTAGTGTGCAGATCAAAGTTTGTGCCTAGTAGTGTATGTGACTGGGGAAGGGTCGACGCTTCAAGGCATGTCGATAAAATTACGGATAGGGGTGAAATATACTATCTAATAATAATATATCATTTAAATGAATACACATGCGCAATTTATTTTTGTTTATTATAGGAAAAATTGTTACAACCTGAGGTTACAGAAATATTGTTTGCTAATGACCTTTAAATAAAATCAATTTGTTGTCTATATTTCTAACACTTTTCGATTTCAGTGGTTTTCATTATAAAATGTATTCGAAGTTGTAAATACTTCTCGCAGAGATATTTGTGATCCTGCTTAAAATCAAACTCTAATACATGATTAGATTATTTACAGAACTAAATTTATTTTTGTAACTAGAAGAAGTAGTGTAGCCATTTTGGGAACCTGTAACAGTAGGCAAATGTTACACATCAGCTCGCCGTTCGATAAGGACCAGGCCCGGGTCGACGGCGCGTTGTGTTCCACGCGCGCCTCAAAGAGATGTCAGCACCAATGACGGAGTTTGCTAGGACCGATGCCTGCTAGGGTTGCGGAAAAGTCCGAGAGGGATACCGTGGCCCCTGGCACAGGTAACTGAAGGTACATGGGTGGGTTTTAGTCAGTAATTGTCTGACACGCCCTCCTGCTCTGCCCAGAGCGGGAGAAGTTATTTGATGATTTCACACCCACAAAAAAAGAAAAAAAAGGCAAATGTTAAGTATACATATATCACTTAATGTTTTATACAGGGTTATTGGTAAAACACCATCAACCTCTTAAGGGGTCATTCTACACACGGCTACACATCAAGCTATACAATTCCAGTTTACACTGACCTCTCATTGTAAGGAAATCCTATACAATGCGAGATCAGGTTATACTGGAATTGTATAGCTTGATCTGTAGTCGTGCATACTCATCATTATGAACGACTTTTATTATGAGACCATATATGAAATCGGGTAAATAAAATCAGCTGTTCCCTACATTTATGTTTGCAGAACTCGTCAAAATGTAGGGACCAGCAGTTTTTTTTTTTTTTCGCGATTTCATAATATATGTGGTTCCATAGTAAAAGTTGTTCATAATGATGAGTACAATGAGCCCGTAAGAGGTTGATAGTATTTTACCAATAACCCTGTATAAAGATACGACAAAGTGATTCTGAAATAACACAAAGCCTGAAAATTGTGTAAACTTTTCGAACTCAGATTCACCTAATAACTTATTCTTGCGTCACATAAAATAAAAAAAACCACCAAAAATAATCTTGACAATTTGTCTTATAAATCATTAATATAATAATGGACTGAATTGATTATTGATAAAGTTTGTAGTATTTTGTTATTACATCACTAGGTATAAATATCGCCAAAAACAATGCAGAGATGAATACTAATTATTCAATGAAACATGGCTTTTATCAAAACTGAGTAAGATAATCTTACTTGTAATCTTTATGATTATCGATTTTCTGGATAAGAATCTGATTACTTAAACTATAAAACTAATTTCAAAGACTTACGCATGTAATGATAATTCTGGGACTTTAACACCTCCTTTTGTAGTTCTTGATGAACAAAACATAGCTGCACGGGACATAGTTACATTTTATTTGTAAATATAGTATATCACTGAGATATTTTATAATTTGCTAAAATACAACACTGAAACGCAACATTTTGACACACTACAGTTGCAGTCGACATTGCCAGCCTTACACCATCTAACTCTTTTACTTGTACTTAAGATCAGTGAAATAGACAAAGGAAACAATAACTTATTTGATACATAGACAAAAGAGTGGCAACAAGGTATGCCTCCGTCCATAGGTAGGATATTTGGTCCGAGGTTTTAACCTTAGTGAAGTTTCAATTAAGTGGGAATTATTGTCAAATGTGGTACAGCAATAAGGTTGACTACTGGCATTATGCAGTGATCAAGAAGCAATACTTCTAAATATTGTAATGTTGCATGCTAGTACCAATTTTGTTTACTGTTTATTAGTTTTTCTATACCTCACTATCATGAGTTGAGTTTTATTTTCCCTTACGAAAGCACAATATGGATAGATATATAAAGAGTTTAGACAGTAGAACAAAATAAATAAAGCATAGACATTCATTTATGAATTGTTAAATTGCTGTTAAATCTTAATTCATTAGACTTTTGTAAGGTCACTGAACTTGTATACTATGTCATATTCTGTAGCTGTACTTCATTTAAAATGACATACCTATACAATATCTTTAACATAGCCAGAGTCCATCTGTGTTCTTAAATTAACATGAATGTTCAAGACTACAACACAAGTAATAAGTATTGATATTAGCACCACATGAAAAAAAAAAAAAAAAGCTATATGAAAAATAAACATAAGAACTCACTGAGGAATAAAACTAATTAACATAAGTACCATACCAACATATTCCCTAATCACAGGACTTGATAAGCAAGGGACACCGCTTAAACATTAACAGTCGTTACGTCGAACAGGCACAAATATTAGATAAGTATATGCACTGTGACACATTCACAGAGAGTCACAAGTTAATATTCAGTTCGCTTTCTCACTGACACACTTTCACGACATTAATATCAGCACCAACCGTCTTAAAATTACATGAAAATCAACACAAACCGGATATTGTTGCAAATACTCGTTATAAAATGTATAACAAGCTCGTATTCTTCAGTATAGTCACATAAACATTATTTGAATACGCTTCGTCGTGATAATACGAAAACCATTACTTACGTTCTTGTTAGCCGTTTCACTAGACATTTTGCTGCTTGCTGCTGTGTAAGAATGTCGTTAATTGTTTTCAGTTTTGTTGCACTGTTCCGTTAGCTTAGCTATTTACTTTTTTTTATTATTTAGGAAAAGGAATGGAAATGCTAAACGTCATGTCGTAGTCGTTGTCGTACTTTTGTACACCAATTGTACACAGACTATATAGAGAACTACGTTCTTTTGTAACATTAGTATTTTATCTATGCTTCCCGTAGACAGAGAAACTAAGTTAGTTTCTCTGTCTAGTGTCTACGATGCTTCCCTTTACTTTTTTTTTGATGGATTTGACCACAGAACATAACTAAATACCCTGACTGTATGGAGGGTAGAGACAAGGAGAACTATCTCTGTGTATGAATAGTGTCCGTCAAAATGTGCTATATAAGGGTGGCGCTACAGTAGCCACCGGGTAAATTTTATTTTAGGTTATGTTTACAAAATAATGTTGGACTACGTAAATTATATAGTCATACATATAAACCCTGATGGGATCAACACTACAAGTATGGAGGGTAGAGATAAGGAGAACTATCTCTTATGGGGAGAAAGTTGAAAAAGTGTCCAACATAAGCAGTAAATAATAGTTCAAAAACCCTCCAAAATGGCGCTAGCATTACATAGGCAAATGGTGTGGTATGAATGTAGCAGTTGTTGTCAGACTGAAGTATGCCGAGTTAGAAAATGAAAGGATTGAAGTGTGCCGAGTCGGAAATTTAATATTTTTAGTGACTAGAGTAGTTAGTGATAATCCAATATACCATACCTCAACAATAAACGTAGTCTAACATTATTTTGTAAACAACCTAAAATTATTGGTTTTAAAATTTACCCGGTGGCTACTGTAGCGCCACCCTTAAGTAGCACATTTTGACGGACACTTTTCATATACAGAGATAGTTCTCCTTCTCTCTACCCTTCATAGGTCTGATACAGATTCATGGATATCGGTTTGTTTAAAAAATTTACCATTGCATTAAAATACACAAAAATTGTAGATTTTGTATGATTAATACGTTGCCCCACACTAGGAATTTCTCCTGTATCGTGGGTGCGTTTACAAACATTTAAACTCACATACACAAACAACAAACACCCGGAACAACTACTTGCAGGTCATACAAATATTTGTTCCGTGCGGGGATCGAACCCGCGACACGTAACGCAGCAGTCAATCGCTTAACCACTGCGCCAACCGTGTCGTCAATTCAAATGTTTCCGTACCTACTTATACTTTGAGAGGGTTTTCTTGTAATTTGATTGTATAATGGTTGTTAGTTGTTAGGTTGTATTCTTGTGATATCAAAATGTGAAAACGCTGAAAATAATAGCACGAATGGAAAAAAAAAAACTGGTTTTCAAGTAGGTACAGACGCCAGCAGGTCAAGCTACCCGAAACTGTCAAATTTTCCCAATCAATCTTGAACCTTAATGCTTTAGCGATAAAGTTGAAAATCTATTAAAGAAATTTGACAGATTGTAGTAGCTTGATGTGCTGGCGTCTGTACATAAAGTGTTTCACTTATATTTTCAGGCATTCATCCCATTAAAAGTAGTAACGGTATTATGAAATTCTTCATTTTGCGCAAAAAAAGTGGTGTCAGACAGGGCTTTAAATACCGGTAAAATTTTATTATTATAGATTTTAGGTGTGTCAAAATTAAAAATTAAATTTAGAGATTTTATTTTGCAGAATAGCCAAGATTCTCATAGCCAAAAGTAAGGAATTTTAGTGATAGTTTAGTTAGTTTAGTTCAGTGTACAATAGAATCGGCACCAATATCATGCTTAAACAGTGTGAGTCTTTATAATGTGCACATATCGAAATAAGGGAATATGCTTAATTTTATCGACGGAAAAAATATTAAAAAAAAACTATTTTTTTTTTTGTAGGTGGGAAATCATCAAATAACTTCTCCCGCTCTAGGCAGAGCAGGAGGGCGTGTCAGGCTCTTACTGACTAAAACCCAAATGTGCGCGAGGAATTTTGCCTCCAGATCCCATGGCGGTAATCCGGCAAGGAGGCTCGCCGCCTCACCGGAGACCGTACGGTATCCCCGGACCAGCCGGGTGGCCATGACCCTTTGGGGCGCGTTCAACCAGCGGGCTGGCCGCCGCCTCAAGGAACGCGCCCACACCGGTGCCCCGTAAAGGGCCATGGACCGCACGACCCCCGCGTAGAACCTCCGGCAGGAGGCGTTTGGCCCCCCTAGATTGGGCAGGATCCGCTTTAAGGCAGCCCCGGCCCTTTCCAGTCTGGGAGCCAAACGTCGGAAATGCTCCTCGAAGTTCCACCGGCTGTCGAGGACGAGTCCCAGGTACTTCATCGTCGACTCGACGCCGATGTGAACCCCTCCTACCGTTATTTGGGAACCCGACGGTGGCGTGTTCCGAGGACCATGAAAACACATGGCCTCGGACTTGTGCAGGGCCACCTCGTCCCAATTGCCGGATCCTCTCGACGATTGTCGCAACCCCGCGTGTCGCTAGTTCGGCCGCCGCCTGGTGCGACCTCCCCTGCGCCAGGACCAGCGTGTCGTCAGCGTAACAAACCACGCTGACGCCGCTAGGGAGGTCGGCGCGCCTATATACCTACTATAGGTAGAAATAGACACACTATCTTAACTTAAAAATGAAATTTAAAAGAGATATTTTTGTGTTTATTCTGGTCGAATACTCAAAAAAAAAAAACAAATGTACACTAAATAATTATGGTCTTTAAAGTTAAATAAAACAACGATTTTATACGTTATCAGAAAATTTGCAAGTTCAGTGTCATTGTGTCGACTTCTCATTGTTAAAATCTAATATCAAAATTCTGACAAATACAATAATAATTCATGAATCTATAAAAGAAAGTCGTGTTAGTTACACTATTTATAACTCAAGAACGGCTGAACCGATTTGGCTGAAACTTTGTGGGGAGGTAGCTTAGAACCAGGAGACGGACATAGGATAGGTAATTTTTTTTTGGTTTTTGGTTATATTCTTTTATTAAACCATTCTTTCATACTTACAAGATTTGAGCTCAGTACTGACAAATTTGCAATGTATCAAATAAAAAAAAATGGGGAGATTTTGGGTTCAATCATATCTTAATTTTGAACTTTCGAATAAATTCTAAGTATGTTCTGCAATTCCTAGATAAACCATAATGTTGTAGGGTGTTAGGTTAGACTATGGTAATTAGTTATCACAAAAAAAAACTGAACCAGAAATGTTCAACAGAACGAGAAAAAATTCGAAAACTGATGTTAGGTGAAAATTACGAAAAAAATCATTAAAAAAATTCTATCTCGAAAACTACGAAAAATCGTAGAACATCCATGGGGGTGATTCGGATACTCCTCATCATAAAGTATCTAAATTTTACGTTTGAACGTCAACTCTCCGGCCACCCTGTATAAGAAAAGTGTATTTATTCCAGAAACAAAGAAGCGGTATGGGAAAACATTGCCACAATTGTGCGCAATGGATGCCACGAAGAACACAGCAAAAAAAACATTGTGAGCACTGCAATAAAAAAATTACACTAAGATTTAATTCGGCAACGAACATCAACAGTAGCTGCATTGAATGCGACTCCATTAATATCATATCCCAAAACTTTAACATTGTGGTGGCTTGGAAACGACACATTACATAGAACGCACAAAAGGAAGGAAAGGGCTAACTTAAAATCAAAAGAATTTAAAGAAAGGATTCTCGCCAATACTTTCAACATAGAAGATTTGGAAGAAATAGAAGAAAATTTAAATAATTTAGACATAGGACAATAGTAAAAAGTGAGTTATCAAAAAATTATGACTCAACCGTAGATTGGTTAGAAGTAATTATAGAAACGCAAAATTAAAATGTTCAATTTATGATAAGTGAAGCTGCCATTCCGGGCATTAGTCTCTCATTATTATTGTGTTTTTTTTTACTTTAATGTAACAAAACAGTTAATATAACTCAGCTAATTACTAAATACAACATTTAATAATTCTAAGGCGGTACGAAGTTCGCCGGGACAGCTAGTTTTAAATACATATGAACAGAGGTGTCAAAAACAATAATAAAAATAATTCCGAACATAACTAATTTTCCATATAACTTTCTTCGGATTACAATAATTCTGAATCAGTTTTTATGTAAGACAGACACGTCTAAAAATTCAACGTGATCTTCTTGATAGTTCAATATCTCTTAAAGTTTCAGCGAACAATGTGCGTCGTTTTTTTGCACCCAAATTAGGCTTCATTGCACTAATAAAGGAATCCGAAGAAATAATTAGCACCTGGAGAATATCCTCATTACTAGCTTGCCTGCTCTTTTTTGGGAATGATGTTCCCGAAGCTTCTTCCGAGAATTTTTGAATTGGCACACTTTGATTATTTAAAGTTGGCACAATAGCGTTGCGAACAATAACATCTGCACCATGGATAAGCAGCTTATGTGCAGTGGATGACATTATAGTACAACTCTACGTACTTTGCGTCTGTTTCTAAAGAATATTCTTTGAATTTAACTTCCTCTGAAGTTCCCCTTCTACAAACTTCTAACTTCCCCTGAAGTTATTACCTGCAGAATCACTGCAAATCTGCGAACCAATTCTTCTTCTAGCCCAATGGTAGCAGCTGTTTTGTCGGGAAACTCCAAACATCTCTTTGTTGTATTACTGTCATTAGTAGTTCCCGATCCTGATTCACAATATCAACCAGATGATTGAGCTCGTTTTTAAACCTGTCCTGGATATGCTTTTTCCTGATAACTAACAACTTTTTGTGCTCATTTTTTCTCGCAACCCAATTGTTAAAGTCAAGTCTGTATGCTATATGGAGAAGGAATCAATTCGAGCATGTAACGATGACAATCCTAAATCGAATGCATCAGAAGAAACAGTTTTTAAAGCAACTGAACTTATTTTGATAATTTCGGTCGGTGTAGCTAAGCAGAGGTAGCACGCAGCGTTTGACATGGCTTCCGAAAGATATGTACCTACATATTTGCCATCGATCATCGTAATCATCAGTTTATGACTCACAGTACTTTTATTGCACTCAGTGGGGATAAGAGACTTCATTTCGTTATCATGCTCGCTTTCTTTTCGATGAACCTTCGTTTTCCTTCACAAAACTAAATTGGACGACAGTATGTATATTGTTGAGCAGGGTTTAGGATTCTCCCATAGAGCTTCATCTCCATCAGTCAGCTTTAGCGGTTCAAGAGAGGTCATAATATGCTTGAGCTATCTTGCTCGTTGTCCATTTTCTGCTTGTACCGTCTCTGGTTAGATGCGCCATCAAAACCTTACTTCGCTAACTGTCATTTATCCTCTTTAATGTGATATCCAGTAATGCTTGGATAGCAATCTTTGCTAATGAATCAGACACCGACATTGATTGTTTTGGCGGATAACATTGCAATTTGGCCTGTTGCAGCTTGTAGTAAGAGGGGTAAATATCTTTAGCACCTACTCGAGTTTCTGTTTCCCTTAAAGGTATTTATTGCTATTTAGTCATCCATACGTCATGTTCGTGAACGGGCGCCGTCAGTAGGCACTGGTCATTTCTTAGCTGCCACGGCTTATTTTAATTCCATAATTGTTTTTATCTTTTTATTACGGATGCTTTTAACGTGCACGTCTTTCTACATCGTTCTCACATGTATAATTACAACATGAATGATGTAACCACTCTATTGTAACAATATTTTGATTTAAAAGAGTGTCCATGGAGTTTCTTGCCCGTTCTTCTCCATAGGTACCTACTACGCTTTGGAATGGGCAACTAGCTTCATCTTTCCGACTGACCGACCCCTTGACAATTCAAAAGTGCCTGTAATTGGTTTATTTGAAATAAATGCTTTGAGTTTGAGTTTAGTCAGCTATAAGGACAGACGTATCCCTAAATCTTTTTCTGGACTAAATATAACACGATGAACCGGTTTCTTGATCAATTCTTTAATTTTAGTAGCTGCTTCAGGATTTTTTAGCATATGATCAATGACGAATACAATGTCTTCACGGCCACCTTCTTTTAGAAGTTCTGCCGCTGAATGCGCTCTCTAACTCTCTCTCTAACTTTAAGTGCATTTATAGTACCTACTCGTATTTTCGGGTAATAATGCCAGCAGATTTTAAATACCTCATCGGATGGAAAATGGGCGTCCGTGAACAGCCACTAAGTTGGCGCATTCTTCTAAAACTATATTAGAAATTGTTTTCTGCCTGGAGGTGGTACCTACTTGCTGATTTTTGTCGACTAAAATTAAGTCACATGACCTCTTTGTATACTTCTTTATGTTGATATTGCAAATGTTTCATTAAATTACCACTAAGTTGTGTCTGAAAAATATGAAGTCATTACAATTTTACTCATGGTAATATTATAGTGCTAATGCTTGAATTTGAAACCATAAAATCATTTATCATTTAACCCAATCCAACATTCGGTACAGACGAGATTCTGATGAAATTTATTTATTTAAGCCATAAGTCATTTATGCCAAAAAAGTCAGCAACCAGTGTTTTTTCCATTGTAAGTCAATGGTTTTTTCAAACACTAGTTACCTACTGATATTAGTACTTAGTTCGAAGAATTAGTAAGTTAGGTTGGAAAGTTGTATCAAAAGCGTAATTAATTTGCTTGAGTGCGTTAGTATATACCAATTTAGTGGCGGGGAGCAGGATTCATGTGAAATGTGCGCCAAAAAAGCTCGAGAATGCTGAAAACAGTATTTCTTTGGTAGGTACCTAGATAAAGCATGGGTTAGAAAAAAGCCACCGTGTAAATGGTCTAAGTATTTTCAGACCTAGATAGCTTCAAAATACATTATTGAACTAACAAAAACATGGTAGATACCTTTAGTATTTTTATCTTCGTTAATTACCTACTTAACTACGGTAAGATAGATCATACTAAAGGTACATGTAACTTACCTATACCCTATAAACCTAATTTGGTTTTTTACGTCCCATCTGATAAATAATTTTATTTCTGTTAGTCAAACTCAAACTCAAAGCATTTATTTCAATTAAACCATTTACAGGCACTTTTGAATAAAATTGTCAAGTGGTCGGTCAGTCAGAAATATGAAGCTAGTTGCGCATTCCAAAGCGTAGTAGGTACCTATGGAGAAGAACGGGCAAGAAACTCCATGGACACTCTTTTAAATTATATTGTTACATAAATATTGGTTACATCATTAATCTTGTATATAGGCATAATTATATGTGAGAACGATGTAGATAAGACGTACACATTGAGTGTCCAGTGTACAGCAAATATAAATTCAAACAAAACAATCCATAATAAAATAATTAAAAATAAGCCGTGGTGGCTAAGAGATGACCAGTCCCAACTGACAGCGCCCGTTCACGAACATGACGCATGGATCAGCACCATTCAGCTCAACCATTTTGAAGGGAGCTAAATGATCCAACACACGCGCCACCGTCAGCGAGACATTTGAGTGAGCATGACATCTATCAGCCGCCAGGGCACATTCAAGTCAATGAAAGACATTACCCGGTAAATGGTAGCTCGATAGTACATAGTACTCACACTTGTACTATGCAATTATATAATACAAAGGAGATTGAGTTTATACAAAGCAAAGGTAGTCTTACAATCTTCAGCAGCTCCAACAGTATTTTCAAATGTTAATTAATTAGTTGTGGTTGTGGAGCAGGACCAGCATTGAGCCAGGCATTACTATCAGCGATATAATCCCCCAACTTATAATATGCCTGGTTGCATAGTGTGCGTTTTATACAAACTTTGAATTTCGTCTCATTCAGTTGAAGTATGTGGGGAGGTATTTTATTGTAACATTTTAAACAGTACCCCATGAAAGATGAGTCCACTTTAGCCAGTCTGAAACCTGGTTGAACTAATAGGTCCCTATTTCTGGTCCTATAATTATAAAAATCGGGGTGGTAAATTAAACAAAATGTTGGTAAATATATATTTGTTTATATTTTAGCCCAGTGGATACACTTCTGAAGTTACGTCCGTCCTATTCGACGGTCTGCCCAAGCATGCCCTCCCCATCCCGCTTGAACTGTCAACTTGTTCTTATTTATTACAATCCGACAACACCCGTTATTTATTTATCTTATCAGGATAAATAAATAAGAAATAATTATCCAAATATGATGCTTACAATTTTAGACTATTCTATATTTATTAATCATTATTTTTCTTCACTTTTAATTGTAGTCAAGTTACATACTTTTAAATGTATTCTAATAAACGTTTTTAAATTAAACATAAATAAATTAATAAACCTAAGTGAATATAGTTCCGAATAGTAGCGGTGTAAAATGTACGGTTACCCTTAATTCTAACATTCGGCCTTTCCTGACAATAAGTTTGTCCTCAAACTTAACAACAAGTAAATATATAATCCTACTTATATCTATTCTATTACATAGTATCTTAAAATTAAATAAATATCAAAAACACCCATGGATCTGTCAACATGGTCTCAAGTGTTTTTGCTTCCTCTCTACATAGTTCCGGTTGAAAATACCCATGGATCTGTCAACATGGTCACTCAATATTTTCAACCTTGGCAATCAAAATGCTGATTGATCTATCAAAATCAAACATTTTAACTGCATTTTCGAACCTTTCACGCTTATCATACCCATGAAGAGATTTAAAATGTCCATGGATCTGTCAACATGGCAACCAACATTTTCAATCTCCATTTATTGGCCAAAAAAAAATGTCGATTGATCTGTCAAAATCAAACATTTTAACTGCATTTTCGAACCTTTCACGCTTATCATACCCATGAAGAGATTTAAAATGTCCATGGATCTGTCAACATGGCAACCAACATTTTCAATCTCCATTTATTGGCCAAAAAAAAATGTCGATTGATCTGTCAAAATCAAACATTTTAAATGCCACTATATTCACTTTTGCAATATCACACATTACGTCCACGTACCTGACTCTCTTTTTAATTTTCTCAAAGACAGAGAATACCCATGGATCTATCAACACGGTAATCAATATTCTCAGTCTTTCGGTAAGTAGTATTCAATATCATATATCTTTAATTCCTCACCAATGAATAACCAATTATTACATTAACAATATTTCAATAAAGTATTCTTCAGTTCTACAATAACAATAACATTACAATACTAATCCTTATTGCACATACATAAACTTATTATCTACAAAATTCACGCTGAAGATATTATTATGAATACATTATATAAAATCATAAACTAAGTTAGTTATAACTCATTAAGGATTCCTACCTTTACGATGGTCACCTACTTTTCTAATCTCATTTTACCTACTGAATTACTGTGACTCAGATTCGCTAGTACCACTAGTATCATCCTTATCATTCAGTTCGTCATTGCAGATGGATATCCAAGGTTTGATGCGGTCAGCCGCCCAAACATTACAATAACTCTTTTGCGTTATTTTTGTACCGGGTATGCTCGATACTTCGTACCTATCGTTTTAGAGAATCTTCGTAATTCGAAAGGGTCCTGTGAACTTTGGTAGTAATTTCTTACTATTGCCGTCGTTATGAGGGGTAGGCTTTAATATCTTTATTAAATCACCTAGTTTGTACAGTCTAGCTTTAATTTTTGTTTTATCGTATCTATTTTTCTGAGTCTCTTGGTTTTTAATTATATGCTCACTTATCTGTCCTCTTATTTCTTCTACGTTACCTAGATGCCGCGTTTCATTTAAAATAGAGCTAAAGATATTATCCCCTCTGCTTACCATAGTGATAGCAAATAGTGCCTCAGCCGGTGTTTTTCCTATTCCTTTGTTGTTTGTGTTATTTAAACCCCATTGTAATTTAAGTACCTATCGATCGGTCCCAATATTTTTCACCCAGTTTGTCCGTATAAGCTGTAAGCGCATCTAACACAGTTCTGTTGTACCTCTCCACCTGCCCATTGGCACGGGGAGAGGCCACCGCATTGAGAATATGGTTTATTTTAGCGTCATTACAATAATCCTTGAACTCACGTGAGGTAAAAGACGAGCCCTGATCCGATATTAATCTATTAGGGTAACCAAATATGCAGAAAGTGTTGTCCAAAGCACGGATAGTAGGTGCGGACTTTAGATTTTTCAATGGTGTCAATATGCAAAATTTGGTGAAGCCATCAACTGTAGTGTGTAAGACTAATGTATGTGTGAACATCTGTATCTTAATATTAAGTATCAATACATATTATAACAATGGAACGTACTCTAAGCGCAGTAATATACGATACACCAATGAAGGCACTTGTTTCAATGATCTTCCCGAACCGACAACCTTACATGGCGACCCTGCCATCTGAGACGGGTGCCGAGTTCGGTCGCATAGTATGTTACTTGAGTGATAATTTTTGCGTTTAAAAGTGGACTAATATTATATTGGTTAAAATGTGCCGATCGAACATAGAAAAAGAAGACGTTATCATATCACAAAGTGCATCGGGTGGTTCAAATTCGGCGTCTATGCAGGAGTACCATTTATCGAACATTAGTATCGTTATGTTCATAATCTGCACCATATTAGGAATCGCTGGACTATATGCAGTATACAAGCTTTACCAAAAATGTCATTATTCCTGGATAAGGAATGAGGTTCTCGCTCAAAACCTAGCACGTTCATTTCGACGACCACACACCGAGACTCGTGTCTGTTACGAGTGCCGCCAGCAGCGCCAGGAGACTCGCCAGGAAGCGGGTACCAGAGGCCAGAAACCACAGTAAGTGATAAAAGATAGTCAGTGATAAGAGAAGTGATTGGTGTTCGGACAACAAGTGAAATATTAAATGTTCCCGCAAAGACGGTTATTGGACCAATTTCTAGTTACTATATCCATTATATTATTTTTTAATATTATGTTCTGTCATGTAATTATCTAGAGTAAGTTTTGCTAACGTGCATATTTCTTTTTATTGGTAATGGCAAATGATCTAGGATTGTTATATGAACAATTAAAAAATATAGAAAGTTCATTGAAAAAACTAAGTTACCCTAAAAGGACAGAAACTTTACTAAAACAAAAGTTGCAAGAAACAACATTGTTAAAACGTCAATTTGATGAATGTATACAAACCATATCTACAAAAATTGAACAGAAACAATTTAGTACAAAAGTTTTACAGGAAATACAGTCATACTGTGATTTATTTGAAAGGACTTTTAACCAAATAGAAACTTTTTGCTCCAAAACATATAGTTCTCAACCAAGTGCTGAGTGTACAGTCGAGGCTAAAATAGAAGTAGACAATATGGAGGCTTTTAATTACAGGACTGCCGTGGCATTATTACCAGTTATGAATGGTGACGAAAATGTGACAAAAAGTTTAATAGATGCCATAGAGTTATATAGTTCTTCACTTACCGAAGAAAGCAACAAAATGCTAGTTAAATTTGTTTTAAAAACCAGATTAAACCAAAACGCTAAACTAAGATTGTCTGCCTCTTATGACAGCTGTGAGTTGCTTATTATTGAGATGCGTCAACACCTTCTTACGAAGAAGTCAAGTACAGCAATACATAAGGAGTTGACACAAATTAATCAAAACGGTTCATCTATAGAAAAATATGGATCAAGGGTCGAGCAGCTTTTTGTAGATCTAACGGTCGCGCAGGCAGGTGAGGATCTAAGTGCATATAAAATATTACGTCCTCAAAATGAGAAAATTGCAATTAAATGTTTTATTGATGGCTTGCGAAACCGCGAAGTCCGCACTATTTTAGCAGCGCGCAACTACGACACTTTAAAAGATACCATAAGAGCAGCTAAGGATGAGGACTTGTCATGCAGTCGGCAATCTCCAAACGCATCTGTGTATGTCGGATATCAAAACACATTTAAAAATCGCGGATATAACTACAATTACAATAGACGTCCTAATCGTTCAAACCCATCCCGCCCTCCCGTTCGTGTATTCATACAAAGAGGAAATAGTAGGGGATTTTTTCAAAATTATAGGCCAAATCAGCAACAGTTCAACAACAATCATGGACACATGCGTGGTTCATATCGCGGTAGGCCTGGACGGATTTTTACACGCAGAGGTAATGTACATGCTATAGAAAATGGCATGAATAGTATCGATTTAAGTGACGGGAATCGAACTCTCCAAACTACAGAAAGACCCATTTCAGAACCATTGCAGTTTTTTCGATAATCATTTTATATATGCTTGTAACAACAACAGCTCGGTTGAATTCTTAGTACAAGGCTCCAAATATGGATTGCTTATAGATACTGGGGCATCACTATCAATATTGAAATATGAAACAGTGGCACGGTGGAACATTCCAATACAAAAGGAATACATTTCCATAAATGGCATTGGTGGCCAAGTACTTACATCAGGTTATGTTTATGTTACATTGAGCGCAAAAGGACAGGAATTTGTACACAAATTTTACATTATGCAGCACATACCAGGTTTACAACATGGTATAATCGGCAGAGATTTTATGAGTAAATATAACGCTATTTTGAATTATGAAAATAATACGATAACATTACAGAAAAATTACAATAAATTAACTCTGCCCATGATTAATAGTACACTAAATAATACCAGTTTCTTAAAAATTCCACCGAGATGTGAGAAAATTTATATGTTAGACAGTAGTTTTAACGAAGACTGCGTAATTTTACCGAAACAATTATGTGACGGAGTTTTTATAGCAGGAAGTATTTGTAAACCAAACAACAGACAAATAAGTGTAAAAATATTAAATACTCGCGAAACGCAGATAGATATTAATTATTTTAGACCAGAAATACATTTGTTATCAGATTATAACATTTGTAACTTCGGACGAGACAGTCAAATTGATGGAGAAAGAGTACGCACTATGTTTTCTCTTTTAAAATTAAACCATCTAAACAATGAAGAAAGGTCATCAATCGAAAATATATGCGCAAAATATTCGGATGTGTTTCATCTTCCAAAAGATAAATTATCAACCACTAATCTTTACGAACAAGGTATACAGTTAAGACAAAACGCTGATCCAGTTTATACTAGACAGTACAGGTTGCCCTTTTCACAACGTAAGGAAATTGAAATACAAGTTCAGAAAATGATTTCTGAAAATATTATTGAACCAGCAAAAAGTGAGTGGTCAAGCCCTATTCTGTTGGTACCTAAAAGGTCAGACGACGCTACCAAGAAATGGAGGCTTGTTATAGATTTTCGTAAGTTAAATACTAGAATCATAGACGATAAATTCCCACTACCTAATATAACCGATATTCTAGATTCGCTATCCGGTTCAATGTATTTTTCACAATTAGATTTATCACAAGCATATTATCAAGCAAAATTAAAACCAGAAAGCAGAAAGTATACAGCATTCACTACGCCTTCAGGCCAATATCAAATGACCAGATTACCAATGGGATTAAAAATTAGCCCAAGTGCATTCTCTCGTCTAATGACAATTGCCATGTCTGGACTTACATATGACAAATTATTTGTCTATTTGGATAATTTGATCTGTTTTGGACGTAATTTGGAAATTCACAATAAAAATCTTATAGATATTTTAACTAGATTGCGTAAAGTTAACTTGAAACTTAATCCAATTAAGTGCGATTTCTTAAGAAAAGAAATACAGCTGTTAGGACATGTTGTTTCATCAGAAGGAATAAAACCAGATTTAGAGAAAATAAACATAGTAAAAAAATATCCTGTGCCCAAAAACGCAGACGAAACAAAAAGATTCATAGCGTTTGTCAACTTTTACAGAAAATTTATACCAGAATTTGCCGCAATATCTTTGCCGCTTAACAAACTGTGTCGGAAAAATGTTAACTTTGAATGGTCACAGGAGTGTCAGAAATCCTTCGAATTCCTAAAAGAGTCATTAACATTTCCACCAGTATTACAGTATCCCAATTTCGATGAAAACAATACTTTTGTTTTACAAACAGATGCGTCCGGGTACGCAATCGGGTCCGTGCTATGCAATGGTGATAACAGACCAATTGCTTATGCAAGTCGAACTCTTAATAAAGCAGAAATAAGATACCCCACGATAGAAAAGAGTTACTCGCTATCGTATGGTCAGTAAAATATTTCCGACCATATCTTTACGGAAGAAAATTTGTAATCAAAACCGACCATAAACCATTAGTTTACTTATTTAATCAAACAAACCCATCAAGTCGTTTAACTAAATTCCGTTTAACAATAGAGGAATATGATTACATAATAGAATATGTTCGAGGTACAGACAACGCTGCTGCAGACGCCTTGTCACGTATCCGAATAACAAGCGATGAATTGAAGGAAATTAATCAGCACGTAGTGTCAGTATTAACCAGAGGTCAGAAAAAACGTATGTATGAACAAAGTATACAAGGTGGTAGTGACAACCCTGCGGTTGCCAGGCAAACTACACACGACTGGTCTGATCACCCAAGAGTTTTAGAGTTGCTTGAAAAACCAAAGGATTGCACTGAGTTAAGGTTTGTCAATGAAAAAGAATGGAATAACCAATCAAATACAATACTTAGTTATGACTCAACAAATTGCATACTAAGAGTAAACCCATCTTACCGATTACAATGCGCACGAGATGCCTTTGTACGGGAGTTGGCTAATTACTGCAACAAAATGAAACTTGATAATGTGTATATTGTACAAAGTAGTGAAAACATTGAGCTAACAAGAGAGTTAGTTCAAAGCGTAAATAAAACACCTAGTTGGTCCGGACCACGTTTATATATAATAAAAGGTGTAAAAGTAATAAATGATAACGATACGAAACGTATCATCTTAAATGACTACCACTTATTACCGAGTAGCGGCCACGCCGGTATACGACGAATGATAAATAATATAAAACGCCGTTATTCTTGGCCAAAATTAGAAAATGACGTCACGGAGTTTGTAAATCGCTGCGACAAATGCAAGCGACAGAAACATTTTAGGAACATAAAACAGCCAATGGTCCTGACTGACACAGGCCATTCGGCGTTTGATAGAGTATTTTTAGATTTAGTTGGGCCCATAAGTAAGGATAGTGATAATTATATGTATGTACTCACACTCCAGTGTGATCTAAGTAAGTATGTAGAAGCTTATCCACTTAGAAATAAGGATACAGTTTCAGTGACGACGACTTTCATTAATAATTTTGTATTGCGATATGGCATTCCCAGAAATATTATATCAGATCGCGGAACCGAGTTCGTATCGAAAGTAATGAATGAAGTATGTAAAACATTAAAAATAACTCAACAAACATCTACAGCATATCATCATCAAACAATAGGGGGTCTAGAAAATACACATAAAAATTTACTATCATTCCTACGCATACAAACAGAGAATCAACCCCAAAATTGGAGTTTATGGCTACCATATTGGTGCTTTGCTTTTAATACAACGGTACATACAGAAACTAAATACACTCCGTATGAACTCGTATTTGGAAAACGTTGCAATTTACCAAGTAATTTAACTTCAGATATAGAACCGCTTTATAACTATTACGATTATCCACAACAACTCAGATATAGACTTCAAAAGTCACAGTACGACGCAAGACAAAATTTAATTGTTAGTAAACAGGTCAGAAAAAGTAAATATGATTTGTATACCAACCCTGTTACATACAGTACCGGTGACATGATACTACTTAAGAATGAACAAGCTGTAAACAAATTAGAACCATTATATATAGGACCATACCAAGTTATAGAAGATTGTAATCCTAATTTAAAGATAATGTATAAAGGTAAAGAAGTTATAGTACATAAAAATAGAACCAGACCATATATTAAATGACTTCATGTTCAACCACATTAGATAATACTTGAGTTGTAATAATGAATTTGTGTGAAAACCAATGATAAATCTTTATTTTTTTTATCTCTACACTATCTAACCTACATACATAAGCATTGTATTGAAGTAAGAATTATAGTATAAGGTAGCGCTATTCGTATAATCAGAAAACAAAAATAAATGTAACCATTATTTTTATTTTATTTTGCCGGTGGGCGTGTAGTGTGTAAGACTAATGTATGTGTGAACATCTGTATCTTAATATTAAGTATCAATACATATTATAACAATGGAACGTACTCTAAGCGCAGTAATATACGATACACCAATGAAGGCACTTGTTTCAATGATCTTCCCGAACCGACAACCTTACACAACTAAGACAAGGAGATAAGAATTACCATTAGCACTTTTGACGAAAGGCCCCAAATGATCTATGTGAATAGTGTCAAACGGCTTGTCAACCTTATGGATCGGATGCAAAAGGCCTTCCTTCGGTCCAGCTGGTTCTTTGCTATATGCACATTCCAAACAAGATCGTACATATTTTCTTATAAAACGTTTCATCTTTGGGAACCAAAAGTCCTTACAAAGGACCATGGGCACTTTTGTATGAACACT
Source organism: Brachylomia viminalis (assembly GCA_937001585.2). Taxonomy (NCBI): domain Eukaryota; kingdom Metazoa; phylum Arthropoda; class Insecta; order Lepidoptera; family Noctuidae; genus Brachylomia; species Brachylomia viminalis. The sequence goes on from OW443314.2 coordinate 11,609,673, forward strand.
GGGCCCACTTTTCAAAGTTGTGCAACAGTGATGAAACCTATGTCATAAGAAAGCTCTTAGTGTGTACTTTATTTCATTCTATGGTAGCTAAGTTCAAATCCAGCGCGAAATTGGCGTTTTAGTGCGTTCAAAAACAATATTGTAAATGAAAAATGCGCATGACCTATTACTTATAGCTCCTTTTTTATTCATATTTTTTTTATTTATGCATAACGGAAAAGCTCTCGGCCTCCATCTTACCTGGTAGCAAGGGTGATCGGCCGTAGGTGGAAACGAGCTTCACCCGGAATCATCAACCACAGAGGAACTGGCTATCTTACCTCTTACTGCCGAAACACAACAATGCTTAACATTGTTACTATGGCGACAGACTTAGATAAGATGGCGTTAGCTAGCCAGGCGGTCTTAGAACAAGCCCTACCACCAACTAAACCTAAAAAACTGGAAATCGAACCAGGGACCTCTGGGTCTGAAGTTAAGTGGTCTCACTAGACCACAGAGGCGGTTAAAATTAAAGAATGATAAATGTCGACTTGGTCTTGTACAATATTTTTTAGGTGTGATTGTGATGTGAGTGTTCTTTACAAATAAAAAACGACTTATTTTGTACGAGTTTATTTATTTATTAAATGTTTTATACACACAAGTGTACAGAGGCGGACTATTTCAACATTAACAGCTACTATGTGATGCCTCTCGGCGCGTCTTAGAACGTATTAGTTATAATAATTATAATAAATAATAGTCCTTCTGGCCGAATTTCGACCACGGCGGCCAGTCTCAGCGGAGACAAGCCATCTGCGCGGGACATATTAAAGTGCACAAGTGTGTGCGCAAACACATAACAGCCATAAAAGGCAGTTTTTAAAAGGCATCTATAATAATTTCATCTAAATGTATTGCTGGTCGATGGAAACCATCCCCATGTCTACCTAGTCCCAAGTACCATATTATGGATATGACATGGGCACAACTTCCGATAGTGCGTCTGCCCGTGAGACATGTACAGTAGTATTGTATAATGGCGTCCTTGCCTACTTGGTCACGGTCAATTAAGACGTAGGTATAATACATCCTCGATCTAACGTGTCGTGACTGTACACGTCCCCTAAGCAACCATACATTATTTTGCTGAATATTGCATTGCTCTAAGTCATTTAAATTGTTTTCACGATATATTTCTATTGTGTATACACCACCATCCCGTAAGTTTTCACTAACGTATGACCTGGCAAGTTTAATTTGGTAAGAGCCCAAGGAAATCATTAATATATCATCTTCAGTTAGCTGGGGAAAATCTTCTAAATGAGGCAGATTAGCTTCCATTCTTATGAATGCTACCCTTTGCCTGTTTAGGTTTTTCAGTGTAACATAATTAAATAAAAGATTCGGAGAGTTGATTTTCTCATTTATAATATTCCAAATGTTATGACTAAGCCGGTGGTCTATGGCTACTTTATAAAAAGCATTTATAAGAGAAGCCGCAATTTTAAAATCAATGAACATATGTGGCAATGCTCTATTAAAATAATCTTGGCGTAATAATTTAAACCTATTTTTAAACTTGCCGTTCACCGCTTCCACCACCCAACGACATATTGTTACTAATCTTGCTTTATTAGCTTGTTCGGTCGTCAATTGACTTTCATTTCTATCCTTTGTTGGAGGAATATGTGGTTCATATCCTAATGACTGAAGATCTACTACACTATCTCTGAAACCCCTATCTAAAATGAATACATCGTTTTGATGAAACATCCAATGAAAAGTGTTATCTTCATTAGCACATAAGCTAGTCATAATCGACGCATCACTTGTTGTTGCAGCGTATGGACCAAGAACGTCTATTATATAACCGTCACTGCATACCATTAAAAAAGGTTTCAATAGATTTTGAAACTTATGATGGCTATAGGTCAAACGCTGAAAGAGAAAGTTACTACTTTTCTCTATATAAACATATGTTCCATCACATATTATTATAGCTTTTGTATTTTCTTCATTACCATATATCATTTTTGGTAAAAACAAGTTCCTTTGAAGCATGTTTTGCCTGGAAATATTATCCATACCTAAATGAATGTTTACAAAATCGCTCACTAAATGTTGTCTAGCTAATGTTAATTTTCTTTCCAAAGACCTGCGTGACATATTAAACAGAGTAGCTAATCTTTCGTTAGACTCTCCGGTTCTAAGTTTAGCTAAGTAAACCCCGATCACGGTGCGCGAACGATTAACCGTTTGTGTCAGCGAAGGAGTTTCTTCCAATACTGTATTGAATTGGCCGATGGTGAGTCCAGTCCAAAAAAAAACATCGTTGTCATTTATTGATTCCAAAAACTCGAAATCAAATCTCGATCTTCGGTTAACAGCAGATATTAGTATATTAGACATGTCTGTGAAATGTGCAACATTGAACTCATTTGAAACATTACAATTCTCATGTAATAAATGCCATTCGTTACTTTCCAGGTGATCGGTACATACTCTAGCATTTTCAGGGATGTACAAACGTTGTGAACAAAGTACGTTTACAATAATCGTGTTAGGAATTCTATGACGTTCAATATTGTGACAATAATTAAATATACAACGCCTGGTAGAGTTCGGTGCTCTAACATGTTCGGGAGCATAAAAAAATTGTTGAAAGTTCTGCACCGCGGGATCTTGTACACGAACTGCATCATCTGGGATGTTTTCTGCAGGTCCTTGTTCATTAATAGCAACAACTTCGATGTTTTCCGCAGGTCCTTGTTCATTAATGGCATCATCTTGGACGTTTTCCGCAGGTCCTTGTTCATTAATGCCATCATTATCGGTGTTCTCTGTAGGTCGTTGTATAACAACAGCATTGGTTCTTTGCCAGCAACGGTGACAAACTTGTTGTGTATTATTAAATACTACCTGCAAAGATTATATTTTATGAACACATAAATCGTTAAAGATATTCCTAATTATTCTTTAGATTACTGTCTTGCAGAACTCTTGTCAAAAAGATTTTTTTTAAGTTAGCTATTATTTTTTCTATATATTGTTATCTTTACAACCCGGTCAAAATATCTGTGCACCTGGCATCGATGACGTCATATTAGCACTCTAATACAGTATGTGTGACGACATGGCGAGCGCGGTGTGGCTAAAGGGAATTTGCGAGAGGCATTGCATTCCAGCAAGGTGCACAGATATTTTGATAGTGTTATATGTATATAATCGGTGCACTTCTAACTTGGACGATTGATATCATATTCACAAAATATTATTTTGTTTAGACGATGGTTCAAATCTGATAGGTTATGATGTACTTAAAGCTCAAACTCAAAACGTTTGTTTCAATTGAACCGTTTACAGGCACTTGAATTGTCAAGGTAGAAAATGTGTAGCAGAACGTCCACCAGGACGGTTATTATTACTATGTCTATTGATAATAAAATTCTTGTATTATTCTTCTTTTACAAACCAATAATCCAAAGTAGGTTATAGGTTTGAACATTAAACGATTATAAATACAAAAACTTTTTATTTAGTAACATAATTAAGTCGATATTGGGTCGGAGATATTGAAATGTTAAAATATGATACAGTAATAGGTAGGTACATACCTGGATCAAAGCATTCTGCTGAACATATTCAGCAAACTGTGGACGAATCGCAGGTAGATCATCTCTTAAAACATGGCGTCTTGTCCGCAAAACACGTGAACGCAAACACATAACACAGCAATTTTCTGCCATTGCAAACAGTCACAAACCAATTAAATCAATGTCCATATGCTAGCCAGGGTAATGATAGATAAAACTAAACAACAATATCCTTTACACAAAGTGATATCAGAGTCCATTAACAAGCCGGGATCAGTAAGTCGTAATACAAGCCGAGATTAACACAAATAAGCACTTACACCGAGCGTAAATAACGTACGAGCAACGACTGAACAGACATGATCATCCCCCGTTTGTGTAAGGGTGTAAGAATGCGGGGGAAGGGAGGGTTGTGTCCTGCGTGCACGCAGGTACAAAACAGGAGCCATACCATGACGTGTCAGGCTCCGGTGCAAGAGAGAGACGGAGTTATACACGACTCATAGCGTTGTCCCTTTTCCGTGACGGAGTTTGGAGACAGGTTTTTTTACAGCAGGTAAAAAACCCCGTCCGCTAAGTAGCATAGTTAGTTGGCTATTATGATCGTACAAACAAAACTAACTAATCATTCAAAACCAAAATAACATGTTCCAGGGCAATACACGGCCTATGTGTTGATCTATTTTAGTGTATTTTTAGTCAAATAAGAGTTATTTATAATCCTAGCTACTGACAAACAGCTAATCATAATATAAAATAAAAACAAAACAAATATCAAAAAACGCAACGAACGCAACGCACGACTTAGCTGCCATAAAATGAAATAAAGTACACTTCAAGAGCTTTCGTATGACATATAATTCATCACTGTTGGACAAGGTTGAAAAGTGGGCCCAAAATGACGCATGGTCCTTTTGTCAATGGTTTTGTCAACACTAAAGTGGTCAATCTCATCATGGTTGAGTTTACATAAGTGAAATCGAGCCATTTTAGGTACAACCCATTTGAGATCGTCTCCAACTTTCCGAAATAGTTTATTGTTGTTAAGAACATAGTTTTTCTTAATATCGGAATATTCATTATCTTCTAAAATCTTTCTAATTCGTAGCAACTCAGTATCTTGTATTTGTAACGTCAAAAGCCAGTCTTCGGGAGTTATTCTAAATATACCTAAAACCGTTTCGTGTCCCGCATCCGGTTCACAAGGCAATGAATTCCTACTTAAGGCATCGACATGTGACATCGTATGCCCGCCCTGGTTTGTATTGTATGTCGAAGTCAAATTCCTGTACAGCTATCCACCAACGTGCTATTCGTGGTATAAGGTCACGTTTACTGAACGTGGCTCTCAACGCGGAACAATCAGTTACCAAAGTAAACCTAATACCTATCAAATAAACTCGAAATCGCTGGAGAGAGGCTACAAAGGCCAATGTTTCGAGTTCATAGGCGTGATAATTTTGTTCATCTACCGAAGTTTTCCTACTGAAATAAGCAATTGGGTTCATTTCTGCTTCGTGTCGTTTCTGTAATAGAATTCCGCCTAAACCGTATTTACTAGCATCTGTGTGCAAGAAAGTTTCATTTTTAGGATCATATATACCTAACACTGGTCTTTGTATCAACGCTTCTTTTAGGTGTGTGAACGAATTCTGCTGTTTGACACTCCAACACCACGACGCGCCCTTTCTCGTCAAGTCAGTCAGCGGTCTAGCGATACTCGCAAAATTCTGTATGAATTTTCTAAAATAGCTAGGTAGCCCAATGAATTGCCTCACCTCATGCACATTACATGGAGCCGGGAATCGTTCAACTGCGCTAATTTTATCTTTTCCAGGTCTAATCCCGTGTTTGCCTATTTCGTAACCAAGATATTCTAGCTCTTCTTGAAAAAAATTACATTTTTGTATGTTCAAGGTTAACCGCTCAACACCCGTCATGTTGACAGATTTATGACCCGTCAAGCACCGCCGCGGGGGGCGGCGCGATAAGTGGTTTGGGTTGCGCACAAAAAAAAGGTCCACTCGTATTACCAAGGGCCTTTGTTATCGTATTCTAAAGTGTTTTGGGTTCATGAATATACAAAGCATGCCATAAAATGTAAACAATGCTCGTCTATCGAGATTTGTTATTGTTAACAAATGATAAATAAACAGTACTAGCTGAAAGTGTGTTTGTTCCTGTGTTATGTCGATTTCTGATAAAACTACTGTATCAATATGCCTGAAATTTTGCATTTTACATTATGAATAGACAAGTTATCTAACAGCAGCGTTTTTTTGAGAGTCATACCTTACTTTTTTATAATATTGAAACTCAAACTTGATACGGCGCGCAGCTGTTTTTCTGATTTCCGTATTGTTTATCGCACGACTTTGTACACGCTCATCCTAGTTATATTGAGTAGTTTCAATAAAAACTTGTTACTAGGATACTAGTTAGACCTTTATTGACTGATAACTACCTATATGTTATAAAAATATGCCACTTTGAATTGTAAAATGATAAGAATTTCTTGAAGAGGGAACTAATCGTCCATATTTTTGTGGCTGCTATTTTCACTTTGTATTTTTGGTTTTAGAATTTGAATATTTCGCTTCTTGTAATAGTTTGAATGTACTTTCTAATCTGACAAATTCCTCGTCAAAATCTTTTCCGGGTATAAGAATGTCATCCATATAAGCCAGAGCGGAATTAAACCTGGAATTGCCTAGCACTTGGTTAATTGTTCTCTGAAATACCGCGGGGGAATTGACTAAGCCGAAGGGCATTTTTTTAAACTGATAAAGTCCATCCGGTGTTATGAAAGCCGTGAGGTGCTTACACTGATCGCTTAACCGTATCTGATAGTAACCGCTAGCTAAGTCTAGAGAAGAAAAGTACTTGTTGCCATTAAGCATATCTAACTGATCGTCTATTCTCGGCATTGGAAAGTGATCTTTCTTAGTTTTTCGATTTAACGCTCTGAAATCGACACATAGACGGTACCCTCCAGTCTTCTTTTTGACAAGTATAATTGGACTTGAGTAAGGAGTCTTGAGTAAGGAGAATTTGATTCTTCTACGATATCGTTATCAATAAGATCTTCTACCATTCCACGCACTTTTTCTCGCTCAGAGTAACTTAGGCGGTATGGTCTATAGACGACAGGAGAGGTAAGTAGGGTATAATTGGGGGTTCTGCATCACTTGCTCTCGCGTGCGCTCGAGCTGTGCGATGCAGAAGCCCCAATTATACCTATCGTGATCTGCGATATAGCTCATAATACTTCATTTCATTTCATTTTTTCGTATTGTGTGTTTTATTCACAGATCTGCGATATAGTTCATAATACTTCATTTCATTTCATTTTTTCGTATTGTGTGTTTTATTCACAGTGGAGCGCTTGATACAGGATTTTCAATTATTTTTACCGGTCCGTGTGGGTGTCTGATGTAGGTCATCAAGTACATAATATCATATTTTACATCTTTTTTACATTCAGAAGTAAATTTCACTGAATCTTGCACTGTGGCTAATATTAAGCCTTCAGAAGTATATTTAATTGAATCTTGCATTGTAGCCAATATTTCTGGTTCTGGCACTTATTGATATAATCCCTTCCTTTCACAGCGGTCAAATAAAAACAATGAGGAAAGTTTATAGCATGTTGCATCCAAGGATCGTCGTAAATCTCCCATTCTTCAATAACACCTCCACATGAGAAACATACAGTTATATCATTAATTCCATTACCGCAATAAAATAATCCCGCGTCAGCCATTTCCATCACTAACCTTTTCTGAGAGTCAGTTGTTGCCCAATAATAATTCAATGAATGTAAACGCATTTTTTGCGTATGATACATGTCATAACGAGGATTGTAGTTTTCTTTTAACGTTTTCGTCATGCAATAAGTAAATTAGATGGACAAATAATCAACGTTCCTGCTGCAGTTGATACAATGTTAAGGTGATTACAATTTTACATCCTAGTTCAGTTATCATTGGCCAATCTTTAATACAGTCCAATACACCTTGCTACTTACTAACACCACAGCCACTATTACAGAAACCAGAAGATACGTCAAATAATATCCCGTAGCTCCACTGTAAAAACAGTCTCTATTAAAAATACTAACATATTTTATATTCTATTTACCTTCAAATAAATAAAATTGAGTGTTTGTTTTTAATTTCAAAATACAATTTTTTACTGAATACACATGAAAGTGCAAAATATTGGAAACGTATTTTTTCTTTTTTCACGTAGGTAAACAAAAAATGAAGACGATACAATACAGCGCGTCGAAAACTCGTGTGACGTCACATTTCGGTACACTTTTTACGGGAAAGTGACGTCAAAAGCCCCCACTCATGATCTTTAATACGTTTTATATCTTCGTATATTTTTATTGATTTGATAAAATAAAAATACGTGTCCAATATTTTTCGATAATAATCTAACTGAACCATATTTTTTTTACTCAGGAATCATCCCTTTTCTACTATTACATAGATGTTTCAAATTTGCCGGGCGTCCCGTGACGGCTAACTTATTTTTATTACCATGCCATTCTTTCGGTTCGATTCAAGTAGGTATTCAACCTGCTAAACTAGTTTTTTTGCATAGAACAGTTATTCTACACCACGACGCGCATACGCACACACCCTCACGCACGCACTGCAGCACGAAACATTACAAGCAAAAACAGACAACAAGATATTTATCTCTTTCGCACGATTCTCGCTGTTTCTGCTCATAACGCGTTCAAGGTCAATGTGGGGTAGCTTGATGTGCTGGCGACTGTACTTCAAACAAATATTAATAAAAATATAATGAAATCGTATTATGTTGCTAGCATTATATAGACATTCATTAGATGTTCTAGGAGGGGAGGGGGGAGTAAGTATGGTAACTATAGTGACATAATGATTTGAAGCAAAAAAAATAAAACATTTTATTTAAAACATTTATTCTCATAACACCATTTTTTTAAACACAGAACATTTTTTAAAGCACATACTTTTTCATGATAAATACAATTATACAAATCTTGAGAATATAAATATTGATCATAAAGATTTAACAAACTAGGGCAGCCTTTGTCTTCTAAATTATTTATATTATTATTATTCGAAATATTTTTTAACCACAACACTTTTTCTAAACCTTTGGTGTAAACACTTTTATCTCTTAAAATATCTACAATCAAATTCTGATGATTTGAGTAAGTCACAAATCCTTCACTCCAATATATCTTTCTATTACGCTCAATCCAATTTACTTGCCTCCTTTCTTTTTTTGTCAATTCGTGATATGGAAAAGGTGGTTTAATCAAAAGCACCTGTATTTTATTATCGCACAATATTGCAATTTCTTTCACTATGAATTCATTTGCTTCTGTTTTAAAACCTTGAACATCTACAATGGCATTCATGATAACCTGCGCACAATGTTACTCAAAGGTTTATATTCCACAAGTCGATCGTTAATAATTAAACAATATCCAGTTGTGTTATCTGGTATTGGTGCTGAACATTCAATCTCCAATCGCACATCTACGGGACCTGTTTTCAAACTATCGTTTTGCCTTGAACAGTCTATGATAAACAGAGGAGCCTTCTCCTTGAAACCGATAAAGTCAAGCAACGGGTCTGCAGGACAGTTGTAATACGACTGACGAAATTTCACATACATTTCATATAATATATTGTATTTGTTCTCGGTAAAATTTAAGCTTAGAGGCTCGTAAGGATAATATTGTGAATTCAAAAACAAAGTTAAGTTAGTAACCGCGCAGTGATCGAACAGAGAACTGTCTTTGATTTTATTATTTTTTCTATTGGTTTGCAAGCAAAAAATGACATAACGAGGTTTCTCTAATTGCGAAGCAGTCTTAACAGACCAACAATGTTTTGTAGTTTTAGGAAGCAAAGGATACTCGTATAAATCCCAATTTCTAAAGGCTATCTGAATAGATTTGTCTCTTTCTAAATGTTTAAGAAGTATCAGTCGTTCGCGATCTGATACTTTTATATGCGGCACCCGCCATTGCACTTTTTGTATATCTATTTGAAAATGTGCAACATCGTCAGTTACTATAAGACTGTTTAAGTTGGAGTTACTTCTATTCAGAATAAGTTCATGTTTACAATTTATCACAATTTTATTATAATCCTCTGCAAATCCTAAAATCTTATTAAGAGGTACAATAGCACTAAAATTACCATCGCTTTTAAATCCATCTATGTTCCAACCCCACAAGGCAGCAACTTTATTTTCTCCTTCATTCAGTGAAACGTATGACTTTATTGTCGATGTTATTCCAGAATTTTTAATGCGATCTATTTCTATACCATTTATTTCGTATCTGATATCTTGAAACAAAAACATAACAGGGTTGTTACTGGACGTAATAGTTTTCTTAATAGGATTACCATCTTTACCCAAGAACTTAGCTTGTCCTTCGACGTAAATTGAGCTGGCTGACGGTAACACATATATGTCTTGCTGGTGTATGGGAATTCTGATTTCATCGTTTTCTCTAAAGCTGTTGTTGTAGGGATTGTACGAATGGACTTCATAACTTTCAATCGAAGTATCGAAGTGCGGTAATTCAGTAATCTGTAGTATATTCATACTTTAAAACCTAGGGATTTAAGAAAATCTTTATTTGCTTTTGTTAACTTTATAACTTTTTTCTTACGTCTTTGCACCTTAGTGGTTGTACAAGAAATAGGGCGCTTTTTGTTAACTACAGGGTTTTTATAATATAATATCATTTTGTTTTTCTTAAATGTAGGCGTAGTTCAATATTTTTATGTTCTTCTCTAAATTTAATACAGAAACCAAATTGATCAACTATCTTAATAGATATTGATGTAATAGTATTTTTGTTCACTGGAAAGTAAATAACGTTTTGCGGTATTTCTATGATTCGGTGACCTGTAGCAGTATTAGATACAAATTCATGAATAATATGAGTTGGTAGCCCGTTAGAATATGAACCGTGTACAAGATCACATTCGATTCTGATCATAGGAAAAATGTCGTTATTAATACGCGCATTTGGTATTGAATTTAATACTGAAAAGTATAACAAACCACACTCATATTGACCAGATAAATCCAAAGGTGGTTGAAAGAACGTATCCAATCCTGATTTATTTCCAGAGATGGTTACCGCTATAGACATGCTTGCAGACTGAATACATTTAGAAGATCCTGTTATTTTATTCCTTGACTACACCAAAAATTATTTAAAAAATGTAAACATAGGTGTCCGCAATTATAAGGGTGGTCGCGTTGTATATTATCATAATTATAGCATACTTTAGCACCTAAGTATTTTATAAATTCCTTTGGAGGTTTAAGATTTCCATAACTATCAAAATATTCAATATAATCATTATTTTTAGCATAGGCTACCCAATGAGAACCTGGATTTTTTGAACTATCTAAATTAACCACTCCACACTCTTTTTTAAAAGATTGTTTAGGGAGCTCATCTCTCATAAATACACCTCGAAAATAAGGAATATTATTTCCATACTTCAAAATGTCAAAGTTAGTTAAGGCTCGTTTGGGTAGCCGATATCTTAGTTTTTTTTTATTTGATACAAAAATTCCAAGCCCATTTTTATGCGGTTTAAGGTGTAATCCTTTTCCAATGCAAAGAGCTTCCATTTTTTCATTGTGTCTCTTCGATTCAGCCAAGAGCTTTTTAGCTAACTTGAATTCATTTATGGTTTTGGCAATACCAGCTGCACCGCCTGCTAACGCTCCCGCCGCTGATAATCCAGCAAAAATAGGAATCAAAGGTAATACCCCACCAGTTTTTGGTATAGGAATAACCCTAGGAAGTTTAATGGATGAATCATCAGCTAATTCTCTAGCTGCGGCCATAGCTAATTCTATTGCCACTTTTTTGCATTTTGGTTTTAATTTTTTCATATGTCTTTTAGTTTTATTAATAACATTTTTAAATTTATTTTTTAACCCTTTTCCCGATGTAACTTTCCGAGAACACTCTTTGTGGTTTTTTTTAGGCCAGAGCCGGTTTTAATTTTTGTAGACATTGCCTTGCTTACTAAACGTGCCATGATTTTTTCGCATACACTCGCATCCGAAGCAACTGCTCGCTCTTTTGCCCTTTTTAACAAAATTAAGTCAGCTTTGTGACGATCCTTTAAGTTTGATGATTTGTGATAAGCAATATCGTGTTCTTTGCAATATTCGTCTAATTGATTAATGCCTTTATCTCCATGTGTAAGCCTTTTAATTAATTTTGTACCAGGCCCACAATAATTGTATCCTGGTAAGTGTAATTCAAATGGTAAATTGTTTATAAGCCAATTGAGAAGACTACTCTCTCCAATACACATCATAAGACTAATGAATCTGAATCGAGCACTATAATAAATACTTACACGCTTCATCATCGACTTTGTTGTTGAGTTATTTGTTATGTTATTTTTATTTAAATTAATATATTCGATTTATCAATCCAACTGTTTTCAGTAGAAGACAAACCTAACCATTTTACTAAAACCCTGTTTCCTTTTCTTCTCAGAACTTTCTCGACTAGATATACATTATGATGTTTTGTCTTTTGAAGCTCTTGCCCATAAAATGCTCCTAAAATAGGTTGACCTCTGATTGTATCTTCAATTAAGTAGGTGATAGGAGTTGTATTTTGTATTTTTCGAATTTTAAATATTTCCGATGACCAGTTGGGGGTATATCCTTTTTCAAATGTTCCTTTGTACTTACTGATACGCACATAATCACCTACTTTAATTTTGCTTCTTGTACTATCATTTTTTACCAACCTTAAGTATCTTTCTAATATTCGTTTTTTATTAATGTTATCCACGTTAGCGGGGATTTCATCAATTGTCCGATGGTAAGTGTGATTATATTTATAAATAACGTCATTAAGGGTATTAGCTACCCAATTATAGTTGCCTTTTAAACTAAATCCCTTATAAAGTTTAGATTTCAAAGTTCTGATAAATCGTTCAACTATCGAAGCCTTTTTTGTTGAGAAGGTTGAATAGTGGTTAATTTGATAAGATTTCATAAGCTTTTGGAATTTATTATTATAAAATTCTGCTCCATTATCCGTTTGCAGATTTTTAGGAACACGTCCTATAACTAGGAAAATTTTGAAACAGTTACATACATCATCTTTGGTTTTACTTTTCAGAGGAAAGGCCCAAGCATATTTCGAAAAAGTATCAATAACAGCAAGAATAAATCGGTAATTTTTATTTTCTTTTGAAATTGATTGCATATCAATTAAATCTGCTTGCCACAGGTCGTCTATATCTTTCATAATAACATGTCTTCGTGGAAAGTTTACTCTTGCGTTTTTATGAATTTCGTTTACCACGTCGGCTTTGCTCATGTTCAGAATTCAGTACAACTGTCTTGAATTTATGTATAATACTGAATGCAAAGCATATTACTATGACTATTTATTCTTTAATTATCCCAGCTTCTTTCAGTTCTTCAACTATCGATAAAATTTCATTATCATGGTTTGTGTTGCCAGCATCTCTTGAAGCTACTAATAGTTTCAATCTCTCGACTAATTCGTTAGGATCATCCCAATATACCAAGTCGGTGTTGTTTTTGTATTTTTTTAGCGTTGGTAAGTTTCCTCCAAGTTTAGCGTGCGCAAGTTTATTATGGTTTGACGATTCGGAAAATAGGGGTTTGATTATTTTACAATATTTTATGCCTTTGTCACCTCTTATTTGACCTTTAGGATTAAAATCTCTTTTATGGGCATTTGTATAATGTAATATATCCTTATAGACAAGTTTATCTTCGCCCGATATTAACTTTAAATCAGGTTTTCTTCGGAGTAAAAGTTCTTTTAGACCAGCCGTTAAATTGTAAGCCTTGTCGCCGATTTTAATTAAAATGGTACTATCGTTATTCACACTATCAATTTTAGAAAAAGATACTGCTGAGTTACCCATTAATAAAGTTTTATTTTCACTTCTAATTCCAAACGGTATACTAATACCATCATAAATACCAAAGATATCATCACCCTCTAATGACATTTCTAAATTATCTATCGATTCCTTTTTAGCATTTTGTTCGACGAATTGTGTAGAATTAGGTTTTGGATCGTAATAGTCATTGATCTTTGAAGATGAGCTAGTATTATTTTCATGGGACTCCATTCCTTCAGAATTATTCAGAGTTGTATTTTCAATGTTATTATATTTTTCTGCATATCTATTAGAATCAACTAAAGTTTTTAGAGGATCTGTGACAGGTTTTAGTATTTTATCAAGTGACAAGTTCATTGAATGCTCCTGATTTTTCATTTGTTTAATTTTATTCTTTATGGAGTCGACAGACTTCACTAATTCCATTTTAATATTTTTTTCCATCTTACAATAAATAACAACTGTATTCAGGTAAGAAAGGAATAATACTAACAACATTTATGTATGTAATTCATTTATAAGAATGAGCCTTCATTCAAAGTTTAAAAAAATATCAAAATTCTGTCTGTACCTTCCATTGTTTAATGGTGACTCTTTGTTAATAAGTAGAAAATTATAAGGGTTACTCCAAACAGTTTTACAAATGTCTTTAAACTGATTCCACGGTAGATCAGAATTCACATGTTCATCATAGATATGCTTTAAGTTCACATCATCTTGTTTAAATATTATAAGAAAATTTGCATTATCACGTAGCAACTGTTCCGGAATTTTCGAGTAGGTTTGCGATAAGTAAAAGCAGTCAATTTGCTTATGTCTTCCCATAGAGAAGTAATTACGAATGTTTATTTGCTTTTCACACACAACATCATCAAAAATAAAAACTGAATTCGTTAAAGCTTCATATGGAGCTATAACATCTTTGTCGTCATTGAACTCATTGAACTTTATCTGAGGTACTCTTCTTAATACTTCACTTAAAAAACGATATTTTGGTTGGAAAGTAGTTTTCGAGTAAAGATAAAGATTTTTAAATTTAAGCCCATTTTCATGCAGCAGTAAACTGATCATAGCGTTTGTTTTACCACAGTTTGAGGGTCCACATATTATGCAACGAATTGTATTAGGCAATAAAGCGCTGTGTCTGATCTGACAACTAGAGTCATTAAAATTTATATTTTTCACATTCAGGGATATGGGTTGTTTGATCAACTTCATCTTGCCTACTACTTGCAAAAACCACTATCCTTCTATATATATATATATATATATATATATATATATTTAAATATAAGTATAATGCATATATTGGAACGCAAATATAGTTTCTAAACAACCTGTTGAGACAATCAGCACGTCAGAGTAATTAAACAGTTTATATAATTGTTGCAGCTAGCAAAAGCAGTCACTTACTTATTTCAAGTTGTAATAATATTTTTTTTTATAGTGAAGGTAAGTTTTAGTATTAAATTAACCAAATTAAAAATAATTTCGGTAAGTACTTCTGACTTTATATACAATTTTATTTTTTCAGAATTATGTCTCTTTCGCCATGCTATAGCCCCCACATTTTGAGCAATGATAACGTGATTTCTGAAGAACACGAACAATTCCGATTACGTGAGGTATGTAGTATTTAACTATAAGTAATTGTATGTATTTATAGCTGATTTGATTTTTTCTTTTATTTACTATTTATTTATTTTTACAGGGGGACTCTGCAAATCTCATCTGCAATACATGGGAAAAATATAATGAAACTCAACTACCTGAGCAATCAAAATTTTTTAACAAACTTACCGGAGAAAATATTTCTACAGATGATTATCAACATGCTGTAACAGTGTGGAACGCATTTAAAATAAAAAATTTGGGAGAGTATACGGATCTTTATTTGAAATGTGACGTTCTTTTACTATGTGACATTTTTGAAAAATTTCGAGACATGAGTTTAGTTTATTATAGTTTGGATCCATGTTTTTATGTTTCATCCCCATCCTTAAGTTGGGATGCTATGCTTTTATACACTAAAGTTGAACTTGATTTAATTTCGGATGTGGACATGTATCAAATGTTAGAAGAAGGAATTCGTGGAGGCCTCGCTCAATGCTCAATGAGATATGCTAAAGCTAATAATAAATATTTATCAACTTACAACAATGAAAAACCTAGCACCTATCTAATTTATCTAGACTGTGTTAATTTATATGGATTTGCTATGATGCAAAAACTGCCTATGCGAAATTTTAAATTTCTGAATGAAAATGAAATAATCGATTTCAATATCAATAATGTATGTAAAATGAGTGATCAAGGGTACATGCTTGACGTAGACTTATGTTACCCAACCAACATTCATAATGCTCATTCAGACTTACCTTTTGCAGCTGAAAAGTTTTCCCCTTTACAAAATCAATGTAAAAAATTAATAGCAAATCTGTATAACAAACATCGCTTTGTAATCCATTATGTGCATTTACAAGAATGTTTGAAAAATGGTTTAATTTTACTTAAAATACATAGAATACTATCATTCCATCAAGATAACTTTTTAGAGCCATATAAAAGCCAAACTGCCAGAACATGATTAAAACTGCAACAAAAACACACATAGTCCTCACATTCACAATAATTTAAAATAATATAATACTTTATACAGTAAATATTAGTGTCATTGTATATGTAAATAAGTATAGATACTTATAGCAAAGATTAAAAGTAAAAGTAGTTAGCGAAATAAAATAAATTAACATTGCCTGTGCTTTATTGGAGCAACTCAATCCCAAGCCTTTTTGTCCTCAATATAGTCTTTGACAGTATAATAGGCATTCTGGCATAGTTTCCTTTTTATAAAAGATTTGAATTTATTAAGGCTTAGTGCTTGAATGTGGCTAGGAAGTTTATTATAAAAACGTATACATTGGCATCTAAACGAGCCACCTATTTTCTTGAGCCTGGTAGTAGGAACAACAAATTTGTGCTTTTCCTAGTATTTAAATTATGGATATCACTGTACTTTTTAAACAGATTAATATTTTTATGTGCATACAAAAGATTTTCATAAATATACTGAGAAGGCACAGTCATTATATTAATCCCTTTAAATTTGTCTCTGAGGGAGTGTCTGGGACTTAATTTATAAATTGAACGAATTGCCCTTTTTTGTAAAACAAAAATCGTCTGAATATCGGCGGCATTTCCCCACAACAGAATACCGTACGACATTACACTATGAAAATAACTAAAGTATACTAAACGGGCTGTCTCTAAATCAGTTAAACCACGAATTTTCCTAACGGCGTATGCTGCAGAGCTAAGCTTCTTTGACAATTTATCTATATGGGGGCCCCATTGAAGCTTGGCATCCAAAGTTATGCCTAAGAATACTGTGGTATTTTCGGGTTTCAACTCTTCACCCTTTATGAGAATACTTGTTTCTACTTGTCTAACATGAGGTATCGTAAACTTAATACATTTCGTTTTTTTCTCGTTAAGAAGGTTATTAACATTAAACCAGTTAACTACTTTTGCGAGGGCACTATTTACATTGTCAGTAACCAGCTGCTGACGTTTGAGTTTAAATAAAAGTGAAGTGTCGTCTGCAAACAGCACTATATCATGTTCATCCTTTATGAGGTAAGGCAAGTCATTTATATAAATAAGAAATAAAAATGGACCTAGAATTGAGCCTTGAGGGACCCCCATTCTTACTACCGATCCGGGAGATCTTTTCCCGTTAACGTCAACTCTCTGAATCCTATCACTTAAATAAGAAGTAAGAAGATCCAGAGAGGCGTTCCGGATTCCGTAGTGGTGCAGTTTCCTGATTAATGTTTCATGAAGAACACAATCGAATGCCTTGGACAAATCGCAAAAGATGCCCAACGCATCGCATTTGTCCTCCCATGCATTATATACATGCCCTAGAAGTTCAACTCCGGCATCAGTAGTTGAACGACCCCTTGTAAAACCGAACTGTTTATTATGCAGTAATTTATGTACATTAAAAAAATCTTTGCATTTGATTTAAAATAAGTTTTTCAAAAATTTTACTAAATGTAGGTAGCACTGAAATAGGTCTATAATTAGTAGGGTCTGATGTACTACCCGATTTAAACAACGGTATTATTTTACTGTTTTTCATAAGATCAGGAAACTCACCACGGTCAATACAATTATTAAAAATAACAGCTAAAGTAGGTGCTACAATATTTATAATTGACTTAGCAACGTCCACAGAATTACCCCATAAATCTGCAGTCTTTTTGACATTTAACGTGTGAAAGGTTTTAATTATATCTTTAAAAAAAAGATAAAATAACAAAAGTGACAAGCAGGCTCAGGTCACTTAAAATATTTATTTTTAAGCCATTTTAATTTCCTGACGGTTCAGACCTGCATATAAAAATTTATAAAGTTATTTTTCATATGTGCGCATGGAGATTTTATTGTTGTTCCCACCACAGTGCCTGTTCAGGCTTTAAAAATTTTTAATCCGCGTGTGATTATTCAAGACGTGGTTGCTAAGGCCGCCATCGGTTGTCCTAGCGACGACATGCGTCGCTAGGTCTCTTCCACTGCAGCGTCCAATTGCAAGTCCATCCTGTGACGCACCTACGCGCTACGTAACGACGCATGCGTCTTGTTACCAAAACAAGCAGCCGTCATATTTTGACTTTGACTTTTTTATGTTTTCAGTGTACATTTTAAGTTACTTTATTGTGTTATTTTAAATTTGTTTTAAGCTATTCTTTTTTTGTGAATGTATTTAACTGTTGTGAATGCAGTCCGTGACCCAATCTTGTGATGGTACGTCGAACGCGACCCATACATGTACACAGTGCAACAAGTCATTCAAATCTTTGAAAGGCCTCAACATACACACTACAAAAACACACAGGAAATGTACTAGCCAAAACAGTTCACCTTTAGACATCCATCCCATTATTCCGAGTGCGCCTACTTATGTAGCCAACGATCCAACTCCTTTCCACACATATCTTAGCCATTTGAAAAATAGTATACCCATAGTTAAAAGAATCCCTCGAGGAGCTCGAATAACCGTTGCTACACATTTGTCACAATTAATCCAGAAATGTTACATAAGCAATTGTACTCAAGACTGGCAGAACCTATTTTTATTTTCATACAGCACACTACATATAATAAAAGCTGATGAACCGAATTTATCCTTGACACAAAAGATTAAGAATAACTGTGTTGTAAGCCCCTCGCCTTCTCCCGCACCTCTAATCAAACTTGAAGCCCCTCGTAATCGCAACAAACTCATCGAAAACAAAATCTGTGACGGAGATCTCAAAGGTGCCGCTCGCCTTTTGTTCTCCAACGACGTGCTATCACCAGATACCCCTGACACCCTTCAGGCCTTACGGACAAAACATCCTCCAGCTCCTGTAAACCCATATTTTCTCGACCCACCAACAGCAGGGCAAGCATGCCTTCAAATTCAAAACAAAGATGTTACGAATGCCATTTTATCTTTTAAACCAGGTTCGGCTGCAGGTTTGGATGGAATCTCACCCCAACATTTGAAAGACTTAACATCGCATTCTGTGGGTGATGCAGGCGAGCAACTTGTAAATTCGATCACTAAATTAATCAACTTTATGTATTACGGTAATGTCAATCCAGAAATTGTTCCCATTCTTTTCGGCGCGAACCTCATTGCCCTCACCAAAAAGGACGGAGGGGTGAGACCAATTGCTGTTGGATCAACACTACGACGTCTGGCCTCCAAAATTGCTGTTCAACATATTTTACCAAAATTAAATTCGGAATTTGAACCCGTACAGTTAGGCTTCGGTGTAAAAGGAGGGTGTGAGGCAGCCGTCCATGCCCTACGCTCTTTCCTAACTTACGGACAGCCTGACGTGTTGCTCAAAATTGATGTCAAAAATGCATTCAATTCGGTAAATAGGGATACCCTGCTGACGGAAATAAAACAACATATACCGGAAATATACAATTATCTTCTTCTCAGTTACGCTGACCCAACAAAATTGTTATATCGTTCTAATGAACTGTCCTCGGAAGTAGGTTGTCAACAGGGTGATCCCCTTGGGCCTGCAATTTTTAGTTTGGCTATAAATCCGATAATCAAAAATTTAAATTCTAAATACAATGTTTGGTATTTGGACGACGGAACCCTAGGAGGTGATGTGGCTACTGTGTTTTCGGACCTTTTTTTAATCAAAAATAAATTTGAAACCATTGGTTTGGAGCTTAATTTTAGCAAATGCGAACTTTTTATAAATAACAACATCTTAAATTTAAATGACGTAAAACAAAAATTTAATATTTTGGCTCCAAATATTAAAATAGTTAACAGTAATTCTCTTTACCTTTTAGGTTCTCCAATTTTTGATGAATCTATTTCTGAATATATTATTAATTCAATTACTAAATTTCAAAATTCTGCTGACCGTCTCCTTGAAATTAGTCCACATTATGCACTTTGCATCTTAAAATTCTGTCTATTCGTCCCAAAATTTACGTATGTGCTCCGTTGCTGCTCCTTTTGGAATCACCCAGATCTTTTGACACAAGTAGACGACTTAATCAAAATTAGCTTAGAATCGATTCTTAATATGCAGCTGAACGAGCAATCTTGGACCCAAGCATCCCTACCCATCCGTTATGGTGGTTTAGGGATTCGCAAAATTGCCAGTGTCGCTTTACCAGCCTTTCTATCTTCTGTCCATAGTTCAGCAAATCTCATAAGTAAAATTTTAAGGGCATCCCCTTCTAACTTTGAGATTACTGGCTTGGAAGAAGCTAGAAACGCTTTCTTAATTGCATGCCCAGGTCAAAATTTTCCAGTTTCTCCAAATTCACAGAGGAGCTGGGACGACATAAACTGCAAATTGACTCACAACAATCTTTTGAACTGTAGTACAGGTTCGGCGCGTGCTAGGCTTTTGGCCGTGGGTGCGCATGAGGCCGGCTACTGGCTTCACGCGTACCCTTCGTCAAATACAGGAACATTTCTTGAGCCTGACACGCTCCGAATCGCAACCTGTCTACGGCTTGGGGTTCCGGTCTGCACTCCTCATAAATGTCCCTGTGGCAGTGATGTCGACAAGCTAGGACATCACGGACTATCATGCCAAAAAAGTGCAGGCCGCTTCTCGAGACATGCCGCACTTAACGATATCATACGCCGGTCCCTTGCCACCGTCAACGTGCCAAGTCTACTTGAGCCGACTGGTATTGCAAGAGACGATGGCAAGAGACCGGACGGTATGAGTTTGATTCCATGGAAGATGGGCCGGGTGCTGGTATGGGATGCAACCTGTTCAGACACGCTAGCCCCTTCCCATCTACATGGAACCAACAACAGAGCTGGTGCGGCCTGTGAAGCGGCTGAAAAAGCTAAAACATGCAAATACAGGGGTCTAGGCTCCGAATATGATTTTGTCCCATTCGGTGTCGAGACCCTTGGTCCGTGGGGTCCTAGCGCTATAAAGCTTTTTAAGGAAATAGCAAAAAGGTTAGTCGACATCACAGGAGACCGAAGAGCTGGCAGCTACCTCGGACAAAGAATTAGTCTAGCTATTCAAAGGGGGAACGCTGCCAGTATCTTCGGAACCTTGCCTAAAGGGACTCCTTTTAATAATATATTTTAGTTTTTATCCTTGACATTGTATTTGATAGTAGTTAACGGTTTTCATTATTTAAGCATCCCAAGTGTTATTATTTAAATTATAATCTTTACAAATTAATTACACTATGTTATTAAAATATAATTTCACATTTTCACATTATATCTTTAAAAGTGACATATTCGAAATGAAATTCAGAATCACAAACTGGAATGTTTTCTTTAAGTAAAGACTCTGCAGCAGTGGGTGAAGAGTTTAGAGATTTAGTAGTCGATACGGGAATCTCTGCAAAGAAATTTTCAAAAGCCGCGGCGACTTGAGAATCCGATTTAATTATATTGTCATCAATAGCAAGGCTGTAGTCACTACATCGGTTGCATGACCTTCCCGTTTCGCTATTAATGATACTCCATGTCATTTTTATTACATTACTACTATTTTTAATTTTTGAACTCAAATAACGTGATTTGGCCACACTACAAACTTATTTAAATAATTTTGAATAATTCTTAACATATAAATTAAATTCAGCAGTGTTTTTACAAGTTCGTTCATCATACAATTCATAAAGTCGTTTTCTACTTGTATGTATACCAATGGTGGCCCAGTCACTAAAGGAAGCGTTACTATTAACCGAGAACGTCTTTGG
Source organism: Brachylomia viminalis (assembly GCA_937001585.2). Classification (NCBI taxonomy): domain Eukaryota; kingdom Metazoa; phylum Arthropoda; class Insecta; order Lepidoptera; family Noctuidae; genus Brachylomia; species Brachylomia viminalis. Next base: position 11,631,472 of record OW443314.2, read on the forward strand.
AATGAACGTGGTATTGAATAGTGTGCAATACATATTAAAAAAATCATTATAATGTTGATTAGGGTCCAAATACTATCTCACAATCACTACTTTTGACATTAGGTAAAGAAAATCGTATACACTTAGTTTTTTTCACATTTAATACTGAATTATTAGCAGTGAACCAATTATGGACCTGCATTAGGGCGTTATTAACGTCGTCAAAATTTGTAGCACTTCTTTCTACCTTAAAAGTTAAAGAAGTATCGTCAGCAAATAACACCATTTTGTGGTTGATTTTTTAATAAATGGAGGTAGGAGGTAGGTTTGTACTAACACTTTTACACGTCAATCATATTTTAAACACTAGATGAGGTCGGCATTTCCTATCTGACTACTCTGAGAAGAAAGGCCGAAACAAACTCAAGAGTTCACAGTCTGTTTTAAAGTCCAGACATAATCTTGGTCAGATCATGTGAAGACCATGTAGATTGGTGTATGAAACAGTCTTTTGAGGAAAACCATACAGATTGAGCGGACCTGTCCAGTCAGTGCACGCATTTGTCAGTAATCGTGCAGCTCAACTCAAAACTTACGGAGCACAACGATTCTAACATATTCAAAACCAATCTGCCAAAGTAAGAGTCGGTAAAAAATAATAAAATGTATCATGTCACTCAACGATAGCTTAGTCATTACTCATTAGTCAATATACGTCCCACTGCAGGGCACAGGCCTCCTCTTACGAGTGAAAGTGACAGGGATTATTACTTAATATTTTTCTTACCTCAAATATTCTCTCCCTCCGTTGAAATCAATATCCTGTCGAAGAATTTGTAAGTTTCATTACTGTTGGAATTTCCTTCCGAACTGTATTTATCATTATTTTACCTTATTCCTAATCAACTCTAAATCGAAACTGTCCAAGTTGATGTTCTTCTTCCTCCCTCTCCTCTTTTTACCATGCGTGGAAAATACACCATCATTCGATGTGCCCGATGGCCCGCACCTACGATTCGCCGTATTGTAGTACTGGCAACCCCAATAAAGAAGCTACAATTAAGTAAGAAAAATATAAAAGAAACTAAAAGTATCAAAACAACTCAGTCCAACTTACCGGTCAACTCTATTGAGTTTGACTTACGCCTTCTTCTTCCCTTATTTTACGATACTCATTGAAAACAATATTTCTCGCTTGACATCGTAGTGGTTATTTGACATTTTCACCAAAACAACCAATTGTCAAGAAGATATCACAAAGTCTCGGCAGTAGTTGACAAATCTCGAAATTTGATCTGACATGTAACAATTGACATATTTTTTTTATGCCTAGAGATTCCGGTTGACCTATATCAACTGATTTAGTTTCATAAAATATTCGTTTTAATTTTTTGATAAGTTTATTACAGTTATTTCTATCTAATATATTATGTTATTTTTAATACGTAGTTGTATGGATTTTTTTACTATCTTTTTGGTGTTTAATATTATTATTATTTTTAATATAAGTATCGTAAAATTCCTGGTGGTCCATGGTTTTATAATGCGCTTACTGTTAGGGACTTTATTATGAATATTATTTTATTGATGGAATCCGTTAGTTTGTTTAATAATAGGTTAGCTAGAGTTTCAGGGTCATTACAAAAAAGTAAATCTGCTAGATTACTTTCTTATGCGTAGGTACTTAAACATTATGCTTGCTCAAATCCAGTGGATCTAGTTTTTTCTGTTTTTAATTTTGATAGGTATCGAAGTGTGGTGTAATGACCTGTAATTAGTAATTACTAGCGTGTAAGACAGTGATGGATGCTGAGATTTTTTGTTTGTTTAATTTCAGCTTAAATTTCTCATCTTCTTTATTACAAAATTGGTCTTCTGATTGCCGATTTGCATCATTTCAAGTTTATCCTCTAGAATTATGATGAAATTTTTGTCTTCCTTAGCCTGTTGCTCAATTTTATTTCTAAAATCTTCATTTTGGGCAGTAAGATAAGTAATTGAGATCTCTATTTTGTTATTAGATTTCTGGATTTCGTTTAGAGTAGGTAGTAACTAGTAATGCGCTGAGTTTCTTGTTTCCGCCAATTATGAATTGATTTTTATGATTCAGTGTTGTGATGAATTTGATTTTATTGAGAACTAGCTGACCCCGCGAACTTCGTACCGCCAAACATTTTTTTTTAAATTTTTCTCTCCGTATGAACCATCCTCCTCGTACTTCAAGGAATATTCTAAAAAAAGAATTAAGTATCAAAATCGGTCCATCCGTTCTTGAGTTATAAAATTACAACGAAAAGTGGCATTGATTTTTATAGATATAGATTACGTAGGTACTCTTTACAATCAGAGACACAAAGAGGGCTTCTTGTTAGTCCACTGTGCCAGTTACTAACGGCCTTAGGTTTTTATCAATCAATTAATCAATCGTTTATTTCAGACAATTTCCATATTGTGTTAGTATTAGAACTTATAAAAATATGTTCAAAACCATAAAGCTAAATTAAAATAAAATATTAACATAAAAAAAAATAGAATTAATCAAAACTAATACAAATAAACTGATAATTAATACTAAACAACACACTACACAGTTAAAATAAAAATCACACATCAGTTACGAATTCAATAGTGTAAGAGATAGGTACATTTCATTTTTGTTGGGTTATTTTGTTTCAAACGTTTTGTTTCTCCCAACAATCACTTTTTTTCTTTAGAAATACTTAAACGAAAAAAAGGATACTATTAATTAAATTTTGTTTTTTAATGATAATTTAATCATAACTAAAACCTTAAATATAATTTAAGTAATATTATCGATGATAAAGTAAAATAATCTACATCTCACGTATGCTTCTAATGAACAAAACGCAGTAACTGAGTGTTACCAGAAGGAAACAATTATCAAGCGTTGATTCTTTCTCAAGCATTTACTCAAGTAAGTAACGTACACACGGCTACACATCAAGCTATACAAAACCAGTTTACGCTGGTCTCGCATCGTACGGAAATCCCATACAATGTGAGATCAGCTTATACTGGAAATGTATAGCTTGATGTGTAGCCGTGTACCTTACTCGACTATATTATGTAGAATTAGATTTTATAATTATGAATTCTATCCTCAAGTAATTACTTCATTAAGAAATTACTTAGCAGCAAGTAATTGCATGTTTATAAATACGGGTGTACTGAAGACTTGTTTCGACTTAGTAACTTGCTCTCAGTCAGGAAACTTTACATTACACAAATCATTTATTAATTGTCAAGGGGTCGGCCAGTCAGAAAGATGAAGCTAGTTGCCCATTATAAGCGTAGTAGGTACCTATGGAGAAGAACGGGCAAGAAACTCCATGGACACTCTTTTAAATCAAAATATTGTTACAAAATAGTGGTTACATCATTCATGTTGAAATTATACATGTGAGAACGATGTAGAAAGACGTGCACGTTAAAAGCGTCCGTAATAAAAAGATAATAACGATTCAGGAATCAAAATAAGCCGTGGCAGCTAAGACATGACCAGTGCCTACTGACAAAGACGCGTAAATGGTCCAAAACTTGAAACGGGACATCGGGTAGCAAGATTACATCACGTTCGCGAACACGCGCAATGGGGAGACGAAGAAAAGGCAAGAGTACCCTAATGTGTTCTGACGAATCGAGATTTATGCTGTATGCACATGATGGGCGGCTAAGAGTCTACCGACGGCCAGGAGAACGTTTTATTCCAGGTTGTTAGGAAAAAGTGCGGTTCGGCGGTGGATCTGTTATGGTTTGGGCTGGAATCTCTTCAGAGATGGTAGAAAATGGTACGCTAACTAGTGCAAGATAATATGTGAAAGAAATTCTTATTGAGCATGTCGGCCCATATTGAATGAATATTCATTCAATATGGGCTCAAATTGTGATTGAGTGTTTTCAGGACGTTAGCATCAATCGCATGGATTGGCTCGTGAGAAGCCCGGACTTGAATACAATTAAACACACTTGGAACGAGCTTGGGAGGTGTGTAAGAAATCGATACCCCGCCCCAGTTACACTTCGAGACCTGAAACATGCGTTAGTGGAAGAATGGAGAGAAGAATCCCGCAACATATCACAATCCAAATGCCACTCATTAGACTCATAGACAATTCAACAATATTCATTGCGTTATTTACGCTGTCGAGCAGACGAATTTTTTAAACATAATTATGAAGCATTGGATTAGGAATTTTCTTCAAAATCCTTTAGATTGTTATACGAAATGTGTTACGCAATTGGGGTCCAATTGCGTAACACATTAGTGTAAGTGAGTGCTCGCGTCAAACTATTGTGCACTAGCAAAGGGATCAGTTGTTGCTCGCCAATCAAACGTCTTAGGGTATTACATACCTTTACAGTTATTTTACCTCTGAAAGCAGCAATCCATTAACAACTTATTATAACGAGAATACGTCAACGTGATTTCCGGAGTGATTCAAAATCAGAGGTAAAATCACTGTGAAAGGACTGTACAGTATCATAGATCTATGAGCTTTGACAATGTAAATATATGATTCTGCTTAGATCTTAGATATAATGATAGTGTAATATTTTATTTATTTATTTATAGTTAGTTACTTAAAACGGTACAACACCAATTACATTAAGTAACATAGAGACAAATTACACTTAAAATTACGTTGACACTAACATAAATAACCTTAAAACTAATATGGAACAGTAGACTCTCTTGCATACTTTCTCTCACAGAACACCAGACATAATAATATACGCATAATTTTAATCCATTTATCCGCAACACATCACATACAGGGTTTACAGCCAGATGGGCATTCAGTACCTTTAGACTACGATAGACTGGGGATTCGGCTCTGGCTACAGTTTTGGCTGGCAGTTGCGCAAACAAATTGTGCCGGCGGCGGCTCTGAAAGTGTCCGATGTATTTGTCGGGCACTAATAGTTGACAGAAAAGACCATGGAGCTCTGGGCCATCTATACGTCCCTGTAAGGTCTTACAGGCTACGCTGAGTTGATCAAGGCCTCTTCTCACCTCCAGCGAGTTAAAGACCAACGGTACATGTAGGGAAAAAAATGGTATAATCTTTGGAAGAGGCATCTAAGGAAAGTTTTTTGTACCTTTTCCAGCATCAGTGTTTGGGTCGCGATATAGGGGTGCCAAATACAGGCACTGGACTCGAGTTTGCTTCGAACCAGAGCGGCGTACAACAGCCTAACAACTATACCTAGTTCGGGATCCGAAGACCTTGTGTGGATGTTGTCTCATATTATTATTTGGATTGCGAAAGTTACGAGCATTTCGCAAAACAAATCCTAAACGCCTGAAAGACTCCTTCACAAGGGTAGAAACGTGATCTCGAAAAGTTAGATAGCGGTCGAAAGTCACTCCCAAATCCTTTATGTCGGTGACACGAGTAACAACGTGATCACCCAAATTGTGGTCATAATGAATTGGCTGCAACCCCCTACCATAAGTCATAACATAACACTTGCTTGTATTAAACATTAGTTTGTTCGCAATGTTCCACTCATAGATGGCATCAATATCCCTTTGTAGGAGTTTGCAATCCTCGTCCATTCGGATTTGTGCGACTAGCTTAAGGTCGTCGGCATATAGTAGGCATTTGGCAAACTCAACCTTAGTAATGAGGTCATTGATCATGATCAGGAACACAGGTGGCCCTAACACGGATCCCTGACTTACACCCGAGCGAGTATTATAAGGCTTGGACTCGAAGCAGCCGTGTCATGTCATGCCATGTCTTACAAACTGCTTGCGATCACGCAGATAGTCGGAAAAGAAGTTAAGAAGACCGGACGAGAACCGATGGCTCCCAGCTTAGTCAAAAGCACATCGTTGTCAACTCTGTCGAACGCTTTCCGGAAATCAAAATACAGAGCGTCAACCAGCCCACCGGTGTCCAAGCCTCGGGATATGTATTCTACGTGAATCAGTAAGTTCGAATTTACGGAGCGGCCTGTCCGAAAACCGTGTTGGAAATGATAGCGTAAAATATAAGCTCGAAAACCTTGGCAATAGTTGGCAGAATAGCGATGGGTCTATGTTCTTCAACGGATGTTTTATCACTGGTTTTGGGAATGGGAGTGACTCGCGAAGTTTTGAATTGCGCAGGGTATACACCAGACTGTAGGGCTAAGTTGAAAACATGACATAGTGGGGCTGACAAGATGTCATGACATCCCTTAAGCGTATAGGCTGGAATGTTGTCAGGGCCAACCGAGCTACAGGGTTTGGGTTTGGCAATCGCCTTAACTATATCCGGTGCGGTTAAAAAGGGAAGGGGGATGCTATCTCCCTCACTACTCGCATTACATTTCCTAGAGTTTAATTCAGGTGTACCGGGCAGAAACACGCTAGCAAAATACTGAGCAAATGCCTCGGCTGCTTTGAGACCCGAACAAGTCTGACCATTGTACACACGGAATAGAAATATTCCGTGATTGTACCCCACGTTTGGCTCGAAACCGCCCTTTGACCGCAGGCTAGACATATGCTGCCAGAACTGTCGCGGGTTTTTGCCTATGTTATTTTCTAAAGTATTTCAAGGTTGTAGGTGTCCTGGGTTCTTACTTTAAGATCCCGTCGCAGAGCACTAAACTCCGCATATATAAGATCATAGCGTAAAACTTTCCATCTAAGATGTAGTTTGATTTTACGCTGAGTATCGATCACAATATCTTTAGTAAAAACTGGCTACCGTCTATTTCCTGCGATCATTCTCTTCTTCTTTGGAATGGAAGAATCAAATAAGTCATTTATTATTCTGTAAAACTCACCAGCAGCGGAGGGTGCGTCTTTGCAGCGAAGAACATCTTGCCACGGAGCAGTACGAATTAGATCACTAAAAAGTGTATAGTCCCCTTTCACAAAGTTCCAATCCCTACTACGATGAATGTTGCTGGGGTCCAATTTTTTACTATCCCTATGCGATGTGATGCTAATCGCAATATCTAAAGGAGGGTGATACAAGTCGATTGGAACCAGCTCTGTACCTTTGACGTGATGGCAGTTTACTTCGGTACCCTCCCGAGCCAACGCTACATCTAACTTACTCCCACGCATATTCACCACTTCATTCATCTCAGCCAGACTACAGAAGCTTAAGAAATAGCAGTAATAATTATTAACATTCACGGAAGCACTTTTTAAGTTAAGGTCGCCTAAAATGATTATTATTCCGTTCAAATTGGAGATGATGCTCTCAACCTTACAGAACCAGGTCATGTATTCCTAGTAATTTGCAGTGGGCTTTATGTAGACAACACAAACAGATATGTTAGAGCCGTAAATTGTGATTGTAGCCCATAAATATTATCCCCTTTTGGTCCAGTGCAAACGGAGGATGGGACCGGGATGGCCCAAGATAACATTCAAAGTCAAAGTCAAAGCATTTATTTCAAATAGGCACATAAAAGGCACTTTTGAACGTCAACATTTACATTTAAATAGAATTAATACTAAATATACAATGATAAAAATATCCTCAACCCTCCCCTCAGTCGTTTGGGCTGTCCCCGCGAAATTAAAATTTTCTAGCGTTTTCTTTCAATTTGCAGAACATTATCAGGATGTATGTTGATCTAAATATGATTCGCGATTGTAACAAATATGTATTTACAGAATTATAATAATTAAAATCATCAATACAAATATAGCGGCATCTACATCGCGACATGCGAACTACGCATCATACTGATGTCACGCAAAATCTTGCATCGCGCTAGCAGAGTTTACTGCGCAACTAGCATAGACATATAATACAACGCCCCGACATCAATAGGGTATATGCATGTATTTATTTTAAATTTTTAATTAATTGTTTACACCGTTATAATTATAACATAGTAAAAATATAAATACTTTTTAAAAATGCTGTAATTATGTTTAAAAAAATATTTAAAATAGAGAATAATTTCGAGTTATTTAAACACCGCCATTTTCGCGCGCTTTGTTGATGACGTCAAATACTAAGTCCAGTGATAGTCCAGTCCGTTGTTTCCTACAGGTGTTCTCGTTCTTTTCACCGTGTAAAAAGCTCAAAAGTAGCTCGAATGGTGTACGGTTATCCAAAGAGATGAAGTATCTGCAATAACCATCGATCAATAATAAAGTTCTTTATTACCGTCAAACGGGGTTACTATGTGCCACATTTTGAAGTTTTTCAGGGATAATAAAGCCAAATTAAACGAATTCGTTAAGAAAAAAAATACACTTAGGAGCTTCATTTATTCATTTTCACGTAATACAGGTTCACCACTATTATAAGTAACATACGTTTGAAGAAAAAAAAATAAAAACGGTGGCACATTCTCACCTGTCATGGTGGGGTGTCAATGTGCCACTTCACAATTTCCTTCATAACTCAATCAGTTACTGAATTGGCACAATGACACATAGTTGCAATCCGAGAATGGTCCACCAGGAACCATAACAAATACAAAAACGGTTTGTCCTCCAGCCTTTAAAGGCGCTTTGTCTTTTAATTTGGACGTCAAAGTATTCCGATGTATGCCGTACTTTTCTGCTGCACCACGTACTGATTTTCTCTTAGACGTAATTTCTTCTAAAACTATTTTTAAGGTTTCTTCAGTATAATTTTTATAAGGTCTGAACCCAACAAGTCTTTTATAATTCCGTGGCATTATGTAAGCAGTTAAGCACTGAAAGGTCACAAAAAATCGTAGTTATAGAAGAATTCTATTCAAATGTATGGCGCAATTCTGTTGTTTTGGAAGTGACACATTTTTACCCGCGAAGTTACAATATTTTGATAAAATTCCCATATTTCAGTCAAAGTAAAACGTTATCATATTGATTTATATTCATCTTAGTGCCAATAAAATATACTTTAAGCATAACATACCTTGAGTACGACAGCTTTTATAGACTTTTCTGGACACCTAAAAGTTTACACCTCTTGACGAGTTCGACTCGATAATTTAAAAACTTTCGTCAACTGAATGACACTGACAGTTGACAGTAACTGTTTTGTCAAATGAACTAGAGAGAGATGCGAAAATGTTTATAAAATCGAATAATCTATGAAAAAAGTCGTTTATGACAAAGTTGAAAAAGAAATCCGTACCTATATTCTACTCCATGAGCCCCATTGCACATTCTCACCTGCCTGGCACATAGCCACCACGTTTGACTGTAGTGATCGATTGCAATAACTTGTTTACATTGTTGTGAATTAAAAATTATAGGTTAAGTTTACTCCTCAATATATTTAGGATTGTATTTATGGCTAAAATAACGTACCTACATAATGTGTTATTATAGAATACTTACCTCGCAGCTTTCACTCATTTTACTGACAGCGCAATTAAAATTGAATTTGATAGAAAATAAGACCACACCATGAATGGATCTATTCTCGGCAGATTATTCTTTTGTGCTTTTACAAAACCACTTTCAGTCATTGTCTTAGATGATTTATAATCCCACTAGTATACAAAAATTACACTTAAACAATAAATGAATTCACAACACACACGTTATTACTATATTTTCTAATCAAAAGCCTGCAATGCCATACAAATGTAAGCAATATGAACTTGTTAACATAGTATTTTGATGTCACGTTTTGTTTTAACCAATGGTGTTGTGTTTTACAAATTTGGATTTCCCTCGAACTCCATACAAGTTTAGACGTGATTAAAAAGTTGACTACCTACTAAAATTACATCAAATTACGTCAGGTGCTGACTAATTTGACAGGACTAAACTAATAGTTATCGGTGCCGATTCTGTTGTACACCGAACTAAACTAACTAAACTATCACTAAAATTCCTTACTTTTGGCTATGAGAATCTTAACGCTATTCTGCAAAATAAAATCTCTAAATTTAAAAATAATTTTGACACATCTAAAATCAAATTTGACAATTATTGCGACTCCACGTGGTACTTGTTTGCCGTACCACGTGATCTTTTTTTAGAGCCGTAGGCGCGCATTATGTGCGGCCTCGACTTGTTTTGTATGGATTTTTTTACTTTTTGTATGGAAAATATAAAAAAATATTACCAACACGTTGAGTTTTATAGGTTTAAGGGTTTACAAAGGGGGTCGAAATTTTCATTATTTTTGCGATAGGACACACCGTTTTCGAGATATAAGCAAAAGAAAAGAAAAAAAGATACAGTACTGTTTTTGCACCTGAAGTCGAGGTGTTGGTGTGAATTTTAGTTCATGACAACTAATTTTATTCCACACCTTTTTAATCGCGATTAAAAATAGTCAGATTTAGTTAAGACAATCAAAATTTTAGGTGAAAAACGTAAAATTCAGAATAGCAAAATTGCCATTTTCACTAAATTATAATCTCAGTGCCATCTTAGTGCTGTCAAACTAAAATATAGTTAAGTTGTGTCACTTTAGTCAATTTCAGAATGGGAAATCGTCGTTTGACAGGAATAAACTAAATTTTGGTGATTTTTAGTCTAGTTTAGAGAATTTGGTGACAAGAGAATCGGCACCATCGTCTATCCTTTTCATAATGAAATAGAAAGAAAAAGATGCACTCAACTTAAATTTAGTTTAGTAATTTGTGAACAAGGGAATCGGCGCCATTCATTATTAAAATAATGAGTTGGTTCAAATGTCGTGCCAATAAAGATTCGGAATAAAAATATTTGAACCAAATTTAAATAACATGCATATTCCCTCACCAGACATGACACCCGTCTGGTCGGAGGATCCTCCCTTTTCTTTGGAGGTGTGAGCGAAATTTACACCCTGTTCCTCATAGCTCTGTACATGCATCTAAGCTAAAGTACATACATCTTTTATGTGGTACTGTGATCTAAGCTACAACAAAATACCTTGTCATATAAAGCAATTAAATGAAAGAAAATTTAAAACCCATATAAAAAGTTCACTGTGTAAACAAGCATATTACAAATTAGAGGATTATATCCAAGATAAGAATGCTTGGAAACATGCTGGTCCAGCTCCATAGGACAATCTAGGGTCTAGACAAAATTAAACTGGTTGCTACTTTAACTGTATAGTTAATTATTTGTCTTATGACATTGATTTACATTCTGTGATTACTTTAACTCACACACTGACATATTACTTGTTTACATAATTTGGGAAATCGTATACTTTTACAATGTTTGTAAATATGTGAACACCATGGATCTTATTTATCATTGCTACGTTTATTAAATTCTTTCTACCTATTGTGGTTGGGTGATTTTTATTATAGGTGCATCGTCTTCACATATAATTATATAATTGATGTACTTATACAAAATATTGTAACACATTTTAAAAGAGTAACGGTGGAGTTTCTTGGCCATTCTTCTCCATACGAAACTACCTTTTGGAAGGGGCGACTAGAATCAATTCTATTTAAATGTAAATGTTGACGTTCAAAAGTGCCTTTTATGTGCCTATTTGAAATAAATGCTTTGACTTTGACATGCAACTCTTTAGTTAGATTTAGTCTCAAAATATCATGATGATGGAGGGTAGGAGCGTTTGTGGCGAGTACATGTGGTTTTGTCTCTCGCAACGATTTTTGACAATTTATCTCCTTTTTTTGGTGGTTTTTGGGTGTATATTACGTGTTTGTGCTCGTCCTGTGTGTATTTTTGTTTGTGTATGTCATCTTGCATTTGGTAAGTTTTTAATCTACTTAAGAATTTAATTTGCTACTGGCCTATGCTGAGTGACAATGGCGGATGACGAACGGCCTCCTGGCCGCCCGCCAGATCCCGCCAATTCAGCTCAGGTACAATCGCAAGACCTATTTACTCATGCGCCTATTCTGACGGCTCCACTGTCTCAATTTGAGACAATGGAAGTTGAAATAGCTTCTCAAAAGAGGAAACGCACTGATACCAATCTCCAGAACGACCCTACGAATTTCGCAGACGAAAATGCTCCAACGAATAAACGCGACCGGGTCACGGCGCCGTCGTTGATCTCACACACCAGGTACTCGCATTTAGATAGGCAACCGTTTTTAGTCTACGCATCTCTTTCCGAATCCGATCCAACCTCTAGCACTACCCTCCATCCTATAAAATTCGGAAAAACATTACAAAAACTGAATATTGTGAATATTGTAGATGGGGGTATAAAGAGAATAGGAAGAAACAGGGTATCAGTAGAGTTCAAGGGCCCGGAAGATGCCAATGCATTTATCGAAAATGAGTCGATTAAACAAAAAGGATTTACATTGATCATTCCCACTTTCAACATCACCAGGATGGGTGTTGTGAGGGGCGTCCCTACTGACTGGACTGACATTGAAGTCCTGGATGCCCTGAAGTCCCCACTTGGCAAGGTGTTGAAGGTGAGGAGATTGAACCGCAGAGTTTCCAATGATGGGAAATCGGAATGGATTGCTACATTAAGCGTAGTAATCACATTTGATGGTCAGATCCTTCCGGATCGAGTTTTCTGCTGTTTCAACTCCCTTCCAGTAGAGATCTATAATTTTCCCACTGTCCAGTGTTTCGGGTGCTGCAAATACGGGCACACCAGAACTCAATGCCGGTCAAAGCCACGGTGCTACCGCTGTGGTGGTGACCACTTTGGGGACGGGTGTACCATTGAAGAGCCTAAATGCTTTTATTGTACGGGTGCCCACCCTGCGAACAGTCGTCAATGCCCGGAACACCTCCGTCAGCGGAACATCAAGTCCACCATGGCTAAGGACAATGTATCCTACTCTGAAGCAGCCAAACGTCATACCCCCTCCTACCGATTTTTTGCAGACGTTACGGCGTCAGCCCCTCCTGCACTGACTATCCACCAGACTCTTAACCATGATCCCCGTCCTCCCCGTCTCCCAACTTCTAATTATACGTCCCATCCCCAACCCCCCCCTTCTCCCTCCAGCAAAAAAATTGTTACTACCCGTCCAAAACCCCACACACCCCTCCACCCTGGTTATGACCGTAGGTCCCACCAGGATATTATTAACAGTTATTCTTTCCCCCCCCCTCTCCTAATGGTTGTGCTCTGATGGACCACACTCATAATGAGAATGAAGAGACTATTAAAACTATTATTACTTTACTTTCCTCCTTACTTTCAAATTACTCATTACCAGACCACGTTGCCCACAACATTGTCATTAAAATTAATAACCGTAACATTCCATCTCATGCAGTGGAACACCAGAAGTGCACTACCCAAAAAACATGAAATCTGCCACCTTATTAATTTGCATAATCCTGCAATTTTTGCAATCTCAGAGTCGTGGCTAACTCCACGACTCAATTTTAATATTCCCGGTTATAGCACTCTCCGGGATGACCGCTCTGACGGTTATGGCGGAGCTGCTATACTAGTGAACAATCTTCTTTCTTCCTCCTCTCCATCCCTTCCTCCCCACGGAGATGAGATTAATGCTGTAGGTGTTAATATCCTTGGCATTAATTTTATACCTGTCTATATTCCCTCCCCTAATACCTCCTGCTTTCAATACATTCATAATATATGTTCCTCATTGAATCCTGTTATAATTTTGGGTGATTTTAATTGTCATCATTCCCTGTGGGGCTCTGACCATTTTGATACCTCTGGTCTTGAGTTGGTTGATCTGTTGGATGACTTGGGTTTATGTGTTATCAACGATGGTTCCGTCACTCGCCTACCTAGACCTGGCCAGAGTAGAAGCTGTGTAGACCTTACCCTGTGTTCAGCTAGTCTGATCGCCCAGTTGGAGTGGAAACGACTAAGCCTCACGTATGGTAGTGACCACTACCCAATATGCACTACTCTGATCAACAGGTCCTTACCTCATAAGGATAATTGTGATGTATGTACGCACATGTATGTATGTGCGTATAGCGCGCGACGCAGCGGCGCGCGCGCACCTTTAGTAATAAACTAGCTTGGACGCCACCTAGTCGTTTCATTACTTCCTAAACATTCCATTTGGCGACGAGAATAATTGTTTACCCGCGTGTGTCAGAACATAGAAAATGAGTTTTATTGGATCATTAAATGTGTTTGACCATAAAAATCAAGAATGGCAAATATTTTATGGAAAATTAAACCAGTTTATGAAGCTGAATAAAATAACAGGTGGAGACAAAGCGTCCTTATTACTCACGCATTTGTCAGATGAAACATATCGTCTGGCAAGGAACCTAGTTCATCCCAAGGGACTGGATACAGTATCCTTCGAAGAATTAGTGTCGAAGCTCAATGGTCATTTCAAACCCAAAAGGTCAACTTTCGTAGACAGAGCCAAGTTTTATGACGCGGTAATATCCGAAGGCGAAAGTATCGAAGACTGGGCGGCGCGTTTGAGAGGACTCGCCGTTTATTGCGAATTTGGCGAGGAGTTATTGGACACTTTGCTTCGAGATAAGTTCATTTTAGGCCTAAGAGAAGGGCGTGAACGGGACCGTCTATTTGAGAAGGATTCGGCAACTTTAACCTTTGCAAAAGCGGTGGAAGTTGCTCAACAGGCGGCATGCGCACGTGGAGCTCGTACCCATGTAATTGTGGAGGGCGGGCCAGGAGCGGCGGCTATGAAGGAAGAACCTGTCTACAGGGTTGGGCAGGCTCGCGAATGGCGAGATTCATCAGCGGCTACTACTTCGACTGCACGAGGATCCGTTAACAGTGTGCGTTGTTCAGTGTGTGGTTATAAAAATCACGAATCAGTGAAGTGCCGGTTTAAAAATTATACTTGTCAAAACTGTGGTGAAAAAGGACATTTAAAAAAAATGTGTAAAGCTAAAAGTGAAAAATCAAAATTGCATCACCTAGTTAGTGATGAACAATCTCACAAATGTGAAGAATGCGACCTGTTCAATATGCGGTATGTTAACAATGATCCCATTATTATTTCAATAGTGATAAATCAATTGAAATTCGATATGGAATTAGATTCTGGTTCAGGTACTAGTGTAATTTCTGAAAAGTTATATTTACAACATTTTAAAAATTATAATTTAAATAAAACTGATTTGAGAATGTGTTTGTACAATGGGCATAAAATTGTTCCTACAGGCTATTTCATTTGTACTGTTTCATATTTTAACACATGCCAGAACATAAAGTTTTATGTAATACAAAATGGCGGACCACCGTTACTAGGCAGTGATTTCATGACTAAGTTTAAAATATATTTCTCTTCAACTTATGTAAATAAAATCAATGTTGATAATCAATGTACAGGGGAGATGCAGCGACTGTTAAATGAGTTCCCTGACCTTTGGAAGAATGAACTGGGATGTTTTAATAAGTTCGAAATAGATTTTCAGCTCAAAGAGGGGGCGAGGCCTATTTTTATTAAACCGCGTTCTATCCCTTTTGCCCTTAAAAATAAAGTTGAAGATGAGTTATTCAGGCTCGTAGATTTAGGTATTTTAGTTCCTGTAAACTTTTCTGAGTACGCGACACCGATTGTACCTGTATTAAAGGCGAATGGACAAGTAAAAATAGCTGGAGATTTTTCGTGTACACTGAATAAAATTTTAAAAATTGATAAATATCCATTGCCGCGCATAGAGGAGGTATTTGCCAAAATTGGGGGTGGGTTGCAGTATTCAAAATTAGATTTAAGTAATGCTTATAATCAATTCAAATTGTGCAGATCGTCACAGGATCTCACTACAATTAATACTCCTAAAGGTTTGTTTAAATATACCCGCCTGGTTTACGGTCTTGCTAATGCGCCAGCCATTTTTCAACGGGCTATGGAAACGTTGTTAGCGGGTATAGAGGGCGTTACTTGTTGGTTAGATGACGTCTGTTGTACTGCTCCCACTCGTGAATTGCATTTGTGTAGGATTAAAGAAATTCTTAAAAGGATGCAGGATGCGGGATTACGATTGCAAAAGGACAAGTGCGCCTTTTTCCAGGACAGTGTCACGTACCTAGGGTACGTAATAGATAATAAAACCGGCCAAGAGCGTGTCGGGCCACGCTCAGTGTAGGGTTCCGTAGTTTCCCGTCCGTCACAATAAGTGTTCCCACTTATGAGTTTAAAGGTGGGTATCCATACTATCCATTATGTTCGCGATCCACAGACAGACAGAAAGACAGACAGAGTTACTTTCGAATTTATAATATTAGTTAGGACTCCTAAGACTACGACTAGCTGTGCCCGCGACTTCGTTCGCGTGGTTATCGAAAACTAAAATGCGTCTAAAATAAGTCCTTTAGAACCTTCACTACCTCGTACGTGCTCGTACTTCAAAATTTTCAATCAAAGTTCGAATTGTTCGAAACCAAATCTTCCAACCAAACGATTAACGATCAAGACTTTTAACGACACTTTTAATACTTTCAATTTCAACACTCTATCTAACCCGCTTTGATTTCAAACATGGGAGAGGGTCATTCAGTCACGGAGAATCTTAACACCGCGATTCAGGAAAATGACGTCAGATGCACAACGCCATCTATCGAAAGAGACAACAGACAGCCATTCCAAGAATGCTGAAAATGCGTCTGTTGGTCATTGTCTGTTGGTTATACTTTAAGTAGCACCCTTACAATTTCTTTTTAAATATTTTCGATTTACTAAAACCATTTCTACCTTTTGCTATCACAACTTTTAAAAGTTATCTTGTGAAGGCATTTATTAATAAGTACCAAGTACCATATTCCTTTGATAGATGTCGTTGCATGTCTCATTCTTGATCATAATGATAAAGTTCTTGAAAACTATAAATTCATGAATTGGGTTACTAATTAATACATAGACGTGCCAGAAGTTTTCGATGGTAATTTTGAATTGCGAGAACCTATTTTAATAATTATTTTTTTGTTTGAAAAAAGATACGTTCAGGATAATAAAATATTATGTAAACGAAGTTAAAAAAAAAATACGGGCAAATGAAACTTGACCTCTGGATTGTATAGGCGCTCATACGATTCAGGGACCAAATTATATTGGTTAACTGCAGTTTCCATCTGTTGTTTCCATCCAAGTTCAAAATAATTTTCCTAGAAAGTCCTTATAAAGTTCTACTTTTCAGATTTTTTTCGTATTTTCTAAACTTATGGTTCAAAAGTTAGAGGGGGGGGACGCTTTGTTTTTTACTTTTGGAGCGATTATTTCCGAAATTATTGACATTATCAAAAAATGATTTTAGTAAACCCCTATTCATTTTTAAATACCTTTCCAACAATATATCACACATTAGGGTTAAAATTAAAAAAAAAAACACTTCCCACTTTACATATAGGGGGGCTACCCTAATAAAACATTTTTTTCCAATTTTTATTTTAGCACTTTGTCGGCGTGATTGATACACATATTGGTCCCAAATTTCAGCTTTCTAGTGCTAACGGTCACAGAGATTAAGCGAGGACGGACAGACGGACAGACAGACAGACAGACAGACAGACAGACAGACAGACATGGCGAAACTATAAGGGTTCCTAGTTGACTACGGAACCCTAAAAATGGGCTTAGGACGTGTCCCAAGAAGGTAGATGCGATTCTAAAAGCACCGCGTCCTACAAATGTCCTTGAAACTAAAAGGTTCTTGGGCGTCGTTAATTATTACCGTAATTTCGTTCCGAACGCTTCTTCTTTATTAAACCCGTTACACTCATTACTGCGTGCAGGCGTAACATGGCATTGGGGTGAAAGTCAACAAAATGCGTTTGACAAAGTGAAGGAGGAGTTGGCCTCTGACCGGCTGTTAGCACATTTTGACCCATCAGTACCATTGGTACTTACTGTGGACGCGGGGCCGTCGGGTTTAGGTGCGGTTCTTTCTCACGTTGACAATAAGGGCAGCGAGCGTCCAATTGCTTTTGCTTCTAGGTCATTAACAGTTAGTGAGAAGGTATATAGCCAGATTCAAAAAGAGGCAACGGCAATCATATTTGGTGTTAAACATTTCCACCAGTATCTTTACGGTAGGCAAGAGCCTTTCATTCTTAAAACAGACCACAGACCCCTTCTATCTATATTTGGAAAGAAAAATGGCGTGTCCGTAACAGCAGCGTTAAGATTACAACGATACGCAATTATATTGTCTGCATATAACTATGTAGTACAATACATTACTACTAAAAATAATTTAGTAGCAGATTATTTTTCTAGAGCGCCGTTACCTCAGTCACAACAAATCAGTAAGGGAGAAGAGGAGAACAAAGATATTCCTTTTTTATTTCTTGATGCCACCACGAAACCGGTTTCATTCGATAATATCAAGCAAGCCACTAAACTCGATACAGTGTTAGCCACCGTGGAAAAGTATATGAAACATGGTTGGCCACGTAAAGTTACATGTCAATCCGTATTGCCTTATTTTTACTGTAAAACAGATTTGGAAATGAATGATGGGTGTCTGTTTAGAGGGCATAGAATAATAATTCCAAAGATTCACAGGGACAAAATGTTACAAGAATTACATTCGGCTCATTTTGGCATTGTAAAAACCAAAAGTGCAGCCCGCAGTAGAATGTGGTGGCCGGGTATTGATAAAGACATCGAGTTGTGGATAGGTAAATGTAACGAGTGCTCGCGAGTTCGGAACGCACCGCCCCGCGCCGCCCCCGCGCCTTGGCCTCGTCCTTCTCAGCCGTGGCATCGTATCCACATAGATTACATGACTTTAGGCCAGAATGTTTATTTGGTTGTGATTGACGCTTTTAGTAAATGGCTGGAATGTATTCTTATGAACAGCGGTACCTCCACAAATGCATTGATTATGAAATTGAAAGGGATATTTTCAACTTTTGGAATACCAAACGTAATAGTATCTGATAATGACGCAAAAATACGGTCCGCCGAATTTCACCAGTTTTGTAATAATAACGGTATTAAGCATTTAACTTCCCCTGTTTATCATCCCGCTAGTAACGGTCAAGCGGAAAACTCGGTAAAAACATGTAAAAAAATGATAAAATGCATTATAGATAACAAAAGCATCTCACAACATGAAATACACGGGAAATTACTGAGTTTTTTGTTTGAATACCGTAACACTGTACATTGTTCTACGGGAATTACACCAGCTATGTTGATGTTTGGCAGAAATTTACGGTCAAGGTTAGATCAGATATTACCATGTAAAAACGAAAATATGAGTGACGATACAGTTCAACTAAAATCAAGCAGAAATTTCCAGGTGGGGGAAGTTATATGGTGTAAATGGTTTACAGGTAGGAAAGCGCAATGGGAACTAGGAAAAATAATAAATAAAATAGGTTTAAGAGTTTTTGATGTGTACATTGAAAAATTTAATACTGTATGTAAAAGACATCTTGATCAAATTTGTAAACAAAAAGGAAACATTATCACTAAAACTAAAGATAATTATTGTGATGATTATTTGCCAGCTGAGACTTCTGAATGCTCGGAGTCCCGGCAGCAGCAGACAGTGTTAAGTTTGCCTACTAATGAGTCATCTGCCGCACCACCATACCCACTATCACCCCCACAGTCAGCTACAGAACTCCAAGGTGGAGCGAACATACCCACAGAGGGAAATATTGAAGTTTTAGATGGACGGGTACAAGAAGGAGGGGATGTTGTTGCGGGAGATGGGTTAAAGGAAACTGGAAGTACCGAGCCCGAACGATCTGCTGATGCGGTATCTTGTTGTGGCAAACAAACTGAATCGGGTAGTGGGAGTTCCGGACTCGGTCGTTCCGTGAGGGAAAGAAAGAAAGTATGTTATAAAAAGTTCTTTTATGTTTACCCTAACTAATGTATGTATTGTTTATTGTTTTAGAGTATTTAACGAGTAATGGTGGAGGAATGTGATGTATGTACGCACATGTATGTATGTGCGTATAGCGCGCGACGCAGCGGCGCGCGCGCACCTTTAGTAATAAACTAGCTTGGACGCCACCTAGTCGTTTCATTACTTCCTAAACATTCCAATAATACTCCTCTTTTAAAATATAGGCTTACAGGCGCGGACTGGGAATTATACTCTCAATTTATTCAAGGATATAATTTCCACTTTGCCCCAAGTTTCCCCAGCCAACATAGATGACTGTATATCGAAATTTTCCGGTGCAATTTCATCAGCCGCGGATGACAGCATTCCACTTAAAAATTCAGCCTCTGGAAAAATATCATCGCCCCCCTGGTGGGATCGGGAATGTTCCAACTTTATTAAATCTCGAAATGAAGCGGAGCTTAATTATGCTGAAAATATGTCCACTGAAAACCTGATCGAGTACAACCGGATTGTTGCGAGATCCAGGCGTCTACTCAAAAAAAGAAAATATGAAGGATGGAAGAAATTTTGCTCTTCACTTTCCCCTTCAACCCCTTCCTCTCTTGTTTGGCAAAATTTCAAACGATTTAAACGTGGCTGCTCCGTCCGAAACTCCTCATCTATGCCTAGCGACATTGCGGAACCTTTCCTGAACAAACTGGCTCCCCCTTTCGCTCCTCTTTTGGGAGAATGCCCCTTACCTTCTGAGGGGTGGGAAATTTCCAATGACCCCTTAGATTCCCTTCTTGTTAAGCGAACTGGATGCAGTGCTCAAACAAGTACACGACTCCGCCCCAGGCATAGATGGCCATCCATATTCGTTTTTTAAAAAATTGGGGTCCCGCTGTCGCCAATACCTTTTAGTGACCGCCCTATAATAAGTCATGAGTGTGTACATGCCTACAAATATGAGTGCTAACCTACCTGAATTTACGGACTGTCTGGGTGCGGTGAGTGCTATCATAAATGAATATGGTGTGGAATCTGTTTTTATCTTAGGAGATTTTAACGCTGACCCGTCTGATCTGTTTTTTAATGAACTTTCTGATTTTTGTGAGGAACAAACATGGTCATGCATAGATGTAGATTTGTTAGGCGTACAATCTGGTACTTACGCGGTGTCCTGCGTGAGCGACGAACGCGACGCGACGCGACGCTGCGAACGCGACGAACGCGATCAACTCAACGGCATACCCTACTTGCGGCCTATATGACAGTCTGCGGCGAGATGCGACGTAATGCGGACTTGTTTTGAGGGCGACCAGATGCGACACCACGAACTACGTAAAGGTTGATTCAGAAGCGTTGATCGCCGCAGTGCGTTAGCAAAGATTGTTGTGGGACAAAAAACATAAACATTATAGGAATCGTTTATTAGTACAAAGAAGTTGGAAGAATGTTGCCGAAGCAGAAGAAGACTCAGGTTCAGACTCAGGAACGTGTAGTTGGCTGGATCACTGTGTTGTGACCCAGGCGGCTAGACGCACTGTTTGTAATGTGTATGTAAAATATGACACTACGTGGTCTGATCACTTTCCCCTTATTGTTCAATGTAATTTAAATTTATTAATACCTAAGTCTTATAATGACGTTAATACGAACAAGGATATTATATGGGGCGAGAGGGATGAGGCGCAAGTAGTAATCTACTCTAAAGAATGTCACTGGAGACTGAGCTGTATTGACTTCCCTGTGGAATTTTCTGAATGTGCCGATAGTTATTGTGGAGACCATGGTCACGGGCATATTCTTGACAGGTTGTACTCGGACATTGTAGCCGCCCTTCGTGATGCAGCCATGGTCAGTGATATGTGCACTCGTACCGGGAGTCGTAGGAAGGGCTCATGCATGGCTGGATGGAGTGAACATGTTCGCGGGGCTCATCTGGAGGCCCGGTCGAGGTTTCTGGAGTGGGTTAGATGTGGGAGGCCTAGAACTGGGTGTGTGTATGATGATATGAATAAAAGTCGAAAAATTTTCAAGTCCAGGCTTAAATGGTGTCAGGATCATCAAGATCAGGTTAAAATGGATGCCATTGCTGAAAAACATAAGTCTGGAGACTTCCGGAGTTTCTGGCAATGCACCAACAGTATCAATCCAAGACCTGGTCGGCCGGTGAGCGTCGGTGGGGTGAGTGACGCTAAAGGTATTGCGGACATATTTGGAAGCCATTTTCGTGTGCAGTCTCCACTGGGGCAAGGAGGTGGGGTGCCCACTGCTGAGATTCTGAGTGGTCTTGTGGGGACAAGGTTTAATGGTAAAGATGTAGCGGCAGTCATAAAGGCTATGACTAAAGGTAAATCCCCCGGCCACGATGGGCTCAGCATTGAGCACCTACAGCACGCAGGCCCGCATATGTCGAGAGTGCTGGCGTTATTTTATTCTTTAAGTTGTAACGTTACATTTTCCTGGGAGGGGGAAAATCTAAACGTCAAGGAGGAAACTATCACCAGAACTGGAGGAGTCCCGGCTTAAAAGAAAAAGTAAAAGAAGAAATGGTAAAATAATATTATAATTGAGGTAGAATATAAAGTCAGGGAAACCGGGTATAAGTTGGAGGTCCAAGCGTTTCTTCTAGAGAGGCTCGCAGGTTGTAAAAGGAGGGTCCTTGAGTCAGACCACGTCACCGACCTCGGGAGGGGCAGGCTGTGGTAGAGGAGGCAGGCAGAGGGCTGAGATCTACCAGCCATCGGCGTCACTAGTTTATTGTAGACCACGACGTAATCTTCTTGCGTCAGTATCCAGAACTGACGCCAAGGGTAGCCATCGCCGGTCTAGCGACTTTCCAACATAGTCCGGTGTAGAAGGACGCGTAGATTTGTTTGTTCAAGCACAGCTCACATTATCAGAGGGCACAGCCCTCCCACCGAGCGCTATATAACTTCAGGACCTCCAGCCAAGGCGAGCACCAAGCGTAATCTGGTCTGACGGCCCCGGCTCCCTTCCTTTTCGGATCGGTTGACATATAAAATTTTTAACAATGATTCTAGAACATAAAAGAAGAATAATAGTTTATAATAAGGTCTAATACCTATACAACCTTACCTACTGGCAGCTCTAGCAATACATTAAAAATAAAACCTAGGCTTGTCATTATCTGACATTACAAAAGGTAAATAAACATTGGGAGAGCATGAGAAAATCTAAATAACTTAAAATATAGAGGCCTAGGAATGGTTAAACTACAGACAATGGCCATGCAGTTAATTGGAGAGAACGTATAATATAAGATCTAATAGCCAAAACCTAAGTAAAAAATACAAACATTACAATGTGTGAGCCATTCTTACCTACCTGCTGATCTTATGAAAACTGTTGTAGTGCCTGTGGTTAAGAACAAGACCGGAGATGTGGCCGACGTAAATAACTACAGGCCTATTTCGCTTGCAACAATTGTAGCAAAGGCGAATTTGAATTGAAAAATTTGAAATTTGAAAATTTGAATTTGACGGCCTGCTTAATACTCAGCTAGATAAATAACTGTCACTGCATGACAATAAGTTTGGGTTTCGGCCCAAACTGTCCACTGAAGCTGCGATTCTGAGTCTTAAGCATATCGTCAGATATTATATGGATCGCAAAACACCTGTGTACGCGTGTTTCTTGGACCTTTCCAAGGCCTTTGATCTGGTGTCATATAACATCCTGTGGGAGAAACTGGAGAGTATCGGGTTACCCCCTGAACTCTCGAACATATTCAAATTTTGGTACAGGCACCAGATCAATAGCGTTAGATGGGCGGGTGTAATGTCTGAACCCTATAGGTTGGAATGCGGGGTGAGACAGGGGGGGTTGACCTCTCCTGCGCTCTTCAACCTCTATGTGAACGCCCTGATCGTTGGGCTCAGCAGCCAGCATGTTGGTTGCCATGTGGATGGAGTGTGCGTTAATAATTTGAGCTACGCTGATGACATGGTGCTGCTGAGCGCATCGGTCTGCGGTCTTAGGAAATTAATGGGGACCTGTGAAGAGTATGCCTTGAGCCATGGGTTGAAATATAACGCAGGGAAAAGTAAATTCATGGTGTTTGGGGCTGGTCTAAGAACTATGAAGAGTGTACCTCCAGTGTATATAAATAATGCACCGCTTGAGAGGGTTGACCAGTTTAGGTACTTAGGTCACATTGTTGCAGCTGACCTAAAAGACGATGTGGACATTGAGCGGGAGCGAAGGGCGCTGTCGGTCAGAGGAAATATGATAGCGCGTAGGTTTGTGCGTTGCTCGAGGGAGGTAAAAATAACGCTCTTTAGAGCATATTGTACATCCCTCTACACGTGCAGCCTATGGGCAAAGTATACTCGTGCAGCATACAGCGCCCTCCGCGTCCAGTTCAATAACGCGTTCAGGGCGTTGTTGGGGCTGCCCCGTCACTGCAGCGCCTCGGGCATGTTCGCGGAGGCGCGCACCGACTGCTTTCATGCGACGATGCGCAAGCGGTGCGCGTCTCTGGTGCGCAGGGTGCGGGGCAGCACCAACACCGTCCTGGCGATGATTGCTAACAGACTGGATTGCCCTTACATCCAGCAATGCTGTAGCAGACATGTTGTGGCCTCGTGAGTGTGCGTATTTGTCTGTGCTTGTTATCCTGTCTGTTCTTTTATATTTTATGTCATTTTATGTATCTGTGTGTATATGAGTCTTGTTACTCGAAATAAACGGATTTTATTTTTATTTTATTTTATCATTAATCAACGCATGTTTCATTCTCTCACATATACCTGATACTTGGAAAACGCAGCTGATAATTCCTATTTTAAAACCAGGGAAATCTCCTGATTGCACCGATAATTTTCGACCCATTGCTCTATCAACTGTTATAGGTAAAATATTGGAACACCTTATAAAAAACAGGTTGGAGTGGTTGGTTGAAAGCCGAGGTCTTCCAGCAAAATCTCAATTTGGTTTCCGAAAGGGAGTACAATAGACAGTATTGGTATTTTTATGACCGATGCCCGGATTGCCTTCAGCAATAATGAGTCTGTTCTCGCGGTCTTTCTCGACATTTCTGCAGCCTACGACAGTGTCCTTCTTTCGGTACTCAGAAGTAAATTACGCCAGCTGAGTATCCCGGTAAAGATTCTTAACTGTATCTGTAACTTGTTGGCTGGACGTAGTATTAAACTCCATATTCCAGGAGAATCTCATGACCCCAGAACTGTTTGGCGTGGGTGTCCCCAGGGTTCAGTACTAAGTCCTCTTTTATATAGTATTTACACCTCTGATCTTCACAAGTCCCTTAATAGCGACTGTCACATTTTACAATATGCAGACGACCTATGCTTATATATTCTTACCCCGTCCGTGGAACGTGCTACGGAATCCATGCAAATATCCCTTAACTCCTTAAACCAGTGGCTAATCTCTCATGGTCTTAGCTTGTCAGCTCCTAAAAGCTCCGTTGTTGTATTCTCACGTAAACGTTTAACTCCATATGTCCACCTTGAAATTGAAGGAGCCCCGATCAAGGTCGAGGATAATGTGAAATTCCTTGGGGTAATTTTGGACTGTAAATTATCTGGTGTCTTTCATCTCAATTATATAATCAACAAATGTGAGAAGAACCTTAATATGCTACGTGCTCTAGCGGGTGTTTGGTGGGGTGCTCATCCCTTTACTCTTAAACTCATATACAATGCTACAATAAGAAGCTTACTGGACTATGGGTCCTTCCTCCTGGAACCCTGTGGTAAGGTTGCATTGGCCAAGCTGGAAACCATTCAATCGAAATCCCTCCGCATTGTACTAGGTTGTATGAGATCCACTCCCACCAACGCTCTGCAAGTTGAGAGTGGCGACCCTCCCCTTCTTCTCCGTAGACAATACTTAGCTGATAAATATATGTACAAGGCATATTTTCTTAGTAATCACATTGTTCTTCCTAAGCTTTCCATACTAGACAATTTATGTAGACAAAGCGATTATTGGAAACATAAAGACCCCCCTTTGATCCTTAATTCATTTAGGAATATCCGGAATGTGGAAGACAATCCTCAGTGTAATAAATTCCCACTCTACACATGTCCGTATGAAATTCTAAATTTTGTTCCAAAAATCTCTTATATTGGAATAGATAAGGACACCACCAATGCTAATGACCATTTTAGTTCGACTGTTAATAACAAATGGCCTGATCACTACAAATTTTATACAGACGCTTCTAAATTGACCACTGACGGTAAAACAGGCATTGCTGTTTATAATTCCAACTCCCATATATTCCCATATATACTTCAGTTCCAGTGCCCGCCCGAGTCTTCGGTTTTTACTGGGGAATGCATTGGAATTCTGGAGGCGTGTTTATTTATTACCTCTCATTCAGCTATTACAAAAGCAGTCATCTTTTCTGATTCCATGAGTGCTCTGCAGGCAATAGTTAAGAATTCATTTAAAGATAACCTACGTAGCCCAATCATTGTTGACATCAAAACTGTCCTACATTCTTGTCTTAAAAAAAATATTGAGATAATATTAGTATGGATTCCTAGTCATATGGATATTAAGGGCAATGAGCTGGTAGATATAGCAGCCAAGAATGCGGTTAGCAGCAATCTGGCAGATACAAAACATTACGCTGTCCAGGCCTATGACTTGATTCACAAGGCCAAAGTAGATCTTTTTAAATCCTGGCAAGACCACTGGTCTCAATCTAGCAAGTCAAAAGCTAGCTTGTTTGCATCTATTCAACCAACCATTCCCCCCAAGCCTTGGTTTTATAAATACAAAGAAGCATCCAAAACCGTCAAATCTGTTATATGCAGAATCCGTATTGGCCACTGCTGTACCCCAGTTTTTCTCCATAAAATTTGGGTCCGCGACAGTTCTCTGTGTGAGTGTGGGCTGGATGATGGAACGTTGGATCACATATTTTTAAATTGCCTTTTGAATAACGTTTCGTCTTTTGATAAGGTTATTACAAAATTGAACATCCAAAAACCCATAAATGTCCGTCATCTCCTCTCTTTTTTCCGTAATCCCCAAGTTATACGTGCTTTTATTAAATTTATTTCCAATATCAATATTAAACTTTAATATTCAGACATTTATGTAGTCTTATTATATAATAATATTGTATAAACGTATTATATTAAAATTATGTTAGGTACTAACTATTACTAACTCATATGTGTTGTGTTTATTTCAGGGCTAAAAGGATCGCCACAAAAAGTTTAAAGTCCATATTCTCTTTGTAAATATTTATTATAAAATATCTATGTATAGTCACTACGTGACACTGGCAGAAATTGCCGTAGTCTTCGGCAGATTGCCATAAAAAAAAAAAAAAAAATATCATGATTTCATCAGATTTCATGAAATAGTTATTCATATAGGTACAAATCGTAAAAAAAAAATAATTTCACAGGCTACCTCAGCGCATCCCCTCAATCGATAACGTCTCTAGAATGTTGAAACGCCAGTTGAAAGTAGATCTTGTCATGAATACAAATACTGCAGCAAAAACTAAACATATCAGCTCGATGACTAATAGGACGACAAGTAACCAATAACTTGCTGAACCTGCGCTATGAACAGAGCTAATAATAAATTTCCGTCGACCGTGGTAGCGCGATGGTGGGTATCCTGTAAACAATAGGTACAATAATTAGATGCGTGACAAACAAAAGATACAAGTTTTAACAAAAAAGAGGAAGTCTATTTAGGCATAACATGACTAAAAACCCAAGTGAATCATGTATATTTTACTGGCTACGCGGTGTACTAAATAGTGCCAATTATATGCGTCAACTAACGCATTAACTTAATTTACTGGCTACGCGGTGCACTAAATAGTGCCAATTATATGCGTCAACTAACGCATTAAATTTATTTACTGGCTACGCGGTGTACTAAATAGTGCTAATTATATGCGTCAACTAACGCATTAACTTTATTTATTGGCTACGCGGTGTAATAAATAGTGCCAATTATATGCGTCAACTAACGCATTAACTTTATTTATTGGCTACGCGGTGTAATAAATAGTGCCAATTATATGCGTCAACTAACGCATTAACTTTATTTATTGGCTACGCGGTGTACTAAATAGTGCTAATTATATGCGTCAACTAACGCATTAACTTTATTTATTGGCTACGCGGTGTAATAAATAGTGCCAATTATATGCGTCAACTAACGCATTAACTTTATTTACTGGCTACGCGGTGTAATAAATAGTGCCAATTATATGCGTCAACTAACGCATTAACTTAATTTACTGGCTACGCGGTGCACTAAATAGTGCCAATTATATGCGTCAACTAACGAATTAACTTTATTTACTGGCTACGCGGTGTACTAAATAGTGCTAATTATATGCGTCAACTAACGCATTAACTTTATTTACTGGCTACGCGGTGTACTAAATAGTGCCAATTATATGCGTCAACTAACGCATTAACTTTATTTACTGGCTACGCGGTGTACTAAATAGTGCCAGTTATATGCGTCAACTAACGCATTAACTTAATTTACTGGCTACGCGGTGTAATAAATAGTGCCAATTATATGCGTCAACTAACGCATTAACTTAATTTTTTTTAGATACACAGTAAAAATCTTTACTTGCGATACCACTAGGTGGCGCTTTTTCTTAAGCTTGGTTGGAAATTAAAATGTCCGTATGGCGTTAAAAAAAAGAGGTCCTTCTTTCAATAAAGTAATAAAATAAAAACTGAAGGAAAGACTATGTATTTTTACTCATATCCATAATGAACACCTGTTCGACAAAAAAAAAATGTTATTATTATGGGCAATAAACTATCGTAAACTGTAAATAGGTTTTGTGCCGGACGGGCGTGATCGCTGGGTTCCAGGGTGAGGGAGGTTGTAATACCCAACCAGGTCTATCCCGGTATGAGGTCGGGCGTCTCCCAATCCACAGCGGCGCTGACGTCCTACACCTATAAGTTCCAGGTATCTTCAAGATTCCCGACTGTGGCTTCGTACTGATGTCTTCGTGTTCCGGGGTACTTACTCATATGAAAGGGGTTGAAAAATAATAACACCAAGTTGAAAGTTCTTTAAGTGTTCAGGGAGCGATTCGGGTCCTTTTGAGGGGTTCACTTGATGACGTATTTTGAGCCGTAAAGTTCCTTGCTGATGACTACCAAATTAGCGGTCGTGACGCGCCCGCTTAAGTGGCTCGAAACTTTACCGCAACGAGGACCGCGAATTTCTCCCTGATTTTATATTTATTTTTGCTATGTTTACACGCTTTCTTACAGCTAAACCTCCCTAGTTAGGCACCCTATCCAGACATGTCATACATAACCGGATTCCTTGCGTAATCCCCTATCTATTGACACTACAGGAGCGACTGTGTGTCTTTCAGCTGAAAAGTTATTTCATTACAAAAGGGGAAAACGGGCGAAAAATTACTATTATCCAGTTTGTCAGGTGGATTTCCTGTGAAACCCCTGAACCGATATTCAATTTCTAAACGGGTACCTACCTAAAGTAGGTCTATCGAACTAAAGAAATCTAGTATTTTCATGGTTACATCTAGATTTTTCAGGGCGTGAAGCGCCTCTGAAGACTGTAAGAAAAAACGTACTATTTCGCCCCTGCTCGCAACCTGTGTTCATCAAAAAGGTGGACTTCCCATTTGACCACAGGTCCAAAAATTACGTCCAGGGCTAGGTCTCGGTCCAGGTTACCTGGACGTACCAAAAAACTATAGGGAAACTATATACGTCCCACCCTTTTGATGCTCACAAGGTTGCGACCAGCGGGTTAAATGAAAAACGACTCAATTTCATCTTTATTAGCATTCTAGTACATACAACATGATGTCTAGGCTAGAACTATACTTATTCTATCGTATTATGCTATAAAACACAACATTTTACTACCAATTATTCACTAAGAACGTTTCTGAACCTAAGACCCTATCTGGGTACATGGGCGCAAGTAGTGGTACGTCCGCTGTCTACTAAGTTTTAAAACATTCTTAGCAGTAAATTACTATTATTTGAGCAAAATTAAGTATGGCGATGTTCCGACACGTACATTCTATTCAAGAAATTAGGGAATAAATAAATTAAGAAATTACTATAACATTAAAAAATCTGAGTATGGTGACGCTCCGTCGCGAACAGGTTTATTGTGTTTTGTCGTGTCTTACCTAGCGTTGCAAAACTTCGGAAGTATTCGCAATAATTCTGAAACATTCAAAAGAATACTTCGATTGGAAGGTATAGGTACTACCGCAGCAAGAATGCAGAATAAATTAACCATTGTAAGGATAAAGTAGGTAACCTACGTTATAGTACCTACATAATAAGAATTAAATTATTCCCAGTAGTTATGAATTTATGTCTGCGTAGGTAGCTTGAGGAGACTCGCCGTATAATCTACGGAGTACCTACCTATTATTCGATGCCTAAGGACCTAATATCAGGGAATATTTCCCTGTAAGTAGTTATCTACGCGTGACTACTTACTTTTTATTTTTGTTTGATTTGGCCGATTTTGTGCGGATGTTTTATATCAACAATCAATTGTACATGCTCTTATCATTACGAACGCTTTTGCATGTAGTTGCAAGTATTCGTCTTCAGCTCAGTCCGGCAACGGCCTGAGACAGTCAAGTTATTTTTACTACGTCGCTCAGAGATACAAAAGTACTGACTGCAAAAAATACATGCAGAATATGGAAAATTCCAAAAAAAAAGGTGGTGTTGCGTAGTCAGGCAAAAACATATTATTTTTAAAGTAAGTTAAGCTAAGTACTTACAGTTCGAAATCTTCGTAACGTTTGTATTGGTTCAGAGTAGGTAGAATAATAACCAAAAAAAACGCAGCTGCTAATAAGGATAATAAAATGTTTTTAGATCTGAACAATGGTGAGTTTTAGAGAATTGTCTGCAGTCCTACATGTTTTTTTTTGTGAATACATTGTTTTTATATTTACCTACTTGATGTATTACATTTTGGTAACATGTAGAAATATTTTGACAAATTAATCGTTGTTTTAGGCAAGAGAAGTTGCGGCTAATGTATACAAACATATGAAGTATGAGGCGGAAAATGGAGTGGAGCGCCTTACCGATGCTAGATGGAGAACAGCTAAAGCTAGTTAGTCAAAAGACAGTCTCGAGAATTCTTAAAGAAAAAGCAACATGTGATACAACTGGCACAAATATGAGATCACCGCATAAACACGTACCAAGCGCGACATTTATGGATTCGACAAAGGAGTAATAAGACGCAATATCAATAACTTTCATAGACAATATAAACAATTTCCAACTTTAAGAGCTCTAGAAAGGGTTTTAACTGAAAATATACATTATAATGGATGTCAGGAGACATTATGCCGTATTCTTCTTGATTTAGGACATATCCTAAATCAAAAAGAATACGGCGTACGGCGGGAAGAGTACGGGCGGCGGCGTTTCGACAAGCGCTGGACGATTACCAGTGGAGGGTAATCGTCCAGCGCTTGTCGAAAAACAATCATGATGTGCAAATGCTCCGATACAAATATTGGAAACAATTGTTCATATATAGAGAAGAAGGGAGAAATATCGTTTTAACTGATAAAAGCTACGTTCATACCACACATGTTCAAAATAAATCATGGGGAAACAAACAAGGGACCGAAAAAAAAATCTAAAGGCTTACGCATTATAATAAATTCTTCATGCTGAGGACCGCGAATTTCTCCCTGATTTTATATTTATTTTTGCTATGTTTACACGCTTTCTTACAGCTAAACCTCCCTAGTTAGGCACCCTATCCAGACATGTCATACATAACCGGATTCCTTGCGTAATCCCCTATCTATTGACACTACAGGAGCGACTGTGTGTCTTTCAGCTGAAAAGTTATTTCATTACAAAAGGGGAAAACGGGCGAAAAATTACTATTATCCAGTTTGTCAGGTGGATTTCCTGTGAAACCCCTGAACCGATATTCAATTTCTAAACGGGTACCTACCTAAAGTAGGTCTATCGAACTAAAGAAATCTAGTATTTTCATGGTTACATCTAGATTTTTCAGGGCGTGAAGCGCCTCTGAAGACTGTAAGAAAAAACGTACTATTTTGCCCCTGCTCGCAACCTGTGTTCATCAAAAAGGTGGACTTCCCATTTGACCACAGGTCCAAAAATTACGTCCAGGGCTAGGTCTCGGTCCAGGCTACCTGGACGTACCAAAAAACTATAGGGAAACTATATACGTCCCACCCTTTTGATGCTCACAAGGTTGCGACCAGCGGGTTAAATGAAAAACGACTCAATTTCATCTTTATTAGCATTCTAGTACATACAACATGATGTCTAGGCTAGAACTATACTTATTCTATCGTATTATGCTATAAAACACAACATTTAAAAGGTTTTACTACCAATTATTCACTAAGAACGTTTCAGAACCTAAGACCCTATCTGGGTACATAGGCGCAAGTAGTGGTACGTCCGCTGTCTATTAAGTTTTAAAACATTCTTAGCAGTAAATTACTATTATTTGAGCAAAATTAAGTATGGCGATGTTCCGACACGTACATACATTCTATTCAAGAAATTAGGGAATAAATAAATTAAGAAATTACTACAACATTAAAAAATCTGAGTATGGTGACGTTCCGTCGCGAACATCTCTCCCGCCGTGCAGTGCAGTGTCGACTCGTAGCGACGTCGGCGCGGCGCTGCTTCACGCCGGTGAGCGACGACCGTAGTCACGACGCTCGCCGTCGCGACGCCCGCCGCCTCGACGCCTGCGTTACTTCGGTAGTGGGGCGAGCTTCTTCACCGGACGCTTCAAAGTGCCGCCAGCAGTGCGCACCTCAGCGGTCCGGACTTCACCGTCGGCCCCGGGGAACACGGCGACTATGCGGCCTCGCGGCCATGTGTTGCGAGGCAGCTGGCCGTCTGCGATGAGGATAGGGTCCCCCACCTGCAGACCGGGCCCGCGGCTGTGAGGCTCCCGTCGGTTTTGGAGCTCCGGCAGGTACTCTCTGACCCAGCGGCGCCAGAACATGTCGGCGAGTATTTGTGATCGCCGCCACAGTTTCCTGCTGTCTATTTCTTGATCGGTGAACACGCCCACTGTGCTGTAACCTGCGGTGTGTCCAATCTATATATACTTGTTTTATGTGATGGTCGCCGTGTAATATCGGCGGTCGCTTCACATCGTCGGCCACTTCACTGGTCGCGGATATACGACTCCTGAGCCGTATGACGTTGTCTATGATTTCTATTTGCAGCGGCCTCAGTCGACTGTCTTTGTCCAACGTCTTCTCTTCTTGCAGTCTCGCTATTTCCAGAGCGAACGACTGCTGCTGTACGACCTGTACGAGTATCTTCTCAGTGACATCTGTTTTCCCGATACTGACAACTTCAGTTCGGGCCTGTGTCGGGTCTATGTTTTCTATTACTCGCGCGCTATTTGACACCCATTTTCTGAGCTCGAACTTCGCCTTCGAAACGCACATCGCAACTACGGTGAAGAACATACACCTACGTGTATGTTCTTCACCGTAGTTGCGATGCGCGTGGCCTCTTCTTCCGACCTGTAGCTATCGAGGTAATCATCCTTGTAATGATTACGTATTATGGCTTCCACTGCTTCTGGATGCTCATCTATGTGCCTCTTCGCGTTCCAATTCTTCGCGAAAATGGCTGTGCACGGCGAACTTGCCGCACCGAAAATGATGGACTTCATGCGATATTCATCAGGCGCTCCTTCCCTTCTATTGCCTCTCCATAAATATCGGAGGGCGTCTCTGTCTTGAGCTCGTACTTTCACCTGCATAAACATTTCCGCTATGTCTCCGGAAATGGCTATGCGGTGTCGGCGGAAACGCATCATGACGCCGGGCAGCGACTGTAGCAAGTCCGGTCCCGTGAGAAGGAAGTCATTCAGTGACAGTCCTCTCGATTTCGCTGCAGCGTCATGAACTATTCTGAGCTTGTCTGGCTTCATGGGGTTGAACACGTCGAAATGGGGTAGGTACCACGTCCTTCCAGGTGTGCTCGCTTTGGGCGCCTTCTCTGCATATCCCTTCTGTGTGAGGGAGTCCATCTGTTCCACGTATCTGTCTCGAAGAGCAGGGTTGCTGTCGAGCTTCTTTTCTATTGAGACGAGCCTCTTGAGTGCTGTCCCGTAGCTATCTGGCATTTCACTATTTTCATTCTTCCACAGCATCGCTGTTTCTATGTGACCATCTTCTAATTGTTGAGTGTGACGACTCAAAATGTCTTCTGCCTTCATCTCCGGATCTGAGTCTGGTCGCCTCGGATTAATAACCAGCGACTCCAGGGCGAAGAATTCACGAAGCTGCTCGTCAAGATC
Source organism: Brachylomia viminalis (assembly GCA_937001585.2). Classification (NCBI taxonomy): domain Eukaryota; kingdom Metazoa; phylum Arthropoda; class Insecta; order Lepidoptera; family Noctuidae; genus Brachylomia; species Brachylomia viminalis. Next base: position 11,665,439 of record OW443314.2, read on the forward strand.
TTCATCGTTGGACGTAAGTCGGTTGACGTAGTGCACCTGCTGACCCAGTATTCTTGTGTGCGCGCCGTGTAATGTCCAGCCCATCGTTGTAAGTGAAGCGACGGGTTGGTGCTTCGGTCCTCTGCGGATCTCACTGGCCAAAAATAGGTGCCAGTTATTGTAATATCTGCGTCCGGGGAGCACAAGGGAAACACAGCCGATTCGCATCAAGATTTATTCCGGACTAATTGTCCCAACACACTTGCCGCCTACCTTCAGTACATTAATATTGTAGACTTATTATCTTAATAAAGAAGGTACCTACACTACATCCCTCCCCACTTAATTAACAATAATAACCCCATGTGAACGATGCTTTAATTAAGTACATATTTCCGATAATCTTAATTTTAACAATCTGTCGTCTTAGGTAGGCGACACTTACGAATCGGTCTCGACCGGGACGGTACAGGGGTTGTTGGAGGCGTAGAAAACCGTTCAACTGCTGGTGCATCCGGAACTACGTCAGATGGAGACTGTGTCTCCGCCCGCTGACCATCCGCGCCGCTCGACACCTCGGACTGCCCGGACTCCACCTCAGCAGGCTCAGCCGGCACACTGACAGGTGGATCCTGTTGTGATAGCCTAGCATTTGTGGGGATTACAAGTGAACCTCTAGATCTACGCTTTAATTGATCGATATGTCTATGAATCATGTTACCCTTGCTATCTAAGATTTTAAAATCATGAGCTCCCATCGATCCCGCTACTGATCCTGGTTGCCACTTCTCTGTTTTCAAATACTGACGATACCAAACATCCTCCCCAATTCCTACCTTCCTATCTACTCCTCCCTTAGTCCTAATCTGTCTCTGTTGAGCTTCTTGAACCCTCGTTTCCCGGTCCGGTTTCAAAACATCTAACTTTGTCCTTAAATGTCTACCCATTAATAACATAGATGGTCTCTCACCGGTCGAACAATGTTCTGTGTTACGATAATGTAATAAAAAATTATTAATAGTAATTTCAATATTTTTATTTTCCGCTAACGCCTTTTTAACCACCTTTTTAAGAGTTTTTACTGCATTTTCAGCTGCTCCATTAGAAGCGGGATGATATGGTGCAGTAAAAATGTGTTCTATTCCATCGTTTCCTAGAAAAGTTGCAAATTCGCTACTCGTAAACGGTGGTCCGTTGTCAGTCACGACTTGTTTAGGAATTCCAAACCTACTCCATAACTCCCCTAGTCTAGAAATAGTGGTACGCGCTGCCGTGCTGGGTACTTGAAAAATCTCTAACCATTTCGACATGGCATCTATGACGACCAAAAATATTTTCCCATCTATTGGACCCATAAAATCCAAGTGTAGTCTAGTCCATGGCCTGAGGGGCCAGGGCCAGGGCCGTGGGGTCGCGCGCGGCGGCGCGTCCGCCAGTATAGCACAGGTGGCACACGCGCGGCACTCCCGCTCGACGGCCTCGTCGATGCCGGCCCACCACACATAACTACGAGCAATGGCTTTAGACTTTACGATCCCCATATGCGGCTCATGTATGAGTTTTAAAACCTTATCCCTGCAACATTCTGGAACCACTACACGGTGACCCCACATCACACAACCTAGTTCCTCATACAACTCTGATCTCCTATTAAAATAAGGCTGCATACCTACTATTTCACATTTTTCCGGCCAACCGTCTCGTACATAAGTTATTACCTTACTTAAAATGGGATCTTTTAATGTTTGTCTTCTAATTTGCCTGTGATCTAATAACAAAGCATCCTGTGCAAAATGTAAATAAGTTTGTTCCGGAATCAAGTCCTTAGTACGTTCGGTAGTAGAACTCGGTAACCGAGATAACCCGTCCGCACAGTTATCGTTCGTCTTAATGTATTCTATATCATAGTCGTAGGCTGACAAAATCACTGCCCACCGCTGCATCCTACTGGCGGTCATAGTTGGTATACCTGCGTGAGGACTTAATATAGACACTAATGGTTTATGGTCGGTTCGCAATATAAACCTACGCCCATATAAGTACTGGTGGAATTTTTTCACACAGAATATGATCGCTAAGGCTTCGCGGTGTATCTGCGAATAATTTTTCTCAGCGGCGGTCAGAGCTCGTGACACGTATGCCACCGGCCGCTCGCCCTGGCGAGTCCCCGGCTGAGCCAGCACGCCGCCGATGCCCCGAGCGCTAGCGTCACAAGTTACTATTATGGGTTTTTTGGGGTCATAGTGAGCCAAAACTTCACTACTGACTAACGCTTGTTTAACCGCCTCAAAAGAACGTTTGCAGTCACTATCCCATTGCCAGGGAACTTCCTTACGTAATAGTCTATGCAAGGGAGTTAACAAAAAACTATGATTCCTAACAAATTTTGCAAAGAAATTAACCATCCCTAAAAATGATCGTAATTCTGAAACGTTTTCTGGGGGTTTTATTTTTAAAATGGCTTCAATTTTCGTTTTGTCTGCTTTTATCCCTTCCTTGGAAACTACATACCCTAAATACTTAACATTGTCTACTAAGAATACACATTTACTTTTTTTAAGTTTTAACCCATAATCAGCTAACCGTTTTAAAACAGTCTCCAAAGCTTGTAAATGCTCCGATCGTGTCTTACCTCCTATTATGACGTCATCCAAAAATCCCTGTACATGTGGTATGCCTTGTAGTAAATTCGTTATGACTCGTTGGAATATCCCTACGCTTGATGATAATCCATAAACTAGTCTATTATAGCGAAATAACCCTCTATGCGTGTTAATGACAGTGAATTTTTTTGAGTCATCCAATTCTATCTGGTTATAGGCATTAGATAAGTCAATCTTACTTAAGAATTGAGCCCCATTAAGACCTACCAACACATCATCAATTTTAGGAAGTGGGTAACGATCTACCAGTAGCACCGGGTTAAGTGTCGACTTGTAATCCGCACAAATACGTAGCGTACCGTCCGCCTTATTCACAGGCACCAGTGGTGAAGCCCAGTCCGAGCAGTCCACCGGCTCGATGACGCCCGCGCGCAGCATTGCATCTAGCTCGGCGTCGACGCGCTCGCGCAGCGCGTACGGCAGCGGGCGCGCACGGTGGAACACGGGCGCCGCGCCCTCGCGAACACGCAGTGTCGCCTTGCCCCCCGTGTACCGTCCCAGCTCGCCGCTGAATACTTCCTTATACCTGTCAAGCATTTTACTTATTTCGGTGTCTATATGAACTATGCCCTGTTGTATAAAATTACAATGGAATTTGGGTATTTGTATCTGTAATTCTGCTAGCCATTGCCGTCCAATTAATGACGTTGTCCCTTTGTCTATAACAAATAGTTCTAATTGTTTCTCTATACCATTGTAACTGACTACAGGTTTAATTATACCTAACGGCTTTATTTTCGAACCATCATAAAATTTCAAAATTGTGTTATCTCTTTCAATAGGCAAATGGTCGAAATTTAAATCGTATACTGTTTTATTTATACAAGAAATTGCTGTCCCTGTATCTAATTCCATGTTTATATTTATACTATCCACCGAAATGGGTAAACTCACCGCCTTATAACTGTTCAACGATAACAGATTTAAATCCTCGATGTTCTCGTCTTCATCTGTATCTCCGTTACTGAGATCACCGAAATGGAATTCCCGCCTCACTGCTCGATTCCGGTCCTCTATTTCCTGTGGCCTTTGACCCTCGCGCTCCGGGCACACCCGCCGCAAATGCCCCACTCGCTGACATTTGCTGCACACGAAGTTCCGATAACGGCAACTAGCATACTGGTGGTTCGTTGCTCCGCACGCCGCACACACGCTCCCACTATCTGCCGCCTTGGCCCGCGCCGATGTTTCCGCCCTTGCCGACCACGCGCGGCCTGAAGCTGCCGCCGCCGCCGGTCCCGCTCCGCCACTGCCACCGCGTCGCCCGCGCCCGCACCCCGCACGGCCCGTGCCCGACGTTAGTGCGTGTACTGGACATGCACTACTTGCTTCCGATGCTGTCGTTGATCCCTCGACCACTGCTGCGTCCCTCTCCGCCGCCTCCAAAGAACATGCCAATTTAATCGCCCCCGCAAAGGTGATTGTATCCTCCTCTGCGAATAAACGCTGCCGAATAATGTCGCTTCGTAAGCCGCACACGAACTGATCGCGCAAGTTTTCATTTAAGTTGGCGTTAAATTTACAATTGCGCGATAGTTTTTTCAGTTCAGCCACATAAGCAGCAACATCCTCAGTGGCACCTTGTCGTTTCTGCCTGAACCGGAATCTCTCCGCTAGCGATGATGGCGCCGGTTGTAGATGCTGACTCATGAGTTCGCTGGCTTCTTTGTACGACAATCCTGACGGCTTCCTTGGACTGGCGAGATTGACGAGCAATTCGTATGCCTCGTCCCCCATGCTCGCGATCAAAGTCGGTAATTTTAAATCGTCCTCCACTTTGTTAACTTTAAAGTACATGTCAAGTCTGTCCACGTATGACGACCACAAACCCGATCGCACATCGAATTCCTTTATCCGGCCTACTGACATCGTTCTTTCTTAGAGTCACGGATTATTATGCACACAACAATACTAATGTAACGTCCAGTTTTCCTCGTCGCCAATGTAATATCTGCGTCCGGGGAGCACAAGGGAAACACAGCCGATTCGCATCAAGATTTATTCCGGACTAATTGTCCCAACACACTTGCCGCCTACCTTCAGTACATTAATATTGTAGACTTATTATCTTAATAAAGAAGGTACCTACACTACAGTTATCTTGACCAATGAGGATCTTCGGTGCGCCTGTGTCGTAAATCAGCTGATGTCTTAGGTCGTCCAGGTGTTTGCAGTTTGCTACGTCCTCTTCGCTTACTGTCTGTGTTGACAGGTTGAGCTTCGGTATGGTGCGCGCTCTGAACGGCACCTTACTCTTGAACGAGCTCGCCAGAGTGATCGTGATCCTTCTTGAACAAGAAGTGTCGATCATGGTGTCACCTATCGCACCTATCTTCAGAGGGTCGATAGGGCCCTCTGCCCCGACTTGCTTCGCTATATCTTCGTCGATTAGGGAAACGGTTGATCCGTCGTCGAGAAGCGCAAACGTCGATACTTCTCCCGCCGGTCCGACGACTCGAACCGGTACCATCTTGAGATAATGCTTGACTAGAAGTTGTGTGTGAGCTGGCCACCGTTTCCTTTGCTTCTTTCTTCTGTTCTGGGGCAGCGGGCCTATCGACGCCCTCTGCAGCAGGCTTCTTGTTATAATGAAGAAGCCGATGGTGCTTGGCTGTACACCCCTTGACGTTACACTTCTTTGGTCTGCATGTGTGACCAGAGCGACGACTTCGCAGGCAACGGAAACAGAGGTTGAGTTTCTTCGCTAGCTCCCATCTCTTGTCACTGGATCCCTCTTTGAACTTCGAGCAGTCGGTTGCTTGGGCATCAAGCATCAATTCTTTGTCACAGACACGGCATTTAGGGGCCGTCTTGTCCGTTGCTGTGTGGGTCCTCTGAGTGACGCGCTTGGAAGCCGTAGTCTCCCCGATGTTCTCCGGTGGAGCGAAGGCACTACAGAAACGAGCTTGTTCGGTAACGAAGTCACTGAAGAGAGCGAGGTCCGGCAGTGACAGATGCTTCTCTGTGTACGTTCTGTACCACTGTACACGCAGGGAGTTCGGTAACTTCTCCGTCAGCAGTCGCATGAGTTCGGCGTTGATAAGGTAGTGTTCCTTCTTCAATGCGCGAAGAGTGACTATGCCGCTTCTTACTCGGCTTTCGAACGTACAGATGTCCTTAGGCGATTCGCTGCAGCGTGGCAGACCGCGTAGTCTGTCTGTCTCCGCTTGAGCGATTGAGTCTGGACGTCCGAATTGTAGCTCGAGCTCCTTCATGATGTCATCTGGTCTGGCATGTCCGATAAGCTCCGAACTCACTGTCTCCAATGCTCTTCCTTGTAGGCTTCTTCTGAGTCTCGCTGTATTCTCAATATCATTGAAGTATCTTCGAGTTGTTTCATAGATGGCTTGGAATGAAAGCCATTCTGTATGCGCTCCGCTGAAATTCGGGAGCGTCATTATTACTTTCGACGCCGAGGGGCTATTCGATGTCCACGGTTCTGTTTTCTTGTCGGCGAGCGACGCTATAGCGGACGTCAACTCCGTTATGAAGGAACGGAGTAAGCCTTCCCCCTTGGTGTCTTCTATTGGCTTCGTTGCCTCTGTATTCTTCACTTCAATAGGTTTTCACGTGCTCTTGAAATTTTACTATTTGTCCGCGTCGACCTATTCGCAGTCGACGGCGGCCTTCTATGTTCGTTACGGACGTCACCCCGGGTAGTCATCGGCAAGGTTCGGCTGTACGTCTTGTTGAGAGCTTTCTTTGGTTGCTTCACTGTCCAATGTGAAGGCTTCACTGTTCTATCAGATGTCCCTTCTAATCTGTCTGAGCTCTCGGTAGCTGCTTCTTGTTCCAACTGTTCCTTTTCTATAGGCTGTGTCGTCACGGGTACGTCTTCGCTTTCCCTTGGAGAGACTGGGCGTGGCTGCAGCGGCGGTTGTTCGACCCCTTCAGTGGTAGATGGTGAACGTGGAGGCAGTTGGTGTCTGATAGCTGTAGTACTGCGTGATCTGTCCACATCCACTGTCCAAGCTTCAGGGGCTCTGCCTTGTGACCTTGTAATCGGCATGTTGAATTCGGTTCAGGTATTCAAACTTCAAGGCAGGGTATCTATGTTCACAGCACACTTTAAATTCACGCTAATATGTCACTGTCTTCAAAGACGTACCTGTGTTTAATGTTCGGTGTTAATCCTTCAATGTTCAACACTAACTTCAAGTTCCACACTAAGTTCCACTATCTTCATACACAATTTTCAAGTTCAAGAACAAATCTTCAAAAGATAAGTCTTCAGGCTTCAGACTTCAACTTCCAAACTAAAATCTTCTATCTTCAAAGACAATCTTCAAAGTCCAAGAACAAATCTTCAAAGGATAAGGCTTCAGGAATAAGTCTTCAGGCTTCAGGGATAATCCTTCAGTCTTCAAAACAAAACTTCAAATTCCAAACTAAATTCTTCTATCTTCAAAGACAATCTTCAAAGTCCAAGAACAAATCTCCAAAGTATAAGGCTTCAGGAATAAGTCTTCAGGCTTCAGGGATAATCCTTCAGTCTTCAAAACGAAACTTCAAATTCCAAACTAAATTCTTCTATCTTCAAAGACAATCTTCAAAGTCCAAGAACAAATCTTCAAAGGATAAGGCTTCAGGAATAAGTCTTCAGGCTTCAGGGATAATCCTTCAGTCTTCAAAACGAAACATCAAATTCCAAACTAAATTCTTCTATCTTCAAAGACAATCTTCAAAGTCCAAGAACAAATAAATCTTCAAAGTATAAGGCTTCAGGAATAAGTCTTCAGGCTTCAGGGATAATCCTGCAGTCTTCAAAACGAAACTTCAAATTCCAAACTAAATTCTTCTATCTTCAAAGACAATCTTCAAAGTCCAAGAACAAATCTTCTAAGGATAAGTCTTCAGGTTTCAGGGATAATCCTTCAGTCTTCAAAACGAAACTTCAAATTCCAAACTAAATTCTTCTATCTTCAAAGACAATCTTCAAAGTCCAAGAACAAATCTTCTAAGGATAAGTCTTCAGGAATAAGTCTTCAGGTTTCAGGGATAATCCTTCAGTCTTCAAAACGAAACTTCAAATTCCAAATTAAATTCTTCTATCTTCAAAGTCCAAGAACAAATCTTCAAAGGATAAGTCTTCAGGAATAAGTCTTCAGGCTTCAGGGATAATCCTTCAGGAACGTGACTTCAGGAATATCTCTCCAGGAATAAATTAGTGGAGACAGTCTTCATCAATTCTTCATACTAAATCTTGAAGTTTTCGGGAAGTGTGTGTAATAGTCCCTCGGGAACATATCTTCGGGAACAAATCTTCTATTTCAGGGGCAACTTTCCATATAAATTTTCGGTCTTCCAGAACAATTCTTCTATTTCAGGGGCAACTTTCCACATACATTTTCGGTCTTCCAGAACAATTCTTCAGGAATCGTGAAAATATCCGGCTCGACAGGACCAGCAGATGTACTCCAGAACTATTCCTCAGGAATCATGAAAATATCCGGCTCGCAAAGACCAGCAGATGTGCCGGACGGGCGTGATCGCTGGGTTCCAGGGTGAGGGAGGTTGTAATACCCAACCAGGTCTATCCCGGTATGAGGTCGGGCGTCTCCCAATCCACAGCGGCGCTGACGTCCTACACCTATAAGTTCCAGGTATCTTCAAGATTCCCGACTGTGGCTTCGTACTGATGTCTTCGTGTTCCGGGGTACTTACTCATATGAAAGGGGTTGAAAAATAATAACACCAAGTTGAAAGTTCTTTAAGTGTTCAGGGAGCGATTCGGGTCCTTTTGAGGGGTTCACTTGATGACGTATTTTGAGCCGTAAAGTTCCTTGCTGATGACTACCAAAATAGCGGTCGTGACGCGCCCGCTTAAGTGGCTCGAAACTTTACCGCAACGAGGACCGCGAATTTCTCCCTGATTTTATATTTATTTTTGCTATGTTTACACGCTTTCTTACAGCTAAACCTCCCTAGTTAGGCACCCTATCCAGACATGTCATACATAACCGGATTCCTTGCGTAATCCCCTATCTATTGACACTACAGGAGCGACTGTGTGTCTTTCAGCTGAAAAGTTATTTCATTACAAAAGGGGAAAACGGGCGAAAAATTACTATTATCCAGTTTGTCAGGTGGATTTCCTGTGAAACCCCTGAACCGATATTCAATTTCTAAACGGGTACCTACCTAAAGTAGGTCTATCGAACTAAAGAAATCTAGTATTTTCATGGTTACATCTAGATTTTTCAGGGCGTGAAGCGCCTCTGAAGACTGTAAGAAAAAACGTACTATTTCGCCCCTGCTCGCAACCTGTGTTCATCAAAAAGGTGGACTTCCCATTTGACCACAGGTCCAAAAATTACGTCCAGGGCTAGGTCTCGGTCCAGGTTACCTGGACGTACCAAAAAACTATAGGGAAACTATATACGTCCCACCCTTTTGATGCTCACAAGGTTGCGACCAGCGGGTTAAATGAAAAACGACTCAATTTCATCTTTATTAGCATTCTAGTACATACAACATGATGTCTAGGCTAGAACTATACTTATTCTATCGTATTATGCTATAAAACACAACATTTTACTACCAATTATTCACTAAGAACGTTTCAGAACCTAAGACCCTATCTGGGTACATGGGCGCAAGTAGTGGTACGTCCGCTGTCTACTAAGTTTTAAAACATTCTTAGCAGTAAATTACTATTATTTGAGCAAAATTAAGTATGGCGATGTTCCGACACGTACATTCTATTCAAGAAATTAGGGAATAAATAAATTAAGAAATTACTATAACATTAAAAAATCTGAGTATGGTGACGCTCCGTCGCGAACAGGTTTATTGTGTTTTGTCGTGTCTTACCTAGCGTTGCAAAACTTCGGAAGTATTCGCAATAATTCTGAAACATTCAAAAGAATACTTCGATTGGAAGGTATAGGTACTACCGCAGCAAGAATGCAGAATAAATTAACCATTGTAAGGATAAAGTAGGTAACCTACGTTATAGTACCTACATAATAAGAATTAAATTATTCCCAGTAGTTATGAATTTATGTCTGCGTAGGTAGCTTGAGGAGACTCGCCGTATAATCTACGGAGTACCTACCTATTATTCGATGCCTAAGGACCTAATATCAGGGAATATTTCCCTGTAAGTAGTTATCTACGCGTGACTACTTACTTTTTATTTTTGTTTGATTTGGCCGATTTTGTGCGGATGTTTTATATCAACAATCAATTGTACATGCTCTTATCATTACGAACGCTTTTGCATGTAGTTGCAAGTATTCGTCTTCAGCTCAGTCCGGCAACGGCCTGAGACAGTCAAGTTATTTTTACTACGTCGCTCAGAGATACAAAAGTACTGACTGCAAAAAATACATGCAGAATATGGAAAATTCCAAAAAAAAAGGTGGTGTTGCGTAGTCAGGCAAAAACATATTATTTTTAAAGTAAGTTAAGCTAAGTACTTACAGTTCGAAATCTTCGTAACGTTTGTATTGGTTCAGAGTAGGTAGAATAATAACCAAAAAAAACGCAGCTGCTAATAAGGATAATAAAATGTTTTTAGATCTGAACAATGGTGAGTTTTAGAGAATTGTCTGCAGTCCTACATGTTTTTTTTTGTGAATACATTGTTTTTATATTTACCTACTTGATGTATTACATTTTGGTAACATGTAGAAATATTTTGACAAATTAATCGTTGTTTTAGGCAAGAGAAGTTGCGGCTAATGTATACAAACATATGAAGTAAGAGGCGGAAAATGGAGTGGAGCGCCTTACCGATGCTAGATGGAGAACAGCTAAAGCTAGTTAGTCAAAAGACAGTCTCGAGAATTCTTAAAGAAAAAGCAACATGTGATACAACTGGCACAAATATGAGATCACCGCATAAACACGTACCAAGCGCGACATTTATGGATTCGACAAAGGAGTAATAAGACGCAATATCAATAACTTTCATAGACAATATAAACAATTTCCAACTTTAAGAGCTCTAGAAAGGGTTTTAACTGAAAATATACATTATAATGGATGTCAGGAGACATTATGCCGTATTCTTCTTGATTTAGGACATATCCTAAATCAAAAAGAATACGGCGTACGGCGGGAAGAGTACGGGCGGCGGCGTTTCGACAAGCGCTGGACGATTACCAGTGGAGGGTAATCGTCCAGCGCTTGTCGAAAAACAATCATGATGTGCAAATGCTCCGATACAAATATTGGAAACAATTGTTCATATATAGAGAAGAAGGGAGAAATATCGTTTTAACTGATAAAAGCTACGTTCATACCACACATGTTCAAAATAAATCATGGGGAAACAAACAAGGGACCGAAAAAAAAATCTAAAGGCTTACGCATTATAATAAATTCTTCATGCTGGTGGAAGAAATGGTTTTGTCCCCAATGCGTCTTTAATTTATAAGGCCAGTTCGACTACTGGCGACTACCACGATAATATGAACCACGAAAATTACAATAGGTGGTTCACAACGCAACTGTTGCCGAACTTACCCGAGAAGTCAGTAATCGTTATGGATAACGCGTCCTATCACAACACGTTCACTGAAAAAGTTCCCACCTCCAACAGCAACAAGGCAATCATGCAAGTATGGTTGAGGAGTAAAAACATAGAGTTCGATGAAAGTATGAAAAAAATCAAGCTTTGCGATATAATTCTAAAACATTAAAAAAAAAACCAGAAACTATGCCATTGATGGAGAAGCAAAAAAATACAATTGCCATATTTTAAGACTTCCTCCATATCATCCGGACCTAAACCCGATAGAAAAAATTTGAGGTGTGCCACTTGTGGTGATTGGTGGTTGATGATGATGATGATGATGGGGACTCCCTTTTCCGCACTTAGACTCTCATTTGGTCCGTTGTGCGTGGGGATACTGGCTAACACAGCCAGCCTAGCTCCGCCCAAAAGCACAGAAGCCTCCTGGGGGCTTCACAGGCTTCGCGGAGCGACCTCACTGTTCCGAGGATTTCTTCCCGTTGAGAAGCCACAGCCTCGCACTCCAGGATAACGTGGGCGGCTGATTCCTCGGCGTCAAGTCAGCCCCTGCAAAGGGGGCTATCTGTGGCGCCTATGTTAAAAAGATGTTTGTTAAGGGGGTTATGGCCCGTAATTGTTCCTATAATTATTCTGAGGTTATTTCTACTCAGGTTGAGAAGTTTTTTGGTTAACCGCGGGTCTACAATTGGTAAAGCCAATTTTGACTGTCTACAGTCTGTTGCCCGTGACCATCTGTTGTTATGGAGTTCGGTCGATCTTTGGCGAATCCACGCACGAAATTGTGAGAAAGGCAGAGGGAGAAGTGGGTACGGGCCTAGCACTTCCATATCAGAGCCTCTCTTCGCAAGTTCATCGGCGGCATCATTGCCTAAGGATCTGCTATGCCCTTTGATCCACTGGAGGGTAATGCGATTAAACGTCGATAACCTCTCCAGAGCTAAATGGCACTCAAAAATTAGTTTATTGTTAGTTTGTTTATTTTCTAAAGCTTTGAGCACAGATAGGCTGTCGGATAGGAATTTAATGCCGTAGTTCCGGATGCCTAAGCGCTTTACTGCTGTTGCGGCTAGTGTTAAGGCAACACATTCACATTGAAATATCGAACTGTGTGTGCCTAGTGGCATGTGAAGGTTAATGTTGAGGTCAAGGGAGTGTACGCCAGCACCTGAACCGTTTTGTGTTTTTGAGCCGTCTGTGTAGATGCGCACTTCATGGGCTCCTGACTGATCCCTTTCCTCCTGAACTGTTTGTATAATATAGTTTTTGTTGAACATGGGTTGGTTTGGTGTTCTATCACACGGGGCAGCGATGAGCGGTTGGTACTCAATCGCCCGGTCCAGGATGGTAGCTTGTGGACTGGTATGGTTTTTGCCCCATATGCCCAGGTGCAATAGCCTGATGGCAGCTAGCGCCGCCTCCTGCTGTATGTACAGGTCAAGGGGAGTTAATTGAAGGGCTATCTCCATGGCTGCAGTTGGGGTGGTTCTCATGCAGCCAGTGGTAGCCGTACAGGCCAGTCGTTGGAAGCGTTGTAGTCTGGTAATGGTGGTCGAAAGTTCAGTCCTCGTTCACCAAACCAGAGCGCCATAAGCCAACATTGGCCGCATTACCGCTTTGTATAACCACAGAGTTATCTTCAGAGAAAGCCCCCATGTTTTCCCTAACATTCTTTTACATTGGTAGAGTGCAATTGTGCTTTTATTAAGTTTGTAGTCAAGGTGCTTGTTCCAGAGAAGTTTGCTATCAAGGATCACCCCCAAGTACTTGACTTCGTCTTTAAGTGTTAGTTCAGTGTTGAAGAGTTTTGGAAGCCTATGGGGTCCAAAAGTTCTCTTGTTGGTAAACATTATTAGTTCTGTCTTCGAGGGGTTAACCGATAGTTCGTGCTTCGTGCACCAGCTCTCGATTATTTTGAAAGCCCTTCTCATGAGATCACATAAGATGCCTTCAAATTTCCCCGAGATCAGAATTGCTATATCGTCCGCTTAGCCCACCGAGTACAGACTGCTGGCGTTGAGCTCTGCAATGAGCTCATTTACGACTAAATTCCACAGCAGTGGTGACAGCACCCCACCCTGTGGGCAGCCTCTACTCACGATACCTCGCGTCGTAAACGGTAAACTGAATTGTGCCAATGGTTAATATTATTACTTTCATTAGTTTCCTCGTTAGAGCTCTGCACGAGTTATTCGTAGAACAAGGGTCATACCTACTTGGATAATGTAGGTGACTAGGTACTTTTGGTGGACAATTGGGGCTGGCGGCTAATCTTCAACAAACGGGGAAATGTCATGGTTCCAATCACCGATCATGCTTGATGGTCGGTGAAGGGAACCGGGCTATAGAGGGTCAATACGTCCACTCCTCCTCTGCTTACAGAGGAACTTGAGTGGGCGTAGATTGAGAAGGGTCGCCACTGCGGTGCAGGCGCACCAAAGCGGCACGTGTTACTCTCCTTGAGGTGCAGTCCTCGAGGAGAGAACTTTCGGTGGGTTCGCTGAGTCGGGTCGGCCGGACAGCGAACGGAGGCATGCCTAATGCCGCCGCCGGGGGCTTGGCTTAATTGCCTGACCCAGAAGAAGGCTACCTCTAAGATAAATAACCACCCAATCCTAAGCTTTGAAGCGCGGTGAGAGGATGAATGGCTGGAGGGAGTCCAGTCGTTAGCGCTTCCCCTGCAGAGCACCTGCCACACTCTGCAGTATGTAGTCTTACCGGGCATCTAGGCTCTGCCCGGTGGACATTTGTGACCTATATCAACTCGTGGGAATAAATATGAAAAATTAAAATAACCCAATAAATAAAAAAGACGAAGAGGAGAGGAGTGATGCGGGGTCGGAGTCCGACGCCGCATCTGGCGCAAAGGGATCATGCCAGAGCTCGGAGCCCGAAGTGGAGGGGGCTGCTGGAAGGAACCGAAGGTTCTTCCAGAAGCGCCCCAGATAGGGGGAGGGCCAGGGGTCGTCCTCCGAAGAGTGGACCTCGGGGCCCAAAAAAATCCACTCCAGCCGGCGGGGTGGGGCCCGGGAGAAAGGTTTGGGCAGAGGGCTCGTCACCCAAGAGACTAATGAGCTGCGCTCGCCAGCCCAGCCGAGCCGGCCCCGCGAACTGAGAGACTCGCCTCGGAAGGGAACCAGCCTGGAAGGACCAGCTGCAAGGCGGGTCTCTCAGAGTCCTCGAGTGGCGAGCCGGACGCCGCTGGCGGCTCCAATTCGGAGCGAGCGGCCAGGTTTGCGGAGGTCGTGGTCGCCGCAATAAAGGATGTGGCCTTGAAGAGGATTAAGTCCTCTATACACAAGGCCAAAGCCGCGGCCACGGCCTCCATTATGGCGGCAGCGGAGGCCATTCAACCTGGGCCTTCGTCAGACGGGATGTCTGAAATGCGGGCGGAGGTCGCCTGCTTGACAGCCGCCATGGAGCTTCTCCGGAAGTAGAATGAGGAGCTCCGAGCAGACCTGCCCGGGATTCGAGCAGCCGGCCCCAGGGTGGTGCCGCAGGAGTGGGCGCCGCAGCATGGGCAGGGACGGCCCGTGCCTGCGGAAGACCGGGTTCTGAACCTGGTGCGGCAGGAGCTGGCTGCCTTCTAGAGCCGGTTCTCCGCCCTGGAGGCCATTGTCCTGCGCCCCCCACTAGCGGCGAGCCAGCCGGCCGCGGGCCGGCAGAAGGCGGTCTCATTTGCCACCGTCGCAGCTGCCGCGGCCAAACCTGGCTCGTCGGGACAGAGGAAGGCCCCCCCGTGCCGAAACCCGCGGGGCCACCCATGCCCAGGGCGGGCGGGACGGCTACACAGACGGCGAGGGCACCGGCCCTGGCTGCAAGACGGCCGCCCCCACCTCCTCCTCCTGTATCTCCTCCGGCTGGCGCTGAATGGCAAGTAGCCGGGGAGAAGAGGAAGGCCAGGCAGACGGCAAGGGCGGCCAAAAGGAAGGAGAAGCGGCAGCGGCGCAAAGAGCGAAGCGTCGCGGCTAGGCTCCGCGCCCCGAAGTCCGCAGCTGTAGTGCTTACACTACAGCCGGAAGCGGTGAAGAAGGGCGTGTCCTACCGCGACGTGCTAGCCAAGGTGGGAATGGCGGTAAGCCTCAAGGAGATCGGCGCCACCGAAGGCATCCGGGTAAGGCTCACGGCGACTGGGGCCCGGATGCTGGAGATCCCCGGTGCGGCCAGCGGCCCGGCCGCTGACGCTCTGGCCGAAAGGCTTAGGGCGTCCTTAAATGCGGACGAGGCCCGAGTGTCCAGGCCCACCAAATGCGCTGACTTGCGCATCCTGGGCCTGGACGACTCTGTGACGGAGGAAGATGTGATGGCTGCCGTCGTTACGATTGGGGGGTGCTCTGCCGAGCAGGTGAGGGCAGGCACCATCCGTCCTGACTTCAAGGGGATGCGAGCCGTTACGGTAAGCTGCCCCGTGTCGGCGGCCAAAAAAATTGCCGAGGGCCGAAGGCTACTGGTGGGCTGGGTTTCCGCGCAGGTGAAACTGCTGGAACCCAGACCTCTGAGGTGCTTCCGCTGCCAGGTGGGCAACCACGTGGGAGCTAAATGCACCTCGGAGGTGGACCGCAGCCACCATTGCTTCCGCTGTGGTCAGCCCGGTCACAAGGCCGGCTCTTGTAATGCCGCGCCGCACTGCACCGTATGTGCGGCAGCTGGCAAGCCGGCCGATCACCGGATGGGGAGCAAGGCCTGCGCTCCACCCGCCACAGCCAGGGGCAGGGGCAAGCCCTCCGCCACCGCCGTCACTGCCGCAGCCGCCGACACTGCCGCCGTCGCTGCCGCCTCGACCGTCGTCGTCGCCGCCGTCACCATCGCGGCGGGGCCCTCACAGGGGGCTCGGGAGGACGCTGACGTGGAGTGCCAATAACGGCCCCATTTCACCTCCTCCAGGCGAACATCAACCACTGCGCCTCCGCTCAGGATCTGTTGCTCCAGAGCATGGCCCAGTGGTCGATTAACATCGCTGTGGTCGCTGAGCCGTACTTTGTCCCGCCCAGGGATGACTGGGTGGAGGACCTGAGCGGCTCAGTGACCCTAATTTCGTCGGCCGCCGCCGGTACTCCGTCCCTCGTGGCTGTCACGAGGGGACGGGGTTGCGTGGCAGCACGGTTCGGGGAGATCGTAGTGGTTGGGGTATACTTCTCCCCGAACCGAACTCTTGCCGAGTTCCACAAATCCCTTGCAGGGTTGAAAGTCGTCGTCGTCGGGTACCGTTCCCTCCCCGTGCTCGTCCTCGGGGACTTCAATGCCAAGAATGTGGCTTGGGGTTCCCGGTATACGGACATACGGGGCAGGATGGTGGAGGACTGGGCTCTGGAGACAGGCCTGGTCGTCCTAAATCAGGGTTCTGTCCCCACGTGTGTGCGGATGCGGGGTGAATCGGTGGTGAACATTTCGTTCGCCAGCCCCGCTCTGTCGCCGCGTGTCCTTGACTGGCGCGTCATAGAGGGGGTGGAGACATATTCCGCGACTGGGCAACTATAGTATAGTTAAAATCTCGCTGCAGACTCGGTCATACATCATTCGAGTGTTTCGCTCTCTTTCCCACTCACGGGCCTTATGGGCAGGCCACGCCCACACGTAGTCCTGTGTATTACTGCAGTCGATGAGTGATATCGATAGTTTTATATATTTATAAATGGGTGATAGAAATAAATACACATTTTTTTTATTACCAAATTTACTACAAAGCATATTAAATATATAAACAAAAGAACGTATATATAAAACTAAAAATAGAAAATTAAAATTCTTCTGTTATCGATAATGGCCTTGAGCGCGCGCAACTAGCGCACATCCCTACTCCGATTATGATTTATGACCAAGTCTGCAGCGAGATTTTAACTATACTATAGAATCAATTCTATTTAAATGTAAATTTTGACGTTTAAAAGTGCCTTTTATGTGCCTATTTGAAATAAATGCTTTGACATTGATTCCGACCACCGGTACATCTGGTTTGACGTCTCCGCCCAGACCTCGAACGCGCTAGTCCGACAGGCCCCGAGTGGTCCGCGGTGGGCGCTGAAGCAGCTGGACCGGGAGCTCCTCCTGGAAGCCTCGATCGTGCAGGCCTGGGTGTCATCACCGGACAAGCCTGCTGACATCAACGTCGAGGCGGAGTGGTTCCGGGAGGCCATGTCCGAAATATGTGACGTGGCAATGCCCCGGGCCCAGCCCGGACGCGCCCAGCACCAGGTGTGCTGGTGGTCGCCGGAGTTGACGACTCTGCGCAGTGCGTGCGTCACTGCGCGACGCCGGTACACCAGGCACCGCAGGCTCCGTATTCGCCCTCCGGATACGGAAGCCATTCAGGCGGAGCTGTACGAGAGGTACAGAGCGGCGAAGACCGCCCTCCAAGCGGAAATCCTGCAGGCCTGGGGACTGGCCCGCGAGGAGTCGCTGGAGACTCTGAACAGGGACCCGTGGGCTCCCCGCCCATGGCTCCGCCTACTGCGGTGCTCAATGCGGACCAAACTGCCGACGACGACGACGATGCTCCGGAGGTGACCGAGGTAGAGCTGCGAGTGGCGGTACGTAGGCTGAGTGCCAAAAATACCGCCCCAGGACCCGACGGCTTACCTGGGAAAGCCTGGGTCCTGGCCTCGAAGGCTCTCGGGCCTCGACTAAGGGGGCTCCTAAGTGCATGCATGGAGAGGGGCCAGTTCCCACTTCGTTGGAAGACGGGGAAACTGGTCCTCATTAAGAAGCCGGGGCGCCCAGTGGACTCTCCGTCCGCTTACCGGCCCATCGTGCTGTTCGACGAGGTGGGCAAGCTCTTTGAAAGAGTCATTGCAGACCGCCTCGTCGGGCGGCTGGTGCGGGTGGGGCCGGATTTGATGGAGAGCCAGTTTGGCTTCCGCAGGGGGCGCTCTACAGTGGACGCCATCATGCGCGTGCGGGCCCTCACGACGGGGGATGCTGTGGCCCGGGGTGGAGTCGTCTTGGCGGTGTCTTTAGACATCGCCAATGCCTTCAATACCCTGCCCTGGTGTTGCATCAGGGAGGCACTCCGGTATCACGGGATTCCGACCTACCTCTGTCGTGTTGTCGAGGTCTATTTGACGGACATCGCCGTCATCTACCCCGGTCACCAGGGAGTATAATAATAATAATAATTGTTTATTGACCAAGAAGGTACAGATGGTGCGAAAAAGAACTTAAACTAGTAACAGCAAGATAGTTTTACAAGTTTATGAACTATATTATATGATAGAACAAATTTATGAAGTACATGGTACATCTGTAGACAATATACGTTTCCCTGTCTCTTAAACTAGGGTATACCTGTATCTCAAGAGACAGTTGACGGCCAAAAGGCTAAGTTCTTATATTACATATTTAATAAGTGAGGACACTGTCGATCTATCCATCCACAATTAAACAATTATCAGAATGATAACGAAGAATAAAATTAAATAGTTAAATTGTTGATAGTCTTGTGAGTGTGTATGCATGTGTGTGTGTGTATGTATGTGAGTGCGTGTGTATATGTGTGTGCGTATGTGCATGAGCGTGCAAATGCTAGGTTAAGTAAGTTAAAAGTGATTCTGTGTGATCATAATCTTGTTGGAGTAGCCACTCAGTGAGTTTCTGTTTAACTTCCCATTTTGTCAGATCAAGTATATTTAGATGTTTATGAATTTTTCTGTAAATGAGAGAGCTGAGAATAAGATATTGATGTTTGGCAAAGATTGTTCTATGAGGAGTACTTGGAGGGATAAAGGTACGTTTTTTCTGGTTGGGAGGGGGTAGGGATGAATGTTTTTTAAGGACCGAGTAGAGCACAAAGAGTTGACGAACTGTAAGAACTTTACAGTCGGAATACAGTTGAGTTGTTGGGTATCTGTAGGGTTTTCTGATCATAACTTTAAGTATAGCTCTCTGTGCTCTCTCTAGTATCAGAAGCAGTGTTTTACATGCCCCTCCCCACACCGTAATACAATATCCTAGTACCGATTGACACAGGCCAAAGTACACCATTTTTAAAGTGTCGAGATTAGCAGATTCTCTCAAGGACTTAAAAATATGTAAACAAGAGAACCGGAAGACGAAGAAAGAAGAACAGTATGGAACCGGCAAGAGATGTCGTGCGGTGTTCCACAGGGATCAGTCCTGGGGCCGCATCTGTGGGCCATCGGATACGACTGGGTGCTGCGCGCCGACCTCCCTAGCGGCGTCAGCGTGGTTTGTTACGCTGACGACACGCTGGTCCTGGCGCAGGGGAGGTCGCACCAGGCGGCGGCCGAACCGACAATCGTTGAGAGGATCCGGCAATTGGGACTCGAGGTGGCCCTGCACAAGTCCGAGGCCATGTGTTTTCATGGTCCTTGGAACACGCCGCCGTCGGGTTCCCAAATAACGGTAGGAGGGTTTCACATCGGCGTCGAGTCAACTATGAAGTACCTGGGACTCGTCCTCGACAGCCGGTGGAACTTCGTGGAGCATTTCCGACGTTTGGCTCCCAGACTGGAAAGGGCTGGGGCTGCCTTTAAGCGGCTCCTGCCAATCTAGGGGGGCCAAACGCCTCATGCCGGAGGCTCTACGCGGGGGTCGTGCGGTCCATGGCCCTTTACGGGGCACCGGTGTGGGCCTTGAGGCGGCGGCCAGCCCGCCGGTTGAACGCGCCCCAAAGGGTCATGGCCACCCGGCTGGTCCGGGGATACCGTATACCATACGGTCTTCGGTGAGGTGGCGAGCCTCCTTGGCGGATTACCGCCATGGGATCTGGAGGCAAAAGTCCTCGCCCACATTTGGAGTGGCGCGAGGAGGCGAAACGCCGGGGCGTAGCTCCGGTGCCGCGAGAAATCACGGTACAGCGGACTGAGCTCCGGCGGGATCTCAGGGCGGCATGGAGAGTGCGATTGTCGCAACCCAGCGCTGGGCACGCCACAATTGCGGCGATAAGTCCCCTCTTTGAGGATTGGCTAGAGAGGCGCCATGGCGTCCTCACCTTCCGCCTGACGCAGGTCCTCACCGGATACGGTTATTTCGGGAGGTTCCTGTTCCGGATAAGGCGGGAGGAAACGCCCGTGTGCCACCATTGTGTGGATCGCCCGGAGGACACGGTGGAGCATACGGTGGAGGTCTGCCCGGCTTGGGCGGAGCACCGCCGTGTCCTCGTGGAGGCGATTGGCGGAGGGAGAGGCAAAATTCGCGCCCTCACGCCCCTAGCCGCCTCAGGAGACGCCCTGGGCGTCGAGAATCGCAGGCCAATTCCCGGCCACCGTAAGCGTGGGCTCGCGAACGGCGAGCAATGGGCAGCTACAGCTACAGCTAGTCGTTGCAACAAGTTTAAAAATAATATAGCCCTTAGAATTAAACCGTCGATTGTAGAACATGATAATCCTAATATAATCTATGGAGCCCTTTTTGATGTTGTGCAAAAAGAATACCAATCTACTTTCAAGGCCAAAACTATTAATATTAATGGCACCTCCGCTGGCTTCAACCAATGGGCTACTCCAGGTATTTATAAAAGTAGAGCGAGACTATACGAGTTATATGGTTTGAAAAATTACAGGTTTGATACTCCTTTCCTAGAGTATGTCAAAAATTATTCAAAACTATTTAAAAAGATTTGTGTTTTTGCTAAATCTAAATTTTTAAGCGATACAATTAAAAATTCGAATAACAAAGTAAAAACCACCTGGAAAATTATTAACAATGAAACGGGTAAGTCGGTTAAACAAGAAAAACAATTAGAGATTATGGTCGACAACAAATTAGTTAATACAGCAGCTGACGTAGCTGAAGCATTTAATGAGTTTTTTGCCAACATACCTATAACTACGACTCGCTCCTTAAATTCGTCCCCATCTGAAGCTGAAAACCTTTTGCATAATAGTGTACCTAAATGTAGTCGCTTATTTAGCTTCGAACATGTAACACCTCGTGATGTAATTACTGTTTTTAACACACTCAAGTCAAAAAACACTGGTGATTACTGGGGCATCTCAATTAAACTTGTAAGTAATATAATCGACATCGTAGCCCCCTATCTAGCTGTTACTTTTAATAAATGTGTTGATTTAGGAACTTTTCCTGACCTCATGAAGAGTAGTAAAGTCATACCATTATTTAAATCGGGTAATAAAAATAACGTTGGCAATTTTAGGCCTATTTCTATCTTACCTGCATTTAGTAAGATATTTGAAAAATTAATACTCAAGCAGTTGCTAAGACATTTTAATTTAAATAGCCTCCTTCATGATGAACAATATGGCTTTACAAAAGGTCGTTCGACTACAGATGCGGGTGTTGCTCTGCTGAAACACATATTTAGCGCAAGGGAGAGCTCGCAAAATGCTATTGGAGTTTTCTGTGATCTCTCCAAAGCCTTTGATTGCGTGCACCATGACACGCTTTTGCGTAAACTAATTCATTACGGTATTCAAAACGAAGCTCTTAACGTATTAGATTCATATTTACATAATAGGCACCAATGTGTAGATGTTAATGGTGTGAAATCTTCCGGGCTACCAGTTCAGTTAGGTGTACCTCAAGGCTCTATACTGGGCCCATTTTTATTCTTGGTGTATATAAATGACTTACCATTCTATTTAAAGGGCATCTGTGACGTTGTACTATTTGCTGATGATACCTCTCTTATCTTTAAAGTAGACAGGAATAGACAAAATTTTGACGACGTAAACAGTGCACTATCAATGGTTACAGATTGGTTTACCACAAATAACCTAGTTCTCAATGCCAAGAAAACGAAATGTGTAAAGTTCGCCTTACCGAATGTTAGAAATCTAGGACCCAACATCGTCTTAGATAAAGAGGTACTTGAAACTGTAGACTCGGCAGTATTTCTGGGCATAACAGTTGATGCCAAGCTTCAGTGGGGATCACATATATCATGCCTAGCGGGAAGGCTCAGTTCGGCCGCCTATGCCGTCAGGAAGGTAAGACAATACA
The DNA here is from genome assembly GCA_937001585.2 of Brachylomia viminalis. Taxonomy (NCBI): domain Eukaryota; kingdom Metazoa; phylum Arthropoda; class Insecta; order Lepidoptera; family Noctuidae; genus Brachylomia; species Brachylomia viminalis. Next base: position 11,687,477 of record OW443314.2, read on the forward strand.
CTGACGTTGATACAGCTCGGCTAGTCTATTTCAGTTATTTTCATAGCGTCATGTCCTACGGCATTCTGCTGTGGGGCAAAGCCGCTGATATTCAAAATATATTTGTTCTTCAAAAACGAGCTGTACGAGCAATTTACCAGCTAGGCGCTAGAGTTACTCTGAGAGATTTTTTTAAAGAGATTGGTATTCTCACGGTGGCCTCACAATTCATCTTCGCCAACATCTTATATATTAGGCAAAATATACACTTATACACAAAAAACAGTGATATTCATAATATTAACACTAGAAACAAGGAGAAACTACGTGCTCCCTTTCACCGGCTTCATAAGGTCCATAACTCATTTGTTGGGCTTGGTATAAACTTTTATAACAAGCTTCCCTCATCTTTGTTAGAATTGCCTTTTAATGCGTTTAAAGCTAAAGTAAAATCCAACCTTTGTTCAAAGGCATACTATTCAATCAACGATTACTTAAACGATAAAAATAGTTGGTCGCTGTGATTAACTCAAGACAATGTTTATGTTCTTTCTCCAAAATTAGCTTACCTACTGACAAGTTATACGAGTTCATATAATTGTTTATTTTATTTGACTATATTTATTAGTCACCTTAGTTTAATTTAATTTTTATTTATTATTGACATAATCTACTCATTTCAATGTTTTTTAATGAGTTGTATTGCAATATATGGTTAGCTAGCGACCTCGACAGTTCATCATATTATTCTTTTGAGCAACCGGCAGCAAGTTCGTCATGCTCCCTTAGATGTCAATGCTTGCGGTAGCGTCGGGGGTCGGGTTGCCTCCTTCCCTCAAATATGGCGAGGGGGGTAATGGCTGATCTTTGCGTTATGCTCGTGAACGGGTGCTGCTTGTGGTGACAGGTCAGCTTGCTGACTATGGTTTTGTTATTGTTATTAGAAATTAATGTTTCTTTATTTTACTTCGAAGGTCCTAGTTTATCATTTGTGGCTACTAGTTACAGCTATATACATATAAACATAATGCAGCATTGCATATGTAAGCGGGCACGCCCTTTATGCCAGGAGGCTTTTTATTATGTATTAAGTTCTGTTTGCGTTTTGTTTTTATTATTTATTTATGCTTGAGTATAGTTTTAAATATTGGCGTGTGCTAGCTGACATATGGCAAATAATTTTAATATTTTTGTGTTTCGTAATGTTCATTTATTTATTACTATATGTATAGAATCCAGTTCTTCTAACTGAACAGACAGCAGTGCTGCTGGGGAGTTTGTTCCGCCACTTCTTCTTCCCAGCTAAAGCACTAGGAAGTGGTGAAGGGTGGGCGTTTTGGGGGGACTGTCTTATGTGATTTTGACGTTCAAAAAGTGCTGATTCTCAGCCTAATTTGAATAAATGACTTTTGATTTTGATTTTGAGCTCGCCGTTCGATAAGGACCAGGCCCGGGTCGACGGCGCGTTGTGTTCCACGCGCGCCTCAAAGAGATGTCAGCACCAATGACGGGGTCCGCTAGGACCGATGCCTGCTAGGGTTGCGGGAAAGTCCGAGAGGTATACCGTGGCCCCTGGCTGGCACAGGCAACTGAAGGAACACGGGTGGGTTTTAGTCAGTAAGAGTCTGACACGCCCTCCTGCTTTGCCCAGAGCGGGAGAAGTTATTTGATGATTTCTCACCCTCAAAAAAAAAAAAAAGTAACTGGGTATTGTCATAAATGTTTATTCCTTCCTTCCTTCTTTCGTCATTAAATACTATGTATGTAGGTATACCTCATTTGTCTAATTATGACGAGTCGTTTAGGAGTTATGAGGGAACAGATGAACATACACCACTTATCCTGTTAAAATCATACCCTCCATTAGCTTTGCCTTAGTTGGGTAAAAAGTAACTATATATACATACTTACCATATGAAACTCGTAGGGTGTAGTTGGCTGGAAAAACTCCGTGCTCGTACAAGCCCGTGTGATTGACGCGCCAAGCAGGTTTCCGTTTCAAATCAGTATTCATCCATATTATAAACGCCTCATTCTGTAATAGCGTTAATTTAAAACTATCGTTAGTTGTGTAATAGTTGTAAACAGAACATTGTTGTTTGTTGTGTTGTAGTTGTTGTTGTATTGATAAAATATATTACTAAGACATGTTAACAACATTTCAAATAAAGAACATTTATTTAGGTACATTTTCCGCTTTGGCATCGTTTTCATGAAGTTAATTTTGGCACTTTTTGCATTTTCGCATTATATTCATAATTTTGGCACATTTTATGAGTCACAAAGATAACCTCTCTGGTGCGTATAACCTCTAGAATTTGAATGTTAATTCGAATATTACTAATAAAATCACACGAGCGTGAACGTAAATTATTAAAGCAATCTAGGCTATAATTGCTGATTCAGCGATGCTAACTTTAAGGAGAAAGAAACACAAATGAGACGAAAGGCAATGGATAAAGTCCAATTTACTAGTCATGCCACATACCTTTGATCCAGCGATCCCCAAGCAGAAGCAGATGGATGCCGCGTTCATGATGAACAGTTCACAGTCTAGGTACCTACACTATGCTGGCCAGCGATACATAACACAGTCTAGGTAATACAGATATCACTTGATGTACGTTCAAGTCAGGGTTTAAGATAGATGGAGCGCACCCATTCGAAATAGAGACATATGCGAAGGGACGCGTGCGCAATATCCCGTGGTCAAGACGAGACTCAGGAAGCCGGCCGATGTCAACAGCTCCAAAGCGTTGACGGTGGCACTTCCGCATAGAACATCACCAAACCAACGATATGTGACACTTATTAAATAAATTAGAACTATTAAACTAATGCCTCGCAATCGCCATAAGGTGATGTAATAAAATATAAGAATTATAAATTATGAAGCGCAACCACTCTCTTTGTGACTCACAAAATGTGCCCAAATTATAAATATAATGCGCAAATTCAAATTTTAGGTACTTACCTATAGATATCGCGTCAGCCATGCTACTAATTAGAAACATTAAATAATTTTTAAAGGTTTTATAACACAAGCAATCCACATTAAAATTGCAACAAACAATCATATAATAATAATAATTACTTTATTGAAACTAAATACCTTTGTTACAAAGTAGTAAATGTAGGTTACAAAAACAATTGTTCGTAAAAAGGTGTCTGGAATGGTGGAAACCCTGCCTCCTAAACTAGGGGAAACCTGTGCCTTAGCGAGACAGTGGTGCCGATTCTGTTGTACACCGAACTAAACTAACTAAACTATCACTAAAATTCCTTACTTTTGGCTATGAGAATCTTAACGCTATTCTGCAAAATAAAATCTCTAAACTTAGAAATAACTTTGACACATCTAAAATCAAATTTGACAATTATTGCGACTCCACGTGGTACTTGTTTGCCGTACCACGTGATCTTTTTTTAGAGCCGTAGGCGCGCATTATGTGCGGCCTCGACTTGTTTTGTATGGAATTTTTTACTTTTTGCATGGAAAATATAAAAAAATATTACCAACACGTTGAGTTTTATAGGTTTACGGGTTGCAAAGGGGGTCGAAATTTTCATTATTTTTGAAATTTTTTTTTTTTTTTTTTTTCATATTATTCAAAGAACAAAATCGCCCCGTTGCGTATGCGGCAGGCAGTGTCGTACGACTATGTCGCTGTGTGCATGCGTTACAGTTACAGCGCAGTTACAGGGCGGTATCACACGGGCCCTACACATGCCGATTTCCGAAAAATACAAAAAATAAAAATAAATACCTACTTATTTTATTATTGATTCGTGTCGAGAATCATTAGCATAGTTACCTCCTCGAATTTGACGAGGATGCAAAACAACACCTTGTATAAACTAGGAGCAAAGTACGACCGAGCATACTGCCCTGTGGCACTCCATATCAGATAACTTCTTCACCACTAACGCACGTGTCAATCTTGACACTGAGTATTCTGTGTTGGAGATAACTTTTAATAACGTTTTACCACGAATACCTATGATTTCCATTTTTGAGAGAAGTGTAGGAACAGAGACTGTATCAAAGGCTTTTGTTAAGTCCAGGAATGTGGCAAGGCAACTTTTATGGTCGTCTAACTTCCTCGCGACTATTTCTGTAAGTAAGATCAGTAATTGCATCTTCTGTAGAGACCCCTTTTTTAAAGCCATACTGGTTAGGCGCTGTAATATTATTGTTCTCTAAGAAGTTCAGTACACGACCATTTATCAGCCTCACCATAACCTTAGAAATAGCTGAAAGAACAGAAATCGGCCTATAGTTGTTCGCACAGTCTCTGTTCCCACTCTTAAAGATCGGATGGACCAGGGCCTTTTTGAAAGGTTCAGGGAAAATTCCATTTGCTATGGATATGTTGATTATATGTGTTTATGGAACAAGAGTTATTCTACATAGTATCTAGAAGAGTAGAGGATATACCGTCCCAACCAGTGGCACTATCATTTCTTAAGTTCATAATGGTGGGCTCTACTTCTGCGTCATCAACAGAAAGGAGACTGCCCTAAGTTTTTATTCAGTGTCTGGGCAACTATAGGCATCAGGAAAAGTAGGGAAATATCATTTAAACTGTATGGCCTTATATTAACACGGAATCTTTTAGTAAGTATGTTGCTACTTACTCTACAACTTTTAAAAATATCTGCAAAGCAGCTAAAGCTTCATTCATTAGCAACAAGGTTAAATCAGCAGACAATAAAATAAAGACGGTTTGGAAAATGATTATAATGAAACAAACAGGAACAAAAGACGAAGAAGAAGAAAAAGACGAGAAGTCTCATTAGCGTTAACCTCGATGTCGCTCAGGAATTTGCAACTTTAATTACCAATATTCCAATTAATATGTAATTTGTGTGTAGATCAGGGGGTATTCCCGGTTTTAATGAAATATAGTAAAGTTATTCCACTTTTGAAATCTGGGGACCGCAAAGATAATATAATAATAATTATAGACACGTATCGGTTTTGCCGATTTTCAGCAAGGTGTTTGAAAAAGTAATGTTAAATCAAATGTTCAAGCATTTCAATCGTAATAACAAGGCTCGAAAAAATCTACATCTTTTTAGTAAGATCAGTGACAGACATAAATTCAACACTAGAAATAGGAACAAATTCGATCAAACACGTTTCAGATTGTATAAAGTACATACTTCTTTTATGGGGTAGGTACTGTGTAAAATGTTATAATAAAATACCACTCGATATTCTTCAACTAAATGAAAAGAAATTTATTTATTTATTTATTCATAAAGGTACACCAACAGCTTCTGTATACAAAATATCAAATAACAGTAGATAATAGTTGAGGGCTTATACAGTTGCCAATAATAGGTGAACCAACATTCTCAAATACAGTGATAGCCTAAGGTAAAAACGAAATCCATAAAAATTAAGTGGTAACAACTATATAAACAGAAATATAAAAATACATACATATACATAAATTATAAGATTGCAGAGGTTGCAAGAAATACCTACATATTAATACAATAAAATCAATCTTTAGGTTGTGTGAGTTGCGTGCTTAGTGACATCAAAATTTGGGTCTTAAAGTGTGTTATTGAGTCATGAATTCATGATATATGTCAACATCTGGAGAGGATTTTATATAAGAATTCATCTCACGACTGAGCCTATTGAGAGGTGAGTTTACTCTTGGATGCTTTAGTGTGGAATAAATGGGTAATGGGAAATCTGGGTAAATTATGGGGGACTTTTAGTCCAATTTGTTCAGTTAATTTATCGCAGTCCAATCTATTGTTAACTAATTTGAAAAAGAACATGAGATCATGTACCACTCGACAGTTGCGCGGAGTTATCATTTTGTAACATTGAGTACGTTGTTCATATGGGCATCGGGGAGAAACATCTCCGAAGGCATGTGCTAGGTGTTTCGTGAAGGCCCTTTGGATGCTTTCTACTCTTTGTGAGTGTACTGTATAGTGTGGGCTCCACACCACGCTGGCAAATTCAAGGTGGCTCCGAACTAAGGCATTATATAGTACAGTTTTTGTTTTTACCAGCTTAAACACTTTAGGGTTTCTCATAAGAAATCCTAGTGGCCGTGCCGATTTCGTAACAATACTATCAATATGGCTGCTAAAGTTGACTTTACTGTCCATCATGATACCGAGATCACGAACCTCATTAACAGTTTGCAATAATGCTCCTTCTATATCGTATGGGACAGTATTGGACTGTTTTTTCCTTGTGAATCGTATATGGCTACATTTTTGCACATTAAGTTTCATGTGATTAAGGTTGCACCAATGTACAATTCTGTCCAAATCCTCCTGAATTATGGTAGCATCTTCATTTGAAGTTATAGTTTTATAAATTTTAAGATCGTCGGCAAACATTAGATATTTACAGTGATGGATTTGACAGTAACGTCGTTAATGAAGAGCAAAAATAGAACCGGTGCAAGGTGAGAACCCTGAGGAACACCTGAGTCGGCATAGTACGGGTAAGATTCGTAACCATTAACAACAAGGATTTGCGATCTATGGATAAGATAAGATGAGAACCAGTTTTAAAGTGAGCCATAAAAAAAGAAATTTAAAACATGCAATAAACGCACACTATGTAGACAAGCATAATTATTATAAGTTGGAGGATTATATCGTAGATAAAAATGCTTGCCTTAATGCTGGTCCTGCTCCACAGCCACTTGGGGTCCACTAGAATTTTTTTATGTTTGGAATAGACGCTTCCCTTTGTATAGCTTTTTTATGGCATTACGAACTTAATGTTTATTATTATTTTTTATACAAAAAACTTTTAATGTTTAATACTTCAAAAGATATTAATGATTATCTTTTCTTTTTGGTAGTAACATTTTATTCATCTCTCAAATATATTGCAAACTATAGGTTTGTTTAATTTAGAATATTTTGTTTAATTTTGTATACTTGATTTGATTACCATGGATCCGTTTATTATCATTATTATGTATGTTGACTTGAAAGCATGGCAGTTTAAAGTATGTCATGCTCACTTAAATGTCTCACTGATGGCGCGTGTATTAGATCATTCGGTTCCCTACAAAATGGTTGAGCTGGATGGTCCTGATCCACGCGTCATGTTCGTGAATGGGCGCCGTCAGTTGAGACTGTCCATCTCTAAACTGCCACGGTTTATTTTCGATCTTAAGTATTGTTTTTTTTTTTCATTGTTCTCACCTATAGAAGCAACAAGAATAATGTACCCAGAATTTTGTAATATCTTGATTTAAAAGAGTGTCCTTGGAGTTTCTTGCCCGTTCTTTTCCATGGAGATCTACGTTTTGGAATGGGCAACTAGCACTTTTGACTAACTGGCCGACTCTTTTACAATTCAAAAGTGCCTATAAATGGTTTATTTGAAATAAATGCTTTAAGTTTGAGTTTGTTACGATACCCCTTTGGTAAGACTGTAAGACATTCGGACTTCTGAACACCATTGACAACTGTCAAAAAAAAAGAACATTCGAATCACAACCGGGGCCAACGGCTTATCAAGCTTTCCGAGGCACGGAGTAGTTTCCGCATAAAAATAATGGTCACCCATCCACGGACCGACCTCGGCACGCATTGATTAACCATGATTGAACGACCCGTGCGACTGTTACTTAGCCACGAGCCCCTCAAAACAACCAACAACAACACAACTATAAGACAATATCAATCACAAGGGTGCTTTGTTAGAATCCAAAACAAACTTACCAGAAATCCATTATTTTCAGGATTCATAGTATCCAACTGCCACACATTCTTCCTCCAGTTTATTGGCTTCGAGAAATCTTTAAACGCTAAATAAAAAAGAAAACAATTAAGTATGCTAGGGTGACCGTTATTGCCACGCTAAAGCGATTCGGGTATAAAAGGTCACATGTCAAGCCTATCCTTGCAATAGTGGGTCACAAACACGCAGTCTAGCACCACAACCTCGCTCAGCGCTTCCGCAAGACCGCGTAATAGCACTGAAAAATAGGCCCAGGCCAGCCCGAAAAACTAGGTGAGCACTCGAACCCCATGGTCCCGGTGTTTCAACCTCAAACGGTTCGAACATATAGGGTCAAATTAAATTAGCTAGCGACACTCTGCGTACGACGAAAATAATAATAATAAGATTCGATGTTTCGATTAAGATTTGATGTCCTTGAGAGGCCGTGACTGCTTAACCGGTTTATCCTGTGGTGCCTTTGAGCTAACTCAAAGCCTCCAGCCAGGGGCATAATATTAATTACAAACTAAGCGACCATCACCTAAAGGCACCCCCTGTGGGGTACGAACCTTGTCTTTGGGCGTCGCTGGGGGAGGACAGCAAGTTGGGAACAGGCTGGATCAAATTGGATTCATTATTATTATTGGGGGAGTTTAAAACTACTGGCTCAGCTACGCCACCAGCTGGCTCTGCGGATCCGATCAAGGGACAGGGAGGGGAATTTATCGGGGAGGAACGCGGACTCGAAGGACCTCGGCGGCGAGGTCGGAATTTCGATTTGTGTCTGTGTCTGCTGTATACTGTACTAGTGGCCCTACTGCTTTCCTGGAGGAGGGTAATGGGGTCGTCAGGGTCGGTCAGTGCATGCCTTGGTCGGCGGATTCTACTGATTCTAGAAGGGACATAACTGGCGGCCTTCACAACCAGAGGGTTGCGATGGCTGCCAACGGTATCAAAGAAACGCTTGCAAGCGTGTTTCATGAATTGCTGAATGGTGGGGATTTTCAAATCAAAGTGTAAGTTATTAATACGAACGAACCACGAACCCGTTATTTTACGAAGAAAACGGTTCTGTAGGGTCTGCATCCTATGGACGTGCCGGGGGTGTGCCTGTGCGAAAACAGCACAGGCGTATGTCATGATAGGTCGGATGCATGCCGTATAAATGCGCAGTTTGCACCTGAGTGACAATTTAATGCGTGCATTTAAAACGGAATGTAGTCTACCCAGAGCAAAGGCGGCTCGTGAACGAACCACTTTTATGTGCTCTGAGATGAGAAGGAGAGACGTCTGTCCAAATTCACCCCCAGATATTTGGCATGCTTCTCACAAGGGATCGGCTTGCCAAACATCTTGATTGGACGGGGGTCGTCAGGTCTGTGTTTGAGTTGCGGTTTCCACAAGAGAACCGCGGAACCACAGCGCCTCCTGCTCGACGTCAACGGGTCAGTTCGTTGCTGACTCCCGGAACCAGGCCTGGACAATAGCGGCCTCCTCGAGAAGCTCCCTGTCAATGCGCTTACGCGCCCAGCGCGGACCGTTCATTCGCGGGGCCATCGAACTGCGGCCGCCGCTGGTCTGGGCGGAGACGTGGAAACGGATGTATCGGTGATCCGACAACGTATCCACCTCCACGGCGACACGCCAGTCGCGGACACGGCTCACGACAGCGGGGCTAGCGAACGAGACGTCCACTATAGAGCCGCCCCGCTGCCGCACGCACATGTGGACCGAGCCCCGATTTAGGACGGTCAAGCCAGTAGTGACCGCCCACTCCTCCAGCACCTTGCCCCTAACATCGGTGACAGCAGATCCCCATGCTGCGTTGACTTGGCGTTGAGATCCCCAGCAACAGCACAGGGCGAGGGTGGAGTCGGCCCACGACGGCACCCAACTCGACAAGGAACCTCTCGAAGTCAGCGAGATTCTTGTTGGGCGAAAAATACGCCCCAACCGTACCAATGCCGTCCACGAGGGCGGCTACCCAGCCGTGACCTCGGGACGGGTTGACAAGAGCCCCGCCAATGATAGCCACCAAACCGTTCAGGTCTCCCACCCAGTTATCCCTGGTGGGGTCAAAGTACGGTTCGGCGACCAAGCCACGTGAATCGACCACTCTACCATGCTCTAGAGCAAGAGATCCTGAGCTCTGGCACTGTGGTTGAGATTGTCCTGGAGGAAATGGTAGAGCGCAATTATGCGCAATCCATTCCCTCCGCATCATTCCTAGGCCGGAAGTCGGCCGAAGGGCAGCCAGGCTGAGGGGGGGGTAAAAAGCCCCCGGCAGCCTTGGCACCCCTCCTCTTCCCTTTCTGGGCGGGCGCACCACAGGCCTTTCCGCCCACTCTGTACCCAGCGGGCTTCCCTGCAGCTGTACAGAGGCTGCAGTTTCGGCCGCTTTGTGGTCGGCCTGACCGCAGCGATAGCACTGCTCGCTGCGGTTTATTTCAGCGGTGCACCGGGCTCTGACATGCCCAATGTCGAAGCAACGGTAGCACCGCAAGGCCGCGAGTCGAGTCATCCAGGCAATCGACGCGCAGCTCAGCGGTCTTCATCGGCCTGGACACCCGAACGTCCTCTGGGTTGAGGACCTCACGCAGCTTGGTGGCCAGGATGTCCGCCTTTTCGCCGCTAGAGGCACCCGACACCTCAAGCAGTCGCGCCCCCGTAATCGCCGGCCTCATTCTGAGGCCGGATGGTATTCTAAGGTTGGAGAACGCGACTTTGGCCCTCGCCTCCGTTAAGACCGCCTTATATGAGACGCCCCTTTCGACGGCTTCGGGCTGCAGCGTAATTACTACAGCCGCGGAGCATGGGGCTCTGACCTTAGGCGATCCCTGGGCTTTCTTCAATGCCGGTGCTCTAGCCCGTAGTTCCCTTTGCGGCGGCACTTCTTGACGACTATCGTCCAGGTCTCCTTGGTAGACCCGGGCGCGGTCGTTGAGGGTGCCGTCGGCGGGGGTGCGGTTGCCGGTGGCGCGGCAGTCCGGGAAGTGGGCGCAGAAATGCACTCCACGGGCTTTCTGGGCCAATCCGCGGGCTTTTTGGGCCCAGCCGCTGAGTTTTTGGCCACCATTGAGGTCTCTTCTTTCCTCCGATTGTCCGCTGCGAGTGGCGGACGGAGGGTCTGGGCAGGGAGGAGTCTCGGGGGTGCCTGGCAGAAAACCTCCCCGAGTGCTCAGTGGCTGCTGGTCTTTTTGTTTTCTTGAGGACGAGCAGGCGCTGAGCCGGTGCACCCTGGGTGCGGGCAACAGTCTCCTCGTGAGGGATGGGAAAGAGGAGATTGTTGTCCGTGGCGAATTTCTGCCGGAGCGGAGGAGTCGCTCCCGAGGGCTCTCTACCTGCGCTCTGTAGCTGCAGAGTGCACGACTAGGGAGCGAGGTGGGGTAGACCGCGGGCCGTTTTACAAGTCCGCGGTCACCGCGGCGGTTACGTCGCGGTGACCGAGGTGGGGAAGACCGTGGGTTGCTCCTCAACCTGCGGTCTAGGGGCATCCGTGGCGAGGTGTTTTGAGCCACGGTGCCGGGTGGTGGGTAGGTTAAGTTAGTTTAAGGTTAGTTTAGTGGAAAAATATATATATATATATATATAAAAAAAAAAAATACTAAAAAATAAAAGCATATATATATTAAGTTAGTAGCGTTACATTGTAGATACCGTGCAGCGGGCGGTATATCCTGCACCGGAGGCATCCGCGGGCCTCGGGTGGATCAAATATCCTCCCAAAAAGAGCGGCCGCATCGCCTTGGGGAAGTGATGTGCGTACCACCCATTCGTAATATGGAAATGTCGGAAATTATTAGAGTTTTGTCATGCGACCCGGCTGACGCCCGGCGCTCGCAGGTACCCGGGCCTGCGAGTGATAAATTGGTTACCGACGGACGCGCAGGGGTAGGCGACCAGGCCCCTGTTGCTGATAATATTACTGGAAGCAGTAATTTAAAAATTATTGACGGAGGGCCGCGTGGACCGTCTTACGTTAGGAAACGTCCACGCGACCCTGGTCTGGTGGGAGGTGGGTCGGTGGATCTGTCCTCAGATGAGGAAGGCCTGCTGGCCCCGAAGTTGTCGACCGCGAGGAGAGGTCGGCAGGCTTCGAGAGGGGTAAGTGCTTCACGGCCGCGGAGGGACGCACAGGGTAGGTTCGTGCGCCCCAATACTCCGGCGGCCAGCGAAGCAGAGAGTGACTTGGGGGTCACTACCGAGGACCCTGGTGGCGAGAGTTGTGCCTCGCTAGGGAGCTCAAAGGCGGAGCTCAACGCCACCAGAAGAGAGCAGCGCAAAGCCGTCGCGGCCGACGAAGTGTCGGAAATGGCCCGACGCGCACGCGAGCGACGCGCTGCTCTAGCGGCGGAAGGGGGGGGAACCATCTGCGGTGGCCCTATAAGTCAGCTTGCCTTGGACGGGGTGGACTTAGTCCTGAAGGTTGCCACCAAATCCGGCAGCCTGAAGGGCACGTTCACCCGCGGTCTGAAGGAAGCTGCCGCGGACATTAAGGAGGCGGTTGGCATCCTCCTCAACAGGACGGCCTCAGACGAGGTCGCGAAGTTGCAGGAGGAAAACAGCCGTCTCCGAAATGATTTGGAGGACCTCCGGCGACAAGTCGCTGCGCTGAGCGAGCAGCAGCAGCGACGCACGTCCACTGATGCCGCATCGGTAGTGGCCCCGGCTCCCGCACCGAGACCGGCAAGCGCTCATACCGACGACGAGGTCGAGCGCATTGTCCGGCTCTGCATGCTTCAGTGCGGGAGCATGGTCAATGCTCGTATGGAGGCGATTTCTCGGCGCCTCCCTGCGGAAATCCTCCGTCCGCCCTTAGCGGCCGACACACGGCGGAGGGCTGAGGAGCCGCCGAGACCTGCGCCTCGGAAGGGGAAGCCCGCGGAGGGTGTTAAAAAGCCCGTGGAGGGAGCCCCATCGAGCGATCAGCCCACGACTGTCAGGTCTAAGGGTGAGACCTGGGTGACAGTCGTGGGCCGCAAGAAGGCCCGCAAAGCTGCCAAGGCGGCCTCAGCAACAGCGCGCGCCCCCGGCCGAACTGCAAAGGCGGTTGCGCAGCCTGCGCGGCGGGCTGCCAAAGGTGGTCGCAAAGGGCCGGCGATACGTGCTCCGCGTTCCGAAGCTGTGACGCTCAAGCTACAGCCCGGAGCACCGGAGCGCGGCGTAACGTACCAGTCGGTCATTGCCGAGGCCAAGGCCAAGATCAAATTATCAGATCTTGGTCTTCAGTCCGTCACCCTCAGGCAGGCTGTCACGGGTGCGCGGCTGTTCGAGGTGGCTGGTGCTGCGAGCGGCAGTGCCGAAAAGGCGGACGCTCTGGCCGCCAAGATGAGGGAGGTCCTCAGCCCTGAGGACGTCCGGGTCTCCAGGCCAATGAAAACCGCAGAGGTGCGGATTGCTGGTCTGGACGACTCCGTGAGCTCTGAAGAAGTGGTGGCGGCCGTTGCCCGAAGCGGAGAGTGTCCGCTGGACAAGGTGCGGGCCGGCGATATACGCACCGACGCCACCGGACTAGGCGTGGTCTGGGTTCGGTGCCCTGTGGCGTCGGCGAACAAGATCGCTTTAAGCGGCAGATTGCTGGTCGGCTGGGTTGCAGCGAGGGTGAAACTCCTGCAGCCCCGGGCTTTGCGGTGCTTCCGGTGCCTGGAGAAGGGGCACGTCCGGGCAAAGTGCACCGCTGAGGTTGACCGTAGTGACCTCTGTTATCGCTGCGGTCAGCCCGGCCACAAGGCGGCCCAGTGTTTCGCGGCGCTCAACTGCAGCTTATGTTCGGCTGCAGGGAAGCCAGCGGGACACAAAGTGGGCAGAGGGGCCTGTGGCGCGCCTGCCAGCAAGGCCAAGAAGAAGAAGAAGAGGAGCTCTAAACCTGCCGGGGAAACCTCGCCGCCCACGCAAGCTAGTAGCTCCGCGGTCGACTCCCGGCCCAGGACCGTTGCCGAGGAAATGGAATGTCAATAATGGCACAATTCCATTTCCTCCAGGGCAACATCAACCACTGTGCCAGAGCTCAGGATCTTTTACTCCAGAGCATGGCAGAGTGGTCGATCCACGTGACTGTGGTCGCCGAACCGTACTTCATCCCCGCCCGTGACAACTGGCTGGGGTGCGCTGACGGTTTGGTGGCCATTATTGGCGAGACTCTGATCGACCCGTCTCGGGGCCGCGGCTGGGTTGCTGCGGTCTCGGGCGGCATCGTCATTGTGGGGGCGTATTTCTCCCCCAACAAGAGTCTCACCGACTTCGAGGGTTTCCTTGTCGAGTTGGGCGCCGTCGTAGGCCGCTATCACCCTCGTCCCGTTCTGGTGCTCAGGGATCTCAACGCCAAGTCATCGGCGTGGGGATCTCCGGTCACTGACCCTCGGGGCGAGGTGCTAGAAGAGTGGGCGGTGACGACTGGTCTGGTCGTCCTGAATCGGGGTTCGGAATACACGTGCGTGCGGCAGCGTGGCGGGTCGATAGTGGACGTCTCGCTCGCTAGCCCCTCTGTCGCCAGCCGAGTCCGCGACTGGCATGTCGCCGTGGGGGTGGAGACGCTGTCGGACCATCCGTATATCCGGTTCGACGTCTCTGCCCAGACCGCGAGCGGCCGCCATCCAACAACCCCGATTAACGACGGCCCGCGTTGGGCGCTTAAGCGCATCGACAAGGAACTACTCGAGGAAGCTGCCTTAGTCCAGTCCTGGATTTGGGAGTCGACGACGGACGGCCCCGTCGACGTCGAAGCGGTGGCGCTGTGGTTTCGCGGGGCGATGACGCAGATCTGCGACGCGTCCATGCCCCGTGTCCGCCAACAGTCCGCAAGGCGCCAGGTGTACTGGTGGACCGACGAAATCGCGCGGCTGCGCGTTGAGTGCGTTGCGGCTCGCCGCCAGTACACGCGATACCGGAGACGACGTCGACGGGATTCCGTCGAGGAAGACGCGCTGTATGAGGTGTACCGCGCGTCCAAGGAGACTCTGTGGCTGGCCATCGGCGACTCTAAGTCGCGTGCCAGGGAAGAGCTGCTGGGGTCCCTAGATCGGGATCCGTGGGAGCGCCCCTACCGTTGGGTACGGGGCAAGTTGCGTCCCTGGGCGCCTCCACTGGTGCAAAGCATGCAACCCCAGTTGCTAGAGGCGGTAGTATCGGCCCTCTTCCCTGAGCGAGCGGGACACGTTCCCCCGGCGATGGCTTCGCCCTCAGCCACAGACTCTCCAGAAGAGGAGAGCACCGATGTCCCCGAGGTGACGCAAGCAGAGACGAGAGCGGCCGTGTCGCGACTCCGGGCTAAGAACACAGCGCCCGGACCCGACGGAGTTCCTGGTCGAGCTCTCGTCCTGGCTCTGAAGGAGCTGGAGCCCCAGCTGAGGGGGCTCTTCACGGCATGTCTCGAGCAGGGTCAGTTTCCCAGTGTGTGGAAGGAGGGGAGGCTGGTCCTGCTCAGGAAGGAGGGGCGCCCCGCGGACTCGCCGTCCGCGTATCGGCCCATAGTGCTGCTCGACGAGGCGGGCAAACTTTTTGAGCGCATTATCGCAGATCGCCTCGTCAGCCACTTGTGCAGGGAGGGGCTGCCACCTGGACGACAACCAATTCGGTTTTCGTCGGGGGCGCTCCACCATAGACGCCATCATGCGCGTGAGGACCCTGGCGGAGGAGACGGTGTCCCAAGGTGGGGTGGTGCTGGCGGTGTCTTGAGACATCTCCAACGCATTCAACATCCTACCCTGGAGTTGTATTCGGGAGGCTCTGAAATACCATCGCGTGCCTCCCTACCTAGTAGGGGCTTATCTGGAGGATAGATGCGTCACCTCTCGGGGACGTGACGGTGCCGGTCGGCACCTCATGTCGTGCGGTGTTCCACAGGGATCGGTCTTGGGACCGCTCCTGTGGAACATCGGCTACGACTGGGTGCTGAGAGGCGAGCTCCCGTCGGGCGCCGACTTGACGTGTTATGCGGACGACACGCTTGTCGCTGCCCGGGGGAGCTCGCACAGGGAAGCGACGTTGATAGCCACGGCTGCGGTGTCACAGGTGGTGAACCGCATCTGGCGCCTGGGCCTGGAGGTGGCCCTAAACAAGTCGGAGGCCATGGTGTTTCATGGCCCCCGACGTGCGCCGGCGCCGGGATCACACATCGTGGTCAACAGGGCCCGGATAGCTGTCGAGTCCACCATGAAGTATCTGGGATTGGTGCTCGACAGCCGATGGGAATTCGGGCCCCACTTCCGGCGGCTGGCGCCCAAGCTGATGGGTGCAGCGGGCGCGCTTTCAACGTTGCTTCCTAACTTGGGGGGCCCGAGCGCCGCCTGTAGGCGGTTGTACGTGGGAATCGTGCGGTCCATGGCCCTGTATGGGGCCCCTGTGTGGGCGATGGACATGACGGCCGGCACTCTTGCCATTCTGCGTAAACCGCAGAGGGCGATGGCCGTCAGAGTCGTCCGCGGGTACCGCATGATTTCCTACGAGGCGGCTTGCGTCCTGGCCGGATCTCCGCCCTGGGACCTAGAGGCGAAAGTACTCGCGTCATTATATCGATGGCGCGAGGAAGAGCGGGCACGGGGCTCGAGGCCGGTGCAGCGGCAGATCGCGCTGCGCCGAGAGGAGCTCCGTCGGGTCTTGGTGGCGGAATGGCGGCAAAGGCTTCTGCGCCCTACCGCCGGCCTCGCTACCGTCGAGGCGATCCGGCCAGTACTCGACGACTGGCTCGGGAGAAGGCACGGCTCCCTGTCGTTTAGGGTGACGCAGGTGCAGTCGGGGCACGGCTGCTTCGGCAAGTACCTGTGCCGCATAGACAGGGAGCCGGACGCTCGGTGCCACCATTGCGTCCATTGCGGGGAGGACACGGCGCAACACACGCTCGCCGAGTGTGTAGCTTGGGAGGAGCAGCGCCGTGTCCTCACAAATGAAGTAGGAGGCGATCTGTCGCTGCCGGCCGTAGTGCGGAGGATGGCCGGTAGCGCAGAGTCGTGGGACGCGGTGGTGTCCTTCTGCGAGGACGTGATGTCGCAGAAGGAAACTGCGGAACGGGAGAGGGAGATCTCGACTCCCTTCTCCGGCCGCAGAAGGCGCACCGGGCGCAGGAGAAGGGCGGACAACGCCCTTTTCCGGCCCCCATGAATGGGTTCAGGGGCGTGGGACTTGGGGAAGTCTTCGCCCCCCATTTGATGGACCCGAGGCGAAGGCGCGCGCGGGTGTCGGCGCGCGCCTCTGAGGCGATGCACGGGGTAGTTAAACAACTCACTACCCCGTGCAGGAGACGAGGCCCGGACAGACCGGGCCAGCACTAGTGTGGGGTTGCGGAAGAATTTAGATTCCCGCGGCCCCGCGCGCACGTGCGAGGAGACACCGGGGTGGTTTTAGCCGGTAAGAGTCCGGCACGCCCCTCCGCCTTTTCCCCAGGCGGAGGTAGTCCATGAGGATTTCCCCCCGTAAAAAAAAAAAAAAAAAAAGGGAGGAGTCTCGACTCCAACCCCTCGAGGTGGGCATTCATCATGTCCCCTACTTGGAGCATGACGGTTCGGGCCACCTCCGCAGCCAACTCGGCTTGCAGGTAGCCAGGTGCTGGAGTGGACGCGGAAGGTGCAGAAGCCGCACGCTCTTGCTGCCGACTAACCTCCATCTCGGATTGGAAACGGCTGTTGTCCTCCTGTAATTTAGCCGTCTCCTCCGAGGTCGTGCGATTAAGGAGGACTCCCACCGCCTCCTTAATCTCCTCCGCCGCCTCTTTAAGAGCTCGCGTGAACGTGCCCTTCAAGTTGCCAGACTGGGTGGCAACCTTCAGAACCACGTCCACGCCGTCTAATACTTGGCGGCTTAGGGCCGCCGCCGACAGATCCTCAGCAGCGGTCAAGCGAGCAGTCCGCCGCTCTCTGGCCTGATCGGCCATTTCAGCCACCTCATCCAGAGCAATTGCCTGTCTCTCCTCTCTCCTAGCGAGGTGGATCTCCCCCTTTGTGGTGACCAAAGAGTTTTGGGTACAAGCACTCTCCACTTGCTTGGTCCCCGGTCGTTTCCTCCGCCGGGTACCGGCGTGTCGGGGCGCTTGAAAAAGCGCCCCAGAGAGTCGCGCGATGTCGAAGGAGCTGAAGCTCCACCAATTGCGCGACCTCGCCCACTCCTGCCGGCCAGCACCTTGGCGGCTGGCAGGATCTCCTCGCTAGAAGAGAGGCCTGTCATCCCCGCGCGCCTCTCGTCCTCTTTACGTGGGCGCTTCCTCCAAGATTTGGAAGGAAGCCCAACCATCTCCTCCTCAGTCCGCGAGTGCTTTGAGCTTACGCTCGCCACACTCGCCACACTCATCCTCTCAGATGCGGTGTCAGAGTCTGACACCGCACCTGACAGGACAGCGATCTGCTCGACCAACACGATCGGTAATTCAGTTTTTTGTTGCTTTGTTTTTTTTCTCCATATAATTCCCACGAGTCGATATACGTCCTAAATGTCCAGCGGGAAGAGCCTAGATGCCCGGTAATCCTACATACTGCAGAGTGCGGCAGGTGCTCTGCAGGGGAAGCGCTAACGATTGGACTCCCTCCAGCCATTCATCCTCTCACCGCGCTTCAAAGCTTAGGATTGGGTGGTTTTTTATCCTAGAGGTAGCCTTCCTCTGGGCCAGGCAATTAAGCCAAGCCCCCGGCGGCGGCATTAGACATGCCTCCGTTCGCTGTCCGGCCAACCCGACTCAGCGAACCCGCCGAAAGTTCTCTCCTCGAGGACTACTCCTCAAGGAGAGAAACATGCGCCGCTTTGGTGCACCTGCACCACAGCGGCGGCCCTTCCCAGTTTACGCCCACTCAACTTCCTCTGTAATCAGAGGAAGGGTGGACGTATTGACCCTCTGTAGCCCGGTTCCCTTCACCGACCATCAAGCATGATCAGTGATTGGAACCATGACCTTTCCCCGTTTGTTGAAGATTAGCCGCCAGCCCCAATTGTCCACCAAAACCTGGTGGGCCATTGGAGCCGACGTTGCCCAGGGTGCGCCACGAGGAGGCTCTTCAACATGCACCTTTTGTTTTTTTTTGTTTCTAAACCACTTTCTAAACCATGCGCCAAGCTTGTTGACTGGTGTTTGGAGAGTACGAGATATCGAGTCGGGGAGGAGCCCAGTGTAATAAATGGCCGTATCAATTGCGAACAGACCCAAGTGCGCATTTTTACTTTTAGGGATATCACTGGTGAATAGGGTGAATATGAGACTAGGGTTTCGGCGCTGGCCTTATATGCGGTGCAAAATCGCCACGCTGAGCCGTCGACACGGTCTCCACGAACAGCCAATAACACGACGGTGACCTGCGCGCTACCGCGCCGATTTCTTTAGGAACTACATCTCATACCGAGTATTCCAACTGGATTTCCTATTGGTCGATTAATGTCGTAAGCATACCACTACTTGTAACCCTAAGTTTAGTAATAAGACATGTACATATTTTGTAAAGAGCAAAGCCCCTGGCTGGAGGCTTTGAGTTAGCTCGAAGGCACCACAGGATTGACCGGTTAAGCAGTCACGGCCTCTCAAGGCCATCTGCGAGATGCCATACACAAAAAAAAAAATGTAAAGAGCATGCTATTCTATTTCCTCGTTTATTGTTAAATATATTATCGTCGTACATCTGGAGTATTATTGCCTCACACCACCTCACGCGCTACACTTAAATTCAGTAAAAGTTGTTCATAATGATGAATAGATACAATGACTCGTTTTCTTGTTTTCAGTAACTTCAATAATTACACCTTGTTTATATTGTAGGTAGATAAAGAATACCAACCTTGTGAGAGGTTTCCAGACGGATTGTGAAACTGTTTCTTATCATCATCTGATATTAAACCATTGCGGAAGTTTAAAATATAATCGTTGTTAGTTTGTAAAGTAAACGTATCTGTAAAAGACAATAACTTTTTTAAATCACTGTAGGTACATATCAAAGAAAACGTAAAACATTTAATCATCGCTTGTTGGTGTGGCTTACTGGAAATTCCGATATGAGTGATATAGGCCAGGAATTCCCGAACGCGTCACCACTGATTGCGGCCAACAATTCGAGTTCCTTCCTTCAAGTCCATCGCAGATTCGCGGCACTAATAACCATTAAAGGTAGGTATATAAATAAATAAATACATATCGTCTGACATTGCACACAGCACCATCTAGTTCCAAGTTAAGCACTTAATTAAGGCTTGTGTTATGGATACCAGATGGTTGACACACTACTTAAATACATTTTTTTTTTCGTAAATACATACATATTATAAATATACATCCATGACTCGGGTACAAATGTCCATATTCATCATATAAACATTTGCCCCTACCGGGATTCGAACCCAGGACCATTTGGTTTCGCTGACTACACTTAGCCACTGTAGCCACTACACCAAACGTGTCGTCAAGTACACAAGTAGTATACAAAAATAAGTTACTGTACCATTAAACATAGCGTCAGCGAGCTGTCCGCATGGGGCTATGGGTTTCTTCTCCGTGGTGTTGATGTAAGTGTAAGAACCGCAGCTAGTCGACGGTTCTGGAGAGAGATGGCCTGCCAGCTGATTGTCATCCCTGCCCGAGGAAATTTTGTATATTAGTGAGGTAGGACATTCACGGCCGAAGTCAAAACAGTTGATAAGTCATTGCAATGTAACTCTTATCTCGGTAAGGTAAGGTATAAATAAGGACAATTTGTGGAGGGTTTTTTTTATGAAACTCATGGCAATCATTCTTATATATATGACGGAGGAGGACCCTCTCCATCATCATTAGCACTCAACGTTGGTCCTCTTTACTGTGGGCGTCTGTCGGTGGGTACTGTTGGATGAAGAAAACAGATTCGTATACTTCAGATTATAATTCTAATCCACCAGATATAACACAGGTAGGTAGGTACGTATCGCAGAACGCGCGATGGTTCGGTAATGTCCGCACGCGCCGCGCCCGCCAACAGAAAAAGTAATGCAGAATCAATCGGCGACGCGCGCCTCACCAACTCCATCGAGCGCCACCAGATGGCGTTGGCGCTGGCGTACCGGATACGACTCGATTGCGAAATACTTATGTGTTAGGAGGAGTACTACAAACATGTGCGGAGATGCATTATTTTCTCGTTGAATTTGAACACTATTCGTCGGTTGGTGTAAATGACAATTACTTCGTAAAAATATTTTGTTTTCTCTTCTACAATAATAATAAAGCGATTTTTTTTATTATTTATATGTATTTATTCAGCAATGAATGTGATTGAAAAATTCAAGTGAAAAGATTGAAAAATTTAAAAATTCACCAAAAACAAAAATTCAAGTGACAAGAATGGATAAAGTAAGGAATGAATATATAAGAGGAAGTTTGAAAGTAGCGCCTGTGACAGAAAAAGTGAAAGGGAATCGACTGTCTTGGTATGGACATGTGATGAGGAGGGATGACACTCATGTGACTAAGAGAGTGATGGGTATGAATGTTGATGGATGGAGAGGAAGAGGACGGCCAAAGAAAAGATGGGTGGATTGTGTGAGAAATGATATGAGTGAAAAGGGAGAGTAGATGATCCCTTGACGTCTAACAGGGGAGAATGGAAGAAGAAAACGTGTTGCGCCGACCCCAAGTAAAATGGGATAAGGGCAGGAAGATGATGATGATGTATTTATTCAGCAATAATCATTCTCCTGATGCATGTTTCAGCAAAAAATCATGGAGAGCTGATTTGAGAGCTCTAATTTGCAGATTCGGTTGAATATAACACAACAAAACTATTTTTCTCATATTAAAAATATCCTATAATTTAATAATAATAGACAACATTTTTGTTATATGCCTTTTATATGTATTATAAAGAAAAAAGGACTGGACCTAAATATATTTTGTATTGAAAAGGTTTGGAAACAAGTCTGAATATCTCCGAAGTTTTACATCATTTTGACGTATTATTTATACCAAAATAATCTCCAACATTTGATTACACAATACAGTTTTTTTTTAGTTGCTTCTTTTATTTTTTATTAAATAAAATAAAAATACTTTAAATTTCACCACGCTGGCAATGTGCGCTGAAGTAGATAATATACATCATCAGCATCACACTCTCCGCTCGACGCCCGCTGTAAACGGTCGTGCCGCTCGCTGTGCCTCTGACTCACTGCACTAGCCGTTCGGTCCCTCTACGCCTTTTTTTTTTGTTTCCGGGGTGGAAAATCCTCATGGATGCGCATACGCATACCCGCGTACCCGCTCCCCCTTCCGCGCTCCCACCTAAACCCACCCCTGCTCCTAAAGCCGCTCCCGCTGCCTTAGTTGCGCCCCGGCAACCCGCAACCACTCCCGTGGTCGGTCACAACCCCCTTGATGCCTTCAACATCATATCGGGCACATTCACTGACTTCCTCACCCCCCGCGCCGGTAAGATGGCTAGTGAGATCGTTTCCGCCAGAAATGCCGGCAACCAGTTTATGATACAAGGTATCAACAACGCGTATCCGGAAATTACGCAAGCCCTAACCTCATTCGTCAGTCAACCAAACCCTTTTTTTTTCGGTAACGGGTTCGAAATCCTCATGGATGTCCCCCGCCCTGAGGCGGACGGTGGGGTCTGTCAGACTTCTACTGACTGTAACTACCCCGTGTTCCCTAGCATACTTCCCGGTGCAAGTATACGAGGGAACACGGGGTGGTTCAGGTGGTGGGGTGGCACATAAATACTCTTCTTCTTCACTTCTCAAGTTTATATTTTAAAGCAAGTTGCTGTTGAATAATCCTGGCTACTTGGTTGGTTATGCCTGTGCAAGTACTCGCCGTTAGCCAGACGAGAACAACCAGAGATAATATGTCTGGACGGTGGCATGCCCGACACACGTCGACCGTCCCGTCTTTCATAATATATATTTTGTAGTTATTCGTCAAGATAATTTCGTTCATAATTGCACAGACGAAACCTTCAGTTTCCCCGAAAAGGTCACCAAAATGTAGCTAGGATACGGACGCTAAGAAATCTACATCGGGCTGATGAAGAGCCCGGTAGAAGCGCCCGTGAAGCTCCTTGCTTTGTCAAACCTCCTTGCGGTCATCGGTAGTAAGTGCTACAAGTTTGCGCGATTTCTCTTTAGCCATGGAGAGCGGGGTGAGCCCCTTGTCCACGGCGACCACATCACGATGCATACGCATTTCAGCTTTAAAAACATATTCCCTGAGACTGTAGACCTCGCGGTTGTGGAGGGTCTTAGCATTTAGGAAGCCTCGACCCCCGCACTTCCGCGGGATGTACAGTCTGATCACCGAAGATCGTGGGTGATGCATACCGTTTGCGATCAGCAGTGTACGGACCCTCCCATCTAGGGCGTCGAATTCAGTCTGAGTCCATTTGAATATGCCGAAGGAGTACCTACATTAAAACCGGCATGACCCAACCGTTGAAGGCACGCATCTTGTTTCCGCTTGAAACAAGACTAAACTGTACTCTTCAGGCAGCCGAAGAAGCGCTCCTTCAACGATTGCTTCATGTCAGCAACGTTGATGCCTAACACACACTAAGCTTCCGACATACCCAATATTTATAACTTTCGGATGAGGAGAGGTATATAAGGTGTATGGAACCCGAAAGATGAATTCCTTCGGATTCCATAATTATTATTATGATTATATAAGTTGTTTTACTGTGGAAGCGATGGCAAACGAAATGGTGTGGGTATAGTTTTGGATAGTCAGTTGATATAGTAATAGCTGTCAAAGTGATTGTGGAGAGTTTGGTGGTTTTATATATTTAGTGTGTATTCACCCCAGTCAGGGTGTGAGGATATTGTTGGCGCGACTACTAACGCCATCTGTCGACGCACCAGGACACCACATTTTTTATCGACCAATCAGAGCTTGCCATTGTCTCCGACCAATCACAGCACGTCGTCCAAATTAGTTATAAGATATGTTTAATTTTTTTTCTCAATTACCAAAACCACACTGTTAGAATAAGACGATTTTTAAAATATAACATACAGGGTTACTGGTAATTCGACGTATATCCGGCAGGGGCTGATAAGGGGGCCAAAATGCAACAAATTGAACCCCCCATATGTATGGCCGAAATTCAATAGTTTTCGAGATATTAGAATTTTAAGGGTTTTTCTATATTTACCCAAAATTTGACATTTAATTCCAAATAAAATAAAAACTACATATTTGAATGGGTACCATTAAAAATGATGTTGTAGCTGGCACTTCAATTAAGCTATGGACATAATTAAAACTACTTAATTTAACAAAATAATGAAAATAATGAGTGATATAAGAATAATATCTTACCAATATTTTCATTTTACGCTTCAAAAATGTTGTCTCGTCACAAAAATTTCTATGACATTAATCGTACAAATAACTAAAACAATTTGCTTATCCTGTAAGCTTTCCAGAAAGGTATAAAAGTCAATTTGAAAATACATAATTCGTGGCATGGCATGTGTTTGAACCGGCGCGGGGAGAGAAATTATCTGTGTTTTTAGTTTATGATCCTCGCTAAAACAACCGATTTTCATGGCGAAATTCTTCGCGATGGGGCGGGGTGTGAGGGCGGGGTGTGCGGGCGGGGGAGTACACGGCGTCTGCTGCGCTCGCGTCGCCTTCCTTAGTAAGCTTTGACTCTCCGCCGCGCAAGCACGTGTGTTGTTATCTTGCTACCAATCTCTCATCCCGTTAATTTGTTATCGATCATTATTGTTAATTCTTGTTTCTCTTGTTATTCTTTTTGTTATCATTGTTATTTCGGATAACATGGCTTCGTATCCTAATAACGAATACGCAGACATAATGTTTTGTTATGGTTTTGCCGATGGAAACGCGGCTGCGGCTCGGCGAGAATACCAACGCCGCTTTCCCGATCGTCGACTTCCCCACGTTACTGTTTTCGGGAGCACCTATCGCCGATTGTCTGAAACTGGCAGTGTTCAAAGAGCACAATTCAACGCTGGCAGACCTCGACGGTACACGGCTGACGAAGAAGACACCATTCTTCAGTGTTTTATTGATGACCCAAACATCTCAACGAACATTGTTGCAAGACAGCTCGGTATGTCCCAGTGGAAAGTGTGGTCGGTAGTACATCTATCAGGTAGACACCCGTACCATTATCAACCTGTTCAAACATTGCACGAGGGAGATCCTGCCAGGCGACTCGAATTTTCTCGGTTTATGTTAAACGCTGACGCTGACCAGGAACATTTCCTAAGAAATATTTTGTGGACTGACGAGTCAAAGTTTGACCGGGATGGAATAACGAATTACCATAACTTACATTTTTGGGCACCTAAAGCAGGCAGGAATCAAAAAAAAAATAAAAGAAACTGCGTCGCAAATGAGATTTTCCCTGAACGTATGGATGGGTGTCGTTGATAATTATTTGGTGGGCCCTCATTTCTTGCCCCAAAATTTGAACGGCGAAAATTACGAGGAGTTTTTGTGAAACAACCTAGACGATTTGTTGGCGGATGTTCCGGAAGAAATAAAAAACAACCTCATGTTTCAACATGATGGTTGCCCAGCACATTACCGGATTACTGTCCGACAGTGGCTAGACGAGAGATATCCAAACCGATGGATTGGGAGGGGAGGGCCAATTCCGTGGCCAGCACGAAGCCCTGATATCACACCACTTGATTTTTACGTTTGGGGTCATATGAAGGCATTAGTTTATGTGACCCCAATAAATTCAGTCGAAGAACTTCGACAGCGAATAATAAACGCGGCGCAACAGATGAGAACAACGTTCACATCAAGAGTGACGAAAACCGAAGTTAGGAAGAGAATTCGAACCTGCATTCGTAATCGAGGGGCTTATTTTGAACAAGATGTGTAAAATTTGTAATAAAATTTGATGTACATTTTTTTATGCATTTTATTTCATACAAATACAAATGACCCTTTCTCTCCCCGCGCCGATTCAAACACATGCCTTGGCACGAATTAAGTATTTTAAAATTGAATTTTATAGCTTTCTGGAAAGCTTACAGAATAAGCAAGTTGTTTTAGTTATTTGTACGATTAATGTCATAGAATTTTTTGTGACCAGACAACATTTTTGAAGCGTAAAATGAAAATATTGGTAAGATATTATTCTTATATCGCTCATTATTTTCATTATTTTGTTAAATTAAGTAGTTTTAAATATGTCCATAGCTTAATTGAAGTGCCAGCTACAACATCATTTTTAATGGTACCCATTCAAATATGTAGTTTTTTTTTATTTGGAATGAAATGTCAAATTTTGAGTAAATATCGAAAAACCCTTAAAATTCTAATATCTCGAAAACTATTGAATTTCGGCCATACATATGGGGGGTTCAATTTGTTGCATTTTGGCCCCCTTATCAGCCCCTGACGGATATACGTCGAATTACCAGTAACCCTGTATAGCCAGCAAAAGTTCAATAAAATCATTCATTGAAGAGCATCTGCCTCCCGTTCCTGCACATAAAGTGCTCCTATCGAGCCGGATAAGGAGTTCAAGCTTGAAATCTCCGAAGATTCGTCGCATCAAAATACGAAGAGGAGATTCACGTATCGAGCGAAGAGCTGCCACGTTAAGGCATCGAGAGACAGGAGTGGCAGGTCTGAACTTCCCGTCCGTTTCCCCATATCATCCTTCGATAGGTGTTGATTTCGTGCTGTGTTTCTATTTTCAGTGCTCAAGTGGCGGTACCTACCTGCGCAACGGCACCCACCTTGGTTCGCACGCATCTACAACTGTAAGTACTCTTGATTTCCATAATTCCCAAAATGAGTGAGCCTAAATTGTCAGATTTAATAGCCAAAAGAGGTGTTTTAAAAGGTCGACTAACTATGTTTGAAAAGTATGTTAAAAAGTTCACTTTACCCTTAACTGATCAACAGTCTTTAGAATTAAATTTACGTGTCGAGAGTACTTCGAGTTTGATAGAAATGTATAGTGAAATACAGTCTAAAATTGAAGAAGAAGTAGCAGAAGATCTCGATCTAGCAAAACAGCTGGAAGAGAGAGATCGTTTCGAAGATCAATTTTATCGTGTTATAGCTTCTGCGAAACTTTTATTGAAAAAGGAGGTATCTGACAAGTCTAGTGTTTCAACATGTAAGCCGATGGGCATAAAGTTACCCGATATCAAAATACCTTCCTTTGACGGTTCATACGATTGCTGGCTAGAGTTCAAAAATTCTTACGTTAGTATGATTCATGATCGCGATGATTTAGACCCTGTTCAAAAATTTCATTACTTAAAATCGTCATTGTCCGGTACCGCGGCACACGTCATAGGGGCATTAGAATTTACGGCCAATAACTATTCTCACGCATGGGAGCTCGGGGTGGGAAATTTCCAATGACCCCTTAGATTCCCTTCTTGTTAAGCGAACTGGATGCAGTGCTCAAACAAGTACACGACTCCGCCCCAGGCATAGATGGCCATCCATATTCGTTTTTTAAAAAATTGGGGTCCCGCTGTCGCCAATACCTTTTAGTGACCGCCCTATAATAAGTCATGAGTGTGTACATGCCTACAAATATGAGTGCTAACCTACCTGAATTTACGGACTGTCTGGGTGCGGTGAGTGCTATCATAAATGAATATGGTGTGGAATCTGTTTTTATCTTAGGAGATTTTAACGCTGACCCGTCTGATCTGTTTTTTAATGAACTTTCTGATTTTTGTGAGGAACAAACATGGTCATGCATAGATGTAGATTTGTTAGGCGTACAATCTGGTACTTACGCGGTGTCCTGCGTGAGCGACGAACGCGACGCGACGCGACGCTGCGAACGCGACGAACGCGATCAACTCAACGGCATACCCTACTTGCGGCCTATATGACAGTCTGCGGCGAGATGCGACGTAATGCGGACTTGTTTTGAGGGCGACCAGATGCGACACCACGAACTACGTAAAGGTTGATTCAGAAGCGTTGATCGCCGCAGTGCGTTAGCAAAGATTGTTGTGGGACAAAAAACATAAACATTATAGGAATCGTTTATTAGTACAAAGAAGTTGGAAGAATGTTGCCGAAGCAGAAGAAGACTCAGGTTCAGACTCAGGAACGTGTAGTTGGCTGGATCACTGTGTTGTGACCCAGGCGGCTAGACGCACTGTTTGTAATGTGTATGTAAAATATGACACTACGTGGTCTGATCACTTTCCCCTTATTGTTCAATGTAATTTAAATTTATTAATACCTAAGTCTTATAATGACGTTAATACGAACAAGGATATTATATGGGGCGAGAGGGATGAGGCGCAAGTAGTAATCTACTCTAAAGAATGTCACTGGAGACTGAGCTGTATTGACTTCCCTGTGGAATTTTCTGAATGTGCCGATAGTTATTGTGGAGACCATGGTCACGGGCATATTCTTGACAGGTTGTACTCGGACATTGTAGCCGCCCTTCGTGATGCAGCCATGGTCAGTGATATGTGCACTCGTACCGGGAGTCGTAGGAAGGGCTCATGCATGGCTGGATGGAGTGAACATGTTCGCGGGGCTCATCTGGAGGCCCGGTCGAGGTTTCTGGAGTGGGTTAGATGTGGGAGGCCTAGAACTGGGTGTGTGTATGATGATATGAATAAAAGTCGAAAAATTTTCAAGTCCAGGCTTAAATGGTGTCAGGATCATCAAGATCAGGTTAAAATGGATGCCATTGCTGAAAAACATAAGTCTGGAGACTTCCGGAGTTTCTGGCAATGCACCAACAGTATCAATCCAAGACCTGGTCGGCCGGTGAGCGTCGGTGGGGTGAGTGACGCTAAAGGTATTGCGGACATATTTGGAAGCCATTTTCGTGTGCAGTCTCCACTGGGGCAAGGAGGTGGGGTGCCCACTGCTGAGATTCTGAGTGGTCTTGTGGGGACAAGGTTTAATGGTAAAGATGTAGCGGCAGTCATAAAGGCTATGACTAAAGGTAAATCCCCCGGCCACGATGGGCTCAGCATTGAGCACCTACAGCACGCAGGCCCGCATATGTCGAGAGTGCTGGCGTTATTTTATTCTTTAAGTTGTAACGTTACATTTTCCTGGGAGGGGGAAAATCTAAACGTCAAGGAGGAAACTATCACCAGAACTGGAGGAGTCCCGGCTTAAAAGAAAAAGTAAAAGAAGAAATGGTAAAATAATATTATAATTGAGGTAGAATATAAAGTCAGGGAAACCGGGTATAAGTTGGAGGTCCAAGCGTTTCTTCTAGAGAGGCTCGCAGGTTGTAAAAGGAGGGTCCTTGAGTCAGACCACGTCACCGACCTCGGGAGGGGCAGGCTGTGGTAGAGGAGGCAGGCAGAGGGCTGAGATCTACCAGCCATCGGCGTCACTAGTTTATTGTAGACCACGACGTAATCTTCTTGCGTCAGTATCCAGAACTGACGCCAAGGGTAGCCATCGCCGGTCTAGCGACTTTCCAACATAGTCCGGTGTAGAAGGACGCGTAGATTTGTTTGTTCAAGCACAGCTCACATTATCAGAGGGCACAGCCCTCCCACCGAGCGCTATATAACTTCAGGACCTCCAGCCAAGGCGAGCACCAAGCGTAATCTGGTCTGACGGCCCCGGCTCCCTTCCTTTTCGGATCGGTTGACATATAAAATTTTTAACAATGATTCTAGAACATAAAAGAAGAATAATAGTTTATAATAAGGTCTAATACCTATACAACCTTACCTACTGGCAGCTCTAGCAATACATTAAAAATAAAACCTAGGCTTGTCATTATCTGACATTACAAAAGGTAAATAAACATTGGGAGAGCATGAGAAAATCTAAATAACTTAAAATATAGAGGCCTAGGAATGGTTAAACTACAGACAATGGCCATGCAGTTAATTGGAGAGAACGTATAATATAAGATCTAATAGCCAAAACCTAAGTAAAAAATACAAACATTACAATGTGTGAGCCATTCTTACCTACCTGCTGATCTTATGAAAACTGTTGTAGTGCCTGTGGTTAAGAACAAGACCGGAGATGTGGCCGACGTAAATAACTACAGGCCTATTTCGCTTGCAACAATTGTAGCAAAGGCGAATTTGAATTGAAAAATTTGAAATTTGAAAATTTGAATTTGACGGCCTGCTTAATACTCAGCTAGATAAATAACTGTCACTGCATGACAATAAGTTTGGGTTTCGGCCCAAACTGTCCACTGAAGCTGCGATTCTGAGTCTTAAGCATATCGTCAGATATTATATGGATCGCAAAACACCTGTGTACGCGTGTTTCTTGGACCTTTCCAAGGCCTTTGATCTGGTGTCATATAACATCCTGTGGGAGAAACTGGAGAGTATCGGGTTACCCCCTGAACTCTCGAACATATTCAAATTTTGGTACAGGCACCAGATCAATAGCGTTAGATGGGCGGGTGTAATGTCTGAACCCTATAGGTTGGAATGCGGGGTGAGACAGGGGGGGTTGACCTCTCCTGCGCTCTTCAACCTCTATGTGAACGCCCTGATCGTTGGGCTCAGCAGCCAGCATGTTGGTTGCCATGTGGATGGAGTGTGCGTTAATAATTTGAGCTACGCTGATGACATGGTGCTGCTGAGCGCATCGGTCTGCGGTCTTAGGAAATTAATGGGGACCTGTGAAGAGTATGCCTTGAGCCATGGGTTGAAATATAACGCAGGGAAAAGTAAATTCATGGTGTTTGGGGCTGGTCTAAGAACTATGAAGAGTGTACCTCCAGTGTATATAAATAATGCACCGCTTGAGAGGGTTGACCAGTTTAGGTACTTAGGTCACATTGTTGCAGCTGACCTAAAAGACGATGTGGACATTGAGCGGGAGCGAAGGGCGCTGTCGGTCAGAGGAAATATGATAGCGCGTAGGTTTGTGCGTTGCTCGAGGGAGGTAAAAATAACGCTCTTTAGAGCATATTGTACATCCCTCTACACGTGCAGCCTATGGGCAAAGTATACTCGTGCAGCATACAGCGCCCTCCGCGTCCAGTTCAATAACGCGTTCAGGGCGTTGTTGGGGCTGCCCCGTCACTGCAGCGCCTCGGGCATGTTCGCGGAGGCGCGCACCGACTGCTTTCATGCGACGATGCGCAAGCGGTGCGCGTCTCTGGTGCGCAGGGTGCGGGGCAGCACCAACACCGTCCTGGCGATGATTGCTAACAGACTGGATTGCCCTTACATCCAGCAATGCTGTAGCAGACATGTTGTGGCCTCGTGAGTGTGCGTATTTGTCTGTGCTTGTTATCCTGTCTGTTCTTTTATATTTTATGTCATTTTATGTATCTGTGTGTATATGAGTCTTGTTACTCGAAATAAACGGATTTTATTTTTATTTTATTTTATCATTAATCAACGCATGTTTCATTCTCTCACATATACCTGATACTTGGAAAACGCAGCTGATAATTCCTATTTTAAAACCAGGGAAATCTCCTGATTGCACCGATAATTTTCGACCCATTGCTCTATCAACTGTTATAGGTAAAATATTGGAACACCTTATAAAAAACAGGTTGGAGTGGTTGGTTGAAAGCCGAGGTCTTCCAGCAAAATCTCAATTTGGTTTCCGAAAGGGAGTACAATAGACAGTATTGGTATTTTTATGACCGATGCCCGGATTGCCTTCAGCAATAATGAGTCTGTTCTCGCGGTCTTTCTCGACATTTCTGCAGCCTACGACAGTGTCCTTCTTTCGGTACTCAGAAGTAAATTACGCCAGCTGAGTATCCCGGTAAAGATTCTTAACTGTATCTGTAACTTGTTGGCTGGACGTAGTATTAAACTCCATATTCCAGGAGAATCTCATGACCCCAGAACTGTTTGGCGTGGGTGTCCCCAGGGTTCAGTACTAAGTCCTCTTTTATATAGTATTTACACCTCTGATCTTCACAAGTCCCTTAATAGCGACTGTCACATTTTACAATATGCAGACGACCTATGCTTATATATTCTTACCCCGTCCGTGGAACGTGCTACGGAATCCATGCAAATATCCCTTAACTCCTTAAACCAGTGGCTAATCTCTCATGGTCTTAGCTTGTCAGCTCCTAAAAGCTCCGTTGTTGTATTCTCACGTAAACGTTTAACTCCATATGTCCACCTTGAAATTGAAGGAGCCCCGATCAAGGTCGAGGATAATGTGAAATTCCTTGGGGTAATTTTGGACTGTAAATTATCTGGTGTCTTTCATCTCAATTATATAATCAACAAATGTGAGAAGAACCTTAATATGCTACGTGCTCTAGCGGGTGTTTGGTGGGGTGCTCATCCCTTTACTCTTAAACTCATATACAATGCTACAATAAGAAGCTTACTGGACTATGGGTCCTTCCTCCTGGAACCCTGTGGTAAGGTTGCATTGGCCAAGCTGGAAACCATTCAATCGAAATCCCTCCGCATTGTACTAGGTTGTATGAGATCCACTCCCACCAACGCTCTGCAAGTTGAGAGTGGCGACCCTCCCCTTCTTCTCCGTAGACAATACTTAGCTGATAAATATATGTACAAGGCATATTTTCTTAGTAATCACATTGTTCTTCCTAAGCTTTCCATACTAGACAATTTATGTAGACAAAGCGATTATTGGAAACATAAAGACCCCCCTTTGATCCTTAATTCATTTAGGAATATCCGGAATGTGGAAGACAATCCTCAGTGTAATAAATTCCCACTCTACACATGTCCGTATGAAATTCTAAATTTTGTTCCAAAAATCTCTTATATTGGAATAGATAAGGACACCACCAATGCTAATGACCATTTTAGTTCGACTGTTAATAACAAATGGCCTGATCACTACAAATTTTATACAGACGCTTCTAAATTGACCACTGACGGTAAAACAGGCATTGCTGTTTATAATTCCAACTCCCATATATTCCCATATATACTTCAGTTCCAGTGCCCGCCCGAGTCTTCGGTTTTTACTGGGGAATGCATTGGAATTCTGGAGGCGTGTTTATTTATTACCTCTCATTCAGCTATTACAAAAGCAGTCATCTTTTCTGATTCCATGAGTGCTCTGCAGGCAATAGTTAAGAATTCATTTAAAGATAACCTACGTAGCCCAATCATTGTTGACATCAAAACTGTCCTACATTCTTGTCTTAAAAAAAATATTGAGATAATATTAGTATGGATTCCTAGTCATATGGATATTAAGGGCAATGAGCTGGTAGATATAGCAGCCAAGAATGCGGTTAGCAGCAATCTGGCAGATACAAAACATTACGCTGTCCAGGCCTATGACTTGATTCACAAGGCCAAAGTAGATCTTTTTAAATCCTGGCAAGACCACTGGTCTCAATCTAGCAAGTCAAAAGCTAGCTTGTTTGCATCTATTCAACCAACCATTCCCCCCAAGCCTTGGTTTTATAAATACAAAGAAGCATCCAAAACCGTCAAATCTGTTATATGCAGAATCCGTATTGGCCACTGCTGTACCCCAGTTTTTCTCCATAAAATTTGGGTCCGCGACAGTTCTCTGTGTGAGTGTGGGCTGGATGATGGAACGTTGGATCACATATTTTTAAATTGCCTTTTGAATAACGTTTCGTCTTTTGATAAGGTTATTACAAAATTGAACATCCAAAAACCCATAAATGTCCGTCATCTCCTCTCTTTTTTCCGTAATCCCCAAGTTATACGTGCTTTTATTAAATTTATTTCCAATATCAATATTAAACTTTAATATTCAGACATTTATGTAGTCTTATTATATAATAATATTGTATAAACGTATTATATTAAAATTATGTTAGGTACTAACTATTACTAACTCATATGTGTTGTGTTTATTTCAGGGCTAAAAGGATCGCCACAAAAAGTTTAAAGTCCATATTCTCTTTGTAAATATTTATTATAAAATATCTATGTATAGTCACTACGTGACACTGGCAGAAATTGCCGTAGTCTTCGGCAGATTGCCATAAAAAAAAAAAAAAAAATATCATGATTTCATCAGATTTCATGAAATAGTTATTCATATAGGTACAAATCGTAAAAAAAAATTAATTTCACAGGCTACCTCAGCGCATCCCCTCAATCGATAACGTCTCTAGAATGTTGAAACGCCAGTTGAAAGTAGATCTTGTCATGAATACAAATACTGCAGCAAAAACTAAACATATCAGCTCGATGACTAATAGGACGACAAGTAACCAATAACTTGCTGAACCTGCGCTATGAACAGAGCTAATAATAAATTTCCGTCGACCGTGGTAGCGCGATGGTGGGTATCCTGTAAACAATAGGTACAATAATTAGATGCGTGACAAACAAAAGATACAAGTTTTAACAAAAAAGAGGAAGTCTATTTAGGCATAACATGACTAAAAACCCAAGTGAATCATGTATATTTTACTGGCTACGCGGTGTACTAAATAGTGCCAATTATATGCGTCAACTAACGCATTAACTTAATTTACTGGCTACGCGGTGCACTAAATAGTGCCAATTATATGCGTCAACTAACGCATTAAATTTATTTACTGGCTACGCGGTGTACTAAATAGTGCTAATTATATGCGTCAACTAACGCATTAACTTTATTTATTGGCTACGCGGTGTAATAAATAGTGCCAATTATATGCGTCAACTAACGCATTAACTTTATTTATTGGCTACGCGGTGTAATAAATAGTGCCAATTATATGCGTCAACTAACGCATTAACTTTATTTATTGGCTACGCGGTGTACTAAATAGTGCTAATTATATGCGTCAACTAACGCATTAACTTTATTTATTGGCTACGCGGTGTAATAAATAGTGCCAATTATATGCGTCAACTAACGCATTAACTTTATTTACTGGCTACGCGGTGTAATAAATAGTGCCAATTATATGCGTCAACTAACGCATTAACTTAATTTACTGGCTACGCGGTGCACTAAATAGTGCCAATTATATGCGTCAACTAACGAATTAACTTTATTTACTGGCTACGCGGTGTACTAAATAGTGCTAATTATATGCGTCAACTAACGCATTAACTTTATTTACTGGCTACGCGGTGTACTAAATAGTGCCAATTATATGCGTCAACTAACGCATTAACTTTATTTACTGGCTACGCGGTGTACTAAATAGTGCCAGTTATATGCGTCAACTAACGCATTAACTTAATTTACTGGCTACGCGGTGTAATAAATAGTGCCAATTATATGCGTCAACTAACGCATTAACTTAATTTTTTTTAGATACACAGTAAAAATCTTTACTTGCGATACCACTAGGTGGCGCTTTTTCTTAAGCTTGGTTGGAAATTAAAATGTCCGTATGGCGTTAAAAAAAAGAGGTCCTTCTTTCAATAAAGTAATAAAATAAAAACTGAAGGAAAGACTATGTATTTTTACTCATATCCATAATGAACACCTGTTCGACAAAAAAAAAATGTTATTATTATGGGCAATAAACTATCGTAAACTGTAAATAGGTTTTGTGCCGGACGGGCGTGATCGCTGGGTTCCAGGGTGAGGGAGGTTGTAATACCCAACCAGGTCTATCCCGGTATGAGGTCGGGCGTCTCCCAATCCACAGCGGCGCTGACGTCCTACACCTATAAGTTCCAGGTATCTTCAAGATTCCCGACTGTGGCTTCGTACTGATGTCTTCGTGTTCCGGGGTACTTACTCATATGAAAGGGGTTGAAAAATAATAACACCAAGTTGAAAGTTCTTTAAGTGTTCAGGGAGCGATTCGGGTCCTTTTGAGGGGTTCACTTGATGACGTATTTTGAGCCGTAAAGTTCCTTGCTGATGACTACCAAATTAGCGGTCGTGACGCGCCCGCTTAAGTGGCTCGAAACTTTACCGCAACGAGGACCGCGAATTTCTCCCTGATTTTATATTTATTTTTGCTATGTTTACACGCTTTCTTACAGCTAAACCTCCCTAGTTAGGCACCCTATCCAGACATGTCATACATAACCGGATTCCTTGCGTAATCCCCTATCTATTGACACTACAGGAGCGACTGTGTGTCTTTCAGCTGAAAAGTTATTTCATTACAAAAGGGGAAAACGGGCGAAAAATTACTATTATCCAGTTTGTCAGGTGGATTTCCTGTGAAACCCCTGAACCGATATTCAATTTCTAAACGGGTACCTACCTAAAGTAGGTCTATCGAACTAAAGAAATCTAGTATTTTCATGGTTACATCTAGATTTTTCAGGGCGTGAAGCGCCTCTGAAGACTGTAAGAAAAAACGTACTATTTCGCCCCTGCTCGCAACCTGTGTTCATCAAAAAGGTGGACTTCCCATTTGACCACAGGTCCAAAAATTACGTCCAGGGCTAGGTCTCGGTCCAGGTTACCTGGACGTACCAAAAAACTATAGGGAAACTATATACGTCCCACCCTTTTGATGCTCACAAGGTTGCGACCAGCGGGTTAAATGAAAAACGACTCAATTTCATCTTTATTAGCATTCTAGTACATACAACATGATGTCTAGGCTAGAACTATACTTATTCTATCGTATTATGCTATAAAACACAACATTTTACTACCAATTATTCACTAAGAACGTTTCTGAACCTAAGACCCTATCTGGGTACATGGGCGCAAGTAGTGGTACGTCCGCTGTCTACTAAGTTTTAAAACATTCTTAGCAGTAAATTACTATTATTTGAGCAAAATTAAGTATGGCGATGTTCCGACACGTACATTCTATTCAAGAAATTAGGGAATAAATAAATTAAGAAATTACTATAACATTAAAAAATCTGAGTATGGTGACGCTCCGTCGCGAACAGGTTTATTGTGTTTTGTCGTGTCTTACCTAGCGTTGCAAAACTTCGGAAGTATTCGCAATAATTCTGAAACATTCAAAAGAATACTTCGATTGGAAGGTATAGGTACTACCGCAGCAAGAATGCAGAATAAATTAACCATTGTAAGGATAAAGTAGGTAACCTACGTTATAGTACCTACATAATAAGAATTAAATTATTCCCAGTAGTTATGAATTTATGTCTGCGTAGGTAGCTTGAGGAGACTCGCCGTATAATCTACGGAGTACCTACCTATTATTCGATGCCTAAGGACCTAATATCAGGGAATATTTCCCTGTAAGTAGTTATCTACGCGTGACTACTTACTTTTTATTTTTGTTTGATTTGGCCGATTTTGTGCGGATGTTTTATATCAACAATCAATTGTACATGCTCTTATCATTACGAACGCTTTTGCATGTAGTTGCAAGTATTCGTCTTCAGCTCAGTCCGGCAACGGCCTGAGACAGTCAAGTTATTTTTACTACGTCGCTCAGAGATACAAAAGTACTGACTGCAAAAAATACATGCAGAATATGGAAAATTCCAAAAAAAAAGGTGGTGTTGCGTAGTCAGGCAAAAACATATTATTTTTAAAGTAAGTTAAGCTAAGTACTTACAGTTCGAAATCTTCGTAACGTTTGTATTGGTTCAGAGTAGGTAGAATAATAACCAAAAAAAACGCAGCTGCTAATAAGGATAATAAAATGTTTTTAGATCTGAACAATGGTGAGTTTTAGAGAATTGTCTGCAGTCCTACATGTTTTTTTTTGTGAATACATTGTTTTTATATTTACCTACTTGATGTATTACATTTTGGTAACATGTAGAAATATTTTGACAAATTAATCGTTGTTTTAGGCAAGAGAAGTTGCGGCTAATGTATACAAACATATGAAGTATGAGGCGGAAAATGGAGTGGAGCG
The DNA here is from genome assembly GCA_937001585.2 of Brachylomia viminalis. Classification (NCBI taxonomy): domain Eukaryota; kingdom Metazoa; phylum Arthropoda; class Insecta; order Lepidoptera; family Noctuidae; genus Brachylomia; species Brachylomia viminalis. The sequence goes on from OW443314.2 coordinate 11,724,788, forward strand.
CCTTACCGATGCTAGATGGAGAACAGCTAAAGCTAGTTAGTCAAAAGACAGTCTCGAGAATTCTTAAAGAAAAAGCAACATGTGATACAACTGGCACAAATATGAGATCACCGCATAAACACGTACCAAGCGCGACATTTATGGATTCGACAAAGGAGTAATAAGACGCAATATCAATAACTTTCATAGACAATATAAACAATTTCCAACTTTAAGAGCTCTAGAAAGGGTTTTAACTGAAAATATACATTATAATGGATGTCAGGAGACATTATGCCGTATTCTTCTTGATTTAGGACATATCCTAAATCAAAAAGAATACGGCGTACGGCGGGAAGAGTACGGGCGGCGGCGTTTCGACAAGCGCTGGACGATTACCAGTGGAGGGTAATCGTCCAGCGCTTGTCGAAAAACAATCATGATGTGCAAATGCTCCGATACAAATATTGGAAACAATTGTTCATATATAGAGAAGAAGGGAGAAATATCGTTTTAACTGATAAAAGCTACGTTCATACCACACATGTTCAAAATAAATCATGGGGAAACAAACAAGGGACCGAAAAAAAAATCTAAAGGCTTACGCATTATAATAAATTCTTCATGCTGAGGACCGCGAATTTCTCCCTGATTTTATATTTATTTTTGCTATGTTTACACGCTTTCTTACAGCTAAACCTCCCTAGTTAGGCACCCTATCCAGACATGTCATACATAACCGGATTCCTTGCGTAATCCCCTATCTATTGACACTACAGGAGCGACTGTGTGTCTTTCAGCTGAAAAGTTATTTCATTACAAAAGGGGAAAACGGGCGAAAAATTACTATTATCCAGTTTGTCAGGTGGATTTCCTGTGAAACCCCTGAACCGATATTCAATTTCTAAACGGGTACCTACCTAAAGTAGGTCTATCGAACTAAAGAAATCTAGTATTTTCATGGTTACATCTAGATTTTTCAGGGCGTGAAGCGCCTCTGAAGACTGTAAGAAAAAACGTACTATTTTGCCCCTGCTCGCAACCTGTGTTCATCAAAAAGGTGGACTTCCCATTTGACCACAGGTCCAAAAATTACGTCCAGGGCTAGGTCTCGGTCCAGGCTACCTGGACGTACCAAAAAACTATAGGGAAACTATATACGTCCCACCCTTTTGATGCTCACAAGGTTGCGACCAGCGGGTTAAATGAAAAACGACTCAATTTCATCTTTATTAGCATTCTAGTACATACAACATGATGTCTAGGCTAGAACTATACTTATTCTATCGTATTATGCTATAAAACACAACATTTAAAAGGTTTTACTACCAATTATTCACTAAGAACGTTTCAGAACCTAAGACCCTATCTGGGTACATAGGCGCAAGTAGTGGTACGTCCGCTGTCTATTAAGTTTTAAAACATTCTTAGCAGTAAATTACTATTATTTGAGCAAAATTAAGTATGGCGATGTTCCGACACGTACATACATTCTATTCAAGAAATTAGGGAATAAATAAATTAAGAAATTACTACAACATTAAAAAATCTGAGTATGGTGACGTTCCGTCGCGAACATCTCTCCCGCCGTGCAGTGCAGTGTCGACTCGTAGCGACGTCGGCGCGGCGCTGCTTCACGCCGGTGAGCGACGACCGTAGTCACGACGCTCGCCGTCGCGACGCCCGCCGCCTCGACGCCTGCGTTACTTCGGTAGTGGGGCGAGCTTCTTCACCGGACGCTTCAAAGTGCCGCCAGCAGTGCGCACCTCAGCGGTCCGGACTTCACCGTCGGCCCCGGGGAACACGGCGACTATGCGGCCTCGCGGCCATGTGTTGCGAGGCAGCTGGCCGTCTGCGATGAGGATAGGGTCCCCCACCTGCAGACCGGGCCCGCGGCTGTGAGGCTCCCGTCGGTTTTGGAGCTCCGGCAGGTACTCTCTGACCCAGCGGCGCCAGAACATGTCGGCGAGTATTTGTGATCGCCGCCACAGTTTCCTGCTGTCTATTTCTTGATCGGTGAACACGCCCACTGTGCTGTAACCTGCGGTGTGTCCAATCTATATATACTTGTTTTATGTGATGGTCGCCGTGTAATATCGGCGGTCGCTTCACATCGTCGGCCACTTCACTGGTCGCGGATATACGACTCCTGAGCCGTATGACGTTGTCTATGATTTCTATTTGCAGCGGCCTCAGTCGACTGTCTTTGTCCAACGTCTTCTCTTCTTGCAGTCTCGCTATTTCCAGAGCGAACGACTGCTGCTGTACGACCTGTACGAGTATCTTCTCAGTGACATCTGTTTTCCCGATACTGACAACTTCAGTTCGGGCCTGTGTCGGGTCTATGTTTTCTATTACTCGCGCGCTATTTGACACCCATTTTCTGAGCTCGAACTTCGCCTTCGAAACGCACATCGCAACTACGGTGAAGAACATACACCTACGTGTATGTTCTTCACCGTAGTTGCGATGCGCGTGGCCTCTTCTTCCGACCTGTAGCTATCGAGGTAATCATCCTTGTAATGATTACGTATTATGGCTTCCACTGCTTCTGGATGCTCATCTATGTGCCTCTTCGCGTTCCAATTCTTCGCGAAAATGGCTGTGCACGGCGAACTTGCCGCACCGAAAATGATGGACTTCATGCGATATTCATCAGGCGCTCCTTCCCTTCTATTGCCTCTCCATAAATATCGGAGGGCGTCTCTGTCTTGAGCTCGTACTTTCACCTGCATAAACATTTCCGCTATGTCTCCGGAAATGGCTATGCGGTGTCGGCGGAAACGCATCATGACGCCGGGCAGCGACTGTAGCAAGTCCGGTCCCGTGAGAAGGAAGTCATTCAGTGACAGTCCTCTCGATTTCGCTGCAGCGTCATGAACTATTCTGAGCTTGTCTGGCTTCATGGATAAATGATAAATGATAAATGATAAATGATTTTATTTCTGTAAGTAGGTTTGAACAAACACTTTTACACGTCAATCATATTTTTTTTTTAAACTAGATGGGGTCGGCGTTTCCTATCTGACTACTCTGAGAAGAAAGGCCGAAACAAACTCAGAGGTCACAGTCTCTTTTAAAGTCCAGACAAAATCTTGGTCAGGTCATGTGAAAGCTATGTAGATCGGTGTCTGCAATGGTCTTTTGAGGAAAGAACCACACAGATTGAGTGGACCTGTCCAGTCAGTGCACGCAATTGTCAGTAATCGTGCAGCTCAACTTAGACTCAAGGAGCTCAACGATTCGACGAACAATACCAAAGAAAGGACATTTGAGTAGGCCGCATAAATTACTCAAACTGCCAGATCATGATTACGTTGAGAAAAATACAAAAATAAATATAAATAAATCAATGACCGACATAGTTCTCACATTCACAATAATTAGAATAATATTATAATAATCTTTGAGGACCATGTAGATTTGTGTCTGAAATGGTCTTTTGAGGAAAGAACCACACAGATTGAGTGGACCTGTCCAGTCAGTGCACGCATTTGTCAGTAACCGTGCAGCTCAACTCAGAACTTAAGGAGCTCAACGATTCGACGAACAATACCAAAGAAAGGACATTTGGGTAGGCCGCATCAGCTACTCAAACTGCCAGAACATGATTAAAACTGCAACAAAAACACACATAGTCCTCACATTCACAATAATTTAAAATAATATAATACTTTAAATAGTAAATATTAGTGTCATTGTATATGTAAATAAGTATAGATACTTATAGCAAAGATTATAAGTAGAAATAGTTAGCGAAATAAAATAAATTAACATTGCCTGTGCTTTATTGGAGCAACTCAATCCCAAGCCTTTTTGTCCTCAATATAGTCTTTGACAGTATAATAGGCATTCTGGCATAATTTCCTTTTTATAAAAGATTTAAACATGGGGTTGAACACGTCGAAATGGGGTAGGTACCACGTCCTTCCAGGTGTGCTCGCTTTGGGCGCCTTCTCTGCATATCCCTTCTGTGTGAGGGAGTCCATCTGTTCCACGTATCTGTCTCGAAGAGCAGGGTTGCTGTCGAGCTTCTTTTCTATTGAGACGAGCCTCTTGAGTGCTGTCCCGTAGCTATCTGGCATTTCACTATTTTCATTCTTCCACAGCATCGCTGTTTCTATGTGACCATCTTCTAATTGTTGAGTGTGACGACTCAAAATGTCTTCTGCCTTCATCTCCGGATCTGAGTCTGGTCGCCTCGGATTAATAACCAGCGACTCCAGGGCGAAGAATTCACGAAGCTGCTCGTCAAGATCTTCATCGTTGGACGTAAGTCGGTTGACGTAGTGCACCTGCTGACCCAGTATTCTTGTGTGCGCGCCGTGTAATGTCCAGCCCATCGTTGTAAGTGAAGCGACGGGTTGGTGCTTCGGTCCTCTGCGGATCTCACTGGCCAAAAATAGGTGCCAGTTATCTTGACCAATGAGGATCTTCGGTGCGCCTGTGTCGTAAATCAGCTGATGTCTTAGGTCGTCCAGGTGTTTGCAGTTTGCTACGTCCTCTTCGCTTACTGTCTGTGTTGACAGGTTGAGCTTCGGTATGGTGCGCGCTCTGAACGGCACCTTACTCTTGAACGAGCTCGCCAGAGTGATCGTGATCCTTCTTGAACAAGAAGTGTCGATCATGGTGTCACCTATCGCACCTATCTTCAGAGGGTCGATAGGGCCCTCTGCCCCGACTTGCTTCGCTATATCTTCGTCGATTAGGGAAACGGTTGATCCGTCGTCGAGAAGCGCAAACGTCGATACTTCTCCCGCCGGTCCGACGACTCGAACCGGTACCATCTTGAGATAATGCTTGACTAGAAGTTGTGTGTGAGCTGGCCACCGTTTCCTTTGCTTCTTTCTTCTGTTCTGGGGCAGCGGGCCTATCGACGCCCTCTGCAGCAGGCTTCTTGTTATAATGAAGAAGCCGATGGTGCTTGGCTGTACACCCCTTGACGTTACACTTCTTTGGTCTGCATGTGTGACCAGAGCGACGACTTCGCAGGCAACGGAAACAGAGGTTGAGTTTCTTCGCTAGCTCCCATCTCTTGTCACTGGATCCCTCTTTGAACTTCGAGCAGTCGGTTGCTTGGGCATCAAGCATCAATTCTTTGTCACAGACACGGCATTTAGGGGCCGTCTTGTCCGTTGCTGTGTGGGTCCTCTGAGTGACGCGCTTGGAAGCCGTAGTCTCCCCGATGTTCTCCGGTGGAGCGAAGGCACTACAGAAACGAGCTTGTTCGGTAACGAAGTCACTGAAGAGAGCGAGGTCCGGCAGTGACAGATGCTTCTCTGTGTACGTTCTGTACCACTGTACACGCAGGGAGTTCGGTAACTTCTCCGTCAGCAGTCGCATGAGTTCGGCGTTGATAAGGTAGTGTTCCTTCTTCAATGCGCGAAGAGTGACTATGCCGCTTCTTACTCGGCTTTCGAACGTACAGATGTCCTTAGGCGATTCGCTGCAGCGTGGCAGACCGCGTAGTCTGTCTGTCTCCGCTTGAGCGATTGAGTCTGGACGTCCGAATTGTAGCTCGAGCTCCTTCATGATGTCATCTGGTCTGGCATGTCCGATAAGCTCCGAACTCACTGTCTCCAATGCTCTTCCTTGTAGGCTTCTTCTGAGTCTCGCTGTATTCTCAATATCATTGAAGTATCTTCGAGTTGTTTCATAGATGGCTTGGAATGAAAGCCATTCTGTATGCGCTCCGCTGAAATTCGGGAGCGTCATTATTACTTTCGACGCCGAGGGGCTATTCGATGTCCACGGTTCTGTTTTCTTGTCGGCGAGCGACGCTATAGCGGACGTCAACTCCGTTATGAAGGAACGGAGTAAGCCTTCCCCCTTGGTGTCTTCTATTGGCTTCGTTGCCTCTGTATTCTTCACTTCAATAGGTTTTCACGTGCTCTTGAAATTTTACTATTTGTCCGCGTCGACCTATTCGCAGTCGACGGCGGCCTTCTATGTTCGTTACGGACGTCACCCCGGGTAGTCATCGGCAAGGTTCGGCTGTACGTCTTGTTGAGAGCTTTCTTTGGTTGCTTCACTGTCCAATGTGAAGGCTTCACTGTTCTATCAGATGTCCCTTCTAATCTGTCTGAGCTCTCGGTAGCTGCTTCTTGTTCCAACTGTTCCTTTTCTATAGGCTGTGTCGTCACGGGTACGTCTTCGCTTTCCCTTGGAGAGACTGGGCGTGGCTGCAGCGGCGGTTGTTCGACCCCTTCAGTGGTAGATGGTGAACGTGGAGGCAGTTGGTGTCTGATAGCTGTAGTACTGCGTGATCTGTCCACATCCACTGTCCAAGCTTCAGGGGCTCTGCCTTGTGACCTTGTAATCGGCATGTTGAATTCGGTTCAGGTATTCAAACTTCAAGGCAGGGTATCTATGTTCACAGCACACTTTAAATTCACGCTAATATGTCACTGTCTTCAAAGACGTACCTGTGTTTAATGTTCGGTGTTAATCCTTCAATGTTCAACACTAACTTCAAGTTCCACACTAAGTTCCACTATCTTCATACACAATTTTCAAGTTCAAGAACAAATCTTCAAAAGATAAGTCTTCAGGCTTCAGACTTCAACTTCCAAACTAAAATCTTCTATCTTCAAAGACAATCTTCAAAGTCCAAGAACAAATCTTCAAAGGATAAGGCTTCAGGAATAAGTCTTCAGGCTTCAGGGATAATCCTTCAGTCTTCAAAACAAAACTTCAAATTCCAAACTAAATTCTTCTATCTTCAAAGACAATCTTCAAAGTCCAAGAACAAATCTCCAAAGTATAAGGCTTCAGGAATAAGTCTTCAGGCTTCAGGGATAATCCTTCAGTCTTCAAAACGAAACTTCAAATTCCAAACTAAATTCTTCTATCTTCAAAGACAATCTTCAAAGTCCAAGAACAAATCTTCAAAGGATAAGGCTTCAGGAATAAGTCTTCAGGCTTCAGGGATAATCCTTCAGTCTTCAAAACGAAACATCAAATTCCAAACTAAATTCTTCTATCTTCAAAGACAATCTTCAAAGTCCAAGAACAAATAAATCTTCAAAGTATAAGGCTTCAGGAATAAGTCTTCAGGCTTCAGGGATAATCCTGCAGTCTTCAAAACGAAACTTCAAATTCCAAACTAAATTCTTCTATCTTCAAAGACAATCTTCAAAGTCCAAGAACAAATCTTCTAAGGATAAGTCTTCAGGTTTCAGGGATAATCCTTCAGTCTTCAAAACGAAACTTCAAATTCCAAACTAAATTCTTCTATCTTCAAAGACAATCTTCAAAGTCCAAGAACAAATCTTCTAAGGATAAGTCTTCAGGAATAAGTCTTCAGGTTTCAGGGATAATCCTTCAGTCTTCAAAACGAAACTTCAAATTCCAAATTAAATTCTTCTATCTTCAAAGTCCAAGAACAAATCTTCAAAGGATAAGTCTTCAGGAATAAGTCTTCAGGCTTCAGGGATAATCCTTCAGGAACGTGACTTCAGGAATATCTCTCCAGGAATAAATTAGTGGAGACAGTCTTCATCAATTCTTCATACTAAATCTTGAAGTTTTCGGGAAGTGTGTGTAATAGTCCCTCGGGAACATATCTTCGGGAACAAATCTTCTATTTCAGGGGCAACTTTCCATATAAATTTTCGGTCTTCCAGAACAATTCTTCTATTTCAGGGGCAACTTTCCACATACATTTTCGGTCTTCCAGAACAATTCTTCAGGAATCGTGAAAATATCCGGCTCGACAGGACCAGCAGATGTACTCCAGAACTATTCCTCAGGAATCATGAAAATATCCGGCTCGCAAAGACCAGCAGATGTGCCGGACGGGCGTGATCGCTGGGTTCCAGGGTGAGGGAGGTTGTAATACCCAACCAGGTCTATCCCGGTATGAGGTCGGGCGTCTCCCAATCCACAGCGGCGCTGACGTCCTACACCTATAAGTTCCAGGTATCTTCAAGATTCCCGACTGTGGCTTCGTACTGATGTCTTCGTGTTCCGGGGTACTTACTCATATGAAAGGGGTTGAAAAATAATAACACCAAGTTGAAAGTTCTTTAAGTGTTCAGGGAGCGATTCGGGTCCTTTTGAGGGGTTCACTTGATGACGTATTTTGAGCCGTAAAGTTCCTTGCTGATGACTACCAAAATAGCGGTCGTGACGCGCCCGCTTAAGTGGCTCGAAACTTTACCGCAACGAGGACCGCGAATTTCTCCCTGATTTTATATTTATTTTTGCTATGTTTACACGCTTTCTTACAGCTAAACCTCCCTAGTTAGGCACCCTATCCAGACATGTCATACATAACCGGATTCCTTGCGTAATCCCCTATCTATTGACACTACAGGAGCGACTGTGTGTCTTTCAGCTGAAAAGTTATTTCATTACAAAAGGGGAAAACGGGCGAAAAATTACTATTATCCAGTTTGTCAGGTGGATTTCCTGTGAAACCCCTGAACCGATATTCAATTTCTAAACGGGTACCTACCTAAAGTAGGTCTATCGAACTAAAGAAATCTAGTATTTTCATGGTTACATCTAGATTTTTCAGGGCGTGAAGCGCCTCTGAAGACTGTAAGAAAAAACGTACTATTTCGCCCCTGCTCGCAACCTGTGTTCATCAAAAAGGTGGACTTCCCATTTGACCACAGGTCCAAAAATTACGTCCAGGGCTAGGTCTCGGTCCAGGTTACCTGGACGTACCAAAAAACTATAGGGAAACTATATACGTCCCACCCTTTTGATGCTCACAAGGTTGCGACCAGCGGGTTAAATGAAAAACGACTCAATTTCATCTTTATTAGCATTCTAGTACATACAACATGATGTCTAGGCTAGAACTATACTTATTCTATCGTATTATGCTATAAAACACAACATTTTACTACCAATTATTCACTAAGAACGTTTCAGAACCTAAGACCCTATCTGGGTACATGGGCGCAAGTAGTGGTACGTCCGCTGTCTACTAAGTTTTAAAACATTCTTAGCAGTAAATTACTATTATTTGAGCAAAATTAAGTATGGCGATGTTCCGACACGTACATTCTATTCAAGAAATTAGGGAATAAATAAATTAAGAAATTACTATAACATTAAAAAATCTGAGTATGGTGACGCTCCGTCGCGAACAGGTTTATTGTGTTTTGTCGTGTCTTACCTAGCGTTGCAAAACTTCGGAAGTATTCGCAATAATTCTGAAACATTCAAAAGAATACTTCGATTGGAAGGTATAGGTACTACCGCAGCAAGAATGCAGAATAAATTAACCATTGTAAGGATAAAGTAGGTAACCTACGTTATAGTACCTACATAATAAGAATTAAATTATTCCCAGTAGTTATGAATTTATGTCTGCGTAGGTAGCTTGAGGAGACTCGCCGTATAATCTACGGAGTACCTACCTATTATTCGATGCCTAAGGACCTAATATCAGGGAATATTTCCCTGTAAGTAGTTATCTACGCGTGACTACTTACTTTTTATTTTTGTTTGATTTGGCCGATTTTGTGCGGATGTTTTATATCAACAATCAATTGTACATGCTCTTATCATTACGAACGCTTTTGCATGTAGTTGCAAGTATTCGTCTTCAGCTCAGTCCGGCAACGGCCTGAGACAGTCAAGTTATTTTTACTACGTCGCTCAGAGATACAAAAGTACTGACTGCAAAAAATACATGCAGAATATGGAAAATTCCAAAAAAAAAGGTGGTGTTGCGTAGTCAGGCAAAAACATATTATTTTTAAAGTAAGTTAAGCTAAGTACTTACAGTTCGAAATCTTCGTAACGTTTGTATTGGTTCAGAGTAGGTAGAATAATAACCAAAAAAAACGCAGCTGCTAATAAGGATAATAAAATGTTTTTAGATCTGAACAATGGTGAGTTTTAGAGAATTGTCTGCAGTCCTACATGTTTTTTTTTGTGAATACATTGTTTTTATATTTACCTACTTGATGTATTACATTTTGGTAACATGTAGAAATATTTTGACAAATTAATCGTTGTTTTAGGCAAGAGAAGTTGCGGCTAATGTATACAAACATATGAAGTAAGAGGCGGAAAATGGAGTGGAGCGCCTTACCGATGCTAGATGGAGAACAGCTAAAGCTAGTTAGTCAAAAGACAGTCTCGAGAATTCTTAAAGAAAAAGCAACATGTGATACAACTGGCACAAATATGAGATCACCGCATAAACACGTACCAAGCGCGACATTTATGGATTCGACAAAGGAGTAATAAGACGCAATATCAATAACTTTCATAGACAATATAAACAATTTCCAACTTTAAGAGCTCTAGAAAGGGTTTTAACTGAAAATATACATTATAATGGATGTCAGGAGACATTATGCCGTATTCTTCTTGATTTAGGACATATCCTAAATCAAAAAGAATACGGCGTACGGCGGGAAGAGTACGGGCGGCGGCGTTTCGACAAGCGCTGGACGATTACCAGTGGAGGGTAATCGTCCAGCGCTTGTCGAAAAACAATCATGATGTGCAAATGCTCCGATACAAATATTGGAAACAATTGTTCATATATAGAGAAGAAGGGAGAAATATCGTTTTAACTGATAAAAGCTACGTTCATACCACACATGTTCAAAATAAATCATGGGGAAACAAACAAGGGACCGAAAAAAAAATCTAAAGGCTTACGCATTATAATAAAGAAGCTAAGCTAGTTAAGCTGGTGGAAGAAATGGTTTTGTCCCCAATGCGTCTTTAATTTATAAGGCCAGTTCGACTACTGGCGACTACCACGATAATATGAACCACGAAAATTACAATAGGTGGTTCACAACGCAACTGTTGCCGAACTTACCCGAGAAGTCAGTAATCGTTATGGATAACGCGTCCTATCACAACACGTTCACTGAAAAAGTTCCCACCTCCAACAGCAACAAGGCAATCATGCAAGTATGGTTGAGGAGTAAAAACATAGAGTTCGATGAAAGTATGAAAAAAATCAAGCTTTGCGATATAATTCTAAAACATTAAAAAAAAAACCAGAAACTATGCCATTGATGGAGAAGCAAAAAAATACAATTGCCATATTTTAAGACTTCCTCCATATCATCCGGACCTAAACCCGATAGAAAAAATTTGAGGTGTGCCACTTGTGGTGATTGGTGGTTGATGATGATGATGATGATGGGGACTCCCTTTTCCGCACTTAGACTCTCATTTGGTCCGTTGTGCGTGGGGATACTGGCTAACACAGCCAGCCTAGCTCCGCCCAAAAGCACAGAAGCCTCCTGGGGGCTTCACAGGCTTCGCGGAGCGACCTCACTGTTCCGAGGATTTCTTCCCGTTGAGAAGCCACAGCCTCGCACTCCAGGATAACGTGGGCGGCTGATTCCTCGGCGTCAAGTCAGCCCCTGCAAAGGGGGCTATCTGTGGCGCCTATGTTAAAAAGATGTTTGTTAAGGGGGTTATGGCCCGTAATTGTTCCTATAATTATTCTGAGGTTATTTCTACTCAGGTTGAGAAGTTTTTTGGTTAACCGCGGGTCTACAATTGGTAAAGCCAATTTTGACTGTCTACAGTCTGTTGCCCGTGACCATCTGTTGTTATGGAGTTCGGTCGATCTTTGGCGAATCCACGCACGAAATTGTGAGAAAGGCAGAGGGAGAAGTGGGTACGGGCCTAGCACTTCCATATCAGAGCCTCTCTTCGCAAGTTCATCGGCGGCATCATTGCCTAAGGATCTGCTATGCCCTTTGATCCACTGGAGGGTAATGCGATTAAACGTCGATAACCTCTCCAGAGCTAAATGGCACTCAAAAATTAGTTTATTGTTAGTTTGTTTATTTTCTAAAGCTTTGAGCACAGATAGGCTGTCGGATAGGAATTTAATGCCGTAGTTCCGGATGCCTAAGCGCTTTACTGCTGTTGCGGCTAGTGTTAAGGCAACACATTCACATTGAAATATCGAACTGTGTGTGCCTAGTGGCATGTGAAGGTTAATGTTGAGGTCAAGGGAGTGTACGCCAGCACCTGAACCGTTTTGTGTTTTTGAGCCGTCTGTGTAGATGCGCACTTCATGGGCTCCTGACTGATCCCTTTCCTCCTGAACTGTTTGTATAATATAGTTTTTGTTGAACATGGGTTGGTTTGGTGTTCTATCACACGGGGCAGCGATGAGCGGTTGGTACTCAATCGCCCGGTCCAGGATGGTAGCTTGTGGACTGGTATGGTTTTTGCCCCATATGCCCAGGTGCAATAGCCTGATGGCAGCTAGCGCCGCCTCCTGCTGTATGTACAGGTCAAGGGGAGTTAATTGAAGGGCTATCTCCATGGCTGCAGTTGGGGTGGTTCTCATGCAGCCAGTGGTAGCCGTACAGGCCAGTCGTTGGAAGCGTTGTAGTCTGGTAATGGTGGTCGAAAGTTCAGTCCTCGTTCACCAAACCAGAGCGCCATAAGCCAACATTGGCCGCATTACCGCTTTGTATAACCACAGAGTTATCTTCAGAGAAAGCCCCCATGTTTTCCCTAACATTCTTTTACATTGGTAGAGTGCAATTGTGCTTTTATTAAGTTTGTAGTCAAGGTGCTTGTTCCAGAGAAGTTTGCTATCAAGGATCACCCCCAAGTACTTGACTTCGTCTTTAAGTGTTAGTTCAGTGTTGAAGAGTTTTGGAAGCCTATGGGGTCCAAAAGTTCTCTTGTTGGTAAACATTATTAGTTCTGTCTTCGAGGGGTTAACCGATAGTTCGTGCTTCGTGCACCAGCTCTCGATTATTTTGAAAGCCCTTCTCATGAGATCACATAAGATGCCTTCAAATTTCCCCGAGATCAGAATTGCTATATCGTCCGCTTAGCCCACCGAGTACAGACTGCTGGCGTTGAGCTCTGCAATGAGCTCATTTACGACTAAATTCCACAGCAGTGGTGACAGCACCCCACCCTGTGGGCAGCCTCTACTCACGATACCTCGCGTCGTAAACGGTAAACTGAATTGTGCCAATGGTTAATATTATTACTTTCATTAGTTTCCTCGTTAGAGCTCTGCACGAGTTATTCGTAGAACAAGGGTCATACCTACTTGGATAATGTAGGTGACTAGGTACTTTTGGTGGACAATTGGGGCTGGCGGCTAATCTTCAACAAACGGGGAAATGTCATGGTTCCAATCACCGATCATGCTTGATGGTCGGTGAAGGGAACCGGGCTATAGAGGGTCAATACGTCCACTCCTCCTCTGCTTACAGAGGAACTTGAGTGGGCGTAGATTGAGAAGGGTCGCCACTGCGGTGCAGGCGCACCAAAGCGGCACGTGTTACTCTCCTTGAGGTGCAGTCCTCGAGGAGAGAACTTTCGGTGGGTTCGCTGAGTCGGGTCGGCCGGACAGCGAACGGAGGCATGCCTAATGCCGCCGCCGGGGGCTTGGCTTAATTGCCTGACCCAGAAGAAGGCTACCTCTAAGATAAATAACCACCCAATCCTAAGCTTTGAAGCGCGGTGAGAGGATGAATGGCTGGAGGGAGTCCAGTCGTTAGCGCTTCCCCTGCAGAGCACCTGCCACACTCTGCAGTATGTAGTCTTACCGGGCATCTAGGCTCTGCCCGGTGGACATTTGTGACCTATATCAACTCGTGGGAATAAATATGAAAAATTAAAATAACCCAATAAATAAAAAAGACGAAGAGGAGAGGAGTGATGCGGGGTCGGAGTCCGACGCCGCATCTGGCGCAAAGGGATCATGCCAGAGCTCGGAGCCCGAAGTGGAGGGGGCTGCTGGAAGGAACCGAAGGTTCTTCCAGAAGCGCCCCAGATAGGGGGAGGGCCAGGGGTCGTCCTCCGAAGAGTGGACCTCGGGGCCCAAAAAAATCCACTCCAGCCGGCGGGGTGGGGCCCGGGAGAAAGGTTTGGGCAGAGGGCTCGTCACCCAAGAGACTAATGAGCTGCGCTCGCCAGCCCAGCCGAGCCGGCCCCGCGAACTGAGAGACTCGCCTCGGAAGGGAACCAGCCTGGAAGGACCAGCTGCAAGGCGGGTCTCTCAGAGTCCTCGAGTGGCGAGCCGGACGCCGCTGGCGGCTCCAATTCGGAGCGAGCGGCCAGGTTTGCGGAGGTCGTGGTCGCCGCAATAAAGGATGTGGCCTTGAAGAGGATTAAGTCCTCTATACACAAGGCCAAAGCCGCGGCCACGGCCTCCATTATGGCGGCAGCGGAGGCCATTCAACCTGGGCCTTCGTCAGACGGGATGTCTGAAATGCGGGCGGAGGTCGCCTGCTTGACAGCCGCCATGGAGCTTCTCCGGAAGTAGAATGAGGAGCTCCGAGCAGACCTGCCCGGGATTCGAGCAGCCGGCCCCAGGGTGGTGCCGCAGGAGTGGGCGCCGCAGCATGGGCAGGGACGGCCCGTGCCTGCGGAAGACCGGGTTCTGAACCTGGTGCGGCAGGAGCTGGCTGCCTTCTAGAGCCGGTTCTCCGCCCTGGAGGCCATTGTCCTGCGCCCCCCACTAGCGGCGAGCCAGCCGGCCGCGGGCCGGCAGAAGGCGGTCTCATTTGCCACCGTCGCAGCTGCCGCGGCCAAACCTGGCTCGTCGGGACAGAGGAAGGCCCCCCCGTGCCGAAACCCGCGGGGCCACCCATGCCCAGGGCGGGCGGGACGGCTACACAGACGGCGAGGGCACCGGCCCTGGCTGCAAGACGGCCGCCCCCACCTCCTCCTCCTGTATCTCCTCCGGCTGGCGCTGAATGGCAAGTAGCCGGGGAGAAGAGGAAGGCCAGGCAGACGGCAAGGGCGGCCAAAAGGAAGGAGAAGCGGCAGCGGCGCAAAGAGCGAAGCGTCGCGGCTAGGCTCCGCGCCCCGAAGTCCGCAGCTGTAGTGCTTACACTACAGCCGGAAGCGGTGAAGAAGGGCGTGTCCTACCGCGACGTGCTAGCCAAGGTGGGAATGGCGGTAAGCCTCAAGGAGATCGGCGCCACCGAAGGCATCCGGGTAAGGCTCACGGCGACTGGGGCCCGGATGCTGGAGATCCCCGGTGCGGCCAGCGGCCCGGCCGCTGACGCTCTGGCCGAAAGGCTTAGGGCGTCCTTAAATGCGGACGAGGCCCGAGTGTCCAGGCCCACCAAATGCGCTGACTTGCGCATCCTGGGCCTGGACGACTCTGTGACGGAGGAAGATGTGATGGCTGCCGTCGTTACGATTGGGGGGTGCTCTGCCGAGCAGGTGAGGGCAGGCACCATCCGTCCTGACTTCAAGGGGATGCGAGCCGTTACGGTAAGCTGCCCCGTGTCGGCGGCCAAAAAAATTGCCGAGGGCCGAAGGCTACTGGTGGGCTGGGTTTCCGCGCAGGTGAAACTGCTGGAACCCAGACCTCTGAGGTGCTTCCGCTGCCAGGTGGGCAACCACGTGGGAGCTAAATGCACCTCGGAGGTGGACCGCAGCCACCATTGCTTCCGCTGTGGTCAGCCCGGTCACAAGGCCGGCTCTTGTAATGCCGCGCCGCACTGCACCGTATGTGCGGCAGCTGGCAAGCCGGCCGATCACCGGATGGGGAGCAAGGCCTGCGCTCCACCCGCCACAGCCAGGGGCAGGGGCAAGCCCTCCGCCACCGCCGTCACTGCCGCAGCCGCCGACACTGCCGCCGTCGCTGCCGCCTCGACCGTCGTCGTCGCCGCCGTCACCATCGCGGCGGGGCCCTCACAGGGGGCTCGGGAGGACGCTGACGTGGAGTGCCAATAACGGCCCCATTTCACCTCCTCCAGGCGAACATCAACCACTGCGCCTCCGCTCAGGATCTGTTGCTCCAGAGCATGGCCCAGTGGTCGATTAACATCGCTGTGGTCGCTGAGCCGTACTTTGTCCCGCCCAGGGATGACTGGGTGGAGGACCTGAGCGGCTCAGTGACCCTAATTTCGTCGGCCGCCGCCGGTACTCCGTCCCTCGTGGCTGTCACGAGGGGACGGGGTTGCGTGGCAGCACGGTTCGGGGAGATCGTAGTGGTTGGGGTATACTTCTCCCCGAACCGAACTCTTGCCGAGTTCCACAAATCCCTTGCAGGGTTGAAAGTCGTCGTCGTCGGGTACCGTTCCCTCCCCGTGCTCGTCCTCGGGGACTTCAATGCCAAGAATGTGGCTTGGGGTTCCCGGTATACGGACATACGGGGCAGGATGGTGGAGGACTGGGCTCTGGAGACAGGCCTGGTCGTCCTAAATCAGGGTTCTGTCCCCACGTGTGTGCGGATGCGGGGTGAATCGGTGGTGAACATTTCGTTCGCCAGCCCCGCTCTGTCGCCGCGTGTCCTTGACTGGCGCGTCATAGAGGGGGTGGAGACATATTCCGCGACTGGGCAACTATAGTATAGTTAAAATCTCGCTGCAGACTCGGTCATACATCATTCGAGTGTTTCGCTCTCTTTCCCACTCACGGGCCTTATGGGCAGGCCACGCCCACACGTAGTCCTGTGTATTACTGCAGTCGATGAGTGATATCGATAGTTTTATATATTTATAAATGGGTGATAGAAATAAATACACATTTTTTTTATTACCAAATTTACTACAAAGCATATTAAATATATAAACAAAAGAACGTATATATAAAACTAAAAATAGAAAATTAAAATTCTTCTGTTATCGATAATGGCCTTGAGCGCGCGCAACTAGCGCACATCCCTACTCCGATTATGATTTATGACCAAGTCTGCAGCGAGATTTTAACTATACTATAGAATCAATTCTATTTAAATGTAAATTTTGACGTTTAAAAGTGCCTTTTATGTGCCTATTTGAAATAAATGCTTTGACATTGATTCCGACCACCGGTACATCTGGTTTGACGTCTCCGCCCAGACCTCGAACGCGCTAGTCCGACAGGCCCCGAGTGGTCCGCGGTGGGCGCTGAAGCAGCTGGACCGGGAGCTCCTCCTGGAAGCCTCGATCGTGCAGGCCTGGGTGTCATCACCGGACAAGCCTGCTGACATCAACGTCGAGGCGGAGTGGTTCCGGGAGGCCATGTCCGAAATATGTGACGTGGCAATGCCCCGGGCCCAGCCCGGACGCGCCCAGCACCAGGTGTGCTGGTGGTCGCCGGAGTTGACGACTCTGCGCAGTGCGTGCGTCACTGCGCGACGCCGGTACACCAGGCACCGCAGGCTCCGTATTCGCCCTCCGGATACGGAAGCCATTCAGGCGGAGCTGTACGAGAGGTACAGAGCGGCGAAGACCGCCCTCCAAGCGGAAATCCTGCAGGCCTGGGGACTGGCCCGCGAGGAGTCGCTGGAGACTCTGAACAGGGACCCGTGGGCTCCCCGCCCATGGCTCCGCCTACTGCGGTGCTCAATGCGGACCAAACTGCCGACGACGACGACGATGCTCCGGAGGTGACCGAGGTAGAGCTGCGAGTGGCGGTACGTAGGCTGAGTGCCAAAAATACCGCCCCAGGACCCGACGGCTTACCTGGGAAAGCCTGGGTCCTGGCCTCGAAGGCTCTCGGGCCTCGACTAAGGGGGCTCCTAAGTGCATGCATGGAGAGGGGCCAGTTCCCACTTCGTTGGAAGACGGGGAAACTGGTCCTCATTAAGAAGCCGGGGCGCCCAGTGGACTCTCCGTCCGCTTACCGGCCCATCGTGCTGTTCGACGAGGTGGGCAAGCTCTTTGAAAGAGTCATTGCAGACCGCCTCGTCGGGCGGCTGGTGCGGGTGGGGCCGGATTTGATGGAGAGCCAGTTTGGCTTCCGCAGGGGGCGCTCTACAGTGGACGCCATCATGCGCGTGCGGGCCCTCACGACGGGGGATGCTGTGGCCCGGGGTGGAGTCGTCTTGGCGGTGTCTTTAGACATCGCCAATGCCTTCAATACCCTGCCCTGGTGTTGCATCAGGGAGGCACTCCGGTATCACGGGATTCCGACCTACCTCTGTCGTGTTGTCGAGGTCTATTTGACGGACATCGCCGTCATCTACCCCGGTCACCAGGGAGTATAATAATAATAATAATTGTTTATTGACCAAGAAGGTACAGATGGTGCGAAAAAGAACTTAAACTAGTAACAGCAAGATAGTTTTACAAGTTTATGAACTATATTATATGATAGAACAAATTTATGAAGTACATGGTACATCTGTAGACAATATACGTTTCCCTGTCTCTTAAACTAGGGTATACCTGTATCTCAAGAGACAGTTGACGGCCAAAAGGCTAAGTTCTTATATTACATATTTAATAAGTGAGGACACTGTCGATCTATCCATCCACAATTAAACAATTATCAGAATGATAACGAAGAATAAAATTAAATAGTTAAATTGTTGATAGTCTTGTGAGTGTGTATGCATGTGTGTGTGTGTATGTATGTGAGTGCGTGTGTATATGTGTGTGCGTATGTGCATGAGCGTGCAAATGCTAGGTTAAGTAAGTTAAAAGTGATTCTGTGTGATCATAATCTTGTTGGAGTAGCCACTCAGTGAGTTTCTGTTTAACTTCCCATTTTGTCAGATCAAGTATATTTAGATGTTTATGAATTTTTCTGTAAATGAGAGAGCTGAGAATAAGATATTGATGTTTGGCAAAGATTGTTCTATGAGGAGTACTTGGAGGGATAAAGGTACGTTTTTTCTGGTTGGGAGGGGGTAGGGATGAATGTTTTTTAAGGACCGAGTAGAGCACAAAGAGTTGACGAACTGTAAGAACTTTACAGTCGGAATACAGTTGAGTTGTTGGGTATCTGTAGGGTTTTCTGATCATAACTTTAAGTATAGCTCTCTGTGCTCTCTCTAGTATCAGAAGCAGTGTTTTACATGCCCCTCCCCACACCGTAATACAATATCCTAGTACCGATTGACACAGGCCAAAGTACACCATTTTTAAAGTGTCGAGATTAGCAGATTCTCTCAAGGACTTAAAAATATGTAAACAAGAGAACCGGAAGACGAAGAAAGAAGAACAGTATGGAACCGGCAAGAGATGTCGTGCGGTGTTCCACAGGGATCAGTCCTGGGGCCGCATCTGTGGGCCATCGGATACGACTGGGTGCTGCGCGCCGACCTCCCTAGCGGCGTCAGCGTGGTTTGTTACGCTGACGACACGCTGGTCCTGGCGCAGGGGAGGTCGCACCAGGCGGCGGCCGAACCGACAATCGTTGAGAGGATCCGGCAATTGGGACTCGAGGTGGCCCTGCACAAGTCCGAGGCCATGTGTTTTCATGGTCCTTGGAACACGCCGCCGTCGGGTTCCCAAATAACGGTAGGAGGGTTTCACATCGGCGTCGAGTCAACTATGAAGTACCTGGGACTCGTCCTCGACAGCCGGTGGAACTTCGTGGAGCATTTCCGACGTTTGGCTCCCAGACTGGAAAGGGCTGGGGCTGCCTTTAAGCGGCTCCTGCCAATCTAGGGGGGCCAAACGCCTCATGCCGGAGGCTCTACGCGGGGGTCGTGCGGTCCATGGCCCTTTACGGGGCACCGGTGTGGGCCTTGAGGCGGCGGCCAGCCCGCCGGTTGAACGCGCCCCAAAGGGTCATGGCCACCCGGCTGGTCCGGGGATACCGTATACCATACGGTCTTCGGTGAGGTGGCGAGCCTCCTTGGCGGATTACCGCCATGGGATCTGGAGGCAAAAGTCCTCGCCCACATTTGGAGTGGCGCGAGGAGGCGAAACGCCGGGGCGTAGCTCCGGTGCCGCGAGAAATCACGGTACAGCGGACTGAGCTCCGGCGGGATCTCAGGGCGGCATGGAGAGTGCGATTGTCGCAACCCAGCGCTGGGCACGCCACAATTGCGGCGATAAGTCCCCTCTTTGAGGAGTGGCTAGAGAGGCGCCATGGCGTCCTCACCTTCCGCCTGACGCAGGTCCTCACCGGATACGGTTATTTCGGGAGGTTCCTGTTCCGGATAAGGCGGGAGGAAACGCCCGTGTGCCACCATTGTGTGGATCGCCCGGAGGACACGGTGGAGCATACGGTGGAGGTCTGCCCGGCTTGGGCGGAGCACCGCCGTGTCCTCGTGGAGGCGATTGGCGGAGGGAGAGGCAAAATTCGCGCCCTCACGCCCCTAGCCGCCTCAGGAGACGCCCTGGGCGTCGAGAATCGCAGGCCAATTCCCGGCCACCGTAAGCGTGGGCTCGCGAACGGCGAGCAATGGGCAGCTACAGCTACAGCTAGTCGTTGCAACAAGTTTAAAAATAATATAGCCCTTAGAATTAAACCGTCGATTGTAGAACATGATAATCCTAATATAATCTATGGAGCCCTTTTTGATGTTGTGCAAAAAGAATACCAATCTACTTTCAAGGCCAAAACTATTAATATTAATGGCACCTCCGCTGGCTTCAACCAATGGGCTACTCCAGGTATTTATAAAAGTAGAGCGAGACTATACGAGTTATATGGTTTGAAAAATTACAGGTTTGATACTCCTTTCCTAGAGTATGTCAAAAATTATTCAAAACTATTTAAAAAGATTTGTGTTTTTGCTAAATCTAAATTTTTAAGCGATACAATTAAAAATTCGAATAACAAAGTAAAAACCACCTGGAAAATTATTAACAATGAAACGGGTAAGTCGGTTAAACAAGAAAAACAATTAGAGATTATGGTCGACAACAAATTAGTTAATACAGCAGCTGACGTAGCTGAAGCATTTAATGAGTTTTTTGCCAACATACCTATAACTACGACTCGCTCCTTAAATTCGTCCCCATCTGAAGCTGAAAACCTTTTGCATAATAGTGTACCTAAATGTAGTCGCTTATTTAGCTTCGAACATGTAACACCTCGTGATGTAATTACTGTTTTTAACACACTCAAGTCAAAAAACACTGGTGATTACTGGGGCATCTCAATTAAACTTGTAAGTAATATAATCGACATCGTAGCCCCCTATCTAGCTGTTACTTTTAATAAATGTGTTGATTTAGGAACTTTTCCTGACCTCATGAAGAGTAGTAAAGTCATACCATTATTTAAATCGGGTAATAAAAATAACGTTGGCAATTTTAGGCCTATTTCTATCTTACCTGCATTTAGTAAGATATTTGAAAAATTAATACTCAAGCAGTTGCTAAGACATTTTAATTTAAATAGCCTCCTTCATGATGAACAATATGGCTTTACAAAAGGTCGTTCGACTACAGATGCGGGTGTTGCTCTGCTGAAACACATATTTAGCGCAAGGGAGAGCTCGCAAAATGCTATTGGAGTTTTCTGTGATCTCTCCAAAGCCTTTGATTGCGTGCACCATGACACGCTTTTGCGTAAACTAATTCATTACGGTATTCAAAACGAAGCTCTTAACGTATTAGATTCATATTTACATAATAGGCACCAATGTGTAGATGTTAATGGTGTGAAATCTTCCGGGCTACCAGTTCAGTTAGGTGTACCTCAAGGCTCTATACTGGGCCCATTTTTATTCTTGGTGTATATAAATGACTTACCATTCTATTTAAAGGGCATCTGTGACGTTGTACTATTTGCTGATGATACCTCTCTTATCTTTAAAGTAGACAGGAATAGACAAAATTTTGACGACGTAAACAGTGCACTATCAATGGTTACAGATTGGTTTACCACAAATAACCTAGTTCTCAATGCCAAGAAAACGAAATGTGTAAAGTTCGCCTTACCGAATGTTAGAAATCTAGGACCCAACATCGTCTTAGATAAAGAGGTACTTGAAACTGTAGACTCGGCAGTATTTCTGGGCATAACAGTTGATGCCAAGCTTCAGTGGGGATCACATATATCATGCCTAGCGGGAAGGCTCAGTTCGGCCGCCTATGCCGTCAGGAAGGTAAGACAATACACTGACGTTGATACAGCTCGGCTAGTCTATTTCAGTTATTTTCATAGCGTCATGTCCTACGGCATTCTGCTGTGGGGCAAAGCCGCTGATATTCAAAATATATTTGTTCTTCAAAAACGAGCTGTACGAGCAATTTACCAGCTAGGCGCTAGAGTTACTCTGAGAGATTTTTTTAAAGAGATTGGTATTCTCACGGTGGCCTCACAATTCATCTTCGCCAACATCTTATATATTAGGCAAAATATACACTTATACACAAAAAACAGTGATATTCATAATATTAACACTAGAAACAAGGAGAAACTACGTGCTCCCTTTCACCGGCTTCATAAGGTCCATAACTCATTTGTTGGGCTTGGTATAAACTTTTATAACAAGCTTCCCTCATCTTTGTTAGAATTGCCTTTTAATGCGTTTAAAGCTAAAGTAAAATCCAACCTTTGTTCAAAGGCATACTATTCAATCAACGATTACTTAAACGATAAAAATAGTTGGTCGCTGTGATTAACTCAAGACAATGTTTATGTTCTTTCTCCAAAATTAGCTTACCTACTGACAAGTTATACGAGTTCATATAATTGTTTATTTTATTTGACTATATTTATTAGTCACCTTAGTTTAATTTAATTTTTATTTATTATTGACATAATCTACTCATTTCAATGTTTTTTAATGAGTTGTATTGCAATATATGGTTAGCTAGCGACCTCGACAGTTCATCATATTATTCTTTTGAGCAACCGGCAGCAAGTTCGTCATGCTCCCTTAGATGTCAATGCTTGCGGTAGCGTCGGGGGTCGGGTTGCCTCCTTCCCTCAAATATGGCGAGGGGGGTAATGGCTGATCTTTGCGTTATGCTCGTGAACGGGTGCTGCTTGTGGTGACAGGTCAGCTTGCTGACTATGGTTTTGTTATTGTTATTAGAAATTAATGTTTCTTTATTTTACTTCGAAGGTCCTAGTTTATCATTTGTGGCTACTAGTTACAGCTATATACATATAAACATAATGCAGCATTGCATATGTAAGCGGGCACGCCCTTTATGCCAGGAGGCTTTTTATTATGTATTAAGTTCTGTTTGCGTTTTGTTTTTATTATTTATTTATGCTTGAGTATAGTTTTAAATATTGGCGTGTGCTAGCTGACATATGGCAAATAATTTTAATATTTTTGTGTTTCGTAATGTTCATTTATTTATTACTATATGTATAGAATCCAGTTCTTCTAACTGAACAGACAGCAGTGCTGCTGGGGAGTTTGTTCCGCCACTTCTTCTTCCCAGCTAAAGCACTAGGAAGTGGTGAAGGGTGGGCGTTTTGGGGGGACTGTCTTATGTGATTTTGACGTTCAAAAAGTGCTGATTCTCAGCCTAATTTGAATAAATGACTTTTGATTTTGATTTTGAGCTCGCCGTTCGATAAGGACCAGGCCCGGGTCGACGGCGCGTTGTGTTCCACGCGCGCCTCAAAGAGATGTCAGCACCAATGACGGGGTCCGCTAGGACCGATGCCTGCTAGGGTTGCGGGAAAGTCCGAGAGGTATACCGTGGCCCCTGGCTGGCACAGGCAACTGAAGGAACACGGGTGGGTTTTAGTCAGTAAGAGTCTGACACGCCCTCCTGCTTTGCCCAGAGCGGGAGAAGTTATTTGATGATTTCTCACCCTCAAAAAAAAAAAAAAGTAACTGGGTATTGTCATAAATGTTTATTCCTTCCTTCCTTCTTTCGTCATTAAATACTATGTATGTAGGTATACCTCATTTGTCTAATTATGACGAGTCGTTTAGGAGTTATGAGGGAACAGATGAACATACACCACTTATCCTGTTAAAATCATACCCTCCATTAGCTTTGCCTTAGTTGGGTAAAAAGTAACTATATATACATACTTACCATATGAAACTCGTAGGGTGTAGTTGGCTGGAAAAACTCCGTGCTCGTACAAGCCCGTGTGATTGACGCGCCAAGCAGGTTTCCGTTTCAAATCAGTATTCATCCATATTATAAACGCCTCATTCTGTAATAGCGTTAATTTAAAACTATCGTTAGTTGTGTAATAGTTGTAAACAGAACATTGTTGTTTGTTGTGTTGTAGTTGTTGTTGTATTGATAAAATATATTACTAAGACATGTTAACAACATTTCAAATAAAGAACATTTATTTAGGTACATTTTCCGCTTTGGCATCGTTTTCATGAAGTTAATTTTGGCACTTTTTGCATTTTCGCATTATATTCATAATTTTGGCACATTTTATGAGTCACAAAGATAACCTCTCTGGTGCGTATAACCTCTAGAATTTGAATGTTAATTCGAATATTACTAATAAAATCACACGAGCGTGAACGTAAATTATTAAAGCAATCTAGGCTATAATTGCTGATTCAGCGATGCTAACTTTAAGGAGAAAGAAACACAAATGAGACGAAAGGCAATGGATAAAGTCCAATTTACTAGTCATGCCACATACCTTTGATCCAGCGATCCCCAAGCAGAAGCAGATGGATGCCGCGTTCATGATGAACAGTTCACAGTCTAGGTACCTACACTATGCTGGCCAGCGATACATAACACAGTCTAGGTAATACAGATATCACTTGATGTACGTTCAAGTCAGGGTTTAAGATAGATGGAGCGCACCCATTCGAAATAGAGACATATGCGAAGGGACGCGTGCGCAATATCCCGTGGTCAAGACGAGACTCAGGAAGCCGGCCGATGTCAACAGCTCCAAAGCGTTGACGGTGGCACTTCCGCATAGAACATCACCAAACCAACGATATGTGACACTTATTAAATAAATTAGAACTATTAAACTAATGCCTCGCAATCGCCATAAGGTGATGTAATAAAATATAAGAATTATAAATTATGAAGCGCAACCACTCTCTTTGTGACTCACAAAATGTGCCCAAATTATAAATATAATGCGCAAATTCAAATTTTAGGTACTTACCTATAGATATCGCGTCAGCCATGCTACTAATTAGAAACATTAAATAATTTTTAAAGGTTTTATAACACAAGCAATCCACATTAAAATTGCAACAAACAATCATATAATAATAATAATTACTTTATTGAAACTAAATACCTTTGTTACAAAGTAGTAAATGTAGGTTACAAAAACAATTGTTCGTAAAAAGGTGTCTGGAATGGTGGAAACCCTGCCTCCTAAACTAGGGGAAACCTGTGCCTTAGCGAGACAGTGGTGCCGATTCTGTTGTACACCGAACTAAACTAACTAAACTATCACTAAAATTCCTTACTTTTGGCTATGAGAATCTTAACGCTATTCTGCAAAATAAAATCTCTAAACTTAGAAATAACTTTGACACATCTAAAATCAAATTTGACAATTATTGCGACTCCACGTGGTACTTGTTTGCCGTACCACGTGATCTTTTTTTAGAGCCGTAGGCGCGCATTATGTGCGGCCTCGACTTGTTTTGTATGGAATTTTTTACTTTTTGCATGGAAAATATAAAAAAATATTACCAACACGTTGAGTTTTATAGGTTTACGGGTTGCAAAGGGGGTCGAAATTTTCATTATTTTTGAAATTTTTTTTTTTTTTTTTTTTCATATTATTCAAAGAACAAAATCGCCCCGTTGCGTATGCGGCAGGCAGTGTCGTACGACTATGTCGCTGTGTGCATGCGTTACAGTTACAGCGCAGTTACAGGGCGGTATCACACGGGCCCTACACATGCCGATTTCCGAAAAATACAAAAAATAAAAATAAATACCTACTTATTTTATTATTGATTCGTGTCGAGAATCATTAGCATAGTTACCTCCTCGAATTTGACGAGGATGCAAAACAACACCTTGTATAAACTAGGAGCAAAGTACGACCGAGCATACTGCCCTGTGGCACTCCATATCAGATAACTTCTTCACCACTAACGCACGTGTCAATCTTGACACTGAGTATTCTGTGTTGGAGATAACTTTTAATAACGTTTTACCACGAATACCTATGATTTCCATTTTTGAGAGAAGTGTAGGAACAGAGACTGTATCAAAGGCTTTTGTTAAGTCCAGGAATGTGGCAAGGCAACTTTTATGGTCGTCTAACTTCCTCGCGACTATTTCTGTAAGTAAGATCAGTAATTGCATCTTCTGTAGAGACCCCTTTTTTAAAGCCATACTGGTTAGGCGCTGTAATATTATTGTTCTCTAAGAAGTTCAGTACACGACCATTTATCAGCCTCACCATAACCTTAGAAATAGCTGAAAGAACAGAAATCGGCCTATAGTTGTTCGCACAGTCTCTGTTCCCACTCTTAAAGATCGGATGGACCAGGGCCTTTTTGAAAGGTTCAGGGAAAATTCCATTTGCTATGGATATGTTGATTATATGTGTTTATGGAACAAGAGTTATTCTACATAGTATCTAGAAGAGTAGAGGATATACCGTCCCAACCAGTGGCACTATCATTTCTTAAGTTCATAATGGTGGGCTCTACTTCTGCGTCATCAACAGAAAGGAGACTGCCCTAAGTTTTTATTCAGTGTCTGGGCAACTATAGGCATCAGGAAAAGTAGGGAAATATCATTTAAACTGTATGGCCTTATATTAACACGGAATCTTTTAGTAAGTATGTTGCTACTTACTCTACAACTTTTAAAAATATCTGCAAAGCAGCTAAAGCTTCATTCATTAGCAACAAGGTTAAATCAGCAGACAATAAAATAAAGACGGTTTGGAAAATGATTATAATGAAACAAACAGGAACAAAAGACGAAGAAGAAGAAAAAGACGAGAAGTCTCATTAGCGTTAACCTCGATGTCGCTCAGGAATTTGCAACTTTAATTACCAATATTCCAATTAATATGTAATTTGTGTGTAGATCAGGGGGTATTCCCGGTTTTAATGAAATATAGTAAAGTTATTCCACTTTTGAAATCTGGGGACCGCAAAGATAATATAATAATAATTATAGACACGTATCGGTTTTGCCGATTTTCAGCAAGGTGTTTGAAAAAGTAATGTTAAATCAAATGTTCAAGCATTTCAATCGTAATAACAAGGCTCGAAAAAATCTACATCTTTTTAGTAAGATCAGTGACAGACATAAATTCAACACTAGAAATAGGAACAAATTCGATCAAACACGTTTCAGATTGTATAAAGTACATACTTCTTTTATGGGGTAGGTACTGTGTAAAATGTTATAATAAAATACCACTCGATATTCTTCAACTAAATGAAAAGAAATTTATTTATTTATTTATTCATAAAGGTACACCAACAGCTTCTGTATACAAAATATCAAATAACAGTAGATAATAGTTGAGGGCTTATACAGTTGCCAATAATAGGTGAACCAACATTCTCAAATACAGTGATAGCCTAAGGTAAAAACGAAATCCATAAAAATTAAGTGGTAACAACTATATAAACAGAAATATAAAAATACATACATATACATAAATTATAAGATTGCAGAGGTTGCAAGAAATACCTACATATTAATACAATAAAATCAATCTTTAGGTTGTGTGAGTTGCGTGCTTAGTGACATCAAAATTTGGGTCTTAAAGTGTGTTATTGAGTCATGAATTCATGATATATGTCAACATCTGGAGAGGATTTTATATAAGAATTCATCTCACGACTGAGCCTATTGAGAGGTGAGTTTACTCTTGGATGCTTTAGTGTGGAATAAATGGGTAATGGGAAATCTGGGTAAATTATGGGGGACTTTTAGTCCAATTTGTTCAGTTAATTTATCGCAGTCCAATCTATTGTTAACTAATTTGAAAAAGAACATGAGATCATGTACCACTCGACAGTTGCGCGGAGTTATCATTTTGTAACATTGAGTACGTTGTTCATATGGGCATCGGGGAGAAACATCTCCGAAGGCATGTGCTAGGTGTTTCGTGAAGGCCCTTTGGATGCTTTCTACTCTTTGTGAGTGTACTGTATAGTGTGGGCTCCACACCACGCTGGCAAATTCAAGGTGGCTCCGAACTAAGGCATTATATAGTACAGTTTTTGTTTTTACCAGCTTAAACACTTTAGGGTTTCTCATAAGAAATCCTAGTGGCCGTGCCGATTTCGTAACAATACTATCAATATGGCTGCTAAAGTTGACTTTACTGTCCATCATGATACCGAGATCACGAACCTCATTAACAGTTTGCAATAATGCTCCTTCTATATCGTATGGGACAGTATTGGACTGTTTTTTCCTTGTGAATCGTATATGGCTACATTTTTGCACATTAAGTTTCATGTGATTAAGGTTGCACCAATGTACAATTCTGTCCAAATCCTCCTGAATTATGGTAGCATCTTCATTTGAAGTTATAGTTTTATAAATTTTAAGATCGTCGGCAAACATTAGATATTTACAGTGATGGATTTGACAGTAACGTCGTTAATGAAGAGCAAAAATAGAACCGGTGCAAGGTGAGAACCCTGAGGAACACCTGAGTCGGCATAGTACGGGTAAGATTCGTAACCATTAACAACAAGGATTTGCGATCTATGGATAAGATAAGATGAGAACCAGTTTTAAAGTGAGCCATAAAAAAAGAAATTTAAAACATGCAATAAACGCACACTATGTAGACAAGCATAATTATTATAAGTTGGAGGATTATATCGTAGATAAAAATGCTTGCCTTAATGCTGGTCCTGCTCCACAGCCACTTGGGGTCCACTAGAATTTTTTTATGTTTGGAATAGACGCTTCCCTTTGTATAGCTTTTTTATGGCATTACGAACTTAATGTTTATTATTATTTTTTATACAAAAAACTTTTAATGTTTAATACTTCAAAAGATATTAATGATTATCTTTTCTTTTTGGTAGTAACATTTTATTCATCTCTCAAATATATTGCAAACTATAGGTTTGTTTAATTTAGAATATTTTGTTTAATTTTGTATACTTGATTTGATTACCATGGATCCGTTTATTATCATTATTATGTATGTTGACTTGAAAGCATGGCAGTTTAAAGTATGTCATGCTCACTTAAATGTCTCACTGATGGCGCGTGTATTAGATCATTCGGTTCCCTACAAAATGGTTGAGCTGGATGGTCCTGATCCACGCGTCATGTTCGTGAATGGGCGCCGTCAGTTGAGACTGTCCATCTCTAAACTGCCACGGTTTATTTTCGATCTTAAGTATTGTTTTTTTTTTTCATTGTTCTCACCTATAGAAGCAACAAGAATAATGTACCCAGAATTTTGTAATATCTTGATTTAAAAGAGTGTCCTTGGAGTTTCTTGCCCGTTCTTTTCCATGGAGATCTACGTTTTGGAATGGGCAACTAGCACTTTTGACTAACTGGCCGACTCTTTTACAATTCAAAAGTGCCTATAAATGGTTTATTTGAAATAAATGCTTTAAGTTTGAGTTTGTTACGATACCCCTTTGGTAAGACTGTAAGACATTCGGACTTCTGAACACCATTGACAACTGTCAAAAAAAAAGAACATTCGAATCACAACCGGGGCCAACGGCTTATCAAGCTTTCCGAGGCACGGAGTAGTTTCCGCATAAAAATAATGGTCACCCATCCACGGACCGACCTCGGCACGCATTGATTAACCATGATTGAACGACCCGTGCGACTGTTACTTAGCCACGAGCCCCTCAAAACAACCAACAACAACACAACTATAAGACAATATCAATCACAAGGGTGCTTTGTTAGAATCCAAAACAAACTTACCAGAAATCCATTATTTTCAGGATTCATAGTATCCAACTGCCACACATTCTTCCTCCAGTTTATTGGCTTCGAGAAATCTTTAAACGCTAAATAAAAAAGAAAACAATTAAGTATGCTAGGGTGACCGTTATTGCCACGCTAAAGCGATTCGGGTATAAAAGGTCACATGTCAAGCCTATCCTTGCAATAGTGGGTCACAAACACGCAGTCTAGCACCACAACCTCGCTCAGCGCTTCCGCAAGACCGCGTAATAGCACTGAAAAATAGGCCCAGGCCAGCCCGAAAAACTAGGTGAGCACTCGAACCCCATGGTCCCGGTGTTTCAACCTCAAACGGTTCGAACATATAGGGTCAAATTAAATTAGCTAGCGACACTCTGCGTACGACGAAAATAATAATAATAAGATTCGATGTTTCGATTAAGATTTGATGTCCTTGAGAGGCCGTGACTGCTTAACCGGTTTATCCTGTGGTGCCTTTGAGCTAACTCAAAGCCTCCAGCCAGGGGCATAATATTAATTACAAACTAAGCGACCATCACCTAAAGGCACCCCCTGTGGGGTACGAACCTTGTCTTTGGGCGTCGCTGGGGGAGGACAGCAAGTTGGGAACAGGCTGGATCAAATTGGATTCATTATTATTATTGGGGGAGTTTAAAACTACTGGCTCAGCTACGCCACCAGCTGGCTCTGCGGATCCGATCAAGGGACAGGGAGGGGAATTTATCGGGGAGGAACGCGGACTCGAAGGACCTCGGCGGCGAGGTCGGAATTTCGATTTGTGTCTGTGTCTGCTGTATACTGTACTAGTGGCCCTACTGCTTTCCTGGAGGAGGGTAATGGGGTCGTCAGGGTCGGTCAGTGCATGCCTTGGTCGGCGGATTCTACTGATTCTAGAAGGGACATAACTGGCGGCCTTCACAACCAGAGGGTTGCGATGGCTGCCAACGGTATCAAAGAAACGCTTGCAAGCGTGTTTCATGAATTGCTGAATGGTGGGGATTTTCAAATCAAAGTGTAAGTTATTAATACGAACGAACCACGAACCCGTTATTTTACGAAGAAAACGGTTCTGTAGGGTCTGCATCCTATGGACGTGCCGGGGGTGTGCCTGTGCGAAAACAGCACAGGCGTATGTCATGATAGGTCGGATGCATGCCGTATAAATGCGCAGTTTGCACCTGAGTGACAATTTAATGCGTGCATTTAAAACGGAATGTAGTCTACCCAGAGCAAAGGCGGCTCGTGAACGAACCACTTTTATGTGCTCTGAGATGAGAAGGAGAGACGTCTGTCCAAATTCACCCCCAGATATTTGGCATGCTTCTCACAAGGGATCGGCTTGCCAAACATCTTGATTGGACGGGGGTCGTCAGGTCTGTGTTTGAGTTGCGGTTTCCACAAGAGAACCGCGGAACCACAGCGCCTCCTGCTCGACGTCAACGGGTCAGTTCGTTGCTGACTCCCGGAACCAGGCCTGGACAATAGCGGCCTCCTCGAGAAGCTCCCTGTCGATGCGCTTACGCGCCCAGCGCGGACCGTTCATTCGCGGGGCCATCGAACTGCGGCCGCCGCTGGTCTGGGCGGAGACGTGGAAACGGATGTATCGGTGATCCGACAACGTATCCACCTCCACGGCGACACGCCAGTCGCGGACACGGCTCACGACAGCGGGGCTAGCGAACGAGACGTCCACTATAGAGCCGCCCCGCTGCCGCACGCACATGTGGACCGAGCCCCGATTTAGGACGGTCAAGCCAGTAGTGACCGCCCACTCCTCCAGCACCTTGCCCCTAACATCGGTGACAGCAGATCCCCATGCTGCGTTGACTTGGCGTTGAGATCCCCAGCAACAGCACAGGGCGAGGGTGGAGTCGGCCCACGACGGCACCCAACTCGACAAGGAACCTCTCGAAGTCAGCGAGATTCTTGTTGGGCGAAAAATACGCCCCAACCGTACCAATGCCGTCCACGAGGGCGGCTACCCAGCCGTGACCTCGGGACGGGTTGACAAGAGCCCCGCCAATGATAGCCACCAAACCGTTCAGGTCTCCCACCCAGTTATCCCTGGTGGGGTCAAAGTACGGTTCGGCGACCAAGCCACGTGAATCGACCACTCTACCATGCTCTAGAGCAAGAGATCCTGAGTTCTGGCACTGTGGTTGAGATTGTCCTGGAGGAAATGGTAGAGCGCAATTATGCGCAATCCATTCCCTCCGCATCATTCCTAGGCCGGAAGTCGGCCGAAGGGCAGCCAGGCTGAGGGGGGGGTAAAAAGCCCCCGGCAGCCTTGGCACCCCTCCTCTTCCCTTTCTGGGCGGGCGCACCACAGGCCTTTCCGCCCACTCTGTACCCAGCGGGCTTCCCTGCAGCTGTACAGAGGCTGCAGTTTCGGCCGCTTTGTGGTCGGCCTGACCGCAGCGATAGCACTGCTCGCTGCGGTTTATTTCAGCGGTGCACCGGGCTCTGACATGCCCAATGTCGAAGCAACGGTAGCACCGCAAGGCCGCGAGTCGAGTCATCCAGGCAATCGACGCGCAGCTCAGCGGTCTTCATCGGCCTGGACACCCGAACGTCCTCTGGGTTGAGGACCTCACGCAGCTTGGTGGCCAGGATGTCCGCCTTTTCGCCGCTAGAGGCACCCGACACCTCAAGCAGTCGCGCCCCCGTAATCGCCGGCCTCATTCTGAGGCCGGATGGTATTCTAAGGTTGGAGAACGCGACTTTGGCCCTCGCCTCCGTTAAGACCGCCTTATATGAGACGCCCCTTTCGACGGCTTCGGGCTGCAGCGTAATTACTACAGCCGCGGAGCATGGGGCTCTGACCTTAGGCGATCCCTGGGCTTTCTTCAATGCCGGTGCTCTAGCCCGTAGTTCCCTTTGCGGCGGCACTTCTTGACGACTATCGTCCAGGTCTCCTTGGTAGACCCGGGCGCGGTCGTTGAGGGTGCCGTCGGCGGGGGTGCGGTTGCCGGTGGCGCGGCAGTCCGGGAAGTGGGCGCAGAAATGCACTCCACGGGCTTTCTGGGCCAATCCGCGGGCTTTTTGGGCCCAGCCGCTGAGTTTTTGGCCACCATTGAGGTCTCTTCTTTCCTCCGATTGTCCGCTGCGAGTGGCGGACGGAGGGTCTGGGCAGGGAGGAGTCTCGGGGGTGCCTGGCAGAAAACCTCCCCGAGTGCTCAGTGGCTGCTGGTCTTTTTGTTTTCTTGAGGACGAGCAGGCGCTGAGCCGGTGCACCCTGGGTGCGGGCAACAGTCTCCTCGTGAGGGATGGGAAAGAGGAGATTGTTGTCCGTGGCGAATTTCTGCCGGAGCGGAGGAGTCGCTCCCGAGGGCTCTCTACCTGCGCTCTGTAGCTGCAGAGTGCACGACTAGGGAGCGAGGTGGGGTAGACCGCGGGCCGTTTTACAAGTCCGCGGTCACCGCGGCGGTTACGTCGCGGTGACCGAGGTGGGGAAGACCGTGGGTTGCTCCTCAACCTGCGGTCTAGGGGCATCCGTGGCGAGGTGTTTTGAGCCACGGTGCCGGGTGGTGGGTAGGTTAAGTTAGTTTAAGGTTAGTTTAGTGGAAAAATATATATATATATATATATAAAAAAAAAAAATACTAAAAAATAAAAGCATATATATATTAAGTTAGTAGCGTTACATTGTAGATACCGTGCAGCGGGCGGTATATCCTGCACCGGAGGCATCCGCGGGCCTCGGGTGGATCAAATATCCTCCCAAAAAGAGCGGCCGCATCGCCTTGGGGAAGTGATGTGCGTACCACCCATTCGTAATATGGAAATGTCGGAAATTATTAGAGTTTTGTCATGCGACCCGGCTGACGCCCGGCGCTCGCAGGTACCCGGGCCTGCGAGTGATAAATTGGTTACCGACGGACGCGCAGGGGTAGGCGACCAGGCCCCTGTTGCTGATAATATTACTGGAAGCAGTAATTTAAAAATTATTGACGGAGGGCCGCGTGGACCGTCTTACGTTAGGAAACGTCCACGCGACCCTGGTCTGGTGGGAGGTGGGTCGGTGGATCTGTCCTCAGATGAGGAAGGCCTGCTGGCCCCGAAGTTGTCGACCGCGAGGAGAGGTCGGCAGGCTTCGAGAGGGGTAAGTGCTTCACGGCCGCGGAGGGACGCACAGGGTAGGTTCGTGCGCCCCAATACTCCGGCGGCCAGCGAAGCAGAGAGT
Organism: Brachylomia viminalis; assembly: GCA_937001585.2. Classification (NCBI taxonomy): domain Eukaryota; kingdom Metazoa; phylum Arthropoda; class Insecta; order Lepidoptera; family Noctuidae; genus Brachylomia; species Brachylomia viminalis. The sequence goes on from OW443314.2 coordinate 11,758,373, forward strand.
GACTTGGGGGTCACTACCGAGGACCCTGGTGGCGAGAGTTGTGCCTCGCTAGGGAGCTCAAAGGCGGAGCTCAACGCCACCAGAAGAGAGCAGCGCAAAGCCGTCGCGGCCGACGAAGTGTCGGAAATGGCCCGACGCGCACGCGAGCGACGCGCTGCTCTAGCGGCGGAAGGGGGGGAACCATCTGCGGTGGCCCTATAAGTCAGCTTGCCTTGGACGGGGTGGACTTAGTCCTGAAGGTTGCCACCAAATCCGGCAGCCTGAAGGGCACGTTCACCCGCGGTCTGAAGGAAGCTGCCGCGGACATTAAGGAGGCGGTTGGCATCCTCCTCAACAGGACGGCCTCAGACGAGGTCGCGAAGTTGCAGGAGGAAAACAGCCGTCTCCGAAATGATTTGGAGGACCTCCGGCGACAAGTCGCTGCGCTGAGCGAGCAGCAGCAGCGACGCACGTCCACTGATGCCGCATCGGTAGTGGCCCCGGCTCCCGCACCGAGACCGGCAAGCGCTCATACCGACGACGAGGTCGAGCGCATTGTCCGGCTCTGCATGCTTCAGTGCGGGAGCATGGTCAATGCTCGTATGGAGGCGATTTCTCGGCGCCTCCCTGCGGAAATCCTCCGTCCGCCCTTAGCGGCCGACACACGGCGGAGGGCTGAGGAGCCGCCGAGACCTGCGCCTCGGAAGGGGAAGCCCGCGGAGGGTGTTAAAAAGCCCGTGGAGGGAGCCCCATCGAGCGATCAGCCCACGACTGTCAGGTCTAAGGGTGAGACCTGGGTGACAGTCGTGGGCCGCAAGAAGGCCCGCAAAGCTGCCAAGGCGGCCTCAGCAACAGCGCGCGCCCCCGGCCGAACTGCAAAGGCGGTTGCGCAGCCTGCGCGGCGGGCTGCCAAAGGTGGTCGCAAAGGGCCGGCGATACGTGCTCCGCGTTCCGAAGCTGTGACGCTCAAGCTACAGCCCGGAGCACCGGAGCGCGGCGTAACGTACCAGTCGGTCATTGCCGAGGCCAAGGCCAAGATCAAATTATCAGATCTTGGTCTTCAGTCCGTCACCCTCAGGCAGGCTGTCACGGGTGCGCGGCTGTTCGAGGTGGCTGGTGCTGCGAGCGGCAGTGCCGAAAAGGCGGACGCTCTGGCCGCCAAGATGAGGGAGGTCCTCAGCCCTGAGGACGTCCGGGTCTCCAGGCCAATGAAAACCGCAGAGGTGCGGATTGCTGGTCTGGACGACTCCGTGAGCTCTGAAGAAGTGGTGGCGGCCGTTGCCCGAAGCGGAGAGTGTCCGCTGGACAAGGTGCGGGCCGGCGATATACGCACCGACGCCACCGGACTAGGCGTGGTCTGGGTTCGGTGCCCTGTGGCGTCGGCGAACAAGATCGCTTTAAGCGGCAGATTGCTGGTCGGCTGGGTTGCAGCGAGGGTGAAACTCCTGCAGCCCCGGGCTTTGCGGTGCTTCCGGTGCCTGGAGAAGGGGCACGTCCGGGCAAAGTGCACCGCTGAGGTTGACCGTAGTGACCTCTGTTATCGCTGCGGTCAGCCCGGCCACAAGGCGGCCCAGTGTTTCGCGGCGCTCAACTGCAGCTTATGTTCGGCTGCAGGGAAGCCAGCGGGACACAAAGTGGGCAGAGGGGCCTGTGGCGCGCCTGCCAGCAAGGCCAAGAAGAAGAAGAAGAGGAGCTCTAAACCTGCCGGGGAAACCTCGCCGCCCACGCAAGCTAGTAGCTCCGCGGTCGACTCCCGGCCCAGGACCGTTGCCGAGGAAATGGAATGTCAATAATGGCACAATTCCATTTCCTCCAGGGCAACATCAACCACTGTGCCAGAGCTCAGGATCTTTTACTCCAGAGCATGGCAGAGTGGTCGATCCACGTGACTGTGGTCGCCGAACCGTACTTCATCCCCGCCCGTGACAACTGGCTGGGGTGCGCTGACGGTTTGGTGGCCATTATTGGCGAGACTCTGATCGACCCGTCTCGGGGCCGCGGCTGGGTTGCTGCGGTCTCGGGCGGCATCGTCATTGTGGGGGCGTATTTCTCCCCCAACAAGAGTCTCACCGACTTCGAGGGTTTCCTTGTCGAGTTGGGCGCCGTCGTAGGCCGCTATCACCCTCGTCCCGTTCTGGTGCTCAGGGATCTCAACGCCAAGTCATCGGCGTGGGGATCTCCGGTCACTGACCCTCGGGGCGAGGTGCTAGAAGAGTGGGCGGTGACGACTGGTCTGGTCGTCCTGAATCGGGGTTCGGAATACACGTGCGTGCGGCAGCGTGGCGGGTCGATAGTGGACGTCTCGCTCGCTAGCCCCTCTGTCGCCAGCCGAGTCCGCGACTGGCATGTCGCCGTGGGGGTGGAGACGCTGTCGGACCATCCGTATATCCGGTTCGACGTCTCTGCCCAGACCGCGAGCGGCCGCCATCCAACAACCCCGATTAACGACGGCCCGCGTTGGGCGCTTAAGCGCATCGACAAGGAACTACTCGAGGAAGCTGCCTTAGTCCAGTCCTGGATTTGGGAGTCGACGACGGACGGCCCCGTCGACGTCGAAGCGGTGGCGCTGTGGTTTCGCGGGGCGATGACGCAGATCTGCGACGCGTCCATGCCCCGTGTCCGCCAACAGTCCGCAAGGCGCCAGGTGTACTGGTGGACCGACGAAATCGCGCGGCTGCGCGTTGAGTGCGTTGCGGCTCGCCGCCAGTACACGCGATACCGGAGACGACGTCGACGGGATTCCGTCGAGGAAGACGCGCTGTATGAGGTGTACCGCGCGTCCAAGGAGACTCTGTGGCTGGCCATCGGCGACTCTAAGTCGCGTGCCAGGGAAGAGCTGCTGGGGTCCCTAGATCGGGATCCGTGGGAGCGCCCCTACCGTTGGGTACGGGGCAAGTTGCGTCCCTGGGCGCCTCCACTGGTGCAAAGCATGCAACCCCAGTTGCTAGAGGCGGTAGTATCGGCCCTCTTCCCTGAGCGAGCGGGACACGTTCCCCCGGCGATGGCTTCGCCCTCAGCCACAGACTCTCCAGAAGAGGAGAGCACCGATGTCCCCGAGGTGACGCAAGCAGAGACGAGAGCGGCCGTGTCGCGACTCCGGGCTAAGAACACAGCGCCCGGACCCGACGGAGTTCCTGGTCGAGCTCTCGTCCTGGCTCTGAAGGAGCTGGAGCCCCAGCTGAGGGGGCTCTTCACGGCATGTCTCGAGCAGGGTCAGTTTCCCAGTGTGTGGAAGGAGGGGAGGCTGGTCCTGCTCAGGAAGGAGGGGCGCCCCGCGGACTCGCCGTCCGCGTATCGGCCCATAGTGCTGCTCGACGAGGCGGGCAAACTTTTTGAGCGCATTATCGCAGATCGCCTCGTCAGCCACTTGTGCAGGGAGGGGCTGCCACCTGGACGACAACCAATTCGGTTTTCGTCGGGGGCGCTCCACCATAGACGCCATCATGCGCGTGAGGACCCTGGCGGAGGAGACGGTGTCCCAAGGTGGGGTGGTGCTGGCGGTGTCTTGAGACATCTCCAACGCATTCAACATCCTACCCTGGAGTTGTATTCGGGAGGCTCTGAAATACCATCGCGTGCCTCCCTACCTAGTAGGGGCTTATCTGGAGGATAGATGCGTCACCTCTCGGGGACGTGACGGTGCCGGTCGGCACCTCATGTCGTGCGGTGTTCCACAGGGATCGGTCTTGGGACCGCTCCTGTGGAACATCGGCTACGACTGGGTGCTGAGAGGCGAGCTCCCGTCGGGCGCCGACTTGACGTGTTATGCGGACGACACGCTTGTCGCTGCCCGGGGGAGCTCGCACAGGGAAGCGACGTTGATAGCCACGGCTGCGGTGTCACAGGTGGTGAACCGCATCTGGCGCCTGGGCCTGGAGGTGGCCCTAAACAAGTCGGAGGCCATGGTGTTTCATGGCCCCCGACGTGCGCCGGCGCCGGGATCACACATCGTGGTCAACAGGGCCCGGATAGCTGTCGAGTCCACCATGAAGTATCTGGGATTGGTGCTCGACAGCCGATGGGAATTCGGGCCCCACTTCCGGCGGCTGGCGCCCAAGCTGATGGGTGCAGCGGGCGCGCTTTCAACGTTGCTTCCTAACTTGGGGGGCCCGAGCGCCGCCTGTAGGCGGTTGTACGTGGGAATCGTGCGGTCCATGGCCCTGTATGGGGCCCCTGTGTGGGCGATGGACATGACGGCCGGCACTCTTGCCATTCTGCGTAAACCGCAGAGGGCGATGGCCGTCAGAGTCGTCCGCGGGTACCGCATGATTTCCTACGAGGCGGCTTGCGTCCTGGCCGGATCTCCGCCCTGGGACCTAGAGGCGAAAGTACTCGCGTCATTATATCGATGGCGCGAGGAAGAGCGGGCACGGGGCTCGAGGCCGGTGCAGCGGCAGATCGCGCTGCGCCGAGAGGAGCTCCGTCGGGTCTTGGTGGCGGAATGGCGGCAAAGGCTTCTGCGCCCTACCGCCGGCCTCGCTACCGTCGAGGCGATCCGGCCAGTACTCGACGACTGGCTCGGGAGAAGGCACGGCTCCCTGTCGTTTAGGGTGACGCAGGTGCAGTCGGGGCACGGCTGCTTCGGCAAGTACCTGTGCCGCATAGACAGGGAGCCGGACGCTCGGTGCCACCATTGCGTCCATTGCGGGGAGGACACGGCGCAACACACGCTCGCCGAGTGTGTAGCTTGGGAGGAGCAGCGCCGTGTCCTCACAAATGAAGTAGGAGGCGATCTGTCGCTGCCGGCCGTAGTGCGGAGGATGGCCGGTAGCGCAGAGTCGTGGGACGCGGTGGTGTCCTTCTGCGAGGACGTGATGTCGCAGAAGGAAACTGCGGAACGGGAGAGGGAGATCTCGACTCCCTTCTCCGGCCGCAGAAGGCGCACCGGGCGCAGGAGAAGGGCGGACAACGCCCTTTTCCGGCCCCCATGAATGGGTTCAGGGGCGTGGGACTTGGGGAAGTCTTCGCCCCCCATTTGATGGACCCGAGGCGAAGGCGCGCGCGGGTGTCGGCGCGCGCCTCTGAGGCGATGCACGGGGTAGTTAAACAACTCACTACCCCGTGCAGGAGACGAGGCCCGGACAGACCGGGCCAGCACTAGTGTGGGGTTGCGGAAGAATTTAGATTCCCGCGGCCCCGCGCGCACGTGCGAGGAGACACCGGGGTGGTTTTAGCCGGTAAGAGTCCGGCACGCCCCTCCGCCTTTTCCCCAGGCGGAGGTAGTCCATGAGGATTTCCCCCCGTAAAAAAAAAAAAAAAAAAAGGGAGGAGTCTCGACTCCAACCCCTCGAGGTGGGCATTCATCATGTCCCCTACTTGGAGCATGACGGTTCGGGCCACCTCCGCAGCCAACTCGGCTTGCAGGTAGCCAGGTGCTGGAGTGGACGCGGAAGGTGCAGAAGCCGCACGCTCTTGCTGCCGACTAACCTCCATCTCGGATTGGAAACGGCTGTTGTCCTCCTGTAATTTAGCCGTCTCCTCCGAGGTCGTGCGATTAAGGAGGACTCCCACCGCCTCCTTAATCTCCTCCGCCGCCTCTTTAAGAGCTCGCGTGAACGTGCCCTTCAAGTTGCCAGACTGGGTGGCAACCTTCAGAACCACGTCCACGCCGTCTAATACTTGGCGGCTTAGGGCCGCCGCCGACAGATCCTCAGCAGCGGTCAAGCGAGCAGTCCGCCGCTCTCTGGCCTGATCGGCCATTTCAGCCACCTCATCCAGAGCAATTGCCTGTCTCTCCTCTCTCCTAGCGAGGTGGATCTCCCCCTTTGTGGTGACCAAAGAGTTTTGGGTACAAGCACTCTCCACTTGCTTGGTCCCCGGTCGTTTCCTCCGCCGGGTACCGGCGTGTCGGGGCGCTTGAAAAAGCGCCCCAGAGAGTCGCGCGATGTCGAAGGAGCTGAAGCTCCACCAATTGCGCGACCTCGCCCACTCCTGCCGGCCAGCACCTTGGCGGCTGGCAGGATCTCCTCGCTAGAAGAGAGGCCTGTCATCCCCGCGCGCCTCTCGTCCTCTTTACGTGGGCGCTTCCTCCAAGATTTGGAAGGAAGCCCAACCATCTCCTCCTCAGTCCGCGAGTGCTTTGAGCTTACGCTCGCCACACTCGCCACACTCATCCTCTCAGATGCGGTGTCAGAGTCTGACACCGCACCTGACAGGACAGCGATCTGCTCGACCAACACGATCGGTAATTCAGTTTTTTGTTGCTTTGTTTTTTTTCTCCATATAATTCCCACGAGTCGATATACGTCCTAAATGTCCAGCGGGAAGAGCCTAGATGCCCGGTAATCCTACATACTGCAGAGTGCGGCAGGTGCTCTGCAGGGGAAGCGCTAACGATTGGACTCCCTCCAGCCATTCATCCTCTCACCGCGCTTCAAAGCTTAGGATTGGGTGGTTTTTTATCCTAGAGGTAGCCTTCCTCTGGGCCAGGCAATTAAGCCAAGCCCCCGGCGGCGGCATTAGACATGCCTCCGTTCGCTGTCCGGCCAACCCGACTCAGCGAACCCGCCGAAAGTTCTCTCCTCGAGGACTACTCCTCAAGGAGAGAAACATGCGCCGCTTTGGTGCACCTGCACCACAGCGGCGGCCCTTCCCAGTTTACGCCCACTCAACTTCCTCTGTAATCAGAGGAAGGGTGGACGTATTGACCCTCTGTAGCCCGGTTCCCTTCACCGACCATCAAGCATGATCAGTGATTGGAACCATGACCTTTCCCCGTTTGTTGAAGATTAGCCGCCAGCCCCAATTGTCCACCAAAACCTGGTGGGCCATTGGAGCCGACGTTGCCCAGGGTGCGCCACGAGGAGGCTCTTCAACATGCACCTTTTGTTTTTTTTTGTTTCTAAACCACTTTCTAAACCATGCGCCAAGCTTGTTGACTGGTGTTTGGAGAGTACGAGATATCGAGTCGGGGAGGAGCCCAGTGTAATAAATGGCCGTATCAATTGCGAACAGACCCAAGTGCGCATTTTTACTTTTAGGGATATCACTGGTGAATAGGGTGAATATGAGACTAGGGTTTCGGCGCTGGCCTTATATGCGGTGCAAAATCGCCACGCTGAGCCGTCGACACGGTCTCCACGAACAGCCAATAACACGACGGTGACCTGCGCGCTACCGCGCCGATTTCTTTAGGAACTACATCTCATACCGAGTATTCCAACTGGATTTCCTATTGGTCGATTAATGTCGTAAGCATACCACTACTTGTAACCCTAAGTTTAGTAATAAGACATGTACATATTTTGTAAAGAGCAAAGCCCCTGGCTGGAGGCTTTGAGTTAGCTCGAAGGCACCACAGGATTGACCGGTTAAGCAGTCACGGCCTCTCAAGGCCATCTGCGAGATGCCATACACAAAAAAAAAAATGTAAAGAGCATGCTATTCTATTTCCTCGTTTATTGTTAAATATATTATCGTCGTACATCTGGAGTATTATTGCCTCACACCACCTCACGCGCTACACTTAAATTCAGTAAAAGTTGTTCATAATGATGAATAGATACAATGACTCGTTTTCTTGTTTTCAGTAACTTCAATAATTACACCTTGTTTATATTGTAGGTAGATAAAGAATACCAACCTTGTGAGAGGTTTCCAGACGGATTGTGAAACTGTTTCTTATCATCATCTGATATTAAACCATTGCGGAAGTTTAAAATATAATCGTTGTTAGTTTGTAAAGTAAACGTATCTGTAAAAGACAATAACTTTTTTAAATCACTGTAGGTACATATCAAAGAAAACGTAAAACATTTAATCATCGCTTGTTGGTGTGGCTTACTGGAAATTCCGATATGAGTGATATAGGCCAGGAATTCCCGAACGCGTCACCACTGATTGCGGCCAACAATTCGAGTTCCTTCCTTCAAGTCCATCGCAGATTCGCGGCACTAATAACCATTAAAGGTAGGTATATAAATAAATAAATACATATCGTCTGACATTGCACACAGCACCATCTAGTTCCAAGTTAAGCACTTAATTAAGGCTTGTGTTATGGATACCAGATGGTTGACACACTACTTAAATACATTTTTTTTTTCGTAAATACATACATATTATAAATATACATCCATGACTCGGGTACAAATGTCCATATTCATCATATAAACATTTGCCCCTACCGGGATTCGAACCCAGGACCATTTGGTTTCGCTGACTACACTTAGCCACTGTAGCCACTACACCAAACGTGTCGTCAAGTACACAAGTAGTATACAAAAATAAGTTACTGTACCATTAAACATAGCGTCAGCGAGCTGTCCGCATGGGGCTATGGGTTTCTTCTCCGTGGTGTTGATGTAAGTGTAAGAACCGCAGCTAGTCGACGGTTCTGGAGAGAGATGGCCTGCCAGCTGATTGTCATCCCTGCCCGAGGAAATTTTGTATATTAGTGAGGTAGGACATTCACGGCCGAAGTCAAAACAGTTGATAAGTCATTGCAATGTAACTCTTATCTCGGTAAGGTAAGGTATAAATAAGGACAATTTGTGGAGGGTTTTTTTTATGAAACTCATGGCAATCATTCTTATATATATGACGGAGGAGGACCCTCTCCATCATCATTAGCACTCAACGTTGGTCCTCTTTACTGTGGGCGTCTGTCGGTGGGTACTGTTGGATGAAGAAAACAGATTCGTATACTTCAGATTATAATTCTAATCCACCAGATATAACACAGGTAGGTAGGTACGTATCGCAGAACGCGCGATGGTTCGGTAATGTCCGCACGCGCCGCGCCCGCCAACAGAAAAAGTAATGCAGAATCAATCGGCGACGCGCGCCTCACCAACTCCATCGAGCGCCACCAGATGGCGTTGGCGCTGGCGTACCGGATACGACTCGATTGCGAAATACTTATGTGTTAGGAGGAGTACTACAAACATGTGCGGAGATGCATTATTTTCTCGTTGAATTTGAACACTATTCGTCGGTTGGTGTAAATGACAATTACTTCGTAAAAATATTTTGTTTTCTCTTCTACAATAATAATAAAGCGATTTTTTTTATTATTTATATGTATTTATTCAGCAATGAATGTGATTGAAAAATTCAAGTGAAAAGATTGAAAAATTTAAAAATTCACCAAAAACAAAAATTCAAGTGACAAGAATGGATAAAGTAAGGAATGAATATATAAGAGGAAGTTTGAAAGTAGCGCCTGTGACAGAAAAAGTGAAAGGGAATCGACTGTCTTGGTATGGACATGTGATGAGGAGGGATGACACTCATGTGACTAAGAGAGTGATGGGTATGAATGTTGATGGATGGAGAGGAAGAGGACGGCCAAAGAAAAGATGGGTGGATTGTGTGAGAAATGATATGAGTGAAAAGGGAGAGTAGATGATCCCTTGACGTCTAACAGGGGAGAATGGAAGAAGAAAACGTGTTGCGCCGACCCCAAGTAAAATGGGATAAGGGCAGGAAGATGATGATGATGTATTTATTCAGCAATAATCATTCTCCTGATGCATGTTTCAGCAAAAAATCATGGAGAGCTGATTTGAGAGCTCTAATTTGCAGATTCGGTTGAATATAACACAACAAAACTATTTTTCTCATATTAAAAATATCCTATAATTTAATAATAATAGACAACATTTTTGTTATATGCCTTTTATATGTATTATAAAGAAAAAAGGACTGGACCTAAATATATTTTGTATTGAAAAGGTTTGGAAACAAGTCTGAATATCTCCGAAGTTTTACATCATTTTGACGTATTATTTATACCAAAATAATCTCCAACATTTGATTACACAATACAGTTTTTTTTTAGTTGCTTCTTTTATTTTTTATTAAATAAAATAAAAATACTTTAAATTTCACCACGCTGGCAATGTGCGCTGAAGTAGATAATATACATCATCAGCATCACACTCTCCGCTCGACGCCCGCTGTAAACGGTCGTGCCGCTCGCTGTGCCTCTGACTCACTGCACTAGCCGTTCGGTCCCTCTACGCCTTTTTTTTTTGTTTCCGGGGTGGAAAATCCTCATGGATGCGCATACGCATACCCGCGTACCCGCTCCCCCTTCCGCGCTCCCACCTAAACCCACCCCTGCTCCTAAAGCCGCTCCCGCTGCCTTAGTTGCGCCCCGGCAACCCGCAACCACTCCCGTGGTCGGTCACAACCCCCTTGATGCCTTCAACATCATATCGGGCACATTCACTGACTTCCTCACCCCCCGCGCCGGTAAGATGGCTAGTGAGATCGTTTCCGCCAGAAATGCCGGCAACCAGTTTATGATACAAGGTATCAACAACGCGTATCCGGAAATTACGCAAGCCCTAACCTCATTCGTCAGTCAACCAAACCCTTTTTTTTTCGGTAACGGGTTCGAAATCCTCATGGATGTCCCCCGCCCTGAGGCGGACGGTGGGGTCTGTCAGACTTCTACTGACTGTAACTACCCCGTGTTCCCTAGCATACTTCCCGGTGCAAGTATACGAGGGAACACGGGGTGGTTCAGGTGGTGGGGTGGCACATAAATACTCTTCTTCTTCACTTCTCAAGTTTATATTTTAAAGCAAGTTGCTGTTGAATAATCCTGGCTACTTGGTTGGTTATGCCTGTGCAAGTACTCGCCGTTAGCCAGACGAGAACAACCAGAGATAATATGTCTGGACGGTGGCATGCCCGACACACGTCGACCGTCCCGTCTTTCATAATATATATTTTGTAGTTATTCGTCAAGATAATTTCGTTCATAATTGCACAGACGAAACCTTCAGTTTCCCCGAAAAGGTCACCAAAATGTAGCTAGGATACGGACGCTAAGAAATCTACATCGGGCTGATGAAGAGCCCGGTAGAAGCGCCCGTGAAGCTCCTTGCTTTGTCAAACCTCCTTGCGGTCATCGGTAGTAAGTGCTACAAGTTTGCGCGATTTCTCTTTAGCCATGGAGAGCGGGGTGAGCCCCTTGTCCACGGCGACCACATCACGATGCATACGCATTTCAGCTTTAAAAACATATTCCCTGAGACTGTAGACCTCGCGGTTGTGGAGGGTCTTAGCATTTAGGAAGCCTCGACCCCCGCACTTCCGCGGGATGTACAGTCTGATCACCGAAGATCGTGGGTGATGCATACCGTTTGCGATCAGCAGTGTACGGACCCTCCCATCTAGGGCGTCGAATTCAGTCTGAGTCCATTTGAATATGCCGAAGGAGTACCTACATTAAAACCGGCATGACCCAACCGTTGAAGGCACGCATCTTGTTTCCGCTTGAAACAAGACTAAACTGTACTCTTCAGGCAGCCGAAGAAGCGCTCCTTCAACGATTGCTTCATGTCAGCAACGTTGATGCCTAACACACACTAAGCTTCCGACATACCCAATATTTATAACTTTCGGATGAGGAGAGGTATATAAGGTGTATGGAACCCGAAAGATGAATTCCTTCGGATTCCATAATTATTATTATGATTATATAAGTTGTTTTACTGTGGAAGCGATGGCAAACGAAATGGTGTGGGTATAGTTTTGGATAGTCAGTTGATATAGTAATAGCTGTCAAAGTGATTGTGGAGAGTTTGGTGGTTTTATATATTTAGTGTGTATTCACCCCAGTCAGGGTGTGAGGATATTGTTGGCGCGACTACTAACGCCATCTGTCGACGCACCAGGACACCACATTTTTTATCGACCAATCAGAGCTTGCCATTGTCTCCGACCAATCACAGCACGTCGTCCAAATTAGTTATAAGATATGTTTAATTTTTTTTCTCAATTACCAAAACCACACTGTTAGAATAAGACGATTTTTAAAATATAACATACAGGGTTACTGGTAATTCGACGTATATCCGGCAGGGGCTGATAAGGGGGCCAAAATGCAACAAATTGAACCCCCCATATGTATGGCCGAAATTCAATAGTTTTCGAGATATTAGAATTTTAAGGGTTTTTCTATATTTACCCAAAATTTGACATTTAATTCCAAATAAAATAAAAACTACATATTTGAATGGGTACCATTAAAAATGATGTTGTAGCTGGCACTTCAATTAAGCTATGGACATAATTAAAACTACTTAATTTAACAAAATAATGAAAATAATGAGTGATATAAGAATAATATCTTACCAATATTTTCATTTTACGCTTCAAAAATGTTGTCTCGTCACAAAAATTTCTATGACATTAATCGTACAAATAACTAAAACAATTTGCTTATCCTGTAAGCTTTCCAGAAAGGTATAAAAGTCAATTTGAAAATACATAATTCGTGGCATGGCATGTGTTTGAACCGGCGCGGGGAGAGAAATTATCTGTGTTTTTAGTTTATGATCCTCGCTAAAACAACCGATTTTCATGGCGAAATTCTTCGCGATGGGGCGGGGTGTGAGGGCGGGGTGTGCGGGCGGGGGAGTACACGGCGTCTGCTGCGCTCGCGTCGCCTTCCTTAGTAAGCTTTGACTCTCCGCCGCGCAAGCACGTGTGTTGTTATCTTGCTACCAATCTCTCATCCCGTTAATTTGTTATCGATCATTATTGTTAATTCTTGTTTCTCTTGTTATTCTTTTTGTTATCATTGTTATTTCGGATAACATGGCTTCGTATCCTAATAACGAATACGCAGACATAATGTTTTGTTATGGTTTTGCCGATGGAAACGCGGCTGCGGCTCGGCGAGAATACCAACGCCGCTTTCCCGATCGTCGACTTCCCCACGTTACTGTTTTCGGGAGCACCTATCGCCGATTGTCTGAAACTGGCAGTGTTCAAAGAGCACAATTCAACGCTGGCAGACCTCGACGGTACACGGCTGACGAAGAAGACACCATTCTTCAGTGTTTTATTGATGACCCAAACATCTCAACGAACATTGTTGCAAGACAGCTCGGTATGTCCCAGTGGAAAGTGTGGTCGGTAGTACATCTATCAGGTAGACACCCGTACCATTATCAACCTGTTCAAACATTGCACGAGGGAGATCCTGCCAGGCGACTCGAATTTTCTCGGTTTATGTTAAACGCTGACGCTGACCAGGAACATTTCCTAAGAAATATTTTGTGGACTGACGAGTCAAAGTTTGACCGGGATGGAATAACGAATTACCATAACTTACATTTTTGGGCACCTAAAGCAGGCAGGAATCAAAAAAAAAATAAAAGAAACTGCGTCGCAAATGAGATTTTCCCTGAACGTATGGATGGGTGTCGTTGATAATTATTTGGTGGGCCCTCATTTCTTGCCCCAAAATTTGAACGGCGAAAATTACGAGGAGTTTTTGTGAAACAACCTAGACGATTTGTTGGCGGATGTTCCGGAAGAAATAAAAAACAACCTCATGTTTCAACATGATGGTTGCCCAGCACATTACCGGATTACTGTCCGACAGTGGCTAGACGAGAGATATCCAAACCGATGGATTGGGAGGGGAGGGCCAATTCCGTGGCCAGCACGAAGCCCTGATATCACACCACTTGATTTTTACGTTTGGGGTCATATCCGCTCGGACGCAGAGCGCGGGAAAAATAATCGAGCCAGATGAATGCCAGATGCGTCACCGGCGCGCGCGGCGCGGCGGGGCGCCGCTCGGCCGCCCGATAATGTAAATAAAGCATTTTTACGACTTGGGTTTGTTTGAATGGTGCTAACACTTGTGTTTTTTGTTATGGTAAGGAACGGGGCTTTAAGATAGCGGAGTTTCGTTTGAAATAGGATAGTATTTACGCAAACACTACGTACGATACGTACGTACGATAGTATTTACGTAACTTTGTTTTCAAATAAATGGTTATAGTTCGAAAAAACGAGCGTTGACCTATATTGTTTAAGGTTTTAAATACATTATGTGTATATACTTAACGCAAAACACTAATAAAACCACATAGCATTAGTACAATATGTACTATTTACGAGCGTGCAAAGTTGAAAAAATTTGCCGACGGCAAAAAAATAACAATGGCCGCCAAGACAATGGAAACAAAATGTTGTTTTATAAATATAAATCTGATACGTAGAATAAAAATATTGGTACCTGTGGAAAGCTTATTTAATGCTTCAACTTTGTTATAAAAGTAGTGGTATTAGAATAACACACTGTACTAAAATAAGGATCTGAAAACACATACACGTAATAACAATAAACATGAATCGGTCAGCGCCGGTTGTGGAATAAAACCGAAATTACGTACTATTTTTTCACTCACCGACCTTGAAATCCTGCAGTAATTCACTTCACTATAATATTTATCACACACTTAACAGGCCATAGCACTTCAAACACTTGAAAACCCACTTAAAACACAAATTATTTATCATGTAAACAAAACACGCGCGAGTCCGTACGTCACTGACAAGACGCCATATTTTTTTAATTATTTGATTTTTTTGGTTGAACGCTTGTAGTTTTGTCATACATCTGAATACGCGGCTTTTAAGCACGAAATCGACTAAGCAATCGGATACAGTGTGCCACAGATCTTTTAAAAATGAAAAATTGAATAAAGTTTATCGGATTTCGATTAATTAAAAGGTTACGCGAGTGGACGCTAGCGTGCGGCGCCACTTTCTATGCGGCGACTTTGGTCACCTCATCCACTCCAGCGGATATGAAGGCATTAGTTTATGTGACCCCAATAAATTCAGTCGAAGAACTTCGACAGCGAATAATAAACGCGGCGCAACAGATGAGAACAACGTTCACATCAAGAGTGACGAAAACCGAAGTTAGGAAGAGAATTCGAACCTGCATTCGTAATCGAGGGGCTTATTTTGAACAAGATGTGTAAAATTTGTAATAAAATTTGATGTACATTTTTTTATGCATTTTATTTCATACAAATACAAATGACCCTTTCTCTCCCCGCGCCGATTCAAACACATGCCTTGGCACGAATTAAGTATTTTAAAATTGAATTTTATAGCTTTCTGGAAAGCTTACAGAATAAGCAAGTTGTTTTAGTTATTTGTACGATTAATGTCATAGAATTTTTTGTGACCAGACAACATTTTTGAAGCGTAAAATGAAAATATTGGTAAGATATTATTCTTATATCGCTCATTATTTTCATTATTTTGTTAAATTAAGTAGTTTTAAATATGTCCATAGCTTAATTGAAGTGCCAGCTACAACATCATTTTTAATGGTACCCATTCAAATATGTAGTTTTTTTTTATTTGGAATGAAATGTCAAATTTTGAGTAAATATCGAAAAACCCTTAAAATTCTAATATCTCGAAAACTATTGAATTTCGGCCATACATATGGGGGGTTCAATTTGTTGCATTTTGGCCCCCTTATCAGCCCCTGACGGATATACGTCGAATTACCAGTAACCCTGTATAGCCAGCAAAAGTTCAATAAAATCATTCATTGAAGAGCATCTGCCTCCCGTTCCTGCACATAAAGTGCTCCTATCGAGCCGGATAAGGAGTTCAAGCTTGAAATCTCCGAAGATTCGTCGCATCAAAATACGAAGAGGAGATTCACGTATCGAGCGAAGAGCTGCCACGTTAAGGCATCGAGAGACAGGAGTGGCAGGTCTGAACTTCCCGTCCGTTTCCCCATATCATCCTTCGATAGGTGTTGATTTCGTGCTGTGTTTCTATTTTCAGTGCTCAAGTGGCGGTACCTACCTGCGCAACGGCACCCACCTTGGTTCGCACGCATCTACAACTGTAAGTACTCTTGATTTCCATAATTCCCAAAATGAGTGAGCCTAAATTGTCAGATTTAATAGCCAAAAGAGGTGTTTTAAAAGGTCGACTAACTATGTTTGAAAAGTATGTTAAAAAGTTCACTTTACCCTTAACTGATCAACAGTCTTTAGAATTAAATTTACGTGTCGAGAGTACTTCGAGTTTGATAGAAATGTATAGTGAAATACAGTCTAAAATTGAAGAAGAAGTAGCAGAAGATCTCGATCTAGCAAAACAGCTGGAAGAGAGAGATCGTTTCGAAGATCAATTTTATCGTGTTATAGCTTCTGCGAAACTTTTATTGAAAAAGGAGGTATCTGACAAGTCTAGTGTTTCAACATGTAAGCCGATGGGCATAAAGTTACCCGATATCAAAATACCTTCCTTTGACGGTTCATACGATTGCTGGCTAGAGTTCAAAAATTCTTACGTTAGTATGATTCATGATCGCGATGATTTAGACCCTGTTCAAAAATTTCATTACTTAAAATCGTCATTGTCCGGTACCGCGGCACACGTCATAGGGGCATTAGAATTTACGGCCAATAACTATTCTCACGCATGGGAGCTATTAGAGAATATATTTAATAATCCGCGACTATTGGTTCATAATCATGTGAAGGCATTATTTAAAATTCCATAGATAAATAAAGAGTCCGCTTCCCAGATTAGGAACTTAATAGACATTGTTTTGAGAAACTTGCGTGCCCTTAAAACGTTGGGTGAATCAACAGATTCATGGGACACTTTAATCATTTACATGGTCGTTTCCAAATTAGATCAGGCTACTGAACGCGAATGGGAAGATTTTCAAGGTACAGCTAGTTCGTTAATTGGATCCAGGTCAGCTTTAAAACTGGATGACTTGCTTAAATTTCTCAAGGACAGGGCCGACGTCTTAGAAATGATTAAAGTGAACCATAACAAATCCCACGAGAACAAAGGCAGCGAACAAACGCGCTCTAAGAAGCAATATACACATACTCATGTTGCTACGAACGTTACTAACAATAACAATAAGGGTAATACGAACGCAAGAACAAAACAAAGCCGCGTACTGTGTGTGATGTGTCATGGTAATCACGCGATTTATTCCTGTTCAAGGTTTCTTAATTCGTCTGTCCAAGAAAGGAATAATATAGTTAAAACGCATCAGCTATGCATCAACTGTTTACCCACTTGACGAATGCAAGTTTGGGCCATGTAGGTTGTGTGATAAAAAGCACAACAGTTTGCTTCACGTTGATGGGCAGGTAGACGGCGCATCACAGGTGAGCGGGTCGAGTGCATTAGCACAGCCGGTCACCGCTAACGTCTCCACTGTCTCGGCGTCATTACACGTTACGACTAACCATTCAGAACCGCAAAGGAGTAATCAGGAATATTCGTTATTACCCAACGTTTTGCTGTCCACAGCGTTAGTGGACATAGCAGATTATAATAACAAATATCACACTGTACGCATTCTGCTTGATAATGGTAGTCAACATTGTTTCTTAAAGAAATCGTTATGTGAAACTTTAAAAGTACCGATAATACAGTCCACTTATCACGTTGTTGGGGTAGGACAATCAATTTCGCAGTCCACCCACATTTGTAAAATAAATTAATTACGTTCAAGGTTAAATTCGTTTTGTATGAACATTGATTGTTTAGTGTTGCCGTGCATTACAAATCAATTACCCACATTTAGTGTAGATGTAAATAATATGAGTATACCTGATAATATTCAACTTGCGGATCCGAACTTTCACTCACCGTCAGATATCGATATACTGATAGGCGCGGATAAGTTCTGGGAATTAATGCGCGATGGCAAAATTAAGTTGAATAAAGGACCTTATTTACAAAATACAACTTTGGGTTGGGTAATGTCGGGACCTTTACATAATAACACACTTCCAGTTAAGAGTGTGCAATGTCATTTCTCCCAAACAATTGACACACAGTTGAAAATGTTTTGGGAACTCGAAGAAATAAACAATAACGTTAATAAAAATATCCTTAGTGCTGACGAACGTGCGTGCGAAGACATTTTTGTCAAAACTACAAAACGTATGGAAGATGGTAGGTTTTCCGTACGCATTCCTTTGAAGGAATCAGCTGATGTGCTCGGAGACAGTTACACAGCGGCTGAAAAACGTTTGTTGTCGTTAGAACGAAAATTCGCTCGTTTGCCACACTTTAGGGAAAAATACGTAGATTTTATGGAGGAATATGAAAGGCTCGGTCATATGAGTTGCGTTGGAACTTATGAGTCACCTCACTATTTTTTGCCGCATCACGGCGTTATTAATGAAAATAGCTGTACGACTAAACTGCGCACTGTTTTCGATGCAAGCGCAGCGACGTCGTCCGGTAAGTCGTTGAACGATATTCAACATATTGGTCCACCCCTTCAGAATGACATTCTTAGCCTTTTACTACGCTTTAGACAATATAAATACGTCGGTTGTGCGGACGTTGAGAAAATGTTTCGGAATTTTCTTGTACAACCAGACCAACGAGATTTACAACTGATACTATGGCGTAAACTTCCGTCGGACCCAATACGTGTATATCGCCTAAACACCGTGACGTATGGCACCGCGTCTGCGCCATACCTTAGTATGAGATGCTTACGTCAGCTTGCGCTGGAATGTGGGGATCAGCAGGTTGCGAGAGTAATCCGAGAAGATTTTTTCGTTGATGACGTCATCCTAGGTGACAATGATTTAAATAGCTTACTCGATACCTGTGTGAAGTTACGAAATACTTTAAACTCGGCTTGTTTACCGTTGCGTAAGTGGTTATTTAACGTTGATATTAGTGACCACGAAATATCGAAAGAATTGTCATTAGGTGAACATTGCCAAACTAAAACTTTAGGATTGGGTTGGTATAATAAATGTGATGAACTTCATTTTACCACACGAGTAGTTAGACCAACTTTACTAAGTAAACGTTCAATGTTGTCGATAATCGCACAAATATACGATCCTTTAGGAATTTTAACACCGGCTGTCGTAGTAGCTAAAATATTGATGCAAAAATTGTGGTTGTGCAAGATAAATTGGGATGATCCCGTTCCCAGTGATGTTGGGTTATCCTGGGAAAAATTCATTGACACACTTCAATATTTGCATAAATTACGTATTCCGCGTCATGTTATGAGTGCACACACACAGTTCATAGAATTACACGTTTTCACGGACGCGTCGCAGAGTGCGTATGGTGCATTCGCATATGTTCGCACCTACTCTGATGACTCACCGGTGACTATTAGATTATTGTGTGCAAAGAGTAAAGTTGCACCAATTAAACCAGTCAGCATACCCCGACTAGAGCTGTGTGGGGCTTTAATAGGCGCACGATTATATAAGAAAATTATCGAGTCATTGCGTTTTAGTTTCCACAAAATTTACTTTTGGACAGACTCAACTATTGTCCTTGGTTGGCTACGAATGCCACCACATTCTTTAAAAACATTCGTTCAAAATAGAATAGTCGAGATTAATGAAATAACGAGTAATGCGTTATGGTTACATGTAGGAACCAAAAATAACCCAGCGGATCTGGTCTCGCGCGGTCTTAGTCTTGATGTACTCATTGACAGTAATCTCTGGTGGAGCGGACCTGAGTTCCTAAAGAATTCTGAGTCGTCATGGTCACAGCAATCTTCGACTACACACTCCGACTTACCAGAACTAAAATTACAAACGACAACCGTTATGGTTTGTGATGTAATAAAGAACAAAGTTATTAATTTTTAAAGGTTTCGTTCTTATCAGCGTATAATGCGCGCCGGCGCTTACCTGTTGCGATACATACATAACTTACGCACACTAAAGAAAGATCGTATACAGGGGCCGTTATCAGTAGATGAATTGAATGACTCATTACAGTCGCTAGCGCGTCTTGCTCAACGTGAATCGTTTCCGATGGAATATGATAAGTTGAAACGTAACTTACCTTTAAAACCTTCAGGTTCGATTTCTAGGCTTAATATATTTCTAGATGAAAGGGATATAATTAGAGTAGGTGGCCGTCTCAGTAACTCGCCTGACTTTAATTACGATAAGAAGCACCGGATACTTTTATCAAGTAAACATTACTTCACACAATTGTTGTTTCAACATCAACACAAAGAGCTTCTTCATGCTGGTCCCCAGTTGCTATTGGCTACCGTGCGTGAGAATTGGTGGCCGTTAGGGGGTAGAAACCTAGCTAGAAGGGTTGTCCACCATGTGTCCGCTGCACTCGAATGAAAGGTAAAACCTTAACGCCAATCATGGGCAACCTTCCGTCTGAACGAATACAACCTGGTTTCCCATTCATTCGATGTGGAGTGGATTATGCTGGTCCCGTATACGTACTAAATCGCAAAGGAAGGGGAGCTAAATTGGAAAAGGGTTATATTTGCATATTCGTTTGTTTTGTTACCCGGGCCATTCATCTAGAACTTGTCAGTACGTTAGCTGCTCAAGAATATATATTAGCACTTAAAAGATTCATCTCACGACGAGGTAAACCAGCTCAAATTTTCTCAGACAACGGTAGAACTTTCATTGGAGCCATGAAAGAGATTAATAAAATGTTAGAGGAAAATTCACAGCAAATAATTGATAAATTATCAACTGACAATATTGAATTTAAATTTATTCCCCCTTATGCTCCTCATTTTGGGGGATTGTGGGAAGCAGGAGTAAAATCCTGTAAGTTCCACCTTAAGCGTGTCGTAGGTACCGCTAACTTGACGAACGAGGAGTTCAGCACTGTGTTGGCACAGATCGAGGCAGTCCTGAACTCCCGTCCTATAAGTCCTATGTCCTCAGATCCACATGATCTTCGTCCACTAAGCCCAGCTCATTTCGTCATCGGCCGGCCACTCACTGCGCCAGCCTGCAGAGACCTCACCAAAGCACGGACTCACAGCTTGACACGGTTTCAAAGAGTGGAACAAATAAAACAGCACTTCTGGTAACGCTGGTCACAAGAATATGTTGGTGAACTTCAGACAAGGACGAAGTGGAAGGCGAACAGTCAAGACATAGCACTAAACACGCTTGTCGTTATTAACCTTCCTATACTCGCGCCAATTTTTGTAACACATATACTCGCGCACGGTCTCACCGACCGATAGTTCGCACCCTTACAAAATATTTTTTTACTATAAAGCCTTAAAAAAATTATTAATATTTTAAAGTTTAGGATATAATGAAACAAAATAGTATGAATAATACTTAATTTATTAATTATTTTACTGACTTTCAGTCTATCACAAACCAGTCTTCGAATTTGAGATTTATTTCTAAGTACTACGAAAACAAAAATAAAATCTGTACTTCTTTTTAAAAACAAAATAAACTTCTAAATAGTAATAAACAACATATCGAAGCACATATTTATCTATGATTGGCTTAGTTTTGACCCTCACCATAACAATCAGGGCATACGGTTACAGCATGTTCCAAACAAAAGTATTTTCTGCATGTGGCGCAGTTGTAACCTCATATATCTCATCATTTTCGTCTTCTTGCTCAGTGTCGTATGTCTCTTCTTGTACCTCCACATAATCTTCCACCTCACTGTTATTTTCGTATTCATAGCTACAACCAGAACTTAATTCATCCAGCAACAATCTGATGCGATCATCGTCCATTTTGATATGAAGTATAATCTAAAAAGAATAATAAAATTAGTCAAAATATAATATAGAGCAACAAACATACATACATTTTACTATACATACGTCATAAAGTATTCAAAGTTTGTAAAAAATATATAAATGCACTAAATATATTACATTATTACTTACACAAAAAGTTGCACCTATACTCGCGTCGGTCTCACGGACCAATTGGCGCCAAATGCTACAACTAGTGCGCTTCGCACGAACATGCGGCGAGCCCTAAAATGAAGTTAGCAACAAATCCGGCAGCTAGCAAGGAACTCGACTTCTTAGGATTTTCGTGCTTAAAAATAATTACGAAAATAGGTTTCGTCGGTCTCACAGACCAACGCGCGAGTATAGGAAGGTTAAGGAGGACAACTTACCACCCCTTAAATGGCGTATGGGCAGAGTTACCCATATTTTCCCAGGAAAGGACGGCGTGTCGCGTGTCGCCACTATCCAAACTGCTACGGGTCCTGTACAACGAGCGTTCTCGAAAATCTGCCCTCTACCTGTATCATCAGCAGAGGACGACAACATGAATGCGGCCTGCGGCATCTCCAATCAAGCGGCAACGTAGAGACATCATTGGAAGCTGGAGCTTCCAAGGCGGCCGGCATGTTGGCGCGACTACTAACGCCATCTGTCGACGCACCGGGACACCACATTTTTTATCGACCAATCAGAGCTTGCCATTGTCTCCGACCAATCACAGCACGTCGTCCAAATTAGTTATAAGATATGTTTAATTTTTTTTCTCAATTACCAAAACCACACTGTTAGAATAAGACGATTTTTAAAATATAACATATAGCCAGCAAAAGTTCAATAAAATCATTCATTGAAGAGCACCTGCCTCCCGTTCCTGCACAGATATAGTATTCTTAAACGCACTAGGCGGTGCGCAGAAAGATGGTTAAGGCTAGGCTACGGTACTGTCAACACACTAATAAACATTTTTTTCACTTAATTATATGACAACAGTTAAATTATTGGTACATTTATTTCCTTTTTAGTATTGGGCTGACAAAAAGTGCTATAAAGAAGACGTGCCCAGCATGCACAGTCGATGAGGCGTACAGGTGGTGGATCTGCAGAAAATTTACCTGCGTTATCACCCATCGACCAACACCTAATAGAAGTGATGGGGGCCTTCAATTTGCAGCAGGAGACAGTCATGTTGCTGTCAATCCATTTCCATCCACAGTAAGTCAGTTTAGTAATAATAAAAGATAATTGTAAACTAGATAATAATGAACACCTATAAGATGAAGCTCTTAAGAATATAATTTGTTAAATAATAGCAAAGCCAGAGCCAGAATGATATTTGATTAGGAATTGTCATTAGTTCCAAAAAATCCACCTAATACTATTCCAATCGTCAGCTAGTGTAACATTTAAGAGTGCCAAATGACAAGATTTAGATCCCAATTTCCAATTCCAATAAATTGAGATCGAGTGTCGAGAGTAAGTAAGTCTAAGTAAGCCTACTGGTCTGTGCCTCAGCCAGCTGAGCAGTGTGATATTATTGATGTCTCAGGTAATTCTTGCACACTAAATAAAAAACTGATCTTAATACTTCTTACCTCGACCGAGCATAACTGCTGGTAATCTGATCATAA
The DNA here is from genome assembly GCA_937001585.2 of Brachylomia viminalis. Classification (NCBI taxonomy): domain Eukaryota; kingdom Metazoa; phylum Arthropoda; class Insecta; order Lepidoptera; family Noctuidae; genus Brachylomia; species Brachylomia viminalis. The sequence continues at coordinate 11,781,281 of OW443314.2, forward strand.
GAATCCAACTCGTAGAAAACAGTGACAGGCGGTTTCATTAGCTTTGGTATTTCTATTTGTATATAACAAGTGCATTCGTTCCCAGTAATGTTCAAACTGTCCTTACATTTTATTTCTTTCCTCATGGATGTGCAGTCAGTGTAATCTTTAACAATTTCATAGCCGTCGTCGTACTGCAAAAAAGAGCCTAATTTTAGAATTATTTATATTTAATTTTGTGAGATCTTACTAAGCGCGCTATCAACTCAGTCGTCGGGCCATAAATCATTTCCGTATCTCGCTTGCACTTATGGGCCTTATGTATAAATATTTACGTACTTCAGCATTTTTCGTCGATTCTATTTTTATTCTGCAGAAAAGAGCCATCAGAGCCATATATAATCTCCGCAGGCGCGATTCTCTAAGGGAACTGTTTAAGGTTATTAAGATCTTGACGGTACCTTGTCAATATATCTATGAAAACATCATGTACGTAAGAAAAAATGTACATCTTTTTACTAAAAGAGGTGATAGACATAATTATAGTACCAGAAATAGGGACCTATTAGTTCAACCAGGTTTCAGACTGGCTAAAGTGGACTCATCTTTCATGGGGTACTGTTTAAAATGTTACAATAAAATACCTCCCCACATACTTCAACTGAATGAGACTCAAAGTTTGTATAAAACGCACACTATGCAGCCAGGCATATTATAAGTTGGGGGATTATATCGCTGATAATAATGCCTGGCTCAATGCTGGTCCTGCTCCACAACCACAACTAATTGATTAACATTTGAAAATACTGTTGGAGCTGCTGAAGATTGTAAGACTACCTTTGCTTTGTATAAACTCAATCTCCTTTGTATTATATAATTGCATAGGACAAGTGTGAGTACTATGTACTATCGAGCTACCATTTACCGGGTAATGTCTTTCATTGACTTGAATGTGTCCTGGCGGCTGATAGATGTCATGCTCACTCAAATGTCTCGCTGACGGTGGCGCGTGTGTTGGATCATTTAGCTCCCTTCAAAATGGTTGAGCTGAATGGTGCTGATCCATGCGTCATGTTCGTGAACGGGCGCTGTCAGTTGGGACTGGTCATCTCTTAGCCACCACGGCTTATTTTTAATTATTTTATTATGGATTGTTTTGTTTGAATTTATATTTGCTGTACACTGGACACTCAATGTGTACGTCTTATTTACATCGTTCTCACATATAATTATACCTATATACAAGATTAATGATGTAACTAATATTTATGTAACAATATAATTTAAAAGAGTGTCCATGGAGTTTCTTGCCCGTTCTTCTCCATAGGTACCTACTACGCTTTGGAATCGGCAACTAGCTTCATATTTCTGACTGACCGACCAATTGACAATTCAAAAGTGCCTGTAAATGGTTTAATTGAAATAAATGCTTTGAGTTTTGAGTTTGAGTTCTTATAATATACTTGAACCCAATCTTCTTCATAAGTTTTCTTTGTGGCAGTTTCTGGTTTCTTAAAAGCTCTTGGTTTACTGGGGCTGCCTGATTGCAATACTCCAGTCTTTATTCGGTCCACTGTCGCTCTACTCACACCACAAATAAACGGCGCCATTTCACGTGGATAGTTTAATATTAAGAGAAGCCATTTTATTTGGATCACTTTTCAATTCATTGACAAACAGGAATACGTTGTGAATCACTGTTCGTGTTGGAGGGCTAATATCGCCATGTAATTTCTTTAAATCAACGTTAAAAAATAAACTATCCGTAGTGCGCAACAAGTGGTAACACATTAAAGTATTTATTTAATTGCAGTAAACACATCTAAAGAAACAAAATAAACACGCACTGCTATTGCATCTGGTAACGACCAATCAGAGGCGTACAGATCATTTGTGACTCATCGACACCACGTGAGCAGGTAGCTGTTTACCGATAACGATCGCGGCGCGTTGCACATTCCTATATCTAGTGACATTTATAGCCTCACGACTCAGTTGATAACGCGCTGACTATAGTATGGATTATCTGTTAATTCAAAAAAACAATATGATATTATGATGTACAATAAAAAGTACACAATGCTTACCTTCTTATAACTAAACAACACCACAAGTGTTGCCACTAAACAACATATCAGACAAAATATTGCTCTACCCATCAATTTGTCACTCCTTTTACCTAAAAAATATGAAAATTATGTAGGTTACTAGCACAATTGAGAAAATATATCAAACATATAAAAGCTACGTATATGTCTCCATCCAGACTTTAAGCCCGAGAAGCTGCTGAGGTTGCGTTACCCCTGCACCGCAAACAAGCTGAGAGGAGACAAGACGTGCAGTGATAAACAAGAACATGTTTTAGTTATTCAGTTAAATATATGACGGCGCCGGCGCGGCGTCGCCATTATAAACAGCACGTGCAGCGGGCCGAGTTATGGCCTTCCCACTCTCCCCACTACTCGAGCCGCGCGATATAAGCGAGCGCGCATCAAGAAGCATGAAAAAAGCAAGAATTTACAACCTGCGCCATCAAGCTGTTGATGGACCTTATCAAGGCCATCAGGCAGGGCCAGGACATAGAGACGGTCATCCTTGATGGCCTGGCCACCCTTTTAACCCTTTACCATGTCTAGGCCAATAAGGGTGATCCACTGGAACGCCCGCGGCCTACGGGACAAGGTCGCCCCTTTTTTTTTTGTTTCCGGGGTGGAAAATCCTCATGGATGTCAGCCGCCCTGGGGCGGGCGGCGGGGTCTATCAGACTCTTACTGACTTAAAACCACCCCGGTGTTCCATCTCACACCTACGCCGGGGGTCGCGGGAACGTACGATCCTTCCGCAACCCCCGACTGGTGCCGGCCCGCCACTGCGGGCCTCTTCGGTTCTGGGGAGGAGTGAGGTGTTTGACTCCCCTCGCGACGTCTAAGAGGGGCGCGCGTGGAACACTACGCGCCGCCACCTCGGGTCCTGATGTGTGGGTAGCGATGGACGTCCCCAAATCCGTCGCCCCTGGACCCATTTAGGGGGGCTGGAAGAAGGCGTTGTCCGCCCTCCGCCGACGCCCGGTGCGCCTTCTGCGGGCCGGGTGAGTTGATGAGATATCCCTCTCCCTTTCCGTAGCCTCCTGCGAGACGACTGTTTCGCAGAAGGAGACCACCGCGTCCCGGCGCTGCCAACCATCGACTGGACTACGGCCGGCAGCGACAAGTCACTGCCTACTTAAGGTCGTCCCCCTCCGCCATCTCCTTCGGGAACAAGACATCGACGTGGCGCTCATAAGCGAGACGCTCCTGGGACCTGGGGACAGGATTAGGTTCCCGGGATACCTCGCTTATAGGAAAGATGAAAGGTCGACTACTCGACTCACACGCAAAAGTATCGTGGTCTGGCGGTACTTGTGAGGCAGAGAGTCGTCCATCATGAGCTCCCCTTGCCGTCACTTAGAACGTTTTACGCGTTGGGTGTGCAGCTCCATGTAGCCGGCGAGGATATCAACATCTACGCGTGCTACAAGCCGCCCGCGGCCCAACTAGACATTACCGAGCTGCGGGCGCTTGTAGACGGTACAACGCGCGCCACTATTCTCGCCGGCGACTTTAATAGTAAACACCCGGCGTGGAATCCGTTCAAAACAAATACCGAGGGGAGACGGCTCTTCGCGGACGCGGAAGCCTTCGGCTATATGGTGTCCGGCCCAGAGACGCCGACCCACTATCCTGACACCGCGAGGTACATGCCAGACGTGCTGGACATCGTAGTCCACCGAGGGCTACACTGCCAGATCACGCAACAAGTGATTGACGACGAGTTACAGTCCGACCACCAACCTGTACTTGTCGTCCTTTCGGGTGTGTCGGCCCGACTGTAGCCACTAGTGCCACGTCGATCAACGGACTGGACGAAGTTCGTAGAGAAAATAGAGACCACCTCGCCAACTCGGGCTGTTACCACCTCCGCGGACGTGGAACAGACGGCGGCTGACGTCACTGGCACTGCTTGCATACAATGCTCCTTACAAGCGGCGACTAGCACGCAGCCGCAGGGGAGAGTGCTATTGCCGCCCCTGCCGGCGCGCATCAATGCAATGATCGCCGAAAAGAGGCGCCTTCGCAAACAGTGGCAACAATGAAGATGCCCCACGCTCAAGACGCAACTCAACCGTGTCGCGGAAAAGGTAAAGGCCGAGCTCCTGACTCAAACCACTGTGGGCTGGGAGGAACGCATTGACGCCACAGCGGACAGCTGGCCGTCTGTGCATACTCTGTGCCATCAGCTCACGAATACCCCAGCCCCGGTGCGTCCGCTGCTCAACAGCGACGGGGCGCTCAAGTATGTAGCAGAGGACCGGGCGGAGGTCTTCGCCGAGCACCTGGAGCGTTAGTTCTGCCCGAACCCGACCAGCGACACCGACCGTCTCGCAGCAGTCGAGAAACACCTGGAAGACTACTTCGCACCGCTGATAGCTCCCGATGAAGATGCCATATTTTTCTCGCCTGGCGCAGTTAGACGCGCCATCCTAAACACGAAGCTTAGGAAGGCCCCCGGTGCTGACGGTATCACCATCACAGTGCTGCGCCGCCTGCCGTACCGTATGGTGGCGGCGCTGGCGCGCCTGTTTACGGGGATACTGCACACGGGCACGCAACGACTTGCAACGAAAAAAAAGCATGAAGATCGCCATCAGGGGGCTGCCAGCTGACACGGGCCCCAAGGAGATCGAGGAGAAACTCCGGGCGTTGGGGTACCAGCCGGAGTACGTGCGCCACATTAAGGGCGCATAAGAAAGACCCAGCTGCGTGTTCCACGCGATTTTGAAGAAGACCCCAGACGTCCGGGCCATCTACGACACCACCGTGTTCATGTACATGCGTGGTGTCAAAATAGAGGCTTGGCGTGAAAAACGTGGGCCCGCCCAGTGCCACTGGTGCCAGCGATTCAGGCACAGCTCGCACCAGTGTCACCGCCCGCTCGCTTGTGTGCGTTGCGGGGGCGAAACGCGGCACGCGACTGCCCACGCCCGCGGGTGGAGCCGGCCACCTGCGCCAATTGCACCCCGCGTGCAACATCAAGTGCCCCGTATTTCAGGCAGAAACCCGGAACAAGCGGGCGTGGACTGCCGCCATTACCGTAGCTTCACGCCGGCCCCAAGTGGCCACCGAGAGGCCACAAGCGGTGCCGGAAGAGACCCAGAGCGCGACGCTGATGGCGCTGGTAGCTAATGCTACAGCTAGCGCCGGTATAGCACCGCGGCAAAAAGTAGCACCCGAAAGGAACAACAGATGCCCGAGTGGCGGCGCTACCGGCGCTAAAACAGCCGCTCCAACGCAAAAGCAAGAGTTTACAACCTGCACCATCAAGCTGTTAATGGACCTGATAAAGGTCATCAGGCAGGGCCAGGACATAGAGACGGTCATCCTTGATGGCCTGGCCACCCTTCTAACCCTTTACCATGGCTAGGCCATTAAGGGTGATCCACTGGAACGCCCGCGGCCTACGGGACAAGGTCGCCCCCCTCCGCCATCTCCTTCGAGAACAAGACATCGACGTGGCGCTCATAAGCGAGACGCTCCTGGGACCTGGGGAAAGGATTAGGTTCAATCAGTGACACGACAGTCGCGATCGACTCACTCACGGATCACGTACAATCCGTCCTGAACGAAAGTTCAAGGGAAGTTCCAGCGATGGATGACCATTGCTGGAAGTTGCCGGACGATGTGCGTGAACTGCTGACTGATAAGAACGCGGCTGTCCGTGACTACCGCAACTTTCCTTGCCAAGCTAACAAGGCCCATATGCGCTATTGACAGAGATCTGTAAAGAAACGCATAACGGAGCTGCGTGACGCTGGCTGGGACAAGATGGTGAGCGAGCTAGAGCCCACCCACCTGGCCTTTTGGGAACTGCAGAGGAAACTCCAGTCCCCAAAAGTAGCCTCCACGCCCCCATTGGTGCGCCCCGACAAGACCATCGCCTTCGACGAATCGACAAGGCCGAATGCCTTGCCGACAGTCTTGAGGCCCAATGCACACCCAGCTCTCAACCAGTAGACCAAGCTCACCTCTGTGAGGTTGACGCGGAAGTCAAACGTAGAGCCTCCCTAGACGAGGTGCACGATATCATCAAGGGTCTGAAACGCCGTACAGCCCCCGGCCCAGACGGAATCACGAATGGAGTGATCCAATTGTTTCCCGCTAAACTCATAATGCTCATGACCATCATCTTCAATGGTGCTCTGAGCAATAACATCTTTCCCCAAGCTTGGAAAAGGGCCACTGTCATCGGTATTCCAAAGCCGGGCAAGCCCAAAACCGAGCCCTCTAGCTACCGCCCCATCAGTCTGCTCAACGTTCTGGGAAAAATCTATGAGAGGCTTATATACAAGCGACTCGGAGATTATGCCGAGACCAAGGGCCTCATCACCGACGAACAGTTCGGTTTCAGAACCCAACATTCGTGCGTCCAACAGGTTCACCGTATCATTGAACACGTAAGCGTTGGTTCTCAACGCGGTTTGATGACGGGTGCTGTGTTCTTCGACATAGCGAAAGCGTTCGACAAAGTCTGGCACAATGGCTTATTATATAAGCTTTACCAACTCGGTGTGCCAGACCGTCTCGTACTCATCCTACGAGACTTTTTGGCTAACCGCACCTTTCGCTATCGCGTCGAACGAACGTTGTCCTCCCCCCACCCTATTCGCGCAGGTGTCCTCCAGGGCTCTGTGCTAGCTCCCCTCATATTCGCCCTATTCACCAGTGATATCCCCAGAAGTAAAAATGCGCAGCTGGCTCTGTTCGCAGACGATACGGCCATTTATTACACCGGGCTCCTCCCCGACTCGATATCTCGTACTCTCCAAACCGCAGTCAACAAGCTTGGCGCATGGTTTAGAAAGTGGAGAATCAAAGTCAACCACGACAAGAGTCAAGCGGTTCTCTTCTGGAAACCGCGACTCAAACACAGACCTAACGACCCAACAACGACCCGATCAAGATGTTTGGCAAGCCGATCCCTTGGGAGAAGCATGCCAATTATCTGGGGGTGACTTTGGACCGACGTCTCTCCTTCTCAGAGCACATAAAGGTGGTTCGTTCACGAGCCGCCTTTGCTCTGGGTAGACTACATTCCGTTTTAAATGCACGCAGTAAATTGTCACTCAGGTGCAAACTGCGCATTTATACGGCATGCATCCGACCTATCATGACATACGCCTGTGCGGTTTTCGCACAGGCAGACCCCCGGCACGTCCATACAATGCAGACCCTACAGAACCGTTTTCTACTTAAGATAACGGGTTCCCCCTGGTTCGTTCGTAATAATAACTTACACTTAGATTTGAAAATTTCCGCCATTCAGCAATTCATGAAACGCGCTTGCAAGCGTTTCTTTGATACCGCTGGCAGCCATCGCAACCCTCTGGTTGTGAAGGTCGCCAGTTATGTCCCCTCTAGAATCAGTAGATTCCGCCGACCAAGGCATGCACTGACCGACCCTGACGACCCCATTACCCTCCTCCAGGAAAGCAGTAGGGCCACTAGTACAGTATACAGCAGACACAGACACAAATCGAAATTCCGACCTCGCCGCCGAGGTCCTTCGCGTCCGCGTTCCTCCCCGATAAATTCCCCTCCCTGTCCCTTGATCGGATCCGCAGAGCCAGCTGGTGGCGTAGCTGAGCCAGTAGTTTTAAACTCCCCTAATAATAATAATGAATCCAATTTTAACCAGCCTGTCCCCAACTTGCTGTCCTCCCCCAGCGACGCCCAAAGCCGAGGTTCGTACCCGACAGGGGGCGCCCTTAGGTGATGGTCGCTTAGTTTGTAATCAATATTATACCCCTGGCTGGAGGCTTTGAGTTAGCTCAAAGGCACCACAGGATAGACCGGTTAAGCAGTCACGGCTTCTCAAGGCCAACTGCGAGATGCTATTCACAAAAAAAAAAAAAGCGGGCATTATTGTGGTAAGCTCGGCCTGGTGCACCTGCTGTAGCGCTTAGACTTAATAGAGAGTTTATTTTATTTAATTAATAACTAAGAAGCGGTTGAAATAAAAGTTGATTACTGTGATATTTTATACTTTCATTAAAGATGTCGGACCCTTTGCCATTTAAGATGTATACTAACGACTTCTTTTCTTTACGGCTTTCTAACGGCTTTCCGAAATAAAATTATTATAAAGATGCCTCTTTTTAAAAGAGGATTGCTATGATCCTCTGCATTAGACGGCCTAGTCACCAGCCCCACTCTATTCTGCCCCCAGAAACTAGCGCAGCCCTAAAATAGTACAAAAAGGTAAAGTGGTTACCGTGGTTTTCATGCGCCGAATTCATTGTCGTTTGTTCACGTTTTCCGTTTTATTTCTTTTCGTCAAGAGAGATCCGACCACCACGCAAGCTTCTTCTACAAAATGAAAGAATAATTTTGTAAATCGGTTCACAAAGGAATAAGCACGTTATAAAATATTACGGTTCAAATATTTTCATTCCGAATAGATTGGCCCAACGACCATATAGCCCAATTGGCCCGACATTTGAACTAAATCATTATTTTACTACTTATTATATTTTTAATTACTTAAAATTAATAAATAAAAGTGCAAATTAAGCGAGGGAAATTCAAATTTTTAAAACGCAACACCATTGGTTAAAACAAAACGTGACGTCAAAAACTATGTCAACAAGCTCGTATTGCTTACATTTGTATCGCATTGCAGGCTTTTGATTAGAAAACATAGTAATAACGTGTGTGTTGTGAATTCATTTATTGTATAAGTGTAATTTTTGTATACATAAACGACCTGTGTCAAATGTCACTCCACAACGGATTATTTTTTTACATATTATGCTGATGACACCGCTCTAGTTTTTAAGGGAGAAACTTGGACGAGGTACGACAAACGAGGGTGGACAACGCCCTCTTACAGCCCCCTAAATGGGTCCAGGGGTAACGGACTTGGGGACGTCCGTCGCCCCCCACACACCAGGACCCGAGGTGGCGGCGCGTAGTGTTCCACGCGCGCCCCTCTTAGACGTCGCGGGGGGAATCAAACACCTCACTCCCCCCCCAGACCCGAAGAGGCCCGCAGTGGCGGGCCGGCACCAGTCGGGGGTTGCGGAAGGATCGTACGTTCCCGCGACCCCCGGCGTAGGTGTGAGATGGAACACCGGGGTGGTTTTTAGTCAGTAAGAGTCTGACAGACCCCACCGCCCGCCCCCGGGCGGTGGACATCCATGAGGATATTCCACCCCGGAAACAAAAAAAAAAAAAGGTACGACAAACTGCGGAAAAGGAACTGTGCAGGGTGCTCTTGCGGCTGAGGCAAAATCTTTTGACTTTAGACGTCTCTGCGTATTGTAGGTATGCTGGTATATCGCCCCGGTGCCTTTGAAGAGAGTTTGGTAGTGTTGTCGATGAGACACTCATTCCTTAGGTCGACCAGTAGGTTATGGTAGCCTAGGAAATCTGCTCCAAGAAATGGTTTCGTAACCGAACTACGACTAGCGATTATGAACTTCCACTTGAATGGTCGACGAAGATTTAAGTCGAGCTCCAGTGTTTTCTCTCCATATGTTGGTATGACGGTGTTGTTTGCAGCGTATAATTGATATGGTAACGGTGTCGATCGTATTCCTTTCCTTTTTGGTATGACGGATATATTAGCACCCGTATCTACCAAAAAACTCATGGTTGTGGTCATATCAGTGATAAATAGGCGGTAGGATTTCTTATCGACGTTAGGTTCCACCACTGCCAACGCCTCTTTTAGTTTTCCGTCTTTTCTTCGTTTTTGTAATTGCACGGTGTAGTGCAATGTCTTGCATTTTTCCCGAAGCGCCGATGATAGTAACAATATGTAGACGGTGTAGTTGAACGAGAGCGGGAACGTGACGTTGAACGTGCTCGGTTAGCTCGGTATGAGATGCGTCGACAGCGTCGATAGTGTCGCGGCGGCCGGCGGCGTGCGCGAGCGGTCGTGTTGCTTGTGGTATTGTAGCAGCTCATACTTACGTATAAACAATATAGACATACCAACAGAGGAGCGCATACAGCCGGTCGCCACCGGGCGTCCGCGCGCACTAATGTGAAAGGAATATTGACTCGCGCGCTGTATCATCGCGCTACTCCGAAGGGAGCTCGGCACATTCTACCGACATTAACAAATTGTGTTAGTTATAAGTTTTTGTAGTGTACCCTATTTATTTTGATTTGTACGGAGTCGTACTGTTATAAGCAACGTCTTTTAATAAAATTCACAGATCATTATTCGCATTTTTACTCGCAACTAATACCTACCTAAAGTCTCTAAAGTGGTGACCCCGCGTTCGAAATGGCTACGCCCGTATCAAGAGAAGACAAGATTTCTGAAGGCGTCGAAACAATTAGTGTCCAGTCACGCATACCTACCTAAATTCTGGTGCGACCGACCTAAGCTTTGGTTCGCCCAATTTTAGGTACTTAATCATCTACAACCAGAAGCTCGGCGACGAAGGCAAGTTCGCACTCGTTGTGGCTCACCTGGATATCAAGGACATCGACCAAATCAGCGATATCATCTTGTCACCGCCCAACTCCGGGCGATACGACGCTGTAAAAAGAAGACTAATGGAGGTATATGAAGATAGCCAAGGTATTCAGCTACAAAAACTGCTGAATGATATGGAACTCGGTGACCAGCGTCCATCGCAGTTGCTTCGCCGAATGAGAAACCTAGCTGGGAATAAGATGCCAGATGACACCCTAAAAATGTTGTGGCAAGGACACCTACCTGCTTCTACCCGCACAGTGTTGGCAGTGAGTGAAGAATCCAAGCTAGACTCGTTGGCTGCTATGGCAGACCGGATGCAAGAACAGCTGAAAGAGGTAAACGCCATGTGCTCCTGCCAGTGTCAACCTCCCTCGTCAACAGCCGCGACAGCGACAGCGGCGCCAGCCGAAATAGCGGCGACATCTCAACCTGCAGACCAGAAACTCTTCGGCATGATTGAAGCCCTGACCAAGGAAGTTGCAGCGCTGAAAATCGATCGATCCCGCAAATTTCAACGCCGATCCCACAATTTCAGAAGCCATTCCCGCTCGAAATCCCGGTACGGACAGAAAAAATGCCGTGTGCTATTTCCATAAGAAATTCGGAAAAGCAGCATACCGATGTAGAAGTCCGTGCAGTTTCAAAGGAATTACAAGTGAGAAGCCGGAAAACTAAAGAAGACTCAAGCCGTGGCGGTGGCCGAAGTCGACGATTTATCCACATACCGCCTATTTATAAACGACAAATCATCCGGGAAAACATTCCTTGTCGACACGGGTGCAAATGTCTCTGTTTTACCCGCCACTACTCGCGATAAACAGCGGACTCCAACCAACTACTTGTATGCAGCGATTGGTTCACAAATACCTACATACGGCGAGCGAACAATTGTTCTCAACATTGGATTGCGGCGTGCCTACAATTGGCGATTTATGGTTGCAACAGTCAGTCGGCCGATATTAGGCGCTGATTTTTTGCACCACCACGCACTTATGGTGGATCTCCACGGACGACGACTGGTGGACAAAAGAACAAATTTATCGGCACGTGGTTTCCTGTCACCAGCAGCTGAGGGAAGCATCCGAACCATCGATGACAAGCAACCCTACCACGACCTATTGGCCAAATACCCAGACATTACGAGACCGAAATTAAAAAAACTGGGAAATAGTGAAGTCGAACATTATATTGAAACCACCGGCCCGCCGATATTTACGAAAGCAAGACCACTACCGCCGCATAAATACAACGCTGCGAAACAAGAATTTCAACTCATGATGAGCCAAGGAATTTGTCGACCGTCCAATAGCCCATGGGCTAGTCCATTGCACATGGTTTTGAAAAAGGATGGTACATAGATCCTGTGGTGATTACCGTAGGCTCAATGCAGTAACCAGACCCGATCGATACCCAATACCACGTCTTCATGACTTCACACATAACCTCCAAGGCAAGAAGATATTCTCAAAAATTGATTTGCAGAAGGCATATTATCAGATTAAAAATAGAGAAGAGGACGTGAAGAAGACAGCCGTGATTACTCCTTACGGTTTGTACGAATTCACTAGGATGTGTTTTGGTTTGATGAATGCAGGCCAGACATTCCAACGTCACATTGACAACGTGCTCCGCGGCCTACCCGTTTTTCCATTCGTCGACGACGTACTTGTTGCTTCTGAGAACCAAGAAGTACACAGAAGAGAGCTTCAAGAAGTATTTAAACGACTCAACGACAGTGGTTTAAAAATAAACGTCGCTAAGTGTATCTTTGGACAGTCAAACCTCGATTTCCTGGGATACACAATAAGCCCTGAAGGTATTACACCAACGGAAGAAAAGGTGCAAGCAATCCAGTCTTATCCATTGCCAAATACGATCCAAGAACTTCGTCGTTTCGTCGGAATGCTGAACTTTTATCGATCGAGTATACCCCACGCGGCTGAACATCAAAAAGAGTTGAACAAATACTTTCACAACGCCAAGAAAAACGATAAAAATAAAATACAGTGGACCGAAGAGGCAAAAGAAGCATTCAAACAACGTAAACAAGATATCACGAGCTGCGCGTTATTATCCTACCCGTCACTGAGCGAACCTTTCGCATTGATGACAGACGCCTCAAACACATGCGCTGGTGCCGTTATACAACAAATGATCAACGGCAAGTGGAGACCACTGGGATTTTTCTCTAAGAAGTTCAGTGACGCACAACGCAAATACAGCACACGCGTACGACCGTGAGTTGCTATCAATCCACATGGCAATACGTCACTTCCGCCGTGTGTTTGAAGGACGACAGTTAATTGTTTACACGGACCACAAACCGCTGTGAGCGCGCCACTACAGCCCAACGCAAGCGATTTCGTACCTCTCGCCCCGCCCGCCTGCGCCCCCTCTACAATAATACGCGGTGGCATGGCGCGCGGAGCGCCACGTACCGCACCGGCGCGGCGCGGCGGCGCGAGCGGCGGCGGCGGCGCGCGGCAATCGCGATCGTGTGCGTGAGTCGAGTTCGAGTTTGAACGGCCCGGGTTCCCCGGCCGCCCAGCTGATCAACAGCGATCTGTGCCAGAGACGGGCCGTGAATATGCCGTTTCGTGAATTTGAACTTGATTCGTATGGCAATAAAAATGTATTCGTAAAAAATTATGTCATTCAAATAAAGTTCAAATTCACGAAAGTAGGTATTTCCACGGTACGACGGATCGATGTGCTGCGTGCGATAAAGCATAACATAACTGATAATCAAACGACCTTATTGTCGGTATATAATTATGTATATTGGAAGCTCCGTTCATAGACCTACAAACTGACATACCACCAATATAGTAGGTAAATAGGTAATAGGGCTTCCATCCCGAGACTCGATTATCGAAATTTAGAGACTTGTGTTTTTTTTCGTGGACTCTAGATAAGACTGATCCGTCATTCAGTCCTCGCGTAGGTACTCAATCTATAAACCTAAAAGGTTAGTATGAAATAAAATGTTATAAGTATGTAAATATTCATCAATGTTTATTTATTAAATTTGACGACACGGTTTGCGCAGTGGTTAAGCGATTGACTGCTGCGTTACGTGTCGCGGGTTCGATCCCCGCACGGAACAAATATTTGTATGACCTGCAAGTAGTTGTTCCGGGTCTGGCTGTTTGTGTATGTGAGTTTAATTAAATGTTTGTAAACGCACCCACGATACAGGAGAAATTCCTAGTGTGGGGCAACGTTTTTATAAAAAAAAAAAAAAAAAAAAAATTAACAATTTAATATGTATAATTATTCAGAATATACATATAATATCATTACAAGAACAAACAAAAAAAACATACATAAAGTCGAACATAATAACCTCCTCCTTTTTGGATGTCGGGAAAAAATCACATAAAAAAAAGACAGAGGTTTCAACAAATTACGCGACGCGCCGCGCAACATTCGTAGGTAGGTAATATAAATATCGTAACGTAACCTAATATAAATAATTATCGTAGTACCGTAACAAAAAGTAATATTCCCTAAACAAAAATAAACTCTCTCATAATAACATAACTATGTTGTACACACGGCTACACATCAAGCTATACATTTCCAGTATAAGCTGATCTCACATTTTATAGGATTTCCGTACGATGCGAGACCAGCGTAAACTGGTTTTGTATAGCTTGATGTGTAGCCGTGTGTACCTAAAACAAATGTTTCCTTATAAATAATAAAACCGGCCAAGTGCGTGTCGGACCACGCACAATGAAGGAATGAATTTATACCAAGAACAAATTTAACATTGTAGTTGAAAATCATGTTCTCCTATACATTGCAACTGCAAATGTAAGATGGTAGACTATTACTCGTAAACTTGTAAAGCCTACTTAGCTGTGATAGTTTTCCTTTGAACTTCGTTATACAGGTTTTTTTTTATCATTATCAAAATTTTTACAGGTTGTTGTGCGCATGAATATGAACAACTTTCACTACAGGACCAACTCTGAAATAACGAAAAAAATCTCCTGTTTCATACAAAACTTCAATACCTACTTGACCAAAATGTATGAAACAGCAGATTTTTTTTTCGTGATTTCAGAGCTGGTCCCGTAATGAAAGTTGTTCATATTGCGAACACTTGCTTGCGTCCAATGCTTCTCACGAGCAGCCGCAGCTTCCATCTCAATTGTGGCTAACTTTTCCCATTCATCAAACAGCAAGTCTGAGACGCCCCGCCGAACTAGATACCTTGAATATATCGGACAATTCACGTCAAATATTCAACACGTGACCGGCGAGGACAACAAGGTCGCAGATGCACTATCACGAGTCGAAACAATAACATGCCCGACACCACTGGATTACACCGAGTTAGCAAGAAAACAAGACCAAGACGAAGAATTGAAAACAATAGCAAACAAAGAAAAATACCAATTCAAGAAAATCGTCATTCCCAACTCAACAGCCAAAGTTACCTGCGAGATGTCATCTAGCACTGCTCGTCCATATCTGCCTCCAGATTTTCGAAAAAAGCAATTCACGACCTTAGTCACCCATAAGGCATAAGGGCGACAAGGAAGCTAGTCACTGCCCGCTACTGGTGGCCTGCCATGAATAGTGACGTAAATGAGTGGACTCGAACGTGCGACGCGTGCCAGCGTGCTAAGGTACAACAACACACGAAGACACCTATTGCGAGTTTCCAACAAGCAAACAGACTGGAGCATGTCCTTATAGATATTGTAGGCCCGTTACCAATTCCTGACGGCTATCGATATCTATTGACCATGATAGATAGGGCTACCAAATGGCCTGAAGCATGTCCATTGGAAAACATAACCGCGGAAAAGGTTGCTAATGCATTTTATGACGGCTGGATAGCGAGGTTCGGTTGCCCAGTAACCTTAACCACCGACCAAGGGAAGCAATTTGAGTCTGCCCTATTTAATAAATTAATGCAACGCATGGGAATCCACCGCACCCGCACCACTGCCTACCACCCGCAGTGTAACGGCGTGATAGAACGATGGCATCGCTCACTCAAGACGTCACTTACCGCAAGACTCAAATCCACAACATGGTCACATGAGCTACCTACAGTGCTGCTAGGACTGCGCGCTTCGATAAAGGAATATGTTGGTGCAAGTACCGCTGAACTACTTTATGGCCAAACGCTGCGATTACCCGGAGAATTCTATGAAGAATCTACAAAACATCGCGACACGGATTCAAACTTCATGAATAAGTTGAATGGAGCGTTATAGAAGGCCCAGGCACAACGGAAATCTAACCAATCCCGAGCGTCATTTATTCACGATGACTTACATAAATGCTCACATGTTTACCTACGCAATGACGCATCAAGCAAGCCTCTGATGCCGACGTATAACGGGCCGTACGAAGTGATAAGTCGTAACGACAAGTACTTCACTATCCAGTTATGCAATAGACGCACCAACATCAACATGTCTTCCAAATCCTTTTGTTTTTTGTCTTTTCGCCTCGACTTCAATCGTTTACCAATATTAGTCGTGCTGCATTACAATTTCTTTGCCTCGTCGATTTCTTCCTCAGAAAACGCCGACACACATATTCTTATGAGACTTTCGTTGTCCATAACGTCATGTTTATTACGAATAAACGCAAGGACTTCCGAAATCACCACATTACAGTTCGCACACTTAATCGTATCGACGGACATTATCGGGCAATCACACATCTGCGACCACTCGCATAGAACTCGCGCGCGAGACTCTATTATACAAAAACTTTTAATACTTACATGAGTTTTATTCCCCGTTGCGAAGAGCAAGAGCAAGAGACGTTGGCAAGAGTCGTTAGATGCGCAGAAATTATATTGTTGGTCCCTTTGGTACGCAAGCGGGACGCGGGGAGTGAGGCAGCGCCGCACAGGGGGCCGAAAACTAATCTCAATGGACTTAGCGATACCCGAAAATCGACTATTTTATTTTGGAAAAGTAATATCGTAAACGTGTTCTACTAGTCAATACAAATATTTGTTATCGTGACACTTTTTTGTTTAAAAATTTATTTACAAAGTTATACGACATTATTAAAATTTTTGTATGGAGTAGAAAAAAAAATGGTATAAATAAAAATCCTTAAAGAATTTTCCCTATAGAATTTTTTATAGTATCAATAAATGGGTATTATTAGTAATTTCTGTACAAAATTTTGTATCTCGGAAACCCTCGGAACCGCGCCATTTTGAACTTTCAATATTTTTATTCTTTTAAATGTTTGTACATCGAAGAGGTTAAGAACATTGCGTTTTTTATTCTCAAAATTTAGTAAAATTACATGTTTTTCACAAGCATTACAATAAACGTGGCCATTTTGTAATTAACACAATGCAGTTTGCATAAAAAATGACGTCATCTATTGTTGACTACGTGGTATTTAACGCGTAAACACCTTTCAACTACCCGACTTCGAGTGCTATTACGACACGTCATATACCACGGGCCAATCAGAATACAACAGAAGGCAGCTTTAACCAATCACAGCACTCTCACTCGCACCGATCAATAAGTAATCCATCAGTCTTGTTCTTGTCTTTGCAATTAACGGACGTCCTTACTACCATACTTCTGCCATGGAAGGTTTAGTTACTAACCTCGACGTATTTGTGAAATTAAAAGAAAGTGGAAGTGTTAAAGACAGCAAGTTTATGTACAACTTTATGGAGTTAAGTTTAAAGAAAGAACTGAGTGACGAGCAGAAGAAAGTCCTTAAATCGTTTTGTAGCACATACTGTTATAATCTTAACATAAGGTGGATAAAATCGGGTTCCAAAGGCGCTGATTTTTTAAAAAACAACATTGATTGGCTTGGATCAGATGTAATTTGGCCTGACTTTATTAGTGTCTGCTAGCGAACCCATAGCTGGATCATCTCAAGAAGGTATTTTAGCTTCTAGAAATGTTGGAACAACGACTCAAATTAGTCCCAGAAAACAAATATCTCATTTAGGACCTAAACAGAAAAAGAGAAGAGTTGATGATTTGGCATCTACTCTTTCTTATGAAGAACAAACGTTAGTTTATATGTCTTCATTGAAGGCTCGTGGGTACAATGATGTCGCCGATATATTAGACTACCTCTTAAAGAATCCTGTGAAGGTTAATCAAGTCAAAGATTTTATTTTTTCTGAGAAACAAAACGTGATGTCTTCTGAAAAGGCTTTAGGTACCATGCTGTCCTTAAAACTGACGAAGTGGCAATATAATACTATGAGAAAATCGGTTCAGGAAGAAGGATTTGATATATTTCTGTCTTATTACTCTATTCAAAAAGCAAAATCCGAATGTTACCCGCCAAAAGAGGATATTGAAATAACAGATATGTCTGCACAGATAAAAATGCAGTCTCTTTTAGATAAAACTGTTGAAAGACTTATGAAAATTGTCGAAATTGGAGACGATAAAAACAAATTAGAGTTAATTAGTAAATATGGTTTCGATGGTGCATCAAGTCAGTCTAACTATAAACAAAAAAGCGAGACCAATGAGGATGATTCTAGTGTATTTATGGGGAGTTTGGTTCCTATAAAACTAATGTATGGTGAAGAAGTTGTATGGGAAAATGAAACTCCCAATTCAACTTACCTTTGTCGTCCAATATTTTTCAAATTTGTTAAAGAGACGCGAGAAACCATCACCAATGAGATGAACAGGTTAGAATCGGAAGTCAAAAATACTATTGTTAAAGGAAAATCCATATCTCACAAATTGTTTTTCACAATGATTGATGGAAAAATAACATCAGTACTGAGCGAGACTTCGACACAGAGTTGTGATTATGTAAAGCCACTCCCAAAGAAATGAACAAAATAAATTTGATATCACAAAAAGTACCTAACACTGACATTTATAAATATGGAATTTCGTCACTCCATGCTTGGATCAGATTTATGGAGTGCATTTTACATATTTCTTACAGACTTGAGTTTAAGTCTTGGATAGCCAAAGGCGAAAATAGAGTTAAATTGGAAAATAGGAAAAGGGGAATCCAAGAAGCCTTTAAAAATAGATGCAGGTTGCTTATTGATATTGTAAAACAGGGACATGGTACCACTAATGACGGTAACACAGCTCGGAGATTTTTCGCGGACGTGACCACTACTGCTTCTATTACTGGAGTAGACGAAACTCTAATAAGAAAGTTTTCAATCATATTAGAAACAATCTCATCCGGCCTTCCCATAAATACAGACAAATTCAAGGAATTTGCAGATGAGACTTTTGCATTATACATTCAACTGTATAAATGGTATTACATGCCTGCAAGCGTGCACAAAATTCTAGTGCATGGTGCAGACATCATTAAAAATCTCGGCCTTATTCCAGTGGGAAAGTTGTCTGAGGAAGCAGCCGAATCCAGGAATAAGGATTTCAGAAAGTACCGAGAACACCATTCTAGGAAATTTTGTAGAAGAGCGACCAATGAGGATGTTTTTCACAATTTACTAGTTACATCTGATCCATTCATTTCTACAAAGAGGCCGAAGTTGAGTAGAAAACACAAATCGTTGTCTAAAGAAGCACAAAGTTTGGTGCTCAACCATGATACCGAAGAAGCAGATAAAGAAAATGTTGCTTTTGTTGACGTTGATACTGCATTGAGCGATAGAGAAAGTGACAACGACAGCGATTTAAATACTTTAAACTAAACCGAAATTTATCGTTCACATTTCACTTACTTTTAATATCAATGTTAGTAGCTTTGTAGTGGATTAGGCCTCCTGGGGACACCACTTTAGAAGAAAACGCATCTGGTTCTTAACCTCTCGGGTGATGTGGAATAAGGAACAAATGAATATTAGGGATAAACGCAAAATAACAAGTCCGAGAACACTTGGGAACATTAACCAAGACTCACATTTCATATAATGAATTTTGTAAACTTCTTTGTTCTGCAACTCTCAAGATATTAAGTTTTCGAACAAGTTCACCTAACATTTATGTTAGGTGAACTTGAAAAAAAGCGTACAACACGAATATGTGTTTCATATTTGCTAAGTCCAAAAAATTAAATTCCAGCCCACTGTGCGCCGAGCGGACCGCGCGATTGATGCGTCAGTAGACCCCTGCCCCGCGCATTGCGTCTACGTCCCGTTCGCGTTCGCTTACACTTGCGTGCACGAAAGTTGAACCCTTTTTTTTTTGTTAAGTTTGGTTACGAGTTATTGTTATTGTTTTAAATTTAGTTTTTGTTATAAGTTGTTGTTTTTAATTTAGTTTTTGTAATAAGTTGTTGTTTTAAATTTCGATTTTGTTAGGGTTATTACAATGCCGAGACCAAAAGTTATTTTACGCAGACAAGCCAGAAAAATGGTCTATGAATATGTCTATTGTTATATAGCGAAAGATGCTCTTACTGAAAAAGAGACGGTAAAACGGACTGCAGAAGCCACTAAAACGTCAGAAAGGACAGTTAGACGTATAGTCCAGGAAGGAAGAAATTCTAAATTCTTCACTGCCTTTAGGACACCGGGAAAAAAGAGGAATAAATCAAAGCCCGATTGACCCGACACTATACCGAAGACATCCCGGACGTCAGCCTGTACGAGATAAGGATGGCTCTGAAGCAGCTCAAAAACAACAAGGCACCGAGTGATGACGGAATTACGGCAGAGCTCCTGAAAGCCGGCGGAACCCCGTTCTTAGGGCCCTCCAAAAGCTGTTGGGTTCCGTCATACTCGAGGGTAAAACACCACAGGCATGGAACAGAGGTGTGGTGATACTTTTATTTAAGAAGGGCGATAATGCCCTACTTAAGAACTATAGGCCCATCCCACTTCTGAGCCATGTCTATAAGCTGTTTTCAAGAGTCATCACAAACCGTCTCGCGCGCAGGTTTGACGACTTCCAGCCTCCCGAACAAGCCGGATTCCGCAATGGCTTTAGCACCGTGGACCACATACATACGTTGCGACAGGTTATACAGAAGACCGAAGAGTATAACCTGCCTCTCTGCTTAGCATTTGTGGACTACGAGAAAGCCTTTGATTCGATCGAGACATAGGCTGTACTGCAGTCTCTTCAACGGTGCCAGATTGACTATCGGTACATCGAGGTGCTGAAGTGTCTGTACAAAAACGCCACTATGTCAGTCCGACTCCAGGATCAGACCTCGAAACCTATCCTTCTGCAGCGAGGTGTGAGACAGGGAGACGTTATCTCTCCGACACTGTTCACCGCTGCACTGGAGGATGTCTTCAAGGTTCTGGATTGGAAAGGGGCTGGCATTAACATTAATGGCGAGTACATAAATCACCTTCGGTTTGCCGACGATATCGTAGTCATGGCTGAGACTATGGAGGACCTCAGTACAATGCTCGATGACCTCTCAGTAGAGCCTCCGAAAGAGTGGGTCTTAAAATGAACATGGACAAAACGAAGGTCATGTTAAATGCCCATGTAACACCCACTCTCATGAAGATCGGAGACGCTACACTCGAAGTCGTGGATGAGTATGTGTACTTAGGACAAGTTGTCCAGTTAGGTAGGTCCAACTTCGAGAAAGAGGTCAATCGTCGAATCCGACTCGGCTGGGCAGCGTTCGGGAAGCTACGCAATATCTTCTCGTCCCACATACCGCAGTGCCTCAAGACGAAAGTCTTTGACCAGTGCGTGTTGCCAGTGATGACATATGGTACTGAAACCGATGAAGACCGATGGGGCCGGAAAATTCTAGAGTGGCGACCGCGTACCGGAAGACGTAGCGTTGGAAGGCCTCCCACAAGGTGGACAGACGATCTTGTCAAGGCCGCAGGAACCCGTTGGATGCGGGAAGCACAAAAGCGGTCGAAGTGGAGGTGCTTGGGGGAGGCCTATGTATATTATACTTTTTTTCTCGCATATTTGTGTGCTGTAAAATGGTCTGGACATAAACTAATGAAAAATAATCATTATATCTCTTATTACAGGTTCTAAAGCATGGTCAGATGGATCTTTGAAGGGGCTTAAAAACCCATTTCGAAAGGGCAGCGTGTAGTCATAGTGCATGCTGGATCAGCATTGCGATTCTGTAACCATCTCACCGTGAAAACTTAGGTGAAGTGAGCGTGGAGTGAGCTATCAGTGTCATCGCACTGATGCTAGGGATTGACCAAGCATTATACTTACAATCATAATCGAGATTTTAATTATGTTTTTTAATGTTAGTTCTGTTGATCATTTTATATTATTTCTAATCTAGTATATAAGTGTCTAAATATTATTGTTTAGAGTTTTTTTTTTAATAAAATAGCAACACAGAAATTCAGTCAGAATCTAGTTTAAGAAATCAACATAAAAGAACTTATTTGAGTTTCTAACTGAATTGCTGTTTTATTTAAAAAACCCGTAAAAAGTAATTTTTAGCCACTTAAATACTAGCCTTGAAATAATGTGAAATGATCAACAGAATTAGCATAAAAAATAATTAAAATCTCGATTATGATTGTCGAGTATGATTATGCTTGGTCAATCCCTAGCATCAGTGGGATGGCACTGACAGCTCACTCCACGCTCACTTCACCTAAGTGTTCACTTCACGGTCACATTTTTTCAGAATCGACATACTGAAGCTGGATTCGTCCCCAATGCGCTACTCCTATTTAAGGCTGGAACAAAGTCGGGGGATTATCATGATAACATGAATTTTGTTAATTATACGAAGTGGCTTCGCAACCAGCTGATACCAAACCTGCCGCCAAATTCGGTTTTAATTATCGACAACGCTTCGTACCACAATAAGCAGTTCGATCCAGCACCTACATCGAATGCCAAGAAAGCCGACATGCAAAGGTGGTTGTCGGAAAAGGGCATAGCATTCGAAGACACTATGCTCAAACCCCAATTATACAAATTAATTAAATTGTATAAAAATCAACACAAACGATTTAGTATTGACCAAATACTGGCAGAACACAACCATAGTGTTCTGCGATTGCCGCCCTATCATCCAGACCTTAATCCAATAGAAATGGCATGGGCGGCAATCAAAGGCTATGTAGCCAGTAAAAATAGAAAATGGAATGTGTCCCATTTAATGGACCTAATAAAGGAAAAAGTGGAACTAATGGACGCCGATGAATGGTCAAAATTATGCGGAAAAGTAAAAAAAAACGAAGCAGACTACATCAAAAGTGACCACATAGTCGACACAGTCACAGAAAAAATTATTATTTACGCCAGTGACGACAGCGACTCCTCCAGCGATGAGAGCGAATTGAATGACGATGAAGAGCCACGTCCTTCCACCAGCTCAGGTGGTACTTTCAATTTGATGCCAGGGATAGGGTATTTGAGTGATAGTGACGAGAGCTCTTGACATTATTTTTAAATAAAAAAATATTAAAATTTTAAATACATATGTATATGAATTTTATTTCTAACACCTATTAAACGTCACGAATTCTGTTTCTTCCTTATAAACAGACATGATTAAAAATAAATTATGGCAATAACCATAGAATAATGACAAGCACTAAAAGGGACTACTTTTTTGTGCCACTAAGTGTACGATGCGCGAACTTACCCCCACTATGCCAAATCCTTGCCAAGTTACGTGCCGGCAACACAGCCGATGTCGGCCAGCGTCGTGTAGGTACACAGAACATAATATACACTGACAGGAAAAATGAAATATTATAAGTTTATACTAAACATAGAACGCATAAGGATAAAATATACGTTTTCAACGGTGTAGCGAAGACTCGCCATTTTGTTTTTCATTAATTTATCATATTTATCTTGTTGCCTTGCCGACACACGACGAAACAATACACCATCGGGTATCTCCGCCGCGCCGCGCACTCCTTTCGGGAATGTTCGATTTCGTCGCACGACAGCGCGCCAGTGAGGTGGGCAAAGTGTATCATTTTTGCGATTGGATCATTTGCATGATCATTGAAATGATCCGAAACACTGATATGTTTCATTTGGCTCATTTGGATCATCGCCTCATCAAAGGATATAAAATACAGAATGTTACGTATATGTACATTACGTTGCGTCGCGGGCGTTTACTACTGAGTCAGAGAAATGCTATGTGGCAAGTGTGGCAACAATGCTGAAAGTTTTATGTGTACTATTGTAATAGGTTAGATTATAAATAAAATAATCGATCTTCTCACATACTTTGTCCAGGCTTAGGACTGGCGGCTAGTCCTTTAATTTATGGCCAACTGGCGTAGTTAAAAATCGATTCTATTTACAGTGATTTGTTGATTCAATTATAAAAAATAAGCAATTATAAACAATCTGCCGCGAGCCGCATCAACGTAAAAAACTATGGTAAAACAATAACTTGTTAGTGCAAACATTATATGCAAAAAACGACCGTATAGTATTTGATACGTAAGCGCCTTAGTGGTCATTTTTACGTGCATGTGGATAACGACGTCGACAACGAATAAACGAAAATCTGTGATTGTATGAGTGATACATATCTCATTTGGTATCTCTTTCTGACTTGTATAGTTAGTAATTATGTCGCCCACTCACTCGCGATTCGCGAGTCATAAAACTCAGTGTCTCAGTCTCCCTCTCTTGCTCGCTCACTGCTCAGTAGCCTCGCGAGCGACGCGTCGCGCGAAATGAGCCGAGAGTACAGTAATGTTTCAGATCCAAATGATGCGTTTGAAACGTTGTTACTGAACCAATCTTTTGAATCACATCAATGATTCGGATCAGTGAGTCGGTTCCGTAAAGAGTTACACGTACGCCTACGCCAGTCCATTATTCGCTGTTGCGCAAGGTACTCACGCGCTTACTTGCCTAAAATCTTAGTTAAGGCGACATTAACTGCCCGCGCCTTGATCGAGTGGGAGGAGTTTGCGTCGCGCCCCGCGACTAAAGTCAGACAAAGTCAGCGATACACTGCCGCCCGTCGCGTCGCCCGCCAGAGCCCCGCTTCAACACGCACCAAGATAATTCGAAAAAACAACCCACCTTTATTTATCATACACAATACAAATAAAAGCCGTATACTAAAATATGGGTCATTAAATTGTCTTTTATATGATTAAAGTTTCATGTAAATACGCCCCATAGTTTTTGCGTGATTATCGTTTTTTTGTCCACGTTAGACAATACTATACAAATTAATTACACTATGTTATTAAAATATAATTTCACATTTTCACATATCAAATTATGAATAAAATTGTCTAGTATAACATATATTTTTTTCAAAGAAATAAGACTAGAAGTTTAGACGTGATGTTCAATATAAAATCATTAAAAGTCGTTTATCTGCGCCTTAACGCACCCGCTCGTAAATTAAATATTATGTTTCTTATATCTTTGCTTTCGTGTATCTCTATTTATGTTCTTCATCTTCCTATCTTCTGTCTAAAGTGTTAACGTGCTTTGTACTCTTGTGTAACCGTTGTAACCTATATTTCAATTATAATAATTCTGTGAGAACTTTGGACTTTGATTTTGTGGACTAATACCTACAATCTCATAAAATATTAAAGTATTTGTAATGTTCTTTGGGTTAATAAAACACTCTTTGACTGATCACGCAGGTGAAGTAGTATATGCGTCTAGCGCACGTCCGCTCTGGCTCACGGTTAGCGCTCGAGCGACCCGCGCGCCGCCCCCCCGGCGCATACACTACATCCCTTCTTTATTTTATAAATAATTAAGTTACAATAACTTGAACAACAATATTAACAATGTGGAAGAACAGAATAGATTTAGTAATATATAAACTAGTGAATCAGGCATACAACATTATACGAGTATCATCAACAAAGTAACAGACAGTAAGAGATAGATTTTAATTGCATAAAGGTGTATTGCAATAATTTAGTCCTCATTGTTCAATGACCCTGTGGCACTGACCTCTATTAAAATACGCTTTAATAGAGGTCAGTGCCCTGTGTCCTTATTATCATTGTCCACAACTTGCCAAGAATCATTAATTTTCTTTAAATGTACTATATTCCGACGATACTCTTTACCTATTTCGTCGTTCCGCACATGAATGTCACCATCGGTGACACCCGTCACTGTGTGAGAGGTAGGGTTATAGTTAGGTGTCAATTTGTTATCCTTAGTTATATTTTTTAACATTACCTTTTCCCCTATTCCTAAACTAGAAACAGTAGCTCTTCTTTTTCTATCCCCGTATTCTTTCCCTTTTTCTTTCATTAGCATATCCCTATCTCTCACATCGGAATCTATGAGTTTATGTTCTACATCTGGAGCGAAAGGAACTTTTCGTACCACTTGCTCAAAAAAGTGACATTCTATGCCACAAAAAGCGAACATAACAATAGTCATTTTTAATCTGTTAAAAACAGGGAAAGAAAATTGTACTGAATTTCATTCATCCTCTAGGGGGAGAATGTGATTTAAATTTGGAATACTAGCCGAAATTTATACTGAACTACATCGGTGTTTACACCATTGAGTTTGTATATAAAGCATTATACATCTTTTTGAAAAAGGAATACGCATTTATTATGCAGTTATGATTATTAAATAAAATTACGAAAACCGACGAGGCCGTATGAGCTTGATGCCTTTGCTTTTCCGACAAAAACATATTAGTCTAGGAATTTGCCGCGTTTTTGATTTTTCTTCAAATACTTATATGTTAAGTTTATTTTAATTTATTTTTATAAATAAGTTAATGTTCTAAAAATACTTTTAATTGTCATTATTTTTAATAAATGCTTATCTCATATTATTATTGCGTTAATTTTTTCGCAAATGGTACGAAAAGTAGAGTATTTTCCTCGGTGATAAAGCTGTCTTAGTCTTGGGTGAACTTAAATCCCTCGCTACACTCAGGACACACCCTCACTACGCTCGGGCGTAAACCTCGAGTCCTTCATTACGCTCTCGATTTAAATCGTCACCTGCGACAGAAGACACTGCTTTATCCCCTTGGTTAATAATCTACTATTATCTCGGAAGCATCTTTTAAAAAAGAACTCAGATGGCGATGTACCTGTAACAGAGTGGGGTGTACTATTATACATCATTAAATAATTTAAAATATCCTCTTTCCAGTCCTTATTTTCAGCTTGGCTAATTTTAAGTCTCTTTAGTACCTACATCTCGATTTTGTCTTTCGACTTCTCCATTCATTTGTGGCCAATAGGGAATAGTATTATTGACAACGATACCGCATTCTTTGCAGAAGTTGCGGGGTAACCTAGCCTTGAAAACATTTCTTTTAGGACTTTAATAGTGTCAAGTGCAGTGATACTTCTCATAACCTTAATTTCTTTATACCGGCTATAAAGCACTAGGATGTGGTGAAGGGTGGGCGTTTTGGGGGTACTGTCTTATGTGATTTTGACGTTCAAAAAGTGCTGATTCTCAGCCTAATTTGAATAAATGACTTTTGATTTTAATAGTCAACAAGAATTAGTATGTAGTCTCGACTCGGAAGTGGCCCTAGAAAGTCAACTGCCACATCTACCCATGGCTCTTTGGGTGATGATCGCCTTTTCATCGGGTGTGGTGGATTAGGAGCCGATACAAGAGTGCATCCGCGACAACCTTTCACTACACGCTCAGCATCGCCATCGATCCTAGGCCACCACACTTTTGTCCTTAGGCGACCTTTAATCGCGACTATACTAGGGTGCCCTTCGTGAGCAGCTTTTAACACCCTCTGGCGTAAATCTTTTGGTATGACTATCCTAGTTCCCCGCAGCAAAATATCTCCGCAAAAACAAAGCTCGCTTCTTATGATTTTGAAACAATTAACGGATTCGTACCAATCTTCACTGAAAATACCCCTTTTTACCTTTGAGACTTCGTCATCTTTTGATGATGACGCCTCTATTTCATTTAGGGACACAGCGAGAGGTCGAGAATAAGTCACAATTTGGTTTATATAATTTTCGCTATCAAATGGCTTCGTTGGAGCTATTTGACATAGTCTAGAAATGGGGTCGGCAATATTTGACTTACCAGGGTGATAGATAACTTTGAATCTGTATGCTTGAAGCCTGAATACCCACCGTACAATTCTCGCGCAAGGTTTGGAATGTCGTCCGGAAATCGTTTCTAAGGGTTTGTGATCGCTTATGAGCTCAAAGTCCTTGCCAAAAAGGTATATTTTAAAATGCTCAACAGCCCAAACTAATGCCAATGTGAATGCTTCCTTTTCAGTTTGGCAATACCTTTTTTCACAATCAGTCAGAGCTTTGTGTCCATAAGCGATAACTCTAGGACCTTCCGTATCTATTTGGACAAGGACAGCACCCAGTCGCACCGGTGATGCGTCAGCAATAACCTGCGTTTGGTCGCTGGGATTGTAGTAAACAAGACATTTTATATTGGTTAAGCTAAGCTTTAGGGCTTCAAAAGCTTTATTTTGTTTGGAAATCCAAAATTTGTCGACAGTTGCCGATTTCCCAAGCCCTAATCTCAACAACTGTCTAAGGGGGTCGGTAAGTGTTGCCAAATTTGGAATCCATTTCCCCACAAAATTGACTAAACTGAGAAAACTTTGTACTTCTTCAATCGTGTTAGGGCGTCTACTAGTTTTAATAGAGGTTAAGTATTTTGCAAGGGGTTTTATTCCATCTTCTGTAAGTTCGTGACCGAGAAACTCGATTTTGTTTGTTTTATATATACATTTCCTTCCATTTAAAAGAACATCATTTTCTTTTAAAACCCTTTGCACCTTACTCAACCGCTCATCGTGGTCTTTCTCTGTTGCCCCATACACAATAATATCATCAATAAAATTAAATGTACCTTCACATCCCAACAACATATTTCAAGAATTTTTTGGAACATTTCCGGAGCACAAGATATACCAAACATTAATCTTTTATTGGCTACATTTTCCATTTAGACGAAGACAGCGTAATTAATTGCAATATAGGCGGAGTAGACTTAGACATGTTGATAGACTCCGGGAGTAAATGCAACGTAATCACAGATAAGACCTGGCAGTTTTTAAAAGAAAGTAAGATTTATGTCACTAACCAAATCCGGAAACCAAACCAAATTTTAGTTCCTTATGGCAACAAGAAGCCTTTAGACATCATAGGCTCTTTCAACGCGATTATATCAGTGGGTGAAAGAAATAAAGAATCCACTGTCTACGTCATCAGAAATGGTTCGCGCGATCTGTCGGGTAAAGCATCATAATCATCGCCTACATCCCAGATCTTTATTTAGTTTAAGGTTTTTATTGAAGGGTTTCTTGGAATCAATTTTATTTGTTTAATTTTTTTTTTTTTGCTTTCAGTTTGGTTGTTGGAGTTACCGAACTGCTCAAGTTGTCTAGTAACAACTTCTAAGGCATTTTCCATATAAATGATTTTATCTAATGTAATTGAATCTCCAATTTCTAAAATATTTTTCCTCAAATCAACAAGTCTACATTTTTCTGTGATTTGGTCTATCAAATGTTAGTCTTTATTTGTGAAGTTACATTTTCCAGCCTGATTCCTTAACCTCAATAAAAACTTTTCGAATTTTTCACCTTCTTCCTGCTGCATGAGCCGGAAAAGGTATCTTTCATAAATATGACTTTGCTTGGGGAAAAATAATCGTTAAGTTTTCCCAGTGCAATTTTATACACATCTAAGTCTTTGCCATCATCATCTTTACCTTCCTCTGCATGGGCCCCGGGCAAATTGTAGTAAATCTCCTGTAGTGCTAATCCACCAACATGGACAAGAGTAGCTCGCTTTTTATTAGGGGAATCAATATTAGCAGCTAAAAGATACATTTCGAGGGCCCGTTTCCATTTCTCCCATCGGGTACAAACCGATGTCGTGTCACCCTCACAATCAAAGTGATCTAAATTTGTCAACATTGAAGTTGCGTGAGCCATTTTTTGGGGCGACCTGTAACAGGATTTTGAGACTCGTATGCGTGGCCTTTTATCTTTCATAAAGATAACATTAACACTACTGCATGTCTGCATAGCCTTAGGATACTTGTTAGTATTTGCGTGTCCAATAGAGCATTTCGGATTCAGCATGACCTTTGACGTTAGCGTAAGCATGACTAACTAAATATACTAAATTACTTTATTCAATAACGTTACTTTACTATTATTATGGAAATTGACTGATAATAACCTTTATCTATTAACAAATTAGGTTTACTATCTGGTTAGCAATAAATAGGTATGCTAGTAATTAAGCCATTATTGATGCTTACACTAACGTTTCCCGGTCTTTACTCACATTTATTCTTTAAGCATGGTCGTATAGTGCGAATAGTATTTGCGTGACCTTGATATTTTTGTGTCGAAATGCAAACAATTGATCATAGCAAAACCAGTTACCTGATTAAAATACTATCTACTGATTTTGTTTTATATTTACAATAAGTGGGTATGTAGGTTATTTACAACAGAAAAGTTAAGTATGTCCAAGATTTATGATAATAATTGGTTATTATTTTTATTTAAAATAAGTAGCGTGCAAATAACTCATTTATCTTGATATTTAAATGAAAGCACTTACTCAATAATATTAATTAACAATAGTTTACTGTTTGCATTACAGCACATTTAAAATAATTGCGTACTATCCAGGCACGGCCCTTTGTTTTGTTGTAAACAACATTAACTGCATGGCCTTTGTAACATTCACGCTTATCAGTTGTTTACCTCAATCGAAGCAGAACTTATTTTTCGTTACTTAATCATACGAAACTGAGGCAACAAAGCAATCATTAGCTGTAACCATCTACCTTGGTAACGATTTATTTACGTGTAGGTAGGTAGGTTCAGCGTGACTACGTTCTGTTTTCACTTTAGTATCCAAACTACTAACGATCCTTATCGAAATATAGTCGCTTAATTGATCGTAAACAACTTTCGACGTGCATTATTTTTTAGCGTGTATTCTTCCCCTTTTTTTTTTGGTAAATGTTTCAGTACTTACTTTTATCCTCGTCGCCACTTGTAATGTTCTTTGGGTTAATAAAACACTCTTTGACTGATCACGCAGGTGAAGTAGTATATATATGCGTCTAGCGCACGTCCACTCTGGCTCACGGTTAGCGCTCGACCCACAGAGCATGTAACTAGCTCGACCGACCCGCGCGCCGCCCCGGCGCGGCGCATACACTACGGTATTGCAGATTCTTTTTTTATGAAAAAAAAATATCCTTCTACCTTTTTGCATCATTCAATCATAAAATATGTGTGTGTTTACCTGATATTTTTCGTTTCCCCAGAACGCTACAAAAGGATCAAGTGTCCCGTGTTCTGGGACACTTGATCATGGTATCGGGTAGACATGATCATAAGGGAACAAGTGTACCATATTGCATACACTTTTTATTCATTCGTAAAATATGAATAAAAAGTCTATTAGGTACTAGAAAATTAAATGTCGTTTATTTAACCTTATCTACTTATAGGTTTACTTGAAATTCGAGGTATATCCATCAGGAGATGATAGGGGGGCCAAAATGCAAAAAATTGAACCTCCCATATGTATGGCAGAAATTCAATAGTTTTCGAGATATTTGAATGTTAAGGGTTTTTCGATATTTACCCAAAATTGTAGTCAAAGTCAAAGCATTTATTTCAAATAGGCACACAAAAGGCACTTTTGAACGTCAACATTTACATTTAAATAAAATTGATTCTAGTCGCCCCTTCCAAAAGGTAGTTTCGTATGGAGAAGAATGGGCAAGAAACTCCACCGTTACTCTTTTAAAATTTGTTACAATATTTTGTATACATTAATTATATAATTTTATGTGAAAACGATGCACCTATAATAAAAAATTACCCTACCACAATAGGTAAAAAGAATTTAATAAACGTAGCAATGATAAATAAGTTAATTAAGTGATAGATACATGGTGTTCACATATTTACAAACATTGTAAAAGTATACGATTTCCCTAATTATGTAAACAAGTAATATGTCAGTGTGCCGGACGGGCGTGATCGCTGGGTTCCAGGGTGAGGGAGGTTGTAATACCCAACCAGGGCTATCCCAGTATGAGGTCGGCCGTCTCCCAATCCACAGCGGCGCTGACGTCCTACACCTATAAGTTTCAGGTATCTTCAAGATTCCCGACTGTGGCTTCGTACTGATGTCTTCGTGTTCCGGGGTACTTACTCATATGAAAGGGGTTGAAAAATAATAACACCAAGTTCACAGTTCTTCAAGTATTCAGGGAGCGATTCGGGTCCCTTTGAGGGGTTGACTTGATGACGTATTTTGAGCCGTAAAGTTCCTTGCTGATGACTACCAAATTAGCGGTCGTGACGCGCCCGCTTAAGTGGCTCGAAGCTTTACCGTAACGAGGACCGCGAATTTCTCCCTGATTTTACGTTTATTTTTATTACGTTTACAAGCATTCTTACAGCTAAACCTCCCTAGTTAGGCACCCTATCCAGACATGTCATACATAACCGGATTCCTTGCGTAATCCCCTATCTATTGACACTACAGGAGCGACTGTGTGTCTTTCAGCTGAAAAGTTATTTCATTACAAAAGGGGAAAACGGGTGAAAAATTACTATTATCCAGTTTGTCAGGTGGATTTCCTGTGAAACCCCTGAACCGATATTCAACTTCTAAACGGGTACCCAAAGTAGGTCTATCGAACTAAAGAAATCTAGTATTTTCATAGTTACATCTAGATTTTTCAGGGCGTGAAGCGCCTCTGAAGACTGTAAGGAAAAACGTACTATTTTGCCCCTGCTCGCAACCTGTGTTCATCAAAAAGGTGGACTTCCCATTTGACCACAGGTCCAAAAATTACGTCCAGGGCTAGGTCTCGGTCCAGGCTACCTGGACGTACCAAAAAACTATAGGGAAACTATATACGTCCCCCCCTTTTGATGCTCACAAGGTTGCGACCAGTGGGTTAAATGAAAAACGACTCAATTTCATCTTTAATAGCTTTCTAGTACATACAATATGATGTCTAGGCTAGAACTATACCTATTCTATCTTATTATGATATAAAACACAACGTTTAAAAGGTTTTACTACCAATTATTCACTAAGAACGTTTCAGAACCTAAGCCTAAGACCCTATCTGGGTACAGTCGCCAGCACATCAAGCTACCCCACATTGACCTTGAACGCGTTATGAGCAGAAACAGCGAGAATCGTGCGAAAGAGATAAATATCTTTTTGTCTGTTTTTGCTTGTAATGTTTCGTGCTGCAGTGCGTGTGTGAGGGTGTTTGCGTATGCGCGTCGTGGTGTAGAATAACGGTTCTATGCAAAAAAACTAGTTTAGCAGGTTGAATACCTACTTGAATCGAACCGAAAGAATGGCATGGTAATAAAAATAAGTCGGCCGTAACGGGACGCCCGGCAAATTTGAAACATCTATGTAATAGTAGAAAAGGGATGATTCCTGAGTAAAAAAAATATGGTTCAGTTAGATTATTATCGAAAAATATTAGGTAGACACGTATTTTTATTTTATCAAATCAATAAAAATATACGAAGATATAAAACGGCTTCACGGCTTCTACGGCGGGCTTTTGACGTCACTTTCCCGTAAAAAGTGTACCGAAATGTGACGTCACACGAGTTTTCGACGCGCTGTATCGTCTTCATTTTTTGTTTACCTACGTTAAAAAAGAAAAAATACGTGTCCAATATTTTGCACTTTCATGTGTATTCGGTAAAAAGCTGTATTTTGAAATTAAAAACAAACACTCAATTTTATTTATTTGAAGGTAAATAGAATATAAAATATGTTAGTATTTTTAATAGAGACTGTTTTTACAGTGGAGCTACGGGATATTATTTGACGTATCTTCTGGTTTCTGTAATAGTGGCTGTGGTGTTAGTAAGTAGCAAGGTGTATTGGACTGTATTAAAGATTGACCAATGATAACTGAACTAGGATGTAAAATTGTAATCACCTTAACATTGTATCAACTGCAGCAGGGACGTTGATTATTTGTCCATCTAATTATATTCCAAATTGCGTATGAACATGCCTCAATCTACTTATTTGCTTGAAAGGAATACGATCAAAATGCACTTCAAATAAAAAAACCGTTTAATTGGTCGTTTTAATTTTAGTCACAACTAGCATAAGTCACAGATTCTACATTTTATTTTGCTAAAGGACCGAAAAAAATACGAAGTTTTGTAATCTGAAATCAAAAATCAAACTAAAACCGATTGACGAGTAAATTCCGCTACTTACACACGAAATGACTTGCTAGCCAATGCAACCTCTCAAACATTATTAAAATTATAAGACTTATGTAAAAAAAATATTCCATATTGGCTACAGGCAACTCTTAAAATAAATTTAGTGTATGAATGTTACGATCTTTGTATTGTAATGTTAAAAATTAAATGTATTCTTTTATCGATATCTATCGATCAAATCTGCATCCGACCTAACTAGTTGAGTGGGGTCGTGGCGTGGTATTTTTCAAAAAAGAAATACTTAGATCAACAATCGGTCCAAAACAAACTTCATTTTAATGGTAAAAGGTTGATTTGACTTAGCATAGAGGGGGCATCACGCCATGACAGCGTCATGCCATTTCCCGTCGGTTTTACTGCCTAGGCGCGCATGTAGATGTTTCACATCAAAAACAGGCAGCCCGCGTAATGGCTAACCTATAAAAACTTACAATCGATTTAATATATCAGAAAAGGACATAGGATAGGTTCCTACGAGAACACGTGTGAAATCGCGGGAAAAATCTATACCATTATTATAAAGCTGAAGAAATTGTTTGGTTGAACGCGCTAATGCCGGGAACTGCTGGTTCGAATTGAATAATTATTTTAGTGTTGGATAGCCCATTTATCGAGGAAGGCTATAGGCTATAATATAACATCACGCTACGACCAGAAGGAGCGGAGCATCAATGACAAATGTTCTAAAAACGGGGAAAATTTATTCCTTTTGAGAGCTTTCTTTGCGTAAACGGTTAAAGTTAAGCAACAATCATTTTGGCGGATTTGTTTCTTTCATTAAGTTTAAAAAAAAACTCCGCGATAGCATGTCTATCTTTTAAGGTGGACTCACTATAACCTTTTCTATGGTAATCTAATTTCTTCTAAAATAATGCATTTTAAACAACAAGCGCGTGTCCTTTACGCCAAACGACACAATTATGTGACAAAATGGAAGGTGAAATTGTGGCTTGCCGTGGAGGGCACGCGTGTGCGTTTATACTCTGGCAGCCAAAAGGTAAAAAAATGGTATTAATCCTTATACAAATAAATACGTTTTTCATCACAACTACTTAATTTTGAACAAAATCTCGCTTACCTATATCATTTGATTTTAATGATTATCTTAAGAGATGTCACAGAAGCGGTTCGTGGATAAAACAAAGAAAGTTCAGTTACCTTTAGAATTGTATTATAAGTAAGTGCCTAAGAGCCTCTGTCTCTTATGTAAGTGACGCAACGAAGTTGCGCGGGTCAGCTAGTATCAAAATAAAATGCGGAACAACAATCTTTATCTTTTTATTTTTTAACATTAAAATTATTATAATAAGAAACTTAGAACAAATACAATACTCTAAATTAAAATATATATTAAACTAAACTACACAAACAATAGAAAATATGAAACTTAACTAAGTATACCATACATTAAAAACAACAAGATTATATTAATTTTTACAAACTTTTTTTTATTTATATTTGTAATAGATACAGTTAAATGGGCGCCAAGCAGAGTTAAATGCTGCCGCCAAGCAAGAGTAAGCTTTTACCTAGATTAGTATAACTTGACTGGGCCGTCTACGGCCGCGCGCCCGCTGGAGGCACGGCACGACAAGGCATTTTTATAATACTTACAGATGATTTCGAATCTTATCTAACACTGTTAGACATTCACATTTCATTATACAGCACAGCCTGCTGTGTGTGAAATGTGACCGCTAAGCATGATAAAATAAGATTTCAAATCATTAAAATTTGCGTTTACTAAAATAACTTGTCGGCCATATGTAGGATATGGAGGAAGCCAGTTTATTATGACACAACATCAACAAACGACATGTCTGGCGTCTTTCCCAAATCGAGCAATGGAAGAATTTATAAGCGTTTGAGAAACAGTGGTTGGAAATACCGAAATACCTTTATTTTGATAAATAAAATAATAACAATTTTAGATGAATTGAATTGTAAAACTGTGCTACTATTTAATGTGAAGGTTTGTGAAAATGGATGGATAAACACAAAGGATAGGTTTCTACGGAAACCCGGGCGAATGAAGTGCATTATTTACTATTGCCATCGGAGTTCGTCATCTGAAGTTAAATTCAGGCTACGACACTATACGCCGCCGTGCAGTCAGTGTCCGACACCGAGTGTCTTTGTGTGTGAATGAATACACGTTGTCAGACATTGACTGTACGGCCTATAGTATTGTAGACTAAACTTAAGACTAAGTTCACTCGGGTGTTATTAGCGATAAAGAATATGCCATGACCTAAAAGAGCCCTAGCTTGACCTCAGAAATACGCAACAAGATCGGCCTTTTAGTTGGTAAGTAATAGGAAATGTAAACTACAAAGGAGCGTAAAGCGTTGCCAAGACAATATTTATTATTAAATGATAAATAAAATGTCACTTACATAAATAAAACTCTAATAGCTATGGATACTGTAAAATTTTAATAACAGACAAATAGAAGCCAATTTAGGTATTTTATTTTAAATATTATTATAAAAAGATTGTTTGATATTAATTTGAAATAAAAAATTATATTCTAATCAATATAATTATGTGTTACAGATTGTCCGACAATGGACTTGCCCGAATATTTAATATTTGGTCGGACCACCTTGCGCATCTAGAACAGCGTCCAGCCTGTCTTTCATGCCGGCCACCATGTTCCAGCAGGTGTCCGTGCCTCGGAAATGCTCCCATGTAGGCTTCTTGCCGCAAGTTTTCGTTGTTGCGGATTTCTGAGGCATCCTAATCGAGAACCATGAGACCCCATAGATTCTCGATTGGATTTAGGTCAGGGCTCTTTGCAGGCCATGGCAGGCAGATGACGTCATCCTGTGCCGCGAACCACTCCTGCACCACTCTGCAGGTGTGCACGCGGCAGTTATCTTGGCACAAGTAAATAATGCCCTCTGGATAGTGCAGGCGCACGGTGGGGATCATCACGTCACGTAAAATTTCGACGTACTGATCCCCAGTCATGCGCCCGCTAACCTCCACCAGTTCACCCGGTCCCATTGAGCTCACCCACCCCCAAAAATTGAGAGATATTCTTCCACTTGCTCGATTTGGTAAAGTATTCACCTCCACATAGCGCTCATTGCTGTTGCGCCATAATATTTTTCTTCCGTCCGTATCCGACCGGAAGCTTTTCTCGTCCACAAAAATGACGATATTGTTTGCCCAGTCAAAATTATAATATTCCAGGCAAAAACTTACTCTTGCCTCCTTATGCGCCTGGTTCATTAGAATCTTCTTAGCAGGGCGGCAGCATTTCTTTCCGGCGTCCCTTAGGCGCCTTCTAACGGTGTCCATTGAAATCTAAAACAAACAAAAAAATACTTACATAAGATTCTTAATTATGACAAAATAATGGTACGGGCCAACTTAACTACATGAGTATGGGTCAGTTAAAAATTATTCCTCAAAATATAAACATATAAATAATCCGCCGAATTGAAAATTCCACCTTTGTTAAGTATAGGTGCTAAAGAACTAAATATTTATCTATTATCTAGTAATTCTAACAATAATAACATTCACTGAGTCCAATACGGACGTATTGCTGCTATAGCTGGAGGAATTATTAGGTATCGCTAGAACGTCCTAGCTAGGCCGCGCGGTGCGCTTGACGCGACTATGACTAAGTATAAAAATTGATGAATAAGATAGAGTGATATGTGTGATAACAAGGTATACATGGACTCACACTGTATGAAGTTGAGGTCACTCTTGTGCTCAAAAACGGGTCGGCAGAGTGCGCAGCGACCATAGCCGCATCGTCTGCCGCCGTCGTGGCTCTCGCGTAGAGTTGGCGGTGGTGCGCTTCGAGAGTTCCGCTTTCATGCCACCGCCGAAGCCAGAAGTAAACTGTTTTTTCTGGAACGAAACAAATAGCTATAGTTTATTTGCACATGATTACTCAATAGGCTACTTATATGATTCCTTA
Source organism: Brachylomia viminalis (assembly GCA_937001585.2). Lineage (NCBI taxonomy): Eukaryota > Metazoa > Arthropoda > Insecta > Lepidoptera > Noctuidae > Brachylomia > Brachylomia viminalis. The sequence continues at coordinate 11,818,857 of OW443314.2, forward strand.
CAATAATTGCTAGCTTATTAATTTTAAATTACTTATTATTTACACACAAACATCACTTTAAAGGCCTTATCTCTACATTGTTTCAACAGACAAAAAGAACTGCGCTGTTGCGTATTTACTAAATCCAACAAGCAGTACCGACTTAAAAAAAATAACAATGGTGCTTGGAATAGCGCGCAGCGTTAAAAACTTACAATACCGGGAACTCATTAGGAAAGAACCAAAGAACACATGAAAGAAACCTACCGATAGGTTGTTATGGCGAGACAGACATTTATGGGTGTTTCTCTTATTTCGTGCATATTCCATGATATTTTTAAGTTTGAAATTGATTGCCGAATAACGTTGTTTTTTTCTAATATCTATACTTCTATACTAATATTATAAAGAGGTAAAGTTTGTGAGGTTGTGAGGTTGTAGGGGGTAATCTCTTGAGCTACTGAACGGATTTTGAAAATTATTTTACCAATAGAAAGCCACGTTATTTGTGAATGTCATAGGCTATATTCTATTAACCCGAATAATGAAAAGATTTTTTGTGGTAGTCGGATTTGCAAAGTAAGTCTGAGAAAAAACGGTCGAATTTTTTTACCGCCCAACGAAGTGGGCACGTGTCAGCTAGTCATTAATATATAGATAATCTTACAACATTTTGTCAATTTTACCTTCCTTCTCCAAATAACAAAGAAATTATTATCATACAAAAATCGGAATACGACGGTAATGAGAACGGTAGGGATTTAGCAATCAATAGGAATAAAAAAATAAATAAAAAATCAATCTAAAAATACACTCACAAGCTTGTTTTAATAAAAAAAAAAGGATTTCACGGGCCGACCTACGTGGGCAGTATGGAGTGTGGATTTATATACACATAACTTCCTCTTGAATTACTCTGTCTATTGCTGAAAACTGCATTAAAATCCGTTGCGAAGTATAAAAGATCTAAGCGTATAGACAGCGGGAGTGGCTTGTTTTTTACTATGCAGCTATGTAAAGATAAAGATAACTAGCGACTTTCCTCGGCTTCGCACGTGTGCTATGTAGATAGTTATGTGGGGCATTGTGGAGTAATTTATATACATATAAACCTTCCTCTTGAATCGCTCTATCTATTGCTGAAAACTCCATTAAAATCCGTTGCGAAGTTTTAAAGATCTTAGCGTACAGACAGCGGGAGCGACTTTGTTTTTTTTTTTATAAAAAGGTTTTTGATCTGGACGTGTAATATGCACGAAAATTGAGAAACACCCTTATTCGTAGGATACGGTAGGCACAAAGTTAATAAAATATTATGGTTCAGACTATACCCGCCGCTAAAAGCAGCATATGAATATTCAATAAAATTGGTTACAGTTTTATCACCAAAAACGGTAACACTTTAATTTAATATCACTCTAATAACATAAATCGTTTACTTATTTAGAAAGTTCTCTAGAAAAACATCAATGACACATTTTTTCAGGATTAGCTATTGTTTATTTAAATTTATAAATTATAATTATAAAAAAATTTTACTCACCGTTATGCCCGTCTGCCGACAAATATCGATTATCCACTCAATCGGAGAGCTATGATGCGCTCCCTTTCTATTTGCGTCAATTGAGGCGCCATAATAAAGTTAATAAAATAATTATGTCACACGTCACACTTGGACTAACTACCGGCCGAACCACGAATTTTGTAACACGGGCGTAATGGAGCATGAATAAGCAAACACTGTGTATAAAAATGTACTCTGTGACACTGACGTTCGTTCGGGGTAGTTGACTAGTTGCGCAGGGGCATGGGGGTGTGGCCTATTCCTAGTAAGGCATGAATTATTGGCTGGTAATTGTTAGTATGCGCAACCATTGGTCAATTTTGGAAACGTTGAAAATTCCACCAATCATGCCAAGGATACTTTCTTTCTAACATGCCATGCCGCGTCGTAGCTATACTTATGTTGAGGGTGTATCTTGACGTGCTGGCGACTGTACATGGGCGCAAGTAGTGGTACGTCCGCTGCCCATTAAGTTTTAAAACATTCTTAGCAGTAAATTACTATTACATGAACAAAATTAAGTATGGCGATGTTCCGACACGTACTATCATGGACACTTCCGCCTGACCACCACTAAGTTCATTTTTGCTTGCACTCAAAAAACAGAAGCGCTGTCTAGCCCCGCCCCGTTCACCTTGAATAGACGAATGAAAGACAAGACCGGCCGGCGGCGGCCGGCCGAGCGCATTGACAACGCGGTGACGCACGCGCCGTTCGAGATTTATTGTTATTTTCAAACTACTGCTATTATCTCTTACATTTATTATGGATGGGGAAAATTCGTTGTCAGTTAATAATGCATTTTTGCTTTATTATTCTAACTAGAAATTTGATTTGATAAATCCTATTGTCGGTTAGGCATTAATTAAAAAGTAAAATACTGTTTTGAAGGTTTATCAGTTTTATTTATTTATTTATTAACTTAATAAACTAAACAAAGATATTCATAAAATATCCTAGGAATTGAATATAGTAAAAAAAACGGTAAAACACACAATCAAAGAACAAATAATAAAATCAACTAAAGGGGGATGCGCCAGGGTAGCCCGCGAAATTCCAAAAATAGTTTACCAGTTTAAACAAATAAAACCCTTTCTTTCTTCTAACCTCTTATTACAAGCAACAGTTTTCTTTCCAAAATTACGATTTACTGTCGGTGGTTGATTTAAATACAAAACTTTTAGAATGGCATAATGAATAAAAACTCTTATAACTTTCGTCTGTTAGACAGACCCATTATGGCCGGAAACAATAGAAAAGTAATTGTGTCTCATTAGTAACAGACAAAAGGACAAATATGTGAAATACTTAATCTGAATTATCTGTAGTAAAATACTTAAAAAATAAAATAGTAACAAACAAAAACTATTCTAGAATTAAGTTAACCGTTGGTAAACATTGCTTTTTAAATATTTAATACAAGGTTTTATTATAATAAGTAAAGTTTAGGTGTTACTTATTATAATAAAACCTTGTTTATAGCAATGGATGACTAGGAAAATGACTAGGAAATTAAAAGTAAATCAAAATACTAGGTTACTAAAAAAACAAGAAATCAATATTTAGTCTATGAGATTCTCTTTTGAAGTGGCTTTATTTATAAAATGACTTTTTTTATTAACCAAACATATTTTACAAAAAATATTTTATACAAGCATTTTGGCAAGCATTGATTATTTGAAACCATCTACAGAAATTGAAGCTTTTCATTTTAGATTCTCATAAAAATTTGCTTCAATTAACTTTCTTGGTTTTCTTTATCTATACATGGGGAAATAAGTAAAGCGTGTTAAAAATTATCTGCCTAAGTAAACATTAAAAAAAAACAACAATAAAAAAGACACAACAATCAAAAACTTCTCTAGAATTAAATTAACAATTAGTAAATAATATTTTTTTCTAACTAACTTAACTACTAGTTAATAACATAAGTAATCATCAATTATTCACATTCATCATTTTTTTCATTACAGCGATGACCAAATTTTTAAATTTGGTCATCGCGCCTCCTGCGTCTATAACGGCATCGCATCTCGTTCTTATAGATCGTACAAGAACTTCACACAAGTTGGAGCCCCTTAGAGATTCCCAAACTTCGTCACAATGAGCAAGAAGTTCCACTTGCGTTCTTTCCCGTCGGTGATTCCATCTCTGGACCATTATACCCCACAAATTTTCGATGGGGTTCAGGTCAGGAGATCGGGATGGCCAGCGTAAGGTTCTTATCTCTGGCTGGTTGTTGATCCAAGACTGAACAATGCGTGCTTGATGTTATGGGGCAATTGTCCTGTATAAAAATAAATTCCGGGAGCTCTGCTCTCGGATCAACTGTGCGAACAGTAGGGACCATTATGTTTTCTAATAGTTCCCTGTAAGTTTCGCCATTTGCTCGCCCTGGGAAATGGACAAGCTCTCCGGGACCATCAGCACTCATGTAACCCCACATATTAGCACATATCCTTCCAGAATCATTATTGGGAATCACGTTACTAGTTTCGTAGCGTGTATTCATCACGCGCCACAGGTGTCGACGACCATGTTGGCTCGACCTAAAACATTTCTCATCTGAGAATATAGCGCTTGTAAAATCCATATCTCTGTAGTCTCTTGCGAATCTCACTCTCGCCGCTTTTTGTTCCTCGGTGAGCACCATTTTTTTTGCTGGATTCCGATGATGGAGCCCCGCTCTATGTAAAGCACGACGAACCGTGCGCAATGACGTGTCGTACTCCTCGGCGAATATTCTCGTCGGCGTGAACGCGTTCTCTTGTTGGTAGGTGTCCACCATACGCTGGAGATTGTCCTCCGTTATGAGATATGGACGTGGTGCCCGCGGTCTATCCTCTATGACACCCTCTTCTTCATGGCGTCTGATCCACAGCCGGACAGTGTTTCTCTACAAGCAATAAATAGTCTCATAAGAAGCGGCTTCATTTAAAAGAACTGACTAAATAGTTCTAAACAAATCACTTTTCAGGTTTCGTCTACTGAAACCTAGTCCCAACTTTCCCGGTCCGTATACATATATCTACATATACAACATGTAACTTAATTAACGCACATCCTGAAAATAGTTTGTTCAGAATCGTTTACTGAATCGATTTATATAATTTTTAATATAGGTCATTTTTTATCCCAAAAATAATTAAAACTACGGATATTATTGTCATATTAACCCTGTACAATCAAAACAAATTGAAATGGACCGTAAGTCAAAGTAATAAGACTTTTAAAATCGCAGTTTTATTTGTATTCATAAAAAATCCATCATTCAATACAAAATAAAGAAAAATAAACCTTATTCCAAGAACGTTAACAAATGCATTGTAAACTTAGCGATTAGACCGCACGCACACACTAACAGGAACTGGACAAAGGACACCGATAAACCCACGGAGCAAATACAATTGCTCCGTGGATAAACCACCTACTTACTTTCGTTCCCTTTCAAGTTTAGTCAACTTTCAACATTAGTCACGCGCGGGCAATATTAGTGGAAAGAAGTTACGTAGTTAGTGTTATCAAATAATTCTTTCGCGCGCAATGTCTTTCCAATACACTAATGTTCAGTATACCGAAATGGTGAGGACTTTGGCAACGTGTGGTGATAATGTGGCTCTAGCTTGCAGAACATTTAACCAAAGGTATGGTACAAGAGTGGACCGCAGGACAATGTTAGCTGCTACTCAGCGGCTTCGCGACCACGGAACGTTCCGTCCAAACACAGCCATCGATAGGGGAGCCAACGTGCGTACACGTACTCGTCTTCAAAACGAAATCCTGGACTATTTCGATGAGAATCCCCATGCCAGTACCCGAGAAGCAGCGCCACACTTTGAATGTAGTCATATGCATGTGTGGAGAACACTTCGTGGTGATAAAGAACATCCATTCCACCTCAGAAGATGCCAGGAGTTGACTCCAAACGATTACGTACCACGTTTGCAGTTCAGCCGCTGGTTATTAGAAAATTGGCAGCGGAACATAATTTGGACCGACGAAAGTACATTCACACGCGTGGGGATGTACAATCAACATAACACACATTTGTGGATGCACAAAAATCCTCACGCATGCAGAGTGGATTCCTTCCAACACCGTTTCTCAGTTAACGTCTGGGCCGGTGTCATTGGTACACACATACTGGGGCCAGTCTTCCTACAAAGATTAACAGGAGACGCATATTTACTGTTTTTACGAGAAACTCTACCTACGCTGCTAGAAGACATTCCTCTTCATAATTTACAAGAGGTATTCTACCAACACGATGGTGCCCCTGCCCATTTCACTAGAAGTGTTCGGCAGCACCTTGATGAAGAGTTTGGAGAGCGCTGGATCGGTCGCGGCGGCCCTATCCAGTGGCCCCCCAGATCAGCTGATTTGACGCCTCTTGACTTTTTTTTGTGGGGACGAATTAAATCGTTAGTTTATTTTAGTGATACAACAAGTGCCGAGGACCTAAAAAATAGGATAGTGAACGCTTTTGAAATAGTGAGAAATGACACTGAAGTGCTTTCTAAATTAAAACATCAATTAAGAAAACGGGCATTAAAATGTATCATGAACAAGGTGGTGGACATTTTGAAAGTGTGTTAAAAAGACAACGTCGTATGAGTGTTTAGGCCATCAGTATGTAAGTTATTTGATTTTTTAAATTACTTTAAATATTTTGATTCAATCTTTTAAACATGCCGTCTCTGAATAATGTTGTCGTACCGCCTCTTATTTTCAGCAGTTCATTGCCGATTGGCATTGTATCATATTCAATAAACGAAATTATTCAGAGTCGACAGTCCAAAGCCTGAAAAGTGTGATGGAAAGACGCAATCATAATGTTTACTAGACATAGACCGTAAATAAACAATTCTTTTCTCGGACGTCGTCGGTTAATGTTTCATAATATTTCCTTAACGTAAACAATCGTGTATCAAATTGTCGGCTTTTTCCGTAGTTTCGTTGTGTTGTGTCGAGCGGCGCGGTAACTGCTTGTGCGACTGTGTGCGCTGCGTGCGTAGTAGTATGACCATAAATTTCTCCCAGAATTGGTATAACTAATTTAATAAATACCAATGCATATACATGTTAAATTAAAAATTAAGTGTATATATTATGATTATAACATAATATTCTAATTGGGGTGTTTGAGGGTGTGCGTTAATTACGTTACATGTTGTATAGTTAGAAGGCGCAAAAGTACTGATGGTAAGAAAGTGCTTGTATGGTTTGTATTTATTTTTATTGTCATCACAAATCACAGTTTTTACAATAATTAAAAATCTTTGTTAAAAATTCACAGTAAATTCATAGTATAAAATAATTTAAACTATCGTCTGACGTGTTGCTGACACATACATAAAATGACTTGTTATTATTAGCAACAGCATTGTAATGTCAAAAGAAAGAGATGCTTCTTATCTTAGAGATCTTAAAATCAATTTTTCTTCATAATAAATGAATGAGAGAGAGAGAGAGAGAAAGAGAGACCTCTATGTAATTACCAAAACCTGCTATGACAAAAGCATCAAAGGATGCCACCGATTTTTGCCCACTGCGGTTATTGACTTTTATGACTCTTTTGTTCGGACACGTGCAGGCTTATGCTTAGTGTAAAATTTCTAGAAATGAATTATTTAATAATTAGTAACTACTTACCTACTTATTTGCACGGAATCTAGGTAAGGTCCGGCCGCGCTAAATTTGCCAAAGATGTAAACAACAATGGCCGATCGAAATTGCATAAAATCGATATCAAAGAACATTTTTTTTAGTAATGTTTGTTTTTGTCTAAGTCTCCGAGCTACCTAGATGAAAACAAACGTTACTTAAAATAAATGTTATTTCGTGTTCGCGAGTTCGTCACAACAAAGCATACCACTCTCATAAAAGGTAGGTATAAGTAACTGCTTTACCAAGTTAACTCTGAATATTTTTTCTGTTTGTTTCTCGTTTAATTATATTTATCAAATACTTTTATTGTTGTAAAACAAACTAGAAAGTATTCCATTACTTACACAAGATAACATTTGCATAATAAAGTTTGCATCGTTAATAAAGTTTTATTTATAAATTAAGGTATTTTAAAACAACAAAATTTACCATGACAATAATAAAATGATTTACTACTTACGCTCATATGCAGCTGCTCAGCAATTTGACTAATATTAAATCCTTGTCCATGCAAAATGATTATTTGATTACGTTCTTCGCGTATGAGATTTCTGGAAGACATTATGCACAAAAATGATCCAGCACAGGTCGTTGTCCAATATTCTCGCACAGGTTAACGCTTAGGCAATCAAGGGTCAGGTAAACAGAGCAATGGTCAATATTCAAAAGGTCCGGAAAGCGCGTCAAGGTCAAAGAGTTCGTCCGTAAAATTCACAAAATTAGTAGGTACCTACACGTAATGCGTCAGTAACCTGCGCAGTGCACCTGCACTGCGCAGGTTACTGACGCAATGCAATTAGTAATTAGTAATTTTTGCGCTTGCAATTAGTTGCAACCTGCAACCTTGCAGGTTGCAACTAATTGCATTATCGCTTTCCTAATAGGCGAAAACTTTAAGGGGGGCGTGGTTTGGCGCCGCCGCAGGATTTAGGCGCAAAAATTTTTAAGTGAGCAGGCGGAAAAGGCCGTGATAGTATGTACATACATTCTATTCAAGAAATTAGGAAATAAATAAATTAAGAAATTACTATTTACGTAAACAAATCTAAGTATGGTGACGCTCCGTCGCGAACATCTCTCCCGCCGTGCAGTGCAGTGTCGACTCGTAGCGACGTCGGCGCGGCGCTGCATCACGCCGGTGAGCGACGACCGTAGTCACGACGCTCGCCGTCGCGACGCCCGCCCCCTCGACGCCTGCGTTACTTCGGTAGTGGGACGAGCTTCTTCACCGGACGCTTCAAAGTGCCGCCAGCAGTGCGCACCTCAGCGGTCCGGACTTCACCGTCGGCCCCGGGGAACACGGCTACTATGCGGCCTCGCGGCCATGTCGCACCTTTAGAATTAAAGAGACCTATCTAGAAAAAACAAGTTTTTGGAAAACGTTGAATAAAGGTTCGTATGTTTAAAGATTTTATAGAAAAGGGAGACTATTCGTTTACACTTTCATAAAATTCGTATTATTTCAATGTTATATCTTATTTATTAAGTTATTTATCTAGACGTTCTAAAAAAAAGAAAATTAGAATTATAGAGACCTAATTTAAAATCTTACATTTTCCAATTAGGTCTCTATAATTCTAAAGGTGCGATGTGTTGCGAGGCAGCTGGCCGTCTGCGATGAGGATAGGGTCCCCCACCTGCAGACCGGGCCCGCGGCTGTGAGGCTCCCGCCGGTTTTGGAGCTCCGGCAGGTACTCTCTGACCCAGCGGCGCCAGAACATGTCGGCGAGTATTTGAGATCGCCGCCACAGTTATTTCTGTCTATGTCTTGATCGGTGAATACGCCCACTGTGCTGTAAACTGCGGTGTGTCCAATCTATGTATAGTTGTGTTATGTGATGGTCGCCGTGTAATATCGGCGGTCGCTTCACATCGTCGGCCACTCCGCTGGTCGCGGATATACGACTCCTCAGCCGTATGACGTTGTCTATGATTTCTATTTGCAGCGGCCTTAGTCGACTGTCTTTCTCCAACGTCTTCTCTTCTTGCAGTCTCGCTATTTTCTGAGCGAACGACTGCTGCTGTACGACCTGTACGAGTATCTTCTCCGCGTCATCTTTTTTCCCGATACTGACAACTTCAGTTCGGGCCTGTGTCGGGTCTATGTTTTCTATTCCTCGCGCGCTATTTGACACCCATTTTCTGAGCTCGAACTTCGCCTGTAGGTGTATGTTCTCCACCGTAGTTGCGATGCGCGTGGCCTCTTCTTCCGACCTGTAGCTATCGAGGTAATCATCATTGTAATGATTACGTATTATGGCTTCCACTGCTTCTGGATGCTCATCTATGTGCCTCTTCGCGTTCCAATTCTTCGCGAAAATGGCTGTACACGGCGAACTTGCCGCACCGAAAATGATGGACTTCATGCGATATTCATCAGGCGCTCCTTCCCTTCTATTGCCTGTCCATAAATATCGGAGGGCGTCTCTGTCTTGAGCTCGTACTTTCACCTGCATAAACATTTCCGCTATGTCTCCGGAAATGGCTATGCGGTGTCGGCGGAAACGCATCATGACGCCGGGCAGCGACTGTAGCAAGTCCGGTCCCGTGAGAAGGAAGTCATTCAGTGACAGTCCTCTCGATTTCGCTGCAGCGTCATGAACTATTCTGAGCTTGTCTGGCTTCATGGGGTTGAACACGTCGAAATGGGGTAGGTACCACGTCCTTCCAGGTGTGCTCGTTTTGGGCGCCTTCTCTGCATATCCCTTCTGTGTGAGGGAGTCCATCTGTTCCACGTATCTGTCTCGAAGAGCAGGGTTGCTGTCGAGCTTCTTTTCTATTGAGACGAGCCTCTTGAGTGCTGTCCCGTAGCTATCTGGCATTTCACTATTTTCATTCTTCCACAGCATTGCTGTTTCTATGTGACCATCTTCTAAAGACTCAAAATGTCTTCTGCCTTCTTCTCCGGATCTGAGTCTGGTCGCCTCGGATTAATAACCAGCGACTCCAGGGCGAAGAATTCACGAAGCTGCTCGTCACGATCTTCATCGTTGGACGTAAGTCGGTTGACGTAGTGCACCTGCTGACCCAGTATTCTCGTGTGCGCGCCGTGTAATGTCCAGCCCATCGTTGTAAGTGAAGCGACGGGTTGGTGCTTCGGTCCTCTGCGGATCTCACTGGCCAATAATAGGTGCCAGTTATCTTGACCAATGAGGATCTTCGGTGCGCCTGTGTCGTAAATCAGCTGATGTCTTAGGTCGTCCAGGTGTTTGCAGTTTGCTACGTCCTCTTCGCTTACTGTCTGCGTTGACAGGTTGAGCTTCGGTATGGTGCGCGCTCTGAACGGCACCTTACTCTTGAACGAGCTCGCCAGAGTGATCGTGATCCTTCTTGAACACGGAGTGTCGATCATGGTGTCACCTATTGCACCTATCTTCAGAGGGTCGATAGGGCCCTCTGCCCCGACTTGCTTCGCTATATCTTCGTCGATTAGGGAAAAAGTTGATCCGTCGTCGAGAAGCGCGAACGTCGATACTTCTCCCGCCGGTCCAACGACTCGAACCGGTACCATTTTGAGATATGCTTGACTAGAAGTTGTGTGTGAGCTGGCCACCGTTTCCTTTGCTTCTTTCTTCTGTTCTGGGGCAGCGGGCCTATCGACGCCCTCTGCAGCAGGCTTCTTGTTATAATGAAGAAGCCGATGGTGCTTGGCTGTACACCCCTTGACGTCACACTTCTTTGGTCTGCAGAGCGACGACTTCGCAGGCAACGGAAACAGAGGTTGAGTTTCTTCGCTAGCGGGAGCTAGCGAAGAAACTCAACCTCTCAATCTCTTGTCACTGGATCCCTCTTTGAACTTCGAGCAGTCGGTTGCTTGATGCCCTTCTCTGTCACAGACAGGGCATTTAGGGGCCGTCTTGTCCGTTGCTGTGTGGGTCCTCTGAGTGACGCGCTTGGAAGCCGTAGTCTCCCCGATGTTCTCAGGTGGAGCGAAGGCACTGCAGAAACGAGCTTGTTTGGTAACGAAGTCACTGAAGAGAGCGAGGTCCGGCAGCGACAGATGCTTCTCTGTGTACGTTCTGTACCACTGTACACGCAGGGAGTTCGGTAACTTCTCCGTCAGCAGTCGCATGAGTTCGGCGTTGATAAGGTAGTGTTCCTTCTTCAATGCGCGAAGAGTGACTATGCCGCTTCTTACTCGGCTTGCGAACGTACAGATGTCCTTAGGCGATTCGCTGCAGCGTGGCAGACCGCGTAGTCTGTCTATCTCCGCTTGAGCGATTGAGTCTGGACGTCCGAATTGTAGCTCGAGCTCCTTCATGATGTCATCTGGTCTGGCATGTCCGATAAGCTCCGAACTCACTGTCTCCAATGCTCTTCCATGCAGGCTTCTTCTGAGTCTCGCTGTATTCTCAATATCATTGAAGTATCTTCGAGTTGTTTCATAGATGGCTTGGAATGAAAGCCATTCTGTATGCGCCCCGCTGAAATTCGGGAGCGTCATTATTACTTTCGACGCCGAGGGGCTATTCGATGTCCACGGTTCTGTTTTCTTGTCGGCGAGCGAGGCTATAGCGGACGTCAACTCCGTTATGAAGGAACGGAGTGAGCCTTCCCCCTTGGTGTCTTCTATTGGCTTCGTTGCCTCTGTATTCTTCACTTCATTTTCTATAGGATTTGACGAAGGCTGCGCTCGGAGATCCGATATACTGTTGACGTCCACCACGGGGTCCTGTTGCACTCGGCTTCTATTTCTATTGTCCCCCTCGGCGGCGTTGTCCTCCTTCGATGGCTCAGGTTCGGGTGCCTCTTCAAGCCAGGAACGCACGTACTCTTCGTTTGAGTTTCTATCATCCATGATAGAAACTCAAACGAAGAGTACGTGCGTTTAAAGGATGGAATTTATAAAATTATTAAAATTTATAAAAAAAAGGATAAAATTCCATCCTTTAACGTTTTACGAAAAGGAATTGGGATTAAAACAAATTCTAATCTACAATACCTACACATCTGTAAACTAGGTAAATACCAATAAACAGCTGATAGGTGCAACTTGAATTCGCATGTTAATGACATCTGCGAGGTTACGAGTACGTCGAGTCGTATCCGTCAGCTGATTGTTAGTCGCAGCGCGCTCACGTGCTTCTCTTTGATCATTCATAGAAGCCGCGCGCCGCGCCGCGCCGTCTCAAATATCGCCGCCAGCGTGAACTAACGTAATGGATGTTAAAAAATAAGAAGGAACCAGTATTTATTATGTGTGTCTAGTGATATTTAATTATTTAATTTTTTAAATAATATTCCAAGATATATAATTATATATTTTTTTGTTGCTATGGTTTATTTACCAGCTATAGGTATATCTCTTAAAATATTTTGTATATGAATAGATACACCTTATATAGACTATATAGTAGATGCATGGGAAATCTAAAAGGTTTACTAAGAAGCACTTTGATTACTGCTCTTTGCGCCCGCACCACCTGTATAAATGTAGTCTTCGCTGATCCTCCCCAGGCAGTAATACAATACGTTAAAATAGATTCACAGAGAGCAGAGTAAGCTATATTTAGAACTTCTCTATGGGCGGACAGTCTAAGTTATTTGAAGACATAAATAAGTTTTCTAACCCGCGTGGACAGAGTCTCAAGGTGACAGTGGTAAGGCCCCAGTCGCTGTGAGCCTCACTCGGATGCCTTCGGTGGCGCCGATCTCCTCGAGGCTCACCGCCTTCCCCACCTTGGCTAGCACGTCGCGGTAGGACACGCCCTTCTTTTCCGCTTCCGGCTGTAGCGTAATCACTACAGCTGCGGACTTCGGGGCGCGGAGCCTAGCCGCGACGCTTCGCGCTTTGTGCCGCTGCCGCCTCTCCTTCCTTTTGGCTGCCCTTGCCACCTTACCGGCCTTCCTCTTCTCCCCGGCTACTTGCCATTCGGCACCGGCCGGAGGAGATATAGGAGGTGGGGGAGGCCGTCTTGCAGCCAGGGCCGGTGCCCTCGCCGTCTGTGGAGCCGTCCCACCCTCCCTGGGCATGCGCGGCCTCGCGGGTTTTGGCACGGGGGGGGCCTTCCTCTGCCCCGACCAGCCAGGTTTGGCTGCGGCAGCTGCGACGGCGGCAAATGAGACCGCCTTCTGCCGGCCCGCGGCCGGCTGGCTCGTCGCTAGTGGGGGCCGCAGGACAATGGCCTCCAGGGCGGAAAACCGGCTCTGGAAGGCAGCCAGCTCCTGCCGTACCAGGGTCAGAACCCGGTCTTCCGCAGGCACGGGCCGTCCCTGCCCATGCTGCGGCGCCCCCTCCTGCGGCACCTCCCTGGGGCCAGCTGCTCGGAGCCCGGCCAGGTCCGCTCGGAGCTCCCCGTTCTCCTTCCGGAGAAGCTCCATGGCGACTGTCAAGCGGGCGACCTCCGCCCGCATTTCAGACATTCCATCTGACGGAGGCCCCGATTTGAATGGCCTCCGCTGCCGCCATAATTTCTATTATGGCCAGGCGGCCAGGGCTTCTGCCCTGGCCGCGGCTATGGCCTTGTCTTTAGAGGACTTAATCCTCTTCAAGGCCACATCCTTTATTGCGGCGACCACGACCTCCGCAAACCTGGCCGCTCGCTCCGAATTGGAGCCGCCAGCGGCGTCCGGCTCGCCACTCGAGGACTCTGAGAGAGCCGCCTTGCGGCTGGTCCCTCCAGGCTGGTTCCCCTCCGGGGCGAGTCTGTCAGTTCGCTGGGCCGGCTCGGCTGGGCTGGCAGAGCGCAGCTCATTAATCTCCTGGGTGGCGAGCCCTCTGCCCAAACCTTTCTCTCGGGCCCCACCCCGCCGGCTGGAGTGGATTATTTGGGCCCTGGTGTCCACTCTTCGGAGGACGACCCCTGGCCCTCCCCTGATCTGAGGCGCTTCTGGAAGAACCTTTGGTTCCTCCCAGCAGCCTCCACCACTTCGCGCTCCGAGCTCCGGCATGAGCCCTTTGCGCCAGATGCGGCGTCGGACTCCGATCCCGCATCACTCCTCTCCTCTTCGTCGTTTTTATTTTTTATTTTTTTATTCTTTACCATACTATTCCCACGAGCAAATATAGGGCAAAAATGTCCACCGGGCAGAGCCTAGATGCCCGGTAAGCCTCAATACTGCAGAGTGCGGCAGGTGCTCTGCAGGGGAACCGCTCACGACTGGACTCCCTCCAGCCATTCATCCTCTCACCGCGCTTCAAAGCTTAGGATTGGGTGGTTTTTTATCTTAGAGGTAGCTTTCCTCTGGACCAGGCAATTAAGCCAAGCCCCCGGCGGCAGCATTAGACATGCCTCAGTTCGCTGTCCGGCCTACCCGACTCAGTGAACCCGCCGAAAGTTCTCTCCTCGAGGACTACTCCTCAAGGAGAGAAACACGCGCCGCTTTGGTGCGCCTGCACCGCAGCGGCGGCCCTTCCCAGTCTACGGGGAGCTGTACGGTTGAGCTGCACGGTTACTGACAAATGCGTGCACTGACTGGACAGGTCCACTCAATCTGTGTGGTTCTTTCCTCATAAGACCATTTCAGACACAAATCTACATGGTCCTCAAAGATTATTATAATATTATTCTAATTATTGTGAATGTGAGAACTATGTCGGTCATTGGTTTTTTTTTATTTATTTTTGTATTTTTCTCAGCGTAAACATGATCTGGCAGTTTGAGTAATTTATGCGGCCTACTCAAATGTCCTTTCTTTGGTATTGTTCGTCGAATCGTTGAGCTCCTTGAGTCTAAGTTGAGCTGCACGATTACTGACAATTGCGTGCACTGACTGGACAGGTCCACTCAATCTGTGTGGTTCTTTCCTCAAAAGACCATTGCAGACACCGATCCATAGCCTTCACATGATCTGACCAAGATTTTGTTTGGACTTTAAAAGACCTCTGAGTTTGTTTCGGCCTTTCTTCTCAGAGTAGTCAGATAGGAAACGCCGACCTCATCTAGTTTAAAAAAAATATGATTGACGTGTAAAAGTGTTTGTTCAAACCTACTAACAGAAATAAAATCATTTAACATTAATTTATCATTTACGCCCACTCAACTACCTCTGTAAGCAGAGGAGGAGTGGACGTATTGACCGTCCGTAGCCCGGTTCCCTTCATCGACCATCAAGCATGATCGGTGATTGGAACCATGACCTTTCCTCGTTTGTTGAAGATTAGCCGCCAGCCCCAATTGTCTACCAAAACCTGGTAGGCAATTGGAGCCGACGTTGCCCAGGGTGCGCCACGAGGAGGCTCTTCAACATGCACCCCAATTAAGAATCCCTGGGGCTGACTCTGAACAAAAAACAGTATGGAGAGGACTACCTCAAGGATCTGTTCTCAGTCCCCCGTTATACAATATATACAGGGTTACTGGTAACTCGACGTATTCCTTGCAGGAAGTCATAGTAGGGTAAAAATGCAACAAATTAAGCTACCAAATGTTCTACCGAAGTTCAGTAGTTTTTGAGCTAGTTACATTTTCAGTTTTTTGATGAAAAATCCCAGATTAAATCATTTGGAGCCAATTTAAAAATGATTTACAGCGCGACTGTACTGAAATTTAGCTTAATATCATATTGATGCCGTAGCAGATCTTTGTTCATAATAAAAATTTCAAAAATGCCAGAACCTTGGCAAATATCACTAAACAAACATTAATTTTTTTTTGTGATTTTTGCTGTTATTTCATACAAAATGTTGTCTAGTGAAAAAAAAAATACTACGCCCTAGGTACAAATTACTAGGAAAATATCCTTGTCTTATCCGCTATCCAAAAAGGTATGAAAGTTAATACAAAGTTATGGACTACATTATGTGCGTCTCACAAAAAGGTGATTATTCGGAAAATCAAATAAAACAATTTCGTGAATATTAGCATGAAAATGTAACTAACTCAAAAACTACTGAACTTCGGTAGAATATTTGGTGGCTTAATTGGTTGCATTTTAACCTTAGAATAATAAATAAAGCATAGAAGGAAGGTTAAAATAGCAACTGAACTCAATATATTTACTTCATTTTGACTTATGGAGCCTCTACGATGTTAGAGAAGGACACGTATACAGAAGACGTTTCGAAATTTCGTAGGTTGTCACTCATTTTAATCTGACTAGTGATGTGATCTACTAAATTTCAACGTCGATAGAATTTAGAATAACATGCATTATCATATCATATACTACCAAAAAATACCAACTGCACAACTATAGTGAAGCAGCCGACATACTAACGGACATGCAACGCATCCGTCCACACCGCCGCACGGCCGGGCACTGAGGGCCAGCCGCTCTGTATACATATAATTATTTGGTAAGGTCAAACATATAATATCTATCTTATTATAATATTTATCTATGTATGTATGAATGTCTATGTTTATACTACTAACTGTGTGTGGTGTCTGTGTTCAATAGTTTTTTTTTGTCATGTATGTATTCCTATGTTTGTCCTCGCATTTCTCCGAAACTATTAATCGGATTGTGACAATTTATTTTTTATTGGCTTACGTTTACTTCAACTGGTACAGTGCAAGTTTCATCGAAATTGATTCAGTAGTTTTCAAGATATGGACTAATACGTGTACGGCCTGACTTATTGACACGAGCTACGGAAAAGAAAAGAGAAAAGAGAGAATGTTTTCAAAGAGAAAACATCTCGAAACCTTGGTCAAATTCTTGTGCAATATTTAAAACCTCACTCTTACCTTATTAGAAACAAATATGTGGTGGCAAAAACTAAAACTAAAATACAGATAAATATACCGACTTCCGAAATTAAAGTTATTTCATAATTTTGTGTTAATTTATTTTTTTGAAGTCGATTTTTTTTATTACTTTTTTTTATATCATCCTATTATCTAAAATCCAAAATAATATGAGAAAGTAATTTGAAACAAGCATTGCTAAAACATTCGCAAAACCGAATGTCTCTCACTTTGTTTTCAGTAAACTCATCAGTTATACTATGGCAATAAATTAAGCACATTCGGGGTTAGCCGGGTCAGGGTCCGAGTATTAACTTGGATACTTAGGCCCGCTTGTACCAAAACTTTGAGTTAAATAAATAACTCGAGGTTTACTAACTCAGTGTTAATGTTTTAAATTTTTAACTCACAGTATAAATTGCACCAGTAAAAATTAACCCAGAGTCAACTAACCCGAGTCTTGTCATGTTCATTTGTTATGTTCATTCATTCTTTTTACATCCGGCAAAATATGGTAGATCGAATGCTAAATGAATTAGTATACTGCTCTCTCTCGCTCCACAGTACTTTGAATAAGTCTATTCCTTTATGTCAGATTAGAAATGACACATGGTTCTTTGTCGCGTTATATTGACTGTCGTGACTTGAGCGTGTTGCATTTGCATTGTTGTTTATACTTATTATTTTGTGAAAATAAATTAGGCGGACGCGGAATATCTTCAAAATGGAAAAAAAAACCTCGGTTACGCGGTTCATTCGACTTCATTCGCACATGAGTACAATCTATTGCCCCAATGATACGTGGAAATCGTGCAATCTGGTAAAATTCCAATGCCGCCTGCCTTTGCTCTTCACCGGTAGTTGGCATAAATATAAATTGTGGATATAACCGAGCTATAGCACCAGTGACCTTATGTATGATCCTGCATGCTGTTGACTCATGTAGGTACCCCAATGACATCTCCGCAAGTCAGTAATTGACTTCCAGTGGCGTAAAACCGTAATGTACATAGTAGTTGGTTCATAGGTGATACAGCCTCACTGGAAAAATAAAATTAAACAATACTTTATATAGGTACCTATTATTAGTTGTATTGTACCTACATATGATACACTAGCAGCGTAGCAACACATAGTAGGTCATTATCATTGCACTTAAATCCAATATCCAGTCTATTTCACACTAATTACTAAAAACGTAATTGCGGTCACATGTAGGTACTTACTTTTTATTCGCATTTGTATATTGCAATCTATTTTCAATTTTATCCAATAAATAGATAATAGAAGATATAGATAAATAAATAGATATTTCTTTTTGTAGACGAAATCTTCTATGAAAATCTTTGTCTCTTTGTGAGTAAAAATGATCAGTCCGTTCCGCAATTCTTCTGTTATAAAAGTCTGAACTAATGTATTCGATGATCTCTTCATCATCATCAGACAACAACCATTGATTTATCATTTTCAGGACAAAATAAAACCGATAGGTATCACTAAATGCAACAAACACAAGACACAAACAAAGCAAATTTTGACATTACTAACCCAGAATTAGTTGACTTAACCCTCCCACATCAGTCGGTTAAAAATTTAAAAATTAAACTCATGGTTATCCCCTAACTCTTGATGGTGCAAGACATCATTAGAATTTAACTCCAAAGTAGCATTTACCTCCGAGTTAGCCGTGATAACCTAGCTTGGCGCAAGTGGGCCTTATAGAGCTGTAGGGAACCAATAAGGACTTTAGGTATGATGATGATGACGAACTATTTAGTTCGTACTTATTAAGGCATCGTTTCATTTTAAAAGAACTTCAAAAATACGATGTACCTAAATACTATATTCTTTCATAAGTATGCTTAGTAATTTATTAATTATAGGTACGGTTACTATTTTTGGTAGTGTATGATATGATAATGCTTGTTATTCTAAATTCTATCGACGTTGAAATTTAGTAGATCACATCACTGCGTGCACTGTTTGGACAGGTCCACTCAATCTGTGTGGTTCTTTCCTCAAAAGACCATTTCAGACACCGATCTAATAGCCTTCACATGATCTGACCAAGATTCTGTCTAGACTTTAAAAGAGACAGTGACCTCTGAGTTTGTTTCGGCCTTTCTTCTCAGAGTAGTCAGATAGGAAACGCCGACCTCATCTAGTTTAAAAAAAAATATGATTGACGTGTAAAAGTGTTTGTAAAAACCTAGGTACTTACAGAAATAAAATCATTTATCACTAGTCAGATTAAAATGAGTGACAACTAAACGTGACATTGGCTAAATCACTGACCTCTTAATAGAGGTCAGTGGGCTAAATGCACAAACCGTGCGAAGCCAAAACAAAAAAAAAAAAAAACTACGAAATGTCTTCTGTATACGTGTCCTTCTCTAACATCGAAGAGGCTCCATAAGTCAAAATGAAGCAAATATATTGAGTTCAGTTGCTATTTTAGCCTTCCTTCTATGCTTTAGATAATATTCTTAGATTAGAATAGTTTTCTCTGTCTACGATTAGAACCAATAGAACCAAATGACAGTTCATCTTGTGACATGGCAAAAAAGTAAAACAAAGAGTAAAACATTTATCTCTTTCCCACACCCTTTTTCGTGCCATAAGATAGAACGAGTATAAAGGTAGTTACAGAATTAAATTTTTAGGCCTCCTTTCATGCTATAGTTATTATTCTAAGATTTTAAACCTACTATGACGTCGTGCAAGGAAGACATCGAGTTACCAGTAACCCTATATTATTTTGGGATCACATACTGCATTAGTTTTGAAACGTATGGACAGTGGGATGTTGACGTGTAAGTGTATACAAGAATGTCTCTTTGTCTTCACTAAACCAATGGCTCCTTGATCATGAGTTATCTCTAAGTGCGCCAAAGAGTACAGCGGTCATTTTTACCCGCAAGCGTTCTGTTCCCCAAGTAGATATAATTAATATTGATGGACAAATCATTCCAGTCAAGGATAAGGCTAGGTTTCTGGGAATAACGCTGGACTCGCGATTGTCTGGAGTTGACCATATTAACAACACGGTGTAAAAATGTGAACGCTCCGTGTCGGTCCTTAAGGCTTTGGCCGGGGTGTGGTGGGGAGCTCACCCCTACACTCTCAAACTGGTATATAATGCGTTGACCAGGAGCTCTCTGGACTCCCCCCTGCCATGACAATCGCTCCGAAAGCAGCTCCCGCTGCACCAATGACGCCCCGTCAACCCGCAACCACCCCCGTGGTGGGCCAAAACCCCCTCGATGCCCTCAACATCATCTCAGGTACCTTCAATACCATTAACCGGGGTTACTTTGAATTGCGGGATGACTTTGATCAAAACTTCCATTTCGTATAAAATCGCGAATTGCGTTAAACGAAACGCAATTTGGTAATTTTTTTTTCGATGTTACCAACACTGAAGAACTGTCATATCCTTTTCTGAGGACACGCGGAGACTTCGTCAACGATTTTAATTAAAAAACGTAAATATATTGTTCTTTTCTATTACTTAATAGCTAAATAATTGAGCTGCAAAACTTCATGTGTTGAGTACACATGAAGTTTTGCAGCTCAATTATCGCTTGATGGTGTAATGAAATTTCTATATACATTCCATTATGTGGCCTATTATCGATTATCCAATGCTTTGATCATTGTTTTCAGTTCACAGGAATCGAGAGTGATAAAAAAACCGATTATTAGACATTTTTTGTATTTTTTTATACCCACTAATTTAAAAGATATGGACTTTCAAAGTTCAATATTGATCAAAGTAGCCCCGGTTTACGGTACCTTCTTAACCCCACGCGTCAGAAAGATGGCTAGCGAAATCGTCGCCGCAAGAAATGCCGGCAACCTATATAATTATGATACAAAGTATCTATAACGCGTATCCCGAAATTACGCAGGCCCTGACGTCCTTCGTCACCAAACCCAACCCCTATCCCACTAATGGATAATACACCAATAGCGAGATACAAACCCCGATCCCTAAAGCTAGGCTACTTCAATGCCAATGGCATAAAAGGTCAACGCGACGAAATCGCCACGTTTCTCCGTGACCATCAAATAGACATTCTTCTCATTCAAGAGACCTTCCTAAAACCCATCCACCGGTTGTCACTTGGGCGGCACCCTAATCTATTACAAGAAGTCACTCTACTGCATCCCCTTGGACCCTCCCCCTCTATCACGACTTGAAGTGTCTATCTGTCGACTAGGCTTAACCGGCCACCAACCGATCACCTTAGTATCGGCCTACCTTCCCCCCACTAATAGTTCGGAGAACTTCCATCTCCTATCCAACGACCTCTCTGCCCTGCTTGGCTTGAGTGACTCCGTTATCATAGCGGGTGATCTCAACGCCAAACATTCCGCCTGGAACAGTTCTAGAACTTCCGCCAGAGGAAAACATCTGTTTGACCTCTGCCCCGTCCTTAATTTCGACGTCATCGCCCCGATGACTCCCACGCACTTCCCCCACAACTCTAACCATACCCCCGACGTCCTCAATGTAGTGCTTCTAAAGAATATCAACCTACGGTTGGACTCTATAGAGGCGGTGCAAGAGCTCACCTCGGACCACCGCCCAGTTGTCATCCAACTGGCCCCCCGCATAGGGCTCCCTGACCCCAACCAACCCCCATCTACCAAAGTGGTAACGGACTGGAGGAAAGTAAGCAACTGCCTGAAATCCAACACGTCCCCCCACTTAGACTCCATCCCCGACCACTTCGACTCTATCGCTGACACGACGGCGGCGATCGACTCATTCACTGGACACGTACAATCAGTCCTGAACGATTGTTCAAGGGAAGTTCCAGCGACGGATGACCGTCGCTGGAAATTGCCGGACGATGTACGTGAACTGCTGAATGAGAAGAACGCAGCTGTCCGTGCTTACAGCAGCTTTCCCTGCGACGCGAACAAAGCCCACATGCGCTACTTACAGAGATCTGTAAGGACACGCATAGCGGAGCTGCGTACTGCGGGCTGGGACAGGATGCTGAGCGAGCTAGAGCCTATCCATCTGGCCTTCTGGGACCTTCAGAGGAAACTCAAATCCCAGGAAGTGGTCTCCATGCCCCCCCTGATTCGCCCCGATAAGACAATCGCTTATGACGATGTCGACAAAGCTGAATGCCTCGCCATCAGTCTCGAGGCTCAATACACACCCAGCTCTCAACCAGCCGATCAAGCTCACCCCTCTGAGGTTGACGCTGAAGTTGAACGCAGAGCTTCCCTCCCCCCTGTCGAAGACCCTGAGTATCCTCTGCCTCCAGTCACTCCAGACGAAGTGCAGGATATTATCAAGGCACTTAAACCCCGAAAAGCTCCCGGCCTAGACGGAATCACCAATATGGTGTTCCAACTATTCCCTGCCCACCTAATAATGCTAATGGTTACCATCTTCAATGGTGCCTTAAGCAACAATATCTTCCGACAACAGTGGAAAAAAGCTACCGTCATCGGTATCCCAAAGCTTGGAAAGCCAAAGTCCGAGCCCACCAGCTACCGCCCTATCAGCCTGCTCAATGTTCTCGGTAAGATCTATGAGAGAATTATTTGTAAGCGACTCAGAAATTACGCCGAAACAAAGGGCCTCATCCCAAACGAACAATTTGGTTTTCGAACCCAGCACTCCTGCGTTCAACAGGTCTACCGTATCGTCGAGCACATAAGCGTTGGCTTCCAACGTGGCTCGATGACGGGCGCCGTATTCTTCGACATAGCCAAAGCGTTTGACAAAGTCTGGCACAACGGCTTGTTATACAAGCTTTACAAACTTGGTGTGCCAGACCGTCTCGTCCTCATCCTGAGAGACTACCTGACAAACCGCACATTCCGCTATCGCATCGAAGGCGCGCTATCCTCCCCTCATCCCATACGCGCAGGAGTCCCCCAGGTCTCTGTGCTTGCCCCGCTCATATTCACCCTTTTCACCAGCGACATCCCAAAGAGCAAAAAGGCTCAGCTGGCTCTGTTCGCAGACGACACGGCCATTTACTACACCGGTAACGACAAAATTCTAATAGCTCGTATCCTTCAAACCGCAGTCGACAAAGTCGGCGAGTTGTTTAAAAAGTGGAGAATAGAAGTCAATCCCGACAAAAGCCAAGCGGTCCTATTCACAAGACCGAGACACGGCCTCAGCCCCCCCCCCCCCCCCCCCCCCCCCAACCGATCACTATGTCCGGCAAGCCGATCGCAGAGCATATAAGGAAGGCCCGCTCGCGCGCCGCCTTCGCTCTTGGTAGACTCCACTTCGTTCTGAATGCACGCAGCAAATTATCCCTCAGGTGTAAATTACGCATTTACACAGCGTGCATTCGTCCAATCATGACCTATGCCAGTGCAGTCTTCGCACACGCCAAACCCCATCACAACCATAGGATGCAGGCCCTTCAAAATCGTGTCCTTCGTAGGGCAACAGGTTCCCCCTGGTATGTCCGTAACGAAATACTCCACCTAGATCTCAAAATCCCCACTATCCATCAATTCATGAAACGCAACTCCAAGCGTTTCTTCGACACCTCCGACAAGCATCGCAACCCTCTGGTTGTCAAGGCCGCAGGCTATGTCCCCTCTAAAATCAGCCACCTCCGCCGCCCAAGGCATGTCCTCACCGACCCCGATAACCCCATAACACTCCGCCAGGAGAGCAATAGGGCCACCAGTACAGTGCACAAATTACACAAACCGTCATTCCGTCCTCGCCGCCGAGGTACCTCGCGAACCCCCCGACTTAATCGTCCCCCCCGACTCTTGCCCGACGAAGCGCCAGCCCGCGCCGTAGCTGAGCCCGTAAATATAAACCCCCGACTGTGACCTCTGAGTTTATTTCGGCGTTTCTTCTCAGAGAGTAGTCAATTAGGAAACGCCGACCTCATCAAGCTTAATAATAAGAAAAATCTGATCCAGCCTGTCCCACCTTGCTGTCCCCCCCCCCCCCCCCCAGCGACGCCCTAAGCCGAGGTCGTACCCCACAGGGGGTGCCCTTAGGTGATAGTCGCTTAGTATGTAAAAATACGCCCCTGGCTGGAGGCTTTGAGTTTCACTTAAGGCAACCACAGGATAGTCCGGTTAAGTAGTAACGACCTCTCTAGGTCTACTACGAGATGCCATAGTTAGGAAAAAAAAAATAAAGCTCTCTGGACTACTGTTGCTTCCTTATTGAGCCTTGCAACAAAGAAGCGCCCAAGAAATAAGACAGCATCCAGGCCAAATGCCTCAGAATAGTTATAGGAGCCATGAAATCCTCTCCCATAAATGCGCTTCAAGTTGAATGTTCAGAACCGCCCCTATACCTAAGAAGACAGTATTTGGCAGATCGTTTCCTGTCTAAAGTATTCTCTCTTTCATCCCATCCTTTACTTCCAATTTTAGAGCAAATTGATCTTTCTTTTTATAATTCTCCATATTGGAAAAAAAATAAAAAATAATAATAATACTTTATTGATACAAATCCTTACAATATGCTTATTATCTAACAAAGTTCACAACATTTAAGGCGTGCAAAAGTTGAAACACTGACTCTTAAACTAGGAAAACCTGTGACTTAGGAGTCAGAAAAAAAGCAGTTTCTCTATTGATAAATAGGTATAGAGAGCTTAAACACCTCTCCTCGCCTGTTTGTCAATATCCAATTCATCCCGTATTTTCCGTTGCATATGAGACGATTCACTTTGAACCAAAAGCCGTTTTGGGACTAGATATATCAAAGAATTCCCAAAACGCAAGACGTGACTTCGAGTTAGCCGTCAAACGTTACTGGGAAGGATGGAATTTTTCTTTACTGATGCTTCAAAATTATCACAAACAAAATGTACCGGAGTAGCAGTTTATTTTCAAAACTCAAAAATAGCCTTACTTTTTCAGTGTCCACCAGAAGCATCACTTTTTACAGGAGAGTGTATTGGCATCCTAGAAGCCATACACTTTATCAAATCTCATCAAATAACAAAAGCAATATTTTTTTCAGATTCCCTGAGTAGTATTCAGGCCTTGCAACAAAATCAACATAATAGTAAAATTAGTATTCAGGCCTTGCAACAAAATCAACTTAATAGTAAAATTCACAGTAAAATCATAGTAGAAATTAAGAGCTTGATAATTGACTGTTCCCAAAACAGCTTGGACATCGAGATAGTCTGGATCCCTGGTCATTCGGGTATTGTTGGCAATGAGTGCGCTGATTCATTAGCAAAGTACGCCACATTGAATCCGGCTGATCGAAAGCACTACGTAGCTCATAACTACGATTTGCGAAATGGTGCCAAGCCCAAATTGTTCGACTCATGGACAAAAACGTGGATTGAGACCTTCAAAACCAAGGGTGCCTACTACGCAGCTATACAGCCTGACATCCAGCGGAAACCTTGGTTTTTTTAATACCCAAAATTGTCCAAAAGAACTGTGTCGTCGCTTTGCAGACTAAGACTCGGACATTGTTGTAGCCCACTGTTTTTGAATAAAATCCATGTTAGGGACAGTTCCCTGTGTGAATGCGGTCTCGCGGAGGGTACTTTGGACCATATTTTTTACTCCTGCTCCTTGAACACTAAATCCTTCGATCTCTATCGAAAAATCTCCAAATGTAACATTCCTCTCCCAACAAACTTCCACTCCCTGTTATCCCACTTCTCTCCCAAAATTATTGACCTTTTAACAACTTTTTTAAATGAAAATTATGTTAAATTGTAATCGGTGCGTAATGTAAATATATTCTGTAAGTCTGTGAACTGAAAATGTAACTAGCTCAAAAACTACTTAACTTCGGTAGAACATTTGGTGGCTTAATTTGTTGCATTTTTACCCTATTATGACGTCCTGCAAGGAATACGTCGAGTTACCAGTAACCCTGTATATATTGTATAACGGGGGACTGAGAACAGATCCTTGAGGTAGTCCTCTCCATACTGTTCTTTGCTAGCTAGCTATGATAATATTATTTTCTTCTCAATTTTTGTTTTATTTATCAAATCACATGTATGTAAAAACAATTAAATAATCCTCTCATAATCACGTTAAATTCTCAATGCGAGCAAATAAAACTATACTCATATGAAAAATGGTACGCGTCAAAAGTTGTTTTCATAACCTCTCTCCAAGCCTTTTATTGTACCATTCGTTTCAGAAAACTTCAAATCAAATCACCTTTTTCTCGAAATTTTGATTTTTTGACTTACGTCACTATTTGAGCGGAGGTTTGCTATGAAAAAATAGTAGGCGTCAAAATCTGTTTTCTTGATTTTCTCGTTAATTACTCGTCGCATTATATTTTTGTGAGGTATGTTGTAGGTAAATTCCTCTAGTAAATATTAGGTAACTATAAAATACCTATATTACATTCATTATCAGTATTCACCAATGATATCTTAAGTAAAAAGGTTTTACTTATAATATCATTGGTATTCACCCGCCATTCTGACTGTCAGGACTGCGGCTCACTTTATTATTATAATTGTTCTCGTTTCATGGAGGTACATTGATTTTCATTAAAGGTACATTCAAGTACATTGCTGGTACATTCCTTTCATATAAAACATATTCATTTCTGCAACAATACACCCACGGAATAGAAAAATCTATTCCGTGAGTACACCCGTCATTCTAATCCACACCCGATTTTGGGTACGAATCTACCGATATTTGTGGGCAGCTTTACCGATTTTGGCTTTGACGTCCGAGACCACTGATTTGAACCCACTGTGGTATAAATGTTCTTTAACCATTCCTATAAATTAATTATATTATTATATTTTATAGCTCAATGTAAGTATCCGACTGAAAGACTTGTATCTATGGTCATGAAAACGTATTTCTCTATATAGTCTGTGGTCATGAATAAAAAAAAAAAAATACAGTAGGTTGATTGTGTGATGTGATGTGTTCGTAATTTTTAATTATAGCTTGCTAAACTTACGAAATCCTAAAGTTGGTTACGATGGCGACGTCCAGCGAAGCGTCCGATCAAAATGTGAAATCCAGGCGACCTGCTGGTAAGGTTTTACTTGGCACACCTATAAAATGGCCTTGTTTGTGGTATCGATTGGGGAATTTGACTGACTCAATTACTTTTGATTGCAGAGTCTGCGTTCAAACAGCAGCGCCTTCCTGCTTGGCAGCCGATCCTGACTGCGGGGACAGTCCTGCCAACATTCTTCGTCATTGGCATTGCTTTCATACCTGTCGGTATAGGGCTCCTCTACTTCTCTGATGAGGTGCGCCCATAAGTTGACTGATGTCAAATATATTTATGAAATATTCGTCGAATTACTCAACTTATATCTAATAAATTACTAGACTAGCTCTGATTTATTACAAAGAGCTAAGGATTTTCCAGAAATATAAGTTAAAATCTCTATCAAGTAGCTACTTAATATTAAATTATTGTTATTAACTTCCTTGCCTTTGTAGTTTCGGTATTTATCCTTATCTGCTATGCTGTGTCGCGCAGTAACCAAATCTGATTGTTGGGGTACCTATGTACGGAAATTTATACCAACTCTGACCTTTCAGGTCAAAGAACATGTCATAGACTACACAAACTGCATGAAAGAGGGAGAAAACACCACTTGTGCAGACTACATCAAACAGAACTCCATGGGTCCATGCTTTTGCCGCCTCTCATTCAACTTGACTGAGGATTTCAAAGGAGACGTGTACTTCTACTATGGACTCAGCAACTACTACCAGAACCATCGACGATATGTTAAGTCTAGGTAATGACGAAAACCCTATATAATGCTATTGTACAGTAACAAAACTCGATAACAAAATGTAGAATGAGACAAATTCACTTGAAAAATTTTTTTCTTTTCTTATTTTGACAGGGATGACAGTCAGCTTCTTGGTCGCCTGTCAATGACACCTTCATCCGATTGCTTGCCGTTTGCTTTTGCGGTAGAAGATGGAAAGCAAAAACCTGTGGCGCCATGTGGGGCTATAGCTAACTCTTTATTCAATGGTAAGACTTATTTAGAAGTTTGAAAAAAATCTAGATTACGAAAGGTAAAAAAAAAGACATGAAAGCTGTAGTACATAATATGATTATTTGTTTCACCAGATACTTTGACAGTCCGCTCACAAGATCTGAACAAGGATGTGCCCGTACTTCGAACTGGGATTGCATGGGACTCTGACAAGGATATCAAGTTTAGAAACCCACCTGGAGAACTCAGGACTGGTAAGTACTGTTTAAAATATTAATCTAAATAGTAATGCACCACAAACTTTAGGTTTCAAAACAACTGACTGGCGACTGACTGGTGTTGACGGCACGGTTGGCGCAGTGGTTAAGCGATTGACTGCTGCGCTGCGTGTCGCGGGTTCGATTCCCGCACGGAACAAATATTTGGATGACCTGCAAGTAGTTGTTCTGGGTCTGGTTGTTTGTGTATGTGAGTTTAAATGTTTGTAAACGCTGGGTGCGTTTACAAACATTTAAACTTACAATACAGTAGAAATTCCTAGTGTGGGGCAATGTTTAAAAAAAAACTTTATATTATAAAGAAAACCACTTAGAAAGAAAATCTATTGAAAAACAACTGAACAGTTAGAATAAAATAGTTTAACATAGTCACTGCAAAATAATAAAACAGAATGAAGCAAAAACCACAAACTTAGATAAAAAAAAATTAAGAGGTTCTTAGTCAATCTAAAAGAACTAAAATGTAAAGCACTTTAAGGTTAATTTTCGCTTGCTCCTTTTTGTTTTTGTTCTTTTTGACTATGTATATAAGTACAGTATTTTAAATGAAAAGGACAGTTCGAAAAGGTGACATGCGCCCGGTATATGTAAAAGGAATGTTTTTAAAAATGCTTAACATTTTCGCTCCTTGATTGTACGGTGCACCTAGCACTTTCCTTGTATTATGTATAATTGTCTATGTCACCGTATAATTATGAACATCCACCGTATAACTATGTAAAACCTTTATTTCGCAAGAATATGAACTATAGAAAAGTTGTGAACTGCTATGAACCATTTCGATAGATAATTTGTCCATGGCAAACCGACAAATTGTGAACTGATATCAAACTTGCGTACGACGGATCGCACCTTGCGCTAGTATTAACTCTAAATAGATAAGTAACTGCGACTAACTTAGAAGTAGCGCTCGCCGGCTGGTCCCGCGGCACCGCTCACTTCGCTTGCTCGGCTCGCACGCGGTTGGTCGCAGTTTTAAGTTTTAACCTAACCCATTTGATCGGGGTGCCCTGGCTTAGTTACTGCGACCAATTTGGCTACCGCCAAGAACGACAAATCAGGGACGGTTCACAATTTTACGGGTGATAAAATCGGACAGATTGTGAACCCTGTCGGTAAGTCCAGGTTCGTTCACAATTTGACGGCTAGACCTTTAAAGATTACAAACTATCGAAAATGAATACGTTATATTTTAAGCAGAATGGTACAGTTCACAATTTATCGACAGTTTACAATATCGTCAGATAGATTATAAACTAATGGTGTTCAAAATAGTAGGTACGGTGACTTAATATATCGCAACATTGACATCTATTGCTTTATATTCCGGCCAGCGGGATAATGTGATCCTGTCTGTTTGACACGATTAGGAACTAATAAAGTTCTCAGCATTTGCAGTCCGTTCACAGTTATTTTATCTCTGATTTTGCACTACAGATAACAGTGATATTTATTGCCGTTGCAATAAAGTTGCTGTTAGGTTGCTGCCATTGTCAAGCCTGTCAAATTAACAATGATTTTTAGCCTACGTTCGCACGGACGTAAAAGTATCGCGGCAGGATTTTATCTCATTTCGTTTTTATATCATCTTAATTTTATTTCGGGATTGAATTTTCAACCCTAGGTGCTAAGCAGAGCGTTGAAAGCGTGCGATAAAATCGCGCCGCGATATTTTTACGTCCGCGCGAACGTGGGCTTATAATCGTTACAATAAGGTTGCTATTGGGTTACTGCTGGCAGAGGTAAAATAACTGTGGACAATACATATAATTGACTGGACACATTCTCTCATCTGAAGGCGTGTAAAGCCTAAATCGGAACTGACGCCGCCAGTTTAAATTTCAATACATTTCACTAAAGAGATTCACATAAGTTTCCGAACAGTGCGATGTCAACGTCATTCGAGCGCCTAAAGATACTTGTAGCTTGTTAGCTCTCTAGTTTGAGCGGTGTTTTACAATCGGCTAAGTTACTCATTTAAACACTTTATTGCAGCATTCGCAAACTTCACGAAACCGGAGAACTGGCGGCTCCATGTTTGGCAGTTGGATCCTGACAACCCAGAAAACAACGGCTTTCAGGTAATTGATCTCTAGTAAACATAACATCACGCCTTTAAGCCAGCCCCTAAAGTACTTTTAGTACAGCCAGCGTCTAAAATATAGGGAGGGCTTTCGCCCATTTGGAGGTTGGAAATCATCCCACGGGAATTTACTACCTGGTTTAAAAGTATCCTATGTCCTATTCCAGGTGAAAAATCCGTTCAGCCGTAAAAATTTAACAAAGTTACTTTCTAGTTTATAATATTAGTATGTAGTAATAGACTAGCAAAAAAAATATATAATGAAGGTATAATAATACACGAAGTCGCGCTGAGCGTTTTTTTTTTTTTGTCGCTGAGAAATGACATTACGCATCTCCGCTCGTCGGGCGACGAGACGGAGTATGTGGGACTCCCAGCCAGAGTGGCTGTATACCCACTAAAACTCAGCGGTGTTCCCGCATCGCCGTGATGGGAGGGTCATGGGAAACCGGCTCAGCCTTGACATCCACAACCCTCCCGGCGCATGCCCGCCTAGCTGGCGGGCCCCGCATGCCCCCCAGCCTGGGGGGCTACGGGAATGGCCGGGAACACCTGGCCATTCCCGTCCGACACTGGTGGAGGCCTGTGCAATACAGGCAAGGGTGCCCCCGCACCTGTTGCCTGCTGGTCTCCACCTGGGAGGAGTCGGAGATGACTGTCATACTGACGTCTTCTCCGACCCCTCCTCCGTCTTCGGAGCGCCGCCGCGTGAGGGTCGTCCTCAGCGCGCGCTCCGCCGCCTGCTTCTGGGACATGACGTGTTCGCAGAAGGAGGCCACTGCCGCCCAGGACCTCTCATCGCCCAGCATGGCATTAACCAAACCGGGGAGTGAGAGGTCCGGTCCGATCACCGCAGTGAGACCGTGGCGCGGCTCGGACCACGACGGGCACACCGCGAGGGTGTGCTGCGCCGCATCCTCCGCCGCGCCACAGTCGTGGCACGACGGTGTCTCCTCCCGTCCGATTCGGTGCAGGTACGATCCGAAACAACCGTGTCCGGACAGCACCTGCACCAGACGCAACGAGAGGAACCCGCGCGACCGATTGAGCTAGTCTCGCAGGGCCGGCCCGATCGCGTCGAGGGTTCGGCGGCCGAAGGCTGCGGTGGCGAGGTCCCTCGTCCAATGGACGACGATGGAGTCCCTCGCCTCCCGCCGGACGGCCTCCCGCTCTTCCGGGGCCGCCGTCCATTCGTATACTCTGGCGAGCACCCACGCCTCGAGTTCCCAAGGAGGGGTGCCAGCCAGAGCACACGCTGCCGCGAAGCCCACCGTGCGGTAGGCCCGCGACACCCGCTGAGCTATGGCCCTTTGGGGGGCCCGCAAGGCGGTGGCGTTCTCCCGCCTTTGGAGGGAGTCCTCCCAGATTGGGGCCCCGTAAAGGGCCGTACTCCTCAAGATGCCGGCGTAAAGTTGCCGGCATCGTGCGCTGGGCCCCCCCAGGTTCGGGAGGAGGCATGAGAGGGCGCCCGCAGCCTTCAGCAGGCGCGTCGACAGCCCGCTAAAATGCGGGCCGAAACGCCACCATGCTGAAGGCTGCGGGCGCCCTTCACCTCGATTCGGACGCCCTCCACAAATACACACATCAACACGGTCTAGGGATATTTTAAAAAAAGCGAATTACTATCAATGTGTTAATTATTTATATGACATGTATATAATATTTAAAAGACACGTTATTTAATATTCTACCATTTTTTAATAATGGTTAAGGTACTTCGATTAAAATTGAAGGCTGCGGGCGCCCTTCACCTCGATTCGGACGCCCTCCACAAATACACACATCAACACGGTCTAGGGATATTTTAAAAAAAGCGAATTACTATCAATGTGTTAATTATTTATATGACATGTATATAATATTTAAAAGACACGTTATTTAATATTCTACCATTTTTTAATAATGGTTAAGGTACTTCGATTAAAATTTCAGGATTTTATGGAAAAAAAATGAAGCATAGACGGAAACCGTATATGAATTAACTTTTAATTTGTGAGTAAAAACTGAAAAAAATAGAAAAATCATTTAATTTGTGTTTATATACTTGAAGTTAGTAGTCTGAGAAAGCGCCCATGATGTTCATAACACATCGGCAACGATTCGGCATGCTCAGAACAAGGTTGTCAATGTCTTGCTGCGGAATATTGTCCCATGTCCCTCTGAGGTGCGCAAAAAGTTGATCTTCTGTAGCCAGATTTTCAGGAACTTCCTTCAGAGCTCTTCTTTGCAGCATATCCCACGCATGCTCAATGGGATTTAGATCTGGCGATTGAGCAGGCCAGTCTAAGGCCCTAACATTGTGTGTATGTAACCAAGCTGCTACCGTTCTCGCCGTGTGTGCCCGGGCATTGTCGTGCATGAGCAGGAAATCTTGCCCCATTTGTGTTCTGTGGGGCAAGATTACGGGCCCCAGCACCTGTTGGACGTATCGTTCTGCCGTCATATTGCCCCGGACCCAAACGAGATCCGTCCGTCCTCCAAGACGAATTCCTGCCCAAACCATAATTGTTCCTCCTTGGTATGGGTGAACTTCCTGAGGGTTCTGAAGACGGCTCCATCGTCCAGGAACTCGCCAAACACGCGTCCTTCGTGAATCTGGATGGAAGCCGAACCTGGATTCATCCGTGAACAGCAGATTGGACCATTGCTCACGGCCCCAGTCCACGTGGTTCCGAACCCATTCTAATCGTCGTCCACGATTGCCTCTCCGTAAAGGTGGGACCCGGAGTGGTCTACGAGAGCGTAGATTGCTTTCATGCAGTCGCCTTCTTACAGTTTGGTCACTCACAAGCACTTGGTGTTCCACTCGCAGCCTTTGGACCAATTGAGTCGCCGTTGCATTTGGTTGAGCTCGCGCAGTAATTTGCAAAAATCGGTCTTGTCTGGGGGTAGTGATGCGACTTGGCCCCCGGTGCCTCTCCGCTACTTCACCTGTGGCACGATAGCGTGTCCACAATCTTGAAATTACATTTTGGTGGGTCCCTATGGCCTCAGCAACATTACGCTGAACCGACCCAGCTTCCAGCATTCCCACAGCTCGTAACATCTCCGCCCTCGTCAAATGTTGGCGTTGCATGGCTACAATACCTCAATTTTAACTTTATCTTTCGTTTAAAAATGAAAAAAAACTGTAACTTAACGTAATTCGTATTGTTTTCTAAATTTCGCACAAATGAAAATTCCCTCTCCTACACATCAAGACATTTTATGCCACCGAAACAAAAGAATTTTCAAAAATTTGAATTTGGAATTAGTCTGAGATAAATTACAAACAAATCGGTGTATAAAAGATTCCAATGCGGCCAGTACTTTTCGAGTTATTTAATTGAGTATGAAATATCCCTAGACCGTGTTGATGTGTGTATGTGGGCGTCTGGTGGTTGGCGCTGCCGAGGCCCGTGGAAGAACACAGCCTCGGTCTTGTGCAGCGCCACCGTCAATCCTAGGCGGCGGATCCTCCCTGCGACCAAGGATCCGCCCGCCGAGGCCAAGTTGGCCGCCTCCCTGAAACTCTCCCCCCGGGCGGTGAGGAGTGTCATCCGCGTAGCAGACGAAACTCGTACCTCGGAGGAGAGTTCCCCGCAAGAGCCAGTCGTAGCCGACGTTCCAGAGGAGACGTCCCAGGACTGACCCCTGTGGAACGCCGGCCTCAACGGCGTACCGCCGGACTTGGCCAGCTCTATTCACCAGGAGGATCGCCCGATCCTCCAGGTAGCTGGCCAGCAGACGGCGCAAGTATCGAAGCACTCCGTGGAATCGGAGCGCCTCTAGGATGGTGGAGTGGGGAACGGAGTTGAAGGCATTGGCTATGTCGAATAAGTCGCGCTGAGCCTTTTTTTTTTTTTTTTTTTGTGGGTGGGAAATCATCAAATAACTTCTCCCGCTCTGGGCAGAGCAGGAGGGCGTGTCAGACTCTTACTGACTAAAACCCACCCGTGTTCCTTCAGTTGCCTGTGCCAGGGGCCACGGTAACCCTCTTGGACTTTTCCGCAACCCTAGCAGGCATCGGTCCTAGCAAACCCCGTCATTGGTGCTGACATCTCTTTGAGGCGCGCGTGGAACACAACGCGCCGTCGACCCGGGCCTGGTCCTTATCGAACGGCGAGCTGCCCATTGCTCGCCGCTCGCAGGCCCGCGCCTACGGTGGCCGGGAATCGGCCTGCGATTCCCGACGCCCAGGGCGTCTCCTGCGGCGGCTAGGGGCGTGAGGGCGCAAACTTTGCCTCTCCCTCACGCGTTCCGCCTCCTCCTTCGCGAACATTACTGCTTCGCAGAAGGAGGTGACGGCTTCCCAAGCCCTCTCGCTCCGTACCATGGCCTGGACCAAGGCCGGACGCGAGAGATCGCCACCGCCAATCGCCTCCACGAGGACACGGCGTTGCTCCGCCCAAGCCGGGCAGACCTCCACCGTATGCTCCACCGTGTCCTCCGGGCGATCCACACAATGGTGACACCCGGGCGTTTCCTCCCGCCTTATCCGGAACAGGAACCTCCCGAAACAACCGTGTCCGGTGAGGACCTGCGTCAGGCGGAAGGTGAGGACGCCGTGGCGCCTCTCTAGCCACTCCTCAAAGAGGGGACTTATCGCCGCAATTGTGGCGTGCCCAGCGCTGGGTTGCGACAATCGCACTCTCCATGCCGCCCTGAGATCCCGCCGGAGCTCTGTCCGCTGTACCGTGATTTCTCGCGGCAGCGGAGCTACGCCCCGGCGTTTCGCCTCCTCGCGCCACTCCCAAACGTGCGCGAGGACTTTTGCCTCCAGATCCCATGGCGGTAATCCGGCAAGGAGGCTCGCCGCCTCACCGGAGATCGTACGGTATCCCCGGACCAGCCGGATGGCCATGACCCTTTGGGGCGCATTCAACCAGCGGGCTGGCCGCCGCCTCAAGGAACGCGCCCACACCGGTGCCCCGTAAAGGGCCATGGACCGCACGACCCCCGCGTAGAGCCTCCGACAGGAGGCGTTTGGCCCCCCTAGATTGGGCAGGAGCCGCTTTAAGGCAGCCCCGGCCCTTTCCAGTCTGGGAGCCAAACGTCGGAAATGCTCCACGAAGTTCCACCGGCTGTCGAGGACGAGTCCCAGGTACTTCATCGTCGACTCGACGCCGATGTGAACCCCTCCTACCGTTATTTGGGAACCCGACGGTGGCGTGTTCCGAGGACCATGAAAACACATGGCCTCGGACTTGTGCAGGGCCACCTCGAGTCCCAATTGCCGGATCCTCTCGACGATTGTCGCAACCCCGCGTGTCGCTAGTTCGGCCGCCGCCTGGTGCGACCTCCCCTGCGCTAGGACTAGCGTGTCGTCAGCGTAACAAACCACGCTGACGCCGCTGGGGAGGTCGGCGCGCAGCACCCAGTCGTAGCCGATATCCCACAGATGCGGCCCCAGGACCGATCCCTGTGGGACACCGCACGACATCTCTTGCCGGTTCCACACTCCCTGGTGACCGGGGTAGATGACGGCCCTGTCCGTCAAATAGGCCTCGACCACACGACAGAGGTAGGTCGGCATCCGGTGATACCGGAGTGCCTCCCTGATGCAACTCCAGGGCAGGGTATTGAAGGCATTGGCGATGTCTAGAGACACCGCCAAGACGACCCCACCCCGGGCCACAGCATCCCCCGTCGTGAGGGCCCGCACGCGCATGATGGCGTCCACCGTAGAGCGCCCCCTGCGGAAGCCAAACTGGCTCTCCGCCAAATCCGGCCCCACCCGCACCAGCCGCCCGACGAGGCGGTTTGCAATGACTCTCTCAAAGAGCTTGCCCACCTCGTCGAGCAGCACGATGGGCCGGTAAGCGGACGGAGAGTCCGCTGGGCGCCCCGGCTTCTTGATGAGGACCAGTTTCCCCGTCTTCCAACGAAGTGGGAACTGGCCCCTCTCCATGCATGCGCTTAGGAGCCCCCTTAGTCGAGGCCCGAGAGCCTCCGAGGCCAGGACCCAGGCTTTCCCAGGTAAGCCGTCGGGTCCTGGGGCGGTATTTTTAGCACTCAGCCTACGTACCGCCACTCGCAGCTCTACCTCGGTCACCTCCGGAGCATCGTCGTCGTCGTCGGCGGTGTGGTCCGCATTCATCACCGCAGTAGGCGGAGCCATGGGCGGGGAGATATGGTCCCCTCTAGAAGGGAACAGAGTGCTCACCACGTCCTCCAAGTCGCGCTGAGCCTGGGCTACCAATACTATCCAAGATCAACACGCATACAGCGGCCAGAGCGACCGGTCTCTAAAGTTAATTGTTTACAGTTTGAACTGAGGGGCAATGCCCGTATATATAAATAACGTTCGCATTCTAATCTTATTCTCAATCTGTCAAAAATCTTCTCATTTTCCTAAATTTTAGACAAGTTTTTGACATTACGACCGCTGAGAGTTGGCCTTCAGATGAGATCGTGTTCATAAACACTGCCGTTCAGATCAATCTGGTGCAGATTGATCCTCCTTATTTGTATGGTAGTTATTAGGGTGGCCTTCCAAATACAGGGTGGCAGAGAAATCGACGCGCTAACGCGTGACTATGAATTGAGGAAATGATTCTAAACGTAACCCGTACCTCTAGCGTAGATATAGTACATCAGTTATAAAAAAAAACGGCTTTTTCATAGAAAAGTGCAATACGATATGATGACGTTCATCATTCGTACTATTCATTCGTTCATCATTCAGTCACGACTAAAGAAAATATAGTCGCTTTGACACTTTTGACAGGAGCTCGGACCTGACGTCTCAGTGCGGCCACCTAGTGAGCGTCATTTCAGGAAACCCTCATTCGAGAGTCAATTTCATGTCATATCAAAATTTAAAGTCAATTCAATTTAAAGATTAAGATTAATTTAAAGTAAAAGGGGTTAAAGTATGAAATTGCCGTTTTATTGTATTAGGTACTTTGAATTGACATAGAACCTTCATGGTTTGAGATTTTTGAGTGAAACTTTTTTCACATGGTACCTATGAAGTTCTTATTTAAAAAAATGTGCAACATTCGATTATCGACTTTCAGTTGTTTTTTTTTAAATCAGTTTAGATAAGAAAGATGGATACTTCGAAAATTCGAGTTATTTTTGAATACGAGTTCCGACGCGGAACTAACTCGGCAGAAACAGCTCGCAATATCAATGTTGCGTTTGGAGAGGGGACTGCTAATGAACGCACCGTGCGATTTTGGTTTAAACGCTTTCGTGATGGAAACTTTGATTTGAAGAACGAACCACTTGGAAGACCGCCCACACCGGTGAATAACAATGAATTATAAGAGATGGTGGAAGCCGATCCGAGCCAAACTACCCAGCAATTAGCGCCATGGTTTAACGTTACCTTGCCAACAATATTGACTCATTTGCGTCAAATCAATAAAATAAAAAAATATGAGAAATGGGTGCCTCATGATTTGACTGATCTGCAGAAAGAAACGCGTGTTGAAACTTGTGTTGCCTTGTTGAATCGATACAGAAATGAAGGAATATTGAATTGAATTGTAACATGTGACGAAAAGTGGATTCATTACGATAACCGTAAGCGAAAAATGCAATGGCTGACCCCAGGGCAAACGCCGCAACAGTGTCCTAAAGCAAAGCTTACCAATAAAAGGTAATGGTAACTGTTTGGTGGTCTCAGCATGGTGTTATTCACTATAGCTTTCTCCGATCTGGTCAAGCAATAACGGCAGATGTCTACTGTGCCGAACTCCGAACAATGATAGCAAAACTAGCAGTGAAACAGCCCCGACTCATGAATCGATCTTCACCATTATTGCTCCATGATAACGCGAGACCTCATACAGCGCGAGAAACCGTTTAAACTCTACAGGAACTGCAATTAGAAACCATTCGTCACCCTCCGTATTCGCCAGACCTTGCTCCAACGGACTACCATTTTTCTCGTGATTTGGACAATTTTGTACGTGATAAAAACTTTTCTTCTCAGGAGGTACAAAATGCTTTCACACAGTTTGTCGAATCTAGGTCACGAGAGTTCTATAGCAGAGGCATAAATGACCTTCCTATTAGATGGCAGCAATGTATAGATAATAATGGTAATTATTTTGATTAAATAAATATGTTAAATAAAAATAAAACTAATTTCAATTTTTCAGTTTAAATCGGTAATTTCATACTTTAACCCCTAATATTACAATTGATGTCAGCATGTGTATGCATGTATGTTTGTGTGTTTATGTATTACAGAGATTTGTCATTAAGAAACTGATTTATAGTATAATAACATCTTTCAATCAGTAACACGTTTAGTGTTTTTTTTAAACTTGCAATGGCTTACTTGTGGAGCAACACCAAAGAAGCTTTAATAACCGACGTAAAATTTCAACGCACGGGGTTAGGAATCGTGTACTAAATCCATGGTTACGGGTTGCACATCGATGTCCCTGCCAACCTGTATAAGCCGGTCAAAGTATGTACACTTGAATCCCCAATCTTACATCATTTACATTTGTTGCTATAAACTTAAGCCTTATGTACTCTAAGTTGATTTTTGATTGACCATTTGTCCTTTTTAACTTAATCTGAGACTCTGGATTCAAATACATAATATACATAGTAACCGCGCGTCAACCATTGCAAATTAAACGTTATTTCAACCGTACGTTTATACAATCAGAACGAAGACCTCATAGTATGGATGCGCACGGCCGCGCTGCCGACGTTCCGCAAGCTGTATCGCCGGGTGGATCACACGCAGGTCGGCTTTAGCACCGGACTCGTCAAGGGACCCTACGTGCTCACTGTGGCGTATAGTGAGTAATATATCAACTACATTATCAATAAATCTGCCTAGCCTTTATCCAACTACACTTGGTCGCAAATAAATCGAGCCACTTCCCTTTTTCACGTATAATAGTTATTATTTTTGGTATTATGGGAATGTATCAATTCAAAACATATATCGCATAAGAGGTTATTTAATAACCTTTATATTACCGCCTATAGTATTTACAAATACACTTTGGTACCTACAAACCTACTAAAACAAAAATACGTACACACACCATTGTGGACAGCCAGTCGAGCTTTTTTTGGCCATCGACTGGTTGGCCACAATCGCATGTGTAGCAACATTCGCTTTATTTCCCGCGTTCTCTCTCCTTTCCATACCTTCATCGATCATTTCATCTCTTTAAAACAGACACCTTAAATATACAAACGCATTAACTTGCTCCACACTCTTTATAATTTATTTTCACATCGCATATACATTTCTAAATTTCTCCTTCTAACTTGCATGACTTTTCGGTATACATTTTTTCAGAATATCAGATACTGATGACGTAATGAGATAAACGGTGAGCTCAGCACGAACGCACGTAGTAAACAACAGTACATTCGAATTCGAACGATTTTAAATTTGAAAATACTCGTTTCGCAAACTTTCGTTACCTACGTTTACTTCGCGCATTCGTGCAACCTCTGACAAAATTGAATGTTCATGATCATTTCATTTCAATCTTTCAAAAACTATTAAAACATAAATAAAGAAAAAAAAGCGTAATGTGGGTGTAATATAGATAGATACACCTCTGCCTCACCCTTCGGGGATTACAGGCGTGGTGTTGTGTTGAACCACCTCTCTATTGATTGATAGACCACTTCACCAAAATTGTGTTTAGCTTTGTTTAAATACCTAGGAATTACTTTTCTTAGCTACATATTTGTATGCCACAAAGGCCGAACATGGCGGATCTCTTTTTTGTTTATGAACAATATGCATGCCTTGTAATGTATACTCATGTTTCTACAAATAAATGTCTTATCTTATCTCATATACAGGGTTATTGGTAATACGTCGGCCAATCCATTAAGGGAATGTAGGGGAGGTCATTTGCAACCATATGACCCCTTAAAACCCCTATGCAGAAGTCAACCATTTCAGAGTAATTTGGCTAACTATATTTTTGGCGGTACTTATACTTAATAAATTATCAAACTCTTAAGTTTGATAATTTATTTAAAAAAAACAAAGCATTTTTTTTATTATTAAGTATTCTAAGCTCCTGCTTCAACACGTAATAATCAATCA
This sequence comes from Brachylomia viminalis, assembly GCA_937001585.2. NCBI lineage: Eukaryota > Metazoa > Arthropoda > Insecta > Lepidoptera > Noctuidae > Brachylomia > Brachylomia viminalis. The sequence goes on from OW443314.2 coordinate 11,859,027, forward strand.
TAAATTGGTAATTATCTTTATTACCTTTTAAATGAGAGCACACAATTTTCATCATATTGAGCAGGTTATTTGACTTAAATGGTTGAGTTTTGCAAACAAACATGGATATACTTTATCGACAAAACATTCCAAAAATATGTACAACTTCTCAGCTATCCAACGAGATGCAATAAGATACCAGATATCTTCAAAAAAATATAAAATGACATGGATTGCCATGGATTGATGATATTACAAATAATCCTCTATACAGCGCTCCTTAAAACATAATTATTTTTTATTTATATATTGATGTATCTACAATCGTATTTTTATAATAAATTTATTTCCCAGACTACCCGGTAACTGACTTCGACGGCACCAAGTCATTCGTGATATCGACGACTTCGCTATTGGGTGGCAAGAACCCGTTCCTAGGCGTGGCCTACGTGGTCGTCGGTACTCTGTGCCTTTTGCTCGGAATTGTGTTGCTCGTCATACATGTCAAGTGCTCCAAGAGGTACGTATGGCTTTAGAAAACTTGGGTTAATCGTTAGTTAGAATATAGTTAATGGTATCGCGATTCGTGGTAGTAGAATAAGCCATGTCGTTAATGTTGTCGAATCTGCAATGCGTATGGCCATCGCACACCTTAAACCTGCTTGAATACGTCCGTTTTTTTATCGGAAAACGGACCGTGTTTTTCAACGGATTTGCCATGGTGTTTAGGTTATAATAGAAGGACATTTGCCACGGACCAGTGTGAAAATACGTAATTCCGGTGAAAAACGGACGCCTACAAGTGACCAGCTCGACTCTAAAGTAAAGCATTGATGTACCATTCATATTGTGTGACATAAAGTAATATTTCTATAGTTACATTCAGAATCTTAGGTGGTTTATATCCAATCACCACTTATTCGGCGTTATTACATAACTATCTACTTTAGAATTATGTTGTCAAGTTGATTTTTAAGTGAAAGTTTGTTATAAAAAGGTCTTGTATAAGGACAAAGGTCAACATACATTTTGGTTGCATTGAAATTTGAACTTTGTCATGTATGACATTAAGTGTGTGGTTCCAAAACTAGATAATTATCTAAGATTCTGTATTCAAGTTTCTACGATGATACCCCAACGAAGCGTCATCAACAACTGTCACTGAATTTTGGAAAAGTCTCTGTAGTCACACGATATAAAGCTCATTTTGCAATATTGTATTTGAGTCGAGTTGTAGTTGAGTTGTTTCGAAAGTTGATGATAATGACAAAGGCAATAAGAGTGACTTCCATGGCTGAAATCACCATCACCAAGTTAGAAAGGTGATGTAAATTCCTAAATATATGAGAAGATGCCTTAGTCCTGCAGTGGAGCAATGACAGATACAGTACACGGCCGTAAATAAATAAATAAAATCGTCAAATGAAGTAGGTACCGCTTTGTAGAGCGTTGTCTATGTCACTGATACCTGTGTGACGTCTCTTTCTAACATTCTGTATCATCCTGAAGGCGGGACGTGGGGACTGTACTAAATTTTATGGTATGAAGACTACGATTGATGCTCATCAACAACGCTGATTCGCCGTTCAAAAACGATGGTCTATCCAAACCTTGACTACACTTAGAACTTTGTCATATTGTACGTGCAAGTCATAAATACAGCTTCTACAGTTGAGACGTTGATAGAGTTAAAATGTGACAAAGTCAAAAAGTGATTTCATAAGGCAATTGTACAGTCGCAAAATGAAAAGGTTAAGCAATTTTCTTATACATACATTCATGTTCATGCATAGCAGTCCCATGTCACATTTTCGAGCAGATGTTTTCATGAATGGTGTTGGCAACACGTATTCGAAAAAATAATTATAATAAATCTTCAATCTAAAGGGGCTTAACCATTTCATTCTCCGACTGTACATGTTACAGCTAACAATCACATAATTACACTACTCGGGCGTTAATATTGCACATCGGGTTTTAGAGAGAGACTGTCGAAAGTGTCACAGGTATGAGTGAGATGCAGGGATGGCGTTTAACAAAGCCGAACTTTTCCTTGAACCCGATGTGCCACATTAATGGCGGCGTACTGTACCTACTTGCATGTGACATCAGACACAACCCTCCTACCCAATCCTACTTCCTACACGAAGAGCCCGTGACACAAGCTCCCACTCCGTAAGTCTTTATTTTACTTTTTCTGTTTAAATCATTATAAGAATGTAGGGATTTATCCCGCTTAGATGTCATGGCGAAGTCGCCAACAGCCACGCTGATCGAATAAAATTATATGACAATTATCTGGCGAGGTCGGATATGGAAATGTCGCCAGGCCATAATAAACTACACTGCGCTAGCGCTAAAAAATATGAGAAATTTTCTCTTCATTTTAACGCCGACGAGCAAACCTGGTGCTGCTAAATAATATAATAGCATAATCAGCCTATAATGTTCCCACTGCTGGGACACAAGCCTCCTTTCGGTGCGAGGGAGAAAATAGAGGGGAAATAATATTATAAAAACTATCATTATTTTAAGTAAAGACAACAACAAGCCATTTATGTTCAGCGCAAACAGAGAAGCAAAATACAAGAGCGTGTTTTTTGCTGTCACATGTCACAGGGAATCATCTCTTGCATGCTATTTCGAACTCTATTCTTATTGAGATATAATTCATTATCAATGGAAAGCGCTGACCCTTAATGTGTAATCCTGACATTTAAACCAACTAGTAGAATTTATAGCTATGATTACCCGTAACGACTTTCATAGATGTTTCTTTACATAATGTGCTTTCTGAGGCATGGTTGTATCACCGTTAATAGGGAATATTCTGTCTCTAAAACAGGCTGGCAACTGTCAGTCCTAGCTGCTGGCGAAGTCGCCATGGCATCCATCGTTACCGGAATATTTGTCTAAGCGATACCAAAAGTCCTGTACAATCCAGTTATACTCGGGCTAAAAACTCATGCAATGTTATAAAATGTGGCAGTGCACAGTGTTCGTACGTCATAGACTCTGCGATAAAAAAAGGGAAGTGCAGCTGTTACCGATAATTTGTTATTAAATTACGTTTTATCGATAACATTGCTGCTTACGCATCCATTACTAGGGCCGTGCCAAGACGTGTTGGAGCCATCATAGTTTCGGTCTGAGGGAGATAGAGCTACACAAGACGTATAGCATCCCTTTTTCGAAACGAAACAGTGATGGTTTAGATGGCTCATAGTACTTTCGACCCCTGTTTTTAGGAAAGTGAGTTGCTGGCCCGAGCATATTGAGTAGGTAATAGTGCATCAACACTTGAATCAAATTGTTGTAGCGAGATGTGGAAACAGTATTCGGATCAGGTTGCGGTCGGTAGCTCGAACGAAGAACAAAAGAAAATCGGGAACAACGTGTATGTACGACTTTGTGGTCTTAAAAAGTAGTTTTTTTTTTGCTGTAGGGCTCACCTTTATATTCCCTGCTTTCCTCTTCACCACCGACATCCATGATTCATATGAATGTAACAGCGCTACAGAGATCTTTTGGCAGACGAGAGACGTTGACAGGGGGCGCTGTTGGTATACATTTGTGTAATTGTTTTGTGAGTTTTATTGAAAAAACAAGATGGCAGTGTTAGTTCAGATTTAAACCACGCGCCAAAAAATCCTTGTACAGCTAGAATGTTCTACGTGATTTGTGTAGTGCAACTAGATTGTGGACGATCGATGATATCGACCGTTCAGATCGATCCGAAGTGGTCGATCAATGGTGTCATACACTCATACAGTATGCTCCAAAAATATACCAATTACAACGACTGTTCTACGTCGCAATTTAGCTGCACACAAATTGTATTCAGTTGAAACGTATCTAGTGCCACTACTTTATATAATTGGTTGATAATTTTTGTTTTATATTTCAGTACCACCGAGATGATCAACGTGAACCCTCGCACGCCCTACTCTTAGGCAGTGACGTCACCCACAGGTGAATACGACACTTTAGTTATGAGATTACTTATGTTTATGATGTTTTGTTGATGACGACCACAGAGCATGGAGTCGTCGCGCCGCTAGAGTTAGCAGTACTAATAAAATACGGGGAAGGTTGAGCGTACAACTTCTGTCAAAGCCGTCAGTTTCAAATGTCTAATCCCTGACACGCTTGATTTGTTTGGAAAGTGTTGACAATGCCGTCTCTAGCTGAGGACGCCGACGCGTCTCCGCGCTCTGTGTCGATAACTAAATACTTAGCAGGAAAAAAATATGTTTTTTTGCCGTTTTTCTGCAATACTTTTTTGTGACTTTTAAAAATGTTTAAAAGTCCATGCTATTAACAATTCTTATTACTTATAATATTTTTTTACAAGCTGTTTGTCGATATTGAAAGGAATGCTGGGACGTACAATGCCATTTGCAATGTCATCGAATCAAAATTATTATATTATAAGTTGTCTAAATTGAGTTTATGTAGAATGAGGTAGAATGATTTTGTTGTGATAAAATATTGTTATTATTCAGTTGTATTATGTGTTAATGATATTTAATTTAAAAAAAAATTGTTAGCTGTGTTGAAGTATTTTTGAATCTCATCTGAAATGAAGCTTTTGAGTATTTTTAGGTCACTTCTTGAGTCTGAACAAAGAAAAAAAAGAAAACCATAAGTCATGTCAAAAATACAATAATTTTACTAAGTAAGTAACTAAATATAAAATGTTGGGTTTTGGATATCCGTTTTTAACAGCAATGATATAATTATTAATTTTGGTACATACAATACGTAACAAAAACCCTGTTGTTCCTTTTAGGGACGTATACATTTACCTACAAGAACAACATTGATGAAATTATAATTAAAAAAAAATGAGTATTGGCCAGTCGACAGGTCAATAACAAATAACTATTAAAATCGGCACATTCAAAAAAATTTTTAGAGTATCTGATTTTACAAGTAAGTACATCTTTGTTTCGCTAAACATTCTATTTTTTTCTGGTTTTGCGTCATCGCTTCATGCAGAATTGCAGAGGTACGAAATCAGTTAAACATTACAAATATTAATAATTAAATATTTATTTTAATTATTTTTTTGAACAGTTTTTTATAAATGACTTGCTTTATTACGTATGTATACCGATTCTTAAAACGTAGGTAAAAGGAACAACAGGGTTTTTGTTACATATTGTATATACAAAGTACGCTTAAGGGCCCGACCACATCGCATGCTTACCTTCCGTCAAAATTAGGATTTCGGCATTTTTTTTTGCACATAAACCAGAAACCATTGATTAAATCAATGGTTTTTGGAAAAGTAGGATTATTTCTATTTAACTGGGTTTTATTTATTATATTGGGTAATAAGCCGACTAGACCTCGAAAGCAAAACATGAAACGGCGATTTCCCAGAAATCAACTTTTTTGAGTTAAGTCAATATTCAATTAAGCGTGCGACATGTACCACAATCACACCACACAACATGTGGACCGGCGCTAATTAGTATGAAAATTAATAGTTTATTCACACGATCCTCATTTGGCTGTCAAAATCAACCGTGTGGGCGATACCGACCACTCGCAGCCATAACACAACCACTAGTGGGACCGCTTTCTAGCGGCCCGCCATATCGCGTACACAGCGTTGCGTCGATGTCTTCCTCTACGAAAACCGGGGTCGATCTGTCTGTCTGTAAACACTAGCCATAAGGTAACAACATCGCAACTACTAGCGATATCGCAACCATATCGACATTTTGAAGTTACCACAACGCAACTGCAATAAGCTGTAGCAACACTATTCACACGTAACCTCTGCTTGCCCACATTTTGTCGCTGCGATGTGGTGTGATTGCGGTACGTTTGATCGGGCCCTTAAAACGCATATCATAAGGCCATGACTGGACAATATGGTTTTTTGTTTATTTATTTAAAAATGGCAGTCCAACGACATAACCACTAATACGTTTTTTGGGTACTGTAACAATTAAACTTAAAATCAAGAGTGAATTTGTCACTTACAGGTGTGCAAAGCACTTAGTTATCTCAAGTTTTATAATATTACATAGAGTAATATATTTAAAAAAAAAATGAAAAGAAATAACTAAGTAGTAATATTAATAATATTGATATTAACCGTGACCACTGTGAGTCAGTAACAATTGTTTGCGAAATTGCGATAGCTCGTTGGCGAAGATGTTGGACGTTGTAAGCTCATTGTACGTCCTCATCAACCTGTTCATTGGTGCTGAACACGGAGCAGAAACAAAGAGGAGGTGTTGCAATCAAAGTAGTCCATCAGCCACCAATGTAGTCGTTACGTCACACGGTAGTTGCACTACTTGCGACCAGGCGGCGCTTTCGTCAGTACAACTGTCGTTGTGAAGCGGATAGGTTGTCATGTATTTGTTTAGTCTTTTTAACGATTAAAAAGTATTCCCGACCCATACTCATTGCATTAACATGAAATGCTGTTTTATCTTGCAGAAGTTATACGGATCAATCAAATTCAAACGGAATAAAGATATCTTTCCACTCGTAAGTAAAATTAAAATTAAATTTGTAATTTATTTCTTCTCGAATGTTCGGTAATTGCCGCCCCCTATCGGCAAGTAGCGGAAGTACTGACAAATTGCAGATCCGCACTCAGACTTTTTTGATAAGCACATACCTACATATATGCTATATGAAAAGTGAAGTCAAATAGATGTCGAGTTTCGGCAAAAAACGGAATTCGGTTTAGTTTCGGTAACTAAGTTCAGAAGAAAAATTTAGAAGAGGAGAAGATTTAAAGATAAAAAAAATAAAACTATGATTATAAAAACGTTTTCTTTATTTTTCCCTGACACTTGTTAATTTCTGGAAGTTTCGGTTTCGTCCGAATCTGAAACCGCTGCCGAAATTCGGTTTCGGTTTCAGTCAAAAAATGTATTTCGGTCGGACATAATAGAAATAAAACTATATCGGTATATTATAAAACTATTAAACCTGAATCCGGCTCCTTACAATAAAAGTGACATTTAATGAAACATAGCAGAACTCTTTACGACATCTTAGGACATCTGTCTAATTTGCCTATGAGTTGATTTTGCTACTAGCCACTAGATGGCTTTCTGCTGTTTGGGCTCCCCCCGCACCCCGCGAGGCTGCGACACTACTTTTGTATGGAGAATGACTTTACAACACCTCCTCTTTGTTTCTGCTCCGTGGTGCTGAATGTCCGAGATTAGTTCTGGTGGAGTGAACACGTCTAGGATGCGTTCAGACGTGGGTGAACTATGGCGAGGGACAGATATATTTATTTTATAAGGATATTGTGGTGCGAAAATAAATAAATATATTATTATGTATTACATTTTAATTGCAACCAACTGTGTAAAAAAGTTGACGTATATTTCACACCTCCATGATAAGTAGAGACATTCTGTTTGCGAACACTTCTGTTGTTCTTGTCATCCATAAATCAACTAATGAGTGGGTTTCCAACGCGATTCGATTGACACTGCAATTGATAACGACCACGGATCATTCATCAAGTATTACTTTATTTCATATTAACATGGAACAAATTAAAGGTAAAAGTAGTTGAGCTGCCATGATTAATTAGTATTAAACAACTATTGGTGGTATTGGTATTGGTTGGCAGTAAAGAAGTTTCACAAAAAAAGAAACTAGATCTCAAAATAAAAAAGAGGATGTGTGCTTAAACACGGTAGAAATGAAAACTTACAGTAAACGTGGCTGATGACGACCAGAGCCGAGTATACGCGATTCAGCGTCACCGACCCGAGCGTGACGGTTCAGGGGGTATACTCTCTAAATCCGTCAATGAAGATACGGGTCCGTCCGAAAGTAGTCCGTGATAACAAGTGTTAAATTAAAATTTTCGGACGGGCTATAAAACGTCGTGCGTAGTGAAAACTGCCAAATCGTGTTATCATTAATCTTTGTTCGAAAACCGAACTAATCTTATGTCCGTAAGAGATACGGCGTGGGAAATGCCCATTACTTCGGCCGAAACTAGGGAGCAAACCCCCCAGTTTCGTTCACTCTTCAGAAAGAGCTCAAAGTACACCTAAAAAAGTTATCACTTCAAAAATATTCCAGATGTTATTTAATCATGCTCTAGTTTAGGACACGAGAATATTAATTTAGTTTTTATTATACGAAATATGTACATTACGATTAATATCACCTTTTTCCTAATTAGAGCAACGCCAATAAAACCTGCGAATGCCTCAATGTTGAGGCTATACCTGTGCCAATCACTTTGAAAGAGATGGCAGAACCCCGAATAAAAGTTTTTAACGCCAAAAATACAAATCAATGTTATGTATCTGTTTCTTCGTGTAAACTTTGTCATAATTTAAGAGCATTCTAAAGGACGTCGTATTTTTACTCAGCAGGACCTTGCCTGACAATGGAGTATTAGAAAATGGACTTGTGGCACACAAGTCCATAAAGGTCATATTTCAATAGACGTCATATTTTACAATTGGCGAAAATTATTTGCAAACATGTGGACATCGCGGTGATGACACGTCATTCACTCGATGTACATATATACTTTTCAAGCCTAGCTGTATTGAACACAGTATTTGTTCCGGCTCAAGTCCGTTTTTCAATACTCTACTGTGAATGCCAATTAGGTGCTGGTCTGTAAATAGACGAAATAATTAAAAATAAAGTCCCGAGTTGCAGGTTTAACCTATAACTTTATTGTTAGTAGTGGAATTCTAAAGAATTAACTAATTTGTAGTTTTATTATTAACAAAGTGCCTTTAAATAAATAATTAGACGCTTTTGTATCTTGTTGTCGCTATTTTAAAGTATTCAATATTATCTCACTTATATGGAGTCTCCTAACACAGACATTGTTTGCTTAAAAGGAGGCTCCAAACACTAAACCCTTTTTGTAAACTGAAGCATAAACAAACTTTTATTATTATTTATTATAAGAATTATGCTATTTATTATTGTAAGGAACTGTTTACGCTGCGTGCATGTTGTGTGTTAAAAAGAGAATTAAAACTACTTTTAAGAGTACCTACCTACAAAATATATTTCAGACTGTTTCTCTCTCGTGATTTTAAAGGAGCAAATTAATGTCAAATAAAAATATATTTCCATTACTACCTTTTTTAATAACGTAACATTTGCGCAGCCGTTACAATATTATTAATAGTAATCACTAATCACACATTAGGGTTCATTTTAAAACAAAAAAAGAATTGCATAAGCCACTGCAATTTTTTCTAGATAACATTTAACGTAAATGACTCGAAAGCCGAGATAAATAAACGTTACTTAGCAAGTGCTTTGGCTAACCATTATTCCTGTCACTGTCACACGACTGTCAAACTACGGGTGCAAGATAGAGACGGGCAATATGTCTAAGTCAAAGCATGTTCTTAATGACATTGTTAATCTTGGTCTTAGTTTTGGGTAATAAAAGTGCGCCATTAGCCTTAGGGTGTGTTTCCACTGAGGCGGAGACGTGCGGAGCTGAGAGATGTGCAGGAATCGATCAATCACATAGGTTAAAATGCACATCACGTCTCCCGCGTCTCTTCTGTGATTGGTTGATTCCTGCACGTCTCTGCTCCGCTCCGCTCGTCTCCGCCTAAATGTGTCCTTAGGTTTTGAGCACACCGCGGCTTAGATACCGCTACGGGTACACGACATATATATATATAATACATCATGTTTTAATATCGCCTATTCATTTTGAAGAAGTACTTAATTGAAGACAAAAAAACAGTAAAATGTGCAGTAGATGTTGTAGGTGTACTTACTACCTTCTTAAGCTTGTATAATTAACATTGCATTTAATTGTCTTATCTATCTATATCCACTTATTTTATAAGTATTTTAAAGAAATAGATCATCCTTTGTATGAAAGCACGAAATTATTAAATGTGAACTTACACAAACATCTAGTTAAATAAATGTTTAAAAAATATTATTTTGTTTTCTTTGTGAATGGTCCTTATTATTTTCATAATAGCCAATGATTACCTATTAATTCAAAACAGCTAAAATGATTAGCTGATACTGTTGACAGATTATTAATTTTATTTATCGTAATAATAATTATTGAATGTATTATTCGTATTATCGTTATCGCTATCGATACACGCGCTTAATGTCAATAATGTAATCCTCAAAATGTATGTTAACCTATCTACACGGCTTAAGCGATTTGAATAAAGATTTTATATGTTAAATTAAACGAAAATTAATTTGTATTGATACAAGGAGATTTTAATCTTGAATGTTTTTCACTATATTGCATTTAAAATAACATAATATATGCAAAACTCAATGTCATGTCTTTTATGTACTTAGTCCAATAAGATAAATCAAAAACAAGTCTTCATTTGGCTAGGATAGAAGCGGGCCAAAAGTAGATGCTTCCTAGATAGAAAAAAGCTACAAAAATTAACGTTGCGGCCGAAAGATCTATTATATTTTACATGATTTTGCTATCTAAAATGCAGTGTTTAAATAATATTTTTTTTTGTGTATGGGAAATCAAATAACTTCTCCCGCTCTGGGCGGAGCGGTAGGGCGTGGCAGACTCTTACTTACTAAAACCCACCCGTGTTCCTTCAGTTGCCTGTACCACGGTAACCCTTTCGAACTTATCTTTAACCCTGGCAGGCATCGGCCTTAGCGGACCCCGTCATTGGTGCTGACATCTCTTTGAGCCGCGCGTGGAAAACAACGCGCCGTCGACCCGGGCCTGGTCCTTATCGGACGGCGAGCTACCCATTGCTCGCAGTCCGCAAGCCCGCGCCTACGGTGGCCGGGAATCGGCTTGGGATTCCCGACGCCCAGGGCGTCTCCTGCGGCGGCTAGGGCCGTGAGGGCGCGAATGGATGACAGACAACAGACCTCAACAATTGATCATGTTGTTCTTTTGAGCATCCGGCAGCAAGTTCGTCATGCCGGGTTGCCTCCTTCCCTCAAATATGGCGAGGGGGGTGATGGCTGATCTTTGCGTTATGCTCGTGAACGGGTGCTGCTTGTGGTGACAGGTCATCTTGCTGACTATGGGTTTGTTATTGTTATTACCTACAAACGAATAATGGCACCAGTAACAGGAAATGTATTTAATCCTAAAACTACTATTACTGTATTTGTAGGTCAAAAGGTCAAAAAGGAAGAAATCACTGAATGTGTAACTGAGTTGTTAAAGTTAAATTGTAGTAAAATAATATTGTACGCTTTCCCATATTCTGAAAAATTTACAAAAAGAAAAAACAATTATATTCATAAGCTTAATAACCATATTATAATGTACTTTTTAGTTACTGATTACAGTGACAAGCTTGTGTATTTTGACACCAACAGTTTTGTGGAAACTTTGAAATCGACGAGAGATAATGGTGCCGATTCTCTTGTCACAAAATTCTCTAAACTAGACTAAAAATCACCAAATGTTTGTTTATTCCTGTCAAACGACGATTTCCCATTCTGAAATTGACTAAAGTGACACAACTTAACTAAATTTTAGTTTGACAGCACTAAGATTGCACTGATATTATAATTTAGTGAAAATGGCAATTTTGCTATTCTGAATTTTACGTTTTTCACCAAAAATTTTGATTGTCTAACTAAATCTGCCTATTTTTAATCGCGATTAAAAAGGTGTGGAATAAAACTAGTTGAAATGCGCGACTCCGGCTTTAAAAAAAAATCACGTGGTACGGCAAACAAGTAGATACCACGAGGAGTCGCAAATTGGATTTTAGGTGTGTCAAAATTATTTTTTCACCACTCCCGCACGAAAGAAATGTCTTTATACCATTCCCCCTCTAAAAAGCTTATTTTATTCACTGAAAACAGTGAATAAAAAGCACTTTTACTCACTGTTATATCGCTACACAAGTTGACCATCCTAATAATAATAACAAGAAAATTACTCTTAATTTTAGTAATTGTTCCAATTTTAATGTGCATTTTAATTAATTTAAGCTTCCTTTTTCTTTATTAAATGTTTATTTTCGCTTAAATCTTTCTTTTTCTCGTAGTCATGGTATAAAGTATGCAACTCTTGAATAAAACGGATTTATATCGAGGGCCATGAATCACTCGCGTCGCTCAGGATTCATGATGATTGAATCACTCGCTACGCTCGTGATTCAGTCGTTGGAATCCTTTACTAGCTCGTGATTCATCTATGGCCCTCGCTTTAAATCCGTCATTTATTCACTAATTGCATAATATACTATTCCTCTACGAAAACAGTGAGGAAAGTTGGTTTTTCCTCACTGTTTGAACAGTGAGGGAAGTAATGATCCCGTTCAGAAACTAACCTTGCCTGATTTTTTTATGTTAAGTTTTAAAGATATTTAAATAAAATATATTTTCATGAATAACAGCTCTTTTTATTTTATATTATAGAATTATTTTGATTTGCTTTGTGACTATTTAATTTATTTACCTATGATGACTGAATACTTTCTTGCTGGGAGTGGTGAAAAGTTTTGTATGCAACATGTGAGCAAGTTCATTTGCTATTCGTTTTGTTGAGTCTTTCGCTTACTCAGGATTGAAATTTATAATCATTCGCTGCGCTCGTGATTCTATTTTTCAATCCTTCGTTCGCTCAAGACTCAAAATCAAAACTCATAGGAAAAACGAACTTTCCTCACATGTTGGATAAATAACTATTTCACTTCAGTAACTCAAACATGTAGGTTTTGCTGCCTGAAATCAGTGAGCAAAATGCGATTTTGCTCACTGAGTGAGACCAAGCGACTTTTTTTTTTCAGAAAGCTGCGAATATTTCATTCAGCTTTAGGTTAATCATACAATTCGAAACATTCACACTCTATCTCTTTCCCGCCATTAGAAAGAGAGAGAGACAAAGACCAGCCCTTTTGAAGTTCCGATTTTGAATAATTCGACCTCAAAGACATACACGTTCGGAATTTCGTACTAACTAAAGTTTTGCAAAAAGATAATTATGTCTTTTAATATAATTTATTGAATTTTTAACTTATTGTTGTATTTAAACGAAAATAAGTATTTACTGCAAATAAAACTGATATATACCTGTAAATAATTATTTCTAGTTTCAATAATGTGGAGTAGGTATTTACTCAATGTTGAAAGCTACTCAAAAAAAATATATAACGTGCATATTGAAACATGTTGAAACATACGCAAAACTCGTTTTTTTTCTAAAAAGAAAGTCAGTTGGGCATAAGGCTAAAAAGTCCAAAATATAGAAAAATTTCATAATGAAGCTCCGGACTGCAATTTTCTTGCCGCTAAAGTAAGTGGTACCTATGAATCTATGTTGTTAGTTATTAAAATTTGTATGTATACTGTTATGTATAAAGGTACTTATTGCCTACTACTCATTCTTGGAGGCGCAATGAATCCTAGTCTGGCTTACCAATACTGTTAAAATATTCATTACGATATGTAAAAGATGCTGTAAATGTTAAATTATGCATATTAATTATGTAATATTTTCATTACAGGTTGTACTGATCATAGGAATTAGTGGAGCGTGTCGCAATAACGAGCTATTACAGCTAACAGTTAATAATATCGAAAAGCATTCAGATTACTGCTAGTAAAATTGAAAAATACGAAGACGAATCTTGACAGGTCTTTTGTCGTACGCGAAGATTATGTAATTATTGTAGAAAAACACCAAAATTTACGTCCAGCCAATATAAAAACCGACCGATTTTTCATACAATACCATAGTAATAAATGCTCAAGACAACATAAGGGAGTAAATAAAATAGGTGCAATACCGCGAGAAATTGCCACTTTCTTAAAACTGGAAAAGCCTCAGCTATACACGGGTCACTGCTTTCGGAGAACTTCGGCAACGCTCTTGGCTGATTGCGGAGCCGATCTCACCACTTTAAAACGTCACGGCGGGTGGAAGTCAAATACGGTTGCAGAAGGCTATATTGAAGACTCAATAGAAAATAAGTCGAAAATCTGTAAGCGTATAGTGGAAACAATAAGTCTGAATTCGACCTCGAATCCTTGGTCTCACCCACGCCCATCCACTTCCAACGACGCACAGTGTACTTATACAGAAAGCCGATCAGAGTCACCAACGTTCACCGTTGTTCCTTCTCAATCCGCCACCGAAACAGAAACTTTAACCCCAGATAATCAAACTCAACTCAATGCAACTATAACGTTGCCAAATAAATCTGTTACTTTTAATTTGCAGAATTGCAGTAATTTTACTTTTAACTTTTAAAATGTTCCATTTTATTGAATTGGTACCTCTACCTACAATGTTAATGATTTTGGATTCACAATAAATTGTTATTTCAATCTATTCCTGTTTATTATTTTATCTCCTAAAGTGTTCTTGCTGCTGAAGTGAAAAGTTATGTGTGTTAGGTACACGAGAGCAAACTTTTTTGCATCTCGTACCTTTGAATCCCTCGCCACACTCAGGATTCAAAATCAGCACTCGCAGCAAAAAATGTCTTTGCTCTCTTGTTGCACAAATAACTATTAGAGATTTTATTTCGCAGAATAGCGTTAAGATTCTCATAGCTAAAAGTAAGGAATTTTAGTGATATATGGAGTTTAGTTAGTTTAGTTCGGTGTACAACAGACCCATAGCGCTCGGGCGATGACGTAATCGCTGTGCCTTTTTTTTTTTTTTTTTGTTTTGTTTTGGCTTCGCACGGTTTGTGCATTTAACCAATGTCACGTTTAGCTGTGCCACTTATCGATAAAAAACTAAAAAAAAACAGCGCATGCGCAGGGCACGTTACCTGCTACTAATAAAAAAATAAAACTTATAATTTACATAGTCTCGGCTTCGCCTCGTGTGATAAAGCCACATTCGAGTTTTAATACCCTTTATTATACAACAGTTGCATAAATAACTATAAATAATCATATGTCGACGGAGGCACTCAAGAATACAATCGAATCGATATTCCAGCACGAAACATATAATCAAACGCAACCTCACGAAATCATCAGGAAATTAGACAATCTTAGGCGTTAAGATAATTTAATCAATAAATGCTGGTATTATAAAAAAATTGATAAGTGAATTAGTGTAATTCGTTCGGGCACTGGTGTAGTGTGCTGTTGCTACTGGACTAACATGGTGCAAGTGCTGTGGGTGCTAACGTTGCTGACCAGCTCAGTGCTGGCCCAGGACAGCGGGTTGTTCGAGCTAAATATAGTGCACTACAATGACTTCCATGCGCAGTGAGTATTTTTTTATAGGAAAATACACATCCTCTATTTATTTTTTATTTTAGATGACTTTGCTCTTGACTCTAGTCTAGGTCAGTGGTGACAGAGACAGAGGCGACCATGGAGTGAGCTTACCCAGAAGAAGCCTGTTCACTCTCACTTTGAAGAGATTAGGGTTGTATGCGTTCGGAAACACAGACGCAGGTAGAGAGTTCCATTCTTTTGATGTGCGCATTAATGATAATTAAGAAGGGATCGAGCCGTAATTTAAGCCAATTTATTTTCTCAACAAGTCTGATTATTTCCGGTTAGTACCTACTTGTAATTTTTTTGTCACTCTAACACAAAATAGGTGATCTTGGTAAGGAGAGATTTAGGGATAGAATAGATACCCAACTAGCCTAGCCCACTACTTTCCACCATCGTTCTACTGAATAGCCCGTTGGTATTCCGCGTAGGTTGGTAGGCTTTTACCCACATGAAAAGGTCGAGTATCTGTTCCCTAAAGAAAACAGTTGCTTTCGAGGCAAGGTCCATGGGACAGACTGAGGTGAGGGTGAAATAGTTAGATTGAGATGGATTCAGAAAATAAAAATACAAAACTTCCTGATTGGTTCCTAACATTATGTTATAAAGGCTCCTTCAAACATTCGCGACACGCGACGCGAATCGCACGCGATCAAAGGGAGCGCGTGTCCCGCGACGAGTGGTGCCTTTGTGTTGCGCGCGATTCGCGCCGCGTGTCGTGCATGTTTGAAGGAGCCATAAGAAGAAATTAAAATAAATAGGAACACGGTATTTAGTGCCATAATACAAAGCGACCAAAGTAGGGTTATGTTTGATGTGTTAACAAAGCGTCGTATTAATCAGGTATTCCGCTATTAGATACTGGTATCATTTAATTTGTTTTATGACTTGATTAGTAGTTAAGTCCAATCTTGACATTGAGATAACGTAGGTATTTGCACTAGAAGCTGAGAATTTTTTGAGAGTTTAACAATGCTAAGGATCACACCTAATTTATACGGTAAAAGAAGCTGTTATGTTTTGAGAACATTTCTTAAATAAGTAGAGGTACATATTGCATCAGTTACAGCACTGCTGCGTGACTTTTCAGTCCTCCGTACCCCATTAATCAAGCAGACAAACAGCCTCTTACTAACTGCCACTACTACTACGAGTACTACTCCCACTATTACTACTTATTATCCATTAAATAAACGATGCTCAATTCGGGTTTCGGCCCGGTTTATCTACAGATAGTGTTATCCAGCAAGAAAGACACCAGTGTTTGTGTGTTACCTAGATTTGCCAAAAGCATTTGACCTTGTATCAATAATGTACTATGGGGTAAACTGCAGCATGAGACGGATGTACGCTATTCAACAGAACCGTGTCAGATGGGCACACTCCTTTTCAGCTGAATACCTACAGGCTTGAGTGTGGGGTGAGGCAGGGGAGGCTGTCCTCGCCCGCGTTGTTTAATCTGTACATGACTATTCTGATCGATGAGCTTAGCAGAACCGGAATCGGCTGTCATATTGATGGTGTATGCACTGATAATATAAGTTATGCAGACGATATGGTTCTGTGGGGCCATCGATCAGGGCATTAAGGAAACTGATTAACGTGTGTTAATCGTACGCTGGGACCCATGGACTCAAATATAATGCACCAAAGACCGAATTCATGATATTTAAAGCAGGCAGTAAATGCTTATACTTAGCACAATTTCACCAGTTATGCTGTGCGGCAGAACTCTAAAAAGAGTTGCAAATTTTTAAATATCTGGGACATTGGGTCTCAGAAGATTTGAAAGATAACGTTGATGTAGAGCGGGAGTGCAGGCTGTTCGATGTGGGATGTTGGCCCACAGGTTTACGCGTTGTACGGCTCAGGTTAAAAGGTGACGCTTTTCAAAGCCTACTGCCAATCCTTTTACACGTGCAGCCTGTGGGTGAACTTTACGCAAAGGGCTTATAGTGGCCTGCGCACACAATATAACAACACGTTTCGGGTGTTGATGGGGCTGCCGAGTTTTTGTAACGCGGCCGGCATGTTTGCCTACGCGGACGTTGATAGTTTTTCGGCTAAATGTTTCGAATAAATGTTACTAACACTAGTTTATAAGTTTACATTGTTACTAACGAATAAGGAAGTGATTCGTAAATAAATGTTTGTTTATTTATTAATAGTGTGCATGCTCGGATAATCATTTATCTTTCCCCCACCCCAGTTTCGACGAGGTGAGTCCACAAGGCACAGTATGCGTCCCCGCGGAGAACCCCTGCATCGGGGGCTTCGCCCGTCTGTACACGGCCATCGAACAGGCCTTCGAAGCGGAACCAGAGTCTATACTGCTGAACGGAGGGGACACCTTCCAAGGCACCATCTGGTACAACTTCCTGCGGTGGAATGTCAGTCAACACTTCATGAATATGCTGCCGCATGATGCTCATGTAAGTGACGTCATAGACGAGTGTTATTGAAAACGGACAATAGTCCTGTAATAATGTTTAAGTGGCTCACAATGTGGTTATGGTGATGGACTCACTGCCAGGTTTATATCGAACCTCGCATTTAAGCCGTTTCCACGAGTGCGAAGTGCGCCGACCCGAAACAAATTGCGATAAGGGTAAGAGAACGATGATGATATGATGATGTCTATTGCAGGCAATGGAAACGAAGATATTGGGTTATGGATTTGGGTAGCTTAATTGGACTGGTTATCTAGAACTATGAAAAGACTATGGCCCCTGCCTGATCAATGTTTTATATAAAATATACACAGATAAAATTGATGTAAAACGTTCTTTTTTGCACTTCAGGTGCTAGGTAACCACGAGTTCGACCACGGCGTGGCAGGTCTGGTCCCATATCTGACCCGGCTGGAGTCGCCCATGTTGGGCGCCAACGTCAACACCACGCTCGAGCCCAGCATGACACCCTACATCAAGAACCACACCATCGTGATGCGGCAGGGCAGGAGGATCGGAATCATTGGCGTGCTGCTGAGAACCGTAAGATACCTTTTAAATAACATCCATACTACAGACAGTGATCTCGACGCGCCAACTGAAACCAAGAAGAAGAAGCTAAAAAAAAATTCGTCTGTTATAAAAAAGTATCTGCTCGTTTCAAAGAAAAGTGGAATACCTACGCGGGCAAGTGTATCGAAAAGCATTTTTTTTAATAATTGACGAAAAAATTCAACGGAGGAGTTTCAGAATCATGAAGATATAATCACTGGTATAACCACATGAAACAGAAGCAACAAATCAGAATAAAGTGTAACAATCACTTACCTACAGGTTAACTCTGCATGCACACAAAACGTTGACGTACCTAACTTACGAAAAAAATAGAAATAAAAATACTATACTATCAAAGTTGCACTGAATTAAACATAACAAGTTAAATAATCTAAATAAAATAAAAGGAAACTAAATTAAACTGTAGGTAATATAAAAATGGGTAGTACCTACTTATGTAGCTTTAATTTACCCACCCGGGTTAGGTGAAGACATAAGCCGTCTTATTTATTACAAAACACGATCTAACTTCAGCCCGTGCCTAGATCTTCGAGCCATTTTTTGTATTTCGAACTATAAGCCGACTTCAGTAAAGTTTTTAATACGAAAATTTGACAACCTAAGACCGGACTAAGTTGTCAGTTTTGTTTATGGAACTCTTTTTCGATTTATGCTTGGTTCTTATTTCAAAAATTGCCACGATGGTTTAAACCACGTCTAAAAAAACCTTGTTTTGTATTAAGACCGGAGATGTTTACCCCGGTAGTACTACGTTCTCGTGGGATAATTTCCGACTTCCACGCTGACGAATCTGCGGGCAAAAGCTAGTTATAATATAGTTAAAAGACAATGACAATTTGGCTAAAAGGTCCCAGCAACCAGGCCATTAAAATTAATTAAATAAAAAATAAAAAAAATATAATATAGTTAAGTACTTATAACTGCTGAAATGTAGGTATAGGTACACCGGCTTACACCTACGGAGATGACAGGCTTGATGTTATGTTTCATGAATACCTACTCGATCCAAGCGAGAATTAAATACTCGATCCGTGTCGTCCAAAATATTGGTTGTAGGTATTTTATATGAAATTCACAAATTGCGATAGTTTTCAGCGCCGATTGGGCAAGTGATAATGGAAGATGAGTTGGAGGCAGTGAACCGCGAGGCGGCGCTACTAACGTCTATGGGCGTTGACATCATCATAGTGCTATCCCACATCGGATACACCAGCGATTTGTGAGTACTTATTTCGTTTCATAACTTTAGTCCAAACTCAAAACTTCGAGCAAGTTATTGTATTTTAGACTTTATTCTCGCAACATTTTTTACAAGTTCTTAATACAAAATTGACAACATAGACTCGGATCTATAATCAGTTTTTGTATCAACAGTTTTATTGATTAGAAGGGGAGAACTATGATTTACTGGATGCGGTGGTCTAGCGTCCGGAAGTGTGGCTGCTAAGTGTCCTGTGTAATACTGGTACTTACTAACACTCCTACCCTTCAGGAAATACAACATTGTAGAGCGCTAATTTCGGTCCTATCCTATATAAAACATTGTTTCGTTTTCTATGAATGAATATACAGAATGTTATCGCCATATACATAGCTATTAATAACCCTACATATTTTAAATCTTACAACTTTAATTATATTAGAATGTGGCGGTAGTAGGTTACGTTTCCCACCATTTACCTTTCTGTCACCTTCATTCCCGCAGCGTCTACTATAGGTCAGACTGAAACAGCAATACAATGCTGGAAGAGGATTGACCAGAACGGAAGCCATTTGAAAAAATGGATAAAATTGGTTCGTCTAATCCGCACGCGAAAGCATCTCTTCGGAGCTTTGCCGATAATATATCTGGATTTCGGGATAAATCCGTGTTTTCGGGTCTATGTATCAAACAAGACCTGCCTACTTATCAAGTTACACTGTTTTGAAGTGCTGTGAAGAAATAGGAATCGTGTATCCGTAAAACCACGCTGGCTGCCGCGTGGTTAACTTACACATCAAGGACGTGCAAGGCCCTGACAGCAGGGAGGCGACTCCAGACTTCTAGAAAGGTAAGGCGCTGCATCCTGTGTCATTCTCCTATTCCTGTTCTTCCATACCAAAAATAGCCTTCTTTAAAATCATTGTATACCGCCACATAAAGTTTATTACAGTCCACAAAACCGCCGATTCTCATAGCAAAGCTTTGAATCACCGCTCCAGGCTTTTAGAAACCTGGACAGACTGTTTAGACAGTTCTATCCCGCACCCCCTCATGTTAGCGTTCAAAGGTTTTCCAAAAAGCTCGTGGCGCTAACATTTTGGTCCTCCGTAAGCCGGATTTATTTTCTATATAAAATCCACTGTATTAGACGATCTTCATTTCATTCCCTAGGGAAACCCGCATTCGTATCTGAATTCGTTCAGATTCCACTACTTAATTACATTCGTGTCATTAAATTCATCTAATCAAAATCACAGGTAGATTATAAAAATACGTTAAGGAAAACGTCTCAATTGTTGTAGGTATCTAAACATACATCTTTATTCATAGTTGTATTGGATCGGAGCACAAAGTACCTACCTACGCTAATTATCAGTTTTCTACATTCGCTGCGCGCGCGTTAGGTATATGTAGTTATTGAATATAGGTTGTTTACGCTAGTTTCGAGAGTTCACTCAGTTTTTTTGTATGACTCATTGCATTCCGATCTATTTGCTTTAACAGTTTAACTAACTATTTCGTTGTAATAAATCAAGATGTCTCGACCTGCAGGTGAAGTTAAGGATAATAAACCTGATGCATCCGCCTCATCACATGCAAGTTCAAAACTTATTCTCGTAGAAGCAAAACGAAATGCCCTTTTTGAATCAATTCAAATTGTGTTCGAAAGGTCGAAAAGGGTCCACATTGACAGCGAGATGTTGGAGATTTTTCTGGATTCCGTCGCGACTATTGATGAAACTCGATCGGAGTTTAGGGATCTCGTTAACGAGCATAATAGGCTACTCTTAGAAATTAATCCATCCGCGAAGCCTAACTTTCAATCATTGATTTCCTTTGATGATCTTTTTTGCCGTATTAAACGCGTGTTGAGACAGGTTGAGCCTGTGCCTTCGAGGGTGAACGTTGATGCTACATGCCAACAATCTGATCAGAAAGTCATTAGGTCTAAACGGCCTACTTTAGCGCCAATCGAAATTGTGTCATTTGACGGTGACATTCGCAATTGGCCCTTATTCTATGAAAGCTACAAGTCTACAATACACGAAAATCCATCGTTGACAGATGCTGAAAGGCTGTACTATTTGTTAGGAAAGCTTTCCACTAAAGCACAAGCAGTATTTTCAGGCATCGCGCCGTGCCCTGAAAACTATCAAATAATCTTAAAGTGTCTCGTGGATAGATATCAAGATAAACGCATACTCGCTTCTACGTATCTAGATCAGATGATCAATCTTAAAATAAATGGGCCCGCTTCTGCATCTAATATGCAAACATTTATGGACCAGTATGTCACTGCCGCAAATGCAATTAAAATTCTTGGAATAGATGACTTGTCAGATTTTGTATTTTTGCACATAGCTCTGAAAAAGTTGGACGGAGAAACGATACGCGCTTTCGAGTCACAATATCGTGAAGTTTTGTTGCCGACTTTTACTCAGCTGACTGAATTCATTAGAAGTCAACATAGGATTTATCAAAACACACAGCCTAGCACAGCTGGCGTTCCCACGCGTAGTTATGTTAAATCTCGCAATAATGTACCAAACCCGCAAAGTTATGTAGCCACCGCGACTGCTAATAAAAAATGCCTTTGTGATAACATTGTGCATGATCACCTTTTCAAGTGTCAAAAATTCGCTGAGATGACACCGTCCGCACGTTTCAAATGCGTGAAAGATAACGGTGCGTATATTAATTGTTTGAGCATTAAACATAAGTCTCGTGATTGTAATTCAACGCTCAAATGCCGCAACTGTCATCAAAAACACCACTCTTTATTGCATTTCAATAAAGTTCCGAATCAAACCGCCTCACAGTCTCATAACAGTGCATCTGTGCCGGTGTCTAGATCCGAACCTGTGATACTTAGAGAGTGCGCTACTCCGCCACAGGCGTCGCCGTCCACACCGTTACCGCCTACAGCGAGCGAGCCGAGAGTATCGTCCTTGCACACATCCATTGCTGCGCCATTGCAGTTTAGTGTTAATGACGGTGACCGCGCCGCGCGTTGTATTCGTCCCACAACGATATTGCTGTCGACCGCTCAAGTTGTTATCCGCGATCGAACCGGAAAAAAGTGTATTGTAAAATGCCTTTTAGATTCTGGATCGCAGAGCAATTTTATAAGTACAAAATGCTGTAACCGGTTAGGTTTGGATTACAATAAAAATACGCAAATGATTGTTCGAGGATTTGGTGGTTCAGAAAAGCCTATCAAAGGTTCTACTGACTTTAAAATAATTTCTCGTTTTGATAAAAACGTTTCTTTCGATGTATCGGGATTTGTCGTAGATCGCATCACGGATGACCTGCCCACAGTTCCCGTGGACGAAGCTGCCTTTACCCACATCGTATCATTGCCGCTCGCGGACAGTACGTTCGCCACTCCCACCGCCGTTGATGTTCTGCTCGGGGCATCTATTTTTCCTCACCTGTTGATGCCTGATACGGTACATAGCAGCATGCATGGAATACCGCCCGCCATACAAACAGTGCTAGGGTATATTATAATGGGTTCAGCGCCGGCACTGCTTCCCTATAAGTCTACTGCCGCTTGTTGCGCTATCGTAGAAGACGGTTTAGGCCATCTCCTCAAGCGTTTTTGGGAACTTGAGGAAATTTCCGCTCCATCCCCGACCAGTCAAGATGACATTGAATGTGAAATTCATTTCCGCACTACTACTACGCGTGATTCTAGTGGTAGGTACACCGTCGCGTTTCCATTTCGCGACGATGTTTATAAATTAGGAGATTCTCTAGCCACAGCTCGTCGACGTTTTATATGCTTAGAAAAGAAGTTGGAATCATCCAGCTTTCTACGCACTGCCTATGACGATATTATTCGTGAATACATTGAGAAGGGTTATGTAACCGAAGTAGGGCCTATTGACAGTAATAGTATAATATCCACCGCCGCCGTTTCCTACTTCGTACCACATCATTGTGTTCAGCGTCTAGATAAGGCATCCACTAAGGTTCGCATGGTTTTAGACGCTAGTTGTAAAACCAGCACAGGTTTGTCCTTGAATGATGTTCTTCATTCAGGCCCCAATTTACAGGGTGACTTGAATAACATTCTTTTGAAGTTTCGGCTATTCAAAATCGCCATTTCAGCGGATTGTAGACAAATGTTTCTTCAAGTAGGAATGTTAGAGCGAGACCGCAAATATCAAAGATTAATTTATCGCTTCCATCCGGAAGATAAATTGACGGTTTTTGAACTAACTCGTGTTGCGTTCGGTATGAAGTCGTCCGTATTTCACGCAATCCGCGTTGTTCATCAGCTGATTACTGATGAAGGTGAGAAATACCCAACTGCAGCTGCCATAGCATCCGCTTGCACGTATATGGATGACGTCTGCTACAGCATTATGTCAAAAGATTGTGCCCAGGAAGACGAGAACGTCGCTATCGATTCATGTATCGAACTTATACAATTATTTAAATGCGGTCAGTTCGACCTAGTGAAATGGACTAGTAATTCGGACGCCGTCCTTCGCGCTATTCCCGCCTCGCATCGAGCTTCGTCAGATCTCGAGATTGATAAGGATGTGCATGACAAAGTTCTGGGTACACATTGGGACAAATCCGATGACGTTTTCAAATTCAAGGTCGTAAAGCCAGACTCAAGCTGTACTAAGCGCAGTATCTTGTCCGTCGTAGCGCGCTTATGGGACAATCTAGGGCTGGTGGCCCCCATTATACTTTATGCCAAGCTCCTTATTCAGGAGCTCTGGTTATTGAAGTGCGACTGGGACGATGCCCCCCCGCAACGCATCGTAAACCTTTGGAGGCAGTTCTGTAGCGAACTTCCCGCACTCAACGAGATACGTGTTCCGCGGCATCTCGGGGTAGTGCAGGGTTGTGTAGCAAACCTCTTAGGATTCGCTGATGCAAGTGAGCGTGCTTACGGCGCCGTTGTCTACTTGCAAGTCAAAGATAACGCTAATACGACCGTTAGGCTTGTGTGTTCAAAGTCGAAAGTTTCGCCGCTTAAAACTATTTCAATCGCTCGCTTAGAATTGTGTGCTACAGTTTTATTATCTACGCTTATGCGTAATGTGCTGAACAATTTTGAGCCAAGGTACAAGATTTCGAAGGTATTCGCGTTTACCGACTCGAAAGTAGTTCTTTGTTGGATTAATTCTTCCCCGCACCGCTGGCAAACTTTTGTGGCAAATCGCGTCGCAAAGGTTGTTGATAACATTCCAGCAAGTTGTTTTCATCACGTGGCAGGCATTGAAAACCCAGCTGATTGTTTATCGCGAGGTTTATCACCCGCGCTGCTTGTCAATCACCCTCTGTGGTTTACTGGACCTCCATGGGCATCTAGGCATTCATCAGAGTGGCCTATTTCTGAATTCGATCGCGAAAACGTTAGTGAAGTGCCGGAACTGAAGCCCTCTGCGCACGCTGTAACAGTTGGTGAACCAAAATCACCTATTTATGAGTTCGCTCAACGTGTCTCTTCGTGGTCGAAGTTACTTCGCATAATTGTGTATATGTACCGCTTTTCAAAATTATTGCCGCGCAGATCTTACATAAACAAATCTGATTTAGATTTTGCTGAAATTAAAATAATATCCGCATTACAACAAGTTTACTTTATTGACGATATAAATAAATTAAAAAACAGTGAGAACTGTTCTTCCACCATGCAAAAACTTAAACCGTTTTTAGACGCGAACGGTGTTATCCGCGTCGGTGGTCGGTTGACTCACGCAGAAATCAATTACGCACAGAAACACCCTTATGTATTACCTAGGCACGATCACGTGATTAATATCTTAATCGATTATTACCATCGAAAACATTTACACGCCGGCCCCGAATTGCTTATGTCCTTACTTAGGAATCAGTATTGGATACTGGCAGCGCGACGCGTTATTCGTCATCGTATCCACAAGTGCAATACGTGCTTCAGAGCGAAACCGCGTCCGTCTTTCCCAATCATGTCAGACTTGCCCGAGTTCCGCGTCACCCAAGTTGACAAGCCATTCACGCATACTGGTTGTGATTATGCTGGCCCTCTCCAGTATACACCGGTTCGTGGAAGAGGTATTAGAAGCCGCAAGGCTTGGCTCTGTATTTTTACGTGTTTGACAACCAGGTGTTTGCATATAGAGATCGCTTCGGAGTTAAGTACCGCCAATTTCCTTGCTGCTTTGAAACGATTTCTGGCACGTCGCGGTCCTGTGCAGTGTATATACACTGATAACGGTACTAACTTTGTCGGGTGTAGTTCTTACCTTCGCGATCTTTATAAGTTCCTCGATGAGCATCGCCCGCAATTTGAGCACGAGCTTTCAGAAAGTCGTATAGAGATGAAACGCATAACACCCCAGTCGCCTCATATGGGAGGTTGCTGGGAAAGCATGGTAAAGGTGGTAAAATCTCATTTATTTAAGATTATCGGACAACAAATATTATCATATGAAGAGCTGTTGACGGTACTAACGCAAATCGAGGCACTTGTAAATTCGCGTCCGCTGACCGCTATGAGTAGTGACCCTTCAGAGCCATCGGCACTCACGCCTGCTCATTTTCTTAACACTGCGCCCCTCCGCTCTCTGCCTGCTCCCCATGTAGAGAGCGTAAGTTTGCTGGACAGACATTCGGTTTTGCACAAGATGGTGCAGTCTTTCTGGCAGCGATGGCGAGTAGAATATTTGCATCAATTGCAATCTAGATCCAAGTGGAATACTCCATCCACTCCGATCCCACTGGGATCAGTAGTCATACTTATTGTCGATAATGCTCCACCATTTGCCTGGCCTCTAGGTGTGGTGGAGGCTGTTCATATCTCGAAGGACGGTACAACGCGGTCTCTTACCGTTAGAACTTCTAAGGGTAGTCTAGTCCGCCCCGTTGTCCGTGTGTGCCCTTTACCGACCCAGTAAGATTATAGCTCTCTTATTTTAGGTTAATTTAGAGATAGGTTTATTGCAAATAGGTAAATTTATTTCTGTCTATTTTTAAAGCAGATAAATTGTTAAGACTGACTCTGGATCAGATCCTATCGCTTAATTTATATAGTGGTAAGCTTTGCAAAAGTTAGTGCTTATCTTTAAAGGCAACCCTTTAAGGTCGGGAGAATGTTATCGCCATATACATAGCTATTAATAACCCTACATATTTTAAATCTTACAACTTTAATTATATTAGAATGTGGCGGTAGTAGGTTACGTTTCCCACCATTTACCTTTCTGTCACCTTCATTCCCGCAGCGTCTACTATAGGTCAGACTGAAACAGCAATACAATGCTGGAAGAGGATTGACCAGAACGGAAGCCATTTGAAAAAATGGATAAAATTGGTTCGTCTAATCCGCACGCGAAAGCATCTCTTCGGAGCTTTGCCGATAATATATCTGGATTTCGGGATAAATCCGTGTTTTCGGGTCTATGTATCAAACAAGACCTGCCTACTTATCAAGTTACACTGTTTTGAAGTGCTGTGAAGAAATAGGAATCGTGTATCCGTAAAACCACGCTGGCTGCCGCGTGGTTAACTTACACATCAAGGACGTGCAAGGCCCTGACAGCAGGGAGGCGACTCCAGACTTCTAGAAAGGTAAGGCGCTGCATCCTGTGTCATTCTCCTATTCCTGTTCTTCCATACCAAAAATAGCCTTCTTTAAAATCATTGTATACCGCCACATAAAGTTTATTACAGTCCACAAAACCGCCGATTCTCATAGCAAAGCTTTGAATCACCGCTCCAGGCTTTTAGAAACCTGGACAGACTGTTTAGACAGTTCTATCCCGCACCCCCTCATGTTAGCGTTCAAAGGTTTTCCAAAAAGCTCGTGGCGCTAACACAGAATGTTGTTTTCAGACAACTAGCACAACGCGTATCCCCGACAGTGGACATAATAGTGGGCGCTCACTCCCACACGCTGCTGTTTACTGGAGAGACGCCCAACGGAGACAACGCGCTCGGAGAGTACCCCACCGTCGTGACACGCGCGGATGGGCATAGGGTTAGTACCTACCTTCATAAAAATATGTATATTACGTGAAATATTCATCAAAATTGGTTCAGTAGTTTGTGGGAAATCCCCCAGATCCATACATACATTCCTTCAGGTCAAAAGGCTGATATCGATGTTGAAGAAATGTTATCATTGAATATTTCACTTTATGCTGTAAAAGTTTATCTCTGTACCATACCATTTGACCAATAATGTTCATTTTAGGAAGGAATCGGCTAAAATTGTAGGTAAGTGCTTTAAAATGGATCAAAAGATATTCCTTGTTGCCACTTTTGTCTAATGTTAAACCCAAACTCGAAAGCATTTATTTGAATTAAACCATTTACAGGCAATTTTGAACTGTCAAGGAGTCGGTCAGGCAGAAAGACGAGTTATTCTTAATAAAATAGAGTAAAAGTGTAACAAAAGAGACCACATTTTTTTTTTTTTTTTTTTTTTGAAAATTTATCCCCCAAAGGAATTAAATACGGGAAGAACGATATTTCTTTGTCTTCATTTAATAGATTTCATCTTTATCTATCTTCTATAAATACAACGTGGCGCTACAATAGGGACATTAATTTAACACACGTAGGCTGGTGCCCATTAATCATAAAAAATGTACTTATAGGTTAAAATAATTCGTAAATTGAAAAAAAAAATGTTTAACGTACGTACTAAATAATAAAAAAGCTACTATTATTGGGATCATACTTGCAAAAATGAATTCATGAAATTACTATCCTAGCTGGCTTACGTTAACTCGGAGCGACAACGCGTCGATTCGCGCGCTGGCACCGCACATAACGTCTTGTACCTACTCGTGATCGGTCCGATTCTTTGACGGCATATTATCAAAGAAACCGAGTGGCGCAAATGGTACCTACAGCGGAGGTGCTTAGTCAAACAGTTATCATATCACCCTCTCTTGTTAATATAGTTATAATAGTCTTCAAGTCATCACTAATCACTGCCATTCACGATCACAAGTTTACACAAACACTAATAGCATAAATAAATGCGTCCGTATCGCAAGAGATGTAAACGTACCTACTAGATAAGAAAACGAAAACAAATCAAAGAGTCTTTATCGCAGTACCATATTCTAATTACTATCCTGATTACACAAAAATAAATAAATAAAACAATAGGTAAGCATCTTTTTCGCGACGTAATTATGCGCACTAGTGTGAAAAAGTGCGTCAAGGAAAATAAAAAATTCGAGTTCGGTGCGGCGGCGGGTGGAAGGGAGAGCGCGCGTCGCCTGCGCCGCTCGCCAACAAAGGAAATTTCCTTTAATTCGCCTACTCTATGCATTTGTTTCATCCTAATAGTATTCCTTATTCGTTTTAATTTCATTGATGCGAAGTTATGACCCCGGCAAATGACCGCTGCGCGACAGTTGTTTAAGTACGGGTTGCTCTAAGATGCTTTTTTCTAAAATTTTAAATAATACCGTAAATAATAACGTTTATGGTTTTTTTTTCATGAAACGAAAATGTGAATGCGTTTATTATGTGTGTTAAATTAATGTCACCATTGTAGCGCCACGCTGTATAATAAATCTGTAGACGAGGCGTTTCTGTAAACAGAAAATATTTCCAAAAAAAAATAGTTGGTGTGGTAAAGGATAACCAACATATGCCATTTCTATAATTTTTGGAATTATTGTGTTTGTCGTTTTGTCTGTTTGGATACATGTGAGAGATTAATTTGAACAGGTATCACGTAAAAAATACGAAACCAATAAGGTTAACTTGTATACTCGAATATTGTGTATAACTCGGAGTAATTATTCGTTTTTGTTTCATCACAATCCCTTCGGTCTGACAAAAGATATAATCTACCTATTTGAAGTGTTTAAGAAGAACTTTTCATTACATACTAATGTAGAATAAACATTTAGGGAAATCTATCGACGCGAAATAGTACTAACGAAAACATTTGTGATATCCATATTATTATTTGATAATAACACGTCTTAAAGGCCTGTGTTATTTAAAACAGTAATGATAATGTAAGATAATAATAATTTTATTGATGTGATGTTCTGAGTGATAAAGAATGCAATGTTAAATAATTATTTAAACCATAAAACCCAGTTTGATTTATGTGTGTTTATTGTATGAAGAAAGAGAGCTTCTAGTTAACTACTATATTATTCAATAGATGGCGTTGAGCACATGTCATTTTCTGAATCGCAGTATTAAGATTTTCCGCAGAAGAGTGACCCTCATTCGTATATTGATGCCTAAAGTTTTTGTAATAAATATGATCTTATTGTAATTGTCGGAAAAAAGGAGTTTCGTAAACGCTGTTCTGGAGTTCTGGACTTAGCTCTTGGAATATTTGGTTCTAGATTTCATTCTCTCTAGATGTCAGATCACTTCGTCCGAATCTAAATTAGAAGAAAAACTGAAGATTCTTTGAGGAATATTTATAACTGGCTTCAAAAAGGAAGATGTTCTCAATTCGTCTGTTGTTAGGGTTCCGTAGCCAAATGACATAGAAACGTAACTCTTATAATGTCGTCCTGTTTGTCTATACGTCCGTATGTCACACCGCCAATTTAATAGGAGGATATTTTTTAGGTTCAAAGAGGTTTTTACCGAGATGGTTCTATCTAATACAAGGTGCCAGGGACATCGCCAACCTGCTGCCATGTATTCAGTACCTACATCATGATTCTGGAGCTACGTTAAAATTTTTCGACGGATCTTAAAAAACAAATCAGGTGTTTCATACAAAAGTGCAATACATAAGGGGCCAAAATGTATGAAACAGCAATTTTTTTTACTAGGGTCATGTGTTGAATTCATGCCGCCCTGTACAGTTAAGATCTGACAATGGTACTCCTCAATAACGTACAGTACCTACACATATTGTGATTTGGTTATTATCATCATCTTCCTGCCCTTATCCCATTTTACTTGGGGTCGGCGCAACATGTTTTCTTCTTCCATTCTCCCCTGTTAGACGTCAAGGCATCATCTACTCCCTTTTCACTCATATCATTTCTCACACAATCCATCCATCTTTTCTTTGGCCGTCCTCTTCCTCTCCATCCATCAACATTCATACCCATCACTCTCTTAGTCACATGAGTGTCATCCCTCCTCATCACATGTCCATACCAAGACAGTCGATTCCCTTTCACTTTTTCTGTCACAGGCGCTACTTTCAAACTTCCTCTTATATACTCATTCCTTACTTTATCCATTCTTGTCACTCCACACATCCATCTCAACATCCTCATCTCCGCTACATGTAATCGTTTTTCATCCATCTTCTTCACAGCCCAGCATTCCGATCCATACAATACGACAGGTCTAATCACAGATTTGTATATTTTCCCCTTTAACTTGAGGGGCATCTGTGGGTCACAAGTTGTTCCAGTGACCTGTCGCCATTTCATCCATCCTGAGTTGATCCGGTGTGTTATGTCCCGGTCTACATCGCCATCTCCTTGGACAAGCGACCCGAGGTACCGGAAGTCGGAACAGATTGGTATGGGCGTTCCAGCAAGAGTAACAGGCACCGGACTGGAGAGACCGCCAAAATCGCAGAACAAGTACTCTGTTTTGGTTCTGCTAAGTTTCAGGCCAACATTCTCCAGTCTTTGCCACCACACCTCCAATCTGTTCTGGACCTCTAGACCGCTCTCGGCAATCAGCACAATGTCATCAGCAAACAGCATGCACCAGGGAGCCTCTTCCTGTATGTCCGACGTCAGGGCGTCCATTACCATCAGGAAGAGGTAAGGGCTGAGAGCCGACCCTTGGTGCAAGCCGACAGCCACATTGAAGCTGCCGGTAGTGCCCGCTGTAGACCGGACTTGGGTAGTGCATCGATTGTACATTGCACGGATCAACTTGACATACTTCCCTGGCACACTTTTCTCCTTTAGGGCCCACCACAGAACCTCACGGGGCATTCGGTCGTATGCCTTTTCGAGGTCAATGAACACCATGTGCAAGTTTTTGTGCGCACCTCTGTATTTCTCGCATAGCTGGCGGATAGCAAAGATGGCATCCGTCGTACCCCGGCCAGGCATAAAACCGAACTGGTTCTGTGAAATTTCGGTCTCTTCTCTCAGTCGCCTTTCAACAACTTTCTCCCAAACTTTCATGCTGTGTGTCATTAGCTTTATTCCTCTATAATTATTCCACTCCAGCACATCACCTTTGTTTTTAAAAATGGGCACCAGCGAACTATTACACCATTCGTCAGGTATGGCTTCTTCCAGCAACAGCTTATTGAAGAATAAAGCTAACCACGTCCAACCGGCCATCCGCAATATTTTCCATACTTCAACAGGTATTCCGTCCGGTCCTAATGCTTTACCATTCTTCATTCCGCTTACAGCAATCCTCACTTCATCCACACTGACTTCTCTTACCAATCCCTCATTTTCTGGTTTATTATCAAGCATACCACTCCAGTCATTCTCCTCATTCATCAGTCTTTCAAAGTAAACCACCTATTCTTAATTTTCTCATCTTCCGACAGTATCATTCCAGCTTCGTCCCTTACGCATTTTACCTGGACCACATCCTTCGCCTTTCTCTCCCTAGCTCTAGCAAGCCGGTATAGATGTTTTTGGCCTGCCGAAGTTTCCAATATGTCATAAAGCTTTTCGTGAGCACTAGCTTTCGCTATAGCCACAGCTCTTTTGGCTTTTTCCTTGAGAGCATCATACTCACTCTTTCTTTCAGCTCTCAGACTAGAACGCTCATTTCCAATGCTCTGCCATTCCTTAAATTTCTTCTTTTTCTCTCGCAGCACATTCTGAATCTCTGTCGACCACCACCACGTATCCCTATCTATCGTGCCCCTTCCTTTCGTCTCTCCCAAAATACCTTTTGCTGCACTCCTAATATACTGAGCCATTTCATTCCAACATTCATTTACGCTTCGGTCATTCATTTCACCCATCTCTATCATTTTATCTACCACTCGGTCTCTTAATTTCGTCGCACAGTCAGTCTTCTCTAGCATATGCCATTTTATTTTAGGAGGGGGGCGTTCTTATGTTTTACAAGCCTTATTTGTAAGACTACTTCCATAACCAGGAGTCTGTGTTGTGAGACCAGATCTTCTCCCGGTAGCACTTTGCAGTCCTTGACGTGCTTTAAGTTGTTGCGTCTGACAAGAAAGTAGTCTATTTGTGTATTATGTGCTCCACTCTTGTATGTTACTAGGTGTCCATCGGCTTTTTGGAACCAAGTGTTGGCTAGATCGAATGCAGTAGCAGATTGCAACATAGTTTCCCCCTCATTGTTTAAACGACCATAACCCCATCCCCCGTGCACTCTTTCGTAACTTCCTCTCATTCTTCCCACATGCCCATTAAAATCACCTCCTATTATCAGTTCCTCATGCACCGGGATGGTCATTAAAACTGCATCAAAATCCTCCCAAAACTTCTCTTTCACCCTTTCTTCACATCCTACCTGAGGAGCATACACACTAATCACGTTCAGTATAACATTCTCTAACATGACTTTCACAACTATAACTCTGTCATTAATTCTTCTTACATCCATCACACTTTCTTTCAAATTACTATCTAATACTATTCCCACGCCATTCCTTTTTCCGTCACTTCCACAGTAAAAGAACTTGTATCCCTCACCAATTTCTCTCGCTTTTGTACCTTTCCATTTAGTTTCTTGCAAACACGCTACATTTATTCTTCTTCTTTTCAACACATCTGCTAACTCTCTTGCTCTTCCAGTCATTGGTGCTGATTCTGTTGTACACCGAACTAAACTAACTAAACTATCACTAAAATTCCTTACTTTTGGCTATGAGAATCTTAACGCTATTCTGCAAAATAAAATCTCTAAATTTAAAAATAATTTTGACACATCTAAAATCAAATTTGGCAATTGCGACTCCACGTGGTACTTGTTTGCCGTACCACGTGATTTTTTTTTTAGAGCCAGAGTCGCGCATTGTTTTGCAGCCTCGACATGCTTTGTATGGAATTTTTCACTTTTTGTATGGAAAATATGAAAAAAAAAAAATTTTTTTCCCAACACTTTGGATTTTATATGTTCCGGGGTCTTATAAAGGGGGTCGAAATTTTCATTATTTTTGCGATAGGACACACCGTTTTCGAGATATAAGCAAAAGAAAAGAAAAAGAAGATACAGTACTGTTTTTGCATCTGAAGTCGAGGTGTTGGTATGAATTTTAGTTCATGACAACTATAATTTTATTCCACACCTTTTTAATCGCGATTAAAAACAGGCAGATTTAGTTACGACAATCAAATTTTTTGGTAAAAAACGTAAAATTCAGAATAGCAAAATTGCCATTTTCACTAAATTATAATCTCAGTGCCATCATAGTGCTGTCAAACTAAAATTTGGTTAAGTTGTGTCACTTTAGTCAATTTCAGAATGGGAAATCGTCGTTTGACAGGAATAAACTAAATTTTGGTGATTTTTAGTCTAGTTTAGAGAATTTTGTGACAAGAGAATCGGCACCATTGTCCCAACATTAATAATAATAATATTTTATTCACAAAAAAAGTAATAGGTTACAGAAAAATAGTTTGGCAGTATTAATTTCTAATTACATGGATGTAGCCACTGCAACCGAACTAGGCAATGCCTGTATTTCGGTTTTCAGCGCCTTTTTCCCTCGATATTTTTACAATAAAATGCCAACAAAAGATATGGTTGGTTGTACTAATAATTACGAGTAAATTTTGAATGACTTAAAACTAACTTAACTGTTACATTGTATAAAAATTTAAAATATCCTTAATATGATAAACAAATGGTCTATATGTGAGTGAGAAGTGTTTGTGAGTGTGTGTGAACTAGTATGTGATATGTGGAGTATGACTGGTGTTGGTGTGTGTGTAGGTGTATGTGGGTATGGGTGGGTGAATGCGTGTAGGTGTGCGTGATTGAAGTACTGAATGATCATGATCATTATCTAAAATTATTTTAACATTATAATTACCGTTCAACGCTTAGCAATAACTCCGTTTCTTCATAATTTAGCTGTTGCAAATATTCACTTACTTTTTGTTTACATTTAGATTTCGTAAGCGGGTAAATACTTAATACTTTATTGATTTTACTATAAAGGAACGGACCAAGAAATTCAATAAATCTTTCACTAAATTTGGTTTTACAAGTGATCCGTTCCATAGATACTTTTTTATTTCTTCTATTTTGCACGAGTGGGTCATAAGGTAGTTTTGTATGTTGTTTAAGGATAATGTTTAGGATGAAAAGTTGTCTTACGGTCAGAACCCCACAAATCTGATAAAGAGAGACAGTGGGAAAAAGGATAGGTTTAAAAATACACACCTTTAGAATTGCCCGCTGAGCGATTTCAATGGACCTCATAGTGGTTTTAAAAGTACCCCCCCAGGATGAGATGCAATAATTTAGTAAAGACTGACCTAGGGCATAATAAATTTGTTTTAGGAGATGAGGCTCAGCAGCGTGGCGCAATTTTTTAAAAACATATATGAGTTTGCGTACTCGTGCACCAAGTAGCTTGATATGTTCTTTGAAGTTTAGATTTCTATCTATAGTAACACCTAAGTACTTGATGGTGTGAACACGCTCCAGTGAAGAACACGCGCAGTTGACTTTCAGGTTACACTCGTGAGAAATAATTTTGTGGTTGCTCCTGAGACTTGGATAATTTTTGATGCTGAACGAAATATATTTGGTTTTTTCCACATTTAAAGTTAGAATGTTCGCCTGAAGCCAGCTTCTAGGGATATTATAGCCCTGCTGGGCAGCATCAAATACCTCATCCCAAGTATTGGCGGCAAAAACTAAAGCAGTGTCGTCTGCGAAGGAGATGATTTCGCCTTGGGTGAGTTTAAGACTCGTGAGTTCGTTAATATACACAAGAAATAAGGAGGGTCCTAAGATGCTGCCCTGAGGTACGCCATGTGTAACTGGAAGGAAGGTACTTTTGTATTCAGCCACACGGACACACTGATTTCGCCCAGACAAGTAGCTTTTAAAGAGTTCTAGCTGGGTACCTCTGATTCCTATCTTCTCAAGCTTAGCCAATAAGAGGGAAACAGAAATCGTATCGAATGCCTTGGCGAGATCGAGAAATATTGAAATACATATTTTTCCTTTGTCCAAATTTGTGCTAATAAACCCAGTGAGTTTGTTCACTGCTTGCTCTGTGGACTTACCCTGCCGAAATCCATACTGATTTTCAGACAGTATATTATTTTTTTCCAGATATTTTACCAAGCGAGTGTTCATGATTTTTTCCAATATTTTCGATATTGCCGGTAGTATGGATATTGGCCTATAATTATTGATTTGGTTTCTGCCTCCGCTCTTATAGATTGGGCACACTTCCGACCTTTTAAGGGAATCAGGGAATAAGCCCGACTGTAAGCTATCATTGATAATTTTTGTAATAGGTGGTACAAGAATATTCTTATGCAATTTTAGAAATTTACCACTAATCTTATCGCAACCCGATGCACTATCCGTTTTTAGACCATTTATAATTTGGTCAACTTCTAGTTCATCAGTGTCCATCAAAACAAATGAATTTCACATTTCAACTAGCATACCTCAATCTCACTTCCCGAGCTCGCTTCTTACGTCGCACCCGCCCGGGGTGGTGCAACAACCCTTGTCCATTTCCCGCGGGGGCCGGGTGCTGCTCCTGCGCGTCGCCTGCGGGGTACGCCCTAACCCTATCGCGCAAACCATTTTCACTGTCCATGTTACATAGGGATTTGGCTTAGATTTTATAGCCGGCCGCCTGCCTGACACTAACCCTCTTTGGGAATGCATTTGTTGGTGGTTTATTTACCCGCCACCATTCGGGTGACCCAAGGTGCTTGATTTGGTTATTATACAGATATCAAAGAAAACTACTGGTTAGTTACTATCCGTGGTCAACTGATCCTGGTCTGCGAAGAAACCCTACTGTCACGGAACTCCTCAATAAAATTACGAACGGCATACCTACATACCTATTCAATAAGTACGTACGTAACCGTACCGTACGGTATGTGATAAAATAGTTGCTGACTATCAATATTAAGTAGTACACGAATTTGTGTGAGGTAGGTAACTACCACAATTTTTTTTTTTTTACAAAAAGTACAGCAGACTTCAAGAACAAGACCTTCGGTTTCAAAAGTCGGTAATTTCTTGCCAACGACTTACCAAACTAAAGTTATTTTGCACGTTGTAGTGTTTTTATGGAAGTCTGTTATTATAATTTTTTTGTAATATTTTTTTTAACGATTGAAACATAAATACTGTATCATTCTAAAGCTGCATGGCGAGCACGGCCTACTGTGATAGGCTTGAGTCACAGATTTTTATCACAGTTTGGGAGGAAAAACCGATCACGACTATTCCTCCCACGCATTTTATCAAAAATGCGTGACTCAAGCTTATGAGGCCGTGCTAGCCCTGCTGGAGTGTAGGTATTTTTATGGTTTTCGGTAGTAAAAAGAGGTCTCAATCAAATGTATGTCCAAATTTTTGTCATGGGTCTTCGTAGTTTTCGAGGGCGGCCGGTGCCGAAAATCAAAAAATCTAAATTCAAAATGGCGACCATAGCCAGAGTAAATAGGTTGCTTGCTATATGTAGGAGTTCTTTCGAGGGTCAAGCAACCTCTCTAACACCGTTTACAATGAAGCATTTTCTTAATTAAATAAGTTTTTAAGATCATGATAATTTCATCGTTTTTTTTTGCCTATTTTCCCGGAAAATTTTCAGCAGCTCCACCAGGCGGTCGGTCGATTTAAAGATTACGGCAGGTGCACAGATGAGCCTCAACCAGGCCTTGATTTTAATTTATTCTCAAAAATCTAAGTGGCACGTCGTCGCATTGACATTATAAACCCTGAAGACGCAGTGACTGCATTCGAAAGAGCTGTGGTAGAGCACCCCAGTTAGCGCTTCCCTAAGGCGAGAACAGAAGATTCTTCCTTTTCAATGCAGGGGTGGAACTTACACCTTGTCGAAGCGACACATTACCTATTGCTTTCCGACATCCACTCGAACAAAGTCGCGGGCACAGCTAGTCATTAATATAATTCATCGGGCTCACGGCTTGTGTCAAATAAATACCTAAATAAATATTATAACCCACAGATTCCGATTGTGCAAGCGTCGTGCTACACGCGGTACCTCGGCAACATCAAGTTCTACATCAACGACCAGGGCGAGGTGGAGGACTGGAGGGGAGAGCCCGTCTTCTTAGGTTCTTCTATCGTGCAAGGTAAATACTTTAATATTGCAAATCCTATGTGATTTAGAGGAGTTACACACTTATTCGGGTTGGTATGATTCAGAACTGCCAAGCGGCCAAATCGAAATTTAGATATAAGTACATAATATGTTCGGGAAAAACGTGATTAAGCGAGAGTGGATGCCGAACGAATTTTGCGAGCTGAAATAAAGCCGAATATATGTGTAGTGAGAGTAGTACTAGATATGTCACTGTAAGTCACACAACAGGAGCAATGGTGGCTCAGTGGTAACGGCCGCGACTTACGAGTTGTAGGTCGTAGGTTCGAACCCAGACAGGTGCTTTACAATGTGTAAATTATTTCACCACCACTGCTCTCAAAACGGTGAAGGAAAACATCAAGAGGAAACCGGCATGTCCTAGAACCAAAAATTGAAAGACATGTGTCAATGATGTGGATCGAGGTAAAACAACGCGTAGGTACTGAGCAAAGGATTTATTTTTAAAACTGTAGGGTTAGATAACAAAACTTTGAGCGTAGGAAGCGCGCGACGTCTGTCACGTTAGAAATGGCACTGCCTCATCGCAAATCGAAATGGCGGTTCGGGACTACCCTCGGACCTCCTCTGACCCCGCGCACTCCCTTAAACTTTGTTTGCTTAAAATTATGTTAGTTGCGTCGCTAACAGACATGTGTCATCTACCAACCCGCACTGGCCCCGCGTGGTTGATTACGGCCCACTCCCTCTCACCTAGAGCAGGCCTGTGTCCCAGCAGTGGGAACATTATAGGCTGATGATGATGATGATATGTGTAGTGATTGCTTTGGGTCGGCTTAGATATTCAACAAATACTGCCGAATCGAATTTGCCAACCCGAACATGTGTCTAGCGCCCTTTAAACTAAAATGATTAAGTACTATTTTCTGCTATAGCGCGGGCTACATTTTTGCAAATAGATTGTCAGCATTATTTTAAGTATGGCCTTTCTTCTAAAACATTCGGTACTGAAACATTCTGTTGGTTTTTCACGTTCCTCCTTTTGGTATCGTTTGATGTTTACAGAGGGGGGGTACACGACGCGTTTTTGGTTTATTCTATTTCCCTAGTCATTAACTTCTAACTCAAGGTATAGGAGACAAGATTATCCATCCGACGAACCCTCTGCAAAGAAACCTTGCCATTTAGAAAGCGCCTTAAAGACATTTTCCCTATTTGATTCTATTCCGTTTAAACCAGACCCCAAGATAATGGCGCTATTAGAACCATGGCGCGAAGAAGTGGACGCGGTGGGTAAGGAAGTGCTGGGAGTGTCGCGCGTCACTCTCAACCGCTCGTGGTGCTCGCGCGGAGAGTGCAACTTGGGCAGCTGGGCCTGCGACGGATTCCTGGATGAGGTTACACTATTTTATTTTATTTTTTCTTTATTTAGGTTACCAACAGCGATACTTATAGTAAATTACAAATTATGTGGATTACAGTATTTTATGGCTAATTATAGGTTACCCTGTATAACTAGGATACGTATCGACATCCGAACGGACTACTAATAAATATTCAAATTCAAAAAGGTACAATTTTAGGTTATATTACGTAAAGTTAAGTTAAATTTTAAATAGGAAAAAAGGGAAAAAGAAGTTAAAACACTAGGAGATTAGTAGTTTGTCAGCTGTCTTCGTTTATGGTTTTACGTACTATGCTAATTTAGTTAAGCATCGCTTAGTCAGCACTCTAATCTAATTACGTAATACACTCGTAATGACAATCCCTTATATTTAGACTACAACAAAATCCATCGTGTATTAAATACCCTCCGTGAGTACAGGTAGGTATATTTCAACCCGCGATCATTTTGCTAATCCATACTGACGTGTAAAAGTGTTTGTAACAAACCTACTTACAGAAAATAAAATCATTTATCATTTACTAATAGCCGCGTCAAGCCGTGCGTCCGATGGGAAACCTCATCCGCAAAAATTATGAACTTCCATACGATTTGTCAAATAGTATATTCTTTCACACAAATCTTGTCCTGACAATTCCAAATACAACAAAAAAATAATTAGCCATTAGTGCAACCGGACAAACATTTTTGGCAATTGATTTTTATTTAAGGTCTATCGGTTCATACACTAAATCTCTTAAGGGATCACTGTACTCATCATTATGATTAGGGTTGGTCCCATAGTAAAAGTTGTGCATAATGATGAGTACAGTGACCCCTTATGAGGTTTCGTGTATCAATAGATAGGCCTTTTATCTATATAGATTCGAAAGTAAACTCTGTCTGTCTATCTGTATGTTACCTTTGTACGCCTAAACCACTGAACGGATTTCGATAAATTTTATGCATGGAGGTAGATGGCATCCTAGGGAAGGACATGGGATACTATTGTATTACTATTTGTGTCAAAAATAATCCTAAAAGGGGTGATATAGGAGATAAAAGTTTGTATGGGAAACAAAGCATATTTTAAGTTAGGGATTTGAAAATTAGGGGTAAGAAAAAAAAAAACTTTTTGTAAAGTTATCTCAAAAATGGGTACGGGATGTATTTAAAATTCACATGATCAATGGAAAATGTTGTGTAATTACCTCTTTTTAAGAGATTGAAGGAATTAGAAATACATAGAGTCAGAACCCGTTTTTTTTTAAATCAGTCCTTAAAATTATTACAATTTAAAGCTATAAAATATCTTAACTAATATGTAGGTAATACGTGGTCAGCGCTAGTGTTTCAAATTAATGGTGATAATGTTAATAATAAAACGAATTATTATTATTTTTAAATTGGACATTTAGAATCATAGGCATTTATTATCTGTCTGTCTGTTACCTTTCCACGCTTTAACGGCTGAGTGGATTTGGATGATAGGATACTATTTATCCCGGTAGAATGTTCCCGTGGGATTGTTTCCGACATCCACGCCACGGGCAGGACAATTACAATATTAAATATTTTGACTACGACTACTAGACCTCTGCTTATCCCTTCTCACAGTACAGACGAGTCGTTATGCAAGTTGAATGTTGCATTGCAGATGGTACCTCTCGCAAAAGGCACAGCGTGGAACAACGCGCACGTGTGTCTGATCAACACCGGTGGCCTTAGAGTGCAGATCAACCCGGGAGGTGAGTTTACTTCTGTCGTCTTGTACTTTCTAATAATATAACAGTTGTTTAGTAATTAATTAATTGTGGCGTTCTGTAGTTTGTGCCTGGGGAAAACGCGCGAGTTTATCTACGTATGTAATAATTCATTATTTAAATAATTATGCTAAATTACTTCAAAATGTGTCTATCTATATATATGGGTGTGTCGCATCGCAAGTGGCTTTTGCCCACCGTAGGCGTTCGTCGAACGAATACGATGCGCAAACGCGACGTATTATTGATGCTGTCATGCACAGCAAGACTAACTTAGACTTGACGCTTTATAATCATATACAGAGTTGATATGACAGAGGGGCATTAAATTACACTACGTATACTATAC
Organism: Brachylomia viminalis; assembly: GCA_937001585.2. Lineage (NCBI taxonomy): Eukaryota > Metazoa > Arthropoda > Insecta > Lepidoptera > Noctuidae > Brachylomia > Brachylomia viminalis. The sequence continues at coordinate 11,900,135 of OW443314.2, forward strand.
GTGTTTACTATTAATTCGATACGGCATAAAAATAAAAAGCAGAAAAAACGAGTTTTTTTTTTCAAACAAACTATATAGCTTATATATAGCTTACAAATCAGAGTAAAACGCAACCACCCTTTATAATGAAAGTGCAAGTGTGTGTGTATTTGTTGCTTCCTTGTTTGCATTGCCGTCTTTTAGCGAAAATATTTAGTTGTACTTGTGACTGGCGTCAAACATAATCAGCTGTTACGAAAGATACATCGTGTTCAAACGGGGCAAAAACTTAAAAAAATCGTTTGCGACTAAACTACTGCTCCTATTTAATTGATTTTTGGTACAAAGCTTAAAAATGGTACTTAGTATAGGCAGTTTAAAGGAAAGCCCCTCTGTCATATCCATTCTGTATATATTATGACACGACGGGGACCCCAAAGAAAGTAGTCTCCGACCAGTCTCCGGTGTAATTCTTCGTTAATGATAGATAGGTAGTTGGTTCTCAATCACACACAACACTTAACTCAAACTCAAAACATTTACTTCAATTAAAACATTTACAGGCACTTTTGAATTATCGTTTAACAAGGAGTCGTCCAGTTTGAGTTAGTAAGTGAAGCTATTCGCCTATTCCAAGGCGTAGTAGGTAGGTTCCTCATGGAGAAGAACGGCCAAAAACTTCTATGGACACTCTTTTATAACAAACATTATGTTACAGAGGTTTCTTGTTCGACAATTACAATTTAAGTCCTTTTTTACACAACTTTCATCGCGATTCCTCCCGCCCTCATTCAAATCTTATTGCTGAGTTAGTTAAATAAAACTTACAAACAATACTAAGATGCTTATCAGTTAATTATTTTATCATTTTAAACAATGCTAATATTAACGTAACGAACTAAATAACGTAACAATGCTAATATTAAAAGTAACGAACAAATTATTCAAATTTATCATAATCTTGATGTAAGTACACAGAGGGCGTAATTAGCTTTAATTTTTTGCATTAATTTTAAATACAATTTTTTTCTTTTTACAAAACAAGATTTAAATTTTATAATTTACATTATAATTATATATATTTTATATTAAAGTTCAAATTACAAAAAAACTAAAAGTTCAAACACAAGTCTAAGTTGTCAGTTTCGAAATAAGAACTTTTACCGTGCTCTGAATAAGGTTAATAATAAAATAACGAGCTCGAAGGCTTGGCTTGGACTAACTTTAATAATAATAATACCAGCATATTACTGTCTCACTGTAGGGAAAAGGCTTCTTCTCATACAGAGAAGGCACGAGCATTTTTCTCCACGCTTGCTCAAATATTACTTAAGTTTTGAAAAACTCACTTGCCCGGATTTGAACCCACAACTTCGTACATGAGACGCGAGACTCAATTTTCTTTTCGGCACATTTTTCCTCGAGCAATTTTTTTTTTAAATTACCGTACGTACTATATAAACAGCCACATTATTTAACTATTAATTCCGGCATTATTTAACGATAAATTCCCATTCCTAAATCCTCCATCAAACGCCGGATACTCAGCTAACTAAATAGTGCCAGTTTAGTCATACGTTCATAGTCATACATACATCATCAGTATCATCACACACATTTACTGCACTCACAGCGCACAGATACACGCACGCACACACTATAAATATTAATAATTATGTACGTCTCCTTATTTCTTATTTTCAGTGTACTTCGTAATTGGCGTCATGTTTGGATTAATATTTTTGTTATTTTTACTGTCAGCTGTGCAGCTACCTTATATAAAATAAAATAAATAAATAAACTCTGTGTTCTATCTCCTGTTCCACAGAGGTGACAACAGAAGCCCTATTAATGGCAATGCCGTTCGAGAACTACGTGCAGGTGTACGATCTCTCTGGGCAGTACCTGCTGGAGGCGCTCGAGTTCTCCATCGGCGTGTCCTGGTCTGACAGCTTCTCTAGTGGTCGGATGCTGCAGATCGGAGGTACGGTACTTATATGTCTGTGTTCCCACTGCTGCCTTCTCTCTGTGAGATGGAGTAGGCTGTAATGTACCACACGGGACCACATTTGATAAATTACGCAAACTGAATCATATTAAGGCTCTGTTTGCTTATTCAACACTGTTTTTCAATGCCTTCTGGGCCTAATGGTCGCAGATGCTACTATTGAGCGTGCTGGGTTTCAATCTAAATTAGGGCCAAGTGTTTTTGGTTTTTCATTAGAGAAACGTTTTTTTTCTATCCTTTATTATAAAGAACCAGGTTCTGAGTAATTCATTACAACCTAGCCTATAAGACTAATAAGCAATTTTAATGTAGCGTTAACTTTTTACGTGATAATTATTTTAAAACTTAGAATAGTGCTGATTGTACTTCACACGAGTACCTAGTAGTACGTTCCATTTTCTTAGAGTCTGTAAATCGATGTAAACACTCTGTTCATTTATTATTTGTGTGTCATTATCAGTGTGTCACTATTATTTATAAAATTTTTACACTACACTAACTCAAACCGTCTTATTCCAAAACACGATCAAAATTTAGTACTAGGATTGTTACTAGGTTTAAACCATGACTAAATAAAACGTTATTATAAAATGAAGTTTATCACTAGTTCAAGAACTATCTATGGTACTAAATTTAAACCGCCGAGACCCCTAGTTTAACTATTGGACTAACTTCGGTACTTATTTATTTTGAGGTTAGCGTTGATTATTATTGTGTCTTTTTATTTACAAATCGTTAAAAATGGATATTAATATGATTGAATTGATGGATTTGGAAGATTTGGTTATGCTGGAGACGTCTCGGCGATCTTACCGAAATCGTCATCGTGTGAATCCTTTTGAATTGAGTGACGAAGATTTTAGGTATAAGTACAGGTTCACAAAACGTTTTGGAGAAAAAATTGTGGATGTTTTACGTGAGGATTTATCCCACGACCCTCGAGGATGCCCATTGAGTCCTGAAGTGCAAGTGGTTTGCGCACTGCGCAATTGGGCTCGCCATGAGGTAAGTAACCTTGGTCAGTGCTAATGTATAACAGTAAACAAAGTCCAAATAATATACTAACATTACCTACTGTTTTGTTCGTAGATCAAAATCATTCGTCACAATCTCAAGTTACGCGCGCCGCGCCGTATTTAATGCACTCCACTTCACGCTAAAGGTGTTAAAAAATATAACAACTTGTTTATAAAAAGCGCGTCAAAAGTACAAGTTGTGCTTGTTCAATATATTGTAACATAAACAAAGAACAATTTATGAAATATTTTTGTATTGATAAATAATTATTTAAGCATCCCAAGTGTTATTATAATATCAATATTTAGAGAAACAGAACGTTGCTTCAAATAAATCCTCAATGAACGAATGAAAGAATGCCATTTTTGTTTGTTATCTGTGGATATTATTTAAATCATGGACTTTCTTTGCTATCTGATCCTCGGATAGTCTTCGTTTTGTAATCGAAACACATTTTGATGCTGGTACTAACTTTAATACCGTAACAATCCTAGACCTTTTAGTCTTGGTTTAAACCAGTACTTAAGTACTTTTTTGTAATAAAACGGAAAAGGTTTTGTTCGTTTTAGTCTTCGCACTATATTTGTTTGGTCTAACAGCTGAATTGCCTCGATGTTCACATGCCAGTGGAGTCAGTGTTCATGGGCCTCAGCATTTGGATATGTTGGTGACGGGTTCCATTTTTAGGTCACGATGGAGGTGTCATCCTTATCTATAAAAATCAATGCCACTTTTCGATGTAATTTTATAACTCAAGAACGGATGGACCGACGTTGCTAATTCTTTTTTTTTAGAATATTCATTGAAGTACGAGGATGGTTCATAAGGAGAGAAAAATTAAAAAAATATATACAAGGTGCTGTTTTGCATCCTCGTCAAATTCGAGGAGGTAACTTTGCTAATGATTCTCGACACGAATCAATAATAAAATAAGTAGGTATTTATTTTTATTTTTTGTATTTTTCGGAAATCGGCATGTGTAGGGCCCGTGTGATACCGCCCTGTAACTGCGCTGTAACTGTAACGCATGCACACAGCGACATAGTCGTACGACACTGCCTACCGCATACGCAACGGGGCGATTTTGTTCTTTGAAAGTGGAGTATTCTGAAATACTGTCAAACTTAAATACCTAAAAAAACAAGTATGTATTAATTATTGAGCAGGATCGTAATTTTATTTGATTATTTATGTCTTTCATAACAGCCTCCTGAAATTTGACGAGGATGCAAAACAACACGTTGTATGTTAGGCGGTACGGAGTTCGCGGGGTCAGCTAGTTTCTTATATACCAGGGAGCACTAACAATACTTCTGAATACCTTATTCTGGAATGTTTGTATAATTTTGATGTTGGTCGGTTTAGTACAGCCCCACAGTTGGATGCCTTACCTATGTCCATATTGGCATAAGAATATGCTTATATAAAAAGATTTTGTTACGTATCGATAGGCAGGAATCCCGTCTAATCAACCATCATCACCAATGCAGAATGAATGAATCAAAGAGAAATGTTTGATGAAAAACCAAAAACGCATGGCCAGCTGTAGCAACCCGGTGCCTAGATTTGTGCCCGGATGATGGCCGTTGCCCCCTATTTTAAAGGACTAAAACATAACTGGCAAAATGTCAATGCACTATTAGCGGCCGTCTACACGGTGCTGACACTGTACAATATTTTACAGTAAAACATCGCTGTGTGTACGTGGCCTTACATCTCTGCCTATCTCTTCGAAGAACACAGAGTGGCAGGGACACGCAACGTTTTACCATTGATTCAGTACTTGATTCTGTATGATTCCCCTACATTAAAACATTTCGTCGCTTATTAAAAAAAAAACTTAGCTGTTCCGCGTAGGTATTGCAGTTTTGTATGTAACAGCAGATATTTGTTTGACGAAAAATGTCTACGTCCTGAATCATGTAGGTACCGTACTGAATTCATGGTTAGTATGCGCGACGATGTGCGTGCCACCCTGTATAAGCGTGATGTTATAACATGTTTATGTCACCAGAAGGCCAATTCTTGTACTTAAAAAACAAAGTCAAGTCGCAATCTCATCTTAGCTTTTTTATTGATAAAAAATGTTGATGTTTTAACGATTGTTGTTGCTTAACTTGTCTTTAAAATTTTGCATGCTATGTTTTATCCTAGCTAAACATGTTTGTGCCTCAATTTGTATTTAAAACCCTTGTATACCGTGTTTTACGCAAATAAATATTCTATTCTATTCTATTCTATTCTATTCTATCAATGTCAAAAACGTGTCAAAAAATTATGGAAATTGATTGTATTTTTGACAGATTGAGACTGAGATTAGAATGCAGTCGTTCTTAAAAATACGGGAATTGTCCCTCAGGTATGCGCAACACATACAACGCGTCGATGCCGATCGGCTCCCGCGTGACGGCGACGGTGCGCTGCATCGAGTGCGACGTGCCGCGCTACTTGCCGCTCGACGTCAACGCCACCTACCGGGTGATGTCGCAGAGCTACATCGGTGACGGCGGCGGCGGGTACTCGGTATGTTTGCTTAATCTACGATTTCCTGGAAGAGCGGTGGCCGCCACATAGCGTCTGCAATTACCTAACTGGCAAAAGACGTCACTGAAACGTTATGTATAAAAGTAAGTTGGTGTGTTTTCTTAGAGAGCGTTTTTGACACCGAAAAATCAAATCGCTAGATTTGCCCTCACCGTACTTACTTAGTCTCTCGAAAGTGTTCATATTGAGAAGAGTGAGCACACACGTTATTAAATAGCGTTTCCATGACAATCAAGTCAAGTGGCGCCGCAATAAATCTTTGCCGCTGCCATCAGTTTCATAACAGCCGTCACTACGGCCGTTACGTGGTGGCTACCGCTCTTCTTGGGAACCGTAGTTTCATATTTTTAATTAATCAAAATCTAGTTTTGCAATCAAACTGATCGAAGCTACAGTAGCCGACTGTAATCTGTCCTTGACAATTCAAAAGTGCCTGTAATTGGTTTATTTGAAATAAATGCTTTCAGTTTCAGTTTGTACAGCCGAACAATAATATTTTGGCTCGTGGCCAAAATCGTAACTAATGCCACCATCTTATTTTAAAATACATTTCAAAAAACAATTGCACAAATGTTTACCATCAGCGGCCCCCATCAACGTCAATCGAGAGTCAAAATATTCTTGTAGCCCTATAAATTATTCGAGAGCATCTTTGTATCTTATAAATTAATAGTGATGACAAATCGAGCATTACAAACACTTGTTACCGGTTTTTGTTGGCGTTCCATTCTCAGCGACTTTTTACGAACGGATTTTTGTGATCGTTGTCGTTCTCTCATAAATTACGTTGATAAATGATAAATGATTTTATTTCTGTAAGTAGGTTTTTACAAACACTTTTACACGTCAATCATATTTTTTTTTAAACTAGATGAGGTCGGCGTTTCCTATCTGACTACTCTGAGAAGAAAGGCCGAAACAAACTCAGAGGTCACAGTCTCTTTTAAAGTCCAGACAGAATCTTGGTCAGATCATGTGAAGGCTATGTAGATCGGTGTCTGAAATGGTCTTTTGAGGAAAGAACCCCACAGATTGAGTGGACCTGTCCAGTCAGTGCACGCAATTGTCAGCAATCGTGCAGCTCAACTCAGAACTTAAGGAGCTCAACGATTCGACGAACAATACCAAAGAAAGGACATTTGAGTAGGCCGCACAAGTTACTCAAACTGCCAGATCATGATTACACTAAGAGTAAAAATACAAAAAAAAAAAGCAATGACCAACATAGTTCTCACATTCACAATAGTTAAAATAATAGCATAATACTTTACAAAGTAAATACTCTATAGAACATTAAATTCATATTAATATAAATGTATTTCAATAAATCAAAGTTTGCGCTCCTAAAAATATTATTGAACACTCTAATATAACGATTGCGTCTCTTTTTGTGAAGCTCAAATAGTTCATATCGTGGGGTCTTAAAATACTTAATAGCCAACTAAATGTGACCGACTTGGATGTACCTAGCGATCGCCGGTCGCTGCCGCCACACCGCTCGTGTGCATCATTAGAAGCGCAAATGTTTTTAGAGGTTCATTATGAGCGTTTATACCTTATGAGTGGCAACGTCGCAATTTAGTGTCAGATTTCGTTCACATAATTCTAAAAAGTTAATTAAACAGATTTTTAAAATATAGCTCCGATTAAATGATAAAAATTGAAAACCACGAAATATGACACTAAATTGCGACGTTGCCACTCATAAGGTATAAACGCTCTTAATTTAAAAAAGTGTCCATCATTAGTAGACCGATAAGAGTTATTAGAAGATCGGTTAAATATTTCCTTTATTAATGTCCGACATACTTTTTTCAGATGATATCTGACAACAGAGAGAACTTGCAAAGTTTTGAAGTAGACTACGTGATGCTGCAAAATTACATGCGGAGACAACGCATCGTCACTCAGGATCTAGACGGAAGAATACAAATAGTTTACTGAGGATACAGAGTGGCAGGGGCATCGATGTACAGCTTGTTGCTATGGATTCAGTTCATGATTCTGGACTCCATGTGTTGAAACTTTTCTTTGGTTATTTAAAAAAAAATCTGCCGTTTCCTACAAAAGTGCAATACTTTTTTTTTTGCTCTTGGCACCGGCAACTGGAGGAACACGGGTGGGTTTCAGTCAGTAAGATTCTGACACGCCCTTCCGCTCCGCCCAGAGCGGGAGAAGTTATTTGATGATTACCCACCCTCAAAAAAAAAGTGCAATACCTACCTGATCCAAATGTATGGAACAGAACAGCGTTTTTTTTTAAATAACCAAGAATATTTTCAACTCAGTGCCAGAATTATGAACTGAATCCATCCTGTATGTATTAATAAAATATAAACAGAAATCGTTTTTTATTTTATACGAGAGGTAAAGCAGCTAACTGGCTATTTCAATAACCAAGCGCTTACCACAAAAGGGGCAAAAATGGCTCTACAACAAACTTTATTTGAGTACCTACAACTCAAATTGATTTATTCTTCAGATAAGTAATCTGATAACAAGCCGTTTGCTACATTGGATTTCGCATCGGCAAAAAACTTGCATACAAACTATCATCCCCTATTTGACGACTTCAGAGGATGACGCGTGACGTTACAAAAATCCTTCCTTAGTGCTCATTTTCGCTATACAGGCTTGCTCCCTGCAAGCCTGTATAGCCATCGAAACGCAAAGTGTAACCATGGATTCAGTACATGATTCTGAACCCCCCCTGCGTTGAAATATTTCGTCGGTTATTAACCTTTTGACCGCCACGTCAAAAAAGAAAAAGCGTGCCCTCGGCGCCAAGCTATGAATTCATCTACAAAATAGTAGTGAGTTCGAAACTATATCGATAAAGCACTAACTATTTATTTTTTAACCAACAGTATGTTTTTAATAAAAAGTCTATACCGGAAAAATATACCTACAGGAGTTTTATTTCATCCCGCTTTGTCCTTTAGGACAGAAATCATAATGATATGTGTCACAGTTTCGGCGTTGAATCCACAATTCAAAACAAAAATCGATAAAACCAAGTCAATACCATCACAGCACTATGTTCAATCTTGACGTACTTTCTTGTCATCTTATGATGACAGTGGCGTAGCTGGCACGGCTTTTTTAATTTGCTCGCCTCTGCACTAGAGGTGCGCAACCGATATTTATTAATAATATCGAAATAATAATAGGTACCTGTTTAGTTCTAATAGTTTCGTATTTTTCGTTAGTTTCGTTTCACTGATATTCTGTTTCATATTGTGGAAAAACTTTTGTAAATATGAGGTTATTTGATAATGCAATAAATAAAATGAGACATGAACCATCGGTTTTTGGTAATCGTATTTTTTATCACAAAATAATATATAACAGGTAAATATCTATTAACACGTTAAGTGCGAAACGAGGCCTAAATCACCCCTCATGCAACTTCCTTGTGGTGCGGCAAGGAAAAACGTGAACATCTCTGTCGTGCGAAGGGCATAGGTTTGGTTTGGTCCAGTATAGAAAAGAGATAAATGTATATTTGAGACGCGCTAATGGTCCCGGACTCGGTGGTATACCTACCTTGGTACCGGATGTCTTAGGCCTCGTACCGCACTGAATTAATATAATTTTAATGCAGTGCGGAACGAGGTTAAAACGTCCCGTATCCCCCCGGACCTCGTACCGCACCCAACGCGAGCTTCCCGCGACTAGTGTTGTGCATCACGTCGATTGGAGAGCACGTCCTTTTACATCGCCGAACATGTCTTAACGATGTCGGAAGAAGTTAATTTAAAAAAACCTAGAAACAGAACCAAAACAGGTAAGTTTTTAATTGATATTTTTGTAGGTAGTGAAAAACTCCACAAAAAACGCAAAGCAGCCGTTGACAAAACAGGTAAGTAATTAATTAATAATTCAATAGTTCTTTGTCTAGGTTTTGAAAGTAAATAAAGATTACCTAACGATTTAAATTATTTTGAATTTAAGCTACCTTACCTACCTACTCTTTCAACATTTTAAGCATAAAGCAAACACATTCATTTAATGCAGTTATACATTATCATTGTTATTCTCATCTACGATCTAACCTAAGTAACAATGCCAGTTTTATTACGTTATCTTTACATTTTTTTTATTTTTCAGCACCTGAAAGCAGCGCACGTCATTGCCTCGAAAAAGGTGAAAAAAGAAGAAAATGTGTTGGTTGTTACCAGAAACTACGCATATTTTTACCATCTCGTGAAGCTGACAAAAAATCCAAAAAGATTTTGACTCAGTGCAAAAAAATCTTATTGTCTAAGTACCCTGTTTCAATGAAAAGCACTCATAAATAAGTACAAAATATATATTGCGATTTTTTATAAAAAAGTACATTGTTACCGATTTTTTTATGTTAATTCAAGTTCTAATAAGTGTATTTTTAAAGCCCGAGGCAGAATACATAGGATAGTTTCTTTTCTACTTCTGGTTTTCTTTAAGTTAATCCGGCCACTACTCATATTCACTTCACTTCACTACTCATGTTATAGTCATCCATTATTAATAATATTGACTAAAAGTATTTATACAAAGTTCTTATTTAGTGATTGGGCGACTCCAGGTATTCGTAAAAGCAGGGGGAAACTTTTTGAACTGTATGGCCTAAAGCAACACATGAATAATAAAAGCTTTGAACAGTATGTTGCAAAATATTCAAAAACTTTTAAAAGTGTGTGCCGAATAGCTAAAGCTCTTTATATTAGCAATAAAATAAAATCAGCTGATGATAAAATAAAAACTACCTGGCAAATAATAAATAATGAAACAGGTAGGGAAAAACACCGTAATACGGAAATTAATTTAGAGACTGCACATGGCCTCATCAGCTCAGATGTAGAAATAGCTCAGGAATTTGAAAACTTTTTTAGTAGTATTCCCCTCAAAACAACTAAAGCTTTAAAATCCTCGCCCGCGCTTTCTGCTGCCTTACTTAGAACGAATGTAAAGGCATGCCCTTTGGAGTTTAGGTTTCAGCATACAAACCCCCAGGCTGTTATAAAAGCCTTTAAAGATCTAAAAATTAAATCCACTGAAGATCTTTGGGGAATGTCTGTAAAAGTCTGTAGACCTATCATTGAAACCATAGCGCCCTATTTAGCATTTATATTTAACACCAGTGTAGACCAAGGAGTCTTTCCGGATCTCATGAAACATAGTAAAATAGTTCCTTTGTTCAAATCCGGTGATAGTAAAGAACCCAACAATTATAGGCCTGTGTCAATTCTGCCCGTTCTCAGTAAGGTGTTTGAAAAGTTGATGCTCAATCAAATGTTACGTCACTTTAATAAAAATTCCATCTTTCATGAACAACAGTACGGTTTCACCAAAGGGCGTTGTACCACTGACGCTGGTGTCACCCTAATAAAGAACATTTTTAACGCCTGGGAAGAAGCACAAGATGCCATTGGAATCTTTTGCGACCTCTCTAGGTAAGGCGTTCGATTGCGTAAACCATCAGACACTTCTGCTGAAACTAGAGCACTATGGGATTAGAAATACAGCTCTTGATTTACTCAGATCATACCTGAAAGATAGAAAAGTTACAGTTCAAGTAAACGGCGTAAACTCATTAGGGTCTGAAATGGCAATGGGCGTTCCTCAAGGTTCGATATTGGGTCCATTCCTCTTTTTAGTTTATATAAATGATTTACCCCAATTACTTCAAAATCAACCGAAGATGGTGTTATTTGCAGATGACACATCATTGATATTTAAGATAGACCGACGGTCACAAAATCTTGACGACGTGAATAGCTCTATTCTTCAGGTCCATGATTGGTTTACGGTAAATAATTTGGTACTAAATGGTAAAAAAACCAAATGCATTAAATTTAAATTACCGAATGTAAGAAGTAGCGAGTGTGACATCATGTTGAATGGAGAAAAACTGGAATTAATTAATCACACAGTTTTTCTGGGAATCACGCTAGACGAGAAATTACAATGGGGACCTCATATAACATCTCTTGCGGGGCGGCTAAGCTCGGCCGCTTATGCTGTTAGAAAGATAAGACAGTTAACAGATGTAGAAACCGCGCGTTTGGTCTATTTTAGCTACTTCCACAGCATTATGTCGTATGGCATTTTACTGTGGGGTCGGGCTGCTGACATTGAATCCATCTTTATTTTGCAAAAGAGAGCTGTCAGAGCCATTTATAATCTACGTCAACGCGAATCTCTCAGGGAACTATTTAAAAGGATTAATATTATGACGGTACCTTGCCAATTCATCTATGAAAATATTATGTACGTAAGAAAAAATCTACATCTTTTTAATAAAATAAGTGATAGACATAATTTTAATACAAGAAATAAAGATAAAATTGATCAACCATTTTTCAGATTAGCTAAAGTACATACATCTTTTATGGGGTACTGTGTTAAATGCTACAACAAAATACCTTGTAATATATTGCAATTAAATGAAAGAAAATTTAAAACTCATATACTAATCTAGGCTAAGAACATTGTTACTAACAAGTATGGAAGCAATTCTGAAATAAATTTTATTATTATTATTATTTCCTTTATTTCATTAACATACATATAAATTACATTTTTAAATATTTTTATAAATAAAAAGATACCAAAAACATTTAAAAATATAAAAAATAGTAGCCCACCGGTATCGGGAACAGGGTCCAAGCTACCGGCGGTCAGGGCTCCAGAGAGAGAAACTTCCTAACAATGCGGGCCGTGTCCAGAAGTACCGCTTTCTGAATCAAGCCCTTGATCCAGCTGCCTAACGAGAGCCTCCTTAGGTGTTGGTCGAGGCTCTTGGGTATTAGCCCATTGGCTGTCACGACTATCGGCACAATGACCGCTGAGCCCACATCCCAAATGTCGACAACCTCGTGAGCCAAGTCAAGATACTTGATTTGTTTATCTTTCTCGGCTTTCACGAGGTTCTCATCATGCGGGATGGTTATGTCAACAATCATTGCGCGTCGCTCCAATCGATCCACCACCACTATATCAGGCTTATTGGCAACAATAGTCCTGTCAGTGATGATGGATCGATCCCAGTACAATGTGATATTACCATTTTCGAGAACTGGGTCGGGCACATACCTGTAGTACGGTACCTCCGATTCCACAAGGTTGTATTTCAGAGCAACCTGCTGATGGATTATCCTGGCTACAAGGTTGTGTCTATGCAAGTACTCTCCGTTAGCTAGACGAGAACACCCGGAGATGATATGCCTGATTGATTCTCCCGGCCGGTGGCATGCCCGACAGATGTCAACCGTGCCGTCTTTCACAATAAATCTCCGGTAATTGTTCGTCATCATAACTTCGTCCATAATTGCACAGACAAAACCTTCGGTTTCTCCAAAGAGGTCACCGAAACGCAGCCAGGCAACGGACGCTAGTAGATCTACATCCGGTCCATGTAGGGCCCGGAAAAAGCGTCCGTGGAGCTCCTTACTCTGCCATACCTCCATGCGATCATTAGTATCAAGCACTACAGGTTTGCGCCAGTTCTCTTTAGCCAAGGAGAGCGGGGTGAGGCCCTTGTCCACCGTGACTACATCTCGATGCATACCCACGTCGGTTTCTAGGAAATATTCCCTGAGACTGCATATCTCGCGATTGTGGAGGGTCTTAGCGTTTAAAAAGCCTCGACCTCCACACTTTCGCGGGATATACAGCCTCATTACCGATGATCGTGGGTGATGCATTCGATTTGCAGTCAGCAGCGTACGGACCCTCCTATCCAGGGCGTCGAGTTCGGTCTGAGTCCATTTGAGTATGCCGAAAGAGTACATCAAAACCGGCATGACCCAACCGTTGAAGGCGCGCACCTTGTTTCCGCCTGATAGAAGACTATTAAGTACTTTTTTCAGGCGGCCAAAGAAGCGTTCCTTCAACGATTGCTTCATGTCAGTAACATTGATGCCTAACGTTTCCGACATACCCAAATACTTATAGGTTTCGGATGCGGAGAGGGCTCTAAGGTTTGTGGAATCCGAGAGTTGGGTTCCCACGGATTCAACAATCTCCCCTCGCTTTACATGCATGACCGCACATTTGTCCACACCAAATTCCATCCTGATGGCGCTACTGAAAGTTTGAGTTACTTTCAGTAGCTCCATCAGTTGCAAATTGTTGGGGGCAAAGAGTTTTAGGTCATCCATGTAGAGGAGGTGCGATATAACCTGACCACCTCTCCTCAACCGATAGCCTAGACCTGAATCCTCCAGCAGTGTGCTTAGAGGATTCAAGGCTAAGCAGAACCAAAGCGGACTCAAACTATCGCCCTGAAATATGCCTCGCTCGATCCTTATCGGTTCGCTATTCCCATGAATATTTCGACATCCTGGATAGTGAAGGACCGTCCTCCATTGCCGCATACATGACATTAGGAAGGTGCGAAGAATTGTATCTACTTTATACAACTCTAACACCCTCACGAGCCATGTATGCGGTACCGAGTCATAGGCCTTCTTATAATCTATCCAACATGTCGACAGATCCTTTCGGGAACGACGAACCTGTTGGCTAATGGTCATATCAATGAGGAGTAGCTCCTTAGTACCGCGGGACCTATTCCTACATCCATTTTGAGAGGCAGACATGATGGAGTTGGTGTCTATATGTTTGTTAATTTTAGTTCTCAAAATGGATGTAAGAACTTTATAGACCGTCGGTAAACACGTGATCGGCCTATAATTCTTGGGTTCCGCGGTGCTACCTGATTTATGAAGCAGGTGGGTAATTCCTGTCGTTAGGAATTGGGGTAGCGAACCAGATTCCAAAGTTGTCTGAAACTGAGATGCCAAGCGAGCGTGCGATCTTGTGAACCATTTAATCCAAAAGTTGTGCAGTCCATCCGGCCCTGGAGACTTCCAGTTGGGTAGTGGACGGACTGCACGAGCTACATCTTGGGGGCAGATGGTAATAGCCCCCATTTCTGGTATCAGATCGCAGGCTCGCTCGACTTTCCGAGTCCAATCACCTTCGGTGTGACTGACAGGTACCGACCAGATGCTGCGCCAGAAGGAACACATGGCATCATCATCCGGTAGGCACGTCTCAGTCACACCATGGTCCGGTCGCTCCCAACCCCTATAAACCCACCTTTCATCGCTCTGGAAGGTGCGATTCTGAGTGTATCGTTCTACTCGCCGCCTATACCGACGAATACGGTTTGCCCATGCATACACTTTCTGCTTCAGGAAGTCGATGCGCTCTGTGACACAAGACATATAGTCTTGGGGACTGATATCAGTCCCTGAGAATGCCCGTCTCACAAAGCGCATCACTCTAGGGCGAGTATTGCCCTCCTTGAAGCAGATTAGTTTGCCGATGAGCGTCCTGGCCCCACCAATACGGCGTTCAATTCTGCACTGCCAAGCTGGTACGTTTGGTTTCGGTCGTGTAGCTCTAGTGTCATTTGCAAATTTGACGTGAGCTACACGACATGCTGCTACTGCTGCGCAGTACAGAATTGAATGAATATCGGTGAGGTCTTCGCAGGTATCAAAATAGTTTGATAACTGCGAATCCAGGACCGCCACCAGCGCCCTATTTTTGTTATGCATGGGCAAACGAGGTAAGCGTGGCCTAAGTTCGGGCGGCATGAAGCGATATTCCTGAATCGCATCCTCCAAAGCACTCCTCAATTGCTCATTGCACTGACTACTTACATTTGTAGCCCTATCATTACTCCCTTCGTCAGCATGCGTTATATTGGGTTGCGGATGTACAACAGTCTGCGACTGGGGGGCGATGATATGGCCACTCTGCATTTCATTTCGCAGGCGATCAAGTACAGAGTCATCCAACATATGATTACGCTGGATGACTCGCACCTGATCCGACAGTCGTTGTGCCGAAACGTTGACAGCTGGCTCAAGCACCTGAAAAAGAGAGAGCATCCGAACACGGTACGCGGTCAGATTGTTTCCCCCCTCTGTAGCCCCATAGTATGAGCGCATGACATTTTCATTAATGGATCTCGTCCATCTCATGCGCTGCACACTTCCGCCGGGAGCTGGGACCCTATCAGAGGCCGTTGGGCCTCGAGGTCCTAAGCCATCCGGCGGCCGGCGTCCTCCCCGTCGACGAGCAGGTGGTGGCGACGTGGGCGGAGAGAAATACTCGTCGCTCGAGCTCGACGCAACTGCCGCGGCCGGTGTCGTCACAGCGCTCACAGAGGGGCTGGATACCAGCGGCGGCGAGGCGGAGCTGAGCGAAGAGTCCGGAGGTGGTGGTCGTGCTTGACGTGCGGCTTGTCTCGTCAACATGCTATCTTAATTTTCTTCGTTTTATTATTTTATTCATTGTTGTTCGGAGGTGACAACTGTCATGTCACCTCCGAATCGGTAGTTTTTGATATAATTTATTTCGATTTTGCTGTAATATGGTCTCTTTTGTGGATTTTCAGTGGCTATTTATGCTATGGATTAATTTTGAATGAAAAACTTTAGTAAAACTGGGTTATTACGATATATATTAAAATTATAAAAAAAACTGGAAAACAAGACGTTTTGTTGACACGGTGTTGCCATTATTATTATTATTATTATATAAAAAGTTCACTGTGTAAACAAGCATATTACAAATTAGAGGATTATATCCAAGATAAGAATGCTTGGAAACATGCTGGTCCAGCTCCACAGGACAATCTAGGATCTTGACAAAATTAAAACTTGTTGCTACTTTAATTGTATGGTTTGTTATTTTTATGACATTGGTTTACATTCTGTGACTACTTTAACTCACACACTGACATATTAATTGGTTACATAATTTGGGAAATCGTATACTTTTACAATGTTTGTAAATATGTGAACACCATGTATCTATCATTTAATTAACTTATTTATCATTGCTACGTTTATTAAATTCTTTTTACCTATTTTGGTAGGGTAATTTTTATTAAAGGTGCATCGTCTTCACATATAATTATATAATTAATGTATACAAAGTATTGTAACACATTTTAAAAGAGTAACGATGGAGTTTCTTGCCCATTCTTCTCCATACGAAACTACCTTTTGGAAGGGGCGACTAGAATCAATTCTATTTAAATGTAAATGTTGACGTTCAAAAGTGCCTTTTAAGTGCCTATTTGAAATAAATGCTTTGACTTTGACTATTTAATAACAGTAAACGAACTACTCTATTCAAAAAAATTCCGCGTATGACGTCATGGGACTGTCAAGCATAGCTGTGGCGTTCCCGGCACAGACAATACAACAGTGTGATAGAGATGGGCATTACAGTCATTACAATTAATCGATAATCAACTAACACTCGACTTATAGAGAGTGCATAGTTCAGTATTATAAAATTTTCTTGATTTCTCGAACGTAAAAGTTCAGTATGAAATGTTTTATTTATATACTAGTGCAGAATTCAGAGTAAATTAAATATAACGTAAGTTGCCGTCGAGGTCGATATTTCTGTTATATTGACTACTACCTGCACACTACGTGTCCTGTTATGGTGACGTGGCGTCGAAAGCACTATTTTTTTCGAACTTTATGACTGGTTTTCGTTTTTGTCATCTTACGTTACTAAAACTGAAATCTAACGAAATCAGTTCACTTCAAATAAATTACGAAGAGTCAAGGTACCTAATCAACAAGGGAAATGAACAAAAAAATGCTGTTTTATGACATTTATTTACGTATAAAATTCGGTCACGCTGTCGCGACCGTGGCGTGCTGGGCACATTTTGGTTTGTCGTCTATACACGACTGTGGCGGTCAAAGGGTAGATTATTTTTTGATAACCTTGTAGCGGTATCTACATCGCCACAGGCGAACTACGCATCACACTGACGTCACGCAAAATCCTGCATCGTGCAAGCAGAGTTTACCGCGCAACTAGCTTAATAATATATACAATGTCCCGAAAACATATTACTACACTATAGGGGGTCAACAATCATGACGCTGAATTCATGGTTACAGTTTGCGCATCGATGTCCCTGCCATCCTGTTTATAGAACTCGAGGGATGGTTCGAGGTGGCGCGCGGGAATGAGTTCCTGGAAGGACTTGGGGGAGGCCTTTTCCCAGCAGTGAGAACGTATAAGCTATAAAGATAAAAAAGGAACTCTTTGTGTTCATGCTTCTAGACCCAACGGTTGACTGTGAGTTGCCTGTCTTTGGATGAATTCAGACTAGTGTACCCGACGTGATTTTCCATCGTCATTTTAGGTATTTTTTTTTTGGTTAAATTCGATTAGTTATGGTCACAGATTTAGGGTAGGCTAGATACTGCATGTTCATTAGATAGTCTGGAAACCGAGCGTGTCATCTTTTTATACCTACGATGACGTCACCCTAGCCATTTAGTGATGTGCTCAGTGTAAACAGAATCGTTTCATTCGGTCATCGATATGTAGGAATCAATCGCTTTTTTGCTCAGACTAAGGAAAAGAAAGGACTCGGCATAACGAACAGTAGTTTTATAGGAATGTGATGTATTTCGACGGCATAGTTACTGGCATATCGGCATCTCTTTTTAACTTATGAGGGTAATCATATGTAAAAAAGGACAACAGTAGTCTTATCATTACCAAAAATTGCAACATTATCTACAAAATATCTCACTGCGGCCGGTCGCCATGTTTTGTCACAGCCAACAAGTACATCAGTTGTCATCGCGACTTGTTTCTTTCAGTGTTTTTTTTTTTTGTGTTATTAGACGAAAATTGTGCTTGTTTATAGTGTTCGAACTTGCATAAGACTGCATTTATTATGGGTAGGTGCAGTGTATTAGGCTGCCGCATGAAAAGCAACAATAAACACCCCAATATAACGTTGCACAGGTAAGTAATCGAATTCATTCAAAATATCTCTATTTTTCTATTATTTTGAAAGATTTTGCTATTTGTGGGAAAGTTTATACAGATATACTTGCTTTTCTGTAATCACTTACTGTTTTACTACTATTAATATTATGTGATTTTTTAAGAAAATCATTCGTCCTAATAAATAGAGTTTCGCTACGGCATTTTCAATATATCGATAACTTATCGACAGGTGAATAATAATCCTAGATTTCTTTTTTATGATTTTAGATTGCCAACATGTAAAGAAAGAAAAGAACAGTGGCTGGATATACTTGGGATTGAAAATTTGAATACTACAACCAAACATATTTTTATTTGTTCCCTGCATTTTGAAGATAAATGTTTTAACCGAACTTTAAATACATGGATCTGAGGTTTAAATACTATGGAAAGAAGACTACAGAAAAGATTTCATTTCGCAATTACTTTAACAAAATCATATTATTCCGTAATGAGTAAATGACTGCCAATTTTATTAGGGTTCGACGTGATACTTCGACTTATTTGATTATTGTGTAATGTGTACCTACCTATATTTTTGTCTAAAGTTTGTATTTTTAGAACTTGAAAATTAAATATAATGACTGGCATTGAGGGCTCAAATTGCTCTTATTTGATTATTGTGTATATTTTTATAAAATTTGTATTTATATAACTTGATTAAGACTGGGATCAACGGTTTTTAATAAATCTGTGTAAAATGAGAAATAAGTAGACTGAAAAACGAGAAAAAAAATATGTATTTAGTATTTATTTGTTCCTTTCATTGCTAATTAAGTGCAGGTACTGAAGGCTGATGCAGGTGCTGATCAGTAATAATCCATTAAGGCTCCTACACATAGGTATGCCCCGGCACAAGCCGTAGAAACTGGCAGACCGCACGAAACTCAATGTTAATTGATTTATATGATTAAATGACGACACGGTTGGCGCAGTGGTTAAGCGATTGACTGCTGCGTAGCGTGTAGCGGGTTCCATTCCCGCACGGAACAAGTATTTGTATGACCTGCAAGTAGTTGTTCCGGGTCTGGCTGTTTGTGTATGTGAGTTTAAATGTTTGTAAACGCACCCACGATACAGGATAAATTTCTAGTGGGGCAACGTTTAAAAAAAAAAATCCAAGCGCTAAGTAACCTTGAGCCGCATGTGGCTACCTGAGCCGGGGGCTTTTTTTTGTGTATGGCATCTTGCTGTTGGCTTTGAGAGGCCGTGACTGCTCAACCGATCAATCCTGTGGTGCCTTTGAGCTAACTCAAAGCCTCCAGCCAGGGGTGAGCCGGCGGCAGTTTGTGTGGAGGCTTTATACTCGTAACTACCAGAGCGTGGTCGCCAAAGTGGTTCTGGCCGCAATTTCTTTCGCATACTACGCCCACAGGAAAAATTGTTAAAAAAATAATAATTAAAATTAATTTAACTCACAAAAAAAAACAACAAATCAAATGACACTCTGAGCGTGTGCGTTTTGCATTACCACGTAAATTAAACTGAAGACAGCTAAAAGAAAACTCATTTTCGAAAATTTTGAATTCTGCAAACACCTTGCAATTCAACTATCGATATTATAATGCGCGCAGCTCTGCCGCAAGCCGCCATCTTTGTGCCACTCACATTTTAGGTATGCACGTTTTTTTGTAGGTATTTCATGTCTATTCTGCTTTTCCTTAGTCTGAGCTTTTTTGTAGTCATTCGAATTTGGTCGGATAACCACCCGTCGTTTACATGTTTTGTTTATATTTACTTAATGCGAAACATTCCAAGCTGAATATTTTCACTATATATTTTTGACTAAATACACTAATTTTTGGTTTACACCTACACAGCTTGAGTTGAGCCGGTTTCTTGTATTTTGCCGTCAAAGTTATGACACCGTCGTTTTGACTTTTAGCAATATTATTCAATAACGCATGCATGTACACTTTTGAAACTTTTTATGGTTATTATAAGCGTCAACAAGGACCGAATACAGTTTTCAGCGAGCTTATTCGTTTTCTCATTTAGGCGCTGCGATATATTTTCGGGTTTTCAAAAAACCGCGATTACTTGGAAATTATAAATATTTTCTTAAATCTCATTCTGTCACAAATACGCACAAATAAAGAGCTACTCGTGTATGTTTATTCTACAGGCGCACATCCAATGGTATTAGAGGTACACGATTCTGCGAAACGTTACTCCAGCAGGAAGTGCAATATCTCGAAAACCTGAAGACGCACATATTATATTTTCGGTGCACTTTTTTACATAAATATAAGCTCTCTGGCCATGCACAATATTTCTCTCTCTGATCATTCGTTTAGAATTTTCCTGCTGGAAAAAACGTTACTCTAGCAGGAATCGTTTTTTCCAAAACAACAAAGCGCACAATTTTTTTATTTGGTGCACATACACAGCAGATTATGCCATAATTATACGTTTCACTCATATCACTCTAGGAACCACTTTCCTGCTAGGGTAACGTACACATGTACTTCACTAGTATCACCATTTGACAGGAAAATGATAAAAGCGTCTATACCACGAAACTTATACTGTTTCTGTCGTTCGCATTACATTGTGTATAGACAAAGCGCCCAATGATGGTCCCTCAAAGCAATGCCAGCAATGTGAAATGAATAGTGTGAAGTAGGAATTTATCTTAGTAAATCATTTATCATTTTAAAATGAATTAAAAGCTATTTGAGCAACAAAATTACTTACCGATGGTAGTTAATACCTCTATTGACTCGATTTACTACCCTAGACAGTTTATAACGGTACAATTTGGCATTTTTATATCCTCAATGACACAACTCGCCACTGCCGCGCGATCGAACACAAACTAAAGGAGTAGCGCGTCAAGCACAAACTTCGGGCACGCTTGGTCGGAAGGCTTCTAGTATCTAGCCTACTTTAAATGTGGTTATGGTACACTCGCCATTTTGACTCTCACGTCAAAAATGTCGAACTTTCATCTCCTATTTACCCCCATTAGGGGATGCATTATCAAAAATCATTCCTCAATGCTTACCTTCGTTACAAAAGGAACTCTTGAGCACAATTCCATGCTTCTAGACCGAGTTGTCTGTCAGTGAATGAATGAATTTAAGATTTTTATTTAGTAGATAGAAAACGACCATGACAAAAGTAGACGCTTTAAATAAAACAAAACTGGAGTAGATGGGGTATCAATTAAAATGCAAACATTTGTGTCCGATACATTTTACTATAATTAATCAATTTGACAGTCATTCTTTATTTAATAAATATTTTACGAAACGCAAGATATTGTAGTTTTGTTTCCGCGGGGTGGTGAGCAGAAGTTTAAGTACAATATTTACAACCAGTTACAGTAGTACCCAACTGATATGGCTTATCGATGTACCTGCGTAGAAGATGAATTTTTAAAGCGCGGGAAATGCTACTGACCAATCGGCACGCTCCACGTACCGCGCTTCTTTTTCCTGTACCGCTATTGGTCGGCAGCTGCCGCCATGTTAGCGCGCGCCGCGTGGCATGTAAAAGTAGACGTAGGGGCAAAAAAATTGTTTCTTTTTATGATTTAAATTGAGTTCCTTAAAAAGGGTGCCCCCTTTTTACTGGGATACTGGGATAGCAGGAGTGCGGCCTTTAGATTAAGTTTTTTTCTATTGTTTACTAAATTGTTTATTAAATAAATCGTACATTTTAAATAACCTGTATTTTTAATTAAATATTTATATTTGATAAAAACTGGTGGCCCGATAAAATTGGCACGAACTGTAATTGTGCGGAGGGGCGTGACTTGCGAGTGAGACGGAACTAACAGCTGCAGTGAATTATGTGCCTTATAAAAGTGACCTAAGGTTGATTGTAAGTTTTGAGCATTCTTTCGTTAATCTTCGGAGCCATACTTTCTTTTCTGCGCGAACGAAGATTCACGACGCGCCATATCAGTTGGGTACTACTGTACATACTTTGCTGTTTTTATTACGTATCTATTTTTTTAATACACAATATAGGTATTAGTACCTAACGCCTTAGTTACACTTTTATTTTTATTACAATACAATAAAGTAACCTATATAGAGGAAGAGCATTATATTAAAATTATTGTATTCTGTGCATAGCTTGGATACAGATGTAACAAGCCAAGCATGCCAAATAATATCATTGGAAATTATTCTGAGATCTATATTACTTTATCAACTATGTGTCGATTGTATTTACTAGTTCTCTAGTATCTGGGCAAACACAGCTTGCAAATAGTTTCACGCGATGGCCTATTCAACGCAATTCCGCGACCATAGCGAGTTCGCCCGAATTGCGTTTATACGAAAACGTGATCAAACGTACAGATGTCGATAGGCGTCCTTCATTATCCAGAATGATTGATCGAGTAATCGCGTTCTATTAGGACAGTGCCTTAAGCTGGCTGCAGATCGTGTGGAAGCTGGTGGACGTTGTCAAATAAGTGGAACGCACTCGAAAAGCTAGTTTATCCTAGAACAACCACTGGACGTATATCGTCACATGTTGTCATGTAAATATCCCTGCAAGACCCACCCTTAAACGTACAACTTATAAAAGTAATTTATAAGGTATTTAAAAGCTGAATTAAAACGGAATTTGTTGTGTTTAAACCCGGCGGAATGATCAAGAAAATATAGAGTCGAGCGATAAAATACAAGAAAATTGAGACACTGGACAGAATCATCTTAGAAAAAAACGTGAACAATGAAATCTTAGATATCGATCGATATAAGTCAAGCGGCTGTATGTAAACTTTGTAAAGTAGTAAGAATATAATGATAATCTCTCAAGCCTCAGTCAAACACGCATAAAAGTAAATGCCAATCAGAAATGACGCGACGGTTCCGATCGTCCAATGAGAGCCGATTATTCACCAAGACATCTAAATGTGATCAAAATATAAATTGATCGTTTGAAATGTATTGCGATATATCATATGCCAAAATAACTTTAGGTTACTCAAGGATGCTAAGATTTGTAATACGACTCGACCAAGATAATTACTCTTCGGGCCAAGTATTCTTATCACCAAGTTTTCTCGAAGTACTTACATCTCCGTGGTCAATAACACCCGGTTTCTAAAAGCCTCTTATAATAAACGCCAACGTTATTTCAGGCTCGACCATAAAACGCGTGAGACCGAGACGACACAAGACTAATTAATTAGTTATTAATTTTCACGGTCCTCCTCGCACGTTTTATGACCGCCACTTCCACGAGTCATGTACAAATAAATATATTTATGGGGAAAGTGCCAGATTGCTCGTGAAATTCAATTTTTCTTACTTTTTTTGCAATTTGCAGGTCAGTGTCAGGTTGTAGGCTTGTATTGATGATTATAATTCGGTAAATACATTGCTAACGCCGTATTCTATTCAGTATGTGAGTAAGAGGACTTGCACACAACCATACGATCAGTTCAATCATCGAACGATGATCGATTCTACAGCAGTAGTATCAATATCGCGCTCGCCAAGAGTGGTCTATTGAAGATTCTCTCTAAGGCTTCGTGGAACTCAAAAATAATCGACAGTCGAATCGCGTAAAGCTAATACGTGCCCGCGACGCGCTTCAATTGTGTCCGAAATATCATCAAGTTCAGCTCCAGCTCAAGAAGGTATAAGCCGGACTCAGGTTATTGCTACTTGCTTACTATTCTGGATGAATTTGGTGTGTCGTATCCAATTCCCTGTTTGCATCTAGCCAATCTCTTTTAAAATCAAAATTATATTCACATACTTGTTACGGTCGCGAATCATTTTGTACCTGCAAATTGCGACAAACTAAAGAAAACTTGAATTTCGCGGGCAATCTGGCGCTTCTTAAACTCATCGCTGTTGTGATTGGCGAAACAGTAACCAATCAAATCAGTGCAATATGACGACATAATCTGTCGTCATGTTGATGACGACATATTACGATGACGATGATCATATTGATAGACGCTCTCCGTAACCGGGGCATAAGCTAGTTTTCTAGAAAAGCGTTGACCGCACATAACGGCCGCAGTGACGGCTATCATGAAAATTATGACAGCGGCAAAGATTTAAATCGTTAGATACGTTGTCCTAGAGAGAGTTTTTGACACCGTAAAGTCAAATCACTAGATTTGCCCTCATCTCTTAAATGGGTCCATACTGAGATGAGTGAGGTCACACATTATTATATAGCGTCTCCATGACAACCAAGTCACTGCGTCATTGTGTGTCAGAGATGTCAAAACGAAACAGAAACACGACAATCTTTTGACGCGGTAGAGCGTATCTCATGATTTAAAACTTTGCCGCTGTCATCATTTTCATGACAGCGGTCACTACGGCCGTTATGTACGGTCACCGCTTTACTAGGAGACCGTAGCTTTAGTAGCTCAGCATTGTCCTAATTCGATCTTAGGTACGTGTATATACGGCAGCTCGCCACTAAAAGTGTTGATATCGCGAATAAAGTCCGCGTTATTTTCGCTGGTGTCTCCGATTGGCTGGCTTGCGTCTAAGTATGTTAGTTCGCAGTGTTTCATCGCGACTGTGTCAGGGGAAGTCACGTTGCTTGAATTGTGGCCCATTATCTGAGGATGAGAAAATGTCAATGTGAAGTGATACAATCATAGATCAGATAGGTATTTCAGAGAAAGTCCATATTTATAGTATAGTTAAAATCTCGCTGCAGACTCGGTCATAATTCATTCGAGTGTTTCGCTCTCTTTCCCACTCACAGGCCTTATGGACAGGCCACGCCCACACGTAGTCCTGTGTATTACTGCAGTCGATGAGTGATATCGATAGTTTTATATATTTATAAATGGGTGATAGAAATAAATACACATTTTTTTTTTTTTATTACCAAATTTACTACTAAGCATATTAAATAAATATAAACAAAAGAACGTATATATAAAACTAAAACAGTATGTTTACGTGATAACCTTAATGATTCTGTTATCGATAATGGCCTTGAGCGCGCGCAACTAGCGCACATCCCTACTCCGATTATGATTTATGACCAAGTCTGCAGCGAGATTTTAACTATACTATAAGCAAATATTCACAGTACGCGAACGTAAATATAACAAAGAGTTTTTAAAACTTTGTCTTTGTCACTTATACCTGTGTGGTAGTCTCTTTCTAAAGCGCTATGGCCCATGTGGTAGTGTGTGTAGAGTATTCTGTTCTATACGATGCCACTCGTCGAACATCATTATCCAAGATTAAATATTATTTTTTACTTATTCAGAATTTGTTAGCCTAGATTTGATGAAGTCGTCCAATTTCTTTGATCAAAGTCACATTGGACAATGATATTAAAATGTATCCAGTAGCATATACAGCCTGTCACTTCAATGGCATAATTAATTTAACACACGTGTACGTACGGCGCCGGCGTCGCGTTTTCGTTTTATGAATATTTTTATTTTTTTTATTGATATAAATATTTAATTTACAAATCTAAAATAGAATCGTGGAGCAACCTGGGGCCGTACTATGACGTGTTAATTCCATCATTGTTCCAGCGTGGAAGAGAGACGGAGCTATACATGACCGATAGCACTATCTCTTTTTCTCAACGGCCCCTGTACATAAAGAACTATAGCGCACAGGTAATTTGCCGAGATCACAGATCATAACATCGCGTCAATGAAATTAAAACGAATAACGTGCAAAGAGTAGGCGAATTGAAGGAAAGAGAGAGAATATGTCGGGCGCGAGCGGCGCTGGCGGTAGTAATTTAATTTTCGAATTATTTTGTCTTATTATAATTTTTACGATTACTGGCCATTAGCACTCGTGTGTTAAATTAATGTCGTCATTGTAGCGGCACGTAACATCCCACCACCCCCCCATATTTACGCCCGAGTACTGTAAGTACCACAAAGACCGCGTGATTTCCGTGCCTCGGAAAGCACGTTAAGCCGTTCGTTGGTACCGGCTATCATTCATAGGTTTTTGACGAACAGTCTGACTGACAACCAGCCTTACAAAGGGGTAACCCAGTAACTGGGTTATAGAGGGGAGATAGGCAGTCGCTCCATGTAAAATACTGGTATCCGGTTATACTGGAACAAGGAAAAGGCTAGGAATATGATGACTGTAAGTCACACAAAACCCGTCACATACCTGTATGGACAGTTTCCTGAACTTGGACTTGTTGCCGGTCGGGAAGTGGTCCTCGACCCAACTCTTGATGTCCGCCAGCTTTATATTCTCGATCGCGTCAGCCTGCAATCGATAACACAATTGTTAACCGCAGCCTATTATTGTCCCACTGCTGGGAAAAAGCTACTTCTCAAACAGAAAAGGCACGAGCATTGATCGGCACGCTTGCTCAAGACGGGTAGATTTTCTTTACTGATGTCAGTTTTATCCAAGATCAACTCAGAAAGTAGCACATTTTTTTTGCGGCTTCTTTGTTCTCTGGGTTACTATGGCACAATTAATAGCATGCAGCCTGCAGTGGCAGCCAGCATGCTACACCATACTGGCGCCCACCTTTATCTTTTTTAATCTCTTTGAACTAATATAATCCTTCTCTCCCTCAGACACTCTAATTTCTTTCATTCATACTTTGTTTCAGGATATTATAAAATAATACGTTTGCACAAAGGTCGGCTTAGTAATGAATTGATTAATTAATATCATAATCATCGTTTACTAGCCGAAATACTTCCTCTGCTGGATATAGGCCTCCAAAAAGAGTGCCCACATCGACCGGGCGAAACATAATCAGCCTATAATGTCCCCACTGTTGAGACTGGGCCCTCCTCTCTGTGAGAGGGAGTTTGCCGAAATCTACCACGCAGGCCCAGTGCCAATGCCAATTCCCGCGATGTTTTCCTTCACCGCGCCGTTTTGACAGCAGTGGTGATAAAATAAATGGCACAAAAAAAAGTGCACGCTTCCCGTGTTGGACCTACGGCCTATAAATCTGTAAGACGGGCCGTTACCACTGTTCTTAAGAATTTCAAGTTTTTTTTTGTTAACGAGAACTGGACAGAAATTCACTAGCAAAAAAAAAGACGTGGCGAAGGTAATGAAACAATATCTTACCTCCAAGAACAGCCGGTGGAACATGTATTCCCTGCTTGTAATCTCTCGCCAGTTCCTCTCAACCTGAAACATATTTTATAGTCAAGTTTTTTTTCACTTTACGGTGCTAAAAAATACTGCATACGACCGACAACAAGTCGGCGAACATAGAACATGAATATGCTGACATTTTACAGTGCCAGGCCGCGGCCAGGCCAACAACTTCTGATTAGTGAATACCATGATGACATGAAAGCTACTTGCATAATTTTGTGCAAGTCACAGACATGTGTATTCCGGGCTTAAAGACCCGGTTACACCCAGTGACATATTCATGTCACTGGGTGTAACCGGGTGCTGGTGCTAGTTTGCGCACCCCGATATCGATAACACACATACATTTAAACAGGCGCGCACGCACCCCCGCCCACCCCACCTTATCACATATGCACACACCCACCCCCACACAATACTCACCTTTCACTACATGGACACACACCCTCCCACACATATGACGTATACATACGTCGCAACTATCACAGAATCACATAAACGATTAGCACGATGCAGATATTCCACCTTTCAAACCATAAACTACTCCACGTGCTTGGTTTCGATTTTGCTAAACGGGAGAGCAGATCAATATTACTAGACAGAGACGACATGGTTATATGGCGACGAAAATATCTGAGAAAAATTAAAGAACAGGGAAGCTATAGTATAGTTAAAATCTCGCTGCAGACTCGGTCATAAATCATTCGAGTGTTTCGCTCTCTTTCCCACTCACGGGCCTTATGGGCAGGCCACGGCCACACGTGGTCCTGTGTATTACTGCAGTCGATGAGTGATATCGATAGTTTTATATATTTATAAATGGGTGATAGAAATAAATACACATTTTATTTTATTTTATTACCAAATTTACTACAAAGCATATTAAATATATAAACAAAAGAACGTATATATAAAACTAAAACAGTATGTTTACGTGATAACCTTAATGATTCTGTTATCGATAATGGCCTTGAGCGCGCGCAACTAGCGCACATCCCTACTCCGATTATGATTTATGACCAAGTCTGCAGCGAGATTTTAACTATACTATAATAAAAATATATACTTTATTGATGGTTTAATTTTTACCCCAGTATGAATAGGCCTTTACTTTGCAGGTGCACTGATGAGCACTATTTTATTAACGCGAATAGACTATAGTACTGTTTATAGGTCACTCACCTCTTCTTTGAGCTCGTAGTCAGTGGTGTATTTGAGCTGCACGAGTGATTGTTTGGTCGCAGACAGTGTCTTCTCCGTGAGGCGCTTTATGTCTCGCGTGAACTTCTTCAGGAATTCTTCCACGCGCTCGTCTACGTACGATACGCTGAGGAAAGGAAAAATGTTTTGTTCATTTAAATAAATAAGTAGTTTTAAACATCATTTGCACGAAAGGAGTTACTCGCCCGGCTAGAGGCGAGAATGTTAATGCAAGACTCGTAAGCCAAAATTGCCAGGCGATTTATTGCATTAACGTGTTTACACTCATATCCTCACTACTATGTCATACGAGACTCGCCAGGCGATTTTCTGGAACTGTAATTTCACAACTCGAAATATATACATTTATTTTGTTGTCGCCGTATTGCCGCCACAGATGATAGGGTTCGCCGTTTGTACTTTTCTTATCTTATATTCTGTGTGTACATAAACTGGTTCAGTTGTTATAAATAACTAGCTGCGCCCCGCGGTTCCACCCGCATAAGTCTAGATCCCGTGAGAATATCGGGATAAAAAGTATCCTATATTCTAATCCAGGTCATGGTCTACCCATGTGCCGAATTTCATCCAAATCAGTTCAGCCGTTTTAGCGTGTAAGCATAACAAACATATAAAAAATCAAATATTTTCTCTACATAATATTATTATTATTATAGTTTAGATGAATAGCTATACCTGAACTTGTCCACCTGCGTGTTGACGGTTATCGAGAAGCCCAGCACGCCGAACGTGTAGCGCATCATGCTGAATACGCTGTAGCCCAGCTGCTCCTTAGTGCGCAAGTTATCGAACACTGGCTCTTCCATTAGTAACTGTAATATAAAATTACAAGTTTACAACCCCTGACACTTGAAACGTCCTTAAAACGGAACATAGCTAAGAGCGAATATTCCCAGTCGCCCCCACATGGATTAGAATAGAATAGAATTTTATTTTGCAAATATGGGTAATATACAATAGTTGTTATGACATATCAAAGCTTAGCCATATTTTACCTTTTCTTTAGATTGCCACCGGGTGGCGACTGGGAAGTTATTGCCCCCACTTCACATCGCTGTACACTGCGGCGTGGATCGCCCACCCCCTCATCGTAGTTTGTCTTACGGCCGCGATGAGAGGGTTGACGGTCAGACTTTTACAATGTGGTTTTATTAGTAGATAAGTGATATTATTACAAACAAACAAAATTTTCTTCATTGTAGTTGCTTTTAATCATAAAAACCTGGTGTAAATTTGTATCACAGATAATCAAAGTATTCACAATAATATTATTCCCGATTGCCACCTGGTGGCAATCCATGTGGGGGCGACTGGGAATATTCAGCTAAGAGCTGCCCCAATCAAAGATGGTTTACTGGCAAATTAAAAGTCCAGCCTTTAAGAACTAAAACACCAGCGTATTATTGTCCCACTGCAGAACAAAGGCCTCTTCTCGTAGAGAGAAGACACGATCATTAATCACCACGCTTGCTCAAGGCGGATTGGCGGTTTCTGGCTTATATTTATTATAAGTTCAGGTTTCCTCACAATGTTTTCCTTTATCAATGTCTGTGATGTCTAACATAAAGTTACTTAAGAGGGCTAACACAATTTTTCTTGTATTTGAGTGTTTGAAGAGTCACACACTCAAGTACAAGAAACAATTTGATAGCCCTCTTAACTGATTTAGTATATCATAAAACTTTTCTACTTCTTACTGTGTGGCTGTGGCTGGGGACAAATCTGAGCGAAAAAACCGCAGCAGAATTTCGCTGATCAAGTTAATGCAACGTCACAGACGCGTCATACTTTTGCTTAAATTAAAATAAAAAAAATAAAAATATCGTCTGACATTGCACACAGCACCATCTAGATCCAAGTTAAGCACTTAACACTTAAGGCTTGTGTTATGGATACCAGATGGTTGATACACTACTTAAATACATTACTACTGGAAAGTACTGGAAAGTGGAACCTTCGGGTACCGTTTCCAGTTGAAATTGGTCAGCCTTTTTTGTCCCGCTAATATGGCAGTCAAAACATCGAATGTCGGGCCATCCAACTGTTGGGTTTCTATTGCAGTTTTGCTGACGAGCTATCGAATTTTACAAATGCGGACAAATAATATTGCTAAAACGAGGGGCTCGTGACTAAATAGTAACAGCCGCATGGGTCAATCGATCAGGTTAGGCTACGCTTGCCGCGGATGGTCCGTGGATGGGTGACCATCTTTACATACCGAGACCCCTCCGTGCCTTGGAAAGCACGATAAGCTGTTGGCCCCGGCTATAATTTGTAGATCCTTGGCAGTCGTTACGGGTCGTCAGAAGCACGAAAGTCTGACAACCAGTCTTACCGAGGGGTATCGTATTACCCAGTAACTGGGTTGTGGAGGTCAGATAAGCAATCGCTTTATGTAAAATACTGGTATTCTGCTGCATCCGGTTAGACTGGAAGCCGAAAAGTTGGGAAAAGGCTGGGCTGATGATATAAAGAAAGCAGAAAAATATATAGGTATGTATTTTGCTTATTGAAATCGTACCATAACCAATAAAATTGCATGTATTTATTTACCATAAGCACTTCAAGTGTGGCGGTGTCCTTGGAGTTGGTAGCCTCTCCCTGGTAGTAGTTGGTGATGATGCTGTTGGTGGAAGCCTCGTTCAGACTCATCACGCGGATCTTACGCTCGCCCAGAGGCAGCTGGTGGACTTTCATCTGTATTTATGAGGACAGTTGCTTAACACATTCAATGCCACCTCAATTTTTAGTTTTGCTAAGAAAGCGGTACCGCTATACAGTGTGAGTCTTTATAATGTGCACATATCGAAATGAGGGAATCTATGCTAAATTTTATCGACGGAAAAAAAATAAAAAAAAAATAAAAATATCGTCTGACATTGCACACAGCACCATCTAGTTCCAAGTTAAGCATATAGGCTTGTGTTATGGATACCAGATGGTTGATACACTACTTAAATACATTTTTTTTTTCGTAAATACATACATATTATAAATATACATCCATGACTCGGGTACAAATATCCATATTCATCATACAAACATTTGCCCCTACCGGGATTCGAACCCAGGACCATTTGGTTTCGCTGACTACACTTAGCCACTGTAGCCACTACACCAAACGTGTCAACATCGTTAAAAACATCTAAACATTTTTTATATATTTCTTATGGAATTTTTAAATATTTTGTCCGCTACTGTGACCCCAGTGTAAACAAAACGGTGTAACTTTTAAACCGAATTATCTATCGCGATGAAACAAACTGCATAATGATTGGAAGTAATTAGGCGTCCTCATAAAATGAAAATTGTGGGAAAAAAACTACCCTCAATTGAAAATAAACATCTTTATTTAGCAAAAATCTGTTTTTTCTTCATCAATTTTTACAATAATCGTAAAATTTCTCAATAAGACGCCACCATTACCTACCTTTTTTATTACTTTACGTTATTTTTCATCGTATTAGCCACGTAATGGTAAAAATTATATTTTTAACTTAATCCCAACATTTCTTATCAACTGTTAAAGAAAGGCCCAGCGCACGGCTACGCACTATTGTTTAGCAGGTAGACAGCATTTTCTGTGAATTTTATTATTAATGTGCGCGGGTCGGGGTGCGGGGAGGTAGGGCTAGCCGAAGGGACCTTCAATTATGACAGACAGGCAGTCGCTCCGAATTATTCGCCGCTGCTACATGTGTTTCGTTACTTTCGTTCGCTGCTACCTGAGTTTCGTAACTTTCGTGCCGCGTTTAAGTGAATTTTCCCCGGCACACATTGCCGACTTCATTTTTATTATGGAGTGCTACGAGGAAGCGCCAGAGCTGCGCGCGCAGCTTACATAGCTGCGTTTCCTAACAGGCCACCAGTGCCATCTGCCCGCAACTTTCAAGAAGTTCACAGAAGGTTGTCGATCACTGGACTTGGATCAAGTAGAGATCGTCGCGAGCCGCCTCCAGTAATTATCGATGTAGCTACTGAACAAGCACTTCTGAGTGATTTGTTTGCTGATCCATCCATAAGTACTAGACGACTGGCTCTTCGTCACGGAATAAGCCAAAAATCAGCGTGGCGCATTTTAAAGAAAGAAGGATTGAAAGAAAGAAAGAAAGAAAGAAAATGCGTTTATTTGCGGTAAACATGACGCAAAAAATAACACAAACACAGAAAATATGAAAAGGTGAAGGTGAATATGAAAGGGGATTGCATCCTTATCACTACCAAAGGATGCAACATCTACATGAAGACGTAGACTGCCGTCCAAGGTGTGTAATGTCCACTTGGATACAAAGAAAAACTAGAGCAAACCCAAACTTTCCAAAAACCATACTATGGATGGACGAAGCGACATTCACTAGAGACGGTATTACTAACTGTCGAAATTTACACAGATGGTGCCGTGCACGTGAAAACCCGAGATTGAAACGTTCGTCAACTTTTCAAGTAAGATTTTCAGTAAATGTTTGGGCTGCTCTTATCGATGATATGTTGATTGGACCAGTCATATTGCCGAGAACGTTGACCGGTGCAAGATTTTTAAGTCTATTGACTAATGATCTACTAGAATTTTTGGAGGATGTACCACTGGCTTTGCGTCGAAGGATGTTTTTGCAGATGGACGGATGCCCAGCTCATTATGCTGCAAATGTTAGATCATTTTTAAACGATAATTATCGTGGTAAATGGATCGGCCGGCAAGGACCTGTTAGGGTGGCCTCTGCGTTCACCTGATTTGACGCCCCTTGATTACTTTCTATGGGGGACCATGAAACAACGCGTCTACAGTACCCCCACATCAACAGTGAGGCCGATTTGCGTGACCGCATAATTAACTGTGCGAATGATATTCGCAATGATCCCGAAATGATAAGGAGAGCGACACAACAAATTTTAATACGCGCGGCTTTGTGCCTACAACAACGAGGTGGACATTTTGAGAACCTGATGCATTAAATTATGTGTCAAATAATAAATGGTTTTTAATTGAACTCTTTTGTATTAATTATCATCCCAAATAAACCATCCTTAAGAGAACAATAAATGGCGCGTTCGGAGTGCCATCTTTTAACATTTGATATAAAATGTTATGTTTGAGTTATAAACATGCCATTTTTACTATTGGGTAGCTAACACGATGAAAAATACGTTAAAGTAATAAAAAAGGTAGGTAATGGGGGCGTCTTATTGAGAAATTTTACAATTATTGTAAAAATTGATGACAAAAAAACAGATTTTTGCCAAAAAATGATGTTTATTTTCAATTGACGGCAGTTTTTTTCCAGAATTTTAATTTTATTAGGAAGCTTAATTACTTCCAATCATTATGGAGTTTGTTTCATCGCGATAGATAATTCAGTTTAAAAGTTACACCGTTTTGTTTACACTGGAGTCACAGTAGAGGACAAAATTTTTAAAAATTCCATAAAAAATATAAAAAAAATATTTAGATTTTTTTTAAATTATTTTTCCATCGATAAAATTAAGCATAGATTCTCCCATTTCGGTATGTGCACATTATAAAGACTCACACTGTATAAAGTAGTGAAGGCCGTTGATATAGAGCGCTTTTTGAAATTTTTTATGTCAAAAGTCAACCGTAACTTTCATGAATGCCGTCATTTTAGCGACCGCTGTTTACAGACAGCACTTTCTTATTAAACCCAAGCCTTAGGGCACTTTTCAGCATACATATAGCGTTGACATTACCTGCAGTTAACACGCCAGGCGTGTTTACTGGAACTGTTTAAAAATATAAATGATACAGCGAGTGTCTTTGAATGTTACACCTAATTTCAACCTTAAGGACATCACCTCTCGTAGGATTCTGATAACCGTATCGCCTGATATATCAGAGGAAAACAGTGTAAAATAGTACACGTAGAGAACGATACTAACATCAGGGAACTCGTCTTCAGTGAGCGCGTTCCACTTGAGGTTAGCGTGCACATTATCGGCTATTTTGATAGCTTCGTGCCACGGCAGGTTGCCTTGCATCAGTATCTGACAACAGAAACAAACATTATTATTATTTAACCGTTATTTACACGTCATACTTAACGGTCATAAAACGTGCGAGTAGGAAGGTGAATACTAAGTCTCGTTTCGCTGTTCTATGACCGCGACTGTCAAGAATGTTTGGAGTTGCTGCCTCGGTGATCTAGTGGCCCAGCAAACGCTACTGCTGAGCACGGAGTCCTTGGCTTGATCGCCAATTCACTGCTCGCTTTATCGAGTTTTCGCATTTGTAACTTCTCAGAAGCAGCCCAGAGTCTGGATCCAAAGCCAGTTGATGACATTGACAGAGCGTGTCCTTATTGAAAACATATATGGCGACATGTGCCTTCCCCTTCGGGAAATACAGGCGTAGCATAAGCATAATCAACCTATAATGATAATATCATACACTATCCAGATAATATTTTAATTTTTGTTTTGATTTAAATTTTAATTTTTGGCCAATTCTGAAAATAATCTTGCTTTTAATGATTATATTATTTTATTGTATCGAATTAATATGTTATTTATCATCACGTTTTTTTCTAAATCTACAAATGTTAACATCTCTACTTGATGGCTTATTTTATGTGATTATTATTGAGGGTTTTGCCGCTGATAGCCTGCGGCTACAGATGTCTAATTCATTTGTAACAAGAAAATATAGCCTATAAGATATGTGTATCCTTGTAAACAATGATTAAAATAAACTTATATTATTATAATGTTCCTACTGCTGGAGCTCCAGTCTACTCTCTGTGAGAGAGCGGGTTGGTACATGTCACATGGATTCGAATTTTTGATTCTAGAATAGAACGGTTTCCTCACAATGTTTTAATACAGTCGTAATGTTAGGTTGTTATCCACTGACCTCGCAGTACATCTTGCTGAGCAACCGGTCGCTGTACTCTTGCAACTCCGACAGCGTGACGTTTTGAATGATGGCGGCCTTCTCGCGGGGAGATATGTACGGCATCAGGAGGATGTTCATGCGGACGTCTCTGTCAAGAGCAATTTAATAAAAATGCTATTACGAAAAAAAGGTACCTATGTGTTGCCACTTGACAAGCAGCTTTTACGGTCATAAAACGTCAGAGTAAAACGGCGAATATTATCTAGGAGATTTCTTTTTTTATCTATAAGAATAGTATCGTCTTGCTCCTACGTTTTGTGATCGTCGCTGCTACTAACCTTAGCGTTCAGTGTAGATCGTGAACTAAATTATATATTCGTAAACACCGTGGCGATTACTGGCCAGCACTGATGTCGCCATGAGCGGCTGCATACAAATCCATGTACAGTACCAGCAGGGCAATAACTTTCCTTTTGACAGTTCAACAACATTCATTGCGTTACATACGTGTTTGAACAGACGAATCTTTCAAACATATGAAGCAAAGGATTAGCAGTTTCTTTCAAATCCTTCGGATTGTGCTAGAAAGCGCGTATGCGTTACGCGCTTTCTAGCACAATCCATCCATAAGGGCTTTCTGAAATGCCTTTCACTAAATAGCAGCATTGAGACGGCAGGTGAGGGTCAAAAGTGTCAATGCGCCTATATTTTTAACCGACTTCAGAAAAGGAGGAGGTTCTCAATACGACTGTATGTTTTTTTTTGTATGTTTGTTACGCGATCATTCCGCCAACTATAAATTGATTTTGATTTTGAAAAATAACTTTAATCTCGGAAGTCGGTGGAAAAAGCTAAAATACAGATACAAAGACACCGACTTCCGAAATTAAAGTAATTTTTCACTTTGTAGTGATTTTTTTTTTGGAAGTCGTTGGTTTTTTTTTTGTCATGACTGAATGATGAACGAAAGAATGAATCAAATTATGAACGTCATCTTATATTTTATATTCACTGTCGACATGGAAGACCTCTTGTCGAAGTGGTGCCAACTGGTGGCGTGAATATTCATGCAAAACCTCATTGGGGTGTTGCCATGGTCGTAAAACCAAAATATTATATTACACATAAACCTACATGGGCACTTATGAAACATCAGAAGCTAGGTGCACGGTCCCGATTGGTCGTTTCCTATGGAGAAGAGCCGGCAAGAAACTCCACGGTTACTCGTAAATATGGCACAACGAGTTTTACAAAAAAATGGCTTAGTAGTGTCGTCTCCGTCGCTTATACTTGAGTGACAGTCCTTTTCTAAATCGGGATGCGAGACGCCCGGGTAGGTACGTTTCTACAAAGTTGCTCACTTACTTGGCGAGTTTATGCGGTTTAATGAGCACGTTGTGGTAGGACCGCGCGCGTACTTCGCGCACCGCCTCGAACATCGCGCTCGTTAGGTTCTGTGTCGAGGAGCGCATCTCTCGGGTGATCAGCTCCACTAGTAACTGGTGGGAACAAAGGTGGTGTTTAACAAACAACGTAATCTATGTAAAATTAGCTCGCTTTCTAGGAAAACTCTACATGTTCCCAGATAAAAATAATCATATGTTTTAAGGTAAGGTAAGGTAAGGTTATGCCTTGTAACTCCACTGACTTAACGATTAGAATAGGTCTTGCCACTCTTAAAGTGCTGATTGTCAATCTATTTTCTACTAAAATGTAAGGGAAAGTTTTTATGTTTGGTAAAGGAAATTTGTATGTGTGTAACTCAATCACGCTTTAACAGCTGAATGCATTTGGTTTAAATCTGACACAAACATTAAACATGGCATACGTTTTATCAGGCTACATGATAAGTTTCCGAAGTAGTAACAGTCGCACTGGTCGATCGATCAGGTTAAGCTACGCTTGCCGCGGTTGGTCCGTGGATGGGTGACCATCTTTACATACCAAGAACCCTCCGTGCCTCGGAAAGCACGTTCGAGCCGTTGGTCCCGGCAGTCGTGGATTTTTGACAGTCGAAAAGCCCGAAAGTCTGACAACCAGTATTACCAAAGGGGTATCGTATTACCTAGTAACTGGGTTGTGGAGGTCAGATAGGCAGTCGCTCCATGTATAATACTGGTATTCAGCTGCATCCGGTTGGACTGGAAGCCGACCCCAACATGGTTGGGAAACGTATAGGTAGATAGATGTGTACTCACGTGTAAGTTCTGACTGTAGCCAGACACTTTCATTGTGAGTCCTTTATCACCAACATATAGCGAGTGAGACAGGTCCGCCATATTAGCTGGGTACACTTCTTCCTGTAAACAAGGTTTATTATGACCATTGCTTATTTATTTTAGACTTTAGTTCTACGTCAACAAAGTTGATATTTCATTGGGCTTTGTAGATATAAAAGTATTTTATCGACTATTACCTTTAGCTCTTGTAGTAACACATCCGTCCAAAGATCGAGGAGACACGAGCTGTGAACAAAGCACTGGAGTGTTTTTATTGTTGTTAAACTTTATATTTTACTTTTAAAAGCCTTAACCAATAATCACGTTATAATTGTAATATCTGCTTGATTAGAAATTCAGTTTTTAATGTAAATAGTAGGCTTTTAACTAGATATTTGAAAAGTATGGTATAGAACTAAACGTTTTATTTTTGTAATAATACTTGATTAACGTATTATTATAAATGCATGTGAATTAATGTCAAAAAAAATTGTTAAATTTACTTACTTATTTCAAAGCAAAGTTAATTATTTATTTAAATTGAATTGTGGCATATTTTTCAAGTAAAAATACTGTAATAAGTGTTGCATGGAATTAAAGGCTTTTTTATTTATTATCTTTTTAGCCAATCAGAAGGTAAATTCTCGTACTTTTATAGCGTTTCAATTCAAGTTGCAATCTCATCTCTTATTAAAAGTCAAAAACTAAAAATTTTGGGAAATTACAAAGTATTTTTGGCAGATTTGCCCCGCAGATTTAAACGTAATATTATTTGGCTCAGTTACTAGAGGATAGTTTCTAGTCCGTCGAGGGGCGAGAATGTCTGTCCATGCGAGTCTCCTAGGAAAGACACGCCAGGTGATTATCGCAAAATGCCTTTACTCAAGCGAGAGTCTCTTGAATTGTGCTTCGAAACTCTTAAACCACTTTTTTCTCCATTCGTCAATTGACTGTTCGAGGTGATTATCTCTGCTCTTGGTAATGAACCATTGAGCATGGTTGTAATGGCGCAAATGCACGCTTCAACTTATATGATCGACCTGCGCGAATTGACACTCAGCGTCAAGTTAAGCCCATCTTTACAGGGACGCGATTTTCAGCACACGATTTTAGAGCCCATAGCGTGGAAATTTTCTGTAGGTTATAATATAATATTTTTTATTGTTCAATTAGGAGTAGATTACATGGCAAGGTAATATACAACGTGTTGTTTTGCATCCTCGTCAAATTTCAGGAGGCTGTTATGAAAGACATAAATAATCAAATAAAATTACGATCCTGCTCAATAATTATTACATATTTGTTTTTTTAGGTATTTAAGTTTGACAGTATTTCTGAATACTCCACTTTCAAAGAACAAAATCGCCCCGTTGCGTATGCGGTAGGCAGTGTCGTACGACTATGTCGCTGTGTGCATGCGTTACAGTTACAGCGCAGTTACAGGGCCGTATCACACAGGCCCTACACATGCCGATTTCCGAAAAATACAAAAAATTAAAATAAATACCTACTTATTTTATTATTGATTCGTGTCGAGAATCATTAGCATAGTTACCTCCTCGAATTTGACGAGGATGCAAAACAACACCTTGTATAAAGCACAAGCATAAAGTTTCTTAATCTAGTTAGTGGGTGCCGTACTGTTCTCCTAGATAAGTTACAAAATAACCTGTGTTTAGGAGAAAAAGAAACTGCATTCTATGAAAAACTTGGAAAAGTGCAATATCCACGCGCTGAAAATGTATGGAACAGCAAAAAATTCAACATAAAACATATACTGGCGAAAAATGTAAACGCAGGGGTTTCAGAATAATGTACTGAACCCATTATAACGGGTTGCGTTTCGATGTCGGTATGCCACTCTGTAGAACTGGCTGTGAGTATACTCACTCTCTGGGCGACTTGAGACTTAGCGGCGAGATGAAGTAGAAGTACAGCAACGCGGTGGGGAAACGGAACTTGTAATCTGGTTTGTACCATAGCTCCATGTGGCGGTTCTTACGGATCAGGTTAGGCTGGTCTAGTCTGTGGAAGTAATAAGATTGATTAGATATGCATAGACTTGTAGACCTATAAGACCGCCTATTGTAACACCCTATGGAACTGTCAAAAGTTCTTATTTGTAATTGCTGTACAATACAAATTATTCTATCTACCTATCTAAGGCCATAAAACGGCCATAACGTTTAAAACATAATTCTCAAATGTTTGAAGATGACAGAGACAAAATGATGTGTAGAACTCATTTAGCGCTAAACGTTTTAGTAATTGGCGATGCAAGTGGACCTAAAAAGATTGACCTTTTTGTTTTATTAACCTTTCCTACCAAGTTTGCACTTGACTCTAGTCTAGGTCAGTGGTGACAGAGACAGAGTCGACGATGGAGTGAGCTTACCCAGTAGAAGCCTGTTCACTCTCACTTTGAAAAGATTAAGGTTGTATGCGTTCGGAAACACAGACGCAGGTAGAGAGTTCAACTCTTTTGCTGTGCGCATTACAAAAGACATTTGGAAACGTTTAGAGTGAATTGGTGGAATAACAATTAGGTAAGGATGGTAACTTGCAGTGCGTCTAGATGACCGATGGAAGAATGGGCCCGGTGGAATAAGGTCGTGGAGTTCTTGAGCACACTCACCGAAGTACAATCTGTAGAAGATCGACAAGCAGGCAACCTAGCGGCGAACCCCTCGCCTCTCTTATACCTTTGGGTTTGTAGTTACTTAATTGGAGTTTTATTTTCCACGGTCAGCCCATCTGACTTAAGCTTACTATATACCCAATAAACCGAAAATATACTACAACATACCTAAAATGATTGACAGTAGCAATAAGGTCACCATGGCTCAATATCTTAGTGGCATCCTTATTGGCAGCTTCGACTTTCCTATGTATGTCTTTAGGAGAGCTCGTAAGATCTATGTCCAGTTCATGCGCGGTCTCTGTATATGCTGGGTCTGGTTGAATCAGGCTGAAGTCTGTGGTTATGTAAATGTTCTTCTCCGGAAGGGAGAAATTGTTGTAGGGTTTCACATTGAGCCAGCGGTCAAGCCATTTGCCGGGGATTTCTGTGGGAGTGAAAAGGTGCCACAATATTGACACATTAATGTTCCATTTAAAAATTAATATTAGCTTACTGACGGTTTTTGAAATAAACTAATTAATAATGAATGACGATGAGAACCGATTATAATTTTCAAAGTTCATTTAATACTAGACCTTATTACAAACTCTACAAGGTATATATTCTCTTGTTATAACTTTATTGTTGTTACTTTATATTGTTTTATTCTTGTAACTTGTTGTTGCTTTATATATTGAACTTTATAAGCTATACCTAAGGTATACTTTACAAAACTCACCCATTTTCTTGTATTCAGCTCCGAACCACTTTTCTTTGGAGTCGTAGTTGATAGGCGTGGAATGCTTGTTGGATAGTATCATAATGTTCACTGTGTCGGCGCGCATGCAGTCCAGTAGCTCCGTTATACCCTGAGAGAGAATATGAGGTACCATTAGTAGATTATTAAACATGACTTAAGAATAGTTTATTTCTTGAACAGCCAAGTATAGTCCTCCAGACCATATTTCTGCCATAGCAGCCAATTTCAACGGCGCGAGTGACATTATAGTGAACGAGTGTGTGCGCAGACACAGGTGAACTGTCTCTTCCCTCACTTACATAGTCCGATGGGACAGCAATCCGACACTCGCGGAGACCAGGCGCAGGACCAACGGCGACACGTGCGCACTGAGGCGCGCGGGTATCACACACCGCCAACTACCAAACTTCGGGCTGTTAGTGTGGAAATTCCTAATGGAAAAACCCAATAACACTTTGCCCGACCTGGGAATCGAACCTAGGACCCCACGCTCAGCAGTCGCGCTGGCAACCACGAGGCTAACGGGGCAGTCCTGGGTGTAAAAAAAGACCAATCACAAAGCCGTCATCTTCGCATCCAGCAGACTTAAGTAACATTGAAGGAAAATAATTGCGGAGAAATTACTTTTATTTTTGGTGTGAAAATTCGCTGCTTTCGGTAGCGCGCTATATAACGCACGCAAAAAAATGTGCTCATGGGTGCAGGCAACGGTACTG
This sequence comes from Brachylomia viminalis, assembly GCA_937001585.2. Taxonomy (NCBI): domain Eukaryota; kingdom Metazoa; phylum Arthropoda; class Insecta; order Lepidoptera; family Noctuidae; genus Brachylomia; species Brachylomia viminalis. The sequence continues at coordinate 11,941,944 of OW443314.2, forward strand.
GAGTCGTGGCGTTATTTAGGGCCGACGACGCAGCCTGGCGAGGAGCAGCGCGCCGCGGTTGTCACTGTCAAACAAATATCAACGTTGCGAGCCTAAAAATAATGTTGAGAATAAATAACCTAAGCCGCGCGCCTCTTTCCTTTTAGAGGCGCCTCTTTCCTTCTTCCGTGCTAATGGAAGTTTATTTATTTTCAACTTTATTTCAACTGACGCAAGGTCGATATTTGTTTGGCAGTGACTAATGCGCTGCGCCTCGCCAGAATTGCGCCGGCCCTTAATAACATTTAAAAAGTTGGAACTTTTGTCTTCATAACCAGAAGGGATCAAGTTATGGTTCACCATAAAAAAAAAACACCATGACGGAAGAACAAGTGACTGGACATCGTTAAGTTTCTTTTTACACCTGTTATTCTGTACGTCATTCTGTTAGTATACCTTTCTGATAAAGCTTTGAGAGGGGAGAATGTTCATCAATTCATGTTTAAACAATCAAGCGCGAAGAAAAACCCGTCTACGGTAATGTCATACTGAGTCAGGCGATTTTCTCGAACTGTGATTCGAAACTCGAAATAGGTTGTTTACGCGAACGCTCACTTATTTTCAAATTGAAGCGAACGCCTTTCGTCATACGAGTGCCTTCAACGCTGTTCACTGTTGTGAACAAAGGCCTATTCGATAAGAGATACTTTACTCATGTCATCATTCATCATTCTCCTACCCTTATCCCAATTCATTTGTGTTCGGCGCAACGTATCTTTTTCTTCCATATGCTAACCGCTTAACTGAGACGGTGCTTGAGGCAGCTGCGCGGTGTGGGAGGGGTGACATTGTCACAAGTTGACGAATCACTGAGCTCTCGCATCACGTCACCACGAGCCTCCCGCTCCGCGCAGCTACCTCAGGCAACAGTAACTAGTCTCAGTTGAGCTGTAGCGGTATCTACATCGCCACATGCGAGCTGCACGTCATACTGACGTCACTCAAATCCTGCATCGCGCAAGCAGAGTTTACCGCGCGACTAGCATTATATACAACTTCCCGAAATCAATCAGTGGTCAGAGGATTCTCCCTTTTCTATGGACGTATGAGTGAACTTTACACCCTGTTCTTTGTACCTCTATACAGCGGTATAAGCCTATAGTCATCTCGTAGTCACCCCCTTTCTAGCTATATCATCTACTTTACTCATGTGATTGGACTTAATTGAAGTTATGTACATTTTATACTAAACTTATAAAAATATAGTAAGTTTGTTACCTTAGGATCATATTTGTAGTAGAGTCGGTCGCCGGTAATGTAGTGCTGTGGCGGATAAAAATGCATGTTCTCTGACAACGTCTCCACATACTCTGCCGGCTGAGACTCTTCCTCGAAGCGGAAACTTGTTTCTTCTATTGCCTGTTGAGAGAAATAAGTTAACAAGTATATATTTACTAACTTTTGCCAGCGGCGTTGCGTGGATGTCGGGAATTATTCCACGGGGACGTACTACCGCGACAAAAAGTGTCCTATGACTTAATCCAGCATTGCTTTTCTGTAAAAATCTCACCGTGAAAACTGAGGTGAAGTGAGCGTGGAGTGAGCTGTTAGTATAACCCCACTGATGCTAGGGATTGACCAAGTATAATATTTTTTTAATGTTAATTCAAAACTGATACTCAAATTTGTTTCTTTTTCATTTCATTTTGACCTCACTTTCGGCTTTAGCAATCTCGAAAACCATGACAACGACAACAATAGTCATATTAAACAATAGGTCCATAGTAACAAACAATGTCCAAGCGCATATTCTTTAGTAGCTAGTTTAGAAAAGAAAAAAAAAGAACTTATTCCTTATTATAGCCTTATTATTACAAAACACGATCTAACTTTAGTCCCAACCTACACATTTGATTTAGTTTTTGTATTTGGAACTTTATGCCGACTTTAGTAAAGTTCTTAATACAAAATTGACAACCTAAGACCGGACTAAGTTGACAGTTTTGTAAAAGGAACTGTATTTCGATTTCAGTTAGGTTCTTATTTCAAAAACAGGCTCGATGGTTTAAACCATGTCAAAAGAAAAACCTTGTTTTGTAATAAGACCGATTGAGTTTCTGACTGAATTTCTGTTTTGCAGTTTTATTTAAAAAACCCGTAAATTGTACTATTTAGACACTTAAATACTAGCTTTGAAAGAATATAAAAAGATCAATAGAATTAGCTTAAAAAATACAATTAAAATCTCGAATAAGATGTAATGCTTCAAGCATCAGTGGGATGACACTGACAGCTCACTCCACGCTCACTTCACCTAAGATTTCACGGTGAGATTTTTACAGAATCGACATACAGGTTATAAACTATCTGTGTGCTATGAATTATTAACGTGGAAGTGAGTTTGTTTGTTTATTACGCTTCCACACTAAAACTGCTAAACGGATTTGGATGAAATTCAGCACACAGATAGACCATGACCTGGGTAAGGACATAGACCACTTTTCATCCTGGATTGTAGACTAATTCACGGGCAACAGCTAGTTTATAATACATATTAGTAGGTTATCTGTAAGTACGGCACACAGAGCTTTAGAGAAAGTTTGGATTTGAAGAGTGTCATCTCTGTAACTCATCTGTGTAACAGTCTCTTTTTGAAGTTCGATGTTTCGTATTAATCAGATACAGTATTATTATCTCACGAAATGACGCGTGCTTTACTTGTGGTTACCATGTGTACAAACACGCTGTGAATTGTGTATAAGCGCAGGAGCTCACTGTACCGCCCGAGACACGAGCGAAGTCGGAAGTGTGTGTGTGTGTGTGTGCGCGTGTCGTGTGTGTTATGTGCTAACGCTACTCGTCTTCATGCACACATTCCGAGCGTATTTTGTACGCTGTGTTACCTTAATAAAAAAGCGCGCTTCACTTCGTGACATAAAAATACTGTATTGTGCACCTTTGATCGCCAGCTTCTATCAATTTAATTCCAAATTTTGCGCCTAAGGGTAAAAAGCAGATAAACATGTATTCATGTAATTTACCTTTATTTCTTCGTATATTCTTTCTGAAGGTCCAATTTGTTTGAGCATGTTTATGTATGAGAAAATTGCTTCTAGCACCTGAAAGCAAACAATTGTTACGCTGTTAAATGTCAATTCTTAAAAATAAAGCAGTGTCTGTTGCAAAGGATGCTCTGATATAGCCCAATTTTCTTAATAATATGTGTTTATAGCAGATGTGTTTTACGTCGCGTCGTAATGCTTAAGTATTTTATGAAAACCTGACAGTTCCAATCAAGGATAACTTAGCCAACTTTTTTGATGATTGCAGTACTTTGCAAAAAAGAATAATTTCACTTTTTTTTTCATTCTTTAACTTACAGCATCTTAAAACTTATTGAGTCGTGGAAACTCACCTCATCAACATGATCCAGTCCCTCTTTGGTGAGCACAACTTGCGTGGAGAACAGACTGTACATGGAAGTGTAGTCGATGCCGCTCTCCGAGTTACCCGTGTATATGCCGAGAGCCCACACCCTGTACATTAACAAAGAATTTTATTATTCATCTACAGTTTGGCTTAGTAATAACAGCCGCACGGGTCAACCGATCAGGTTAAGCTACGCTTGCCGCGGTTGGTCCTTGGATGGGTGACCATCTTTACAATCAAGACCCCGCCGTGCCTCGGATAGCATGGTACAGTAGTACCCAACTGATATGGCGCGTCGTGAATCTTCGTTCGCGCAGAAAAGAAAGTATGGCTCCGAAGATTAACGAAAGAATGCTTAAAACTTGCTATCAACCTTAGGTCACTATTATAAGGTACATAATACACTGCAGCTGTTAGTTCCGTCTCACTCGCAAGTCACGCCCCTCCGCACAATTACACTTCGTGCCAATTTTATCGGGCCACCAGTTTTTATCAAATATAAATATTTAATTAAAAATACAGGCTATTTAAAATATACGATTTATTTAATAAACAATTTAGTAAACAATAGAAAAAACTTAATCTAAAGGCCGCACTCCTGCTATCCCAGTATCCCAGTAAAAAGGGGGCACCCTTTTTAAGGAACTCATTTTAAATCATAAAAAGAAACAATTTTTTTGCCACTACGTGTACTTTTACATGCCACGCGGCGCGCGCTAACATGGCGGCAGCTGCCGACCAATAGCGGTACAGGAAAAAGAAGCGAGGTACGTGGAGCGTGCCGATTGGTCAATAGCATTTCCCGCGCTTTAAAAATTCATCTTCTGCGCAGGTACATCGGTAAGCCATATCAGTTGGGTACTACTGTAAGCCGTTGGTCCCGGCTGTCATTCGTGGACAGCTGTTACGTGTCGTCAGAAGCCCGAAAGTCTGACAACCAGTCTTACCAAGGGGTATCTTATTACCCAGTAACTGTGTTGTGGAGGTCAGATAGGCAGTCGCTCCATGTAAAATACTGGTATTAAGCTGCATCCGGTTAGACTGGAAGCCGACCCCAACATCATTAATAAAAGGCAGGGCAGATGAGTTTATAGGGAAATAAATTAAACGGATTGCCGTCAAACAGCAAAACCACTTCACACAAACTCGGCAACAAGGCGAACTGTATATCGTGTGACTTAGCATAATCAACCTAAAATGTTCCCACTGCTGGGACACAGACCTCTCGGTGAGAGGGAGCCGTAATCCACTACGCGGGCCCAGTGCGGGTTGGTTGATGCCATGTCTTGGAACTATTGGTTCTAAGACATGCCGGTTTCTGCACGATGGTTTCTTTTACAGTTTTGAATGCAGTGGTTATGAAATAATTTACACAAAGTAACGCGCCTGTCTGGGTTCGAACCTACGACCTACAAGTCGTAAGTCGGGGCCGTTTCCACTGGGCCACCATTGCTCCTGTTGTGTGACTTACAGTGACATATCTAGTGCACGGCAGCGCGCTGACAATGCGTCGCCCAGTCGTTAGCAACTACTGTCAGTCATTCATTGTTGTCGTTCTTTGCTGTCATATAAAAAAATCTTTTCATCACCTGACCTAAAGTTCACATTTGAATGGTGAGCGGCAGTCATTAAAATAATAACATTCCAATAGCGAAGGAATAGACTATTTCCTGAATATTGTGTAACATTCACAATTTAAAATTACAAATAATAGATAACTAACTTTTTCCTGAGATACGACAGCAGACTGCCTTTGCCCTCGTGTCCAAGTAGGTACGAGATGTACTGGTGCGGCTTGGACTCGTATTCAGACAGCAACGACCGCATGCACCATGTCAAATGTACCTGCATATTAGACCAACATAATATTATAATAATAATATTAAAAATACCCCACCGGCGTTGACGTTGACGTCGTGGTGAGGCTTGCGCGCTCCGAACTCTAGTGCCAGGCAGGTAAAGTTTACTTTGCCGGAACAAGTCTAGGATGAGAAGCCAGACCAAGAGAGCGAGAGTCGACTACTGCGTAGTTGACTAGTTATCAACGGTGCTCAGTGAAGCCGTATCGTCAGTGCCCTTTCTCTTCGCAGGCCCTGTACCACAGAACACTATTACTCCTCACTCAGCGGAGAAGAACGTCGACTTCAAACAAAAAAGATAAAACGGAAGTCGCTGCTGGCGACATCTAGATTTAGCCCTTAAGAACTATCTTGCACCGCGAAATTTAAAACGCATGTGTCCTACTTTGTTTTGGGCAGTCGGGCACTCTCGCTTGTAAGAAGACTCGAAACGTAGCGTTTCGAGTTTTCTTACAAGCGAGAGTGCCCAGAGGTACTATATGAAATAGAAAATAAAACAACAATATTAAGATATTATGTTATAATTATTTACTTTTCAATCAGAGAGATGACATCAACACACAAATTGAGTTACTTATGGTTAAATTCTCACAAATTGAGATACGTAGGTATGGGGAATCGAAACAACTTCATCATAGATGAACTTCACGCCGTCTTTAGCAGGCGAGCAGCCGCACTTAAACGTTCTTCTTTTGTTTTCCATTGTCACAAAATACTTAAGTCACTTTCTCACTAGGGTCAATGTCTCATTCAAAACAATTATTCGCTGGAACGGAGAAGCATTATGTCGACTCGATGTTGGTTAGATCAGGTGAAGATCTTCAAATGTAGATACAAATCCAAAAATACCACGAAATTAACACAGAGACAACAAACAAAACAACCGACGCTATATTGATATTGTATTCTGTGCTATTTTACTCCGCTAGGAGTAATAATAGTGTTCTGGGAATGTGATTTTTCCATTGACTTATAGATTTTTCCGACGCCGACGCCATTGTCAACTTGGTGTTTTATATATTGAAAAAAATAAAAATCCTTCTATAAAAAATAATACCATTCCATTTCATTGTTGGACCCATCGTATCGAATGTAAAACATGACGGTTTTATTCATGTTTATAATTTTCAAATATTTTTTATTATAATTCCAATAAAAATTCATTCATGAAGTATGGATTAAAAACTATTATATGGAAGTAAGGATAATTTTATGGCAACATTTTGATTTGTCAAATGACGATATTGCCGGAAGTTATGTGTTACCACACAAAATCATTTTTTTTTTTTATTGGCAAGTTGGAGGTTTTGCCCTTGTAGGTATTTCGTTCCTTCCATACAAAGTTGACAGGGGCTGCCCTGTACCACTTCGTCCAGGCCGCGGTTTGGAGGTGCCTGGCTTGTGAGGCTCTAGAACGCATATCCATGTGATTTCCCACCGGCAAACATTTCGGACAGCCATACAAACTTTCACACCCTTAAGGGGTATGAATTTTCAGTCATCCTTTAATAATGTTCACCTTCGTAATAAAAAGGTAGACTCTAGAGCATAACATTTTGGACAAGCATTCCTTTTTATTACGAAGGTGAGCACTAAGAAGGATGATTGAAAGTTCATCCCCCTTCTAAGCCCAGCGGTGTAGGCTCTGCGGTGTCTGTCAGTCAATGAATGAATGAATGAATGAATGAATGAATTTAAGATTGTTTTATATTTTAGAACTAACCTCAGTGGTATCGCCCACCGGCTTGACGTAGTAGATGCTCCTGAACTCGGGGGTAACAATGTCGGCTTTGAAGTTGAACTGGCTGAAGTCTGTGGAAGGCAGCTTGTTGTTGGGGATGTGGCCGAAGGTGTTGACGACGTAGTCTTCGAGGGAGGATAGGTCCATCCGCGCCTGGGGAGAAAAAAAGGAAATGAGCGGGGGGAATAACAGCACCCTAATAATAATTGCGTAACACGTGATAATTTTGGTAATTCATCAATATTAATTGCATTATTTTTGCTGTCAAACAAACGTCCTGTCAAAATCTCGGCCAACAAAAGATCGAAATTTTGTTGAATAATCGAAATGAAAAGGATTATATTAGAACTCGCACACGCAGGTGTGATTAGTGCTTCGAATAACCACTTGTTGATACATTTTTCGCCTACATTTGGGACAAAGAAATGTCTCTTGCGGATTGACTTCTTTCGAACAGCAATACAGTTATGGTTAGGGTCTCGCGAAGGAGGAGGCCGAACACGCAAAATTCGCGCCCTCACGACCCTAGCCGCCGCAGGAGACGCCCTGGGCGTCGGGAATCCCAAGCCGATTCCCGGCCACCGTAGGCGCGGGCTTGCGGACGGCGAGCAATGACCAGCTCGCCGTCCGATAAGGACCAGGCCCGGAACGACGACGCGTTGTGTTCCACGCGCGCCTCAAAGAGATGTCAGCACCAATGACGGGGTCCGCTAGGGCCGATGCCTGCCAGGTTAGCGGGAAAGTCCGAAAGGGTTACCGTGGCCCCTGGCACAGGCAACTGAAGGAACACGGGTGGGTATTAGTCAGTAAGAGTCTGACACGCCCTCCCGCTCCGCCCAAAGCGGAAGAAGTTATTTGTTGATTAACCACGCACATAAACGCTGTCTACATCTCTAAATCTACTATCCTATAGCAGGTATGCTGGAAGAGATTTCGTTAGAAATAAGCATTACCTTTGTACCTATTTTTCTGTTTTTTTCTTCTTGTCTGTTTATATAAGTGTGTACATAAATGGTTAAATAAATAAATAAAAAAAATAAAAAAGTTATGGTTAGGGTCGACATAAAAAGGTAATATGATACTGCTAGTTATCAAAATCATTTTTCTTACAAATTACAAGGGACTTTCAACCTAACTGATGAAAACTGGATGTCCCCATAGGTACCCATACACTATATAAACAGCCATAGGTAGGTAGGCTTCCTTCCCTATGGGTGTTTAGCAATCTGATGTTATGTTTACAAAAAAAAATATATATTAACCGACTTCCAAAAAGGAGGAGGTTCTCAATTCGAACGTGTTTTTTTTTTTGTTTGTTACGCGATCATTCCGCCAATTATGAATTGATTTTGATGATACTTTTTTTGTTTGGTAGGTCATACTTCAGAGGTGGTCCCATATAAATTTTATTGAAATCGGTCGAGCTATTTAAAAAATATATGCAATAAATTATTTTTTTTAAACCGCCCTTAGACGGAGGTGGACGTGTAAGATGATCGTTTTCGAATTGGTGTGGGGTAGGTACCATAACTAAAAAGTGAAAAATTAATAAACAATTTTACAAAAAAAACGGTTGTTTTTTTTTTGTAAAATAGTTCTTATCGAAGAATGCCTCCTACTCCTTTATTGTTTGTATCGTATTGTTTGACCTGCAGGTCATGCTCTTAGGAAATATTATCAAACTAGTAACATAATATTTTGGTTTGATACCATAATGATCTAATGAATGTTATTGTTTTTTTAATCTTTGAACTATAGACAATTAGAATTTTATTATTAGAAACGGAACGCTTTTTGTATTTATTGTGGTTGTTATCATTATTATTAAAAACAGTCAATGGGTAAATATAAAATAATCCATTTTTTTATGGGGTAAGTAGAAACAACAGAACGCCGCGTGCTACGAATCTTGCATACTAAATTTGCTTCGACAACGATACCAATATATCGAGTCATACACGCGCGCCGTGAGCGAGTATCTACTACCTACATGACCTTTTTAAAGGACCACTAAGCGTAAGGTCAGTCGGTTTAAGTTAATGTTCTAAAAGAGCTCCCCTTCCGGCGTTTCCACAAACATCCATATAATATTTCAGTATTCCTTATCACCTATCATTTATCCTCTCAACAAATGGTCATGTTTTCATCTAAGATTCCCACGTCGGCAAAAGTGTTATTAGGTTTGCAAATAGGAATTGCCTGGAGTTTGAATTTGTACCCGTTTGGCAATAGGCTCGCCTGTACAAACCCCTGTGCCTACCCCAGCTGGGACTACAGGCGTGATGTTATATTTACCTGCACAACCACAGTCATCCTATGCGCGCTGTAATGCCGCTTCCTAAAGGCGTGCGCGGCGAGGTGCAGTCGCTCGTCGTCATCTATATCGTCCTTCAGACTGCGGAGGTTGCCCCACGTGAACGAACGCGCGGGATGACCTTCGGGGAACAGGCTGGAGAGCAGCTGGTCCTTGCGGTTTGAGTCCGATGGAGAGGCTAATGCGAATTCTGTGAACAAGAGTAATATAATTTGTTGATAAGCGGCTGAGTAGGTTTACGTGATCGGGTTTGGGCTTAAGGCATTCTAAAAATTGGCAACGCTACTAATGGATGTCAAATATATACTTGTTTTTATTTATAAATCACTCTATAGTGCAGTGAAATAATAATTATGAATTGCAATAATAACACTGAATTAGGTGTTAAATAGTTTTAGGTTTAAAAAGGTTATTTGGAAAGTTTGCGAATGCATTTTACATCTAAATCGAAATATTCAGTGTGACGAAATGAATTATTGCATTTCATTATCAATATTTTGCCCATAATGTTCCCACAGCTGGGACTCAGGCCTCTTCTTTGTGAGACAAACATAACACATAATCAGCCTATAATGTTCCCACTGCTGGGACCAGAACTCTCGGTGAGAGGGAGTGGGCCATAATCCACCACGCGGGCCCAGTGCGGGTTGGTAGTGTCACATGTCTTCGAGTTTTTGGTTCTAAGCCATGCCGGTTTCCTCACGATGTTTTCCTTCACCGTTTTGACAGCTTTGTGAGACGGCGAGGCGTAATCCACCACGCGGGCTCAGTGCGGGTTGGTGCATGTCACTCATGTCACATGTCTTCCAATTGTCCTAGGACTTGCGGGTTTCTTCTCGATGTTTTCCTTTACTGTTTTAAGAGTCGGTATCTTTGTTGAGTATATATTACAGACAGGATGTAATCTGGTGGACCGTATGTAGCTAAAACAACCAGCAATGAATAGTTGGTAACTCATTCATTACTATTGATGAAGCGTTTTTCAAAGCCATATATTGTTTGCCTCCGGAACGTGTTGAGTTTGTTAATTGCAAGACCACATTTGTTTCTGAGGTATATTTGGCGTTTTGTAATAATGTTCATCATCATAGGACTATCATAGCAGTCTATTGGTGGACATAGGCCTCAGCAATCGTTAATCTCGACTATTTTTATTCAGTTGCTACTAGAGTTTGGGAAGCCTCGACAGTTCAAAGTCTCGGGACACGAGAAAACAAACGCATTAAAGACCCGGGTCGACCCGGGACTTCGAAACTTTGCAGAATAAAATTAGAATCGAGTTAGTAACTCATTCATTACTATTGATGAAGCGTTTTTCAAAGCCATATATTGTTTGCCTCCGGAACGTGTTGAGTTTGTTAATTGCAAGACCACATTTGTTTCTGAGGTATATTTGGCGTTTTGTAATAATGTTCATCATCATAGGACTATCATAGCATTCTATTGGTGGACATAGGCCTCACCAATCGTTTAATCTCGACTATTTTTATTCAGTTGCTACTAGAGTTTGGGAAGCCTCGACAGTTCAAAGTCTCGGGACACGAGAAAACAAACGCATTAAAGACCCGGGTCGACCCGGGACTTCGAAACTTCGCAGAATAAAATTAGAATCGAGTTAACTTTGGGCCAGATGTATCAAAAAAAAGCAATAGAGCAGTTGGACTTCTTTGTTCATTTAATATAATAGACTTTTAAAAATTTAATCCCCCTTTGCATTCCCTAAAGGGGTTATATTTTTAAAAATCGTTTGCGACGTTTCTTTGATTTGACTTATAGGTTATTTATACCAATTTTTGAGTTAATCAACCCTCGCGATTAAATCCGCTCTGAAATTGACAAACCCCTTTTTCATTGATCACCCGTTCAGTGTCCTTCAATGGACAAAGCTAGTATATTTAGTATAGGTATTAATTAAGTACCGAAAATAAACTGAGCAACATAACGCAATCAATATTTACTCGAAATTCGGGAAATATGGCTTTCTTTTCCTTCTCTCAAACGAGTTTAATAAAACTAACCATAAAAAAAAACAAAAACAAACTTAATAGCATACAAATTACCTGTTGAGGCGTCCATAATTTGGGCATTTAGTGCAAGTGGATTACTATCGTCTGATTACCTAATCCTTATGTAAACCAGCTGTGCTCAACGTCTTATTTGTTTTTAAGTAATCGGTAAAATGAGGAACATGTTAAAGAAAGTGTAATCTTTCCAGAATTATTTAGTTCCTGCCTCGTTGCCTCGTTAAGTGCCTCTCTAAGTGTCCAGTTATGTTTAAGCCTCAATACGGGTCCCTTCTATTACTTGGGACTTAAAAACGCAAACTGGCGAAATAAGGCGTAGTATTGGAACACCTCTGCCTACTTCTTCGGGACAAAGATGCGATAAGTTATGAATTTTCTCAAAGTTCCAAATATTTTCGTAGTCATAGTTCGAGGAAAACATATAAACCAATACGAAATATTGATTATATCTTTCAAAGTATACACTTTTAGTTGCATGTGAGTAAGTGAACCATTCAATCGATTTTCGATCAATCTTCACGGTGGAAGGTCGTACTAAGACACCAGCTTGTCGATTCTGTAAAAATCTCACCGTGAAACTTAGGTGAAGTGAGCGTGGAGTGAGCTGTCAGTGTCATCCCATTGATGCTAGGGATTGACCAAGAATTGCATTTAGAATCATAATCGAGATATATTTTTTAATTCTAATTTTGTTTATAATTTTATTTTATTTCAAAGCTAGTATTTAAGTGGCTAAAATTTACTGTTTACGGGTTTTCAGAAACTCAAATAAGTTCCTTTTATTTTATTTTCCTAAACTAGCTACTAAAGAAAATGCGCATGGACATTGTTTGTTATTAGGGACCTATGGTTTAATATGACTATTGTTGTCGTTTTCATGGTTTTCGAGGTTGCTAAAGCCGAAAGTGAGGTCAAAATGAAAATCAATGGTGGCTTACCATCATCTTTGATTTTTATTAAAAAATAAACAAAATTGAGTTTCTGACTGAATTTCTGTGTTGCTGTTTTATAAAAAAAAACTCTAAATAATAATATTTAGACACTTACATACTAGCTTTGAAATAATATAAAATGATCAACCGAACTAACATTAAAAAAATATAATTAAAATCTCGATTATGATTGTAAATGTAATGTTTGGTCAATCCCTAGCATCAGTGGGACGACACTGACAGCTCACTCTACGCTCAGTACGCTCACTTCACCTAAGTTTTCACGGTGAGATGGTTACAGAATCGCAATGCAGTACATAAAAACGTTATATTATTCTACCCACATACTATCATCATTTACGATTCATCAAATTATATATTTTTCACTACATAACCTTAGTTTGCTTATTATAAACATTAATTTGTGTTTATTCTATTTTTTATATAGGTTGTTTAGTGGGTTTGCAGTGCCTTTATTTACAAATGCGGGCGCATCGCTAGCTCGGCGCGCGGACAAAACAAAATCAGCGCGCCATTTTCCATAAATATTTGTTAACTATTTATTACTAAAAATGTCGACTTCACGTAGGGAAGAAGAGCAATACGTAGATTTGACCCCGCGCAAAAATAAAATAACACGTGCAATTAATTTGGAGCCACAGACGAAGAAGTCTTGCCCTGAGCCGCGACAATCTACTTCTCGTGCCTCTGGTTATTTAATGGCTCCCACGAATGAGCCCTTATATTTACAACATTCATTCAACTCCTATGAAAATATTTCATCGTCCGACATTTACACAAGAAAATGAAAATAACGAAATTATTAATAATAAGTACCAATACCATAACTCAGACTGTAAAAATTCCAACAAAAACTGTCCGGCATCATTTAGAGAATTGCACTTTCACTAATTGTTTCAATAATTAAGTTAATAACAATATAAGTGTGTTGAAAAACGTCGTATGAAACGCGTGTGCATTGATCATTACTCTACTCGGCTCCCTTATCGCGCTCGCCTAATAATACCGCTTCGAGTGTAATGACCATCATAGCTCACTTGTATCATAAAATCATAATGTTCTATTAAAAACTGTCACATTGTGTATCTGTGGAGAACGTGATTGATATATTTTTGTAATACTTAATGTGTAATTGTTCGTTTTCCCGACTAATTAACATAAAATAAAATACGTATTAAGTATAGATGTAAATATACTGTTCAAAAAACCGAAACGTGATTATATCCTCTGTTAGTTACATGAAAATTATGCGATAAATCATAATTTGCTCATTAATGTAGTCAAACAGTTGACTGACGCTGACAGTACTTGTCCATTATCTAATAGTTAATGAGGAACATATGTTAGTATCTGGTTTGTCTGGGTTTCTTTAACGAAACCAGTAGATACCTATCGTTGCGACTTAGTTTAGTTTCAAAAACCAGGGAAATCATTTCCCGTTTACTAATTCGCAAAACTCAGCTAAATGCATGTTTTTAGGTATTCAGTCCATATTATTATTAGGTATGTGATCATAAATATAGCTACAAAATGATTAACTTTAATTGCAACGAATACTGGTCTCTGGCGAAAACAAATTAAACGCAGATGTCGGTTATTAAAATAAACTACTAAAGTTGCAATATAAAAATACTGAATGATTTTGATAGTTCTTAATTATAATTTCTTTAATGATTCTATTTGTAACAATCTAGAAAAAACTGCAGCTTCATACATTTTGATCGCATATGCAATTCACTTTTGTATGGAACGCGTGGTTTTTTTTTGTGTGTAAAAGTTAGCCCAGGTATGTTTATTCTTTACGGGTAGTCGGAAGCCCGAAAGTCTGACAACCAGTCTTACCAAGGGGTATCGTGTTACCCAGTAACTGGGTTGTGGAGGTCAGATAGGCAGTCGCTCCTTGTTAAATACTGGTATTCAGCTGCATCCGGTAAGACTGGAAACCGACAAAAACCGACGAAAAGGCTAGGCAAGTGATGATGTATTTTCACATGCATTTTGAATGGTTAAAACTGACCTGACTCAATGGCTTCTCTTTCTCTCTGCATGGCTTCCTTGCTCATGAGGGGGCTGACGAAGAACTGGCTGAAGATATCCATGGCCTTGGGCAGGTGCTTCTCTTGGATCTCGAAGTAGAACGTCGTCATTTCGCAGTCAGTTGACGCGTTGTCGGAACCACTTTTTTTCTAATCAAGGTGATGAATCAGGGTTTAGAAGACATGTATGGGTTTAAAGAATAAATAGGTAAATCTGATATCATCACGATGTACCTTTCAAAACGCACAAAATAGCATTTAGCATTCTAAAAAATATTATTTCTTATATTAAAAGTATATATGTAATAATTTTCATTCTTTTTCTAGTTTTCGGGAAAGGTTAATTATAAGTTATTTGGAATAAATATATATATGTATATATACACGGTGACATTTGAATCACAGTTTTGCTAGAACAAACGTTGTTCAGACCATGGTCTACAACCATTCTATAGCATCCAATAGAAAAAAAAACGTCATTGGTTTTCTAAAAATACACAAAAAACGCAATGTTAAAAATGTCGGGATTATCGTTACATCCTACAACACAGACACTGCGGCTGCGACGCGCGGCGCTCGCGTTTTGAATGCAATATCGCTACCATGATGAGTACTTTGATGTTACGGTTAATGTTTCAAACATTATTACACGTTTGAGCAAAATAAGACTAATTTGAGAACTCCTAGATTAGATTGTTTTAATAACATATTTGATGCTGTAGAATGGTAGTAGACCATGGGTCTAAACAACGTTTGTCCTAGCAAATCTGTGATTCAAATGTCACCGTGTATAAGTAGGAAAATAGCAAACTCTTTAAAACCCCACCCTAAACAGTCAAGATGAAGATAGGTAGAAATTTCCTATAGCGCCCTTAAGGGGGACGCGCCAGGGTAGCCCGCGAAATTCAAATGATCTTACGTTTTTTGCAATTTGCAGTTGTCAGTGTCAGGCTGTAAGTTGAACAAAATATGATTCGCGACCGTAACAAGTATGTACTTACAGAAATATAATCATTAAAATCATCAATCCTATCAAGCCTATTGAATGGCTATTTACCTGCAAATTGCAAAAAACAATGTCTCGGGCTACCCTGGCGCTTCTCCCATAACCTTCCCGCCCGGATTCGCTTTTTCGGTTACTATAATCCCTTTCGCTCAGAAACGGTATGTTTCTTCCACAAAAAGGGCTAGAGTTACGGGAAAATGTGAATCCGGGTGGATAGGTCTGGCTCAGCCCCTAGCAGTGAATATTAAAGGGCTGGTGTGACATCTAATAATAACATACTCAGAAGTCAGAATAGTAATGGTTTTGTTTCTATTTACTCTCCAATACTGCGTACTTTGGCGTCCAATATTTGCCGCGACATGTTTCTTTTATTTATTACACAAACAAATGCTTGTTTGTACCGGTCCACTTACAAAACAATATCCGTTTTACTTTATATATTTATCATAGCTTCAGGTGAAAACGAGAAACGTGTAGGTAAAAATAACATAAATATGAACCTCATTAGCATGCTGCCCAAATGTTCTGCTTTCACCGCTTTCGGAAAAGTTATATTTGTAACAGTTATCATCGGTGTAGTAGATTATCCATCTTCATCATACCCAATCATCATAGCATAATCAGCCTATACCGTTCCCACTGCTGGGACACAGGCCTCCTCTCTGATAGAGGGAGTGGGCCCAGTGCGGGTTGGTAGATGTTACATGTCTTCGAGTGTTTGGTTCTAGGACATGCCGGATTCCTCAAGATGTTTTCCTCCATCGTTTCGAGAGCAGTGGTGATGAAATAAATTACACAAAGTAAAGCGCCTGTCTGGGTTCGAACCCACGACCTACAACTCGTAAGTCGGGGCCAATAACCGACTCAATTATACAGGGTTACTGGTAACTCGACGTACTTATTTGTTTGTTTTTTTTTTTTTTGAATTTGTTGCATTTAAACCGTACTATGACGTCCTGCAAGGAATAAGTCGAGTTACCAGTAACCCTGTATATTGAGATTATTAAAGCCTAAGTCATGACAGGACAGTTAGTAGAATAACCACCCACTTTTTCATTTAGTTTATCCTCCAAAACGGTAGAGTATTTCTGTATTTTGCACTACCTATAACGTTCCCACTGCTAGGACTCAGGCCACCTCTCTACGAGGGAGAGTAAGTAGGTCGTAATCTACCACGTGGGCCCAGTGCGGATTGGTATTGATACACCCACGTGCGGGTTGGTTTCTACACTAGAATGACACCTCATACTCATACAGCCTTGTGACAGTGACAGATTAGGTACGAACATTTTGGTGGTACAGCCCGATTCAAACTTTATGGCGGCTCGGAACATGAGGCGAGTCGCAGCGCAGTAACAAATTCATGTCTCAGCGGGGGTGAGGAGTGATGTACTGCGCAGCGAGTACCGCACTTCAGAGCCGCCGTAAAGTTTGAATCGTACTGTAACGTTTATCTTACCTTGATAAAAGCATCAAATTCATTCTCCTTAGGGTACTTCTCGCTGCCCATGAAGACCATGTGTTCGACGAAATGCGCCAGTCCCTGTATGTCCTCGGGGTCGCTGAAGCTGCCCACGCCGACGCATATCGCGCACGCTGCCTGTGGCAAGGAAACAAGGAGGTTTAATCAAGTTTAATGATAGGGCTTGGTTTCATCAAAGCCGGGAAAGCACGAGCGAGAAATGGGAGGAATTTATCACATTGTGCAAGAATACATCTTCGTTGCATAACTATTAGAAGATCATCTTTCTGTCCTTATCCCAATATAAATATATTGGGATAAGGACAGAAAGATGATCTGGCGTGTCTTAAATAAGAGTCGTATGGTCAATACGTGCATAATACTCGTCCAATAAACTCACGCTTTTTACCATGGGTGTAGGCTGAACCCGTAGTAGAACCTGTTATATGCATAATATGGATGTGTATCAATATAAAATAATATTTACTGGTTCCATCAGACTTACCTGTAGGTATTAATCAACAGTCTCAAAAGGGATGTTACACAGGTGAAAGAAAAAGTTACTATTATAATTATGAAATTGACATACACATTAACATTAACACACACATCAACATTAATCACATTAACATTTTGAACTGCATTTAAATTCGTATTTTCTCCTTTCTCGCGAACAAGTGACCAATTCTTATAAGGAAATATTAATAAAATCATAACAATCTCGATCGAGCTAATAAAAACAAGTAACAGAACCGGTTTAGATAACTGTGTAGTTATCTAAACCGGTTTTGTTAACCTATAAAAAAACCTGTTTTGTTTGTTATTAGATAAGTACGTGCTTAATTTATTATAGTGTTATAATAAATTAAGCACGTACTTATATAATATCATAGATGACTTATAAGTACGTGATATAGATAATCTTTTTCTTAGCGTGTCGATGGCAACCTAAATGGACTCGGCCCAGAATTCGGCTACGTGTTAGACGCCATCACTAGCGTCTATTAAATCCTGTAACGTGCAGCTGACAGTACACGCAGGACATGATATTAAGTGACCCATAGTTTGTGGAACAGCACCACATTGACACTCCAAGGCGGAGTCGTCTATGAATCTCCACCTGAACAGGTTTTCCTTGTTTCGGCCAACCTGGGTTCGGAGTCTATTTAAAAACTTCCAGGTTACCCAACTTGGGTAACCTGGAAGTCTCCCGCCTGGACATGAGTTGCCTTAGGTAACCCAAGGCAACTCATGTCCAGGCGGGAGATCTTCAGCGGGTGGGAGGAATGGTTTGTGTAAGGAAGCATAATCTCATACATAATATTTATCTCATATTAGGTAATAGAATAAATCATAATATCTCACTTCGGTGGTGGCGAACTGTTCCGGGATAGTTAGACCAGGCTTTCAAGAAAGAAAGAATCATACATCCATACTAATAATATAAATGTGAAAATAATTCTGTATTATTGTCTGTCGTTACCTTTTCACGCCAGGGCTGAACGGATTTGGATGAAATTTGGCACACGGATAGACCATGGCCAGATAAAATATAGGATCATACATTTTATCTCGATAGAACCTACGTTGTAATTATTCTAAAATTCCCGATCTCCACGCGGAAGACGCCGCGAGCAGTAGCTAGTATGAATAATATTTTTATTATATCTGCAGGTTGTGCGAATCTTTATTTTTATTCGTCCACTTTCTTGGAGAAAGTTGGACCGATAAAAATAAAACCTTTAACAAAAGCTGTCCTCATATATATTATGATGACAAGAATGATGGTTTAATTTCAGTACGGATGAGTGAATTGGGTAAAATGATATTTTTATGACAAAAGAAAAAGTTGAACACATAAAAGATTTCATAAAGATTGGCGGCTTTAAGATACTTTTTTATATGTCGTAAAATAAAAACTTACTGCAAATGCAAGCGTTCCCTTTAAAAGAACCTATACATAGAATACACTTGTATTTGGCTGGAATATCCGTAAAAAACATTGTGGCCATTGTGGCCTAATACAATAATAGAGCACTTAACCTAGTAGAGGCGAGATTCTAAAATTTTTGCACACTGCAATCTCTCAATTCTAAAGCTTTTGTGCATTAGTCAACAAAGTACCGAAAACCTATTTCCGAAAATCTAATCGACCCTAGGGGGGTGCTAACATTATCGAGCTTGCTTCGCTCGCTCTTGCATCCTTCTCTATCTTACTTCTTAAGCTTTTTTTATATAAATCGACACAGTTAGTCTTCTTTCTATATGCATGGACAAAATAAAACCTATCCCATTCGAGGCGAGGTTCAAAAATTATCGAACTCCCTTTGCTCGGTCTTGCATCCTACATTCTCTTAATTGCTAAGCTTTTCTGCATAAGTCGACAAAATTACTTCTTGTATGAATGGACAAACGATAACCTCAGATTATCCGAGGTGAAGTGCAAAAATGATCGCGCTCGATTCGTGGAGCTGAATATGCACCCCCTGAAAATAAACTTGCCGGCGCCAATGATCCTGGCTGTTCTGAGCTGAACTCTATGAATCCTGGAAATGCATATACTTATATATATGTAAGGGTATATACGGTAAAACAACAAAAAAATTACTAAACAAACAAAACAGCAACTGTCCATAATTTCGTAAATGTTGTAACTTTACATCTATTTAGTTCTTCTAATATTACGCCCCATTTATACTGCACAAGCCTCTAGCCCGTGCCATACAAGAAAATTGAAGCAACAATTGACTTGCATCGTCTAAACAGTGACAGTGTTTAGACGGTGCAAGTGTTATTGTTGCTTATGATACGCCACAGGCAATTAAATTGCACTGTGTAAATCAGTATTTAGACTAACTCCTGACCTATCCTACCTACTGGAACTGGAAGTCTACCCGCCTAACTACTAAATACTGATACATCCTACGAACTAATAGAAAGCGATACATTTTATTCAAACATACAACTTGTGTTACTAGGCATATCGTACCGTATCGAGTGAAAGTGAATTCATAAAAATCTTGCATCGCTTTCTTAAAGCTATTCTCTCGTACGCGTTCTTCAACATTCTAATCAAATTTCGTTTGGTGTGACCGATGTCCTGTCGAAAACATATTTTATTAGAAGTAAGTAATTTTTTTGTACTAGTACTATGATTAAAAAGAGTGTTCATTTCATGGAGTTTCATGCCCGTCTTCTCCCGTAAGAACGTATTACGCTTTGGAATAGGCAACTAGGCTCATCTTTCTGACTGACCGACAACTCAAAAGTACCTGTAATTGGTTTATTAGTTGTATTACAACTAAACCAATAACAGGCACTTTTGCATTGTTGAGATGAGTTTGAGTTTTCTTCCATGGATCAGAAATAGACAGCAACAGTTATGGAAACACAAAGTTTTGACAAACTTCAGGACAAATAGTTTGAGCTTATCTGGAAAGAATACATCTTTATCCTAGTCAATTGCTAGAAAAACCGCTTTCTCCCCAGGAGACAAATACATTGAAAACCCTATTCTTTCTTCGAATGCTGACCCGAATGTTCGAATGAGTTACATCCAAAAAGTAATTTTGGATGTAACTCATGAATATTAAATATCCATGAGTTACATCCAAATAACAGTGATTTCGCTAAACTCTTGGACAGATATTGATTTAATATTGTGCATGCATTAATTTTAATTTTGTACAAGCATTAATTTTGTTTCGAAACGTGCCAAACGTGTGTTAGTGAATGTGGAGTCGAGACACAGCGATTTGTCACGTTCTAACTGACCTAAGACGAACAAAAAAAATTGTTTAACCATGTTACTCTCTCACCAATGTGACGAAAAACTACCGAAGAAAGGCAAAAGGCAAATCCATTAGAAATAATTAAAGGTGATCGTTTTTATACCCATTCCTGAAATGTTCGCAGTAATTGACAGATCGGAGGAAAGCTGAAAGGAATCTTGTTACATGGACCCTTCCCACAACTTGCTTAAACGACAGAAAACGTTTCGTAGAGTGACCACGAATTACTTAAAGATACAGTTAGCGTCAAAATACAGGGTAAAACGGACTGTCCAAAATTAAAATTCAAAGGTGACGGCAGACGGCAGCGGCATTATGGTTGACAATAACTGCAAGTGACTGTGCCGCTGTAGTTTTAATTTTGAACAATCCGTTCGTCCCTGTATTGGCGACGCTAACTGTACCTAGCTAACTACCCATCATTTCGGTATCAATAATGTTGAATTTTTCAACTTGAAAATAAGCATTTCAGGAAACTTCATGAATACATAACGAACAGGACTCGATGGCTTCAGTGAGCCACTATTAAATAATAGTATCGTTCTACATAGTTAATAGAGTGTAAAACTATCCAACTGTTAAATCGTGAATCTAATGTCGACAGCCTGACGCAATTGAATGGATGCAAGACTTAATAATACTGCGGGGACTATGATTTGAGCGTAGATTCAGTTGGACAGGCAAGGTCGTCTGCACTATCTGTTTGTTTTACTAATTGAAAAGTATACGCTATGTTTTATGCATCTTAAATTGAGGAAGGTCTTTCTTTTTAGACTCGGATATTGAACATATAAGAATTCCGCAAGTTACAGTTAGAGACTTGGATAGACGTGGACAGGTAGAGCCGAGCCCTAAAGCAATGGTTGCCGAGAGACGCGAGACGGTAGAAGGAGCGCTAGCAGAACCACAGCCAGATGGGTGGACAATCGCGGGGAAGACCTGGATGAGACTTGCACAGGCAAAAGAAGCATGGTACAAAAGGGAGGAGACCGATACTAAGCAGTGGGTGGAACAAGGCTACCAATGATAACGATGATGGAGGATGATAGTTGGTAAAAGCCTAGAAAAACATTTTTTATTTTATTTTGTACAATAACACAACAGATTTATTTTAAATTTATGTCTCTCGGCGTATGAAAACTTTGACGAAGCATATTTGAGTCCAAAATTAGAGTTATTTAAGTATGCAAATTCTATGGCATGTCAATTGTCAACAAAACATTGATGTAAGTACCTACTCGCGTTTTCAAAGTATGTATGCCTTTGTTATATACAATGCTATTGTCGTTTATATGACTGCAATTCACAATTTCAAAGCAGCATACACTTACTTAATTCAGAGATAATTTGATGCACGTGTGTGCATTGTTCAATAACCTTGACAGTGGTTTTAATCATTTATGACCCTTTAGGGAATCCGCCGGTGTATATTTGTATAGGCCGCGAAATTCAAATGTTCTTACGTTTTTTGCAATTTGCCGGTCAGTATCAGGTGGTATGTTAATCGAAATATGATTCGCGACCGTAACAAATATGTATTTACAGAATTATAATCATTAAAAACGTCAAAACAACTATCTAATTGTCATCAGAATCAAAAGGTAGTGTAGTCATATTAAGGGTCTGTTAAGTTAAATATTATAAAATTTTAAAGGAATTGTTCAAAAGTAATCACGTAATATGTTTTGACTACTATCAGTAAATGACCTATGCGCACTCGCAAATTACAATGTTTTTAAAAATATTTTTAAAAACATATTATATTATATTATAACATTCTGTTTTTTTTTTCAGATTGTTCTTCAAGCAACATATTAACGTGATAGTGTTTTCATTATTTAGTCCAATCAATAGATTTTTGTAAATAAAGAATTGCTTCATATTTTACATATTATTTTTTATATAAGTATATAAATATATATATTTTTTTAGATATATTTACATGCTCTTTGAAAAGGTTTCGTAGCCTTTTGCATGAGACACTTGAGCTCTTAGACTAATTGTTTGTTGTACTTAGTTGTTTTAAAAATACTGTTTTGTTTTCTTTTTTTTCTCATTTAATTGGTTTTATAATTAGCGTAACTGTCATGCATGAACAGTTAACCTCCTAGTGACTAAGGTTCTATTTATTAATGGTAATCTGTGAACAGCGCTGTGGGTTACATTATTACTTATGTAATTTATGTTTTTTCTGTTTATAATATTGCATAATGTAGCTGTTTGTTGTTCTTATTTAATAAAATAGAATAAAATGTAAATTCTATGCATACATTAGTCATAATAAATTTGTTACACATTTCATGTAAAATAATGAGTTTACCGTTGCCAATAGTGGCTAACGTAGGTAAAACCTTTGAAAATCAATACGTTTACAATGACATCTAGGTATTGATTTTACGGTTAAAACAATTATCTGGGTAGGTGAACAGACTAGCAGATAATTATTTATCAGAAGATTGTATTAGGAAGTAGTCTTCTTCTGGTTGGGTCACAAAGGGGATGAATTAAAGGCAATTGTATGCAACGGAGATGAGAATGCTAAGAGGGATGTGTGGTGTTACACGGATGGATTAAATAAGAAATGAGTATATAAGAGGAAGTCTGAAAGTGGCACCGGTAACTGATAAGTTGTGTGTAAATCGGTCGTCGTGGTATGGGCATGTGATACGGAGGAATGAGGGAAATGTCGTGAGGAAAGCTTTGAGTATGAATGTGGATAGCTATAAGAGTAGAGGAAGACCAAAGAAACGATTGATGGACTGTGTGAATGATGATATGGTTATTAAAGGGGTGACTACCGAGATGACTCAATAACACACTTTAAGACCCAAATTTTTGATGTCCCTAAGCACGCAACTCACACAACCTAAAGATTGATTTTATTGTAATAATATGTAGGTATTTCTTGCAACCTCTGCAATCTCCTAACTCATGTATTTTTTATATTTCTGCTTATAGAGTTGTTACCACTTAATTTTTATGCATTTCTTTTTTACCTTAGGCTATCACTGTATTTGAGAATGTTGGTTCACCTATTATTGGCAACTGTATAAGCCCTCAACTATTATCTACTGTTATTTGATATTTTGTATACAGAAGCTGTTGGTGTACCTTTATGAATAAATAAATAAATAAATAAAAAATGACGACTAATAGAAGAAGTATGGAAGAAAAAGACATGTTGCGCAAGAACAGGAGAATAATGATGTCTTCTTCGTCGTGTCGATGGCACGACAGTGAATTAGATTTTGTTGGCCCAAAAGTTCGACACTTCTACGCCTTCGTCGCGTCGGCGCGGCGTCGGGGCGGCAGAGCAAATCTGACTAAGACTGCACTTTTTTGGGCACAGATGGCAGCATAAGAGGTGGGACAAAGTATTGAAGACAATTTAAAGTATTGTCTCGTCTATCTATGTGTAGGTAGACATGCCATAATATTTGAGTGATTTTTGGAGAAACATAAAGACTTTCCAAGTCCATGACAAAAAACGGTTTTTGGGTAAGGAAGAGTAAAAGAACCAAACTAAAAAGGTATTTAGTGCAATGTTTTGGTTCCAGTCATTGGCCTTCGTATGTGAACATGATGCAGGCCATTGACTGGAACCAATTCGCCATACAGTTTACTCAATACATACAATCGTTGTAAAGGCGGCAGCTTATACAATTGTACAAATATATGCACTTCATGGTAACCTAATTATGCTTTGTATTCACCTTCATTCAAAATGAGCCTCTTTGTCTCGCACAAAACATTATTATTTATTACACAATAGAACCGTATCGTGAGAAAATGTTCTTTTTTCATGGAAAACGTAAAATGTACCCACGTCAGTATCGTCAGTCACATCAAAGTCAATCGATTAGGATCGATGTTTTAAATCGACCGTTAAACGCGATTGTACAGAAAAATGCACGATTATTGTAAGCAATTTGTATTCCGGAAAATGATAACTATAGTAATTTAACTGCTCTTACCGACGGTTAACTTAATTAACTTTCTTTGCAACATAAAAGTATCTAAGCAACATAGACCTATCTAGCATAGTATGCCTGTATGTAGCCGTTAGTGCTTGAACAGTGGAGCTACAAAAATACTGCTCAGATTTTAGATTCAGTACTTTTCTAATTTTTTTTCTCCTTGAGAACAGCTACTACGTACTTACTTGTTTGAATCTTGTCTTACGACTCACTTTCTAAAGAGACAAAGGCCGTAGACCGAAGATCTCTAGAACCTCATCTTACTTTTTTCTTTCGATATTGAATCTGAGACTAGATAAGTTTTCCCTTTTTAGATTCAATAGTTTAGCTCCCGAGTTCCTGACCTATATTCACCGTTATACAATGTAGAATTGTGGGTCATTTGGCGTTGACCATTAAAACGGTTCAAGGCTAAGTTGCCGCAGATAACGGCGATATTTCACGATGTAGTTAATAAGGAAATGATTATTAATTTTGTTCTCAGCCGGAAGATGCTTCAGTACTAGACCAATTTTAATAATTATACAAACTTCACAAGACTGCTTAATAAGGTTGATGCCGGGGTTAGAAGCCCTGGCCCTGGGTCCGCCTGACAATCTTAAAAACACGTTATTCGTAGATGCTCTTCTTTTGTTCAATTTTTAAATATTACAATGAGGTTTTTTGCAAAAGCTTAGCATCATAGATCGTTGGGGTTTTAGATGTGGATGAATGGTGTTAAGTTCCTCCATAGAAAAGGAAGGATCCTCTGACCGAGTGTTATGTCTGGCTGACTACTGCCAAACGTTTGATTAATCCTTGAATGCAGCGAACTTGCAGCTAAATGACTGCATACTTTTGCTGGCACTCAGTTGTTTTTTTGTTGATTAGTAACATACAAAAAACGCAATTCACGTGTTGACTGTTCACTCAGCTGTGAACCGTGCGGTTTATTACGATCGCGAGTACTCACATCCGCTGCTCAATTAATACGATGTATATTATCATTATTGTTGCAGCCGTAAATTCTCGCCGTTATGACAAGATAATTATATATTAGCAGACAGAAAACCTACGAGTACAATTTCCAATTATTCTGAAGTCGTATGGATCGAGTACTCGAGAGGTCTCAAGTCCAAGACGAATGTATCGGGTTATCATATACCACAGAGCTATCTTCAAAAAATGAGGTTCTTATGCATCCCCACTCGTAGTGCTAGGCAGGCAAGGTCAGTATTTTTTCAAGGCATACCAAAATAACCACCTCCGGATTACTTATGCCATCTTTTATACCATGTTTTTAAGCAAATAAATATTATTCTATTCTATGGAAAATTCAACCTTGGAAAGTTCAACCTGTTCAACCCTTTCCAATCTGACTGGCTAGCCTTTCCACTAATACATTGGCTTTTCTCGAATATATCTAAACGTAAAAGAAACTAGACAATAAAATAAGATAGGGGTCTCATCATCATTTTCCTTCTGTAATATCCCATTTGGATGAGGTACTCATTTTGGAAATACCTATGCGATTTGTTGGGTCGTTTAAATCGCTGGCAAAGCTAGTCCTATCCAGAACCGTAGCCTGTTTCAATGCAATTACCAATTTATTTTGCACTTGACATAAATTGAAGAACTCGTGGCAAGGTTCACAGAAACGCATTTATCGTGGGTTGTTCTGATGGTTGGAGGTTGATAAACTATCTCTGATCTGTTCCTCATGGGTCTGTAAGTGGCTTGAGTAAAGCTATGATTTCCTAGAAGAGCTGTTCCGTCATAATTTTAACGGCCGTCAAGAAAATCTGTCATATTCACCAGTATTTGACATAAAAGTGTCAAAAAAAGCTCTGTATTTGGACAACCGTTAATGTGTGACCATCCACCGCTTTCTTATGCTACGGCAATATTGTCTCCAAGAAATTATAGTTGACGGAAATATTACGAGAAGTGGGTAAGTAGTTTCAGGAATGTTTATCTGGCGTTGAAGATGAAGGAAAAGAGTAGGTATAAGAGTGATTACTCATTATTGCAGTGACGATTTGCTGTGCTCTGAATTTGCTGTGAACACAACTGGAAATATTTAATGTATGCCATTGGATGGATTCTATCAGTAATTTGAAAGAGGTTACTGAGTTGTATGACTCAAGAAATCTATACTTCAATACTAATATATTAAATGCGAAAGTTACTCTGTCTGCCTGTTTGTCTGTTACCTTTTCACGAACGGCTGAACGGATTACGACGAAATTTGGCACGTGGATAGACCAAAACCCGAGTTAGGACATAGGACTTTTTATGCCGCTAGTACCTACGTTCCCGTGGGATAGTTACCGACCTCCACGCGGGTTAAGCCGTGGGCAAAAGCTGGTGATTTATATGCAAGTACTTATTATATTAAACATAAGATTGTTCGCGATAAAAGTATTAGGTATCTATTCGAATTGAGCACCTACCTTGAAGACAAGTAACATTATCTAAGTACAGAATTAAACCTTGTATTATCTAAACGAATATTATGAAGAGAAGAGATTTGTATTTTGTATGTGTGTTTGTTACGCTTTCACGCTAAAACGACTGAACAGATTTGGATGAAATTTGGCACATGGGTAGACCATGACCTGGATTAGGACATAGGAGACTTTTTATCCAGATATTCCTTCTATCTATTATTCATTGGGTAACCGCGTATTTTTTTTTTTATAAACTGAAAATAAATCAGTCACAACTTAAGTGAAAGTTTCTAGCTTTTCACTTAAAAAAACAAACAAACCAAAGGACACACATTATGCTAATACAATTGATCTGAATCAAGGCCAAACAGCGGCGTCATATTATGATGCAAGTTTCCAACCCAAGGTTGTAACAAGTTTATTTTTATACACAACACTATAATCAAATGCTACTTATTTATAATTATGGTCAAAATGAATAAAGATAGTGTGGGATTTTACTTGTTTTTCTTCTGTAATTTTACTTTACTTTGTGTATCTAATATGTGACTACAGGTACTAACAGTAAGTAAAGAAAGTCCATTAACACCGTCACTTTATATTTCTTCAAAATAATGGTACAAAGGGTTTGCTAAACTGCTTTTTAGCTTTTC
Source organism: Brachylomia viminalis (assembly GCA_937001585.2). Taxonomy (NCBI): domain Eukaryota; kingdom Metazoa; phylum Arthropoda; class Insecta; order Lepidoptera; family Noctuidae; genus Brachylomia; species Brachylomia viminalis. Next base: position 11,969,597 of record OW443314.2, read on the forward strand.
ATACCTACAGGTAAGAGTTAATATTCTGTAAATTTACCTTCTGTTCCGATTTTAAATATATGTTATAATCAATAATCAAGATTTAAAAAACTGTAATGGTAATCGACTTTTGTGTCTGACTGTGCCCCTATAAAGTTGTGTAGTTTAGTAGGTATTGCCCTGTTTTTGTTTAGTAAATGGTTTTTATTATTAATTCCTATTATAACCAACCAACAAAAATTTTTATTTTGAATTTTTTTCTATTTAAGTACATGGTATGTGATTTAGCATTTCTCAAAGATATTCAAGTTCCAAACAAGATTTAAATTAGATTCAAGGTATTTTTATCCTATCCTATATGATTTCAAATTTGGAAGTATGTATCTGCATTTCACCTCTGCATGCACTGAGGAAAATAAAAACAAAACAAACCCAGTACAAAATATTCCTTTGAAACTCTACCTTTGTATGGACCTTCAATCTTTGTTTTATGTTTTTAAATAAAAAAATACTGTGTCACAATATTATTTTGCCTCATAGATTAGATTCTGTAACAGTAGCCATTATTTTGAACTTAAATTTAGTCCTAGCATTCTTGACCTGAATATTCGTTTTACGAATTATTACACTTTTAATTTATCTTTTTAATGTTTTTTGAGGATGGTTGCATGTGAAGAAAATAAAGGATATAATGAATGAGAAAATATTTGGGGTTCTAATTTATTTACTGACCAGTTTCTCCTCGTCGTATTCGCCGTGTCTCTTCGTGCCATGGTGGTCGCTGGCCACAGATTGTGTCGACTTCGCACTCTCACTCTCAGGGTCTGTGCTGCTCTCGTCAGAGCCACTGGAGTCCTCTTCACTGGAGCTGGTCTCATTACCCACCGCTAGAGGGCTCGGGTCTGATATCAGAAGTGCTGTTAGACCATTCTGTAAGCGTATAGTCCTGCAGAAATGTTCCAAAATGTTTAATTTGGTTATCATTTTGTAAATAAACGTACCACGTATTTTTTATGCCTCACGGACCATATAGTATTTAATGTGAGTTAAACTATATTTTTCTATAATTAATAAATGCTACTCACTTGTAAAGCTTTTTATCAGCATCTGATTTTATAGGTTCAGGCAACACATCAACTTTCTCCTGTCGTAGCGACATGGTCATCGTTGTTTTGACGACTTTATTACTGATCACCTTCACTTCGGGCTTAAACTTAGGAGTTTTGTGGAAACTGCTTCTCTTAGACATCGCAAGTACTATGTGATTTGTGCCCACCAGATAACCAGATGTTTTTTGAATGAAAATGGACAAAAATTTTGACATTTATTGGCGCATGTGCTGGTGTTACAAGCTTACAACTTACAAGCAAGGTAATATTTAAAAAATACTACCAATTCAAGTTCTACTACCATTTTCCATGGTAGAAACGTTACTAACCACGACAAACCATCACGAATTCAAACGTGTGGATAGGGCGTTTGATTGCAGTAATGCAGTATTGCAACTTGCAAACACATTTTGCTTGCTGCCGGCCTAATCTACGCTGGCGGATCAGCCTATCCTGACTCGATCGAGTGTTAGTTTTTGTATACTGTGAAGACAATAAATTTTGTGGGGCCATGTAAATGATAAATGATATGTATACAAACACTTTACACTGAAGTAACACCAAAACAATATCCGAGTCTCATAAAGTCCAGACATAATCATAGTCAGAATCATGAGAGGACCATGTAGATTAGTGTCTGACATAGTCTTTTGAGGAAAGAACTACACAGATTTGAGTAGACCTGTCCAGTCAGTGCACACATTTTTCTGTAATCGTGTAGCTCAACTCAGATCTTTAAGGTGCTCAACGATTCGACGAACAATACCAAAGATATGATACCTAAGTTTTAAGACTGTTGGAAACTTTATTAATTAAAGAACGGTCTGTGATTGATAAATATACACACAAAGGATAATAAAAAATAATATAAAAAAAACATCCACGAGACAGGCTTGACCTAGTGTGGAGTCCACTAGTCAAAATATTAACATTATGTTTCCCTTATAACATTAATTTTAGGAGTACCTAGTTCATTTTACTTTAGTTATAAGGAAATGTAAGAACTTATGCTGGTTAATAAACGATTTATTATTATTACATTTTACTTTCAAGCTCAGAAGGCTTATGCCCATAGCGTAATGGTATTACAAATTATGTATGCATGCATACTATGTTAGTAGAACAATTAGGCACACACGCACTTAAGAAATATATATTACAAAAACAAAAACATCATAATGTGCACTTCTAAAATTAATGATTACTTTCAATTTCCATCCGTATTAATGTTATAACGTGCACGTATTTCCGTACATGCTATGGATGTGGACTGGGACGTCCACGATAATATCACGTTACGTTAGTAATAATTATAAAAGCGCACATTCACAGGAAGATTTATCAAGTTGCATGTCTGACAAGTAACTTCTATCCAAAGGTGCTCTGTGCTTCTATCTCCGCTAGGAATAATAGTGTTCTGTGTTCTATCCATTCAATCTATCCATTGTAGGCTCTTCTAGCTATCCTATACCTACTATATTGTAGTCTGTGCTTCTAGCCTAATGCCGACAGCTCATTTGTCGCTAGCGACGCGCCACAAAATCTGTGTGCACCGCGTGGACATAAAAATTTTGAAATGGCCAGTGAATCGCCGGTGATCAAAGTAGTTGGGTGTGTACGTAGCCTAGCGATACATACACTCGTTTGTGCGTTTGTAGTAATTTCATCACGTGTGTAGTAACCAGCGTTATTTTTTTAACTGCACCCGGAAATAAGCTTCTTTGTTTCTTCCGCCAACTTTTATTATTATTATGTTGGTAACATAGTTGTCTAAGTTGGTAACTCGATCGATTCACTCGATTGTTTTATAGGGAGCGTTCCGAGTTGCGCTGTAATCGATTTGAGCGTGCTAACGGGCGGCGGCGCGCGGCGGCTGAGGCGGGCGGCGCACAGTGGGCTGAAACGGGCCTGTAAAGGACTTAGCATTTAAAAAAAAAAGTTTCTTTTTCTGAAATTTTAAATATTGTGTTGGATTTATCTATCGATTATAAGTAATTATTTCTATGAGGGTCGTTCAGATAACTTAGTATTTTCGGAGTTATAAATATCCAAAGTAATTTTTGTATGAAGCAAAAGAAAAAAATGTGAAAATCTCGAAATTCTCAAATTTTCTCAAAGAATTGACTCTACGTATGCATAGTACGTATATTTGTCCTATTTTAGCGCCTATTCTCGGGTTGCGATTTTCTGCGATTTGGTCGCAATTTCAAATTTAATTCTCTATTCCACACCACCATAGAGGTTAAGAACTAGGCGCGTTTTTTTTTTATGTAGTGGTCTCCCCTTTAGGCCTAATCCACTAAGGACTAATAAAATAAATAAGTAAAAATCACAATCACTACTGGCCACTGCACTGTTTTAATTTAATCACTGTCAAGGGTATCCACATTAACGAATGCAAAATTTTCGTATTCGTCATCATCAAATGTTTCCGCTTGTTCAATTACTAATAAACTTTGTGCTTCTACTGACAAAGTTTTATGTTTTCTGCGAAGTTTGTGACGTTTCGCTGAGATGAGTGGATCAGAGCTGATCAATAAATTATTTAAAATGTCTTCATTTGTAGTTTTTCTACTGCATTTCCTGGAACGGTGTTGGCGGTACCTACGAAAGTCTTTATTTCTAGCTTCAGCAGCTTCTTCAGATAGCTGTCCAATTGGTATTAGACCAAAACTTTCAATAATAGCTGCACCATGCATAAGAACTTTATGAACACTTGAAGGCATATAATACCAGCTATATAATTCCAAATACAGTTGCATGGTCACTTGAGCATATTCGTGAAATTTCGCGGTGTCAATGTGGTAACCTGATGAAATTGCCTCTAAAATGATTGCAAATCGCCTTATTAATTCTTCACTAACACCAGTTATCTCAGCAGTCATGTTTGGATTTGCAAAAAATCTTCTAGCAGTATTTCCTTCATTCGTGGAGCCGTGCCCTTGTTTAACAACATCAATCAGAAGTCCCATTCTATTTTTAAAAGCGTCTTGTATGTATTTCTTTCTTCTTTCCATGATGCACTTGTTGTCTCCCTTTACTGTCCATGTCTGTATCGTTAATCTGTAGGCTATATGCAGAATGCATTCCATCATTCGTATCCAGGTATGCAATGATGACAATCCGTATTTACAGAGATCTGGATCAGTCGGTTTTGATGCAATTAAGGGCAAATTATTCATCTCTGTTGGAGTGGCTTTACAAATGTCGCATCTCTGAGATGAAGTATCACATAAAATTGATGTTGCTTTTCCGTCTATCATAGTCATTAATAAAGAGTGTGAAATTTTTATTTCTCCAACTTCTGTTTTCACTAAATTTACAATCTCTTCCTCAATAGCACTTTTTTCCCGCAATATCGTTATTTTATTTTCTTTCACAAATTCGAAAAAGATTGGACGACACCAGTAAGATGAATTTGGTGAATCGTTTTGCCATATAACTTGTTCGCCGCACACTAATTTTATTGGCACTAAACTACGCATAAATATGCTTGAATCGTCAAGTTGACTTTCTTGTTCATCGTCTGTTTGCATTTTTTGTTTGTAATTGGCTTGATTAGAAGCACCGTCAAATCCCCACTTACTGATTAGTGTAAATTCTTTACAACCACTATCTATGACGAGTGACGTCATTATTCTTGTTGTCGTTATATCCAATAGAGCTTGTAACTTTATTTTAGCTGAGGTTTCTGTCACTGTAATAGCATCTTTTGGTGGATAGCATTTCTGTTTCGCATGTTGCACTTGATAATAAGATGGAAATATATTACTGTCTTTTTCGTTAACACTTTTTCTTAAAGTATTGTATTGCCACTTGGTCAGCTTAAGTGATAAAAATAACCCTAAAGCCTCATCCGGAGAAAACACAGGTTTTGTTTCTTTAACAGATATGCACTTTTTAACTTTTTTTACATCTTGGGGATTCTTTAGTAAATGTTCTAGTATTTTAGCAACCTCCTCATTCCCATCCGCTTTCAGCTGCTCAAAATATGCATATTTTATTTCGTCCGAAAATAAATGAAAGTTTTCTGCACGTCTTTTTTTCTGTTTAGGCGCTAATTCACAAAAAGGTTTTCTTGGGCTTTGTTCGGTGGAGACACCGACAGAAACTTTTGATGGTGATACCTACTGAGTTGATGTACTCGGTGCTGGTTGATCTTCATTACTGCCTAATAAACACTTAATAAAGTCTGGCCATATTATGTTTTCTTGTAACCATTCACTATTTTTAGTTCTGAATATATTTTCTTTACGATAAGCGTTTTCCCATCTTCTATTTAAATTATAACAAAATTTTGCACAAAACAACTTTAAGGTCTTTTCGTGATCATCACTTAATTCGACTAAAAATTTAGACCTTATCTCACTACACAAACTGTCATTATTTTTAATACTGCCACTGTTTTTTAAAATAACGAAAAGATCAAGGTTTGTCACTAAATTTTCAAACATTTTCACAAATACAAAATAACAAATAAGTAATGAATGTGTGGGGGTAGTGCGTCTATTATGGTGGGTAATAGAACACTGAAGTACGTTTGAATGCAACCGAACATTCCGTAGATACCCTATCGTTGCACCAATCACGTTACGACACGTCATAACTTGTTGTTGCGCTCGCGCACTCCTATCCCTTGATTCCCGGAAATAAGTCTCAAAACAAATTACGTCATACCTACCTATGGTGGTGGAAAATGTCGAACATTGTTTTTTTTTTAAAGAACTAAGTATGTATTGAGGTTTTCAGGCCGTTTAGTATACATTATTTTCAATTTCAATTTAATTGGAATAAATTGCTAAACTAAAATAACATGACTCTTCATACAAATTTGATATGGCTATATCTCCGAAAGTACTCGTTAAATTAAAAAAAGTCAAAGAATAAAAACGTTTTAAATTTATGCCTAGATACCAAAAAAATACATTTGATCTCTTAAGACCCGTGAGCGCGATAATGATGTCCCATGAATCGTCATATAATTATGACGTCTTGACATGCGCCATATTGCGATAACGCCGACCATGCCCTAAATTAATATCACCGTGAGCGCTGTCAAAAATGATGGTAAACTATAGCGGCATTTTCGAAATTATGCTGTAAAATCCAAGACGTAACAGAATACCAGTAATGAGTTATAAACTCATGCGCATTATGTTTAATTATTGTTGCATCTATGTTATTTGTAATTCTTGGTAACAATTAAGAGTGTAGTTTTAGTTTTATTAATTATTTTTATACATAACATAGCCAATAATATTGCTTGTTATATGCTTGTGCCTGGCTAGCAGCTTCATCCAACGTCACGCTAAAATTTTCTAGCAAGCGCTCACGAATTTTATGCGAAATAATGCCAGAAATAAATGCGTCTCTTATACAATAATTCCTATTACTTTCTGCATCAACTTTTTTAAACTGACAGTCCTTGCTTAAAATTTTCAGTTGCTGAAGATATTGTTGAATGCTTTCATGGCTCTGTTGTTTTCTTGTAGCCAGAATGTGTCTCGCAAAAATTTCATTTTTTGGTTTAACAAATATGGCGTTGAGTGTACTTACTGCAGTATTGTATGATGTGCCCTCACTTATGTATTCGTATACTTTGGGTGATACATGATTAATAAAAAGTTGCATCTTCATCGCATCATTAATTTTCTTCTCTGCTTCATTCACAATCAGAATTTTTTTTAAAGTAGATACCCAATGTGTCCGTTCTTGAGCTGCAGTAGCCGATGACGGATCAAGGTCGAAAATATTTGGTCGAAGATATTTCTCCATCGTTACAGTATAATATTGAAGAGTGTTTTGCATAATAAAAGTTGAATAAATTGTTATGAAATAACAATAGCGAATTAGAACCAAATGTTGGCTTTATTCAACTTTTAAATTTGTACAGACATTATGACAACTTCAAATCACTGAAAACTTGAAAAGCATAGACTCGTAAACGAGTCTGTATGTGGCGACTAAGAAGTTCACCACAATATCCAATCGGTGTTTTTTGTGCAAGGTTTTAACACAGAACACTATTACTCCTAGCGGAGGGTTTGAGGTTGATGTTGAGCGACCACTGTGAGCGCGTTCACGAGCGTTCCGAATTGATGACAGTTCTAAACTGTCATTTATCATGATATCTAATACGGAACGCAAAATATCGATGTGATCGCTGTGAGCGATCATCAATCATGGTCTAATTCGGAATGCAGGTATTGTGGTAGCTGTCAAACTCAAAGTAAGTTGCCACGTAAGAAATTCTGTACGGAAGACGAGGCGGTATGGTCAAAAGACTATAGCCTGCCCTTTTGGGCGAATAAAAAAAAAAAAAAAAAACAAAGTAAGTTGTCAATTATTTTACATGGAATACTCAGAACAATAACTAAAGCAGTTATTGTTCTGAGATGGAATATAAGAAACTGATGAAGTTACCTGGATTGATTACCTATGGATAAATACTAATGACTTAAACTGGAATTACTTACTCAAGGATAAATATAAAACGAATGAATTTTTTTTGGATATCCTTATATCATGGATTTACATACTGATGAATTGAACTGGATCTACCCAACCCAAGAAAAATGCTAACTGATGACTAGGCAGCATGGTCTCAGACCTTAGCCTGTTCCGTTAGGAACTAATTAAAAAAAAAAAAAAAAGTTGTCAATTATTTTCAAAAACTTTGTGACGCCGCGCTGGGTGTTTTCGTTAATTCTTTTGTTTATTTTTGTATTTGTTTCAAATAATGTAATAGCAAACTAACGATTATGGATGAAACATACTCAGAGAGTGACGTTTCGCTCTCTCCCTCACAAATATTGGAACGTTTGCAAGTTTTGCGGCAACTTCAGCTACTACAGCGCGGGAAGCTACAAAAACAACGATTGGAGTACAAAGAAACTTCTGAAACTTCATCAAGTATCACTGAAATCGTCAGCCATTTCAGTAACAACACCAGTTATAACACATTTCGTAGTTTGCTGCAATCATCTAATGATATTTCGAATGAGGGTACACCGCGACCCAACACCAGCGATGTATCGCATAAAGTGCACGAAAGAGACCTAATAGAAGGTGTTTCAGTGCTAAACCTTTCTCAGGAGTCAGAGTTTATTGCGAATTCTCCTTTATCAAGCAGGAGCAGAGCATCAGCTCCATCTAGGAACCAACTATTTATTCAAGAACCTGATGAAGCACCCCCATCAGAACCATCTCAAAATGCAAGTAACAAAATGTCTGTAAACTCTTCTATGAACAAGAATTCATCACTTACAAAACAATTATCACTTGATGACATGCCTATTTTATGTCCTAAAATAGATTTTGAGGCATTACTGTTAGAAAAATTACAGAATGAAAAGAATGTACCTAAACCGAAAAGCCCAGAGGGCAATAATTCTATCAAAGCTCATAACAAAAAACCTTTTCTAAGACGAGGTGAAGGAATAGCCCGGCTTGGACTTAAGAAAAATGACTTTGTAATACAGAACACTAAAGCACTGCCATGGAAGAGAAAAACTTTTCAGAATAAAACAGAGTCACCTTTAAAATTAAACCTAAAAAAACTTAAGGAAAAAAGCATTGATGTTCAGAAGGGCAAAACTAATAATGTTCAGAAGGACAATACTAATAATGTTCAAAAGAATGTCACCAATAATGTTCAAAGGGTCATAAATGATAATGTACAAAAGTTTTCAAATACTGATGCGCAGATATCTGAACCTTCAATAATAACAAATGATATAAGGCAAGCAAAATTAACTAGAAAGAGTCAACCTACTCACAGGGTTTCAGATAATATTGATGAAACCACAGAAACTATCAGCAATAATACAGAAAAACAACAGACTTTCGATTCTGTAAACACAAACAGTAGTCATATTCAAACTGCAAATAAAATGGCACAAAGGCCCAATTTCCCTAAAAATAAACACCCACTAGTAGTAAACCAAGGCAAATCATGGGCCGCAGTACTGACTAAAGAACAAAATGACTTCCTAAGCCAACTCAAACAGAGTGACTACTACAAAAACTTTGCTTCGCCTTCGAAAAGTGTTGTTTCAGACATTAGCTGTGACGAAACAATGACTAGGTTAAGGTATGAGAGAGAAATGGCGGAACAGAACATGTTTGAGCTACTAGAAAACAAAGTTACTCATGAGAGCTTTAATTTAGAGAACTCATTCTTCAACCGCTTCCTTCAAAGTAACTTAGAATACTCTGGAGAAAGCACTCCTTTAGTATTGCAGAAGTGTATTTCCCAAAATCCTGATTTGAGGCATATCTTACCTGGACACAATGGTAAAGCCAGAAATGAGCATTCTCACAGTGATGCTGAAACTTGTTGCAGTAACTGTACTGACTGCTGCAGTGACGCATGCTCTTCAGTGTCATGTTGTTCCTGCAAAACTGTTGAACAAACCAATCATTCGCCACAAAATCGGAATACTTCTAAAGGGAAGAAAATAAAGAGTATTGATCCAAAGAGTAAAGCAGTCAAAATAAATCAAAAGGAACCTAAGGAAGGAGTTGCTAACACAGAATGTCATGATGACACAATGACAGAAACTGATGCCATGAAAGCAAATATTGCAGAAATGAATGCCAAGCTAATTTCCACAAGTGAACTGTTAAAAGATAGATTATGTGAATTAGAAGAAGAAATTGAAACATTTAGAAAAGAAAATGCCGGTTTGGCAAAATTACGCCAAGAAGTAGATCAAGACAGGCAAAAGTTTTACGAAGAAAAGTCAGTTTTCGAACAAAAGTTCAGTGAAGAAAAAGTTCTATCAGAATATTATTTAGCAGAAGAAAAAGAGAAACTTAATAAACAGAAACAAATGTACGAAAGATATGTGAGGGAAATGAGAGGCAGACTGAACAAGAAAGAAAAAGATGATGTTGTTAATTTGAAGAAGGAAATAAATGACCTTAAAGATGAAATAAGACTCAAAGACGCGAAGTCGACTTCCACAATAGCTAGACTCCGGAATCAAATCAAAATTATGGAAAAAGAGAAGAAAGACTTGCAGGAGGAGATTGAGAAATTAAAGAAGCAGAACAGACGAATTCAACACAGTAATGAAGTTACAAGAAGATTGACAAACATAAAATATCTCGAAGAAATAAATAAAAAGTTAACAAATATGTCAAACAGAGACTCTCGACCGGAAGTAAGCGTCGACCGTGACGTGAAATATAAAGCTTATGAGATTGAAAGGCAGAGCAGAAGCAGAAGAGTTGAGCCTGTTAATAAAGGCATCATAAGGCCTAGAGCAAAAAGTGTTCCTAATCTAAATGTCACTTCTAGGTATGCTAAATATTTTAGCCAAAGAGACACCATCAGCCATATGGAACACAACAAACTGGCAAATTTGGAAAGATTTGATTATTCTGATGAAGAGGACTTAGGAGCTGACAATGATACTACTTCAAATGAATCCTTAAATGCCGATACTGACAGAAATGAAGATAACAATAATTTAGAAAAGATATACATTGAAAGATTTAGAACAGCATCACCTAAAAGCAATCGGTCTAGCAGGTCTAGTGGTTCAAGCTTTAACTTTGAGCTTAATTTAAATGATAACCAAAATATTAATGAGAATGCTAAAGGCTTTTTCATCCAAAAGTTGAGTTCAGGATCGTCAAGAAATTCTAAATCCCCTAAAAGAACAATCTCGCCTTGCTTTAATAAAATTGAAACAAATGTACATAGATCTAAGTCTCCAGTTTCTATACTAAGCAACAGAACAACTAGCAACAAATCACCTCCTTCTCGAAATTCTGTGGAGTACTTATCCAATCATTCTGGTTCAAACTTGTCACAAAACAGAGCCAAGTCTCCGGTATCTACCTTCAACCATTCCTCTCTAAAATCTGTTACTGTCATCCACAATGAACAGTACAGGGATAAACTGCTGACTTTAAGTCCAGAACCTTCTGTTAGTAAGACCAGTTTTACTAGAACCAGTCTGAATCCTACAGAAGTAAAGAAACCAGATGGTTCTAGGGAACTAAGGTTTCCAAATGGGAACATAAAGTACATATCTTCAGATGGAAATTATAGCAAGTTTGTGTACTATAATGGAGATATAAAAGAGAACTTTTATAATGAGGGTAGAATTAAGTATTTTTATGCTGAGACTAAAACTTACCACACTACCCATGCTGATGGTTTGGAAGTTCTGGAGTTTCCAGAGTGAGTATCTTATTTTGAAATTTTCATAATTACACTTTCCTGACTCTAGGCAAGTCTTAATCATGCATGATACAGCAAAACATTATACTTAATATTACTTAGAAGAAGAAAGACAAATAGGTTTATTTGTCACAGAAACATGTGCTTACAAAAAAGGTAATTGGCTCTAATAATTAAGAAAAAAATAAAAACAAAAAAGAGATCTCTAATCACGAGCACAAAACAGAAATAGTCGACAGCTGCACGTCATGACTGTGACAAGACAAGAAGGCTTCCACTCAGCATGATGCTGTGCTACCCACAGCACGGCGCTGATTTTCAGTGGTTACCCGAAAAGGATGTACGGAAACCAAGTCAGGTTCAATTATTGGCACTACTTATAACAAAATAAAATAAAAAGTAAGAACCAATTATTTGATTACATATTATTAAATAACATATACATGTATTAATCCGCAGGTATTACCGTGCGCGCATAAATAATGTCACGCCATAACCCATGCAAAACATTAATTACACAGGAATATTGTTTTGTGCTTTGTCTCGCTCCCACACTTAGCAACTGTCTATGGTGGTTACCAGTTACCAGGCAATATGTGCTCTCAATACATTCATACATAAGCTCGCGCCTTTTTGTAATGGGTGTAAGCAGAAACTACAGAACAGCAACTACTAAGATCCTTATAGTAATCATCCATCCAGCATCCTGCCCTCTATAGTAATCATTATTTTATTTGCCTCATAAGCAGAGGTCGGAATTAGGTAGAGTTATTTAAGTACTTACACTGATTTCATACAGCGAAAGAATAAAGTGGATATGCCTCAAATCCCGAGATTAATTTTAAAGAGCATTTATTAAATAAAAAACCTATTTACTTTTACACAATTTAAACCACTGCACGCGCGACGTTGCCAAATTTACATCAACGACACCGGATGTCCGAAGTTGCAAAATTCCAATGCGCAAAAATTGTTTGTTAATTATCTTTGTTTTATTTGTCTGTCTATCTCTGAGGTTTTTATTATTATTTATTTGTAATATTGTTGGGCACACGGGATTGTCCATTAGAAATCCCGGGAAGGTCCATAATATTAATATCAACATTTCGATGCAAGTACATAAATAACTCTACCTAACTCCGACCTCTGCTCATAAGCTTACATTTCAAACAGCTAATTAGATACTGAAAGGACTATCTCGGACACCGGTCTGCATGGTCCTCATAATATGTCTGAATTTTAAAAGAGACCTCAGATTTTGTTTCAGTGTTTGAAACATTCTAAACCTCATCTAGTATTAAAACATAATTATTGTGTTAAAGTCTATTTTAACCAATTTACAGAAATTATACATATAATTTATTTATCATTATCACCATCGCCTTTTACAGTGGTCAAGTAGAAAAGCGCTACAAGGACGGTTCCTCGGAGATCCGGTTACCGAACGGCAGCGTCCGGTACTTCGATCCGAAGAATGAACACGTTCGCGAAGAGTGGCGGTTTCCGGATGGCGCGGCGCTCACCGTGGCAGCCAGTGGCGAACAGCGCATTGTTTTCAGTAATGGGCAGGTTGAAGTACACGCTAAGGATCATAAGGTGAAGAGATGATTGTATTATTTTAATGTTACGCCAGCTTACCCAAAAGGGCTATAGATAAGATATGAAAGGTGGCTTTTCGCTAATTTAAGTCCCATGGAATAGAGCCGAGCCAATATCGGTCACGAATCAGCACTCCGGTCTATTACTGAGAAATTCCTGACTGGGAAAACACTGCCCGACCTAGGAATCGAACCCGAGACCGCACGTCTAGCAGTTGCACTGAATACTATACCAACAAGGTAGACAGTAAAATTTTCGAGTCCATTTGTGCCATCTATGTATTATGTGAGCAATTTTTAGAAGCCTCTGTTCACGGGCTTCCCGAAACACCCCCATGTATGTACTGCGATTATTTATAGTTTAGGAGCTAGACAGTTTTTAATATTTTTTTTAGGAAATCGGGTTTTCACCATCATTTAGAGAATTTAAGCCGGAAGGTTTATATGTATACATAAATATTATACTAACATATAATAAAGAAATCAACTTACATCACTTAAGTCGTAAATACTGTACAGCAGGGGCGGATCGGTAGTCTTCTATAAACTTAATAGAAATTAAAGTAGATCTTCGTGTTTGTCGTTGCTCTTCTTAAACTAGGTCACGGGTGTTGATGCGGTTTTCACGATCATTTAGAGAATTTATTCCGGAAGATTGATCTATATTAATATTATATTATTCTAATATATCTTAATATTATTATCTATCCCCTGAGATACAGGTGCCCGCCTAGTTCAGGGGCTAGGGTCAATAATCGGCGCACCTTATTATGATCACCACCAAAATGTTCAAAATACTTGTCATATACTATTGTCTTTTGTCTATTTTTATTTATGTAATTGTTAACTGTTAATGGTGAGAATAACCTATTTTTTTATTTTTTTTTTATAAATAAGTAAAGTTTGTTAGTTTGTGAGGTCGTAGGGTGTAATCTCTGGAACTACCTGTCGGATTATTTATTTATTTATTTATTGGTCTACCAACGATTGTTTACACCAGTTATGGGCATAAAAAAAAGCAAAAACAGATAAACCATAGTGTACAATCACTTATAGGTAAACTCAGCATGCAAAACGAAAGTTGTACGAACGATAGAGATTTTTTTTTTAAAGAAAACTAAAAAAAAAAAAATAATCGGAAAGACCGCTAAGCGAAAACAAAGTGATAGCGTGCTGCGTGGGCATATGATGCGATGCGACGGGGTGGGTCGGGGGCACGAGGTATTTCACGCGGGCGAAGTCGCGGGCAGAGGCTACTGTTTATATTACACTAGATGACCCTGTGAGCTTCGTACCACGTGAGATCGACACAAAATTTCGATTTTTCGGCTGTGCTTTATTTTTTCCTAATTTTATTGTTCCCTAAACCACCCCAGTGCGGCGGCGAACAAATCAAAAACAAAAACAAGTCTGTCGAGCCATTTTCGAACTTTTGCGAGACTAATGCACGGCAATTGATTTATACAGGCTGGAAACTTTCAGCGGGGCAGTAAGGGGAAGTACCTTATCCGTTGCAGCTACACGAAAATGGCCTTAGGAGACTATCCATAATTTTTTATGGAATTTTGATCCCTATTCACAGATTTTCAAAAAAAAAAAATACAGTTAGCAAGAAAATAGCCATTTTACACAAAAACATCCTTTAATGCCAATCGATCCTGTTTCTAATACTGATCAAAAACTTCTATGGGACCAACCATCGTTGGAGTACTCAAAAAGTCACAAATTGCAAAAAACTTTTCCCATACATGGGGATGGGGATCAAAATTCCATAACAAAAATTATGGATAGTCTCCTAAGACCATTTTCGTGTAGCTGCAACGGATAAGGTACTTCCCCTTACTGCCCCGCTGAAAGTTTCCACCCTGTATATACAGGGTGGTAGGGTCATCGACGCGCGACGAACAGACCGTTACCATGGATTCAGTACATGATTGTGAACCAACCTGCGCTGAAGCTTTGCGTAGTTAATTAAAAAAAAATGCTGTTTAGTACATTTTAACCTCCCTAAGTATATTATTCCTGGCTATGGCACTCGTTGGTTGCAGCTGAATATCAGCGTCAGGTGGTACACCTTGTGTTGTCATCTGACATTATGCTGAGCTGAGGCCCTTTTGGCATTTTAATCTTGTTTTATAGTTTTAAGGTGTTTTTAAGGTGGTTTATTTTGCTGTAATATCAACGTGCGAAGTAGAGATCGCTAGTAAACGAATGTTAGATGGAAACTAGTTTCGACACTTGAATAATTATTCGACACCACTTTTGAATGTCATATTCACTACAATTTGTAATCTCTTTTCAGCGTCGCGAGTTCCCCGATGGCACAGTAAAGCTAGTCTACAACGACGGGACGTCTGAAACACGTTACGCGTCTGGACGCGTGCGTATGAAGGACAAACATGGCAACCTGATTATGGACTCGGCCCCTGGATGAAGTTAGGTGAATTTATACCTTATTGAGTGTTGATTAATGTTGATATTGTAATGAAGTGCCTTGAAGCTTTTTTTTTGTCACTGTTGAACTGTTATCACTATAGAATGAATAATTACTGTTCGAAAGAATGCAACTGAATATTGTGTTGCAGTGAAATTTCTAAGTTTAGTAGAGACTTTCTATTTGAAGTGAAAACTACTTTAGGCGCAATTTGCGCTCTTTCTGAACAGTGAACGCAACTGAACCGTCAAGCTCATGTATTGTTAACGACACCACTGGGGTGTCGTTAACAATTTCTTTTTGGTACATACACCGCTGCCGACTAGTGATAAGATGCAAATTCTGAAATTGCGCTAGTTCACCGGGGATTCGAAAAACATAATAATTGTAATCAGTTTAGTATTTGAACTTCATTGCGGTAGCGTAGTGAAAAAAAAAAGTAAACGACACCTCAGTGGTGTCGTTAACAATACATAGTCACTCTTGGGTCGGTGACGCTGAATCGAGTATACTCGGCTCCAGTTGGTCGGTGACTGTCAATCGCGTATACTCTGGCGCTGAATCCGATATACTCGGCTCCAGTGGTAAGTTATCACTTCTTTTGTGTGGTCATAAGCACACATCCTCTTTTTTCCCTCTCCTTTCAGTTATCTACTCTATTTTATAGTAAACAGACTAGCGCTCGGCGTCGTCCGGGGTGATTTTCATACAAATATCCGACTTACCCGATGGATTTTCCAAAAAAATCTTTCATACAAATCTTAACCTGGCAATTACAAAGACAACAAAAAAAGAATTAGCCTACCAACATTTTCGGCATTTTAATTTTAATTTCTAAAGATGAACTCTTTTATTTCTTGTTTACAAAGCTCTATTAAATTCTTAAGTTTGCTTTCAATTCTGTAGTACATTATACTGTGCACGTGACATTTTTTTATTAACAGTTTAATTGTGATAAATAGCTACAACTTGTTTATATGATTACTTTTAATGATCAGTGTTGAATGTTGTTTATAGGAAAATTTTATTTAAGTTGTAAATGTTTGTAATCATAACTTTTGTAAGAAAAATCTAGAATTTAATAAAGAATGTTATATTTTACGTATTTATTTCGTTCCTTAGCTTATTGGCTTAAGTTTGAAGTATCTTGCTTGAATATTTCTTCATAATTATTTGGGATAGAGAAAGTTTTGTGCCATCGGTAAATCAAACATGACTGTTATTTCGTGGCCGTTATATTACGGCACTCTTATCTTAGGAAACCCAAACTATGAGCTGCTGCCAGTTGCATCTTAACAAATAAAACAATCAATGTAAATAATATACAACTTTAATCCTAATTCTACACTACAATAAAGTTCTAATTCAACTGGCAGATATCTGGTAGCGTGTTTGCGAGGTTGGCTTGGGTATGCCTTCTAGTTTGAAGTTGATGGGTTTCATGCTGTCTTCAGTACCAAATATCTTCTTGAGTGCTTCCCTTGCGGCCATCTCCTTTGCGATCGCTACTGACTCACCGAAACCTAGAAAGTTGTTTTTTTTTTATAAGAATTTAATGCAGGAGAAAAGCTGCACTTATTAAATTAACGCAGGGTGTTTCAGATTTACATTATTAAATAGAGAAATTAGTGACTAAAACAAGAGATTTATTGATATTCCTATTGTCTTTTTTCCTTCATCAGATCAACATTAATAATAAAAAAAATTGTTAATGTATCGGTAAAAATATTATTTAATAGGCAAGGAAGAAGAAGGAAGTAAATATGGTGGAAGGCTGCCTATGTTGCGCCGGAAATACATTTTTTGTTACTCATTTCAAATAGTCAGGAACTTCTCTTACCTGAAGACACCATATTCTTGTCTACATAAAGCCCAACCCTGTAGCAAGCCAGCAAGGTGTTGCTGCCCATCTCTCCAATCAGCCTGGGCTCTATGTTACCGCCATCCTTCTGTACTATGGATGAGAGCATTGCCCAAGGGTCTTCTATCGGCAGGTACTCATTGACGTCTTGACCTGAAACATTGGCACTCAAATAAGTATCTGTGGTTTGTAAGGTTCCAACCTAAAAAGGAAAAAAGCCGGCCAGGTGAGTGTGACCACGCCGTAGATAGAGAATGCTATAGACAAATTGATGTGTTTTGTCGCATTCACACAAGAAAAAGAGCAAGTTACGCCGATATCGTGTAAAGAAATGAGACAGAACGATGAGATTTTTTGTTTCACAGCGCGTGCCACGATTTTGACGGTTTTAGCATAGTACTTTGCTAAACAAAGTTTGACAGATAGTTATCGTCTTCTTGTAAAATTCAGTTTTATGTGCTATAAGTTTAGTAATTTGTGTTATTTTATGTTGTGAACAATTTAGCCTTAATATTTCAACCATTAAATAAAAAAACATGGTGCGGTGTAGCGATCTAAGGTGTAAAAGTGATAGGTGAAACGCAAATGTCCTTTCATTCGTAAGTATAGCACTTTTTATCAGTAACTAGGCTATCAATAACATTTTACTGTGTTCATACATTGTGAATAATGTACCCTTGACGTAAATTCATCGATAAAAAGCACAAAATTAACATTATTAAATTCTAACCTAAGGATTTTGGTGTTGCCAATTTTCCATAAATTATTGCCCACTTTTATGGGAAATATGTATTCTGTAGTGTGTATCCTAATCCTAACTAATATTATATGTAAATACGAAATTGAGTTTATTTGTTGGTTTGTTTGTTACGCTTTCCCGCTAAAACGGTTTATCAGATTTGGATGAAATTTGGCACATCGGTAAATTACTTGGGTTAGGACATAGGATACTTTTTATCGCAATATTCTCACGGAACCGAGACACATGCGGGTAAAAGCGCGGGGCGCAGCTAGTTAATTGTATATCTGAAAGATTAATGGCTTGTTGCAGTTTTCCTGAATATGATAATTTACGTCGGAATTGGATCGTAGCTACAAGACGAACAGATTGGACACCAAAACCGTCATCAAAAATTTGCAGCAGACATTTTAATAAAAAAAAAATTAAATAAAAAGAAGAAACTAACACTGCTATTACCGAATACAGTACCTATTCTGCTAAATATTCAGTTAATAACATAATTATTAAGTTTGGATACAGGTTTTATATGTTTTTTTATATATGTTCAGTGTTTTTAAAACTGTTATATACAATTATCTGTTGCGGACTATTATTATTTTGTACATTTTATGTGCAATAAATGACTGAGACAGGCTTATCTTAAACTCTGAACGCGATTCAAAATATCGATCAAGAATTTAAAATATCTTTTTCCGTAAACAACATCTTCTTACATCTATTTTGTATTAACGTCTTAAAGATAATATTTTTTTTTAGGAATCAAAGGCCTGTATTCCATCATCTTCCTCCATCAGTTTACATGAAGAAACGAATATGGAAATTGAAAATAATTTAAGCATTTTTGTAAGTACAGTATATTATAATAATTTCTAAGTACAAGTATTTGTACTTATAAATTACTATAATATACTTATTGAAATACGTTATTGACGGACAATTTAGGACAATAACGTGTAAAATCAATAAAAGCTAATTAAAAATAAACTTATTGTATTATTTACTCACAAAGCCCCAGATACTACTATCATCTAAGAAAATGTAGGTATTTAGAATCACATCATCATCATCCATCGTCACTCTCTCCTGCTTTTAAG
The DNA here is from genome assembly GCA_937001585.2 of Brachylomia viminalis. Lineage (NCBI taxonomy): Eukaryota > Metazoa > Arthropoda > Insecta > Lepidoptera > Noctuidae > Brachylomia > Brachylomia viminalis. Next base: position 11,988,609 of record OW443314.2, read on the forward strand.
GGGTTGAGGGAGCATGCGTAGTTCATGCAAACGTAATAAGTACCAAAATAATTTGTAAATCAAACATTCCTATATCTAGGAATCTGTAGCTAGGGTGTATTTATTCCGATTGTATTACAGAATATCTAGGTTCCCAAATATGTATTTTGAACGGACACTGATTTAAAGACGATTTATGAGAAAAATAAATTTTCTATAGACATTTTAAATTGTGGGGTAAATTTTTCCTTACACGGTAACCCTAAATGTGTGACGTATTTTTGTTTTGTCTCTTTCTGCGACACGCTTTGCAGGCGTCTATAGCATTCTCTGTCTACGGACCACGCACAGGGGCCGTACTATGACGTGTTAACACCATCATGATTCCGTTGCGAAAAAGAAATAGTGCTATCGGTCATGTATAGCTCCGTCTCTCTTCCACGCTGGAACAATGATGGAATTAACACGTCATAGTACGGCCCCAGTAAAGGGTTGCATGGGACGAATATTTACACATGCACAGTGTTGATTTATCGACTGTAAAATTCATAGTACTAAAGAATATAACTATGAAAAACTATGTTATTTCTGTAGTTTTAACCGAAAATATCCCATATTTCAAAAACTATTGACTTGATAGCATAGTAGGAATTTAAGTCTCGCGACTTATTCCAGGCGCTTGTAACTTTTAACATAAAATTGGCTCTTAGTTCTGTTGATCATAGGTAACATAAAAATAGACAGTAAGTTTTTGCAATAAATTATTTCATATTGCAAGAATAAAACTCTTAATCTAAATAAGATGTTTAGTTCCTTATCTTGCATGTTACAATGGGTGGGTTTAGAGCAGATCAAATATGGGGATGCTCATTTTATTCCCTCTTAATTAAATTATCTTTGAGTAAACAGAGAAACAGCATTATTTTTGTTATTCTTACTATACTAAAATATTAGGTCTTGCCCGGGTATGTTTGTCTTGTCAAAATCAATTTTTAAACATAAGCTCTTTGACAACAAACCTTGTAACTGAGTGATGACAAAGTCTCTAACAAAGTGTGCAGCTCTCTCTTCACCTGAGGAGTCTAGTAATGCACCAACCAGAGCCTTGAATGTATTTGCTAGAATGAAGTTGTCTACTGGATATTCCTGGAAACAAAATAAACATAATTAATCATATAACTAGAATACAATATTTGGCCAGTGGAACATCTGGGGTCATTTTAACAGGCTCATAGATATATATGGGAGATTGAAGAAGTAATCTAAAGCAAATAGGATTAAGGCAGGAGTTGCAGGGCTGAGCAAGACACAATATAAGCTTTATTTTTAATAAGTCTGGGGCGTTTAGTGTCCTACAAAGTGTTAAACTGATAATATTAACAGCTGGATAGAAAGCGAAATCACTGCACAGGCAACCACTGTGAAAATAGATTTTGAAATTATAGCAGTATACATCGCCACATGCGAACTAGCATATATACAACGTCCCAACATCAATTGTCGAGCAGTTGCCCACCAGACCCAATACCCGTCTGGTAGGAGGATCCTCCCTTTTCCATAGAGTATGAGTGAACTTTACACCCTGTTCCTCATACCTCTATAAAACAAAGGTGAAGTGACAGGAATAGTGTAAAATAATCCTTCTCTATACATACAAGAATTTGTATTTCTAACAAACAATTGCATGATTGTCCTATGGGGAGAATAATGGTTGGTGCTGTACATAGCTTCATCCATTTTTACAATGGAACAATGATGACTTTTGTTACTTAAGCCTCAATACTCAATATATTTATTTGCATTCCACAATGTGAACTTTGGTGGTAGGTACATTATAAAATATACATAGTTTTGGATCATTGTGGACCCTGTCGGGCACAGCAAGATAGGATAGAGGAAGAGAGCTAATAATACGTTATTATTTTAAAGAGTAGATTATAAATGTTTTTCTAATATACTTTTTTTACTTTTTTTTTTTCATATTCATTAAAGGCCAACATCACAATAGTCGCCAGACACCACCTTTCTAGCCAGGTAAAAAGTGTTAACTGTTGAAATACTTACAGCAGCTAGAATAATATCTTTGGTGCCTAAATGCAGGGATATATTTGCTAGTATGGCCTCGCTGGTAAGGAACCTTCGGACTCCTTTTACACCTTCTATGGGAAATTTTGGTAGCACTGTCTCTAGGTAGTTCTGAATGTAGGCATTTATGAACTGATCTCCTGGAAATAAAAATGACTTATTTGAAAAAGGAGCCCTCAATGCGTAATACACATTTAATCACAATCTGAATAATTTTGAAGGATACCGTTAATCCTTTGCTTCATATGTTCAAAAAATTGTCTGTTCAACAATGTTTTTTTTTTTTTTTATGGCAATTGAGCCGATGAATGACGCAATGAATGTTGTTGAACTGTCAAAATGAAAGCCATTGCTACTGTCAGTGTTACACAATTACCCCATTGGTAATGTAATGATTGCGTGTGACTATTGCAATTGGACTCATCACAAGTATAATGTTAAGTATATTCATTAAACAGAAATTACTTTCATTTCATGTTAAAGAACTGAGCCTCAATAAATTTAAATCATTTATTAAACAGAAACTCTGTCGAAATGGCTTCTATAACGTTAAAGATTACTTGGATGACAAAAAGGCTTGGGATTAATTAAGCTACTCCAATGTACCCCCAAGCAACAAACCATTTTGTACATGCATGCACTGACTGGACAGGTCCACTCAATCTGTGGTTCTTTCCTCAAAAGACCATTACAGACACTGATATACATGGTCCTCAATGATTATATCCGGATTTTTATATACACATTGACATTGATGTATTTTATATATAGGTACTATGACATGAGTATTTACTTTGTAAAGTATTATAATATTATTTGAATTATTGTGAATGTGAGAACTATGGCGGTCATTGCTTTTTCGTATTTTTCTCAGTTAGTTTAATCTTGATCTGGCAGTTTGAGTAATTTATGCGGCCTACTCAAATGTCCTTTCTTTGGTATTGTTCACCGAATCGTTGAGCTCCTTAAGTTCTGAGTTGAGCTGCACAATTGCTGACAATTGCGTGCACTGACTGGACAGGTCCACTCAAACTGTGTGGTTCTTTCTTCAAAAGACCATTTTAGATACCGATCTACAAAGCCTTTACATGATCTGACCGAGATTTTGTCTGGACTTTAAAAGAGACTGTGACCTCTGAGTCTGTTTCGGCCTTTCTTCTCAGAGTAGTCAGATAGAAAACGCCTCATCTAGTTTAAAAAAATATATGTTTGATGTGTAAAAGTGTTTGTACAAACCTACTTACAGAAATAAAAATCATTTAATTTCATTATGATGGTAGAGTAAGAGTTTAGGACATTAAGTATGTCGCGCAGCACTTTATATATGTAATTCTAGACAGAATTTCTGTTTATAGTAAAGTTTTTAAATATTATTTTACCTATTAGTATTAGCTCCCTGTTGTCCTTCATTTTTATATCAAACTCCATTTCTTTTTGTTTCATCTCCTCCTTTATAACGTAAGATCTATCCGTGAATGCCTGAAGTAGCAAATCTGAATCAAAATCTTCATTCAATCGCTGTGCAAAGGCGTATAGTTCGGCTTCTAAGTTCCATTCAAGAAAGGTATTTCTTGGGTTGATCTTCTTCCCACCAAGCCTGTCTTCGCGACGTTTGAGTTCCATCAGTGTTGGAGCCACCCATCGATGTATCTTTTGAGCTAAAATACATTAAATATATCATAAAATGTCATAAATAGAAATGTTAAGTAACACGAACTTACGATATAAAACAAAACTTACCTTGCGTGGATACGGGATGAATTTTAACAACCTTAGCTAAAAGCGACACGCAACGTCTTATTAGAGCCATATTTATTTAAAATCAGCGATCAATTTGTCTCAAAAAATTTAAATTCAATCAAAACATCATTCACAACACAAATGTCAGATTTTAAGGTTAGCTTTTTTAGTTAGGGTTGCTATTTTAGTATACTATATTGTAGTCTGTGGTTGCTATACTTGCTAATCCACAGAGCACTGCTAATCACAGAATACGAATACTTTTTTATATATTGCTATGCTAGCACTCCAACAACTTGATATTTGGCAGAAAATCGTTACGATTCGGATGCGCATTTTATTTTTATTATTTTATTAGCTGTTAGTTAATTAACATGCCCCGTTGCGCAACTGTTGACTTCATAAATACGGGGCACCATGTTTTTGACAAAGATGACAAGTCGAAATCGTGGGAGAAAGCTCCCCAAAAATTTTAACCCGATATTTCCTCGTCGAGACTATGCTATGTGCAATCCTTTTTAAGTAAATCTGTTTCTTCAGATTAATAAAATACAATACAAAATAATCTATAACTACTCGTATAGTAACTAATCTATGCTAATATATCCATCGCTATTTATTGCAATCGACGTCTTCTCAGTTCGTCATCAACCTTTGTCACATGATTTTGGCATAGTGACTGGTAATCTGTGGTAACGATCCAGAAGACTTTTATGGGAGAAATTCATATACAGGTGTTGCTCCCAAGAGAACTAAGTCTGTTCTCGTTACCTACAGGCACGAGTTTATATTGTCACTAGCTTCTGCCCGCGACTTCGTCTGCGTGAAATTACTTGTTCCCCTGACCCACCCCGTCGCTTCACATCGCCTTCCCGCGCAATTACTTCATAGTTTAACTTTTTTACATTTTGCTCAGCTCTTAGCGTGATGCTAAATAACCTCTATCCATCCTCAAGAAATGGGTTATTAAATGCAATAAGAATTTTCCAAATCAGATCGGTAGTTCTAGACATTAGCGCGTTGAAACAAACAAAACCCAGCAAACTCTTCACCTTTATTATTTGTATCTTTATAGATTAGGTCAGTGCAGCAGTGCTAGAATTAACATTACATGTCTGAAGATTTTCGGTCAAAAGTTAACCCTCGAGTTTGTTTAAACTCCGATCGTTAATCTTGACTTACCCCACCTGTCTTCAACAAAAAAAGAACTTGTAAGTCAACATACACAAAATAACCTATAAATTATTAATATTATTTAACTTACTTTTCCACTACAGCTCTTTTTTACCAGTGGTAGACGCTTCTCTTTTCCTTAGGCGAGTGCTTTTTAGTAGTGCTATACTCCAAGTCGCATACATATTTATCTTTCTAGACACAAAATAAACTAAACAATGGCGGTTTGTGGACGAAGAACAGTGCTGCCTCCTATGACGAGCTTTCTGTTTTTAACCCAATTCAACCATTGTGTATTAGTGTTCGGGTAGTGATAGGTTTTAGATTTGTTTTAGGGTTTTCACTAGCTTCCAATGATTTTGCACCGGTAAAACAGTAATCCGAAAGAGATGTGATGCGAGTAAACGAAGGTTTCCACTCCACAGGGGTACGTAGAGTAGAGGCAATGGGTCAAGTAGTTGATTTAGGTATATACGTTAATCTCGTCCACTCACCCGGCCCGCAGAAGGTGCTCCGGGCGTCGGCGGAGGGCGGACAACGCCCTCTTCCAACCCCCTAAATGGGTCCAGGGGCGACGGACTCGGGGACGTTCGTCGCCCCCCACACACCAGGACCCGAGGTGGCGGCGCGTAGTGTTCCACGCGCGCCCCTCTTAGACGTCGCGGGGGGAGTCAAACACCTCACTCCCCCCCCAGACCCGAAGATGCCCGCAGTGGCGGGCCGGCACCAGTCGGGGGTTGCGGAAGGATCGTACGTTCCCGCGACCCCCGGCGCGGCGGCGCACATTGGTACAAGGGCGGAAAAAAGTCCTTTGTTTCAACCTTGTTTAAAATGTCTACAATTTGGTACACACATACTAGAATGTTAGTAGAAACAAGTCCTAAAATTAATACGGATAAATAATTATACAGTATTTAATTATATGATGCCAAAGTAGGGTGATCGAGAATATACAAATTTCGTGCAAAAAATATTGTTATTTCAAGTATGAATAGAACCAAAATACTATAATTATCAACTTTCATTTTTAGTTTAGTCATAAGTTTATTGTGTGTACTAATAAAATAGTAAACATAATGTTATAATATAATGAATAATTACTTACTATTACATTTTTAGTGAAGAAGGTCATTTGGAACCTTTTGTTTTCAATCATGAGATCATAACTAATCTCCGTTATCGACCGATACGTAATAATATACTTTCGGAGATTAATTAGACCCTATAGATTAAGAATACATTAGTTTTGGCTGCGATAACCTGCGATCTTGGAAATACCAGGTCCTTAACTAATGACGCTCTGTAATTAAGAAAAAGTGCATTATATTAATAAGTGTTTCTAATGAGGGTAATTAACATTTTATCATATCGTGTAAGTATAAATAGCATTGAATGGTAGTTTTAACTTCACTTACAATTATTTTCTCTTACGATAACAGTGTTATTATAGTGATGGATAGCTTTACTATTGTCTATGCCGATTTAGTGGAAATCATTATATCAAGTAATCGTGAGATACATAAATGCCTCGAAAATTTAAAACTTATGTATCCACAGCTTACAGAAAGTGTTTGGAATCAAGTTTATGAAAAGTTAAGCCGTAATTTTCTACCCGTATTTACAAAAAAGTGGCAAACTGCAGCGAGAAATAAAAATGCTTTTATGGCAAAAAATGAACAGTGGCTGAAAAATATTTTTACCGTTGAGACATCTTCGGTGCAGACTGATGTGGTGAATTGTGACAGTAATGTTCCAGGGCCATCAAAACGCTCTCATAGAGGACGACCAGAAAAATCATTTGATGAATGTTGCGATCGAACAAAGCGATATAAAGTTAAAAGATTGTGTGAAAGCGTTCCTGAAGAAATGATTAAGAAAGCTGCCTCTAAGGTACTCGTACAAGAAGGATCATCGGATACTATCAAGTTTACTCCAGAAAAAGCGTTGGCATTATTACTTGATGCATCACTTTCGAAACATCAATATCAAGTACTGAGAAATGCAGCAAAAAGTATTGGTTGTGATATTTTTCCCGATTATCATAAAGTACTTGAAGTAAAAAGGCAATGCTACCCCACGGATATTGATGTAACGGAAAGCTACGCTTGTGTAAGTTTGCAGTCATTACTGGATCACACAACCAGAAGATTATTTGAAGTAATGTCTGAAGACGACCTTACACAGATTAGTGTAAATTCAACGTTTTTACACAAGTGGGGATGTGACGAATCATCAGGTCATGCTGAGTACAAACAGTCATTTATCGACGAAAATGTGTCAGATTCATATATGTTTTTGACATCATTAGTTCCACTGCGTCTGTATGAAAAGGAAAATAAATCTGTTGTGTATTGGACAAATGCAACTCCTTCTTCTACAAGGTGTTGTCGCCCGGTACAATTCCAATTTCAAAAAGAAACTACAGAATCTACGAAAAATGAAATTGCTAGAATGGAGTCTGAAATAGCAAACTTAAATGAAACTGTTATTAGTTTAAAGGAAAAGACTTACAAAGTCTACCATAAACTTGTGTTCACAATGATAGATGGCAAAATAGCGCAGACAGTTACGGACACATCATCATGTGCAGTGTGTTTTATATGCAAGTCAAAGCCATCAGAAATGAATAACCTTGACCAAGTGCGAAATAAAACTGTGGATACGGAGGCTCTCAAGGTCGGTTTATCCCCGCTTCATGCACGGATTAAATTTATGGAATGCATATTACATATTGCGTACAATATGTCATTTACCAGTTGGAGAACGAACGCAACTACCAAACAACAAAAAGATGAAGAGAAGAAAATAATCCAAAGTGAGCTGTTTCAACGTTTAGGTCTAAAAGTGGATTTTGTAAAGCAAGGAATGGGAACATCTAACGATGGAAATACGTCTAGAAGATTTTTCAATAATGCAGACATTGTAGCTGAAGTCACAAGAGTCGATAAAGAACTTATTCATCGGTTTGGTATAATATTGCAAACAATTAATTCTAGTGCATTAGTTGATTCGGATAAGTTTGGTAGTTATTGTTACGAGACTGCTGAACTATACGTAAGCCTGTACAGCTGGTATAATATGCCAAATACTGTGCATAAAATCTTGCTGCATGGCAAAGAAATAATAAGTGTTGCTGCCTTACCTATTGGGATGTTATCTGAGGAAGCTCAAGAAGCGCGAAATAAAGATTACCGCAATTATAGGTTAGGTCATTCAAGAAAATGTTCTCGTCTATCATGTAATGAAGATGTTATGAATATGCTCTTAGCTACCTCAGATCCCCTTATCAACAGTTTACGTGCAGTACCGAATAAAAAATACTATCCTCTTCACGATGATGCCAAAGCTTTATTAGTGGATAGCACCCATCTCTCAATCAATGTCTTCTCTATTTAATATTTAGTTTATTAATTTTTATTTATTTAAAAATGCTGATTTAACTATATGAAATTCATGTGAAAAAATTTGATGAATATTTTCATGTTAATAAAAAAAAAATACGTGTTATATCTTTCTCTTTGTAAACTGGTACATCCATTATATCATTTTAATAAAGTATTATGAAGAAACGCAACGTCTTTTCATTTAAAAATAATATTTTCCGCATGCCCGTACTACCTGCACCACTGTGCGGCGTAGGTGTGAGATGGAACACCGGGGTGGTTTTTAGTCAGTAAGAGTCTGACAGACCCCGCCACCCGCCCCAGGGCGGCGGACATCCATGAGCATTTTCCACCACGGACACAAAAAAAAAAAAAAAAGTATATAAGTACGTTACATTTAATAGCTTTCAGACCTCATACGCACTAGCGGTTAACCGCGGGGGCCGACTAACCGCGCAGCTAGCCGCTTTTTCATTTTAATATGCAACCGCTCATGATTGTACGCACTTAACCGCCACAAAATTTCAACCGCGGCGGTTTAATGGAGGTGTTTGTTGTTGAAATTTAACTACGAGAAGCTATTTGGAATTGTGAAGGAGCAGCATATAAAATATAACAAAAGTCCATGTTCGAGCAAAGGGTTCAACCGCTTGACACGGTTCAACTTCGTGGTTAGCCGGCATGGCGGTCAGCCGCTATTCCAACCGCGTCAGGCGGCTGGCCGCTCAAACGAACTGCCTAGGCGGGCAACCGCTGTCCACTACCTTCTTCAGGTACTGTAGGTAACTTAATAATGTCCCCACTGCGCTGAGAGTAAATAATATACCTACCTATTTATGGCTGGGACACAGGTCTCATCTCTGTGAGAAGGGAGAAGGCCACCACTGGTCAGTGCGGATTGGAATATAGAGGTATGAGGAACAGGGTGTAAAGTTCACTCATCATCCATAGGAAAGGAAGAATCCTCCGACCAGACGGGTGTTGTATCTGTGTGCGTGTGGATTGAGTGCTCCTTTTTAAAAGTTAATTATATGTTTACGAAATCAAGGAAGTATTTAGGAAATGATTGTGAAAACTTCATAATGAAGATAAAAAAAAATTAAATCTATGGTGAGAAAGTCGTGGTCAAACCTTAGATATTATTCTAAGGGTCAAACACTCAAATTTCTAACCTGAGAAAATACTGCAACTCAAATATTTAATTGATTTCGGTTTATTTGGATTTTATAAAGGTTTATTTAGAACACTAAATCCGCACCCTACACAATGTTGTCGCTTAGAAACAAAATAAAGTTGATTATTGTTAAAATTAAGCGTTCACAAAAAAAGAAAACGTGTTAAACTTTAGTGACAACATTTTAACAATTTTATTTCTGATGTGACCGCCCGCCGCCGCGCCGTTTGTATAAAAGTTCGGGTTAAATAAATAAACGCTACAACATGGAACACTCAAACGGGACGTTGAAAAGAAAGTATTTTTTAAATTTATTCTATAACTAATAAGTTTTATGTCAAGGTTTTTGTTTCACAAATTGACTCTGAGTACAGAAAATAAAAATACAGTAAGAATATTTAGAATTTATTTAGCCAAAGTTGGAGAGTTTTGGAATACTCCGTTTGCACCATAGGAGGATTGAGTGTTCTAAATAAACCTTTATAAAATCCAAATAAACCGTTAAAATCAATTAAATAAATGTGATTTTCACAAATGTAATACAGTTATTTCACATAAAAATATTATTCATACGAGTATATCTTGAGACACGAGTTACAGTATTTTCTCAGGTTAGCAGATTGAGTGTTCTCGTAGACAGAGATGTTCTAGACGACTTTCTCACAATAGATTTCACAATTTTTTTATGTTCATCATGAAGTTTTCGTTTTTTCTTTACTTTATAATGTTTCCTAAATTCTTCCTTGATTTTGATCCACACGCACACGTGGGCAACTGCCCGACGATCGATGTTGGGACGTTGTATTTATGCTAGTTGCGCAGTAAACTCTGCTTGCGCGATGCAGGATTTTGCGCGACGTCATCGTCAGTATGATCCGTAGTTCGCATGTGGTGACGTAGATATAAGATCACGGGAACGTAAAAAATTGTCTTTAAAAAAAAAAAAAAAAAAATTTTATTATTAAATTTTTTCCTGCGTAAACCACGATCCTACGACGGGCACCCAAGTAAGTCGATGCCGCAACTAACGGGGCGCTAAGTACTGCTCCAAAAATCATAGTAAACTTAATTAAAGTAAAAGAAAACAACATAATAGCAAGTCTTTAAATATACTTTTCATTATAAAACAGTAGACAATCACATTGAAGAATACGAGTTAATTCATATATTCACATGTAACAAAGTATCAAAATAAAAACTTATAAAACATTACAGCATTAGCTTTTCCGGTTAGTGAGGAAACCTCTTACTGAGCTAAAGAATCCTCTTTTTATTTTGCTGTTTACTGGCAGGATAGAGTGGTTGCTGTAGAAGGACGCCGACGTGTCGTAGATCGATGAACTTACTTCCATAGCCTGTAAGAAACAAATAGAACTTTGAGAGAGTTATAAGATAAGCTTGCTTAAAGACACACCCTCACGTCTGAATTTGTTCGGACATGACCGGGCTTTCACCATAAGACTTTATCAAAAATTAAAAACGGTATCTGAGTAGGTACTGAAAAAACAAAGACAAAAAAGTAAAGTTCGGCTATTTGTCACGACTTTTCAAATTTAGAAATTGTAACCCCACTCCCAATTGAAGAAAAAATCTCCGAAACACGGCTCATCAGGCAAGTCCTAAGAATGAACACCGGTCCATAGCAGCGAGAAGGACCCCTTAACATCCCACAACGACCTAAAGAAGGCTAAAGTGATGAAATGGGATGGCTAGGCAGTGAGAGGGACAAGACTGGTCGTGGTCGCAACCTCGGTCGTAGAAGATCCAACCAACATGCGGAAGTTCATAGTAAAGTACACAAAGTTTGGCCGAACTGGTGGGATGGCACTTTTTGCAAGTACGTGGTGCGCATTGAGTTACAATACTTAACACGAAGAGCGGTGGTTGCCCGGTGGTGGCCCAGTGGTAACGGCCGCGACTTACGAGTTGGAGGTCGTAGGTTCGAACCCAGACAGGCGCTTTACTTAGTGTAAATTATTTCATCACCACTGCTCTCAAAACGGTGAAGGATAAACATCGTGAGGAAACCGGCATGTCCTAGAACCAAAAATTCGAAGACATGTGACATCTATCAACTCGCACTGGGCCCGCGTGGAGGATTACGGCCCACTCCCTCTCACAGAGAGGAGGCCTGTGTCCCAGCAGTGGGAACGTTATAGGCTGTTGATGACTTAACTTGGACGCTGTGGCTACTGCCCACCCTGGCCGCGTAGAACACCCTGGCACCTTAAAATACTGAAGATAAAGCAGATTTCCTGCAGCAAATTTTAGCAGTTTTACACAGTTAGGTATATTTTATATTTGTATAAAATTGAACTGTAATGCACCTTCCGGGCGAGCACGACCTCTGTGATAGTCTTGAGTCACGCATCTTATCACGGTTTTTGCTCCCAAACTCTGATAAAAATGTATGACACAAGCCTATCACAGTAGGCCGTGCTCGCCCCGCTTATTAATAAAATACTCACACCAAGTGAAGTACTAATGTGATAGGAATCAATAGAACTATTGACGCTAGGCAGGTCAGGTGGGGGCCCAACCGGTAGTTTTAGCTCTGAGTTTCTGGTCGATCTCATGACTAAGCACGACATAAGTCTCCTCAAAAACGGCTTCTTGGGTTTCGAATCTTGCGGTTCCAACTTAGCACATTTATAATCTGAATTGTGCACTTCTTCTGAATATAACGAGTAGGCTGAAGTTCCTAGATTTGGTGTGGCGCATTTTCTGTGTCCTGAAAATTAACAAATTTTGGTAATTATGGACGACAAGTAACGGGTTATTTTAGGGTTGTAATGAATGGAAATGTTTGAAAATGTATCGTTTAAAGTTGAGAATTAATTTGTGATGTGTCCTAATTGATGTATGCAAAAAGTAGGTACAAACGCGTGATCATCCAATCTTCTCAATCGTCTATTGTAATACTTAGGCAAAGCTCAAAGGCAGAGGGAGAGCTAGTGGGCCGACCTCACTAGTTCTATGGTAATTCTTCATTTCATGATTCAAAGTACCGACTGCGTGTGTACCGCGTTTTCGCACAAAAGAGTAGGCCTGACAATATGAATACAGATTGAATACAATACAAGCTTATGAGCACATCTACAGTCATACGAGATGAGTGGCAAAAGCACGCGTATACAGTACACAAATACGTGTTTATACGTGCAGAAAAACGCCAGTGTGTAACGCAGTTAGGAGGAAAAAGGCATTTGACCAAAAGTAGAATTTTTAATACTTACCTCTGAATAAAGTATGAAATAAGTTCAAATGACCTATACTCGAGTCGGACAGGGCTCCTACGTCTGTCGACGAATATGCTACCTGCTTCATGAAAGCAACACTCGCGTAACGTATCTCCACCGAAGACATTGTTTTTCTAGTATGACCAACATACTCTGCTTCTTCAGCGTGTTTTAAATTTTCTCTGGCATTTTCAGCATTAAACAAAACATAAGTTTTAACTTCAGTCTCGTTCCGTTCGTCGACATCTTGGCATACGCAGCATGCAGAACAGTCTTTCATTGGAGTTATAGGTTCTAAGCGCTCCACCTTACCATCGCCTACTCCTGCGTCTCGCTCTATAACAATTTCTGGATCATATTTAGTTTGTAGTTCTGTGTCTTGTTTTTTCTTATCTTTCTTTGTTTTCGTTGACTTTTCGTCACGACCGAGGCTTTGCTCTGATGAGTAGTCGCCTACTGGTTCGATATTTGCTTTTGGTTTACGACTTTTGCTTCTCCGTTCGAATTTAGCCAAATGTTTACAATTTTTTCTACTGCAGGGAAGAGGCTCAGTCTGTGCTGCTGTTTCATGTTTTGATTCCTGGCTTGTTTCTGTTGTTGTTGGAGTCTGGTCCATGGAATTTTTTTTTGTCGGCTCAGGTTCCTTGGCCTTTTTACGAGGCGTCTCAGGTTCCTTGGCCTTTTTACGAGGCGTCTCAGGTTCCTTGGCCTTTTTACGAGACGTCTCAGGGTATTTAGACTTCAGTTGAGGTGACTCAGTCTCCTTAACCCTTTGTTGAGGCGACTCAGTCTCCTTAACCCTTTGTTGAGGCGAGTCAGTCTCCTTAACCCTTTGTTGAGGCGAGTCAACGCCGGCGTCCTTGACCTTTTTGGTTCTAACTTCCCCGATAGATATTTCACTACTCTCACGCTTTGTCAAGAATGGCTTTCGTTTACTGTGACTACTTTTCTTCATACTTATGGTCTTCTGGATTGTTTTCTTTACCTTGTCGTATTGTTGGCGAGACAGGATGATAGGCTTTTGCTTCGAGAACTGCTCCACTTGCAGGAACACTTGGATGTTTCGGTTTAGTATTAATTGTTGATAGATTGCAGATTTATTTTCGTCTTTCTTTTCTGCTGCACTATAATTGACGAAACATAAATCTTCGCCTTCTTCCGGGGTTTTATTTGAGAGACGTGTTTTACCATTCTTATCCCGACACTGTATGGACACATTTGCCTTATCTTTTGAAGGACTTGGTTTGAAACATGGGCATAGTTTATGAAACTCATAATTTATTTCCGTGACTTGGCTTTCCTTGCTAAAAAAGGGAAGTTTTATTTAGTATAGTTATTGGACAAACAAAAAGACTGCAAAAAAATAAAAAAAATGTTTAAAACCATCTTTGCCGGTAGATACACTGATACGGAATGCCGACATCGTTTTCACAAAAACGGCCCTAAAAAAAACAAATGAGCACAATATTAAGTCATTATAGTAACTTATAATATAAGTACCTAACTGAAAATAAAAAAGCGGCCACGGATCGGTCGGATCACGCACAGGGTTCCGCAGTTAGGATGAATACTTAAGCATTGGTGGTGTGTGGTGCCGAATCTCTTGAAACACTGAACTAAACTAAGTAAACTATCACTAAAATTCCTTACTTTTGGCTATGAGAATCTTAAAGCTATTGTATTATATTATATATTCTGCAAAAAAAACTCTAAATTAAAATAATTTTGACACAACTAAAATCGAATTTGACAATCGCGGTTCTACTTTTTTGCCCTACTCCGTGATTTTTTTTTTAGATCCTGAGGCGCGCATCTGGCAGCCATGACATGTTTTATATGGATTTTTTTCACTTTTTGTATGGACAATATAAAAAAAAATATTACCTACATGTTGAGTTTTAGGAGTTTCTGGTCTGTCGAAATTTTCATTATTTTTGCGATAGGACAAACCATTTTCGAGATACAATAAGCAAAAGAAAAAAAAAAAAAGATACAGTACTATTTTTGCACCTGAAGTCGAGGTGTTGGTGTGAATTTTAGTTCATGACAACTAATTTTTTTAAACATCTTTTTAATTGCGATAAAAAATAGTCAGATTTAGTAAGACAATCAAAATTTTAGGTGAAAAACGTCAAATTCTGAATAGCAATATTGCCATTTTCAATCATAGATTATTAACTCAGTGCCATCTTAGTGCTGTCAAGCTAAAATATAGTTAAGAAGTGTCACTTTAGTCAATTTCAGAATGGGAAATCGTCGAGTGACAGGAATAAACTAAATTTTGGTGATTTCCAGTCTAGTTCAGAGGCATTATTTGACAAGAGAGTCGGCACCAGTATTGATTTTACCGACTGCTAAAATAAGTGTGTAATTCGTAGTATTTCTCGAAAAAACTATGAAAAAACAAATGAAAACATACAATCTCACAAACTATTGACTTCAATAAAAAAAAGTCACTTATGACATTATAATCTTTTTAATGATGGTATCCAATCATGATATGGTAGGTACACGCATAATAATTATGTGCAATGTTTTTTTTTCATCCTTCGGTTACATGTATGGGCAGTGCCCTTTATATTTGTTCGTAATTTCATTAACCGGTGCAGAATACACATTCTTTCCAATTTTCATCGATACAGTGCCAATAGTCGCCGAGTAAAATAGCTATTTGACTTTCGCCGGGCCGCACGCACGGACAGACAGACGGACATGACGAAATTCTAAGGGATCCATTTTTGCCATTTGGGTACGAAGTCCTAAAAACGTACCGTGCAAGCTTACTAAAAATCAAGGAAATAGTCTACGCTAACTGCCTGTATGTATATTTATTATTTATTTAGTATTCAGAATTATGGAAGAGAAAGACATGTTGCGCCGACCCCAAATAAATTGGGGTAAGGGCAGTAGAATGATGATGATGGTGTTCAATTTACTACATATCGAGATCACGTTTACATTCTGTTGCTATCGTATAACTAACTGACCTGACTTGATTTAGAGTATTTGGGTTTGACTTTGTCCACACCAAGAAGTTCCCGGATCTGTTTGTCTCTCTCAATTGGATCAATTATGGAACAATCATCACCAGTGAAGTGCTTGATTGGAGCTGCAAAATAATCACTTAAACTTTTTAACTGTACCGTATCAATGAGCTTTGCACGTAGACAGAGTATAGAAATAGACAAGTCACATTATATTAATAATGATGAGATAAGGACACACTTATTAGATGCAGTGGTAAGAGTAGACGGGACAGAAATATATTTTCTATATCACCTTCGCGTATGCAACATTCTTGTCTGACCACAGTTGTTAGCGAACACCTTACTAGGGCCCAACAATACAACTGCAACGGTATGATTTCTTTGGAAAGTATTACCGGACTGCTTATGATAGTACCAGTTCACAAGTGAAAGACTCTTTGCTACTATAAAAATAAAATAAAAGTTTCTCTCTGTCGATTTTTGAAGACTTAAATATAGTTTTTATACATTCAACGTATCCATTGCTGGATCTTCAAGTCATAATGAATGTTAATAGCCGATCTTAGTGCTCATAATAGCCAAGGATGCATCGTCGGCTGCAGTTACGTGTGCCGTTTGCAACCTGCCGCTCGTGTATACGAACACTTATCTATTGCCTTCCCTAAAATACGGTTATTTATTTATTTAAAATAAGGGCACCAACAGCACAGTCACCAATTCAAATGAAATAACAATTAAAATTGGCATTTCAGTAACCATGCAAATAACAGGTATGCATGACATTGTTATATTCAAAGAGATAATTAATTCTACGAATAATTAAAATATCACCTAGGAATTCTGATTCATCTGGACCGATATCGGCAAGCTGAGCCGTAAAACAAGTTTGGGTGTTCTTTATATTATTATTACTTTTATTATCTTCACGCCTGAAAAAAATATTAATCAATTAGTACTAATACAAATAAGTTCAATTTGACAAAAGGTCAGGTTAGGAGGACGTCGAAAAACAATAAAAATAAATCTACCTGTGACAAATCTCTAGACTATCTCGTATGGTAAGTCCTGAAACTTGTTTTATTAATGGTAACTCATCTTCTGAAGGCTGAAACCAAAAAGCAAGAGGTTTGGAAAGAGTTGTTATGAAAGACCTGAAGCTTATCTAAGGCCGGTATCAGTGCTTCACCGATCGTTGCCGTCAGTGCCTAGCGGCGGTCCTGACGATACGCATTGACCGACCGTCAGTTTGTAGCATCCAGTGTTCTCCTGGCCGATAAACAATGCGAACTGGTACAGCCGTTTACACAATGGACGTATCCTTTCGGTCGGTTCACCGGTAGGTGCAGCACTCATTATTTTCATAGCACGTCGGTCGACCGACGTACCTACAGCATGCCGCATGCCGTAATGCTCGATGGGAGGGTCTTTGTACGCTTTGTAGCTGGATGATGGTTTTTCGGAATTACGATTACATTTATTATGTTCGTCTTCCAACTTATGAATACTTACGTTGTGAAGTGCAATTGACGGATATCTCGTCGGCGATTTAATTTCAAACTCAAAGCCTCCTCTTTCTAGCGCGCAATCGGGTAAACGTAACAAATTTCTCAACGATGGATCTTCGATACCCTTTTGAGAGCCCATATCTTTTAATGTCTTTCGAATCGTCAAGTCAGTTGACGTTTTATCTCGATTAAACAATACATCGTAGTGCTCTCTGTCGCCGTCTATATTTATACTGACCTTAGAATTGTCAAACCTGGCAGGAATATAATGTTTCTGATTCATTTGTTCAGTCAGTTTCTTTGTATATGTGTCTACTAAGGCTTTTTTTGCCCGAGCATGATCCGTATTGGTTCCCGATTCGGCCTTTGTTTTTGTAATAAATCTCGAGGTTTGTTCGCTTTTGAAACCTTGGGATGGTTTAGCAATAAAAGTTTCTTGATTTTTGGCCATCCGCGGTGTAATAAAAACATTTGGGTGATTTTTTGAGACCTGTGTCGCACAAGAAATCGTTAAAGGATCACTTTTAGTTACTTGCGTTGCGTGATTCGAATAGAATTGTTGAAATTTAGGTACCTGCGTTGAATGAGACACCTGAGTCTTTAGATGTTTAATAGGCGGAGGCTTGTGTAGTGGATGTTTTTGAGACGCCATCGCTTCATTAATGGAATGTTTAATAGGAGCTAGGTCCTGCAAACTATCAAGAGCATCCTCGCATTGCGTTGGATTAGAGGTCGTGAAAGTTTCCGCCTCATTAAAATATTGAGTGCCATTGGACGCAGTATAATTTTTAATTCTTTTGGCAGAGACCTGTGTTCCATTTGATATATTGGTAAGTTGATAATTTTTGCTAGGCATTTGTGTTGAATGAGACGCAGTATAAAGACCTTGATTTCTTTTAGATACTTGTGTTGCATTCGATACAGTTAGATTTTTAAGGTTTTTGGAGACCTGTGTTGCGCTAGTCATATCCAATTTTAATGGCAGTTTTCGTGAACTAGCGTCCTGTTTCAGTTTATCTTTAGCTTTAGCTCTCAGCGCTTTTTGACGATCAGGACTTCTCTTTTCGCTGACTGGAGGCTTCAGCGAGTCGGCTGGCACTTTTGGCCTTGATACCTTTCTTACAGGTGATGGCGAACGACTCATTCGGGGACTTTTATAGTTTCTTCTTGTATCACATTTATTTGAAGCTTTCTCTGTTTTTAAAACGTGGTTACTCGTATTTGTGCCCATGCCCGCCGGTGACGTACTTCGTGCATTTACGGCAGGATAATGAACAGATTTCGTTAAATCATCCGGGCTTGATTTAGGGTAAACAGATATTATGACCATAGGGCTTTGACAATCTTTAAGAGTGTTATGTTCCGACCTGTTGCCACAACAACTGCACTGAACCTTCTTGTCTGAAAAAGTTGCACACCTCCCTTTGGCCGCAGCAACTTGGACATTAAAGTTGACTTGAGTTCCTTGTGATTCCTTGCTGGAATTAAACGTAATTTTGACATAATTTTCTCAATACTTAAAAGGTTTTGATTATAAACTTAGTCACTGTGTTTTTACCTTACTACTTCCTTCGCTGGTGGCTTTTCCATTTCGAGGTCATAGGTATAGTCAGCTTGTAGACACGAGTCTTGCTGTAGACTGTAGAAGTTATCAATTAAAAACACATCCTTTAATAGGCATCATGCAATCGGATTTGGATCGACTTTACTTCCAAAATAAAGGTATGATTCCGACGGCGGCTGAAGAACGCACGCGACATGTTAGGTTTAGTGAATATTTTAAATTAAAGCGGCACAGGCTGATGCATTCGCCTGCTTATTATCTACTTATAATTCTAACTTAACAGAGAGCTGTACTGCAGAAGAGTTAGTTGCGCCACTTTTTCTTCACAGCTAAAGCACTCGGAAGTGGTGAAGGGCTGGCGTTTTGGGGAACTGTCTTATGTAATTTTAACATTCAAAAAGTGCTGATTCTCAGCCTAGTTTGAATAAATTACACGTCCGCTAAGGAGGTGATGAAAAGTTTCAACTTCTAAATTATAAACAGCTCTACAAAAAAATACTTTTTTTTTGTTGCCCTGGATATCATCGCGAATTTTTACGTTTTCAAGTGCTCAGATTACGAATATATTCATTAAAGTTCTCAATGTGCTCGTATTTTCATGATTTTTGCAGATCTTATCTATTTTGAACAATTATTACTGCTGGTCTTTGAAAAGAGATTGCCCCCTGAAAAATTATAAAAGAAAAGCTCATAAAAGGCGTTTTATGGAAATATAAAATGTTTTCGACATTTTCCTCTTTATTTACTGCGATGTATCCTAATTTCTTAAAACATAACTGACATTATAAATATATCTGTTATTTTGTTTCTCGTTTTTTGATTTTTGTAATGTAAAATGAAAATAAAGATTTAAAAAAAAATCAGAGCAAATCTTACAAAATCATTGATAGTTTCATGAATTGTGTGCATAAATAGACCCAAAATCATTTTCATATCTAGGGCAACAAAACCACTGTAGACCAGAGATACAGTAAAATCTTACGCTGCCTGTTCTTCAGTGGTCTCGTATGAAGTTTTGGCAATAACCGGCGAAAAATCTCGAGTTAACTGAGCGACATCTGACATAACTGTAAAATGAATAAGACATTAGTGTCCTTTTCGTAAAACTGGCTAGAAGTTGTGTAGAAATCAAAATTCTTAAATAACATCGCGAGGCATTCCGAGGCCAGCTGAATACGTAGTTGCTCTGAATACGCTTGTTAACTCTTGTGAGCAACAAGCACATCACGCTTAAAGCAAGGCGTTTTGTGTCTAATAATATGTATCTATTTCTATTTCGTTTATGGGTTGTAGGCTCGATTTTAATTGAGTAAACACAATGATATTTGTACATAGCTTCGTTGTACCTTGTTTATCGTCAACAGTAGCTCCATATCTCAGTACATATTTCTCGTTTTCAGAGATACCGAACTGACCGAATATTCGCACACGACTTTTTTTTGGCGCCTCGTTTTGTTCATTCACACAGATGCAGTTATTACACTTTGGAAAATATGTCCAGTCCACTCCGCTCCTCAGCTGCGCGCCCGAGGCGTCTGCCACTGTCGGTTCCTTCTTCTCTTTCTTCTTCTTCTTATCCATGTTCAGAGACTGGATCAGATGTTTGAAATTTGACAGTTCTGTTATGGGTATCTCTTCATTTTTCGTGTAACTATCGTGGTCGGTGGAGAGTTTTGCGCTGCCTGTGGTCTTGATCTCATATATTTTCTCTCTTCTTCGTCCCGCAACTATTAAATAAACGTTCTTCGTTTGTATTGAATTCTCGTGATTAGATAAAGTACTCTGAACTCTCTTTGGTATATATCTACGTCTTCTGAGTAGTTTTGCTGCGTGTACTTGATCCGTTTTAGGTATGACTGTAACTTTTATTAGAGGTTTCTCAGAAGTACTTGGCTTTTTTTCTGATTTTATTACGGCAGAAATACGTTTCTCCGGTGTGTGCAAGCTCGGGAAACTTACAAATGAATACTGCTCGCCTAGAATCTGTTGGAAACGAAAAATGCGTCATGTCATTTAACGGTATTAAATGGTAAAAAAAGTGATTATGAACATATTTATGTGATCCACAATTTCACTAACGATAATAGGTAACGGTAGTCTGACCTGTCCTTCAGATGTTTTCTTCAGTATCAACGATGTAGAAGATTCAGAATTTTTGACAGGTTTCGAGTTTTTTGTGGAGCCGGGTGCTAGTCTGGTGAACTTATTGCGGAAACCCCGTAACAAGTGCACGTCATTCGCGTCCGTGTTATAGGAACTACCAAACGCCTGCCTGCTGCTGCTGATCCTTTTCACTGGCGGACTTAAGAAGTCCAGTGATTCTAAACAAATAAAAAATATAAATAAAAGTGGAGAACAAAAACGAATATTTTGAATCAAATAAAACATAAATTAAATCAGACCAATAAATTCAGACTCTGCGCTGTAACAGTCCATAATGAATTTCGAGGCTGCATTAATTATTAATTAATATTAAATACAAATATCGCTACAAAACAACATTTTTCGGGAATAAAATTTTGACAATGATCATACTTTGACAACGACGAGAACAACTAATGACAGTTGTCATTAGTTGTTCTCGTTTTTGACAATATGTCGGCTGGTTATTGGCGAAAAATATTAGGACAAAGAATGTCCAAAGGTTTTATTGAAAACCAGCTAATGGCCGGCCTACTATATAATGCATTGCCACGCCTCTTTTATTTTTCTCGATTCACCCCTGTATTTGAGCAAACAACAAAAAAAAGCGGCCAAGTGCGAGTCGGACTCGCCCATGAAGGGTTCCGTAGCAGCAAGTAACATAATATAAAAGTTCTTGTACTTCGTTGTAACTTTGATCGATGTTTTAATAATAGTGAGTTGATTAAATGAAAGGTAAATTGCGGTTTACGATTTATGACGTAGTATTAAAAAAACTACTCACTAGATCTCGTTTAAACTAATTTTCGGTGGAAGTTTACATGGTAATGTACAGACGCCAGCACATCAAGCTACTACAATCTGTCAAATTTCTTTAATAGATTTTCAACTTTATAGCTAAAGCATTAAGGTTCAAGGTTGATTGGGAAAATTTGACAGTTTCGGGTAGCTTGACCTGCTGGCGTCTGTACATCATATATTTTTTTTTAGTTTTATCATTCTCTTATTTTAGAAGTTACAGGGGGGGGGGGGGACACATTTTACCACTTTGGAAGTGTCTCTGGCGCAAACTGTTCAGTTTAGAAAAAAATTATATTAGAAACCTCAATATCATTTTGGAAGACCTATACATAAATACCCTACACGTATGGGTTTGATGAAAATTTTTTTTGAGTTTCAGTTCTAAGTATGGGGAACCCCCAAGTTTCATTGCTTTTTTTTACATTTTTCTGTGAAAATCTTAATGCGGTTCACAGAATACTTACCAAGTTTCAACAGCATAGTGAAAAAAGTGGCTGTGACATACGGACGGACAGACAGACAGACAGACATGACGAATCCATAAGGGTTCCGTTTTTTGCCGTTTGGCTACGGAACCCTAAAAAATCAAATCATTTAAGCCGTTTCGTTTTTGGGTTTAGCGAGTCTAGCGAACAGCAATTGATTTGTATACTTACATAAAAAAGAGAAGATATCTCGAAGCTTAGTGACTCGCATACACTGACCTCTATTAATAGAGGTCAGTGCTCGCATATTATTATTATTACCTATCTAAAAAAAGTACTCTGTGGTGACACGCTAACTGTCACGGAATGACATTTATTATCAATTTCGCTATATTACTATACTCTTTGCAATTTCGGTTTCGACCACTAATTTCCACTGCTCATTTCGATTAACTCAACCAAACGTGCTATATAATTTCAGAATAAAATCAGTTTATTTAAATTATTTGTGTTCAAATCCAATGAGTATCTCAACAATTACTTTGGTACCATCTACCAAACTTCATGTAATCGAAACTTTATTGTTAGAAATTCTAAGCGGAATCCAGTAAGTAGAGCAAAAATGTCTGAGCAAATTGACGAGAAGACGTTGACGACGACGTTGAAACTGCCGGACAGGGTGAGAACAGGCATGATAATCCCGGTGTCGAAAGAAACTTTTTTTAACACCCAGTGGAAGGCAAAGGCAGCTCCTCTATGTGCCTACGACATGCTATACCACCCTCCTGACTATAACCCTAAGGCTGCGCGCACTGATCGACAGCAACCGCAGATCATACGACAGAATATCTGGGACCAAGTAATTTCATTATTTGTTTATTATAAAACAGGGTCTAATTTGCTGTGGTTGATAATGTCTTCATCAATCATTATAGTCTTTGTTCTCGCGGCATATCTTATAAACAAAAAATAGTGTCACCCATGTGTTCTCTAAAGGGCTAGGCAAGAGAGCAGTTACATTTCGTGGGATAGCAACACATCTGGGATGGCTCTGGTATTACAGATTTACACATGCGGCGGTAACCAGAAAAAAAATGTGTTTATTCGTCCCGACATGATCACTTACCAAGTTACCAACCGGTGGTCCACTCGGCATGGGCACTACACGTTTGCGTGTCAATTGTCATCTTTATACGTTAAATATTTTAACAGGAATTTCACAAGGGCATACCAGCAACGACTCATTTTACCCACGGAAGGCCCAAGTGGCCCATCCCTGATCGGCCTACCAAGCTGTTCGTGAGGGTTGTAGGTAAGATATTAAATTAATTAACACAGTGTCTCTGTTACAGCAATGTTCACTATTGCAACGTAAAGAAGCGACATTCACACTCGCCTATTAATTGTATTCCGCATCGTAGCAGGAGGCCTGGAAGTAGTGCTGTGCCGTCATTGGCTTAGTGCAGCCCAGGCAATTTTAAAGCTACTATTTTCTGTAAGAGCGTTGGCCGCCACATAACGGCCGCAGTGACGGCGGTCATGAAAAAGATGGCAGCGGGGTTTGACTATACGGTTAAAAAACGTTCTCTAGGAAAATACACCAACTTACTTTCATAAACAATGTTTTAGTGAAGTCATTCGCCGGTTAATTGTAGACGCTGTGTGGCGGCCACCACTCTTCTAGGAAACCGAAACTTTACCCATACACACAAAACGTCTCGAGACGGATTGCCGTCCCATCGCACTATGTGAGTGAGGGACCTCACTGTGCACAGACCTGTGTTTGTGCCCTATAATGTCTGTTGTTCACTTGGCTAGTGTCTATTGAGATGGGCCGCCGTGACCAAATTTCGGTCGGGATGATAATAACTCTATTGTTTGTTTTTCAGTTAAAAACGAGAATCCGCATATGCGTCTGTATCATGTGTTGGAATGGGCTGCGCTGTCCAGTGAGGGAATGATGAGTTTCTGCTACTCGTAGACCCCTCAAGATTTTTAGATCATCACCTTCATTGGCAGCCTTGTTCCACCCACTTCTAAGTATAGACCTCCTCCCTTTTGTGCGAGTTTATTCAGGTATTCCCCGCGATCTTCTGTAGAGGATACCTTCTAATAATATTAATCAAACAATAATCTACGAGGACCAACAGTAAGCCGCAAAACCCCTATCGATAGTATAGATATCGACGAGTATTAAAGTCTCCATTACGAATATATTTTACAAATTAAATTATTTGTAAATTACTTTGTTTAATTTATGAAAAATAAGTAACCTACATACCTATACACTGTCTAAAATTCTATTATACGCTTCTTTTTATACTGTATAAAGAAATAAGCCATAAAGTAACAATAAAAGTATTGTTGCGGACTTAAATCCAAACCACCAAATTCAAATTCAGTATTTTTTTCTCACTTTCATGGGCACCTATAAAACGTTAGAAGTTAGGTGTGAATAATTAATATTTGTTTTAAATAATATTAACGGGGATACAATTGTATTTATATTCTGTCGAAAGCTTGTTACAACTACATTTTTACGTATGGTCATCAGCTATCAGTCCTATAGACTAATAGAGAGTAAAATCAATACAAGATGTTTGCATTACGTAGGCACAATCTTTACACCCATATTTCCTATAAGAATTTGCTCGAAGACCGATTCCATAAGACAAGTCGTTAAACCTTGGTCTGTATAGAGGGTTTATAAACATGTCTGCTAGTTGCACTTGTACTGCAACTTGCTTAACAACTAGTTCTCCTTTTGATACACATTCTCTGATGTAGAAGTGTCTCAAACAAATATGCTTTGTGCGACAGTGAAACTTATATGATAATTTCACAGCAGACTTATTATCAATACATAGTGTAACTTTTAAAGATTCTGTGTAAGATAGGTCTGCCAAAAGCTTCTTCAACCACACTATTTCTTGTGCTGTTTCGCTTGCTGCAAGTTTGGCCTCTGTCGTTGTCAAAGCAACTGAAGGTTTTTTCCGACTCTTCCAGGCAATTGCAGTGCCATGCCCGAGGTACAGTGCCCAGTATCTGGATCTCCTCCACATCTGAGTAGCACATTAAGTCATCTGCTTTGGATTTACTCGTTGAATAAAATGTTAAAGCTAAGAATTCGCTTTACAGGCCACAATATCCTGCCGAAATAAATGCCTGCCGGAGATGTAACTGGTTTGCAGTTTTCCATGCCGAATCGCTTTAGGAGTATTTTAGCGTAGGCTGTTTGTCTTAAGTTTATTGATCTGTCTTTGGACAAGGAAATAAGACGCTGGCGTCGTTGTTATTTTGAAATGTCTTTCTAGTTCATTTTAAAACTCTTGACTAGCGCTGTCAGTGGAAGCTACCAAGCTGTCATCGACATAAAGTCCTACACCAACTTTTGAGTTTCCCTTGACTCTTAAATACAAGCAGGGATCTGCCTCACTTCTCTGAAATTTGTCGTCTATCAGAAACTTATGTATGCACACATTCCAACATCGAGGTGCTTGTTTTAAGCCGTAGGGGCTTCTCAAAAGTCAACATACTTTTTCTTTAGGTACATCATGTCCATTCGGTGGTGCCATATCAATGATTTCAAAAGGAAGGATACGCCCATCAGAACATTTTACATAAACCTTCTTCATACAAGAAAAAACTAACGCCATCTATGATAACTCATACGAACTACGTGAGTTCCGCGTTGCATAGGCCGACGACGTAACCTTGTACACACGGCTACATTTATTTATTTCTATACAATGCGAATCTGGAAATTGTAGCTTGATTATGTAGCCGTGATTTTTTAATCACATTTTATCGGAAACAATTTAAGGCGAAAGCGTCAGAGTAGCCCGCGAAATTCAAGTTTCTTACGTTTTTTGCAATTTGCAGGTCAGTAACAGGTTGTATGTTGATCTAAATATGATTCGCGACTGTAACAAATATGACTACCTTAGCGCTTCCCCCTTAAATTCCATTGGGACATAGCGAGCGCTTGCGAATTACATACCTAGAAATTACACTGGAAACGAAGTCCTTTTTGGGATGATATTTTATAGTTCACAAAGAAAACGTGAGTAAAACAAATTGATCTCAATCAGCTTTATTTGAATTGTAAACAATTTAATAAGATGTCCCTTTGTTTCACAGACAGAAATTTCATAGAATTTCGTTTCGCAACAAATGTTTCATATAATAGTTAGTCCTTATATTTTTATTTCGAATGATATTGTATCAACGACTATTTACTTGGCTATACCGCGAATAGAAATATCAACATATGAAGGCTAAAAGGATCGGCTATACCGCGATTTGAGAATGAGGTACTAGCCTCACGCATACTAATCTAAAATAAAACTAAATTTTATTTCTCTCCATATTCAGAATCCTATCTACTTTTATTTTTATACTCTTTTTGTTTCACTCTTATGTTGAATATAAAACATATTAGGTACTTACCAAAAAACTTCAAAATTACTTAGGTACACTAAGTTCCTAAGACAAAAATAAAACACAAATAAAAAATGACGTCCGTACAAGGTTACTTCACGCGCTGCCGACAGCGCGCGACATGGCCGCCATTGTGGATTTCGGTGGTAAAATTATCACTTTAAAAATATGTTTATTTGATAATCTAATTGCAACAAAAATAATGTAAGATTACTTACCGATGATACGATATCCCATGTTCCTTTTTAACTTTTGTGTCATAATTTTTGCAGCCTTTTACCACGCAACTAGGCATTTTAATGACAGTACTACGCATCCGCGCGCGGACCGCGTTCGACTGAGTCGCGCTGGCCCTAAACTGATATTTTAGGGCCAGCGCGTTGGTGCCATTTCGCCGCGCGGTTAGCCTGGTCCTTACTATATGTCTATGTGCCATATACATTTATTCTTCCACCGAACCGTTCAGGAATGCAGTTGTGACATTCGTTAGCTGCAATTCCCACTGTTGCAAGTCGTGCAACTGGACTGAAGGTTTTATTATAGTCAACACCTTCGCGTTGAGAGAAATCTTTGATGACTGTCTCGCGTTGTGATGTTCTATGGTTCCATCAGAGTTTCTCTTTATTTTGTATATCCATTTGCTTGGTAAAGCTTTTCTAACTTTTGGTAATTTGGCAAGTTCCCAGGTATTATTTTGCTGTGAATTGAATGTGAAACGAGTGTATTCATCTCGCTAGCTTCTGCCCATTTTCCTCTATTTTTCGATGATGTTTTGGGCTCAGTATAATTGTTTTCTAACTCTGCCACAGCGTTCATAACAAAGTCAGCAAAACGTATGGGCTTGCGTATTAATGAATGATCACGCAAAGCTCTGGTTTCTGTTCGCTCTTCGGTGACTTCATTCTGAAGTGGCATTGGTAGTTCTTCTTCTTCTGCGAAGTGAAGTTCATTTTCTTCAGAAATTGAAATATATATTATTAGTTCCTGTTTGCATTTCTGCTTCAACCCAAATGTCTTCTTCTCTTTCTTGACTTTATTGTATTTCTCTATTTATATTTTGTTCTAGAAATTCAATCTCGACATTTCTTTTTCATGTCTTGTTTCATCTTTTTACTAAGATTCTCTCCTTTCTTTATGTCCTAGTAGAATGTCTGCATTATGTTAAAATTTTTTGGTTACAAACACTTTTTGCGTTGATGGATATTTCAATATTGGATATTTCAGAGTATCTAATGAAGACAGCTCCTCCATTATGAAGCAGGTATTTCTTTGGTATCAAACTTATTTGAGTTTTGTCTTCCTTAAAGGAGACGTGGCTCCTGCCACACGAGTTACCTGTGCTGAGTACTTATAATTTTTATTGATATATGTTTAGGTGTAGGTTTCTATGGATCTATGCCACCCGAAATAAAGTTATTAATATTATTATAAAAGAACGAATGCATTTGCTCCAGATCAGATGTATTAAGGTATGCAACACATGGTTTTCTACCAACCCATTTTTCAAATGGTGTTGCATTTCCAATGCTGTTTGGACTTCTATTTGACAGGTAGTTTGCTGTGTAGGGCTTCGCCCCACAGATACATCGATGCGTTAGACTCAATCATTAGGCTTCTTGCTTTTCCAGTCATGTTCTGTTTTTCCTTTCCGCAATTCTGTTTTGATGCGGTGTAGATAATCTTTTGGCTATGCCATTTTCTTTTAAGAAATTGTTCAACTCATTGTTACAATATTCCGTGCCGTTGTTGGTTTTTTTTTTCCATGAAGTTCTCTACTTCAGCTTTATAGACCTTGAACAAATCGATGACTTCTTTTTTTAGTCTTTATGCTAAATACTCGGCTGTATCTGGTAAAGTCGTCAATAAATGTGACAAAATATTTGTTTCCGGCACAAGAAGCTTTTGGTATCGGGTCACACACGTCACTGTGTACAATCTGAAGTGGTTCAGAAGTGCGAGATTCAGTTCTTGGTGTCCCGATCGTAGCTTCCATGTTGGCTTTAATAAAATCATCACATTCTTCCGGCTGTTCATTTATTTTGAAATCAAGTCCAAACAAACTTTAATTCTTAAGTTCTAGTTTCATATCCTTATAGTTCATAATATGTCCCAGCTTTGAATGCCATTTAGAAATATTATTATTTTGAACAAAATTGACTTTTTCATATTTTGCGTTTATCACAGTCTTGTCAAAAATCGTATAGAGACTTTCTTCAGTTCTCTTCGCTTTCATTACAAAGCCATATTTTGGATTTTTTACTCTAGTTCCATCCTTTTTGATGAGGAGGTACTGTATTACAAGCATCTGTTATCTTCCCAATAGATTAGTACAGAGGTCTGAAATGAATAGCGTATCGTGTAGATATATTTCTTTATTTGAGATCAACTACACACATATACTGATATATAGTACTAGATTTTCTTTAGAAGCTGGTTTCAGTGTTTAATTCGTTTGTTCTATTTCACTGAAATATTCTTTACTATAGCACATATAGGATGTGCATCCAATGTTTCTGGAATGCTTCATCTTTTGCTAACAACGCTAAGCTATTGAATTCCTTTTGGTTATATCTATTCCCTATATAGTTGGGATTATTCTTCTTGTTATTTTTGTAATTGGTCTAGCAATTTTTAGTCACATAAATTTGTTTTTGCATAATCGGTATGATTCTTGTTCGCTTGTGCTTATACTCGGCAGGGTTCCTTGAGTGTTTTTACGCGCTTAACATTCCTCTTATGATTTTTATTTTTAGTTCACACGGTTTCGGATGGTTATCACGGGATTCAATTTTATTGCAACTCTAAAAGTTTCAAATTCTGCGGAAAGATTATACAGCATCATAAAACTTAGTAAATCTTCATGAGCCGCGACATTCATTTCTTCCAGTTTGTCTATAACGTCCATAAAGTTGTTTAGATGTTCGCTGATGTCATTTCCTTTCTCATATTTTATCAAAATTTGTTGCTACAGCAGCGTTGCTTTCCTCGCAGGACATTTGCTAGCGTGAGTTCGGTTTAGCTTTATCCAAATTTTATGAGCTGTTTGCAGCTTTATATTTGTTTTAGTTCGGACGGCGATATTATGAGAATTAATACGCGGCTTCAATATGCGGCTCACTTGCATTCTTCAAGTCTATTTGTTGCTCTGCATATTTCCATACCATAGTTTTCCTTTTACCAGAAAGGCTTTGGCCTGTATTGCCCATGTGTCATTTTTTTATTTTGATCATTCTATTCTGTTCGACTTGTTTTAATTTATGTTATGTATTCTCCGCATCCGTGTTTTTTCACTTTTTACATTATGACCCACGCTCTGCTGCTATTTGAAGATATATAATTAATATTTATTGGAAATAAAATTCACTGGCATACAATCGTATTTTTATTTTGTCAAAGCTTGTTACGATAATTGTAAATATATTGAATAAAAATAAAAAATATTATAAAATGTAATTATTACATCAGTCCTTTAAACTAATCGAGAGTAAAATCAATACAAGAAGTTTGCATTACATATGTACAATCTTCAATCTTTACACTAGGTGCACGGTTCCAGTTGGTCGTTTCCTGGTGAGATAAGTGGGTAACAAAGAAACTCATCTCTCTCAACTCAACTCAACTCTTTTAAAAATGATTGGCCTTTACAGTGTTTTTAACACAGAATTAAATCGATTTGGTAAGAAAATTCGAAATCATTACGGGTACTGCAATTTTTCTGAAAAGCGCTGTTTTATTCTCTTGCCTATAATCGCTTTGTATTATTGTTAGTGAGCCTAATAATTTTCTCTGTAATTCCAGATAAGGTATCTTTCAGGACCTACGCTAAACGTTTGGTTTTGAACGATTGTGTGGGCTTGGTGTTCAGTACTTAATTATTGTAACGGAAACCAATTAGTAACATGACAGCTTAACAGTCATGTAGGTACAGTCAGCAACAGAACATTATTACTTTTAAATGTGATCTTCAGCATTTCATGTATACAAGAGGTGGTGCTCTGGAACCAAAAGCGATAACATTGAACTTGTCTAGGAATAGAACGCGACATGATCTGCGCGTCGCTGATTAAAACGCGCCTAAAAGCACACGTATAATATTATCAAAATCACTTTTTCATCCTGTGAATCAACAATAAATTCATCATTAATAGCGAAAATCTAGGACGATTTTTGAATTAATAGAAAACGTCAAACGAGTGACATTAATAGTGACAGAAATTAATTTTTGTCAAAGTACTTTAGTGATGCGATTGGATGCGACATAATAATTATCGGCGAAATGTACAGACGCCAGCAGGTCAAGCTACCCGAAACTGTCAAATTTTCCCAATCAACCTTGAACCTTAATGCTGTAGCGATAAAGTTGAAAATCTATTAAAGAAATTTGACAGATTGTAGTAGCTTGATGTGCTGGCGTCTGTACAAAGAGTTTTTAATACACATTTATAGAAAAAAAATACACGCTTTTGTAGATAGCCGAACTAAAAATTAGAAAATGTAATGTTCATTATGTTTACAGTTAGAATAGAGTGATTAACAAAACAACATAATTATTTAATTGTAAAAAAGCGTGGGCTGTTTGTGTGTGTGAGTGTGCGAGTTTTGATATTATATCGTTGACCGTAAGCATTGTGTACGGTCTACGATATAACCTCAATTCTATAACACATGTAAATATCATTTAAACTATTGGAATTAAAAAAGTCTTATTTTTTATTATTATTTTTTTACTATTGACACAAAGGCACTATCAGTACCTACTCAGGAACTCAGCACTCAGGAATAACGATTTTTTCGGACCTGGTACCCACCAGGTCCGAAAAAATCGTTATTCCTGAGGATCCTGGTAAAGATAGTGGGACAAACTATTTAAATTATCGCATTATCATCCGTCCTTGATAAGTGTGCGAAGTTTCAAATCAATCCGCCGTTTTGAAGGGGATGAAATTCGAGTAAAAAATTCTGTTACATAGATACATAGATCAATACAAACTTACCAAGCTACTAAAAGCGTGTTAAAAGATAATGTCGTAGGTGTCTATATTATATTTTTTTGACATATCTTGGGACCTAGGGGTCTCGGACTTTTGAAAGGCGTACGAGGGGTCAAAGCCAACCCGCAGAGGCCCCTTAGACAATTTTAAGCGTTGGGGGCACCAACCGACGATAATCCCTGTATGCACTATGCAAGTGCAGCCAAGGAAAACCACCTGTTGGTGCAGGACATAACACAAAACACAACAGGGGACAAAACATATTGGGCTGTGGGTTTGGGTGGCTATAGTGTATTGGTTACCTAGAACTATGGAAGGACTATGGCCCCTGCCTGATCAATGTTTTATTATACACGGAAAAAATAGCAGGGGGTGACTTGCACACTGAATAATGGGCCCCCGGAAACTGTCGCTAGCACTTAGCGACTTAGCGACAAGGGGGCAACATATCCTTAGGTGCTTGAGGAGTGGAGAGGTATTCCACGACTATCAGGAAAATCCCAGAGCCCGAAACATGATCAAGATCCCTACCAGCACTTACTGGAGTACTTCCTTCGTCCGTGCACTCTTGCTCTTGTGAATCTCTACTCAAGCCGACCAATAAAGGCAATAAAGAGGTGGGAGCTTTGTTCCTCGTCTGTGATCACTCCAGCCGGTCAGTAAAGGCAACAAGACTTCTCCCGGGAGGTAGGGTCCGTGGGGTCGCTACTGCCCAGCAGCTCGCCGCATGCTGCCCTGCGGGTATCTGTATCTCTCTTGGTCTGGCTCCTCACCCTAGACCTGTTCCAGCAAAATAAAGTCTACCGGCACAGACTTAGACTTCGGAGCGCGCAAGCCCCACCACGACACCGACGTAGAGACACGGCGGTGGGGATATTATTATTATTGTATCCATCTTTATTTTGCAAAATAGAGCTGTCAGAGCCATTTATAATTTACGTCACCGCGAATCTCTCTCAGGGAACTATTTCAAAAGATTAATATTATGACGGTACTTTCTTTTTAATAAAATAAGTGATAGACATCATTTAAATACTAGAAATAAAGATAAAATGGATCAAGCATTTTTCAGATTAGCTAAAGTACATACATCTTTTATGGTTAAATGTGTATGTGTTAAATGTTACAACAAAATACCTTGTCATATATTGCAATTAAATGTAAGAAAAAAAAAACCTCATATAAAAAGTTTTGTAAACTTTGTAAACAAGCATATTACAAATTAGTGGATTATATCCAAGATAAGGATGCTTGGAAACATGCTAGTCCAGCTCCATAGGACAATCGTGCTACATAATTGCTACTTTTATGACATTGATTTACATTCTGTGATTACTTTAACTCACATACTGACATAATACTTGTTTAAAAAAATTAGGAAAATCGTATACTTTTACAATAAATATTGTCCGCACGATTCCAAGTTTGATTTTGCCGCGCCGCGGCGCCCATCGCCCGATTTGTTCGCGGCCGTGCTTCCTCTCATCCGATGTGTCGGTGACACCACATTTGCGCGAGGCCTGCGCCCTGCGTTGCCACCGCGCACTGCTGCAGCTGGTCTGTCTACCGATTAAACAATCCGGCCGCGGGCCAACCATCCCGCTCGTACTCGTCAGTTGAGCACGATTGATTTTGAAAGGGCTACGGACGCTATAAATGATGTAATGAGTGTTGTACGACAAAAAAGGGAACCGGCGGACACAGTTATCCGACAGCTTTTTGAAGAGGCAAAATAACCTGAGCAAGTAGACTTGGAAATGAAATGCCCTAGAATAGTGTCGAAACAAACCGCCCCGGGCCCCCGGTCCTGGGAGCCCCCTAAATCTTAACAAGTACTTTTTAATGAAATCCCAAATAAGGTCACAAAATATTCAGTAAGAAGCCGTTTAGAATGGGAGGCCCCGTTCGTACGCAAAATATAAATGGAGGGTGCAAAATTTTTCGTCCTAAGCTAAAATTGCATCCTACATTCTCAAACTTTTCTGTATAAGTCGACAAAGCATCTCCTATTTCCGTAATAATGTTCAATAGAAACCTAACCGATAATACCGAGACGTTGTGCAAAAAAATTCGAGCATCTGCAATGCAATTTCTTCCTACATTCTTGCTTTTCGTGAATAGCCTATTGACGAGTTGAAAATGCAGAAAAAATCAATCATGCCTGTTGCGAGGACCATGGCGTGGAAAGAGCATAATCACGCACGTTATATTTGTTTTTTTTGCTGTCGTTATTAGTTATTTTCAAAATGTTACTAGAAATACCTACAAAAAGTGAGAAGACTGGGAAGGGGGGGGGGGGGCTCATTTGGTTTTGGTTTTGCCGCCCGTGCCCCTGACAGACTAAAACCACCACTGATTGGAGCCCGACTATGCGCTACCCCCGCCTGACTCGAAAGCTGGATCCCGCCCTTGGACAGAACTGAAGTGTTAATCGACTTTGATGCTGTCCGTAGCTACCGTAGTACTACTGATAATGATGAATACATTTTTTCTGCCTATTACCCAATGCTTTACGACAGATAATACTGCAACTCAAGAAGATCTTCAAATAATCTTCAAAACAGCCGTGATGTTTTGATTTGTTACAAAACAAAACATCACGGCTGGATTCCCGATGGGGTGTGCAGAAAAATACACCTCTACCTACCCTTTGTGTACCTCCTGTATACTATAGTACACCTACATTTTTTTTTGCCGTGTATCTGGTTGTTGGCCTTGAGACGCCGTGACTACTTAGCCAGTATTTCCTGTGGTGCCTTTGAGCGAACCACAGGAGCGAACTCAAAGCCTCGAGCCAGGGGCTTAATATTAATTAAAAACTAAGCGACCATCACTTCAGGGTACCCTGAACCTCGGCTTAGGGCGTCGCTAAGGGAGGACAGCAAGTTTGGGACAGGCTGGATCAAATTAGATTCATTATTATTATCGGGGGAATTTAAAGCTACAGGCTCAGCTACGCCACCAGCTGGCACGGATCCGATCAAGGGACAGGGAGGACAATTACTCGGGGAGAGTCGCGGACGCGGAGGACCTCGGCGGCGAGGCCGGAATTTCGATTTGTGTTTGTGTCTGGGCCCTACTGCTTTCCTGGAGGAGGGTAATGGGGTCGTCAGGGTCGGTCAGTACATGCCTTGGACGGTGGATTCTACTGATACTAGAGGGGACATAGCTGGCGGCCTTCACAATCAGTAAGTTGCGATGGCTGCCGGCGGGTACACCTATATTTCGCCATTAAAGTCCTATATATAGTTGGGGCGAGCTGATTGCCATTTACCGGGCACCGCAGAGTACATTATGGGTATAAATCTAGAGACTCCTGGCTACAACTGAGATCCACAACACTTTTCTGATATGGGGATCGAACGCAAGAGCATATGCAGTGCTGTTGTGCTAGTGACAACATGATCAACGAGGCACATCCCTTCAGGATAGTCACTATAACGTCGTATTCCGTTACTCGAATACGAAAAATGCTTATTCATTTTATCGCTGATAGATACTCAAACTCGTTTCAAACATACATTTACGTGTTCGAAGAAACTCGAGCATGTAGAACAAGGAACAATTATCTAATCGATGTGGCATAAATAATGTGACTCGATGGGGCGGATAATTTACGCATTTGAACCCTTTTTGGTCTAGAAGGCAGTGCGTAAGCGCACGCCTATTTCCGAATTGCAAAAGTTGTGCTCCGATATTAATTTGAAGCCTTCAGAAGAATTTGTTTTAATGTAAGTGTTTTTTTTTTGTTTAAAGTATTAATCTATTCAATAAAAGAATTGAATTCATTGTCAGACAACGCAAAGCCTACACGGCTGGTTGGGTTGAGTTAGAAGCAGGAACTTCATGCACAGGTGTTCCTCATACAACAAAGTTCAGCACTAATAAAGGATTTTTGAAAATTCATCCCCTAAAGGGGTTAAATAGGGTTGGAAGTTCGTAAATCCTATCGGGCTAACGGCTTAATTTTTTTATTAAGCTTTTTTTATGCGTAATATATTTCCTCTAGCTTTCCTGGAATCTGTGGGAGTGATTTCGTAAAATGCGACGGAAGTGTGTAACAGGAAGCCGGGGAAGCGCGCGCTATTTGATTTGACCAATGAGTGCGCGCGGTGGTAGAGTTGGCCGTCAGATGGTACCAACCCATTTTCCGAGAGGTTGGTACTGTCAGCCAACAATTACGTGCGTGTGACGAGAAAAATTGGATGACTCCTAGTTTTAATTAATAAAATACAATTTTCATTAAAAATAATTATTCTTCTTTACGAAAAATCATTTCAAATAACACCTGAATCATTTTTTTAGGATACAATGTTAATGTTTTGCTTATTACGAAGGTGAGATGTCAGATGTTACACAGCAACTACTGTAAGACTCGCTCGTTTTTTTATAAATTACGATTATTTAAAATATCACATTGAGATCATTTCATTCAGCTGACGGTGAGGCGGTTACATGAACACTATTGAAAGATGAAAATTATGTAACAATTTTCTTTCCACCCAGAGCGGGAGGGGTCATTTGATGATTTCCCATCCTCAAAAAAAAAAAAAAAGACATCAGTTGAAAAATCCAATCGATTAACAACGCAATATTTAAAGCAAATCCGAACACCTCAAAGACTTTTTAACCAAACCAATGAACCGAAGAAAAAGGCATAAGTACTTTGAATACTCCAAACGTCACTTCGAAACTCAAACGGTGTCAGCAACGGTTGACTTTAAAACAAGTGAGGATCGTAGGCTCCTAGACCACCCTGCTAGAAAAAACGACTAACGTCCTCATCTTAGACCACGTTCGCATGGACGTAAAAATATTGCGGCGGGATTTTATCGCGCATTAAATTTTCAACTCTCGGTGTTGAACCGAGCATTGAGAATCCCACAGAGTGCATCCCAGCGCGTCGAAAAAGGATTTTCAGCTCTCGGAGCTCAGCAATGCGTTGAAGATCCAGTGCGCGAAAAACTCCCGCCGCGATATAGTATTTACGTTCGTTCGAACGTGGTGGACCTAGAGGAGCTTTCTTGTACAGTTTATTTCTAATAACAAGGATAGTCTATAGCGTAGAACGGCACAGCACGACGTAGAACAGCGTAGCCTTGAACCGCGTAGCACTGTATAGAAAGGGTTAGGTTGTAATTTGTAATAATTTGTATATTTTATGTTTGTTGTTTGTTTTTTTCTTGTTTTTTTTTTAATTGTTTTAGCTGCACAACGGTTGCCAACTTTTTTTTGAAGAAATTCTAATTTGTATTTCTGATTACAGTGAGGGTAATTAAAGAGTCCAGACTTATAAAAATGAGTATTATTTATTGTAATTTTTAAATCAGTTTTTTTTTTACTTTTTGCGAAAACAACACTACTCTTTTTTATAATTGTACATCTCTAAACAATCTTATTTATTTATTTAAACTTCTCGCACACAAAAAGGTACACAGGCGGACTTAGTGCCTTAAGCATTCTCTACCAGTCAACCAAGGGTCGTGAAGAGATCAGATGGCAGGTGCTCTGTTTGAGAGGAGTTAATAATAATAAAAAAATATTAAGAAGATAACATACTTAATAATAAATAAAATAGGTACATACGTACTTAAATAGGTTACCTATAAACTTATAATACACATACATACAACTTATTCAGAGTTAAATTTCAATGAAGCGAAATAGAGCACAATCTATAATAATATTATAGAATCGAAAGTAACTCTGGCTGTGTGTAAACTTTTCACGCCTAAACCACTACAAGAATTTTGATAAAATGAACATAGGCTTCTGTCCCGGTAGCTCGTTCCCGTGGGATAATTTCCGATCTCCACGCAGACGAAGCTGTGGGCAGAAGCTAGTACTTTTATTAGAGTACGGTTGGCAACCCTATGTCGAACAGGGCGTAGCCTTGAACGGCGCAGCACGGTATAGACAGCGTAGCGCATCTTAGAACAGCGTAGCGCGTCGTAGAGCAGCGTAGCCCGACGTAGAATAATGCGTAGCCTTGAACGGCGTAGCACGGTGTAGACAGCGTAGCGCATCTTAGAACAGCGTAGCGCGTCGTAGAGCAGCGTAGCCCGACGTAGAATAATGCGTAGCCTTGAACGGTGTAGCACGGTGTAGACAGCGTAGCGCATCTTAGAACAGCGTAGCGCGTCGTAGAGCAGCGTAGCCCGACGTAGAATAATGCGTAGCCTTGAACGGCGTAGCACGGTGTAGACAGCGTAGCGCATCTTAGAACAGCGTAGCGCGTCGTAGAGCAGCGTAGCCCGACGTAGAATAATGCGTAGTCTTGAACGGTGTAGCACGGTGTAGACAGCGTAGCGCATCTTAGAACAGCGTAGCGCGTCGTAGAGCAGCGTAGCCCGACGTAGAATAATGCGTAGCCTTGAGCGGCGTAGCACGGTGTAGACAGCGTATCGCATCTTAGAACAGCGTAGCGCGTCGTAGAGCAGCGTAGCCCGACGTAGAATAATGCGTAGCCTTGAACGGTGTAGCACGGTGTAGACAGCGTAGCGCATCTTAGAACAGCGTAGCGCGTCGTAGAGCAGCGTAGCCCGACGTAGAATAATGCGTAGCCTTGAACGGTGTAGCACGGTGTAGACAGCGTAGCGCTTCTTAGAACAGCGTAGCGCGTCGTAGAGCAGCGTAGCCCGACGTAGAATAATGCGTAGTCTTGAACGGTGTAGCACGGTGTAGACAGCGTAGCGCATCTTAGAACAGCGTAGCGCGTCGTAGAGCAGCGTAGCCCGACGTAGAATAATGCGTAGTCTTGAACGGTGTAGCACGGTGTAGACAGCGTAGCGCATCTTAGAACAGCGTAGCGCGTCGTAGAGCAGCGTAGCCCGACGTAGAACAACGCGTAGCCTTGAAAAGCGTAGCGCACCGTAGCAAATCGTAGCCTTGAACACTAGCACGGTGTCGACAGCGTAGCAGGTCATATAACAGCGAAGCAAGGCATGGCCTTGAAAAACAATTAGTTTCAACAAAACGTTGATATATTATAAAGAGACACAATGAGAAATTCTTTGTTACTTGTTTTTGTATTGTTTTTTGTTCTTGTCATATGTTTTTGTACGCTAATTAAAGTAAAAAAAAGTGTTATGTAAATGTAATAAGTATGTCAAGTTGTAAATTAAGTGGCGGCGACCACTGCACTGCAAATTATCAGTTTGCGAAGTTTTTATGGTTTCGTACCTAAAATATGTAGGTACTTACCCAACGACCGTGTGAACGACGTGTTATTATTTTGAATATTAGGCCTAACTAAGCTGTTGACATACATGCACAAGTTGACATACAAATAACAAAAACTCGCTCGAATATACAGCGATTATCAGAAAGGTGTGGTCATATTTAAGACAATCAAACTTATCAAACTGAACCACTTTCTCCACGGGATTATAGAGGTACGAGGAAGGTGTAAAGTTCACTCATACCTCCATAGAAAAGGGAGGATCCTCCGACCAGTCGGGTGTCGTGTCTGGTGGGCAACTGCCCAACGATTGATGACGGGAAGTTGTATTTTTTTTTTGTCTTTATTTTTGACAACATCCACACAAGGTCTTCAGGTCCCGAACTAGTTAGAACCTGTACTACGGCAACCTGATGACTGATATACATACTTAAATACGATGCAGGATTTGCGTGACTTCAGTATGACGCGCAGCTCACATGTGGCGATGTAGATACCGCTATAGGATCAACATCGTAATCGCAAAAATATATCAGCTGTTCCTTACTAAATTTCAATAGCTACTCGACCCAAATGTGTGGGACAGCTGAATTTTTTTTCGCTATTACGGTGAAGAAGAAAAAATCATGATGGAGAAAGATGTTCAGTTTGATGGTCTGTACCGGTGCACGGTGATCCAAGCGCCGAGCAAAGGCGGCGATAGAGCCGTGACTTTGTTAATGGGGTTTTTTTTTAATGAAAATGGTTTTAAAACCTTAATAAATTTAAGCTATATTTAGTTAATTTAATACAAATTACATAGGTACATTTTGTTGAATAAATAAATATTTAAGTTTTATCGTCCCCCATTTAGAAATGCTTCTGACTAAGTAATCAAAGCTTTTCATAATTAGGTTCAAATGTATATATAGGTTGGTCCAAATAGTGACGTAAGTAAAAAATTATTTTTTTTCACAAAAAGTAAAACACACTTTATTTACAAACATAATAACAACAAATTATAACTAGCTAAACAATAAAGCTAAAACTTACGTCGGCAGTGCGCTCTTTCTTACGGGGAAGTTTCCGAAGCCTGAAATGAATTGGTCTGAACTAAGTAAAAGTCCGTAGTCGTAAGTTATCCGGAATTTTTTCGAGTATGATCTAGTCTATAGGCCTTATAATGTTTATTATTCGATTCGGCTGCATCTTCCAATAGTTCCCCAACAGATGATAGACCATACTGTGCCATTTCACACCATGAATGAGGACTTGTGGACGGAAGCTACGAGATTGTACCATGGATATTCCTGAATTAAAAGTCTCGCGGTTTCCAAAGGATTTTCATTAAATTTATCGGAATTAATATTAAATCCCGATGTCAAAGCGTGTAAAATTGTAGAACAACGGTCGATCAAACTCTTATTAAAGCGAATTTAAGCTGAGACCACAGAAATATTGAAAAACTTTTTTGTTCCAGCGTTCGATGTCCCTGCTTCCGCCACTAAACCTAATCTTAATCTAAAATGATTCTGTATATACAATTTTCTATGTACTACCTGCTTCTTCTCTTCATCCAACCTTACCTGCCACTACTTTACATCCATCCTTTAAGCGAGATGAAAGAATTATTCAAAAAAGCGAATGCGAAGCAATTTTTTTTAAATAGTCACACGTCTTTATCATCATAACTTGAAGAAGCTTACGTTAGTAAAACAACGTGTGAATTACTACAAGCTGTGAAGCAGTGGTTTTATCTAGAATACTAGAGGAAATGAAAGAATCTCGTTATTACAGCATACAGTGACTACGGACATAGCGCTCATCGCCCAACTGAGTGTAGCTGGAAGATATGTCGATGGTGGCGTCAAATTCCACGAAAGATTTTTGGGTTTCGTTGACATCCATAAAGACAATGATTGTAGTAAAAGAAATGACGAGGATCCTGAAGAGCGCAGAGTTACTGGTGAGCTATAGCCACCTCTAAGGAGAATGGAAAGCCTCTCTCTGTGACTAGAGAACGGTGTGGGTATAGGCTGTGATGGTTGCTCAGTTAATATGTCAGAATTGAAAGGAGCTGTAACTACAATAAAAAGAAAGTTATCAATTCGCAAATAGCACCGTGTCAAAGTCATTAGCTCAACCTCGCTGTCTCTCGTAGTTGCAGTCACATTGTGAAACGAGATGGGTTGAGCGACATAATGTTGTTATTCGATTCGCAGCTGATCTCGGAACAGTTTGTTAAGTTCTTAAAGAAATACACTGTTGGAAGGACAGAACAACAACTGCCAAAGCCAATATTCTCCTTCGAGCTCTCTCTAATTGCGAGTTTATTATCACGCTGTTTTTACTGAGTGGCATTATGAGTATAACATATTATTATCCAGTCAGCAAAATCTTACAAGACCCTTGGAAGTTTGAATGTCGCGCTGGCAAAATTAAAATAACATTCGACGCTCAAGGTGTACGACGGCATGAGAGCTAATGCTGATAGCCACTTTTCTCGCATTGTTCAAGAGGCGAAGGCAGTTATGGACGAGTTAGACGTAAAGATGAGTGTTCCTCGTCTTACAGGCAAGCGAAGCCATAGGGAAAACTGCGATCATAATGGCGATGCTATCACATATTGTAAAAGAACCGTATGTCGATTCTGTAAAAATCGCACCGAGAAAACTTAGGTGAAGGGAGCTTGAAGTGAGTTGTCAATAATGTCAATCCCTAGCATTGAAATGATAGCTCACTTCACCTAGGTTTCCACGGTGATATTGTTACAGAATCGAACGGTTGTTTTTATTCCAACACTGGGGCCGTACCATGACGTGTTAACACCATCATGATTCCGTTGCGAAAAACAGATAGTGCTATCGGTCATGTGTAGCTCCGTCTCTCTTTCACGCTGGAACAATGATGGAATTAATACGTCATAGTACGGCCCCTGGACCATGTTACCTCTGACATGAGAGAACGTTTTACTCAAGAAAATATTTATCATTTAAAATGCAACACACGTTTGCCCTCACAACTGCTAAAACATGACGGTAATGATCTGACACTTATATTGAATCAGTGCTTAACTGAAATGTCGTTCTTGGTACAATCAGTGATTAAAAAGAGAAAAAAGAAAGAGAGAGAAATC
The DNA here is from genome assembly GCA_937001585.2 of Brachylomia viminalis. Taxonomy (NCBI): domain Eukaryota; kingdom Metazoa; phylum Arthropoda; class Insecta; order Lepidoptera; family Noctuidae; genus Brachylomia; species Brachylomia viminalis. Next base: position 12,030,532 of record OW443314.2, read on the forward strand.
TCTCCAATTAACTAATTGGAGAGATTTCTCAATACAAGCAAACAAGCATAAACACCCTTAATGATTTTGATTCTGTTCTGCAAGCGTTGTCTGTTTGTCCCAGATGTGACTATCCTACTTTGCACACGCTGTACAAAATATTTGCTTCGCTGCCTGTATTTATTGCTACACTGGAAATAAGTTTTTCAACATCGCAGCGTACAAAGACATGGCTGAGGTCGACAACGGAGGAGGATCGACTTAATGGCTTAGCTCTGTTGAACACTCACCTTGACATTGCTTGTCCTATCGACTATGTAATTAACCAATCTGCCAGGAAGAACAGGCGCATGGAATTCGTCGTGAGAAGAAGAGAACTCAAATTGTTACTTTTTTAGCATAAGGTGGCATTGTCTTGTATGTGTGTTTAAACAGTTTTAATAAAAAAAATCTTAAACTTTGTATGTGACTTGATTATTTTGTTATAGTTAAAGAACATAGCTCTAAGTTGTGTTTTAGTCCCCTCCTCCCTTTAGTTTTTTCTGCACAGCTTTCTGACACACGCTATTTAATAATAATGTTTCCTTGCGTTCGAATAGCACTCGGCTTTTTTCGCCGTTTGAAAAGGTAATATTTTGTTGTTTTAAATATTGTTAACGCGATGGTCCAAAAAAGTCGGTTATCAAATAAATCACCACGTTTTACGATTTTGTTATCAGATGAACTAACATAATTGAAACGTTGCTAATTGAGATTAACCACTATTGCGGTAAAGTAACAGGATTAATGTGGTTACTTAATTAAACTCATCTGGGTAATCGTGATAATTAAGCGGGAAATGCGTGATTTACATAGATTATCTTTGGGTTCTGCAGTTCTAAGATCGTATTTGGTGGCTGTGTAGTTACCACCCCTTCTTCAGCTTTAATTTATAGGAAACTACCTTTTGCCCGCGGTTTCGCCCGCGAGGATGTCGGAAAATGTCCCACCGGCCTTGCCTTGCCACCCTGCCTTTTCTACCAGGATTTTTACCAGAGTTTTCATATAACTCTATTGGGTTATTCGGCGCACGCCAGTAAAGCTCCCAGTCGGCATGATTTTTCCGATATCTTCATCAATCATCGTCATATTTCAGTAAATTTACACAAAACCACAAATACACCTAAATCTTCCTCACGAATCACTTTGTCCATTGGTGGAAACCGTGTGCAAATCCCTTGGGTAATTTTTGAGTTTATGACGTCCAGACAGATATAGACGCGTGATAAAAAACGGTTTTATTTTTTTAGGTGATGAATTATCATAACCATTTTTCATGCTTAAGGGTTCCGTGCTTAAACTATAATTCTTTGTTTTTACCTAGTTAATGTAAACATTTTTATTTATGTTATTGAAAACTGAAAAGTTTGGGGTTATAATAAAATGGCACAACATCTTTTTCCCACAATTTTTTCCACAATTTTTTTTAACTCCTCTTGCTCAAAAGTCCGTCATTGTAGCATACCAGAGCGGAGATAAAATTGCATATTTTCAAACTCAAATTCAAAGCATTTATTTCAAATAAACCAATTACAGGCACTTTTGAATTGTCAACGGGTCGGTCAGTCAGTAAGATGAAGCTAGTTGCCCATGTTGTTGTTGTTGTTCCAAAGCGTAGTTGGTACCTATGGAGAAGAACGGGCAAGAAACTCCATGGACACTCTTTTAAATCAAAATATTGTTACAAAAAGTGGTTACATCATTCATGTTGAAATTATACCTGACAACTCAGTAGGTACCTATAATTGATCCGGAAAAAATATTTTTGTTTTGAATTTTGTTTAAAGTACTAATCAAAACTGATTTTGTCTAGTTTTTGCTTATTTAACCATCCCAATAGGTTCATTTTTGCTCCATAAAGGGATAGAGAGGTCGCAAATATTCCGATGGCATCTTGTGCTTCTTCCCAGGCATTAAAAATGTTTTTTATTAAGGTGACACCAGCGTCAGCGGTACAACGCCCTTTGATGAAACCGTACTGTTGTTCATGAAAGATGGATTTTTTATTAAAGTGACGTAACATTTGATTGAGCATCAACTTTTGAAAAACCTTACTGAGAACTGGCAGAATTGACACGCTTATACTCGTAATTGTTGGGTTCTTTACTACCACCGGATTTGAACAAAGGAACTACTTTACTATGTTTCATGAGATCTGCAAAGACTCCTTGGTCTACACTAGTGTTAAGTATGAATGCTAAATAGGGCGCAATGGTTTCGATGATAGATCTACAGACTTCTACAGACATTCCCCAGAGATCTTCTGTGGATTTAATGTTAAGATCTTTAAAAGCTTTTATAACAGCCTGGGGATTTGTATGTTGAAACCTCAACTCCAAAGGGCATGTCTTTACATTCGTTCTAAGTAAGGCAGCAGAAAGCGCGGGTAAGGAATTCAAAGCTTCAGTTGTTTTTAGGGGAATATTAGCAAAAAAGTTTTCAAATGCCTGAGCTATTTCTACATCTGAGCTGATGAGGCCATGTGCAGTCTCTAAATTAATTTCCGTATTACGATGTTTTTTCCTACCTGTTTCATTATTTATTATTTGCCAGGTAGTCATTTTATCATCAGCTGATTTTATTTTATTGTTTGCTCTCATCATATCTCATCAAAATAAAACTTGGTTGCTGCAAATCGTAGATAAGTCCTTCATAACGTACCTACTAAAAAAACAAATATTTTCCAAGAAGGAACTATAAAACTTTAATCCCACACACGGATTAATTCAGATTATAAATGGTCAAGCGATTCGCACATTACGCACCGCGTTTGAGTTGGGTAATAAAATTATGTTTCAGTCCGTTCTCTTAGAAGTTAAAAGAATCTGTGCAATGCTTATTGTAGGTACTTGCTTTATAGGACAAATAAAATAGTGCAATGATCTATGGACTGGGTTTGTATACGTAAATATTAGGTATGTACGAAAGCTTTAGTATTTTTTTTTAAGCTTTACTACTAAGGCCACGAAATCTGCGTTGACATTTTGCACGCCTCCTAACGCGAAGCGGTTAGTGCTTTACTCCCGTCTCGTCAAGGTCAAGCAATTTTGTGATCTTCAAATGCCTCATCACAACTATATTGCAATTGTACAATAATATGAGTTTTACATCAAGAAAACAATTAAATTAAACCATCTTATACTTTCTAAAAGTCATATTATAGTTGCTACTTTGAAAAAAAAAACGTTTCGAAAAAAAAACAACCGTGATAACTTAGGTGAAGTGAGTTGTCGATAGTGTCAATCCCTAGCATCAATTGGAGTGATAGCTCACTTCACCTAAGTTATCACGGTGAGTTTGTTACAGAATTGATGTCTGTACGCTGACTTTATATGTACCAACGAACACCTTTTTTTATTAGTTCCTGAATCCGGTGAACTGGTGGCGTATTTCATATCAGTAGACTAGTTTACTTAGTTTTTTTTAATGCATTTTTATTAAAATTCACTATGTACTTACACGTACAAAAATATAAGAACTTTACATGCATACATGTTTTTTTTTAATATTAGAAATCGAAATACGACTTATTATTTTATTAAAATAAATGAGCGTTATGAGGCGTGCACTTTGGATTTTCCATTTTCCTTTTTAATATCATCTATGTATTTATTTTAGTTTATGTTACGTTTTTTTTTATTAATGTTGCAATGAATTTCTAGAAATTCCTCTTGTATCGTGGCTGCGCTCACATATACAAACAGCTAGGACCCGGAACAACTATCTGTAGGCTAGGCCATACAAATATTTGTTCCGCGTGGAATGGAACCCACGACACGCAGCGTACTCAAAATAAAAACTCAAGTTAATGAAAATAAAGTTTAATTCATCTTCTCCTCAAACATTTAAAACTTACAATTAATACATGTGTAGATATTCAAAGTGAGATTTGCACTTTTACTTGGAACATTAAAATTTATTCTAGTATTTGTTTGGTTTATTTGTGAATAATAATTATTCTGGAGCTGAATTCATATCGCTATCGCTGTCTATTTCCATTTTTTTAAACTTTTCTTACTAAAAATGAATTATCAAAGTTTTACAATAGTACGCGCCATTTGTTTTTTTTTTCACCAAGTCGGTTTTATTCAGCCGATTTTTATTTTCAGCCAGTCTCTTTTTGATAAACTCGTATGTCTCTTTTTTATTTTTATTAAACATAATGGGAGACATTAAACCTCTGTGGAAAATTTATATCTAAATAAAAAATAAGAAACAGTGCATTAATGAAAAACTGCGCAACCATGAGATTTCATAATAATAACATTTCTGCACTGTTTTGATTCTAAGCAAAAAATACGTCCTTTGTGATCACAAAGGACGTATCCGACCGATCAAACCGATCGGTTTTGTAGTGATTAATGATAACATTATAATACTTAATAAGTTTATTCACAGAAAAAAATTACATTATTTCACAAATAAAGTGCTTAGTCTACAGTTACTGTACACAAAAGTATTAGCATTTGGGGCCGAACTAGGCAAAGCCTGTATTTACAGTACTACGTAGTTGAAAGAAAAAAATATTATACTCTTACATCGCTCTACGAAAAAAAAATATTTTTCTTTTGTTTTCGTTACAAAGTTTAAAAAATACAAGAGTAGGTACTAATAAAAACAAAAGATATCTAGAGATAGATAAAAGTGCGCACTGACTAAAAAGGGACATTAAAAATGTGAACATACCTAAGTCTTGTCTTGTTTTGTGTTATTTTTTATGATAAGTACCTACCTACTTTTACACATACATTTTTTTGGTCAATGTATCTTTAAACTAGATGGGCATCAGGGTATATATGTTCTGTGATGGGCATTTCCTTGCTGACTGATCCTTGAGAAGTAATGCCGAAACTAACTAAGCGGCCATGATCTAATTTTAAAGTCAAAACATAATAATTATAATTCTGATAGGGCCAGGGGCCAGTCGATGGGGGTAAGTCGAAATGGATTTTTGATGAGATAAAGAATGTTGATTTGAAACTGTTGTGTCTAAAATGTTGACAGAAATCTTTTTGAAACAATATATTATGTTAAAAAAAATATGTAGGGGAAAGATGAAATGCCGAAGGGGTAAGATTGAAATAGCGACTATTACTTATCTATGTAAGGAGATACAGCAAGCAGGGTAAGATTAAAAAACTCAATTTTACGCGGGATATGTGTCCGTACGGAAAATTGTCAAAAAACACACGCACGCAGGCTCTCACTTGGCGACTGACGCAGACTTGCGCAGACTGTGGGGCGGGGCATGACAAAATGGTGTCTACAACGATATTGCTAGTATTATAAGAATTTCTTGATATTCGGCGTTACTGTATTTTTTTATCTTACCGTCACTATACTTATTGTGTGAGTCTAACAATACAGGGCCATGTGATAGTTAAACTATCCGGATGGCCGGATATCGAACCCGCGAGCATTATTGTTACGCCAAATGTAAAAAAAAGCATTCACATCCACAATGGACCACGGATTAAAATTTTTGATTGAGTATTGATTTACAAGTTTTGAGGAAAGATATCGAGAGTTTCGTAAATAAGGCACCAAATGACAAATACTTGTCAACAAAGGTTAGTACAGTTACCTAAGTACTTACATTTGTAAATGTTTATTTTTTATTTTTATCGAACTAAATTGGTAGGTATCAACCAAAATACAGTTTTAACACACTTATTTTTTGTTTTAAAGGTTGCTTTAATTTTTGGGATCAGCGGTGCCTGCAGGGGGATAGAACTGGCTAACATAACAGTGGAAGATGCCGAAACTGATACCCATCTTCAAGCCATATCTGCCCAATACAAGGACAGATAAGGAGAGGAAATTCGTTATAAGTGGAGAATTTATAGAAATTGTCAAAGCCTGCCAAGATTTACGGCCGAGTGGAGTGGGCACGCCGAGATTTTTCTCAACTATCAAAACGGAAAATGCGCAAGGAAAGTTATAGACAAAAAATAATTTTGCAACATGCCAAAAGAGATCGCCACCTATCTAAATTCATCTAATCTGGAACAATACACTGACCATTGTTTCGAAGAACATCTGCCACTCTCTTGGCAGATTCTGGTACCAATATAACAACCATAAACCGCCACGGTGGATGGAGATCCGACCAAGTGGCGGAAGGCTTTATAGAGAACTCCATTCAAAACAAATTTGATATCACCCAGCGTACCACAGAACGCATCAATATTCTTCCAACTAGCCCACGACCATCGACATCAAGGGATGAGTCAACTCAGCTGATTCTCTATTCAGAACATTCGAACTAGGGTCCCTCAATCCTGGAACTACGTGTATCTCCCACGTTTACCCCACAGACAACTCAACATTCATCTGCACAGAGGACTGAAATGAAGTTGCCGGTAAAAAACAACTCGTGAAATATCCAGAATTGTAAAAAAAATGAATAAAATAAACTACTTATTTAATATTGCATTGGATTATTTTATTTTCTCGCAATCGTAGTGAAAAGTAAATGATAAATGATAAATGATTTTATTTCTGTAAGTAGGTTTGAACAAACACTTTTACACGTCAATCATATTTTTTTTTAAACTAGATGGGGTCGGCGTTTCCTATCTGACTACTCTGAGAAGAAAGGCCGAAACAAACTCAGAGGTCACAGTCTCTTTTAAAGTCCAGACAAAATCTTGGTCAGGTCATGTGAAAGCTATGTAGATCGGTGTCTGCAATGGTCTTTTGGGGAAAGAACCACACAGATTGAGTGGACCTGTCCAGTCAGTGCACGCAATTGTCAGTAATCGTGCAGCTCAACTTAGACTCAAGGAGCTCAACGATTCGACGAACAATACCAAAGAAAGGACATTTGAGTAGGCCGCATAAATTACTCAAACTGCCAGATCATGATTACGTTGAGAAAAATACAAAAATAAATATACATAAATCAATGACCGACATAGTTCTCACATTCACAATAATTAGAATAATATTATAATAATCTTTGAGGACCATGTAGATTTGTGTCTGAAATGGTCTTTTGAGGAAAGAACCACACAGATTGAGTGGACCTGTCCAGTCAGTGCACGCATTTGTCAGTAACCGTGCAGCTCAACTCAGAACTTAAGGAGCTCAACGATTCGACGAACAATACCAAAGAAAGGACATTTGGGTAGGCCGCATCAGGTACTCAAACTGCCAGAACATGATTAAAACTGCAACAAAAACACACATAGTCCTCACATTCACAATAATTTAAAATAATATAATACTTTAAATAGTAAATATTAGTGTCATTGTATATGTAAATAAGTATAGATACTTATAGCAAAGATTATAAGTAAAAATAGTTAGCGAAATAAAATAAATTAACATTGCCTGTGCTTTATTGGAGCAACTCAATCCCAAGCCTTTTTGTCCTCAATATAGTCTTTGACAGTATAATAGGCATTCTGGCATAATTTCCTTTTTATAAAAGATTTGAATTTATTAAGGCTTAGTGCTTGAATGTGGCTAGGAAGTTTATTATAAAAACGTATACATTGGCATCTAAACGAGCCACCTATTTTCTTGAGCCTGGTAGTAGGAACAACAAATTTGTGCTTGTTCCTAGTATTTAAATTATGGATATCACTGTACTTTTTAAACAGATTAATATTTTTATGTGCATACAAAAGATTTTCATAAATATACTGAGAAGGCACAGTCATTATATTAATCCCTTTAAATTTGTCTCTGAGGGAGTGTCTGGGACTTAATTTATAAATTGAACGAATTGCCCTTTTTTGTAAAACAAAAATCGTCTGAATATCGGCGGCATTTCCCCACAGCAGAATACCGTACGACATTACACTATGAAAATAACTAAAGTATACTAAACGGGCTGTCTCTAAATCAGTTAAACCACGAATTTTCCTAACGGCGTATGCTGCAGAGCTAAGCTTCTTTGACAATTTATCTATATGGGGGCCCCATTGAAGCTTGGCATCCAAAGTTATGCCTAAGAATACTGTGGTATTTTCGGGTTTCAACTCTTCACCCTTTATGAGAATACTTGTTTCTACTTGTCTAACCTGAGGTATCGTAAACATAATACATTTCGTTTTTTTCTCGTTAAGAAGAAGGTTATTAACATTAAACCAGTTAACTACTTTTGCGAGGGCACTATTTACATTGTCAGTAACCAGCTGCTGACGTTTGAGTTTAAATAAAAGTGAAGTGTCGTCTGCAAACAGCACTATATCATGTTCATCCTTTATGAGGTAAGGCAAGTCATTTATATAAATAAGAAATAAAAATGGACCTAGAATTGAGCCTTGAGGGACCCCCATTCTTACTACCGATCCGGGAGATCTTTTCCCGTTAACATCAACTCTCTGAATCCTATCACTTAAATAAGAAGTAAGAAGATCCAGAGAGGCGTTCCGGATTCCGTAGTGGTGCAGTTTCCTGATTAATGTTGCATGAAGAACACAATCGAATGCCTTGGACAAATCGCAAAAGATGCCCAACGCATCGCATTTGTCCTCCCATGCATTATATACATGCCCTAGAAGTTCAACTCCGGCATCAGTAGTTGAACGACCCCTTGTAAAACCGAACTGTTTGTTATGCAGTAATTTATGTACATTAAAAAATCTTTGCATTTGATTTAAAATAAGTTTTTCAAAAATTTTACTAAATGTAGGTAGCACTGAAATAGGTCTATAATTAGTAGGGTCTGATGTACTACCCGATTTAAACAACGGTATTATTTTACTGTTTTTCATAAGATCAGGAAACTCACCACGGTCAATACAATTATTAAAAATAACAGCTAAAGTAGGTGCTACAATATTTATAATTGACTTAGCAACGTCCACAGAATTACCCCATAAATCTGCAGTCTTTTTGACATTTAACGTGTGAAAGGTTTTAATTATATCTTTAAAAGTGACATATTCGAAATGAAATTCAGAATCACAAACTGGAATGTTTTCTTTAAGTAAAGACTCTGCAGCAGTGGGTGAAGAGTTTAGAGATTTAGTAGTCGATACGGGAATCTCTGCAAAGAAATTTTCAAAGGCCGCGGCGACTTGAGAATCAGATTTAATTATATTGTCATCAATAGCAAGGCTGTAGTCACTACATCGGTTGCATGACCTTCCCGTTTCGCTATTAATGATACTCCATGTCATTTTTATTACATTACTACTATTTTTAATTTTTGAACTCAAATAACGTGATTTGGCCATACTACAAACTTTTTTAAATAATTTAGAATAATTCTTAACATATAAATTAAATTCAGCAGTGTTTTTACAAGTTCGTTCATCATACAATTCATAAAGTCGTTTTCTACTTGTATGTATACCAATGGTGGCCCAGTCACTAAAGGAAGCGTTACTATTAACCGAGAACGTCTTTGGAATGAACGTGGTATTGAATAGTGTGCAATACATATTAAAAAAATCATTATAATGTTGATTAGGGTCATCATTAATCACCAAAAATGGTAATTTACTTAAAAGTTTAGATTTAAATGTATCCAAGCGATAAGTCGTTTTCGGGTTAACAGTAGAGTGTAACACGGCGTTTAAACCCCATTATAACTCGGTTTCTATTAACTCCCTCGTATATAATGGGTCATTTTAGCCCCTTGTATACAATCTACTATTGCATGCAATTGATACAATTCTGTATAGCTAAACATGTGTACATTATATCAAACCAGACTAAGCTAGGCTAGGTTTAAAGCAAATAAAGTCTTATCTATCTATCTTATCTACTTTTATGGGCAAAAAATGTTTTTCAACTATAGTCAGCATGACTTGTGTTTCTACAAATTTACTTTATTTGTTAATTATTCATAATATTCCTCTCTTTAAAGGAGAATGGGCACCGAACTATGGGTTACTGCTCTGTAGCCCAATAGCTATAAGATACTATTCGTATTCAAGAGAAGTTGTCTAAGAAAGCCGAATAAGAAATACTCTCCTTAATAAGATCTTTCCATTGGTATATAATCTTGACGCTATTGGGCCTCCGGGCAGAATCGCCCAATCTCCTTTTGGCTTATCGTTATCATTATCTTATAATTATTCAGGCGCAAAACTACATTACATATTTGTAAAAAAATAAGGAAACAGAAATGTTCAGATAATGAATCCGACTGTCTATAAATATATTTTTTTACGAGTTTACAAATAGGTAAGTGGTAGAATGTTTGTGGACAGCTGTGTCGGTGCTGTGGTAGAATTAAGGCTGTAGTAGATAGTGCTAGTAAGTTAATTCAAGTTAAACCTGCGGTCTTTCTACAAACGTATTTGAGGACCAAATAACAGCATCCCAACGAACCCGCGGGCGGTTTTTGAACGCGGCGATTTTTATCGGATACTGGATATGCAACGCAACGCACTGCGCCGAGCGTAGACAAATCTAACAATGTATTTTTTTGACACGCTGAGATGCACTCTGTTTCTCAATGCTCGGCTTCACACCGAGAGCTGAAAAACCGGTGCGTGTAATGAAATTGGCAACGCGTACCTTTTTTTTTACGGTGGTGAATCATCAATTAAAACCCACCCGTGTTCCTTCAGTTGCCTGTGCCAGGGGCCACGGTAACCCTTTCGAACTTTCACGCAACACTTTTCTTTTTTTTTTTTTCGGGGTGTGAAATCATCACACCCTTACTGACTAAAACCCACCCGTGTTCCTTCAGTTGCCTGTGCCAGGGGCCACGTTAACCCTTTCGGACTTTCCCGCAGCCATGCGTAGATAAGTACCTGGGCTTATGTCCACCTTTAGCAGTAGACAACCACAATTAAAGATTAATTCGGTTTTCTTTGTCTATCCAAGTCATTTAATCGGTACCAAAGCAGTTATCGATCTGTAACGATTAGGTAGAACTTCCTGGGCCTGCAGTCTCGACATAGTTAGCAATCCTTTTCGGTTGCTAAGTCCTAACAATCCAGATGTAAATGTTGATGTAAATGATTGGTAGTCTCGGCACTCAAATTTATCGGTTGTTACCTACCGGTACCTACCTAAAATACCAGTAACAACCGATAAATTTGAGTGTGGAGACTACTAAATGTCGTTACATCTGGATTGTTAGGACTTAGCAACCGAAAACGATTGCTAACTATGTCGAGACTGCAGGGCCTGGTCATTTTACGATTTGCCTACATTAATTGTGGATGAACAAACTACATAATAACATAATATGATGGCAATTACTTTAACAAGAGCGCTCTGTTATTGTTTTCTTTTTTAGTTCTATCGCAAGCAGTTCATGTGTTTTTTTTTTAAATAATTCATATTTTTTTGTCTGTAGGTTTTCTGGAGCAACATCAACATATTAAATCTCAACATGGTTTTAGCCGCCCAGGTGAGTGAAAGTGTTTAACAAACTTATTTCATCTCACTGCTATTCTTTTTTTCTTTAAGATTAAATATTTTCGGGGATATTACCCTTAATTTTTAAATAAGTAGCAACTGCGTGGATTTAGGAGGAGCCAGTTTCTTATGGTAAAAGGGAAACAACTGAATAATTAAGTGAAGTTCAAAACTTCCACAAAACAATTATTTTCTTGAAGTTATATCTTGATTTGTAAAAAAAAATTGTAGTAGCCGAGGGGCTATCGCAAAGCACATTTTTATTTAAACTACGTATATAAGCTGGTAATATCCTGGAAAAGGGTATATCTACCTGGGTAGGGTATCCTACTAGGATAATTTTCCATATCTATATTTCTGTCGAGAAGGAACTTTGTGTACATAGTGCCTACGATTCATAAGCAAACTCTCATTAGGCATAGCGCAGCGACGCGGCGCTTATACTGACGGCTGCAGAACTTGCACTGCCCTCCTCAATAAATAAATTACCTGCGTTAGGTACTTTGGTATCTCCCTTATTTTATCCCCTTATCCCTTATCCCAGGATTGTGGATGCCCGATCATAGAAGAAGGTCCGAGTCTAGTCAACTCCCCGGTATGCAGCGGTAACTTCCTATTCATGGTACTCCTGCAAGCGTACCTGTGGGGACGCTGTGACATCTCCACGCCATGCAAGAGGATCGAGTCGGTGGATGAAACGAATGACGTATACGACTTCATTGTCGTGGGCGCTGGAACTGCGGGCTCCATTGTGGCTGGAAGACTTACTGAAAATAATACATATAATGTAAGTGATTTATATAATTTTTTCTTAAACCAGCTGACCGGACAGACGTTGTCCTCCTTAAATTTCAATAGTTCATACAACATTCTCATAGAAAAAGCACTTTCAGTTTTCCCGAATTTTCGAATTTTTCTGGCAACATTTCGAATATTTTTCTTTTCGTAGAAACCAATACAAACCCTGTCAATAAACCCGAGTCTAAGGCCGCGTCCGAACCAAAAGCGAGGGACGCGTTCATATAATTATATTCGACTAACTACCATACGATATTTTTTTTTAATCGGTCCAGGCTTTGGTGATCTGATGCGCTTACCAACGAACAGCATTTCATTTTTATTTATATAGATTATAAAACTTCTGCAAAACCTCAGAGCACGGAGACGTCTCGGCGACTCCGTGCTCGGTGTGTAAAACCTATCCTGGATCTAGGTACGTTTATACCAAAATAATTTAAACCAAACGGTTTGGTTTAACCAAATATAGTTATTATATTACCTTATAGTTATTTTACACACAAACACCTTATATTTATTACACACACAACAGCTAATTAGACCGGGAAAAACGATTTGTTTCGCGCGGTAATCAAACCCGTTTTACCGAAGGGAAGATCGGAGATCATCAAGTCCAGATTATATTGATTAGTCCCCAACGCGTGGCCATACTTAAATGGACGGCCAGCGTTCCTTGGGCCTCTTCAAACTTGATGCGTATCTAAAATCTTCTTCTTGAGTTTGTTCTTACTTATCTGGTTCACGAAATAACAAGAATGCGAATCTTACATTCGAGAAGTCATTGACTGATACACTGCTACAAGGATTTTTGACTAAAACTAAAAATTACTAAACCTAAAGTGACGTAGCCTAAATTTTGACTGAGGTTAAAGTATTTCTTTTCATTCCAAACACTTTCGAAAGGCCATATCCACTTCGGCCACTTGGCCACTTCGTCTAAACTTATTCCTTTCATGTTAATTAACTCCACTCGATTTGGAGAGAGTGGTATTCACGTGCAACTGGGGTAACGTGACAATGGGAATCTTCACCACACTTTCAACACCATAAAAATACGACGGTGCAGGGGAATTCCATAGAATTGCAGGTCACAAGGCTCATCAATTGTCACCAGGTAAGTACTGAGTACAAGCTGTTTACTGATCTCTTTAACGCATTGCTAAGTCAGTGTTGTTCTCAATATACGACTATGACCATTTGGATTTCACGTGGTTTATTTTATCATTTATCATAAATGATAAATGATTTTATTTCTGTAAGTAGGTTTGTACAAACACTTTTACACGCGTATCATTTTTTTTTAAACTAGTTGAGGTCGGCGTTTCCTGTCTGACTACTTTACACTTTACAGGGAGTATGGTCATTTTCGTATTTCATTAACTGTTCTACACAGGTAAGTTCATAGTATAGGGGTTGATTGTCCGCAGAGCATAAAAACTGATCGCCTGCAGAGAGTGGTCGACGGGGTTTTAGTAGCGGTAAGTATTTCATTCCTTTCGCCAAAGGATTCCTTTCATTCATTTGGGAATAATACTAAGGTTTTATTTTCTGATTCATGAAAGATTCGTAAGGTATAAATAGTTATATGATGAGGTATCCCTAAGTGAAATTTCCATTATAAATGTTATCTGATTATCTTTAATAAATAATTTTGCACAAATGGTCCCCTCTATTTTCAATAAATTTGTTTCTAGTGGAGGATACACTAAGCTTCCAGAGTTAGAAATCAATTCTAAATTATACAATAATTCTGTAGAATTCACAATTGTATGCATGTATGTTGTATGATGTAGTTTCGATTTCACTTAGCCTAGCAAAGATAGTACGAAAACTACTCGTGAATACAGAAAATAATCGCGTAAGGTAAGTTAAGAAAATCCAATTGTTTTGCTTGGCAGATAAATGTTTCAGAAGCAGTTCAATCTTCGTTAGGCGGTTATGAAAGCTTATAGTATTCTGATTTATTGTTTCAGTTACATTACTGAAACTAACAAACATCTTGGACACTTTTGTAAAAATGTTGAAGTCATTATTTGATAATGATTTAACTTGGAAATAAGTTCTTCGTAATGAACGGCGTCCTCGTGTTCTAGTTTATCCGTTATTAATTTTATAATGAAACCCGCTGGATTTATAATAAGTCCTCTTTTATAAACTTTGCTGCGGAACTAGTTGTCGATATATAATGGGGACCTTCGAAGTAAAATAAATAAACTCTTAATTACTAATAACAATAACAAAACCATCGTCAGCAAGAGGACCTGTCACCACAAGCAGCACCCGTGCTACTAAAGACTGCTATCATGTCTTACGGTATTTTATTATGGGGACGGGCTGCCGATACCTATTGAGTCTATTTTTATTCTGCGGAAAAGAGCTATCAGAGCAATATACAGCCTCCGCAGGCGCGATTCTCTAAGGGAACTGTTTAAAGACATTAACATCATGACGGTACCTTGTCAATATATTTATGAAAACATCATGTAGGTACGTAAGGTAAAATTTAAATATTTTCAGTAAAAGAGGTGAAAGACACAATTATAGGACTAGAAATAGGGACCAATTAGTTCAACCAGGTTTCCGACTGGCTAAAGTAGACTCATCCTTCATGGGGTACTGTTTAAAATGTTACAATAAAATACCTCCCCACATACACCAACTGAATGAAACGAAATTTAAATCTTGTTTAAAACGCACACTATACAGCCAAGCATATTATAAGTTGGGGGATTATATCGCTGACAAAAATGCTTGGCTCAGGGCTGGTCCTGCTCCACAAGGGCGCGTAAACTAATTAATTAGCATTCAAAAATAATGTTGGAGCTGATGAAGATTGTACAACCTATCTTTGCATTGTATAAATTCAATCTCTTAGTATTGTATAATTGCATAGCACATGTGTGAGCACTATGTACCCATTATAAAGCTTACTGGGTTCGTCTTTCATTGACTTGAATGTGCCCTGGCGGCTGAGAGTGTCATGCTCACTCAAATGTGTCGCCGGTGGATCATTGAGTTCCCTTCAAAATGGTTGTGCTGAATGGTGCTGATCCATACGTCATGTTCGTGAACGGGCGCCGTAAGTAGGCACTGGTCATTTCTTAGCTGCCACGGCTTATTTTAATTCCATAATTGTTTTTATCTTTTTATTACGGACGCTTTTAACGTGCACGTGTTTCTACATCGTTCTCACATGTATAATTACAACATGAATGATGTAACCACTTCTTTGTAACAATATTTTGATTTAAAAGAGTGTCCATGGAGTTTCTTGCCCGTTCTTCTCCATAGGTACCTACTACGCTTTGGAATGGGCAACTAGCTTCATCTTTCTGACTGACCGACCCCGTGGACCGACCCCTTGACAATTCAAAAGTGCCTGTAATTGGTTTATTTGAAATAAATGGTTTGAGTTTGCGGATGTCGACCTCAGGGTGAGCTGCTTCTCACACGGAACACTTTACGTCGCTTGTTCCCGCCCCACCAGTCCTGAGTCTCTTCATATTTTGGCTGCTGAGACCAAAACTCAAACGTGGCATACAGGAAAATTTTATAAAATGTGGCTGTTATTTTAGTATATCTACTGTGGTGAATGTTTTCGTTTTTAGTGAGTTAATGAACGACTGCGGTACGTATTAGGTAGTATAAACGGGAATACATGTACACATACACATACATGTACACATGTTCATTGATTCCTTTGCTGAAAAAATTGTGGGAGCGAGAATCAATAAAATCTTTGAAGGCGGTTTTGACAGCCTTAACGGAATATAATATTTTTCCTTGCAAGAAGTTGTCCAAATTCCGGAAAAAGTTGTAATCTGTTGGAGCAAGGTCAGGGGAGTACGGTGATCGTTCCAATCGCAACTCTAATTTAGCGACCGTCTGTCGTGCAGTGTGTGGTCTAGCGTTTTCCTGAAGCAGCTGTGGGATAGAGCAATTGACCAGTCTCGGTTGTTTAACGGCTAGCTTTTCCATCATGGTTTGCATTTGTTGTCAATACAGATCTGCCTTAATTGTCTGGCTAGATCATAGAAAGCTGTGGTGGATGACGATGCCACCAGCACTGGTCCACCAGACACTTACCAGTAACTTTTTCTGAGTTAACTTTCGCTTGGGACAAGACTTCTCCTGTGTTCAACCATTGTGATGAGCGTTTCCGGTTATCCTACAGGATCCATTTTTCATCACAAGTAACGATACGATTCAAAATCCCCTCGTTATAGTGACGGTTGAGTGGTGTAACGCAGCACTCGACTCGTGTTTGTTGGTTTGCTTCACTCAATTCATGCGGTACCCATTTTTCCAGCTTTTTCACTTTTCCAGCTTGTTTCAAGTGAATTAAAATTGTTTTATCACTCACACCGAAGCCTGCCGCTAACTCTGACGTGGTTTGCGATGAATCCGCATACACGGTCACTTTTAATTCTTCATTATGAACTAGAGGCTCCGGCCGTCCACAGGGTTTGTTCTGTAGGTCAACATTTCCAGAACGATAACGTTGGAACCAAAAACGAAGCGTGTTTTCTTTTACGGTAGCTTCCCCATACACATCATTAATCCTTCGAGCTGTTTCTGCAACGCTGGTGCCACGGTGGAACTCGTATTCGTAAATAACCCGATATTTTAAGTTTTCCATATTGTGAACAGAACGATGTCAAAGAAAAATCAAATGGCTCGAAAACAAATGGATCGCTAAATTAGAAACACAAATACACAAGCCTAAATTTGAAATTGGAATTCCTATAACCAAACGCCAGACATTTGAGATCAAAGTGGCCAGTTTGACAAAACGCCAATTTCATTATGTAAGGACCTAATACTTAGTTAGTCTAATAAAACTTACTAACAGTGCTAAAATGCTTATCAGTTAATTCTTTTATAAATATGTAAACAACGGTAATATTCACTAATGCAAATTAAAGTTTAATTAGTAACGTCATTACTATTCACAACTCATATTACTGCTTAACAACATTTCCGGCGGTTTTCAGGTGAACAGAATACAGCAGATTATTTCTTACAGGTGCTGTTACTAGAAGCAGGTGGACAAGAACCAATAGGCGGGCGAATCCCGGGATTCTACAGATCGTTCTGGGATAACGAAGAAGTGGACTGGCGAATTCGCACCGTACCTGACGATTACTGCCTCGATCAAGACGGACTAGGATGCAAGTGGCCAGTTGGAAAAGGTTTAGGTAAGGTATCACTTTGCTTAACGATCTCCGGCCCTTTGTACGCCGACGACATATCAAGCAATAGATTTCCAGTATAAGCTGACTTCTCATTGTACGAAAAGCCTATAAAATGCGAGGTCAGCTAAAACTGGAAATATATAGCTTGATAAGTCGTCGTGTGTAGGCACGGTTGTCAGTGTTGTATGGATAACTATGCAAGCTTGTTGACAGACACGTTTTTTATACGACGTGGTATAAACGCCGTACCATAAAGAAACCATGCCGTGTACAAAACGCCAAGGCGGCGAAATTGGGGCTATGTCATCGCCCGAACAGTCAGGCCCTACGAAGTAGCACGCGGTACTCCTTGCGCGCCTTTATTGGAGGACGTGTGGTTGTGGAAGGGGCCGCACTTGGTGATGGGGCCCGCTAGGCATGGTGGGCTGATACCAGTCGGGGGGCGGAGAATGTAAAAGTATCTCCCAGGCCCACTACTTATGCTAGTAGTAAGTAGGAACAGTGGGGTTTAGTCGGTAGGAGTCCGACATAACCCTCCGTTCTCCACAGACTCAGGGTATCCATTTCCCCAATTAAGGGAGTTTTTCTTGTGAATCAATTCGACACAGGAAGTGCCCCATTTTTCACACAGGTAGGTAAATGGACATTGTTTCTAACCTAGTAAGGGAAATACTTAATTGTTCCATAAGAACTTATTGATTTTCTAATGGTGATCGTATATTTTTGATCCTCTAAAATAAATTTGGTTTATTTTTTTAAATTTCCGGCTCTTTTTAAAGTTAGTCGCAGGAACTAAGCTAGGGTACCTCATCCAAATAGGTTAGGTTTGGTTAGAACTATGACCATGAGGATTTTCCACCCCGGAAACAAAAAAAAAAAAAAAAAAAAATGGTTAGAACTATGACCAACCACACGGTAGCCGGCATGTTGCATTCTGACGGAAATAGCCTGTTTGTCTACATGAAAAAACTACTAACTACAGTAGAATAAATGCTTTCTCCGTTCCATTCTTTCAGAACACATAAAAAGCCATGATTGCTAAAAATATAAGAAGGCAGGCAAAGCATGACGGCAACCAGTCTTAAACACACTACATATTTTTTCATTTCAAGGAGGAACAAGTCAACTGAACGGCATGATGTATCACCGAGGCCACGCCGCAGACTACGACGATTGGGTGGCAGCAGGAGCCGACGGCTGGTCCTGGGATGAAGTCCGGCCTTTCATGGACATGGCGGAAGGCAACAAGCAAGTTGGGTCACTCGTGAGTGCAAAATATCACTCCGAAACTGGAAGAATGCCTATCCAAACGGTACGTAGTAGGTAGTATAAGTACATATATATATAAACTCAAACTTCTTCCCATAGGGGAAGGCAGAAACTACAGAACAAGAATATAATAGTTCTTTATTTGAATTTGAAAAAGTAGCTACAAGTTACAGATGGCAAGTTTAAAATGATCCTTATACGCCACGTGCTAAGATCCTTACATATTCCTTTTGCTTCGTTTACTTTCATACATCTGATCATACACGCACGCCTGTTGCGAGAACTAACCACGCCCCTGACCTTTCTGACGAACATTATCAGAATGTCACTACGATATGTCCTTCTTTGGCGTCCCATCCCGGTGTTTCCACTCATCCATGACCAAACCATCTAAGCATACTCTTTTTAATTTCTGTCATAACTTCTTCTGTTAAACCGCATCGTTGCCTTATCACATCATTCCTCAGGCTATAATTCATAGTAGCACCGCGAAGTACCACATACTAAAAGTATTTCACGCATTTTTGTTTTTTTTTTGCTGGTTGAAATCCTCAAGGATATCCTCCGCCCTGAAGCGGGCGGAGGGATCTGTCAGGCTCTTACTGACTAAAACCACACGGTGATCTTCATCTACGTTTGGCTAGAGTGCTGGGGTGCGCTTGCGCAGCTCGTCACGCTCCCCCAGCCAGGAAGCTTTTTAGGCTGTGTACACACTAGTCTGTGTAGTCTTGTAATGGTCATTGGTCTCTCAAAGGAACAATAGTCGGTACGGCTCTGCGGAGAAAACTTGAAGGGAAAATTATAAACTTGACAATAATTTTGTAAGCAGACAAGAGAAAACCGCTAGATTCTATCGATTTCTTTATTTTCTTTGTTTATTACGAGTACGACATCTAGTAGTGGAAAAGGAGAGGCCATGGACAAGTTTTTTTTTAACTTTAATTAATCTTAATTTTGGTATTGGAAGTAATAAATAGGACGCGTTACTTCGTTATTCCCAGAAAATTTATTTAATTATCTGAAAACATGGTTTCAAGTTTTTACAAGCTTTTATTTATTAACTTGCAATGTTCTAAGTAAGTTGTCCTCTTCAAATCAAGTTAGGTAACTTTGACCCACTTCCCGGTGTTTGATTGAGCTGAAATTTGGCACACGTATGTTAAGTCGGTGACAGTGCAATATTTTGGTACCATCGAGCTGGTCTGATAATGGAGCCGGAAGGTGGCCACAGGAACTCACTATCAAAACAATGCAATAACATCGAGTTTGGCCTCGTTGGATTTGTCTTGACAAGTACTCTGATCGTAGATGGTATCCAGGGTCTGATGATGGAGCCGGAAGGTAGCCATAGGAACTCTTTAACGAAACGACGCAATCGCACCGAGTTTGGGCTCATTCGATTTGTCGTGACAAGTACTCTTTTAGTAGACGATGTACAGGGTCTGGTGATAAAGCCGGAAGGTGGCCACAGGAACTCTGTAATAAAATAGCGCAACCTCAACGAGTTCGGGCTCGTTTGATTTTTAAATTTAATTATAATACTCTATTAAAAGATAATAAAAAATTAAATGCTATAAGCTAGGTTTTGAAAATTAAATATATGTTAATAATAATAAACCTTTAAGACTAAAAAGTATTTTTTTATTTTTTTTATTGTTTTTTAAATACACCCTCTTTTTTTCTTTCTCTTGCTGTTAAAATGTAACACGCTTTTATTTGAAAACCATTCCAATCGGAACATATTTTTCTTTCTTAGGAATTCATTTTTTTTTTAAAATAAAAGCTTGTTTTAAAACTTACTTTTTTTTATAATGTTTTTACCGGTAACTTTTACCGGGTAGGTGGTAAAAGTGGAGACAAAAAGATAACAAAGTGATCTTCCTCATCCAGTTCCGCTACCAGCCCCCGGCACTATATGACCTCATAGAAGCCATCAACCAGACTGGATTCCCGATCACAACGGACATGAACGACCCCACCACTCCCGACGGATTCTGCATAGCACAAACTTTCAATAAGTGAGTAGGTTCCTAAATAATTATTAGTTTTTAAGGCTTAGAATGGAAATTGTTCTATGTTGCATTTGACAATGAAGCAAACCGGTAAGTAACAGGCAGCTTATAGGTGAAGGTACTAGCCATACATAACTCCCCTATTACGAATGAAATTCGGATCTAGTATACCTACGCAACCCCTCATAATTACAAACTTCAGATCAGACTCACTTCTCGAATCTCGGATCAGGTGCAGTCCGCAAACTTCTATTGCCAGTATGGCTGCCTGTCCACAGAAGCGGAGCGAGGCTGTGAAGCGGAGAAACGGAGGAATATTAACCAATAGTATTCATAAAATCTCCGCTTATTCAATCTTATTGGATAATATTCCTCCGTTACTCCGCTCCGCAGTCTCGCTCCGCTTCTGTGGACAGGCAGCCTAAAACAGGACATGGGGTAGAGCGTGTCACGTAATCCATCAATGTTTTTTTAGTTGAATGGTCTTTTTTGAACCAAAAGGAGCCAGTGACACCTAATGTATAAATCTAAATTACACACGGCTCTATACAGCGGCGTGTATCAGAAACGCGTAGTCATATTATTAAGGGTTTGGTACATGGACTTTCTCCATGGAACCTATTGGAAAAATAGTAGCAATACTAAGAGCAGCAGTGATTTCATATTAATATATTAATTCGTGGTGTATACACACACGCAACACGCAAGTCACAATGTACACACAACATAAACAAAACCGTAACTATGCCTATTTTAAATCATATGTGTAAATATGATTCTAAATCAAAATCAAAAGTCATTTATTCAAACTAGGCTGAGAAACAACACTTTTTGAACGTCAAAATTACATAAGACAGTCCCCCAAAACGCCCGCCATTCACCACTTCCTAGTGCTTTAGCTGGGAAGAAGAAGTAGCGCAAGAAACTCCCTAGCAGCACTGCTGTCTGTTCAGTTAGAAGAACTGGATTCTATGCAGTAGTAAGTAATTAACATTACGAAACACAATTCATTAAATAAAATTATTTGCCATAATATGTCAGCTAGCACACGCCAATATTGAAAACTATACTCAAGCAGAAATAAATAATAAAAAAAACGTAAACGGTACTTAGTACATTATAAAAGCCTTTAGGCATAAAGGGCGTGTCCGCGTACATTAGGAATGCTGCATTATGTTTATATAATTATGTAGCTGTAACTGGAAGTCACAAATGATAAACTAGGACCTTCGAGTTCGTGGTAAAATAAAGAAACAGTTAATTACTAATAACAATAACAAAACCATAGTCAGCAGATGACCTGTCACCACAAGGAGCACCCGTTCACGAGCATAAGGCAAAGATCAGCCATTAGGTACCCCGCCCGCCATATTTTAGGGAATGAGGCAACCCGACCCCCGACGCTACCGCAAGCACTGACATCTAAGGGAGCATAACGAAGTTGCTGCCGGTTGTTCAAAAGAATAATATGATCAATTGTCGAGGTCGCTAGCTAACCATAATATATTGAAATACAATTTATTATATACGGATTATTCACACAGGCCATTGCATACATTTATGCGACCTCTAATACCTTAATCTTTTACACATGCGTATGATCACTTAGCCAGTACTCGGTAAATATAACAAAATAAATCACTACAACTTCTGAGTCCGACTGTACTACGCTGTACCCAAAACTAGAGTACAAAAACAGAAGATACCTAACAAAATAAAGCATGCATAACAGGCAAATTGTCTATTACACAAAACACTTAACATAACATAAAACATCAACACGTCTAACTGCCCATCCCTAATAGAATAATTTGACAGGGATAAATCCTTTAAAAAATCTCTAAGCTACGAACGAGCTACGAGCTATGAACACTTTTAGTTAAGATGTCCGCTATCATCTTATCAGTTGACATATACCTTATTTCAACTTTGTTAGCCGGACACACTCGAGAATTGTTTCGTTTGTATTCAAACTTGCCTGAAAATCAGCACTTTTTGGGGAACTTGCTCATGTAATTTATAACGTCAAAATTAAAAACGCCCGCTCTTCACTACTTCCTAGTGCTTTAGCTGGGAACCAGAAGTGGCGCAACAATCTCCCCAGCACCACAGCTCAGTTTTCAAGCAGTCCGATGCAGTTGGTGGCATCAAATCTGAGTTTTTAACTAAAATAACTGCAACGAACTGCATTAGACCGCACTGACTGAGCTTGTTTTGAACTTTTTAGTTGCAATCGAGTTTATTTTTTATTTTTTTTACCTTTACAGCCCAAACAGCATACTTTAAAAACCTACCTATCTACTCCAAGTTAGCGTCGCGCAACTATTACGACTGTAGTGCATGCCTTAAAAAATATCATGTAGGTACCCTACGCAAAAACCTACCGCAAAAAAAACATCGGTAATATAGGTATTCGCAAAAAAAAAGTCCTAACATAAGATGTTGCTTCTGCCCTTCAGCTATGGCCAGCGTTACACCACAGCTCGTGCCTACCTACCTCCGAAGTCCGAGCGACCCAACCTTACAGTGAAGCTCTTTGCCCACGTGACTAAGGTCCTCTTCAACGGCACAAGAGCCTATGGAGTTGAGTACGTGGACGCCAAAGGCAATACCAAGACCGTTAATGCTGGTAAAGAGGTAACAGGCATTTTGTATTTTACTGACCCACCATTCGAGGCTCTGCGACCCAATTGCGTATCACACTATCAATCGCCACCCCAAGGATTTTGGAGGTCATTGAAAAATTCGTCTGCCCTACCATCTCGTTGAACTGTCAAAATGAAAGGCATTGCGATTGTAAGTGTGTAACACAATTACCCGCTGATTAAGACACATATTCTAAGTTATAAAACGCGCGTTAATTTCAACTGTATTCAGTACATTCAAAGTGATGCCTGTATGTTCGAGTATAACTACTTAACCACTTAAATGACTGCCTACGTGCTTCCTGAAGGACCTTGGTTTCTACAGTCTCCCTGAATAAATTGGCACTTGACTGTTCATAATTATTATAATTTACAAAAGGTACAAGTATTAAAATGAATTCTGATCTGATTTAAATTTCCAGGTAATCCTCAGTGCAGGATCTTTAACCAGCCCCAAAATCCTGATGCACTCCGGAGTAGGACCGAAAGAGGTCCTGGGCCCATTAGGGATTCCTGTGCTAGCCGACCTTCCCGTCGGCAAGAGCCTGAAGAACCACTGCGGAGCCACATTATACTTCAAACTGACCGCAGTGAATCACACCGAAGCCCTGGACTGGAATGCCTTGGTTCAATTCCTGTTGACGAATGAAGGACCCATGACTTCTACTGGACTTACTCAGGTAAGACCTTTGACATACTTATAGCGCACGTATACATTTTAGGTAAAACTAAGTCAGACCGTGAATAAGTCAATCTAATGCAGCCTGTCCACCAAGTGACAGGTTATCCCACCAGCGACGACCTAAGCTGAGGCCCGTAGAAACAGGCGCCGTTTCTACGGGCCTCAGCTTAGGTCGTGCCTTCCCATGTAGTCGCTTAATTTACATGTTTTTGCCCTGTCTGGACGCCTTAATTTATTATGGCACCAAAATAAAGTATTGTTAATCAGCTGACAACGTACAAGGTTGAGCTGCGAGACGCCGTTTAAAAAAAGAGGGCGAAAGCCCTTTGATGGCAACACGCTGTTAAATTCACAGACGTCACAGATTCCCAATCACTTAAATAAAGTTTGTCAAGAAACTAGTGCTGTTGGAACTTCTCTTCCTTCCTCTACAGACTTACCTTTACAAGTACAACGTGCTCCGACCAATTCCCATTACTCCCTGCATTTGTTTCTTAGGACACTCAAGACACTCATCAAGTCATCATCTTTACTTAGAGGAATATCAACATAACACCATGTGTCCCCCATCCGCAGCTCACGGGCCTCCTGTACTCCAGCTACGCCGATAAGAGTCTCAAACAGCCTGACCTACAGTTCTTCTTCAACGGTCTCTATGCTGAATGCTCCAAAACTGGTGTCATGGGTGAGCCAGCTGGAGACTGCCCTGGCTCTGGCTACAACGTATCGTAAGTAGATTTATAGCATTTGTTTAAAAATGTCATTGTCAACCGGCTGTTCCAAAAGTATCTGATGAAGTATAAAGAAACCCTGTTCAGGTTCAATTCTTACGTAATAACTCAATAATGGGAGTAAGTAACACATTCTTAAGCTTTCAATTTTATATTTTACAATTTTTTCCATGATTCATCGGCCATATTTTATCTAGGTAGGTAATTCAAAGACACTACCTACCTACATTACATTGAATATGTAGGTACCTACAGGTAGGTAAGGTAAAGTCACCAGTCATGGACAGTATAAGCGATTTTTTTTTGTATTTGGTTTGTAATTTCTTCATTTTTCAATATACATTCTTTGAGATTTAGAGGTAAATGAAAAACTCTTTTCTCAATCAGTATTCAATGTTTAATTTCAGTTTAGTACTCAGTACAATAAAATATTATAAATCAAAAACACTCCTTCTTAGACACCAATAATGGACGGTAATAATCCAGTTTAGGACCCCCAATTATTTATTTATTTATTTATTTATTTATTTATAAGGCACTTCAACGACTTATTCACTAGGACATACATAAACTAAAAACACACAGTTTTAGGAATTGTGAATTCGTCACTTACAGAAGTGCACAGCACTAGCACAGAAATTAATAGTACATACAAGACATCGCTAGTTGAATTACTTAAAAGTTATAAACTAAGGTAAAATTAGAATTCAAATGAGCAATGCTCACAAATACGATCGAAAATACAATAATAATAACAAGAAACAACAAAAAGAAGGCTGGTAAAGGAGGGAAAGGAAGTACTTAAATACAATTACTGAAGGGTGGCACGTGTCGCACAGACGACTCGAGACTCAGAGCTCGTTACTCGAGACTCCGAGCTGGTTAGAAGTTTCGATCGGAATTGTCGCAAAGGGTTAGAGTAGATGTCGATGCTATTGGTTCGTGCAGCGATTTTATTGTACTTTCCCATTAGACGGTTCATGGGTGCGGTGCTACCAAGGTTAGTACGACTTGCAGTTATGGCAAAGGTAACGGTTTCGCGACTAGATCTAATGGTATTCTGTCGCGGTACAGCTATACTTAATTCAGCCAAAAGATCGGGAACACTTAGTAAACCGTTTAAGATTTTATAGAGAAGGATTTGGTCCGTCACGTCTCTTCGCTGTTCAAGTGAACACATTTTAAAATGAGTGAGTCTTTGATCATAAGAAGTCTCCCGTGGACAGCTAGGGCTTCTAAAACGAAGGTATCTAGTGTAACTTCTTTGGATACGTTCAATCCTGTTTATGTGAACGCGGTAAGTAGGGTTCCAAACTGGCGATGCATAGTCCAATATACTTCTCACCAGAGTATTGAAGAGCACCTTAAGCGTAGAGATCGACTGGAAATCTCGACATATTCTTTTTATAAAGCCAGACATTTTTGCAGCTTTGGCAGTGATATTGTCAATGTGGCTGACGAATGTGAGTTTAGAGTCGAGGTGGACTCCCAGGTCACGAATCGTGTTCACTTTTTGAAGTGTTACCCCATTGATTGCGTAAGACGTAGGAATAGGTTTCCTTTTTTTTGTGAATGTTATGTGGTAGCACTTTTTCACATTGAGAGACATGCGGTTTTCTAGGCACCAATCGTGTACTGCGTCGAGATCAGCCTGAAGTAAATGGACGTCGGCGGATGAGTTTATCTCTTTATAGATTTTTAAATCATCAGCGAAGATAGAGCAATTGCTGTAATTTACTGAGAGAACTATGTCATTGACGAACATTAGAAAGAGAATTGGGCCTAGATGCGATCCCTGGGGGACTCCAGATGAAGAGAAATAAACTGGTGATTCATATCCCTTTACAACCACTTTTTGTATTCTTTCTGTGAGATATGATTTAAACCAAAGCAGTAACTGACCAAATATTCCGAAACTTTCCAGCCTCTTTAAGAGGATCGTGTGGTCCACCCTGTCAAACGCACTGCTGAAATCAGTGTAAACCGAGTCGACTTGGGCACGAGAGTCCATCAATTTACTTACCTCATTGACGTAGTGGACCAAATTAGTAGTCGTAGATTTACGAACACAGAAACCATGTTGTTCAGGTACCAACTGAGGATTGATGTGTGATGTAAGTAAAGGACATAGCAGGGATTCGAAAAGTTTTGCGAATACTGAAAGAAGTGAAATAGGACGGTAGTTCAGCACGTCACTAGAATCTCCTTTTTTGAAAATCGGTACTATGTTAGCCATTTTCCATACCGTCGGAAACTTTGATGATGCAATCGAATGGTTGAATATTATTTTAAGCGGCAAAGACAGACTAGGAGCACACTTCTTTACAAATACTGGCGGTAAACAATCTGGCCCTGGCCCTTTGCAGATGTTGAGTTTGTTTAGCGCTTTTCGGACATCTCTTTCCGTATATGCTAATTTACCTAATGCATGCTGATGGTACTTGGGTCCTATATGAGCTACAGCAGGTGAACCAATCGAAGGAGTAAAGTTAGAGGAGAAATGCTTAGCAAAAAGGTTGCATACTCCATCACCAGTAGATGCTGTTTCATTTCCCAGATACATCTCCGACGGAATGTCGTTGGACTTAGACTTTTTCGCTTTGACGAAGGACCAAAAGAGCCTAGGATTATGTCTAATACTACTTTCAGTGAAGCTCATATAGTTTTTATAACAGCTATTCATCATGATTTTCGATCTCCCTTCTAATAGTCTATATTCGAAGTGATCCCTTGGGTTATTATACCTTTTATAACGTGCCCTGAGTTTTTCTTTTTCATTTAGGAGTCTTATGAGAGGTTTAGAGAACCAGGGGGGATACTTATCACTCGGTTTCTTTGATTTTGGAACGTGCTCGTCCACCACAGCATTAAGGTGCCTATAAAGGTGTGTCACCATAGCATCGACATCGTGCAAGTCTGTGAAAATATCGGTCCAGTCAATATCGCCGATCTTAGCATTGATTAAAGTATAATTGGCTTTTCTAAAGTTATATCTAACGGGGATTTTACTCTTTAATAATGCTGGGGACGTGTTTTTTATTATGATTTCGAGGGGTGGGTGATATACATCTACTGTTGATAAGGGGTTATTACATACACTTACAATACCTCCATAGAAGTTACAAAATATTAAGTCTAGGGTTTTGTCATAACAATTTTTGACTGAGTTTATTTGCTCCATGTTGCATAATGACATAAAGTCAATCAGTGAGTAGCCCAAGGCGTTAGCATAGTTATGGGGTGAGTTACTGGAAGTGTGGGAAAGAGTTTTGTCCATTTGCCAGTTAATGAAACTCAGATTAAAATCGCCAGCTATGAAGGTTTCGTCGCCAGTGGTGTCAACAACAGACGAGACCCTTTCGAGGAACGAGTCTAATGCACGATGTTGAACTGGAGGGGGAAGATATACCGCACATACATTTAAGTATTGGCATTTTTTCCCTTTGACAGTCTTCAGCCTGACCCATAGGTTTTCGGTGTCTGTTTCCCACTGCGACATCCGGGCAGAGTCTATTGACTTCAAAACAGCAATCAATACGCCTCCTCCTCTTTTGCCGTTATTCACGGTAGATGCTCTGTCTCTACGATAGATGGTATACCTCGAGTCAAATAATTCGCCATCACTTATGGTATCATCTAGCCAAGTCTCTGTGCCGACAATAACATCGTAATTGCGCAACCGTGTGGACAATTCAATCATGTTCAACTTTGTTTTCATACCCCTGAAATTTTGGTAGTAGATGTTGAATTGTTGTTATTTATGTACGGTATTGTAGCAGGGTTTTATTGCAGAAGGTTTACAGTAGTGCAACAGCGTTCAAGCTTCTTATGTGTTTAGCTTGTTCTCCATCAGCCTTTCTTATAAGAATTTTACCGTCACGAACCCAAACATATTTGTATCCCTTTGCGGTAGCTGCCTTTCTAGTCGCCGCATGGATTTGTTTGTTATGGGGTGATAAATGTTCAGACACATATATAGGTTTGACGGGACCACCGTATCCTAGGTGTTGCGAATTTAGTTTTTCGGTGGGGTGCGCCTTGTTAAACTTCATTACCGATGTTAAGATAGCGTCCCGTGATTGAGTGGTGCGCAGCTTTACAATAACTGCTCTTGGGTTACTATTTTCGGGATCTAGTTTGCGCACTCGCACGGCTGACAGTATCTCTTCTTCTCTGATCGTGCATGCTACCGCGTTCCCCATCTGCACAACCGTCTTCACCAAGTTTTCCGCTTTGTTTTCAGATACGCCGTTAATTTCAATATTTTGTTGGCGCGAGTATTGCTCGATTAAATTAACTCGTATAGACAAGTCCGAAACCATCTGCTTAAGGGACTCATTTTCCTTACTAAGGCTTTTGTTATTTTCTGCACATATTTTTAGTTCAGATTGTATGCGGTCGTAATCATCACTCATAAACTTGACAGATTCTTTAAGGTCCCGAAATAAATCCTTCATCTCGTTGAATTCTACAGCAAAACATTCCCTTATAGCTGTTGAGATCTCTGTAGATACAAGCGCGCGTATCTCTTGACGGATGATGTCAACAATTTCGGTTGCTTTCGGTTGATGATGGTCGATCTCAGGAGAGCTATTCGGACGTGGACGCTTGGGCCGGACACAAACATTTGTGACTTCAGGCGAGTTGGTCGAGGAATGTAGAATATCGGGATCGGACTGAACATGGCTTATGTTTGGAGTATCTTTTTGTTTTGGTGGAGTGCGTGCAACACGTGACATGGCGCTTTAGTAATAGCAAACGAAGTCCAATATACGTATGACTTGCAAAGTTGAAGCTGAATGAACTATGAAGTTATTATTCTCACAGAGGCAACCTTTAGTAGGCAGAAAGCAATGCGCCGTCTTCGTTAATTTATCTTTGTCGCGAGCGCTCGCATGCGTCACCACGCGAGGGCGCACGCCGAAGTATTACTTATGCGCGGTGCGTAACCACGGGATTTGCGTGCACTGCGCGCGAATTGCAAAGTCATGCACTCACCCGTTGACCAGCCGAGACTCAAACTTTTTGACAGGTCACACCTCGTTCACACTGCAAATCGATCTGTTTACACTATTTTGTATACAGTTTTTGCTGAATTACACTTGTTTGAAGAATGTTATTTCACTATGAAGGGTTTAAATTTGAAAATTAAGCCCAGTATGGATATTATTTGGATTTTAACTATAGAGCAAGTTCAAACGTATGTTCACTGTACGGCCGCTAAGACAAAGATGATTATGGACATTATCCAATTATGAACAGCTATCAATTGACAGTAATAATCCAGTCTAGGACCCCTAACAATGAACAGCTAGTTATAGAAATATGAATAATCAAGTAAGTAAAAGACAAAAGCAATCGTTATTAGCGAACTGCTTCTCTTTAAGCCAACGGGTCGAAGTAGGTAAATTACGGCAGGTAAACGCTCATAAGAGTATACTATCATTGGTGGAGCTAAAACTCCAGCAGCATTGCCAGTAACCAACACAGTTAAATTTTCTTTCTCGTCTCCTGATGCTGTATAGACATGTTTTTCACCCTTGCTCACTAAGACTCGTCCAGCTTTTGGTTGTAAGTAGAATGCGCTTTCATCAGTATTAAAAATTCTTTCAGGGTCATTTATAACTTCAAGCAAGTCTTTATTTTCAAGGTAGCCTTTAATTGCTTCAAACCAACTGAGTATGTCATCTTCTGTGACTTCATTTCTTGCTTTACTTAAATTTTGCGCTGTGCGTTCAGAGAGATCTGCATGCCTTTTTAAAAACGAAGAGTACCACTTTTTTCCTGGCCGATTGTTGGTGAACGGACAAGAATCTTAATTTTTCTCTGATATTATTTTTTGGACACTATCAAGCAATTGTTCTTTGGTGACAGGGAAGTGTTTTTCAGCCATAAATAAAGATACTCGTGAAATGGATAATCCATTTCACGAGTATCCTTTCTTCTTCGTAGGTAAGTATAGTAGCTGGACCTAGATTACAATCAATAGGACTTTTCCCGGTGATTTTATTATGTAATGTTATCCTTGGGACTCCGTATCTTGTAGCAGCAACAGATATTTTTTCTCCTTTTCTTACTTCTTCGATAGCCTTGGCCATTTGTTCTTTTGTGTACCTAGTCTTTTCTTGGTGCCATTTCTAGGTTGAAAATAAATTTGTTTGTATTAGAAATACGTTGAACCTATTACAGACACCTAGTCATGGACAGAATGTCCATTATTGGATAGACTAATAATTGATTGCAGATTTCTAGAGAAACATGAAGATATAATAGAACAGACGTATGATACATGAATAATAATAAAAATCAGGAAGTTCACTTTATGGACACTGTCCATGATTGGGTGTATGTGCTTGAATAATATCCAGTTATGGACAGCGGTAAATTAAAGTTTAGAATCACAATTACATTTTAGGTTATATTATAAAAGCATTTTATTACTATTGATAAATCACTAAATAATATGAATTTCAACAACGACGTAACACCTGACACAAAATAAGATGATAAGCGTACTTGCATCGCGATTCTTCTAATAATTTACGATTCCCGGCACCAAATGACACCGCGTAACTATTGTTAGTTATGGCTGCCGTCAAAATGGGTGTCGGCTGTCAAAAACGGTTGGTATGACAGCTAAAATGTTGGCCCAACTGGTCGAAAATGCCATTTGAAAAAAATACTGCGCGTTTGCTTATTTTTGGAGGTAAATTGAAACAATGTCCATAGCTGGTCCGCGTCCAACATAGGTGCCTTTACCTTACAGTAGTACCCAACTGATATGGCTTACCGATGTACCTGCGCAGAAGATGAATTTTTAAAGCGCGGGAAATGCTATTGACCAATCGGCACGCTCCACGTACCGCGCTTCTTTTTCCTGTACCGCTATTGGTCGGCAGCTGCCGCCATGTTAGCGCGCGCCGCGTGGCATGTTAAAGTACACGTAGTGGCAAAAAAATTGTTTCTTTTTATGATTTAAAATGAGTTCCTTACAAAAGGGTGCCCCCTTTTTACTGGCATACTGGGATAGCAGGAGTGCGGCCTTTAGATTAAGTTTTTTCTATTGTTTATTAAATAAATCGTACATTTTAAATAACCTGTATTTTTAATTAAATATTTATATTTGATAAAAACTGGTGGCCCGATAAAATTGGCACGAAGTGTAATTGTGCGGAGGGGTGTGACTTGCGAGTGAGACGGAACTAACAGCTGCAGTGTATTATGTACCTTATAATAGTGACCTAAGGTTGATTGTAAGTTTTGAGCATTCTTTCGTTAATCTTCGGAGCCATAATTTCTTTTCTGCGCAAACGAAGAGACAATTTATCTTACAATTTATCTTGAACCTCCACCGATCTGCAAATCAGAAATTACGGGAGATTTTGAGGTTGCTCTCTAAATAATTTTAAGAAAAGATAGGTACATGAAGCGGTCGAGGTCTTTTATTTGGCACAAAATCAATTACCTATAAATTGAAGTCGCTTTTCGTGACTGTCTGTGTGACCGCCTTGTTTTTATAACTACACTGTGAAACGGATTTTGATGCTTATTCCACCATCACTTAAAAGATTCGATCCAGGTATATTTATGTGTACCTATAGTAATTTAATATTAAACTAATATACAGTGTGAGTCTATAAAATATGCACATAACGAAATGAGGGAATCTATGCTCAGTTTTAACAAGAAAAAATATTTAAAAAAATGTAAATACCTACTTGTATATAAATATAAAATAAATGAGACAACATCCACACAAGGTCTTCAGGTCCCGAACTAGGTAGAGCCTGTACTACGGTAACCTAATGACTGATATGCATACATATATACATATACATACCCAGACACAGGTCAAACAGCATGTTCATGCACACAAATGTTTGACTTGTCCGGGGATCGAACCCGGGACCAGCGGCTCAGAAGGCAGGG
This sequence comes from Brachylomia viminalis, assembly GCA_937001585.2. Lineage (NCBI taxonomy): Eukaryota > Metazoa > Arthropoda > Insecta > Lepidoptera > Noctuidae > Brachylomia > Brachylomia viminalis. Next base: position 12,063,145 of record OW443314.2, read on the forward strand.
TCGCTACCAACTGCACCAACCGGTCAGTCATGATATATTATATAATTATATTTATATTGATGACATGAGTTTATGGAGATAGGTATACAATAAAGAAATCTCGATGTTTTGTCAAGTCTTAAAGCGTGTGAAGCAGGGGCAGGTCTCTAGTAACACAATGGTGCCGATTCTCTTGTCACAAAATTCTCTAAACTAGACTAAAAATTACCAAAATTTAATTTATTCCTATCAAACGACGATTTCCCATTCCGAAATTGACTAAAGTGACACAACTATTATAGTTTGACAGCACTAAGATGGCATTGAGTTATTAATTTAGTGCTTAGAGCATTAATTTAGTGAAAAGGTGCAATTTTGCTATTCTGGATTTGACGTTATTCATCCAAAATTTTGATGGTCTAACTAAATCTTAAAAAATTTAAGCAATCAAAAACAGTAGGTACCTACTGAATCTTTTTGTCTTTTCTTTTGCATAGATCTCGAAAACGGTGTGTCCTATCGCAAAAATAATAAAAATTTCGATCTTAACGGGGTTGAAATTTTCTTTATTTTTGCGATAAAACCCGTAAACTTCTAAAAATCTACATCTATGTATTCATTTTTCATATTTTCCATACAAAAAGTGAAAAATTACATAAATACAACGTCGAGGCTGCAACCCCACTCGCCTCCAGCTCTAAAAAAATTCACGGAATAGGCACACAAGCACCAAGTGGAGTCGCGATTGTCAAATTCCATTTTAGTTAGTTTGAAAATTCTTTTTAAATATAGGGGTTTTTTTTTTGCAGCATTGCTTTACGATTCTCATAGCCAAAAGTAAGGAATTTTAGTGATAGTATAGTTAGTTTAGTTCGGTGTACAAGAGAATCGGCACCAATATGACGTACCTATATTCTTGTTTCCAGAGCAAACGCAGTGGCCTTATTGCCGCGCAGTACGGGCTGGATGACCATCAACTCCACCGATCCCTTCAAGCAGGCACTCTACTACCCGAACTTCTTCGCACACCCTGACGACATGGAGATGATCAAGGAAGGCCTCCAATACTTGCGGAAGATATTTGATAGTGACGTAAGGGACATCATTATCTTTTTGATTTCTTGATCTATTCTTCTTTAATAAAAACTGGTTTTTATCGGCAATGCCTATAGATGTAGAAGGAGTGGGGAGGCCGCTATTCTGCAGTGGGACCATACGGCGGTACTTTTAACCCCCGACAGAAAAAGAGGAGTGTTATAATAGTTTAAAACGTGTGTACTTATCTGTCTGCGGCATCGTAGCTCCCAAGCGGCTGAACCAAATTTGTTTTGTTTGAAAGGTGATTTGACGAAGTGTTCGGAGGTAAAAAAAAAGAAAGAAGAAAGTTTGTTCAGCTGTTTTTAGGTGTTTTTGTTCATGTCGGGGGTTTCTTTCATTTAATTTTTTTTAAGTATGTACTTCATACTAATTCTTCTTCGAACGACGATCGTGAAAATCAACAACGTGTCGAAATTTAACTCATGACAAGTGATCTGATTGGCTGTTGATAATTTAGTCAACCAATCACAGCAGTTGACATTAACATTTGTTTTGATTTTCTTTCTAAAAACAGTGTGTTACACTATTTTTTGAAGTAAAACTTCTTTAGGCACGCTTGGCTTGGGGAGTAAGCTGGCGAATGCATGACGAGAGCGTTACGAAAAGTGTGATCGGGTGAGGCGAACGCATATGGATGGAGCTAAAGAAGTTTTACTTCAGTTGTGTGGTCTAAAGCACACTCGTTTTTTTTATTTATTGAGTTTTAAAATCGTTTCTTACTTAGGGCTACTAGAATAATCTTACTGGCTAGGGCTTTCCGTTGGCGCCATGAAACTATTTTATACGAATAAAAGAAGATTATTCACTCAATATCATCTTTCTATCCACTAGATACTACAAAACAAATACAAAGTGGAGTTAGACACTAAATACACGAAGGTTTGCGATAAGAAAGCCGAAGCCTGGTCTGACGACTGGATGGAGTGCATGATTCGAGTACACACAGACCCGCAAAACCACCAGCTCGCTACCTGTGCTATCGGCAAGGTCATCGACCCACAGCTACGAGTGTACAACCTAAAGGGTAAGTTCATACTATTCTTGCTAAGGCTTGCTTGATGTGACTAGGCAGAACTAACACTCCCTACAAGGGAGTGCCTCTGAAAATGATAAAGAATTAACACGCCAAATCTTAAAACATATTCACGCCTGTATTTCTCAAAGGATGAGGCAGATGTCCTATAGAACTATGGGAAAGTGTTATCCTCTATCGAGCTAAGAGGTGGTTTCAAAAAAACGTTATCTCAGTGCACTTGGGTAGAGAACATTTTATCCAGCATGTTTATACTAGATAGAAACGGTCCTACACCTTTCACTTTAGTTTGAGGATATAAAACAACGTGATGTACTTTAAAAAAGATATTAGAACCATCCATTCGAATAGGAAATGGAACCACTATCTTATCATTGGTTAATTCTTTTAGATGTACGAGTTTGTGACGCGGGCTCCATGCCCTCACAACCGACCGGCAACCCTCAAGGCGCCATCATGGCGGTCGCCGAAAGATGCGCACACCTCATCAAAGAAAGATGGCAATGAACCAATACCTACCGATTTATCTGACTTTATCTTCTGATAAACAACTTTATCTCATTAAATAATACGTAGCTTTGTAAATTATTGCTACTTTTAACTTTGTTAATAAAATGTTGAATATTCATGAATTTATATTTTTGTTTTGTAACCGACTTCAAAAAAGGAGGAGGTTCTCAATTTGACTGTATTTTTATATTAAATGTTTGTTACCTCAGAACTTTCGACTGGGTGAACCGATTTTGATGATTATTTTTTTAGGTATTTGAAAGCTGGGGCGACCCATGTGTTCCCATTAAAATTTTATCGAAAGCAGTCAAGCGGTTTAAAAAAAATCAACGACTAATTTAAAAAAAACCCGTCTTCAAACGGACGTGGACGTGTAAGACGATCGTTTTCGAATTGGTGTGGGGTAGGTACCATAACTGAAAAGAGAAAAATAAAAAACTAAACCAGACTTCCAAAAAAAAGAACTACTAAGTCAAAAATAACTTTAATTTCGGAAGTCGGTGGAAAAAACTAAAATACAGATCCAAAGAATACTTCCAAAATTAAAGTTATTTTTCACTATGTAGATTTTTTTCTTGATGGCGGGTTTTTTTTTTTAAACAGTTTTTTATTTGTTTGTTGGATCGGTCCTATTTTGTATATATCAAACAGTCCATCTCCGGCAATCAGGCTGATGATGGCTAACAACCACTGAATACCCAGGGCAACCTTAGTGACAACATGACAAGCAGTAATCGGTAGGGCACTACAGTGAGTTTGCATCACTGGCAAAATCACAATGATCTTTATTATCGTTACAATAAGGTCACTATTGGGTCGCTGCTGTCAGAGACAAAATAGCTGTGAATGGACTGAACCTAGTGTACCTAGTAGATATGCGCCGTCATGAATATTTCAAAACCTAGTAATTTATCCATAGGGAATACAATATATTGTCCTTATCATCTTTCATAGATTTAGGATTTAGATTTCTTAGGAAAAGGGGGAAAGAAAACTATAAAATGAGAGATAATAAAAATTTATAATGTAAATAAATGAAAACAAATACATACATACATGATTACACAACTTATACACACATTATGTTAATACTATAAGTTAATTTTATTGAAACCTAAGACTAAACAATTCATCATTTAAAAACAAATAGCTTTGTCATTTAAACTTTTAAAAAACTTCATTTTTGGAAAGAAGTGTTAGTATCTAATTCCAGGAATGATTTAATACTTCGCCAATTAAATATTTGAATCAAATGGCAACACTGACTGTAATAAGGACTGTTTTATTATTCATAGAAAACATTTACAAACAATTATTATCCTTTTCTTTAGTGTAGGTATCTACCATTGTTCTATTTTCTTATAACACAAATTATATAACACATTCAATAAATGCCAACATGGAATAATATTGCACTCAAGAGCCTTCTGTATTTAATACACAATTCACTTCTATGAATCAATCTTTAAATACAATTTTTGCAAAAAGAAGACAAATAAACAGTGTTGCCAGAAATACTAATAATTTTAATTAAAACTAAATTCTGCATACATGGATATAAGAAAGATAAACACAAGCCAAACTTAAACTTACGATGGTCCAATAATATGGAATTACAATTTTCGTTATAAAATGAGAGATTGGAAATGCAAAATTCGTAAGAACTAGGGTAATATGTAGCACCTCAGTATCTGTAAGAGATTATTCTGAAATCCATATGAATCTAACTTATAAATCTACTGATTTTATCTTACCATTTTTTTTATTTGGCAATATTTATAATTATTAAAATGGCGTCGGGTAAGGCGGGTATCGTACTTCAGTCAGAGAACAAGGAATATTATCATTTCATGTTTTTCCAATCACTAAATCATAAGAACCTACTTCACACCTCTTGACTGATTACATTAGAGAAAATCTATGAAAAACGTAGTCCTAAATTTGGGGCTTCTAAAAATTTAAGTACACACAAAAGTGTAGTCTGCCTTTAGTATTGTCATCCAGTCAATAAAATTTTTAATCTCTGGTCTACATTATTGCTTATTGGTATAAGCGACTGTTATCAAGCGTTGCATACGAATATGAACATTAAGTTTGTTCATCTTCATATGAAACGCTACTGTTCTTAGTTAGAGAGCAAAGTTCGCTCTGTAGATCTTAGTCTAAGTATCTGAACAGCTAAGTAAGTAACCCTAATACTTTCTCCTCAAAGTTTAAGTAGCTAATATTCACTACACTTCCTACAAGAGTATATTAATACTTCGCTACTTTTGAAACTGGAAGCCAATTTAAGAGACTGACTAAATAGGATATATGATTTCGTTATGTCCAGTAGTCGCTACACTTGCTACATGATTAACAATCACCCTCTAATGTTGTAACCCACCTTATTTTTCATTCTTACTGCTCATCCTTATCCTTGGCTCCGTGTTTGAGAATGCGTGTGAACTCGACATAGTCGAAGAGCCCGCCTCGGATGGGTGCTTCGCGCAACATCTCATCGACGTCATCGTCTGTGAACCGGTCGCCCATGGTGGTCAGGAGCTCACGGAGGCGCTCCTCATTGATCACACCCTGGTTCTCTTCATCGAAACATCTGGTGGTACAAGTTTGTAAATGAGTTTTGTATACTCAATCATAGATAATATTTACAAGTATTGCCTCTTACGTCGGCTTGCGCCACAAATCGCTTAACACATAATGTTACACCTAAGTCCCAAGTAATAGGGGGCGAGCCTATTGCCATCAACCAACTAACCGGGCACAAATCCAGGCAAATTCCGAAGTAAAAAATAATTAATTACGCTGGGATATCGAAATGTTGACGACTCCCTGCGAGTCGCGCGAGCGCGAACGCGCTGCCTCCGTGTATACTCATGCGCCATTGCTTGCTAGTTGGAGGTCAGTTATGTTTACCCCCCGTTTCTTGTACAATGCGAAAGAGACAAAAATATTATATTTTTTCGTGCAAATTTGAACTTTGTGCTGTAACTTTCATTACGGTACCTACTGTGACCGAAAAAAGTTGCGTCTTTCCGGAAGCACTCACAAGTCCGGCTGGCAGAACTCCAGGCGATCTATCATTAAATAATTAGGTATGTTTAGCGGTAAACGCATTGTGAATTGTGGTGCATGCGGGCCTTAATCAACAGTCAACCACGGCGCTATGTAGTCAAGTTAATTTTTATTGATCTTTTTTTAAATAAAAAGGTCTTAAATGTGTCGGTTGTAATGAAATTTGAACATAGACAAACTTGATAGTCATTTTATATTCTGAATTTAAATACAGATTAGTAACGCGCGAATACGCCGAATTAGGTCGCGGGAAGCCATTGGATGCGAGAAGCACAGGACCAGTTGTAGCGAAGCTTGGCTAGACCCAGCAGTGGACATAATTATTTCTACTGGATGGTGATAATGACGATGAGATTAGATCTTTACCACATATTATAAAATAAAGTCGCATTTCGCGTCTGCTTGTGTTGCTCTAAACCACGAAACAGATTTTGATGCTGTTTTCATAAGAGATTGATGTCTAGAATACATATTAATATTGGGCATGAATATAATAAAGAATTGTCGATGTATTGTCATGTCGTAAAACCATGCGAAACAGGGGCGAGTCGCTAGTCTATACTAATATTATAAAGAGTAAGTTTGTGAGGTTGTAGGGGGTAATCTCTGGAACTACTGATCAGAATTGAAAGATTCTCTTTGCATTTGATAGCCCAATTTTTTAGGAAGTGACGCTACGACCCTTAGGAACCGAGCAAAAATAAAAATTAAGTCAGAAAAAACGCTAAGCGAAAACGAAGTGATGGCGCGGGCAGGTGATGCGGTGCACGGGGTGGGTAGGGGGAACAATAAATTGCACTCGGACGAAGCCGCGGGCAGAAGCTATATTAAATAAAAGTAATAATCCAAGTTTACACGTGAAGTGCGTCAGCACGCGTCAACGCGCGAACTGTGTGAAATGCGGGCTTGACCTTTTTTCTAATCGTGCGTCAACGCTCGTTTTCGTGCCGATGTGAGAGCATAGATTAATATAGGCACCGTGTGAAAGTAAACAGGAGGTGCAATAAAAAGCTTGGCACAAACTTAGCATTTGATACAACAGCAAATCGACTGTGTACTGGCTACCGGTACTATCTGAATTTTGACAACTTAACAGGATGAAGAAGAATCTTGTTTATACGTCGAATAAATAGCATAAAGAAACACGTAGTTTTCAATAATTTTAATTATGTATGTAATTAAAAACAAATATAACATTGCACGTTTCCTTCTAATATAAAAAATTGTATAAAATTGCATCAAAATGTAAAAATCTGAGATTAACAGAAAATATGAGATAGGGCCGGTTGCCAGTTCACAGTCGAAATGCTGATTTAAAACATGACAGTGAATTTGAAAGACATGTTTTTGGTGACAGGATTAGGAAATATCGTATGTTTTGTAGTGTAATATATTTTTATATGTAATTTCTGGTGCACAATAAAATTTAAATTTATACCTATAAATAAACAAATAAATAATGCTAGACACATGAACGGTTCGGCACGATTCGGCACAACCGTGACGCAAAATATATGTATACTAGCTGACCCCACAGACGTTGTCCTGTCCAAATTTCAATAATTCATACAAAATTCCCACTGAATATTCACTTTCAGTTTCCCGATTTATCCAATTTTCCCGGCAACATTTCTAAAGTTTCTTTCCGTAAAAACCTGACTAATAAGAACATTTTAAAACAAAAATAAATCGGTCCAGCCGTTCTGAAGTGATGTGCTTATCAACAAACAGCTTTTCATTTTTATTTTATTGAAGATTCGATCGTACCGCCCGAACATGTCGCTCATTGTATAATAAACTACCTATAGAATTAAAGTCCTTATATAACATAAACCAGTTTAAGCAGCAAGTAAAATCTTTTTTGGTAGAAAAAATGCTATTACGCTGTTGATGAGTTTCTCACTGATGTGTCTTAGCTAGACCATTACTACATTATTATGAACATAACATTCTACTGAACATAACATTTTAGAAATGCTGACATCAACGAATTTAATTGTGACATTGAATACTGGTGATAATAAAGACATGTGTAGATTTTAATGTTATTGACAATTAAATGAAATTGGTAATTAAATGAAATTATTAGGTAGTTGTTAGTGACATTTATTAATTTATTTATTTTTACCGTTGACATTTTTTTTTTTTTGAACTTGTATGAATAATATTAATGTAGGTAGGAAATGAGATTATGTTGAAGAAATGTAATTGTGTTTTTAATTGTTATTATTTAATTATTCGCTTATGTACCTTTGTAAAATTCAGACACAATGGAAGTTGTTATTGGATAAATAAATGAATTGGCAAGAAGGGTGACATAACTAAAAATCAGCATTTTTGAGTTGAGTATACAGGGGAATGTGGCAAAGGAGAGGACAAAATTGGTACAATATTCCGAAGATTTTTAAACACTAATGTGATACACCTTTTTAGAAAGCTTATTTATTAGGCTACTCGATTATAGTTAAATATGATTTTTTCAGGCGCGCGTTTTTGTGAAAAAGTGAAAAATGTTTCAGTACAAACAAAACGCATATAGCCTTTATTTATTCATTTCTATGCAATATAATTATTTTAAATGTGGCTAAAGTTTTGTTTTTTTAAATACTTTGGCATTTTATTATATAATTTTAGCTGCAGCTCCCAGAAATTGAGACAAAAATATTGAATATCATGACAATGCAATATCAAAACGTGTCGATAGGAAGTCAAAAATCTGCAAATGTCAGAATGACGTTGGGTAAGCCGTCTAACGGTTTGGACCGTAGACAGAGAATGCTATAGACAAATTGATGTGTTTTGTCGCATTCACACAAGAAAAAGAGCAAGTTACGCCGATGTCGTGTAAAGAAATGAGACAGAACGATGAGATTTTTTGTTTCACAGCGCGTGCCACGATTTTGACGGTTTTAGCATAGTACTTTGCTAAACAAAGTTTGACAGATAGTTATCGTCTTCTTGTAAAATTCAGTTTTATGTGCTTTCAGTTTAGTAATTTATGTTATTTTATGTTGTGAACAATTTAGCCTTAACATTTCAACCATTAAATAAAAAAACATGGTGCGGTGTAGCGATCTAAGGTGTAAAAGTGATATGTGAAACGAAAATGCCAGACTTGTCCTTTCATTCGTAAGTATAGCACTTTTTATCAGTAACTAGGCTATCAATAACATTTTACTGTGTTCATACATTGTGAATAATGTACCCTAGACGTAAATTCATCGATAAAAAGCACAAAATTAACATTATTAAATTCTAACCTAAGGATTTTGGTGTTGCCAATTTTCCATAAATTATTGCCCACTTTTATGGGAAATATGTAGGTATTCTGTAGTGTGTATCCTAATCCTAACTAATATTATATTATGTAAATACGAAATTGAGTTTATTTGTTGGTTTGTTTGTTACGCTTTCCCGCTAAAACGGTTTATCAGATTTGGATGAAATTTGGCACATCGGTAAATTACTTGGGTTAGGACATAGGATACTTTTTATCGCAATATTCTCACGGAACCGAGACACATGCGGGTAAAAGCGCGGGGCGCAGCTAGTTAATTGTATATCTGAAAGATTAATGGCTTGTTGCAGTTTTCCTGAATATGATAATTTACGTCGGAATTGGATCGTAGCTACAGGACGAAGAGATTGGACACCAAAACCGTCATCAAAAATTTGCAGCAGACATTTTAATAAAAAAAATGTTAAATAAAAAGAAACTAACACTGCTATTACCGAATACAGTAGGTACCTATTCTGCTAAATATTCAGTTAATAACATAATTATTAAGTTTCGATACAGGCTTTATATGTTTTTATATATGTTCAGTGTTTTTAAAACTGTTATATACAATTATCTGTTGCGAACTATTATTTTGTACATTTTATGTGCAATAAATGACTGAGACAGGCTTATCTTAAACTCTGAACGCGATTCACAATATCGATCAAGAATTTAAAATATCTTTTTCCGTAAACAACATCTTCTTACATCTATTTTGTATTAACGTCTTAAAGATAATAATTTTTTTTAGGAATCAAAGGCCTGTATTCCATCATCTTCCTCCATCAGTTTACATGAAGAAACGAATATGGAAATTGAAAATAATTTAAGCATTCTTGTAAGTACAGTATATTATAATAATTTCTAAGTACAAGTATTTGTACTTACAAATTACTATAATATACTTATTGAAATACGTTATTGACGGACAATTTAGGACAATAACGTGTAAAATCAATAAAAGCTAATTAAAAATAAACTTGTTGTATTATTTACTCACAAAGCCAGTTAGTACTATCATCTAAGAAAATGTAGGTATTTAGAATCACATCATCATCATCCATCGTCACTCTCTCCTGCTTTTAAGGGGTTGAGGGAGCATGCGCAGTTCATGCAAACGTAATAAGTACCAAAATAATTTGTAAATCAAACATATTCCTATATCTAGGAATCTGTAGCTAGGGTGTATTTATTCCGATTGTATTACAGAATATCTAGGTTCCCAAATATGTATTTTGAACGGACACTGATTTAAAGACGATTTATGAGAAAAATAAATTTTGTAGACATATTCTATTGTGGGGTAAATTTTTCCTCACACGGTAACCCTAAATGTGTGACGTATTTTTGTTTTGTCTCTTTCTGCGACACGCTTTGCAGGCGTCTATAGCATTCTCTGTCTACGGTTTGGACCGAGCTGCTCCTCACTGACAAGTGACAATGACATTGACATTGTTGACATTTGCCACAGGGCTGCCAGCCCTAAAATATAAATAATGTTTGTAGTTAGTGATGCCAGGATTTTATTTTTCAACACTGTTTTAAAAAAAACCGGGCGACTGTAAAAAAAAAGGGATTGCCCCAAGACATCACAATAATTAAAAAGAAGGCTTTCATTGAAAGAGGGCTTTCAGCCTATATAGCTCAGAAGGCTGTTTCAATTTTCAATTATTTTAGTACCAAGCCCCATACATTTATTGAATGTCTCCTTTTATTATTTTTGCTACAAAAACGTATCAAGCTAAGCCTAAAAATGAGGGAATTAGAGAGGTTGTGACTTTATGCTTGCCGCACTCTTACCAATACTTTCATACTTTTAAATCATCATACTCAAAAATTGTTCTTATTGAATTATGTCAAGCTTCTCGCAAATGTGTGTTATGTTAAGAGCGTTTATACCGTACCGTCGTTTTCAATTTTTATCATTTAATCGGAGGTATATTTAAAAAATCTGTTTAATTAACTTTTTAGAATTACGTGAAAGTGTTTAAAGAGTAAGTAACCGTAATGCTTACAGTTATTTTACAATGAAAATAACGCCCTGCAAGTTTCCAATGTATTATTTGCATAAAAATAGAACTGTAAACGCAACGATTTCTTACTTTTTACACAGTTTTCACTTATTTCTAAAAAGCGAATTAAACAGATTTTTAAAATAGGTATAGCTCTGATTAAATGATAAAAATTGAAAAGCACGAAATATGACACTAAAATGTGACGTTGCCACTCATAACCTCATAAGGTATAAACGCTCTTAAAGCATTTCATAATTTTGACGGCTGGTTTGAAACAGAACCAAGAACAATGGCGTGCAACTGGAGAGACCTAAGTCCTGCTATAGGCACGGCCCTGGACAGGCACAATATAGACCCGTCCTTGAGTGGCTGGATCACTAATATGCTCAGACAGAGAGCCGTACAAGTAACCGTAAATGACACCACAAGGGCCATTGTAGCGAAGGGCTGCCCGCAAGGGGGCGTCCTATCACCGCTCCTATGGAACCTGGTCGTAGACAACTTAATAAAAGAACTCAACGACAAAGTTTACTTCACCGTAGGCTACGCCGACGACCTAACCATAATAATAAATGGCGCCCATGAAAACACCTTGTGCAATCTAATGCGCCAGGCCCTGAAGATAGTGGAGAATTGGTGCGGCAAACACCAACTCTCAGTGAACCCTACAAAAACCGAGTTGATTCTCTTCACAAAAAAGAGGAAATTAACGACACTACAACTACCACGTTTCTTTGGTACCACCCTAAGCCTATCAACTGAAACCAAATACCTGGGCATCTTTTTGGATAAACAGCTGAATTGGGCAAAACACACCAACTACATCACCACGAAGGCCAGTATATCCTTGTGGCAGTGCAAGCGATTGCTTGGCAAGAATTGGGGGATTAGCCCACGGGTTACCCACTGGCTATACACCACAGTCATCCGACCAATCATTACATATGGCTCAGTAGTCTGGTGGCCCAGAACAGAACTGAGCACAGCCCAAAGAGATCTCGAAAAGCTGCAGCGGCTCGCGTGTGCGGCGATCACCAGCTGCATGAGAACTGCACCCACCGCTGCCCTACAGGCTATGCTTGGGCTACCGCCCCTACACCTCACTGTGAGGGAGGAGGCGACCCTGGCTACCTTTAGGCTACATATAGCAGGAACCCTGAGCAACGACTCCAGGGTCAAGCACAAACGTTTAAGGGAAGAGGCGATCAGGCGTCAGCCGATGATGGCATCACCCTGCGACAAGGCCCTGAAACAATACTGCTTTCAAAAGCACTACAGCATAGTGCTTGAAGAGGAGCAGTACGACCATTCAGGCCTAAAGGAACTGAGAATTTACACCGATGGATCAAAAACCGACTGCGGAACTGGAGTCGGAGTGTTCTCACACGACCTCAACATAAACATATCCAGACCCCTGGGAATGCTCAACACGGTCTATCAGGCAGAGTGTGTGGGCATAATACAGGCGGCTTATGCCATAGCAGCCAGAAGAGTTGCGGACACCCGAATCCGCATACTCTCTGACAGCGCCTCAGTCCTCCAATCCCTAGGGAAAAAATGCATTACTTCGAATCTAATACTAGAATGTCACAATGCGCTTGAACGGGTAACCGTATCAAACCGCAATACAGTGACGCTACAATGGATAAAAGGACACAGTGGATCGCTAGGTAACGACGCAGCCGATGAGCTGGCCAGGAGGGCATCCAGCACGTCGGTCTGTGGACCGGAACCTATCGTGCCCATCCCCTTCAACCAACTACGCAGGTGGCTACAGGAGTACACCCACACACAAGCAGAGAGCTGGTGGACGTCGTCACCGGGCTGCAGGCAATCCAAGGAAGCCATGCCATCACTAGACGGCAAGCTAACCAGGCGGTTGCTACGCCTGGACAGGAAGGGCATGCGCCTGGTGACGGGGACCATCACGGGACACTGCTCGCTAAACAAACACTTTCACACAATAGGCATAACGGACAGTCCTCTATGCAGGGCTTGCATGGAGGCTGACGAAACTGTCGCGCATGTGCTCTTCGAGTGCACAGGCGTCGCCCAGATTAGGTCAAAAACCCTCGGGACACCCAGATCTTACACAGATGTTCTAAATAGACCAGGAGACCTAATCAGCTTCTGGAGGGAGGTGGGCTGGTTGGAATAACCACCGACGGCCGACATGGCTCACGCACAATGGTCCACTGTAGGACTAAGTGCGGAAACCAAACCCATAACATAGAACATAGATAGTCCTGCTATAGGCTGATAATTCCATGCACACGCTACTGTGTGTTAAATTTTACATAAATTGTTGAAACAGGGTGTGTTGAATAAATAAATACTTCACTGTGGCAAGTGTAGCTAAACCATTGTTATCTACTCAACAATGAGGACAAAATAAATTATCATAGATTATGTCATGGCTTGAAGTATTTTGTGGCGATACATTCCATAACATTATAAATTCAGTGTTCTTAGCAGAACTCATTACGGTGATAGTAGCAGTGGCTGGATGAGTTACTCTTTTTTAAAGGATTGACCCACAATATTGCAATATTTATTTATATATTGGTGCCGATTCCCTTGTTCACAAACTAAACTAAATTTAAGTTGAGTGCATCTTTTTCTTTCTATTTCATTAAGAAAAGGACAGAAGATAAATTTTAGTTTAGTCCTGTCAAATTAATCATCGCCTGACACTACTCCATACAAGTTTAGACGTGATTAAAAAGTTGACTACTAAAATTACATCAAATTACGTCAGGTGCTGACTAATTTGACAGGACTAAACTAATATTTATCTTCTGTCCTTTAAGAAATAGAAAGAAAAAGATTCACTCAACTTAAATTTAGTTTAGTTTGTGAACAAGGGAATCGGCACCATTATCTTCCTATGACTATCTTCACATCAGACCTAATTTTATATTGTGGCTATCAACTATTATTAAAATTATCCATACTAATAATATAAATTCGAAAGTAACTCTGTCTGCCTGTCTGTCTGTATGCTACCTTTTCACGCCTAAACCAATGAACGGATTTCGATAAAATTTGGCAAGGAGATAGATGGCACCCTAGGGATGGACATATGCTACTTTTTGTCTCAAAAATAATCCTAAAAGGGGGCGATATAGGCGATGAAAGTTTGTATGGGAAACTTAGTATTTCTTAAGTTACGTTATATGAACATTTTTAATTTACGCTTTTGGTAAGAAATAAAAAAATATTTGCTACCTCGTTTTTGTGAAATCACCCCCTCAAGGGGTTATGTTATGTTATTGGTCTGGTTTCCGCACTTAGTCCTTCAGTGGACCATTGTGCGTGAGCCATGTCGGCCGTCGGTGGTTATTCCAACCAGCCCACCTCCCTCCAGAAGCTGATTAGGTCTCCTGGTCTATTAAGAACATCTGTGTAAGATCTGGGTGTCCCGAGGGTTTTTGACCTAATTTGGGCGACGCCTGTGCACTCGAAGAGCACATGCGCGACAGTTTCGTCAGCCTCCATGCAAGCCCTGCATAGAGGGCTGTCCGTTATGGCTATTGTGTGACCCCTCAAGGGGTAAAATAGGGGCTGATTTTAAAATTCACGTGATTATTCAAAATTTTGTGTACCTCTTTAAGAGATTTAAGAAATTGGAAATATAGTCAGAACCCGCATCTCGAGGTATTATGTATTTTAGCATTTATTTTTTCCCGTTTGATTTATTTTAATACATATTTTTCAGTTTCACCCGCTTAAAAGTTATTACAATTTGAACTCAGCTAATATGGCGGTAATACGCAGTCAATGGCGCCGCTAGAATGTTTCAAATTAATGATGATAATATTAAAATGAAATATTATTATTTTTAGTTAGTCATTTAGAATCATAAAAAATGTTTAATGAAAATAAAAAAGATTCTCTGCATTTATTATCTGCCTGTCTGTTTCCTTTTCACACTTTAACGGCTGATTTGCTTGATTGATTTGGATGATAGGATACTATTTATCCCGGTAGCATGTTCCCGTGGGATGATTTCCGACATCCCCGCGGGCGAAGCCGCGGGCAGAAGCTAGTATCAAATATTTTTTTAGTTGACTACTTAAAATGCAATACCTACTTAATTATAAGTACCTACTTAATGCAACGAAAAAATTAAGGTGAGGTAAGTACGGTAGACATAATGAATAAATCAATTTTAATGTTAATAGTACTCACCCAAATGCATTCTTAATAACATCTTCGGGGTCCGTTCCTTGCAGACGCTCGCCGAAGAGGGTGAGGAACATCGTGAAGTTGATAGGACCGGGGGCTTCATTCATCATACCCTCCAAGTAGTCCTCGGTTGGGTTCTTACCTAAAGTAATAATATATATATATAATATGAGACAACATCCACACAAGGTCTTCAGGTAGAGCCTGTACTACGGTAGCCTGATGACTGATATACATATACACACCCAGACACAGGTCAAACAGACATGTTCATGCACACACATGTTTGACTTGTCCGGCGATTGAACCCGGGACCAGCGGCTCAGAAGGCAGGGTCGCTACCAACTGCATTAACCATAATAATTACCAAAAGTAATAATTGGATTTTAAGGGAATGATGGTATTTAATAACATAACCACCCTCTTGGGCTTTACAGCAGTAAGGTCAAATAAGGACTTGTCATTCAAATAACACACTTTTGTTGATCAAGTTTTAAGAAACTCATAATACTCAGAAAATGTTATTATCATTTTTAGTTTTAAATAATATACTCATAGTAAACTGGACATGTTCACATAAAACATTATCCTGTTTTATGTGAATGTGTCAAGTTTACTTTTAAATCTTGAGGTAAACATTTATTTCAATATTTTTATAAGGAAAGTGTCTTTTAAGCCATTTTTAAAAACCCAAATTTTTATTTAGAACTACAATGGTTTTGAAAAATAGATAAGCAGGTACTCACCAAGGGAAGCTAACATATCATGAAGATCATCTTTGTCCACAAATCCATCTCTGTTCTGATCTATCATGTTGAAGGCCTCCTTGAACTCTGCAATCTGGGCCTGGTCAAACATAGCAAAGACATTGGAAGTGGCACGTTGGGCACGCTTCTTGTTGGTGCCACGGCGACCAGCTGTCTTGCGGGACGACATTGTGATATCTAAAAATATAAACATTAATAATACAGAGAATATGGAAACAGATGGTCAAACTTTTAAAAGATTGGGCATGACTCACAGTTTATCGACCTTAGAGGGACATAAATAAATGCACAACAAAGAAATTGTTACAAAACCCAATATGTTATACCTATTTAGATACTACAATAAACTTCCTTTTGTAACTTAAGCCCTGATAAGCCAGGTAGCGAACGCTCGACTGCGACCACTTTTCGTGCACAAAAGTATATTAAGTTTATAAATAAAATTTTAATGAAGTCGAGGTGTCACTCAGCTTATCGTCAATTCGTCAGTTTCTTGCGCTAACGAGAAAGTGACTCATTGCCAAAACCGCCTTACAGTATTAATAACGAAGTTTATCTAGGGCACACGGTGTCAACACCAAGGAGGCAAGGACTTCCATAAATGGACATGCATTTTCCACATAACATCTGCTTGATAATATGCATTATTAGAAACTGTTTTACTTTAAAATTAAACTTACCTGTATTTTTAGACTAAACACAACAGGAAACAACGGTACTTAAACGAATGAATACGATTTTAGCATATAATTTACTCGTTAGTCGGTGACTAATTTATTTGACGTCAGTCAGATGCATTCAGAAACTTTTTTTTTAATCTACGCACGTATTCGGTTCAATAATGACAAAAATTCGTGCTCAGAAATTCATTTCGTCTACGTTTCCTACTAAGTTTTTTTTCTTTTCTTTGTATAAAGTTCGAAATACTAAAATCGAAAATTAGAAAATTTTGGACATTGAGCTAGATTTATTATTTATTAGTATTTTTTTATATGTTCGGAACGTATATTTTGTATTGCCAGTAGACTAAAGCTTGACATGCCAGCAGGCCAGCCATTTAGTAAAATAATTGTTTTTATTTTTTACTAACTCAGGTTACACAAACGTTTAAGCATGTAGATTGATTTAAAAAAACCTAACAGTTTAGGAAAAGGTTTAGTTATTTACTTTTTACGAAATAATATCCAGTTATTTTTTTAACAGATTACATAATATTTTATAACCTGACTGATTGAGTTGAGTTGTTGACATTTTAGATTATTATTTTCATTCACATTTGACGGATGACGGAAGATTTTCAATTTATAATGTCAAAATCAAATCAGTTCTGTATTTCAATTTACATTAGCTAAATAATATTTCTCCACTTCTATATAATTTAATGCATTTCAGTGCATTCCAAAGATTTATTAAAATCAATTGTAGTTGAGCCAGTAAGTAATTAGGTACATTGTTTGTCATTTTACTGTGCTTGGCGGTAGACTTGAACTTCAATTTAATCGAAGTATTTTTTTAGATGCTCTTCTATACCTCATCGAGACTGGTGTGTGGCATAACTGGCGTAGTTCGGACACTGAGCACGTCGTCGCCTCGATGCGGTTCCAGCCACTATGACGTACTTGGAATCACTCCTAAAGCGACACAGGGCGATATCAAATCTGCATATTACAAATTGTCAAAGATTTACCACCCGGATAAATCTAATAACGTAAGCTCTTAGGCCTCACGTAGGGTGGATTATACTTCCCTACTTAAGGCTGTAGCAGGCATGCTACTGGTATTACATTTATTTTAAACTGATACCACATAACATTGAAAAACTGCTTTTTCAGGATGAAGCAGCAGCAAAGAAGTTTAGAGCCATTTCTGAAGCGTATGAGGTGTTAGGAAATATACAATTAAAAAAGATGTATGATAAAGGTTGGTTTCTTTCACTAAGAACATAATCGGTTAACACATTATTCCAAACATGAAGAATAATTATAGTAATTATATTTTTCAGTCACAATAACAAATAAAGACAGCCAACTTCAATGTAATGATAAATTGCCCCTGAATCAATAGTATGAAATATTCATGTATTAGAGTCTTTTCCTGTGAAAAAAATATCAAATGCTTGCCATTGCCAAGAAACTCATTACATAAGTAGAGGACAAATATAGACAGCGGTAATAATACATTCATCCTTGTCTATTCATTTCCAGGGTTACTAGGAGGAAGGGTTACTAATTCAAGAGTGGTATATCAGTCAGAACCCGAGCCAACCGACCCTACACTGAAGTTCTATAAGTCTCGCACACAGCGCAAGGTTGTGCCAACCATGGATGGCAGAAAACCTATTTATGACTTTGACACATGGTATGTTTTGTACCCAAAACCTTAAATTGCATAGTCATGTTTAACAGTATTTTTTTACTTAAATTACGAGTTCACAAAAAATAGAAAGATGTAATAGTAATTTTCAAGTAAGAAAGAGAATTACCTAATTGCGTTAAATTATTATTGTCAGTCTTATTGCAAAAGCTACAGTTTCCTAGGAGAGCAGTAGCCACCGCATAGCATCTGCAATTTACTGGCAAATGACGTCACTGAAACTTTATTTGTGAAAGTTAGTTGTTTGTTTTCCTAGAGAATGTTTTTGACTCCTTAGTTAAACCCCACTGCCCAAAGATTTAAATTGCTAGATTGGCCTTACCGTACTTAGTCACGCGAAAAAGACTGAAGAGTGAGCTCACACATTAGCATTTCCATGGTAATGAACTCAAGCCACTCCGTCATTGTGTGTCAAAAGTGTCAAAACGAACCAGTAACGCGACAATCTTTTGGCGCCAGTATGGCGAATCTATTAATATAAATTGTTGCCGCTGCTATCATTTTCATGACAGCCGTCACTGCGGCCATTATGTGCGGCCACCACTCTTCTAGGAAACCCTAGCTTAAAAGAAAAGCGTAATTGCAACTTAATCCTCTTTAAAGAAAATTAACTCTGCTAATGATATGATTATATCAGATATTTCATATTTTAGGTCTAAGAGCCACTATGGAGATTTATTTGAAAAGGCTAAATTTGAAAAAGAATACCTGAAGAAACAGCGTCAGAAGCAAAGAGATATGGAGCACTCAAATAGGCAAGAAGCTTTTATCTTCATTATGATGGGTCTAGGAGGCCTGTTTCTATTTTTGATAGCTAAAGGCACCGACGATTATGATTTAGACAAAACTGCGCTAAAACACAAGGCATCAGATACACTAACACAACCGAAGGACTAGAGATATTATAATTATTGAAGCAGTTTTTTCTTAAATCAGATAACTGCTCGTAATTTATTAGAAAATTCTTAGTTAACATAGACTTTTACTTTTGTGGTAAATTGTACCTACTATTCAAATTTTAAGCTCTAATTTTCATGATCTATTGTATATAATGTACATAAATTATTTATGCAAACACCATAGCAGGTTGTAGAAATATGTGATAACAGATTAAAAAATATTTTACAATTCATTGTTTTTATTTTAAATATTCACCTGTAATTATAAACTTAATGAATTAGCTCAGTTGCAAAAAAAAGTTTTTTTGGTAGTTAGTATTCTGTGCTCACCGTGAAGACTTGCGTAGTATACTATACTTACTATAGTAGTCTTTGACTTGCGTGGAGTGAGCTCTTTATTTTTTTTTTAATTTTGTAATGTTTTGAAAAATTTTGTAATTTTGTGATTGACCAACGTTATATTTACAATCATAATCGAGATTTTATTATTATTTTTTATCCAAATTCTTTTATTCATTTTATATTAAAATAGCAAAACAGAAATTCAGTTAGACACTTTTAAACTAGCTTTGAAATAATATAAAATTATCAATAGTATAATAATATGAATAAAATGTTTTTTTTATCTCGATTATGATTGTAAATGTACTTAATGCTTGGTCAATCCCTAGCATCGGTGGGACGACACTGACAGCTCACTTAAGGCGCGGACCGACTACGATTTTAATCGCTATTACCGCACTCACACAACCGCATCTGCGCGTTTTACGGTAATTATGCACACACTCGCAAACGCTAACACGGGCGTTTGTGTGCTCAAGGAAAGTTGCATAGTATACGTAAGGAAATCAGATGTTTTCTGTTGAATATACTTACTTATGACGTGCGTTCTAAAATTCGATGTAATTACAGTGTCGGTTCATAATATGATACAATAAATAATTACACATAACAATTTAAAAAAAAACATCACTACTGTTTATTTTTATTACAGTACATGATAAACAGGTCAAATATAAACATTCCGAATTTTACCCGACTGCTCTAGAAGGGGAATTATGCTTTTCGGGTGTAAGTCAGTATCAGGGATGGAAGGGTTAATTAAATGGGTAGTTATGCCATTTCAAACTAATGTTTGTGTTTTAGATAGGTACTTAGTGGGTGCGGTAAAAAAATAGAAAACAAAACCAACATAAAGGCCCTCGGACCACTTAAAAATCACATAAACTATAAATAAATGCAATAATATCACAGCTCCAAAGTGACAAATGCCATAATGTTTCTAAGAAAATGCGGAGCCGGGACGGAAGCTAGAATTCTGAAAAATTTAGACGATAGAGGGATCATCCACGGGAATGGAAGCTGCTGCTGGCTGAATATTAGTTGGTATTTGCTAAAATTGGTAAAACAGTGCGTGAATTGAACTAAAGTTCTGTGGCGGACTACTAAGGCTACTCACTGCCTAATATTGAAGTGAAAATTCAGTCTCAGTGGAAATATGGGCAATAAAAATAAAATGTTGCGAAAGAGTTTTACAAGAAAAAGACGAAAAACTCGAAAAAATGATGGAATGTTTGGGTAAGTAGGATGATTACGGTATTGTATCATAACATTTGAAATTTGTATTTAGTTTAGTTTACTTACGAAACTGTATAAATCTATAGAAACGGCATTGATAATTTCTACAAACATTTTGCTAAATCCAAAAACAAATAGGTGCACTCTATTTTGATGTCTATAGAATGCATATTTGAATGCGCCTAGTGCAAACGTCTCTGGTCGAAGCAACCATCGAGGCGATAGCCATATTGCAATAGTAGGTATAAGTAACAAAAACAAACTTGCAGATAAATCAGAGTGCGTTCGTAATTATTATAATAATATAAATACTGCACACTAGTTATATATAAAGCATTTTGATTCTTTTGTAAGATTATTTTTATATTATTTATTGAGTCATTAGACCAGTGCCGATAATTTTTGAAAACGAAAAAAGTCACAGTAGGATGAAACCCATTGGAAAAGAAAGAGAATATAACAAAAATGAAAGGAAAAATAATTTACGGGCGATCCGAGGTCGGGAAGTGGGGGTTATCTCGATTTCCGGCAAAACTACAAGTCTTATGGAAAAAAAGTGTAATAGCAAAGTTGTAGGTAATAAAAAGATCTACAACTTTTGTGTTCACACTTTTTTCAAGTAACCTCAAAATTTATGTGAAAAATTCAAATAACCAAGTTCTTGGTTTTTTATTTTTATCTTTTACACAGCAATTATTTTTTTTACCGAGTTTTTAAAAAAGCAGATATTTTCACGTGAGAATTTTCGATTGAAAATTAGGGTGCTTTTTCGATATTAGGTCAAAATAAGGTGAAAAAAACAAATATTTTAAATCAATAAAAATACAGTGTGCTTGAAACATAAAAAGGTAAGTATTCGGCAAATTTCGCGAAAAAAAAAATGAAAAAAATTTAAAATATAGACATAAAATTAAATAATGGTTTGGTTAAAGTTTAAAAAAAATGGAAAACCTACTAAATTCATAAAAAAAAACTGTTGTTATCGCTGGAAATACAGAGATCTTCGACGTCAAAGTTTATTTTTGTGCTACAACTTCCCAATTTTTTATTGGGATTATCAAACTATTATTTATTATTCTGTTCGGTTTAAATTCTTCTTTATACCCTTCTCTGTTCACTGTATTTTTCGCGTTACTTATTTTTATTACATTACGTCATACTCGATGTTCTAAGAAACCAATTTTTGGGAATATTGAGATAACACCCCGCCTTAACCTAAGAGTATTATAAGGTGCTCTGTGCACCTTAGTTTTCTCAGTGAGATGGTTACAGAATCGCACTGTTGATCTTGTAATGGTTCCGTTTTTCCTTTTAGGCGCTGAATAGACTATGTACAATTTGTCCGCGACGATAGAACGTAGGCATAGAAATCTATCTATTCCACATTCTGGCTGTGTGCATGGTCGGGATATCAACCAATTGCGGATGGTAGGTACCCTGCACTGCGTCTGGTAGACCGGTAGTAAAAGGGCAATGGTGGGATCAGGTCGTGGAGCTCCTGCGCACACTCCGAAGTACAGCCTGTAGAAGACCGACAAGCAAGCAACATAACGTCAATGAGCCAGGCTGTTAAGCCTAGCCATCAACGTCTCGTCGCGTCGCCTATATTCCTTTTTGCTCTGCGTTCCACCGAGCCAAGTGCAGCAAGCTGGTATTTTGCTGAGCCATCCCATACATGGGTACAATACTCCATACTGGAAGGGACCTGTGCTTTGTACACGCTTAAAATCTGTCCGGATGTGAAGTATCGCCTCACCTTATTTAGGATGACCAGCTTCTTGCTGCAGTCTGTGCTTTTGAATCAATCATTGAGCCGAAGTTGAGATCAGACGTCAACTCCATGCGCAAAAGCTCTAGGCGGTCAGTAACTAGTACAGATGCACCTCGGAAAGTAGGAGATAACTGAATCTGGTTCCGTTTGGCAGTGAAAAGACACGCTTGTGTTTTCAGATCATTGAATTTGACCAGATTGTCGTCGCCCCACTGGGAAACGAGATTTAAAAGGTAAATTTCATTCGCTGCGCCCTGGCCTCTCTAAGAGTAGCTGTTTCCTCTCCGCTGGCTCTTGTAATGGACTGGTATCTTTTTGAGACTGAAGTCTTTTGCGTACCCGATAGCACCAAGCTATAGCAGGTCGTTGATGTGCAGCAGAATAGAGTCGCAGAAAGAACAGACCCCTGAGGAACACAACACAATAGCCTCATGATCCGTTGAGCAGGCACTCTGATCGATCGATCACACAGGAACTCGGAAATCCAGTTGCAAGAGTCAGCGGGGATGGCGAATGCGGGAAGATTACCCAAGAGACTAGCATGCCAGACCCTGTCAAAGGCCTTCAAGATATTAAGCGACACAGCAAGGGCTACGCCGTGTCTCTCATCGACGAAATGCAGCTGGCTGCTTGACGCTGGACTCTGGGGGGAGGGTGGTCACGAACCAGGTGGGCGTTGGCCCTACCACCACGAGGGAAGAGTTGTTCAGTCATATACTTATGATCTTTGATTATTTACATGTAATAATCAAAGCTTATGATATATGTCTAGGATGCGTCGAGCGCTCGGTTCAGTTGAGTAACTGGCGGAACAAACTGCGCTACACGACGAGGCTTCTTCATGCATCCCAACAACTTTGTCGACCTATAAGGAAAAGTTTGCGAATGTAGGATGCAAGACCGAATGAAGTGAGGTTGAAAAGTTTAACATTCTACGTTTATATTTAGCAGACGCCCATTATTTGGAGGCCCCATGCTTTCAACTAAAAACTGCCTTTTACTTACTGATCATATTTGGCCTTGTTTAGAATTTGATTAGAATGTATTCCTTCACATTTGGGGGCTATTCAGGAATGGGGGCTCAGGGCGCCGCACAGTGGGACGAAAATCGAGTTTCATAGACATAGACCACTTACAATTTTTTTTGGTCGTTTTTTTGCTGGAAACCAATGCAGACCAGTTAAGGAAGCCCCAACAGCATCATATTTTTGCACGTTAGGTGATTCTGACGCGAAAATATATTTTTTTAATAATAAATGTATGGACGAATACAGAAAAATCAATTTTTATCGAGACTCGTGAGAGTGCCCATTATATCCTCTGGCATGATTTTTGTCCTTATTTTTTACTATTTTTTGACACATAGCACGCCCCTCACACTCGATGGACTTTAGGTGAAAAAAAATTAAACGTATTTTTTATTATTATTTGATCTTATTCCGAGTATTTACGGTATGTAACGACCTATATTGACCTGTATTTGACAATCGGCCTATTGTCTAAAGCGTGTTACTGTCTCCTTAATGACAGTTTACCTAATGGACTTCATATTATTAATCTCTTACCAATGACCGTACGTGATTAATCTAAACAATGGGCTCGACAGATGTTGTCTTTAGGGTGTTACCACTTCCTTGGTCAAAGGGTCATGGCCACCCGGCTGGTCCGGGGATACCGTACGGTCTCCGGTGAGGCGGCGAGCCTCCTTGCCGGATTACCGCCATGGGATCTGGAGGCAAAAGTCCTCGCGCTCGTTTGGGAGTGGCGCGAGGAGGCGGAACGCCGGGGCGTAGCTCCGCTGCCGCGAGAAATCACGGTACAGCGGACAGAGCTCCGGCGGGATCTCAGGGCGGCATGGAGAGTGCGATTGTCGCAACCCAGCGCTGGGCACGCCACAATTGCGGCGATAAGTCCCCTCTTTGAGGAGTGGCTAGAGAGGCGCCACGGCGTCCTCACCTTCCGCCGGACGCAGGTCCTCACCGGACACGGTTTTCGGGAGGTTCCTGTTCCGGATAAGGCGGGAGGAAACGCCCGGGTGTCACCATTGTGTGGATCGCCCGGAGGACACGGTGGAGCATACGGTGGAGGTCTGCCCGGCTTGGGCGGAGCACCGCCGTGTCCTCGTGGAGGCGATTGGCGGTGGCGATCTCTCGCGTCCGGCCTTGGTCCAGGCCATGGTACGCAGCGAGAGGGCTTGGGAAGCCGTCACCTCCTTCTGCGAAGCAGTAATGTTCGTGGAGGAGGAGGCGGAACGCGTGATGGAGAGGCAAAATTTGCGCCCTCACGCCCCTAGTCACCGCAGTAGACGCCCTGGGCGTCGGGAATCGCAAGCCGATTCCCGGCCACCGTAGGCGCGGGCTTGCGAACGGTGAGCAATGGGCAGCTCGCCGTTCGATAAGGACCAGGCCCGGGTCGACGGCGCGTTGTGTTCCACGCGCGCCTCAAAGAGATGTCAGCACCAATGACGGGGTTTGATAGGACCGATGCCTGCTAGGGTTGCGGAAAAGTCCAAGAGGGTTACCGTGGCCCCTGGCACAGGCAACTGAAGGAACACGGGTGGGTTTTAGTCAGTAAGAGTCTGACACGCCCTCCTGCTCTGCCCAGAGCGGGAGAAGTTATTTGATGATTTCCCACCCACAAAAAAAAAAAAGGGTGTTACCACAACAATCGATCGATGCCATCGATCGACGATCGATCGATTGGTGTATATTGGCGTATCATTGTTGCTCATTTACTTAGTATTAGAAAAAAATTGATTCATCATCATTTCATTTATTCATAATCAATTTTTAGAGTGTGTTTGAATATACATACTGTTGGTAACGGAAGGCGAGATGACATCATAAAGACGTCAGGCGATCAGCTGTCAACCGACAGAGGTTATAAAAGGAGGCACGTTGTGTGGCAACGCTCTCTTTTTGCCTGGACGGTGCCGGTGCTCGGAACGGACGTGCTACCTGACCGTTATAGTGTGCTTGCGTTTCTTTTGACATTTTTATGATTTTGTAACGTGTAATTTAAAAGAATTAAAGATTGTTTATTTTTTTAACTTACACTTCTGGACACATCTATTGGCCCACCTTGTATTTTCAGTTTCGTTTGGTCCTAGCTAAAATTTTATATTAGGTCGAGCAAAAAGTTTTTATGCAGTTTTGAACCTGGCACATTCACAATTTCATTCAATAGTCTTTTTTTGAATTTCGAACACAGAATTTAAAGAAACAAAAGACAATTTGGAGCCTGTTTGTTGATATCAAACAATCGAATACTAAGAAAACTTGGTTTTATTGGTTTACTTGGATTTAATTCTTGAAAAAGTGATTGACATCTTTGGTTTTGCAACAAACATTACTTATTTTTAACATTAAGGTGAGGTTCTATCAATAATCTATGGATACTTCACCTGAAGTCGCCGCCCAAGCTGTTGCACTTATTCAGGCCGGACACAGCCAAAGAAACGTGAGTGCTCAACTTAATTTAAGTCGATCTGCGGTCCGAAATGTTTATCGGAGGTACCTAGAGACTGGCGGCTTTGTTCGTCGCCAAGGAAGGCCACGATCTGGGGTCACAACTGAAAGGCAGGAAAGATTCATCGTGACGACCAGCTTGAGAAATCGTCACCTTACCTCCATTGACATACAAAACCAACTTCGCGACTTCCACGGAGTATCTGTGAGCGCTCGAACTGTTCGGAGAAGGTTAAAAGAACGCGATATGGTACCACACAAGCCAGCTAATGGGCCCAAACTAACGCGAGCCCACCGAACAGCGCGCCTTCATTTCGCACGCAGTCATTTAAATTGGACACAGCAAGATTGGAGCCGTGTACACTTTTCTGATGAGTCTAAAATTGTGTTACATGGCAATGATGGAAGGAAGAAGGTCTACCGACGTAAGGGAGAGCGTTTCGCACAATGCTGCTTTGAAGAGAGGGTTGCTTATGGCGGTGGCTCATGGACTGTCTGGGGCGGTATATCCGCGAGCGGCAAAACTCAACTTGAGGTTGTTACAGGACCACGGCTGCCAACATTAAATGCTGAAAGGTACATTCGTGAGTGCTTAGAACCTCACGTGATACCATACGCGGACTATGTGGGCCCAAATTTCCTTTTTATGCATGATAATGCAAGAGCCCATGCGGCTGGCATCGTCAGGGAATATCTTCGGGATGTGAACATCACAGTTATGGACTGGCCAGCCAGAAGCCCAGAAATGAACCCCATTGAGCACATGTGGGACGAGCTAAAAAGACGTGTTAGAGCTCGTCAGCCAGTTGCCCAGACGATGCAGGAGTTGAAAACTGCCATAGAAGAGGAATGGGAGATGATCCCTCAAAATTTCATAGAGCGGTTGATAAACTCTATGCCTAATCGTATGAGAGCTGTGGTAGATGCCCATGGAGGCAACACGCGTTATTAAATTAAACCTTTATTTGATAAAACATGTTTTTTATTCAAAAATCAATTGCCTTTAACAAGGCGCATATCCGACTTGTTAGGCGTAGCTCCATGTCGTATGGTATTCTGAATTCAAATTTAAAACAATACGATCGAAAAAGATGGTAAAATGTATCAGGTTTAAAACTGCATCAACAGTTTTTGTTCAATCTAGCAATCATATTTTGGTAGGGGCCATCGAAACCTAAACTCTAAGGTGGGCCAATAGATGTGTCCAGAAGTGTATTTCCCTTCTGATTCCTAACATCAGAAGTGGGATAAAGATTCATTCGCCCACAAGTTAAAACTAGTTTTCAGGCTTACAATTTTTATTAAAGCAGGTAGAAGTAGGTATGGATAGATCGAGTCGTTCACGTTCAAAAAATAGTGCCCCGCGTTCTAAACGATCTCGTAGCCACCATAAGCGGAGCAGCAGGTCACGTAGCAAGTCTCGGGATTGCGATCGCCGTTCCAGGCGCGAACGAGATCGTCGTGGGAGCCGCCGGAGGACGCGAAGCCCTGCATCACCGCTCCACCAACAATCGCTTGAGACCATTGTCTCGCGGTTGAAAGCCTTAGAAGATCGTTCACGGGTAATAGCTACGCCGGAAACTACAGGTGAACCATCGGAAAGGGGAATGGTGTGAACAGTTGTGGAGGTTACAGCTGATACTCAACATGACGAAGCAAAAGACCACCCAGCAGTCCCCGCTGAACCTGCTTGTCGGTGCCGAAGGAGCTACCCCGGTTATTCGCACATTAATCCGAGACGTTGCCATCGAAGCGTCTGGTGAAAACCGTGTGTCGCTACGGGAGATGAGGAGGCAAAGAACGGCCGAACGGTTAAGCAAGAATCAAGCTGATCAAGACAGGCGTGTTAACGAACACCGAAAATCTCCACGTACCTACAGCAAAGATGACAGAGTCTTCGTTAGCAAGTATTCCCAGTCCACGGGGAAACTTGATCCTGGTATGCGCGGGCCTTACCGCGTAGTTGGAGTCCTGGACCATGGCCGCTATGAGCTGCAGCTTCTGGCTGGTTCCTATGGGAAGACCACATATGCTGCTGCACAGTTCATGGTACCCTGGAGGGGTGAGTGGACTCCTGAGACATGTGCTGTATTTTTTTAAGGCAAGTATTTTCTTGAAGTCTGTGTGATATGCTAACAACGAGCCTATGTCAACAGCCACTGGGTGGTATGCAAACTGAGAGCCTATGCCTACAGTGTTTCTAGAAGTCTGGGCGGTATGCCAACTAGGTGCCTATGCCGACAGCCGCTGTGAGATACGCTAACTAGGTGCCTCTGTCTGCAGTGCGACCAAGTTACTTATTTGGTTTGTTAATCTTAGCTAAGATTTTGATATCTCATGTTATTTTACGAGTAATGCGCATTACCTTTTATGTATTCAAGATGTTTTTGCTTCTACATCTGTTGTCTTTTTATGTAATACGATTGTCTGATTACAGGAGTTAGCGAAGACTCAAGCGTCTTATTAGAAGACACTGCTAAAGATCAGGCGGGATCACCTTCTGGGCCTGACGAGGACGTCAGAGCATCAGGAGAGGCCGTGTTGGTAACGGAAGGCGAGATGACATCATAAAGACGTCAGGCGATCAGCTGTCAACCGATGGGAGGTTATAAAAGGAGGCACGTTGTGTGGCAACGCTCTCTTTTTGCCTGGACGGTGCTCGGAACGGACGTACTACCTGACCGTTATAGTGTGCTTGTGTTTCTTTTGACATTTTTATGATTTTGTAACGTGTAATTTAAAAGAATTAAAGATTGTTTATTTTTTTAACTTATTTCCCTTCTGATTCCTAACAATACAACATTAAAAAAAACATTCTTACTACTACGGTATATAATATTCATACATCATATAATACATTACATAATATACAACAGACACATACATACATACACATAATTACAAACATACACCTAATACATATTACATACATTTTTCTTACATTATATAATATTCTTATTAATCTTCTTATTCTGTATCTGTTTGAGGATCAATATTGTCTACATTTATAAACTCTAAATCTGGTTAATCGGCGGCAGTAATTTGTAAAAGCTCTAGGGCTTCTGCACTTAACTTCTTTTTTCGAGCTGCATCGAGTACAGGTCTTGTAGAAAAAATGACAGGATCGGACGAGAGAAGCATCATGTTTAAAATATCTTGATTGGTATTAACCCTGCTTGTTTTCCGATCATGAAACTCTGTACCTGCGGAAATCTTTATTTCTAGCCTCTGAAGCTTCCTCAGAAAGTTTTCCGATGGGCACAATTGCTACATTAGCTATATCAGCACCATGCATGAGGATTTTATGCACCGTTGCTGGCATATAGTACCAATTATACAATCCGATATACCTTTCCGCTGTTCTCCGAGTATATTCTTTAAATTTCTCTACGTGAATAATTT
The DNA here is from genome assembly GCA_937001585.2 of Brachylomia viminalis. Classification (NCBI taxonomy): domain Eukaryota; kingdom Metazoa; phylum Arthropoda; class Insecta; order Lepidoptera; family Noctuidae; genus Brachylomia; species Brachylomia viminalis. The sequence goes on from OW443314.2 coordinate 12,092,580, forward strand.
CACCAGATGCTATGACTTGCAAAATTACTGCAAATCTTCGTATGAGCTCTTCATCTAAGCCAGTTATGCCAGCAATTTTATCTGGAAACTCAAAAAACTTTCTTGCAGTGTTCCCATGGTTGGTGTTCCTGATCCTTGTTTAACTTTATCGATCAGTAAACCTAACTCGGTCCGGAATTTGGATAGGATTTCCTTTTTCTTTGCTTCTAAAATATTTTTATTGTCTCCTCTTACAGACCACGTTTTCAAATCTTGTCTGTATGCAATATGAAGCAGACGCTCCATACAATTGATGCGAGCATGCAGAGGAGATAATCCAAATTTGTACAGATCGGTTTGTACGTGTCTTTGCGAAACTGTCTGTAAGTCAATCATTTCTGAAGGTTTTGCCAGGCACAAGTAACAAGTTGCAGATGATTTGGCGTCTGAAAGATATGTGCATATCTTTCCATCGATCATAGTCATTACCAGACTATGACCAATTGTGTTACTCTCGTACTGGATAGCCTTTAGATTTTTTCTTTCGTTTTAAATTTTGGCCAACTGTTCTTGCACTAAAATCTTGGACTCTTGCAAACATGAATTGTATTGGACGGCAATACAATGCCGAGCACGGTTTTGGATTATCCCAAATTACTTCGTTTCCAGATTGAATTTTTAGTGGAACTAATGTTGTCATAAAAGTTGCTTCATCATCGCCGCTTTCCTCCCCTTCAAATTTTTGTTTATAGGTGCTTTGTCTTGAAGCACCATCGAATCCCCACTTGGATATCAGTGTCATACTTTTGCCTTTTATATCTTGCGATAGGCTTTTTATAATTCTAGCAGCAGTAATATCTAAAAGTGCTTGAAGAGAAACTTTGGCCATTACGTCTGTTACCGTTATTGCATCTTTTGGAGGGTAACACTCCAACTTAGCTTGTTGGATTTTGTAATATGAAGGATACAAATCTGTGATACCTTCACGAAGAGTAGATTCTCTTAAAGTCATGTACTGCCACTTAGATAATTTAAGTGATAATGTATTTAAGTGATAATAATAAGCCCAGTGCTTTTGCAGGGGTGAAAGTATTTTTTTCGTTTGTTTCACCCGTTGAATAATATTTTCAGCCTCTTTTGGGTTCTTAAAAAGCAGGTCTATTGCTGTTGCCAAATTATCGTTGCCTTCTTGTTTCAATTTAGCTATTGTAGCGTAAGCTATCTCAGTACTGTCTCGATCTTTATACTCGAAATCATCAACTCTTCGTTTCTTCTGTTTCACTCCAAGATCTGTGAATGGTTTGCGTGGACTTGCAGCTGCTTTAGGGCCGGTATTTCAATAATAGCTTATCTTGAAGTGATCCAGGATTGAAGATAAGTACGACTTAGGTGTATTTCATTATAGGATTAAAGTTAAGCGGCAAATAAAGTCCACCTTAGCTAGCCTTAATCTAAGGGCCGGTATTTCAATGTAACCTTAACTTATTGCTTAAGTTAAGTACTGCATTTAAGCTAAGTCTCACTTTTGAAAGACAGAAACGTATTTCAATCCGGATCTTCCTCGCCTTAACTAATCTAGGATAAACCGCAATATTGCAACATAATGAACAGAATATGTCATTTGTCTGTGATTTTTGTTGTCATTGATAGTTGACTGACATTATCATGACACTTCTGTCTACCAAGTTTTTACTTTCCTGTTATTATGTTGTTTATTTATCTAAAAATAACAAGTTTTAAAATCAAGTTATATGATATCTGTAAGTATTATGGAGGCCTTTTTTTTTTTTTTTTTTGTAGGTGGGAAATCATCAAATAACTTCTCCCGCTCTGGGCAGAGCAGGAGGGCGTGTCAGACTCTTACTGACTAAAACCCACCCGTGTTCCTTCAGTTGCCTGTGCCAGGGGCCACGGTAACCCTCTTGGACTTTTCCGCAACCCTAGCAGGCATCGGTCCTAGCAAACCCCGTCATTGGTGCTGACATCTCTTTGAGGCGCGCGTGGAACACAACGCGCCGTCGACCCGGGCCTGGTCCTTATCGAACGGCGAGCTGCCCATTGCTCGCCGTTCGCAAGCCCGCGCCTACGGTGGCCGGGAATCGGCCTGCGATTCCCGACGCCCAGGGCGTCTCCTGCGGCGGCTAGGGGCGTGAGGGCGCAAATTTTGCCTCTCCCTCACGCGTTCCGCCTCCTCCTTCGCGAACATTACTGCTTCGCAGAAGGAGGTGACGGCTTCCCAAGCCCTCTCGCTCCGTACCATGGCCTTTTTTTTTTTTTTTTTTTTTTTTTTTGTCGCTGAGAAATGCTTTATGCATCCCCGCTCGTGGGGGACGAGACGTGGTATGTGGGACTCCTGTCGAAATCCGCACTCGACAGTATACCCACTAAAACTCAGCGGTGTTCCCACAACGCCGAGATGGGAGGGCTATGGGAAATTGGCTCAGCCTCTGCTTCCACAGCCCTCCCGGCGTATGCCCGCCTAGATGGCGGGCCCCGTATGCCCCCCCATTTAACTGGGGGGCTACGGGAATGGCCGGGAACACCCGGCCACTCCCGTCCGACGCTGGTGGAGGCCCGTGCAATACAGGCAAAGGGCGCCCCCGCACCCACCGCCTGCTGGCCTCCACCCGGGAGGAGCCGGAGGTGACTACCAGACCGGCGTCTTCCTCGACCCCTCCCCTCTCCGGAGCGGCGCCGCGCGAGAGAATCATCCCCCGCGCGCGCGCCGCTGCCTCGCTCCGGGACACGACCGCCTGTTCCGCATCGGCGGCCCTGCCCAGTATACGCCCACTCACCTCCCTCTGTAAGCAGAGGAGGAGTGGACGTATCTGCCCTCTGTAGCCCGGTTCCCTTCACCGACCATCAAGCATGATCGGTGATTGGAACCGCGACCTTTCCCCGCTTGTTGAAGATTAGCCGCCAGCCCCAATTGTCCCCCAAAACCGCACTGGGAAAAATTGGAGCCGACGTTGCCCAGGGTGCGCCACGAGGAGGCTCTTCAACATGCACCCCTCCGTACCATGGCCTGGACCAAGGCCGGACGCGAGAGATCGCCACCGCCAATCGCCTCCACGAGGACACGGCGGTGCTCCGCCCAAGCCGGGCAGACCTCCACCGTATGCTCCACCGTGTCCTCCGGGCGATCCACACAATGGTGACACCCGGGCGTTTCCTCCCGCCTTATCCGGAACAGGAACCTCCCGAAACAACCGTGTCCGGTGAGGACCTGCGTCAGGCGGAAGGTGAGGACGCCGTGGCGCCTCTCAAGCCACTCCTCAAAGAGGGGACTTATCACCGCAATTGTGGCGTGCCCAGCGCTGGGTTGCGACAATCGCACTCTCCATGCCGCCCTGAGATCCCGCCGGAGCTCTGTCCGCTGTACCGTGATTTCTCGCGGCAGCGGAGCTACGCCCCGGCGTTTCGCCTCCTCGCGCCACTCCCAAACGTGCGCGAGGACTTTTGCCTCCAGATCCCATGGCGGTAATCCGGCAAGGAGGCTCGCCGCCTCACCGGAGACCGTACGGTATCCCCGGACCAGCCGGGTGGCCATGACCCTTTGGGGCGCGTTCAACCAGCGGGCTGGCCGCCGACTCAAAGAACGCACCCACACCGGTGCCCCGTAAAGGGCCATGGACCGCACGACCCCCGCGTAGAGCCTCCGGCAGGAGGCGTTTGGCCCCCCTAGATTGGGCAGGAGCCGCTTTAAGGCAGCCCCGGCCCTTTCCAGTCTGGGAGCCAAACGTCGAAAATGCTCCACGAAGTTCCACCGGCTGTCGAGGACGAGTCCCAGGTACTTCATCGTCGACTCGACGCCGATGTGAACCCCTCCTACCGTTATTTGGGAACCCGACGGTGGCGTGTTCCGAGGAACATGAAAACACATGGCCTCGGACTTGTGCAGGGCCACCTCGAGTTCCAATTGCCGGATCCTCTCGATGATTGTCGCAACCCCGCGTGTCGCTAGTTCGGCCGCCGCCTGGTGCGACCTCCCCTGCGCCAGGACCAGCGTGTTGTCAGCGTAACAAACCACGCTGACGCCACTGGGGAGGTCGGCGCGCAGCACCCAGTCGTGGCCGATATCCCACAGATGCGCCCCCAGGACCGATCCCTGTGGGACACCGCACGACATCTCTTGTCGGTTCCATACTCCCTGGTGACCGGGGTAGCTGACGGCCGTGTCCGTCAAATAGGCCTCGACCACACGACAGAGGTAGGTCGGCATCCGGTGATACCGGAGTGCCTCCCTGATGCAACTCCAGGGCAGGGTATGGAAGGCATTGGCGATGTCCAGAGACACCGCCAAGACGACCCCACCCCGGGCCACAGCATCCCCCGTCGTGAGGGCCCGCACGCGCATGATGGCGTCCACCGTAGAGCGCCCCCTGCGGAAGCCAAACTGGCTCTCCGCCAAATCTGGCCCCACCCGCACCAGCCGCCCGACGAGGCGGTCTGCAATGACTCCCTCAAAGAGCTTGCCCACCTCGTCGAGCAGCACGATGGGCCGGTAAGCGGACGGAGAGTCTGCTGGGCGCCCCGGCTTCTTGATGAGGACCAGTTTCCCCGTCTTCCAACGAAGTGGGAACTGGCCCCTCTCCATGCATGCGCTTAGGAGCCCCCTTAGTCGAGGCCCGAGAGCCTCCGAGGCCAGGACCCAGGCTTTCCCAGGTAAGCCGTCGGGTCCTGGGGCGGTATTTTTAGCACTCAGCCTACGTACCGCCACTCGCAGCTCTACCTATGTCACCTCCGGAGCATCGTCGTCGTCGTCGGCGGTGTGGTCCGCATTCAGCACCGCAGTAGGCGGAGCCATGGGCGGGGAGATATGGTCCCCTCTAGAAGGGAACAGAGTGCTCACCACGTCCTCCACGAGCTGGGGCCGGAGACTCTGCGTCAGCGGGGGAGCCCATGGGCGGAGCTTCTCACGCACCAATTTGTAGGGGCGTCCCCACGGGTCCCTGTTCAGAGTCTCCAGCGACTCCTCGCGGGCCAGTCCCTTGGCCCGCAAGTATTATGGAGGCCTGACTTGGAACTTGTACAGGACGAGGAGTTGTTGGAGGATTTCTGTCGCTTAAGTTCCGATCTGAGATTGGCGTGTGGCTACCTCAAAAAAAAGTTGCTTTGAAGTAATTTATTTTTGACCCGCAAAAATCAACACGCTATGATACGTAATTAAATAATGGCTGTTTGCTTGTTAAAAAATAATTTTCTTACGCAAGTACGTGAATTAATAGGAGCCAAGCCTTTAGCGAAGCCTAAACAGTTTTTCTTTCACTAATTTGTTTTTTATGTCGCATAAAGAATAGCAACATTTGTCAGTTGATAGAAAGTTTATTAAATGTCAAAATTGTTTGTTGTGTGTGAGTTGTGGTCGCGTGTGATTTTTTGTGTGGTGATTTGATTATTTGTTTCAGTATTATTTCTTGTTCGGAATCATTTCAAAATGGAGAAAAAACGATGCACTAACTTCAGTGCAATCGAGATAAATCTGCTGAAAGACTATATTCTTGAGTAAAGCACATTTTATTGAAAATAAAAAAAGTGATGCTAGTTTGGAGAGGTCGGTAGTCGTTTGATGAGTAAAAAGGCGATTTATGGTAATTCGAATAATAATCATTTATTTAAGCCTAGTTATATTATATTTACAATTTGTTCAGTAAAGGTACCACCAAACATACACCTGGTTGTGGATAGACCAATCAGAGACCGCCGCGCTCTGTCATACTTTTGGTAACGGCTCCATGAACGCGCTAACTTATAAAAGGCTCGCTCCGGCTCGCCGGTCCAGTACATATCCTGACTTCAAGGTGGCATGTTGTCCGATGACGTCACGGCTCAGCGGAGGAGGCGTAAGCCGGCAGCGCGGGCGCATGTACAGAGCGGCCGGCCCTCAGTGCCCGGCCGTGCGGCGGTGTGGACGGATGCGTTGCATGCCCGTTAGTATGTGGGCTGCTTCACTAGTACATGGAAGGCGAAAAAAACTGCTGGGAAGAAATTAGCGTTGAATTTAACAGCAGATCATTAAATTCAAAATCTGCTGAAACACTTCGTAAAAAATGGGACAACATGAAAAAAACTGTGAAAGATAATGTGACGGGCCAAAGAAAATATGCTCTTGGCACGGGGGGAGGTCCTCCGATGCCACCTCCCAACCTCACCAAAGAAGAGGAAGGAATATTTAGCCTGATTAGTGTTCAAGCAGCTGGCACTGAGTCTGTCTGTGACAGCGACTATCAACCTGATACTCCTGTACAAGTTCCAAGTCAGGCCTCCATAATACTTACAGATATCATATAACTTGATTTTAAAACTTGTTATTTTTAGATAAATAAACAACATAATAACAGGAAAGTAAAAACTTGGCAGACAGAAGTGTCATGTTAATGTCAGTCAACTATCAATGACAACAAAAATCACAGACAAATGACATATTCTGTTCATTATGTTGCAATATTGCGGTTTATCCTAGATTAATTAAGGCGAGGAAGATCCGGATTGAAATACGTTTCTGTCTTTCAAAAGTGAGACTTAGCTTAAATGCAGTACTTAACTTAAGCAATAAGGTTACATTGAAATACCGGCCCTTAGTCGATGTTCCGACTGACGAACTTGTAGAGGGAGCACAAAAATCATCGGTTTCATTTGTTACTGGACGTTCAGTAAATGATTCCTGTGGTCGTATATTTTCAAGTTCACATGTTGGCCACTCAATTTTCTGTTCCAACCAATCCATGTAATGTTTTCGGAAAGTATCTGTGTTACATTTTGCTATTTTCCATCTTATTAACACAGACTGACTGAATCTTCGACAAAATTCATGAAGAATGTCATGATCTTCTTCTGACAAACTGAGACCCAACTGTGATTGAACAGCTCCGAACAGTCTTAAGTAATTTCCAAGCTTACCAGACTCTTTCAGAATCACAAATAGGTCCAAGTTAGTTTTTAAAACTGATTTGTCCATTTTCACAGCTATCACAGGCACAATGTTTCACAGAAAGTAGTTAGCAATTAACTAAAGTAAATATTGAGCGCTCTCTGTATTTATACTAACCTAATATTACCCTGTACTTATGAGCACTAATTAGTAGAATAAATGAAACAATTAAAGAACATTGCAGCACGTAAGCCGTGATGAACAATAAGTATGTATATGCAGCTGTGTTCTAAGTTATTGCATAATAAAACCGCCACAAAGTTAATATGATTAACAGGAACCTATTAATAAGTACGTTTAAAATACTAAATAAATTAGCAAGAAATGATAAACCAATTAAGGACAAAATCTGTCGAGCTCATTGTCTAGATTAATCACCTGTCATTAGTAAGGGATTAAAATATAGGTATGAATTCCATTATAAAATGGCGGATTAGCTGGTAAACTGTCATTAAGGAGGCAGTAACACGCTTTAGACAATAGGCCGATTGTCAAATACAGGTCAATATAGGTCGTTACATACCGTAAATACTCGGAATAAGATCAAATAATAATAAAAAATACGTTTAATTTTTTTTCACCTAAAGTCCATCGAGTGCGAGGGGCGTGCTATGTGTCAAAAAATAGTAATAAGTAAGGACAAAAATCATGCCAGAGGATATAATGGGCACTCTCACGAGTCTCGATAAAAATGGATTTTTCTGTATTCGTCCATACATTTTTTATTTTAAAAAAATATTTTCGCGTCAGAATCACCTGACGTGCAAAAATATGATAGTCTGCATTGGTTTCCAGCAAAAAAACGACAAAAAAAATTGTAAGTGGTCTATGTCTATGAAACTCGATTTTCGTCCCACTGTGCGCCGCCCACTACCAGTGAAGTATTTTCATAAAGCAATCTATTGCGGTAATTCGGAGATAGTCCTGTTTACTCTGTGTATGGTCTATGGTCGTAATAATACTAATCTGTGTCTGTGGTGACAAAATTCATAGGCAAATTAAAGTTACATGCTCTGTGACGCAAATAAAAGAAGAGACATAGTCAATTATTTTATTTTCCTCGCATTTTCATTTTACAAGCCAATTTAGATTTTTACTTTGTTTTTTTTACTGTGATTTGGCTTGGACTATTGATTCACACAACAGATAGTGCCAGAATTAACCAGGAATAGCCATGGATTGTCTTGTCGGTTACGGTAGCGAAGATGAGAATGAATCGGAGCGCTATGGAAGCCAAAAACCATCGGTAAGTTTTGGCGTCCTTGACAATATTTTTCTAAAATGTTATTTTTTTTTAAACTGATTAATCGTTCTGGGTTTTTTAAGTATGTTTTGATGCAATTTGTATGAGAATCATGGATATTAACCTGCGTTCTCTGCTTGACAATAGAATGATATTATAGGTGGCAGCGGGTGGCGCTGGAGGCCGCCGCAGAGACAGCGATACCAACTACGATGACGTCAACATGGACATGAGCGAGGTAACTGTCCCATATGTACGTCTACCACCATCACATATGCTAGCACAGTGGGAGCCCCAGTCAGTTCACTTGGTAACAGACCACCCGATGGGATCCTTCACTGTTATACTCTCCTTGTCTATGTAGTAGAAATATTGTTAATTAAGTAGTCTATTCTTCATCGATATTCAGTTGTAAAGCCAAAATCCTTCGCAGCATTCAAATAGTCTTAATTTCTCATAATAGTAACAAAATAATTATCATAATAGTACACTTTTTAAAAATAGAGTCAAATCAAAAAGCAACTTTGCATTATGCTGTTTTCAACGATGATATTAACACTTTTATTATTTTATATGTTACCCATTTGTAAATTGACACAAAACAAAAGTCAAATACCCCTTGAGTACGTGCCGAGGCTTCAAGATGACCGACCGAGTCCATGCACACTGCAACCATTTAACTACAGGCTCACGTGAGTACATAGCTATAAGATAACCCAAAGTATTTGGCATCATGATTTAGTCATATCCATGTTTTCTTTTCTCAGAACCGTTTCTAAATTTATTAAGAGCAGAATGTCATTTTACTGAATGATACCGATTAAGAAATGTTTCATAACATCCATATAATTATCATATTTATTTAGTATATATCATGTTCTTTCTATAGAATGGATTAGTCCCTATTTATTAAAACATAAAATAGCTTCTCAGCTTTCCAATTCCCTTTGTTTTTGGTATACACTTGATATTTTTATGGCAATGGAGTGGGAAGTCTTGACTGGTAGAAAATGTCTCAGGCATTAAGTCCGCCTTTGTACAGTATTTTTTTACTTGTGCATACCGTTTTAATAAAAAAATATAGGTAAATCTATTTTAGTAATCGAGTTAATAACATTTGTTCACACCTCTTCCCCCTTATTATTAAAATACGGAGCTATGTTAGCCACAAGTAATGTTATTGTAACCATAAAAATTTTGTGTTGGCAGCTTGTCCTGATTTTACTCTGAATTTATTAATATGGGGGTTTATGCATACCATATAATGACTGAAGGAGGACTTATTGTTGTTTTAGTAACTTATGTAAAACAACATTGGAGGATGTGGCAACATCAAAGCTGATATTCAGGATTATAAATGGCCAACAAGGCTTGTTTAGCTTGCAAAAAAATAACAGTCACAACAAAAAACATAAAGATCAAATCTGTATGTGGTTAAACAGAACTGAACCGAACCTTAACACAAGCGGCAGCATTAACAAATGCTGCAGTTCCGGTTTACATTTCAGATACATACAAATTATATGTTTCCAAACATGTAAAGTTTTGACTGCAGTTTTGAAGCAAACTGACTGTATTGAAGCAGAAGTAGGTATCCAACAAGCTATAGATATAATGGGTGCGCTCAACAATTATACTGCTGGCTTCATGGCCCAATTGGCCCAGCAGCTGAAAATTCTCAAGAAACGCTCACAGGCACCCTGTTTTAATATCCCCAACTTAGCATTCTTGCCTTAATATGTTTTGCAGACATAATATCTCATTTATTTCCCAGAAAGGTAGGCAGAAACTACACAATGCTACAACGACACAAGAATCTGAAATCTGTATCAAACATTACCATAATTATTTGGTAACCCTAAGGGCCTGTGCACACCACGTTTTTTAAACGCGCCATTGACGCGCGTTTATAGCGATACAGATGCGATACGCACGCGAGTCTGACGCAGCCTGTAGATCTCTGTAGGATATCGCGAATCCGAATCCGCTCGAATCGCGCCGTCGACGCACGTTTCCAAAACGCGCGTCAACGGCGCGTTTAAAAAACGTGGTGTGCACAGGCCCTAACCAAGTATAGATAACTAGGAAAATACAGAAACCAAATTCTCTATAGTCTACCAGTGCTGCATTACAATAAGGATGGGACAGACTGAAAGTAATAACATTTTGAAACTGCACTGCATCTAGAATTTCAGACCATTCTTGTGGAAAAACTTAAATCACAGAGGAAATAAAAACTCCAGTTTCCTTATCTCTACTACTGAAGGCGTAAACCGATATTACATCATTGAAATATGGCTATGTTTCAATTTATCCAAAACAAATTGGAAACACTTCAAATTTTGTGATACCTCCACATGTGTCCCAAAATACAATGACTATAAAGTTTAAAGTTATAATGTAGTGTAAGTGTTATGTTTCTTGTCGCAGGATTCGCAGGCCGAGTCGGAGCCCGAATTGCCGCCGGCGGAGCCTACGCCCCCGCCACAGTCGTCGCGGGATGACCGCAGATCTAGTAAGCTTTTTTTATTATTTGCTAGCGATACGGCGACTACTGCTTCGCACGCTTTTTATGACTTGATAAGTCGAGATTTCTTTATTATAATAATATGTATGTTATATATTCACTGTATAAAGTTTATAAACGAATAAATCTTCCGGAATGAATTCTCTAAAAGATGTTAAAATCCGCATCGAAATCCATAGCGTGGTTTTTGAAGAACAACGTGGTCACATAGACAGATACGATAAGCGACATTAATTTATACTATGTACCAGCGACCGGCCCCTGCTTCGCACCACGGAGCGTCACCGATCGGGTCCGAAACCATCGTATTTTTCAAGCTGGAACCAACCATACACATTTACAAAATTTTCTTGAAATCGGTTTGGTGGTTTCGGCTACTAGTGCTCTACAAATTCTGCGATGCAAATTAGCAAATTGCCTCTATTTAAATTTGTACCTTACTACCTGGCTTATATTGTATATTTTAAGATGGTATGAGAAAACGCAATTAGTAGGGTTACTTACTAATGTTGACGCGATTGCGATGTTGTTTAATTCCATGTTCTGATCGCTTAGGTACACTACTTTGTAATCTAATTGAATCCACAACAGTTGAATGCATTAAATTATCAACGAGTCGTAAAATGTTGCATGCTGAGTCGCAATTATTGATTTGTAGTTCACATTATTATGCCTTGCTGATGCTGTAGGTACTACGAAGTTAGAACTGTATTTTATCGTGACAATAGTTTATTTAAATGACTAGGTTTGTTAGCAAAACTTTCTGAAGCAGGGCTCTAACCTGCTTACTACAACAATAAAATACTTTCCATACTTTAAACATAAACTTGATAATAAACAGCGTATTTCAAAATATTTCTTTATTCACAGATGACAGTCGTGAACGTGACCGCGAGCGGGAGCGTGACCGCGAGCGCGGTGACCGCGAGTTCGACCGGCGCGACAAACGCCGCGACTCGCCTGTGCGTGCACGCAGCGATAGAGACCGCTCAGATAAACGGTCACCGCGCAGGGATGACAAATACAGGTACAGTTGAATTTCTCCTCATTTAAAAATTCTTCATTTAGTTCCTCTCCAATTACTGCAGGTTGGCCATCAATTCCGAATATTTTGTCATTGCCCTTTGTGAGGTGGAACAACATTTAAAACAAAAACACGTAAAGATAATGACTTTCTCTTTTGTCTAGAGTGGCTAGTTATACGGATTCCGAAGACGAAAAATATGTAGTATAAAAAAAAAAAAAAAAAAACACGATTTTATCATGCATCAAAAATTATGAAATAATTAAATTAGTATTAGTTCTTCTTTTATATCCAATGATTAAATCAAATAGCGTGGAGTGCTTTGTTTAAATTATTTAAAACTACACACAACTAAAAATCGCTCCACGTTTATCCAAGGCCAATCCATTGGACTCAACAAAATTAATCATGTTTTTTTTTTCAAAATCAAAAGTCATTTATTCAAATTAGGCTGAGAATCAGCACTTTTTGAACGTCAAAATCACATAAGACAGTCCCCCCAAAACGCCCACCCTTCATGTGACTCCAAACTCGAGGGGTTTATTAGTAGCCACTGAAGAGTTCATCCACCTGCTGGCTCCATCATCAGATCAGCTCCAAGATACCAAATTATAGTTTTGTCATCCGAACTACATACAAAGTTTCATTTGGATACAACAGTTATTAGTAGTAGATTAAAATTGACTTCTAAGATTTTATTACATTGTTTGTTAGTTAGTTACAAGCATAATCAGCCTATAACGTTCCCACGGCTGGGACACAGGCCTCCTCTCTGTGACAGGGAGTGGGCCATAATCCACCACGCGGCCCAGTGCGGGTTGGTGGATGTCACGTCTTCGAATTTGTTGGTTCTAAGACATGCCGGTTTACTCACGATGTTTTCCTTCACCATTTTGACAGCAGTGGTGATGTAATTAAATACACACAAAGTAAAATGCCTGCCTGGGTGCGAACTCACAATTTACAACTTGTAAGTCGGGGCCGATACCACTGGGCTTTCACTGCTCTCAGTTGGTTACAAGTGAAGCTAATAATAGCGTGTTGATGACGGGTTAGCCCAAAAAAACTTTCAGCTAGAAATAGTTATTAAATTGGCGGTGTGACACCCCCTGGCCTCACTCATGTACAAGAAGACGCTATACGTAATACTAAGTAGTTACCACCGCCCATTTACATCTGCAATACCAGACTTATCGCAGATACAGCTACATGCTATTGCTATACATCTGCTTAGCTGTTTGAGGAATGCAGGCGCAAACATTCGCGACGCGATTCTAGTAGATCAATTTCTATAAAAACTTAATGGAAATTGTTCAACAAGAGTCGCGTTGCGCCTGTCTGCGGGGGAGCCTTAAAGAGACCATGACCTCGTTTGTTTCGGCATTTCATCTCGTGGATCAGTCAGTTAAGAAGTGTCTTAAAAGATCTGCTGACTGAAATAAATATCATTTAAACGGCAGTTTAACACTATGTTTCCTACCACAGATCAGACCGTGATCGCGAACGCGGGCGCGCACACGAGCCCGTTCGCCGCGGTCTGTTAGGCGATCGGCCAGATGACCGCGAAAAAGTGCCCGCGCTGATGGACCTCAAACCTTACGCCAGTGAGGTTTCTCTACCAGCTGATAAGAGGTCTCAGGATGCCAGGGATGCTGTATCGCCCAGGTACCGTATTCAATATCAAAGTCAAAAAAATATTCTACAACGCCACGTGCCAACTACTTGTCATACTGACGTCTCGCTAAATCCTGCGTCGCGCAAGCAAAGTTTACCGCGCAACTAGCATATATACAACGTCCCGACATCAATCGTTGGGCTGTTGCCGACCAGGCAGAACACAAATCTGGTCGGAGGATTCTCCATTTCCTATGGAGGATGAGTGAGCATTCCCTTTTTGAGCTTAGGTTAGGCACCAGTCTCCCACAATATTGAAATGTTGTCCGACTCTGATACCATGTAATATGTATTTTGTAATATTGTGGTACAGTAGTACCCAACTGATATGGCTTACCGATGTACCTGCGCAGAAGATGAATTTTTAAAGCGCGGGAAATGCTATTGACCAATTGGCACGCTCCACGTACCTCGCTTCTTTTTCCTGTACCGCTATTGGTCGGCAGCTGCCGCCATGTTAGCGCGCGCCGCGTGGCATGTAAAAGTACACGTAGTGGCAAAAAAATTGTTTCTTTTTATGATTTAAAATGAGTTCCTTAAAAAGGGTGCCCCCTTTTTATTGGGATACTGGGATAGCAGGAGTGCGGCCTTTAGATTAAGTTTTTTCTATGGTTTACTAAATTGTTTATTAAATAAATCGTACATTTTAAATAACCTGTATTTTTAATGAAATATTTATATTTGATAAAAACTGGTGGCCCGATAAAATAGGCACGAAGTGTAATTGTGCGGAGGGGCGTGACTTGCGAGTGAGACGGAACTAACAGCTGCAGTGTATTATGTACCTTATAATAGTGACCTAAGGTTGATTGTAAGTTTTGAGCATTCTTTCGTTAATCTTCGGAGCCATACTTTCTTTTTTGCGCGAACGAAGATTCACGACGCGCCATATCAGTTGGGTACTACTGTACCAATATGCCATACCTCTATAAGGCCATTAAAAGACAACAACATCAAAGTTAAAAGAAAATTTATGATTCTAGATTGTGGTTGACTTCCAGTCTAACCGGATGTAGCTGAATACCAGTATTTTTGCTAACAATATCCCACAGTAAAATATTGTAGTCTCAAACATTATATCAGCACCTGCTATAAAAGTAATTGACATACCGTTTAATTCATTTAATCTAAGCCGTTATTTTGTTTTAGATTCATAGACCGCGAGCGTCGCGATAAAGTAAAGGACAGAGAACGTGAACGTGACAGAGACCGTCATGGCCGACGCTCCGAGGAAAAACGGTAAGCATAAATTAGTTAAACCTGTGCTCCATATTTTAGCTCAAACGCTTGCGCTATCATAGGCCACGTGGGCGATTATGCTTCGTAGAACTTCTATTGAATACGGAGTTGTTGAATCTCTGCTGGCGACAAACACAAAATTTATTTCTACACATTTCCTTTCCAAAAAAGGGACTTTCTTATCTAATCTTATTATAAACAGATTATAGTTCTATGATGAACTAGCTGGTGCCCGCGACATCGATCGCGCGCAAACAATGCCTTGATTTTATTTATTTTTCTAAAGTAAAAGTAGCCTAAGTTACTCCTATCCTCCTCTCTCTCATAAGAGAGGAGGCCTGTGTCCCAAAACACAACAACACACACAAACTAACAAACAAACATTATAGGCTGATTATGTATCATATGTATGTTACTCCTGCTATCTGCCAGTGAAAGTCTCGGCATAATCGGTCAAGTTCTTTCGCAGATTAGCCGGAACAAACAGACAGACAGGAATTTAGTGTTTTTTTTCCCTCACTATTTGTACAATAGATACTTTCAACTATACATTTAGTAAAAACCTGTTATTTTGACATTACATACAAACACTTAAAGTTTTTTATTTATAAATGTATAGATTTATAATTTTATTGTGATGGCCCGGTGGTTAAAGCCTTGCCTCTCATTCACGAGATTGTGGGTTCAAATATGGGCAAGAAGTACCAATGCCACATTTCAATTAATATGTACTTTTTTAATTTTTTGTATTTAAGATGGGTTTGCTCTCGCCTCTAGTCTAGGTCAGTGGTGACAGAGTCGACGATGAAGTGACCCAGAAGAAGCCTGTTCACTCTCACTTTGAAGAGATTAGGGTTGTATGCGTTCGGAAACACAGATGCAGGTAGAGACTTACTCGGCCTTATTACAAAACAAGGTTTTTCTTTTGACATGGTTTAAACCATCGAGCCTGTTTTTGAAATAAGAACATAACTGAAATCGAAATACAGTTCCTTTTACAAAACTGTCAACTTAGTCCAGTCTTAGATTGTCAATTTTGTATTAAGAACTTTACTAAAGTCGGCATAAAGTTCCAAATACAAAAACTAAATCGAATGTGTAGGTTGGGGCTAAAGTTAGATCGTGTTTTATAATAAGACGGACTGAGATTATCTTCACTGACAGCGGTGAAGGAAAAGCATAGTGAAGAAACCTGGACTTATAGTTAATAATTATAAGTCTGGAATTGCCAACTCGTCTTGCGCAAGCGTGGTGACAAATGCTCGTGCCTTCTCGGTTGGTTTTTGCCCTGCCGTGGGACAACAATAGGCTGGGATTATTATTTATAGTTCAACCATTGTTCTATGCAACCTACATTACTAAGTAATCCTTAATAACCCTTTCTTAGTTCATCAAGCCACCGCCACGACCACCGCTCGCGCTCGCGCTCCAAGTCCCGCGGGGCGCAGTACCCGGCCGTCCACTCGGCGGAGCGTCGCGCCTCGCCGCCCTCGGCCGACTACCGGCCTTCGTCTTACAAAGTCAACAAGAAACTAGAGGTTATGGAGAAGATGGGTTAGTAGAACTTCTATTTATTTACAACAATGGTATATCCAGTAACATACTTCAGAGTTATGTAGTAAAATGTTCATCTCCTCTCATATCGGCTTGAGCTGAATTGGTGGATAAGAATAGGCACCTATTCTTGGTGGTGGCTCATGGTGAAAATATTTGCCAGGCGGTACCAGGACGGTCTGCCTACGGTGCAGCAGATTTCATCATCATCATCATCAGCCGACAGCAGACCACTGCTGGACCTAGGCCTGTCCAATTGCACGCCATTTAACTCGATTCTCGGCAACACTCATCCAGCTGCTACCAGCCACCCTGCGAAGACCGTCGCTCCACCTAGCCTGACGGCGTCCTTCCTTACGTTTGCCGATTACTATTAAGATTTTTTGTTCAGGTTTCATAGACCCATGATGCGCGGTACAAGCAAATGAAATCTGTCATTGGATTTGCTGAATTGTTTACCCTCTAATCACAAAGAAGTTCAACTATATTTTTTATCAAAATGCCCTGAAAACATGTCTGAATAAATCAAAGATATTGTTTATGAGGTTCACAAGAATATTCCTTCTATCGATCTTCATTTTTATCTCTGTTCACACAGGTCTTCAGATCAAGACACCAGACGGTTCGATGGCCACAGCGCAGCAACTTCGTGCGGCCGCCTGCGAAGTACCGCCTCCGGGGTCGCACTTACCTTCATACTACAACCCCACCGCTGTCAATGCTAACAAGATTATGGACCAGGTTGTATGTAGTTGAATGCAAGGCTTACATTAATAAAACTCCAGCATGCGCAGCATGACAACGTCTATCTCTACTAGAAAGAGAAGATAAATCACTTTCTAAACAAAAATTAATTATTTTCTTGAGTTTTGACATTGTGCCGTAGAAATCATTCTAGAATCAATATTCTGTCTTCCGTTTCTATAGTGGCCATGCTACGCACGCAGTTAAGAAACTGTGTGCAAAACAATTCATGACAGCTCAAATAAGGCAGGATCGCAATCAAACTTGCATTAAGTAAGGGTTCCATTTCCATTTGATGCAACATCTGCATAACCAACATAAGTAGTACACTGGTAGAAAAGGCCTAAGGCTTGTGCACAAAGTTTAAATAAATACATATAATAAACTGCCTTCTCTTTCTGCCCGCGACTTTGTCAGTTTGGAAGTCAATTAGACCATAAAGCACAGCTTTCTATCAGTGAAACATATTTTCAAATCTATTTAGTACTTCCAGAGGTTATCTCTTACAAACAAGCAATTTTACCTCTTTTTAATATTATTAGCTTCTTCTACCCGTGATTTCGTTCGCCTGAAAGAAACATGTCCTATGGCACTCGGAAATAGTGTAGATTTCTATCAGTGAAATAATTCTTGAAATCGGGATATTCGTTTTGGAGATACTTACTAGATAATTATAATGAACAGCCAGTATGACCATCGACAATTCTTTATTTTAGGGTGCGTAATTATTCCTAGCATTGAATGTTGATTATACTCTACAGGTACAAAAGCGCAAGTTGTTGTGGTCGAACAAGAACAAGTCTGAAGCTGAGGAGGCTGCCAAGTGGAGCGGCACGCGGTTCGCGCAGGACAACGACGGCAAGCAGGTGTCCAAGTTCATGAGGCTTATGGGCATCAAAGAGCCAGGTGAATGTCATTATATTCTTTGAAGTATTTCGTAATCTAGGGTCTGGTTCAAGGCAGATATCACACCGAAATACCAGGTCTGCCTAGCAATCAACTTGAGTTAACCGCTTTTGGTATTCTAATAAGTATTTCGTCATTTAAGGTAGGCAGGCAGTAGACTTTAAAACCAAGTCTTTTCATCAATCAACTCAGTCTATCTCAGAGCTCTCTTAAATTGCTCTTTCCAAAAACAACAAAAACTGAGGTTGCATTGATTGCCGTCCACTGGTGGACATAAGTCTCTTCCAAAGAACACCCTGTTTTCCACGAGTAATATGGACGCCCAGTAAAAGGCGACTACGACAGACTGGACGCTGAAAACGCTCCTCCCTCCTTTGTGTTGTTAAATTAAAATGTAATCAAAAGAACCTTGATAAGGTAGCAGATGGCATAATATATATCGGAGACTTTGAAACAGCTGGTTTACCAACCTCAGAAATCCCTGCCTTATTAGGAAAAACTAAGAAATGATAACTCATTTCAACTAATTCTCATTGTAATCCAACAGCTGCAGTCAAGCCTGAGCCCCCAGAAAAAGCAGTAGACCCAATCAAAAAGCAAGAGGAACTCTTTCAAGCAATGCAAGCACAGTACGAAGTCGCCAGAGCGACCACCCACACTATGCGTGGCGTAGGACTGGGTTTTCAACGGGGACAATACTAGAGTCCAATACTGTCTAGTAACTAACTTCATAGTGATAGTGCCTAGTGTTGTGACGTCATTGTGCAACCTGACTGTGCCCAGTGTGATGGAAAGAAATACAGAACAGTGCGGTGGTGTTATAGTGAGCTTTGAATATGGTGAGCTGGTGTTTTGTCATAGATTAAGTTGATTTTCTACCCAAATTATACTGTAATAACTTGAATGTTCAACTAAATATGTGAGCTTGTCTTCAATATGTGTCTTATTTGTAAAACAACTGGTTTTCCATTTTAATTGTGCATTTTTAGTTGATACTGTTTTCCTACAGTAAATTATGCTACTGCCATTGGTACTCGCCTTAGCTATGTTTCTTTACAGGGCTCATCAACCTGCTAACCTATGCAATTGCAAATTCATAAGATATGAATGTTTATACTTATGTATGTTTGTATTTCATACTTATGGATGATTGGCTAGAGGAATCAGAAAAGAGGATGTATGTAAAATAAATTTTGTAGTTTGTGAAATATTAGGGTACAGAATGCACTAGCTGGAGATTAGAATGGCTACTGCAAGTAGTTAAGATTCTGTAATCCTTTTAGCAATGGATTGGGAACCATTGAATGTAGCAAGTAGCAAAAAGGTCTTGGAATGAAAAGGCTACATCAAAAATATCATATTTTTAACATAGCTTTAATACTTCACGAAAAAGATGTAAATTATATTGACGAAAACAAAAGAAATGTCCATAAAACGAAATATATATCTTATCTGAATTGAAAATTGTAAATAGCCATGACATGATATTGTGAGTAAGCGTCTCAAATTATAAAACTTGCAGAGTTTATTGTAGCAAGATGAATTATATTTTCAAAGTAAATTTGGAAATGCGTCACGCAAATCGCGTGGGTTTTGTGAGTGGGTGGAGAATTACAAAATGTAATGTGAAGTTCTATAGCTACTACTGAAACTATGTCATGAGTTGGAAAATATTATATTAAAGATTTATTAGGATGAATAGGAAAATCAAATGAAGTGGCTTCATTATTTTGATATGACAAAAAATTGTAAAATGGCTTTAGGTAATTCCCCATTTTGTAATGAAATTTAATCTGTAGCCAAATCACAAATCAAGTGATGTGACTGATTTGTTGTTATTTCCTACTTTAGTTAACTAATTACAAGTGTTACAACACCTTCGATCTGAGATACCTAAAGAGATGTTCTCACAGTGGTTTCAAATAGCTATGGAACTCGAAAATTCTTATAAATAATAAGTTTTAGATTTAGTGCTATGTGTGATATAATGTTATTCAATTATCTAGTTATGATGAAAATAATGATCATTGTGTGGATAACATTTTATCCATTGAGATCTTCCTCTATGTTCCTAAGTTTTATATTGAAATAGATTGCAAGTAAGTAGACCAGTATTCCTCTGAAGTAAATTATCCTTGCAATGTTTATTATTTTTGTTGTTGTTTAAGTAAATAAAAGATTACTAAAATATTGGGATTTTCATTTCGTTATTGGGTTTTCCTGTAAGAGTAGGGGAAAACCAAAGAAACGATGGGTGGAATGTGTGAAAGATGATACGGCTAGAAAGGGAGACCGAGATGACGACAAAAGACATGTTGAGCCGACTCCAAAGAACAATGATAGAATTTTCGATTAGAACTAGCCACCTGTAGTCTGCATTTGTGCCCATTGAGATACTATTATAGGTCAATGTTTGTGCCTCATCAACGGCGATAGACCATACAACAGTAATGGTTACGTGGGTGTAGGTACTGTAGATTTAGTATATACTACGAGCTTAGAGCATTAAACACTACGAGTATACTAAATCTATGGTAGATACAATGCACCACCCTTTCTGTCTTGAAGTTGCATGATTCTATGATGGCTATGTATGTATTTAAAGCTCTGATCATACTGACTGAGGCAAATCCAGCACGGGACGCGACAGTGCGATTAGGAAGTCACGCAACTATTCGTACCAGTTTGAACGCCTCCATAAAACTCAGTTGTCACAATCGGCGCGAGCGTATTTCGCGCCGCAACCGGCACGACGTTCGCTTCAGTTTGGCGAGAGCTTTATTAATTACAAATAGCTAACTTCATGTCCTTGTAGGAATAAAAAAAAAACAGTAAGGGGCCTGCCTTACTATTGGCGACTTGCGTTATGGGAGTGAGGAGTAATAGTGTTCTGTGGGAGTGGTCGTCACGGCAATTCTCGTCTACCGAAAACGTAACACGATGCTCAGTGGCCAGCAGTGGCCAGCATATCAGTCCCAATTTAATTTGTGCAAGCGGATGATTGAACTGTATGTCGTAGCGGTCTGATAGCCACGAAATACATACAAATAATAATTATGTATACAATGCACAAGAATGATAGAAGAAACATTAATTTCGATTCAATACGGAATATAGTTGCCCCGCAACCTATCATCACATTCATCATATATACCTAAACAGTATGGAAACCACATAATAAAACCTATACCTAAGCAATAAATGAAATCGGTCTCGTATTATCAGTCAGTATTATGTGCTGTGCACACGTAAGTGACTAATTCACTCTAGATTTTATATTAAGTTTAATTGTTATAGTACCCAAAAAATGTATTATTGGATATGTCGTTGGAGTGCCATTGAATAAATAAATAAACAAATCAGTCAAAAAGTTTTGGATCAATCCTTGAACATTGACAACACAGAACACTATTAGTCCAACGTAGTTCTCTATAATAGTCTGTGATTACTCCTAGCGGAGATTGACAAGCGACGTTGCTACGCAGTGCAAACTATCACGACGCGACGTTATTACGTTTTCTACTTATTTTCTTAAAATGTAAAAGGTAGGTACGTTGTCCAAACAGAGTATTTACTTTTAGTGAATTAATTTTGATATTTATTTTGTTTGAAAATTTCACATTTTTAATTTACGGTTTTTAATTTAATATTTAATTTTGCTATACTACTATTACTTTGTAGTTTCATTTATTGCATATATATTATGTAGTTTCCTTGGACATATTATTTGAAAGCTCCCTACGGTTCATGGCCCGCCACGGATCAAAGGTCTAAAAACATAAAATGCGGCTGTAAAACCAATATCAATAATATACACCAGCTCGACTTAAAGCTGCGTAAAATACAAGCATTATGGAATGATTACTACTTTAGCAAAATAGTGAGGAAGTACCGCTTCATGTTGCCGCTTTTGATAACCAACGCAACGCGAGGTTAAATTGGAACCGTGTGGGAGAGACTTTATAATGCTATCGATTTTACACCACCAACAATATGATTGGACATCACTACCACTACTGAACAGTTTATCATCTGTCTCTGTCAGTCCTGTTGTCAAAGAAATGAGTGAAGTATAGCAGCGCTCCCTATTATTAAAATAGTATAGTCTGTGGTTATGGGATTCACCGAAAAGTGTTCTCAAAAAAATGTTTTTATTTCAAATTAGCAGATATGGTTGACTAATAAATTATCTAACATTCAACAGTTGAGACCTAACTACCACCGTAATAGCGCGAAATAAAAACATATCCACGGTATATTGTGAAATAGGTTAAAATTGCAATTTGTTACAGTGCCAGTGCGCATGTAAATCTAGATAAATATAAAATAAAGGATGAATCGCGAAATGGAAGACGTCGAAACGAAACTGTGTGAGAATTGGTGAGTTTAATGTGCAATATGCGTGTTATGTTGTCAATATTAGTTCTATTTTAGAGTACACACGTTAGCCTGCTATATTTAGATTATTTGGAGCATTGCGAACATCGCAGCTGTCTCGAGATCGCTTGTTGTTTACCTTACATCGCAAATTATTGTTATGAAAAACTTCCTTACACTCATTGTTTATTTGCTTAGCCTCAAGGGAGATCTTGTAGGCATAGAAATGAGTGTGACAAATATTTATTCTTTTATTATTGTTGGTATTTTATTGTCTTTTAGAGGTACTACTTAATATTTCATTTTTACCTGTGTAGCCAAGGGTCGATGATCTTTTTGACCTATTTTGCCCTGGACGACCTATATTGCAGGTTGTAAAATCAATTATGCGCTCGGTGGGGATGAATTCCAGGAAAGGTCTGGAGTCGAGATTAGCTGGTCCGCCCTCTGTGAGGCTTTAATATAATTGCTTTTTAAAGCTTGTATAATAACATAGCTATACGGGTAGTTAGGGTACCTACCTACATTTTCTATGGTGAACGTATTTTATAGCTAGCTTAGAATAATTAATCTAACTTTAAGGTATCCAAATTATAGGTATTATTTTTTCGTAGGATAATAGGTCTTCCCGCCTAAACGTAAACATTTGATTTAATTTAACCAACACGAAATAAGTAAGTAAATGATTTGCGAAAATTATGCACATGACTTCGTGAATATATAAAGTAGGTATAAAGAATAGAAATACGTACTTAGGTACCTACTTGAAACATGCTTTCATACATTTGATTTCCTTAAATTGTTTTGATAAAATGCTAATGACCACGGAATAGTAATGACGGACAGATAATTGTCACCACTGTGTGCACGATTAATTATCTAATAGGTATAGGTAGGTACCTAGGGATACCTAGCTTTCGAAACGACGTTCGTTATTCATTACGCCCAACAGCCGAGCCCAAAAATACGTCAAATTTTGATGACTACTATAGTATCCTGGACGCTTGCAATCATGTCATTCCTACTTACCTACCATTAGGCATTACCCTAAGGGCGGCCATACTGTTTCAAGCTGCGACTGCATAGTGAATTACAGTCTTCTATTTACATACATACCTACATGGAACCGCTAGAGCTTTTGCGACTACTCCGGGCGGTCAGCAGCACGGTGAAATTTCAACGTGTGGTCAAGCAGTTGCCAGGCATACACTGACTTTTCAAGCTGTCGATTGCTCTCCCGCAGTTATCCTCTTCGCCCGCTCTCTTCATCCCACCACAGAGCGTCGCACGCGCCTCCTGTCCGCCTTCCTATTGCTCGTTGGTTGTTAAAAATTGACCGAGTGTCGCCTGAGCAAAATTAGCAGTAGTAGTACTTCTTCCTCAAAATCCATGTTCCTACGACAGATTTTGCAGTTGAAACCGACTGCTGCAGCAGTTATCAATGGCAGCTTCAAGCTGTTGACTATGACTGCACGAGCGGTCCGTGTATTTTGATAGCTGGCTAACTGCCCGAGCTGCCCCTGTATGGCCGCCCTGAAGGCTCCCGAAGACAGCTAGGCGCGACGCTATTCTAATAGAAAATTTTCTATGGAAACTTTTGGTAGGTATTCAAATTCTTCTACTAGAGTTGCGTGGCGCCAGGGAATGAAAACCGGTACGAATTTGGGTTCCGCTTCTTCATTTCAGTTCTTAAAAATGTTTCTCTTTTCGGTACGATTCCGGTTCAGGATCCGGTTTGATTCTGGTTCCAAAGTCCCCGTTCCAACTACTAAGTACCTTAGTACCTGCGCTAAGCGGCATCGTATAAACTCGTTCGGACTCGCTTTGAAGAAGAACCGGTAAAATAAAGGTTCTTAAATTTAGGTTCCTGTTCCGGAACCACAAAATACCGGTCCTTTACCGGTATTTTAGGAACCTTGTCAATCCCCGCTTGGCGCTGTCGCGTCGCGCATGTCTGTCGGAGCCTTACTCATAGATATCCGCCTGCTATCGACTGCTGCTGTTATGTATATCAATCAGTGTACAGTCGGGCCGTCGAGAGAATGCTTTCCTGACACCTCTGTCAGTGCGACAGCTAATAAAGATCAAATTCGCGAAACATGTATTCGTTTGTATGAAACTGACGGGTGTCAGGAACCCATTCTCTCGACGGCCGGACTGTAGGTATCATCATGGACGTACCAAAACCTCCA
The DNA here is from genome assembly GCA_937001585.2 of Brachylomia viminalis. Lineage (NCBI taxonomy): Eukaryota > Metazoa > Arthropoda > Insecta > Lepidoptera > Noctuidae > Brachylomia > Brachylomia viminalis. The sequence continues at coordinate 12,116,970 of OW443314.2, forward strand.
TGGCTATTACTAATATTATCTGTAACCATTTGCATATTTCACTAGAGCTGTGCTCATCGAACTGTGTGATTACAGTAGCTCATTAATTGTTGTGTTCATAAGCCTATCAAAAACCGGGCTTCAGTCTTCAGCTGTGCTTGTATTGATGAGGTCGTCTATTGATCTTGCGGCCACCCTGTGGTTCTTATACCTACCCCACCCCATCACGTCTCACCTGGTAACAGTCGCAATCAGCAGCTTCATATATATATTTCCCAAAGATCATAAAAGATTCCTTAAGCCGAAATTCCCTATGATTCCTGACCGAAATTTTCTATGATTCCTGACCGAAATTCCCTATGATTCCTGACCGAAATTCCCTATGATTACTGACCGAAATTCCCTATGATTCCTGACCGAAATTCCCTATGATTTCTGACCGAAATTCCCTATGATTCCTGACCGAGATTCCCTATGATTCTTGACCAAAATTCCGTGTGGTTACAGGTCGTAATTCTACATAGGTAGTAAGCCTCCACTCGTGGGTATCATAAAGCTTTATCATTTATTTAACACTTTAAGCACACAAATGTACAGAGGCGGACTTAATGCCATAGGTCATTAAGTATGATCTTCCTCTCTCATAAAATATGAAACTGCAATCAGTTTGACGTTATATAAACAAAATATTGCCCAGTGGTTTAAATGCAGGGGCCGGACTACGTAACATTTACACGTACTTTGAGTGAGTACGCCGAATTTTGCTTTGCGCCTTCTGTCCTCTGTTTGATTTGTATGCGTAGTCCGTGAGGTCGAAGCTACAATGCTTAATTATTGCTACGCTGCATGCTAGGTGATATGCTTCTAGCGAACTAATTACCTACGCACGAGTTGGCTTTTGCAATGGCCACAGATGCTACTGCGTGAATTTGTCACTTGTTCGCGAGCATCGTACCTGTAACTAGCGAAGCTCCTAGCTCTTTAAAACTAGGTTATTAAAAAGAAATGTGATTTGTATGGCTCCTGTAATCTTATTCCTATTCTTTACATAATTTAAAAAGTCTTAAAACTATAATATGTACAAGTATATAAAAAAAATAAAAAGTAAATCAAAGGGCATCGAAAAATTCATCCGCATCGCTGTCAACAGGAAAAGTGCCCAAAAGGCTGGCAGCATTGCCAGGTTGTATGGCAATGCTTATTCTTTCGCCAAAAAATAGGCCAGCCCTCTGGTCACGTGAAGAGTCGACCAACCGCTTGGCAATGGTGCCGATTCTGTTGTACACCGAACTAAACTAACTAAACTATCACTAAAATTCCTTACTTTTGGCTATGAGAATCTTAACGCTATTCTGCAAAATAAAATCTCTAAATTTAAAAATAATTTTGACACATCTAAAATCAAATTTGGCAATTGCGACTCCACGTGATACTTGTTTGCCGTACCACGTGATTTTTAGAGCCGGAGGCGCGCATTATTTTGCAGCCTCGACATGTTTTGTATGGAGTTTTTCACTTTTTGTATGGAAAATATGAAAAAAAAATTTTTTTTTTTTACCAACTCGTTGGATTTTAGATGTTTCGGGGCTTTATGAAGGGGGTCGAAATTTTAATTATTTTTGCGATAGGACACACCGATTTCGAGATATAAGCAAAAGAAAAGAAAAAAAGATACATTACTGTTTAAGCATCTGAAGTCGAGGTGTTGGTGTGAATTTTAGTTCATGACAACTAATTTTATTCCACACCTTTTTAATCGCGATTAAAAACTGGCAGATTTAGTTACGACAATCAAAATTTTTGGTGAAAAACGTAAAATCCAGAATAGCAAAATTGCCATTTTCACTAAATTATAATCTCAGTGCCATCTTAGTGCTGTGAATTTGGTTAAGTTGTGTCACTTTAGTCAATTTCAGAATGGGAAATCGTCGTTTGACAGGAATAAACTAAATTTTGGTGATTTTTAGTCTAGTTTAGAGAATTTTGTGACAAGAGAATCGGCACCAATGTCTCGAAAATCTAAGTGGGCACTCGGACCCCATGGCCCTAGTGTTTCAACCCCAAACGGCTCAAACACATAAGTCCCTAAAAGATGTGAGTATTTGCGCCGTTTGAGGTTTTCCGCACCTGCAGCGGCCGCCCCAGCATAGCCCGCTGTGCTAGGATGATGGGAAGGCGCAAGGGTTCACGTTGCATCCCACACCAAAGGCCTACCTACCTTCCAAGGCATTATGGTCATTCCGTCTGGTCACTTCCCATCGTCGCGTGCCAAGCCTTTGGGTTCTAAGACAGCTGGCACCCCGGCGGTGACAAGAGCACGGTGGATTAGGCGTGAAAAGGTAACAAACAAACAAACTTACTTTTGCATTTATAATATTAGTTAGAATAAAAAAACATCTAGATGATGTAAATTTTGAAATCAAAGCACTCAATTTGGAAGTAGCACTACACATTGGCATCCACAGGCTACGTTTTCTGATCCATTTGTGTGTCCAGCTGTGTAGCATCGGCAGGGACGTCTTTAAGCTATTGGAGGCGCTGGGCACATAGAATAATGGGGGGGCCTTTAGACCTTGACAGAGCACTATTTTGTTAGAATAGACAAAGAAAGTAGAAGCAAAGTTCTATATTTATTTTTATTAAATGAATAGATAGTATAATTTATTCCACAAAAGTACCCAGCTCATTAGCATTCACAGGTTAGTGCTTAAAAGTACCTATATGTTGATTGAAGAGGTACCCTTCTAGATTTTAGATGGGCAAAGTCGTTGATCAATTCTTCAAAATCTATGTTTTTGAGCATATCACATTCTATGGACGTCAGCGACGAACTGGTTAATCTCTCTTGAATCATTGTACTTCGTAATTATTTTTTTATTCTTTCAATTTGGAGAAAGAGCGTTCTCCACTGCAGTTACATAGTTACCATCATATTAAAAAGATTCTCAATGCGATTTCTACATTTGGAAATGTGTCTTCAATTTTGTTTTCTTTCAAAAGATGATTTTATTCGGATTTTCATTCAATAAAATAATGTAGAGATTGTTTTACATGTGTATTCCGTCGGAGTTTCTGCATTGAACCACATTTTTTTGCAATAATATAGTTTTTTTAATAGTGATTGTTAACTAAGCTCTGTGACATCCTACCAAAGAGATATTTTTGTAACAAATATGGATATCTCGCTCACGGAACCCGCCCAAGTTGGGCCTTGCTGGATTCAGGGCATAGTCAGCGTGTTGTGGCTGCACGATTGCATCTTAGTTTCTCTGCTGTCAATAGAATGTTTCAGTTGAGTCAGTTACTGTGGAGTTTCTTGGACGGTTTGGGGAGGCATAAGCGCTGATGGAAAAAACAAACTTGTTTTTGTATCTGGAACTCGCTTACCGTCATTAAGTAGGTCACGTTTCATCGAAGACTGTCTGGAGGCTCGTGTGGTACCCTACGCACATGTTATTGGTGAAGAGTTCAGTTTTATGCAGGATAGTGCCAGAACTCATACCGCAGGCATTGTAAATGTATAATAGTATTAAGAGACAACATCCACACAAGGTCTTCAGGTCCCGAACTAGGCAGAGCCTGTACTACCGTAACCTGATGACTGATATACATACTTATATTATGTACATATACACACCCAGAACACACACACCCGAAGTCTGTATTACGGCTATGGGCTGGCCAGCAAGAAGCCCGGATATGAATACCATAGAACACCCATGGGATGAGTTGAAGAGACGAGTCAGAGCGAGAGATCCTGCTCCGTAGACGCTTGGTCAGCTTAAAACCACTATACAAGACTATTTTTTTTTGTTTTACGTCTTTGTTTCTAACATTTTACAAATTCTTCAGAAAGGGTAGGTAGGTACCTGATGAACAAAACACGATAGCTAAATAAATTTAATTTTAATTTAAAACATTAATATTCGTTAAACGATACCGTATATTATCCGCAATTAATAGGCTTTTTTTTGTTTAATATAAAAAAAATACACAAAACTCATACAAAACCAGACGTGTAGTTATTATTATTATTTATTTTTAAAAAAATACAATAAATAATGAAGCATACTTGTATTAGAGATTGCACTAATTCTGATATAAAAAAATCGGTGTAATAAACTAATACTTATTTCATAAATTTTGTTTTGTTTTTTAAAAAACGTTGCCCCACACTAGGAATTTCTCCTGTATCGTGGGTGCGTTTACAAACATTTAAACTCACATACACAAACAGCCAGACCCGGAACAACTACTTGCAGCTCATACAAATACTTGTTCCGTGCGGGAATCGAACCCGCGACACGCTGCGCAGCAGTCAATCGCTTAACCACTGCGCCAACCGTGTCGTCCATTTCGTCCAGTCGTCATTTTCCATGGATAGTGTGCACATTAACATGTTTAAACCATTTTTTTGCTTTCTAATTAATTTTTGCATTTATTTGAAAGGGATTTTTGTATAAAACATGCGAACAATCGATTAAATGATAAATTTTAAACATAACGTAAAACACATTTTGAATAAATGTTTTATATTATTTCTCAATTAAATTTGGGTAATTCAAACTTGGCGCGAGTCACTACCGTAATTCTTGAGAATGACACAAAAAATATACGGAAAACTAGTTCACTGAAGATTTTTCTTTAAAACAATGTATTATACATTTGTTGTTTTGTTGTATTATATGTGTTGTTTTGACGACACGTTTGGTGTAGTGGCTACAGTGGCTAAGTCCAAACCAAATGGTCCTGCGTTCGAATCCCGGTAGGGGCAAATGTTTGTATGATGAATATGGACATTTGTACCCGAGTCATGGATGTATATTTATAATATGTATGTATTTACGATAAAAAAAAATGTATTTAAGTAGTGTATCAACCATCTGGTATCCATAACACAAGCCTTAAGTGTTAAGTGCTTAACTTGGAACTAGATGGTGCTGTGTGCAATGTCAGACGATATTTATTTATTTAATTATTTTATTATTTATAAAGCTAAGCTTAAGGCTTGTGTTATGGATACCAGATGGTTGATACACTACATAAATACATTTTTTTTTGTAAATACATACCTACATATTATAAATATACATCCATGACTCGGGTACAAATGTCCATATTCATCATACAAACATTTGCCCCTACCGGGATTCGAACCCAGGACCATTTGGTTTCGCTGACTACACTTAGCCACTGTAGCCACTACACCAAACGTGTCGTCAAATTATAAGATATTGATACAAGACCAATAAGGTACTGCTGCTGGTATATCTAAAAGATATACCGTGAACCATCAGCGGCAGTAGCTTCGTAAAATTGTAACTAACGCCTAGTATCCGCGCACATCCGTGCCGTGTCAGGGACGTGGGCGGGCCGTAACCTTTAGGTGACATTTATTGAAGCTCCGGAGCCGATATTCACAAAGATGTGTCTGACAAACGTCATTTAGAATGGACGCACCGATTCTGTTTTGGGAGTGACCAAGCGCCACGGCTCGGCTACGTTCATGAAATTGATAACTAGGGAAAATATTCCGCCGAAAAGTTCCACTCCTTACCAGTATGCATAATGATGGGTACTATGGGTAGCTACGTGAAACGTTTCAATTAAATCATTAGCCATTCGTCCCTGTTTCGGAGGTACATGAAGATCAAAGATCAAATGCGTAATTTTATTGTTGACTGGTTACTGACTGGCCGCATGTACACCACAACCTCTTTAGTGCATAGACATGTAGGTTCCTCCAGAAGCAAAGTATCTAGACGAACACTATTCCTTATTTAAAAATTGCATCAGTATTTTTGTGTCTTCTTATAAAATCTATTCACCTACGCCTCCGAACCGTAAAAGCGTATTTGAAGGTTCGATTATCTCAACATGTTATGATCATACCTAAAAATTGAGGTATATCGAACCCTGATTTGAGACGGACGGTCCATCAAAGCGGTAATGATTGTAATGAACACATCTAAATAGTTTACCAAAAGTCATGAATTTATGGACCTTTGCGTCGTTGCTTGTTTCGTAATTTACGATCAACGTTCTCAGTTCCTGAGTGCTAATTTCCCTTCCGATAGGTAATCTATTTGTAACCGGTGCTGTCCTGAACGACTGACCAAAAATTACATAACTTGCCTGACGTTCGACCTTATCGGAAGTTCAATTTGTTTTATTTCGTTATGTAACTAGCCTAATTTCTGTAGTCCAAAGCGCGCTGTCGCTAAGGCGACCGTGGAGGTCAAAAATTCAATGCTATATTAAGCAGGCATTGGTTTTCTGACTGAGATTGTCACTAGTAGCAATGTCCTACAGTTTGAGAAGTTGTGTCGTACACACCTTCTTTCCATAAGCCTCTTCTCAGTCCACCTTCATTCGTAAGTTTTTTTTTATGTTACGAGCCCGTAGGATAAAATTAACTTCCAGAACGTTAAAAAATTAGAGCAGAATTGGTGTAAAATTACCTACAAAATTATAAGGACATCTTCGTTGTTACTGTAAATCAGATGGGCCGCCAACGTCTATGTTTAGCATAGCATAATTAGCCTTTTATATTTCCACTGCTGGGACACAGGCCTCTCCTCGGCGAGAGGGAGTGAGCTGTAATTCACCACGCGGGCCAAGTGATTGGTAGATGTCACATGTCTTCGATTTTTTGGTTCTAGGATATGCTAGTTTCATCGCAATGTTTTCCTTTATCGTCGAACTCACAACCTACAACTCTAAGTCGGGGCCGTTACCACCAGGCCGCCAGGCTCTTGACTGCCAGTTTCATGGCCACCGAATAACATAAAATAATCTAAGATTTACAACCTTGATCGAAGTTAGCAACAAGTATGCCCTTTTATTGTACTTCATATGTTTTCTTGCGCAGTAAACGCGAGATCCCGACGGTGAACTTCACGATCCATAACGTGCACTGTGCGCGCAACATCCGCGTGTGTCCCGTCTGCAAGGAGCCAGTGCTGTACGCTGAGCTCAAGGCACACCACGAGAAGTTGCACCAACTGCGTAAGTACAATAACGTCGTGATGGCGCCTAATCCTACAAATATTAAAATCGTGTATGGATGTTTGTTAAGGCGCGGTGTTATCTCAATATTCCCAAAAATTGGTTACTTAGAACGTCGAGTATGACGTAATGTAATAAAAATAAGTAATGCGAAAAAAACAGTGAACAGAGAAGGGTATAAAGAAGAATTTAAACCGAACAGAATAATAAATAATAGTTTGATATTCCCAATAAAAAATTGGGAAGTTGTAGCACAAAAATAAACTTTGACGTCAAAGATCTCTGTATTTCCAGCGATAACAACAGTTTTTTTTTAAAGAATTTAGTAGGTTTTCCATTTTTTTAAAACTTTAACCAAACCATTATTTAATTTTATGTCTATATTTTAAATAATCTAAAGAAAAGCAGTAAAATAAACGCCCATTCGCAGCTTACGTCACATTTCAACACAAATATAATTTTCAATTTTCAATCTTATTGACGCTCCATAGTGGTGACAATAGTTTACGCAGTCATACTTTAGTCGTCGGGCAGCGCTCGACTTGGATGGTTGGCACCGGACGCTCTGTGCATAATTCGATTGTAGTTTTCAAGTAATTTATGACTGAAAACAGTGCGTGAATTGAACTAAAGTTCTGTGGCGGACTACTAAGGCTACTCACTGCCTAATATTGAAGTGAAAATTCAGTCTCAGTGGAAATATGGGCAATAAAAATAAAATGTTGCGAAAGAGTTTTACAAGAAAAAGACGAAAAACTCGAAAAAATGATGGAATGTTTGAGTAAGTAGGATGACTACGGTATTGTATCATAACATTTGAAATTTGTATTTAGTTTAGTTTACTTACGAAACTGTATAAATCTATAGAAACGGTATTGACAATTTCTACAAACATTTTGCTAAGTCCAAAAACAAATAGGTGCACTCTATTTTGATGTCTATAGAATGCATATTTGAATGCGCCTAGTGCAAACGTCTCTGGTCGAAGCAACCATCGAGGCGATAGCCATATTGCCATAAGATAAAAATATAAAACCAAAAACTTGGTTATTTGAATTTTTTACATAAATTTTGAGGTTACTTGAAAAAAGTGTGAATACAAAAGTTGTAGATCTTTTTATTACCTACAACTTTGCTATTACACTTTATTCCATAAGACTTGTAGTTTTGCCGGAAATCGAGATAAACCGCTTTTTACCCTTAAACCAACCCCCACTTCCCGACCTCGGATCGCCCGTAAATTATTTTTCCTTTCATTTTTGTTATATTCTCTTTCTTTTCCAATGGGTTTCATCCTACTGTGACTTTTTTCGTTTTCAAAAATTATCGGCACTGGTCTAATGACTCAATAAATATTATAAAAATAATCTTACAAAAGAATCAAAATGCTTTATATATAACTATTGCAATATTTATATTATTATAATAATTACGAACGCACTCAGATTTATCTGCAAGTTTGTTTTTGTTACTTATACCTACTATTGCAATATGGCTATCGCCTCGATGGTTGCTTCGACCAGAGACGTTTGCACTAGGCGCATTCAAATATGCATTCTATAGACATCAAAATAGAGTGCACCTATTTGTTTTTGGACTTAGCAAAATGTTTGTAGAAATTGTCAATACCGTTTCTATAGATTTATACAGTTTCGTAAGTAAACTAAACTAAATACAAATTTCAAATGTTATGATACAATACCGTAGTCATCCTACTTACTCAAACATTCCATCATTTTTTCGAGTTTTTCGTCTTTTTCTTGTAAAACTCTTTCGCAACATTTTATTTTTATTGCCCATATTTCCGCTGAGACTGAATTTTCACTTCAATATTAGGCAGTGAGTAGCCTTAGTAGTCCGCCACAGAACTTTAGTTCAATTCACGCACTGTTTTACCAATTTTAGCAAATACCAACTAATATTCAGCCAGCAGCAGCTTCCATTCCCGTGGATGATATCCCTCTATCGTCTAAATTTTTCAGAATTCTAGCTTCCGCCCCGGCTCCGCATTTTCTTAGAAACATTATGGCATTTGTCACTTTGGAGCTGTGATATTATTGCATTTATTTAGAGTTTATGTGATTTTTAAGTGGTCCGAGGGCCTTTATGTTGGTTTAATTTTCTATTTTTTTACCGCACCCACTAAGTACCTATCTAAAACACAAACATTAGTTTGAAATGGCGTAACTACCCATTTAATTAACCCTTCCATCCCTGATACTGACTTACACCCGAAAAGCATAATTCCCCTTCTAGAGCAGTCGGGTAAAATTCGGAATGTTTATATTTGATCTGTTTATCATGTACTGTAATAAAAATAAACAGTAGTGATTTAATTGTTTTTTTTTAAATTGTTATATGTAATTATTTATTGTATCATATTATGAACCGACACTGTAATTACATCGAATTTTAGAACGCACGTCATAAGTAAGTATATTCAACAGAAAACATCTGATTTCCTTACGTATACTATGCAACTTTCCTTGAGCACACAAACGCCCGTGTTAGCGTTTGCGAGTGTGTGCATTACCGTAAAACGCGCAGATGCGGTTGTGTGAGTGCGGTAATAGCGATTAAAATCGTAGTCAGTCCGCGCCTTAAGTACTCCATCACGATTTCACGGCTGAACGGATTGGAACGAAATTTGGCACATGGTGGTAGACTATAGCTTGGATTTTTAAAATACTTTTCGTCCAGATTTTTGTGGGGGGGTTGTCTTTTTATCCGGCAGTATTAGTAGGTAACCAATTTCTCAAAGCAGTTTTTTGGTGTTACTTACTATTTGCGTCGAAACCGTATCTGGGTCCACAATATATTTTTTCTTTCACTTCGCTCTATCTGGCCACCTTTTTCTGAACTACTGGGGATAGAAACATGAATCTTGTCAGTTTCCCTTATGAATAGAAAGTGTAAAGATGTACAAAGAAAGAATTTCTCAAAGCCGACCCTGATATCAAATCAGAGATTAAAATTTGTAAGTATGTCACATTGTACAGCTATTGTATCAAATCTACGTTTAAGACGCAATTACTGATAGCGATAGGACGTCCCCGAAGTAGCACGGATGCAGCCGCGTCACAACGTCACACTACGTTGTCCATTTGTCACGACACAAGGATTATGTCCGTTAATTTTAGGCACTGCATGGCTTGTGTTCTCCGTATCTACTCACTCGCCCGCTATAAACTCGCCTCTATAATATGGACTTAGGGCGAATTGCATCAATGAAACTGAATGCGATTAGCATTATCTTACCCGTGTTCAAGAGAGGTCTGTGTCGATATACCGTAACAATGATGACTTTGACCGCTCTTGATTGCGTTTAGAGGTGCTGATTTTCTTTCAGTTACATTTGTAAAATTCGCCCTTAAGCTGTTGTGACATAACGAGCGAAATGCGGGTGTACAGTACACAGGCCCACCTCTTTAGTTAATACAAGCGCGATCATCTAGCACGCTAGCACAAAGGCATGATTGTCCGTCAGTCGCGGCGTCGCCGTGTCGGTCGTCAAAATAACGAGTGCAATCAAAACGGATGAAATTACCGTTATCATTATCTAGATAGTACGCACATGATTCAATCTTTCGTTTGGCAACACTAACGGAGCTATTTTCGGTTTCTAGAACAAAAGATTTCACTTGCTCATTATCTAGGGATTAGGCCTGATCGATGTTTTTCATAGTCAGGGTTACTGTTGCCATCCCTGCAGAGAAAAACCCTCTAAGACTTGACTTGACTTCACTCTGGACTTTATAAGCAATAGAATAGATTTTAGGAGGAAGTGTTAAGTCAATAATTGCAAAAGTTTGACCCATAGCTCGATAGATGGCGTTGCCCTGTTTAAAAGCAAGCTATGGTTTCGTTACCCACGATTAGATATAAGGACTCAAATATTATTCATTAAATAACACCCAAAAACAGCATCGTCTTGTTTTATTGCTAAAACACCTAGCAAAGTGAAGCATCTTGGTACGGCTTGTACATGGTCCTTCGAGCCGGATTTAGAGTCAGTGCGAGTGGCTCCCGAGAACCACTTTGTCGTCATCAGCGCACCTAGGGGCAGTGGATCGCTGCTCGGGGCGCAATCCCGCCAGTGTAAAGCAAAAACAGCATCGTCTTGTTTTATTGCTAAAACACCTAGCAAAGTGAAGCATCTTGGTATGGCTTGTACATGGTCCTTCGAGCCGGATTTAGAGTCAGTGCGAGTGGCTCCCGAGAACCACTTTGTCGTCATCAGCGCACCTAGGGGCAGTGGATCGCTGCTCGGGGCGCAATCCCGCCAGTGTAAAGCAGCAAATGGTGACCAGTGGAGCGACCCGGCGGAAAGCGAATCTGCAGTGGCGCCACCTAGCGGCGTGATTTGGCGACAGGGAACGGTGATAGTGACGTCGTTACATGAGTGAGTGTGAGTGAGTGACGTGTATCAGTGAACGGACATAAAACTGTAAGTACTTTCTGATTCAATTTTAAGCCTTATTCTCTTGAAGAAATTAACTTTGAAGTTTAGAAGCATTTTGTATAGACTTAGAAAATTTTGCGAAAAAGTGAAGTGACGGGGAATCCATGCCCAAAATTTTGCAAGTCAGTTTAAGTTTAAAGACTTAGAAAATTTCGAAGATGTGTTTCTACAGCGACTTAGAAAATATTTGAGGAACCTCTCTCTACAGTGACTTAATTTACGATAATTTGGGCCTTGAGAGATTACGGTTTGACTTAGTGTTTCCATCCATCAACAGGTTATTGGTAGACATTTTATGTGTGTAAACTTTTTGTATTGACATCTACACAACATGGAAGCCTACAATAAAATTCAAATGGACACTAATAAGGCCATATCGCGAGCCAGGTCTAACTTCAAAAAGTCACCCAAGGAGCGTATTTCTAAGGCATATGTTGAAGTAAGACTGGAGAGTTTGGAGTCACAGTGGACATTATTTTCCGACACACATCGTAACATATTAAGTCAAATAAAGGAAGCTGAATATAATAAATCACATTATTGTTCATCAGAAGTGTATGAGGTTACGGAAGAATTGTATTTGGACTATAAAACGGAGTTAAAAGAAATACTTACTGACTTGTGTAAAAAGGAAGTTTCTCAAAATGTATCACAGTCTTGTGCAGGAAAAAACTCAGACCAATCATGTAATATAAAACTACCTAAAATTAGTTTACCTATGTTTTCTGGACAATACTCGGAGTGGATCACCTTCCGTGATTTATTTTTATCCCTTATACACAATAATAAGTCGTTAGATGATGTTCAGCGACTTCAGTATTTAAAAAGTCATTTATCGGGAGAAGCTGAGCAACTTCTGAGAAATATACCAATTTGTAGCTCAAATTATCTGACTACTTGGGAACAGTTACACAAGCGTTACAATAATAAAAAGTATATGGCAAGTTGCATTCTGAAACGGTTTCTTAGTCAGAAAAATATATCAAGCGAGTCAGCACAATCTCTTAAAGAATTATTGGATACAAGTAACGATTGTTTAAATGCACTTAAAAATTTGGGAATTAATGTCGACACCTGGGATTTCATTGTTATATACATTTTGAGCTTAAAATTGGATTCTGAGTCTCGTAAATTATGGGAAGCAAATATTTGTGAATATTCAGAAGATCTACCTACTCTAAAGCAGTTTAATAAGTTTTTAGAACAAAGGTTCCGTTCACTAGAATTTTTAGACAATAAGTCTAATAAAAATACTGTCACAAAAAATGTTCCTGTCAAGACACTACATGTAGCTACTCTGTCATGTGTATTTTGCAAATCTGATCATAAACTTGGTAGTTGTAAGAAATTTAGTAACGAAGATGTCACCTCACGGCGTAATTTCGTCCAATCCAATGGATTATGTTTTAATTGTCTCGGGTCAGGCCACGCGGTATACTCCTGTCGTTTGCCGACTAGATGTCGGTTATGTAAAAGAAAGCATCATTCTTTACTCCATACTAAAGATGCGTCCGTATCAACTGACCCTAAAGTAGAACCTAAGCAATCAGTTGATACAAAACAAACACAAGACGATGAAAGTAACATTGTAACAAACTGTGCTGCGACTTCCCATAGCCAGGATTTGTTGCCTACGGCCTTGGTGAAGGTTACCTCCGGTACAGGCACAGAGGCGACTCTGCGCTCTTTGCTGGACCAGTGTTCGCAGGCTTCGTATATTACGGAGTCTGCAGTTCAACTTTTAGGGCTGAAAAAATATATCAGTTATAAATCATCACTGAGGCTAGGCGAAGATGATAAAGGTTGTGCATTGACCTCAAAATATGTTGTTTACTTAAGATTACAATCAATGTACAATCCTAACTTTCGTTTGTCGGTTAAGGCTCACGTACAGAAGAAATTGACGTCAATTCTTCCTTCTAATAAAATAAAGTTCCCATTGTGGAAAGAACTGAAACAGTACAATTTGGCAGATCCTACTTGGGATACACCAGGAAAAATTGACATTCTTCTAAGTTCCTCGGTGTATAGCAAAGTCCTCAAACAAGGACTCAGTAAGGGTCCTCCGGGATCTTTAATAGCGCAGGATTCTGAATTAGGATGGATACTGTCGGGAGAGATTACGGGAAAGGAAGAAAACGCAGAGAGCTTTAACTATGTAACGTTGGAAGGTGATCAAAATGATCTTATAAGAAGATTTTGGGAATTAGAGGAAACCGTAGTGCCAAAAAAGCACTTCACGGAAGAAGAACAAAATGGTGAAGAATTTTATAAGCAATCAACACAACGAGATCCCGAAGGTCGTTATGTTGTTAGGTTGCCGTTTAAAACGGCTACACCACACTGCACAAATGGTCAAACTAAAGATATTGCATTGCGCAGGTTTTTTAATTTGGAGAAAAAAGGTTATCCAGAGACTCCGAGTTAAAGAGGAAATATGTCGAGGTAATTAATGAATATCTCGACTTGGGTCATGCAGAAATTATTCCTGTAGACCAAATTAACAAGCCTGATGTCGTATACCTTCCCCATCACGCGGTGATCAGGGAAGATAAAGTAACTACTAAGGTTAGGGTTGTATTTGACGCCTCTAGCTTAGGCAAGAATGGTGTGTCCTTGAACGGCGAACTAATGGTTGGGCCAACCTTACAAGCTGATTTACGACACACTATAATGCGATGGAGAATGCATCCCATTTGTATAGTTGCGGACATTGTAAAAATGTACCGCCAGGTGATCGTCTCTACTGAAGACATTGACTACCAAAGATTATTGTGGAGACAAGATCCCAAGGACCAAATTCAACACCTGCGGCTTTTGAGAGTAACATTTGGCACAGCGTCAGCTCCATATTTGGCCGTCCGAACATTGCACCAAATAGCACTAGATGAGGGAGAATGCTTTCCTGTTGCACGGGAAACGACTCTGACGGATTTTTATATGGATGACCTGATGACTGGCTGTCAAAATATAGCGGAAGGAAAAGATATATATGAACAAATGACACAATTATTAGGAAAAGCAGGCTTTGAGCTGCAAAAATGGAACTCCAATAATTCAGAATTAAGGAACCATATGAGAATAGATAAAGAAGAAGAAAACCTAGAACTAAAAACAGATATAATAATGAAAATATTAGGACTTACCTGGTCCAGAGAAACAGATGAATTTGAATACACGGTGACGCTGCCTCCCTTGAAGATACCTGTAACTAAAAGAAGTGTTATCTCGCATATTTCGATGTTGTTCGATCCATTGGGTTGGCTAGCACCTGTAATCATAAAAGCCAAGATATTAATTCAAAAATTGTGGTTGTCTGGAATTCATTGGGATGATGCGTTACCATCGATATTGTTAAAAGAATGGTTTACTTACCGCAGCGAACTTGAACAGCTGGTACAGTATCGGATTCCTAGGTGGCTATCAGTCTACCGCGGTGATTCAGTGGAACTGCATGGATTTAGTGACGCCTCGAATCAAGCTTATGCAGCAGTAGTTTACATACGTGTGGTGGATCAGCAGGACGTCATTTATTCTCGCCTGGTGACAGCCAAAACGAAGGTTGCACCAATTAAACAAGTTTCAATACCGCGACTTGAACTGTGTGGTGCAGTTTTAGTGTCGAAGTTGTTGAGTGAAGTAGCCGAGGTATTGAAAATTGACAAGCAGAAGATTCGTGGGTGGACCGATTCGACAGTAGTACTCGCTTGGTTGAGTAAACATCCATCTAATTGGCAAACATTTGTAGCCAATAGAGTGTCAGAGATTTTGACAGTAGTAGACAGAAGCCAGTGGGCTCATGTGAAATCAGCGGACAACCCGGCAGATTGTGCCTCACGGGGATTGAGATCAACTGAATTGATCTCAAACCAGTTATGGATGGAAGGGCCAGAATGGCTGAAAAACAAAAACATAGATTACAGCAAAAAGACTGAATGCAAGACAGTGTTAGAAGAAAAGGCACAAAAGGTGAGCTACGTTACAACAGACGAATATTTAGCGTTATCAGTATGGACAAAATTCTCAACATTAAGAAAGTTGATCAGAGTAATCGCTTATTGCAGGCGCTTTATATATTGTAAGAGAAGAAGCGACAACTCTGAACGATTTCCTTCATGGTTAACGGCTAAAGAACTTAACGAAGCGTTAACGGTTTGCATTAAACAGTGTCAAAGGCAATATTTTAGTCGAGAAATAGAAGACCTCGTTAAAACAGGAAAGGTTCAAAAGAAAAGTGTACTTACCTCGCTTAATCCATTCGTCGATCACGAAGGGGTGCTCAGAGTGGGGGGACGCTTAGAAAGAGCCACAATCGATGAAAATATTAAACATCCGATTATTATACCAGCCAAGTGTCATTTTACTGACTTGTTAATAGCAGATACTCACCAGAAGACGTTACACGGTGGACCCCAACTAATGCTCAATTATTTAAGGTCCAGATATTGGGTTCTTAATGCAAAAAATCGCACTAAGTTCTATGTACGCAATTGCGTATCTTGTGTTCGTCATGCAGCTCGTATAAGAGAACAGCTCATGGGTCAGTTGCCCAAAGCAAGAGTGAATGCTAGCCGACCATTCCACCAAAGCGGAGTAGACTATGCCGGTCCAATAAATATACGAACATCCAAAGGGAGAGGTCATCATTCATACAAGGGGTATATTTGCCTTTTTGTGTGCATGGCGACAAGAGCCATTCATCTCGAGGCGGTCAGCGATTTAACGTCCAAAGGATTCTTAGCAGCATTCAAACGATTTGTGGCCAGACGTGGACAGTGTGCGGATCTTTACAGCGACAACGGCACCAATTTCGTGGGTGCTGCGAAAGAGTTGAAAGCACTGCTAGCTGCTGAAACATCAAGCATGACAAGAGAAATAGCAGATTGGTTATCGGGTAATGGGACTAACTGGCACTTTATCCCACCCCACGCTCCAAATTTTGGTGGACTGTGGGAAGCGGGTATAAAGTCCACAAAAAACCATCTCAAGCGAGTTGTTGGAAACAACACTCTAACTTACGAGGAGATGGCTACCGTCTTGTCTCAAATAGAAGCATGTCTAAATTCCCGTCCCATTTCACAGCTAAATGACAATATTCAAGACCAAACTCCTTTAACTCCTGGCCACTTTTTAGTCGGAGAGCCTCTTGTGCTTGTACCGGAATTTAACTATGAACAGTCGACCCTAACTAGTCTAAAGCGATGGCAATTGACCCAGCGGATGGTTCAAGATTTCTGGCGACGCTGGTCGACAGAGTATTTAACTCAGTTCATGAATCGCTACAAATGGGCATATCAGACTCCGGAACCAGCCATTGGAGATATTGTTCTGGTGAAAGAGGACGATTTACCGCCAGCTAGGTGGCTATATGGTATCATCACTCAAAAACATCCAGGTTTGGACGGAATTACGCGCGTGGTTAGTTTAAGATGTAAGGGGTCGCAAATTAAAAGACCAGTGTCGAAGGTATGTGTGCTCCCAGTTAGCAAATAAGAGAGGGTTTTATGTTTGTAATTATTGTTTGTATTTAAATAATAACGAACAATTCGTTTTTATTGTGTTGTATGTTTTCACCGTAGTTACAGGCATAAGCTATACTATTTTAGTTATTACCTATTTTATTATTTTGCTAGTAACTATTATTTTTTGTTCTTTTTTATTGTAGCGGCTGCGACCGCGTCTTTAGTTGCTGCTTGATTTTTATTGTAATGTGTTGAAAGTATATTTCAATATTCTAGTGTTCTGTAAAGTGTGTAACAACTTTCATCCTTACTAATTAAACATTGTGTGAAATTAGTTTGTTATACTATTGTCTGAGTTAGTTTTGTATCGATGAGTATCATATTTCAGTGTATGATAGAGTTTATTATGGACAAAATATTGAGTCAAGGTGGGCGGTAATGTCACATTTTGTCCATGGTGGGCGGAATGTTAAGTCAATAATTGCAAAAGTTTGACCCATAGCTCGATAGATGGCGTTGCCCTGTTTAAAAGCAAGCTATGGTTTCGTTACCCACGATTAGATATAAGGACTCAAATATTATTCATTATACAGGGTTACTGGTAATTCGACGTATATCCGGCAGGGGCTGATAAGGGGGCCAAAATGCAACAAATTGAACCCCCCATATGTATGGCCGAAATTCAATAGTTTTCGAGATATTAGAATTTTATGGGTTTTTCGATATTTACCCAAAATTTGACATTTAATTCCAAATAAAATAAAAACTACATATTTGAATGGGTACCATTAAAAATGATGTAGCTGGCACTTCAATTAAGCTATGGACATAATTAAAACTACTTAATTTAACAAAATAATGAAAATAATGAGCGATATAAGAATAATATCTTACCAATATTTTCATTTTACGCTTCAAAAATGTTATCTCGTCACAAAAATTTCTATGACATTAATCGTACAAATAACTAAAACAACTTGCTTAACCTGTAAGCTTTCCAGAAAGGTATAAAAGTCAATTTTAAAATACATAATTCGTGGCATGGCATGTGTTTGAACCGGCGCGGGGAGAGAAATGATCTGTGTTTTTAGTTTATGATCCTCGCTAAAACAACCGATTTTCATGGCGAAATTCTTCGCGATGGGGCGGGGTGTGAGGGCGGGGTGTTAGGGCGGGGTGTGCGGGCGCGGGAGTACACGGCGTCTGCTGCGCTCGCGTCGCCTTCCTTAGTAAGTTTTGACTCTCCGCCGCGCAAGCACGTGTGTTGTTATCTTGCTACCAATCTCTCATCCCGTTAATTTGTTATCGATAATTATTGTTAATTCTTGTTTCTCTTGTTATTCTTTTTGTTATCATTGTTATTTCGGATAACATGGCTTCGTATCCTAATAACGAATACGCAGACATAATGTTTTGTTATGGTTTTGCCGATGGAAACGCGGCTGCGGCTCGGCGAGAATACCAACGCCGCTTTCCCGATCGTCGACTTCCCCACGTTACTGTTTTCGGGAGCACCTATCGACGATTGTCTGAAACTGGCAGTGTTCAAAGAGCACAATTCAACGCTGGCAGACCTCGACGGTACACGGCTGACGAAGAGGACACCATTCTTCAGTGTTTTATTGATGACCCAAACATCTCAACGAACATTGTTGCAAGACAGCTCGGTATGTCCCAGTGGAAAGTGTGGTCGGTAGTACATCTTTCAGGTAGACACCCGTACCATTATCAACCTGTTCAAACATTGCACGAGGGAGATCCTGCCAGGCGACTCGAATTTTCTCGGTTTATGTTAAACGCTGACGCTGACCGGGAACATTTCCTAAGAAATATTTTGTGGACTGACGAGTCAAAGTTTGACCGGGATGGAATAACGAATTACCATAACTTACATTTTTGGGCACCTAAAGCAGGCAGGAATCCAAAAAAACTAAAAGAAACTGCGTCGCAAATGAGATTTTCCCTGAACGTATGGATGGGTGTCGTTGATAATTATTTGGTGGGCCCTCATTTCTTGCCCTAAAATTTGAACGGCGAAAATTACGAGGAGTTTTTGAGAAACAACCTAGACGATTTGTTGGCGGATGTTCCCGAAGAAATAAAAAACAACCTCATGTTTCAGCATGATGGTTGCCCAGCACATTACCGGATTACTGTCCGACAGTGGCTAGACGAGAGATATCCAAACCGATGGATTGGGAGGGGAGGGCCAATTCCGTGGCCAGCACGAAGCCCTGATATCACACCACTTGATTTTTACGTTTGGGGTCATATGAAGGCATTAGTTTATGTGACCCCAATAAATTCAGTCGAAGAACTTCGACAGCGAATAATAAACGCGGCGCAACAGATGAGAACAACGTTCACATCAAGAGTGACGAAAACCGAAGTTAGGAAGAGAATTCGAACCTGCATTCGTAATCGAGGGGCTCATTTTGAACAAGATGTGTAAAATTTGTAATAAAATTTGATGTACATTTTTTTATGCATTTTATTTCATACAAATACAAATGACCCTTTCTCTCCCCGCGCCGATTCAAACACATGCCTTGGCACGAATTATGTATTTTAAAATTGACTTATATAGCTTTCTGGAAAGCTTACAGAATAAGCAAGTTGTTTTAGTTATTTGTACGATTAATGTCATAGAAAATTTTGTGACGAGATAACATTTTTGAAGCGTAAAATGAAAATATTGGTAAGATATTATTCTTATATCGCTCATTATTTTCATTATTTTGTTAAATTAAGTAGTTTTAAATATGTCCATAGCTTAATTGAAGTGCCAGCTACAACATCATTTTTAATGGTACCCATTCAAATATGTAGTTTTCTTTTTATTTGGAATGAAATGTCAATTTTTAAGTAAATATCGAAAAACCCTTAAAATTCTAATATCTCGAAAACTATTGAATTTCGGCCATACATATGGGGGGTTCAATTTGTTCCATTTTGGCCCCCTTATCAGCCCCTGACGGATATACGTCGAATTACCAGTAACCCTGTATAACACCCAAAAACAGCATCGTCTTGTTTTATTGCTAAAACACCTAGCAAAGTGAAGCATCTTGGTACGGCTTGTACAGGAAGGGACCGATGTCCTGTAATTAATCGTAGATGTTTTGTTCTAAATTACATTAGAATCCTCTCTCTTATCGGAATAAACTAGGTACCTACCTCATGCCGTACTAAAAATAATGCAGTATGAAAATCACATTGTGTGAATTGTACATGATAGTTGTCCAGATTTTTAATTTCTCATAACGTAAATAGCGGTAGGTAGATTTACATTATATACTGGTCCCCAAAGAAAGGCGTAGTGGAATCCTTGATAAGTAGATATATCGGGATTCAGGAGCTATACATATGCGCTGTTAAGGGTCCCACAGACAGGCGCGACGCGACAGCGCGACACGACAGTGCGACGCAACAGCGTGACCCAACTCTAATATAACAATTTCTATGAAAACTTCATGGTCATAGTTCTTTTAGAGCCTTCAGAGTTTATCGAGGTGTGGGGACTAAATTTATGTTTGTTTGTCACCAGAACCATGTAAGAAATGCGGCGAGAGTGTGTGCGGCACCGACTTGGAGGATCACATCCGGGACTCTTGCGCACATACTATCAAGTCATGCAGGTAAGTTCAATTTTCTTATTTCAGGAGAAGCGTGTTTTGTTTTGTTATTATGTTTTGTGTACTTAAGCTACGATAAAAGCAAATTTATTTATTTAACACTTTAAGCACACAAATGTACAGAGGCGGACTTAATGCCATGGGTTACACATTGGTTAGTTATTATAAAACAATTTTAATTTCATAGAGTTACGGCTGATCTGTCAATTGCCAGAAACCTTTATCTGAAGAATAAAATAGCGGTTTGACCGGGTTTGACATATTTTCTTAGAAAAACTGTCATTATTTTTCCTCAGACAGGTGGCAGAAAAATCAGCAAGTTGTGTTGAGCCACAAACACGTTTGCTACACTTTTGCTACAATGCAAGCGTCACATCAGGGTTTATGTTCTGTGAATGCGAGACTGTAGTGTTTGCTATCACGATTGTACAAAATCTATTATTATGAAATATGATTGCTTAATTTTCAACAACAGCTTACTGTTCTGTCCATTGTGTTCTTTAAACGGGGCTCGTGAGTTCGGAATTACAATACTTATTTCGTGCATTAAACATTCCGTATGATTTTGATATTTTCAAAAGCTCTTCTCATCGAAAACTTGAACCTATAAATCCTTCTTCCTTCGAATTGGTAAGCAGCAAATGCTAACAAAAGTAAAAATTTGGCATTTTGCAAGACGGCCGGATAAGCACTATTTACCAAAAAATAAAACAAAAGAAACAGGATCTGCTAAAATGAATCGCCAGATTAGTTAATGAAAACATATCAGGAGCTGATGAAGGGCATCAGAGTTTTTTTTTGTTCTTTGTCCCTATTAAACCTACACATAGTACGTCAAGTACAAAAATATGATGTAAGTACCTACAGCTACTTATACACTTAGTCAAGTGTAATGTTACAACGATTTTCTCATAAAGTAAAATCAATAACAATAAAAAAAAAGTGTTTCTTAAATCCTTACAAACTACTAAAAGCCTCCTCCAAATGCTTCCATTTGCCGCGAAGTCTGGCTGTTCTGGTCCATAAGTTACCAGTTATTGTGACGATGTCGTCTGTCCACCTTATAAATAATCCTCTTAGGCATATTTTCACAGATCACGCGGAACCGCCTCGCCAGGCGTCTCCGTGCTCTTTGCATATTTTTGTGAAACGTTTCACATCTCAACAACCGAACCAATTGCTACTCTACGAACTCTCTAGATTTTTGCCAGTAATTGAATTCTCGTTTGTTATAAAGGTTTTGCGAGCTAGAACTGCCGCGCCGCGACCTGCCGGCCCACGAGAACTACTGCGGAGTGCGCACGGAGCAGTGCCCGGACTGCCGGGAGTGGGTCATGATCAAGTACCGCCAGCTGCACGTCGACTCCAACCACGGCTTCATACGACTGGACGACGGTAAGCATACAGGAAAGGAAGTGACCAACACAGTACAACCTTAAAAGAGTGTCGCTGGAGTTTCTTGCCTGTTTAACTCCATAGAGATCTACATGAACTTTCTGACTAACTGACCGACTCCATGACACTTCTTAAAAAGCGAAAACAGTTGGCACTACGGTGACGTCGTACAGAAGCACAGTGGTTCGAAAACGACTCCGTGGGCATTGAAATCAAAATTTCTTTAGGCGAGAAATAAAAATCGGAACGGCTTTATTTCAGTATTATTTATAATATTTGGTAATATGACATATATAGACAGCACCATCTCCGAAAAAAAAAAAAAAAATATTTTTTTGTATGAAGAAAAACACAAAAGTCGTTTTTTCTCACAACTTAATAAAACATAAAGCCTGCGACTTACATGGGGTGTTGTCCCACATGAAGCAATTCCGAAATGCTATAACACGCACACCCATGCGCGCCGCTTCACTCACAGCAGAGTGTTGAATTTCGAGAAATTCAGTTAGAAATTTTTACGTTGATTTAGGTGTGATCTTGAAAATATACAAATTATGTAATTGCCTTTAGTGTGCTAATTTTATTAAAAAGAATGAGAAATAATGGAATATACGATATAAAATACTTAAAAAAACACACAAATAGAGACTCATTTAGATTCATACTTCAAATACACTCGGCGTCACAAAAATCGCACCTCTTCGAAAATAAGTTTAAAACATGTCCCGCCAGTAACGAATACATTAAACCCAATTAATATTGGTATCAATTGAAAGTATGTTTAACGACCTTTAAATTAACAACAGTTAGAATTCCTAAACACAACAGATCTCAATAGCACGTAACGTTGAAAAAAAATGTTGTCAAAATACGCATTGCAACGGCCACTAATTGCACCTCCCTACAAGGGTATAAAACGGGCGACCCGGGTTAAATGTGGGTCCCCCGATAAATTCCACTTCCCCTCCCTTGATCGGATCCACAGAGCCAGCTGGTGGCGTAGCTGAGCCAGTAGCTTTACCCATTAATAATAATGAACCCATTTTGATCCAGCCTGTCCCCAACTTGATGTCCTTCCCCAGCGACGCCCTAAGCCGAGGTTCGTACCCCACAGGGGGTGCCCTTAGGTGATGGTCGCTTAGTTTATAATTAATATTATGCCCCTGGCTGGAGGCTTTGAGTTAGCTCGAAGGCACCACAGGATTGACCGGTTAAGCAGTCACGGCCTCTCAAGGCCAACTGCGAGATGCCATACAAAAAAAAAAAAAAAATGTGGGTCATTCGCTATTCATCCTTTGAACACACGTGAACAGCTACAGCAAGAAAAATACCCCAGAAGATGGATACCACTGCAGATGAAGCCGCTCAAGTCATTGCACTACTGCAATCAGGGATGCGGCAATGTGATGTTGCTCGGCAACTAAACTTGAGTCGTTTTGCCGTTCGACGAGTGTTCCAACGCTTCCAAGAGACTGGTGGCTATATCCGAAGACGTGGATCTGGAAGACAACGGTGCACATCCGAAAGAGATGATCGCTTCATTGTTTCGACGTCTTTACGTAATCGGTTCTCCAATGCTGTTGAGCTGCAACAACAACTGCGATCAGCTCGCAGAACTTCTGTAAGCGTCTCCACGATTAGAAGAAGAATGCGGGAGAAGAAAATTGCAGCTCATAGGGCTGCTACAGGGCCAAAATTGACTGCACAGCATAGGAGAGACCAGTTGCAATTTGCCCGTGACCATGTGTATTGGACAATAGACCAATGGAGGGCTGTGCTCTTCTCGGATGAGACGAGGGTGTGTCTTTTCTGCAACGATAGGCGTCGAAGAGTGTATAGGAGGCAAGGGGAACGATTCGCACAAGCCTGTATTCAAGAGACAGTGGAATACGGGGGTGGCTCGTGCATGTTCTGGGGCGGCATGTCAATCGGCGGTAAAACGAACCTTGTGTGTGTTTCTCGGACTGGAAGTGCTCGCGGGCAAGGGTCGCTGACTGCTGCTCGGTACATAACAGAGATCTTAGAGGAGCAGGTTGTCCTTTATGCGGGTTTTGTTGGCAGTGGGTTCACGTTAATGCACGATAACGCCCGCTGTCACACCGCTTTAATTGTAAGAGACTACCTGCAAGAAGTTGGAATCCCTGTTATGCGCTGGCCGGCGCGAAGTCCAGACCTGAACCCTATTGAGCACCTTTGGGATGAACTGAAACGGCGAGTACGGGCACGTGATCCTGCCCCTACCACTCTCCAAGACCTCCAAGATGCCGTCGTTGCAGAATGGGACAGCATTCCTCAAGAGACTGTTGTCACATTAATTAGGTCCATGAGAGAACGCATGGAAGCAGTCATCAGGGCTAGGGGGGGTAACACTAGGTTTTAAGTTGTTTTTAAGGACTTTGTTGTAATTTTTTGCTGATAAAATAAAATTTACCTTTTTAATCATTTGCATTAGCTTGCTTTTTTTTATTCCCTGGTAAACAAAAAACCAAATCCATTGATTTATTCTGAAATTTAAATAAATTGCCTTTCCAATGATACCTTATAGTCATATGTCTACCATTGATTAATAGGGTTAAAATGACTTTGAAGGGAATTCTTAAAGAGGTGCGATTTTTGTGACGCCGAGTGTAGATTTTAAAATATTTCTTATGATAATTTAATTCGTTCTTAGTAGATTATGATAGTAGATACAAAGTTTGACTTCATAATTAACACATATGTAGTACAAAAACTTATAACTAATACAGAAAAATACTAAGAATAGGCAATTGTATAATTGAAAAATATATAAAATTTACACAAAAACATCAAACATTAAAATCTAGTCTACTGAGTTTCGTCATCGCTATCAAAGAATTCAAAATCAGAATCCATCATACTTGGCACCTCAGCAAATTCAATGTTTTCCTTATCCATGGTATCCGGATCAATTAAAAGAAGAGACTTTATTTCTTCAGTTAAATCATTTCTACTCTTATTTGTCAGTTTAGGACGAATGCTTGACAAATATGGGTCTGAGGATACGATGAAACCATTAAAGATGTCTTGGTTTGTCGCTCTACGACAAATTTCCGCGTATGATGTTCCCTGAGTTTTCTAAAATCTTTGTTTCGGGCCTCAGATGCCTCTTCTGATAGCTTTCCTATAGGCAAAGTGTTGAAATGTTTTGTGAAATAGTGCTGTCTATAGCTGTCATATTATCAAATATTATAAATAATACTGAAATAAAGCCGTTCCGATTTTTATTTCTTGTCTAAAGTAATTTTGATTTCAATGTCCACGGAGCGTCGATTTCGAACCACTGTGCGACGGCTCGACTCAATCGATACTGTACACAACATAACTTAAAGTTCGTTTTTAAAAGGTCTTTTCTTAGAGGCTGTGCTGGTCTGGCAAATTGACAATGTCATGTACCGGCTGCTTCGAGTATGCTGCAGCCGATTCATACACTAAATATGTCTTTTCATTACGCGTCCGATACACGACCAAGTGAAAAATTCCGAAGTCTTCCGTTCAATAAAAAAAACAACCAACCTTTGTACCTATTTTTCTGTTATTTTCTTCTTGTCTGTTTATATAAGTGTGTACATAAATGCTTAAATAAATAAACAAATTTGTTGTTTCTACAAACAGGCTCAAGAAAATAGATGGGTCGTTTAGATGCCAATGTATACGTTTTTATAATAAATTTACTAGCCCCATTCAAGAACTTAAACCTATGCCAGAAAGTCTTATATACTGTTAAAGACTATATTGAGGACAAAGGCTTGGGATTGAGCTGCTCCAGTAAATTTACACAGTGAATCTTGTTTTTTTTTGCTACTTAACCGTTTCTTTATTTTTTCTATGTTCTTACCACTTTACTTATACAATGACATGAATATTTACATTGTAGAGTAATACATTATTTTAATTATTGTGAATGTGTGGACTATAAGGATCATTGTTTTTTTTTATCTCAGATAGTTTTAATGATTGTTTGGCAGTTTGAGTACTTTATGCAGCCTACCCAAATGTCCTTTCTTTGGTATTGTTCGTCGAATCGTTGAGCTCCTTTAAGTTCTGAGTTGAGCTGCTCGATGATTGACAAATGCGTGCGGTGACAGCCCCCTTTTATCTGTGTCGTCCTTTCCCTCAAAAGACCATTTCAGACACCAATCTACATGGTCTTCACATGATCTGACCATGATTATGTCTGGACGTTACAAGAGACTGTGACCTCTGAGTTTGTTTCGGGCTTTCTTCTCAGAGTAGTCAGGAAAGGAAGTCATACGAAACGCCGACCGCGACCTCATCAAGTTTTTAAAATATGATTGACGTGTAAAAGTGTTTGTCCAAACCTCCTTACAGAAATCTATACCAATATCATTAATTATCAAATAATATTTCTTATTTTGAAATTTAAATGTGTGTGCAAATAACCACTTATTATATACTAATTCAAATAAATGAAACGACTTTGACATAAATTGTTTAAGATCCCACGCCTTCACCAAAGAAGGAGCTACCAAAGAGCCCTGCAAAGCCGATGGTCAGCAGGATGACGAACACCAACGCTGTCGCTGTGAATACGAACATGCCATCCACTAGCAACAATGTTTTCTCACGACCAACCACTTCTAATGTCAACAACAGTTTCTCTCGGCCAACCACCTCCAACATCAATAGTAGACCTAACGGCTTGAAGAATATTAACTTGCCCGGGAATGATGTGCCCAGGACTGGTCCTGCAGAGACAAGGTAACTTACATTAGAATAGAATTTTATCTATATTTGCATGAAATATGGTCCATACTAGCTTACCTCCGCCATTGCGTGTCAATAAAATCGAATTTGATTATAATAATTGACGATAATAAAATTATCCGATTCAAATTCGATTTGATGCCAAATATGTTTCAATGCCGGGCCATCTGTGTCTGTAAATATTTTAAATTAAAGTCGCTTTGCGTGTCGGTCTGTGTGGCCGCGTCGGTCTTCTAAACTAGGCTACGGATTTGATGCAGTTTTTACTATCATTTAGACAATTTGGTCTGAAAGGTCAATGGGTATAAGGTGAGCTGAGAACTAGCTTCTGCCAGCGACATCCGTCCCCGTGAAATTTCTTGTTCCCCCGACCCACCGCGTCGCATCGCGTCGCCAGCCCCCGCGTTGTAACTTCGTTTTCGCTCAGCGTTCTTTCTGACTTTGTTTTATTATTGCTCGGCTCCTCTGGATCCTAGCGTGATGTTAGATAAGCTAAAGCCGTCCTCAAGAATTCAGTTGTCAAATGCAAAAATAATTTTTCAAATACGACTGTTAGTTCTAGAGTTATGTGCGTTCAAACAAAACTCTTCAGCTTAATAATTATTAGTATAGATATACGAGTAGATATTAAGATAGATAGATATTTTTTACGGTGGCTCGTGGCTAAATGATAACAGCTGAACGGGTCGATCGATCAGGTTAAGCTACGCTTGCCGCGGTGGGTCCGTGGATGGGTGACCATCTTTACATATAGATAACCCTCCGTGTCTCGGAAAGCACATTAAACCGTTGGTCCCGGCTGCTGTCACTCGTGGATCTTTGACAGTCGTTATGGGTTGTCAGATGCCCGAAAGTCTGACAACCAGTCTTACCAAGGGGTATCGTAATACTCAGTAGCTGCGTTGTGGAGGTCAGATAGACAGTTGTTCCATGTAAAATACTGGCATTCAGCTGTATCTGGTTAGATTGGAAGCCGACCACAACAAAGTTGGGAAAAGGCTAGGCAGACGAGGAACAGGGTGTAAAGTTCACTCAAACTATATAGAAAAGGAGGATCATCCGACCAGACGGGTGTTGGTTGATTCTTGGTTGTTGGTTGATTGTTGGTGATGTTGTTGATTGTTGTTCATCACGTCGGGGTAACCAATATAGAGGCACGAGGAACAGGGTGTAAAGTTCACTCAAACTATATAGAAAAGGAGGATCATCCGACCAGACGGGTGTTGGTTGATTCTTGGTTGTTGGTGATGTTGTTGATTGTTGTTCATCACGTCGGGGTAACCAATATAGAGGCACGAGGAACAGGGTGTAAAGTTCACTCAAACTATATAGAAAAGGAGGATCATCCGACCAGACGGGTGTTGGTTGATTCTTGGTTGTTGGTTGATTGTTGGTGATGTTGTTGATTGTTGTTCATCACGTCGGGGTAACCAATATAGAGGCACGAGGAACAGGGTCTAAAGTTCACTCAAACTATATAGAAAAGGAGGATCATCCGACCAGACGGGTGTTGGTTGATTCTTGGTTGTTGGTTGATTGTTGGTGATGTTGTTGATTGTTGTTCATCACGTCGGGGTAACCAATATAGAGGCACGAGGAACAGGGTCTAAAGTTCACTCAAACTATATAGAAAAGGAGGATCATCCGACCAGACGGGTGTTGGTTGATTCTTGGTTGTTGGTTGATTGTTGGTGATGTTGTTGATTGTTGTTCATCACGTCGGGGTAACCAATATAGAGGCACGAGGAACAGGGTGTAAAGTTCACTCATACCTCCATAGAAAAGGGAGGATCCTCCGACCAGACGGGTGTCGTGTTTGGTGGGCAACTGCCCGACGATTGTTGTCGGGACGTTGTACATAAATGCTAGTCGCGCGGTAAACTCTGCTTGCGCGATGCAGGATTTTCGTGACGTCATTGTGATGCGTAGTTCGCATGTGGCGATGTAGATACCGCTACAATGATATAGATATTAAGTATAGAATAATACAGAAATCTAGATGTTTTGTCAAGTCGTAAAACCCTTGCGAAGCAGGGGCGGGTTCAGCAGTGGAAGTTCAAGCTCATCTTCTTCATCGCTGGCCGGTGAGGACGCGTCCACTGATTGGAGGACAGTTCATGGCGCGCTAGGCAATGGCTCGAAGAAAAGGACCAATGACCAGCCTCAGATTAACACTAACGTGGAAGCTACCAACAAAGTGGAGAAGAATTTGTGAGTATATTGTTACGGACTCGTTGCTTCGGCAGCAAGACTAATTTCTAGGAAAAATGTTCCATTGATTCATAATATAGGTTGTCCAAGTATAGTGGACCAGTAAATTGAAACTCGCCCGTTTACGAACACGACGTATGAATTAGCAACATTCAGATTAACCAGTTTTAAGGGAATTCAATGATCCAACATACGTGCCACCAGCAGGGTGACATTGAGTGAGCATCAAACTCAAAGCATTTATTTCAAATAAACCAATTACAGGCACTTTTGAATTGCCAAGGGGTCGGTCAGTCAGAAAGATGAAGCTAGTTGCCCATTCCAAAGCGTAGTAGGTACCTATGGAGAAGAACGGACAAGAAACTCCATGGACACTCCTTTAAATCAAAATATTGTTACAAAAAAGTGGTTACATCATTTATGTTGAAATTATACATGTGAGAACGATGTAGAAAGACGTGCACGTTAAAAGCGTCCGTAATAAAAAGATAAAAACAATTATGGAATTAAAATAAGCCGTGGCAGCTAACAAATGACCAGTGCCTACTGACGTCGCCCGTTCACGAACATGACTTATGGATCAGCACCATTCAGCTCAACCATTTTGAAGGGAACTCAATGATCCAATACATACGCCACCACCAGCGACACATTTGAGTGAGCATGACATACTCAGCCGCCAGGGCACATTTAAGTCAATGAAAGACGAACCCAGTAAGCTTTATAGTGGATACATAGTGCTCACACATGTGCTATGCATTTATACAATTCTAAGAGATAGAATTTATACAATTCAAAGATATATTGTACAACCTTCATCAGCTCCAACTATATTTTCGAATGCTAATTAACTAGTTTATGCGCCCTTGTAGAGCAGGAACAGCCCTGAGCCAAGCATTTTAGTTTGCTATATAATCCCCCAACTTATAATATGCTTGGCTGTATAGTGTGCGTTTTATACAATATTTAAATTTGGAGAGGTATTTTATTGTAACATTTTAAACAGTACCCCATGAAGGATGATGCTACTTTAGGCAGTCTGAAACCCGGTTGAACTAATTGGTCCCTATTTCTAGTCCTATAGTTGTGTCTTGTCACCTCTTTTACTGAAAAGATTAAACATTTTCCTTACGTACATGATGTTTTCATAACTATATTGACACGGTACCGGCATGACATACTCTCAGCTGCCAGGGCACATTCAAGTGAATGAAAGACGTACCCAGCTTTATAGAACATAGTACTCAGACATGTTCTATAGTTTTATGACGTGCAAGCGACATCCATCCATACTTGAGGGCAGTAAAGCAATTACCAGTTCGATTACACATATGTACCGATTACATGATCTGTGTTAACATAATCATTATAGATTAACATAAATACTGCAGCCAATTTATTTGCAATCTGGCCTGTAATATATTTTTAGTAGTCTTTAATTATTTATATAAAGGCTTGCCAATTAAATACATACACAGCATTGACTCACAATCTTTGTCATAGTTATAGATCACGCATGTATCTAAATTATAGGTAAGCACGGCACTATTAAGTAGCGTATATCTACATTATACAAAATGAAATATATTACATTTCAAAATGGCATGCAAAATACTGTTTAGAAATATCTAATAATAATAAAACAACTTGAAATTTTAGATGGGCTCATAGCTGTCATATTTTCTCCCTGCTATAGATATTCCTTTTCATCTTTACCGTCTAAGGACCTTACCTTGCCCTTCAGGAGCATTTCCAGCGGGGCTGTGAAGAAGCGCCCGGCTCCCAAGCCGCCCAGCCGCGACCCTCCGCCCGCCTCCCTGCAGCGCGACCAGCCGTACTACAGCGCGCTACTGCGGCAACAGCGGGAGGAGCGAGAGAGACAAGAACAGACGGCCTATAACTTGTCTGTGGGTAAGTCACACGTACAGAATCGTTTTATACTGAGATAAAGAAACGTTACTTAGAACATTATAAAATCAGCGTATTATTGTCCCACTGCAGGGCAAAGGCCTCTTCTCATACAGAGGAGGTGCGAGCATTGATCACCTGCACGCTTGCTCATGACGGGTTGGCGAATTCAGACTTCTATTAACTATAAGTCCAAGTTTCCTAACGACGTTTTCCTTTACCTATGTCAGGGTTGTCCAAGATAAACATAGATAGTGCATATGAACTGAAAACTATTGGTTCTTGCCCACAACCACTACTTACATGAGAGGCGAGGCTTTCACAGCCAACATGCTATAGTTAAGCAATGTCTGTGTCACTGTCGCACAATTTTCAAATGAACAGCCAAAGCACAAGCTAAGTATTATTTATTTATCTGCGCCTATAAGTTAATTGAAGTATTCTTTGATCTCTCCAAAGCATTTAATTGTGTACACCATGACACGCTTTTACGTAAACTACGTCATAATAGTGTCCACAACTATAAACCTCTAACGTAATTGATTATTATTTAAATAGTAGGTTTTAATGTGTAGATATGATTGGCGATTAATCTTCCGGGATTACAGTTCAGTTAGGTGTACCTCGAGGCTCAATACTGGGTCCATTCTTATTCTTGTTTTGTATTAATGACTTACCATAATATTATTAAAAGGATATTTGTGACGTTGTATTGTTTGCAGATGATACCTGACGGCTAAATCCTGTCTATTTTCGAGCGCTCTTATTTAAAAACTAGAATTTATCTTTACAATCAGGGTTATCGAGCCAATTTTGATTCCTACAAGATTAAAGTTATAATTACAACTACTGAAGTTATACCAGAGTCTAAGTTGCCAGTTTTATAATAACAATTTTACGCTTGTCGGAATAAAGTTAAAAAGACAATAACTGGCTCGAAATTTAGACTTGGACTAAAGTAAGAACTCGTTTTATAATGACCCGGTATGTTCATTCCAGGTCTACCACCAGTTTTAAGCGCAGCAGCGAAGGTCGAGAAACTACGCAAAATGGACGCTCTCCAAAACCCTGAATCCCACGTAGACTACAAGAGTCGCCTGCAGGGCCGCACGAGCAGAAGCTCTGAGAACCAGGTCCAACCTGGTCACGTCTTAGGTGCCGCAGCGAATGAAGATCCTGAGAGGCGATGGCAGGAGTTCAGGAACTTGAAGCCGATGACTCCTCAGGAGTTCCTGGAGAGGTTCAGTGAGATGCAGATGAGGAAGGACGAGGAAATGCGGCGGAACAGCGAGCAGGAGTCGGAGAGGAAGAGCGGGGATCGGTTTAGTGAGATCAAGTCTTCGCTCAGGGAGTTACGGAGGGGATTGAATGAGGTGAACTGCTGTTGATTACGGAAAGTACGTCGGTACCTACGGATGCGTATGACATCCGTGAGCAGGTGGTCAACTCAAGTAATCTCGCATTCGATGTGTGAAATGAAAGATTGGGCATCACTAATTGTCATGTCAAATCTAATTGTCAAAGATGGCAGCTTTTTTATGTGATGTCGTAAATCGTTACAACTGTTTTAATTTTGTTCATTAAGGAACGCAGAATGTCCGTTATATACAGATATTCGCAATTAGTTTAATAAAATATGTTTAGAATTATTATGTACGTCAGATATTTGTTGGTCCTGGGGCCATTTTCGACGATGTCCTTTCATGTCAATTGATTTGATTGACTGGTAGTATTTAGGTCAATCAATCACAGCAGTATGACATTAGACAGTGTGTTAGCAATTTGTTCTGTTGCCGGGCGTTTTTCATAGATTTTTTATAATAACGCTCTTTATGTATGTTTTTCAGGTGACTGCTCCATATCATTCGAATCCGAACATCAGCGCCAATCCAAACAACGACAACAACAACAACAATAACAATGAGTAAGTGTATTTTGTTCAGAGTTTAACTTTTTTTTACCAAACTGCGCAAAGATCCGAGCAGTTAGTATTTTTGGCGTAAACGAAAAATACTAGACAGATGAAGAGATTTACTTAGCCGTTCCCCAACTATATTGGGGTCAGCTTTCTGTTTAACCGGATGCAGTTGAATATCAGTATGTTTGTACATGGAGCTACTGTCTGTCTGACCTCCACAACCCAGTTACTGGGTAATACGATATTCGTTGGTAAGACTGGCGGTCACTTAAGATACTCAAAGACATCATCATTCTTTTGCCCTTATTTCAATTTATTTCTGGTCTCGCAACATGTCTTTTGCTTGCATACTTTTCTATTAGTCGTCTTCTCGGTAGCCACCTGGGTCCCTTTCTAGCCATATCAACTTTCACACAGTCCATCCATCGTTTCATTGGTCTTCCCCTACTCTTAATAGCCATCCACATTCATAGGTACTCTAAACATTCCTCAGATATTCAAAGATATATTAATACGTATTTTAGGAACGAACAGGGCGGCCGTGCTTCGCCCGCTAACGAAGACGTACGACTACCATGCGAGTTCTGTAACTCACTCATACCGGCACACAACCTTGTGCAGCATCAGGTAATACGACACTCCAATTCATAATCTAATTTAAATTGCTTGACCATTAACTTTACATATACTTTAGCATTATGTATTCTACATTATTATTTGACTGACCGGTTGGCGCAGTTGGTAGCGACCCTGCCTTCTGAGCCACTGGTCCCGGGTTCGATCCCCGGACAAGTCAAACATTTGTGTGCATGAACATGTCCGTTTGACCTGTGTCTGGGTGTGTATATGTATATAAGTATGTATATCAGTCATCAGGTTACCGTAGTACAGGCTCTGCCTAGTTCGGGACCTGAAGACCTTGTGTGGATGTGGTCTCATATTATATTATTATATATTATATTATTCTAAGTTGATTTCTGAGAGGAAACTAACAACTTAATTAATAACCTAAAAAAAAACACATGAAGACGACATCCATGATGAAAAATCTGGAAACTTTTACAGCCGCCATCTTGAATTTTCATTTGACCTCGCTATCGGCTTTAGCACCCTCAAAAACCATGAAAATGACACCTATGACGGCAAATTTGAAATTGTCATCTTGAATTTTCATTTAAAAGTGGTAAAACAAGACATTAGAGTTACTTATAATTTTATAAACCACACGTGACCGTGAACCATTTACCAATTATTAGCAGATCTATTTAAGAAGGTAGATTAGGTATAAGACGGTAAAACAGTTTAAAAGAAGCGTATTTAGTTTATAAGAATATCTATTGAATCAGAAAATGATTTTTCACATAGGGAATATGCATGTGATTCAAATAAGGGTCAAATGTATTTTTTAATAAACTGTGTTACTTCACAATTATTATTTTTTCTTGATATTTCTCGGGACCCTGGAGTCCCGGACCTTTGGAAGGGGTACGAGGGGCCGAAGCCAACTCGCAGAGGCCCGTTAGAGGATTTCAATTAAATTAGGCACCAACCGACGATTTTCCCTGTATGCACTATGCAAGTGCACCCAAGAACAACCCCCGGTATGTGTAGGTATTGGACTATGGGTTTGGGTGGCTATGTGACCTGGTCTTCTAGAACTATGGAAATACTATGTCCCCTGCCTGACCAATGTTTTTTACATACAATACACGGGTAAAATAGCAGGGGGTGACTTGCACACTCAATAATGGACCCTCGGAATCGTTCGCTAGCACAGATTGATGTAGCGACAAGGAGCAACCTATCCTGAGGTGCTTGAAGAGTGGAGAGGTATTCCACTGCTATCAGGACAATCACGGAAGTAATCAAATCAAACAACCAAATCAATCAATACATGGGTACTTATGAAACGTCAGAAGCTAGGTGCACGGATCCAATTGGTTGTCAACTGCCTTATTTTTCTTACTGCATATGCAGCTGAACTTAATCTACCGGAATGAGCTCAAATGTGGGCGCCCCATTGCAATTTAGGATCTAAATTGCAGAAAAATACAGTTTCCGTAATAGCGTCTAGTTTCTTGCCATTAAGTTTTAAATTAAGACTCACTTGAGAACTTAAGAAATTTAGTTTTGTTCGCATTAAGTAAAGGATTATTAGCTGCAAACAATTTTGAAAGAACAGCCAGACTATCGTTGACGTGTATGACATCCGTATCTTTTCTATATATTTTAAAAATAAGAGAAGTGTAATCAGCGAATAAAATGATATCCGATAAGTTTGCCATCATGTAAGGAAGGTCATTAATATAAACTAAATATAGGAAAGGGCCAAGGATTGAACCTTGAGGCATGCCCATCTTAAGTAAGGACCCCGAGGACGTCGCCCCGTTAACGTTTCCTTTTTGCTGCCTGTTTGATAAATAGGAAAGAACAAGATCAGCAGTTTGTCCACGAATTCCGTAATGGTAATTTACAGATCAGTGTATTGTG
The DNA here is from genome assembly GCA_937001585.2 of Brachylomia viminalis. NCBI lineage: Eukaryota > Metazoa > Arthropoda > Insecta > Lepidoptera > Noctuidae > Brachylomia > Brachylomia viminalis. The sequence goes on from OW443314.2 coordinate 12,152,184, forward strand.
ATCAACGCAGTCAAACGCTTTTGAGAGGTCACAGAAAATGCCAATTGCATCCTGGGACTTCTCCCAGGATTCCAAAATGTGAGCTTTACTCCCGCATCAGTCGTCGACCTAACTTTCGTGAAACCAAAAAAAAAATATAGATATAGGTCTATAATTAGAGGTATCGCTCTCACTAGCTGATTAAAAAATTGGTACTACTTTACTGTTTCATTAAATCAAGCAACGTATACCGCTGTTTAAACATTAATTAACTATGCCTGTTAGGACAGGGGCAAGTATGTCAATTATATCTCCAAGAACCTTAACTATATTTACGTCTCAAGACATTTCTCAGGACCCTGGGGCCCCGGACTTTTGGAAGTGTACGAGGGGCCGAAGCCAACTCGCAGAGGCCCTTTTGACGTGTTTAATTAAATAACTAAGGCACCAACTGACGATTATCCCTTTTCGGACTATGTAAGTGCACCCAAGGACAACCCCCGGTTGGTGTAGGGCTATTGCAGCATATGGAAACAAAGATATTGGACTATGGATTTGGGTAGCTTAAGTGTATTGGTTATCTAGGACTTATTAATCTTGTATTTATTCAAACTACAATGGTCTACAGTGTAAAATAGCTTAGCCTATGTTGGTACCTAATAACTAAAACAGATCGGGTCCTATTTAAGAGCGCCCACACCAGCGGGCTGTCTGCCCGGGCGGCTATGGATTGCAGGATAGTGTTGGGACTGCCACGCAGCCTGCGGAGTAGCGAGGCAGATTTCTTACGTCATAGTGCATCAAAGCCATATGTTTATTTATTAAAACTTTATGCACAAGTAAAAAAAATACTGTACAAGGGCGGACATAATGCCTGAGGCATTTTCCTCCTCGTTGCCGGATTATCGCCATGGGATCTGGAGGCAAAGGTCCTCGCGCACATAATATGTGCGGCGTTTCGCCTCCTCGCGCCACTCCCATATTATGGGAGTGGCGCGAGGAGGCGAAACGCCGGGGCGTATATACCCTGTTTATCGTGTGAAAATTCATTAGGAGAGGAGGGACAGTAGTGGGCACCTGGTGCCAGGTGATCTGAAGACCATGAATTCTGTCTTACTACTATTATAAATTAACCCATGAGTTGCAGTGTACGACTCGCACATATTGAGTAGCTTTCGGAGAGCACCGATCGAGGGAGCCAGCAACGCAATGTTGTTTAAACAAACTCCATCCACGTAGCAGCGTAGTTATGCCTCCATCAAAATTTTTGATTATAATTTATTCTTGAGCAAGGAATTAATGTTGAAAAAGTGCAATAAAACTGTGGGAAATTCAATTATCTCAAAAGCGACGCCTTTGGTCAGAGCGAATGTGACGTAGAAGTCTATGACAACCTTCGATCAATAATAGTACTAGATATACAATCCCATACAAAATTTCACTTTAAAACTGTCACCAATTGTGTTTACGTGTCTAGTTGAAATAAATATTTATTAATGTAAATTCAACCTTAAATGCAAAGCTTTTAAAGTAGTATTCACAAAGCTATGTACACAAAGCAATACATTTTTACGACCGAAGCTCGCTGGTCAACATACTTCAAAACAAATTCAACCTTACACGCATGAATTAAAGCCAGAATTACAAAGTGCCAAAAAAAGCAATTAAATTTTACGACTATGGTTCGCCGCTTGGATAAGAACTGAGTGGAGTCGAACTGTTCAATATTTTTTTTGTTTAAGTCCTTAAATTAATTCCTTCTGTCATCGGAGAAAGGTTAAAAACAATACATTTAAAATGTCGCTTGAATATAAAAAGTATTTTTTTTTATACAAGTACAAAAATATTTATTCTAAATTAAAACGTAAAATCTAAGCAATATGTTGACAATTTCGTGCTTACTCTATTTTGGAACTAGACGTAGTTCTTGGTATTACATTTCAATGCTCAGTATTTCATGAAAATAACCACAGGAATAGTTTACTTCTTATTAAGGTTTAAAAAAAATATACCAGATTTGATAAATCATTCGTCAATTTTGAACATACAATATGCTGATTACACTTTTAATGGTCGGTGAATGTTCAAAATAAAAACATAATCAACTTAGTATTATATCAAAACCTTATCTTACTCCAACTATATATTTCAATACTTTATGATAATTGCAATAAACCTGCAATTTGGGAACGCTGTTTTAGTCATCTACGCTTTTGCGTTTCCAGGTATGTCCAATATATCATAATAAATCGTCGAATTTTTATAAGGCTGGTTTATTTCTTCTCTTTCTTTCGCGACAATAGATACCTATTCTGCACACCGAAATGGGGCGCTAGGAAATCCACAAACAAAAATAACATACAAAATAACAATACTACTCCATGCATTCCCTGTTCCAGAATAGTCGATGTTTGTTACAATAGTTGGCGCGCTGTCGCAAACATTGGTCAAACAATCATAATATTTGCTAATTGATTTATATTTACTATTTAATTGTTTTTAATTTATGAAAAATACTAGTTGATCTAAACTTAACGAGAAAAGGACATTCTTCCAAAATCTTGGTGTTACGGTGGTTATTTACACAATTTTAGAACGCGTACTGCGGCATGTTGACGTCTTAACGTTGGCTATGATTGGACCACACTAATTTAAAATAAGACCACAAAAGTATTCGTGTTCTTATTTTTCGGGCCGTTTTTGGAGCGCTCATCGGGAATCTAGTACTATAATATTGATCGAAGATGACAACAATAAACGTCAATGTGTCTTATTGGAGTGATTGCGATTCAGTTCGTTGTCAGTTTCATAGACTATGACGCCACACCAAGCGCGCCAAAATGAATTTCGCGTTTAAAAGGTGCCCGTGTCGGTTGGCTTTTTAAACTTTTTTTAAAGTACTTTTGTTCTGTTTATGGCGCTGAATATTTTTTACTATTATAAGGCGATGTAAACTATCAAATAAAAATATATAAAATATACATGCATATTCCCTATTAGATTAATAGCACTGCGTAATAAAAATATCACAGTAGGAATTTTCCGCTGACAAACTTTAAAAGTTCAGATAGTTTAAAAAAAAACAACACATTAAAATAAAGCGCAATAATTAAAAAAAGGTTCACAATTTATAAAAGGATAATTTTTTATTTGACAGTTATTGAAATATTTCCTTTTAGGTTAAGGTATATGAACTTAGAGAGTAATATTTATGATTGTAATGATTATAATTCTATAAATACACATTTTTGATATTGTCACGAATCATATTTGTAAATTGCAAATTGCCTGCAAATACACAAAAAAACGTAAGAAAATTTTAACTTCACGGGATTCTCAGGCGTTAATAAATAATGTTGCTTTAAGGCTGGTGGTTGGCGTCGTTCTATCGCCCAACCAGCTGCCGTCTTATTAGTCCGTTTTAACCAGTCTTATTAGTAGTGGACATTAAAACGTTTCTCCATTGTCTTTTTCGTTACGATGTCGATTCCAACGCGTGTACCTACCATGGTTATTTGACACTGTTCTGTCGCCAGACTGGCTGTCGGCCCGACCTGGCGCAGCTGCGGCCGCGCAGCACGTCGCCGGTGGGCGCGGCCGCGCTCCCGCCCGCGCCGGCGCACGAGCCCGAGCCCGTCATCCCGTGCGAGTTCTGTGCGCAGTCGCTGCCTCTCTACCTTATCAGCGAGCATCAGGTAACTAACAACAAAGCTCCCGCCCGCGCCGGCGCACGAGCCCGAGCCCGTCATCCCGTGCGAGTTCTGTGCGCAGTCGCTGCCTCTCTACCTTATCAGCGAGCATCAGGTAACTAACAACAAAGCTCCCGCCCGCGCCGGCGCACGAGCCCGAGCCCGTCATCCCGTGCGAGTTCTGTGCGCAGTCGCTGCCTCTCTACCTTATCAGCGAGCATCAGGTAACTAACAACAAAGCTCCCGCCCGCGCCGGCGCACGAGCCCGAGCCCGTCATCCCGTGCGAGTTCTGTGCGCAGTCGCTGCCTCTCTACCTTATCAGCGAGCATCAGGTAACTAACAACAAAGCTCCCGCCCGCGCCGGCGCACGAGCCCGAGCCCGTCATCCCGTGCGAGTTCTGTGCGCAGTCGCTGCCTCTCTACCTTATCAGCGAGCATCAGGTAACTAACAACAAAGCTCCCGCCCGCGCCGGCGCACGAGCCCGAGCCCGTCATCCCGTGCGAGTTCTGTGCGCAGTCGCTGCCTCTCTACCTTATCAGCGAGCATCAGGTAACTAACAACAAAGCTCCCGCCCGCGCCGGCGCACGAGCCCGAGCCCGTCATCCCGTGCGAGTTCTGTGCGCAGTCGCTGCCTCTCTACCTTATCAGCGAGCATCAGGTAACTAACAACAAAGCTCCCGCCCGCGCCGGCGCACGAGCCCGAGCCCGTCATCCCGTGCGAGTTCTGTGCGCAGTCGCTGCCTCTCTACCTTATCAGCGAGCATCAGGTAACTAACAACAAAGCTCCCGCCCGCGCCGGCGCACGAGCCCGAGCCCGTCATCCCGTGCGAGTTCTGTGCGCAGTCGCTGCCTCTCTACCTTATCAGCGAGCATCAGGTAACTAACAACAAAGCTCCCGCCCGCGCCGGCGTACGAGCCCGAGCCCGTCATCCCGTGCGAGTTCTGTGCGCAGTCGCTGCCTCTCTACCTTATCAGCGAGCATCAGGTAACTAACAACAAAGCTCCCGCCCGCGCCGGCGCACGAGCCCGAGCCCGTCATCCCGTGCGAGTTCTGTGCGCAGTCGCTGCCTCTCTACCTTATCAGCGAGCATCAGGTAACTAACAACAAAGCTCCCGCCCGCGCCGGCGCACGAGCCCGAGCCCGTCATCCCGTGCGAGTTCTGTGCGCAGTCGCTGCCTCTCTACCTTATCAGCGAGCATCAGGTAACTAACAACAAAGCTCCCGCCCGCGCCGGCGCACGAGCCCGAGCCCGTCATCCCGTGCGAGTTCTGTGCGCAGTCGCTGCCTCTCTACCTTATCAGCGAGCATCAGGTAACTAACAACAAAGCTCCCGCCCGCGCCGGCGCACGAGCCCGAGCCCGTCATCCCGTGCGAGTTCTGTGCGCAGTCGCTGCCTCTCTACCTTATCAGCGAGCATCAGGTAACTAACAACAAAGCTCCCGCCCGCGCCGGCGCACGAGCCCGAGCCCGTCATCCCGTGCGAGTTCTGTGCGCAGTCGCTGCCTCTCTACCTTATCAGCGAGCATCAGGTAACTAACAACAAAGCTCCCGCCCGCGCCGGCGCACGAGCCCGAGCCCGTCATCCCGTGCGAGTTCTGTGCGCAGTCGCTGCCTCTCTACCTTATCAGCGAGCATCAGGTAACTAACAACAAAGCTCCCGCCCGCGCCGGCGCACGAGCCCGAGCCCGTCATCCCGTGCGAGTTCTGTGCGCAGTCGCTGCCTCTCTACCTTATCAGCGAGCATCAGGTAACTAACAACAAAGCTCCCGCCCGCGCCGGCGCACGAGCCCGAGCCCGTCATCCCGTGCGAGTTCTGTGCGCAGTCGCTGCCTCTCTACCTTATCAGCGAGCATCAGGTAACTAACAACAAAGCTCCCGCCCGCGCCGGCGTACGAGCCCGAGCCCGTCATCCCGTGCGAGTTCTGTGCGCAGTCGCTGCCTCTCTACCTTATCAGCGAGCATCAGGTAACTAACAACAAAGCTCCCGCCCGCGCCGGCGCACGAGCCCGAGCCCGTCATCCCGTGCGAGTTCTGTGCGCAGTCGCTGCCTCTCTACCTTATCAGCGAGCATCAGGTAACTAACAACAAAGCTCCCGCCCGCGCCGGCGCACGAGCCCGAGCCCGTCATCCCGTGCGAGTTCTGTGCGCAGTCGCTGCCTCTCTACCTTATCAGCGAGCATCAGGTAACTAACAACAAAGCTCCCGCCCGCGCCGGCGCACGAGCCCGAGCCCGTCATCCCGTGCGAGTTCTGTGCGCAGTCGCTGCCTCTCTACCTTATCAGCGAGCATCAGGTAACTAACAACAAAGCTCCCGCCCGCGCCGGCGCACGAGCCCGAGCCCGTCATCCCGTGCGAGTTCTGTGCGCAGTCGCTGCCTCTCTACCTTATCAGCGAGCATCAGGTAACTAACAACAAAGCTCCCGCCCGCGCCGGCGCACGAGCCCGAGCCCGTCATCCCGTGCGAGTTCTGTGCGCAGTCGCTGCCTCTCTACCTTATCAGCGAGCATCAGGTAACTAACAACAAAGCTCCCGCCCGCGCCGGCGCACGAGCCCGAGCCCGTCATCCCGTGCGAGTTCTGTGCGCAGTCGCTGCCTCTCTACCTTATCAGCGAGCATCAGGTAACTAACAACAAAGCTCCCGCCCGCGCCGGCGCACGAGCCCGAGCCCGTCATCCCGTGCGAGTTCTGTGCGCAGTCGCTGCCTCTCTACCTTATCAGCGAGCATCAGGTAACTAACAACAAAGCTCCCGCCCGCGCCGGCGCACGAGCCCGAGCCCGTCATCCCGTGCGAGTTCTGTGCGCAGTCGCTGCCTCTCTACCTTATCAGCGAGCATCAGGTAACTAACAACAAAGCTCCCGCCCGCGCCGGCGCACGAGCCCGAGCCCGTCATCCCGTGCGAGTTCTGTGCGCAGTCGCTGCCTCTCTACCTTATCAGCGAGCATCAGGTAACTAACAACAAAGCTCCCGCCCGCGCCGGCGCACGAGCCCGAGCCCGTCATCCCGTGCGAGTTCTGTGCGCAGTCGCTGCCTCTCTACCTTATCAGCGAGCATCAGGTAACTAACAACAAAGCTCCCGCCCGCGCCGGCGCACGAGCCCGAGCCCGTCATCCCGTGCGAGTTCTGTGCGCAGTCGCTGCCTCTCTACCTTATCAGCGAGCATCAGGTAACTAACAACAAAGCTCCCGCCCGCGCCGGCGCACGAGCCCGAGCCCGTCATCCCGTGCGAGTTCTGTGCGCAGTCGCTGCCTCTCTACCTTATCAGCGAGCATCAGGTGTACGAGCTACGCTGTACATTGACCTTTTGTAGTTTGTATGTCACACTCATTTATGCACATCTATACTGTTTAGGTGTGCATTTCTCTAACTTAATATGTAATCGTGTAAGAATACTTTAGTAGCAATAAATCCATCAAGGGAGTCACTTGTCTACTCATTTACATAACAATACCTTACAAGTCTACATAACAAGTACATAACATTTTCACTGTTGGGAGTTACGCCCCAACATTTGGTCCTTCGAGCCATTTTGTGTTGTGTGATTAAGATCTTTTACGGTCGCGAATCGGTTGGACTGGTCTCTCACAAGCGAGTCGCCCCAGTAACCAATTGAGAATCGCATTATCGTAGAAGGGAAAGGTTACACGATACAAAGAACCAGGAGTGTGGAGCAACAGTCTACTACTCAAAACAAGAAGTTCGTCTGGAATTCGTCGAGAAGTGTGACAACATGACGTCGTCAGCAGATACCTACGAAAATCAGCGTGAACTTTACGAAAACATCAAGAAAGTCGGCATCAACATAAAGAAAGATGGCTGGGACAGGAAGAACTCGGACTACTTCAAACGGCGTCTGCAGATGCTGGAAAATTTATGGAGTGAATTCCAGTTCAACCATGACCGTCTGTCGACAGAAGTGGGTGTGAGTCATCCTTATTTTACAAGTAATTCATATAACACAGCGTTGCAGTGTTATAAAGATGTCAAGGAGTTAATCCTCCAACAACATCAGCAACTGTCGTCGCACAAAGGGTCCGTTGGACCTTCGGCGCAACCGCCACCGCTCGTAGGTACGCTTCAACAAGAGAAAGCAAGTACATCGAGCATAACAATACAACAACAAGAGCAAGAGAGCGAGGAGGGAGAAGAAGCCACAAACACAGATGAGAATAGCGGTGACAACAACATGAATCAACCGCCTCCTCGTCAACAACAAAACCCTAACAAGAGGGATACAGGGTCCAATAGCAAGTTGGACGATCTTCTTCGTAAACAATCAGCTAACTTCAAAGCCTTCATGAGAGCAGTCGCCATCACTCAAGTGGACTTCATCTCTGAAAAGTGGGAATTTCAAGATGCACTGCACACCTTGCAGGCGCGTTGGTCGGCGATTGACAGCCTTCATTGGGAGATAGAGTGCGAACTCGACGGGGACAAGAACGCTATCTATGAAGAGCGCTATACAAGATTTGAAAGCCAATATCTCGACCTGAAGAAGGCTTTAAATACAAAAATGTGGTCTGGAGCTTATCGAGAAAAGACAACACCAAAATTGGAGATACCGGTCTTTCATGGCAAATTTAATCAGTGGATACCATTCAAAGACCTCTTCACTGAAGCCATCCACAACAACTCATCCTTATCAAATGCACAGAAAATGCAATTTTTAAAAAGCAAGGTCCAAGGTGAAGCTGAAAGACTGATACAACACTTACAGATAAGCTCAGACAACTATGTAGTATGTTGGGATATTATTAACAACCGCTACAACAACAAAAAACTCATATTTACATCGCACATCAACATGCTCTTCAATTTGCCAACAATGCAACAACAGGCATTGGCGCCAATCAAGAAAATGCACGACGTCACAATCGAATGTCTGCACGCCATCAAGAATTTGGAAGTGGATGTCAGAACCTGGGATCCGCTACTAGTACATATTTTGGCGCAAAAGCTGGACGCTGTAACATATTCTGATTACATTGAGTCACTGAAGAACTCGCGAGAATTGCCTACATTAAAGGATTTTCTGGACTACTTAGAGGCGAAGTTTACATCAATGGAATCGTCGCAGCGTAAACAAGAAAGCTATCAGAAATCAAGTTCTGGAACAAATCATCATCAAGAAGCTGCCCATAACAAGAAAAATTACAATTTTAACAAGAATCAAGCGGCTAGTAACAACAAGGTTACGAAATCCTACCATGCGTCAAGAATTATTTGTCCACTCTGCAATGACGAGCATGGACTCTATTTTTGTGCTAAGTTTATAGAAATGTCGAATGACGAAAGACTTAACACAATCAACAAATTACAAGTTTGCATTAATTGCCTGTACAGCCACAACGGGAAAAAATGTACATCGGCCAACCGATGTCGCAAGTGCAAAGCTAAGCACAACACGCTAATGCACGAAGCCGCTGCAAAAAACAATGAACAACCCAATTCTTCATCTCACGTCTCACAAAACAATGAAACTTCAGAGGTCCTATTAGCAACCGCTATTGTCAAGGTAGAGGGAGCTGATGGAACACTGCACAACATGCGAGCTCTTGTCGATCAAGGGTCTCAAATATCATTAATAACAGAACGCGCTGCGCAACTTCTTGGGAACAAACGCCAGAAATGCAAAGGAGTTGTATCCGGAATTGGGGAAAAAGAGAGCAATTGCAAGGGTATGACAACAATTTCATGCAGCTCTGCCGTCAGCGAATTTACATTCAAGAAATCAGTATACATTATGAAAAACTTAATCAAGAATTTACCAAACAAATCTTTCGCAAAACCATCATGGCCTCATATACAAAACATCGGCTTGGCGGATCCGGATTTCAATAGCAGCCGTCCAGTAGATCTACTATTTGGAGCAGACATTTACTCCCAGATCATACTAGGAGGAATGGTCAAAAGCGAAGACGTCAATCAGCCTATCGCACAACAAACCAAATTAGGATGGCTACTATGCGGAAACGTCAGAACATTTCATTGCAACGTAGTCTTGAACAATCTGGAGGACATGATACAGTTTTGGGACTCCGAAGATATCAAGGATCAAGCCAATTTTTCTGAGGAAGACCAGAAATGCATTGAGTTCTACTCCAAAACAACACAACGCTTACAAAATGGAAGATACGAAGTAAGACTACCAATGAGACATGACTGGGAGTGGAAGCTGGGCTCGTCTAAACAAATGGCAATTGCGCAATTCAAAACGTTGGAACGTAGATTCGAGAAACAACAAGAATTAGCAAAAGCCTACAAAGAGTTCATAACAGAATACATTGACTTAGGTCATATGCAAAAATCAGCGTGTAACAAGACACTCAACTGCTATTTGCCGCACCACGGCGTCGAACGCGCCGAGTCAACAACAACTAAATACAGAGTGGTGTTTAATGCATCCGCAAAAACATCTACAGGATGGAGTTTGAACGACCTTATGTACAAAGGTCCAAACCTACAACAAGATCTGCAAACAACACTGATGCAGTGGAGGCAATACAAGTACGCCTATACAGCGGACATCGAAAAAATGTACAGACAGATTTTAGTGGCCCACTGTGACCAGAATCTACAACAGATTGTGTGGCGAGAATCACCGGAAGAACCTATACATTCTTTCCAACTCGCCACAGTAACATATGGCACCAAGGCAGCGCCGTTCTTGGCCATAATGACATTACGAAGATTGGCAGAAGACGAGCGACAACATTTTCCGGAAGCTTCAAAGGTAGTGGAGGAGTCATTTTACGTCGATGACCTCGTTCACGGATCTCATACCATTGAAAAAGCACAAGAGCTAATTTCGGACCTAAACCAATTACTTAAGAGTGGGGGGTTTAACCTCAGAAAATGGTCATCAAACGAACCTGCACTCTTGGAGAATTCTACAATACAACAGAACAATGAAAACACTGTTTTCAACTTCAAAACAGAACAAACATCAAAAACATTGGGCCTGTGCTGGAATCCGACAGAGGACAAATTCACATTCCAATGTTCGATTTCAAGCGTCAACAAAAAACAAACAAAACGCAGCTTATTAGCTGAAATATCAAAACTGTTTGACCCACTTGGCTGGCTGGCTCCTGTATCTACAAAATTGAAATTGCTATTTCAAAAACTATGGGAGGTCAAATTACAATGGGATGACGAAGTCCCGGATAGCATACACAAGGAATGGTGCAAAGTACAAGCTGACATTACGGCGGTAAACTTGTGTGAAGTTCCAAGATGGCTTAGATGTGATGGGAAACAAGTAATAGAACTACATGGCTTCAGTGACGCCTCCCTGGATGCCTATGCATGTGTCATCTATGCACGAGTTCACCCGTCAACAATCGTCACACTTGTCGCTGCAAAATCGAAAATTGTGCCACACAGAAAAATAACAACGTTGCCGCGACTAGAACTAAATGGAGCACACCTACTTTGCAAATTAATGCAAAAGGTTAAGGAATCTTTACATCAACAAGAAGTTCGAGTTTATGGCTGGACAGATTCGATGGTGGTCCTGGGTTGGATACAAGGAGACCCATCACGATGGAAAACATACGTAGAGAATCGAGTACAAAAAATAAACTCTGTAATACCGCGCTCGTGTTGGGACTACGTCAAATCAAGCGAAAATCCCGCTGACGCCGCAAGCCGAGGCCAGTATGCCGGTCAGCTGAAGGAAAACAGACTGTGGTGGGAAGGTCCTAAGTGGCTACCATCATTTGAAATAAAAAACCAAATAAAAAAGGTCTACAAGTCAGATCAAGACATAAAAACAACGGCAACGAAACAAGTCAATGCTGCCCAAATCAACAGAGAAACAAGTAATATTATACAAGAATTATTACAAAAACATAGCTCTATAAATCATGTCATTCGCATAGTGGCATGGATACAAAGAGCATTGAACTTAAAACTTCGAACATTGGACTCGAAACATTGTCAATTACCAAGTTATCTTACGTTGCAAGAATTAAACAGCGCAACTAAGGCAATTGTGAAACAAACACAACAAAATGTATTTGACACGGATTTGAGTCATTTGCGTAAACACGGTACAGTGTCATCACACAGCAAATTACTACCTCTCAATCCTTACATTGATCAAGAAGGATTGCTAAGAGTTGGAGGAAGATTACAGAAGGCTACGCTAACAGAAGAAATGAAACATCCGATGATCATTCCCTACGACGGCCGTTTAACGCATTTGCTCATCGATCAAGCCCATCAAATGACCTTTCATGGAGGACCGCGACTCACTTTATCGCACCTTCGTCAAAAATACTGGATCATCGGTGGCGTGCGAGTAACGAAGATGCAAGTTAGAAGATGCGTAACCTGTCGCAAAATAAGTCCAACAAAACAACAACAAGTCATGGGGGAACTACCGAGCGCAAGAATAAACCCTGCCCCGCCATTCTACCATACAGGAGTGGACTATACAGGATTCGTCGACGTCAAGATGAATAAAGGGAGAGGGGCTAAGTCAACAAAAGGTTACATCGCCATCTTTATTTGCATGGTGACAAAGGCAGTACACATTGAATTAGTGTCTGACCTTACAAGTTCGGCATTTTTGGCAGCCCTTAACAGAATGGCAGCACGGAGAGGCGCCCCCCGCCATTTATACAGCGATAACGGCACGAACTTTGTCGGAGCTAATCGACTGCTAATGGAACAATACGGGGAAATAGAAAACAGCTATAGAAACGAAGAATTACAGAAGATAGTCGCCGAGATGGCCATACAGTGGCATTTCAACGCTCCGGCATGGCCATCGGCGGGTGGATTGTGGGAACGAGCCGTAAGAAGCTTGAAACACCATTTAAAAAGAGTGGTGGGTGAGCAGAGATTAACATTCGAGGAGTTCACTACTATCTTAACAAAACTAGAAGCTTGTCTGAACTCGAGACCACTGTGTGCGCTGAGTGAAAATGTTGAAGATCTCGACTGTCTAACACCAGCACACTTTCTAACAGGAAGGTCAGGGTTGACCGTCATCGAAACAAGAGAAGACGCCCGAACAAGATGGGAGCTGACTAGAAAAATGTACACAGAAATTTGGAAGAAATGGAAAAATGAGTACCTGTGCCAATTGTTAGCAAGAACAAAGTGGCAGAAGCCGCGGGACAATCTGAAAGTTGGTGACTTGGTTGTTGTTAATGACGACCAGCGTCCCGCAGGAAAATGGTTAATGGGTCGAGTAACAGAACTCCACCCGGGAGACGACGGATATGTTCGTGTCGTAACCCTAAAAACAAGAAATGGCATCATAAAGAGACCCATTACTAAGCTATCTATTCTACCAATAGACAGCGAGGAAAACTCCAAACCACCAAACACCGAAAATAAACACAAGAATACAACAAAACGTCAACAATCTACAAGTACAAGCAAAATCAACTTCATTGGATTAGTGATGACCCTGCTATACCTACTTAGTCCAGCAACAGCGACAACAAACAAAACAGACTTTATCGAATTGCAACAAGGGCTATATTTCGATAAGTCAACCAACATGAGGCTGATTCGTGACGAGTGGAAAATAGTAGTGTATTACGACGTCAAACCCTATTGGCATGGTACTGCAGTGTTCAATAAGTTCAATGACCATCTCGAAAACATATGTTCACAACTAAAACAGAAGACACAATGTGACATTATTTCGTTACAATTACATCACGCATTCGCCGAGCTCGAACACTACAACCGTTTGTTGCTGAATCCGCAAGGTCGGGTGAATATGAGAAGCAAACGCGGCCTTGTCAACGGTGTCGGGTCAATCGCACGCTCCCTGTTCGGAGTATTGGATGACCAATTCGCCGAACAATACCAACGAGACATCGAACTCATACATGAAAATGAGAAACATCTGGCTCTATTAGCCAAAAATCAAACAACTATTATCGAAGCCGAATACAACATACTTCGGAGAGCAGAAGAAACAATCGAAAAACAACACAAATTATTCAATCAACATCTGCTTAACCTAGACAAACTAACGAGTAACCTTCAGCAAGAGATTGAGTCTCAAGAACTATCAATCGAATTTATGATGTCGGCTATCTCGGCAAACAGCTTCATAGAGCACCTAAGAAACGTGCAAGAGATTCTTTTGGACACGGTAACCAACATTTACAATGGCAAGATGAACTTACACCTCATTGCGCCAGAACAGTTACGAGATGAGTTGAACGTCATATCGGGTCAGCTGTCAAAGGATGTGGCCCTTCCCATCAGAAACATTCAAGAAGATTTTTTCCGCCTGTATCATCTTCTACAAGTGAAGGCAAGAATGTCAGAACGATATCTTATCATTGAGATACGGGTGCCGTTAATCAGCAGAGAAAATTACGAAGTTTACCACATCATACCGGTCCCAAAAAGGAACGGCGGCGAAATGGTTACACTACTGCCTATAGCGGAACTATTAGCCATCAATATACAAAAGGATTATTTTCTACCGATGACAATAACTGACCTACATCAATGCATTGATCAAGACAGTGCGACTCTGTTGTGCCCCATGAAGACACCAGTATACCATATGAAATCCGACGAGAACCTCTGCATTAGAAACAAAGGCTCGCCGGACTGCAAAACAAAACAAGAAACCTGTCGAGACACATGGCTGGAACTTAACAACATAAATAGCTACCTATACTTTTGCTGTGACGCATGCAAAATACGCGTTATATGCGGAAATCAAGTTTCAACAAAGGTACTTAGAAACGCAGGGGTAATGACACTCGGTAGTGACTGCACTATCAATAGTGAGACGTTCACTGTTCATTCCCAAAGACAATTCACAGACATAATTCATGCCCAGGTCGAAGAAGTCACGATGGTGATTCCCCCAATCAATCGGGTAATCAACCTATCTGTACCGGTTGTGAAACAAGAACCCAAAGAAGACACGGTAACGGAGCAGAGCTCATTACTGCGAGATCTGGGAAAACAAATAGAACAGATGAAAGCCGCAACATCAGATGGCATTATATCCGATCGGGCAACATACCACGATGTCCACCAATACGTCGCCATATACATATTGGCAGCAGCAGCAGCGACAGCAGGCGCAATCTACGCGTACCACCGACTTCGGAAACATTACAGGAGTCAACTGATACCTATGGCACCACCTGTTCCGAACCCAGCGCCACGGAGGAGGTCAACTGCAAGCATCGTGGACAACGCGGTGTCTAACGTCACAGACGACAACAGTGTGACGCACTCATCCAGTGCACACACACTGAACAAAGCAACGTCGCCTATTGCGCGTTGTGATTTGATAGTATAAGGATTGGATTATATAATTTAATTTTAGATTTTGTCCTCTTTTTACATTTTATATCTTAACATAACATATACATTTTTTATCATAACAACATTTACATTTTTTAATAAACTGTTGTAGTTTGTGAGTGGGCAATATGTACGAGCTACGCTGTACATTGACCTTTTGTAGTTTGTATGTCACACTCATTTATGCACATCTATACTGTTTAGGTGTGCATTTCTCTAACTTAATATGTAATCGTGTAAGAATACTTTAGTAGCAATAAATCCATCAAGGGAGTCACTTGTCTACTCATTTACATAACAATACCTTACAAGTCTACATAACAAGTACATAACATTTTCACTGTTGGGAGTTACGCCCCAACATCAGGTAACTAACAACAAAGCTCCCGCCCGCGCCGGCGCACGAGCCCGAGCCCGTCATCCCGTGCGAGTTCTGTGCGGAGTCGCTGCCTCTCTACCTTATCAGCGAGCATCAGGTAACTAACAACAAAGCTCCCGCCCGCGCCGGCGCACGAGCCCGAGCCCGTCATCCCGTGCGAGTTCTGTGCGCAGTCGCTGCCTCTCTACCTTATCAGCGAGCATCAGGTAACTAACAACAAAGCTCCCGCCCGCGCCGGCGCACGAGCCCGAGCCCGTCATCCCGTGCGAGTTCTGTGCGCAGTCGCTGCCTCTCTACCTTATCAGCGAGCATCAGGTAACTAACAACAAAGCTCCCGCCCGCGCCGGCGCACGAGCCCGAGCCCGTCATCCCGTGCGAGTTCTGTGCGCAGTCGCTGCCTCTCTACCTTATCAGCGAGCATCAGGTAACTAACAACAAAGCTCCCGCCCGCGCCGGCGCACGAGCCCGAGCCCGTCATCCCGTGCGAGTTCTGTGCGCAGTCGCTGCCTCTCTACCTTATCAGCGAGCATCAGGTAACTAACAACAAAGCTCCCGCCCGCGCCGGCGCACGAGCCCGAGCCCGTCATCCCGTGCGAGTTCTGTGCGCAGTCGCTGCCTCTCTACCTTATCAGCGAGCATCAGGTAACTAACAACAAAGCTCCCGCCCGCGCCGGCGCACGAGCCCGAGCCCGTCATCCCGTGCGAGTTCTGTGCGCAGTCGCTGCCTCTCTACCTTATCAGCGAGCATCAGGTAACTAACAACAAAGCTCCCGCCCGCGCCGGCGCACGAGCCCGAGCCCGTCATCCCGTGCGAGTTCTGTGCGCAGTCGCTGCCTCTCTACCTTATCAGCGAGCATCAGGTAACTAACAACAAAGCTCCCGCCCGCGCCGGCGCACGAGCCCGAGCCCGTCATCCCGTGCGAGTTCTGTGCGCAGTCGCTGCCTCTCTACCTTATCAGCGAGCATCAGGTAACTAACAACAAAGCTCCCGCCCGCGCCGGCGCACGAGCCCGAGCCCGTCATCCCGTGCGAGTTCTGTGCGCAGTCGCTGCCTCTCTACCTTATCAGCGAGCATCAGGTAACTAACAACAAAGCTCCCGCCCGCGCCGGCGCACGAGCCCGAGCCCGTCATCCCGTGCGAGTTCTGTGCGCAGTCGCTGCCTCTCTACCTTATCAGCGAGCATCAGGTAACTAACAACAAAGCTCCCGCCCGCGCCGGCGCACGAGCCCGAGCCCGTCATCCCGTGCGAGTTCTGTGCGCAGTCGCTGCCTCTCTACCTTATCAGCGAGCATCAGGTAACTAACAACAAAGCTCCCGCCCGCGCCGGCGCACGAGCCCGAGCCCGTCATCCCGTGCGAGTTCTGTGCGCAGTCGCTGCCTCTCTACCTTATCAGCGAGCATCAGGTAACTAACAACAAAGCTCCCGCCCGCGCCGGCGCACGAGCCCGAGCCCGTCATCCCGTGCGAGTTCTGTGCGCAGTCGCTGCCTCTCTACCTTATCAGCGAGCATCAGGTAACTAACAACAAAGCTCCCGCCCGCGCCGGCGCACGAGCCCGAGCCCGTCATCCCGTGCGAGTTCTGTGCGCAGTCGCTGCCTCTCTACCTTATCAGCGAGCATCAGGTAACTAACAACAAAGCTCCCGCCCGCGCCGGCGCACGAGCCCGAGCCCGTCATCCCGTGCGAGTTCTGTGCGCAGTCGCTGCCTCTCTACCTTATCAGCGAGCATCAGGTAACTAACAACAAAGCTCCCGCCCGCGCCGGCGCACGAGCCCGAGCCCGTCATCCCGTGCGAGTTCTGTGCGCAGTCGCTGCCTCTCTACCTTATCAGCGAGCATCAGGTAACTAACAACAAAGCTCCCGCCCGCGCCGGCGCACGAGCCCGAGCCCGTCATCCCGTGCGAGTTCTGTGCGCAGTCGCTGCCTCTCTACCTTATCAGCGAGCATCAGGTAACTAACAACAAAGCTCCCGCCCGCGCCGGCGCACGAGCCCGAGCCCGTCATCCCGTGCGAGTTCTGTGCGCAGTCGCTGCCTCTCTACCTTATCAGCGAGCATCAGGTAACTAACAACAAAGCTCCCGCCCGCGCCGGCGCACGAGCCCGAGCCCGTCATCCCGTGCGAGTTCTGTGCGCAGTCGCTGCCTCTCTACCTTATCAGCGAGCATCAGGTAACTAACAACAAAGCTCCCGCCCGCGCCGGCGCACGAGCCCGAGCCCGTCATCCCGTGCGAGTTCTGTGCGCAGTCGCTGCCTCTCTACCTTATCAGCGAGCATCAGGTAACTAACAACAAAGCTCCCGCCCGCGCCGGCGCACGAGCCCGAGCCCGTCATCCCGTGCGAGTTCTGTGCGCAGTCGCTGCCTCTCTACCTTATCAGCGAGCATCAGGTAACTAACAACAAAGCTCCCGCCCGCGCCGGCGCACGAGCCCGAGCCCGTCATCCCGTGCGAGTTCTGTGCGCAGTCGCTGCCTCTCTACCTTATCAGCGAGCATCAGGTAACTAACAACAAAGCTCCCGCCCGCGCCGGCGCACGAGCCCGAGCCCGTCATCCCGTGCGAGTTCTGTGCGCAGTCGCTGCCTCTCTACCTTATCAGCGAGCATCAGGTAACTAACAACAAAGCTCCCGCCCGCGCCGGCGCACGAGCCCGAGCCCGTCATCCCGTGCGAGTTCTGTGCGCAGTCGCTGCCTCTCTACCTTATCAGCGAGCATCAGGTAACTAACAACAAAGCTCCCGCCCGCGCCGGCGCACGAGCCCGAGCCCGTCATCCCGTGCGAGTTCTGTGCGCAGTCGCTGCCTCTCTACCTTATCAGCGAGCATCAGGTAACTAACAACAAAGCTCCCGCCCGCGCCGGCGCACGAGCCCGAGCCCGTCATCCCGTGCGAGTTCTGTGCGCAGTCGCTGCCTCTCTACCTTATCAGCGAGCATCAGGTAACTAACAACAAAGCTCCCGCCCGCGCCGGCGCACGAGCCCGAGCCCGTCATCCCGTGCGAGTTCTGTGCGCAGTCGCTGCCTCTCTACCTTATCAGCGAGCATCAGGTAACTAACAACAAAGCTCCCGCCCGCGCCGGCGCACGAGCCCGAGCCCGTCATCCCGTGCGAGTTCTGTGCGCAGTCGCTGCCTCTCTACCTTATCAGCGAGCATCAGGTAACTAACAACAAAGCTCCCGCCCGCGCCGGCGCACGAGCCCGAGCCCGTCATCCCGTGCGAGTTCTGTGCGCAGTCGCTGCCTCTCTACCTTATCAGCGAGCATCAGGTAACTAACAACAAAGCTCCCGCCCGCGCCGGCGCACGAGCCCGAGCCCGTCATCCCGTGCGAGTTCTGTGCGCAGTCGCTGCCTCTCTACCTTATCAGCGAGCATCAGGTAACTAACAACAAAGCTCCCGCCCGCGCCGGCGCACGAGCCCGAGCCCGTCATCCCGTGCGAGTTCTGTGCGCAGTCGCTGCCTCTCTACCTTATCAGCGAGCATCAGGTAACTAACAACAAAGCTCCCGCCCGCGCCGGCGCACGAGCCCGAGCCCGTCATCCCGTGCGAGTTCTGTGCGCAGTCGCTGCCTCTCTACCTTATCAGCGAGCATCAGGTAACTAACAACAAAGCTCCCGCCCGCGCCGGCGCACGAGCCCGAGCCCGTCATCCCGTGCGAGTTCTGTGCGCAGTCGCTGCCTCTCTACCTTATCAGCGAGCATCAGGTAACTAACAACAAAGCTCCCGCCCGCGCCGGCGCACGAGCCCGAGCCCGTCATCCCGTGCGAGTTCTGTGCGCAGTCGCTGCCTCTCTACCTTATCAGCGAGCATCAGGTAACTAACAACAAAGCTCCCGCCCGCGCCGGCGCACGAGCCCGAGCCCGTCATCCCGTGCGAGTTCTGTGCGCAGTCGCTGCCTCTCTACCTTATCAGCGAGCATCAGGTAACTAACAACAAAGCTCCCGCCCGCGCCGGCGCACGAGCCCGAGCCCGTCATCCCGTGCGAGTTCTGTGCGCAGTCGCTGCCTCTCTACCTTATCAGCGAGCATCAGGTAACTAACAACAAAGCTCCCGCCCGCGCCGGCGCACGAGCCCGAGCCCGTCATCCCGTGCGAGTTCTGTGCGCAGTCGCTGCCTCTCTACCTTATCAGCGAGCATCAGGTAACTAACAACAAAGCTCCCGCCCGCGCCGGCGCACGAGCCCGAGCCCGTCATCCCGTGCGAGTTCTGTGCGCAGTCGCTGCCTCTCTACCTTATCAGCGAGCATCAGGTAACTAACAACAAAGCTCCCGCCCGCGCCGGCGCACGAGCCCGAGCCCGTCATCCCGTGCGAGTTCTGTGCGCAGTCGCTGCCTCTCTACCTTATCAGCGAGCATCAGGTAACTAACAACAAAGCTCCCGCCCGCGCCGGCGCACGAGCCCGAGCCCGTCATCCCGTGCGAGTTCTGTGCGCAGTCGCTGCCTCTCTACCTTATCAGCGAGCATCAGGTAACTAACAACAAAGCTCCCGCCCGCGCCGGCGCACGAGCCCGAGCCCGTCATCCCGTGCGAGTTCTGTGCGCAGTCGCTGCCTCTCTACCTTATCAGCGAGCATCAGGTAACTAACAACAAAGCTCCCGCCCGCGCCGGCGCACGAGCCCGAGCCCGTCATCCCGTGCGAGTTCTGTGCGCAGTCGCTGCCTCTCTACCTTATCAGCGAGCATCAGGTAACTAACAACAAAGCTCCCGCCCGCGTCTTAACTGTATGCAGCTGAATATCAGTATTTAACTTGATGCGACTGCCTATCTGACCTTCACCACCCAGTAACTGAGTAAGACTGGTTGTCAGAGTATAGGGCTTCTGATTACTGGTACCGACTGTCCAAGATCAATGAATTACAGCCGGGGCCATCGGCTTAACGCGCTTTCTGAGGCGCTTTGTCTGGCTAGGTATATAATAGGTGGTCACCCATCCACGGTCCGTCCCCGGCAAGCATAGCTTAACCATGTTGGCCGACCCATGCGGCTTTCTTTATACAGGATGGTTGGTCGATACTAGAACTAATTTGCAAGATATTTGACCAACTTGGGGTCCAAAATGGGATATTTCGGAGATATCGAACTTGTGTGTTTTTTTGGAAATTTCTCCTCTCGACCATAAACTACTAATTGTGAGAAATCTTCTCCGCTTTGGACTTTAAACTGATATAGATTTTTTTCTGATAGCTCATAATCGAATGAATTGTTCAAAAACCAATTTATCAAAAAAGTACCAAAACCTTTAGAAATTAAGTGTCGTAAAGTTCGAGTTAGCATTATTTTAAACCTCTCTGGTTTTCTTGGCGCTTTACCCAAAATAAATGTGTGGCAATTGACTTACACATTACAGGAACCACTTCCTTGTCTTGCTACCTTTCTAAAATGGCATAACAGTGCCCACTTTTATCACGTGGGTGAATAAAAAACAAAAGTTGTTCCACACAGACGTAAATACGAACGATTTTGAACTTTGCATATTAACTCTTGTATTTTAACTTTATAAGGAATGCACCCACTTACCAATCACCCTGAATAATAGCCGACGACCCTTAGTATACGTATGATCTACTATTTAGAAAACAAAATCGTGGTCAGGGAATTACTTTACAGTATGGCATGCATTCCAATTAATGTTTTAATGTTTTTCAGGAGCGCTGCGGCAGGGAGGCTAATCTGCTGTACCCCGACTGAACTAGTCTTCCTAAAGTATTTACCATTTTTATAAATTAGAACTCACCTTTAGTTCATTCTTACGACAATTTTATTAAATTGTCTCTCAATGGCCAATGTTCTATAACTCCAAATATGTGTTGCACTTCTAATATGTTTTGCTGACAGCCAAGTTTCAACAAAAAAAAAGAGTTATATTTTGGCATTTTCTCCTTTTTCTTGTATAATTCATAATATTTTTATAATATTCTTGTTTCAATAACTCTGATTCTAATTCGATTCGAACGCTGCATTCTTATTGGCCACGTCGCGAGCCAATCAAAACGCATCTGTATCTGCGCAAGTAATGATTCTATTTTTGAAATTGGCTTTTCCTGGACAAAGACGATTTGATCTCAAAAAAAATATTTGAAAGGAATCGAGGTAGTTAGAATAGGAACTAAACAATTGGACGTCCTATAGATATGAATAAAAAATTAAAGAAAGTATGAAGAATACTATGAGTGAATACATAGACTTGAAGGAAGTGACTTATTAAAATGCTCTAAGAATGGTTAGGATACGACCCCGGTGGTTATAAAAGAATTTCTTGTACTAGGTATGCTGAGCATAACATTACCTATTGAGGCAAAAGGGAAATTTGAAAGAGGTATTTATTTTTTTCTGTAGAGTTTACGAGCTTAACGCCAAAAATTTAGTTAATAACGTCAACCTTAACAAAAAATTACGAGGATCATAGGTACAGGTACATTTAACAGCTGTTTAAGAATGATGAGCGATGGTTTAGCAACTGTGGTCCTCGGTCGCATTTCAGTAGCTGTTGGCTCTAAGCCACGCTTTTAACAAGGGTATTTTAAAAGAGCACGTTCAATAAGTTACTAGCACGTTAAAAAACACAAAAGGTCTTATTATAAAACAAGGTTTGTCTTTAACATGGTTTAGTTAGACCATCAAGTTAGTTTTTTTACACATTAAACATAACATCACGACTGTCATCCCCTAGGGGTACAGAGCGGGAGAGGGGGTGGGGGGTGGACAGAGGTTTACCTGTGGTACATTTCGCCATTTATGTTGTAGTCCCATGTATCAGCGGGCGAGCCTATGGCCATTAACCTAGCACAAATCAGGACTCCGGGCTGCTACTGAAAAATTTCTAATAGAAAAACCAAATAACGCCTTGCCCGACCTGGGAATCGAACCCACGACCTCATGCTCAGCAGTTGCGACTGCGACCACTACACCAATGAGGCCAGTTTTTGTATTAGGAACGTAAACTGTGATTGAAATAGGGACAGTTCTAAATACGAAACTGACAGCTGTCACTTTTTGTAATAGGAACGTAAACTGTGATTGAAATAGGGACAGTTCTAAATACGAAACTGACAACTGTCACTTTTTGTAATAGGAACGTAAACTGTGATTGAAATAGGGACAGTTCTTAATACGAAACTGACAACTGTCACTTTTTGTAATAGGAACGTAAACTGTGATTGAAATAGGGACAGTTCTAAATACGAAACTGACAACTGTCACTTTGTGTAATAGAAACGTAAACTGTGATTGAAATAGGGACAGTTCTAAGTACGAAACTGACAACTGTCAGTTTTTTATTAAGAACTTTAATAAATCTTAAAAATGGATCCATGGCTTAACCCTGGTTCTGAAGATAAATCTTGTTTTGTAATGACGGAATATGTTGAAGTGCTAAGATGTTAGTTGCTGATTACAGTACAGGTGACACAAGTCTTATTTGTTTTTCTTTAGGTGTTGATGGTATTATTAAGTTTGACAATAATGCAAAGCTCAAACTTAGATCTAACATTATTATTATTAAATTATGATTTTTTAAAAAACTATATCAAATTGACTCTCTAATGTTACATTGAGCTAGAGCTCGTAAAATATTTGTTGTGTAATAAACTATAAGATACGTAATCGATTTTTCGCCAAACCATAGGCTGTTTAATATATAAATTTGTGTAATTAGGTACGTAGATGTTTTTAAGCGCCTGCGCAGAAGGTTGAAATCTAAAATAAACTGTTGCCTATAATGGCTTCTTATATATGTGAAGCGGTTTAATTGATCGTTTGCGCAGGCCCTAAAGGTGCCACTCTTAAATAAACAAAAGTCATAATAATGCCCATGTTTTGCCTTTTGGCCATGCGGATGTAATGCTTTGCCTGATCGAAAAATCGAGGAGCTTTCGCGAGCTCGAAACGCAGCAGCAGTACCAGACGAAGTCGTTGGCAAAAAATGGCAAAAGCTAGTTGATTTATATTTGACCTAACTTAAACCTTGGTTTCCTAAGAAAGCGGTGAACATTTCCACAATCACAATAACGGCTGTCCAAATATAGTTTTGGTCCTTATGGGGGAAGCGTTAAGCCAGCCCGCGAAGTTTAAATTTTCTTACGTTTTTTTCAATATTTTGCAGGTCAGTATTAGGTTGTATGTTGATCAAAATATGATTCGCGGCCGTAACAAGTATGTATTAACAGAATTATAATCATTAAAATAAGCAATACAATCCTCTTAGTTCATATTGCCATATAATATGACTATTTCATGAAATCATAACATTTGAGGTCAATTTTAACTTAGGGGGGTGTTTTGATGATTCTTATGATTATAATTCTGTTAATATAATTATACTTGTTACGGCCGCGAATCATATTTTGATCAACATACAACCTAATACTGACTGTGAATTGGAAAAAAGCGAAAGAAAATTTGAATTTCGCGGGTTACTCTATAATTATATTAGTGAAATATATCTAAATATTAGTGAAAATTACAGATTTTCATGACGACCACCGCTCTTCTAGGAAACCGTAGCTAAACGACAAACCATAGACACGATACAATGGAAGTGGCACCTTTAATAGTAAATTTGTAGGCAGCTCTACAAACACCTTTTATTCATGACATGTCAAACTTTAATGTCTCAACGTTAGGTGTAAGAATAAGTTATGTTTACTTTTTAAAGCTATGAGCGTTCAAGCATTTAAACATATTTTCGAAATTTGTTGTAATTATTTTATTTTTATCAAGCTCGAATCTCCTAAGGTTATGAAATTATTTTTTACTTTTATAAACTCCGAAATTTTAATTACTTATTAAAACTTTATAATACTTGTCATACATAGTAAATAAATGTTTTAATTCTCAATGTTAATAGAAATATCGATGTGAAAAATAATTAAAATACCAGGAACATTAAATAGTCTAGGTATTATTGTATTAAGTGTTAGCCTAAAAGTTAAATGTACCGAACGTTAAAGCATTTGCCATTACTCATAGCCATAAATATATTCAAGGCCGAAGCCACATGCAACACACAGTGGCATGGTGTGCACAACTTTGGTGTACAATAAACTATCTAAAATAATGCGTTGGTACGCTCAAGCATGTCACCTAGCACGTAGCGTTGCTATAAAGCAGCTACCGAAGCCCCTGCCTGTGTCACTTCGGCCTTAGATAATGTGCCAAATTCAGCCAAATCGCTCGCCGATCAAAATTTAATGACAAACTCTAACAAAAAGTGAATCTATCCTAAAGTAATTTAGAAGCTGCTATCATAAGAAAACAAGTGATGTTCAGAACCATATACCTTCTTTGGTCGGCACATGTTATTTGGCAGTACTAGTTGAATACCAAAGCCGACCCGAAGCAATTACTTCTTATATTCGGTTTTGCCGCCCGGCCACTTGCCGATAAATGCCGACCCGAACACTTGTTCGGGTCACCATGCCTTACGAAGCAAGTCTCGCTTTACCCAAGGTACTTGTATTGACATTTTTGCTCTGTACTTTTGAAGTGAAAACTTCTTTAGGCATCTAGAGAAGGTTGTGCTCTTTCTGAACAGGGAACGAAACTGGGGGTCTACTGTCTAAGTCTGTCAACGAAGATACGGGCCCGTCCGAAAGTTGAGCTGTCAAAGCAGGTGTCAAATTCAATTTTACATATTGGGAGTAGGGACAGCCGTCAAATCGTGTTGTCAATCATTCTTATTTCGGGCACCGAACTAATTATATGTCCATAAGTTTCGTGCTTAAGGTGTAGACCCCCTAATTAACCGTCACGCTCGGGTCGATGACGCTGAATCGGGCAAAATCGGCTTCAGTCATAAGTATAAGTTTTCACTTCTATGGCGAGGTCATAAGCACACTAGCTCTTTTAATTCCGAACTATAGTCTGTCGTCCTATGATCTTATTTCGCGCTGTGGCTAATTCGGCACATGACATCGATAAAATAATAAATCAGTAAAGTTTCAGTGTGTATAATAAAATAATTTAAATAGATTATAGAGATAAGCTGATTTACTCTGTTAATTTTTTTGATGATGCTAATGACACATGACATGTATTATTGTTTAGATCTTATTTGTTGATCAAAATAATGAGGGTTTTTGGAAATGACGTTCACTAGATGGCAACATTGAGACGGCAGGTAAGGGCACCCGTCAAACGTGTCAAAAGCGCCTATATTTTCTTTAGTGAGACTGAATAATGAACGAATGATGAACGTTATCTTCTATTCTATTACATTTTTACTAAATGGCAACCCGTGGTCAACTATTCTGCCAATGTCTAAAGCGAGAACATCATCTTATATTTTATAATCATTTTCGACATGGGAGACTTCTTGTTAAAGTGGCGCCAACTGGTGGCGTGAATTTTCATGAAAACCCTCATTTGGGATAAGGGCAAGAGAATCATCATCTTCCTGCCCAGCGGGGTAATTACGTAACACACTAACAGTAGGAATGGCTTACATTTTGACAGTTTGACAACATTCATTGCGTTATTTACGTTGTTGAGCAGACAAACTTTTCGAACACATGTAGCAATGGATTAGCAATATCCTTCAAAATAATCAGGCTGTGATTTATAGTGTGTTACGCAATTAGGGTGCTGGTCCCATGTTACTTGGGGTCGGCACATTACGTTTGTTTCTTCCCTTCTCCTGTCAACCGTCACGCTATCCTTAAGAATAAGAATAAGAATAATTTATTTGCAGAATTCTTCACTCCTTTTTTTTTCTTCATAATTATTATTACTTATATTCGCCACACGATCCATTCATCTTTCTTTGATTTATGATGAACTATTATTATTTTGAAAATTATTATACAAAGTGGCGCGTACCTTATCACATTAAATTAGACATTGTTAAACGCAAAGGATCCAATCCACAACATGTTAATGAGTTAAGTATTCCAAACTGAAGTCGGCCAGGAAAAAAATCCAAGCAAAAAAAAATGTATATGAAAAAAAGAAAGAAAATGCGTTTTCGTACCACTTGCTCAAAAAAGTGACATTCTATGCCACAAAAACCGAACATAACAATAGTCATTTTTAATCTGTTAAAAACAGGGAAAGAAAATTGTACTGAATTTCATTCATCCTCTAGGGGGAGAATGTGATTTAAATTTGGAATACTTACCGAAATTTATACTGAACTACATCTGTGTTTACACCATTGAGTTTGTATATAAAGCATTATACATATTTTTGAAAAAGGAATACGCATTTATTATGCAGTTATGATGATTAAATAAAATTACGAAAACCGACGAGGCCGTATGAGCTTGATGCCTTTGCTTTTCCGACACAAAAATATTAGTCTAGGAATTTGCCGCGTTTTTGTTTTCTTCAAATACATAAACGTTAAGTTTATTTTACTTATTTTATTGTCATTATTTTTAATAAATGCTTATCTCATATTATTATTGTGTTATTTTTTTCGCAAATGGTACGAAAAGTAGAGTATTTTCCTCGGTGATAAAGCTGTCTTAGTCTTGGGTGAACTTAAATCCCTCGCTACACTCAGGACTCGTCTTAAATCCCTCGCTTCGCTCGTGATTTAAGTTTTTAACACCCTCGCTGCGCTCGGGAGTAAACCTCGAGTCCTTCATTACGCTCGCGATTTAAATCGTCACCCGCGACAGAAGACACTGCTTTATCCCCTTGGTTAATAATCTACTATTATTTGCGGTAAACATGACGCAAAAAATAACACAAACAAAAAATATGCAAAGGTTGGGGGAAACATGCGTCACATCCACGCAAAACGGCTATCGCTCAGCTTTATGCCGCGACCCTATGCAAGACAGCCCCAGCGCTGGTTTTCAGCGCACTATATCACTTTTTATCAACCTCAGAACATTAGCATAGCACTTCAAAAAGACTAGAGCATGCATTACGGAAACTTTAATTTAACAAAAAGGATCCAACCATGTACATACACATATACCTCGAAAAATAATAATACTACGCTTGACCACGGTAATATTATCTATACAGTATTGTACATGCCATGTACAGACGCCAGCAGGTCAAGCTACCCGAAACTGTCAAATTTTCCCAATCAACCTTGAACCTTAATGCTTTAGCGATAAAGTTGAAAATCTATTAAAGAAATTTGACAGATTGTAGTAGCTTGATGTGCTGGCGTCTGTACATATCTTTGAAATAAATGCCTACAGCCGCGACCACATGCGATAGGGCTGCCCGCCTCCAGCATTTTAATTACATGTGGCTACTTCGTGTTTCCATTTGGTTTTGTGATTGTAAATATACTTTTTTTATATAAACAAATAAAATACTTAGTGGATTGAATAGGAAGTGTTCAATAAAAATGCGTGTTGTTTTTTGATTGGTAGATTTGATTAATACCGAGTTATTAATACCGAAAAAAAAAACGGTTTTTAGTGGTACCTATAAGTTGTTATAGCAGCAGCAAAAATATGATCTGAGAAAATTTCAACTATCTAGTGACAGACGGTCAAATATATTTTTTCTAGTCTAGTATTATATAAATACAAATAGTACAATGAACAACTATTCTTAAGGCGGGGTGTTATCTCAATATTCCCAAAAATTGGTTTCTTAGAACGTCGAGTATGACGTAATGTAATAAAAATAAGTAACGCGAAAAATACAGTGAACAGAGAAGGGTATAAAGAAGAATTTAAACCGAACAGAATAATAAATAATAGTTTGATATTCCCAATAAAAAATTGGGAAGTTGTAGCACAAAAATAAACTTTGACGTCGAAGATCTCTGTATTTCCAGCGATAACAACAGTTTTTTTTTTAAGAATTTAGCAGGTTTTCCATTTTTTTAAAACTTTAACCAAACCATTATTTAATTTTATGTCTATATTTTAAATAATCTAAAGAAAAGCAGTAAAATAAATGCCCATTCGCAGCTTACGTCACATTTCAACACAAATATCATTTTCAATTTTCAATCTTATTGACGGTCCATAGTGGTGACAATAGCTTACGCGGTCATACTTTAGTCGTCGGGCAGCGCTCGACTTGGATGGTTGGCACCGGACGCTCTGTGCATAATTCGATTGTAGTTTTCAAGTAATTTATGACTGAAAACAGTGTGTGAATTGAACTAAAGTTCTGTGGCGGACTACTAAGGCTACTCACTGCCTAATATTGAAGTGAAAATTCAGTCTCAGTGGAAATATGGGCAATAAAAATAAAATGTTGCGAAAGAGTTTTACAAGAAAAAGACGAAAAACTCGAAAAAATGATGGAATGTTTGGGTAAGTAGGATGATTACGGTATTGTATCATAATAACATTTGAAATTTGTATTTAGTTTAGTATACTTACGAAACTGTATAAATCTATAGAAACGGTATTGACAATTTCTACAAACATTTTGCTAAATCCAAAAACAAATAGGTGCACTCTATTTTGATGTCTATAGAATGCATATTTGAATGCGCCTAGTGCAAACGTCTCTGGTCGAAGCAACCATCGAGGCGATAGCCATATTGCAATAGTAGGTATAAGTAACAAAAACAAACTTGCAGATAAATCAGAGTGCGTTCGTAATTATTATAATAATATAAATATTGCACTAGTTATATAAAAAGCATTTTGATTCTTTTGTAAGATTATTTTTATAATATTTATTGAGTCATTAGACCAGTGCCGATAATTTTTGAAAACGAAAAAAGTCACAGTAGGATGAAACCCATTGGAAATGAAAGAAAATATAACAAAAATGAAAGGAAAAATAATTTACGGGCGATCCGAGGTCGGGAAGTGGGGGTTATCTCGATTTCCGGCAAAACTACAAGTCTTATGGAAAAAAGTGTAATAGCAAAGTTGTAGGTAATAAAAAGATCTACAACTTTTGTATTCACACTTTTTTCAAGTAACCTCAAAATTTATGTGAAAAATTCAAATAACCAAGTTTTTGGTTTTATATTTTTATCTTTTACACAGCATTTTTTTTTTCGCGAAATTTGCCGAATAAGTACTTACCTTTTTATGTTTCAAGCACACTGTATTTTTATTGATTTAAAATATTTGTTTTTTTCACCTTATTTTGACCTAATATCGAAAAAGCACCCTAATTTTCAATCGAAAATTCTCACGTGAAAATATCTGCTTTTTTAAAACTCGGTAAAAAAAATAATTGCTGTGTAAAAGATAAAAATAAAAAACCAAGAACTTGGTTATTTGAATTTTTCACATACATTTTGAGGTTACTTGAAAAAAGTGTGAATACAAAAGTTGTAGATCTTTTTATTACCTACAACTTTGCTATTACACTTTTTTCCATAAGACTTGTAGTTTTGCCGGAAATCGAGATAAACCGCTTTTTACCCTTAAACCCCCACTTCCCGACCTCGGATCGCCCGTAAATTATTTTTCCTTTCATTTTTGTTATATTCTCTTTCTTTTCCAATGGGTTTCAGCCTACTGTGACTTTTTTCGTTTTCAAAAATTATCGGCACTGGTCTAATGACTCAATAAATATTATAAAAATAATCTTACAAAAGAATCAAAATGCTTTATATATAACTAGTGTGAAGTATTTATATTATTATAATAATTACGAACGCACTCTGATTTATCTGCAAGTTTGTTTTTGTTACTTATACCTACTATTGCAATATGGCTATCGCCTCGATGGTTGCTTCGACCAGAGACGTTTGCACTAGGCGCATTCAAATATGCATTCTATAGACATCAAAATAGAGTGCACCTATTTGTTTTTGGATTTAGCAAAATGTTTGTAGAAATTGTCAATGCCGTTTCTATAGATTTATACAGTTTCGTAAGTAAACTAAACTAAATACAAATTTCAAATGTTATGATACAATACCGTAATCATCCTACTTACCCAAACATTCCATCATTTTTTCGAGTTTTTCGTCTTTTTCTTGTAAAACTCTTTCGCAACATTTTATTTTTATTGCCCATATTTCCACTGAGACTGAATTTTCACTTCAATATTAGGCAGTGAGTAGCCTTAGTAGTCCGCCACAGAACTTTAGTTCAATTCACGCACTGTTTTACCAATTTTAGCAAATACCAACTAATATTCAGCCAGCAGCAGCTTCCATTCCCGTGGATGATCCCTCTATCGTCTAAATTTTTCAGAATTCTAGCTTCCGTCCCGGCTCCGCATTTTCTTAGAAACATTATGGCATTTGTCACTTTGGAGCTGTGATATTATTGCATTTATTTAGAGTTTATGTGATTTTTAAGTGTTCCGAGGGCCTTTATGTTGGTTTTGTTTTCTATTTTTTTACCGCACCCACTAAGTACCTATCTAAAACACAAACATTAGTTTGAAATGGCATAACTACCCATTTAATTAACCCTTCCATCCCTGATACTGACTTACACCCGAAAAGCATAATTCCCCTTCTAGAGCAGTCGGGTAAAATTCGGAATGTTTATATTTGACCTGTTTATCATGTACTGTAATAAAAATAAACAGTAGTGATGTTTTTTTTTAAATTGTTATGTGTAATTATTTATTGTATCATATTATGAACCGACACTGTAATTACATCGAATTTTAGAACGCACGTCATAAGTAAGTATATTCAACAGAAAACATCTGATTTCCTTACGTATACTATGCAACTTTCCTTGAGCACACAAACGCCCGTGTTAGCGTTTGCGAGTGTGTGCATAATTACCGTAAAACGCGCAGATGCGGTTGTGTGAGTGCGGTAATAGCGATTAAAATCGTAGTCGGTCCGCGCCTTAATAATAAAATACCACGTCTTTACTTTGAATTATACAAACTAACAAAACAAAACACACATGCTCCGAGGTTTTAACACAAGCGTACCTACCGTATCATGATTCATGAACCGCCTATATCTACCTATTTCACTCGCGTCAATCACTTTCCTTTACTCTATTCACTTTATTTATTAATCCAGACATCTTTCTTTTCGGGAGATAAAAGGAAATACTCATCCATTAAAAAGACAGTCATTTCAGAGTTTCCAGGTAATCTATAAAAAGTTGTCTCTTGATGCGTTACTGACGAATTCATGCAACCAAAAACAGCACGATATATCCTACTCGTCATATTAAATATGTACTTGAACTTATTTTTAGTGAAGAAATCGCGCGGTTATTGTTAAAAAAGCAACACACCGTCCGTTCGTCACTGCGGCACAGTCGCGACTGTCTGCATGCCGAGCGCATTCCGAGGTCGAGGCGCGTAGGTATAGCTCGCGTTTCGTCCGTTTGTATGAAGTCGAAATACTGTATGATATTAGGTAATAGGTAATACGGGCTGGTGTCCGCAACTCCACGTCAATGCGCGTATTTTGCGTACAAAAATGTATGATATTATTACCGTGGCTTGACTATACAATTAACAATAAAAAGTTTTATTATTACACAACACACACACACACAACATCACACACAACACACATACACACAACACACAACATCATAATTTAAATTAATTTTAAAATGTATAATAATGAAGAAATACCTATCTTCCAAACTTCAAACGTCAATATCTCTATAGTGACTTTGAGTGGATAGGATCCTTTTCGTGTAACTACATCCAATTATACCACATATAGGTACTACATGGTATACTTAGACGGTATACAAAAATTTAATGAAATCCATTCACAAAAAATATCAGCTGAGCCTTTATTTACATTTTGTTACACGTAGCTCGACAAAAGGTATGGAACAGCAAATTTTTTTAGTGAACGGATTTCATTAAAATTTTGTATATCATCTAAGTATATCATATCAAGTAGTAAACACGGTATAATTTAATGTGATAAGGTACGCGGCACTTTGTATACTTACATTGAGTGTTGGGTTACCTCTTCGATTATTGACTCTTTAAAAGATGTGTCATTTTAAAATGAACGGAGTCTTATAACGTGGGCATGTTTAGTTGATAGTGGATGTGTATATTCTTCTAGGACAATGACTGTTTATGTAACGTTGTATATTTTTGTGATAACTTGTAATTCTATATAACTACTATGACAAATTAAATTGTGTAAATTCTGAATTTGGTCTCTTTTATTGAACATTTTATCGAAATTCTTCATTTATTTTTGTTTTGTAAACTAATAAATGAAGAATGCTGGAACGAACTTCGTTATACTCTGCACACTTGGCGAATAAGAGCTAGATTGAAAAAAGGGTAACATTTTGACCGTCACGACACTTTTGCTATTAGGCATTTTGTAGGATGCTATTTTTTTCCTCTAATTACTCTCAAACGTTGTTAATTTATTTCATTGATCCTGTTGTTTACCACAGACTGTACCTAAGTACTGACTTTTGACATTTGGGGTCAAAGAAAAATATTGCAGGTTGCGCGACCGCGGACCCCGGGGTAGGGTTCCGCGGAATACGATAACAACTAATATTTAACAAAAGCTTTTAAAACTTATCCACAATAATTTTCAAAAAGTTAGTCACTTTCACAAATTACGTTCAAATGAAATTAAGAGGTCACGCTTTAAGTAGTCCTTGTCGGTCGAAGACTCTCGAGCGCGGTCTGCTTGATAATTAGCGGATTATACTAGAGGTAAGTGCTCATTCACGTTGACTCGCGGGCGCGGTGGCGGGCGCGGTCGCGAAATATCAAACATATGGCGTAATATCCAAGTGTTCACATACGAAACGCACGTAGCGGGCAAGCTAGCGACTGGCGCGCGCGCGCCGCTCGCGGCAATATCAAACGCGTGAGATGTTTGTGTGTGTTCACGTCGAACTAGCGGCGGACCGCGCGATTCACTCGCGACGTCAGGTAAGTTTCGTCACACTCGCGCAAACGCCTGGCGGCCAATGTGAACACGAACTCGCCAAGTCACCGCGCCCGCACCCGCCGCCGCGCCCGCGCGTTCCTATGTGAATGGGGCCTAAGATGAACAGGGTGTGACGTTCCTCGTCCCCTATAGAAAAGGGAGGATCCTCCGACCAGACGGGTGTCGTGTCTGGTGGGCACTGTCCCCACTGCTGGGACTCAGGCCACCTCTCTGTAAGAGGGAGTGGGCCGTAATCCACCACGCGGGCCCAGTGCGGGTCGGTAGATGTCACAATATGTCGTCGAATTTTTGGTCCTAGGACATGCCGGTTTTCCGGTGATGAAATAAATTACACAAAGTAAAGTACCTGCTTGGGTTCGAACCCACGACCTACAACTCCTAAGTTGGTGCCATTACCACTGGGCCACCACTGCTGTCAAATATACCACAGAAATCTCGATGTTTTGACATGTCGCCACATCGCCTGTGCGAAAAGGGGAGTGCGGGGCGCTAGTAGGTAGGTACCTACATATACTATAAATAGATAATTGAATTCGTAAATAAGGCTTAATAAGTCCAAATATAAGCAGTGAGAGCCTACTTAGAAAGTTAAAAAGTTTGGATGCAAAGATGCACCTTGTCAAAGGTGCTGGTCCAGATGGCATACCGCCAATATTTATTGCGGCTTGTGCGGAGGAGTTGCTTCATCCACTCATGGCTATATACAGCAAATCTCTGATTTCTGGTGTATTCCCTACGAAATGGAAAATGGCAAAGGTGGTGCCTGGCCTGTACATAAATCGGAAAGCAATGACAACATTTCTAACTATCGGCCCATCTCAATTCTCTCAACGTTTGCCAAAGTGTTTGAATCAATACTCTGCCCGCATTTCCAGAACCATCTTAAGCTATTCATAAGCGATCATCAGCATGGATTTGTTGGATTACGATCTACGAGCACTAATCTAGTTGCATTCACAGAGATTTTAATTGGGGCTGTTGATTCTGGTTACCAGGCAGATGTCATTTACACTGATTTTAGCAAAGCCTTTGATAAAGTTACCCATAAGTTGCATGCGTATGGTATCACTGGTAGCTTGCTTAAATGGGCGATTTCGTATTTGGCAGATAGATCTTTCTTTGTTGTGGTAAACGGTTTCCATTCTAATGTATATAAAATCTCCTCTGGAGTCCCGCAAGGTTCGCATCTGGGGCCTATATTGTTTATCTACTTTATTAATGACATTCCTAGCTGTTTGCGGCACTCCAAGATTTTTATGTATGCGGATGACCTAAAGTTTCTTAGAATAATTAAGTCTGATAGAGACTCCTCGCTTTTACAGAAGGACCTTGATAGTCTTATCCGATGGTGCAAAAGTAATGAAATGCATTTGAACTCAAAAAAATGTTACCATGTAAGTATACAAGAAAAAATAATCTTATAGAGACAGTATATTACATTAATGAGGACAAGGTTAATGAAGTAGACACTATACGTGACCTTGGTGTTTTATTTGACCAAAAACTAACGTTTGTGCCACACTTAGATCATGTTGTTAAAAAAGCGTCCAAAATTTTGGGGTTTGTCGTAAGACAATGTAAAGGTTTTCGTCAAAGTAAAACAAAAATTTTACTTTACTATAGCTTGGTGCGTAGCATATTGGAGAACGGTAGTGTGGTGTGGCGGTCGCACTATGCTACTCACAGTTTGCATCTAGAACGCGTCCAAAAACGCTTTGCTTGGCATTTAGTTTTATCTGTCGGTAAAGCTAAAAAAACGCCTTCTTACAAAGACAGATTAAACATTTTCAACATGCATACCTTAGAAAAGCGTCGTCGTTTAAACGACGCAATGTTTGCCTGTAAATCTTGAAAGGAAATATTGACTCACCGCCGCTGCTCGCACTTATAAACTTTCGTGCTCCATCGAGAATTCCACGTAAACCTATAACTCCACTTCGTCCTCCACAGAGAAGAACGGTGTTGGGATCTAACTCTCCATGCGCTAGGATGTGCCTTACAGGCGTTGCACAGGGGTGGTTCCGGAATTGGTCTTTTAAGAGGAACCGGGACCGCCCCTATGTGCTGATGGTGATCACCGGGGTGGTTTTAGTGAGGTAAAAATCCCACACTCCCCGACCTCCCTCCTCGGAGGTCGGTGCCTTTTGAAGGTTTCCCCCGAAAACATAAAAAAAAAAGGTTCTGTAGTGTTTTGAATAGTTGCAGCGATCTAATCGATTTCCACTTTGATTCTCTGACTAAGCTGAAATCTAAAATCTTGAGTTGTTTATCTGATGTGTTGTAAGATATTCATTTGTTCGATCTTAATTTTACCAATCATATTAGTTACAAAACTGAGCTTCTGTTTATACATAGGCTACATATTTTTCTTTTCTTATAAGTTGGCTGTAAACTGCACATGTACCAATGTACCTAGGCTTACAATTAACCTAATTTAATTTATTGCATGTGGTGTTTACCTTTAAGTAATAAAATTGTTACACTGTTCAAAGTTTTTTTTTTTTTAAACACATGTTATTTTTTTGTCAAGATGTTAGTGTAAACAATTGTTGGTGAACCAAATAAATAAATATGTTACTGAACAAAATAACTGCTTGAAATTTAAATAATTTATTAATAAATTGTACCAGCCTATTATTGTGACACTACAGGGCAAAGGCCTCATCTCATACAGCTAAGTCATGAGCCATAATTGATTAGGTATATTCATTTTATTTTAGACTAATAACAACTTATTTAACACTTTCAGCCGAGCATCTGGGTATTCAAATGTTTACTGCGCGGCGCACTGTATGCGTAATTTGAATGTACCTATGTGTGTGAGTAAAGTGAAAATTTAGATAGGTACGGCGCGATGACTGACGTAGCTTAAAGGAATTGGTATAAGCTGCAGCCTTTTTAAACACGTTCTTTAGAGAAAGACATTTTTTTTGCTGACGTAATTAAACGTTGTGTCAAATAGCGTTTATCAAATTTTACGTATTATAAGGTTGCTCCGCTCAAAGTGTTAATTGTAATAAATATTCTAATTACAAGTTTCCACATTTACAATAATAAGTTACAAAGTGATGTGCGTTGATTTACCTACACTGATTTGAGTTTCACAAACCACTGTATCTAAATCACGCGACTGTTTGCGCCACAGATAACTATATACTAGTCGGTTTGCGCGAGTGCGAATACATGCCATACAAGTTATTTGACACAATTGGCACGAGCGGATTTCGTCCAGCATCCCGCGGGGAATTCGCTTCAGTTTGGCCAAAGCATACCATATTATAACCTGTACGTTCAATAGATATTTTATTTGCTGTATTCTTTATTGAGAATATAGATAACATAAACCTGTAACTATAATTATGTGTATTAGGTAGGTACACACGGCTACAGATCAAGCTATAATTTCCAGTACAAGCTGATCTCGCATTGTATAATATTCCCTTACAATGAGAGGTCAGTGTAAACTGGAAATGTATAGCTTGATGTGTAGCCGTGTGTACCAATCGCTTACTTGCTGTCACCATGACCCCGCGTCCTATTCAAAAGCGTAAACCGGAATGCGTGTTCGCGCCAAGTTATTATTCTAAGGCGCCAACAGAAGGCGCTTTTCGGTTTTCCGAACAAAAGTGACATACGCGACGATCGCGTATTCGCACGACAATCGCTTTTGTATAGGACGCGGCTTAATATGCTACGATCGTCTTTTTTTCTCTCTTTAGACGATGCTGACTTTATTTAATTAGCAAATCTTGCTAAAAAGTTCGGTGGGTTTATCACTAAATCAGTTCCAAAATTACGGATACTCATTAAGAATGTGCACTCATTTTGTCTATAAACAACACATGAACATCTCCTCTGGACATCTTGGTACACTTATTTGTAGTTTCGCACAGTTCTGTATCTTTGCACATCGACACCGTGACCGGAACCTCCTCTTCCCGGGATTTGCGATTAGATTTTGCGAAAATGATCCGAAGGTAGACTTTTCAAAGTAACTCAGTTTCGCCAATTGCCTCGGAGTCGGCGCTTTCGTGGTTTCCTCATCAACTACGGTAGTCCCTGTCGTCTCTTCCTCGTAGTTCTCCGTCACAAACTCGTCGCTCTGTGTGGCATCTACTTCAGAATTAAGTCCTGTGTTATCATTTGTTGCGACTCTATCATTGACTACGCTTTCTGCGGGTACAATTTCAAACTCATTAGTTTCAGGGAGAATATCGTCGGAGCTACTGCTTTCAGTTTCTTCAGCATTTTCGGTTGGTGTGTTTTTTTCTGTGCTGGTATTAGTTTTAGGTTTGGTCTTGATAGAATAAATCCTGTCCGAGTAGTTGTAAGTTGGATGGCTGTTATTTGTTTGCGCAGTCGTAGTAGTTTCTTGGTTTTTATTAGTGTTTGCAGTAGGTTCTTCGTCGAGACTGCCCGGTATGGTGAGCGGTACCTTTTCTATTCTAGATTCCCTCTCTACGGGCTTCAGTTCAGGTTGTGAGTATTCCAGGTCAAGTTGCCGCTTGACATACGTGATGTTACTGTTCTGCTGAGGCGCTGGCAATACCGCGCTTGCGCACAGTAGCAACGGGATCAAAGTTCTGAAAAACAGAAGGAAAATATTTTATATAAGTTTTTTTGTTATCTAGTTTTTAGCTATGCATCGAAACGTTTATTAAACACTAGGCTGTGTCCGCGATTTAGTTCGCTTGCATGTCGGAAAACAATAATTTGATCTAGGGTCTAGACAAAATTAAACTTGTTGCTACTTTAACTGTACCTATAGTTAATTATTTTTTATGACATTGATTTACATTCTGTGATTACTTTAATTCACACACTGACATATTACTTGTTTACATAATTTGGGAAATCGTATACTTTTACAATGTTTGTAAATATGTGAACACCATGTATCTATCACTTAATTAATTTATTTATCATTGCTACGTTTATTTAATTCTTTTTACCTATTGTGGTAGGGTAATTTTTATTATAGGTGCATCGTCTTCACATATAATTAATGTATACAAAATATTGTAACACATTTTAAAAGAGTGGAGTTTCTTGCCCATTCTTCTCCATACGAAACTACCTTTTGGAAGGGGCGACTAGAATCAATTCTATTTAAATGTAAATGTTGACGTTGAAAAGTGCCTTTTATGTGCCTATTTGAAATAAATGCTTTGCCTGGTGGGAAGCGCTACCTTTTTTTTTTTTTTTTTTGTGGGTGGGAAATCATCAAATAACTTCTCCCGCTCTGGGCAGAGCAGGAGGGCGTGTCAGACTCTTACTGACTAAAACCCACCCGTGTTCCTTCAGTTGCCTGTGCCAGGGGCCACGGTAACCCTCTTGGACTTTTCCGCAACCCTAGCAGGCATCGGTCCTAGCAAACCCCGTCATTGGTGCTGACATCTCTTTGAGGCGCGCGTGGAACACAACGCGCCGTCGGGGAAGCGCTACCTGGGTTCTCTACCACAGCCCTTTCGAATGCAGTCACTGCATATTCAGGGCTTATAATGTCAATGCAACGAAGTATCACTTGGATTTATGAGAATAAATGAAAATCTAGGCGCCTGGTCGAGGCTCATTATATGCACCTGCCGTACTCAGTAAATTGGCTGCTTGACTGGCAGCGCCCTCGATAACTATGAAGATGACACCCACAACGAAAATTTTGCACGTCATGTTGATTTACACCTCTTTTTACTCCCAGAAACCAAATGACACCCATTTATTTGACTATCATTAAAAACACCTTATTACAAAAACAATATCGATGGTCTAGAAGACAGATGTTACAAGTGCAGTTTTGGTAATTTTTCAAGAGAGCAGTTTCTAGGGAGTTGAAAGTTTAACATGCTATTACACAAAAATGTGCAATGGTCGTGTGTTTATTATTAAACCATTAAGGAGAGTACTTAAAAGCACAACAAAGTGCAAAATAACTTTAGTTTGGAGTCGTTACGTGTATGTAGGTACGTTACGTGTAATGAAAAGTTCTTCTTGAACACTTTAATTTCATAATATCTCTTGTTAGATTGACGCGATTGCGATGAAACAAAAACTAGATGTAACTCCCCGTTACACACAATATTTGAATATAAAAGTTAACCATAGTGGTTTCGTACTTTTTACGTGATACATGTTCAAATTAATCTCTCACATCCAAACAGACTAACCGACAAACAGACAAAAATTGCAAAAACAATAGAAAATGAAAATGTTGGTTATCCTTTAACACATGTTTTCAATAAACAGAAAGGCCTCGTCTACAGATTTATTATAGACATTTAAAGACATAGATAGATTGCGCGTGTTCATCATTTAGGGCACACACCTGCAATTTTTTTTTTTCCCGTTATAGCCTGAAAAAGCAAGCATTTTCAGGCTATAGCGGGACACCTTTGAAATGTCCATTTATTGGGTGAAATATCTGAACATGAGGGACTTCATTAGCATGACTGGAGAGCATTAACCAGAGAGGATGAACATCGTGATTTAAATGCTCCATTAAAATGAACACATCAATTTGTTACTCATCTAGCGGCACGTCGGTTGGTTGACCAGCTAATGTATTCAAGCAACTGGTTGCCTTTCTGTATGCCATTAGTTATCGACAAAAATATCAATCTTGGGTAAATTAAAATTTTGGTTGCCTAATGTCATTTGTATTCATTGCATTCGATAAAAATATTGGATTAAGTTTTAGGAATTATTACGGCGATAAGATAGGTACCTACTGAATGTTCTAAAGTGATTATGATTAATAAAATAATAAACTTTAATTCAGAGTAAAATTGAGTTGTTAGTCGCTATATATAATATATATTTTTCTATATATAATATAGAAAAATATTGAATCTAATCTAATTTAATTTACTCTAATTTAATTTAATTTTATATTTAATTTTATCTAATTTAATTTTATCTAATTTAATTTAATATAATGTAACCTAATTTAATCTGTTATTTAATTCATTGTAATCAATTTGGCTTTAACAGTAAATCTTATTTGTTTTTTTGTTTTTCAAACTATGTATTACTTGTTGTTTAATTAATTGTGTTATTTACTGCGCATAATGTAGTGCATGCTGTGCTTTTCTGTAAGTGATGAGGCGCTTAGACTTAAGTTTGTAATGTAGAATTTATAAAGTAACAGTGTACTCATTGTTGAAAAGCCTAATAAATAAATAAAATAAATATATACTTATACAGAGTGTATCAGAAAGGTGTGGAAAAATTTAAGGTATTTTTACTGACCATCAAACTGAACAACTTTCTCCATGGGACTAACATCGCAAGAGAGAAAAATGATCTACACTACCGTCGTTAGGGTCGAGTAGGTATTGAAGTTTTGTACGGGACAGCTGAGAATTTTTTCACGATTACGATTATAGTCCCATGGAGAAAGTTGTTCAGTTTGATGGTTTGTACCACACCCTTAAACTTGACCACACATTTCAGATACATCCTGTAAAGGACGGAATCTCCGTGCTGTGAGTTCTGTGACCTAATCCAAATAGGTAGGCTTGTTTATTTTTTTGTTTTCTATTTAGTAGCTACTTAGTAGTTACTTGAACATATTTCTGAGACACTATTGTAACTAAACCTGTTAGGTACTTGTTATCAAATTATACGTTGGTAAAATTAACGACATTTTAACGTAGGATATTTTGAATGCAGAACTTTGTTGTTTTTATACCTCTGCCCGCGACAGTGTCCGCGTGAAATTTATTATAATAAATGATTTTATTTCTGTAAGTAGGTTTTTACAAACACTTTTACATGTCAATCATTTTTTTTTTAAACTAGATGAGGTCGGCGTTTCCTATCTGACTACTCTGAGAAGAAAGGCCGAAACAAACACAGAGGTCACAGTCTCTTTTAAAGTCCAGACAGAATCTTGGTCAGATCATGTGAAGGCTATGTAGATCGGTGTCTGAAATGGTCTTTTGAGGAAAGCACCACACAGATTGAGTGGACCTGTCCAGTCAGTGCACGCAATTGTCAGCAATCGTGCAGCTCAACTCAGAACTTAAGGAGCTCAACGATTCGACGAACAATACCAAAGAAAGGACATTTGAGCTGCTCGCTAAACAAACACTTTCACACAATAGGCATAACGGACAGCCCTCTATGCAGGGCTTGCATGGAGGCTGACGAAACTGTCGCGCATGTGCTCTTCGAGTGCACAGGCGTCGCCCAAATTAGGTCAAAAACCCTCGGGACACCCAGATATTACACAGATGTTCTTAATAGACCAGGAGACCTAATCAGCTTCTGGAGGGAGGTGGGCTGGTTGGAATAACCACCGACGGCCGACATGGCTCACGCACAATGGTCCACTGAAGGACTAAGTGCGGAAACCAGACCGATAACATAGAACATAGAAGGACATTTGAGTTGACATATTGTACTGTGTCAATGATACTAGACCAAATATTTTTACGATATAATTATATACCTTCCACTCCCGTGTCCCAATGTAGGTATTGTTTTTGGCATACTTATTTTTTATTTGTTTCTAAAATTAATTTTTGACCGCGTTTCCTCCGAAAACATTCGTTAACCTATTTTAGGTTATAGCAAATTGAAATAACATAGTTAGTACTATTATCTTAATTAAATCAGTACCTAGGTAATTGTAAGTGGGTACTTAATGAATTGTTCATAGCGTTCTATACTTTGTGCAACAGCTCAAGATTAGCAGATATTATGTATTAGGTTTTAAAAAGATGCGAGGGCACCAGACAATAAAAAAATATACTTTATTTTCTTTATTATTGGGTAAGTAATATAATAATAATTTTAAAATTTTTAGTTGTGGTACCACTAGATACAGCTCGCGCGATAAGAGTTTGGCTTTGACCGTTATTCCGCAGAAATCAGAAATTGGGTATCAACGGGCAATTAGCGGGGTGCGGGGCGGGTGTGTAGGCGCACGCGGTGCTCTGATTGGCGCTCCAGTCGTTCCCTGCCTCTCGCATCGATACGACGTACCGCGCACTCCTGTTGTACAATCAAAAGTTCAAAAATCCGAAGGTGAAAGCCAAACTCTTATCGCGCGAGCTGTACTTGTTATGTATTAGTACCTACATTATGATATAAGTGCGGTAAGTTGAAAATTACAGCCGAGGCCATATTGCTACAAGAAAGGAGAGGCTGTAATTATCAAAGCGCACAGTATGTCATACGACGTTTTCTAACATATTTGCGAGGAAATAAATAAAACTCGGACTTTCTTAAACGAATAAATCTTTAAGCACTTGTTAAAGCAGTACGAAAAATTAGTAAAATTGATTATTACGTTGCCAGTTGACATTTTTAATGTTGTCAAGTTATTATTATTACTTACAATTTCACCGGTCTCTCTCTCACTCTCATTAGTGAAACTCGCTCAAAGCATATATTTCAAATAAACCAATTACAGGCACTTTTGAAATAAATAAAACTCGGACTTTCTTAAACGAATAAATCTTTAAGCACTTGTTAAAGCAGTACGAAAAATTAGTAAAATTGATTATTACGTTGCCAGTTGACATTTTTAATGTTGTCAAGTTATTATTATTAGTTACAATTTCACCGGTCTCTCTCTCACTCTCATTAGTGAAACTCGCTCAAAGCATATATTTCAAATAAACCAATTACAGGCACTTTTGAATTGTCAAGAGGTCGGTCAGTCAGAAAGATGAAGCTAGTTGCCCATTCCAAAGCGTATTAAGTACCTATGGAGAAGAACGGGCAAGAAACTCCATGGACACTCTTTTAAATCAAAATATTGTGACAAAATAGTGGTTCTTCATAAATCATTCATGTTGAAATTATACATGTGAGAACGATGTAGAAAGACGTGCACGTTAAAAGCGTCCGTAATAAAAAGATAAAAACAATTATGGAATTAAAATAAGCCTTGGCAGCTAAGGCATGAACAGTGCCTACTGACGGCGCCCGTTCACGAACATGACGTATGCATCAGCACCATTCAGCTCAACCATTTTGAAGGGAACTCAATGATCCAATACACACGCCACCACCAGCGACACATTTGAGTGAGCATGACATACCTACTCTCAGCCGCCAGGGCACATTCAAGTCAAAGAAACATGAACCCAGTAACCTTTATAGTAGATAGGTACATAGTGCTCACACATGTGCTATGCAATTATACAACCTTAGATTACACATATAGATTGTACAACCTTCATCAGCTCCAATAATATCTTCGAATGCTAATTAATTAGTTTACGCGCCCTTGTGGAGCAGGACCAGCCCTGAGCCAAGCATTTTTGTCAGCGATGTAATCCCCCAGCTTATAATATGCTTGGCTGTACAGTGTGCGTTTTAGACAAGATTTAAATTTCGGGAGGTATTTTATTGTAACATTTTAAACCCTACCCCATGAAGGATGAGTCTACTTTAGCCAGTCTGAAACCCGGTTGAACTAATTGGTCCCTATTTCTAGTACTATAGTTGTGTCTTTCACCTCTGTTACTGAAAAGATTTAAATTTTTCCGTACGTACATGATGTTTTCATAAATGTATTGACAAGGTACCGTCATGATGTTAATGTCTTTAAACAGTTCCCTTAGAGAATCGCGCCTGCGGAGGCTGTATATTGCTCTGATGACTCTTTTCAGAATAAAAATAGACTCAATATCGGCAGGCCGTCCCCATAATAAAATACCGTAAGACATGATATTATGAAAATAACTGAAATAGACTAGCCTCGCGGTATCTACATTTGAAAATTGACGGCTTTTTCTTACAGCATATGCGGCTGAACTTAGCCGTCCTGCATGAGATGTGAAATGAGGACCTCATTGCAGCCTTGAGTCTAGCGTTATCCCC
The DNA here is from genome assembly GCA_937001585.2 of Brachylomia viminalis. Lineage (NCBI taxonomy): Eukaryota > Metazoa > Arthropoda > Insecta > Lepidoptera > Noctuidae > Brachylomia > Brachylomia viminalis. The sequence continues at coordinate 12,196,120 of OW443314.2, forward strand.
AGAAAAACAGTTTCATCGATAAATTCTAGTTTCTCTATATTCAATACTATGTCACAATCACTACTTTTAACATTCGGTAAAGCAAATCTTATGCATTTAGTTTTTTTCCCATTTAATACTAAATTATTAGCAGTGAACCAATTGTGTACCTGCAGTAGGGCATTATTTACGTCGTCAAGATTTGATGCACGTCTATTTATCTTAATGATTAAAGAAGTATCGTCAGCAAATAACACCATTTGTGGTTGTTTTTTTTAATAAATGGTGTAGATCATTAATATAAACTAAAAAGAGGAAGTAGGAGAAACGAGACCACAGAGTTTTGCAGTCGGTGGCGGCGACGATGGTGGAATGTACGCGTGTGTGCTCGCAGATGGTCGAGAGTCAACACTTGGCTTCAAATTTATATTGCGTTTTTCGGCAGTTATCGTTGATGTTTATTCTACAGGCGCATGCAATGGTTTGAAAGGTAGACGATTCTGCGAAACGTTAATCCAGCAGGAAATGCAATATCTCGAAAACCTGAAGACGCACAAATTATATTTTCGGTGCACGTTTTTACACAAATATAAGCTCTCTGGCCATGCACAATATTTCTTCGATTTCGATTCGATCATTCGTTTAGGATTTTCCTGCTGGAAAAACGTTACTCTAGCAGGAATCGTTATTTCCGTTTTTTTCCAAAACGACAAAGCGCACAATTTTTTTATGTGGTGCACATACACATCAGATTATGCACTAATTATAGGTTTCACTCCAGGAACCACTTTCCTGCTAGGGTAACGTACACCGCTTTGGGCACAGTATAATAAAGTAACTTTGGTCGAACAGAGATAACAAGTTTGGAAAATCCAAAAGTGTACGCCTCATATATCGCTCATTTATTTTAATAAAATAATAAATCGTTTAATTGATTTGTAATATAAAAAAAAAGTTTTTATATTTTTGTAGGTAGGTAGGGACGTGCACGTATAATAGTATATTTTAATAAAAAATCATTAAAAAAAAACTACGTAAACTAGACTACTGATTCCAGAATTCGATGAACTAAAAACAGAACTAATAAAAAAAGCCCTGTCTCCATAAAGCTATCATTTTTTTCGGCAGTTATCGTTGATACATACAAAATCAGCGTACAGACATGAGGACGTCCACGTAAAAATTCTTTCTAAAGGTTTTTTTTCAAAGTAGGTAGGTAGCAACATAAATGGTCTTATTACAAAACAAGGTTTTTTTTATAGACGTGGTTTAAACCATCGAGCCTATTTTTGAAATAAGAACCTAACAGAAATCGAAATAGAGTTCCTTATACAAAACTGACAACTTAGTCCGGTCTTAGGTTGTCAATTTCGCATTAAGAACTTTACTGAACTCGGCTTATAGTTCTAAATACAAAAACTGGCTTGAAGATTTAGGCTCGGACTGAAGTTAGATCGTGTTTTGTAATAAGACGGAAAATGATTTTTAGAAAGTATAAGATGGTTTACGTTAAGTGTTTTCTCGATGTACGAGTACATCTATCTACTCATATTATTGTATAAGTGCCATATAGTTGTGATGAGGCATTGAAGATCACAAAATTGCTTGACCTTGACGAGTCGGGAGTAAAGCTAGTGCTTTACTCCCGACTCGTGGTAGTCCACAGAATAAATGCACTGCCTCAACCGCTTCGCGTTATAAGGCGTGCAATAGTTACCGATTGTTGCACTCGCCTCGACTTGCAATGGTGAGCTTCGTTGGCTCGAATCATACGCGACACAAAGGCACCGCTCGTCGCGCGACAGGCGAGGCGGTGCCTTTGTGTCGCGTCGCGTGTCGCGCCTGTTTGCGGAACCCTTTTTTTTTAGGTTTCCGTACCTCAAAAGAAAAAAACGGAACCCTTATAGGATCACTTCGCTGTATCCGTCTTTCTGTCTGTCGGTCTGCCAAGACCCTTTTTCTCAGCATCGCGTGGAAGTATCAGTTTGAAATTAATATCAAATACAAAGGTCTACGGTCACTTGGAGCTCTAAAAAAAATCAAGCTTCTAAGTACTAGTTCTAAAAAGTCAAAGTAATAAAAAAATACGGTCATACAACATAATAAGTAATACATAATAAGCGACAGATTTTGATACTTTGTAAATAAATCAAAACTTGTAAGGTACTTCCCGGTGACCTAGCATCATGAAATTTGGCTAGAAGCTTGTTAGAAGTTACCGCACAAGTAAAGGCAAAAGTCCAAAAATCGTTAATTTGTAGTTTAATCAAATAATCACATACAAAAAATGCGATTACAAACTTACATTTGCAGTTGGAGAATTGACCGTGACGTATATCAAATCAATGTATGGGAGATTATTTTTTCAACTACAAAGTTAAGTTTGTTCTTGGTATATATTCATCCCGACTACGGAACCCCTCATTGTGTGTGGTCCGACACGCACCAGGCCGTTTTTTTTACACTTCTCTGCACTTCTTAATATGGGCATATTTCTCTTCCTCTGTATATCTAATTCTCATTGGTCTTCTAATTGCTACATCTAGGTACCTACTACCTAATGATATATGGTGCTCGAGCGCCAAAGTCTCCTCCTGTGACACCATTATGGCCTATTCTTTCCAGAGGTCTACATAAATGCTCAGCAGCCTTTTTTATGGTGTATAAGGAATAAATAACCGCAGTTCCATAATTCTTTGTTTACAGTTACATTTATATTGAGTATAGACTTCGCTGATGCAAAAAACGGCAAATGGAAACCGGGAAATGAAAATTACAGAAGATTTCCCAATGACAGAAAATTGCTAAGTGGCAGAAGAATTCCAACTGGCAAAACAATACAAAATGACAGAAGCTTGCAGATTGACGGAATCATGCAAAATGACGGAAGAATTCCAACTGGCAAAACAATACAAAATGACAGAAGCTTGCAGACTGACGGAATCATGCAAAATGACGGAAGAATTCCAACAGGAAAAACAATACAAAATGGCAGGAGATTGCAGATTGACGGACAAATGCAAAATGACAGAAGAATGCCCATTGGCAGAACATTGCAAAATGACAAAAGAATGCTTAATGACCGAAAAATTAAAAATGACAGAATAATGCAATATAACAGAAGAGTCCATAGTCCCAGTATAACTGATGGAATCATGCAAAAAGACGGAAGAATAAGAATAAACAGAATTTTGGAAAATGACCGATTAAGCGAAAATGAGTTACAAAAGAAAATTGACAGTTTAACGCAAAACAAAAATATGCAAAAAGAAAAAAGAGTACAAGATGGCAGAAGAACGCTAAATACAAGAATGCAGAATGAAAGAAAAACACAAAATGATTTGAAAGAGCAAAACACTGGAAGAATTTTAGATGAGCGTAACCAAAAAATAATAAATGCCAGAAGAACGCGATATGACAAAAGAATGTGGGCCGCTACCCCTCACCGCACCGTGCGACAGGGCGACTGGGCCGCTAGCCCTCCTCGCGCCGCGCAGCGTATGATCAACGACAGCCTGAACTCCATCAACATCACCGCTCCAAAATGTAAGGTTCAACCTCGTAATTATTTTACCACATTTGACAACAACTCTCAGTAAATTCAACTTAACTAAGGTTCGAACCACTTTGACTGTGTAACTGTCAGTGATAGTTAGAGTGGTTCTTGATATCAAATAGACCTAAAGGCCATAAAGGCCAATTCTGATATATAAAAACCTTCAAAATCTATTTGTTATCTTAGCGACCATCAATGTATGGAGGGTAGAGGTAAGGAGAACCATAACTGTGTATGAAAATAGTGTCCGTTAAAATGTGCTACATAAGGGTGGCGCTACAGTAGCCTTCGAGTAAATTTTGAAAGCAATAATTTTATGTTATGTTTACAAAATAAATTTGGACTACGTAAATTGTTGAGGTATGGTATACCTACTGGACTGTCACTTACTACTTTATTCACTAAAGAAAGATATTAAATTTTCTAACTCGGCATACTTTATCCATTAATTTTCTAACTCGGCATACTTCAGTCCGTTAACAACTGCTACATTCATACCACACCATTTGCCCACGCTAGCGCCATTTTGGAGGGTTTTTGAACTGTTATTTACTGTTTATGCTGGACACTTTTTCAAGTCCGAAAGGGTTACCGTGGCACCTGGCACAGGCAACAGATGGAACACAGGTGGGTTTTAGTCAGTAAGAGTCTGACACGCCCTCCCGCTCCGCCCAGAGCGTGAGAAGTTATTTGACGATTTCCCATCTTCAATAAAAAAAAAAAATGGAGGTAAAGTAATTACGTGTAATCAAATCAAACCAAATCAAATATGTTTATTTGTGCACACAGCGGGGTAACTGCGTGACACTAACAATGGTAATGGCTTTCATTTTGACAAATATGTTTATTTATGCACACAGCGGGGTAACTGCGTGACACTAACAATGGTAATGGCTTTCATTTGGACAAATATGTTTATTTATGCACACAGCGGGGTAACTGCGTGACACTAACAATGGTAATGGCTTTCATTTTGACAAATATGTTTATTTGTGCACACAGCGGGGTAACTGCGTGACACTAACAATGGTAATGGCTTTCATTTTGACAAATATGTTTATTTGTGCACACAGCGGGGTAACTGCGTGACACTAACAATGGTAATGGCTTTCATTTTGACAAATATGTTTATTTGTGCACACAGCGGGGTAACTGCGTGACACTAACAATGGTAATGGCTTTCATTTTGACGAATATGTTTATTTGTGCACACAGCGGGGTAACTGCGTGACACTAACAATGGTAATGGCTTTCATTTTGACAAATATGTTTATTTATGCACACAGCGGGGTAACTGCGTGACACTAACAATGGTAATGGCTTTCATTTTGACAAATATGTTTATTTATGCACACAGCTGGGTAACTGCGTGACACTAACAATGGTAATGGCTTTCATTTTGACAAATATGTTTATTTATGCACACAGCGGGGTAACTGCGTGACACTAACAATGGTAATGGCTTTCATTTTGACAAATATGTTTATTTATGCACACAGCGGGGTAACTGCGTGACACTAACAATGGTAATGGCTTTCATTTTGACAAATATGTTTATTTGTGCACACAGCGGGGTAACTGCGTGACACTAACAATGGTAATGGCTTTCATTTTGACAAATATGTTTATTTGTGCACACAGCGGGGTAACTGCGTGACACTAACAATGGTAATGGCTTTCATTTTGACAAATATGTTTATTTGTGCACACAGCGGGGTAACTGCGTGACACTAACAATGGTAATGGCTTTCATTTTGACAAATATGTTTATTTGTGCACACAGCGGGGTAACTGCGTGACACTAACAATGGTAATGGCTTTCATTTTGACAAATATGTTTATTTGTGCACACAGCGGGGTAACTGCGTGACACTAACAATGGTAATGGCTTTCATTTTGACAAATATGTTTATTTGTGCACACAGCGGGGTAACTGCGTGACACTAACAATGGTAATGGCTTTCATTTTGACAGCTCAACAACATTCATTGCGTTATTTACGTTGTTGAACAGACAAATGTTTCGGTCATAATTATGAAGTAATGCCTTCAAAATAATTCAGATTGTGATTGAAAATTGAAAGTGTGTTACTCAATTAAAGTGCAGGTTATAAGGTGTGACAACATTATAAAGTAGATATCACTATGTCCTGCCATAGTGAAAAGTGGCAAGTGGCATACAGTTATACAAGGTGTAACAGAATAAACGCAAGTCCTGAAAGTAGTTTGCTCATAATTGACTACTGAATCGATTTCAGTAACTATTAATATAGGTATTTTTTTTTATATTTTTCTTTTGCTATAGGTACCTACTGACCGCCGATTGAACCAATAAAAATTAAATCTTATTTTTGGGCAGTAAGACTCAATGTTAAACGCATAACGATTTTCTTAATAATAATAGTTTGATTTAAAAAATGTTTTGGTCATTGTATTATAATGCTTTAAACTCAATATTTGGGGTGTATGAAGTCTTGCGTTAATATGTTACATGTTGTATCTGCCACTTGCCACTTTTTTGTAGTAGGTACCTATTCTACAAAATTAGAAACAAAATAGTAAACAAAACAACAACGTATATGTACCAAATAAGTTTTTAAGCAAGCGCTTACGAGTACGACACGCTATGCGCATACGTTTTTGGGTTCTTAGGCAAATTGGGGACCAGTATAATTTCGCTATCTATGTCCGTCTTTCTGTCTGTGTTTGTGCGGACCTATAGCCGTTTAACTCGAGTAGTCGAGCTACAACGCTGTAAGTTTCACGACTCTGTATTACATCGCCTGAATACCTGCGTAATATGATGACGTCTATCTCGTCTCTACGAAGAATAGACGAAGATGGCAGCGACGACGCAAAAAGTGTAACCGTGAATTCAACGCACGATTCTAGACACCCAGCGTAGAAATTTTAGGCTTCGTCCATACTGATCCCTAGTCCCAACTCGCCCGGTCCGTATATACCTATCTACCTAAGTATGTATACCTAGAAGGTGCAAAAGTATTGATGGTAAGAAAAGTGCTTGTATGGTTTGTATTTATTTTTATTCAGTCAATACAAATCACAGTTTTTACAATAATTAAAACTCTCTGTTAAAAAATCACAGTCTGTAATAATTTAAATTATCGTCTAAGAAATCACAGTTTTTACAATAATTTAAGCTATATTTTATTTTAAACAGTAATTGGGAACTCATTTTCTGAGTTCTTTTAAAAACTCATAGATTGACTCATAGAAAAAGATCAAGAGCAAAATGTATACTTGATGAGTATTTATTTTCTACATCGTAGCACTTTTCCGACAAACTGTACCCTTAACTAACTAACAATATAATAATAACTTTTATTTAGGTCCTTGCAATAAGCATGTAAAAAAGCGGGCGAGTTGGGGCTAGGGATCAATAGGGACGAAGCCAAATTTAACGTCGATTAATTAAAAAAACCACGTGCATTGCACTTTAGTATTAGATAACAGTTTTTTTTATAACCGGGGAAAACTATCGACTCTTGGGGTCTAGAATAATATTGTGCTTAATTCTTGTTTACTGTTTGCGCGTCGATGTTTCTGCCACCCAGTACCAGGAACACATATACCTACTAAGTCAACGTTCTTTTGTTAATTTTTGACATCGCGCCGTAGAAATACGTATCAATTCTAGAACCTTCGATCAACAATAGCACTAGATTATGGATTAGGAATAAAAACACATCGCTCAAGTGGCCGCGACAGCATACAGCTTGATTATAAGCTTTAACACTCAAATATAAAGTTTATTATCGTTTGCAATATATTTACTACTTCGGTTGAAAAGAAAAAGTATTTTTAAAATAAGAACAATTTTTTTATCGAAATCATCTATCATAATCAGCCTATAATGTTCCCACTGCTGGGACACAGGCCTCTCTGTAAGAGGGCGTGGGCCGTAATCCACCACGCGGGCCCAGAGCGGGTTGGTAGATGTCACATGTCTTCGAATTTTTGGTTCTATCACGATGTTTTCCTTCACCGTTTTGAGAGCAGTGGTGACGGAAATAATTTAAAGTAAAGCGCCTGTCTGACTCGAACCTACGACCTACAACTCGTAAGTCGCGGCTGATACAACTGGGCCACCGCTGCTCTCCTTGCCTCCTGCCTCTATGTAAAAATAAAACATAATGTCTAAGCATTACGGTTGAAAAAACTATGTTACAAAATAATACCACACAACGTTATTTGTGGTCTTATTTTTCCGACCGTTTTTGATGCACTTATCGGAAATTCAGTAATATTGTTACAATCTTTCCTTTTGGGACTACAGTGGCCACCGCGGTCAGTACCTACACACTGACCGCGTACATGCATGTACACACATGCTATGCAATCATTTTTTTTTGGGTGGGAATACTTTTTATTGTTCTGGAGCCAAATGGCAAAAAAGCTGAATCCTTAAAATGTCGTCATGACCGTCAGTCTGTGTTATGATGTTTCTAATTAACTTTTTTAAAGATTTGGATGTTTTCAAATGAAATATTTATTATTGATGGGTTCATCTGGTTTCGAACAGCCTTTTAAGTGCAAACCGCAGCCAGGTTTTTCATTTTTATTAATACTTGTGTTGATTTATATTATGAGGTATTAATAGCAGATGCTTACGATTGTGTCAGACGAATCCCCGGAAGATAACCAAAGCAAACAAGGTTGGATTGACTTCTGGAGTCATTTGATGTCTGAAATGGGATCCATACACGCCGCGACCTCGGGAGACCACAATTTGCTGACAACCAGGGCTTGCCACATTATTGCAACTACATACATCAGCGCGTGAGCCTTTCTTGACATCATCAAAGTTATTTTTTTTGTATTCGGGATACCCGAATGAACAGGGTTCATTATATTCTTCACGAGCTGAGCCGACAGACGTTCTCCTGTCCATACAAAAATCCCAAAGAAAAATACGTTCATTTTTAAAAAAAATCCAAAAATTGCCGGAAAATGTTTGCATTCGGGCGGGCGGCATATTACGAACATTTTAATACAAATCGGTTCAGCCGTTCTCAAGTGATGCGCTCACCAACGAACAGCATTTCATTTTATTATGCATATTATGTACTTAAAATAAAATGGAAATATAAATATGATTATCAACAAAAAATATATATATATATACTACGCACTGTGCATAGGAAGGCGCGGGCCACACGGAAGGGACGTGAGACGAGGACGGGACGCAGACGCGACGCCCGTTTCATGTGTATCTTCATTATTCTTCATACACGTTCTGGCACAAAACATACATACAGAAAGGACAAGACGCAGGCGCGGCACTTTTCCATCTGCATATTTGCTTTCTTTGCCATCTGATGACCGAATACGATTATCAAAAAGAATCCATTTTTCACCGCAAGTGACAATGCGGTTCAAAATCTCTTCGTTTCTGTGTCTGTTAAGCAACGCAAGGCATATGTCAACGCGTTTGTCGCACTAGCGATCGTTCTGTTCGGCGGCACCCCCTTATCAAGTTTTTTTACCTTGCCAATTTGACGCAAATGGGCCAAATTGTTTTGATGCTAACGTTGAAAGCTGCTGTTAACTCAGCCGTAGATCATAGCCTCAGAGTCGTCAGCTTCCACTATCGCCTTTAATTCTTCATTGTTGACTTCAGTTTTCGGGCGACCTTGGGGTTAATTTTTTAGATCAACATTTCCACGTCGGTAGCATTCAAACTAATAACGAGTCGTGTGTTCGTTTGTAGTGTTCAATCCGTACACGTTATTAATGTTGCGAGCCGCTTGTGCGGCATTACTACCGTGACGGAACTTGTATTCCTTAGTTACTCGTGCTTTTATCGTGTCCATATTGATGAAAAAGATACAAATGTAATGAAAACAAAACACTAATCCATAAAAAAACTACTGAATTTGAAATTATAATTCCATGTTTTTTTTATAAAGTTCATTTGAATTTAAAATTTATTGCCAGCCGTACTTACATAAATTACGTTTCAAATGGCCAGTATTGTAAAACGGTAACTTCATAGGTAAAGACCTATTATTAACCAGTGCCTGTAATATGATGTTATGATAAAGATTTATGATATATTACTATTACTATTTATATATATTATTATTTATATATTTACTGTTGCCGCGTCTGCGTCCCGTCTTCGTCTCACGTCCTTCTTCTGTGTAGGCCGCGCCTAAATGCTAATTACACGGTCACAGCAATCTCCAGTCTCCACTAATATCCCTTATTTTACAGGCTTACAGATTATAGAAGATATTTCACTCTACGCTATTTTTATGAAGATAATTTAGCGTACGAAGTCGGATATTTAGTAAGCGAAATAATATCAAAATATCAAAGAATGTTAGAATTATATGACTTGGTAACACAATATTATTACAAACATGAAGCAAATCAGTATGCTACGGTTCCCTACGTTCTCTATATGTACACGAATGTATTGGAAATGGGAACGGTCATATCACATTTGTGTAATATGCTAAATGAGATGGAAGATAAGTACAAGTATATCCCTGTCAAACAGTCTGGCTTCACGGATTACCATTTAGAGAAAAGTGAGTTGGTAAAGGGACTAATATTTTATCTAAACTAATATCTAATGATTGTAAAGAGAAAGGATTTGATTTTTTGTAATGTTTGTTTGTTACTCTATCACGCTAAAACGGCTGAACAGCTTAATATGAAATTTGGTACACGGGTAGACCATAACCTGGAGAAGGATATAGGCTACTTTTTATCCTGGAGCGCAGACGAAGTTGTGGGCAACAGCTAGTATTATTATTATATAAAGTCGTGGGTCGCTAGCTCAATCTGCAAGTGAGAAAGCAAATTTATTTGCATCTCTCTTTGCAAGCAATTCACGCCTGGACGCTGGCTCCAAGCAACCACCTACTGTACCTCATTGTGACTCCTCGATGCCGGAGATCGCAGTTCACATTAAAGAGGTCCAAAGAGTATTATGCAGTCTAGACGTGAACAAGACCAGCGGGCCTGACGGCATTCCAGCAAGAGTGTTGAGACAGTGTGCGCCTGAATTGTCTCCAGTGTTGACACTCTTATTCCGTGTCTCTCTTGATAAAAGAACGGCGCCAAAATCCTGGAACCTTGCAAATCTACAACCAGTGCCCAAAAAAGGGCACCGTGCAGGCCCTGCCCATTACCATCCAATCGTCATTACCTCCATTCAATGTAAGGTTATGGAAAGGGTACTGAACCATAAATTGCTGACCTACCTTGAAGACAAGAATCTCCTCAGTGACTGTCAATATGGCTTTCGCCGGGGACGGTCAACTGGCGATCTTCTTGTGTATGTCACGCACTGCTGGAGCGAGGCCATCGAGAAACACGGCGAAGCACTTGCTGTGTATCGCTTGATATCTCGAAGGCCTTCGACAGGGTCTGGCACGCTGGTCTTCTCAGCAAGCTTCCTGCTTATGGCATCTCAGCAGATTTTTGTAGCTGGATATCAGACTTCCTTAGTGAACGGTCGATCAGAGTAGTCGTTGACGGTTGCTCTTCTGATCTTATGCCTATTGATGCCGGAGTTCCTCAGGGATCTGTTCTCTCGGCAACACTTTTCCTGCTGCACATCATTGACCTACTTCCGTCTGGTATTGTTGGCTACGCAGATGACAGTACTGTTTCAGAGAGATACATGTCCAGCACAAAAACCAGCGGGGCCGAGGTTAGTTCCTTGAGAGAGGCCATGGTAGAGCGTAATGATTTGACCTTAAGCCTTGTCTCCCAGTGGGGTGATGACAATGTAGTCTCTTTTAACGCCGCCAAAACAAAGGCGAGTCTAATTATCGCTAAAAGGAGTCGTTTCGACCAAACTCCTTTTCGGGTTACATCTTTTGCTGTAACCGATCGGCTCGAGCTCCTAGGCATGGAGTTGACATCAGGTCTCAACATTGGCGCCACCATCGAGTACAAAGCCCAAACAGCGGCCAAGAAACTGGGCATCCTAAATAGAGTGAAGCGATATTTCACGCCCGGACAGCTGTTGACCCTTTACAAATGCGCAAGTCCGATCCTGCATGGAGTATTGCAGCCACCTTTGGGATGGCTCAGCAAAGTACCAACTTGCCGCGCTTGACTCGACGGAACGCAGAGCTAAGAGGCTCATTGGCAACGTAAAACTGATAGATGCTAAGCTTCGCAGCTTAGCTCATCGCCGCAAGGTTGCCTGCTTGTCGGTCTTCTATAGATTGTAATTCGGTGCGGGTGCCCAAGAACTCCACGACTTCATTCCACCGCCGGCCCCCTTCTTCCATTGGTCATATAGACGCACTGCAAGTTTACCATCCTTACCTAGTTGCTAATCCACTAATTCGCACGAAACATTTCCGAATGTCTTTTGTATTGCGCTCAGCAAAAGAGCGGAACTCTACCTGCGTCTGTGTTTCCGAACGCATACAACCCTAATACCTTACATACCAAACCATACCATCCAAACTTTCAAAGTGAGAGTGAACTGGCTTCTTCTGGGTAAGCTCACTCCATCGTTGACTCTGTCTCTGTCACCACTGACCTAGACTAGAGTCAAGTGCAAACGCATCTTAATGTTTTTTAAATATCAGGGAAATGCATTTTTAGGCAAATTCACTACCACCTTAAACTGTCCGTACTTAATATATTGAAATCACAACTGTCTTTCTGTGACAGTTGTTTATGTGATGGCTACAATGACTAAAGACTCTTATTCTTTAGTCATTGGATGGCTATAACACGGCGAATTGACGTAGGTACTCAATTTGATTAACCAATAATTTCACTGGCTGTACCTACCTATTTAATAGATATATAGGCCGAGATTAATAATAGTCAGAGACGTTACAAGACGCGACGTCGTCGTAACGACCACGACGACGCGACGGGGCGCGGCGGCAGTGGCGCGTGTAGATAGGTACTTATGTATCAGGAATGCAAGTGCCAGGTTCGTTTGGAAAGAAAGTATACCTACGTAAATTCGATTTTTTTTTTGTTACAATTATATGGATGTTATTTAAACATTTACCACAAATTGTTAAAAAAATACAACTGCCGGCTGAAACGAATATACAGGGTAAAATATTTGACATTTACAGGTTAAGTCTTCCTACAACTATGGCCAACTCTTCCATACGTTGAAGGGAAGATATAATCACAAACCGTTATTTTCTTAACGTTTTCAGCTCAAGTTATTGGATAAGTAGGACTTTGAGATTGGAAAGTGATACCTATCTATTAGAGATTTGTATGTTCATGAGCTGCCAAGTTTCAAGTCACAGTTACAATTGCATGTTAAAGTAAAGGGGACATCTCCCCCGGACTCCCCTTTATCGCCTACACAATAATTACGATACACGAATGCTGCTTTCTTGATGGATTAGGTAGCCATCATTCTCCTACCCTTATCCCAATTTATTTCTGGTCGACGCAACATGTCTTTTGTTTCCATAGTTTTCTATCAGTCGTCATCTCGGTAGCCGGTAGCACCCCCTTCCTAGCCATATCATCTTACACAGTCCATCCATCGTTTCTTTGATCGTCCCCTACTCTGATAATCATCCACATTCATACTACAATTTTTCTATATTAACCCAAAGTGATTTGGGTGTATGAGTCTAGGGAGGCAATAAAATATCACATTCGCCGCGTGTGCTGGTTACTGAGGGTGAAATATAAGTAACTACAAATGTTTTAGTGATTTAAATACATAATAATTATATCACTATTTGTAGAAGCAAAATCATCCGACGCAGAATTTGATAAAATATCTTCGCGAGTAGCGGAATATGAGAAGGCGCTAGCGAGGTTGAAGAGGCAGAAGCAAAAACAAAGGAAAAAGAAACGAGCCAAGGACTATAAACTTGACTACGTCGTAACTACTCCTGACAGGAGACCCAAGAACCAGTGAGTAGCCGTGCACTCATTTACCTACGCCCGCTCTATTCACTTTTTTTTTTATATACATGAACAATATGTCTAGCTTAAACTATGGTTTCCTAGAAGAGCGGTGCCGGTCATATTATAACGGCCGTCATGAAAATTTGTCTTTTTCACCAGTATTTCAAATGAAGGTGTCAAAAAACGCTCTGTATTTGGCCAGCGGTCGTTATTGTGTGACCGTCCACCGCTCTCTTAGGTACCCAAAGATTCGTAGCTCGGCCCTCCAAGCTTTTAAGAAAATAGCTTCCTCGGTATCAGATTCACTTTAAAAAAAAAAACATTTTCAGTTGATTCAAGGTACAAATGCGCCTTAAAAAACTACTGAAAATATTTAGATTAGAAAACTCGCTTTTGAGAATTGACTAGGTGACCGCTCATTAAGTTTTACCTCCCTATGGCCTTCACACCTTAAGATTGAAGGTCAGGTGCACTGGGAGTTTTTGCCAAAAGTGGTAAAGCGATTACGAGGTCGACCGTCCTGCGCACGCGCATACTGCACAGTCAGGAGCTGCAGACTGGCTAATATTTTAATCGCGACCTATGTTTTTACCGAAAAGAAGAATGTTGTAAAAAATTATTACGAACTGTAAACAACTTTGCTTTTTTTTACAGGTACAAGCACAACCCCTTAATCTATGGTTGGTCGATCGAGGCAGACTGGTGATCACAATGATTATTGGCTAGTGACAATTATCAAATATCTATGCTAAAAATACAAGGCACAAATAAACTAGCTACTTCTAAAAACTTATGTTTTTTTAAGTCATTAGACACCTACACGTGTTACAACCATGTCTGTCATCCCGCTTAAGCTGCGCTGGCCACCACATGATAATGGCCGCATTGACGGCTGTCATGAGAGTGAAGGCGCTGGGTTTTGACTTTACGGTGTCAAAAAGCTCTACTTACTTACTTTCATAAATAAAATTTTAGTGACGTCATTCGACGGTTAATAGCGAGCCACCGACCACAGCCACCGGTGGCTGTCGCCTCTTGCTGTGGTGTTGAGTACTGCTGTAGCGGATGGCCGCCACCAGCCACACGTGTACGACGAATCCATATTACAAAACGTATGAAGAATCATGTGAACTGCTTGTCGCTGGGCTAAGAAACCCTTTTTTTTTTTTTGTTTCCGGGGTGGAAAATCCTCATGGATGTCCGCCGCCCTGGGGCGAGCGGCGGGGTCTGTCAGACTCTTACTGACTAAAAACCACCCCGGTGTTCCATCTCACACCTACGCCGGGGGTCGCGGGAACGTACGATCCTTCCGCAACCCCCGACTGGTGCCGGCCCGCCGCTGCGGGCCTCTTCGGGTCTGGGGGGGGAGTGAGGTGTTTGACTCCCCCCGCGCCGTCTAAAAGGGGCGCGCGTGGAACACTACGCGCCGCCACCTCGGGTCCTGATGTATGGGGGGCGACGGACGTCCCCGAGTCCGTCGCCCCTGGACCCATTTAGGGGGGCTGGAAGAGGGCGTTGTTCGCCCTCCGCCGACGCCCGGTGCGCCTTCTGCGGGCCGGGTGAGTGGACGAGATCTCCCTCTCCCTTTCCGCAGCCTCCTTCTGCGAGACGACTGTCTCGCAGAAGGAAACCACCGCGTCCCAGGACTCGTCGCTGCCGACCATCGACTCGACTACGGCCGGCAGCGACAAGTCACTGCCTACTTCTGAGATGAGGGCACGGTGCGGCTCCTCCCAAGCGGCACACTCTGCCAGCGTATGCCGCGCCGTGTCCTCTCGGCAGTCGACGCAGTGGTGACACCGGGCGTCCGGCTCCCTGTTTATGCGACACAGGTACTTCCCGAAGCAACCATGCACCCGCGTCGCCCGAAACGACAGGGAGCCGTGCCTCCTCCCGAGCCAGCGCTCGAGCACGGGCTAAGAAACCCTAGCTTAACGTAGGCTCGTCGCCACCTCACCCAGCAGTAAGCGAGCGGTCAGCCCACCGCGCCGGTCCGACGTAAGCCAGGTCGCACGGCCAATTTTCTATCACGACGTTTTTGTATCGCGTACTGGATTTTCAACTCTCGGCGCTATAAGTAGGTAGTGCGTTAAAAATCCAGTCCGCAATATAAATTCGTGGGTATGAGGGCTAAGCGAGGTGACCCCTCTCGGGGTGCCGAGCCGATCTGCACGTAACACACATAAAATGGCAAAAGATGGCAATGCCTTGAATTTTGACAGTTAAACCACGTTCATGGTGTTATTTGAGTTGTTGCGCAGACGAACTTTTCAAACCCATGAAGCAATGTATTTCATTATGAAAGGTATTGCGATTATTTGCGATCGATTGCCTTTTTATGTGTGTTACGAAATTACCTCGCTTTTTTAAGTGAGACTTCTTACTTAGGAGTATGAAGTATCGATAATTCGATTCGAAGATTCGATAATTGGACGAGAATTGAGAGTGTTTAAGGACGTCACGTTTAGGCACATTTTGTTACATGAGAGAGAAGAAAGATTTAACTCTCTCTGTATCTTACACTAAATCTCTCTTATTCTTTATTTTTAACCGACTTTTTAAAGGACGAG
Source organism: Brachylomia viminalis (assembly GCA_937001585.2). Taxonomy (NCBI): domain Eukaryota; kingdom Metazoa; phylum Arthropoda; class Insecta; order Lepidoptera; family Noctuidae; genus Brachylomia; species Brachylomia viminalis. The sequence continues at coordinate 12,212,115 of OW443314.2, forward strand.
GTTCTCAATTCGTCGGAATCTTTTCATTTTTTTTATGTATGTTCACCAATTACTCGAAGACGCCTGAACCGATTGGGAAAATTCTTTGTTTGTTCTCAGGTGTGGTTCCGTTTAAATTTTATAGAAATCGGTCGAGCGGTTTTAAAAAAATCAACAATAAATTATATTTAATTTAACAAAACCGCCTTCAAACGGACGTGGACGTGTAAGACGATCGTTTTCGAATTGGTGTGGGTGGGTACGATAGCTAAAAGTGAAAAATATAAAACTTTTTTTCAAAAAAGACACAATCGCCTTCAAAAAAAAAATATATACAAAATGAAAAATTACTTTAATTCCGGAAGTCGGTGGCAAACACTAAATAGCAGATCCAAAGACACCGACTTCCGAAATTAAAGTTATTTTGCACTTTGTAGTGTTCCGTCATCTACCCCGGTCACCAGGGAGAATGGAACCGGCAAGAGATGTCCTGCGGTGTCCCACAGGGATCGGTCCTGGGGCCGCATCTGTGGGACACGGCATCACGGCACATCGGACAGAGCTCCGGCGGGATCTCAGGGCGGCATGGAGAGTGCGATTGTCGCAACCCAGCGCTGGGCACGCCACAATTGCGGCGATAAGTCTCCTCTTTGAGGAGTGGCTAGAGAGGCGCCATGGCGTCCTCACCTTCCGCCTGACGCAGGTCCTCACCGGGCACGTTTGTTTCAGGTGGTTCCTGTCCCGGATAAGGCGGGAGGAAACGCCTGGGTGTCACCATTGTGTGGATCGCCCGGAGGACACGGTGGACCATACAATAGAGGTCTGCCCTGCCTGGGCAGAGCACCGCCGTGTCCTCGTGGAGGTGATTGGCGGTGGCGATCTCTCGCGTCCAGCCCTGGTCCAGGCCATGGTACGGAGCGAGAGGGCTTGGGAAGCCGTCACCTCCTTCTGCGAAGCAGTAATGCTCGCGAAGGAGGAGGCGGAACGCGTCAGGGAGAGGCACAATTTGCGCCCTCACGTCCCTAGCCGCCGCAGGAGACACCCTGGGCGTCGGGAATCGCAAGCAGATTCCCGGCCACGTTAGGCGCGGGCTTGCGGACGGCGAGCAATGGGCAGCTCGCCGTCTTATAAGGACCAGGCCCGGGTCGACGGCGCGTTGTGTTCCACGCATGCCTCAAAGAGATGTCAGCATCAATGACGGGGTCCACTAGGGCCGATGCCTGCCAGGGTTGCGGGAAAGTCCGAGAGGGATACCGTGGCCCTTGGCACAGGCAACAGAAGGAACACGGGTGGGTTTTAGTAAGTAAGAGTCTGACACGCCCTCCCGCTCCGCCCAGAGCGGGACAAGTTATTTGATGATTTCCCACCATCAAAAAGAGGGGTCTAGAACCATGTGCTGAATTCATGGTTACAGTTTGCGCGTCCCTGCCATCCTGTATTTCTATGGTGCTTAGGTAGCGTTAGACTGACGCTTGGTTGACGACGAGCCAATGAGGTGAGGTGATGCTGACCCCGTGCAGTCCCTATTATATAATCTGTGGTGCAGTGCTCATACGTGTGCTCCGCTCTGACCTTTAATCATTTAGAAATTCAGTACCTCGACACTGTTGGTGTAAAATGGCCGTGGCACTGGGCACAAATCTGTTAAACACACATTATAGGTGTATCAAAAGCATTATTCGATTAACACCTGTTTACGAAAGGTTATGTAAAATAACATTAGGTATTGGTCTTATCTTAGCTACCTGTAATATGTCATTGCATAACCTCGAGTTTCAGCGTGGAAAATTTCAGTGACATTGACATTATATAGTAAATTATAATATAACGTTCAAGGTTTCGTGTGAATGCGCTGCGACTAGACGAGTGAGCTTTGAACAAAATATGTGAAAATTGTCGGTCGCAGCCATGAATTAGACCGCTTAAAGTTTCTCCCTCAAATTGGTTTGTAGGTCTTAATTTCAATAATTTGTAAGATATCCGCGTAAATAAATGATACCTCAAAAGAAAGAACGATTATCAAGCATGTTTTCAAAAGGTTTGAACAAAAAAAATTACCCTCTAACGACGAAAAAATCTAACGACAGGCCTAAAACATGTTTTGCTAGATTGCTTACACATTACTTTAATTAAATAGAATAAAAATGAATTCATTTATCATTCAATTTGGTCATAAATAAGCAGTTTAGTTAAAATTTTGGGAATAAAATGGTAACACTTCGTTTAAAACAACCATGGCGTAAATGGTTCTAAATTGTCTGTACTATCTTCGCCTTAAAGCTTTGCACCCATTTTCCAATCACCCTGTATTTTAAAATGTAGGTACGTATGTAGACACTACCCATAGACCTTCCGAAATAAATTCTCTAAAATAATGATGGTGACACAGACAGACTCGAAAAGTGACTTTAATTTATGATAGATACATAATAATATTTAGGGTTCCCTATCCATTTGCATAAAATTTTAAGACCTAATATAACTTAGCATAATTTTGTTTGGCATAATTATATTTTCGCATATTATAATTACGCATAACAGCTTACGCATAATTATTTTAAGCATAATTTCTCTAACCATAATAATGATTAAGCATAATATTCTGAAGCATAAATTTACTAACCATAAAGTTCTAAAGCATAACTTTATTAAGCATAACAATAATAATAAGGCTTAGTCGACGGAGCCCCGCTTTGCGGGGCCCCTATTTCTGTCTGCAGGGTTTAAAGGAACCTAACACGAAGGGGATGACGGGGCCTCGTTCGCTCGCTCCGCTCGCTCACTTGAGCCCCCGTCATCCCCTTCGAACTTAACCTGTCCGAGTCGGGGTGCCCCAATTCCCGAGCTCGCTTCGCTCGCTCTTGCATCCTAAGTGCTCATTGCCTTTTTACTAAATCGAGATGTGTTAGACCTTGGGGCAAAAATAAAAATACATAGTTAAGTTACATAATGTTATGTATACGTAAAAATAACTCAAATGTGTTTCCGTTATTTCTATTAATTGTATGCCTAAATATTATTATGCTAATAATCATTAGGCCTAGTAACGTTATGCGAATCAAATTTATGCCAAAACAAATTAGTCTTTAAGATGATTATGCCAACATAAAATGTATGCCTAAAAAAATTATGCCGAAGTATTATTATGCCAAAACAAATTGTGCCAAAATCGTTATGCTGAAGTATATTAGGACAAAGAACATTATGCGAAAAAAAGGGATCCCAATATTTAGATATTAGAATAGATAGCTATGCGTATATAGGCGTGAGTGCAGTCGTGGGCTAGATAGTGTCCTTTGGGCCGAATATTTCGAGGAACGTTTCTGACGTTCTTTTTGCACAATCAACGCCTCAATACCAATGAATGAAATTGAATGAATGACAATTCTTGTTTCCGTTGAGAAATGACCTAAGTAGGTGAGCCTGAAACAATGGCTGCTGTCGGACTCGCTTCAACGACTGCAGATGGACTAGATTGATGAAAGTCTTCAACGAATTAATGGCTATACAGCATGTATCAGAACGTGTGGTCATATTTAAGGGTTTGGAGCAGACCATCAAACTAGACCACATTATCCATGAGCCCAAAACAATAATCGCGAAAAATTATCAACTGTCGAATACAAAACTCCTATATCTACTCGACTTCAATGAGGACTGATAATTTTTTCGCGATTCTGATACATGCTGTAGTGTCCAGCTTGGTCCGGTGTGTACACAGGTCGTGGTGGTGAAAGCATAAGTTAACGTGCCCCTTGATCATACGATTCGTACTGAACAGAGGGCAAACTGACGCACAGTTTCGATTTTTACGTCACTTCTGGCTTTCCTATACAATTTGTGATGCTATTTGTTTGATACAAAAATGATAGTTTACTTAGTTACATTTTTAGGCCCTGGTAGAAGGACATGTAGTGAAGTTATTGGTCATGTTCTTCAGAAAGGTCAGGTGCAAGTACAGGCAAGCGGCGTGTATTACCAGATGAACGTAAACGAACCAAAAGGAGTATACATACACTTGGGAGCATATAAATCGGGCCACTTCCTTTTTTCACGTACAATGGTTAATATTCCATGGAACGTACCAATTCGAAAATTTCCGCCTAAAAGTTTATTTATTAACCTTTATAATGAGGGTAGTTTGTAGAGTAGGTTGTGTGTAGATAGACTAAAATTATCGCATTAGGTAAATTTGCTTATAACATTTTGATTGTACTCCATTAGAAGGTTAATTAACTAGGGGTTTTGTTTTATTATTATTTAATTTCGTTTTTTTTCTGGACTGTTTTAACCCTACAATTTTCTATAAAAATTACCGTTTTTCTTTCAAAGCCAATAATGTATCGTTCAATAAGGTTATTGTTTAAGCACAAGATTGGAATTCCTTAAGTGAAACTCATGAAGAAATTGAGACTTCTATAATTTAAATAATTTTCGATGTTCCTTTAGCGGAGCAGTAATAATGAGTACAAGTTTTTCTCTTAAACGTCTACCGACACAATAAAAATATAAAAAAAATAAAAAGTTGCTTGTTGCAGTAAAACACGCGGGTGCTGATTTGCCCACACAAAATGAGCAGGCGCGAACATAAACTCCCCCCGTTGAAGGACGCAGAGCTTCAACCAGGAAAATCTTCACATGTAGGCAAGGGGCACAGGCGAACTAGAGATCGGCGCACACAGCCTCTTGCCGTGTTGATATCTGCGACTCGAGATATGCCGTCTGGTCCAGGGAAAAGTCTGGCGACACGTCCGAGGCGCCAATTAAGTGGTGGTGTATTGTCTTCTTGTAGAATGACCAAATCTCCGATATTCAGCTTCTTAGCGTCAGTCTTCCATTTTGTACGTTGATGAAGTTCGGAGATGTATTCTTTTTGCCAGCGCTTCCAAAAATTTTGCCTTATTTGCTCAAGGCGAGCATATCGGTTGCGATGGGTTGTATTGCAATCGTCTTGAATTGGGGTTGGCAGCGCATTGAGTGATCTGCCAATCAGGAAGTGCCCTGGGGATAAGGATAGGAAATCGTCAGGGGATGAAGACATTGGGCACAAAGGGCGACTATTTAAGACTGCCTCCACTTGTGCGAATAAGGTACCTATTTCTTCGAAAGAAAGGTGGGAATTTCCCATTACTCTTTTGACATGATATTTAGCAGCCTTAATTCCAGCTTCCCAAATTCCACCGAAATGAGGACTGTAAGCAGGTATAAATGAAAATTTTATTCCTTCTCCGGCTGCAAACTGAGAAAGAGATTTGTTATTTAGATTTAGAAAATTGCTAATTTCCTTAGCAGCGGCAACGAAATTTCGTCCGTTGTCAGAGCAAACCTCCGCTGGCTTGCCACGGCGGGCAACAAATCGACGAAATGTCATAATAAAAGCTTCTTTGGTCAAGTCACTAACGGGTTCTAAATGAACACATTTAAAACGTAGACAAATAAATAGACATAAGTAGCATTTTACTAATCTAGCACCACGTCCCTTGCGATTTAAGATGAGAAAAGGACCGGCGTAGTCAATCCCAACAGATTTGAAAGGAAAATCAACGGAAACACGATTTGTTGGTAAGTTGCCCATTTTTGGGCATATGGTTTGCCCACGAACACGCACGCAAGTAACACATTGCTTTACAACGCTTCTAGCTAACCTTCGGCCATTAAGAGGCCACACAGATTCTCTGATCGTTGCTAGCAAAAGTTGTGGACCAGCATGTAAATTTCGTAAGTGTTCGTGTACAAAATAAAGTTTTGTTACATAATGAGAGGAATCCAAGAGTATTGGATGTTTTTTATCAAAAGGATAATTAGAATTATGTAATCTCCCCCCAACTCTTATTACATTAGTTGTGGGTTCAAAGAAAGGTGATAAACATAATAATTTAGATTTAGGCAATAATGAATTTGATTGAATTCTTTTATATTCAAGAGGAAAAGATTGTTTCTGTGCAACTCGACAAATGAAAATAAAGGAATGATTTAATTCATGCACTGTTAAAGGGTCAGATAAGCGATTAAGCCTATTTGATGGTTTAGAATTGTGTAAAAAGCGTAAAACATATGCAAATGTTCTTTGTAATTTAGAAAATTTTGAAAATACCTTGAAATCAAATGTAGATTCAGGTAAATTAATATAATGACTTTTTATTTCAGGTAATTCAATGTTTTGATTTGGATGTAGTTTTGGCCATTTTGATTCATCATTGTATAAAAACGATGGGCCTCGCCACCACATCAAATTGTCACGAAGGTGATGAGCGTTTACACCTCGAGAAATTAGGTCAGCGGGGTTGAGGTCAGTGGGAACATGACGCCAATCCTTGCGATTAGTCAGGTCTAAAATTTCAGCTATTCTATTTGCCACGAATGTTTTTAGTTTGCTTGGGTCATTTCTTATCCAGCATAGTACGATATTAGAATCGCACCAATGTATCATTTTTGTTGGAAGAAGTCTTAAGGACTCGGCAACAGATTGGCATAGATTAGCTGACAATAACGCCGCGCATAGTTCAAGGCGAGGTATGGTGATGGGCTTTATAGGAGCAACCTTGGATTTCGAACATAACAAACTCACTGTTACCTCATCGTTTTCGTTCACCGTTCTCATATAGATACAGGCCCCGTACGCGACTTGTGAGGCGTCGCTGAACGAATGCAGTTCTATGGACTTTGGTGAATCACCAATCACTCTACGCGGAATATGAATGTCTGCAAGTAAAGGTAAGTTTTTTGAAATTTCATTCCAACTTTCCTGTATTTCGTCAGGTACAGGTTGATCCCAGTCAATTCCTTTGACCCACAACTTTTGAATCAATATTTTAGATTGAATTATACATGGGCTCAATAACCCAAGTGGATCGAAAATACGAAGTGACTGTGACATTATGAATCTTTTAGTTATTATTGTATTGTTCATGTCATTATTTTTTACAGGAAAATTGAACGTGTCATCACTTGGATCCCACCCTAGACCAAGAGTACTGGAGGATTCACTCAAGGTAAGTTTTTCTTTTGTATTAATTTCTATATTATGGGATAATTTAGGTAAATTAGTTTTGTATTTTCGTAAGGGAAAACAAGCTGCGATTAGAGCAGTAGAAAGTGCCTTTTGTATGTATAAAAGTTGATCTTCATTGTCTGAGCCTGTAATGACGTCGTCGACGAAGAAGTCATTCTGTATTATAGTTTTAATTAATTCATCATCACACTCTTCTCCTACTTGCCACAGACATTTAGTGCTAAGATAGCTGGCACTTGCAGTACCGTAAGTGACCGTATCTAAACGCAAAGTTTGGATAGGATGCGACTCATCTTCTCTCCATAATATTAATTGAAGATTACAATCAGGTGGATCCATAGCAATTTGTCTATACATTTTAGCTATGTCTCCAGTCAAAATGTACTTATATTGACGTGCTCTAATTAAAATGGAGAATAGAGAATTCTGCAGATTAGGCCCAACCATTAAGATGTCATTTAGAGAGTAGCCAGAGGTTGTAGGATTTGAGCCATCAAACACCACTCGAATCTTGGTGGACTCACTGTCCTCTTTGAATACAGCATGATGACATAGAAAATATGAAGGATTTGGTATTGAAACAGGTGACTCTGAAAGATGTCCTAGGTTTGAATATTCACGTATAAATTCTACGTAATGTGACTTTAGTGTCGGATTTTTTCTGAATCTTTTTTCGAGATTTTTGAAACGTTTTTTAGCTTGGTTATAAGAATCACCGAGACAGTCAGGTGAGTCCTTTAGTGGTAACTTCACTCTAAATCTGCCATTACTCAAACGAGTTGTGGTTTTGTGAAATTGTTCTTCACATGCTATTTCGTTGGGACTGAGAATCTTTCTTTGAGGGAGACTTTCTAGTTCCCAGAATTTAGTAAGCATTTCATCCAAATTGTTGTTTGGAACAATTGCATGATTGCATTGAATATTTTGATTGTATTTTTGTGCATTGATAGGGCCGGCTATAATCCAACCTAATTTAGAATTTTGTAACTTAGGATTATTTGGGCCTAGGGATCGTTGACCACTAATTAATAAATCCCAGAAGATGTCTGCACCAATGAGTATCTCAATGGCAGCAGGTTCATTGAATTTAGGATCAGCTAATATAATACCCTTTGGTATTTTCAGGTGATGTATATCGACGAAAACTTTTGGAATGTCTCCGGTAAGTTGGTTGAGAACATAGCTAGACAACTTAACTTGGTAAGTGCCATGGATGGATTTTAAATGAGTAACACAACTTTCTAATATTGTGTCACACTTATTGTTCCCTATTCCTATAACATTTAATGCATTTAACGGATTACACATTAAACCTAATTTTTGTTGCAGGGATTTTGTAATGAAAGTAGATTGGCTGCCACTGTCTAACAGCGCGCGAACCCTTTCGCTTTTGTTATTTTGAGGATTGTGAACTTCTATAATAGCCGTAGAAAGAAATACATGACCATTATACTGTTGAGAGAAAGCTACTACGGTCTCCTTTTTACTATCGTCATTTGCCTCTATTTTGTTACAGTTAGCTGATACGCTAGGATCGTGAAGGAGAGTATTATGCCTTTGGTTGCAATGACGACACGAACCCATGCCGCACTCAGACGCAGGGTGACCTTGTCGCAGGCAATTTATACACAATTTATATTGGGCTATGCATGACATTTTCTCTTGAATGGATTTTGATTTAAAAGTTGGACAATCATAAATCCTATGATTTTCATTGCATACGACACACAGATAAACAGTTGAAGAATTATTACGAGATTGAGAAGTCGAGGCAAAGACATTGGTATTTTGGTTACGGTTTGGTTTTTTAGAAACCGGTTTATTGTTATTTGATTGAGATTGATTAGACGAGGGACGTGGGTTTTGTTGTGATTTAGAATTATTGTTGCTCATAGATTTATTCTGATTAAATGATTCTAGTACATTGGCGCGGTCAATTAAGAATTTATTAAATTGCTCCAAAGTGGGCAAGCCATTAACGCAATCCATTGTGTTGCGATATTCTTCCCATTTTAGTATGGTACGACTATCCAATTTAAGCGATAAAATAAATATTAGCAACATGTCCCAATGCTCTGTAGGTAGACCTAAACTCTTTAAAGCCCTTAGATTTTTAGTGACGTTATCAACTAAGCACCGAAGAGACTTATCTGACTGACATGTTATTGGTTGAATATTTATTAAAGAATCTAGGTGATGATTCATAAGAATCCTTTTGTTATCGTAACGCTCGCAGACCTGTTTCCAAGCCTCTTGATAATTAGACGAAGATACCTCAAGGTTTGATATAACACGCGCAGCGTCACCATCCAGGTAAGAAACTAAATAATGAAACTTATGTATATCTTGAATGCGTTCATTTTTGTGAATCAAACTAAGAAATGTGTCCCGAAATTCGAGCCAACGGAAGTGTGATCCATCGAATTTAGAAATCTGTATTTGAGGCAATCTAAAACCCACGTTTTGATGATCCGAATCCGCATTTACCAGGATAGATTGACGACGCTTACCATCATCATCAGTATTATATTGTTGTAGCTCTGTCTTGGCTATAGCTATATTTTGAACTATATCCTGTTCAATGCGTTCTCGCTCATCAAGTTCTAATTGAATATTTGGAGAATTTAAAACTTCAATCTCTGTTTGCAAATCATCAAACCTTGTCGATAATCCTTGAAACTTATTTAATCTTAAACTCAATTCCGCAAGGTCTATGTTTGATAACTCGGGTAATTCACTTATTTTGTCTAAATAGTTTTTAAATTTTGTAATTTGTCCTTTAATTGAACTACGTTTTACTAGTAATTCCTTTAAAGACCCCTTGACGGAGGATTTATCACCACCTTCTTGCGGCATTTTGAAGTATAAATAATAATATAAATTGATTTAAGTAAAGTGAATTAAACGTTCCTATTATTTTAGTATTATAGGTACCTACTTAAAACCAATGGAATTTGATTATATCGACAATGTCTAAATTCTAAACTAATGCGGAAAAGGAATAAAATAATGATATTCTCACGCTCCTCCTCTCGGTGGAATATCCTGGGATCTGGTCTCGGATGGCTGCAGTGCCTCACTCAGCAAGCGGGCAATGAATGGCCGCAACTCAGTCGAGCAACTTGGCCCTCAGGATAGCGGCTGAAAATTTCGGCAAATCGGCTTAAATATAGGAAAAAAAAACCGAATAGGTATATCGAGGTAGGAGTATGACAATTAGGATTAAGATTTATTTGCTTATTACGTTGCGTTATTTTGCAAATGAATAATTTAATGAAAAGAATTGAACTTGGAGAAACTTAATATGATTTTAAAGTTGACGGTATATGTAGGTACTATTACCTATATACTTATTTAGCACGATAAAACCTATAAGATTAAAGAATATAGCACAAATAAAGGCTAGTTATTGGAACAGAGGTATTTTAGAGAGGATTATGTATGGAATTTGGAAATTGGTTGTATTTTGGTGCGGTAGAACGGAACACAAGGAGGCACTTAACTTGGTGATATTGATGAATCCATGGGCTCCCGTTACGATCTTTAGATGATTCGTTGGCACGGAAGACCAGACTGGTTACTTGCACTGCAGTAGCTTCCAATTTCGTTCTACTTTGGCTCTTCAGTATCGCCGAGTAAGTATGAAGCAATCGTGTTCTATTATATTATCCAATTTTCTTATAAACTGTCCTGTCACGGTCGCCAAAATCTTTGTTTAAGCACAAGATTGGAATTCCTTAAGTGAAACTCATGAAGAAATTGAGACTTCTATAATTTAAATAATTTTCGATGTTCCTTTAGCGGAGCAGTAATAATGAGTACAAGTTTTTCTCTTAAACGTCTACCGACACAATAAAAATATAAAAAAAATAAAAAGTTGCTTGTTGCAGTAAAACACGCGGGTGCTGATTTGCCCACACAAAATGAGCAGGCGCGAACAGTTATCATTCAATAATTTACCCTAATTGTAAAGGTTATTAAATAACCCCTTAGGCGATATATGTTTCTAATTGATACGATCCGTAATACCAAAAATATGAACCATTATACGTGAAAAAAGGAAGTGGCTCGATTAATTTGCTCCCTTAAGTCTATGGATCGTAGCAGGTGGCGCTCTGCAGGTTCTGCCTACCCCCGGGAAGTGAGTCTATGTATGTGTAATATGTTTTATTTTAGTGACGCTAGTGTTAACAAATTAAAGTAATAAGGACGAGGTGTCAAGGTCAGGTATAATGTATAATTTAAACCTTTGAAGACTTTGACACAACTTCAACAATTACGAAACGTTAAGAAACATTCGTGAAAATAAAATAAGTAAGTACCTATCATCATCATCTGCCTAACATTTTCCCAACTACATTGTGGTCAGCTTCCAGTCTAACCAGATGCAGTTGAATACCAGTATTTTACATAGATTAACTGCCTATCTGAACTCCACCAGTTACTGGGTAATATAATACCCCTTGGTAAGACTGGTTGTCTGACTTACGGGCTTCTGACAACCCGTAACGACTGTCAAAGATCTACAAAATGACAGCCGAGCAACGGCTTAACGTGGTAAAATAAGTACGTTTAACAAAGGTGTTATTGAAGGTCCCATTATGATGTTTATTTTTGGACGATTACCTAATGTTTGCTGGTCCACAAACGTGACAAAGCTGACAAAGTTTTATGTAATATTTAACAGCAATTGAGGCTAAAGCAGTCTTATATCATTTTTATCTTACTTAACCTTGCATTGTCCACAAAATGTGCAGCATACCTGTGAGACGTGATCGTAACAGATTATACAATAGTTCATGAAATATTCAATGAAGTTCGTTCATTATTTGAATTAAAAATGTATAATTAATAATACCAAATGTATAAATAATATTCATTTCTGCTTGAGTATAGTTTTAAATATTGGCGTGTGCTAGCTGACATAATTATGGCAAATAATTTTAATATTTTTGTGTTTCGTAATGTTAATTACTTATTACTATATAATATAGAATCCAGTTCTTCTAACTAAACAGACAGCAGTGCTGCTGGGGAGTTTGTTCCGCCACTTCTTCTTCCCAGCTAAAGCACTAGGAAGTGGTGAAGGGTGGGCGTTTTGGGGGGACTGCCATATGTGATTTTGACGTTCAAAAAGTGCTGATTCTTAGCCTAATTTGAATACTTAAATGACTTTTGATTTTGATTATACCTAATTTTAATTTATCGGCATTGCCTAGCCTTTTCCCAACTAAGATGGGGTCAGCTTCTAGTCTAACCGGATGCAGCAGAGTACCAGGGTTTTACATGGAGCAACTGTCTATCGGACCTGCACAACCCAGATAATGGGTAAAATGATTCCGCTTTGTAAGATTGGGTGTCAGAGTTTCGTGCTTCTGAGTACCCGTAACGACTGGCAAAGAAAGATCTTTTTAATACAGTTGCTCAAAAAGTGGTGTATTGCAGGGACGTATAGCGATCGGGATGTGGGCTATTACATAATAGTGCTTTTTTTTACCTTTCCCGAACTCGTGCGTCTCTTTCCCAACTGTCAAAATAATGTCTATTAAAAAGAAAAACCAACCATGAAGTTTTTACTAAAAGAGTTTTTGTGATTCATACAAATACGTATATTTATATTTCTAAAAAGAAGCTACTAATTCATTTCAATATCAGATTTAATGATTAAATTGAATGAGTTAGGTTAGGTTTCATTTCATTTCATCTCATTAAATTTAATTTTCATTTCATATCAATAAAAAAATATACTGAAGACTAAGCTGTATGGATGGCCTACCAAAATGGGTGAAGAAAAAAAAAACTCTGCTTATATTCTACGGTTGGCGCCATTTGTATTGTGTTTTTATTATTTTATTAAATTGCTTCATTTTTTCGCAACTGTATTAAAAATAGTCGTTCAGTACACCTGCGGAACCGTCATTGCAACTTGTTCCGACTGTCAACCCTCGCCTTCGACTGCGCTACGGCTCGGGTAGACATTTGTCGGAACTCTTTGCAATGACAGCCTTTCCACACTTGTACTGAAATATACTATTAAATGACAGCCGTGCTGCAAAACCTGTTTTACGGTCGGATCTCGGTATGAAATAAATGGTCGCTCATCTACGGACCGACTCGGCAAAAAATTCCAAGTTATCGATAATGCGATATTATTTCATGCCATTAAATACTGCAGCAAATTGAAAACATGCATTATTACTATAATATTACGTTTATGAGGTTGTGTTTTATGTTAGGTACGTGCTGGATTAAGTAGTAATATAGAGGTACGAGGAACAGGTTGTAAAGTTCACTCATACCTCCATAGTAAAGGGAGGATCCTCCGGCCAGACGGGTGTCGTGTCTGGTGGGCAACTGCCCGCTGATTGATGTCGGGAAGTTGTATATGTGCCAGTCGCGCGGTAAACTCTGCTAGCGCGATGCAGGATTTGCGTGATTTGCAGTTACCTACAGTTTACAATTTACTGGTTGATCCTTTCAGATGGGTCAGTATGAACCATAGATATAATAAAGAAGGAGATATGGCGTGGAGTTCAAAATGTATAGAAAACCGGTGATGCCACAATGTGGCAATTGTGGCTTCACCGGTTTTCTATCCATAACGCTAATATTGCAAACACAGTTCTGTCAAAACAATACTACGAACAAGTGCACACACGCGCCATCCATAACTCAGTCATTTAAATATAAACCTTATTCATTAAACCACAGCGTACTTTTTCCGTATAATTTACTCACACTAAAACAATTATCATTGTGTGTTGTCGGGACTCGGGGGCGGATACGACATAGTGCTTGACTAAGGCCCGGTTCCTATATCCGAGAAACGATTCGTTTTGCTTACGGATGGTAGAATTGTCTACGAGGCGTAACCCAAAAGTGTTCCTATAAAAAACGTTTCGTAAGCGACGTTACCGTTGGCTTGCTACCTACGGACGGGAGGGTTACCAATAACGATCCGTATTCGTAAAGTATGGAAATGTTGATCTGTGGTGTTCCTATAAAAATTTCGAGCGTCGGTCGAACTGTCAAATCTACTGTTCGTAGTTCGTTTGCCTACCGGCCGATTTCGGCGGATAGTTTTGTGGAATTTTTCAATTGTAAAGTTATAATGTCGAGTTCAGAAAGTGAAGTGAGTGATTTTGAAATTATACGTTTACTAACGGACTCCAGCGACTCTGATTCAGAAGAAAATAATCGCCGCTTATTAGAGTTTACAAACAAAGAGACGTTGGATGATTGAGTTCTAGCTGAGATTTCGGCTTGATAAACCGTCTGTTCAAGAGTTACTGCTAGAAATATATCCCTATCTAAGAATAACGGGAGCCAGGTTAGTAAACCTACCCGTGTTTATGTACTTACTTATTTGATAAGAAAAATTATTGGCAATACATTGTATTTCACCAGTGTTACCTTGAACTCGAGACACGTTTAACGAAATTAACTAATGTTTTACTTGGCCTTTTTAAGGAATCATGGAATATCTCCGATACACCAACTCTTATTAACTTTAAGGTTCTATGCATTGGGAACAATGCTAATATCAGTGGCAGATTTTATAGGAGTGTCGAAGGCATCTGCATGTCGTATTGTTGCTGATGTCAGTAATGCTATAGCACAGCTGTACAGCAGATATGTATACATGCATACCAATACTGAGCAGGATTTTTATTCAGTATCTCGATTTCCACTAGTACTTGGTGCACTAGATGGAACACACATCAGGATACAATCACCATGTAAGTGCATTACACTTGTACCAACTAACTTAAAACTTCAATGGCCTCATTGGTCTGATTGGTTCGATTCCTGGCCTGGGCAGTATTACTGGGTTTTCTATCAGGAATTTCTCAGTAACGGCTCGGAATCTGGATTGATGACCGATTGATGGCAATAGGCTCGCCAATAACTAAACATAACTAGCAAAATGTGGGTGTACCTACTATAGGTGCACCTGCACTGTTTACACGCTGCCTAGCCCTTCAGGGTATACAGGCATGATGTTACGTTAGTATTTTAATCTTGTTTTTAATGCATAATTTTTATTTCAGGTTCTCAGATTGGAGAAGAATTTAGAAACCGTAAAGGGTACTTTTAGATAAATGTTCAAGCAGTATGCAATGCCAATTTGCTGTTTATGAATGTAGTGGCTCGCTGGCCAGGGTCTGCTCATGATGCCACAATATTTAACAGTTCAGAACTGAGAGGTAAATATTGATGTTGATATACATATTTCATTATTTGAAAACAAAGTAAATGGGTACTTACTTAATTTAATTCTGTGTTACTAAACTATAATTAAATTTTTCAGCACAGTGTGAGAATGGACAATTTGGGAATAAGTGGCTGCTTGGGGATAGTGCATATCCTTTGAAGCCATACCTTTGTTAAATCCAGACACACGAGGAGAACAACTTTATAATGAAGCCCACATCCGAACTAGAAACACCATTGAAAGGTATGTAGATGTTAAGTCCTTACAGATTTGTGATTGTCTAGAATCCACTTAAGTATTCAAGTTAATGTAATACCTATTTTGTTATAGGTGTTTTGGAGGTTGGAAACGAAGGTTTCCAGTAGTGGCTTTAACTTTATGTTTGAGTCTTTTAAGAGCCATTGCAGTTATTATCTCTACAGCAGTACCTACTTCATAACATTTGTATATTAAAACGGCTGGATGATATCCCACCAGAGGTTGAGATTCCAGATGTGTATGCAGTGCCCACATCTAATAATATTGAGGCAAATAATAATCAAACATTAAGAGAAACTTTGATAACAGAATATTTTAATATGTAAGTTATGCATGTATATGTACTTTAATTAAGTATCTCTATTTTTCATACTTAAGTGATATACATTTGTTCAGTTCAGGTGTTGCCACATAAGTATACAGGAAACCTTAATCTAATTTCTGAATAATAGTCCCTAAAATTTAATAGTGCCAATCACAAGACACACTAGGTGGTAAAACTTTTGTCAAAGATTAATCTACAAGGATGTGGGCAGTATCTGTGTAGCTAATAAATTAAATTACTGGGTGGAAGACACCTAAAAATGGATGTGTACTAAAAGATAATTATTATTATTATTTTCAGTTTGGAGTAAGAAATATTACATCTTTATATTTTCGTGACAAGATCATGAAAATAAAAACAAGAAGCCAAAACAGTGTTTTATATTAAATAAAAGTAAATATTCAGATTTTTATATTCTATAATATTTTGTATAAGTAATTAAAATAAGTGTTGATTAAAACCTAGAATTCAAATTAATAAATGAATATGAAATATGAATACAACTTTATTTACCCTACTTAAGTATCAAATTACTTAATTATAAACTAAATATCATTAATATTTTCCTTATTAGCTAGCTTTAACAGTCTTATCTCTAAATCTAACTTTTCTGCCTTCTTATTATAATAATTTGCTATTGCTACATTTTTTCCAGGCGTCCATCGTCACTTCTTTTCTTTTTTCCTGTAATAAAAATATAATCTGTGTTTATACCTACAATAATAGCTGTACTTGCTGTTAAACATTAGAGAAACACAAAGTATAAGAGAAAATATTTCATAAAAATTACCCTTGTTTTGCAGAGATTTTGACATTGTAGGCATGCCATATAAAAAATTTGCATTGCCCTGAACAACCCCTTCTGGGTTCAAAATATTAATTTTTCTCTTTTTTACTGAAAATAAAAGGGAAATAAATTAAACTATGTACTAACAATGACTATTTAAGCTCCGCTACACCACTTACTTCCTCTTAACACATTGTGTATGAGCAGGGTTTGTAAGAATCTTAATTATAACAGAGTTAAGTAATGATTGATTGAGCCTTATTGATCCAACCACATCCAGCCCTATCAGCAGACTACCATTATAACAAATACTCAGACAAATTAGTTCTACTAACTGGTTAAATTATGTAGATTAAAGAATTAAAAAACTTAGCATCATTGCTCCACCAACATGTGCCTTACCTAGCACTTAAATTTTGAAAGGATGGATGATAAAATTAAAGAGTTGATTTATTTAGACATAATAATATTAAGCCTGTGAAGGTAGACCCCATTAGACTTGCCACTTTATCGAGGATTTCATCGGTGGGAATGAAATCTCCTTTTCCACCACCAGTCTGCAACAAAATACAATTTGCATTGTAAATATAATTGAGTAAGTATATGATATTCTAATCCATAAATCAATAAATAGTATCTACCTAGTTACAAAGTTGTATCACTTGTCAATAAGTACCAGGTAAACTGAACATATAAAGTGAGCTGAATAATGCAAAATTACTATTTATTACATTAGGTACAGTAGGGATAGGATAAATATTTATTCATTTGCTTAGAGTAGGAACCTACTACTATATAAATACTATTTAAGCTACTGACACTTGCTAAAAAAATAGTAACTAGGTACAAGGAACTGAATAATGTAAGTAGTTACAGTATATTATATTAGGTAAGTAGGTACCTTAAACGTATTCATGCGAATTTGTTGCGTTCTTTTCCTGGCTGCCTTTTTCATTGTCCGATTTTAGTTTAAGTTGGTATTTTTGTTTGGGATAGCCTCCACACTTTGCGTTGAAGGCAGCCGCCAAAGAGACCCACGCTTGTTCTTTTAGCTTGTTGGAGCTGGCGTTTGTTTCCTTTCTCAATAAAATGCCATAGCTTTGGATTAACTCCACAAAGTGAAACACCTCATCTCTCGTCATAGGCTTTTTGTTCTTCTGTAAACAGGAAAAACAGATTACACAATCAAAAAAATTCCAGTCCTTTACAAACATAACAAAGTAACAATAAACAAGATTACTTACTGGTGTAGTATCCATATTTTATGATATATGAGTTTTTATTCAATTATTCTAATATATAATAGGTAGAAAGATACAAAATATTTTACCACAAAACCAAAATCACACGAAACGAATTTGGTTTGTTGCTTGGCGCTTGCCGACCACAAAACCGTAGTAGTCTTAGCGTTTTGTTCACACTTTAGCAACAATAGCAATTATGTTTAAAATGAAAGTTATAAAGGACCAAAAAAAAATGTTAACTCTAAAACCGCATTCTGTAGAAAGCTAACATTATTTGGTATTAAAACATCTCATAATATTTGAAATCAGGTCGTAGATTCTGAACTACGCATTACATAATTTTTGAAATACCGAAACGCAGAGAGGATCATTGAGGACCATCGGTAACCAAGTAACCGACGACTGTTCGTAGCTGGTAGGCTAGTTAAAAACTTTGTGGAACACCAAGTTACGCCTCGTTATTAGTAACTTGGAAACGGGTGGTAGCTGTTAACGATAACTATTCGTTGAATATAGGAACCCGGCATAAATCGAAGAGCTATCGATAAATTTATTATATTTCTGTTTTTAATATTTCTGTGGTATGAACATATCTGAGACTATTAGAAGTACAGAAATTCGTTAAAAAACCATCTCGTCGGTTTTAAAGAAAAACTACATGCTAAGTAAAAAAAAAACGAATGTATTTCTGGGTAGTGAGATGAAACGTGGCTTGGCCGGATACCGGTCATGCTAAAATAGGAAGAGGTTTCTGAAAAGTTCTCTCTAAGTACCTCTAAGGCCACATTCGCACGGACCTAAAAATATCGCGCACTGGATTTACAACTCTCGCTGTTAAACCGAGCATTGAGAATCCAACGGAGTGCATCCCAGCGCGTCGAAAATACATACTGTTGGATTTTCAACTCTCTGTACTAAGCAGTGCATGCAATCCATTGTCCATATACAACGTGTACCATAATTAACGCAAGACCTCATACACCCCAAGTAGAGTATTGGGTTAAAAGCATTATACAATGACGAAAACATTTTTTTTTTAGCCGAACTATTAATTATTAAGGAAATCGTGTTGACCCTAGCATTGCTGTATGCATTAAAAATTGAGTCTTATAGCCTTGAAATAAGATTTCATTTTCTTTGCTTTAATCGGCGGTCAGTACCTATTGCAAAATACGTAATTTTTGAAAATAAAATACCTATATTATTATTTTATTTTTATTCTGTTACACCTTGTATATATGTATATACTGATACGTCTCAACGAGTCACCCGGTAAAAATTTCACCGTGAAAAATTAGGTGAAGTGAGTTTGAAGTGAGCTGTCAATCCCTAGTGTCAGGTGGGATGACAGTTCACTTCAAGGTCACTTCACCTACATTTTCACAGTGACATTTTACAGAATACACCAGCTGGTATCTTTCAACAGTAGGTATCAATTCTGAGCTTCAAGAGACTAGCGGAGTTTTTTGGTAGTTACGTACCTAATTATATTGCCGATCAGCGAATAACCAGGAAAATGCACATTTCCTGTTAATTAGGGCCAAAATAAACCTGTTTCTACCACCCAGTGCCGCTCGACGCGCGACGACCGACAGCTCGAACCATGAAATAGTATCTAAAAATCAGTAAGTTAATCATTCTGTCTGTATTTAATTACCGCGTAATGCCATTCCCCTTGTATTGTCTGAATAACAATGAATAGTTTTTACTAATACAATTATGTTGGGTTTTATCGCTCCTAAGCTGTGAATGCGTGTTTTTAATTGTACTGTATCTACCTACAAATGTACGTGCAGCGAAACTGATTAGAGGTCAGCTAAGTTAGACCGCATTCTATAGGATGCTGCACAGTGGCTAAAGTATAGGAGTTACTCCAGCCTGCATAGCTTTACACAAACATTCGATACGCTTCCGTGCTGAACCGAAGATCAATACAACATGTATTGATGTTCGATTCGAAGGAGATGTATCTTATCGCGCTGGTCACAAACCCGAAACCCGAAAATCTTGACAGTTTAAATCAAATAGACGACCACTAGTCCCCGACCACGGATGATATCCGACAGATATTGGCAGCCGGGAACTAGGTGAATCAGGTAATCGAAAATGTGTCATTTTCAATAGGGAGGAGGGCTGTCGAATAGTTGTGAATGTCTATTGTCAAATTTGGAACGTAAATTAAAGCACCGGTAACATAGGTAACATAGAGCACGGATCAAAACAACTCAAGTAATCAGCCATATCTATGTATTTGGATGGAAGTTGCCGAAAATCAAGTTGAATGGCGTGCGATTGGAGAGTCCAAGAGAGGCCTAGCAATGGATCAGATCCTGTCCCACTTGCTGGAGTGTCCTAAGTGCCCGTTCACTTACACCTTTGAAGACCTTATGAATGCCACTAATGCCGCAATCAACGTGGCCACCTACTGGGCTCAAACAATATAATAATAATCAACCAAAGTACCGTAGACACGAAAAGAAGAGGAAGCATGGTCTGCTATAGGCCAACGCAACGATGATGACAGGTAGTACCTACATAACTATACACGATCTTTTATCTCTTCACCACAGCGTGAGCTATGCTCATTTATGAGCTCATGGTGCCACAAGACAAGCATCTTCCGTCTTCAAATATGATTCCGTTTTTGTTCTTTTTTTTTCTATAATGGCTCTGAGTCCAAGTGTTCTTTGTGATGTTCAGTGCCCAAGACCCTGTTATGTTTAGCCACAGTTTGATATTAGTCCAAGATGTTTGGCCAAGATTGATATATCTAAGTCCAAACTGTTAGCCAATTTTGATACTAGTCCAACATGTTTGGCCAAGTTTGATGTTTTGTTCAAGACGTTTGG
This sequence comes from Brachylomia viminalis, assembly GCA_937001585.2. Classification (NCBI taxonomy): domain Eukaryota; kingdom Metazoa; phylum Arthropoda; class Insecta; order Lepidoptera; family Noctuidae; genus Brachylomia; species Brachylomia viminalis. The sequence goes on from OW443314.2 coordinate 12,232,784, forward strand.
CCATGTTTGATATTTGTTCAAGACGTTTGGCGAGTTCGATACTAATCCAATATGTTTGGCCAAGTTTGATAATAGGCCAAGATGTTTGGCCAAGTTTGATATTAGTCCAAGATGTTTTGCTAAGTTTTATACTAGTCCAAGAATTTTGGGAGAGATTTGATATATTGAAGTCCAAAATGTTTGGCCGATTTTGATACTAGTCCAACATGTTTGGCTAAGTTTGATATTAGTCCAAGATGTTTGGCCAAGTATGATAAAAGCCTAAGAATTTTGACCAAAATTATTATTAATCCTAGATGTTTGGCCAAGTTTGATAAAAGCCTAAGAATTTTGACCAAAATTATTATTAATCCTAGATGTTTGGCCAAGGTGGTAAAGTGGATTACATAACTAAGATCTTGTTAAATAAAAAGTGTTTGTGTTAGGACTTTAATGTGCATCTAAGATGTTCTTGTTTGCCTAGATACTAAACTGTTTTGTCTTGTTTAGATACACTGCCTCTTGTTTGGTTATAATTGCAATTACCGTGGGGGATAGATCCATAGCTAACCGTGGATAGATCGGATATAAATTGACACTTGTAGTTATTAAAAGAGATGTAGGTAACTATTAAGTTTAGTTATCTAGGTATGTTGATTGATACTTGAAAAATTATTACCTATATAACAGTTGCAAAAATTAAGTAAGATAAGCATGTTCTTTAACAATTAGATAAATTAAATAGGAAATCATTTTTGACCTCTTCATTGTGCAGTCTGATTAAAGTTTAATAACTTACACACAGACATAGGAAACCTAACTCGCCTGTAACCCTCGAAGGGTATGGCAGAGGTGTAGGTACCAGTAATAGGTAAGTAAACCCACATTTTGCAAGTTATGTTGAACTCCCATGTAACAGGGGGCGAGTCTATTGCCCTCAACCGGGAAGAAATTCAGACTCCGGGCTGCCATGCCACTGAGAAATACTACATGGAAAACCTAATACCAGTTTACCTGACCTGTGAATCGAACCCTGGACCTCATGGTTAGCAGCAGCGATTGTGATTTTTTTTTTTAATTACAGGTAGGTATGTTTATATCGAATTCCTGCTACCGTACCCAGTTATTTTAATGATGACGAACAACTTAGGTAAACTAATTAAGTACCTAGGTACAATGCTTAACTTTATTTATTTAAGTTAAATATATAGGTACTTAGCTAAATGCAGAATACTAATGAAAATTAAACACGTGGTGTAGGTACGCAGTTAGATAAGATAATCTGTGGTCATTATAATTCATAGCCAAATAGAAACTGTGTTCTTATTTGTTTAACATAAAACTGGTTGGGGTTTGTCATGGGTGTACCATTTTTGCAAATGCTTTATTAAGGCTACTACAAAACAGCACACGCGACGCGACACGAAGGCACCGCCTGTCGCGCGACGAGCGGTGCGTGTCGCGACTTTTTGAAGGAGGCTTTAATAGATCATCGAGGGACGTTAGATGCATTAGAAGAAACGAAAGGAATGATATACCTACATAACATACCTGTAACTACTGGTAAAGAGTTTATTTATTATTAACTAGCTACTTCCCGCGGCTACGCCCGCGTGGTAGTTGGAAATTATCCCATGGTAACGTACTACCGGGATAAAGAGTATGCTATCATCCAAATCCATTCAGCCGTTAAAGCGTGGAAAGGTAACAGACGGACAGATAATAAATGCAAATAATTTTTTTTTTAATTTTTATTAAATAGTTTTTTTATGATTCTAAACGTCTAATTTATAATAATAATATATTTTAATGTTATCTTCATTCATTTGAAATACGCGAGGCTTATTGTACCTATTAACTTTTAAGATAAATTAGTACCTCAAGATACGGGTCCTGACTATATTTCCAATTCCTTAAATCACTTAAAAAGAGGTAGGCAAAATTATCAACAAATATGCTGACCTATCCCCTTGGGGGATGATTTTACAAAAACGCTGAAACAAATATTTTTTTATTTCTTACCAAAAACATACATGTTAATTTTCACATCTCTAACTTAAGAAATGCTAAGTTTCCCATACCAATTATCATCCCCTAAATTAGGATTATTTTTTGGACAAAAACTAGCCTTTGTCGTCCCCCAGGATGCCATCTATCTCCTTGCCAGATTTTATCGAAATCCGTTCAGTGGTTTAGGCGTGAAAAGGTAACATACTTACAGACAGATAAACAGATAAATAGAGTTACTTTCGAATTTATAATATTACGTATGGATATATATGATTTAGTTTAGTGATTATTGCTATGAATCCGACGCATCTGATTTTTAAAGCATCTTTTACGCAAAAGTCTAAAAATAAGGTAAAAAGACAACGGTCACTGATCAAACACTTAACTTTGAACTTGAACTCAATCGAACAATTTAAAATTAAAGTATCACTGACAACTTATAAAATAATATAAAAATGTGCACTAACCGGTACATAGTTTCGGTCTTCGGAAAACAACGATACTCTCGTGCGATTCACGGTAAACAACGCGAAGAGATGCGCCACACACCTTATAAACAACCTATTTATACAAAACGACACTGTAAAATACCCAATGTGCGGAACACGGAGTGTGTATGTTTTTTTCGCGCCAAACGGTAAACGACTGAAGGCAGCTGTCCGAACAGCCTCTAGAAGCAAAATGGTAGGGCGTGGGATGGAATATTATCTATCAATGATAGGTTTCTCGACCTCTAACCGACTTGTGATTTTTTTTGAAGATTCAACGCCAGAGGAATGAAATACGTGATTACTTATTAAGTAAGTATTAAAAAGGATATAAGTACCGGTAGCTTAATCGAATAAAATCTTGTGAAATAGGTAGGTACTTAATAGTTATCAGAAAAGATTCTACTATTCACAAGACTCCCGGGATTCTTGTAGCAAAAGATTATAAATTGAGCTTGAGTTAGTTTTTATTTCTGAAAATTAAAAAATATTACAAAAATTTGACAAATAGGAGGATATGAGGAGGCTATGTACTGGGTACTTAAGTAAAGTTGCGTGTTACTGCTAACACACATGGCTTTGAGTTGTGGTTTCGTACTAACAGCACTTAGGTAATAGTTACCGAGCAAACAGTGCTAAAAGGGCACGTTTTTGTGCTAGGTATTTTTAACGTTTTCATATTTGGTAGATTCCATCTTTGATTTCTATTGCTGTAGAAAGTTGAAATTGAATGAAATTGTTAATTCCATTGGTTAATAATTCTATAAATAGGATACCAGATTCACTTCTACACGACAAATGAAAAAATAAAATAATTAGCTAGACCAAAGCTAGGAAAAAAATGAGAGATTCTTGTGTTGTTTATCAATATTAGGGAAGTTGGTGACATAGTGATTATTTCATAAGTTAAGTAATTATCTACATATCCATTACGCAGACTGGGTGTGAAATTGTGACATCCGAGACTTAAAGTTAGTGTCATATAGCACGGTGCCAACCCAAGCAAAAACGAAGGTGAAGGCAAGAATGGAAGGACACGATTTTTTTTTTTTCTGTTGTAACTTACTGGATTCAACGCATTCTTTGAGAAATGCTTTTTGTTTTCAAATAACCAGCATAAAATGACTACGTACCTATGTCAGTCGGTAGGATATATGATCGGTCGCACTTGGTGACGGGGCCCGCTAAACGTGGCGGGCTGGTACAAATAAAAAAGAAACCAAATTCAATCAATTTAATAGAAAATTAAAAGAATATCTAACACAAAAATGCTTCTACTCGGTCGCAGAATACCTAGAACAAAATATAGATAGATAAATAATTAGGTACATATAAAGGCATGTAAACACATAGGTCCTGTACCCTTACTATTATGTTATTTTTATTATTATATTAAAATTATTGTTATGTTGCTGTGCCCTAACAGGGTTTCATGTTGGAACTTATTAATAAATGTGCACATTAGGTGATGCAATAAACAGTGTTGAGTTTGAGTCTGGTAACAGTCGGGGGCGGTGAATGTACAAGTAGCTCGCGGGCCCCCGACTCAAGGTAGAAGTAGAAACAGTGGGGTTCTCTCCAGACGGATACCCATGAGGATTTCTCCAAGGAAGGAAGAACCTGCCTAACTCTATAATAGCAGATAAGCAGGCTTCGTGGCTACACAATACAAGCCTACAATTAAAAATTCTCGTTAATTTGGTGTAGTTAAAATCAACTAAACGAGTGCGGAACCCAAGCGGCTAGTTTAAGATGTCATTGTATTTTATTTATTGTACAATAATAATTGCTTGAACTTGAAGGAACTTCCCATCACTGGGAATGTTTTTGTGGAAACACGAATATGCTAAACATACCGGACATTGCGTAACATAGTACAACATACGTGTATATTAGGTAGGTAGGTACTTATTTAGCCGACCGTGGTGATAATATCGTTATGGAAAGTCATCAATGGCATAGAAAAACAGGCTGGAAAGTTCCGCCATAGAAAAGAGAGGAATTCAAAATATTTTTAACACCAACTCTCATCATCAGCCTATAATGTTCCCACTGCTGGGACACAGGCCTCGTCTCGGTGAGAGGGAATGGGTCATAATCCACCACGCGGACCCAGTTCCGGTTGGGGGATGTCACATGTCTTCGAATTTTTAGTTCTCGGACGTTTCCTTACGATGTTTTCCTTCACCGCGCACCGGTTTGAGAGCAGTGGTGATGAAATAATTAACACAAAGTAAAGCGCCTGTCAAGGTTCGAGCCTACGACCTACAACTCGTAAGTCGCGGCTGATACAACTGCACCACCACTGCTCCAACTGCTCGCTAATGTCAAATTATGTCATGCAAACTTTTTTTTTTTTTTCTTGTTTCTGGGGTGGACGGACCAGGGGCGGGCGGCGGGGTCTGTCAGACTCTTATTGACTAAAAACCACCCCAGTGTTCCATCTCACATCTACGCCGGGGGTCGCGGGAACGTACGATCCTTCCGCCGACACCCGGTGCGCCTTCTGCGGGCCGGGTGAGTGGACGAGATCTCCCTCTCCCTTTCCGCAGCCTCCTTCTGCGAGACCACTGTTTTGCAGAAGGAAACCACCGCGTCCCAGGACACATCGCTGCCAACCATCGACTCGACTACGGCCTGCAGCGACAAGGCCGACAAGTCTCTGCCTACTTCTGAGAAGAGGGCACGTCACGGCTCGTCCCAAGCGGCACACTCTGCCAGCGTATGCCGCGCCGTGTCCTCCCGACAGTCGACGCAGTGGTGACACGGGGCGTCCGGCTCCCTGTTTATACGGCACAGGTACTTCCCGAAGAAACCATGCCCCGAGAGCACCTGCGTCGCCCGAAACCACAGGGAGCCGTGCCTAGTCCCGAGCCAGCGCTCGAGCACCGGCCGGACCGCGTCGATGGTGACGCCATTCCGTCACCAGGACCTCGTGAAGCTGAGACCGACGCAGCTCCATGTGCCGCTGCATCGGTCCCTCGCCCCGCGCCCTCGTTTCCTCGCGCCACCGATACAATGACGCGAGTACTTTTGCCTCGAGGTCCCAGGGTGGGGATCCGGCCAGTACGCAAGCCGCCTCGTAAGAGATCGTGCAATACCCCCTGATGACTCTGACGGCCATCGCCCTCTGCGGCTTTCGCAAAATTGCGATGCAGCTGCCGGCCGTCAGGTCAGAGGCCAACACCGGGGCCCCATACAGGGCCATGGATCGCACGATCCCCACGTAGAGCCGCCTACAGGCGGCGCTCGGGCCCCCCAGATGGGGAAGCAGCGTTGCGAGCGCGCCAGCCGCGCCCAGCAACTTGGGCGCCAGCCGTCTGAAGTGGGCCCGAAGTCCTACCGGTTGTCGAGCACCAATCCTAGGCACTTCATGGTAGACTCGACAGCGATCCGAGCCCCCCCGGCCACGATGTGTGAGCCGGGCGGTGGCGCCCGCCGGGGGCCATGAAACACCGTGGCTTCCGACTTGCTGAGGGCTACCTCCAGGCCTAGGCGACGTTTGCGGCCCAGTGGCAGCGACCCAAAAGCACCGTTACTGTAACAAGAATTAGGATCACCGTGATTTTGACAGGCTTTTTAGTGGCAGCAACCCAACAGCAACCTGACTATAACAAGAATTAGGATCACTGTGATTTTGACAGGCTCTTCAGTGGCAGCAACCCAACAGCAACCTTATTGTAACATGAATTAGGATCACTGTGATTTTGATAGGCTTTTTGGTGGCAGCAACCCAACAGCAACCCGACTATAACAAGAATTAGGATCACTGTGATTTTGATAGGCTTTTTAGTGGCAGCAACCCAACAGCAACCCGACTATAACAAGAATTAGGATCACTGTGATTCTGATAGGCTTTTTAGTGGCAGCAACCCAACAGCAACCCGACTATAACAAGAATTAGGATCACTGTGATTTTGACAGGCTCTTCAGTGGCAGCAACCCAACAGCAACCTTATTGTAACATGAATTAGGATCACTGTGATTTTGATAGGCTTTTTGGTGGCAGCAACCCAACAGCAACCCGACTATAACAAGAATTAGGATCACTGTGATTTTGACAGACTTGTCAGTGGTAGCAACCCAACAAAAAGATTATTGTAACAAGAATTAGGATCACAGGATCACTATGATTTTTTTAATTTTTATACAGGCTTTTTAGTGGCAGCCACCCAACAGCAACCTTATTGTAACAAGAATTAGGATTACTGTGATTTTGATAGACTTGTCAGTGGCAGCAACCCAACAGCAACCTGACTACAACAAGAATTAGGATTACTGTGATTTTGATAGACTTGTCAGTGGCAGCAACCCAACAAAAAGATTATTGTAACAATAATTTTATTAGGATCACAATGATTTTGACAGGCTTTTTAGTGGCAGCAACCCTAAAATGAGCATAAAGATCACTGTGATTTTTACAATGATGCACTTTTTTGCAGGGTTGAGTGTGATGATCTGTAAAAGATTGTAGCGTGATGCATTGATCACAGACTGAACCAGCATTAAAAAAAATATTTGTTCATGACAGGATAGTCTGTCATTTTACCTTTTAAAGAACTCTCGCGGATAACTTGTAAAATGTGTCAATGTAAATAATATTGCACGGCATAATTAGCGAGGATAATTGTCGGCTAGCAGATATTACACAACCACATGCCTTTGTAAATATCTGGAATCTGGTAGAAGTTCTTATGCAAAGAATTTTTTTACCTATATTGCCTACATTTGTTCCTATGCAGAAATTCGCTGCTAGAAGGTTCGATAGATAGTAGGGAGGTATAGACCTTCTTCCATTGACATCTATAACCTATTTCTAATGCCCTAAATTAGTGAAATAAAGGTAGAGACGGGTGTACTTGAAACCAAGAAAAAATGCTGTAACGATGGCTTTTCTCTCAATAAATAATTATCACCACCATCATCATCTTCCTGCCTTTGTCCCAAGCTACGTGGGGTTGGCGCAACACGTTTTCTTCTTCAATACTCCCCTGTCATTCACTACACATCCGTGGGTCGAATGCGGTTGGTGGCGGGTCGCGTGGTTCTCTAAATAAATGAAAAGAGACCATGACCTTTGAGTTAGTTTCGGCATTTCTTCTCAGGGATCAGTCAGCTAGAAAATGCCGGCACCATCTAGTTTTAAAATATCGACGTGTAAAAGTGTCTTAAAATATCTACATACTTACATAAATAAACATTTCATTTGAAATATTGATTTGTAGAAACTTAATTATATTCAGCCACTGCCGAAAATAATAAATTTTTCAGGTGAAAACGAAAGCGGCCGAATATTGCCGAAAACCGAATAATCTTAATAATAATTTTGGAAATTAATCTTGTTACTTGCACATCATTGTGACGTTCGAGATGAATCCCAACGCTTCTACTATTCTACAAAGTGTGATCTACCTACTACAGTTATCAGTTGGCCTCGTTCCAGTGGAACGGAACTGCAAGACACAGCCGATGTAGTTGGCACCCGAGTGTAACGGGGCCCTTAGATTGATGGCTCCACGACGTATCTAGGCTGATCTAGCCGAGGACTAGAATGGTGAATCAGTGAGTAGGCTAATATAACGTCCGGGCGACAAAGTGCAAAAAGAGTTTCTGTGATACCAATTTTTTTTTAAACGTAATCAAAGCCAACAGAATAGAAGAATGCCAATAGAAGCGTGTCTCTGTAATCCCCGAAGGAGAAGTATACCCTATAGTAGGTACATCCATAATTCGCTAGTTACGTATAAGTCTCATATACCAGGGGGCTAGCCTGTTGCCATCAATCAGGCACAAATCCAGACTGCAGGCTGGTATTGAGAAAAAACCCAATAACAATTAGCCCGACCTGGGAATCGAAATCAGCGGGGTAATAACGTAACACACAGACAGTAGTAGGCTTTCATTTTGAGCAGACAAATTTTGCCAACCTAATGGAGCAATGGATGAGCAATATTTGACTGACTGCTGAGCTGCGTGTCGCAGGTTCGATTCCCGCACGGAAAAATTATTTGTATGACCTACAAGTAGTTGTTCCGGGTCTAGCTGTTTGTTTATGTGAGGTTATTAAATGTTTGTAACGCACCCACAATACAGGAGAAATTCCTAGTGTGGGGCAATGTTAAAAAATGTATATAATATCCTACGAAATGATTAAAATTTAGATTGGGAGTGTGTTATGCAAATACGGTGCAGCACCTCGTGCTCACCAGTAGCACTTGCCTCGTTGGTCTACTTACTGGTCACAAGTACTTGTGACCAGTAAGCAGACCAACGAGGCAGTCACTGGCAGTATGTGTATTTTGAAATTAGAAAAATAATATTCAGTGGTGCCGATTCTGTTGTAGGTACACCGAACTAAACTAACTAAACTATCACTAAAATTCCTTACTTTTGGCTATGAGAATCTTAACGCTATTCTGCAAAATAAAATCTCTAAATTTAAAAATAATTTTGACACATTTATAATCAAATTTGGCAATTGCGACTCCACGTGATACTTGTTTGCCGTACCACGTGATTTTTTTTTAGAGCCAGAGGTGCGCATTATTTTGCAGCCTCGACATGTTTTGTATGGAATTTTTCACTTTTTGTATGGAATAATTTTTTTTTTACCAACACGTTGGATTTTAGATGTTTGGGGGTTTTATAAAGGGGGTCGAAATTTTCATTATTTTTGCGATAGGACACACCGTTTTCGAGATATAAGCAAAAGAAAAGAAAAAAAGATACAGTACTGTTTTTGCATCTGAAGTCGAGGTGTTGGTGTGAATTTTAGTTCATGACAACTAATTTTATTCCACACCTTTTTAATCGCGATTAAAAACAGGCAGATTTAGTTACGACAATCAAAATTTTTGGTGTAAAACGTAAAATTCAGAATAGCAAAATTGCCATTTTCACTAAATTATAATCTCAGTGCCATCTTAGTGCTGTCAAACTAAAATTTGGTTAAGTTGTGTCACTTTAGTCAATTTCAGAATGGGAAATCGTCGTTTGACAGGAATAAACTAAATTTTGGTGATTTTTAGTCTAGTTTAGAGAATTTTGAGACAAGAGAATCGGCACCAATGTCAAGTTATTGTAACTCATACTTACTTGACCATTGCTTCAATCGCCGCACTGTTCTTGTACTCATCATTGAATCAAACTAAAACAATTCTTGATCCTTAGTACCACATTAATTGGCAATATGTTTGGATGTTACCCGTTTATGTTTACTAAGTTTCTTTCAGGATGCTTGAATTTTATTTCACTTAAAGTTAGGCGAGTTGTTTTGTTGAACAAATGACAACAGCCTGTTAAATTACATAATAATATATATTCACGTCTGTATTTCCTGAAGGGAGAGGCAGAGGTGTACTATGTATCCTGTCAGGGTTGCGGGAAAGTCCGAAAGGGTCACCGTGGCCCCTGGCACAGGCAACTGAAGGAACACGGGTGGGTTTTAGTCAGTAAGAGTCTGACTCGCCCTCCCGCTCCGCCCAGAGCGGGAAAAGATATTTGATGATTTCCCTCCATCAAAAAAAAATAAAAGAAAGAGGTGTATTTATAGTACAACACCCATATTTCGCCAGTTATGTTTAGATCCTATGTAATAGGGGCGAGACTCCATCCATCTGCCTCGCCTTTTACCAACTATGTTGAGGTCGTCTTCCAGTCTAACCGGATGCAGCTGAATACCAGTATTTTACATGGAGCGACTGCCTATCTGACCTCCACAACCCTGTTACTAGGTACTACGATACGCCTTGGTATATAAGACTGGTTGTCATACTTTCGGGCTTCTTCTTCCTGCATCCTGCATCTGGCATCTGCTTCTTTCGGCTTTCGGCATAACGACTATCAAAAGATCCACGAATGACAGCCGGGACCAACGGCTTAACGTGCTTTCCAAGACACGCAGGGTTCTTGGTATGTAAAGATGGTCACCCATCCGCGGACCAACCTCGGCAAGCGTAGCTTAACCTGATCGATCGACCCGTGCAGCTGTAATTACTTAGCCACAAGCCTCTACAAGCGAGACTATTTCACGATTTGTATGCGGAGCTGTGTCAATATTTTGTTCCCAATAATTTCTATCACTCTAGGAAGCATAATATCACGGCCCGTATTCCACGATGGATTAGGCAGAGGTGTCTTCATACTTTATAAAAGTTTTCATGATAAGAACGGAACCCTTAGTGCGCGAGGGCGGCGCGCAATATTTAGTAAGTATTTTTTTAAAGTCAGTTGGAAGTGAAACTTCTTAATGAATAAGAGAGATTTAGTGTGGGAAAGAGAGAGTTGTCACACTAAATCTGAATTCGTTAGAGAGAAGATTCTCTCTAACGAATTGTGCCTAAACGTGACGCATCCTTGAAATTTTACTCTCTATCGAATACCCGCCTCTAAGAAGTTTCACTTCGAAAATCATTATCAAATCAATCAAAAGTCATTTATTCAAACTAGGCTGAGAACGTAGACAGTTTCTCTGTCTACGGCTGAGAATCAGCACTTTTTGAACGTCAAAATCACATAAGACAGTCCCCCCAAAACGCCCACCCTTCACCACTTCCTAGTGCTTTAGCTGGGAAGAAGAAGTGGCGGATCAAACTCCCCAGCAGCACTGCTGTCTGTTCAGTTAGAAGAACTGGATTCTATAATATAGTAATAAGTAATTAACATTACGAAACACAAAATTTATATTAAAATTATTTGCCATATGTCAGCTAGCACACGCTAATATTTAAAACTATAGGTACTCAAGCAGAAAAAAAAAATCAAACCACTTATTATTTCCATCAAAATAAATTGCTTCAGGTTTACCATAGCATAATACTTTACGATCGAGCGGTTTACAAAAATTATTCATTTTAAAAAACGGGCTCAACGCAAGGCCATAGGGGTAAAATATAGTAATGTATGGTCAGTAGCCATCTTAAATTGCCCATGGGCATCATCTGCCCATAATCAGGGTGCGGTGATTGCTCTTTTTGCAACTGAAGAAGACGATTGCGAGAGTGAGCCAGACAATGGAAACTAGTATGGTATTGACCATAATAAAATAACCATAGTCTAACTAAAGAAGATACAGAACAGAACTTAAAATATGTAGAATGAAAAAAAATCTTGTTGACGTCTGAGCACAGATAACAAAGAATGACCTGTCAGCTTGACAGAGAAGAAATGTTTAAAACAAAGCTCAAGATGGCAGGATGGCTCAAAGTGGACACGTTTTGTCCAAATAATGTATAAAATTACAACAAAATTTAAATTTTAATAGAAATACCTTTTAATTAAAACTAACCCAATCTCTAATGTATATAAGAACATGAAGACCAAAACAGTGCTCGTGGAAACGGTGCGGAGGACATGAGTTTGTTCGTCGTGGGTTAAGCGGAAGAAAATACTAAAAATGCCTTTTAATAGTCCCAAACCAAAGCTTAACCCTTGGCTTAAAAGCGGGTCGAAAGCTGTTTCTAAAATATCAGCTAAAACCAAAAGCGTTCTGAAAAATACTTTGGTCAAAGAGAAAAGTAGTTATATCGCCGCTCTCCGGGCTGCCATAGGCGGTCCCCACAGTGCCATAGGCACTCCCCACAACGCTATTAAGGCCGTCATCAGCTCTATACACGTTTCCCACGACAATGCCATAACCCCCACCTCATCATGGAAAAGGATAACAGGCCACGGCAGGTTGAAGGAGGGGGCGGGAGCAGGGGCGACTTGGAGTTGGGCAACCCAGGCTTATGCGTTGGGACTGGGCTTACTGACCTTGTTCATTTGGTTCCTGCTCAAAAAAAGTTGCCGGAGGCATTTTCGGTGTGGACAGTGTGGTCGGTGTGGACGCACCACAAAATAATTTCCTCCCTTAATAAGTTTTAAATACGCTGGCATAAAGCTGTTATATTTTTATGACACAATAAATAACGGTGACTAATTACACGATTTTTCTATTTATTTTGTGCTAATAGGTATGGATTTGTATAGTGGATCTACATAATGTACGGCCGAGGAGTGAGATGGTTAAGTAATTTTCCAACAAATTCTTTTTTCCATGTCACATTTTCGAGTTGTCATTGGCCTATTTAAGTATTTGAAAAATAATGATCGTTGTAATCGTTAAAGAACAACAACAATTGTAACAATTTCTACTTGTACAGTCAAGTAAAAATATACGGGCCCAGTTACAGGGCACGGATACGCAACGGGGCGGGCGGTGCGGGCAGTCGATTCTGGTGCGACGATTCTGTGCTCCGTGCTTCCAGTGAGCAGAGCTTAGCTTTTTCATTTCTTGATTGTACCCACAGCCCAGCATCAGTGTCTCTGTCTACAGCTGTTCTCTCTCTGACTTAAGCCAAGCTCACGTTACAGCTGCGAATCGCATTCTAATACAAAAAAAAAACCGGCCAAGTTCGTGTCGGTCCACGCATAATGAAGAGTTCCGTAGTTGGGATGAATTTATCCCAAGAACAAACTTGACATTGTAGTTGAAAAACATGTTGTATGGGAGCACACATATACTGCAAATGTAAGAAGTTGGTCGACTATTAATCATTAACTTGTAAAGGCTACTTAGCTGTGGTCGTTTTCTTTTTAACTTTGTTAATCTTTAATATTTTTTCACGTATCCAAAAACAATTAGGTACTTATCTATCGGACAGGGGAGGGGGGCACTCTCCTGAATTGAAAAATGGTTTTCACACACCCGTAATATTTTTGAACCACCTATTCTACGACCCCCACATCACGAGGTAGACGGGAAGAAATCCCTAAATTACAAGTAGGTATAATTTTATTAAAGTAAAATTTTATTTTACCACTTTGTCGGCGTGACTTATATGTATAAGGGTACCCATGCCAAGTTACAACTTTCTAGTAATTAGACTCTAGTTATTATACTCTTTGTTAGACTCTCTGAGCTAAGCCACAGACAGACAGACGGACATGGCGAAACTATAAGGGTTACTTGTTGACTACAGAACCCTAAAAAAGCACGGGGCGTCCCGCTCCCGCCTAGCGCCTGTAGTGTGTAGTGTGCGATCGTTTATACAAAATTAAAGAAAGCTATCTAAGAGGGTTTATGCAATGCGGCGCGACCCGCCCGAATGTTCGAGAGCCCTGTGTGACGGCTCCAATAAATGTTAGTCGTAAATTAACCCGCTAAAGGCCTCCACCAGGATGAAAGCACAGGACTTACTAAGGCGCTAGTGTGCTGGTGTCCAGGGGCCTACTCTCGTAAGTCCGTCAACGAAGATACAGGCCCGTCTGAAAATAGTTCGATACTTAAAAGTGAAGTGAAGTGAGGAGCTAAGTCATAACAGCACGGGTCGATCGATCAGGTTAAACTACGCTTGCCGCGGTTAGTCCGTGGATGGGTGACCATCTTTACATACAAAGACCCCTACGTGCCTCGGCAAGCACATTAAGCCGTTTATCCCGGCAGTCATTCGTCAATCTTTCGTTACGGGTCGTCAGAAGCCCGAAAGTCTGACAACCAGTCTTACCAAGGAGTATCGTATTACCCACAAACTGGTTGTGGAGGTCAGATAGGCAGTCGCTCCATGTAAAATACTGGTATTCAGCTGCATCCGGTTAGACTGGAAGCCGAAAAGTTGGGAAAAGGTTGGGCAGATGATGAGACGATGACTTAGAAGTGAACCCTCCTCCTACCCTTATCTTTTCCTGACGGGCAAAAACACATCGGGAGTAAGGACAACTGTCAAACCGTTTTACCTTTATTTTTTAGTGCAGGCCCCGGACTAATATTATGTCCGTTAGTATTACGGAGTAGGAATCATCCGTAACTTCTGCCGAAACGGATTTCGTGCTAAGGGCCCCCTGGCACGATTAGATAGCCACAGGGTATAACAATAGACTGTCACTGGCATTTCGTTGTGGCCTAATTTTCTATCTGACCACGGAGTTTAGAAAGAAGATCTGACTCAGAGTAGGTATATTATGTTGTTATAGTATGTTGTTGTATATAATGTTAGTTTTGTATTTTGAATTACTGAAAGTTATACCATGGTTATACCTAATATTACAGCTACTCATAGACTCACTAAAATGTGTATGATACTCTGCAGAACAAGAGTGAATACAGATAGTACCTAAACAACAAGTCAAAAATGTCAAAATAAATCTCAAACGTGCTTCAAACATTGCTTCAAACTCTGAACACTTCTCCAATCATGATTACAATACCTTTAATTTTAAATAGACAGACTCGTTACTCATGAATAAAAACCTACATTCTTGAAAATGGTGTAAAAGAAACAGTGGCTATTAATATTTGCCGTGGGTCGGGCATAAACCATGCCGTCAATAAAATGTGTTGGTTTGCGAAAAGGAGCTATTGAGGTCAGAAGCTTCTTCTCCGCCCTGTGCGATGGTTTAAGAAAGCACATGGAGGAGTCCCCAATCCTCCTTGTGCATCAGATATGTCCAACATTAACACCTTTGCTTATTCTACTGTTGCTGTTGCTTCTGGTCTTGAACAAAAGATTGCTGGATTTCGGTGGTCGTTTCTCCTCTTCTCCTCCCGTCCCACGTAGCCGAAAATATTGCAAAAGACGATACAAATCTACCGGAAGACGCCGTCGCTGAGGTGGCGAATACAAACACAGAAGAATCAACTAGCAAAAATAAGTCATGCCTACCTAATATGGTGGTCGTAATTTATTCAGTACTATAGCTTTGTAGAAAGTACCTTATATGTACTTAAATTACGGTTGTGTAGTAACTGTACAGCATGTATTTGCATGTCCTTTAAGTTTAACAAATTACAAAATAAAAAAAACTCATTTCAGAAAAGATGCGTGAAATCAGGAATAGAATCGATATCGAATCATGGAGTCTTCAGATTTAGATGAGAACTTTTAATAGTCCGGAAACAAAGAAAATATTTTGGGTATCTTTTTTGAAGATAGGATAACGACCATTTATACTAAAGTGATTATACCTACCAAGATAACAATGAACCAGTAAATAAAAAGTAACTAATAAAGAAGTATGTATTTTTTGTTCATGTTGGCCTTTGGAAAGCTTCTGGGCCCCTGGTCACTATAGAGATCGCGGGCGAAGAACCGGCGCAAACTGCGCAACAAAAATAGTTGCGCACCAACTGCTTTTAAAATGGTTACTCATTCGTCAGCGCAGAGAGTCGAGGGCTCTGTCTACGTTGTTCTCTATTCTGGACAAACCCACTTCTCCTTCTGACTTCGCAAATTCAATATTTATGCACTGCCCATTATAAATCATCGTTCCACCAACAATCGTCTTCTACGATGCCCTTCTCACCGTTCTGGCTTCATTCATTCTTTTTTCTTTGTCCAGACGGTTTTTCTTTGGAATGCGCTCCCTCTGAACATCAATACAATATTGTTTTACTCTTGAGCATAAAGTTTTAATAAATGAATAATTATGTACCTACGTAGGTAGTTATGTATCCTAAGAGTGTTGATTGCACTTTGATAAATGACATATCTAAAGTTAAGGAAACTAAATTAAGGACACGGTTGGCAAACTCCTTAATTAAAAAGAAAGCAATTTTTTTTTTATAAATCAATCTTCCAGCGACGAAATTCAATCCACCAGTAATTTTATCTTGTATACAAACGGTAGGAAATAAATGTACTTTTTAATTTTGCATTTAGTTGCTTTCCGAGATACGCTGGCCTCTTGGGCTCTAAACTCAAACTCAAAGCATTTATTTCAAATAAACCAATTACAGGCACTTTTGAATTGTCAAGCGCTCGGTCAGTCAGAAAGATGAAGCTAGTTGCCCATTCCAAAGCGTAGTAGGTACCTATGGAGAAGAACGGGCAAGAAACTCCATGGACACTCTTTTAAATCAAAATATTGTTACAAAAAAGTGGTTACATCATTCATGTTGAAATTATACATGTGAGAACGATGTAGAAAGACGTGCACGTTAAAAGCGTCCGTTATAAAAAGATAAAAACAATTATGGAATTAAAATAAGCCGTGGCAGCTAAGAAATGACAAGTGCCTACTAACGGTGCCCGTTAACGAACATGACGTATGGATCAGCACCATTCAGCTCAACCATTTTGAAGGGAACTCAATGATCCGATACACACGCCACCATCAGCGACACATTTGAGTGAGCATGACATACTCTCAGCCGCCAGGGCACATTCAAGTCAATAAAAGACGAACCCAGTAAGCTTTATAGTGGATACATAGTGCTAACACATCTTGCACTAGTACTTGAGTAATTACATCGAAGTTTGCCATTTGAGTCGACATCGGGTGAAATCGGGTCGCTTTATCGATTTGGAATCCACACCTAACTTATCAGCGGTTTTAAACCGTATTTAATAACTATGGTAGAGGTTCATATAAAAACAAAAACGGGTTTTCTTGGAAAACAGGAACTACCAGAGATAGATTAGGTAATATAAAGTTTAATTACGAACCTAATGTCGGTGATCAGAATGGTTGATGATTACGAACATGACATTCAACATTCCCTTGGAAACGTTTTTTTCTTCCATAAATCTCTATTAATATTCCCCTGATATTAGACACAAAAAATACATTTTAAGTAGACTTATTAGAATAAGAATTACAAAACACGATCTAACTTTAGCCGGAGCAACCTTCGAGCCAGCTTTTGTATTTCGAACTTTATTTACTTCAGTAAAGTTCTTAACACAAAATTGACAACCTAAGACTGGACTAAGTTGTCAGTTTTGTAAAAGGAACTGTATTACGATTTCTGTTAGGTTCTTATTTCAAAAACAGGTTCGATGGTTTAAACCATGTCAAAAGAAAAACCTTGTTTTGTAATAAGACCGAACGGGTTTTTCGTACAGGAATTTCTCAGTAGCAGCTCCAGAGTCTGGATTTGTTTTGGATTACGTGGGCGAACTATGGGTGTACTATAGGGTATACCTCTGGCTAATCCTTCGGGGATTGTAGGCGTGATGTTATAATGTAATGTTATGTAAACAGACTCCGAACTCAGGTTGCTCGAAGCAAGGAAAACCCGTAAGATTACACGCTAAGAAGACGTCTTTTATACCCCTGTCTCTCGCACTCTCTCCGCGCTCAACGCTCTCTTGGTCGCTAATAATAAATTGACAGTGATGTATTCGCGGACGAATGGAAGACGATCATATCAGTATATTATCTGGACTTCTGTGAGATAAGTGTACAAAGTTTTTCTAATTTCCTATACCTAATTTAATTGGCTGATAGCCGTTTTTAATGTTAACGCAAACAAAATAAATTAGCTCTGACCATAAATATAATGCCTATAAAGAAACGAGACGTACTCTCTGCAGAATAATATCTTTATTAAAGTAAATCAGTAGGTACACCCATTCCCGATGCGTTGCTTGTGGAGAACCACATCGTCGAGAATTAACGCCCTTGCCGTCCTTGCTGTTGAACTCGGCTGGCATTGAGCCGAGTTCTCGTTCACAATACACAGGTTATGACAAGATGCCTTGCCTTGAACTTGCTAGCCAATTTTGGAATATATTACTTTAGGTACTGGTTGATGTGAAAATGGAAACCGGTCGTTTGTGGCCGTGGCCATGTGCTATAAGTTGGTGCGTTTTAGTATAAAAATAGCGGTCATTGTCCTTTTTTCTATAATATCTGCTCGTAGGAACCCGAACAGTAATAAAGTACCTACCGATGCATTCCACAACTTTCTTCGACAAATCCTTGTCTGTCCATTGCTCTCGTTTGTGGAATGCATTGGCAGTTCAAATAAAACACGCTCAATCGTTACCTGTATATATATATAAAAGATTTGTGAAAGGACATTATAACTTGTGGTTGTGATCTTGTTCTCGTAGCTGTAATAATCTGTGGTCGTGATTTATTTTCGTTGTTTAGATATTAAGTAGATACTTATATATCTACTAGGTATATGGCATTTATAATATATATATCTATGTATAGATAGTGTATTGTATCTTTATAGGTACTGATTATTGTGCACCAATGACAATCCCATTTTTATGTCCTCGCAATCACTGGCCATTCCAATGTCGCCTGAAAGAGATCGCAGAAAGCGATAATAAGGCCGCCCATTCTATGTTTTGTAGTGTTAAATGTATTTTATTTTTGTTATGTACTTTCTGGTGTACAATAAAGTATATATATATAAAGTAAAACGCTAATAAAGTCCTTTTGAAACGATATGATATGGTCAACCTTTTTCACGTCCTAAGTATATTGCTTTTCATTTTTGTCTGCAATGAACAGTGTTAATCTGTCTGTTAATTTAGTTAGGTCTATGACGGCTATTGCCATGCTAAAATGCAGAACTATTCCTATGCTATACTTATACTATTTATATCCTAAGGATCGCATCTTCCAGATCAAATTGTAAAATTTCTGAGTTGGTTTGTAACACGATGGTTGCAATTCCTCAAACTACAGCCGTAATAGCTGCTGGTAATCGATTTAATTCTTAATAACAATGAGGCGGAAAAGCATTTCTATATATGTAAATACATAAAATATTTATATGTATTTACAGACATACAAACGCTGAAGTTTTCAGGAAAGTAGAGTCGGTTGGTCACGTTGGCAGGTGCGAATTGTAAACTTTATGATAACGGTAGCATAATACATACCCACCTATATGTTTAAGTAGGTATGTTATAAGGAAGTTAATGAAAATGTTAAATATATGACTTTATTTTGATCGGTACCACTTTATTTTTCGATTATGCTCTTACACATTGAAATATCGTCAATAGGATAAATACGCAAAAACAAAATAAAGTCGATTATACGAGTAGCATTATTTTTACAAAGTCAAAGTCAAAGATTTATTTGCAGATAAATATGGTTACAAAAGTTCTTAAAATGGTAGATAATGTTAGTAGCTTAGCATATTTAATCATAACATAATGACATGCAAATTTTTGTTATAGGTAGGTACAATTACATTATTGCTTAAATTTAAATTGAAAGAATTCTTTTATATTATAGAAGGGATTCTCAATTAACCACCTACGTAAAGCCCTTTTGATGCGAACTATTGGAAGTTCTTTAATTTGGTTAGGAATCTTGTTATAAATTTGAATACACATAGGATAACAGCTTCGCCTATATAGTTCCGTTTTTATTCTCGTATTAATTAATCTATTAGGATATCTAGTTTTGAACGCACATTTATCTCCTAGTTTTTCAAACATCTCTGGATGAGATTTGGTAAATTTACATATTTCCTCAATATAGATGCCAGTCAATGTAAGTATTCGGAGTTTCTTAAACAATGGCTTACAGGATGTGAGTGGGTCTACATTACAAATCGCACGTATACCTACACCTCTTTTGTGCGATGAAAGCTCTTCCGAGATGCACCGAGTTTCCCCATACCAGTATACCATAACGCAGTATAGAACCAACATATGCATGATAAGCTTGCAGTGTGGCTTGTCTATTTGTTAGATTAGATAAACGCCATAGAGCATAAGCAAACTTACTGAGTCGTCCACATACCATATCAATACCTATGTCTAAGCCAGGAACATCGCTCATCTAGAATTATCCCAAGAAAAGTCATACTATCTGATTGTTCTATTTGTTTATCTTTATAAATGATTTTTAAATCAATTTTATTCCAGTGTTTGTTACAAAATTGTACATTTTATCTATGTTAGGTTTAAGGTTATTTTTTTCCATCCAAGTTATTATTTTGCTTACGGTGCTATTTATTTCCTTATTATAGTCGTCTTTAGTTTTTGGGATGATTACGGACACATCGTCTGCAAAGAGTATGCAGGGATGGTCAGTTACTTTTGTCAGGTCATTGATATATAGCAGAAAGAGTGGAGGCGCTAAAATACTGCCCTGTGGAACGCCTGTGCCATTGTAACCTAATTTGGAATTAAATTTCTGTTCACCATTTTGATCGACTTTATCCACAGTAATTGTGATCTGTTTGCAAGGTAGCTTTTTAGCCATGTATTTGCTTTTCCGCGGATTCAACTAGAACAACATTGATAGTGTTCTAAAATTGTGTATATTTAAGAACCATTCGCGACTCGAACGAACCAAAAAATACCGTATTTTCGTTACCACATAATAAATACATATTATACAATATAACCAGTTTATATTTATATTATGCGTATATGTGTAATATGGATGTTTTAGACAAATATGTGATGTGATATTTAACTGTTTCGCACATTAAGAGGTCAATCACTTGCTCTAAAGTCTAGACCTTCTGTTTTGAAGCTATTATAATTTATTATAACGGCAATATTCTAGATATGGATGTTATTGAACTATTGATAACACTGTTTTTATAAGTAGGTATCTGTTTCTTTGCCACTATTTTGTGACGCCTACAGATTAATATCAGAAGTTTACTACTTATTTACGCTCAAAACTCTTGGCTAGTTTTCATATCACAGGAAATTATCAAACATGTTTACTATTTTTAAGGACTTTAGAAATAAGAGTGGAGTCTTCGGCAAACGGAAGGACGTGAATGAACAAATAAATTAGGAATGGTTTTAAAATGGACCCTTGCGGCATTCCCGGCTGCTCACGTTATACAGAAGATTGCGCAAGGTTAATGACTTAACAATATGATTATATGAACTACCACGAGACATCAATGTCAAGGTCATGCTATTAGCTATTATACTACTATATTGGCCTAGATTATGAGTAACGGTAGTATGTGGAGCTCAATCGAAAGCTTCAGCCAGATCTCAGACCAATGAAAGCGTGCATTACTAATTAAGGTATTGTATTAATTACTAACATATGGTTATGGTACTGACATGGTTGTAGGTACGAGTATTATGCGGTACCTTTCTCTATCTTTGTATCTGCTACCGGCTACAATTACAAACGTGTGTTTTCATGTAAAATCAAAACATTCGAATTTTAGGACCGTTGTCACGCATTATTTGGTCGTCTAATAAGTTGGTGTTATGATGAAAAAAACACAGCTTTTCTAACTGTTTTTAATAACAATTTAGCTTATCGTGCAACTTGCAACAGCCGTTCTGATATCGTCATTTCGTACCTACTCGTTGTAATGGAACGTATGATAACAAGTAATTTACACAAAAATATTAATTCTGGGTAAACTTATATATATACAGGGTGCCAGGGACATCGACGCACACCATTCAGATCCAGCCTGTCCCCAACTTGCTGTCGCTCCCCAGCGACGCCCTAAGCCGAGGTTCGTACCCCACAGGGGGTGCCCTTAGGTGATGGTCGCTTAGCTTATAATTAATATTATGCCCCTGGCTGGAGGCTTTGAGTTAGCTCGAAGGCACCACAGGATTGACCGGTTAAGCAGTCACGGCCTCTCAAGGCCAACTGCGAGATGCCATACACAAAATAAAAAAATAAAAAAAACATCGACGCACAACCACCGTGGATCACCATGGATTCATCAGTACATGAAATTTTTCTCGATTATTAAAGATTAAATTAGCTGTCATACATTTTGACCGCTTAGGTATTGCACTTTTCTATGAAAGGGCAAATTATTTTTTTTGATAACTGGCGAAATATTTATATTCTAGGGGGTCTAGAATCATGTGCTGAATTAATAGTTTCAGTTTGCGCATCGATATCTCTGACGTTAGAATAAAACCATGTTTATTTGCATAGAATGTAGGCATACAGGAGATATATTACTAAATAATGTATCGTTCCAGGTACTCGTACATTCTACCATTTGGCGTGCAAATATTTCGCGCGTTTTAGGCTTACGTTCATTGTTGACTCTTGATACACAACATACGATTCATACTCTTGTACCTATGGAAATTATTTCCGCTCCCGATAGCCAAAAGATATACATAGTACCTAGGAGATAATCTTGATACCACTTGTACCTACATTAACTGGTGACCAGTAGGTACCCTAATTGCGTAACACACTATTAATTTGCAAAATTTTTGCGCGTTTTAGGCTTACGTTCATTGTTGACTCTTGATACACAACATACGATTCATACTCTTGTACCTATGGAAATTTTTTCCGCTCTCGATAGCCATCATAAGATATATATACATAGTACCTAGGAGATAATCTAGTTACTACTTGTACCTACATTAACTTGCGAACTGCAACTGAAATTAGGAGGATATTGCTAATCCATTGCTTCATATGTTCGAAACATTTGTCTGCTCAACAACGTAAATAACGCAATGTATGTAGTTGAACTGTCAAAATAAAACCCATTCTACAGTTAGTGTTACGCAATTACCTGGCAGCTGTGTCAATATTATTTGTTGCGCCACTTCTGCTTCCCAGTTAGAGCACTAGGAAGTGGTGAAGGGCAGGCGTTTGGGGGACTGTCTTATGTAATTTTGACGTTAAAAAAGTGCTGACTGAGAGCCTAGTTTGAATAAGTAACTTGATTTTTTATTTGAATTGATTGTTTGTTCCCTAAGCGGCAAACGTGACTATCCTATTAGGACCGTAGGTGTCTTACGTACGTGTTGTACGTGTCTGTCTTAGGCAACTGAAGGAACACGGGTGGGTTTTAGTCAGTAAGAGTCTGACACGCCCTCCTGCTCTGCCCAGAGCGGAAGAAGTTATTTGATGATTTCCCACCCACAAAAAAAAAAAGGTGTCTTACTTACTTTTGAATAAAAAATGCTTTACAAATAATTAAAATTATAATTTTATTGACAAAATTCTTCTAATTAATATTTTGACACCATGTACAAAACCTCAAATTACGGAATATTACGGAAGGCGTCACGTTGTTAATTTTTGCCCGCACTGTGTCCTGTGTAACAACGAAGTGAGAACAATATCTATTGAGCTTATTGAACGTACGTTAATGAACCACATAATTGCTCTCTTTAATCTCTTCATAATAGCCTTCTTCGCAGAAGTCCTCGAGTCCTTGGGCCTCTGCGACATTGCAATTCAAGTAAAACCATTTTTACCCAAATCAACTGATCCAGCGAAATAGAAGTTTGCCGGGAAAAAAAGAGAAAAAATGGTATCACATCATTGTGCGACGTTAGTAGACAAAACGACTACCAACTTAAGAGCGTTTATACCTTATGAGTGGCAACGTCGCAATTGAGGGTCATATTTCGTGGTTTTCAATTTTTATCATTTAATCGGAGCTATATTTTAAAAATCTGTTTAATTAACTTTTTAGAATTATGTGAAAACTGTGTAAAAGGTAAGAAATCGTTGCGTTTACAGCAGTGGCGAAGGGTGAAATATTCAGAGAGGTAAGCCAGAAAACTTAACCTTGAAAAGCATGTTTCCTCACAAAGCAAATAATCTGTCAAGCAGCAATCTAAAGCTATTAGACCCGCCATCCTACTGACCTGCTACTTTGTAAATCTAACTACTTACTCTAAATGAGTAATTTCAACTTATTACACTATCTACTTCAAATGCCTAATTTCAACGTACGTCTATGTAACTGCTTTCACTACACACAACAACAACACAAATAAACACAGTTCAACTAAAAAAATACACAAATCACTATTTTATACCTAGCAATAAATTCTAAAATAGCTAACTATTAAATTCAAATATAAATTCAATCAACAACGCATGCAAGCTATGGTCGTTTTAATGTAATGTAATTACGTCAAATTGTCTGTCAACATAAAATGTCATCAAACATTCGTCCGATTCGATACGAAATTCAACGACGGATAACGACCCATCCCGCTCGCGCGCACATATTTCCTATATACATCTCGCTCGATTATCCGAGTAAGACGCTCAGAGTCGGCTTACTTTAGTTCTAATGTGGCGGGCTGGGTAGTGACCTTCAAGTGACGTCATGACGTTCTTTTGTTAAGAGATTTTATCGGCGAATAAGCCGATCGCTCCTGCGGTTTACTTTATAGCAATATGTTGTAAAAGAGCAAATTTTGTTGATTTAATGTCCATCAGTGTAGGCGTTTTGTAATTTTTCTCTACTTTTAAAAGTACTGATTGTGCCATTGAGAGAGTGGTTGTGTTCCAAACTTCTGAAGGGAAGCCGGTGAGAATGGGCTTATAAGGAGGCTGCGGCGCTGGTTTTCAGTTCTATTTATATGCAAATAATACATTGGAAACTTGCAGGGCGTTATTTTCATTGTAAAATAACTGTAAGCATTACGGTTACTTACTTTTTAAACACTTTCACGTAATTCTAAAAAGTTAATTAAACAGATTTTTAAAATATAACTCCGATTAAATGATAAAAATTGAAAACCACGAAATATGACACTAAATTGCGACTTTGCCACTCATAAGGTATAAGCGCTCTTAATACATGTCAGATCGCGGGGAAGGGAAAATAAATAAATAATATTGGAATGGTATTCAGCCCTATAATAATTGATAAATGTTCAAATTTTAATATATTAACACTTTGACACTATAATACGTATGACATTATCAATTACAATTTTATTACATTTATATTTAGTATCTGACATTTTATTAAACTTTATTTGTTGTTTATGTATAATTTGACATCAACTAAGTAATTAATTTATTTGTTCCTTTTAAACCCTTATTAGGCATGAGATATTATTTGTTATTTGTTGTTGCTGTCACTTTTTTTTAAATTCTGTTTTTAATGGACTTTGTAATAAAAATAATATAATATAATTGTGTAGGTTAAAATTAAATATTTGCACACCAGTAATGGTAAAATGTAAAGGCGCCATTAGAGATTTAAGATCATACATTTGTAAACCTACATTCTGGCAAATATATGAATTTGAATTTGATGTGTTACGTGTAACAAAACAATTTATTATATTTATTGATAATAAGTAATGGGATGCAAATTCCGAAATTGGGCGAGTTCACCAGGGATTCGAAAACCTAATACACTCAGGGGCACATTTAAGAGCGTTTATACCCTAGGAGTGGCAACGTCGCAATTTAGTGTCATATTTCGTGGTTTTCAATTTTTATCATTTAATCGGAGCTATATTTTAAAAATCTGTTTAATTAACTTTTTAGAATTATGTGAAAACTGTGTGAAAGGTAAGAAATCGTTGCGTTTACAGTTCTATTTATATGCAAATAATACATTGGAAACTTGCAGGGCGTTATTTTCATTGTAAAATAACTGTAAGCATTACGGTTACTTACTTTTTAAACACTTTCACGTAATTCTAAAAAGTTAATTAAACAGATTTTTAAAATATAGCTCCGATTAAATGATAAAAATTGAGAACCACGAAATATGACACTAAATTGCGACGTTGCCACTCATAAGGTATAAACGCTCTTAACAGTCCACCAATCTCGTTTGTTTATGTTATCTTACGCTTTGACGACCAGACCTAACTTGTTATGTGGGTATATATATCTGCAATAAACAAACCAATAATACCCGCGTTTTGTTTACTTAGAATAAGAATCAGTTTAGTCAACATTTCATATTCTCACCGCTCGTTTAGTGTGAAGGATACATTTTGTTTTAAAACGTTCTAATACAATTTCTTTGAATAAAATCGAGGTGTGGTTGAGTACAGCGAAGCTGGAGCAGCCGGGGCTGTGGCACTTGCTGACGCTGAGTATAGCCAGCGTTGGATTGGACAAATGCTTAGTTATCCACGAACCGAGAGACCGGTTCCTACACGAGAAAGCCAGGGCAAGGTCGTAGAAGGTGTACATAAGACAGAGATGATCGTTACATCGTCTCGAACGTTCTTCGAAATCGGTTCACAACGGCTTCTGAGGCTCGTAACCGTAGGCTTATTTGAGGTTCGAAATGTAAGTGTGAGCCTAAGAACAATAAGAAGAAGGTTAGCAGAGAGGAATCTGACAGCATTTCGACCAGTTCGAGTCCCAGATCTTACAGAAGAGCGAGACTTGGATTTGCTCGAGAACATTTAAATTGGACTTCGGAACAATGGAAGGCAGTTCTTTTCTCTGATGGATCAAGAATCGCTTTACGAGGTCCTGATGGACTTCAGCGCGTGTAAAGACGCCGCGGTGAAAGGTTTGCTGAATGTGCTGTGGTTGAAACAGTAAGCTCGATAATGGTGTGGGGTGGCATTTGTTACGACGCCCGTACAGAGTTGGTCATCTTCGAAAGAGGCAGCGTTAATGCTCACAGGTACGTAACAGAAGTCTTAGAATCACACGTTGGGATTCCGTTTGCGCCATTCATTGACGATAATTTTGTTTTAATGCACGACAGCGCTCGTGCACACACCGCGAGACTTGTCACCGATTACTTGGATGCCATCAATATTCAGCGATTACAATGGCCAGCTCAAAGGTCCTGACCTGATCCCAATAGAGCATGAATGGGACAACCTCAAAAGACGGATCCGGAGTCGTAGACCAGCTGCTACTACCATCAGTGCGCTAAAAACTGCAGCTGTTGAGGATTGGGAGAACATTCCCCAAAGCGACATTCAAGACATAATGGACGGGCTTTCAAATCGGTTGCAAGAGGTCATTAGGGCCAGAGAAGGAAATACACACTATTAATCCGATAATTTTTTTCACACTTTTTTTTAATTAATATTTTGCAAAATTTTATTTTTTGTGTGAAGACTAAGTAAGTATTTATTTTTTGTCTTAATTCGAGCATTTCATAACTTAAATGTTTGATTATTTTTTCGTAAATTTTCACCCTAATCTAACATTAGGTATAACAAAATTTTATTCAAATTACGATAGAATTTTTAAGAAATTAACAAGTTGTAGGTGGTCGGTTAAATGCGCCCCCGAGTGTAGTTGTAATAAGCTTAGTATTAGAAAATCATTGCGGTAGCGTAGTTACCAAAAAAAAATGTTAATGACAATAGACGCGCCCCCTATTACATAGGACTTATTTTAAACATAGCTTGCAAAATGTGGGTGCAGAACCCTTCGATTACGAAGTACAGAAGTGATGTTAAGTTATTCATAACACAAAACACCTTATTTAATCTCGACTCGCTGACTCCCAAGAGAGCTTCAAACAATAGATCATAATTAATTTGGTCTCAATCGTCGACACTTGATAGATTGTCTTAGATAAAAGTAAACGTTGACGATTTTTTGGCAAATACCTATAGTTACCAGTCCAGGAATTAAAATATTAAGCACCTTTCGTTTATTAGCGGTCCCACACCCAAAAGGCTCCAAGTGTTCCAACGGCTATATGGCTCCACTGTCCGTCCGTCTGTCACAGAGCTGTAACTTTAGAACCGTAAGAGATAGTCACTTGAAATATGTTATCAAAATACTTGTTTACAAAGTTATAGTAAAACCAATCTCGACTTACGGAATAGGACTCTGGGGATCGGCTAGCAACTCCTATATCGAAATTTTACAAAGGTTCCTAAATTTAGCACTCAGAACAATCTCAAGTGCACCCTGGTTTGTCAGAAACACAGAAATATACAAGCACATAAAGATACCAACAGTGAAGGAAGAACTTATGTGAAAACTGCAAAACATATAAAAAGAGACTGAGCAAGCACAGCAATGTCTTAGCCAAGAACCTTTATAACAGACAAGGGGATACAATCCGCCTAAAGAGATGGCAAATCCTGAACTTGGACCAGAGACAGTCAAAATTTTACCTACGTTTATTTACTACTGAACCACATAATGTGAATTTTCAATGGAACATCACAAACACATTCTCACACAAAGACCCCATCTGATTATGGCCAGAAAGCCGATCGCAGATAGAAGAACAAAAAAAGTACGGTGGTACGGAATCCACCGGCTCCCCACTGCGGCTCCGGCTCGCACATGGCCGCTTTTTTTTACTTCCTTTTTAGGTATAATTTTTCCGACTACGTCATTGTACACATTTTGAATGAAATGAAAGTTCGAAAAGATGACGCCCCACCCATGCAAAAAAAAGGATGTGTTTGAAAATTGCCCTCGACCGAAACGCGTTGCAAACGTTCTTAAAAACTAAACACCTTAAATTAAAATGACATGCTCGCGTAAATTCCGATTCTTCTTTTTCTTGCTGCTTTCGACGACCCGTAGATCAACTCAGTCATTTGTTGCCCTTCGCTAGGCAGCTGGCAATAAATACACAGCAAACTGCCATACGATGAGCCGCAACGGACAAGAGTTTTGACGACATCTTCTTTTTCTTCATAACTTTTACGTTCCCAGGGTATTCCCAGCTCAGTTAGTGTTATTTGGTTTTTCCATCACGAAGTTCTCAATAGCAGCAATCTGTGCCCGGTTGGTGGCAATAAAGAAAACTGGCGTGACGTTTTAGTTTAATGGCGATGTTGCATTAAGTAAGTGACCACATCCTACTTAGAGTTAGACAATATTAGAGATATAGTCAGTCAGGGAACTTGACCATTGAGCAGCTTGACACACCAATTTGCCGTTACCTAAATACAGCCATTGCATTCGACTGACAAAGAATGACAGTTATGATTAATATTTACGGTCAAATTAAGTTTTAAACGCTCTGTCGACTTAACTGAATTCTGGTCGAAACCCATATAACTTGGAATCATCGATACGACGACGAAGAAGAAGAAGTTGACACTGGTAGTCAATTTGCATATAAATCAAGTTCACTGACATTACATGAAGAGTGAGACACATCCCTACTTTAAAACTAAACACAATACAGTTTCAAGAAAAGATAGATTACGGATACATACTAATTACAACCGAATTAAGAAGCATAATCAGAAAAATATTCAAATCAAAATTCCAGCGAATCAACCGTCCTAATCACGAACTCGACCGTTATTTAAATTTCGAAGCATCCACATTTCGTTTGATCGTGTATTTATGAGCAAACCAAACGTGCACGATAACGTAAAACAAAATGTTTTAATGCTTTTAAAAGTTAGTTAACATAATCATTTAGTTATTATGTTCTTAGTTATTAATGCTAATACACAAAACAAGTTTACAAATAATGTAGAAGATACACAATTTTGTACTTACAACATTTTTCATGGTAGATTTAAAATTGTTATAAAATGTTCAGTTTTACTCACCCGTAACATGGGGGTGTACCAGACGACACTGCTGATCAAAACAATGGGTCATTATAACAATTTTTCCCGCAGACCGTTGTTAATAAACGATATTTTATCTATAAGGAAAGCCGCGTGTTTATTATAGGGAGCCAATTAACGTATTTCATGACCGCTACAGTACAAGTTACTAACTAACACTCTACCAAAATGGTGGCCGTAGTGATGTGGTCGTGATCACTCCGGAAAAAAGTCCGTGGTTTTAGGTACCTACTAATATGTTGTGGAGGAAGGTTAGAGAACTATGACGTTAACGGGATCTTAGTTTGCTAATTAATAGGGTTCGTACTAGTATGTACCTATGCTTGAAATTCGTAGATTTTGGTTTTAAAGACGTATGTACCATCATCGGTATTCGGTAGGCTTGAGTCGAAATTTTCCACGTGGTCTTATTTTATTTCTTTCCTTTGCTATTCTCATGTTATGTGGTAGCAAATTGAATCAATCTACAATCTGGCATTATTTTTTTGCGAGTAAAATTATGATTGAACACGCCTGTAGTAGAGAAGGTGCATAATTTTAACCACGTCTGTCTAATTTCTGCATGCTATTTATGCAGGTACTGACTACCATTCCCACATATTTAGCCAGTAATGTCCCACTGCTAGGCAATGACCTACCTTTCAGGAGGAACGAACGAAAAACGACTTCTACCAAAAGGACTGCCTTTTGGTAGGAGTCAAATTCGTCCGTCCATCTTCGCCTTGGTCTGCTGCGATGTCGTCTAGCATTTAATGGGACCCGATCAGTGGTTCTTTAAGTAGGTATTTTAAATACGGTAGGTTCATTTCTATTATCGACATATACGTTTTAAAATTGACAATTTAATAGAAGAAGTCTTAATCAAATTAAGGTAGGTAGGTGTTTGCTAGCACCTTCTTTTTTGGAGGCTGCGTGTTGGTCACAAGCAGTCAATCAATCAGTTGAATAAGCAAGTTCCCTGACTTAACAATGTTCGTACTTAGGTAAGTAGTTCACTAGGTAGTAGATAGAAGGTCGCGGTGGGTGGTAGTTATCACCGAAGTAATGCGCTATAGTGTCGTTGTGAAAACAATAAGAAACTCATACAAATCT